>CM029924.1:30146954-32634454 GCA_017639245.1 Myiopsitta monachus | reverse complement strand
ATGTGATGCATTTTCCCCACCAAAAATGTTTCATTTAAAAGAAAAACAAAGCAAAAAAATCTTTACAGCTTGTGTATGTTTCATGAAGATTCTGGACTCTCCCTACAGCCTTCTCAAAAGTGAGGTTCTTACTTTGACAGGAGGCAAGGCATTTGTTGCTTGCAATCCCCACGTTCTCAGCAATACCAAGGGAGCCAGCTTCGTGGAGTAAAGCCTCTTTAGCACATCAATAGCAGCTATCAAGGAGACATTGTGCCTCTGACGCTCTGTCTCAAACTTTAAGAGGTGTTTTAAGGATCCTGGAAGAGACAATTGAATGCTCCTATTAAAACAATTGTGCATCTTATTTACAGTCTTATAGCAGTCTTCACTGACAACTGAAAACAGAGAGCAGAGAAATGGTCCATCTCAATAAAGGCCTCCTCCTATCAGCCAGTGCCCTTCATCACCACTTTGTTAGCTACCATCCCGCAGATATTTTTTTTAAAGCAGCTTTAAGGTTTGTGGGATGAAAACTGCATCCAAGACTCTTTAACTGCTCCACAGCCCATGGACATCGGAACAGTTTTGCTTCTAAGACGCTGGTGCCTTTCAAACACAAGACAGCAGCACGCTTAACCTGCAGTAGAGGTAATGCTTGTCCTGGTGTTAGCAGCAAAGGCCTGTAAGAGCAATCATCTCACTGCTCCGTCAGTGTCTTGGATCCTTACCCAGATCATTCCCATTGAAGGCTGCTGCACTGAGGTGATGAGCTAAACACGCAATATCACCAAAGCCCAGGTTTACACCTTGTCCTGCAAGTGGGTGGACTCTGTGCGCCGCATCCCTGGAGCAAGAGAAGGCAGAAATTTATATCCCTTCTTGAAGAAAGCCATAATGGCAGACAAACCCCAGAAGGGTCAGTGTAGCACTCCTCACAATGAACACCTTAGAGCAGCACACATGATTTATCCAGTACCTCTCTGCTCGCTATGCTGAACTACCTGACTGCCTCTCCAGTTGTAAGAAGCGAGACAAATAAAGATAGCAAAAGGCAGTTCTGAAAGGAAAAATTATTAAGAGGTGACTACCCAAAATCCTCTCAGCCCGGGTGTGGAACAGGCCTTGGTGTTTTTGTAAGTGATCTGAGCGCAACAGGAGGTATAATATATCATTGGCACATTTCACAGAGTAGAGAGGCATCATGAACACACAGGAGAAGTGGGATATCATTGAATAGAAACAAAATCAAGGTCCCTTTATGAGCAGACTTACAAAGGACAAAGCCAGATATATTGATAAGGGAGTCTTAGAGAAATGAAATGAAGTTTGGGTATGAAATGTAACATCATTTAACAGGCTATAAAGCACAGAATGCTCCCAGTCACAGAGTGACTCACAAGTTGGAAAGATGAAAAGCATCTGAAGTATAATACAGCATCCTAGAACTACTGTAAGCTACCAGTGTATTGGAGCTGTGGCAGAGAAAAAATACATGTAACCTCAGAATGCAAAAGATGAGATATTTTCCTATTTCTACAGGCCACTGTACAAAAGCCTATGATATCCCATCCGGAATAATTTGTAAGTTTTGTAATTTGTTTCAAGAAAGGAGAGTTTAAAATCTCAAGCTGGTACACAGAGTGGCTGCTAAAATGTTTGGGCAACTACAGGGTCAGCATGAGATACTGGATTGTTTCACTGGACTGCTCAAACCAGGAATGAGAAATAATTATCTTGCAACTTACACCAAAAGCTCACACAATGGACAGATTGCTTCTCACACAAAAGGACTTTGTTGGCACAAGAGCACATGGGCCTCAATAATGTCAAACTTAAACCATAGATTATTTCTAACTCTCTAATTTGTTGACACCACACTCACATCATTTGTAATCAAATTCAACCGACTCACACGAGGGCTGCCACTCAGGACCTTACCCAATAAGGGCTACGCGGTGCTGGACATACTCTGTTGCATGCCCCATTCCAAGAGGGAACATGGCTCGGCTCTCTGGATCCACTTTAGCAACGCTTGGGGGTAGCTGACGGACTGCGCTCCCTGAGGGCCTCAAGAATGAAAGAGCAGATCGAAACATGGCCCCAGCAGTGTCAATGAAGTCAGAATGGTTCACATTGCTCCACTGAAAAAACCAAACAAACCTTTACATGTTAACCCAAACCAGACACAAAAGAATCCAATTGAAAAAATGTAGATGAGCTCCAAATACTGAATTTTAACAACCTGGACAAAACTATACAGTAAAAGAAACTATCTTCTTAATTCTAGAACACAGAGGCTTCCAACTAGGATGAGTTTACCTTTCCCACCTTCTGGAAATTTAGCTCAAGTTCTTCTAACTAACCTAATTCAATCCCAGGGGGTCATCCCTTCTTTGCTAAGTGCCTTTGAGTATCACCCTCACCAGGGGAAGGAACTTAAGAATCCACCTCTCCCATTACTATACCTTAAACTGTAGGGTTCCATTATATTTGTCATGATTACAACAAAGCCTCATACCTGCCACAAGGCTGATACTCACAAAGGCAGAGTTGATGCTATCCACAAAACTTTCCTCATCCATAGTGAGAAGTTCCGATGCGTGTTCATGAGACTGTAGACCAGACCAGAGAGCTGGCAGTGTCAGACAGCTAGTTCAAGAGAATGTCAAGAGTAAGTATCAAGAGAAAAAGAAGCAAAACTAAATGATCTGTGCAGAGATCTCCCACTGCCCTGCCCCACACCGGTCCCTCTGCATATACTCGCCCAGTCTGAATTGGTGCAAGTGGGAAATACTAAGGATAAACCGAGAGGGCAGCAGGAGAAAAAAAAAATGCTATAACTGAAAAATAAAGCATAGGGGGATAAATTCTTAACAGAGAGCAACAACACAGAAAGGCCCAGAGAGGAACAGAATTACAAGAAATGAACAGACTAAACATAAATTAAAAAGTAATAAATAATTATGGAAACCAGAAGTCATCTTACCGGAAGAAGAGCAATTGGCCCTGTGGGAAGGAACCTCTGCCATGCTACGTTATTGTTGGTGGCCTACAATGGAAAACAAAACAAACAAGTGGACAGTTACCAATTAGAGACCTGGATCACCTGCTTAAGCTGTTCAACTGCTTATGGAAGAGTCCATCAGCAGCGTTTCACCTCAGACAAATGAAGAGTTGCCACCACAGCTGACTGGTCATACTGATGCTCAATGTTCTTAATTTCGGCTTCCTTCCGGACCACAGAGTTATGACCATCTGCACCGATCTAAAAAACAGAGATAAAAAGCAACCTCTTCAGCCGTTCCTAAGAAAGCCGATATTCCATAAACCTCAGCCGGCACAAAGACATTTTTTGTTTATTCAGAAAAAAAGCCTGCCCAAAAAAACAGAAGAGGTGGCCCCTTCTGCTCTTGTCCAATTCAGCACAGCCTTCTTGTGTCAGGCACCGTGCCCCATAGCATCACTGACAGCATTAGCCACTCACCTCACTCAAGCCCTCCACTTGGGTGGAGCAGCACACATGGAATCAGAACCAAATCCAGTGGAAAGGACTTGGGAGAGAGATGATGCCTGATCAACAGAAATAAAAAGCTTAGTTACCAGCAGTTTGGTCTGAAGTCTGCGTCCATCAGCTAACTCAATTTGGACCCAAGGGCTTGCGCCACAGCTGTGAGAGGGGAGAGGCCACGTATACCCCATTGCTCTGCTCCCGTAGAAAACCTCCACCCGGTCTGATGGGAACACAAAGTACCACGGTCACAGCATGATACAGGTATGAAAAAAGGAAATATCACTACAAAATCAAAGGCCACGCATGTCTTACTGGCACCATAAGACCTGGCCCTACAATTCTCATGGCACTCTAAAAGATCAAACCTGGCCAACCCTTTGTTACTGTAAGGCCCGCTCTCTGGATAGAAAGCTACAGATCTTTCATTAAATCTATTTTTGGAGAGACTGTGTTCTGGAGAACTATGTATGAAACTCCTTTTGTGCTGTGTAGCCTTTGGAATACAGATTTCTCCCTCCCCACTTAATTCAAGAAGCTGCCTATGTCTCAGAGCTATCAGAGCTACTTGTTAGAGTAATTTCTCACTCCCATAACTAAGGGCACACAACGGAAGGCAAGTAACTGAAAGGTCTCTGCAGGAAATAAAATATTAAAGAAGTTAACCAGTACCTGCTACTGCATCTAACTGTTTTGTGAGAGCAGACATAATGACATCGTTCTCCACTATATAACCCATGTCATCTAAGTCATCTTTCTCAAAAACGATCATGGCTTCTGAACAAGCGTCCCACACCTACAAAGGAAAAATACATTACTTGAAGCTACATGATGAAGAAGTGCTGTTCCTTTCAGGGACTATGAATGTATCCATCTTAACAGGAAAGGAATGTGACAATCTAGAAATATAGAACAAGAGGAAACATCCAGGAATACTGTCTGTTCCCAGCAACAAAAGCACATCACAGAATTCCTTTCATACAATGATCTAGCTTCATCTCAAAAACTAACTGCGAATAAAGTTTTTTATCCCTACTTCCTTTCTCCATAATTAGCACATAAAGCTCCCCTACCACCTTGCTGTGGGTCACCCCAGCAAGCAGCTCAGCCTCATGCAGAGCCTCTCTCACTCCCACACAGTGGGATGGGGGAAAGAATTGGAAAAGTGAGGTAACTCATGGGTTAAAATAAAAACGATTTAATAGGTAAAGCAAAAGTTGTATATGGAAGCAAAGCAAAACAAGGGATTCATTCACTACTTCCCATTGTCTGGCAGGTGCTCAGCCATCTCCACGAAAGCAGGGCTCCATCACACAGTTACTTGAGAGGACAAATGCCATTACTTCAAATGCATGTGTGTGTGTCTGTGTCTCCCTTCTTCCTCTCCCCAGCTTTTATTACTAAGCATGATGCCATGTGGTGTGGTGTATCCCTCTGGTCAGTTGGGGTCAGCTGTCCCTGCTGTGTCCCCTCCTAACTACTTGAGCTCCCCCAGCCTGCTCACTGGTGAGGTGGTGGGAGAGGCAGAAAAGACCTTGACCCTGTGTAAGCACTGATCAGCAATTGCCTGTGTTATCAACAGTTTTCATCACAAAACACAGCCCCATACAAGCTGATATGAAGAAAATTAACTCTATCCCAACCAAAACCAATACAAACCTTTACTTTTATTTCCTGGAAAGTATCTCTGCCTCAATATCTACAGCTTCCATTAAGAATAAACATTTCATCTTGTAACATCAAGACTCTGAGGATGGGAACTTGCGATTAGAGTGCTACCCCAAAAAAAGTAACAGGAATCATCATAAGCATAACGTGCCCTTTGCCAAAAAAAATAAACCTTTGGATCATTAATGTAAGGACTTCTAAGAAGTCACAAGAGACAGACATATAGTATATCTGCAGCCCTAAGTAAGGCACCTGCATTCGCTGGAACGGTTTGAGTCTCAGGCTGCAGACATGATCCCAGGCACCAAAACCTGAAAAAGGACACAAATGCATGGAAATACAGGTTCATATCTGACACTGAGACCCAAACAAAACTTCTCCCTCCCTGTTTATCAATGCCCAGACTCTGCTTGTGCCATCCCTAGACAGGGCCAGGTCTGCCTCAATACTTTCGCAGCTCCAGCATCACGTTATTTTACTATTAACACAGGCCAGCAGAAAAGAAGTGCTTTCCATGGACACTGTGATTTAACAGTCAACTCTTACTGCCCCATCACTGAGTAATAAAACAGACACACAAATGCATGATCATCATTTTTTAAAACACTTCTTTCTCCACAAGGAATCGAGGCTCAAATCTTTCTTTAAAATGAAAATTAATCAGAAGCAAGTTACCAGACTACAGAGCACTAAGTTTGTGCGTCTTTTGTGAACACAGCATTCCAGATGCTGTAGACAGCACCCCACAACATCCTGCTGGGCTAATGTCACAGATAATTATATAACAGATCAGACCAAGATACCAGACTACAGATCCTTGTTATCAATTTAATTTAGTTAATCGGCACAACTCAGCATACAGAATACTGAAAGACAAAGGCACACAATTCTGCTGAGTTTAGGATGAAAGCAGCACATGATCAAAGGGGTTTTGTCAAAATCAAATTGAAAACAGCTCAAACATACTGTTAAAAACACAAACAGTAGCAAACACACTTACTGCTTAGGAGGGTTGCTGATCCTGGGGAGATAGAACTAACCCTGTTACTGTAGGTGTCTGGCACATGGTTGTATTCTTTCCTAGGACCAGCCTCCAGCAAAGCGATCTTCTTATCATGGAAGTGGATATCATGTCCTAAAATAAGCAAATACATGCTTTGTTACAATGTTCCTACCAAAAATCTCATTCCTTATTCCTGTATCAGTAACACCTATATGTTTTTGTAATAAAATAAGAGTAGTTGCAAAACTCAATAAAGAAATGCATTTATGATACAGGTTTTGACCAGGCAAGCAAACTTCTGTATTTTAAAACTTCCTGACTACAATCCTGTCACTGAGACAGACAAACCTTTTGTAGTTAAAGCACAGATTAAAAATTTTCTTTTCGTACAAAGTTCACATTTTTGTACAAATTTGTGCCTAGCTTGTTATGCAAGTTCATTATTGAAGTATTAATGGACAAAGTCTGCAATGCAACTCCATACTCAGAACACATTTTTCAGAGCTTAAACATAAATTCACCACTTAGAACAAGAGATCAAAATAAAACTTCTGTGCTCCTGAGCAACTACATTAATGTTTTTTTTTATCCTTATACGCTGAGAGTGGGATAGCACTGGCAGTTTAGACTTTTACTTTCAGTTAAAGAGAACTGAAACACGATGACTCAAGCAGAGTAAATCACACTAGCTGAGTGAGCCATTCTTACTGCACCTGACTGCTATGGCCACAGAACAGTGTCCTTAGAACATGCAGAGTTTGCTGCTACTACAGCCTAATAATGGGAGTATCCTGAACATTTTCTAGATTATGCATAACATAACCTGTTCTTCAAAGGTCTCAAACCTGCATGTTAGCCTTAGGCATCACTGCTGGGGGTGGGGAATCCTTATGCTATTTCATTTCCACTGTGGTCAACAACACAAGCACAACAGTAAGTGTGCAAGGTAAACCCTTACACTTTCAAAGCACTTACTGCTCAAGACCTTTGCTCCCCCTCTTCTTGGCACTCTTTTCTTTAGGTTTCTGTTACTATTACACCTTCTGAAAAATGTTACAAATAAACTGACAGCACTCTCAGGATCTCTAGTGACATAGAGCAAGTACAAATCCATTGAATGCGGTATTGCAGTGTTTAAATTACAGGGTTAGAGAATAATTGATTTCTCTGAAGCAAACTTAGGATCAGAAAAACATTTTCAGCAATGGCTGAACTTACCCACTGGCAATTTTAGGATGAGTGTGTTTGACAGAAACACAAGTAGCCCATGGAATTCAAAGTAATGGCTGCATTAACATATATATACACACACACGTATCAACAGGACATGGCTCATCACAACCATCAGCTAACCAAACAGCTCCAAGTCTGCTTTAGAGTGCTGTCACAAGACAGAGGAATAACGAAACTCTACAAAAGGATCTTGAACATTAAGATCCTAAGTGATAACGACATAGTTACCTCACACGATCACCAACACAGATTAATTAAAGCCGAATTATAGAAGCAGCAGATATTCCACATGGTGAACCGAGTGGGTTTTGGGAAAGCCCCGGTTTGAAGTTTCGGACACAAAACCCCGCGACTCGCTGAACTCGCACAACACGGTGCCGGAGACCCGAGCACCTCCGTCACCTCTGCAGCAGGGGCGTGAGGGAGACACCGCCGACGGCTGTGCGGCAGTGACTGCAGCCCCGCGGGGCGGGCACCGGGCCGGGCCGATAGCATAGGCAACACCGACCGCGGCGGGCGAGAAGGTCACCGGCTTACCCAGCACGGCGGCCATGGCGCTCCCGACCATGCCCCCGCCCGACACCACCACGTCGTAGAGCGGCTCGGCGGCGGCGGCGGCGGCGGCAGACCGAGACCATAACGGAGCCCGCTGGCCAGCCAGCGATCGCCCACCGAGCGGAGCCAACCGCCGCCACCCGCACAGCGCCGCCATCGCTGCGGAAGTGACCGCACACCGCCGAGCGGAAGGAGCTCCGGGAAACCATGGCAACGCAACGCGCCTAGGGACGAACCCTACACAAAACACCTCTTCCCGAGGGCCAATGAGCGAGCAGCGGGTGCTTCCATCTTGGAGCCTGATTGGCTGCTTCAGGCCGAAAAGGCGGGCCTAGGACGCTGCCGGCTTCGCTGATTGGTGGGAAGCGGAAAAAGCGCAGCTGGAGGGCTGAGGCGGCGGCCTGCCGGTGAGGCTGCGGGTGGGTCTCGGCGGCGGGGTTGGGGTTGCGCCCTGGAAACGAGCACCTCTCCATGTTGTTGTTTTCCTTCCAGGTGACACGGCATCTCCTCAGCCTGTAACCCACCGACCGCCACCCGAGAGGAGTGGGAGCAGCCTGTCCGGATGGGGGGGCAGCAGTCTCCGCTAGAACCCGGCTTCCTGCACCAGGCAAAGCTATGGAATGATCTCGGGGTATCCGAAGAGGATGAGGAGCTGGAGGGTTTCAGGCAGGAGGCAGCAGTCCTGCGTGACAAGCTGTGGGAAGCTCTCAGGTAAGGATGGCAGAATGGCATGTGGGATTCCTACTGCTTCTGAAGTGCAGCGTGAAGTCCCAAGATGCACATGTATGGTATCAGAACACTGACCACAAGCATATTCACACACGAGAGATGGGGCCAATAGGTGCCCAGATAAGCAGTGTTCACATAAAACGTGAACAGTACAAATCCTGTTCCTGCTCATCACCTAATCACGCTTAAAATTTGTTAGCAGGTCACACATGTTTCACAGCATCCACCATTCAGAGCTCCAACATGGAGCTTTCAGACTGCTTGTATTTCTCTGTGAAGCTCACTAGCAGGTCACACACACGCACTCTTATGCAGGAAATAATGTATGAAGAACAGAGTGCAGCTATCACCAGGCAAGTGTCTGGACCAGGAGCGCATTTACACATGATTGGCACCTTCTGTTTCCCCCCCTTTTCCCCATTTTACTGTACTCGTTCCACCTCTTACCCATCTCAATCCTTCATTTTACCTGCATTTATTCCTTCCCTAAGTATCTTGTTTTACTCTGTTTCATAATCGCTCTCAAACATGCCCATAGAAGATCGCTATTTCAATGAGACCCAGGACAATCCCGGTTTGTTTTCTTTTCTTGCAATCAGTTATATGATCTTCCTAGTTACAAAGTTTCCAGTTGAACCGCTTAAGAGTTGCACTAACGCAGTTCATTGCAATGGCTCTTCCATCAGCATCTTAGGAATGCTGGTGTTTGGTACAGTTTGTTAGGATTTGTATGCTTAATTTATTGCCTCTCCTAAGTTTGTCGTTAATGTTAAGTAGCTATCAGCCAGATAACCAGAAAGTTCCAACTTTAGGGATTACTCGTAGCTTTTCTGGCAATAGAGTGCTAGCAGCAAAGTAAACTGCATTACAAAGCTAAGTAGGCAAAACCACCATTTCATACATGGAAAACAGAAGCAGGCAAAGCTCTGCTCACCAGCTTTGGTAGCAAAGCAAAATATAGAGCCTGAAAATGATAAACCTTAATCCTGTCTTAACTACCAGATCAGCTACAGTGTCTTTCTTTTAATCAACAGTGTCTCTTATAAAATATATCTGGTTTTTTAAATAATTTCACTTATTTCCCCTTCATGATGTCTTTGTCTTAGTCGTACATCTGGTAACAAAAGGCAGTCCAGTTCTTTGACTGACCTCACCTCAGACAGTACCTGGGATCAGCAAAAGCCTCCCTTGTTTCCTAAATCCCGCTTGAGGCCAAAAAGTGCTTCCTCTCCCTGGATTCCTTCCATCACCATCCCTCAGCCTTTCAAAATGACGCTGCAGGGAAGCTCACAAAAAGTCCCAGTTGATGAAGTCATACATGTTTCTTGAACTAGACAAACAGAGAGACCAAAAGCAAAGCCAGGATGAAGCTGAATGTCAGAAACAGTTTCGGGCACAGCCTGTACCTGCCCATGTGTTTCTGCCCCTTTATCAAGAAATAATGGAGCAGAATGAGATTCGCAGGCAAACAGCAACACAGAAAAGAAAGGAGCTGCTGCTTTCAACCCTGAGGCCCTTCAGCTTCCTGGAGAAAGAGAAGAAAAAGAAAGAAGCTATCAGACAAAAGTTCCTGGCAGCAGCAACCCCAAATGACAGCTCCAAACAGAAGCAAGCCAGTAAAAAACTTCCTAAATCTACTTATGGCCCACTTCTTGGAGATAAACTCAAAGGTAAAATGCCAGGGCTTTTCCTGTTCACTCCCTGCCTGTCCCTCGGTATTTCCGTGCTGGGAGGTAGAATCATGGCTCATAGGGCATTAGCTGGAGTATAAAGCTAGTGTCATTATATCCCCTTGTGTTGTCTAGTCTCCTGCGTATCACTGGTCCTTGCATTTAATCTAGATACCTTTACAGTAGAGTGGCCGCAGTTTAGTAGTCTTGTACCCATGGCAGCAGCAGCAGCAGTTCTGTACCACTCCCCAGATGTGGGTACAATGAGCTCTTTAGACAGATTTCCATACCCCTTGTGCTGCAAATTGTGCTAGGCTTGGGAATGTTTCCCTGCACTGGATTCCATACCTTTGATTAATCTAAAGGGACATAAATGATTTGTGGCACAAATATGAAGACAGATTTAGTACCAGAAGTGTCCCAATGTCTGTGCAGTATCTTGAAACTGACAATTTTAGTCCCATTCAAGTGATCTGTGCTGCACAGTACCCCTAAGAGAAAAATACTTCCTCAGCCAAAATCAGGCTGTTAGTTCAGTTTTAAAGTGATGGTGCACTAATCCAGCCTCTCCTGCCATTCTCTGATGTTTTCAGTTACCTTCCCACTCGCTCTCCACCTTCTTAAGTGCTAAACCAGTGCAGGTAGGTACCAGGACCATTCTAGTCAGAGGGACAGCCAGGAAAATTTCCTGATGCTCACATTCTTTCAGATGGCTTAAAGTCCCCCCTACCCCGTTGTAAGTTTGAAGCAAGCAATACAGACTTCATGCTTGAATATAGGAACTAAACCCGTCCTTGATAATTCTTACTGCTTTTCTCACCCCTTATTTTTTTTTCTCCGTTTCCCACTGGTTTCTTCCCAAGTACACCATGTACATGAAAATGAACACCAGTTCATTTTTCATCAGAAAACATTCTGTTGTGGTGCATAATAAACTAAATAGATTAGAAAGGTAAAAGAGAGCAAAGGACAAGCTACTGTTCTGTTTCAGGCATATGGGGAGGGAGGAGGAATGAACATTTCATACCTCAGTCAGTTCAAAGTTATAAATAGACTCAAACAAGGTCTTAGTTTGCAAACAGCAGTATTGATTTCCTTTTTTTCTTAAAAGCAAAAAGCCACCCCAAGGCAACTGTCTGCATTTTCACAAATGTTTAGTGCGGCACAGGAAAGGAGTCACTTGAGACTATACGCTGAAACCCATTCTTTCTATGGAAGTTTGTCACAGAAGTCACAAGACATGATCCATCCACCAAACACTCCTCATTTAAAATCTTTGCCAATATAGACAAACACTGATGAATCTTAATATAGATAAGGCATCACCCATTACAAGTGTATCTGAACAGCCCATGTGGATCACACACTCAACAAAATGACATAGTCCCACCACATGAACCTTGATTAACACAACACTCCTGCAAGACAAAGGGCACAAGTTGTCTGATACCCCTAAGAATAGGAGAGGGAGGAGAAGGCCTGTCCAGTAACTTACTCAGATAAGTGAAAGAGATACCTAGAGATTCATAGCTTAGAGACTGCCAGGTTTTTCCTGGTTATCTGTGTTTTTTTTCTCCTTGGAGGCAGAGGAGAGAGGCTGGAAAGTAGGGAAAGAGAACACAGAATGTCTGGTCTCTCCTACATGTGTAGCAACCATCATAAAGAAAAGTTTGGGGTTATGCAGTAGCAATTTCATGTGCCTTTTAGGTCACTCATATTCTTCTCATTGCTTTGCTTTTAATTCATTAGAATCTGAACTCTACAGAGAAATACGCATTCAAATGAGAGCAAAGGATTTGCTTGAGAGCTCCGTAGCTCCTATAGATACCAGCAACTATCGGAGGGAGCCTCAATCCCGAACTGCCGCTAAAACTCAGCAGGAAAGACTTGGCTTCTTGCAGGACAGAAGTTTCAGCTTCAAGCCAAGGATTAATCCAGTGATACCGGATTTTGAAGGACTCTACTGGGCATTTCAGAGGGAAGCAGTAAGGAGACAAGAAATCAAGGAAGCAACTCATAATAAGCCATTCAAGCTAAGAACTTCCAATCTCCATGGCAGGCAGAGGCAGGCTAATGAAAAGATAAAGGTGAGATGACTGGATAGTTCTGCTTTCCTCTTATCAGTACAGTAACTTATTAAATGCATAGCATGTCTTTATGGGTGGTTAATGTCCTGTGACCTCCCTCCTTGCCTTGGGAGTACTGCAGAACTGTAGGACAAACCAGAGAGCAAACTTCTAAACAGATAAGCTATGACAGCTTCAGGCTCAGCCACTCTTCCATGCTCCTAATCAGTATCTCCTTCCCCTCAGCCCCATCTCATATAAATTCCTACTGACAGAAAAGAGAAGAATGAGTGCATTGCCACATATCCCAACTGTTCTCTCTGGGGGAGGAACAGAGGAGATTCTGTGCTGTGAACAAATACACTGAATGAAGTTCCTTTGTTTTTTTGTTGGTTTTTGGATTTGTTTAGTTTTGTTTTGTTTTTTCAGGATTCTCAGCAACTGTCCAAGGTTTCAGTGAAGAAAAGTCATTCTCTGACTGGACTTTCCTCTCTCTCTTCCAATACCCTTCCAGTGCATATTACAGATGCAACTAGAAAAAGGGAATCAGCTATTAGGTAAGTAGAAAA
Source organism: Myiopsitta monachus (assembly GCA_017639245.1). Classification (NCBI taxonomy): domain Eukaryota; kingdom Metazoa; phylum Chordata; class Aves; order Psittaciformes; family Psittacidae; genus Myiopsitta; species Myiopsitta monachus. Next base: position 32,621,471 of record CM029924.1, on the reverse strand, counting down.
GTTTGTCTAAAAGACCATACACCAGCTAACGACTTGATTTAGGGAAAAGGTCAGTGTTTTCTCTCATCACACCAACTACATCAAGAATACTTTTCCTAAATGTTTCTGCCTTTGTTCTTCGCTAATTCTTGACTGGGGAGCTGCACACTTGTGTGTCTGAGATTTCGCTTTTCTCCTTAGAGGACTACAGGACTGGAGCATGTAGTCTGGAGGTCTGAAGTGAGCTCATTAGTAACTTTCTTCTGTATAGATGCTCCCAAGATAACAAAAAGGAAGGAGACAAAGAAGGAATTTATTGGCTGGAGAAGCAGAAAAAGAAATGTCAAGCTATCAGAAGTCAGTGAACAGCCGAGCAAAAGCCCTGGATCCACATAAAAGTCTGGAGGAAACACACAAGGAGAAGTCAAAACAGAACTGGTCAGTATTCTATTCTTCAGAGAAATAATAATTTGCTCTGCTAACTGGGGTGCATCGGATAATTCTTTAGGAGGCTTTTGGGTCTAAGAACTTTCCTAGCCTAAGTTTTTGACTGTCATACCCATTCCACATCCATTTGTGGAATGGGATGTGACAACCCCATGCTATTCCTTTCATATGGAACGGTTTCCTCTAGATTAATGTTTGTAGAAACTCGTTTGTACAAACAAGCCAGCTGAAATGTATAGTTTGGTAAAGCACACATAAGGTTTCCTGAAAATGTGAACACTGGTTCTCTGCTTACAGTCTAGTAGTAAAGCTTTGTAATGGGTCTGTAATATGCCAGCAGAAGGATTATTTTTGCCCAGCATTCGGAATCAAGAGAACTACCAGAGCTATTTGAAGGACAGAACAGTTACTGAGAATTCCTCATTCCTGATTAGATACAGTCAGAGTAAACCTCTATTATAGAGGCAACTTTTCCATTTCAGGCAAAGAATGAGAGAGAGAACAAAGGAATACAGAAAGGAGTTGGAAGAAATGCAGCTACGAGTCAAGAACAGACCATACCTCTTTGAGCAGGTCACCAAGGTAATGTGTCAAAGTTCCAGAGTGTTTCTGGGCAACAGGATACATTGTCTTTCATTTAAAACAGTCACTAAGAAATCTAGTCTCAAGTTAGTTCACGGATAAGGAGATGCAAATGTTTGCATAATCTCTTCACTACACTCAAAATAACATATGAGAAGGCCACCCAATTTAAATTCCTTCCCATCACTTGAAAAAAAACCCACTCAGTTATTTCTTGGTCGTAGAGCTTTCCAGTCCCTAGTATATATGGCAATCAAACTACATGGTCTGATCAAAATCAAGGCTTTATCACACCAGAAATTACATGCACACCTATTCTGTACCTGAACACCACAGCCTACTGTCTGTTCTCAACTATTTTCTTAAAACCCTCTCCAGTTGAGCACTTTTTCTTTGTACTTCTAGTGCTACTAGAAAAACCATTAATGACAGTTACTTAGCTTGTATCACTTGCAAGCTCTGCTGTCTGGGGTTGCATTCAGCACATCTCATCCATCACACAGGACCAGCTGCATATCTGTATTGTACTTGAGGTGTAGATAAAATCTTCACTCTAAGTATCTTTTTCCCTGGGTTTTCCCTTTCAGTTCTGTCTCCTTGCAGGGGTGGTGTCTGGTTACACACACAGTGACAATACATTGACAATATGTTGATTTAGGATTTCTCAATAAAGTACCCTCCTGGGTCAGACTTTCTGTTCAGATGAGTGGTTAACTGAATGCAGAGACAAATCTGTATGATAAATATTGGTAACATTTCTGTTTGCCAGGTTGATAAGAATTCACCAGTATTGCTAGCATTCACTCGTATCAAAACAAGGTATCTATCCTTCCTATACAGAGTACCTTAATCTTTAGGAACTGGCCAGTCCCTCTGGTAAATTGTCATCTCAGACTACATAAATTTGCAAGGATTATTTGGAGGCAGTGAGGATACAGTATCCAGGATGCTTGGTTTTCAGTTTCATGAAGATGAGCTGATACAAAGCTGTTTGACAGATGCTCTCCATTTATTGAGCTTCACTGTCATTAGTGCTTACAAATTACAAGCAAACACACTTCCAGAATTTCTCACAAACCTTTTTTGCACATATTCTCAATTTGAGTGTAAAAGGTCAGGGCTCAGACACAAGTATGTTTCTCTGGTAAGACTGGAATGCTGTAGAAACAGGAGAACAGAAGAAGGAAAGAAAAAGAACAGAAGCAGGAAAAGGTGAGCTCTGGCATTCAGAGGTGTGAGACATTCTCCTCGTATTCAGTTTTGGTACTGTATGGATATGAAATTTTTGGATTGGACCTTTGCTGTCCTTTTGTTCTCATTAGGGGTGTCAGCCATGAACTTTAGAATGGTTGGACTGTTATGAGGAAGCCCCAGCTCTACATGCTTACTGTTTTAAGTTTTGATTTCATAGCATGACGCTCGTCAAGTTGCAGAGCGTCACTACAGACAAACTCTCCAGCAGCTGGGGCTAAGTGAAGAATTTGTAAGGAAAAAAGGGAAAGATGCCACTGACCTGCTGGAAGAAGAATCTGATGTTCACAGGTAATAAAAACAATGCAATACAGCTCGTTTGCCTTTTACTAAAAATATCTTCCTTGTTCCAGTTTGTGTCGTCTAGTGTAGGCAAAATCAAATCAACCACATCACTTCTCTTATTGAGCAGCACGGCTTCTCTTAATTCCTATGGCTGCACTCTATTTCTTATGCATGGGACAAAGCAGCAAGTAAGTGGTGCAAACCATTTCCAGCATTCTGGACAGTCACTGTTTTTCTGCAGAGTGCCCAAGCCTCAGGGTGAAAAGGACACCTGTACTGTACAGGCAGGAGAACCTCAAGAGGAACAGAGTGGAAAGGAAATGGCAACGTAAGATCTAGCAGAAGAATCCATCAATCACCTCTTGATTATCTTGATTCTCCAGGTTAATCTTCAGGAAGTTATGAAAAAGTTTCAGAGTTATGAAAAAGGTTGTAATTAATCAATACATCACTTTGGATTGCTATTGTCCTCATTTTACCATTACTGTGATATCAAGGATGTACTTTGGTTGAAGAAAGATTAGGTATTATCTGTCAGAACCCTGCACTCAAATGCCTGGCACATCTTGAATGGTACAGTTCACGCATTACTTGTCTTCCTTTACCTGACAGTCATAATAATCCCAAGAATAAAAACCCTTGCCATCTGGAATGTTTCCTGAGAATTATGGAATCAAAGCACTTTGAGATTAAAAGATTTTTAAATGGCCATTATATTTCTGCATTGTCCTATTTCTGTATCAGTCACCTTTTCCTCACTTTTTAAATAGAAACTGTGTCTCTCTGCGTCTTCATCACCTCAATCCATTTCTCCTTATGCTATAGCGACAGAACCCCATCATCAAATCAGAAATACAGTAGCTGTAAGAGTTACCAAATTAGATAAAAATAGAAAATGGAGATAATGCCATTTTTAATCTTAACAAGGTACTAGGTCCAAGAATTTAAGGCCCTGAGGTTACAGGGCTGCTATGTTATACTTCCACTGTTGGAAGATCTGCTGTACTGCAGCAGTGCTCCTTACTGTCTTCATGCTGAGAAGAGGCTTAAGCACCTGTGAGAGTTCAAGGAAGGCTGTTGCCAGTGCACTGGTTTCTACATAGTTCTACATGGTGCACGGCACAGGCTGTTCTTTCCCCAGTATCCCCTGGAAAAGCACAGTGATGTAATCATTGTCACATGCCTTGTCACGTTGAAAGAGGAAGGAAAGATTACTAGCATGTCCCAAGTCTCTGTGGTCAAAAGCCCGTTGAGCTTGTATGGGTATATCTGAAGCAGTAGGAGTGAAATTTGAGTACATATATTTTAAGGGGTATTCAAAAATTGGTGGCTAATTTCCATAATACTTGCTGATGCTGGAAAATGAAACTTCCAAGTAGGTGGAGTGTAAAGGAAAACCTTAAGAAAGGAAGAACAAAGGCTTGACTTTAAATTAATACATGATATTATGGCATATCCTTTTAACAAATACTAAGGTGACAAGCATGAGTACAGTAACAGATAAATCCAAGTCTGATAAATCCAAGATAAAGATATCCAACAGATAAATCCAAGTACTGGTCCCTAAACAGAAATGGGTGAAATAGTGATGACAGTAAAAGCATCAAATTAAGTAACTGAAACTCACTAGCACCCTTCTTGCTAAATGAAGTGTTGTTCTTAAAGTAGGATTACATTTATGTAATCCTATGAGAGATTTATAATGTCTTGGTATATCTCAAAAAAAGGTACGGGAATAAAGAATTTCAACTTTTGCTCTGAATTTTTGCATTTTATGAAATTATTTTGTAATTTTTAGTTAAAAGAATTACTGCCTGTTCAGCTAACCTACAGAAATACTGTAGTAAAGGAGACTTCTCACTGGAGCATCTCCCATCAGCTGATGAGATGGTAGCCAAACCATATCAGATCCCAATTCACAGGTACCTGCTGCAGCTTCTGCAAGAACCTCCAAACTGCACCACCTTTACCAAAAGCAGCACTACCTTTATATTCAGCTAGGGAGCAACATAAACTCAAAACATTCGCTTCACACAGGAGCTGTTATAGACATACAGTATCTTAGCAAAACTCTGCATTCTTAATAATGCCAATTCTACAGAAAGTCTTTAAGTTAACAAAAACTCAAAGCATCTACATGGTAGACTCATTTAAAGAGCTTGATATACCAAAAAAATTTTGGAGGAAAAAGTGACTGGGGAAGGTAGGAAAAGAACACAGCAAATGTAATTAAATGATACCAAGTAGTACATTTATTTCAGATAGTAAGTCAGCTTCTGACAGTGAGATGTATTAGAATATAGTCTTTGAAGGTAAAGGATGGAAGGCAGGCCTGTTGCTCAAGATACTGAATGTTTGTACAGTGCCTAGCACAACGAGGTCCTGGTCCTTAAGTGGGGCACCCAGGTGCTTCAGCAAAACAAACACTTACTTAGGCTTTAGGAGAATGGACTGCATAAACAGTTTTGAAATGGTGTTCCATGACATGGGCTAAATGACACCTAAGCAGCAGACTTCACCTTTTAAGCTCTGCAAGAGAGAAACTTGGTCCAGTAGGTCTTCTCCAACTCCAGTTTATGATTCATTCTCCATCTACCCACCCACTGTGCACAGTTAAACAATGTTCACTCCTCCACTGCAGCATGGTGAGCGTCTAGGAGGAATTATATGATCGATCCCACTTCAGTCACCACATATAAGAGGGCGGAAAAAAGAGCAGCTGGTCTCACCCTCCTCTACTCCAATAATAGACTCAGTGTCTGGCAGATGCAGAGATTCAACACCAAGGCTGGGCTGAGAGTTCATGGAGATGAGATTCTTACTGTGCACTGCAGATTCTTCCAGCAAACTGCTGCCCATCAGTGACTCTAGTGTGAAAAAACCCACAGTAAACCAAAATTTTCATCACATAATGATACTGCAGTATAAGATACAATCCCTGCTCCCCTTCAAGTCACACAGACTTCTTCCCTAGACGCTTACTTTATCTGTTCCTACTCTTTGGGCATCTGGCACTCCAATGGATGGTAACTCCTATATTTATTGTTTTGAGCCTTACTATGTTGGAATCTCATACAGACTTGGCTTTCTCTTTAAATAATTCACATTGCATAGAAAAACAGACTGCTTAAACAAGAATGTTGGAACAATGGGCACAAATTCCATGTAAAAAAAGATACTAGATTCCTGTCAATTTTGAAAACAATAAAAACCTATCTGCCCCTTGACCACAGTACAGAAATATACCATTGTCTTCTATCCTAGAAAAGGGGAGCTGAGCAAATCTATCCCCATCTCCAAGACAAACAGTCTTTTACTCCTTATTGGCTTGTGGTCTCTTATTTTCAGGACAAACATCTTCCCTTCTCTTGGACCATCCACTAATTCTTTCCTGCACTTCCCCACACACAGAGTCCTCTCCCTTCCTTACCTGGCTGTTCTCGCTCCCTGCTGCCAGCTGTTCCAATTCGGGAGTGGTGCTTCCTCATATGCACATTTCTGCTACCACTCTGGGAAAACGTCTTCCCACAAATTTGGCATTGATGGGGCTTCACTCCTTGGAGGGGAAGGGGGAAAAAATAGCCCAAGAATTACCAAAATTGCCATAAAGACCTTATCAACTAAGAAGCCAATAATTCTGCTTTGGAAAAAAAAATATTCTTCTTTCCTGGAGAGCAATAAGCTTCTAGAAGAGAAGACTTTTGGATATCAGGATTGCCCAGCTGTTGGAAAAACCAAGTCTGAAGACAGTCTTTAAGTCTGATTTATGAGAGAAGTTATTTGGAATCTCTTATTCAGTGACATGGAAATATTTGATGTCCCACACCTAGAATAAAATGGCCAAAAGCAAGGAAGCAGTGGCAAGGAATCTCTATCCTACATAACAAATTGCAGTAACATTACGAGCAGATACTGGATGATGACTTGTCACTGTGAAAGGACTTCCATTTTACAGAGCAGTCTGTCATTTTCACAATGCAAGTATGATGTCCACATGTGTGATCTCAATAGCATGGAAGCCAAGGAGACAGGAAAGAATAAGCATGGAGAACTCGGATAGTCCCAAAACTTACCACCCCAGTAAAACCTCTCTTTCCCCAAACATGCTGTATTCATCATGTGCTGATTTTAAGATAGATCAATCAAAACAGAAGGCAGAAGCTTTGAAACATTTGTGAAATACATTTCCATCTAATGCTTTGTCCAATTACAAGTACATGGTGTTAAAAAACAATGGAAAACCCTACCTGTGGCAGAAACCCACTCATGATGTATTTCAGATTTGAATGGCTTTGATTAATATAAAGAGGTGCTAGATTCTCTCATTTTAAATAAGAAAATGACAGCTATGAAACAGATACCCAACTTCACAACCTTTTAGAAACAATTAAAAAATATTTGTGTTTAGAAACATAAAATTTAGGAAGAGAAAGAACAGGAAAGATTAAAGTGTACAGGCTATAGCCACCACAAAGCAAGTCAAGAAACACTAAGACCAGAAGTACAGCAGAAACCAGGGGATTTTTCTTAAGGAAATTAAATCAAAGTTGTACAATAAAGAGCTTTTCTCTGACAGGTCAGCAGAATGTCAGATGAAGACTTACCTGAGTGGACAACCAAATGTTTCCGAAGGCTGGAGTATTCAGCAAAGGAGCGACCACATCCCTGTGCCTCACACAGAAAGGGCTTTTCCCCTACAAGGGAAAAGTATGTTCTTATATTTTGGAATCACAACAGAACAGCCTGGAAATCTCTATCCCATCCCCCCTTTTGGCCTTACATGCAACAAAGTTCAATGGAACTTACACATATGCTTCCTAAAGCTTTTAAAGCATTCTCTTTGTCAGCTTTCAAGAAGAAACACTGACATTCTTTTGGAAATATTCTCAGATCATCATTCACTGAAAGGGAAGCAAGGGTCCACTGCTCCTAAACAGATCTTCCAATAAGTATATAAACACCAAAAGATTAATATAAAAGTACCTGGAGTATTATATATCTTCTATATGAAGTTCTTAACAACCATTTCTCTGCTTCACACTCTCCCAGGATCCTGTTCCCTTTCTGCCTCTCCATGCCAAAAATCCCATTAGCTGTATTTCCCTTCATATGAGATTCTATATTTTACTTCAGATCAGACTGAACTTGCCAAAATCCTCTGAGAGATTTGTCAGTCATTTATATTTATGTGTGGAAGAACAGTAATTCAAGGCACAATTTGTTCTCATAGGTTGAAATTTGTTATTTCTATATATCCCCACAGCTACTTTTGTATTTGTCTAAATGATGACAATTTGGGAGGTGACTACACTAATACAATACAATATGATTAATCTGTTCCAAACACTCTTTTAATAAAGCCTTCAATAAAACTAAAGGTAACTTTTGCCTGTAACATCCCACTAAAGAACTTAATATATACCATGTTTAACACTATGATTTCAAGTCTAACTACACGACGGTATCACAGTAACAGCAAATCCACCAGAGATTAAGCAAGCCATTTTAGCTGTTTTATTGTCTAACACATACATAGTTCTTTCAGAGCAAACTTGTTCTTAAAGATGTTTCTACTGTGATTTTGCCTTTATAAGTTCTCTCCCTACAGTTCATTTCTCAGCTTATCTGCTGTAGCACTCAACAGATCTGAACAAAAAGGATCAACACAGCATGTTCTGATTGGTGTTACAAGGCTGAAATATGTAGCAGATTCTCAAACACTGATTGTACTTTATGGCTTGCTAAAAATATTTAAAACTTGGAAAGAAGGAAGAAAAACTACCACTGACAAAAAGAGCAGCACACAGTTCCATCCACAGAGAAACCCTCGATCTATTTATACCTGCAGTTTTGTAACACCTTTGGTCTGGTCAAACTCTTAACTGCACATGACCAATTTGCGGTTCAGAAAGTTATTATTTACCTCTCTAGAAGTTATGACTCTGTTGGGTGCAGAATACTCTATCATAGAGGATTTGCACGTGTCAGTTGGGCCTATTCACTTCATCTGCACCTTGGCTGGGAGCTTGAAGTGCAAAAGAAAACTGTAAAAACTATGGCTGCTGTTACTACACATTCGAGATTTTATTATTGGTATATATAATTTTCAACTACATCCCAACATCTGCCCCCAAACCATGTGTTCGAGCTAGACTGCAAATTATTTAAAATAGCAATCTTCTTCCCTGTGTATCTACAAACTACACACCATACGGCAGTGTTTAAGTAAGGCAGGAGGCATAAACAGCTGCTGGCAGGCCCACAAGAGCTGCAATTTCATTTTAGTAGACAGGCCTTGTGCTCTTACAGTTGTCAAGGTTATTTTGAAATGTTAACCAACTGTAATGCAATGCTACCTTCCTGGCCATCAGGGAATCTCTAACAATATTCTGAGAGGCTTGAAGTGGGGCATTTGTTTAAGTGCTGTGATAACCTAAAGGCGTATGAAACCCCAAGCAACAAAACCACCAGAATATTCACTATCAACTTTGCTAACTGTTAAACTGGTGATCATTTCAGCAGTAACTTGTGTGCCTCTCAAACAACTTTCTAAGATAAAAACACCTGAAGCACTTTATGCAGTTGTGAAGACTTCAGCTGGTACACCGACTTCTAAAAATATTGACAAGGAAGGATCAAATTCTCCAGAGGAGACAGCATAAGCAAACCATGTATAAAATACAGCACTATGAAATAGAGAGGTTTGTTTTATTTAATATAAAAAGCTGAGCATGAGTTAAGAGTACAAAGGCTCCAGCATATGGTAACATCTTGTCTTAGCACTAGCACAGAGCAGTCTGAATGCCAAAATGCTGTTTTCTAGATATTGCCTTTTTCTACTACACTTTGCTACTATAGTTTTGCTACTCACTCCACTGTATTGCTCATTTCCCTAAGTCTCCCAAATGTGGTCATTCTACAAACAGCACAGGTAACATAAGCTAGTTATGCTTATGAACTATTCCCTTGGGAACAGCCTAGCTTCTCCCCAGACAATACAAACCCCTCCCTTGATCAAAGAACTTGAGGGAGAAAGGAATCTTCAGAGAATGGTCTGAGCAGAGTATAACATCATCATATACTATTTGAAGGATGAAACCCGTGTGAAACTATACAGGATAGTAAAAGGGGTAAGCACTTGATTAATTTGACCTATAGATTGGTGTTAATTGATAGAAAAGGGACACTAATAAAGGGCAGAGATTAAAAACCATAATATTCTCAAAAGAGAATGAGCACGGAAGTGTTTTTTGTTCCTCAGTAAAGATCCCACCTCTGTGGACCTACAAACAGGTGAGGTCAAAAACACACCAGTGTGAATTCGTAGGTGGTTCTTCAGATTTCCAGCTGTTGTGAACTGTTTTCCACAGCCCAGCTCTGTGCATACAAAGGGTTTTTCACCATTGTGAGTCCTCATGTGCACCTTCAGCCTCTGCAAGACGTAGAAACTTTTTCCACAGCCTTCTGCTGGGCAGATGAAGGAGCGGTCGTTCCTGGAAAGCAACAAAATGGCTGTTTCATTACCAGCTACCGCAATGTATTTTTCATGAACACTTGACTTTTTTTAATTAACATGAAGTGAAATAGATAAATAAAAAATTATTTATTTTTAATTAAATAAAAAGAAGAAACATTTAAACTACAACTAATTATATCATAAACCAGAAAGACTCAACCAAGTGAGTGACTAAATTAGAATCATAGAATGTTTAGAGTTGAATTAGTCCTAAGGAACTACAGTCTGGGTGGTTCACTGGAAGAATCTCTTCAGGTATCTTTTCATTGCATTACCTTGCTTATTCCAACCTAGAATGACTTAGTAAAGTGGTGTAACAAATTATATAGGAACATTGTGGAATTTCAGTCACTGGAGGATCAAAAATGACTCTATGCGTACAAATAACATATGCAATTACTGCTGGCCCTGTCTTAGGGCAAGATGATGAGATCATGTCTATTGGAGTCCTTCCCAGTTTTTAAGCTTCTCGTCTACAATTTAACTTAGAGACTGCCAATTTCTTAGCTAAAAAAGATTAGGGTAATTTGTTAGAGCAAGCAACTTTGCTCAAGGATATATAAAAATATGACAGTATACTACAAGTTCTAACATTCACTATACCACAGAAGTGACACCGATGCTCTTTATTGAGCATCTGATAAAATACAAATATTCTAAACCAAACACTAACAAAGCCCTGCAAAAATCTAAACCTAATTAAAGTGTTTTAACATAAACAACCTAAAGCAAGCAACAGGCCTAGTATTTCTAAGAGTAATACCAGGTTTTCAGAGCTTGTCAATGTCAAAAACTAAGGCTATTCCAAATACAGAGCACAGTTTTTAATGTCATGACAACATACAGCTTTACTCTGCTCACCGGTGTGTTTTCAGATGATACTTGAAGTGAGCTGGCCACACAAATGTCCGATCGCAGCCCTCAACTGTGCACTTCAGCTTCCTTTCCATGCGAGATAAATGAGGAATGGGGCTGGAGTCTTTTGGCTGCCCATCTCCTGAGCAAAGATGAATATTTTCACCTGGAAGAAAAAGATCACCAAAATCTAAAAAAAAGAGACAGATTACTACACTGTTGCAATTTTAATAGATAAAACCACCTGATACAGGCCTGTAAAGCAGGCATGTACTTCGCTAATTGTTTACCACATCCTACATACTGCTGCCTAGCCCTTAACAGCTTTCCAAACCTTATGAGGCCCATAAACTGTTCCCAACAAGCTATCTGTATCAGATCAGATGCTACCAGATGAGGCTTACTGCAAGAAGAATAGAGAACCAATGCATCAAAAATTGTAAAAATGGTCTCTGTATCAGTATCAACCAACCAGCTATAAGCAGTAGCCATAATAGCTCTTTTTAAAAACACCTTAGCTAAAAAAAGAAAAAAAGTGCATTTGTTTGCTATGATTTATTAAAAGAATTAAGTCACAAAGCATGTGACTAAATACAGTTCTCCAGAAAACTGATCTTCACACCTAGTGGAGCTAAGAAGCAAGTATAAGTTGCCGTATGCATTAAAAATAGACACTTGAAAGTGAAAATGGAAGCTGAAATATGAGCAGCTGCAGACAGAAAGAAGATACTCTTTAGATGCACTGGAGAACAGGTGGACTACAATGGAACTGCTGGCTCCACCAAAGTTCATTCCCTGAGAAAAACTGAGCAGCTTATTTATATTGCAGAAAAAAAATACATGGTTGTTCTATACAAGTTTGTCACTGATGGTCTGAAGACATCAGAACAGATTAAAAGCAAGAGAGAGTAAAAGAGAGGAAGAAATAAACTGAAACTTGGTCTTGTATGGAACATTCAACTTGTGAGACAGAATCAGGGGATTTCCTACCATTACTGCTTGCTTTGGCATTCTTAGCAAGCTGTGCCCGAGTGGCAGCAATTAAACTGTCATGGGCCAATTCTTGCACTCGTAGGAACCATGGGGTATTGCTGTCTGTACTATCATGAGAAAGAAAGTCATTCCCAGAATCTTCTCCTTCATCTTGAACAAACACCAAGTGCTCTGCTGGAGACCCCAGCCCTAGAAAAGAAGACAACTTCATGAAACAGAAAGATAATGTAACAGAGAGAAATTTCTTTTGCTGCCCGGAGGTCAGTGTTCATGGCATGGTTGCAATAGCTGCATTGAAAAAGTCTTCACTGACCTCTACATTGTAAAAAGCTGTTGATGATTAAATGCTCCTGAAATATCCAATAATGCCTAGCAAATTTCATGATCTTTCCCCTTCAGAAGCAGCAGGGACAGAGTTGTACTGGTATCTCCTGCATTCTGCTGTCTGAGACATATCCAGCCAGATGACAAACAGAAGGAGAATTACCTGCTCTTGTTAGGTTGAGAAGAATAAATGAAGTGCTGTCGCTAGGCTGGAGGTCTTGCAATAAAGTAGAAGTCTCTGGAGCTGACAGAAGTTCAGGTGGTTTCTGTACATTCTGTGCCCTTGTTTCCTCTCCATCAGGACCTACATTTACCTGGAGACTTCTCAAGACAGCAGACGATGAAACATCTTTGGAAGAATCAGTATGACTTGGAGAAGTGAGATCTCTTTCATCATCTAGTGAAAAAAGTGAAACCACAGTAAATTAAAGTATAAATACACAAAAAAACCAGAAGTTTCAGTCACCCTTCTGAACTTGTTCCTCCATCCGTGGATGCCTTATCAGCAAGAGGCAGTGGGCCACAGAGGCACAGTAAAGACAGCTGTATGAAGGGCATGCTCACAAAGATCTGCCACATAGATTTTACCTGGCAACATCAGTCTGTTGCATTCTGAGGTCTCAGTAACAGGAAGGAGAGAAAGACAGGTGATGTCTTTCGGTTCCGATTCTACCAGCCCTTGCCCCAGTGGAATAGAAGTATTCTGAACAAACTGAACCAGGAGCTGAAAAAAAAACCCATACTGAAGGTTAGGTCAAGAGCAGTACAAATAATTTAAAAAGGTATTAAACCCAGTTTCCATTACCCCCTACTGCCTTGTAGGAGACACTGAATATAACCCCATGAATACACATCACAGTAAATGGAAGCTTTTCAATTTACATTAATGACAAAGAAGGAATTGTTTGTATTTGTCATCTCTAAAGCACCCATAAAATTCTCATTTCTGTAACATACAATAAACAGCTCTGGATCACTGCAGACTACTCTGAAGGCTACTAAGGTTGTATGCTTTTTTAACTAATCTTTTACCAAGACAAATATTACCAACACATGCCATGTTTTAAGGCATATATTCCTTTTACCTAATCTTTTACCACTGAATACTATGCTCTAGCCTTCCAACTAAATGGTTTTCATGCTCAGCCTTTGGTATGGGTGCCTTTTAAAATTACTGTCTTTAAATACTTAGCTGAAAGAAAGTTGACAGTTTTTAAACAAACAAAAAAACCCAAGCAAAAGACTGGTTGCAAAGAGTGTAGCTAATGAGTATCCAAAATAGGCAGATAATTATCAGAGGAACAAGGTTAGGATGACTACCCAGAATGACAACCTTATCCATCCAAATCAATTACTCCTAAAACCATCAAAGACAGACAATTAAAGCTATTGTCCTTTGTGTGAAACCCACCCACTAAGCAGATTCAAAAGAAGAAAATGTCTCCAGAACACTATGCAAACTAAGGGACACTATTGCATGAAGGGTTATGGGACTTATACTGGAATGCATTCCCTGGGGAGAACTGTAGGACTGAACAAGAGATTTGCAGGATTGTACATGACTTAATATGCATTGTTTAAGGGAAACACCAATGACAGGAAAAGGAAGGGATCAAGGTGGATCAGGGCAGAACAAACACAGGAAAATAGAGAGGGGAGGATAAAAGCAGCCCATTACATATAAGCAGGAAGTTGGTCAATTCAGTCTGGCACAGCCTAACCATTGCAGTCCACCCTGCCTTCTTATTAAACTGCATTCCTAACTATTTCCTGTGTGATCGTGTGTGTGTGTGTGTGTGTGTGTGTGTGTGTGTGTCATATGCTAATGAACTCCAAACCAGACTAGTTGGCAAGCAGAATGACAAGTGTGGGACATATCCTGCCAAAAACCATTAAGGTTTTCCCTAGGCAGAAACCCTAGGGAACAGAATCAGGCACTTTTGCACTGCCTGTGTTTATGTGGGGAAAGCTCTGAGTGTCCTACCTTTTTTAACCTGTTTGGTGCCTGTCACATCTGTACAGTGCACGTGTATGTATTTGAAAATTGTACTAAACCTCACTAATGGCTGGATCTAAGATCAGAAATGAGGAGTAGCTCTCATCTTGATTGGCCCAGGAGGGTGAAAGATGTCCAGGTCATTCAGTCCAGCAGATTTGCTATCCTTAACATCAGCTCTGGCAAGGCAAAATTTACTTCTGGCTAACTCCTTAAAATCTTGAGATACAAAAAAAGGAACCTGACATTTGAAAGGAACTGCAAGTCAGGGAAATGCCTTTCCTCACCCCTGAAAGTCTTCCCATATTTAATGAAGTTCAAAGCAGCAAAGCATGTACTTGTTTATTCATTCTGTCCCCTGGACAGCATCTCAAGCTTTTGTCAAGACTACTGGATATAATGTTGGACTCTCTACCGTCATGGCACAGACACAGAAATGAGCCTCTGGTTTCCAGTTCCAGTGCCACAACAGTCCCTATAAAATACTTTGATTTAATAAAGGAAGTGCTGCATGGTGTCATGAGATAACACAGCCCAACTTTTGCAATGGGCTGAACTCATTCTTTATGGACTCCACAAGGTTTATTAACAAACCTTTGAATGGAATTAGCCTTCCAGAGACCAGAGAGACTGAAAGGGGTCAGTTGTAACAGACCCAGCAAATATTCCACATTTCAGAGAAAACACTCCTCAAGACCCACATATAGAGTCTATTTATTTGGCTTTAAGCTCTGTCAGACAGACTTACTCCTATACTCACACTCTCAAAATATTTAAAAAAAACCCACAAAACCAAAATCCCACAGATGAAAGAAACATGGAAAATAACAACAAAAACTTAATCCTCAAGTCACTATTCCTTATCTCTAGGAAACTCCTTGACATAAAGATCCTGCACTTTGCTGCTCTCTAGCAAACAACTGAATGCAACAGACTTCCTTATCTTTGGCATTTAGAAGGAAACTGCAATATAATTATTCAAAAGCTACTACCTTCACTGTGACCATTTTAGCATGCACTCACAAAAAGCTCAGACAGAGTTGTCTTTGCACTGAGATGGTTCATCGGTGTCAAAAGAAATAGAGTAAAAAAGCATGATATGCCCATGGTACATTTGTGATTAAAACCCAGCAGTCACTTTTATTCTTATTTTTTAGGTTGTGATTGTCTTAGTATATAATTTGCAGAACTACTGGCACCCAGTTCCAAATTATTTCTTTAGCAGATACCAGCCTTTTGAGTCTCTCCCACATGAGGACAAAGTTCATTAAATCAAAGAAAGTGCAAGGAAAACTTAATAGTTTGGGCTTTAATTTCTCTACACTTATTTTCTCACATGAAAACATTGGAAATACTGATGCTTCCTCAAACAGTTTTACCTCAAAGAGTTAACTGCTGTGAGAGCCCTGAAGCCTTAATTGCCCAGAGTGGTTTCTCCTGCTCAGGGGCTCAATTTAAGCTCAAACTATAGTCTCTAGTCCCTTCCTGAGCTGTAGGTTTATCTATCTCAAGACTTGCCTCCTGGATGGATCTGGGATTTCTATTGTATCAGGGTCTACAGTCCCATCTCTGGCTACTTCTGAATGGGCTCTCTGGATAGATCCTGGATCTGGTTCATCGCTTTGCCTCATCCAGGACAGTGGATGCATCCTGTCTCCAGCACTGGTCTCTGCCTGCCCTGCTCAGCGAGGACACCGTCTTGGCTTGGATCATTCTTGGCTCCCATCAAACCCTCCTTTTGAAGCAGCCTGTATGATGATTATGAAGGTAAAAATTATGTCTTTAAGTCATTCAGATGGTAATATGCCACAAGCCGACTTGCAGCTTGGAAGGTTAGTGTTTTTCCTCTTACATATACGGTAAGTTTATCCTGAGACCACAGTCAGAAGAGGGAACCATTTTTATGTTGGAAAAAAAATCCATAGGCAATAAGTCCCTCCCCTAGGGCCATGCCGTCAAATTTAAGATTAAACAATTGGAGAAAGAGGTGTAATAAGAGAACTGAGTAAGTGTCCTGGGTTCAGCTACAGCTGAAATAAAGTGAGCCAATTAGAAGAAAGAAGTTGGAACTAAAAAATGTGAGCAGCAAGACAGTCCTAAATTACTGCATTGTCTTTCATTTAAAAGCTGTTCATGATCCCTACTGCTGCCTACTCCACCATGAAACACTTGTTTCATGGACTCTTCGGGATTTATACAAAAAGTCTCAGATAAAAGCCTTCCCTCTGCTTCCAGACAGCAACAGCAAGTCACAAGGGAAAAGCAAAATGCATCAGCCAAAAACAGACGCTCAGAAGAAAGATCCTTTACATTTTGTTTGTAAAGTAGTAAGATGCTAGTACAAAGAATTAAAAAGGGGCAAAAGACTCAGAAGTAAACAAAAGGACATGAATAGTGCTCATTAGTAAAATTTGGAACAAAACCCCCCACCCTTCCCATAAACTAAAGCAAACCAATCACCAACTCTACATCAAATAATTCATGACAGCTATGTACTTGCATTCAACCTTCCTTCCTGTTCGAAATTATTTAACACCTTTGTGACAGCTACAGCAACTCGAATACAGGGGGACAAATCATTACAAACACTGTGTCATGTTTTCTTTAATTTCTTTTAATTTGATTTTGCAGCTGAAAGCCAAGAGGAAACAAGAGTATCTGGTAGCTGGTTATTCAACATAAGACAGACTAGGAACAGGAGAGGTGATAAATGTGCAGATACACAAAGTAACAAACTGTAGGTAAGAGAGAGTAACAAAGACACTGCGACATTGAGGGATGGGCAATTACACGTATTGCTTGAGCAGCCTTGAAGAGATTCAACCAGAAACTTTGTAAGAAATGGAAACGCTACTATCATGGGTTACCAGAACACAATCTCATAGGCAAGAGCAAAATTACGGGATATGGGAGAAATTCTGGGATTAGGTAAAACTTACTAAGATGTCTTAAGAGGAACATGGAAAAAGTTGGGGATATTTAGGAAAAGGATCAAAGCCCGGGACAGGGAGGGATCAAGGTGGATAGGAAAGGAACAACCATGGGGAACAGGAAGGGGTGGGGAATAATATGGATTGGCCACATTAGCAGGCTGCAGGTCAGTATGTCACCTCTCTGCTTCATCACTGTGGTCTATCCTGTCATCTTTTCAAATCCTGTTTGGTCCTAAATAGTTTCAAGTATGTTCATCTCATTAACTTGAGGATGGACTAGCCTGTGAACAGGAGGAAACCATAATCTGGAAAACCAAGATCCTGGCCAAAGGCTGGATTGAAAATGCCTGGAGATGGATACTGGAAGGACTCATGGTTTGGAAGAGATGGAACAGATGCATTACTGAGCTTGCATGCTAGCTGAGTGACAGCACGTACGCGATAGGCTAGTAGATTTCAAGCCTGGTTACCTGACAAGAAGGAAGAGGATTAGGCCATTTTTGGTCTTACTGTTCCATGTAAATGCCACCTGTGTTTGTAGGTGCCTGTAAAAGTACTGTTCTGCTACATGTTAGTGTTTACTGTATTGTCTGTGTGTGCACGGCACACATATTTGCAGTTCAGGTTCAGCCACACTTCCGTGTGAACCTGGGAATAGTCCAGCGGTCTCTTCCCTGAAGGAGACCAGGAGGGGAGGCATCTCCTGGATGCCACAGTTTGCCATATCTCAGAACCACGTAATATCTGACACTACAAACAGGATCCAGATGAGCTGTAAACACTCCTGGCATGGTGACTATGGAATCCCCGTATAAGGAGGGGACTGATCCTTCTGTAAACATGTCTGAAGCGCTGAAATTTCTAACCAAGTAGACAGAACATCTTGGGGCACCTGAACGGGAATAGTTAGGGAAACTAAACGTACAGAGTATTAACAGAACACAAAAAAGAGGTGTGAGGTGGCTTTACTCAACAGCCAAGATATCCATTGGAATCTAGATAAAATTTTGCTAGCAATTGCAAAAGGACCTCCTCAAGATATTCAAACTTCATGGGCCACATGTGAGTCATACAGAGAATCTATAAGCCTTGCAGGGACAAAATGGACAAGTTCAGCTGCATCTTGCTATGAAGAAACTGGGTTTTTTTGAGGGGTCTGCTTTTACTCTTCCTGCTGAAAGACCAAGTAACCCTGAAAATGCTGTAGTAACGTAGACAGTGTATGTACTAAAAATGTAAAATATTTGTTAGCTCTTGTCACTAAACAAATAGTTTTCATTCCTGCTTGTCAACAAGTGATATTTGGACAGGATGACCGCAGGGTCTATCACTGGAAGCAGGGCAGAATGCTATGGAGAAGGAAAAAAAAAAAAAAATAAGGAACTGAGTAGAGTTTTTGTGGGGGTTTTTTTTTTGTTGTTTTTTTTTTTAGAGAGAAAAAAGGAGGGACTACAGAGCCAAATGAAATATGGCTATCTGGGATGGATCAGGTTGAAGTTTGTGTCCTGTAACAACCCCTTCATATCATTCAAAAGCCAGGAAGTGCCAGGCAGCTGCTTTGTTTGAGATGTGGGGGCTGCTGGGAGGGACAGGGGAGGCAGGTTCTCTAGCACTAATGTTCACATCTATCCTCCTACTGGACACAGCTGGGGAGAGAGCTGGACTAGACTCCTGGAGCAGCAGGGACCATGTTTTTAATCGATACCGTTTCTGTTCCAAATTTAACCCGTAAACCACTACAAAATAAAGAGGTCAAAAGAACATTTAGCAGAGGAGAGGCTCGGGGGGGAAAGGAGGAGCTGAAGGCTGTGGGGGGCAGGGGGTTCTCCTCTATGCAAATTCTGAGGAATTAATTCACAAGAGCCTCCTTGTGAGGCGCTAATGAGGAGACAAAGGAGAGGCTAAAATTTCTCCCTCCATCCCTTTTCAATTATAGATTGGAGCTGTAGATTGTGCTAGCACTACCCCCAACACCTGAAAGCACCCTGCAGTGGCCCAGTGTGGTGGAAGTGGCTGGAAATGTTTGCAATTGTAACAAATCACCCTGAAGACTTAAAGCATGCAAAATGCAGATCTTATCAGTTCCCTGAGGAATGCCGGTAACAGAGCTTTGGGGGCAGGGAGTCCAAGAGCAAAAGCAGATCCATCTGTCCGTACAAACTCTTTCCAAACAACTTTGTAACTTCCTATGAAAGGGTGATTCACCTCTACTAAAGTATTAAACGTCTACTGGCATGTAGGTGGCTTCTTTAGGGGTAATACCAGTCGCAAAGAAGCTTATGCAATCCAGCCATAGTGCTTTTATTTATATTAATCTAGATGTTACACAAATACAGTTAGCTCTTAATAATACCTTTCTCACATAGTAGGGGACATAAGTGCCTTTAAGAATTATGGCCCCATGGCTCACCCGAGTATATAAAATAATGATTGACTTTTAGAGATACTTGAACTGCTATTTGGGAAAGGTGTAAAAAGGGTTATCTACCAGTTCCATATCAAACGAATAGAAAATAGTGCAAACTTAACAGTTAACTTTCACACAGAAAAAGGGTGTGTATAATTTGGTAATCCACAAAATAAATGAATCCCAACTTGTAGCATAAAATAGCTTTGATCAAGATTGAGGAGAGCAACTTAGAAGACAGCATCTGTGGAAAGGATGCCCTCTGAAACCACCGTAGCTTTCATGCATCAGGCCTGTTCCTAGTGAAGAGTGGCCTACTCTGTTCTGGGCTTGCTGGGAAGGCAATCCAACTCTGCTGTGAGGAAATAGGACTATTATGTAAACATGCCTAATTAACAAATACCTCACTCAAGTCCAGAAAAGACAAGGCCCATTTACAGCTCCTATTCAAGGAACAAGCATTCCAACTACCCTGACCCTTGGCCGTCAGAACTAATCTATGGGAATCCACCCACCCACTCACTCATAGACTGCAGTAACAAAGTGCCCCACTTCATCATTCAGAACTGCAAGAAAATTTGATAGAATTTATGAAGCAAGAGAAAGGAACTCCTTGCAGCCCATGCTGAGACTACTCAGTGCAAGTATGAACTCGCAGCCATATATTTTCCTGAATAGTGTATTGGCTTAACAAAGCAGCCAAAGCCCAATTACAACACATCACCTGGGCTGTGATGAGTATGTAATCTTCATTCACTTTACAGTTCCAGTTTAAGATACCTGCTGTATTGCATATGGACTTAAAGGGGCAGAAACAGAAGACTAAATAAAAATAATTAAATTTAAACTTGCAAACTTCCCAAAAAGGTACTTCACTGCAGTGCTAAGTTCTTAGACTTCTGAAGAGGAAAAGCTGACACAAGCAAAGACACAAACTGATACAGTCCTCTGCAGTCTTAAGTAGGGAAATATATAGATTACTGGCTAATGGCTATTAGCCTAAAAGACAAAGGCAAGAATCAGGAGAGGTAATAAACTGAATACACTGATACAACCGTGTGGAATGTAACAAACTTGTAGACTGTTGTATCTAGCAAATTATAGGTACATGTAACAAAGACCAGAACTCCTCAGACGCTCATCAACAGGCTACTTCTGAAGTAAAATCTTGCAGAAGGTTCATCTAGACCTTTGGTAAGAAAACAAAACTGTCTTGAGCTATATGAATAGTTCTCACAGGAAAGACCAAAGTTGTTATCTGATGTAACAGGGACTGCAGGATGTATACAACTTAATATGCAATGTTTAAAGGAAAGATCAAAAATGAATCAAGGTGGGTATGTGGAGAAAGCAGCATGGGTAAGGGGGGAGAGAGGAGACTCCAGTAGTATTTGCTGGCTGCTGGTCTGTACACTGCTGTGCCTGATTACTGCAGTCCCTTCTACCTACTTATTAAGCATATTCCTAAATATTCTACACACAAATGAGTGCACTGCTAGTGAGCTTCTAGTTGACTGATGTGTGAGGAGGCAACTACAGCCTGGCAAAATCTGATTACATCTAGAAACTGGCTTTTTAGCCAGCCCTGGGTCTGGGCACAGGTACAAGAGAGACTTCAGGCCTGGCAGAGACCAGAAACATCTGTGCATGTGAGTATACAAGACTGCAGTGATGAGGGTATAAATATATTACATTAACAAACCTTAGTGTTGTTCATGCTGTTTGTATTTACGTCTTAAAGGTCCTTTAAGTGTGTATGTGTTAACTGGTTTGTGACCAGCTGTGCATGTGCTTGCATGCATACACAGACATCACTGCAAGCCGTGCTCAGCTGTGCTACAGGCTGAACCTGGAATGGTCCAAGAGCCTCAGACAGAGCAACCAGGACCACCACCCCCCCCCCCCGGGTGCTGCTGCCTGCCACTTCTGCCACTGCTTAAAGGAAGCACAAGTAGTTTAAAAAACAGAACTGGCTGATGTTTACAGAATATCCAGACTTCCCAAAACAAAGTAAAGTCAATCTGGATTGAGGGAAAGAAGTAGTCAATATAGTAATTTATTTTATTCTTGTATCAGAATGAACATTATAATAGTGGGGAAAAAAATAATGTAACCTGAGAACAAGGAAGAATATTGGCTGACAATTTAAGGTGGATGGGGAAGGGAAATCTGCAATAATCTTTAATCTCTTTCACTATTCACATCAAAACGAGGAAGCATTAGAGATGCCACTGAAAACACTTTGAGAATTAATATGTATGCAGCAACCTGAGTATACTTATTGAACTTTTTCTAAGTGTTGCCCAAAAACACTGCTGGGCACTAAACCCAGTTCATCATTGCTCACCTCAGGTTTGGATTCTAACTCATCCGATAACATTGATTCAAGTGTCCAATTCCTGCAGCTGTTCTCAGCAAAGCACAGAGTATTTTGTTTTCTAGTTCAGAGAGAACAATACTCCCTGGTTATTCTCATATTTTCCTATGTGTGAAACAGTGTGGTGGTTCTTCTGCAAGAAGCTGTGCTGCACAAATATTCAATTTAACCTAAAAAAAAAAAAAGAGGAAATATAAAGAGATAGGAATCAAAAAACAAAAGCAAAGCGAAAAGAAGAAAGAAGATGTTGCATGTAATTGTAAAATACATACTTTGAAGTACTGGGAAAACTCATTTACCTGATTCTTGCATTCGTGTTGTCATTGAGTCAGGCAAAATAACATCCTAACATTGTGAAATCAATTTTCAAAGGCTATCTACCATATTTTATTTGCAATAATGTATTTTTAATGGAAAAATTGATTGTTTGTCATGGAAACTTACAGGTTCAACTGAAAGTCACATACAGCACGCAAGAGACAAGGAAGCTGAATTCCCAGCCTGCAAAACAGTGGAACTGTCCAAGTTGTTGATGAAAGGCAAGTGTATACAAACAATCTGACACCAGAAAATCTCTGCTTTTCCTGTCGCTACATTTCTGATTGTGAAATAGCTTGATGAACACAGGTAGGTTAGAAGTTACTTCACAAATAACCACACAATGTTTCTTCTTTGGGCTAAAAGGTAAAATGAGAACAAGCTGGTACCTGGTTTTGCCTACTGGGAAAGCACTTTGACACTAGTGGTGGGAGAAGAAAGCGAGCCATGTACAGTTCTTTCCCCCTTCCATCACAAGTGATCTATTGACTATATTAAAAAATAATGGTAATAAAGGATCAGCTACAAGAACCCAGAAACCTTCCTCTAGCACTCCTCACACTAAGCAGTCCTGCACAAGATACTCCGTACAGGAGCCTCCCCTTCTGCCGTGAAGGGGCAAAATAATGAACACAGCTAAAGCGAAGTACTTCAGGCCAGCGCACCCAAGCCAGGCATCGGGAATATTCCCGGTTGCTCACCCGCTGCCCCCTCCAGCCCGCACCCGGGAGGGCGGGCCCCGAGCCACCCGCGGGGTGGATAGCCGGAGTCGCCAAGCCCGGCTGCCCGCCCCTCTGCCGGGGGCACGGAGGCAGCCCGGAGGGGGTCGGTGGGAGATCGACCCTGGCGCCGAGGGGCAGCGTGGAGTGCCGAGGCCCCGCAGAGGCGGCGCCCCTCCCCCACGCGGGCAGGTGCGCCAGCCCTCCCCCACGGCGGGGGTCGGTCCGCGGCCGTGAGGCGGGGCTGCGGGGGGGCGGGGAACCCGTGCTGCCCGCCGCTGCCCACCGCTGCCTCCCCGTGCCTGGGTGAGGGCGGCGAGCCCCAGAGAAGCGCCCACCCCCCGCCTCTCCCCGCCCGCCTTACCGGCATCTCAGCCGCCCGGATGTGACGAACACCGCGGCCGGAAATACCAACGGCTCGCGGGGGGGGCGCTCTCCCCCTCCCCCAGCTCAATGGCGAGCGCTGCGCCGAGCGCCACTTCCGGCCGTCGGCTGTGTCCCCGCCCCGCCAGGCCGCGCCAGCTTCCCGTGCCCGGCAGCGCCGCCTCCCCTGGGGCCTTCCCGCAGCTCTTGGGCGGCGGTGCTTTCCTGGGGAGCCGCCGTGGGGGTGGGCGTCGCGCTGTGCCGGAACCTCCCGCCCCGCCGCCCCGAGAGCGGGGCTCTGGTTAGTTCCCTCAGCCCTGAAAGTTCGGGGTTTTCCTCAGTACCACAGGGGTCGTTCCGGGGCTGCAGTGCTCAGCTGCAGCCTGCTTCCTCTTAAAATAACCTTCTGATACATAGAGTGTTTTACAGGTGAAGATTATGCAGGAAACTTTGCTCTTCTTGCAACCCCGTAACTCCTCTTTTCTTCAACAGATTTGTTAGAGCGCATGGGGAAGCACCAGTTCCCTACCAGTGCTTGGTTTCTGTTTCTGCTTTGCTCAGACTCATTGCATCTGTTCTTGCAGCTTGTGACAAGAGAACTGCTGAGCTCACAGCAGGTCACTACGGACACAGAACAAGGCAGCCATTCCAGAAACGTGGTTAACAACATATGTAAAACTCAGGAAGGGACTGAATAATTCAAAAAGCTTGTGCTTTGGCTTTTGTTCATCAGCCATATCCTGGTGTCTGTAGTTAGCAGGACAGAGCTCCTGAAGCAGCAAGGTTGGCAGCGTCTAGTCTTGATGTGTGCTGCTGAACCAGTGACCTTCAAGTCCAGTAAACTTTAACTTGGTTATGGTTAGTCCATAGCTCTGGAGCCACGCGTGACTTCTTATTTCCATGCCAGAACGGCTGCTCATGGGACAGTGCTGGCACTGCTGAGCAATGAGAGTCCCAGCAATGTGAAAGTCACGGAATAGGAGCAGTTGAGGCAGGCAGAACCAGGTTCCCGGGATCCCTGGGCCCAACAGCCACACGACTCTGTGACAGCCTCTGTTCACTTACCAGGAAATGAAGGTCAGCCCCTGCCTGTGAACTGCTCTGCAGTGGTTTCCTCCAGGATGTGCAGTATAGCTCCTCTACCTTTCAGCCAGCTTTGATTTGCAGCTTACAGATTCACAGTCACTCCCCCCTTTAGCTTTAAAACCCTCTGTGGCTTGAGAGAGGGCTGTGAGCTGCAGTCATACTGAGAGCCTGGTGCTTCAGCAAAAAGGCCGTTGCCTGCTGGAACCACCGAGGAACTCCCTACAGGCGGCAAGCAAGTCAGATGCTCATCCTTTTCTGAGGTATCCCATCAACTTGCAGTCGCTGCATTAGTACCAACAAAAGCTGGCACCATGAAATCAACTGACAGTCAAGCCAAAGAGCATTTCTGATGTCCAAGGCAGGGAAAATTGTGATTCAAGGCCCAGAATGTGCAGCCTCTGAGATCTGGTTGCCTCAGTGCCATACCATCCATGCGAACGAACTCAGCTGGGAAACCTCACCAAGTCTGGCATTTATAATGTCAGGCCACTTGCCCATAGTTGTGACGATCTGAAGTGTTAGGTCACTTTATTCACTTGAGCCTACAAAACTGAAAATAACCCCAATAAACTGGAGCTGAGTAGATGACCATGCAACCATCACAGTTAAAAACTGTTTCACTGTGTTTATTGTCACAGGCACGATCCCAGCAGATTTGCAGATCTGCAGATCTAATACAACCCAACACAGGCAACCAGAATGCAGGACTATTGACTTCATAACCACTTTGGTAATCCCAGGGCAATGAATCGTAAAGCTCGATTCTGTTACATTAAGATACTTGTTAATCTCAGAAGTCCTTTGACTCATCATCAGCTCAACAACGTGGAATTGTTGAGTAAGTAGTAAAATTTGGAGACATGTAGGCGTGCAAGTTCCTTTCATTTGTATCCTTCTAGGCCAGGTGAGTTTGACTGCTTCAGAATTTACATCTTGACTGCCTGGGGGATTTCTCCATATCTGATAGGGGAACCTGCAGTGGGAGTAGCCCAGCGCTTACCTGAGTTGTTTGTGCAGATCCAAATCACCTGTGCAGGTGTGTGAAGCAGCACTGGTCCCTGAAGGGAGAACTGTCCAGCTGGGAATTTCCTATGGTCTCACTTTCTCAATAACATCTGCTCCTCTGGGATCATTCTCTGTAATCAAGGAGAAATAGAAGACTCAGTCACAGTTCCTCCACGACCAGATTCGGGAAAATAGAAACAATACTGGGGTTTCACCCCTGCTGTGGGAGGGGTGAGAAAATGGCCGGTCATGGAGGATGGCTTAAATCTGGTTGTTAATAAAGCTGTTCACAATGGGACCCTAGTCTGAATCCAAAGAGGAGCCTGAGCTTTATTTTTCTCATCACATCTTTTGTTCTTTCATGCGTACATTTTTGTACGCTCAGATATAACATTGTTATATAGTGATGTACATTGTTGCAAGATACTGGCAGTACTAAGTTTTATTTCAATGAGGTTTTTAGAATTGTAAAACTCACATATGAAACTGCAATTAACTTCACTTTGATGTTCAGCCTCTGCAGCATCAGTATGTGACAGAGTTTTAAATTCTCTCAAAAGCCTGCATGCACAAGAGACGTTATCTTTACACACCTACAGCTGACGTTGGCAGGGCTATTACACAGCAGAGTTTGACGAAACTGACGGAACTAGGATTTGGCGCATTTCCTCATGTATCCTTTCAGGCGCGTATACAGCTGTGTCACGTGTCGGACGCTGCGCTTCCCCTTTCCTGCGTAGTCAGCGCGTTTCCCATGGCGGCAGCTGGAATGCTGCTGAGGTAATTTCGCTGGCTCGAAGGCGTACGTGCTGCCAGAGGCGGGCCCCGTCGGCGCTGCCCGACACGCTTCCCACCCAAGTCCTCTTCAACACAGGCGCCAGGGGCAAGCGCGGCCAGCGGGGACTCTCCCGCACACTGCCCCCGGGAGCTCCCAGCGCTCCCACAGGGGCCTGCGATGGCTGTGCATCCACGCCCCGGTCACCCCGCCGCACTGCGCTGAGGCGGAGGAGCCACTGTGGGGAACCGCGCCGCCGGCCCGGCCCGCAGCCCCTCAAGGCGCAGTACAGGTGGGCACCCACACACCCTCGCTCCGCTCGGCCGCTGAGCTGCGCTTCAGCCCCCTTTCTGGGTTACGCTGCGGGGCTGGGACGAAGGCACGCTGCTTCCACCGCGAGGTGTCGGGAACTCGCTAGCTCAGCTGTGGGACGCAGCGGCGGGGCAACAGCCCCCCGCTACCGGCACGAAAGAGTTAAACGGCTAACGCCCCCCCCCACCCCCCCCGCGGAGGCGGTAGGGCCGGCTCCGCCTCCCATTCGAACAGTGGCACGTTCCATTCCTCCCGCGGGGTAGCTCCTCCTCCCTCCTCCGCGTCTTTTCTCGTCGCCCTGCAGGAACAGAAGACGGTGCCGGAAGCGTGTTCATTAACCACCCCCCTCCGGGCTGGGTGGTAGGGCCTACGCGGCGCCGCGCGGGCGGGCGGGCGGCCAAATCCCACCTCTCCTCCCTTCGCGCCCCTCCGCGCCGCGCTGGGCGGTGGTAGGGCCCGCTCTGCCCCTCCTCCCCCCCACCCCCCGGCGGCGGCGCGGGTGGTGCGTCCCGGCAGCAGCCGCGTCCCGGCCGGCGCCCGCCCCCTCCGCCTTGTCATTGATGTTGTTGTTTTTGTCGCAGGAGCCGGAGGCGAGGCCGGGGCTGCCGCCTGGGGCCGGCGCAGCGGGGCTCGGGCCGGCGCCAGGCATGTCGGTGTGCGGGGAGGCGGTGGGCGCCGGCTCCCTGCCCAGTGAGCTGGTGGTCCACATCTTCTCCTTCCTGGCGGGCCCCGACCGGCTGCGGGCCTCGGCCGCCTGCTCGCACTGGCGGGAGTGCCTCTTCTACCCGGCCCTGTGGCCGCGCCTCCGCCTTAGTCTCCGCGTCTCGCCGGCCGAGCGCCCGCGCCTCGAGTTTCTCATGCGCAAGTGTGGCTGGTTCGTCCGTGAGCTCCGCGTACAGTTCGCCGCCGACAACTACCCCAGCAGCAGCAGCAGCGGCGGCGGCGGCGGCGGCGGCGGAGGGGGGGCGGCGGCGGTAGCGGCGGCGGCGAGCGAGGGCGCCGCCGCTGCGGGCGACGGGGAGGCGCCGCCGCTGTGCCCGCGCTGGCTCGACCTGCTGAGGACCTACCTGGAGCTGGTGCTGTGCGTCCTGAGCAGCGTCCGGAACAACAGGTACCGCCGCCGGGCAGGGCAGGGGAGCGGGCCGCGCTTCGCCCGGCGGGAGCGTGAGGGGGGGACAGCGGGGGAAGGGGGCAGGCGGAGCTCAGAAGCCCCATGAGCCACGCGGGGTCCGGGCGCGGCAGTCCTGTCCGCTTTCGCAGGAGAGGGCGGCGCCCGCAGCCGCTAGCGGCGTCTGTGGGAGACCCGCGGCGGCCGGCTCATTGTGGGGCTGCGCCCGGGAGCCCCGGGGCTGCGGGGGGAAGGCCCGCGGAGGCCCGAGCAGCCCGCCCGGGAAATCTTGATGTTTGCGCGGCTGCGAGCTGAGCAGAAGCGGAGGCGCGCTGCTTCGCACTGCCCAATTGTTGTTATCTTCTGTAGCTTGATGGGGAATATAAACGCAGGCGTTTAGTTGGCAAGCGGCTGGTCAATATGCGAAGCAGCTATAATTGCAGTAATAAAAACTTCTTCGTCTTTCCGAAGGAAGGGGGAACGCAACTGCAGTGAAGAGTGTGAGAGCCGAGAGTTTGAATTTGGTGCCTAACGAGGCACCTTTATCACTTTAAGCCTTACTAGCTGCAGGATTTAGACCTCTTGTGCATGACTGAAAAATAAATAATGCCGTGAGAAACTAGAAGGAAGGTGAAAATGGCATCACTGGTGTCCTCCAGGACTGAGAAGGATGGAGTACTGCCCCAATAAAACACTTCCACCTTTCTAGCTGTGGGGGACTTTGCCGTTGAAAAGCTGAGCTTTCGTGCCGGCTCTCCTCTTGCCGGCTAAACTGAGATTTGACTCAGTTTTAAATAGGAGGTTTGTTTGTGTTTCAGAAAACACTTCAGACGTAGGATTTTCTTGACCAAATTGAGTTTAAATGATAGAAATGTTTTCCTGTTTGGACTTAAGATGTGTTTAGATCCTGCTTTTTACAGACTTGCAGGCTAGATAATTTCCTGAGGCTGGAGTTCTTTAAAGTGAAACTGCTTGCATCCTCTTTGCCGTGTGTGGGTGTGATCAAAATAGATATCTTTTTAAAAAGATAATAATCAGATATCTTTATATTTGGCCTCCAGTCAGCACCTATGACAGGAAGACAAGGATGTTAGGTTATGATGTGTTTGGAAAGCCATACAGAGTTTAGGATGAGAAATGGTTAATATTGCTTCCCCTCTGTGTGCATATAGCTTCACTTATCAAGGAAATGAAAAAAGACAAAAAAAACAAAACAAAAACCGAACCCCAAAACTGCAAATATTTTAAGGTATCTTTAGGATGAGTTAAGCGTTGTGGATGGCCTTTGGAAAGCTGTGTGTAACTGAATCATGGTCTGATCACCACCCCTCTTTGATTCTGAGTAGATTAGAGTGTAGTTTGAGGCCTTCCTTGCTTCCTTATTTTGAATTGTATCAAGAGGACTTCAAATAATTCCTCGTTGGTTTGAGCTGAAAGCAAATGCGGTATGTGAAGTCACACTTTCAGTTCCTCTGCTCTGTTGTGCCCAGCAGGTACTTCCCTGTGGTGCAGCTGTGATGGCTGAGGGTTACAGACCTTATTTCTGAAAACGGCTCGTGGGTCCCAGTTCACTTTTGTCTTATTTCTTGCCCAGCTAATCCTCGGTGTGCAGATTATGATCATCTGTCTTGTTTGGGCTTCTCTTGTGTTTAAGGAGCTTTTGCTGAACTGGTGAATCTTTGGGAAATCCAGCTAACGTCATAACTGGAAAAAAATGTTGAAGTGATGTTGGTGGTGATTATCTGATCTGAGACAAACATCTTGGACTACATGGACTTGGAATTTTAAAATAAAGAGTATTTGTAGGAGGTGTTGCCTGGGGTTTTGTTGGAAAAACTAGAATGCTTCCCCCCCCCCATCTCACTAAAATATGAGGCTGTCAAAGTTAAATGTGTTGAGACAGCTTTTGGTACACCTTTTCTTCTGAAAAGGACAGTTGCTTTCTAAAGTTCTTTTTACAGGTTCTCTGTGCCCAGTGTGTATCATGACTGCAGTAAAATACTATGTGGAAGTAGTTGTTTCTCCAGTACCTTTTTTCTGGTAGATTAGTATAATTTTGATGGTAAACGAGGGGTGAGAAGTTACTATTTTGATGGGAATTTGCATTACTGTGCTTTTTTGATGTCTGCAAATCATTTACAGGCTGTTCTTTTGTTTTGAGATGAATAATGTATGACTCGGGAACAGAGGGTACCTGGTTATTGCAGCAGGCACTTTCTGAGCTTTTAAATAATTGGGGAGGGGGTTTGCATTAAACAGTTGATCTTTTATTCATATTTACTTCCTGAATAGACTAATTCCCCCCCCCCCTGAACAGACAAAGGTTTTAGTTTATTTGGATGTATTTTTTTTCTTGCAGGGTAACTACTGATAACAGATTGGTTTGTGTGTAGAACATTGTGTTTTAGCTCTTTAAGTAGAGCTTTAGGAAGGAGTATTAGCATATGCCACATTGCTGCTTAGTTCTGACTGTGACCACATGTCTAAACCAGAGGCATTGTCATCTGCCTGATGCTTAGTTTTGTCGAAGGGATGACCATGGTCCAGTCACTTTATTTCTCTGCTTCTGTATATTCATCTGTAATGCAGGGATAGTTAATAATTCCTTCCTGTGTTTGCCGTATGTTCCTGTACGTGGGATAGCTCTTCTAGTTTCCAAAACGTTGGAAACAGCAGTGTTTTTAAATTCTGGAGTGGCTGAATCACTGTAAATGCATTCCTTTTGGAATTAAGTTTAAAACAGGATGGTTCTTTCATAACTCCTGTCAGCCCTTATGATAGCTTTTTGGCAGGGAAGTTCAAAGAACTTCCATCTTATACTTCAGAACTGGGAAGGAAGAAATCTACTTTTGTGAAATGGTATGCTGTTTCTTAACCTTGTAATCTTGTGGGCTTTTTAATCTACCATTAAACAACGCAGTAACACACACACCCCCTCCTTGCAGGAAAAAAACAGTACTTCAGATGGCTCTCGAATTCCTTGAGGATTTACAATACCACAGGACCTAAGAAAAATAATGACTAAAAGTAATGTAGTTTGTAAATTCTCTCTTGGATAGAGGAGAACAATGTGTGTTTTTACTAAGAAAAGCATTTTCTGTACAACATAAAATTGCTAATTTCTTCGCAAGTTTGCATATTAAGTCTCTAGAAAAATACTTCAGAGTGGCTTCTGCTAATTCTGATGGAATTAAGGAAATATCTGCTTGTCTGCAACTTGGTTTAAAAACAACTGAAAATACTCTGACAAGTATTGCTGCTGACAGGCAGTTATAATCCAAAAAGGTATGTTCTAGGCCTGTCTTTTATTTCAGGCAGAGCTCAAGTCACCAGAAACTTTATTTTGTGGGTAGCAACATATTACTCCCAAAGCATTGCTTTAATAGCGCTGGGACAGTGATAAGCCCTAAAAATCCATGGTTTATTTAATAATAAATCCTACTTCGGTAACATTTAGTGATCTGTAACTTTCCCATGACCTGTTATATTTATGACAGTAAATGAAGCAAAGTAACAAAGTATATTATTGCTGAGCAGTTGATGTTCTTCCCATAAAAAAAAACTCAACAAACCCAAAACCAAAGGGGTTTGTGCGTGTGTGGCCATAATGTTCTCTGGCAATATTTGGAGGGACAGATTAGTGGCTTGTAAGAGGTCCTGGTAATCTGCGCTGCCTCAAACTGATCTTTCAAAACTAAGTGCTAGAAAGCAGGTGGGAGGGTGAGAAACCTTATGCGAGTCATTCCAGTGCATATAGCGTCTAATAAGCACCTGCTGGTCATTCAGGAGAAAAATTCTGTGTTCTTTTATGTAACTCTGAAATCCGAAAGTACGGTTTCTCCTTTAGCCGCTTACAAAGAAAGATAGGAAGGTAGTAACATACACACACACTCCCTTTCGTCTGCAGTGTGTTCATCTGTGTGACCTGTTTGATCTTTGCTGTGGAAACAAAAATGCAAGATTGTAGTAAAACTGTGGTATCTTGGTAAAGTGTGGTATCCAACTCGGAGTTACCAAAATTTGATGAGTGGCTCAAAACAGTAGATTGCCTCTGTATTTGAGGTTTTGTAATGACTCTCTTCTGTTGGTCTGAGCAGACAGTTTAAACTGGCAAAAACTAGTATAATAATACAGTATGTGCCATACCACTTTATTCATGTTGAATGTAAGCAAGGCCGTTTTGTTCTTTTTTTTTAAATTGGTTGTTCAGAAAAAAGCAAAACTGAAGATGAGGCCTAGGAAGAAGCTTACTGCCTTTGGCATGCTTTTGAGTTAGTGGAAAATTAATAGCTTAGAAATCCCCCCAAAACGTGTGGTTTTTCCCCACCTCTTTGTATGGGTAGTACATAGGATTAAGGTGCCCATATGTCTTTTAGCAAAATATGACAATTAACTTCTAAATTTTATTTAAATAGCAATCACTTTAGTAACTCTCTGAAATAAAGATGAGATGTGAGCTGAATGCCTTAGAGCTTATATGACACTGCAGATAGTAACAAAAATCTAATATTGTGTTGAACTGTGACCAGGTTTGTTGATGGTAATGACTGTGCTGTGAATGGAAAAATAATTGGATGTCTTAATTACTTAAGTTTCGAGGCAGAGAACTTCTTCATTTGTCTCTGTAGCATGTGAAATGGCAGTCCAATAGATGTAGTAAAAATGTGGGATACTAGTAGAGTGTTTCATGTGTCCTGTAGTTTGGTGGCTCTAAAATGAATACCTGCATACAGTAGTGTACACTGGGGGTATGAGTAGCACAAAATAAGATCTGTGATGGAAAATAATGCAGGTGATTCAAAATTGTCTGAAGATGGCATTTTGTCTCAGCTCTCAGAATTAAGTCACCAAGATCAGAAGATACCAACTTAATTACAGCATTGGCTGTGAGCACTGCCTTTCACATCAGGCAGAGGTTTCTGCTGCTTTCCCTCTCACAGCAGACTCTCTTACAACTTTTGAGGAAAGAAGAGGTGGTGGTGCCTGTGTCTTCACAGATTTCCCTGC
Source organism: Myiopsitta monachus (assembly GCA_017639245.1). NCBI lineage: Eukaryota > Metazoa > Chordata > Aves > Psittaciformes > Psittacidae > Myiopsitta > Myiopsitta monachus. The sequence continues at coordinate 32,588,833 of CM029924.1, read as the reverse complement.
TAAGCTTATTCTTCAGTACAATCAGGCATTGTCTTCGTCAGAATGTCAGTCATAGAATATTGAGCATGTGGTCAGGGCTCAGTTTATATTAATGTCATCAGTGCAGTAGTCCTGTATTCAAAAGACTGGATATTGAATGGTTAGAATTTCTGAAACAGTTTTAAAATCTAGATATTTTGCCCTAGTATTTACCTGACTTAATAGGAAGCTTGTGGATCTTGGTATGAGCTTGTTCTTTTCCTGTAGAAGAAAAGTAGCAAATGCAGCATTGAGTAGATTTCAGGATAGTAGTATATGGTTATTGAATGCAGGAACTTCAAATGAAGTAAGTTACGATTTATGGTAGATCCCAGTTACAGATTGCATTTAATACTTACTTAAAAAAAGTAAAACCTGAATACTTTATATGTCTTTTTTTTTTCCCCTCCTCTTGGTAGAATATCAATTCATACTGTGGAAGCAGTGAGATGGCACCAGAGCTTCCCTGAGCTTGAGCAATGTAATTGTATTGCATTTTCCTCAAAGCTGACCTGAAGTGTTAGCATATGATTTGTAAGCCAGCAGAAATAAGGATTTATGTAACTCACTGTATTGTCAGCTACAGGTTAATTGGCACCTGCTGTTTAAGATTAATTCAACTCATGTATCCACTTGTGATGAAACTGGAGTTTCTGCCATGTTAATTAATTGCAGACTAGTCCTTGCTTGTTAAGAGTAAATCTACTTCACAGCATGCATTAAGTGTGTTACCCAAAGCTTAGTTTAAAAAAATAAAAATCTCAAAGTTAAATGCCACACAGCCACTCTAAAACTGCAATCGTTTCTATATCTCTTGCTTGATAATTTTTAGGAATGTAAATGATGCAAGTTAGAAATAAACTGTACTAAGTAAAGGAAAACTGTTGACCACCCTGAGCCATGTCCAGCATAAACTTACTCTCGTTCACTTCTTTTTAGGCATCCCTTCTAGAAATCAGAATTGTGTGTCATGGTGGACCACTAATCCTCTTCTGGTCACTGATGGGAAAAGCTAGAACAGCTTCCCCTGATTTGATGTAACAGAAATTAGACACAGAGTGTGGGGAGCTTTCTCTTTTCCTGTCTGAGGTTTGTGTTTGCCTCAGCTGAGGCAGGTTTGGGCTCCCATTTGTAACCCAGCTGAAATATGTAAGTGCTCAGGCAGGATTGTTTGTGGTTGCATTCTATCTGAGCATTGGATGAAGTGTTAAATGTTAAAAGAATCCATATTTGATGTTTTCATCTGTTACACTTAACACACGTGTTCCAGGGACTAAAAAGCGCATGAAAGCACTGCTAAAAGTTTTGGGGTTTTTTTATAGTGCTGGCCTACTGAAAATACTGTGGTGGCTGAAAACTGGCATTTGCTTTTACAGCTGGATTCAGTTTGTGTTGTCTTTCCCTCCAGTCTCTTTTTCTGTAGTTCCATCTGTGCCTGTATTCTGGGACAGTAGGATGTTTCCCAAAACAGACTATATGTTCCATGTAATAATGTGTTCTTATTGCTAGTGTTTTGTCTTGACCAGAATGATTCCTTACAAATTTATTTTGATGTTTCACAGGAACCTCCAGAAGTTAAGTCTCTTTGGGGATATAAGTATTCTGCAGCAACATGGAAGTATATCAAATACATACCTCGGTAAGGTTGACCCTGATGGCAAGAAGATTAAGCAGTAAGTTATATTTTTAAATTATCAAATACAGTAAAATAATAACACCAGATAACATAGCACAGATTTTCATGCCTGAAATATGTGACTGAGAAAGCTTTTAAGTGTGTTAATTGGATAAGAATCTAAATTCTTAAATTGATTTCTATTCCTAGTATTCACATGAAGTAGTCTATTTTTGTGGCTTTTTATTTCTCCCTTTCTCAGCAGGGTGAGAATCCTTTTTTCCTCTTTTCACTGTGTTCTAGAAACAATGTGTTAATGGCATCAAAAGGGGAAGAAGGATGACGTGTTGTTACCAGCACGTCTGCTATTGCTGCACATGAAAAAATTAGAAAAATAAGTAATCTGTTGTATTTCACAATAATTAAGGACATGTAGCAAGTAAACTTGACAGAGAGCATAAATACAGACAACTTATTTTGAGTTGCATTTCAGAACTAGGTTATGTATTTGCAGAATTCCTGGAAGAATGTAGCTCACAATGTGCTTGTTTAGTGCAGAGGTGTACTGTTGGTTGCCATAATTACATATGGTACAGTCCTTGAATGCTTACTATCAGAATAGCTAGTTCTTCTTTGGAAAAGGTTAAATACAGTGTCAAAAGGTACTGACTTTGGAATAAATTTCCACAGAAGGAGTGATGCTAAGTTAACTATTTTAGCAGTTCTGCTGAAACCTTCCATACAGATAAATTCTGAATACCATAATTTTAATTTGTGTCTCTTAAAACATCTTTCTCCCAGTAGCTTAGGAGCGAAATAATTACAGCCACTTGTGAGCTGTGCTGGTATTTTTTTGAGTGGTTCTTGAACTAGTGTAGGTATATGATCAGATCAATGTATGTATGTGAATGCAACCATCAAAATAAAGGTTTGGTCCTGTCCTAAGTTTGCCAAACAGTGCAAATTCAGATGTGTGTCACCTACTGTGTCATCCATTATGCTTAGAATGCAGAACTTGGGGCATATGTAACATATGTACTGTCATGCTGTGTGCAGGTAAAAGGCTGATTTGGTGAAAGCTCCTTTTTTCATATCCTTTATTGTCAAAACATAAATGTATAATCTCTGCCTAGGGGCTTGAAGAGAGCCGTCTAAGTAGATGTTTACTCAGCTGAGTGCATGGTTAAACATTTCTTCGAACAAGTAACAAAAATAAGTATGCACGTTTTGGAGGCATAAACCCCTCAAAGCCCAGTGTCTACTTTCAAGTTAGTCTTTTGGGTGAATATTGACCTTTGCACATTTTGGAATGAGCAAATAAATGCTGCCTCTTTTTTGTTTGCTTGGTTTTGGTGTTTTTTTTTCTGTTTTCTAGAATAAAGCAATGTATTTGGGACCTGCTGGTCCTTGTCTAAATTAAAGGAAAGCTGTCTGTTTTATTTGGTATTCTCAAGTTCATTAGCACTAGCAGGGGATTTACTTCAGGAAGTAAATCTTTATGGCTCTTTTGTCTTGTCTTTTGTATGTGGTATTTGCATCAGTTAAGTTGTAGAGCACTCCTGCTCCTAACTAACACTGGAAGATGTTGAGCAACCTTTGGAGATGGCATTATTGGTAGTTGAGGATTTTGGAACCCATATGATGATAAACATTACTAGCTGTTTCAGAAACTTCCTGCAGTTAAAGCAGTGGGAAGAAAATGTGACATTTCCTGAAGCCCATAGCATTGAGCTGGGTATAACAGATTGTGGGTGGAATCTCTGCTAGCACAGAACCATTAGGATGCTCCTCCAAGTTAAGACTAGGGATTGTTCTGAAGGAGAGGAGACTTTGGATTGTATCTTCAAAAATAACACTTTTGCACTGATCAGCATGGATTTGTAATGCTCTTTTTGAATTAAAGGGGCTCCATATGCATCTTAGTAGTGTGTTTGCTTTCTGTGCAGGGCCATCGATGTGCTTCAGTACTGGTCAGGGCTGTTCTTCGGGCTTAAACAGCGAGTCAGCCTGCCTACTCAGGCTTTGGTCTGTCCTCTGGCTGAAAGCACCATTTCAGGCATTAATTGTGAAACTAACTTATTTTGAGTTTTTTTATTTTTTTATCTGTTCTGCTCTGGTATGATCATTTGTAGGATTTAGGTTGATAGTGAACATCCCACAATTGCTCCTTACAGGAAGGAAAGGGGACTGATGTATACTTGTTGAGGCATCATTAGGGTATGTTGCTTTCTTGCATGTGCTGAGCTCTGCTTATGTTTTGTGTTACACACACTAAACCATGCCTAAACTTTAGTTTTAGAAGTGAGCTTTAAGATCACTGTAAGTTAGGATAAATATTGTACTACATGCTAAGCAGCTGAAGTAAAAATTACTAATATAATAAAGCAGATACTAATTCTCAAACACTCACTTATCACATCTGTATTTCTAGAACACAGTTCAAACTTTTGCAAACTTCAGTCAGACACAGTCTGCTCATGAAAAATAGGATATACTCAAAGGTGTGCAAGGGAGGAAAAACCCCTGATAGGGTGTTTGAAAGACTTACTTGAAATATGTTAAAACCAATGGCCTGTGGTTTATATGGGTGTTTCTTGAGAGAAAACCCACCCTACAGCTGCAGAATTCTGTGCTGTATTTCTTTGTGTTAAATTGTGTGAGTACTAGAACAGTACTCTTGTAACTTAGGTGTTTAAGTCATATGAGAAGCACAATTTTAACAGGTTATTTTTAATGCAGTGCGGTATATAGTGTTATATATGCTAGTGTTCTGTATTCTACTAGCATCTCAAAATTGATTTGTCATCTCTTCAGTTGTTCTGTAAGATGTTACCAGCACCATTAAGATGGACAACTTAAGCTATTACAAAATAAACTACCATTGCTGCAACCATTACAGTGCCATTTGTAGGTGTATATGGTGAGAGTGGGGAGGGAGGAGTCATCGTTCATTGGAAGAAATGAGGTTTCTGTGGTAGAACCTTTTTTTTTGGGTTTGAGGGATTGTCAAGGAATCTACCCTCAATTTAAGCATTGTCAGGCATAATTGTGAAACAGACATTGCCAGAATCAAACTGGGCTCATCTGAACTGCAGAACAACTTAGGAATAAAATAGCAAACCTGCCTATCTGTGACTCTTGACCTGGTGTTTAAAACTGTTTTTTTTATGTCACAGTTGCCAGTCCTCAGTTAAAAAAAAGTAATCAGAAAGTCAGAGAATATCTGGAAGAACTGAAGTCTTAAAACCCGATGCCTATACTAGGCAGTGTCTTGGGACTATTCTGAGGTGTATAATAGATAAATACAGTAATCACACCAACTTTTCCACTTACAAAGAGAGGTCAGGCCTTGCAAACCCAGTATGTTTGTAGGAGAAGGAATAAAGCACATGCAGGCAAGGGAGAGGATGAATAAGGATTTGCAGAGGGAGAGGGTGAATAGGGATTGATCTCTAAAGTTAAAACAGAAGGATTATAGAGCATCAAGGTGGTAGGTGACAGGTTCAGAGTGAGCACAAAGGGGGGGAATCACCCTGCAGAATTCTCTTACTATTGGATGTTACAGTTGCTGAATGCATATGTGAATAAATTTGTAGAAGTGGGGTCCCTGAGGGTTACTAAATACAAAGAGCCACCTCGGCCTGTGGGTCTGAGTTACAAGTGTTTGGAAACGAGGGAGACAATGTGAGAAATACCCCTACGTGCTTTCCTTGTTCTGTTGCACTTCTTAAGGCGTCAGTGTTTCTTTGCTGTCAGTCAGGATATTGGGCTAAATAAACCTTTAATTTTGTCTGGATGTTATTTCGATTAAAGATACGTGGATGAGAATAACAGCTTTGTAACAGTGTTTTGCTTAGATGCGTAGAGTATGCAGATACTCCTAGCAATAAAGAAAGAAGTGTTCTGTGTGAAACACTGCCTGATTTGAGGCACAGACTCTGCTGTTTTGTGCTGGAGGTGTTTACATCTTATTTCTTGACATTCTGAGGAACTGTCATAACCTGGCTCAGCTGCTTCCCTTAAACACTGTTCTTTCCTGTGGCTGACCAGGGTTTGAGATCAAATGCTCATCCACACACATGTCCAAAAACATAAGCTCAAAGAACACTTGTCATTTGAGTTTGTCTGAGATTGAAATTGTACCAGGTCCAAGTTGTCTCAGTAAAACTTAAAACCTGTTGACACTTGAAAATCCAGTTAGCTGTACATTTGGAATTATTTAAAGAATCATCTTATATGTTTGTTCTTTACCGTTCAATGAGCAAAGTCAAGCAGGTAGCTCGAGATCATTCTGACTTACGCTCCAAGTCAAGTTTCTGCAGCCTTTCACTGAAAATTACTTTTTTTCCTTCCCTACTGAATTTGCAGCTCTGGAGAGGTTAGCAAATACAAAAAGCTGGTTTTAAAAACAAGAGCTATGTTTTCAAAGTATTACAGGTTTTCTTATTTGCATAACCTTAAAATGTATGTGGGAGGGTGTTAAATACGTGCTGGAAAATACATGAAATGAAGGTTCATAGTGTGGCCACTGTTTTTGAAAGACAAAATACTCTATTTTTCACAAGATGGCTCACAATTTTAACCTTTTCACCATGCAGTGAGGGTTAAATTGCCAGTGGGAGGTCTGTAAAGTCAGGTTCTAACACTTGGAGTTCGCAAGAACCATAACATTAGCACCTTCCTACAGAATAAGGCCATTAAATGAAAGAAGAATCTGGAATAAAAAATAGAATGATATGCAATTGGGAAGGCTGAACCACGTTTAACAGGATCATTGTCTGTTTTGTTTACTTGCAGAATCCAACAGCTGTTTGAAGAGATATTAGGCAATAGCAGGCAATTGAAATGGCTGTCTTGTGGGTTTATGCTGCAAATAGTAACTCCCACATCATTGTCCTCCTTGTCAAACCCTATAGCCAACACCATGGAACATCTGAGCTTATTGGACAACCACATCCCCGGTAATACCACTCTTATCACTGCGGTTGAATTGGAGCGCTTTGTGAATCTGCGTTCGCTCGCTTTGGATTTCTGTGATTTTACAGCTGAAATGGCGAGAGTCCTGGCTGATAGCAACCATGTGCCTTTGCATCGACTGTCTCTCCTGGTTCACAGTGTTTCCATAATGCACAAGTCATTGGACAGTATGCCAGAAGATGAGAACTGGAAGGCGCTGACTCGCAACAGCACTAATCTTCGGGTCTATATAATGGCTTTTGATGTCAAAAGTGATGATATGTTAAGGATTCTTAAGCCCAGTATCCCCCTAGAGAGGATTCATTTTGACAGCTACATCACTTGTGTTTCAGGGGCTGTTGTTGACCTCATATCCAGGCAGTATGACAAGTTCCTCACTCACTTTATACTAATGAATGATGTGATAGATATGTCTGGTTTCCCAGATCTCAGCGACAACCGGAATGAAGATCCACTTGTCTTACTCGCCTGGAGGTGCACAAGACTGTCTCTCCTGGCTGTTCATGGTAGGTAATACACTCTGCGGGCATAGTATATGACTTCGAAATACTTACAACACTTCGGCCTTTTTAATCACAATGTGTTTTAGTGGAGCGGTGTTCAGAAGTCTGCTGCATGGTTGCTGTATGTTCTGTTGTACCTTGTACAAATATTTTTGCGTTTTGAAAATTTGAAGGTGTTCATTGTGCATGAGTTCTGAAAGTATTTGTAGCTTACTAACTTCTGGTGAGAGGTCGCGTAGGATTTCATTAGGCTTTTCACAGAAGTGAGGATCACGAAGAACTGAGCATTCCAGGGGGCTTATCCTGAAAGTGGTCTGTATTAGGCAAGTTCTACCAGGTGGCCGGTTATGTGGCCACGAACACTGAAAACATTTGCTGTTTTACTGTGAGCTCGTATGCTGGCAAGATGAAATGATTGTGCTTCCTGTTTGTAAATAACATGGGGAAGTGCCCTAAGGCTGAGGGGTAGGAAGTCTGTTACCAGTTTGGTAAGGCTTTGCCAGCAGATGAAAGCTGAAAAGTACATTGCAGAGGAGGTTGCCTCAGTGGGTGCATTGGTTTCACCAGTAATACCAGAACTAGGTTTATCCCACCTATTTATTTGCCATATAATTGCTAATAATAATAATAATAATAAAGTGCATTTGTATTCAGCTCTGTCATCACTACAGTACTTGCTGGAGGTTACAGTTGTTTAGCAAATTTGAAGGCACCTGAAGCTGAAATAATTCAGAATAGTCCTTTGTGCTGGAATCAGCTTACCAAGACCAAGTGTGATGATGCAGTTAAATAATGACTCTGTATTGTGTTGCGTAAGAATAAGCTGTCCTCTGACTGCTTGGGGGAGTAAAGCTCCAGTCATTCAGCACAAACAGGGAGAGACCTTCAGCAGTGAAGGCTGTACATTCACATTTCCTTGGTTGCAGTCAGAAGGTCGTGCTGTATGTGCTAGAAAAAGGTTTTTCCACTGTCTTCTACTGAAAAATTATAAGGAAGGCAGTGATGGGGGGGTCAGTTCAGCTGCCTTTCCTTTATAGTTTCCGGGTCTGACTGGTTTTGGATACTGGCACATGACTGTACCACTCTAAATGTGCATTTTATTGTGTCTTATAACATTTGGATACGAGTTTGAGTATCTTAAAAAAAAATATAAAAAATTTAAAAAGTATTACCCTAAATTATCCTCCTCCTGCGGGGAGGTCCTCTAATGCATTCTCTAAACTTAAAAATATGGTGAAGTACCTGAAATAAGCTAGCGTAAGTATCTTTTAATACCAGTGCATGTCTGTTCAGCAGAAGGAATTAGTTTGTGCGGAGTGTTGGGAAAGCAAATGCCTTCTACAGTTCTGTGTAGCAAATAGGTGTTGCTACGCCTTCATTTGGAGAGTTGCCATGTGTACCTGGGGGAGAGAATGGTCAAGTATCAACCTTGCTCTGGTGTTGGGATCCAGATTCTTTCCCCTTCTTTTCTCCCCTCCTTGTAACAGAAGCTAGCTAAGCTGCTTATAAATGCCTCCTGATGGTTTTAAAGCTGTGAATATGACTCCTCTGGTACTGTAGCATAAGCATCTTTCTTCAAGAATAGCAACTGTGAAAAGAACATGACTAGGACGAAAGATCTAGAATGCTGTGATGTTTCAGTGCAGCGTCTTAGTCTCACGCTTACGTTTTCTGAGGCTCACCATAAAATGGTTGCTGGCTCCATAATTCACGTTATATGTAAGTGCTCAGGTTTCTCCTGTCTGCTGAAGAGGTTATTTTTCAGTTTCTAATACTAGTCAGGGGTTGCTGGCAGTGGTAGTTTGTTTTGAGATTGTTTGGGGATTTTTTTCCTCCTCCTCTCCTTTGCTATTAGCTCTGAAAAGGGCTTTTATTTACATATAGTTTTAATTTCCCAGCAGCTTAGTTTTCCAAGTTCCAATACTGTGCAGACTGCAGAATCTAAGAGGGCATCTCACCAACAGAATGATGATGAAGGCAGAAACGAGCCTTTCCTCTTGCAGTGGAAGGGCTGACTTGGCAGAGCTCCCAATAAAGGGAAGTTCCCAGGTTATTTGTGGTTTGCATCTGAACAAGGAGCCCAGCATTTGCCTTAGCCGGGGTACAGAAAGCTGACAGGTAACAAGGCAGTAGGTGTTTTCAGAGAGAGATGCCAATATATACTAATGGGAAGAGGGGGAAGCTTTGTAATTATTTTAAATCTCAGATGAAATAGCAAGATATATGTAGATTTTTATTTTAAGTGTTCGTATACTGGTGTGCCCTATTTCCTGGAGAGGATTTTGGTTTGCATGGTTTGGGGTTTTCTGTTAAATGTACCTCTAATGTGACAAAAGCAAACACTTTTTTTCCTAGCGCAAACAGTTGTAAGACAATCCTGTGATACATTCACTTGAAATAACTGATTACTTTTTGGTTTAATTCCATTTATTTCTATTACAAAGCAGATCACAGACGGTTTGAAATTGTAGACATAACTTGTAGTAAGGAAGTCCACTTTTCTACAAGTAGTGGAAAAAGGTAGATCTGGAAAAGTTTGGTCACCCCACCTGAAATATTTTTGATAATTCTTTATTCAGAATACAAGATGGGGCTTTACCATTTGTAGTACCATTTACCATTTACCATGGGGATTTACCATCCCCATGCTGTAGGGGGATTCTGCCAGATGGAAGGTGACAAAGAGGTCCAGAAGGACCTTGAGATGATTTGCTACTATGTACTTAGGAAAAAAAAAGCCATGTAGCAGAATGACAGAGCAACTTCTTCTTCTTCCCCTAGGTTACACAGTTTGGGCTCATAATCTCATAGCAATCGCTCGTCTTCGTGGCTCTGACCTGAAAGTTCTGGAAGTCACGGAAGAAAGCATTGATTTTGACCAAGGAGAACTGGCTGACCAGGATGTGGATCCAGTACACAATCTCATCGAGCAAGTATCTCTCGGATTGGGTCGACCTTGGCATGCTGTCATGGACATAGAGCTGCTCAGTGTCTTCACTGAGCCAACTTGTCACTTCTACAGAGAGATGCAAAGCTTCAGTGAAGGCATTTAGCTCCTTATCTACAATTCCTGTGGTTACATATGCAAGTAGGGTCCTATTATGTTGTTTTGTTTTTTTTTTTAGTAGTGTGAATTAACCCTTTTTGTGCTGTGTTTAATCAGTATTAGCTATATAGAATTATATATGTGTATTCTACTTCTTGATCAAAGAACGTAGTCGGGTATTGGTTTAGAAGCTGAAAGTGGCAGTGTTTAGGGTTTTCACGGTTAATGGACTTGTCTACCAAACCTTACAGAGGCACAGCCAAAGGCTGTCCGAGGTTGCCAGCTAACTTTTTACTTCTACTGATAACTGCATTTGGAATGATTTTTACTCTTATATCGGAGTTCTCTGCTCAGGAGCCAACCCTTTTTAATACCCATATCCATAGCCCAGTGGATTTCTGTGCTGTCATTGTGTGCTTAATCTGGTAGCATGCTACTTAATAGGCTTAAAGGAAGAGAAGCCTATCCAGGGCTGTTCATCGTAAGGCTCTCACCTTGCTTTATTTCACGTGCCGATTCTGAAGCATGACTTAACTCCCATTGTCAGCTTTTCCTAGCTGGTAAGCGGCTGAGTGGGACACTAGCTGTTGAGGTACCTGCACTTCCAAGTCCACTCCATGAGCTGTATGTAGTCTTTTGGATTCTTTGCAAACTCCTCCTTGTTTATTCTCATGTTCTGTCATCTTCCTTAAAGTTAGCTTTGGGCCAAAGTTTTAAAGAAAAAAAGGCAAGAATGTGCACTCCGATGAGGTAAAAACATAACAGTGAAGATTTCAGTACAAAGGTATACACCTGCAAACAAACATTAGTCGTGAAATCCCTAGCAACCGAGTCACTGGATTTTCTCTGTCAGCGCCTGTGTCAGCTGCCAAAGAATAGATTAAAAACGAAGAAGTGCCCACATGCTGGCAGGGGCAGGCCAACTTTTGGCCAGCCAGATACTGCTAGATTGTAATATATAAGGTCGAATTTCGACCTGTGGTACACAGCTGTGCTGTGGCTCAGTCAGCAACCTCAGAACTCTTAACAAACATGCACCTGTTTCACTGTGAATAGTGAATGTAAAGGAAGGAAAGGAAGCAAATACAAAGCTTGTTCTATCACAGGTATGAGCTGCTATGATGCATGAAGAACATTCCATGAAGTATGTTTTAAAATCTTGTTATATCTGAGAGGCTTTAAAAGCCGATTTAACTGTTTCAGGGCAACCGCGGTACAGACGTGGTCTCTGTGAGACTTCCACCTGACCCCAGTTTTAAGTGGTACGAATGTTGTGCATTTAATGTTTAAAGGACAGTCTGCAATAATAAAGTAAGTGGCCAACGTGGGTGCCCAGCAGTGCTGAGACCTGGCTGCTATATTGTAAGCTTTGGAAAACACAATTTATGCAACAGATGTCCAGATATGATTCTATTTATGGAAAAAGTTTATATGTGTTTTACAAATGGTTTTACCATCTTATATTAAAATGACCTTTTGACAGGTGTGCGCTGTTTTGTCTCCAGTGAGCACATACCATGCGGATTTTATATGTACATCAGTAGAGTGAATCCACTGGCACAGTGTGTGTATATGCCAGATGTGGTGAGATTTTATCTTATAAATGTGATCAGACAAAAAAAACTCCTGACAGAAAATGTAAGGAAACCAGCTGAATGTTTGAATTGATGACTGATGTTGTATGGTTTATGTTAAATGTATATTCTTTTAATCAATGAATAAAGCATTAAAAATTGATCACTGTATAAAATACTTTATTGTATCAGCATGAAGATTTTTAGGATTAAAATGCACCATCGTTGATAAGCTGTGTGTAACTGGTAGCTCCCGTTGTGTTTAGGTCAACAAAAAGAGTCTAAACTAAGTCGTACAGTATTCTTTCTTTTATTCTTTTTTTTTAATTTGGCTGAGTTTTGCCAATGTTTTTGGCAGGGGTGGAAAAAGGGGAAGGACGCTTTGCTAAAGATCAGGCTATCGGACCAGTTAGCACAAACAGTATATGTGATATGACTTACTAGACTGATACAGTAAACTGTGGATTATAGACTATAGAAGACTATTTTTGAGAAATTCCTGCTGCATCTGTTGCAATTGCTTAAAATCTAATGTGCTCAAGAAAAACGATGTGTAGTACTTCTTTGGTGTCCCACTATTAAATAGATTCTGAATACCTGCAATGCTTCAGTTTGACGTTTTATCTGTACCCAGAGTACGTAGCTGTGCATTCTGAGTGGAAGCTGCAAGTGCCTGGTAAGCTTCTGAGGAGCTGCCGTGCCCTGTACTGGCTGGTTGTGCTGTGAGGATTGTCAGAGTGGCTGTTCAGTGTGTGCGTGCCAAGCACTGGTTTGATTTCAGCTTCTGCATCTCCATTTCCTTGTAGTCCAAACTGCTACCAAACCTGAGACTTCCTGCAATGCTCTTGGTTTATGCAGTCAACTAGATCTAGACTTGCCAACCAAGATCATTTGCAAGCATACTGAGAAGATGTGGTGGGTAATAAAGATGAGGTACATACAGCTTTTCATATTCCAGCAAAGTGATGGGACTTGGTGTCTTTCAGGGCTCAGCCTTGGGAGGGAAGCTTATGTAGCAGTGAAATCTGACAGTGATTGTCCACCAGCATCTGCATCTGAAATCTGGTTGTAAAGTGATGAAGATTTCTGGCTTTTTCTGTGTGACTTCCTGGAGCAATGTTGTGTCCTCTGGCTTAAACAGAGCTGCGGGATGTTAATTTTATCTCCGCAGATTACTGCATTTCTACGGAGAATGGCCTTAACGCAGCTGGGAAGTAACTTGTTTTAACTTTCAGTTACATAAACGTGTTTCTCTTTTTAGTACGACCTATTTTCTGCTTTGCTTTTAATTAACTTAATGCTGAAAAATAAGATGAGCAGGAGAAACAGGCTGCCTGAGGATGGGAGAGAGTTGTGCAGTCCTTTCTCTTGCTGCAGTTCCAGCCACAGTGTGGAATATGGGCTGTGTCAACAGATGCCTGTTGTTAGAGCTCCATGTCTGACTTTTGCATCCAGTCTGCAGTCTAATCATTGGGTTTGTCTTAAGTCCTGGGTATGAAGTCAAGCTATTTAATACAGACTAGTGTAATCTTTCTTACTTCACAAGCATGAGGAGGCCAGTAGGGCCTGAGTGCGTGGTGAAACATGTCTGCTGAGCAGTGTTTGGAGAATTACACTTCTGATTGATGGTTCTGTTGTCTTAGAAATACACAGAAGTTGGTTTTGTTGCTTGCTTGTATTTTTAGCAGTCCTGAATTAGTGGTACACAGAGGGAAGGGATTCAAGCTGAAGCAGTATGGTCCTCATGTGGGAAGTGTGCTTGCATTTGGAGTGGGAGCTTACAAACCATGTGAAATGACTTTGAGCTTGCATAATCCCAAATGGGATTTTAAATGGGGTTTTTTGTTTCTCTTTGTTTTTCCTGAAGAGACGGTGATGCCAAGCTAGTGTTGCTGCATTCTAGATTTAGCAGCAGGAACTTGGAATGCAAGCCCTCAGCTGTTAAAACTGGATTGCTTTTTCTATTGGGGAACAGGGACTTCCCACATACACGCTTGCGTGACCCTTCTCTGTTCAACACACCTAACTACACCTTATGGTTTACTACAGCCTGCTTCATGTTGCATCGAGCTGAGCTTGTTCTCAAATTGTTTGCCTGCAAATAAGACTTTTTGGCCATTACTGGGGAAAAAAAACCTCTGAAATGATTCCATTCTCTCTGTGGGATGATCTTAGTCTGCATTACTTTAGTCCAGCTATTTGCTGTTTTGCCTGCAGCTTCCAGTATCATGGTGGGCACGGAGTAATTGTTTTGGTGGAGTAAGGTGGTTGTTTTTGCAGTTAACTTGGTTCCAAGCTGGAATAAATATTAAACCCACACAGAGAAAATGCTATGTGTGTTCAGAAGATACAGTTCCATTCATAACTCGTTCGCAGCCCTTAAGGCGAGGTGGACGGGAAAAAAGAGCTCTTCCAGTGGTAATACTGTCAAACTAAGGACCTCTGGGCATCCACTGGCTCCGCCTACGAGAGTGAGTTGACAGTTGGCAGTTCTGGTTGTTCCTGATGGCAAGGGCAAGGGAAAATCCAAGTAATGCCTTTTAGAATCCCTGTGAAGTCTTCCAGGCAAACTCGCGAGTCTTTAAATACCAACTAATTGGCTAAAAATGATGCAACAGCTGAAGTAAGCTAAATAGCAACTAAAACAGTTCAAAGTGGATGACGCTTTAAAATGTCTGTTGCCAGAATCTGTTGTTCAATAGCTCAAGTACGAAGGCTTACTAAATGCCTCTGAGGACTAAACTGGACGTAGGAAGGAGAATAAAGGAGTTTCCGGAATGACCCATGGAAGAGTTCTGCAGCTGAAATACACGGATGTGGAAGTACATGATGGTAGGAGCAGGAGTCCTGAGCTGCAGTCACTTGGCAGATTTGACCTAAGCACTTGGAAAAAAACCCCTCTAGCCCACTTTCTTTGGTAACTAATTATGGGGTGTGGTGGATGCAGGTTGTGTTACAAGCTCAAACTGTGTTTGGGGTGCCTGCATGTGCACGCAGAGAACCGGACCGGGGGGGAGATGGCTGCTGAGCTGCCTGTTGCTGCTGCAGCAAGAGGGGGCTTGCTAAAAACAGCTGCCTGCTTTATTTACCTTAAAGGGTCCCCTATGAGATGATTGTGTTGTGAGTAATTATGGGGGTTTTGAGTTGAAGCTAAACTGCCAAAGGCCTCCAGCAGAAGCCTTCAGCTTGTACAAGTCAGTAAACATGGAGAGAGGCTCTGTCTGGAGATGCCTGTGCCCTGGCTGCAGTAAAGCACGCTGTCTGGGCCTGTTGTGATGGCCATTGCCACGAGGAATGAAGCACAAACTGGTGAACAAGGCACCACAACTGCTTTTACAGGCCCAAAACGATGCAGTTTGCCATTCTTGGTTGTTTAATTCTGCACTTTCTGTGAAGCCTCACAAGCACTACAAAATGCACATGGACACAATTCATGTCTCAAAGGCTACGTTTGGGTTTTTTAGATGTTTACCATAGCAACATGGTCTGGACCACTGTTGGCTTTTTTGGCAAGTGTATTTGGTATACTTGCTTCTGTGCCTGCTCTAGACAAGAAATTCTACATTGTGCCTTGCAGTTTTAATTACCTCTACTATATGTCAGGATAGGCAGGCATGCGCACAGCAGTCTTCTGCCCCAGCCCATATGGCCACTGTTGTTAAAGCCCAAGTGCTCTCCACAGTCAGAGCTGAAGAAATAGGGAAGTGGTGGTTTTGTCCCACCCAGCTTCCCAACTGCCAGTGTTAAAGACTAAAGACTAATAAACAGATTTTATCTTCATACTGTAAAAGCTCCTGTTTGTTGCAGACATGCCTCAAAGGCAAGCATCACAGAGCTGTGACTCTTGCTCCTGTGTCAATAAACCCATCTATACATCTTTGAACAACACTACCAGTTCTGAGGAGTGATGGGAGAGTTGCTTTACATTTACATTTCCCTTTCCCCTTCCCTCCCTCTGCAGTGGTAGGACAACTGTCCTTCTGTAAAACTCTGACAACTGAAAGATACAACTACCAGTATGCATGTAGTAGGGAATAATATTAATACCTATTCACCTCAACCACTTCTGTAGTACCATGTTCTAGTGACAGTCCTTTCATTTTCAGTAGACTTTTATTAACTGTTTCAGTTTGTTTTCACATTCTATTCATAAAGCTGCAACCATCACTTTTGGCATGCAGAGAGTCCCTATTCAGCTAAACAAGGACAAAAGCAGCTGGACTTTTAAAACATGGTTCACATGATTTAAATTTATACACCTTTGAGATTACTCAAGTTAGAAATAATTTAAAACTGCTATTGTACAATGGAAATCACTTATTCACAATATTCATAGTTACTTCATTCTTTATTTACAAAACACTATCCTGAGGATTTTCTATTAAGCTTCAATTTGAGCAAAACCTAAGTAACACCTGGTTACTGAACATAAGGAGAGATGCCAGTTGCAGAGTACAGGGAGGGTTCAGCACAGCACTCAAACGACTGTCAAGTCTCCTGCTGTGGGTCAGGTTGCTCTACTGCTGATGAATTTGACTGAGGTGGCTCAACTCTGTTTTCAGGAGGAGGTGGTGGAGGCAAAAATCCAGGGTGTGGCGATGGATAGTGAGGATAAGATCTCACTGGAAAAGGATTTCGTACTGTGGGATAATCAGAGCAGTCCAATTAGTACCACTAACCACATCCCTACTCCTCCCACCCCATGCTACTGCTGCTCAGCACTGACCCACCTAACTAGGTGGAGTAAAAGTAGTGGGCAAAGTAGACTTAGGTCAGGTGTTAGGCTTCCAAGAGACAAAGGAAGGAGGAGGACAAAACAATCACTTTTCTCCATAGTTACCTGTGACAGGGTCACAGCAGCAGCCAGTCACTGTTAAGGGGCTGCTGCTGCCACCAGCCCCTTTGTTCTGCTCTAGCAGCCCTTAGCTGTTATACCTCCCCCCTATTTTGGAAGACAGACAGCTTAGTTCTTCACAGATTAATCACAGAACAGTAGGAAGCAGAAAGAAGCCCTTCAGTTTGATATTTACATGTCTCTCTATTAATGCAAACTCCAAGGAAAACCAATTAACAGGTATATCCCAAATGCCTGCCTTTGCATGGACACTGAGTCAAAGCTAAAGGCTGAAAACTTTAAAATCTATACATGATACAACCTCATAGGAGGAAAAGGACTAAGGAAAGCATCTACTTGCTTTCCTACTCCAAACAAGAACCCTTTAAATGCTGAAGAGTATGTGTATGTGTCTTTTCCAGCCAAAGCTATCTGTAAAAACTTTATCAACGAACATGAGCAACTGTGAAAAAGAAATGTGCAATTAACCTTCATTAGCAAAGATGCTCCGAGTTTGCTGAAATGAGGAGAAGTATGTGCAAGTGAAGGTGTAAGTGTTCACCCAGCATGGTTACTCACTACCTGCACAAAGCACTGATGTGCATCAACTTGAAAGAAATGCTGGCAAAAGCTACGTACTTGGCAGTGGAGGGTGTGGCATCCCAAA
The DNA here is from genome assembly GCA_017639245.1 of Myiopsitta monachus. Classification (NCBI taxonomy): domain Eukaryota; kingdom Metazoa; phylum Chordata; class Aves; order Psittaciformes; family Psittacidae; genus Myiopsitta; species Myiopsitta monachus. The sequence continues at coordinate 32,571,599 of CM029924.1, read as the reverse complement.
GTCTCGTACTGGAAAACATTCACGTGGTCCATACATGCCAGCAGGAGGAGGGGGAGGAAAAGGAGGTCCCCGTCGCATTAAAGGTGCTCTAGGATCTACAGGCATCATAGGAGGTCTGACTGGAGGGAAAGGAGGAGGAGCAAACCCTGAACTGATAGCATCACCTTCAGATGCCAGCGACTGATCAGGTAGTGAATTCTGCAACACAATGAAAACAGGGAAGTTAGCTTAAAAGAAAAGGGCTAAGGAGAGGTACATCCCCAACCCTATCAGGCCCACTTCGATGCAGGCTGGCACACTTGGTAACAGCTAGTTCCAACTCTTCCTCAGCTACAGCATAATTCAGAACAAGGCTATCTATGTGCATTGGCCATAGTTTAATCTTTTGGGTTTTAATTAGTCATACACCTAAATTAATTCCTCAGACACTAAGTGCTGTGATAAAAGTATACATATCATTTTATAACTTGGACTGCACAGTGCAACACAATCTGACCAATATACTGGAGACAAGTTTTCCTAGGTGTTTTGCATAAAATCAAGTTTCTGTTTAGCTACTTACACTAAGGTTAGAATGGTCTTTCATCCCATTTCCACTTGATTCTGTTCGTGGGCTGTTTTCGGAAGATGTTTGTCCATCTGCATGCAAAAGTTAAACATGTTACTCGGTGCAGAGCTCCTCTCCACCACCCATTTCTGTATTTTTCAGCATTGTTTTCCTGAAATCAGGATACATGGGCAAGGAGAGAAAAAAGAAAAATACTGCTGTACCCAGTAACTGTTCTGCAGGCGGCCTAAAAGACAACTGAGGAACACAAAGCTAAGCCCCAAGTATTTACTCCCAGCTTCTGTACAAACTGCATGTGGATTACAAGGTTACAGCTTTTTCCAAAGTAGTTTCCTGTATCCAAATAAGGCTTTTTCTTCCATTTTACTATTTTTAGAAGTTATAAATGCACTTTCCTAGCAATACATCTTAACATTACTGTCACAGCTCCATTCTTCCCCTCCCCCCTGGCTAATACTTCATTTCTCTGGTAAAAATCTCACTCTGAGACTGCCCTATGATAGGCCCTTGACATAGAACTTGACAGCAATCCCATTCAAGTCGGACAAAACCTGGTTCCTTCCTTAGTGGCTAAACATCAAGGAGACTTTGATAACTACGCCAGTTCTGGATGAGCACTCAGAAATAAGAAGAAAATAGGAACTTCAGCATTTTTACCTTTATACTTCCCTGAGAACAAGTATTTTCAGTAACTGCAGAAAATTATTAAATGGAATTGTCAAAAGAGAGTCTGACTGGATATAAATATGCTAAATACGGACACTAAAACTAGTCCTTTCTTAAAAAATAAATTAAGAACATTAATCAAAAACCCCAGAAAAAAACCCCAAACCTGAGATTTAACAAATGCTGATTTCTTCCACTTCTGCCTGAATAAAGACAATACTAAAAAGCACAAGACCAAAACCATACTTCTAACAAGTGACAGATTTTTCATCTACGTGGTGTATCTGAAGCAAACGAAGCTCTTTTCTCAATGAGCAGACAGGTCTTTTCCAAAAATCTGCCTTGTCACTTCAAGCAGGTGCTGCCTTTGTTGAAGATACTGTTACTTAACTATCTGAAGCATTTAAACTCTCTGTCACACAGAGAATATTCATGCCCTGATACTGCACAACACTTCCCATTTTAACTCCCTGGAAAGTTGCTCACAAACTGTCAAGCTTTAACCTTTCTTTCTGATAAGAAGTTTCCTGCTCCAGGTACCTGCTTCAAGTTGTATGCTTTTGCAGAGGTAGCCACCCCAGCTTAGAGAAACACGTACTTGTGTGTGTTCACTTTAAATAATGTTCTCCTTTGAGTTGGAGCCTGGATTTCAGGACTGAGAGACACGCTACTGTTCTGCAGTCAGACTGTGGGGTGGGGGGTTCTATTTGTGGGAGGGTTTTTTGCTATTTTTTACAAATACTCAAATCTAGTGGAATCACATGTTTCTAAAAAGCAACATTCACATATGCTTAATGACTGCTAAATGCCAGCAGTAAGATTATCCAAAATCCTGTTTCCATTAAGTAGGTTTTGAACTGCCCAATAACTGAATACAGCTTTAACATTGTTTGGGATCTTTTTATTAATTGTTGCTTGCCAGCAGCTGAACAAAAGGGTAAAAATGGATGCAACAAGTGAGTGCAAAAAAAGTGCACCTCTCCTGTTTCTTGGTCAGCATCCAGGTGCTAGAAGAGACCTCAGTGGAACACAAAGTATTAGAAAGCCAAAGTGAGAAGTAAACCACAGAGAGAATCACGGAAAGGTTTGGGTTGGAAGGGACCTTAAAGATCACCTAGCTCAAAACCCCTTTCCACAGGCAGGGACACCTTCCACAAGACCAGGTAGCTCAAAGACCCATCCAACCTGGCCTTGAACACTGCCAGGGATGGGCCAGCCACAAGTTCTCTGGGCAACCTGTTCCAGTGTCTCATTACCCTCACAGTAAAGAACTTCTTCCTAATATCTAATCTAAATCTTCCCTCTCTCAGCTTAAAGCCGTTTGTCCTTGTCTTATCACTACATCCCACTCCAGATTTCTTGGCTTGGGAAAAGGGCTTTCCCAAGCTTTCTTGGCTTGGGAAAGAGGGTAGATTTGCTATACAGAAACAGAACTGTCTTCCAGTAGAGAACAACTTACTGTAAAACCTGCATCTTCAACCTGAAACAGAACTCAGTTCCCAGTTCTCACATCATTACACCAAGTAACAAAGGCTCTCCTACTGTCAGAAATGGAGCAGCAAATACGGTAACTCACTCCTAATTTTATCAGTAGCTGAATGCTGTGTGGCAAAGTTTCTGTTGTGATTGAATGTCTTCAGCCTAGCTGATGAATCAGACACATGTGACTTACTAGGCGTTACATAAGGATGAAAACTGCTTAATAAGTATTAGGGCTTAAAGCTCTTAAAACTGTTTCAGTGATGAGGTTTAAGTCACCAAAATTTTGCCTCTGAGCTTCTGGCTGCTGCTAAGTACCACAAACTAGAATTTATGTAACCGATCAATTTAAAACAAATGGTACTTGGGTCAGTGAAATGTGCGATTAAGTTGAGCGCAACTGCACTGTGAGCTACCAGTTGGTAGTACCATGGAAGCAACTCCCACCTATTTTATCGAAAGACTGCACACTGTAAGTTCGTAGTTCTGCTGGTCCAGAAAGTCTTCCAGTGTTTGGAGGATTAGGGAAAAATCTTTCTTGTCTTCGAGGAGGAAGAACTGGATCAGCATAAGGTTCACCTAACATTGAAGAGATTGCAGAATACATCAGTGAAGATTATGCCCCCATTCCATACAATTTTAGGCCAGCAAAATTCTCTGGATATATTATGCTTTTGTAAATATCCTAAGTCACTATTAATCAGGATGAGTAAACAAATCCTAAACAACCTCAAACACAGGATCCCACCAAGTATATAGTACAGCTTGTTTCTAAGAGCTATAAAAGAGAAAGTTCATTGATATTTGGTTTAACACAGTAGCATTTCAAAAGTTACAACTGCCTAAGTTGTAAACAGTGAGGCCGTGAAAGGAAGGCTCAGAATAGCAATTAAGGTGAAAAGCAAAATAAGGTACTACACATATTAAGCCATTCTTAGATAAAAGTGCTGTTTTCTGTTATGTTTCATACTGCTATAATGTGTTTTCGCCAACTTCCTAGCATCAGGTCCAACAATCAAATCATGCAAGCTACAAAGCAAACTGTATGAATGAGATCCAAGTATAAAGATAGGGTAAGAACACAGCTCATGTCAAGGAAACGAGACAACCTCTCTGCAGTATCACGTCAGTAGATCAGATCTGGCAAATGTGAAACTGCATCCAGAGCGGACTTTGAGTTTTGTAGTTGTGCTTTCACACAGAAGCGTAGCAACTACAATATTGCTTGCTGCATCTAACAACTGAGGCACTGTAATCTGTGTACTTTACCCAATTTATTTGTTTAGCTTTAACTTGGGTAGCATTTTTTCTGCTTTACTATAGGTATACAGGAATGTTGTCCTTTCCCCTGCATTGTTTACTTGAGAAATATCAGTAGTATCCTTTTTGATTTACGTCTGTCTGTCTTGAGTGATAATATGCAATACAGATGTTTAGCTGAAGAAGTGAGCTAAGACTCGTTTTACTGTTAATTATCGAAGAGGCAGTATCAACATGAAAATGTGTCAAACAGGTCGACTGTACCACAGTACTCCTGCACGATTAATATAAATGTTTGTTTGAAAAACATAGTATTTTCCAACATTAGCTACCTTCTATTTATTTATTTAAAGTTAATGTACTATTGAAAATTTTTACTTTCTCAGATTTCTTATTAATTATCTAGCCCAGACCGGTCTTATGATGCACTAAAACTCTCAGTAAAACGATGGAACCGAACAGCTGACACTGCACTGCTAGTACCAATACAGATTTAAAAGACAGCATAGAAGTGCAAGTGAAACACCCTATTCAAAGAAGGGGGAAAAAACTGCTATAAAAAACCCCTTCCAGGGCAGTTGCACATGCAGTTCCAAGAAAACATTTCATATTTTTAAGCAAAACATACTTAATTATATACACTGAAAGCCAGCAACTCTATTTTTGCATAGATACAGTAGCTAAGCAGATTTTTGTACCTGGTGGAGGCAGAAGTAGTCTGCGTTCTCTATCCCAAGGAGGAGACAGAGATCCAGTATCTGAAGGTGGTCTGTGGGGATCAGAACTCAGCTCTCCTCTTTCATCACCAGCTTCATACATTGGTCCTCTGGATCCTAATCAAAGACACAGATAGCTCTTTACCCAGGTATTTTAAATCCTCTATTAAGGCTTTCTTCCTTAAGCCTGAAAATAGTAAAATAAATCAAGGAACGCCAACACTGTCAACATATGAGAGGCACATGGCTCCACGGGACTCTCCAGCTGTTTGCTGATGGCCAGTTATGTTACTAGAAGTGTTTAAAAGGCTGGTTTGGAATTAAAAAGTTTGCACTCCTGTTGAACTAAATCTAGAGTATCTGCATTTATTTTTTTTAATAATAATTTAAAAGTTTTAATTTATTCAAATCAGAGAAACTACTGCCCTCACAAGAAATCATCTCCTCACTGCTAAAAAACCTGCTGCTAAACCAAAAAATGAGCACACTGAAAGTTAATACCCTCATCATAAGAAAATATCCACATTAAACACTTCTAATTCTTTATTCAAGAAAATAAATAAGAACACACCTGCTCAACACACAAGCAGGCTCAAGAGGAAATGTAACGACGAGTGATTTTAATTGTGAGCTTCCTTTAATATAGAACAGGTCTGAAGAATTACAAAAATACTGAATTCTCGTCTCATTCTCTATCCTGAAATTCAACCCAAAATTTGACACCATTTCATGTCTTGTGTAAAGTGAGATGAGCAGTATAATTGCTCTGTAGCTGCCATTATTTAAACACATAATTTGTTTAATCTGCACAAATTACATTAGTGCATGACTGTGAAATGGGCAGTGGTTATGTCTTTGCATAGTCTCTTTCCTTGCTAATACTGCATCCTGAAATGCAGTTTTTACTCTTCCTGACCAGGAACAGCTGAGCTACAACTATAAGATACACTGGACAGCTCAGTTTCATTACTTACTGTCTCTCTACAAATAAATTGTCAAGTATGATTCTGATTGTGTGTGGTACAGCTACAGTTGAACACTGAAACTAAAACTTTTCTGACTTAGAAAATTAACCAATTTCCATATGCACTCAGATATACTTTTTACAAAGAATTAAATAAATAGTCCATGCTGGTCTTTTAAAAATCAATGTTGATTAGTTAAATCCTTACAGAAGAGACAGACATATTTCTCATGAAACATGTACAGGCTTCAATGGGTTTAACAGTAATAGTAAAATAAATAGTATCTTCTTTATTACCTGTAATGGATGCTGAACTCCACTCTAGCATTTATCTACATTATTTCCATCAACATCAAAAATATGAACAGTGTTTTTTCTTCCCTTACAACCCACGACACCACAGCTTGCTTGTACCTACTCCTCAATCTCTGAATTTTACTCTTTACAGAAAACCTTCCTGGTCCCTTTTATCAATAGGAAAGAAACTGTCTCCACATATAATGACTGCCTCGAATTTAGAACAAAGGAAGGAAAACAAGCATCATGATCCCCAATAAAATTAAATGGTTTTGACAACACAGGTACTCTCTCGCCAAACGCAGACTTAATGAGATAGAAGAGGCAGTACTCTTTCTTCAGAAAGCTAATCTTGTTTACATTAAAATCAGAAGCCTATTTCAGCAGAACCCCATCTGTCCAAGAAATAAACCAAGACTGATTATGTTTGGCTTTTCACTTTCCTCAATCTATGCTTCTAAAGTGAATCCGCTAAGTAACCTAATACTAACAACAACTGTATTTTCCATTGTATTGTTTCATTAGAAAGCTTTACAAGCAAGTTGAAAAACAGGGAGAATTTGTCCAATCAACTGTTTATATTGAATTAGATGTTTTAATACTTTTTGTCACCAGCAAGAGGAAAAGGTGTGACAGATTTATAGTAGAGGAGAGAGAAATCCAGAATAGATAGATTTTCAAGTTTAAGAATTGTACCTCTTCCTCCTCCTCCACCTGGAAGCATAGGTGAAAGCCTTAAAGGACCCTCCAATAAAGTTGGAGGAGAAAGAAAAGCTCTTGTTTCAGATGAAGGCCGGCCCATTGGTGAGGGTCCATATGGGGAATGCTCTGGAACAGTTAAAACAAAATACTCAAGTTCACAATATTTAGTTTAGCAAATTGTATAATTAACTTCTCAGGTGAAGTTGAAAACTAAATTGTAAAGGTGAAATGAAAATTGTGCTCTACACATGTGTATCATGTTCCCAGTCTACTCTCATCAACACTACAAATGCTCTTAGTTTCAACAAAATACTCAACATGACCTAGAGCCACTTATGACCCAATGATTCTTTTTAAATGACTGTTACTTGTACATACACATGGCCAAGACAGTTCTCAAATAATTACAATTCAACACTGTACCTCTGCCAAATGGTCTAGCTGGAACATCAAGAGCATAAGGATCTTTTTCTAAAAGATCAAGTTTAAATTCTGCTTCAGTTAATCTGCAAATAAACAACAAAAAAGTAGTAAATAACCAAGAAGTGCAAAAGTTTTATTGGCCTGCACTGTTTACTGCTGGGTTTTCTATTTAAAGGGTTAATGAAGCAACATATTTCCTAAATAAAAAGAAAAAAGACAAGGATGTCACAGAACTCTAAACTTAGGAATTCCTGAAAGTATTTCTCTATGCTGCTGTATTTAAAATGTAGTTCAGAAGTCAAAGTGGCATGTTAGATGTCACATTTCCTAGCACAATATTACTGTCATGAGTACTCTAACCTGCATTCCAAGTACTGGTTAACTTCACACCTAAAGGTTCCTCCCAACCACCACCACCTGACTGGTTAGCTCAGTATTAACTTCTCAGATACTTAAGCTGTAAAATCACTAGGTAACTACAACACCTAGTGGAAACATACCTGTTTCAAACCAACCAACCAACCAACCAACCCACCCACCCACTCACCCACTCCTGAAATCCTTGAGTCAAAGTACTACATTCTGCTTCATTCCTGAAATATTTTAATCCTTCTCATAGTTCTTAAGCTCTTGCTTTCTTACATTTTATCATTACAAGAATGCTCAAATGACTCCCTTTCAGAACTCTAGGGGAACACTACACTCCCTCTGCACTGTTGAGGCCACTACTGATTAACATAGGTCTAGAAAACACCAACCTGCATCAATCCAGAACATATTCACATGCCAAATTGTATTTGTTCACAGTTAGATCAGGAGTGCACTTACTTTTGTCTGTTATGTGCATTTTCTTTTTTTATATCACTGAGGTGTCTTTCAGCTGCTCGGGCTGCAAGCTTGGGAAGGGACAAAAGTCAGATGCTTAGATATTGCTATTTAGTAATTAAATGCTTCATACATGTGACAGGTCCTGGATCCAAGGCATTTTTTTTTTTCCTATCTGAAATGTGTGGACTCTATTTTCACAACATATGACTTGAGTATAAAGCATGTGAAACAGAGCCTCATATCTGTCACCAAATGACAGTAGCAGCTCTATTACCCAAATTTTTGAGGAATGACATGGCTTTCCTGCAGGCTCTTAAAACCGCAGAAATAAAATTCTTTGGCTATAGCTGCTTGAAGTATCTACAGAATATGCACAAGATTTAAAGTCTCAGATTTTATAAAATAAAGTTTTATTTTAAAAACGGATAGTAAACACCACAAAATTACGACCACGAAGCACCACAGCTTTTAACAGGATTCTTATTCTATCTTCACAGACCACTCTGTGAAACTGCAGAATGTACTAGTCAGGAGATATTTTAAAGTTTCCTGTTTGGAAGAACAGGTAAAAATGGATTTTGCAGCAACATTCTTAGGAAGCTGTCAATGGAACACACTGTTCTCACAGGACATAATGTTTTCTATTAGTAGATAAAACGAGTGAAGTACATTCAGGGAAAATACCAAAATGGCATTGAAACAAGGCCAAAAATTTTTATTATTAGAAAAATGTCACACACTTGTTAAATGGTAACATGTTATTTCAGTAGATTTATTGCTACAGCAAATAATATTGTAACATCAGTGTACTGTGCTCATACGTAGCTGGGCTTAATTATTCCAACTGTTTTATATAATAGAAGTATTTTTAACATGCTTTTGTGTTGGTGACAGGCTAGAGTTAATTTTGATTATCTGTTTTTAATAAGAAAAAAAAAGTGATAAAGCAAGCTATTCAAATCATGGAAGACACACAAAGTTTAGAAAATTCAGTAGCTGGAACTTACCCAATTATCATGAGCCTTTTTCTCATGTGAAGTAATCTGTGAAAGAGAGGTTCATTAGATCATTATTCATGTAACACAAGAGAACTTCAGATTGAGTATATGCTCTTATTCATAAATTTAATGTGTGTGGATAATTTCTAACGAGACATCTAAATGTCAAACTTAACTTTTTAATAAAGTTATCTGGTGATCTCTGCTGTGAAATTGTGGCAGTCAAAACCAGATGACAGCACTGGGGGGAGGGAAGGGCAAAAAAACACCCAAAAAATCAAGCCAAACAGTATCACAGCCTCGCTGAAAGCAGTATTTCAGTTGCAGTAAGATCCCATCTCCTTGGCTTAGATGGTAAGTAACACACAGCATATACCTGATTCTGGTAAGAACGAATGGTTCTTTCTAGCTCTTCTTCAAGATCTTTTGCTCGCTCTCTGTAACAAAATTAAGGTTTATAACATTGTAATAAAATGTGGAGGAAAGTAATTTTAAATACAGTAAACACAATGGTAAACATAACGTATAATTAAGTTTGGGTTTTTTTTTATCCAAAACACAGTATTGTCACTCAGAATTTTCATGTATCCCATGGGCCTAAGTAAATCACTAAGGGCGAATTCTGTCTTCCTCTATGAACATTAAAGAATATCCTCAAGAATTTTACATTCCAGAGACGGAATTAATCTAATTAACATTTCAGGAAGCATTGTTGATCAGTATCTTTCAGTTAGAGTCAATATTGCATAAACATTGAAGGAAGCTGGGGAATATGCATTACAGAGTGAAGAACGATGTCATAGTTCCAGAAACAACAGAAACAAATTAGAGGTACACAGCTGGTGTAACATAAAACAGAGCCAAGCAGTAAAAAAAAAAAAGAACACATAAACAACCAAAACCCCAAACCAAACTAAAGAAAATATTCCCACATTTTACCAAAGAATTTCTAAACAACAGTACTATTTCAAAAGCTCAGATATACAGAAAAAGAACACTGTAACTATAAAACATATATGTTAGGAAAACTGAACGCTGTATTTACTTCACAGTATTCTCCTAACTTCATATTTTTATCTCTGTTCAGTAAAAGGAACTAGATTAAAGACCCACTCCTACCATTCCATTAAAGCTAACACGCCAATACAATTAGCATTCTAATGGAAAAAAAACTGTTGCTAATGGTCTTTAAAACCCTAATTTTTTAGCAAAGCAAAAGCTTCCTTAGTATGTATTATTACACACAAACCAGCATGTAATGCACACACACACAACACAAGAAACTGGAAGAAAATACATTCACTTATGCTGGTGTTTTTATTAATTCTCTATTGCCTTTTGTTCACTTTGGAACAAGTGATTACAGCAACTGAAATCTGTAATTACCTGTAGCTGTTCAATTCTTCAGCAGCATGATTAATTTTTTCATCTACTTTAGAAAGCTTTTCTTCCTTCTGTAGGCGTTCTCTCTCTTCTACTGTCAACTTTCTTTAAGAAAAATCAAAAACTATGGTTAATTCTGTTTCAAGTCAACAATTTTGTCGTTAAGTCTGTCAAGAATGTATGATGAATACATGATATGTATCCAGATAAGAGTTTTATAGGCAGCATATGAAGTGGCATAAATAGCACTAGTTTGTATTCTTATCAGTTTATTCAGTTCATTAGCTGTTCTATATTACACAACTAGATTACCACTGTTCCTAAAAGGATTCTGGAAGACAATGCACATTACCAAAGAATATTTCTATATGGGGGCAGGAGGGAAGCAGATACAGATCAAATCAAATCAAAATAAAACCTAAACTGCACTAACTTTCAGTGATTTGTTCTGGTACTTCTTTTACATTTTAATGTAAAAACCTTTCCAGACAAGAAAAAAGGTTGTTATCAGCTATTATAAAATAATTATTAAAAAAATACATCTATTCTTTACAGGTCTCTCTTTTTAATGCCTTACTGGACACTACAGAAGAGAAATTCCACATTACGTACCACAGAATATGCACAAGGCAATTCTGCAGAACACATGTGGACGCTAATGCTGCATACAGCCCTGAACAGGTAAGCTGGTCATTTTCCTGTAAACAGCAGTCCTTCATAATCAAACTACCTAAACAATGGATCTTTTGAGTATGATATAAACTTCTACTCAATCTTTATTTCCCACTTTTCTATTTCCCTTGTTTTTAAAAGATGCCTTGTTAATACTAATAGCCCCTTTTATTCTGCTATCTCATTTTGGCTTTTCTAAATCTTCAATAAGCAGCATACATTTGCTGAGCTTCAGCATGGTATTTTTAAATATCATCCACACAGTTTGCTAACATTTTTCTGACTGCCCATCATCGCTTCTTTTTAATAGGTTCCTTCCCACTCCCCCCTGCATTTTAAAAAAATCGAATGTTAACGTAGTGGATTTCTAGGCTTTGCTCCTTCTACAAAGACGTTAAATATCTACACAAACATAGGTATTTCAGAGCAGATTATTGAAAGTAATACTTAAAAAGGTCCTGCATACTGCTCAGTACAGGATCAAGACTCGTGCTGCTTCTCTTGCTGCCTTCACGATTATGTCTGCTCCTTGAAGAAATAATTTCTGGCTAGTAAAACTGTAGTTCTACCACTGCACCCTAAAACGGTGTATGCTGCTCCCTCCCTTCCCCATACAGAAACACACACACACACTTCTGAAGGTTACTAGATGTCCTATCCCAAACTTATTTCTAGACCTTAACATATTTCTGATTTCAATCAGTAAGTCGGATTTCCTATGATCATCCTGACTGTGAGGCAGACAGCACAGCCCTCATATTGTATCCTCCTAGGTGAGGAAAGCCTGATTCACAGGGGTTCCATGTTGCTTACTGAAAACAACTTGCCTATGTTTTAATTCTAAGCTTAATTTTATAAGAGCATCCCTCCTCTGCTGACATTACTAGCTCTCTTTACTACATAAAATATACCTCACAGTTAAAACAGCTACCATTTATCATTCTTTCAGCAACTTTGATAGCCTTACTACATAATTTAATAAAAATATTTTAAATAAAATTTATTATTTTAAATAATTTAATAAAAATAATCAACCTTTCCCACCTTAATAATCAAACTATACCCACCTTATTTCATAGATTAAAAATCTGTTACTCCTTGTTTTCATCTTTGTTTCTGTACTGTACTTACTGTGGAAAAGTCCCAAAATAATACACCACTACTTTCATGGGAGCAGGTTCTATAATATTACTGTGATGACAAATGTAAATGAAGCTGAAACTTCATGTAACTTCATGTCCAACTTCATAGGATCTTCACAATCCAGAAAACTCTGGAAAGCAGTACTCAAATTTTCAGCAATTTTCAGCAACCCAAATGAAGAGAGTTACATTCAAATCAAACAGTACACATTGAAAATAAAAAGAGGAGCTGGCACCTGTGTAGTTTCATTTCATTTTCTTGATAAAGCTCAGTCATTACTTTAAGTTTCTGCTGAAGCTTTTGAACTTCACTTTCATAATGTTCATTTTCAGACTGCAAGGAAGCTTGTTGACTCCGGAGATGTTCTATACGTTCTGTCAAATTTAGAAATAATCATATCAGGATAATGCAAAATCAAAATATTTGTCATATTTTCTACATTAGGATTCTGCAAAACTCTTTGATCCTATGTTGATTTAATAATATAAGCAATACCATATTAGTTCATATCTGAGCTTATATCTAGCTTTTGCTCCAAATTATACAGCTTCTTTGAAAACAATGCAGTTTCATAATTCACACTATAAATTTTCATTTATGGCTCTTATTGCGATTACTCTGCCACAGAAGTAAAATCAGTACCATCATACACTCTTTGCAGATTTACCTACCGGTCTTGCTGAGTAGCCTGAAGGGCTACTACCCTAACTACCTTATCTTTCCAAATTGAAATCTGTCGCGTTTCTTTTCCTATTTACTATTTCTATGCCTCTCTTCAAGAAACATAGAATGCTTAAAGTAAGTTTGAATACCTTTATAGGACAGAGTTACAATCAATTTGGAAAACGCACTAACACAGAGACTCAGTTTAAAGGATTATCAAAACCTGAAAAACACAGTTGTACAGAGCACTTCATCACCCAGAAACCAAATCATAGTACATTCAAATGTGACAGCAACACTGCTGGTTGTTATCTATAAAAGTAATAGCTAATGACAGGCTTTAATTTGAATCAGAGTGGCAGTGTTTTCATTCCATAAGGTTTAATTCAGTATGTTCTACACAACAAAAAAAAAAAAAAAAAAAACAGAAAGATGCTTTCAGGTACAATTCTCTAAAAGCAGCATTTGGGATTTTAAGAAGTACTGAGCTTGCATTCATTACAAATTATAACAATTAAGCTACCATTTTTAACAGATGGTTTTAGAATTTAGATTACAACTCCACTATGTCCAGAAATTTTGCAGTGAAGGTATTATATACTTATTAACAACTTTGTCCATTTATTTTAAGACGTATAACTATCGTGTTATAGAATATTCCAGCAGAGTACAACAAAATTTATGAAGTGCTTTAGCAACTTCAATTGCTTTACCTCTAAAATCAAATACTTAAAATAGCTAAGCAACTTAATGCCAAACAGGCATTTTAAAAATCAAGTAGAGCTATTAATGTAAGCTTAATTCAGTTTTTCCTGGAAGTAACACTTCTGGTCTCTAACACCACTTTACAAAAGCAGCACCTTATTAAATTTTAAAGGCAAAACAACATTTAATTACCTGTAAGTTCTCCTTTAGCTTTATTTTCATCAGACAGTTTTGAATACATTTGATCTCTTTCTGTTTCCAGGGTCTTTAAACAAGCATTTAACTGCAGTCAAAATAAAATCAAACAAAAACCAACCAAAAACTAAGCACTTTAAGATTACCAGAAACTTTGCATGAAAAAAAATCTAATTAAACATTAAAAGATGCTGAACTCTGTGCTACTGAGATCTATATGCAATTAAACTTTCCAAAAAAATTGTGTCTGTTTCCCTCTAGTTCCCCCAAGTTTCTTAAAAATCACATACCTTTGCAGCATAGATCAATTTCTTCACAGTTCGTTTTTGCTGATCATCTGATTGACAGAATAGAATAAATCACATAAAAAGTACTAAAAAGTTTGTGCCAGAGCTTGCCTTTATAATAAAGCAATCTTCAAGATATCATGAGAGGCATAGCAGATTTGGAGGAAAAAGAAGAAAAACAAAAAGCAGTGTGTGTGTTTGGATATGCTATGCCTATATTTTAGTGCTTTGTTTGCCAATCAATTGCCAATCAATCAGACTTAGAATGCTCATACTAAAAGTGAGATGTTGAATACACACTGTTAAGTTTTACTGTGATATGTCTTGTGGAATAATCAGCACCAGCATAAAAAGAAGCTGCAGCAAGAAAAAGGTGAGAGAAAGTCTTTTCTGTGCTGCTGTTTTGAGGGGACCCATATCTATGCTCATCTGACTGCAGTGCTACCATACTGCCTGCAACAAGTAACACCTGCATAAGGACAAGGAAGCAGAAATTAGGCTCTAAGGACCCTCAGTGCTATTGCTCAGAGAAGCTTCAAGAAAAAGTGAAAGCAAGATTTCCATCTCTAAATGTTTGAGAATCACTGCTTAATACTAACATAGGCTAAAGTCACTCTGCAAGAAACTGAGTACTGAGTCTTTACATTGCTCTATGGTAATACATACGCTTAAGCAATATCCACACACTACTAAATAGTAGCAGAGGTTGTTATCCTGAAGGTGTCCAATCATCACTTAACTGTCTGACACAAATTGAATCATAGAATAGTTAGGGTTGGAAAGGACCTTAAGATCATCTAGTTCCAACACCCCTGCCATGGGCAGGGACACCTCCCACTAAACCATGCCACCCAAGGCTCTGTCCACCCCAGCTTTGAACACCGCCAGCAATGGAGCATTCACAAGCTCCCTGGGCAACCCATTCCAGTGCCTCACCACCCTTAAAGAATTTCTTCCTCATATCCAATCTAAATTTCCCCTGTTGAATAACACATGAGTTTTGAAAATCTGACTTCTACAAAACTAATCCTTCAACTTTCCTGGATGTTTGTCCGTTCTGTATTTCAAGAACATCTATTAAATGAATGTTTAAGATGAGAAGCTATACAAACCATACCTAAATGCTCTCCATTCTCTGTTTCACCCTTACTATCTGTGTCCCAGTGATTATCTTCAGCATCATCATCTTCTCTTATTGCTGAACTCCAGTCCTTCATCTTCAGTAAGTACTGTGTTAGTGACTATGAAAAAGCCCCCACAAAACACAAAGTAACATAAATACAAGCAATGAAAATGTAGTTACCCTTACAATTACTTTTTCAGGAATTCTGTCCTTTATTTAGTTCCCTTTGTAGATTGAGCCCCCCCCAGATGCCTGATATGACTTCTTCTATTGCAACATACCTGTTGACCTGCTGGTGTGTGTCCTTATAAACTTTTTAGATAGCCAAGCACGCATGCTTTTAGCGGGGCTTGATGTACATGAAGTACGCACACACATGTAAGAATACACCCCAACTCCCAGCTCCAAATGAAAAAAAAAAATGCAAATATTCAATCAGAACTAACAGTTTTTTCTTTATTTAATGTGCAGCCTGATAGCTTTGGAAGCTGCACTGTGCTGCTAAGCAACCTTTTCTGTTTAGCAGGAAACAAGACATTGGGGATGGAGACAGCAAACAAAACCCCAGAACAGCTTAATGCATACCAAGACAAGGAGACTTTGTTAGACTTTCTTGGAGCTTCATTATTAGCATCAGCCTGAATAATTTAGTTTAATGCTAGCTGTCATAATTTACCTTGACTTGACTCTCTTTATTTTTCAGTACTTCTTCTATATCTGCTTTAGAAGACTCAAGCATCTTAGTTTGTTCATTTAATTCACTAAATCGTTCACTCCATCCTTCAGCTTCTTGTAAAAGCTGAAAAGAAAAACAGCAGATTAGCACTGATTGTCTATTGCAACCAAGAGTCAAGGATGAATAGTACTTGAGCCTCTTATCTATATTATCTGTACATAAGCAGAATTTTAACCTCTCACCCGTCAGTAAGAATTAACAGAGATAAGACTACAAGACAGTTAAGCCTTGAGAGTTAAAAAGTAAGACTTTTATGTTACTGTCCAGTTGCTTTAGCTGCAACAGCTCTCCCCTGTAATTAGTTGTTAGGATATTTTTAAACGTTTGTAAGAACAGTTCAGTTAATATTCCACTCAGTTTAAAAACCCTGATGTGGCAAAAGCAATGGATATAAAATAGCAACAATTTGTGTAACACCTACAGACACTGGGGAATGGATGGAGAGAACACTCATTCTCCAATATGCACACAGACTTGTGAAATTCTACCTGGGTCTTTTTGACCTAGTAAAGACTGAAAGGTCAGGTAAACCAGGAAGCTTTTTAGAAAGCTATTTCAATTCATATGAATAGTAAAACTGTACTATGGCAAGGGTTTGGAACTAGGTGATCTTTAAGGTCCTTTCCAACCCAACCAATTCTGTGATTCCTTCTAGTCTTCTCCATACCTCTTAGATTTTAGATTTTTAAAATTTTGTTTTAAAAAAGCTTCCCTGTTAAAGAAAGTCACAGCAACTGTATTTGTTCAACACCTGCTAGCATGTATCTTTGTAATTAACTGGGGTTAACGAAAAAGACAAGTAAATTCCAAGGTTATATTTTAGACATTCCCTAGAAAAATCTCATTTCACAAAAATACTTCACAGCAGGAAAGTGATTAGCGCACTTAAGCACCAGATCATTAAAAATAACTCCTGCAACATATTAACTAATTAAACCATGCCTTCATATTGTGAGAATAAAATTGAACTGACACAAATTTCTGTTAAAACAAAACATGCAGTACAAAAACATGGGGTACAGCACAAAAAATTTTGCCTTAGAGTCGAAAGAATATTGCTTGAAGTTGCACAACAGGCAACCAATTTGAATGCAGTGAATGTACAGAAAGGAATAACTAGGTTGAGCGACAAGAACAGCCACTTATACTAAAAATAAAACCAGAAAATGGTAGTTAAACAGGGGAACTGCCATGCAAATAGACAAGCAAGCCTGAACGCTATTTATCAAAGATAAACTAGAAGGTATAAGCCAAAAAACATGTGACTAGAAATGGGTGAACCCCACCCGGCAGACAACTGCACCTTTTCATGCAGTCAAAGCAATGTATGAATTTGCAGCCTCATGCAAGCTATGTTATTACAGATAAAACAAAAATACTCTTTATGCTAATACTGCTTAGAAGACATACACAGGCAACTACTTTTCTCATTAATTGTCATCCTCACAGGGAAGCTAAGCTTTAAGAGATTCCTTCATCATGAAGCCAAAGAGAAAATAAACAGTTGTGACTTTATATACCTGTAAGAATTTCAATACAGAGAAATAGCAAGGATTTGCAATAAGCTAAAGCAATATATATTTCTGATGTTCCTGCACAAAACAAAGCACAGAAAGTTTGGAGTTCATTAACAGTTCCCTTGTTCAAACTAAAAGGCCCAATCCTCTCTCTGACACATCATAAATCTGAGACAGCACATCTGTTAGAATGTTTAAGCTATGATGTGCCAGAAGATTATGACCCATTAGTGCAAATGGACGGAGGAAGAAAGTACTCTAGTTTCTGTGAACAAGTAACACCTTTGTTACCTTTTGAGCACAAGTGAAATTCCATCTTTAAAAAAAAAAGTAAGAAAGAAAAATAAAAAAGGGATACAGGTATTCTAATATATCAAACTGACTTTCACATGCTTAGAACAACCTCATAAAACAGAATACAAGTAAGCAAAGCAAATACTTCCTCTCCTTCCCTTACCAAGTTCCATCAACTCTTATCAGGTTATTTATCTGCTAAAAAGCATAGCAAAATACAACATACACAAATGTTCTCACATTACTAAACAAATGCAACAAAGCTCAGTTAACAGCAAAGTGTAGCTATTCTTACTAAATAATGCGATTAAGTAACTACTATGCCCAGGCTATTTTATTTGGAAGGAGTGCAAAAAAACTATTTTTTTTTTTTTTTGTTTTAATCTAGGAACCTGGAACCTGGCAATTTTATCCCAGGAGTTGGGTCTACTGATTTCCACGCCCCTACCCCTAACCCCCCAGTTTTGCCTGATAAAATGAGTATTCTATAAACTGTAGAGTTGTCGTCTTACTCCAAGTATTATTTTTTAATAAAAGATGAAGAATCTTTTCACACGCACAAAAATAAATCTCTTCTTTCTTGTCGACCCCAATAAATTACCAAAGAAAAAAACACACACAAAAACTCCCTATTAAAATTGTGTACTGCTTCTCAAAATGCTTTACAGAAGTATACCGTGACATTTGGAATAAAAAATGAAGACCAGACCCTTCCTCCTCACAGAAACTAACAAAAACGTTGCACAGATTAAGCGGAAAAGACTCCTGAAAGAATCTAATACTCATGCAACTTCATCTCACAGTGGTAACACCCAGATCTAATGTTTTTCCACTCGCAGCATCTAATAAAATTGCGTTCCCTTTTTTCATAGATACACACGTACTCCTTCTAAAATTAGAAAGAATTAGGAAGTTTTACTGCTAACAAGAGTTCTGCAGAGCTGAAATACTCCTGTAGAAAATTTTTTATGTCCAGTAACCTTTTTTCCCTCTCCTGAATCAGTAGGTCCGATAAGGACAATGGATAGAGAGGACCAAAGCACTACCCAGCTTTTTATGACTGTTAAAACACAACAGGCCTGTACTCTTCCCCGCCCCCCGCCCTTCCCCCCAAGATATCTATCACATTAGCATTCATACAAAAAGGAGATCAGGAAAACAGGCACATATCCATAAACAAACAACAAACAAACCACAACAGAGAATCCCCCAGAAAACAAAGCAAGCCAACCAAAACTCTCAGAAACCTAAGAACATTCCATGGAATATTTAATGTCCAGAGTATCATTTTGTCAGAGAAAAAAAGAATAAAATTAATTTAAAAGCCTGTTAATACACAGGACAAGTACTGCTTATGCTGAACATCTTAATTAGCTTTGGGATCTGGCTACAGCACTGAAGAAAATTAACAGCTAAAATTTGGGAAGTAACAGCTCTTTCTGTCCCATTGCATTACTTACCTGTCTTTCCATTAATTCATGCATAGTGACACTACAGTAAATTTTTTACCTGCCCGTTGCATACTCTGCAATTTCTTAGTTTCTTTTGTTTTCTAGATCAAGTATAAACAATTTCTCTCTGCCTCTATAGAGGATCCTAGCTGTGGACTTGCTCCAATCTTTTTGCTTTCCTCCATGTCTCAGCAAAATTCTTATCAGTCTTACATTACCATATGCTCTTTCTCACTGAACTCAGTGTGTGCTTCCCCACAAACTCTAATCATTAATTTTCTTTAAAAACAGGACTATTTCAAAGCTATTCCAACATAAAATCAATTAAAAACCACATCCTCTTCGGCATTTTATTTACCAGAACACACAAGGGCTATTAATAAACACATCTGAGGATGAGCTCCTTGAAGAACTTGTATTTATAGTATCACAAGAAAATATGGTATTTCTAAGGACACCTAGGAAGAACCTACCTGCTTTTCACTTTCCTGGAGATGGCAGTTTTCATCTTCTGCATCTTGAACAGATGTCTTGAGTCTCTCTGTATTAATCTGATACACTTTTAGGGTGGACTTGGCCTAAAGTAAAATAAGGTGTGTTATTTAAACACTATAGGTGAATATATAAATGGGGTCATGATGGTATTATTTGACTTCTTCCTAGGTTCTCCAGCTCTGCTATAAATATATTCTCAGATTTTCCCTACAATTCCAATAATTTTTGCTGATTCTAGTTTTGCAACACTATGTATCATTGCAGAGTAAGAAAGCAAAGACAATGTAACTGTGCTTCCCAATAGCTGTGGATCATATGAAATTCAAAGTTGCTAAATCAAGTCACCCAGAAGTACTAAGCCTTACAAGTCTTGATTTATACAGCACGTTATTCCTGCACCCTGAATAGAAAAGAAAAAGCCAAACAACCCAAGCAAGCAATCAACAGACCACCAAAAAAACCCCACCAGTAACTACCTGGAAAACAGGTATGGTAAACACTGGAAAACAGAAACTATGAAGACTGTACATACCTCATCAGTCTGTGACTGGAGAGATTTTACTTCATTCTCTAAACACTCCACTTTCTCCTGACTTTCAGCCACCTGAAAATTATTAGTTGTCATATAGCTTCTTCCACAGATTTGACTGAAAAGGTCTGGGCAATTAATAAAGTTATTTTAATTTTCAAACTGAGAAGGTTCTACTGCCAAATCAGTAAACACAGATTTCATCTTTTGAGTATTTTCCTTTATGGGTATGTTTCTGATATGCCACAAGGACTATGAAGGGACACAAAAAGGAAATGTATCTTTTGTTTCAAAAAACCTGAGGAGGCTGATTTGTCTTCTCCATTGAGATTTTTATTGCGGGATTTTTTTTTAATAAATAGTAACACAGACAGGATTCCATTTATTCTTACCAAGTTATCATTTTCTGATTGCTTTGATTTTTCTTCTTCCAGTTCTTTTTCTAAATTCTCTAATTCTTGGTTGAGTTCCAAGTTTGACTTGTGCAGTTTTTCATGCATTTCCTAAATCCAGTTGTTTTGACAGTTAACATAAAATATTTGACATTAATTACATATGAAGATGACAAGTACATTTTAAAGATGACAGCAAAGTACATTTAACACATTTAACTTTATCAAGGGTAAATCTCACAGTACTCTAGAGACTCTTACATGTTAAAAAACCCTGCAACTATCAGCTTTATGGGATCTGAGGTGCAGAATGAAATAAATCTATTTGCTTTTCAATTACATAAATTTTATAGAGCCTACTAGGTATTTGATTAACTTTTTCGAACTCTTACAAATGTACTCTCAGTCTGGGCGATATAAACAATGTAGTGGTAATTTTTGTTTAAAACTGTGCTCCAGTAGCCTATAAAATATAAATTAATTCAGTCAGATTTGAGAAAAAATACTTCATGCACTACTCTCTCTTAGAAACAATTTACTTTTTTAAAAAACAAATATTGTCTAACATGCCATTTGCTCCAGTATCAACCATTTTAATGCAATTGCTAAAACAACTTCTCTTTATTTAAATGTCTCACTTATGCCATTTTCAGTAATCCCAGACTAAAATAATAATGCTCTCAAAACAACTAAGGGGTTTTGTGATTTGTTTGGCTTTCTTTGCTTATATTTCTTTTGTGGTTTTGTTTTTGTTTGGTTTTTTTTGGTTAGTATGGGCAGTGTTTTCCTGAAATATTGCCTTAAACTATGGAAATTACAATTTCTATTTATCTTTTTACCTCAAAAGATGTGTCTGTTGATTCTCTCATAACATTACCATCCTTCAGAGACAATTCTAAATCTTCAAACTGAAAAGGAAATATTTTATGTCAGAATGTATGTAAGGAATTGGCTGAAACAACAATATTAATTTGTGATGCCCCAGTCTGAAACATAGCAACCACCTAAATATTCACAAATGCACCTTGCTGTAAATCAGGAAAGCCTTAGCCCTATTAGATTAGTGCCATACAACAAAGACATTTTGAAGTTGCTTCCGGTGCAATATATTGTATTAAGAGTTAAAGGCAAAACTTTCTAATTGCACTTAAAGGCACTGACAGCAAAAAGCATTTGAAGAATCACTTTGAAAGCCTTTAAACATCTTACTTTTACATAAGTTTAATACTTAAAATACTTGATAAATGAGCCCATTTCTGTGACACATGTGAAAGCAATAAATGAGGACCATTACCTCTTTTTTGCAAAGGCTGAGTTTTTCAAGAATTTTGCATTTGTCTTCAACTAGTTCAGCAATTTTACTGGC
This sequence comes from Myiopsitta monachus, assembly GCA_017639245.1. Taxonomy (NCBI): domain Eukaryota; kingdom Metazoa; phylum Chordata; class Aves; order Psittaciformes; family Psittacidae; genus Myiopsitta; species Myiopsitta monachus. The sequence goes on along the minus strand of CM029924.1, from coordinate 32,549,747 downwards.
AAGCTGTTTTTCCCTTCCTAAAAAAAAAAAAACAAACAAAAAAACCAAAGTAAACCAAAACAACCCCCCAAACAGTTAAGTGTTGCAACACTCAAATAATTCAAAGGAGAAAAAAAAAAAAAAAAAAGAAAAAAAGTCATACACAAAGAAAAAACCCCAAACAACAGTATGAAAAATAAGCTTACCTACATAAAGTCGACTTCTAACCTGAAATAAAAAGAATAAATACTGAAAATGTTTGATCAATTACTCTTCCATAGTATCTGAAAAGTAATCTTTTAAGCTATGGTTCCATGATCAGCTTGACCTTGGAACTCTAAAAAAAAAAAGATAAGTACAGGCTGCTGTTAAAATTGGCAACTGTATCCTCTGCTCTTGCCCCCTCGGTAGCTGTGTTTGCCCTGTCCTTCTCCCACTCTAATTAAACAGCCAGAAGAGGGAAAAGGAGGTTAGCTGTCACCTGGATCACTTTTATAACACACATTTGTACAGTCATCATATAGCTATGACTGCCAACACAAAGTGGTAGTGAAAGTGCATAGCCAAAACAGTAGAAAAGGGGAGGAAGGGGGAAGCTCCACTTGCTAGCTCAGATTTAACTTCCTATGAGGAAAAACCCCCACGTTATAATACTTAACCATTAGAGCTGGAGTCATGGTACTACTTGATGAACATCCTGCCCATATGCACCTTGGTGGGAAGTGCCAAATCTGCAGCTGCCACGTGGGGTGTAGTGCCTTAGAATCAAAATCTAACAAACTGCGGGACAAAATCTGTCACAAATGGCCTGGACAAGAGATGCAGAACTTGGCTGAACCTACAGAAACTTTATAACACAGCAACCCTCTCAAGGCTGGGCCTGGATCACGTGCCTAACATACAATGGGTCCCCCAGATTTCCTGTTTCCTCCTTATTTAAAGCCATGGGATGGCCAAGGAGTCTAAGTAACAGAAAAAGGGCAAGAAAGTTATAAGCACACCTTAGCCTATCATCCCCACTAAACCAAACCTTGTTATTTTTGAGTAAGTAACAATTATTCACAGAGCAGTCAGTGCAGATTTAAGTATTTTCTAAGCTATCATTAACTTCCATAATATCTAACGCTTTAGTGACATGTTCAGGAGGAAAACAATACTAGAGCTGCTGCTTGACTTATTTCAGCTGAAATGCCTCTTTCATACCACCTAGAGTGATGCTGCTAGAAAAAAGGAGGAATGACCCAAACTATAAATACAGTTTACTTATACAAATACAGATGCCCTTCCAGACCATTTGAATTGCTGCTGGAGAGTAAGGTGGCATTTTCCCAGATTTAAGGTAGTGTTAGAACACTAAAAATGCAATTGCTCATGTCTGAAAAACTAAACTACTATGCAACCCATCTTCAAATATGAGCATCATTACATTTTGCACCAAAATCGCATTCTGTCTAATTAACAGTATGCAAAAACTGTGAAGAAATTTAGAATACTGAATTATGGACACTGACTGCACTTCATTAGTAGGGAGAATATGGTAGGCAGCTGTTATTCCTCAGATCCTTATTTACTCAGAAGACAACTCTTACCTCAAAAATATAATCTGTGTGTTAAAAGGTTTCAGTACTGCATTTCTCAAAGGCATCAGCATAGTGCTCACAAACAGCACAGAGCGAAATTGGTTCAGTATTCCAGTAAACAGAAACAAGGTCACTGTCCAAAGTTTTAAAATTACCCCCTCAATGGGAATCCATCTGGACTGCTTTTAATTAAAATTAGCTTGAAAGATCTGAGCTGGTCTGGTCATAGTCAAGGTAGTCAGAGATATCGATACATATAGCAATACATACACCCTAGGGAAGACCTCTGTATCCCATGGAAATAACTTAAGGGCTAACTCTGAAAGTCTGGTGTAGAAATTAAAAATGGAAGGAAAAAAGAAGCCTTGTTACAGCAAGTTTCATTGCATTTGCTCTAATGACAGCAGTCACTCAGTACATGCCCAAATGTTTATTGTCTTGACAAAACAAGCTACTTCTCAATTTCTCTTTTAGAGGATTTCTACATTCAATCACAACAGATTTAAAACACTGAAACATTGTATATTTTGAAAAGAATAACAATTTCAATTCAAGCCATTCAGTTCAAACCATTAATGCACTCTACATATCTGTATGTGATTTTACCACTGTGCTGGTTCTGCCTGGGATAGAGTCAATTTTTTTTTATAGGAGATACTATGGGACTCATCTGGATTTGTGCTGAAAACAGTGTCACTAACACAGGGATGTGTCCCTTACTGCTGAGCTGTGCTTACACAGAGTTAAGGCCTTTTCTGCTACTCACCAGTGAGTAGGCTGAGGGTGCACAAGAAGTTGGGAGGGAATGCAGCAGGGAATGCTAACCCCAACTGACCAGAGGGATACCCCACACCACATGAAATCATGCTCAGCATATAAAGCTGGGAGAAGAAAGAGGAAGAGGGCAACATTCGGAATAATGGTGTTATCTTCCTAAGTATCTGTTACCCATTACGGAGCCCTGCTTTCCTGAGGATGCTGAACACCTGCCTGACAACAGGAAGTGGTGAATAAATTATTTGCTTTGCTTGCACTTACAGCTTTTGCTTTACCCATTAACTGCCTTTATATCATCCCATAGTTTTCTCACTTTGACTCTTCCAAGATTCTCCCCCATCCCAATCCAGGGGGAGTGAGTGAGAAGGCAGCTGTGCCCAGCTTAGCTGACAGCTGGGGTTAAACCATGACACTTACTGATTGGTAACTTCTATACAGGAACAAGAGAATTGTAAAGGCTCCAACAATGCCAGCACAAATCACTATTTCGTATGGGAAACCATACAGATCAGGACCAGGTCTCATATCTTCCGGCAGCGAATCCACAGCCTGAAAAACATAGTGAAAAATTTCAACTAAAGGAAAAGACGTTAATATTTTCAACAGAAAAAGTCATTATACGTTGGCTTGGTTTACATCTAAGGCTTACTGAGGCTTGTGCATCTAATTATTTCCAAAATTCTGAGAAAATGCTAACAGAAGCCTTTGTTTTTTAAATTACACATATACCAAGTGAAGCAAAAAAATAAGAAAACTTCCAACAAGATATGATGATGATATAAAGCGCTGAAGACCTTTTCTTCTGGACGTACTAATTATGCAACTGTGGTAAGCTCTCCTTCATGTGGTCTACACACTTTGCTGTTAGAAGAGTCAGTACTAATAAGTATTTATTTATAAGTATTTTTTGATTAAGTAAGTGGTAGCAAATTTGCTTGGTATGAAAACCGTCGTTGCCCACCTTCATGCTAAAATAACACACCAAACAGTCAAATGATTTAACGGGTTTAAACACTTAAGTACACTCTCTTTTTATTTGTAAATGGATATCACTACTTGCTCAAAGACCTGCTTAATGTAGCTCACTCTTATTACGTGTGATCTGTGTTTCAGAAATGTGTTAGTGTACAGTAAAGACTTAATCTCGATTTCTGTGTGTCACTGTTTTGGCTCTTTGAGACCCCTGGCATTCCCGAAGAAAGCTTCAGCAGGGCCCGCGCAGCTCCGATCCCGTCCCCCCCCTTCCACTTCCCGGCAGCGCAGCCCTCGGCAGGCTGCCCGGCTCGCGGGGTTTCAGAGCCGCAGCTGCCGGTGCGGGTCCGTTTCTGTCAGCCCCAGGCCCCTCGCCACCCCCGACAGCGCCGTTCCCCTCAAAGACGAGGCCCGCGGCGCTAGACCAGGCTACGGCTGAGGTGCGTCCTGGCTCACCTTGCGCGCCCCTTCCAAGGCCAACCCGCAGTATCGCTGCGCGCTCTCCCGCAGGCCCAGCCATAAGCTGGCAGTGGCCACATCTAAACCATCGCCGCGACCGCCGGCAGCCATCTTGCCGCGGGCGGCACGAGCCCACCACCGCGCAGGCCCCTTCCGGCCACCCGCTTGACAACCGGCCTGTACCACTACCGGGGGGTGGGGGGAGGAAAAAACACTGCTGAGAGGGAAAAGGGGGGGAGCAGCCGGGAGAGCCTGAAGGGGGCGGCAGACTGTACCACTGCGACAGGAATGGGGGCGCAACACCGCCGCAGAGGGGGACGGAGCGGGAAATACTACTGCAGAGTGAGGTGAGAGCGCGACGGTGGCAGCAGGCTCCGGGCCTCATGGCCCCGGCTCAACCCAGCGCAGGGTGCCTCTGGCCGCGGCTCCAAGCTGCGGAGCTGGCAGGGTCGGGGGCAGGTGCGCCTCAGGGGTGCCCTCGTCCCCCCAACGCAGCCGGGCCGGGCTGTGTTGCGGGTCTAGGGAGCCGCTGGTCTCCGGGACCTCTTCCGCTAGACTCTGCCCTTCGCACTCCACCCCCGACGGGAAGGACCGACGGCTGCCCCCAGCGTACGGCCACGGCCGCCCCCGACCCCCAGTACTGACGTGGCCCTGTTGTCCCCTACACTACTCCAGTTCCTCCTTAAAGTTACGCCGAGGGATACTCACCTCCTCTTTGGAACCTACAGCCTCCATCCGTACCCGGCCCGCAGCAGCCCTTCACAAAAGTAAAACTCTGCGGTTACGCTCCTCGGGATCGGCCTGACCCAGCCGGCAGACGTGCAACCCCGGGAGGCGGACAGCCGGAGCTCGCATTAGCGCGGCCGGGGGCGGTGAGGGCCGCAGGTGGATCAGGGACCGGCCGCGGCCTCTCACTGTGCGCAGGCGGGAGGCGGCGGCTGCTGCCCGGCCAGACCTGCTCGGGAGGAGCTGGGTGTGGCTTTAAGGCGAGTTCTCTGTGGAAAATTGATCGTATTGGGGCAGCTGGCGCACAAATGCAGGGAAAAATGCGAGAAACAGTAGCTGCCGTGCCACAGAGCAGCGGGGTTATTTTATCTCGTTCACTAGGACTGACTATTTTGATAGCGTATTTATTTTCTCAAGTTTTAACCTCAACTGCCCTTTTTTTTTGTTTGGTTTGTTTGGTTTGGGTTTTTTTGGTTGGCTTTTTTCTCTCTCTCGCTTTTCTAACATATGCGAACAGAGTATTCACAGTGCAAGAGGTGTGTGACTTGCCTGGAAAGCTGGTACCACCCAAGAGACAGTGGTCGGCAGAAGGTGGAAGTGGCTTTTTTAGCTGTGTCAAACAATACAAGAATGATAGCAGTGAACTATGAGTGAGCATCTAAATGCAGGTCATGAGGAGAACAAAGCAAAGCTCTTAAGTTTTTGTCTCCTAAGTTGCAAAATTTAGCCATAATCTATAGAATTTGATACTGGAAATCGGGAACAAATTCATGTGGTGGTTGAACTTCAGTTATCAGAGAAAATTAAACCAAAGAAACAAAATTAAGTTTACCATACACCACTTTAGCTGGTATGGCTTTCCTTTTTAGAGGTGACAGTGCAACACTGTCTCCCTTTCCTCACATGCCTCTGACAGCATTGTTTCTTGTGCAGTTACGTCCATTAAAGTCCACCTTCACTCTGTCCCTGTATTTTGATACTTAAAGAGATCCTCGTAGCACTCATAATCCCATTTTGTGTTGCATATATTTGCTTAGAAAAGTTTTTTATGCAGTTTTGAGCTATGGGGATATTTGGGAATGAAGGGTTTGAAATTTTTAAAGACAGTGGAAGTATTCCGGTTATTTTACTCATCCTAACCTGAACTTTTTAAGTCCAAGCAAATCTAATAAGTACTGTCATGGGAACTAGAGGGAGCTGTGAGTTTCATTAAAACAAAACCAGAAACAACAAAAAGCTGGTGTGTTGACCACCGAGGTGTTTCCTGGCTGTTACGTGAAAAAAAAACCCAACACACTGATGCCATCAGATTCTGCAGTACAGTGAGAGGCAGCTGAATAACAGCTAACCTTACATTTTCTTGTTCTTTCTCATTTAGCACACCACCACCCACCCACCCCACCCCCAGAAGCTAGGGAACTGAAAAGGGTTTATTTAAAAGGCTCTTTTTTCTTTTTCTTTTTTTTTTTAAGGAGCTTTGTTGCAGAACAGAAGCAGTAACTGGCTTATGTTGCATTAATGTCAGCACTATCACGTAAAGAATTCTTACCTTTTTGATAGCACTTGTTACGGCCAAAAGTACAGATTTGATTGATTCCCTAATCTCAAGATCATTCAAGCACAGAAGTATCTGATACACCCAGCCTCCTGGTTTGTTCATATGTAAAAAAAGAGGAAAAAAAAGAAAGGTTTTACATGACAATTGTCAATGTCATTGCAACTTCTTTTTTTAATACTGCGAATTTATTTTTCTTGCAATTAAGAAACTTAATGCTTACCGTTACTTGGGACGTAGTTCTGGATGGTGTCTGAGAAGGGTTTTTCAACATCAAGTGGAGAGTCAGCTACTGAACTGTCCATTTTTTCTTCAGAATTTTCTGAAGGAATCACTATTGCTTTTGAATGTTGGTTACTGCTGCCTTCACTGACTGCAGCTGCATTCATTTCATATTCCTTCGCTGGTGTTTCTTCTAGTAGCTTTCTTCTACTGCCTACTCCTGCAAATAGTTATGAAGGGAAATCATGCTTATTTTCAGAGGATTCAATTTAGACACACACGCTTTTATAAGATATTAATCTCTATCAGGAATTTCATTTTTTACTTATATTTTCCTCAAAGGCAAGCACTAGAGTGCTACATGAGAGTAAAAATATATGCTAGAAATTTATGATTTAAGAAATACTTGTTCAAATAGTGGTCTCAACAGACTTTGGAGGATAAAGCTAAAGCTTAAAAGCAAAACTTGTTCAAGAAAACATCTGCTTAGTTTTGATAATTAGCCTATAGATTCCCTGTTCCGGATTAGTAGGTCCTTTCTTACATTATCCCAAATACAACTGGGAAAACCTTTACAAAAACGACAAGTGTGCCATGTAGGATTAAAGATTAACAACTTCTCACAAGATAACAAGCTCCACTGCGAAATACAAGAAACCACAGGCATGTTCATGGGGAAGTATGACTGAAGGCACCTTGCTGCCTCAGTTTCAGTGGTTTGGAGTAAATTTCCTGAAGCCAATAAAATACTGCTTCCAAAAAAATACCATTTACAAATTGATTTATTTGTTAACAAATTGATTAATTCTGTGCTTCACGACAGTACTGACCAAAGATGCCACAAATAGTCCAATAGTCAAAAGACAGAAAGAGTAACTGGCTTTCAAACAGCATTTGACTGCTTTGCCTTCCTTAGATGTTTCCAGAGTCAGATTTGGTTCACTACCACATAGAATTGTCTTGATGCCCAAATGATTATCTGAAGTTCTTTGTATTTGTCTATAGCTTGGTAATTTGCCTTCTGAATTTACAGATTCTTGAGTACACAAGTATGGGTTTGGGGTTTTTCTTTACACTCTTTTAATGGTTTCCATATTTTATTTTCCCTGTAGATGAGTTCCAGTTTTCACTCGTATTTTAAAAATTTAATTTTGAAAATAAACATAGAGACTCTTTGGAGACAGTTCATTTCAGTAACCTTTTATATTGGTGTTTTCCTGACTTTCACTACTCTTAGAAATATTTTTTCAGCACTGGAATCTAAACAAGGGTACGTCTTGTCTCTGAGGTACTTCAGGTTGTACTACTGTTCCAACAGTGTCTTGATTTCTGCTGGGATAGAGTTATTTTTCTTAGCTGGTGCAGTGCTGTATTTTGGCTTTAGTCCAAGAATAATACCGATAACACACTGATGTTTTAGTTGTTGCTAAGCATGTGCTTACTCAAAGTCAAGGACTTTTCAGGTTCCCATGGCCTGTCAGCGAAGGAGAGACACAACAAGTCGGGAGGGAGCATGACCCAAAGTAGCCAAAGGAATATTCCAAACCACAGAAAGTAGTGTTCAGTATAGAAACTGGGGAAAGGTGGCCAGGAGCCACCAATTGCTGCTCAGGGATGGGCATAGCATTGGTCAGTAGCTGGTGAGCAACTGTACCGTGCATCACTTGTGTTTACTGGGATTTATTCCTTTCTCTCTGTTATCTCCCTTTTCATCATCATCATTATCTTTATTTCGGTTATTAAACTGTTTTTATCTCAACAAACAGAATTTGTCTTTTTCTAATTCTTCTGCCCATCCCACAGCGGGCTGGAGGGGAACAAGCAAGCAGCTGTGTTAACGGCTTAGTTACCAGCTGGGGTTAATAGTGATGCATTTGTAAAGCATCGCTATTGCTAACCTAATTTGACAAAATGTTTTGCTTTTTCATTACTGTGTTCATTATTTTGCACAGCTAGTGAGCAAAACAGACTGCTTTCCTGAATTGCACCTGTATCTTCAGACGGTTCCTCCCTAGCTCTCTTACTTGTATTTTCATTGCTCTGTTACTATTTCCTTGTAATATGTTACCATAAATTTCAGTTTGAAGGGTTTCTTCACTAAAAAACACATCATCTTGCAAACTCTGCACTTGTTTCTCTTTGGCTGTTGAATTTCTTTATGTCTGCAAAATGACTGAAAGAGAAGAAATGGCTCTGTTCTTCAGCTATGCCAGGCTTCTCATCTGTATTTTTTGTCTGAGGTATCACAATTCTGATATGATAATCCCTGCTGATTATCATATGTGTATGTGTTACAATTAACAAAGCTATTTCAGGTATTTGTATACCAACCTGACTGTCCATATTTACTTTCTGACTCCTGATTTCTCTTTTTAGCTTCAGTGTCTTTCAGCAGTTGGCTTTCTGATACTGAGTCTTGTTGTGAACTGTAAGGTTCAATTAGCTTCTCTTCCTCACCTGTTGGCATATCAAAAAATAATTCTGTGCTTTTGGTGTCTTTAAGAGTATGCACACTTGCTGCTGTCTCCCCAGGATTTGGCATGTTTGAATCTATTATTTCTTGTTCATAATTCTCTTTATCATCTTCACCCATCACTGCTTTAACCATCTCCTTAGATTTTTTGTCCATGTGTGATTCTTTCTGGTCTGTAGTCTTCACTTCATTATTATTTGCTTCATCCTCTGTTTCTGTGCTTTGCTGGTCTTGTGCAGAAGTTGCAACTTTCTCAGCATGGACAAAATTAAGAACATTACTTAAATCCAAATTAAACCAATTTGATCCAGATTCTTGGCTTCACTCTTCTCTTCTTCTGTCAGTAACTCTGTGACTGCTCTTTCCTGTTCAGGCACACCAGAAACATCATGGATTTGTAGATCATATTTTTCGGATGCCAAACCAACATCTGCGTTCTGTTCACCAAAATACAGGAAATCTGTCAGTCCACCTTGAAACCAAGCAGATGTTGGGGGTTCTTGTTCCTCCTTATCATTTGACTCCTGTAAATCATTTTCAGCAGTTACCATTATTTTTCTGCTTCGGTAGGTATTTTCTCCTAAAGGCTCTGTAATGGCTTTTAAGGGCTCTCCATCATTTTTACTTCCTGTGGTGAACCATCCTGCAATCCAACTAGACTGAGTTGGAATGGGTTCTACTGGGAAACTGTTTTGCATTTCTGGGTTTTCAGTATCATCTCCTCTGTTCTCATTTTTCATAATGAACTCTTTGCTTGCAGACTCCTCCTGAGTGTGAGATTCCTTGGAATCATTTTCAGAAACCGATTCAACCTTTTCTTCCTTTTGCATAGATTCTCTTGTATACTTGAAGAGTTCACTTTCATGCAGCTTTGATTCTGCATCAGATGATGAATATTCTCTTTCTTTGTTGTGATCATGTAATGCACTATTTTCATTTTCATAAGTGTACTTAAGTCCATGAAGACAAAGGAAATCAGTGTCCTGAAACAACAATATCAACTTTTAAAATGTCTTCATGTGTAATTTTCTACAGCTCTGTGTAGCACAGCAATATCTTCAATCTTTTTCTTTTTGTATATTATACATGCATATAATGTATATATAAGTATTATAATGTATCTATAAGCCTGTAAGTAATGATATTATTCCTAGTAGTTCTCTATGATTTATTAGATAAAAATTACTTTAAAAAACAATAAACATGCAAATGGAATATAATGAAAGAACATGTTTTGATTTATCTGAAATAAAGTGCGCATTGACACTTCAATTTCTACCTGGATATTAGATTTTCAATTGCTGTGAACTACATTAGAAAATCTAGTGATGTTGGTTTACCTTAGTGAGCACTTCAACTTCTTCCACAGTAAAAACTTCGTCAACCTTCACAGCATCTTTTGGGAAATATCCAAAATCTTTTCCTTTCTATAAAAAATATAAAAGGAATGAGGGCATTTGAACTTCAGTGATAAGTATGGTGTGTGTTTGCATTCATGCTAGAAAAGTATGAATAGATACTAAGTTTATAGGGCTGCTTCCTAACCCCTTCATTATGTTTGGTCAAAAGACTGGTTTATTTTTCCTTCACCGAAGTGTTCCATTTGCCAGTTCAGACAGCAAAGGGAAGTATATTAATCCATACTATTATTTTCTGTAGTAACGAGCATGTGTTTGCTAGAACCAAACCAGTAGCCTTAGCGCTGCTTCAGGTGAAGACAGTCTTGTGAGCACAGATGTTCTCAGCCAGCTGCTGCTAAAATTGGGTACAAATTAGCCATTGACACAAGGCGGAGAAAAAATGTGCCTCGATAAGTAATGACCCATAACAAGCTACAAGAAAAATAGGATATGAAATTCAGGTGCGAGGCCAGCTGCAGCTGAAGAGAAAATGCCAGTGAACATGGCAACACCACAGAAAGTTCATGATAATGCACAGAAGAATCAAGTAAGAGTCAGTTCTCCAAAAAAAAAAGAAAACCAACAAACAACCACTATCTTTACATCAAACCATTGCATACAGCTTTTAAATAGAGGAATGCAACTTGGAAAGCAAAGAATAGCTAGGTACCTGCAAAGATACTCTTGGATGAAAAAAAGGAAGATGGAATTTCATTGTTACACAATAAATGTGACAGATCATTTACAACGAAAAAAAAGTTTACCAATATCTTCTGGTTTTGAAGGACTGACACAGTTTTACTAGCAGTTGGATTTGGATCAATGCATCTATTCCTTCTTAGCTATAGTGTAACTACATGGCTGTTCTACATTATACATTGTTTGTACATTGTCAGTTGTTCCAAATCATTAAATATGCATGATAACTTCCCTGGGAACTTTCCTTGGGCACTGAACTGTGAAGTCAGGTCTCAGTATTGGATTGCTGACTAAATGACTGAAAAGCATTACTGACAGACCTGTAGGTAGGTACCTGACCTGATAGACCTGAATGTTTTTAAGGGAACCAGATTAAATCGTTATAGCCAAATGTTTAAAGGAAGGAGGCAGAACTTGGATTCTGCTCCTGAGTTTGTTTCTCCATGGGTGATCTTGGCCGAGATTTGATTTTCCCTTTCTATATAAAGATGACAACAGTGACCCATCTCCCAAATACGATACTGACTATATTATTAACTGATGGTTAATATTACAGAAGAGATGGAAGATTCCTAGAAGCAAGCAGACCACAGTTGTTACGCTATTATTATACTAGCTAAATTGTTTATGGGAAAAGTCTTTCAGATTGAAGTACTTACGCTTCCTATCCACAAGTTTTCATTTTTCCTTGAAAGTTTGGAGTATACCATTATCTCTTCCCCCATTTTGAAGTTAAGATACCGGCAGTCAGGCCCTAAGTAGTCCGTAGTGGCGTGAACTCTGCTCATTGCCGCTGGAAAAGTATGTAGGAAGAATGAAACAAGTAATTATAGCAGCCATAAGTCAGATAGGTTACTGAAGAAGTCTAATATATATAAATACATTAAATGTTTGTTAATACATCAGTGTGCTTTGTTGAGGCTAACGCATTTATATCATCAAGCAAAAGGCAGCCCTGTCCTGTCTTCTTTAAGGGAGAAAACCACTTGTCCTATATGGAAGTTTTCCTGTCCTTATTCAGCAAAGCTTTCAAAGCCTAAATGCATGTGGAGAATTAGCAAGTTCAAGTACTAAACCCAGATATAAACAGCTAAAAAATATTTCCCAGCCATGTTTACATGTTTTAGAAATTCTGAGTTAAATCTAGTAAATATTTCAGGGATTTTGTCCTCTGTATTGAATACATTTATCCTATCGAGAAAATAAGTAAGTTTAAGCACTATAAACCTTAAGTATGTTGTTAAAACAAAGTTTCCAATTCAGTTTGAATGACTTCAAATTCTCTTCACCCCTCTCCCCACAGAAGCCATCACTACGCATGTGCTCTGGTCACTTTGGAGCCCATTCCATGTGGTGTTCTACAAAGACAGACTTCTGTGAGCATCCAGACTGAAGTCAGTGTGGCTGACAATAAGAGTCCATCAGCAGAGGAAATCTAAGGTCTCTTCCACTTCAAGATAAGCTGTCCACATGGAAAAAGTAACAATCAAGGCTGCCAGACCAATGGAGGGACATTGCTTAGAAACAGTTTCAACTACATATGATTTCGACAGGCTTCACAATGGTAATCAACAGATAATAAATGGGGCATTATTTATTGCTGCACACTTGTGATTCAGTGGCTCCGCCTTCCACAGAACTGTCACTCCCCAGGAACTGTGTAACTGCTCACTGCTCTTAGTTCATACTGAAGAAGAAAAAAATAAGTAAAGAAGGTATATTGTCGGAGTCTTTTGTAAAAACAAACAGTCTGCTTACAGTAGAAACCCCTGGAGTTTTGCAGAATGAGTTTTGAATGTACTCTGAATCCAAGGCATGCAGTTTTCTCTCTCAGGTTGGAGCCTACCCTTTTTCTTTTTTTTTTTTTCCATTTATTTTGTACCTGTAAAGAATGAGTTTAAAGTACCTTAAAGCTGCTTTGTACTGCCCGTTTTGAGGAAACCCGAGAAAAATTAGCTATTCAAGAGTATTTTTACTGAACTTTGATCTTTATGTACTTACACAATGCAATCCGGTAAGTATTTTTTTCTGGTTTTGTTTGAAAAGTTTAATCCTATTGCTCATAAACTTACTATATTGATAACAAACATTTTTTGTGGTTACTAATTTTCAGTCTGTCTCATTGCTGATTTCAACATTATGGTTTGCAGTAACTGCACATACACCATAGACTCCTTTTAAAAACAACAACAAACTTTTTTACTTACTCTCACATTCCTGATCACCACACTTCTTCCATTCTGAAAGTACAGTTGTACTCTGCAGACTTGCTGAAAATGAAATTACTAAAAGCAAAATGCTCTGATCCGAGATCCTTGACATTTTAGATTAAATCTGGAATGCACTGAAACTGGAAACTGCATCGACATGCAGATAGCAAATATTCTACATTATTTTTCTTAGCCTAACGAAACACTGCAAATAGATTTATAAACCTATTTTCCTTCTCTCATCTGTTTAAATAGAAGTACACTCTGTAACCTGCTCGGCAAAGTCAGGTGTCTTGATCATACACACACATTTAATAATTAACTATGTTCTGATAGCTAGACTGATGTTTTGAATAGAGAAACTAGTTCTGGTCACATCAAAATTTATTGTATCAGGCAGCTTAGTTTGTACTGAGCTTGTGAAAGACTGTTAGCAGAAACTCACCAAGAGCATTATTAGGATTTTTTCTGGATTATGAACGCGTTTTTAAAGCACATCTTTCATTTGATTTTAAGGTAGACTGTCAATTTCATGCTTATTTTGAGCTTCATGATTGCTAGTATAGCTACTGACAGTTTTCTAGCTTTTTTGTTTAATAAACTATATTTTGGGTGCAGTGATATATTTTAGATAATAGGTGGTCAGTGGGAACTTCGAACAGAATTTTTTTCCACATGTTCTGTTGGAATTTTCTCATGCACTAGATGCGGAGTACAGTCCCTTAGCATGGGGAATACTTTCTGAACTCCAAGGTCTTTTAAAGGCAGTTTTCAGTCTCTTGAGACAACTAGAAAATCCATATGCTGTCTCTACATCAAGTATCCCAGAGCAATATACCAAAGCTAAGCAGATGATGTCCTGTATTTTAAGGAAAACCCTCTGTTTCTTAGCAACCTATTATCCAATATGGATAAAACATTATAAATAATGTTTTCTCAAATACAGGTTATGCTTTAAAATAGTGATTATGCAGGGACTTATACATTGGTTATATTAGGTATGAAGTAGTGCTATAAATGAAATCTTGCAGAGATGTCTGCATTACAAGTAAGCTCTGCTTCAAAGGCTTTGCATTGTTGTCCTGCACTTCCTTGGTGACCTAAACACAGTACCTCTAATTTGCCTACAAAAGGGGCTTCACCCTTCCCACTCTCCTGCATGTTGTAGCCTCTCCTCTCTTCTCTCTTGATAGGACCCCAAGAGTCTGCATTCCTTCCCAGCCTGATAGTATTTGCAGTCATGTGCTTCCTGCCCCTCCTTCAGTCTGAAGTGTGACTCACACAGAATTTGCTCTGCTTTCTCTCTCCATGAACCTAAGCTGTATCCTACTTGCAGCATAGTCCCCTCTCCCTCCATGGAGTTGCTCCACAACTCAAACCTGCCAGACGCTTCTGCTTAGTCTGATCTACTGAACCACCAATCTGGTCATCTACTTGTGACTGGGAGAGGGCACAAAGTGCGCCAGGGTCATGTTAACCTGCAAACAGAAACATCACACTAGATGACATGTTCTCCAGTTGCAATCTAACACTTTGGCCCCTTCCTTCACCACATGACCTGGTAGTCAGACAGGCCTATCCTATGACCTAGCACACCAACTGCCTCTGCTGTTAGGTAATCCACCAGAGAACTGTCCTGGGCACCTGGGAAAATACACTTGAGATCAGCACGCCCCACTCCACTCAAATTAGCTCCAATGCAGCCCCATCCCCAGCATCAACATTCTCTTCATCTTGTGTGGTTTAGGGAGTCAGTGATTTGGGGCCTTCCCTGAGGTCTTCTAAGTTTATCTGTAGGAGGTGTAAGGGGAGAAATGGAATACCAAGTAGCTAAAACATGACAAATGCAAAGAAACGGTGAGCAAAAAAGCAGGTGGTGAGTTTTTCTGGTGGTGTTTTTTTCATTCCCAAATCTCTACAGATTAGGACCGATTGATGAGAAGGAAGATATACAAAACATATACTGGGGAAAAAAAAAAAAAGGACATTTTTATCCCACCAAGGTTAACAATGGCTCAGAAGTCTTTATAATGTTAAGACACCAACCACAGAACATGGGATGAAACCCAATAATGGGCCTAGTTTGTGTGGGAGAGCAAACTATCAGACCCACACCTTGGGATCTGCACATTGTATTTGTCAAAAAAAGCTCTGAAAATGGCTCTGACTTCAGCTTCATGTTGATACCCAAACTAATTCTCAAGGCTTTATATGGAGATAAAATGTTGCCACCTGCCTTGGCTACTCAGTTTAATCTATGCCTGCTATTTTTCAGTAGCCTAGTCTCCAGCCATTCTAGGCTTGAAGCTATTAAAAGGCTAATGAGCACTGCTCTGATCCTTGTTCTGTATTATTTGTTCCACTAGTAACTTCAGTAAGAAATCATTTATATAAAATACTGTTTTCTTGTGGGTGTATATCCTATAATTGCAGGTGTTATACAAGCAGAACTTCTAATCACCTTTGAACTACAGTCAAAGATTCAGGGATTTTATCATAGCTGGATTCCAAAGGACAAAGTTGAAAGCCTTATAACAGATAGAGATTTCAGTTAACTTCTGTTCTGCAGAAATGAAGCAACAAATGTGAGTACTATTATTCACACGAAAACAATGCTAATGAAAAAGGTCTATTTCCAACAGCTTTCATTAGGATAAAACTATTAACTTTTTATTCGCAATGACATCTTGTTAGCTAACAAGCTAGAAATGCAGAGATCCCTTATATTCACGGAAGGATCAACTCAGAGTTAATGGTATAATTTAGATAAACTGAGTACTGTGGCACCCTGAATGGCTCTTTTAAGACCTTGCTTTGTATAAGAAGAGATGTTGCATTTAGTAGACTATTCAGTATCTGCATTAACGATAAAGATCTAAATTGGTAAAAATTCTCCTAAGTACATTAAAGTCAACATCTATTTTATAATAACAACAGTACATACAGCTTTGGTTATGATAGCACCAAAGAGCTCCACACAGAATGTAGGGTTTCACTGTGTCGAATATTGCACTAATACATAGAAGAATATGGTCCATGGCAAAAGCACTTCAAAATATACTTCTCTTGACTCAGGAGGTTTGGATGAAAGTATAGATAAAATTTTACACTGAATAAAATGTTAAAAAGAAAAAAATCAAAATCTTTCTGGTATGACATTTATCTTTTAAAAAGTAAGTCAAAGGAAGAAAAGGAACACTAATTCACTCTTCCAGTTAGACAAATCTAAACAGGTAACAGTTATTCATTATTCAGATTCAAACCAACTTTTTCAGCCAGGATGACAAACAGAAAAAGCAATATTGTTCCTTTGTTACAAAACCAGTTACAGGCATGAAAACTCACAGTGCATTTCTAACAAATCATGGAATTCATGACTTGTATTACTTAGAATCTAGAGAATATGTTTCCAAGCTTTGACTGCCTCATGTTTTGCCATGTAATAGAACACTGTCACCTAATAACAACTGCCTGAACAGGGTTTGTGGTAACATACAGGTTTGCTACAAAACTGGGATGGGGGAGAGGGAAGAAATCTCAAAGAGCAAAATTTTATCCTCCAAAACACAGATCTCCGTGTATTACTCATACCCTACTGCCACAGCATGTGACCCCATAATAAATATATGTGGTCTCAGAGAAATACTTCCTTGAGCAGGAAAACTCATTTTAAAGATCTCAGACACAGATAAAATGAATAGGTTTGCCTGTTGTGCCACAGTAATGGCTGCAAAATCAGCAGCTGAACCTGCATCTCAAAATTACAACTGGGACCTAACCACATGACCAGTACTGTCGGGATAAACAAAAGATGCTCCAGAAATCTACTTGCAAATATACTGGGCTTGAAAATTAATTTTCCTGGAGGGGGGTGTTTAGTTCACCAATACCTACTTTCCACACAAGAAATATGTTCAGGTTTTCTTCGAATACACACAATGAAGCTGTTCTAAGCACAGATACTGCCTTAAATAAAGGAGCAGGAATTTGAAGAGATGTACCCTCATAGCAATGTCGTGTTTCATCTTATAACAGTTTAACCATGGCAGTTTCTTCTAACTTTAAACTACCAGCCTTGTACTCAGCAATAAAGCCCCTGTATCTTTACCTTGCCAAAAATACATTCCTGCCTGCAATATACCCAAACCAACATAATCAACCCAATCCCAACTTCCATTACCAGGAACCCCCACATTATTTTTTATGAACCCTGTTAATTTGCACCTCTGAAACAGTGGTTTCTGACCAGCAATCTGCATGACTGCAGTATCAGCCATTAAAGCTGTACAGTAAAAGTACTACAGCAGTGAATCACCCAACTAAGCTCAAAACAAGAAACCTTAAAAATACCCAATGGTAGGGTGGAGAAGGCGGCTTCCGGTGAAGTTAGTTGAAACATGTAAGCAAGTAACATTTACTCAGCTACTTAGTATAAAAGTTTGTTCCCTGTGGTAAACTGCTGTTTAATGTCTTCAATAAATCATTTGAATTTGTGCTTGTCCTTCAAAAAAGGCGGTACATTAAATCACATTCCTTTGAAAAAATACGGCTGGAGACTGAACAGGAACTAAAAATGATTCTCAGTTGTAGAGCAGCAGAGGCAGATAGAATACTCATGTGACAAATGGACTGAAGAATCAGAATAAGGTATTAAACTTGTTGAGGAAAGCCTGAGGAACATCTCATTTGCTTCTATTTGTGCTGAAAGAACACTCCACTTCATCCCTTGCTAGACATATTTGTTGAAGCCAGGAAGTTCAGCACTTTATAACACAAAAGACTGTCACTACTCTGAGTTCAGACAAAAAAACCCCAAAAAACCTGACACCGTCCCAACGTAGAACTTTTCAAGAGTCTGCTCTATATTCCAGAAAAATGGGGCATATACTGGCATTTCTTACACTAAAAGAAGCTTAAATCTCATTTCCATTCCAAAATCTCTCTTGGACTACCTGGTCTGCAATATGAGAATTCTTCCTCCCAAGACAACACAGATTATAGCAGTGTTTCATATTCAGTTAACAGGCATTAACTGAAACCTATAAGAACAATTTTGAATACAGAGCTTCTAAAGTACAGCCACCTGTAATTATGATTCACACTTTAAATGTAGAAAGACTAAGGAAATACACCTGAGTTATAGAAAACATAGGCATCGAGAGTAGTCTACAAAGCCACATTTATTTGCACATGTACAGAACAGCAACATGTTATTGTTTCCATAAAAATTATATAAAAACAGTATTCACCTTCAAGGATAACACCATACCACTTCCAGTTGTATTAAACACATTCAGAAATCATTCTTGCACGCACATAACATTAGTATTAGGTAGTCCCAGGTAACTCCAACACTGCAACGTAATTATTCCTAGTGGTATGAAGGGATCAAATATTAGTCTGTAGCTAAAATAAAGAGAGTCCTGGTTGAGAAGCAAGCTGAAGTCTTTCGTCCACTGGCCATCAAAGCAAGGAACATCATTAAACAGATTAACTGTCTCCAGAACATAGATGTACATACTACCAAAGCACCTGCAGAAGGCAGATAAGAATGGTATTCCAGACTGACTTGAGCTATCTTGGCAGTGTTAACATTCTCATCTAATCACTGCTTGCCTATGGATAGGAAAAAAATTTATAAAACTGGACGACAGAATTGAGCAAGAGCTTGTGATTACAGAACAAGAAAGTATAGATTCAAATCAATTATTTTCCCTTCCTACCCAGCACTGGAGAGATTGCTCCCTTTACTGGGTCTTAAGATGCCCATTCTCACAAGGAATAGAAGGGAAAAGCAAAATTTTACATTTCCTGCAATATTGCCTCCCTACACATGGTCTAAACCGGGAATTTAATTGTCAACAGGACATCTCAATTTATTTAAAATGCACATTTATTTCTACAAAAAACCAAAGAAAAAAGTGTATGATACAGAAGCGATCGCACCTACTTAAAGATTTGCCTATTAAAATATACAGAGGATCTTAATGAGTACAGGATATTTTAAAAAAGATGCAAAGGAGCGTTAATCCTTTATTTTTACATTTTCAGGAACTTCACAATGTTTTCGTAAGTAACCTTTTACAAAATTATGTAAAAAGTACAAGAATGTCTGGTAAACAGTCTGCATGTGTTTTCCAAAAGATTTTTTACAGCATGCAATTCTTAAGGCAGCCTTCTCCTCCTCCTTATAAGGAATCCTTTCACTCAATCTTCCGCTGCAAAGATTAGGCTAAGGAAGCTTGGTCTCTTCTGTTAACGCCTTTTGTCTTTCCTGTCTGATTTACGATCTCTTTCACTCCGTGAAGTTCTCTTCCCTGACCGACTACTTTCTGATATAGATCTCTTTCTGTCAGATCTTGAACTTTTATCCTTTGAGCTTTTGGTATCTCTACTCCCACCTTTTGAAGACTTGTGACTTCTATCTACTCCTGAAGCATCCCTTCGCTTCCTGTCTGTGCTCCTTCTGCGTTTTCTGTCTCTGTTATGCCCTCTTCCTCGGCTACGACTTCTACTTCCACTACTGCTAGAGCTACTGCTGCTACTGTCCCTGGTAGTACTTCCACTTGTAGTGCTGCTGCTGGTGGAACTACTCCGGCTGCTAGTGCTGCCAGTGCTAGAACTACTTCCACTACTAGTACTGCTTGAAGTACTACTACTGCTACTGCTGCTGCTACTATGGCTATGAGTCTTACCAGTTTTGTTCCCTGCCCTACCCCTGCTTCTGCTCCTAGTCTTACTCTTAATTTCTGCACTGGGTGTCTGATTCTGCTCTGTCTGTGCTTCAACTACCTTTACAGACACCATAGCATTTTCATCCTTGTCTGCCTGGGGCTCTGTATCCTGAATGGACTGAGACAACTGAGGTGACTGTGACAGTGGCACAGACTGTGGCTGAGACTGTGGCTCAGCGACAGGTTCTGGCTGAGCTTCAGGTGCCTTCTCTTGTTTTTCTTCAGGTTCAGCTTCAATTTCTGGTTTGGTACCTTTCTCCTTCTTGGGAGAAGGCACGTTACACCCTTTTTCTGGCTGAGCATCACACTCTGTTTCTGGTTCCACCTCCTTGCCATTTTCATTTTCTACAGGTTCTATACCACCTGCATCATTCATTTCAGCCACATCCTGCTCATTATCCACTGGCTGAATGTTTTCACTTTCCTCTTTTACAACTGTGACCTCTTCATGCTGACCATCCTGTTGCTTGTCATTCTCCCTCACCTCAGTAGCCTCTTCTACCTTAATCTCCATTTCATGTTTCTGCTCATCCTCTTCCTGCTCTTTCTCTGCATCACTATGCCCTGAACCTGTTTTTCCCTTCTCCTCCCCTACCTCCTCCATTTCTACATCATTGTGCTGATTACCTGTCTCCAACTCTTCCACCTGCTGAGGCATCTTACCCTCCTCCTGCTCCTTGTTCTGTTCTTGCTTCTTTTCTTCATTCTGCACCTCCTGCTGTTCTTTTTCCTTCATAGATTGTCTTCTGGGCCTGGCTTCCATTTTGTTAATCTGCTCCGCAAATTCATTTCGCCTGCTTTCAAAGAGTGCTAGGGAATAAGTGCATAAATAGTAGTTTCAGATAATGTACTGACACTGAAGTCTATTCTCCCCTTCACTATAAGCTAGTAAGTTATCAAATTGTTTTCACTTATAAGTACTGCATCTTTACTCATTCTGAATTAGCAAGCCATTCATGCATAATGAAAAAGATTGCTAGTTACCTTAAGAAAACAAAGCAAAGGGAATAGTGATAGTCAGCTGAGCTGAGCATCAGAACAGTAAAGCCCTAAAATCTAAGCTAACAAAAAGAGGTTTTGACTTCACTTACATCAATCCAACCAAAAGTATATCAAAATAATAACTTAATTTCCTGGTATTTATATATTAACAAGGTTATACTTCCTAAGTAAACAAAAGACAGTAAGAATCAGCAAAAGCTCGTTAGGTATTAAGAAAGCTTAAATGAGGTAAATACTCAGACGAGCGAGCTAGCTTCTTTTATCCCCCAACCCCACATGATGAAGCAGCTCCTTAACGAAAAAAAAAACAAAACACCCCAAACCAAACCACCAAATACATTCTCAGTTTGATAAAAAAGAACAGTAAGACTACCATCAACCGGAGTATTTTAAATTGTTTTCCAAAAGAAAAATATAGTCATCCTGTGAAACAGAAATGAAGACACATTAAGGCAAAAAAAATTACTATAAAGTTTAGTGCTGTGCTTAAGAAAATGCTTCTCCATATCCTTAGTAAAATCCCGCATTTTCTCGGGTCTTCAATCCATAGAATCTGCATTTTCAAAACCTAAGTTGCTGCACTGGCATACATCTGTGTATTAAAGCTGATTAATAGAAAGGACTGTTTTAAATGTATCTCTGTGATCATGCATACACCCCTTTTGACTTCTCTTAAGAGAATCAAAGCACATCCGACAAAAATAAGTCACTGAGAGAGTCACGGTCACTTATGATGAACACCTGTGCAAGAACAGTTTGTCCTGAAATCTATGTATTTCAGCACAAACTTAAAAGAAATTTATACAGCAAACAAAGGGAGGCAAGAACAAGGGCGTTTGTATCACAAAGGCCACTTACCATTCATCTTTTTCTGTGACTCTTCCATCAACTTCTGCGTAGCAGGACACATTCTGCCAGGTATGTAAAATAAATGGGGTTTTGTCTTTGTTCTTATGTATTTAATTATTTTGGCATTATGTTCATTCCATTCTTCTTGCTGAGAAACAAAAGAAAATAACCCTAAGATACACAAGAACAGTTTAAACAGGAGAAAGATCAAGAGCAAAACTAAAACTCACCAACTGGGCAAGCTCAACTTTTTGCTCCAGTAACCGCAGCTCTGTCTGTTTAGCACGTCTTTCCTCAAACAGTTCTCGCCTTTCATTTTCAACTTGCTTTCTTTCTTCCTCTGCCTGCACTTCAAGTTTTTGTTCAATTTCTTGGCGTCTCTTTTGCTATGATAAACAGAGAAATATCTTAAATATTTTTTCTAAATCAAGAAAGCGTTCTAGTTTGGGCCACTTAAAATTTTTATTTACACCAATTAAGGCATTCCTAAAGACCCATTAAGAAGCATCTCCTGAACTACAAATAATGGAAAGAAATAGTGTCAGTCAGTGCTTGCTGGCTCCTCATTTTTTGTGGTTTAACTATAAAATTACAGGGCCCTATTTCTGTCTGCTTTATTATCACTCAGTTTGGAGCTGAATTTTCAGTACAAGCTTCAATATGTTTTTTTTTCCCCTCAATGGCAAGAAAGAGAGAAATAGATTTCACTGTATTCCACTTGGAGGGGAAAAAGTCAACTTGCCCAGCCACAAATGAGGACTGCAGACTGGTGGTTGTGACCAACAAAACAAATTACATTGCAAATACTTCCAGTACGTTAATTACTAATTAGATATACTACTATAATCCAGGAATGCCCTGTTTGTATGTCCTACACAGCCATATGCTCAGACTGTACAGTAGTTGTCTAATAAAGAACACATTTTAGTGCCTGAACAACTAAATAGCTATGTTATAACACTCCTCAGGCCCCTATTTTGATTTATAGCAGCTTTTTATGTATGAAGAGAACAATGTCTACACAAATTCTCAGAAAAATATTGCAAAAAGCAGTAACTCCTCAAAATCTCCTTACGCAAATACATACTACTATAAATTAGATAAGGACTCTGTTTCTAGACCATCTTCATTAACATTTTCTTGTTCTAAAGGCAAGCAAGACAACAGAGAACTCTGCTCGTTTCTCATGTGCTACATCACAAGACGGATAAAACAGGAGGATATCAAAATACCACATCTGAAAGTAATCAATACCAGCACTGCAAGCCGGATATGCTAACATTACACAGAAAAGGTTTTAAGGACTTCTTATCTGCTTCCACCAGACTGCTGGAAATAGAACTTTCAAACGCTATTTTTAATCTAAAGGTTTGTATTAACGGAATAGCCCATTCAGGGCAAGTGTAAACAAATACTGTACCCTTCACAATTTAAAAGGGCACACTAGAAATACACATTTCTGACATGCTATATGCAAGTTCTTCAAAACTGCCCCTACGCTAAGCAAAGCCTTCACTTCAGTACAATTACATGTCCATTCATTAGAAGTGGGTATTCTTGTTATCCATACTGGGTGAGGGAAGCCATCTGTAGTTAGATGGCATGATACAACCATATATGTCTGTATACTCGGTTGGTTATAATTTAAACATCTGGAACACATGAGGGTGGGCACTGCTTCAGCAATACTGTAAGTGGTGATGATTCAGAAGTAGCCTATGACCTATTAAATAGTTAGCCTGATTAAATTCCATTTACTTTGAACCAATCCCCAAATAAGTAAAAACAAGAAGAAAAAGATAATCCACGCTGTGTTTTAAATATGGACAGCAATTAAAACAATCAGCAAAACCTTCCTTTTTGACTTCTGCAATGGTCAGAAAAAGTGCTGTGAAGTCTTGAAATTGTTAGTGACCCTTTCCTGCCTCCTACTCCAATTCCACTAAACTAAACCAAACCAAAATCTACATGTACTTTTACCAATTTCTTGCACCTGCAGCCTACACCCTGAGGAATTTTCATTCCTATCTGAATCAGCTTAACCACACAATTTTGCTTTAATATTTTCAATCTGATAAAGCTAAAAATAAATACCCTTTCAGTAGCAACTGTGGACTCCTGTTTAAATTTTTGAAGAGTGCCCATCAACAAGCCAAATATACGTCGATTCCTGAATAAAAAACAAACAAAAAAAACAGAAGATTGAGATTCAGTCCAAGTCCCAAGATTTTTATTTCCATACAAATCAGAGAAACTTCCTACCTCAGACACATTTATTTTTAAAGGCTCAGTATTACTCTATGCCAGTAGCAATAGAACACATCGACTGTGCCAACAGTCAAGGATATAATTTACAGTGACATCGTATTTTGCTTAAGAGTAAGACACAGCTCTTATCTGTAACAAAGCACAGATAGCACTGGAAAATTTTAAGCTTGCACATTTTACATCTGGAAATAACGACACTAAGGAAATGTTAAAAAAAATGTAAAAAATGCAAAAGCAGAGAGTAGTGAAGAACAGTTTGGATAAACACAGTGTGAGCTATCAGTAAGGCAGTGAACTGGAAGGTCACTTGGCTTTCTGAAAAAAACACACTCCCCTGCCTTGCTCAGAGGATTAAAGAGAAATGGAGCCACAAGGGGGTTAAAGTTTATCTGTCACAGTCTGTCTGACAGTAGATACTACAAGTCTACTACTAGTAGACTACAAGATGCTGCACTGTGAGATGAAACCAGAACTTCTCTCATCCAGTTCTTCAAGGAATTCCCTTCTTCTGAAGAGAACCAACTGCCTGAATTTCATAGAATCACAGAATAGTTGGGGTTGGAAAGGACCTTATGATCATCGAATTCCAACCCCCCTGCCATAGGCAGGGACACCTCCCACTAAACCATGCCATTCAAGCCTCTGTCCAACCCAGCCTTGAAAACCGCCAGCGATGGAGCATTCACAACTTCCCTGGGCAACCCATTCCAGTGCCTCACCACCTGCACAGTAAAGGATTTCTTCCTCATATCCAATCTAAACTTCCCCTGTTGAAGTTTGAACCCGTTACCCCTTGTCCTCTCACTACAGTCCCTCATGAAGAGTCCCTCCCCAGCATCCCTATAGGCCCCCTTCAGATATTGGAAGGCTGCAATGAGGTCTCCACGCAGCCTTCTCTTCTCCAGGCTGAACAGCCCCAACTTTCTCATCCGATCTTCATACGGGAGATGCTCCAGTCCCCTGATCATCCTCGTGGCCCTCCCTCCTCTGGACTTGTTCCAATAGTTCCATGTCCTATTTTATGTTGAGGACACATCTTTTCTTCTTTACTGCAAGAGGCAGACTCTTATTTGCCTTGAAATTTTACTCATTTAAGAAAGGAAATGCTACTCTCTTTACTACTCTACTACAGTGGCACAAACCTGACATGGAAAAGTAAAGGCACTTGTATATTAAATAGTAGAAATAGAAACAAATGAAGAATTAAGACCCAGATATTACTTTACTCAAAGGGTATCTGTATATGAGTGACATCCCAGAAGACACTGAGCAAAATCAAGAGTCCAGTGGATGCTGTCTTCTTAAAGAGAGACCAACACTGGTTTTCTCATCTCCCCAAGAGACTACTAAAGGGCAAAACAGTACAACTACAATTCCGAGGGAACAAACTTTTAGTGCCTGAACCTCTAGGAAGTCCACTAAGAATTCTGAAATTCCTTCTGTGAGGAAAGTTGGAAACTCGTGACGGAAGTAACAGCAGTCTGCTAGCCATGTTGCAACCATAAACAAAGCAAGCAAAGGGACTTTTCTGTGCTAACTGACCTGTGGTCCTTACCAGAGAAGCTAATAAGTTCCTTATTCCAGTTCTCATCCTTCTACTTATTTGAGGTATGGGCTATTATTGCACCAGCAGAGTTGCAGACTGAAGCAGACAGAATTTAAGAGGTTGGATAGAGTTGCAAATTTGCTTTTCCAACACCTTTTCCCAATAGAGCTGCACTTCAGCAAAAATTTTCAGGAGCTATCCTAACACAAATAAAATATGGGGGAGAGAGGGAGAAAGATATACATAGAAGGGAATCCAGAAAGTGGGCAAAAGGACAGACTGTATACACAAGTCTGAAACTAGTAAGAAAAAAAAATATGATGGAACTTGGAACTACTGCTTAAAAAAACCAACAAAACAAAAAACAAACCAAAGAGAAGCCTCCTTCAACCAACAAAATAAATGATGTACCAAGACAGTTGTAACAGTCCAAAACGTTAAATAACCACTGAAGCTATATGTATTTCTGTCTTACTCAAGGATGATCACTGGCAATAGCACTAGCAAACCTATTCCTGTAGGTGGCCTGAGAAGCAGAACTCCTGTCAGTTATGTGAACAATGTGTTGCTACTGCTCTGAAGTATTTTGAGAGAGTATTTTTAAAAAAATCCATTTTATACCACTATGGTACATCTTCAGCATCAGCTCTGATACTTAACAGCATATGTGTTACACTTTTAAAATGTAAAACTACTTCCCACGCTAGCACAGAGAAGTACCACGTTACTGCTTAAGAGACTTCTGCATACCTTTGTTTTCCTTTCTCATCCATATTTTGATCTTGTATAAGGTCTCGACGTGTTCGCTCTTTGGAGGTAGCAACAACAGAAGATGGCAACGCTGGCTACAACAAAGAAAAATAAACTATTTCATTACTGCTCCAGAAGGACGTTGCTTCCTGCACAGCTCCATTTACCATGTATTACCTTTTTAATATCGTCATCCTCTGCGTCGCTTTCTTGGCGTGATTCTCTTCTTGTCCGACGTTCTCCACCCAGCCTAAGAAAAATCATTAGCGGTCACTAGAGAACATATATTTAGGACAGCATTTGTTCTAACATGAGAAAAATACAAGTCAGTATATCTAGACAGAAGAACCAACACTTCCAATAGAATTCTCTCGACTGTTCCAATGACCAGTAAGCAGCATTTTACAGACAGACTCTACTGTTGGTAAAAATCAGTGAGAAAATAGTTTAAATTTTAATACAACTTGCACAGTAAAGGAAGGCAGAAGAGCCCGCGTCACTACCATGCTTGACTTTTTAGGATACCTTTGGAATTTACTTCTTGGTTTTGATGTTTTTACTTTTCTTTTTCCTGAATTTCTGAAATGGTTACTGGTATAAGGGGATCATGAGACAAATTTAAATGTATCAAGATACAGAGGTCGGTATGATTTTTCAAATGGGAAATGCTATTTAAGTTATGCAGCCAAATACCTACAGAACGGGGGCAGAGCACCTACAACCTGAGAACTTGGATGAGCTGAGGCTTTAATAAAGAACAACCAGACAGTGTATTAAATAAAAGTTATTTTCAGCTTTCATGCTCAGCTTTGTGGCACAGCACTTTATACTACTGGTAGAACTGTTTTACAGTATTCATTTTGCATTAACTCAAAAATTCAAAAGCTTTGAATTTTTCAAAAGCTTGCTTTAGTCAAGAACTACCACTGCACTGAAGTACCCATAGAATGAAGCTCACTGAAATCAGTCACTGAATCTGATCTGCATCCAGATGTGAAAGCTCAAAATCTCCGTCTATGGTCACATTGTACACATTCAATTAATTGAATGGGAGATCTCATAATTCAATTTGTGTCTACTGTAAAACAAATCTGGACTACAAAAGCACAACTGTACACAAAGTAAAAAAGAAAATTCCAAGAATCTTTGTACTGCTTTATCTTTTTGTTATTGCTGTAATCTTTACATTGCTATAAGGTACGAAAAAAGATTTCATCACAATCAATTACCATAATCCAGATTTATTTCCAGTAACTCTTGAATGTGTAATCTCTAAAGAAGACAGTGAAAGTCCTCACTTATTAACAGTTACTGAATCTAAGTATTTTAAGTCTACTATATAAATTCTCATTCTGATAAAGCAAGTTCTCTGTATCAGTTTCACACCCACCTACTGGTTGCCCCTTCAAGATCCCTCTGTTTGGCTGGGGGTCCTCCTCCACTATCCGAGAATCCACGCCTAAACAGAAAATACTTGTGATCTCAGAACAAGTTTGGCTAACTTCAGGTCCACCTTAAACCTGCACAATCGAACTATATTTTGGCTTTATGGTCATGATATAACAACAAATACTCAGCTGTATCATCATCCACTGTTACTACTGCAATAAAGCATTTTAACATACTGCTTGGAGACCAACTAATTTAAACTTGAATTTCTGCGCTCGCTTAATCAAGTAGCTACATGAGAACAAGGAACGCCATGATGTTCAAATGTTCATATTTGTAATAATTTAAAAAGAGGAAAAACATACAAAAAAAATAAAATAAAATAATACACACACACACACACCCCCCCCGCCAATAAACCACTACTGGTATTACCTACAAGTGTTTTAAAATTCCTGTCAACTCGAACTCTTACTATTCTCCCGGGAACAGTTACCAGTTTCTTAATTATTGAGAGACTGATTTTGAACGATTTTAAAGATACAAGGCCCCAGAAACCACGTAACACCTCCCTTAACTTTCATGCTTCCCGTTATATTTCAGGCTAACAGCCGAAAGCATTAGGGAAACCCATGAGTTAAAATGTGCTATAACTCAGAATGAGAAGGTACGTTACATTACAGGCGGCGGTGGCATATAACCCCAAATGCCCCGTTGGCCCGTTTTTGTGCCTGCTCACTGAAAGAGCAGTACACTAAGCAACGGGATAGGAGGAGACACACAGAACAACCCAGAGCACGGACAACAAAGCAATGCCAGGGTGGCACAAACCCCACCGCATGCTTGTGCAGCTCCTTACCTTAGCAATAAGCTCCCACGCCCCCTACCTCCACCAGGGCCTGTGATGGCTAACAGTCTGTTTTGAGGGGGCCTGCAAGAGACAGCGGGCGCTGTTAGCGGTACCCGCTCGGCCCCCCTCCCATGCCGCGCCGCACGAGCGCCTCTTCGGGGCGCTGCAGCTCGCCCAGCCAGAGGTCCCCGCGGCCACCGCCGTCCGTGTCCCCCCCCCGGGTTGTGTCCCCGCCACGACGGGCGGACACCGCCGGCCAAGCCAGCCCCCCCGCGTGCTGCGCCGGAGAAGCGCGGATGGCCCGGAGCAAGGCGCGGGGTCCCGGCGGAGTGCGCGGGCAGCTCCTCATCACACACACCGCCCCCCCCCCGCACGCCTCCCCCCGTCTCCGGGACACCAGCACAGCGCCCCTCAGCTCCCCTCGCCTCAGCCCACGTCCCGGCCTAGCCTGGCTGCACCTCGCCCCCCGCCTCGCCTCGCCTCGCCTCGCCTCACCTCACATCATTGGGGTCCCTGCCCGTGAGCTTGCGGATGTTCTCGTCGACGTGCCTGAGGCTCTCCTTGGCCTTCTCCAGCTGCTCCTGCAGCGCGCGCACCGCAACCGCCATCCCCCCCGCCGCGCGGCCTACCCGGGGCCGAGCGCAAGGCACCGCTGGGTAGCGAGAGGAGAGGCTCCGCCCACGCGCGGCCCGCCTGGCGGCCCACCACTCCGGCAGCCGCGGGCTAGGACGCCGCAGCCAATAGCCGCGCAGCAGCCCTCCTCCGACAGCCAATAATCGGGCACCAGAGGAAAGGGCGGGTCCCGCGGAAAAGGCTCACCGACGGCATTCACCAATCACAGGGTCCAGAAGCAGACTGGCACCCCAGCCCACCAATTAGCGGAAACCCCTGCATGCCGGCTCCACAAATCACCACAAGCGCCGCCGGAGTGACGTCGCTCACAGCTAATGAGCATTCCCATTCGTCATTTGCCTGCAGCCCAATCAGAAAGCCACTTCGAGGACGTTTGTCCTCACCCGCCTGGGACGCACCCTACTTTTCCACCCCCCCTTGGGGCCGACGAGCTAGCACGCGGGCGGTTTAGGTGGGGGCCAATCACCGCCCCGCTACAGTCGCCGCCGTGCCAGGGGAGCCAATAGGCGGCGGCGTTACGGAAGGCTGGCGGGCTAGTCCGGTGCCGTGCGGGTCCGGGTGCGGCGGCCTGGGCCTCGCCTCCCATCCCGTCTCCAGTGGCTGCGCTGTGTGCGCCTCGCCCGCCGGCTGTCCGCTCAGCGGCTGTAGGACCCCATCTCCGCGCGGTATCCGCGGTGTCTGGCTGCGCTTCTCCCCTGCAGGCGGCCCGCGCCGTTGCTGTGGAGGGGCTGGGGTGAGCCCCCGGGCGCAGCGGCTGGAAGTGGAAGGCGAATGAACGAGTGACGTTCTGAAGGCAGTAAACCCCCACGCCCGTCTATGCCCTCTGGTTTCAGGAGCGAGGAGGGAAGGGGCAACTCCGCAGGGTCCTCCCCCCCACTCTGGTTCAGTCGCCGTCAGGGCACTCGCTTGTGGAGTCCCGGTTCTCGCCACCGCCCCAGGCAGCGGGCTCGGGAAAGCGATACGTAAACGCCCGTTTTCTGCCCCAGGAGAGGCTTCGGCCGGCGGCGGGTGGGAACGCCAAGAGACACTCCCGCCCGGGAGAGCCATGCCGGCAGTTGCCGCTGTGCAGCCGGAAGGGGCGGTGCGGCGACGGCGGTAGTACCCGGTCCGGCGGCAGCTGGCCGTTGCGGCGGAGCCGGTGTGGGGGCTCCGCTGCGGAGCGGAGCGGAGCGGAGAGGAGAGGAGATGGCGGACGAGGCGCTCTTCTTGCTGCTGCACAACGAGATGGTTGCGGGGCTGTACCGCGCCGCAGAGCAGGGTGAAGGGGTGAGTGGGGCCAGGGCCGCCCGGGGAGCCGCCCGGTAGCGGCCGGGGCTAACGCTGCGGCGGCGCCTTGTCTCTTGCAGGAGAACGGCCGCTGCACCACTAAGCTAGAGAGCATGGGCTTCCGTGTCGGGCAGGGGCTGATCGAGAGGTGAGTCCTCGCCGCGGCCGGCCCCTTGCAGTGCCCCTCTTCCTGTTCCCCGCCAGCGGGCGCTGCTGTCCTCGGGGGGGTTACGCTGCGGGAGCCCGTGCCCCTTCCTTACCGGCCTGCTGGGCCCGGGCAGGGCTCGCCCGCTCGGTATGGAAAGCTGCCGGGCTATGCATAGGGGTGTGCTGCTCTTACTAGACCTGCCATCCTGTTTTAGCTTCTCATTCTTGCGGGGACCTGTGTTTGAATACCACAGGAAAGTTTTGGAGGATGTATTCTTGCAGTGCTTTCTGTCATGAAAATGGAGTCAACGTGCACGGTTACTTTTAATGCTTACAATCCCTTTTAATTGCACTTAGACCTGCTTTGGTATGTTCCCTATTTCTGAGATGTTTCATGGTTTTCTTCTCCTTCATAAATACAATTTTACAATTGGCTACTATGTTTCTCGAAAACACACTGAGTCATTGGAACTTCGTAACTAAGCACATTGCCTCCTTGTTTCCCCAGGCGCTTTGGGGATGCTCATCCAACTTCGGCGCTCTCCTTCTGAGGTGGTGTGGAGACTCTGAGCTTCTGAAATCATGCTTTCATTTTACAGTGTGGTGCTTTAGTGTCAGATGAAGACCCTTAAGGAGGACAAAGGGAGAGAAATCTGAAATAAGCTAGAGAAAGAGATCCCTTTTTGGGAAATGGGAACAAGTTTCACGTTTGTTCCTTTGCAATAGTGCTTTTTGCACATTTGAAGGACTCTTTGAAGCAGTAGGTGTGAGCTCTTTGTTTTATCTTCTATTTAGACGTTTAGTTGAAGATAAAACTGATGCAGTGCTTTGCATCTTTCTGTACTTCAACTGTCTTTACTGGTCGTATAATTAAAACATTTATTCTGCTGTCATGTTGCAGGTATTAACACTTGCTCTTAAGTTCAAATAGTTGAGGAATACAAAGTGATGCCACAACATGCTGAAAAACTAATTTCTATAATGCCCTCAAAAATAATGTGCATAGTACCATTTTTTCCTCTTTTAATTGGTCAACTTGTGCATAACTTCGTTATTGATATATTTCTCACTTATTTCTTAGGTTTACAAAAGATACTGCCAGGTTCAAGGACGAATTAGATATTATGAAGTTCATTTGCAAAGACTTTTGGACAACTGTATTCAGAAAACAAATAGATAACCTAAGGACTAATCATCAGGTACTTATGCTGTAGAGTAAGATTTAACTTGCAGAATCAGTAAGAGTTTTGAGTTAGTAGCACATTTTTGTTTTCCTTAGTCTAGAGTTATAAGAAACCCAAAATGTTCGTTATTTGTTTTACAAGTATGTTAAGGTTCATGTTAGCATGTAACTTCAGAACAGAAGTTAATAACTGCTTGTGTTGTCTATATTGCCACCCTGTTTGGAAAGACTAAATGCTTTGAATTTCCTGTCGGCTGCTGCAGAGCTACAAACTGACAGGACAGTAATGGTTACAATTGGTTAACATTTAACCAGGAACTTTTTACTGTTATTTCCCAATAAATTTTAGCAGAAAACTAGTTTGAGAAAGTGATATTGCTGTCTTAACATCTATTTAAACAGAATGGCTGCCTTGAAGTAGTTTTGGTTTTCATTTTGAGGAGTATTTACAGTTTTCAGCAGTTGCACTCTACTGAACTTGTAAAAGAAACAGTGGAAAAGTTCCCAGATTTGCATGTTGGTGACACTGTATTGTGTCTATGTCCTTTCCTGCATCAACAGCCACAGTTCTTGCAGCAACATTAAAATAATTTTGCTAGAGTAAAACAATCTTCTTCCTTTTGAATGACTTTCTTATGGCCATTTTCTCATTGTATCAAAATTGAAACATGAGAATTTGTACAAGGATTGTGCCAAATAAAATAGGTTTTATTTTTCAGTGACCTGTTTACCAACTAATAACTTTAAGAGATAATTATTACCTTAGAAATCTGTTTTTGAATTCAAAGAAAGCTGCAGTACTTAGCTTAGGTCTCAATTGCATATGCAGCCTTAATCTAAGTTGAAGGGTTATGAAGTTCCAAGGTAGCACAGTCATTAACAAATTAAAATGACAGATGTAGAAAAAGCTATATTGTGTGTTCATACTTAATTTATTAAAGTGCATATTGTGGCACAAAATTGGAATATAGAAAATACCAGACTTTTAATTTGATCATCTGCTGGGTGTTGTTGTCCTGTGTCACTATTAAAGAAGATAATTCTCACTGAATTTGAGAATAAGAATGAAAATTAAGATTTGAATGTAAAAATCAGCATGCGTTTGGTATATTGACAAAGACTTTCTAATATGGAGCTATTGTTTCTGAGCACTGGAAGGACTCTTCCAAAAATGTAAACAGATGTTTTTTTAGGGTTAACTGATCATATTATTATCTAGGGGGTTTGTTGTAAACTCACAATTAAGTATCTTTTATTTTGACATTTCATATAAGTAAATAATACCGTTTCAATCACATGTACCTTCATCTAAAATTGCATTTTTAGATTTTTCAACCTGCAGACATTTATATCTACAAATCAAATCACATAAAGTACTGATTCCATCTTACCACCTATGCAACTAAAAAAACATTTTTTTTTTTTTAATAGGGTATTTATGTCCTTCAGGACAATAAATTTCGTCTCTTGACACAAATGTCGGCAGGAAAGCAGTATTTAGAACATGCACCAAAGGTACCCTTCAGTTTTATCTTCGAGATCTACCAGTTTGAATTACCTTGATTTATTAATGATAACTTAAAATTATGTACTTGAATGGAAGCAAACTCTTCAAAAGGGCAGCTAAAGTTTAGTCTCCAAAACCTGAGCTTTTAGAAATGCCCCTCCTTTTGGAACACTGGATTTGATATATGGTTCAAGAAATAGTCATAGTTGTTGTGAAACTTGCTGTTGCTATGTTTGAGTTACTTGATGGTAGGAGCTGGTCTGCCACCACCACATAAATTCTTTCTCTTTGTAAAGCATGTGCTTTCTGAAGTTTGTTTTTTTTTTTTTTTTTTAATTTCCAAAACATAATTGGAAGATGCTCTTTGTTACCTAGAACAAGCCCCTGAAAAGATCTTTCACCAATTCAAAATGGTTTTGAGTGTAGATGCTGAGTCAGAGTAATAGTTTAGGTAAGTAAAATCAGTGCTTCTGCAGAAACTCTTACACAGCACTTTGGTTCAGGCAGATTAAGAAATGGGGCATTCAGTTCCATTTTATGGCCTCTTAATCTTCACAGTCATCACAGTTGCAGGCTACTGTCCTTGGGGTTTTTTTTCTTGGTGTTTGGCAACATGTTTCTTCTGTTTTGCAGCATATATTCTAGATATCTGTATGCCTTTGTATTCTAAGATGCGGTCTGTGCAAGAATGCTGTCTTGGACTATTTCTTCTTCATTGACTTTAATACCAGTTGCTAATTTAGTCACGTCTTGGGAATAATCATTTTAAGAATATGAAGTTCTGACAATGTTGTCGTGGTTTAAGCTTCTCATGCAGTTTGCTCACTCACTCCCCCCTCTTTCTTTGGCACCCAACGTGGGGCATGAAGGGTTGAGGTAACGATAGGATTAATAGTCACTCGTCACAATGCTGATTTATTGGCTCCTAACATTGTTGCTCTTAATTCTCTTGAGTTCACAGTTTCAGCCTGTTGTACCTTACAGCTGCTATTTGCTGTCTTAGTGTTTATCAGATGTGGGGCTTGGGCTAAGGTTCTTGTTTCATTGTACTTTCTGGCAATGACTTGTAATATGGGCAGGCTCTGGCAGCAGGGCGAGACGGATGTGTATGTGGACTTGTACCTGGCCGTCCGTCTGCTCTTCACCATCCTGGCCCTCATCCTCACCTCCATCTTCATGAGGCTGTGGGAAGCAGAGGGGGAGCAGCCCCGGGAGCTGCTGGTGTCCAAAATGGCCAGGGAGAGAGGTCCCAGGGACCAGGAAGAAGGGAAGGAGGAGGCGGAGGAGCTGAGCCCCACAGCAGCCGAGAGCATCCCCCGGCAGCCACCCGCCAAGCCCCGCGAGCCTGAGTCCCAGGAGGATGCAGGAGACCACGCAGCAAGGCAGAGGAAGATCTGGACTCAGATGAAGAGCAGCTGGTGGTGAGAGCCAGCAAGCACAGCAGCTACACCAGCCCCAGTGACAGTACAGCAGCGTCATTTGAGAGCTCTGAAGGTTTTGAATGGCCTTTGGGTACCCTTGAGACCTGCCTGCTGATTGTGATGGGGATCAGCATGTTGGCACGCATACAGAGTGTGTTTTACCCACAACCATTTTGTCTGGTACTGAAATTTAAGCAGAGTCAGGTTTGGGCCTTGTCTGGGGGTAAATGATGATGTAGGAGGACCAAGAGATTTTCCCCAGGGTTGGACAGTCATGGGTAGCAGGGTGTGTGGGACAGTATGGGCAAGTATCTAGTCCACTGGGCCTCTCCAGTGCTTTGGAAGCATTGGAGATGGAAGGCAGCTGTACGGAGCCCCTAATGACAAGCTGCAGAAACTGCTGAAGGTGAGGGTGAATTATTTTGAGCCTGGTGGGCCCATGACACTTCAGGCCATCAGGGCAGAGATGCAGCATACAGATGGACTCATGATCGAGGGGTGGACTTAGCAATGGACATTATTGCCCAGTTTATTCAAGAGTGTGAAGACTGCACACGGCCTCCCCTGCTCTGAAAGACTGTTACAAAAGATGGAGCCCAATATCATGGACTGGATGGACTCAGCAGCTTTATAGGGATTGGTCCATGCACTAAGGGATGATCTCTCTCCCGCTCTGTGTGTGATATACATGTATATATTGAAAATGTGGGATCTGAGCATGACATGAATGGTATGGAATAGGGGTGGATACTCTCCTGGGTTCAGCAGTAGCAGTCATTTTTCTCCTCCTTAGTAGCTGGTGCAGTGCTGTGGTTTTGACTTTCAGCCTGGGAGCAGCGCTGATAACACCGATGTTTATAGTTACTGCTTAGTAATGTTTTGTCTGACCAAGGACTTCCTGAGTCTCATGCTCTGCCAGGGAGGAGGGGAAGCCGGGAGGAAGCAGAGACAGAACACATGACTCAAACTAGCCAAAGAGGTGTTCCATACCACAGCATGTCATGCCCAGGATGTAAAAATGAGGGTCAGAGACTTGGAAGGGTGGAGTTCGCTTCTGGGTCAGGCTTGGTATCGGGTGTTGAGCGGCTGTATTCTCTTCCCTTGTATTTCCCTGGTCATCATTACTACTGGTGGTAGCAGTAGTGGTTTGTGTTATACCTTAGTTAATGGACTGTTCTTATCTCAACCTGTGGGAGTTACATTCTTTCGATTCTCCTCCCCATCATCCCGGGAGCTGGGGGGAAGAAAGAGGGGGGAGTGAGTGAGCAAACTGCATGAGAGGCTTAAACCACAACACAGATTTAATGGAAATAGAAACAAGTGACTCAAGATATTTGTCTTGTTAGAGACACTCTGTATTGTGAGTTCTGCTGCACCATGTATCAGAGCTTTCATCTGTTGGAGATGAGGAAGTCTCTTGAGCACAGTAGCAGAACTTCCATAGTTTTATGTTGTCCAAGTGCTATGTCTTGTTCTTGAGTACTTAGTTTCAGTCTTTAGCAACAAGCTTCAGCCTTCACATTTATTAAAAATGCAACTTTATATTTAGTATTTAGCATTTACCTGTGGATTAATCAGAGGAGGCCTATCAAATTTGGGAATAAAGAGTATTGTAACAGCTGAAGTTTCATCAATGCCTGCATGTAAGTAGTTCTTGGAGTATTCAATTATTAGCTTACTTGGTAACTTTCTTTATTGACTTCATCACTGTATAAGCATTTTTCAAGGTGGGATTAGTTTGAAGCTGCTGGGCCATAGGAGTCATTATGAACTTCATGGTACAGCTTGTCACTAAATGCTTTAGTATTCAGAAATCAGTGACAGAAGGTGAACCTCCATGAGACTGAGTGGAAAACAAAACTAAAAAGTTGTATTTATATTTAAACATCAAAT
The DNA here is from genome assembly GCA_017639245.1 of Myiopsitta monachus. Lineage (NCBI taxonomy): Eukaryota > Metazoa > Chordata > Aves > Psittaciformes > Psittacidae > Myiopsitta > Myiopsitta monachus. The sequence goes on along the minus strand of CM029924.1, from coordinate 32,513,257 downwards.
GCATAGGGATGTATGTCCAGGCGGCCATTTGAACAAGTGGAGAGAAAAATAACCAGAACAGCTCTTTCTCTACAGAAGTTATTAAGAAAGAATGAGAAATCCATTGTAACTACCCAAGCTGCTTAAGGTGGATTAAAAACTTTCCACAGTCGTTGCATGAATTCTAAATTTAGCTGACAAAACTGTTGTGATGTGAGAAATGGATCAACTTAAAAAAAGAAAAGAAAGAAAAAGCAGTTCAGCTGGAGTTAAATTTAATGCTAAATTGCTTTAAAAAAAATAATGTTGATACTTTTATCTGACTCTTTTTCTTTGCAGGTAAATTTCAGGTGATGATACAGAAGATGTAGAACACATTCAAATGTGGGTGTCTACCTTAAAAATCCTTTGTGTGTGGATTCCATATCTTGGTTCAGCCATGTATGTAGTTTGTAAATTACAGCAGTGCGCAGCACAATTCCAAAATATATAATAAACATTCAACAAATTAACTTAACACTATCCTTGCATCTTGGTATGAAATTTATTCTATACCAAGGTATTCATATCCACATGATAAAAACTGTCTAATCAAATGTTTTCATCAAAATATTTCAGTTACCAAAGCAGCACATATGGAAGACAGGAAGCATGTTTTGAGCACAGAGTAAAAGCCTGACCAAGACTAAACTGCATTAAGGAACTAATGTTTTGTGTCACCTTACATGAATGCCCAACTGCCTTCCTCTGTTCACTCTGAAGCAATTGTTTTTGTATTACTCTAAGGAAGCCATTAGCAAATGAACCAAACCCCTTCATTAGTGGTGTTCAGTGGTAGCTTAGTTCTTCTGTAGAAATGATATGGGGCAGGAGAGACCTTATTTCTACATAGTTAAACAGTTCCTCCTGCCTAATTAACAACTGGGGTTTTTTTGTGTCAGAATAATTTTATGGCTAAGATCATCTATACTGGCTTTTGCATAAATTCAGTATTAACATAGTTGTTTTTAATTGCTAGCTACAACTTACTTCAGTTATGAGCATGTGCAGGAAGATGATTATGGCCTGCAACAAGCTATAAAGACATCACCATGACTCTTGAGGACATTGGGGTTTGCTAGATACTGCTTGTTAGAAGATTTGCATAACAGTATATCTCTTGCTATAGGTAAGCATGAAAACATCTTGTTAAAACTTTTAATGAACTCTCCTGTGAAACCTTCCTGTTGATAGCTTCAGGCTTTATACATTTAAATGAATCACAACAGAAACTTAACGGTGTTCATTCAGAAGTGTGAGAATGCCTTGTGATAGCGAAGCAGCTTTCTACTTGGTATAGACCAGCATATAACAGGCTAGATAGAAAAGCTCATGTATTAAGATAGCACCTTTGATTGTTGTAACTACGTTTTGTGTTGGGAGAAGTGTATGCTGTCCAGTTTCACGGTAGGCAAGACCTTCCGTAAGCTCTAGGAAGGTCTGAAGTTTGTAATGGACCAAACCTTTTCTAGGGAGCTGCTACAAGCTGGCAAACTATAGATTATAAATGCAATAACCAGGAGTCTGTTATACTTGAGCTTAAGATGGTTGAAATTCAGATCTTTCCAGGTACTGCGAATGCTAGTTCAGATTAGTTGTAGCTGAATAAATTGACAGTTCTAGGAAACATCTAGAGCAGAACTCAAACTAGCAGAGTGCTGTCCCAGTGTTTATAGATGAAAGTAATTAAAGTAGTATGGTACTCAATGGGGATCAGCTGTTTGACTGAAATGTTGGGTTCTTATACTAGTGGTTTATAGGAAGGCTATGGTGGTTGCTTACCTTCATTCCTCAGACTTGTTTGTAACTGTAGGGGTAGAGAATCAGCTAACTAGTATTCTCACATTTCATAGGTTCTTCAGTTGCCAACTCCTGCTTTCAACATGCTGAAAATGTTACTAAAAAGACTAGAAATAATTTGCAGTGTATGGACATCTCAGTGTCATCACTTCAGGCATCTGCAGTGTGGTGGACATTCAGTATCATAGACCATATAGAATCCTTTCTACTTACATCTCCAGAATTAAAAATCTAGTAGTTACTGCAATTCAGTTTGACTTTTCACTTGGCATTTAAGACTACTATTCCAGATGCAAAAGTGCCAATCATTCAAAGACGTACTAAAGGTTTATTGGTAACTGGTTGTAGTTAATGATTATTAATAGCAAGGGGAGGGACTTAAATTCTACAACAAATCAAAAGCAGGTATCAGTTAACACTGTTCATCAATTTGCTGCTGTCAACAGAATTCATAGTTCCTTTAACATGAACTTTTAATTACTAAAGATAATTAGAACCAGAGGAGTCATATATGTACCAAGCAGATGCTGATACTCCTAATGAAGCACTCCATGTTAAATACAAATAGGCAAGCTCATGTATTTGTCAAGATACCATACAGAAAATAAATTTGTTCACTGTTTAAAAAATGCTTCTATTAAAAGCACTGAATACAGCTGTGTAAATTTCACTGGTTTCTGCAACTGTTTACTAAAAAGAGCATTATTACTCTGAAAGTAATAGTGTTCATGTTTTATTAAGTTGTTTAAGAAACTTAGTGGTTATAGTTGAACTGCTTAGCCATGCTTAAGCTCAGGAACCAAAGCTTGAAATAACACATTCAGTCCTAGTTGTGTAGATTTCTATGGTAAGAATGCTGTTGAATAGCAGGAAGAATGAGAAAAGCCACAATATTTATGAAAACTCTTCAAAATGCTTCAGTTAAAAAAAAAAAAAACACAAACAACCAAAAAAAACTTCAGTGGGTGTGTGTTAGATAAAGAACCACCCATCTGTACTGTAATCTCAGATTTCACTTAATAGCAGTGTCCACCAGATTACACATACGGTAGAAATTTCTAACCAAGAACGTAGTTTACAGAGACAGTACCTTGAGAGATGATGTCAGACACTTCACTGACCATTTTGTGATGAGGATGTCAAAGACATAGACAATTTGTGCTACAGCTCAGCTGAAGTTATTCATAGCTGTCCCAAGTGCATTATTGTAAGGGTGCTCTGAGAGGGTTGTATAGTACTTCAAGTCTGAACAGTGCAGTGCCTCACTGTTAACTCCAACAATGCTGTTTGTACTATGACAACACAAAATACTTGATATTCTCAAAACAGTCTAGGAAGGCTCATCGGCCAAGTCACGCTGATCGAAGTACCTAGTGGTGAGAAGTAAAATATGGTAAGAAACCTCTAATGCAACATTACTATGCTCCGAGTTGTGCTAGAAAGCAAGGGATCTAACTTCTTTCAGTGTTTTTACCATAAATATAGCTTTGCAGTTCAGGGGGCTTGTCTCAGGATACCAATATGCTTTCTTCACTCTTAGGTGTATCTCAAGTCCTTTTACCTAAGTATATTTGCTACATAGGCCCAGGGTACTTTAATTTATTTCCACTGTCAAAGAATCTAGGTTAGGACAAGTAATTACACATTTTATTCTGGACATCCTCTACTGTTTTAGGTATGTAAGTTGCATTACCTGCTAACTAAGCAGATTATCAAGTTCAAAGCTGATATTTGTTCTTCATTCTTGTTCGCCTGAAAGGGGAATAAATATTACAACAGTTCGTTTGTTACCCTATGTCAAACAGAAAAGCTGTTACATGCTACACTATGTGTTTGTAATCTTCCCTTCATCCTCAAAGCAAACTTAGGACATGAAAAATTACTTACCAAGAACTGAAAATTCATTCATCTTATAACTTGCTAAGTCCAGCAAGTCCTTTGTGAAATATAGCATTAAATCTTACCTCTAGTACTCTGACTTCTGAGCATCGTCTTGCCAGCTGTCGAATAAGGGAGTGAGCTTCAGGTAGCAAAGGTTTTTCAAGGCATGCCAGCAGTGCATAAAGCCATCTACCCTGTGTAGATTCAAATAACAAAGTTTTTAATTAGGAGCATTTCATTGAAGTTTCATGCAGTTCTTGTTATATAGAGCAGGACTGGAGCATAGGTCTCAAAACAAAATTGCATTTAAGTGTTACTGTCAGAATTGAAAATTTTGAAAGCCCAATGAGACACCACCCTAATCAAAGTTTTGACAGTAACTGAAAATGATACATACTCTTCAGAAACGAAAACATTTTCATAGAGAACTGTGAACAATTTATCCCTTGTTTAATGTGTTCATGTGCAAGTAATTAGAATAAATTAAAAATTACCAGTTCTGGAGTAAATTTTTTCTCCCCAAACCAGCTGATCAGGTACTCCAAGACAGTGGTTACTGTTGCCTTTAAAAGAGGAACAGAAAGAGACAATAAAATAACCTGCAATGTTTTGTTTCACTGTCCTTCTACCCAAAGGATTATATTACATGAAAAGCAATGTGATTTTAAAAAATTATGCACACTATGAATCTCTACTGTGATGCTATCTAGTATTTATTCCACATTGAAGTTACATATAAGGGTAAAACAAGTGTTAAAGCACCAGTTCCTGGAATGAATGAATTTTCTGTGTCAACAAAAAGTTATGGGTAAGTAGCTACAGATAAGGAAAGAGGTATCACACTGACCGGTTTTCTATAAAGGCAACTAGAGAAAACGTAACAGCAAAGATAAGTGCAATTCTTCCAGCCTTGCAATTTATGTAGGAGTTCACAAGTGTCAGAACTACACTTAAAACACCGAGAAATCTTAAAAAGATTGAAGCATCTAATGTTAAGCACCTAATGGGACCTTTATCAAAAAAAAATTCAAACATGAAGTGTTCTTGAGAAATTACAAGGACAAAATACTTTTAAAACTAGGCACAATACATGTTCGCTAGTGAAGCTGTCTGTAGCTGAAGGTCAGATAATGATTGTTTTCCTTGTAAGTGTACAATGAATTGCAATTGTAATAAACAGTTGCCTACTCTAGCACACAAAAACAGGCAATACCTGCAACAGATAGAATATGAGTAATAATGATTTATATGAGAAATAATGATTTATGCAATGTCACTATGTAATTCTAAGAGGTAGGCTTACCTGATTCATTCTGCTTACAATACTTAGCAGAGGGGGAAAGCCAACCTGAAAAAAATCAAGTTGGAAAATGCAGACATTATCATAGACATTTTTGTTCTAATTTAGAACATGCCAGCATTTTAATGTGGTGCTCAGAAATCTGTAGTGATTTGAAAGTCTGTTCTGAGCATTGAAATCCGTTTTTAAAAAGTCTTCAACCAAATTCAAGGTAAGGTCCAGTCAAATTTGGTATCAAAGAACCTTGCTTTTCCTGGTATCTGTTAGTTTTATTTTTTCAAACTACAACAGTGAAGGACACGTTTATAGCGCGTATGAGGAGAGGAGCCACGTATCACCATTCAAAAAAACACTAAAGCAGATTATGCAGAAAGCTTTCCCTTCAGTTCAGTGAGCAACAAAGTAGTGTGCTTTAACCAGTAATATGAAGAAACTAATTTTTTGACTAAAGGGACAGACTTGTTTTCTGCTTCACTTGGTTTCCACTTAAAGGGGAAGAAAAAGGGGAATAAAAAAGGGAATTTCTGGGCTCACAAGAGAGTCTGCTTTCTACGTAGCGGAAAGTGGTAATAAACAATAAGGTTGTTTCTGGCAGTTATTCTTGAAAACAGCATATGAAAATTAGATGTAAGTTCTATACTCACCTTTATGTAATCGATTCCTAGACTTTCATCATCAGATTGTGTATCTATTTCTGAGTATATTCTTTCACCCAGGCAGAACTTCTTCCAGCCTTCTTCATCCTCTGGTTTTGGCTAAAAATAAATGAAAACTGTGCAATACTGCTATATTGAAGACACCAAAGAAAAGACTTGATATGATCAAGATGTTGCATTAGACTGTAAAGCAAGATTAACCATGGATTTAATGACCTGAACCACCCCCCCAGCACTGCTATGAATTCTACTCACCATAGTAACATTGCTATCCAAATGTTGTGACTGCCAGTGATTTCGGTGCTTGTTCAGGCTCTGAGTAATTAAAACAAAACCATGGTTCAACTTTGAAGTTATTTTATCCTAGCCATAGCTACTCTTCATTGTTCTTAAAATGCATAAAATGTCTATTTTATGATGTTCTATAAATCAGTAGAGGCATAACTGGCTAAACAGTTGCCATGCTTCTTAGTATAAATGAAACAAAGCTGCTCATGCTTGGTTTTTGGAAGTAATGTTAAAGCTGAAGGAATTTTAAAGTCTCTAAAGCTTACAAAAAAAGCTGATTTAGTCCAAAACCACACATAAAGCCAATATCCTGTTTCCAGCAGTGGTCTGTATCTCTATCAGATATCTACCGAACTGTTATAAAAAAGTAGGCTTTCCTAGGGTATTTCTTCTACCTGACAGGGATACCATAGAATAAAAATTGGCCTGCTTGACAGTTTCCTGTGCAGAGTGTAAACTTTTCATAACAGAAGAAATTTTCCCCCTATTGTAGCAGTAAAAGTGACCACTAAAAATGCTGTGTGTAACAGCAGCTGATGCACAGTGTTTGAACAAGTGACTTCTGATGCTCTTTTTATTCTCAAATATTTTTTAGAATACTCTAGTACTTCACAGTGTTAATTCTGGCACAGATGAGAGGACAATTCATTTTGGTATAGAAGTAGTACCTGTACAATTAATATACCTTTAGATGCAAGTTTGCTTGTTCTACTAATATCTCAGATTATGCACAACACATTATGCAATGTGATGCCTTGTAGAAATAAGGGCTAGCTCAGCTAATGTTTACAGTGTATGTGCAGCAGTAAAGACCCCCACCTTCACCGATTTATTTCCCTGACAAAACAGGGTAAATGGGCTCATGCAAAATTGAGTTCTACAACAGCTTCAGTGCAGTTGGGTATTTAAGAGCAGGGTGCAGTAGGGAAAGGTTTGTGCTAACACAACCTTGCAAATATATTTTACCAAGTCAATCTCTCTCCTTGTATTGGGTGCCACCACTGTCAATATTCTAAATGGACACTGTCATATAGTATATGAATCTCCTTATGGGTTAGAATCCACTTGTTTTTTCAATTGATGTCGAGTTCTATATAACACTCCTGCTGGCACTAGATTTTAATATAACCAGATAACATCACAGGGGCTTATGTCCTCCCTCAGCTACTCAACATCATTTAATCTAAACACCAACAGATATTTTGCTGAAGTTGAAGCAGATTTTTTTCTTTAAACATGACTCAAGAGTTTTATCAGCAGTTTAAAAGCTACAGAGCATATAACGAATTTTTCCCCCCAAGAACTTAAAACATTTGCCTACAAACATCTGTCCTACCATAAAGTCATAACACTTCCATACTAGATGCGAGGTTGTCCCTCATAAACACAGGGGTGTTCTACCCACAGTGTCCCTCCCCCCCCCCCCATTTTGTACCTGACGAACAGCTGAGAAATTGGCCACTTGCTGCTGCTGCCACTTGAGTGTTGGGGAGTATCCTTCAGGAGCAGGCTGACATCCAGAAATCTAAAAAAACACTGGCAATAATTATAATGCAAAGAAAGAAGAATCCTTAAGACAGTCAGTAAACATTTACTATCAGGTATACAATACTCTTTAAATCTTCATTTAAGAAAGGTAATCCCATGACCATATCCAAGACTGACTTATCAACTGGTTTAGAAAAAAATTCTTCTGACTCTTCTCATATGCAAATAAGAAGAAAACTGAAGTATACAAAATACGTTGTCAAAGAATTACTTAAGGTCTCCTTTCTAGCAGTGTTCTGCTTTAGATTTTCCTGTTTATAAAAAGCAGGGATGCTATCCTTATCTTGGACAGTTGCTATGAATCTGAAGCATTCTACTTGCCAAGATAGTAAGTCAAGGAAGAAAGAAGACCACAAAAACATGTTTTAGAATTAACATTTTTATTTATTACATTATTTCTAATTTAACAATTAGAATTGACAGTTAAGTAGATACAACCTCTTTAAAGATTAAGATGAAAGAGTTATTAAAAAAAAGATAAAATCTTTCTAGAAATGCTTAAGACCATCACTACAAAGACAACTGAAGAGAATGGTCACAGAAGTTACATGGTTATATGTCAATACTAGAAACTTTTCTTGAGTAACAGTAGTAGTGACATTTCAGATTACAGAGTTTTCACTAGAGAAGGACAATCTTGGTCTCTCAAACAACTTGAACGTAGATTGAAAAATCAAGCTGGCAGGGACAACGTGACAACAGAAAAATCTACTTGGGCAGTCAGGAAACAGTGCAATAAAATATTGCACCAAAAAGGAAAGAAGCAGTGCTGAAATTTCATCTAACTTTTGTAAAGTGTAGCTGTATGTACTGCCCTTACAATAGATACATATTTAAACATAAATGTAAATATGGAGATAGCTTTCTAAAGTTTATACAGGTCTTACGATTAAATATTTGTGAATTTTAATTAAATATTAGATTTCCTGAGACAAACAGAACAGATTGCTGTGTATCAAGTAGCATAGACGTTATCAGTTTAGAGCAATTATAAAGCCTGCTGTTACCCAGCAGTGGAACAGGTGTTTCTTCAAACCCTGACATTTAATCTAATCCTGTAGATGATTTTAATATCCAGCAGTGCTATTTAGTTATGCCAAATATTCCCCAGAGTAGTACAAACTTCATATTAACATCTTCCCCATTTTTTTCTCTCTCACAAAAAAAAAAAACACACAACAACAAAAAACCCCAAAAAAACCAAACCAAAAAAACCCAAAGCAACGTGTAAAAATTCTCAAACTTACTGAAACATTCACTGTCTGCTTCTTCCTCAGTTTTCTGGGGTCTATTTGCGCCACGACCACATCTGGACATCGAGCTGCTTCAATCCTACAAAACAAAATCCAGTTTTTCCTGTTTAAAACCGGTGGTCATACGCAGCACACCTCTGAAAGACTACACCTGCACAAATCTTCGGTATGTAAAACACTGGATGCAGCCGGAATTCTTACCGAAGGCTTGACTTGAGAGTGATAGGTCAAGTACTCTCAGCTTCTACACAGCTGCTCCAGCCACTTCGGAGCTTGCTTACATTCTAACCCGCCTAAACCGCGTACCCCTTCCCGCAGCGAGGCCTCGGGAAGCCTCCCACCGCGGCTGGCAAGGACAGCCAGGCGCCAGGGCTCCCTCCTCCCGGGGAAAACCGAGCAGCACCGGTCCCGGAGCTGCGAAAAGCGCTGTGGGGCACCGGCCCGCCGAGAGGCACGCAGCGGATGCAACACAGCCCCGGCGAAGCAGCAGCAGCCTCGCAGGAAGCGGGCAGGTTTAGCCGCGATGCCGGACGGGGTCCCGCTGCGCCGGGAGCACCGGGGAAACGGCCCTTCTGGCTGCGGCTGGCGGGTTAGCGGCAGCACTGACAACGCGAAGCTCGACCCGGGTAGCACCGGCTGCTGCGCCGCTCACAGACGGGCGACGCCGGCCCGCCCACCACTCACTGGACGCGCTTCAGATACTCCTGGGGTGTCCTGGGAGGAACCGTGGGGTCGAAGTCCTCAGCCAAGTCACAGTCTTCCACAGGCAGTAGTCGCGGCATCAGCTCCTCTATACCCGACTCCATGACCTCACCGATACGAACACTCCGCGACGGCAGGGATCACCTAGCCGGGTGCCACAGGGAGGCGGTGCGAGTGAGTTCTCGCGAGAACGGCCGGGCAGGGCCAGGCCGTGCCGTGCCCACCCCTGTACCCCGTGGCAGCTGCCTGTGCGGTAGGGGCGGGCGCCTCTAGAGGCAGTGTGGAAGGCGGTTGTGATCCGTGCTGTTGGCCATCAAAACAGAAGGAGATGACCGTTAAAGTGCCTTCCAACCCAAACCATTCTGTGATTCTACAGTTCCTTGAAATGCTTTGAGGTTTATGATTGAAATCCATTACATAAAAGTTGATTGCTATAAATTTAAACAGAGATCTCGATCTGTAAGGGTCAATGCCTGAGTTTTTATTTTGTTGCTGTATAGTGGGAGTATCTACATGCCAAATCAAAAATGAGATAGCATTAGTACAAAGGGGGATTGTTTCTTAGTTAAGATAAAAAGTGGAAAGATAATGCTGCAATAATTTACGTTGTGTATTGTGAAATCCCTGTTACACAAAATGTCAATCTGTATATTATTTTGCCCATTAGTTTTGCTGCATCCAAAGTCAGTTTAGTGCTACCCACAGACCATCTAGTAGATCAGAGTTGCTCTAACACTTCTGATACCAGTTCAAAAAGAGCAATGCTTTTTCTTCCGCAAGGCTGTGTTTCAGCAGTTCTGAACAAACATCTACCCTAACTCCTCCTCTCCACTGGCTTTTGTTTGTTTTAAGGTGTTTCCAGAACCACCTACGTATAACAAGGAGTTTTAATTCTTAAACCCGGATCTAATGTCCTAGTTGAGGACCATGCAGCTGCTGCAGTCACCACTGGATATAATACCTGCTTAGCTAAAACTACTGTGATACCTCTGGAAAGGCTGACCAATGGGCAAGACAAAAACTTTGGTGAGTCCACCTCTAAAAAGTCGTCTTCCTTTACTTCAGCAATATTCAGAACTTATTTTTTCTGTTTGTCATGAAGTCAAGAACTGTGAACAGAAAAAGAATCCACAGATATACACACAGGTTAAATAACTTTCTATCCTTAGATTTCTTTTACTGGAACTTTCCATATATACGTTTAAAATGAAGTAACATGAAGTAACATATTTTTTAATTACTCCAGGGAGTCTTCCATGGATAGTAAAATTGTTCCTAGCAAGTTTTACCAACAATGTTGATGCAGTGGCTAGCAAATATGACTCAGTGGAAGAAGAGGAAGAAACTAGGAATGAATATTCTTTCTCCTCAACTGCCTAGTCCTTATGGAAGTGTACTTTTCCAAAGAAAGGGTGAGTTGCCATCAGTGGACATGCACTGCTGAGGGAAAAAAACAAAACAACTAACACATAAACTGAAAATTCTGCATTAAAAAAAATTGAAATGCTTTAACTGTACCCTCTAAGATTGGGAGATAATATTTTCCTATAATGAGTATACACCATGTTAGGATCCTATTTTCTATTCTATTGTTTTGCTTCTTGCTTTTCTCTGTAGTTTGCACCATCCTAACAGCTGCAAGACATAAGTTTAGAGCACTGGCTTGAGTCATTATGTAATGAAATTTAATTGTGCTAATGACTGATTAGGAATGTTTATACTGTTTGTTCTTAGTGAACTTTCAGAATAGTATACTTTCCTGTTCTTTCTTCTCCCCTTTTATGTGTCAGTTGCCTCTTTCTCTCTTGCAGTCTACAGGTTTCATCCTGCAGTTCTGACTTTGGGACTTGCCTCTTTTCAGCGTAACTTTCTGAGAATGTTTTGCATAGTGTTTGAGTAGGTTTGAAATTGCAACACTGAACTGCTTTCTGTGCACCTATCTTAAGTTACTTTGCCATGTTGCCCATTTTGGTGGTGGTGGGTGGTTTTTATAAACTGAGGAGGTTGCGTGTCCTTGGCAAGCTCCTGCTTTAATACTCCCACACCTGGCAGTGGTACTTGTGGATGTGAAAATGTAACATCCCTCCCTTTAAGTTCTTCTGTTGTTTACCTAGACACGTTTTTAGACTGAAGAGGACTGGCAAACGTCACTATAGATAGTAGTGGGATAGAAATTCTATCACGATTACATTTGATGTATTAGAAAAGAGAATGAGTGTGGTTTAGTTGGTGGTCATAGCATGTTTTCAGAGTCACAGTGAAGGAGCACAGTGGTAGCCAGTAGAACTTTCTCAGGCCTCTTCCATGCCTGTGTTTGTCGCACTGAGCTCTCTTTGGAAAGACAGAAGATATTGCTGCAGCCTTTTGTGACAGGCTTGTTTAAAACGATTCTGAAGTGCCCTGTGTCACCCTTGCTTGGGGTTGGGGGGTGGTGGTGTTAACTACACTGACAAACTGGGCGAAACTGTATGGTTACGTTTACGTGAAAGTTATTGTGCAGACAGTAAATAAACGTGTTCTATTGCTAAATAGTTATGAAGTAAAGCACTCTATCAGGCTAAACCCAGCAGGAATATAATATCAGTATCTTGTTTCCCAGGCAGTCCGAAGAGCGAGACTGGAAGAAATGGTCTTTAGAGACATCTGGAAATCGAGCGGGGAATTAAAACCACAAGCACACAAACGGGCAGGAGCAGTCGGGCCGGTGAAGCGAAGGTCAGAGCTGCGGGATGCCTGGCGCCAGCTCCGCTCCGCTCCGCTCTCTGGGGCACAGGCGGCGAGCCCGTGGCAGCCGGGCACTGCGCCGGACCGGGGGGAACCGTGGCGCTCAGCCCGCCCCGCGCTCTCTGCCCCTTGACGTGGCGCGGGCTCTCCCATCGGCCATGTTGGCCGCGTCGGCAGCGCGGGGGCGGGTGCGTGCGTGCGCGAAGGGAGAGAGAGGCGGCAGCGGCCGGTGCGCGGTGAGCGGGCAGAGCAGGGCCTGAGGAGGCAGCGGAGGGTGTGGGGAGCTGGAAAAAGGCGACGGGAGGAGACCCCTTCGCCGGTGACGTGGCTCTGCGCGGGTATGGAGGGCACTCCGGGCCGTGGGGCCGCCGCCCGGCTGCTAACCCAAGAGGGAGAGTGGGGAGGAGCTCCCAGCCTGCCCTTCCGAGGCTTCGGACGCTTGCATCGCCCTCCGTGGCGGTGGTGGTGGGGTCCCCGTGCGGCCTGAAGCTGCTCTCGGGGCCTCTGAGGGGCCGGGGGTACCGCCGGTGGCTGCTCAGCGCTGCCTGTCGTGTCCGTGGCGATGAAACCCGGCTGAGGCGGTGCGAACGGCCGCCGAGATCCCCGTTCTCTGCAGGGGCTGCCGGCACCCGGGTAGGGCCGGCGGGGCACGGCCTCGGCGCGGCCTCCGCTCTGCCGGGGGTGAGGTGCGTCTCAGTTCTGCTGCTGCTGCCCTGTCCTGCAGCTCCTTCTTGGAGCTGACAGCGGTGTCTTGAGGTATCAGTAAAGCTACATAGAAATCGTGTGTAGGCAGGCCGTGCTGCCTTTGCCTATGGGCTTTTTAATTTAGGTGGGGTGTTACATACACTGGTTGTTTAAAAAAAGAAAAAAAAAGTCCTCAGTTAACATACCTGGGTGAGCAGGTTTGGACGGTGGCTGTGTTTGAGTAGCCAAAATGAAATTCTCCTGTTGTCACTTTGACAGGTTGTGATTTTTTTAGATAACTGTTGAGTTGTTCTCCTTGTATATGGATGAATTCCTCCTTGGAACTGAAATGGATTTGTATCTGAAATGCTGATTTTGGCATGAAAAATTAATCGAAGGTTTGTTATTAATCTCATTTTGACAGAGTATGTGTATATAATAAACTGAAAGAATAGGTTTGTTTTAAGAAAAGTGCACTGTGAACTGTACTGATTTAGTGGCATTTAAATACATGGTGAAGTACTTTGGTCCATCAGTGCTAGAATCTTTAAAATGCTGTAGAGAGAAATGTGTTGTTTGTATGTGCTTGCAAGGACTAGTTGATATTATTTTGGTGATCTTCTGTGCTGGGACACATTTACATGTAGTGTGTAAATGTTTAATGGTGCTGAGATGAAGGAGGGCCTTCAGATTATGAACTGTTCACAGTTGTTTCTAGAGGCATTTCAAAATAATGCAGTTTTAAAGTAATTCAAACCCAAATGCATTTCAATTCAGCTACAGGATAGCTTTCCAAATGTCGTGTCAAACACGTTTGGTATGTGTGGTTGTTAGGAAGACCTAACTGTACTTTTGCATCTAGTCAGAGTAATTACATAAATACTGTTGTTTGCCTGAGAATCAGGCCTTCATAGTCGGATATAGTCAGCCTATGACATTATGCAGTTCAGGTGTGGCTTCTTTCTGTGACACAGAGTGAGATTGCCATGGTGCAGGGACACGAGGTAAATTCAGCTTCAGCAGCGGGAGTGAGGCAGCAAGCCAGGATGGTCTGACTGCTGGTCTTGTTGGGATGTTCTCTTCTGCAGCAAAGCTAAAGCAGTGACACCCCAACATGGGAGCTGTTGCTGTTCAGCTGTTCTGAAAATCACTTTTCTGTTTTTTTGAGGTGGGTAATATGTGTTTTGTGGCATTCAGGTGTATGAGGTTTGGTATGTAGCCTGTCAGTCAGGTGGGTTTGCTCTTCTGGTGCAGTGTAATACATCTCCACACCTGTCCCAAAAAATGTGTCTGCATAGTTGTAGCAGTGGTGCTGAAATGTAAAGAAACTCGTCAGACTGTGAGTTTCACATTTAGTGAAGGATAAAATATGTCAGCATTATTGGCTCTTAGAAAGGAAGAAAAGAATGGAAGAAAAGGTGGAGGAAAACTTATTAGCAGGTTCTGCCTTCTGGATCGGAAATACACATTTTACTAGAAAGCAGAAGTATTTTACTCAGTAAATCCAACAAATCTTATATGATACATTTGCACTTTATTAGTCACTGCACTGTACGTGGCCTTCTGAGGAGAAAAATAACGCCCACATAAAACCATTTCAAATGTAGCTGGAGTGAAATGTGGAGAAGAGACTTCAAAGTCCAGTACAGGAAGTGTGAGTTCATGTACAGAGATGGAGTTGGTGGACTTTGTAGCAGATGCCTCTGGAATACCTGAAATAGCCTTTAAGCTGTAATTTCTTCATGCCTTCTGAGGAAGAGAATGTGGATATAACACACAGGTGATAGCACCTGTGGAAAACTTTGAGAAGGGTACTCTGTTAAGTTTGCCTCTTAGTCTGTATTCTATAGGAACAATTTTTATACTGCTTTTTGTACCTATCATCACATGCTGACAGTTGATGATTTCCTAATAATGCTAACTGTGGAATGTGCAGCTTCTGTTTGGGTTATGGATGTTGCTAATGTTTTCTTAAAAGTCAGCATTAGAATAAAATCAATAAATTGAACTGTGATTTAAAAGAACTTGAAAAGCTTTTAGCAGTCATAGAAATTAAAGGTGCCATGCCATTGTAATTTTAGTAAAGAGAGCTAGGTCTTCATAAATGGAGTTTCCAGGAGCCTCTCTTAGCATATGAAGTTGCAGGACTAAGAAGTGTTGTGAGAATTCCTGATTTAAGTCTCAATTCAAGAGGATTACAGTGTTTCTAAAAGCTGTTCATTGACTTAGTAGAGTCTAAATTGAGACCTGTATTTTTCCAGAGTACTTTCTAGGTGGTTCATGTAGGCTTTTACAGTGCATTCTTATTAGGCAGTGGGAGTTCAGCTGTTCTAGTTACTGGAAAAACCTGTGTTTTATGTGCTCTAAAATGTACTTGGAAGCATGCAGCAGGTCAGGAGCAGTGTGTATATCGCTGGGGGTTTTGGGGCTGGGGGGAGAGGGCATACTTGCTGACTTTCCCAGGTCTTCAGATATTCTTTTCAGATAAACCTGTGTTCCCCAGTGCTTGAGTTACCGAGTAACTAACTGAAGAATTAGAAAGCCTTAAGTTGGTGCCCAAAATGGTAAATATGATTGTTGAAGGGTGAATCTTGATAGGTAATGTAGTGGAGTATGACACTTGTATTTCTGACACTTATTTCCTCGCACTGCTGTAGGAGTGTACTCTTGTGGAGTATCGTGTTGCTATTCCTTTATATTTACATGTAGGCTGCATCATGAGTTACTGAAAATATGGTTGGAAACCTCTTGCAAAATTTGGTGCAGCAGAAGTCATGAACAAAGTACACTTAGAAGAAACATGTTTTATTTGATTCTTAAAAGAAGTTAGAGGATTAAACAGTTTGCAAGAATGAATGATTCTTGAATAATGAAGAGAATGAATAGCTAAACACATTAGTGAAAGTCCTTAAAGCAGTGTGTGGTTTTTTTGTTGTAAGCAAGTCTTTTTTTATAGTATGTGCTGCATGATCTCTGCACTCACCATAGAATTATTGCTTTAGTTCCCATATTCCTTGCCTGAGTTTGTTGCTTAAGTCAGGAAATGATCAGAAGATGGACTATTTAATGCTATGTATTTAACTTGCAACATGAAATACTTCTTCTTTTGAAGAGTTTCCTGCATCCTAGGAGTCCTAATTTTCTTTTGTTTCACCTTGGAA
This sequence comes from Myiopsitta monachus, assembly GCA_017639245.1. Lineage (NCBI taxonomy): Eukaryota > Metazoa > Chordata > Aves > Psittaciformes > Psittacidae > Myiopsitta > Myiopsitta monachus. Next base: position 32,497,242 of record CM029924.1, on the reverse strand, counting down.
TTCTGTGCATTGCTTTTAGTATTTAAGAAGTGCTACTCTGTGTATTGATTGTAACTCAGTTACTGTATTTGAATGTATGACTATCATGAAGTGCATTCAGTGGTTAAAAATGTTTGCATTTCAATGTTCTGCTAATGGTTATCTTTTTATTTTAGTGATAAACAGAAAAGTTGGCCATGACAACATTCCTGGAATTTATCCAGCAGAATGAGGACAGAGATGGAGTTAGATTCAGCTGGAATGTTTGGCCTTCAAGTCGTCTTGAAGCCACAAGAATGGTAGTCCCGGTGGCTGCCCTCTTCACGCCACTGAAGGAGCGGCCAGACTTGCCTCCTATTCAGTATGAGCCAGTTTTGTGCAGTAGGACCACATGTCGAGCCGTTTTGAATCCCTTATGGTAAATCTAATCCGTATGTTATGCCAATATTTTACTTTACAAACAATCTTTAGGATAGTGCCAGTTAAATTATGCAAAAGATCTGGTGTATTCAGGCATTCCTCACATGAGTATACAGATCAAACTTATAGATCTTAAAAGTTTCTGCATGTACGTTTGCATACGTAATTTACATCCTTAAAATGTAGCTTTCGTTTAACCAGTCTTTTCAGCATATTTAATTTAATTAATGATGAGGTTATGTTATTTTGCAGGAACATCTTGTGAGTTAGTATACTTCTGCATTTTGCCTCTAGAAAATTACTTGGATAAAAAGATTACTATGCTGTGGCTTTTTAACTACTGGGCCCTGATGCAGTTGAATTTCCATGTGAAATAAACTCTTTTACTGTCCTTAGGTCATTTGTAGACCAAAGCAGGTTAGCTGGTTTAGTTTACCGAAACAGAAGCTGAAAGATGTGATTGATAGATAGAGGTATCAGAAGTAGGCATGAGAGAGGGTGAAAAGCTGTTTAAGCTGAGGGATGATGGTAGCACAAACACTAGTGATTGTGTCCTGGTTATGGGTAAGTTTTGGTTGGAAGCAGAGGAAGAGTTTCATATGTCATTCCAGTCACAGAAATATGGAAAAGAAACAGATCAGTTTTTAAGGTGGAGTTTGATAGGCATGGGAAAGGTCCTGAGTGATAGTGGGAGATTAGACATGGTGTAAAAGATCTTGTAGAACAAACTTGATTTTATGAATGACTTGTGCCTGCCTGGGAAAAAAGACAGTTTCAAAGCAGATGTAAAATTATGTTTCAGTATTAAACAGATGCAGTGGCTGATTATAATGGAAATCAGACTTTGTGGAAGCTAGCTTCTTCAGAAGCATTATCTTTTATTGAGGGCTGAAAGAAAAATAATGGAAAGACAAAGCTGTGAAGGGTCAGTCAGATCCCTGGTGTTGCAGTGAAATGTGCCTCTACGTTTTTCCTGTGTCATGTATGCAAGTCATGACTGTTTATTTATCTATCTATCTATTTATTTATTTTTAACAGGGTGTGATTAGAGACTCAATTTGGGGGGACCTTTTGAAGCCTGTGTGGTGCTGTGTATCAGGGTAGATAGTCTGTAGCCTCTGAAATCGGTATTGATCATTTAATCTCAATAGAGCTGTGGTGTGTTTACAGCATGCTGGGATTTATCCAGAGGTTTAGTAATACTTTAAACACTCTTGCCCTTGTAGACAGAAGAGAATGTGACAGCAAGAAGTGTACACTGAAAACATGTAACATTTACTTTCCCCTAGGATGTGAGTAGGACTCCATAAGATAACTCTGTGGCATGAAGACACAAGTTGCATTTTTTGACATTTATTTTAACTATCTGAATAGCTATAAAAGTGTAGATAAAAGGAGGTAGGCTCACCAATTGAAAACAAAAGAAATGTCATTTTCACTAGAGAGAGAGCTCTTAAGTTGGAAGCTGTTTTTTTTTTTTTAGGGCATAATGCCTGTTTGGGATAGTCCCAACTCTGACAGCTAACAGGCATAGGCTGAGAAAGTAGTAAAACACAAAGGTAGTGAGAGTTAAAATGATTTGCCGAAGGTCATGCAGAAAGTCTCTAAGAAAGGTGCTGAGACTCTCTATTCTTAAATTTTGTACTTGCTTGTTTCCCTTGAATACCATTCTTCCTCTCTAATGACATAATTTGCCTGATGTGTAAGACTACATTTATTTTGGATTCGTAACATGGCTATTTAGATGAAAAATTATATTAGGAGGAAGCTTTCTCAAAGTCAGCGTGCTTTTGAAAAATAAAAATAAATGCATTTTGGGAACAGTGGAGGAAAACAAATTGTTCATACTATGTAATCTTTTCTTACTGTATTTTATAGCCAAGTGGATTATCGAGCAAAACTCTGGGCTTGCAACTTCTGTTATCAGAGAAATCAGGTAAGAAAATGGAACATTCAGCATACAGAAAGTGTTCTTCATAAGGTGAAAATGAGCATTCTCATTTTTCAAATTATAGTTGCAAACTGAAATTGGCAGCAAGAGCATGAGTGTGCAACTGTATATTCAGATATCGCATGGAGATTTTTTCCTGACAGCAGTAGTGAACATCTGTTATGGAGGAAAGTAGTCTATATGTATGGTTTTGTAGAAGTTGTAATCTTTTATTTATACTTAATTTCTGTGGTTTTATTTGCAGTTTCCTCCTACCTATGCTGGCATATCTGAAATGAATCAGCCAGCTGAACTTTTGCCTCAGTTCTCCAGCATTGAATATGTAGTACAGGTAAAATAATTAAATAAGATCTTCAACATCTATAGCCTTGCATATACAAAAGAATTAATTTCAATTTCATTTCTTTGCTGCATTTTAAGGGCTGCAAGTCTGTATGTGCTTATTAGTGCATCGAACATTTGTGTCACCAAATGGAAATGGAAAACATAACTCTTTATAAGAATGTAAGGATAACTTATAAGACTGTTTAAAGGCAAAACACTGTAAGAAGAGAGATCTCTTCTCTCTTACAATATTTCTGTTGGCTCTGTTTCTTTACCAGGAGTTTCATCTGTGTTTGTGTCGGTGGTCTGCTTACTGCAGTTTCTTGCTCAAATGCGCTTTAATTTCAGTTTAAATTTGTCTGACTGTTGATTAATCTCTCATTAATAATATGACTCTTAAGTTTGTGTTTTAATGATTATGAATTAGTTTTAGTTAGCTGGTTCAGAGGAAAGGACTAATACATATTCAATTCGGGTATTTGAATTTTAATCTTAATTCTTTTTATGGTTACTTGAATAGAAATAAAAAATGGACCTAAATCCCAAAGTTGTAAACATTTGCAATTGCAAATTTGTAAACTCTAAATTACATTTTTGAGGATTAAAATTTGTAAGACTTCAGTGAGGCATTCAGGTTATGAAGCGTGAACACTGAACAGAATCTCAGCTTTTTGCCAACTCTTGTAGCACAAAATAAGGGGGATACCTGCTCATAGTACAGCAAAATTAGTTTAGAGAGAATAAAAAGAACTGATTAGAGTAAAATTATGTGGTGAAACACTATGGAATGTCATCATGTTGGAGTAGTCTGTAGCTATGAACAGCTTTAAGACTATTATTGCATTCACCTGAAGCAATAAAAGCTCTTTGTATGTTAAGTGATTTATACAATTGGCACATGCTTCACATCCTGACGTCCTGAAAGGTTTTTTTATTTTCTGCTGTAGTAAGCATTGCATTTTTATGCAGAGTTCATTATGGTAGAGGTTTTTTTCCCTTTTGTCTAGGGTACTGATTACTACTTCAGAAGGAGCTAAGTTAGATGGAACATTGACATTACTGGTATAGTTGAAATTAAAACTTTTGCAAATAGCTGTTCATGTGATTATATTTGTGTTTCTTAAAGCGTGGTCCTCAGATGCCTTTGATATTTCTTTATGTTGTGGACACATGCATGGAAGATGAAGACTTGCAAGCTCTGAAGGAATCCATGCAAATGTCACTTAGTCTCCTGCCACCAACTGCGTTAGTAGGTCTCATTACCTTTGGCCGAATGGTGCAAGTTCATGAGCTTGGCTGTGAAGGAATTTCCAAAAGTTATGTCTTCAGAGGAACAAAGGACCTCTCTGCAAAGCAGCTTCAGGTAATGCATAAAAGCAAACAATGAAATTGTCAAGGTGATGATGGCGAAGTGCTTCAGATAGTCTGTAAGCAAATTTTATAATAAAATCTCATGTATTTGACTACAGGAAATGCTTGGGCTTACAAAAGTAGCCGTTTCACAAGTTGGTCGGGGTCCTCAAGTGCAGCAACCACCACCGTCTAACAGGTAATGTGCTTAAAACATCTGAATAACATACTTTGGCTACCCTGATTTACTGGAAAACTTATGTTTTATGACAATGAAAACAATCACATCAATTGAACCTTTTGATCAGACACAAATTTACAGGGAGAATAATAGGTATAGCCTGTTTCTTTCCTACAGTTTGCGCTGGGAAGAAAAGACTTAATGGGTGATAGTAAAGTCATCTGGATAATGCTTCAGAAATGATCTGAGAGAATGTTACATAGGTGTATTATAGATGGTTGGTGTGGTGGAAAGTGTTAATGGCTGCTGTAATGCTCCTTCCTTACGTGGATATCCAGTTTTGCCTTCCCTTTTTCTTCCTCTTTCACTCCTCTCCCCGCCCCTTTCCTTCTGTCTCTCATTTGGAAATTGCAGGTTGGTGTTTGATTCTCCTGTGTTTTCCTTTATGACATAGAAGAAATCTATGAAATGATAAAAAAGAGAGTTTTGCAGTCTCTGCCTTCCAGTAAATAGCTGCATTTGTAGACAGCCTGTAGCAGAGGGCACAAAGAATCCTTTATATAGTTAGTGTTTCTTCTGATCTCTGATTTTCACTGAAGTAGCGAAACTTGAGCTTCTTTTTGAGATTCCTAGGTCATCATCTGCTGTGTTCGTTTGAGTATGCTGTGTTCGTTTGAGTATGCATTGGATAGTGGCAATAAGTCTTTAAGTCAGCAAGTTTTTGGTTTACAAGCTCTTCGCTGAAATTCTTAAGCTGAGCTTGCTTAATAACATGTAGTGACACCAAACAGCATTATTTTGGGGATACAGAGACACTGCTCTGAATTCAGATTAAAATACAGAGTTAGACGTTGCTAATATGTGTTTAATATATTGCTAGTGAACAACTGATTAAATTTTTATTTAAGTTTGTATCTAAACTAATTTCATTTATCTGTTTACAGATTTTTGCAGCCAGTACAGAAAATTGACATGAATCTTACTGATCTTTTGGGTGAACTGCAGCGGGATCCTTGGCCTGTTCCACAAGGAAAACGTCCCTTACGTTCTTCTGGAGTGGCTCTTTCTATAGCTGTAGGGCTCCTTGAGGTAATAGCTTTAACTACAGTTATGCTGATACGTAAAAAAAATCATTTTGTTGCAGAAAAGCTGCCACAATCAATATGTAAAAGCCTTATAACTGATGCATATTAGATTTATATAACAATTCTGATGGATATCATACCTTACATGGAAAGAATCATTTTAATGAGGCAAAACTGAACTTTGAATTAACAGCCGATTTTAAGTTTTGGGACGGAAAAAGTACAGTTATTTTCAGAATCCTGTCAACGTGTTACATACCTGAATAGCTATTTCTTTTGTTGAATTTATAGCAAAACCTGATAGTTTTATTTTTCTTTTATTTTCTTCAGTGCACTTTCCCTAATACTGGTGCACGTATAATGATGTTCATTGGAGGACCAGCTACGCAAGGACCTGGCATGGTTGTAGGGGATGAGCTGAAGTTACCTATAAGATCATGGCATGACATTGAAAAAGACAATGCTAAATATGTTAAAAAGGGTACAAAGGTAAGAGATGTCAGTGGGTGACATTTATAGGCATCTTATCAGTAAGTTAACATTTACATTGTCTGGCATTGCAAAATACTGGTAGTAGCAAATGTCTGAAGGAGGTGAGAATTGTGTGGTTTTGTTTATCTGTCCCTGAATGTATGTCTTCAGGAGTTGCTTCAGAAATTTCAGTGTATTGAGTTAGGACTTTGTCTAGCTCACAGTAAAGTTCTTTGAAGTGTTTCTCTGGTTTAAGTCAGAAAAGATTTAGGTGACTAAATGGTACATTCAGAGTAAGGCTGTCTGCTTCTAAGACAGGTGTTCAAAATTGTGTCTGTTTGGGGAGGGTTAGACAGTAGAGTGTAGGCATAGTCCATTTCGACTTATGTACGTTTCCTTTGGCCAAGTGAACTGCGTCCAAAACCTGTTGAATTTGTCTTGACTGATTATAAGCTTAAAGTTATGAGCTTTAGTTAAGAACTTAAACAATCAGCTCAGTCATAGGCACCTGTCATTATAGGCACTTGAGATTAGAAAGGTATATTCAGTTCTGTGTGTTGGATATAATACTTAATGCAAAGTTTAAAAACAAAACACAGTGTCATTTTCTAGTTTAAATAGCAACCACTGGACTGTCTAGTATGAGTCAGGTTCTCAGCTGGTTGGAAAAAAAAAACCCAAGTGTTAAAAATTCCAGTCTTAATTTTAATTTCAGGAAAAAATGTGGTTTTAGCTTGTACTGAAATAATATATGAATGAAATCTGATAATGTTGTTTTTGAAAGATTTTGGGAGTTAGGATTTAATATGAAGATGAAGCCCGTTCACATTGTAGATCCTTATGAACTGAGTTTTCATCTTGGTTTTAGCATTTTGAAGCCCTGGCTAATCGGGCTGCAACAAATGGTCATGTTATTGACATATATGCATGTGCGTTGGATCAGACTGGTCTTCTGGAGATGAAGTGTTGTCCCAACTACACAGGGTATGTGCCTATTAATTTTTAAGTTGTATGTGGAGATGCAGTTTTCAATTTTATTTATTATTTTAATTGTTTAACAGGAAACACTTACAAAAAGAGCCCAATAAAAAACCCAAACCCACTCTGATGTACTGTGACGGCTGCATTTGTACTGGAATTTTGGAATTTCTCAGCCTCTGGCAAATTTGTCACCACAATTGTGGGTTTGATCAAAAGGGGATTTGCTGTTTTCTTTTAATATGATCAGTTTGAGGCTTAAGTAACATGGATAACTTTTAAACAGGGAATATATCCACTGTTGCTGTTTTTCAGTGTGCATGTATGTAAGCTGCAGCTTTCAGTAAAGATAAGAGATGTCATCTTTTCTTTTTTTTTCTTGCTGTTCAGAGTGGTAGAAAACCCTGTGTTAATCTGTCTTGTTTATGCCCTTCTATATACTGTTTTTCATAGGTTTAGCTACTGTCTTAGGTGATTATCAGGTGCATCTGTTGCTCCTGACTTTTGCTACCTTCTGTCTAATTCTGTGTTTCAGACATGGTCTTGTGTTTCCTTCAGCTTGTCTAGCCATCAGTTCACCTTAATATGATTAAAGAAAGTTTTAGTCTTTCTCATGAAACCTCTCCCCTATTTTCTGTCACTGTGAATAGTGCCTTTACCCTTTGGTTATGCAGATCTGCAGTCTGGTATAGCTTTTGACTCTTGCTTGTGTGTTTAGTACCTCATTAATTTTGTAAATCCTGCCAGTTCTTCCTCTGTATTTTTTTCAAAGGCTGTATTTTCTTTCTATTTCTGAAAGCCTTTTCCATACTCGTAATATTTCATCTTTACTAGTATAGCCACCTGCTTTACATACCATTTGATTTTTAGGTCAGCCTTCTGTATTCAGTCTGGATTCTCTTGCCAAGCTCATTTTTCTTGCTTGTTATTGTTACCTTTGCCAATAGCAATTGCAGGTAAAATATGCTTATCGGTTTAATAACTGGTATGTGTGTGGGTAAAAGGATTTCTTAGTTGCCTGTCAATGTCTTCGTGTGACAGAGGATCCTAAGCACATGCTATGTATCAGGGCATGCAGCGAACGAGAGATGCAGCCACAGGTTGTGATGAATGTATGCTTCTGAGTTTCAGGCCAGCTTGGCCATGCTAATCACTACTGGATTGCTCTTTTCAGAGCTGTGTGTAGCCTTAGCTTGGGAGTTTTCACTGTTCAGGATCTTTAAGTTTTTGACTTTACCTGCATGTTTGAATCCTATTCCTTTTCTGCATCAAACTCAAGCTGTATTTTTCTCTGTAATTTTGCTCTTTCTGTCTGCTCTTGTGATGCACCTTACCCTGTTTCTGCTCTTCCAGCAAAACTAGCCTTAATGTGTAGTTTGTCTATTTCTCCTACAGCTGTTCCTATTTCCGATTTGGTTGCATCCTGCATACAGGGAGGAATTTCTGATTCTGCCCATGTCTGTTTTCTTCTGTCTTTGAGTATCCACCTGAAAGCTTTCATAACTTCTTTCAGGTGTAGTGTTTGGTCTATTACATTTTACTAATATTATTTAATTAATACTTTTGGATGAATAAAAATACCTTCCACTACTATTTCTTAAATGCTATGTATGTCTCATGCTAAGCAGCAACTGTTGCAGTTACATCCACAGAATATTGCTAAGCATAAAGATAAATCGTGCTTCTTGAGCCTAGATTTAAGCCTGAAATAATGAGTGAACTATGCAAAATGGTGTGGAAATAAGTTTGGAATATTGAATATTAGAAGTAAGCTGACTTTGCATGACAAGGTTGTGAGACATTTGCAGTGCTGAAGTCCGATATAGTGTTTTCCCAATGAAAGATGTTGTTATATATTATAACAACAATAACTCTAAGATGCTGATTGGGCAAGAAGCCCAATTAAAATTTTCATCCTTAACATTGTAGGAAAATATTAATTTAATGATAGTCCTTTTTAAGAAGGCAAAAATGTGCCTTACAGTGAATCGTCTTTAGACAAAATTTAGAAATACAAATCCTATGTGCTAAATTATTGCGTGATATGAAATCTATTTTAACTCGAGGGTTTTGTTTGTTTTGTTGTTATCTAGAGGCTACATGGTAATGGGAGACTCTTTCAATACATCTTTATTCAAACAGACCTTTCAGAGAGTGTTCACAAAAGATATGCAAGGACAATTTAAAATGGGATTTGGTGGCACATTAGAAATAAAGGTAAGAATACAGAAATGTAGCATGTTAGTTAAACACTGGAATAGGATGGCTATGAACTGTGGATTCTTTGCCCTGAAAGGAATTTTTAGGAATATGATAAACAGATGTGTTAGGGTTGGCTTGGACATGGCTTGTACTGCCTGACTGTCTTTTTGCAGATCCATGATTATGTAAATGTGAGTTAGGTATAACGTTAATTCCTTACCCTGCGTTCACTGACAGCTGAAAGGGAGACTAAAATGTCTCTCGATGCTGTGTGCATAGATTTTGGTATCTGTAGTGAGAGTTTCTTGGGTTTCGGAGTTTCGGTCCAGGTTCTTTACGTAGTCCAGGATAGCTTTCCTTTCATTTGCCATCCTTACCAGAATCCGCTCTAGCGCTTTAACAGTGTTCATTTTCACATCCACTGTTGTGGGAAGCTTAGAGCTTAGCTTAGAATGTGCTGTAGGTTCACATACTGTCTTGCGTAATGTTTCTTGCAAAATACTGCAGTCCTGCCTTGTAGAAGAATATGAGGCTATTTTCTTGGATCAGTAAAATTCTGTTTAAGTTTTTACTACTAGGAAAATAATTGAACTCTTTTTCATATATGTGTTCTTGTGAATTTTCTTGGAAGATTCTGGAAAATGAAAAAAGGGACCTCCAGTTCTTAGAGAGATGTACAAAGCAAGCAGGAAAATGACATTGGAAGAATGTAAAGAACTGGATTTTGCTTTTAGCTAAATGTTTAGGAGATAGAATATGAATTCACTGTGGGGCATGTACAGTCATATTCTGCGAGTCTTCAGTTTAAGTCTAATTTTGTGAATATTTTAATTACTTTGCTAAAAAATAGACATTATCCGTTATGCTTCCTAGGCTCTCAGGTTTGAAAATAACAGCAGCTTTTCACCATGAGTTATGTTCGTGCTGTTATTTCAGGTGTACTAATTGATACAGCAAACATACATAATTAACAATAGAAAGCGAGCACATGAAGTTTCCCTAAATGTACCAAGCATTATTACATGTACAATCATTCTTAAAGGTATCAAGAGTCTGACATGCATTGTGGCTTTCATTAACTAATGATAATACTGAATCCTTCTTAATGTGAGGTATTAATGTATATTTTTCTTCTATATATAAAGACTTCAAGAGAAGTGAAGGTTTCTGGAGCAATTGGACCCTGTGTCTCTCTCAACTCTAAAGGACCTTGTGTCTCAGAAAATGTAAGTAAACTTTGCTGAAAACGGAGGTAATTTTCTTCTATGGAAAAGCAGGATTTAGGATTTCTGTATTTGAGGAGAGGCTGAAACTTTTATGTAAAACAAATAATGTTCCTTTTTTACCAGTTCTAAATTAAATACATGCCAGGGCTGTATTTTTTTTTTTTTTAATTTTTTTTTTAATTTATTTTTCGTTTGGATAAGTTCACAGAATCATAGAGTAGTTAGGGTTGCAAATGGCCTTAAGATCATCTAGTTCCAACCCCCCTGCCGTGGGCAGGGACATCTCCCGCTAAACCATGCCACCCAAGGCTCTGTCCAACCCGGCCTTGAACACTGCCAGCGATGGAGCATTCACAACTTCCCTGGGCAACACATTCCAGTGCCTCACCAAGATTTTGGATTAGATCAGGTTCAGGTTGTGTTACAACTTGCAGATTCCTTGTTACTTGTTTAGGTTTGTCCACTGAGTGGTTGCTTCTTCCAGCCCTAGTGCATGTAACAGTGAATAGAAGCACAGTGCCAGTATTGCCAGTATAATTTCCCTGGAATGTTTTGTTCGGTTTCACTGGGTCTCTTATGGATGGCTGATTATTTTAATTGTTTTCCCTGGGTATTTACGTTGTTTGGATGGCAAAAAGGAATTGTCACTTAAAATACATCACGATCTGTATACAGTTACCTTGTTAGTTTCTAGAGACTGTGTAACTACATCCTATATATTATGTAAGCTGTCTGCTTTGAAGTTTTGCTAGTGTGCCTTGGAAGAGTCATTCCACTTGCTTCTTACCTCTTCTCTTGGGGTTGTTTAAGCAAAGTCTAGTACTTTTTCCTGTTTCTGATTTACTTTTTCCATTTTTCTAATGCCATCTCCTTGTCTTTCTAATGTTTTAATCTTCTGTAACCTCTCTTTTTTTTTTTACTCCTGCATCCAACACTGCAGTTATTTTGCAGGAGTGCTTGAGAAGCTGACAGAGTGATCAGGGAGGAAACCTGTGAGAGAGTAGTTGTAAGCAAATACTTGTAATGGTCAGGTGTTGTGCATCATAAACAAGGTAATACTTCTGGTTTGTAAAAGTATTATAAAATCTTTCTACAGGAGATTGGAACAGGAGGTACTTGTCAGTGGAAGATTTGTGGGCTTAATCCTACTACAACACTTGCACTGTACTTTGAGGTGGTCAACCAGGTAATAAATATTTGTTTACTTGCCCACTAAACACAGTAATTTTATTTTATGTGACTGCTATATTTTTGTGTGGCTTCCTCAAGCACAGTAGCAGGGATGCAATGTTGCCATTTTATGTTGTCAAAATTTAGAGATGGCTACTAACAGCTTAATGATGAGCTGATTTTCTTGAATATAATAATGAGAACCAAAGAGCTCTTCAAAATCTGGATAAGAGTTCATAATCTAAATCTAGTTTTTCTTTTCAGAATGTTACTAAAATCTATTTTCAGTTGCAACATATGAAAGCACTGTAATCCGTATATTTAAAAGTGCTTTTCAGTATTTCTCTGCTGTTTTGATTACAAGTTAATTACTCCATAATGTCATATTCTAGTTTATGCCTTAATTGATGAGTATTTGCAAGTAAAGATATGCTGCATTGAAATGCATCAGGGTTTCCTGTCTCCCTGAGGGCGTACTAGGAAAGAGGATAAAAACATGACAAGCAAGTGTGCTACTTCCTTCTATTTCTTCCCTTTCTCCCAAATATTTGAAGCTCAGGAGCTATGCGAGCTGATAGTAGTTTCTATATATTTAGTATGCAGTATTACATACTTTATAACCTATGCAAAACTTTGAAAACTTGGACTTAGCTTAGCTTACGTTTTACATATTTATTTTGGCCTAATTTTATTACTAGCTCTAAAACTCGTCTGATCATGGTGTGTAATAGTTGATTTAAACTGTCCTCTACTGGAATGATTTACCTTGTTAGCAGCCTATGAACCTGTATTTCTACCAAGCAGAGTTTTGAAATTAAGGTTTACACCTGGATTCCAGTCTTCATGTTTTGATGGCACTTTTGATGGGATTCATTAATCAACATTTTAGAGTAGTATCAGTTTTGTTGCCCTGTAATTCTGGTGAATCACATGATTTTCAAGTAGAATAATGAAATCAACAATTTTAACACAGCCCCTTTGAACATGTTGTCTCTTTTAAGGGTGTGTGGAAGGACAAAACATTGGTTGCTTTAGGGGTATCCGGTGGAGGCAGCAACTGTTCCTAACATCCCTTAGCTGTCTCCAGGTTTATTAGCCATGTTTAGTAAAGGTACTCAACATAATAAAAGTGCGCCAGGCAATTCATTTATATAACTTAAGCTGCCCATTGCAAATGATTTTATCATTTGCTAGTAATCTGTTTGAATACATTTTTGAATTTACAGAATCGTAGAATAGTTAGGGTTGGAAAGGACCTTAAGATCATCCAGTTCCAACCACCCTGCCATGGGCAGGGACACCTCCCACTAAACCATGTCACCGAAGGCTCTGTCCAACCTGGCCTTGAACACCACCAGGCATGGAGAATTCACAGCTTCCCTGGGCAACCCATTCCAGTGCCTCACCACCCTTACAGTAAAGAACTTCTTCCTTACATCCAATCTAAACTTCCTCTGTTTAAGTTTTAACCCATTACCCTTTGTCCTATCACTACAGTCCCTAACAAATAATCCCTCCCCAGCATCCTTGTAGGCCCCGTTCAGATACTGGAAGGCTGCTGTGAGGTCTCCACGCAGCCTTCTCTTCTCCAGGCTGAAGAGCCCCAACTTTCTCAGCTTATCTTCATATGGGAGGTGCTCCAGTCCCCTGATCATCCTTGTGGCCCTCCTCTGGACCTGTTTGAACAGTTCCATGTCCTTTTTATGTTGAGGACACCAGAACTGTACACAGTACTCTTAAGTAGAGATATCACAAGAGCAGAGTAGAGGGGCAGGATCACCTCCTTCGACCTGCTGGTCACACTCCTTTAGATGCAGTCCAGGATATGGTTGGCTTTCTGGGCTGTGAGTGCACACTGCTGGCTCATGTTCAGTTTCTCATCGACCAACACCCCCAAGTCCTTCTCCGCAGGGCTGCTCTGAATCTCTTCCCTGCCCAACCTGTAGCTGTGCCTGAGATTGCTCTGACCCAGGTGTAAGACCTTGTACTTGTCATGGTTAAACTTCATCAGGTTGGCATCAGCCCACCTCACAAGCGTGTCAAGGTCCCTCTGGATGGAATTATACTGTAATATCTCGAGTTTCCCCTCCATTTAATTTCTTTCCTCCTGTACTTAGCACAATGCTCCTATTCCTCAAGGAGGACGTGGTGCAATTCAGTTTGTGACTCAGTACCAGCATTCCAGTGGACAGAGACGTATCAGAGTGACCACAGTTGCCAGAAAGTAAGTTCTAATTGTGATGAATCATTTTCAAAAAAGCAGGATATATGTATTTATCTTTTAATCTTTAGGTTTTGTAATCAGTCTATTATTCTGGGATGTGCAGTGCTACAGGTGGTGAAAGCATGATTATACCTTTGAACCAGTTGCTTCTCTTGTTCTGTGGGCTGTTTCTTCTCCAAAAGGTTGCAGTGGTTCTATAATGATGTTCTGAGAGTAGTCACAACATCACAAGTAACCCAAGTGATTTTAGATGAGGAGGAAGCTTTGAGTGAAATTTTATGGCCTAAATTGAGGAGATGGTCAGACTTAGGGAATGGCAAAGATCACCTTGTAGCTCAACTTGGGAGTGCTAGCTGCATTTCAGGGTGAGGGGTGTTAAGAGTTGTGGAGAGATTGATTAGGCAATGGAGGGATTTGCTTTTTCCACTTACTTTACTAATGATGTTCAACTTAGCTGTGATTAATGTTTTTGTCTGTGGAATTCAGTTTGTGGTATGTGAAAATAACCTGTTCTTCAATATATAACTTTTTACCTGCAGCTTCCTTGATTTAATTTATTCCATGATTTTAGAAAGCGATGTTTAATATTGTGCAAACATTTTTCAATGTCCAGTGACATTTAATTTAAGATGAAGGAAATTATTAGTTTGACAATACAATGGAAAATTCAGCTTACCAAAAGAAGCGTTGTCCTTACTGTTGATATGAATATCTTGTTAACTTACATTAGTTAAATTAGTAAAATCTTTCTTTCAACTGATAAAAGGGCAGATTAATAGTTCGTCTTGTAAATTGAAAAGAACAAGCAAAGGTGCACAGGGCAATTGCTGATGTGGGAACATGGGATTAGCTTCATGGACAGTGTTTTCTGTAGCCTTTCATAATAAATATTTTTAAAAATATAACAACTGTTTTGTAAGTGGCATTATATTTTATCTTACTGGTTGCATGACATCTGTGAATAAAGGATAGTGCTAATTAAAGAATGGTTGATTGAGAGGCTGCTCATTTACACTCTAGATTTTTGAAGTTCTAGCATGAGTTTGTTAAACTGGTAAGACTGCTTTCTTTGCCTTAATTTTGAAGGGATATTTTGAGGTTCTTCTTTCCTTTCACTGTGTTGGAAATATTTGTATTTTTCTTTTGCAGCTGGGCAGATGCACAGACGCAAATCCAAAACATTGCTGCATCTTTTGACCAGGAAGCTGCTGCGATTCTCATGGCTAGATTGGCAGTGTATAGGGCAGAGACAGAAGAGGGGCCTGATGTGCTTAGGTGGCTGGATAGGCAACTGATACGACTGGTAAGAAGGACTATCATAGAATCATAGAATAGTTCGGGTTGGAAAGGACCTTAAGATCATCTAGTTCCAACCCCCCTGCCATGGGCAGGGACACCTCCCGCTAAACATGTCACCCAAGGCTCTGTCCAACCCGCCCTTGAACACCGCCAGGCATGGAGCATTCACAGCTTCCCTGGGCAACCCATTCCAGTGCCTCACCACCCTTACAGTAAAGAATTTCTTCCTCATACCCACAAGAGTCAGACTGGTTTCTTGTCTCCAGACATGTCATACTTAAATGACTGGTGTTCAGTGACTGTTTCTTTAAAAATAAAACAAAAACCTAACTGAATGCTTGATTTCCTCAAGTGGGTATGCAGAGTTAACTAAGATTTTCTTTTTACATTGGAAAAAGAACAGATTTGATTTTGATTTATTAATGTTTCCTCAACCATCAGCAGTTGATAATTGCCAACAATTGAAATTCTAGTTTTAGATTAGCCGAAATGAAAGCTTTTTCTACTTTTTGCTTCCTGTAATAATAGTGTAGATGAAATATTTTTAGGGAAAAAAAGTCAAAGTATCTAGGAAGTCATGGAATTTATTTATTTTCAAAAGTTTTCTTTTTTGCTTACTTGTAAGTAATTATTGATAATTTAATTGTGAATGTGCTCTCTAGTTAATCATCTAACTCTGCTGAGCAATTTTGGGGGGGGGGGAATAGTAAGCCATTAAAGCCTCATACACAAGGAAAGAAAAGGACATAGCAAAACCAGTGTTTTGGTAGGTTTCTGTTTGCTTACAAAGCTGTAAGCACCTCAAATCATGTGTCTTAAAACCAAACAAACTTACAGATTGGTGTGACCAAGCAAGTTCGTTTCTTAATTGGGATAAATTTTTCTTTTACTCCAGTGTCAGAAATTTGGAGAATATCACAAGGATGATCCAAGCTCTTTCAGATTTTCAGAAACCTTTTCACTTTACCCACAGGTGAGTAGGAGGAAGATGTGCCTATAGGGATTAATAGTTTCTTTGCTAATAATCCATTTTGATAAATGCCTTCATTCTCATAGCTCAAGGTACGTTGCTTTTTGACTCTTCATAGCCTTCCATGGTATTTCTGTTTTAGTTACCTTCCAATCTGTCTCAAGGTTTTACGACTTGTGGAGAGATTGATTCAGCAATGGAGGGATTTGCTTTTTCAATTCTACTAATAAGTTCAGCTTTGTTGTGATTAATGTTTCTTTTTTCTGTTCACATACTATAACTTGTGTGTTCAAGCATAGCAGCCTCCCTGACAGGAGCAGTAGAACTTCCAGTAAAGGAAGGGTTTAACAATATTCAGTCATACTATTTATGAGTTAATACTGGAGAAGAAGAAACGGTCAACTTTAGTCTTAATTCAAAGCTGCTTTGTAGGTTTATCCATTCTGATCTCTTATGTGAGTATAGAAAAACTGGCAGAGGTGCATATGCAAGTTAGAAGTGTTGACGGACTTGGAATTTAATTTTGTTGTGTCATTGGTCTTGTGTAGTTTGTGAAAAGTATTTTTCTCTTTGTACAACTCTCCTTTTTATCTGTGAAAAGTCAAACAAATGTGTGGCTTTTTGTTTTGCAGTTCATGTTTCACTTGAGAAGATCTCCTTTCTTACAAGTTTTTAATAACAGTCCAGATGAGAGCTCATACTATCGTCATCATTTTATGCGTCAAGATTTAACCCAGTCACTTATCATGGTTCAGCCAATTCTCTATGCCTACTCATTTAATGGACCTCCAGAGGTATCATTAAATATAATGTAATAACAGGTTATAAGTTTTGGGGTTGTTTTTGGTTTTTTTTTTTTTTTTTTTTTTTTTAGATGTACAAAATTCTCTCTTACCATAACGCCCTCATCCAAAGCTTTCAATTTTGCTGTGGTTACTGTCAGGTATATATATACGTATATATAAAGATACATTTGGTAGAGAACCTTCCAGCTGACCTTATCACAACACGTTCTGTATAAACCTAAACTAGAAAGATAATCTTCCAAGAAGCTTGTGAAAGAAGTGTAAGATAGGAAACAACAAAAGTTGTCTCATATATAAGAGAGAGTGAGGAAATGGTAAGACAGTGAAAACAAACACAGAAGGCAAGGAGTTTGGCAGGTTGGAATTCAAACTGTTAGTATTTTTTTGTTTGTTATTAAGATTGTCTCATGGAATAAAAAAAGGTGTTTAAAAGTGGAGTTAAAACAATGAGGTGGTTTGTGAAGAGCTGCTTACCAGGTGTAAGATCATTCTCCCGTGTATGAATAACAGTCAGGTGATGGAAAGGATATGATTTATCAAGAGCTTCACAGCTCAATGTAGAACGAGTAATCTTATTTTTTTTTTTTTAATTCTTGGAGTGGTTAATATTTTTCGTATCCCTAATAAGGTCAATCCAAGTAAATCATATGGCACTGATGCAATTAAATAATAAAGTGCCAGTATAGTGTCACTGCCCTTAAAAATTAATTAGTTCACTTTAAAAAGGTGAATTAAAACCTTAAGTGTTATGTTTGATTTCATAAATCATGAATCTTCCACCAGTGTTGGTGCATATATGTGCACAGTAATAGTAGCTGCAAGGACAAGACTAAAAAAACCCAAACAACCACAACCACCAAATCTTATACTTGGATAAGTACTGAATCTTTATACACTGAAATATCATTTGAATTAATGACATTGTAGAGGTGAAAATGGAAGTACTTGAAGCACTGGAAAAGTGCATAATAATCAAAGAAATTGCAGCTCTTACATAGGGTTTTTTTTTTTTTATTACTTTCATGATGTTATTATATACTTGGAATCAAGCTGGATAACTTTAGAATGAGATTGTGTGGGTTACAGGTGTATAACATGGCAACAACCAAATAATGGAGCTTTAGTTAGTGGTTGAAGAAGTTCCTAAGAATGAGTTTCTGATACAAAAGCTGGTAATGTCATCTGATTGCTCAGTTCTGCATCAATTGGTAATTTCTTATTTATTTTTAAATCTTAGCCTGTTCTTCTGGATAGCAGCAGCATTTTACCAGATCGCATTCTCCTCATGGACACCTTTTTCCAGATCCTTATTTATCATGGAGAGGTAAAATTTTGTGAATTTAAAATTTTTGTGATTGTGATGAAAGATAAATACTCTTTCTATAGGAGTGCTGCATTATGATAGTCAAGCTGCAGTTCTAACATGCTCCAGTGCTTGACCTCTCATCTGCATAGCTGATACCAGACTCCTAGTTCATGTTTATAGTTTGGTAACCTAACATGCGTATGCATGGATGCCAGACAGTACTTGATGTTTTGCTCTTGTTTGTTATGATGGGTTTAAGATGAATTAGCTTCAGTACGCGGGCTATTTGCTTTAGATCAATGTTTTTCCAACTTTTGAGATTGTTATTCCTTGCACCATGTGTTTTGCCTTCCCTTTTCAGTCATTTATTGTAGACCTCTAAATGAGTTCTTCAGGGATAGGGAGTCAGGACACCAAGTTTTACAGTCATTCTTCATCTGCACTGTCCTGGAGGACTGAAACTGCTCCTGGCAGTTAGGTAGATAGATATTCCCCAGTATTGGAAATATAAATGCTTGTGACTTGCTAGTGCTCTACTTCCCTGGAGGAATTGAGCTGCTGCTTTTTACTGCTTTGCAACTGTAAATAGTTCACAGCTGAGAGTTTGAGAAATGCTGTTCTGGATCATGTCCTCATAGCTGCACTTTTTAAAATAGTTACTGAACTTTAACTTCTTAAGTAGAAAAATGTTTTGTATATTTTTGTAAGATGCTGTCAGGAAGAGGCAGGGGAGGGCTGCTCCCTGAGGGAAGGGGACCAGGGAACTGAGTATGATTGCAAGACAGGCATATGCTTCACTAGTGAGGATCTAGTCTCCCCCATACACAAGCAAGGGAAGCAGAGCAGTTTGTGGGCAGTAGCCAGGCTCAATCACCAGTCCAGATCAGCAGACAGGTCGATGGGGATGAGGCAGATCCCAATTCAAGCCAGGAAGTCAAGACCCTGGCTGGGGTCCATGTGAGTGGGTGGCACATCCAGGTATAGGCAAGGCTGCCCTGTAGCGCAGGCAGGAGCCATGAGCGAGAGCTTCAGCTTAAAAGCAGCTGCTAAGCAAAGGAGGGAGGAAACTCTGCTGAGGATCCCTCCAGTTCTTTCCTAGTCACAGCCTGTATCAGTGAGCTGACCTTGAGCAGCCAGCTGCACTCCTGGAAGGTTGGGAGGCTGTGCTAGAGGACCTGAAAGATAAATAGCAGTATAAACATTTATTTGTTAAGTGTCATAGACATGCATATTACAGAACTGTAAATAGTATCCTTGACCTCATGAACTGAATATTTAGCATATAAAGGATTACAAAAAAAGACAGGTGGACCACAAATTGTTAGTTAAAAAAACCCCAAACATCTAGTGGCATGTTACTTGCACATCTTGGCTTTCAAAAAATAACTTGCATACTACAGGGCAGAAAAGGGGCCAGCAATGGTGCATCCTTCTCTGAAAAGCTCTGTGTATCCTCTAAAAAAGATTGGTGAATCAGTTCTAAACTTCTTTCTTCTCTCCCCAGACCATAGCTCAGTGGCGTAAGTCAGGTTACCAAGATATGCCGGAATATGAAAACTTTCACCACTTGCTACAAGCTCCAATAGACGATGCCCAAGAAATTCTCCATTCCAGATTTCCAATGCCCAGATACATTGATACGGAGCATGGAGGAAGCCAGGTATGGTGAAATATATATGTTATAATCTAGGAAGTGACGTGTTAATAATATGAGTGAGTGCTTTTTTTTTTTTTTTTTTTTTTTTTTAGTGAACATTCATTTCTGTGCTAAACCACATGTAAATTGCAAGTGAACATTTTAAATTTTAAAGCATTTACAGTGCCAGATATCTCACAGTTGCTTTTTACCTTATTTGTGAATCCTGATACTTATTGCCATTTTTACCGTGCTGACTTGGACTCTGAGATTCCTTGTGTGAGATGTGTAGGACAAAACAGAGTGGTTGCCAGGGCCTTTGGGCCAATACCAGAATTATTCTTTGTGTTAATATTTTTGTTTTTTAAACTTGTTAAGTAATATCTTGCTGATGTTCACATTGACTTTGCTAGTGCTTAGAAAAAGACAAAAGCTACTTTCTGCTGCATTGAAAAGTTGTTAGCAGTTGTGAATTATAGCAGTCGAAGCCAGGGAGTGGCTTTATTTATAGAGGTGCTACTCGTTCTTCTGAATAGGTTTCTCTCCATGTTTTTATCTCCTAATAACAGAAATTCCATATTTCATACACACGTAATTTTTTTTTCTAAATGTAAAAAGCTTCTGTTTGAAAAAGATTAATTTATTGCCTGTGGTTTGTTTTTTCAAAGGCTCGTTTCCTGCTTTCCAAAGTAAATCCTTCTCAGACTCATAACAATATGTATGCATGGGGACAGGTAAGTGTGAATCTGGTGACAAAGCTTGTATGCATGATTTTCTTTTTCTCTATTTCAGAAATCAAGTGACACATTGTGTACATATAAGTAATAATATCTGAGTTTTGAAACTGAAAAAGAATCTTCTTTGGTTGCCCAGAGAAGCTGTGGATGCTCCATTGCTGGAGCATTCTAAACCTAGCCATTCTGTGGTTGTATGAAATGCAATTTTGGCCTGATTTTGAAATTCACCAGAATTGCAAAAGTTAAGAAAAATGGATGTAATTTCTTTAGATGAAAATGATGTAGTTGTTCTTTTAAGCTTCTGTTAGGCTGCTTTCATGTCTTGCCATTTTTCTTACACAGACACATTCAGATTCCTTACAATGAGAACACTTACTGCACATAAAGACTAAGGGACCTTTTTGCATTAGGGGAAATAAGTTTTTAAATTAGTTGTAAGCAAGAACTGGAAAGTACACCAGTACCAGTGTACTGATGTTTTTCAGAATGTTTGTGGCCCAGGTGACCAGGAATCAGTTTTTCAAATCTTGTTTTTAGGAAGGAAGTTATGTGAGAGTTTGGAAGTTAAACCTTCTGACGCAGCTTGTATTCTTGAATGCTGCATCCCAGTTCCATGTTCTCCTTCTACATTTAGCTTTTATAGTGGGAAGAGAAACTTTGTGGTGGGTGAATGCTGCGGCAGTGTCATTTTCACATGAAAATGTAATGGCATCAGAGAGTTGAAGCTGCATATTAACTGTAATTGTAGAGTTCTTTGCTGAAGGTTATACAGTGTTCAGGTGATGAGTGTGAGCACTCTATAGCAATTTTAAGGCAGTGATGTTTGTCAGGCGGGTGTCATCAGGGCACTTTTTCACAGGGAGCTGTTCATTCCAACAAGGCCTCTGGCAGTGAAGAGCTCAGAGATCCAGAGTGAAAATACTTGAAAACTTTGTACTGAGTCAGGGACAGCATGATGTGAACCCAGCTCTCTTGCTTCTGAAGTCAATAACCTAACCAGCAGTCTGTTAGTGTTTCTCTTCATCACGTTTCCTACACAACATACACACAAATCCTGTAGTTTGAAAGGTCTTGTTTTCATTTAGACATTACCTGGAAATTTTTGAAGTTTGATATTTCCAACAGTACAGGACAGCTACTTCCTGCTCATTTAATTAGTAAGCGAATGAAGCACTATTCCAAATATAAACACAAATACAAAACAATGCTTGAACTAATCTCTAAGAAAACTGTTCATGCTGGACAAGTGAGACTCTTTGATATGTGTTAGAAAAGACAGGTTTCCCTTTTAATGTTGAAAATAAGCCAGTTCTAGGGTAACATAAGAAACGGTCTGTTTATCTCCTTAGTGGCATTGCAGTGTATGTGATCAACGTAATACCCTCCTGTGTTTGCAGGGCGTTTTGTGAACAAAGTTGAACCAAGTGCAATTTATGAAATGAGAAACGTAACTGTTGGGAGAAAATTCTGAACTGAATTGGTTTTGCTCTTGTTTTTCTCATGAGCTTCCTGGGTTAAGTGTAGTTTTATTTTGTGCATGGCTGAAAGTCTATAGAAAAATCTGTTGGTCCACATTTACCTGAAGAGGGCACCCACACACCACTGAAACCATGCTTCAGGAGGTGATGAATTGACTAGCTTGGTTTTTAAGTAAAGATTTTTTAAAAACTTAATTTTCAAGTTATATTTGCTGTAACATTTATTTGACATTTATTGCAACATTATTTATTTAATATAACGTTATTTTTGCCTTTACTTTCAGCTTTTTTTTTTTTTTTTTTAAATCTTTTTTGTTTTGGTAACCATGGGGAATTTGCAGTTTGAAGTGAAAGATGAGCTTAATAGCTCAAATCTTATAAAATGCCCAGTAGCTGTTAATTAAATCAAAATTCTTACTGTTTGTCTTGGATCAAAATTTTGAATGAACGGAAAACAAAATTTGAGGTGATCTGTGAAAAATCAGAGCCAATTCTCATGTACTTCTTGGACTTCTGCATTGTGGCCTTGCTGGTTTTCACTTTATTCCCCAGCGGATAAAATACTCTGCTCCCTTACTGGCTATGATGAAGGATTCCTAGTCTTCAGAGTAAAACTACTGCTGTTTGTGGTAGCCAGAGTGACAGCAGTTGCCTGTGTGCAGGTGTGGGATGAGGTGTTCAACTTCAAGCATAAAGAGTCTGTGCATTGGTTTTAATTACCCTGGATTACCACTAGCAGTCATTGTGAGGGATGTCTTTTCTTAGGGGTCTGTCAGCTCCTTTCGTGGTTTATTGACTAGAGGATGATGTAATGTCCTTCCACGAGTAAGACACAAGGTGGCAAATCATATCCTGCCCCAGAATTAAACTACTTGTAGTTCCCTTGTGGCTTCCTAGAGAGCCCGGGGTAGCATTTGGTAGGCTTGCAAGTAGAACATCTTTTATTCTCATTTTGCCACCATCAGCTAGCAGATGATCTAGTGGACCTCCCCTGAGAGTGACTGTATATTGTGTCAAGTGTATTGTAGTGATCTAAGAACTTTTACTGCTCCTGGGTTTGCCCCTTGATCATTAACTGGGAATTGGTTTTGGCCAGTTCTCAAAAAGGAGCACCAGTCCTAAGCATCCTTGTTAAGACTTGTGTTTTCAGATGATGTTGCAAGAGTTTAGAGAGTTCTAATGTAATTTGGAAATTATGGGTGCTTAATACCTTTGAAAAGGTCAATTGTTGAGATTTCTAGGAATTCTTTGTGCATCTATAAATGGAAGTAATGTCAGATTGGTTTCAAATGATTCAAGAGAATTGCTATGTCACATTTGCAGAGTTGCCAACTGCTGTTCTATTTAGACTTCAAATTTGTTTAAAAATAGTCATTAAAAGATGACCATTTTGAACTTAATAGGACTTCTGAAAATTATTTCTGAGATCAAAAAAAACGGCAAAAATCCACCCAAAAAGTGGTGAGGGGTTTTTTGTTGTTGTTCGCTTGTTTGTTGTTTAGTCTTTTGTGGTCTGATTTTGCAGATGTTGCACCTTGAGATGTTGTTTTTGCTGTTTCTCTGAAGTGGCACAGAGCTGTAGGAGAGATCTGGCCCAGCTTTCCTTGATAAAAGCTGGTTGACCTTCATTCAGTGTCAAATCAGACCCTTGGTGGATTTGTTTCCTCCTTCTATTATTTTGATATCTCTGAGCTTCACTGACAGATACTGATTTGTTAGTTGTGTCACTTGCATGTTTCTGTTTCTCTTATCCTTGTCACCTCCTCTGAGGTAGCAAAGATTCAGAAACTGGTACAGAAATTTTATTTACTTTTAAAAATTTGTAAGTTACTGTTTGTCAGCTGTCAGAAACTTGGAGTTTTGTGTGGCTGATATAAATATCTTGCCATACTGCAGCTCATTGCCATGCATTAATATGGAAGGAAGCTTTGTGGTTTATGCCTTAAATTATGTAAACATATGAAAATTTATGTAAATGTACAGGCTGCTGATTTTTTTCAGAGGATTTCAGCAATGATACACTTCTAAGATCTTTCCTAAATTTATAGTGTTTATTTACTGGAACCTGTTGTGCCTTAACATGCTTTTTCTTTGCTATGAGTGTAATCAATTCCCCTTGTTTCGTTTTATTTTATAGGAGTCTGGAGCACCCATTCTCACTGATGATGTCAGCTTGCAAGTGTTTATGGATCATCTGAAGAAACTTGCTGTTTCTAGTGCTGCCTGAGGTTCTGCAGTACATTAAAGGCACAGATAAGCTGTAGCCATATTTCAGCTTTTGTCTCCTTTACCCATTTTCATGTCTCTCCTGACAGAGTGCTCTGATATGCACAAGCTGCCTGACTAGATAGATGTAAAGCAGTGTTGTTTTCAAAGAAGAGCTTTTGTTATCAGCAAATGTTTAAATGTGAACTGCAGTTTGTAAAAACGACAGGTCGTAGTTTAAGTTATAATTAGAAGAAAAAGAACAGTCATTTTGATTACTGTGATACCATAATTACTTTGAGATCATTTATAGCAACTTTGAGATGTGGTTTCAGTTTCCTTTTTGAATGGTTGAGGTTGATTCTGCTCTGCACAAGGGCACATTGAACAATAAAGGAAATCTTTGGTGATGTTGAGCTTTCCAGGCTGCCATATGACTGGCTACTTTTCTTCACTCAATTTGAGCACAAAGTGAACAAAGAAGCAACAAAAAGCATGTAAAAATAGTATTAACTCTGTCTCTTGACTTAGGCTGCCAAACTTTTCTTTCCTGCAGAGATACTATTCTATTTAATTTCAAATATTTCTTCCCACTTACCCTACATGGTTCTTTGGGAGCAGAGTTTTTATTTCCACATAAAGAATTTGAACTGACAAAGTAAAAAAAAATGCTACTGCACAAAATTTAAATCCACATGTTGTATTTTTGTCAAAATATCTCTTACCAAACACAGCAACAGGTGAATATGCTTAAAAATTAACACTTCTAGCTTGAGCTAAGAAGAAATCGTACACTACCAAAATGAACTAACAGTATGGCCTTGGTTTTTGTCTTGGTGAGTATACTGTTAAAAAATACATATATTTACCTTTTTATTATTGCCTTTTAACGTTATTACACTAATACATGACTACACATCTGCTTTCTGTTTCTGCATCCTTTTTACTATTAATTCAACGGGCTGTAGTTCTTGTTGAAACAGTATTATATGATGTAATTAATTTGGTATTTAATTCATACTTGATTTTTTTAGGTGGATAAAATAGGCTTTCCCAACTACTTGTTGAAGTTTACACATAAACGAGATGTTTACATAGGTGATATGACATTATGACAAGTAAAGATCTGAAATGTGGTAGTGGGCAATAAAAAATTGTGCCAAGTCTGAAGGAAGAGAGAGTTTTGACATAGGAAATTCAAACATTTACTGGTGTTATAGGCGTGATATTTTTTTTTCTGTAAATTCTCAAAAACTTGATTAAAATCAATTGCTCTCCATCTCTTTGATCTAGATGAGATGAGCTCCTTTTGCCTCAATGCATACAAACCACGTGTTTTTCTTTCTGTATTTATTGTGCTGGTTTCCATTGGTGCTTGAAATGAAATGTGGAAATAAAATAGTAATAACAAAATTTAGAATTACCTCACCACTTTTATTCGTGTAGTAACTGGTATCAGACTTCTTTAACTTCCAGAGTTACTGAACTGTTCACACTAGTGTCAGTTTTGGAGATACAAATTCAGTAGCCCTCTTGACTTTGTTTTGTTTAACTAATAAACAGCTTAAAAACATTTTCTTGTAACACTAAATATGTCCCATTTATTTAACAGTTAAATACTGTTTGACTAATAAATTAATTCATTGCCAAGTCATGATAATGGATGGGGTTTTTCGTTTTCCCATGCTTTCTGTCCTGCCCTGTAACCAGCCTTCGGCTTGTAATAGGCTCTTTTGTCCAATCTCTTTGCAACATTAGCTTCTTTTGTAACTTTAAGTATTTAACATTGTTAAAGACTTTTTGAAAATCAAAATGTATCTTATGTGTTTCCTTTATTCTTCTGCTTCTTCATCTCTTCCAAAGACACTGTGGATAGTAAGACAGGATTTTCCTTTGTAGGGAGCATGCTGACTCTTTCCCAAAAGCCCATGTCTGTCCAACCACAGGCTGCTCAGTCATGCTCTTCATTATAACCTTTACCAGTCAAAGGGGAGGGATTTGAAAGGGCCAGTCAAATCTGGCAAATCAACAAATGGCGACATGACTGGTGCCGCAGCCGGGGTTCAGCTACTTAGAATATGGGACTGGTTTTGAGAAACCTTCTCTGCTGGGAACTGATGGGGTCCTTCTGTCAGAGAAGAGGAAGAGCAGCTTTGGTCACAGGCTTGCCAAGCTGATGCAGAGGCTTTAAACTAAAGTTGACAGGGGAGGGGAACCTCAGTCCATCCCACTCCTAACAGGCTGATGCTGATGCTGGCAGGAGATGCTCAAAGCCTGGAGAGGGATTGCAGATCATCAGGAGAGCACCTAAAGAGCAGCACAAAGGAATTCCAGTCATTCCGCTGAAGTTGAATTGCATAAAGGTGTACAGATTTGTACTCGTAGTTTGGTCTGTGGGACTGTGTTCCCATGGCTGCCTCCAACACACTATAGTGTGTTTGGAAAGCTTCCCTTGGTTAAAAATAATAGTTGGTGAACAGTGATCAAGAGCCTATCCTGTTCTAAATCTGAGGCAGATGACTGTATTATCCTTCTGTCAGATTGTGAAGCACAACAGAATTTGGCTCGGTGTAGCTTTTGGCATTTTGGGTTCATACAAAAGTTAAATGGTACATGAAAGCCAACGAGCCTGAACAGAACAGATGGAAAAATTAATGGAGCTGTTGCTCTGCTCTGAATTTAATGTAAAAATCTTGTTTAAAATAGCAGATTGTGCCTAATAGCGTAAGCTTTTGTCTGAAGAAAGGACCATTATGCTAAAAGATAAACAATTACATTAATGTCCATAAGTTGATTTTTAGTAAAAATGAAGCAAAATAGTCACTGGCTGCTTTAACAACAGAGGCTGACCCAACACCTGCATATAGTCCATTGTGTGTGTGTGTCTTTCCATCCTCTTCCAGGACTGCCTGGAGGTATCCAGCTGTATGGTACATTTGCCACAAAGTGGGGTAAGAGTTTGCTTGAACGCTGATGCGTGTGGAACAGGCAATAGGCTGTCCTTTGCCTTTCTCAGGGAGAAATATATGTTATGTCATGTTCTACAGTCAAGTTAATGCATTGGAATCCTCATTCCAGTGCACATTCAGGGGGAGTTCCTTTGGCTAGACAATGGCCAAACCTGATATACTTTATTAGAAAAAGAGCCTGCATCTCAAAAAGCCCAGGCGTGGCAGCCCTGTAATATTTTTCTCTTTCTCAAGGGATTAGCCACTTTCGAAGCATGCATATACTATGCTATCAGGATAACTTGGAACCATAATGGTTGTTGAAATGTGGTCAAAATAAGGTGGGGATGGCCTCTGAGGTCCCTGAACATGCACTTCCTTCTAGATTAGAGCTCACCTCTGTGTGGTTGCCAGCCTTTCAGCCTCAGGAGAGATGCCAGTGACTCATGGGCCACAGTTCGTAGTCTGCAGATAGCATGTGGAACTATATTGTTTTTATAGGGTTGTTAATAAAAACTTCTCATGGGCCATAGCCATGTGTGAAGAATTGAAGCTAGATGGAGTCCCAGAAGAGCTCAGGTGACACTAGTTTGGTATGAAGTAGCTCATGTAATTAATAAAGTACCAAAGAAGAGATTACATTTCTAGGATTTAACTATGAGCTCCTTTTCAGCCATGTCCTGGGGGCTGGTGCCTATTCCACTGTTTTCTGTAGTAGCACTGGCATCTTTGAGCCTTGGCTCTGAACAGAGTGAGTGCTACTGTGGGAGAGGGATGTTTTTTTTCCCCTTTCTTATCCCTGATACGTATGTCAGCATTACAGGATAGCTGAATTACTAATTGAAACGTGGAGAGTATAAACTGAGCTATCATAATCTGCAGGCATGTCACACCTGGTTAATGATGTAGACTTATAAATGGTTTGTAGAACTGTTAATGTTTATTCACCTGGAGCAAGAGTGTTTCCGTTAGCACTGCTTTTTAGGAGGACTTGGATTTAATTTTTCCAGAAATCTCACAGGAAGTTTATAGGTGGGCAAAATATTGTTGCGTTTGCCTGATGTCCCATGAAACAGCTGAAAGAGCAGTGACTGATCCTCAGATCTCTTGTTACCACAGCTGCTGTCTGTGTGGAGACTCCGCTGCTGAGCCCCCTCCTCTTTGTCCAAGAGCAGATGTGAAAGGCTGTAAGGAGGGGTGCTGGCATCCTGCCAGACTGGCAGGCAGAGGGCCAGGTTGGTGTTATTAGTTGCTGCAGAACTCGTGGTTTCAAGCAATGATGCCAGTCTAGTTAGGATCAGAATGTGACCCTCCCATACAAGTTGCTGTAATATATCCTGCCACTCTAGGTATTTACATACTGCACTGAGGGGAAAAATAGTCCAGATGGATCTATCACTGTGGCATGAGCAGTGCTGCAGTGTGAGAGGATGTAACTTCTCGCGGACTTGCTCCCATTCCCCAGCAGGAGGAGGTAAATGGAGATGACACCCTTTAAATCACGGCACTCAACCAAACAATGGAACTGTAAAAGCAGAAAATGAGAGCACTAACTTGTTGCAGAACTTACTGGAACTTTTATTTTCTCCTTTCCAAAATGAGGATTTTAGGCTCTTTGAAGGTGGAACTGTTTGCAGAAGATACAGTGTTTTTTCACTGGAGTAAGGACTGGTATGGAAAGAGAGATTGCCATTGGAGCTAATTCCCCACAACTACACTTGTGTAACAGGCGCTTTGCTCAGGCAAGTCTACTTTGTGTCATTTTCACTGTCAGCCACAGTGAACGACCAGTTAGCCACAAAAGTTACTTTAACTTCTGTTGCAGAACTAATATTTTTACCACCAATGTAAGATGAAATCTGCTGTGTCATGGGAGAAAAGCAGCAGAGATCAGAAATACGGGATAGTGCCTGAGGTTCTCTGCAATAGCAAAGAATTTTAAGGGAAATGCCAAGGTGATAGGAGGAAGTTGTCCATATGAAATGCTGTAAATTGGTAGTCCCTGCCAAGCTAATCGGAGCAGAAAAATCCTTGCTAGCTTCCAAACAGGAAGCTAACTGAACCCCAAATACTAGCAAGACACCTTGGAGCTTTCATTTGATTATGAACTTGGTTTGGCATCCTAGAGCAAGTGGCTGTTAATGGCTGTTTCCAGGGAAGGCAAAATGCCCCAGAAGTAAAGCTGTGTGATGGATGGGCGGAGGAGCAGACTACTGCAGCATTTTCAGAATAGGTTATTCAATGTGTTCATGACAAACAGATTTACTCAGTCCTATTTTCTGATTTTTAGTCCATCAAAAGTAAATTGAACCAAGCACACTGTGATTGCTATCTTTATAATTTGGCTGACTAAAATGAAAGAGATGGTTGTGCTGAAATTTTAGCACATAAATGTTCTGCTGTTACTTCCTTTCTTTTGGGAATAACTGAAATTGCTTTAGTTTGTACTTATCAGATGCCTTAGTCGCACATTGACAGGATGCTTTTGAGCATAGATGCACAAACTGATGACTGCTCCTTCCAGATTGAAGTGATTGTTTAAGTGTCTTAATAACCTAACAATGTCTTTCTGGCTAAGGCATATAAATGAATCTTCCTTGAGAAAGCAAGCATACAACCCTCACAGATAACTGCAGAAATGAGAGAGATTTGGTAATTGCAGGTAATCTACCAAGACTGCAGGATACAGTCCCATTACTGTGTATGTTACTTTCCACAGAATCACAGAAAAGGTGAGATTGAAAGGGACCTCTGGAGGTCATCTTGTCCAACCCCCCCTGTTCAAGCAAGGCCACCTCCAGCTGCTTGCCCGGGACCTTGTCTGGATGGCTTTTTTGACTTAAAAGGGAGTTGAAAATGTACAGCTTTAAAGACAGGACCTTGCACAGGCTACTTGTTATCCTGCATAATTCTAGCCCACATGGAAATAGCCCTATAAGCTGTGGGTTATGGACTGAGAGCTCTCTGCTCCCTGTGTCAGCCTCTGTCTTTGTGGCCCTGTGCAAAACTATACCTATAAACATGCAAAGAATATTTTCTGAGATTATTTTAACTGAAAAGATCACATGTGGGCAGAATGCTTTTAAAGGCTAAATCCATCTTAATCAGTAGACTGAATGCAGATTAAGCAAATAATTAAATTGTTCCCTGTGTGTAAGTATGTGAAATCCATGAAGTGACAGGTCCTCATAGTAGGCCAGTTGCATGTGACTGGAAAATATCCTTTGTCCTAGTTAAGCAGTATGTATGAATAAGTCTGGATTTATTTTTTGAGAAGATATGTTTGGTAGCGTATGACATAATGCCACTCTAAGCAGAGCTTGAAATAACTTGGAATTAAGCTGAACAGACTAAATAGGACATCTGTTTTAGTCAGATTTCTGCAATGTGTTAATCTGAGACACAACTGTTTTATTTGACAGAAATACATAAGTATTATTTGGAATACTGCATTGCACATTGCAATTGAGAATTCCCATGTCCTTACAAGAATCAAAGAATACCTTCACAGCTTCTGCCTCCAATCTCACAAATAAATGGAATAATTTGCTTTTGTAAATTTGCTCCCAATGGAGTAAGTGGTTCCTTTCCTGTGTGTATGTATCAAATGTGCGTGCTAATCCTCCGTGGGATCAGAGCTTTGGTTAAAGAATGATGTTGTCTTCTGAGACGAATATCAGTACCTAATGCTAACTAATAAGCCCTGCCACACTTTGGCTGCAATTCCGTGGTTTTGTGGGATTGCAGGAGCTGGCCTGGTAAGGGTGGTGCGGATTTCACAGCTTCCCAGCGAGTGGGATTTTAATTGCTGGCGTTACCTTTGGTAAACCTCGAGAGGGCAGTAGATGCATGAGGCTTCTGGCCTGATTCTGGTTTCAGTTATGCTAGTTGCTGGTGTAATCGAGCGTCTTTGATGATTCCTTTTCTACATCCGTTTAAGTGTAGGTCAGATCAGTGTAGAATTTGAGTTAAATTCATCTTCACTTAGAAAAACACAGCAATGTTTCTGTTGTTTTTTTTTTCCCTATTTTGAACTTTTATGATGAAAATAATGACAACCCTCTAAGTGAAGAACCTGTCCTAAGCATTTTTGATGTTTTAAGAAAGAAATAATGTAGAAAGAAGAGCTACAAGGAGCTGCTTTAAAATGTTTTAATGGAATAAGCTAAAACTCCCCTAAGTGCAACAAAACATCTTTTAAAAAGGTGAACTTATAAAATGTGCACAAATAAACACAGGAGAGGGAATTCAGCAAAGGGATCATATTTTGATTAATCTTCTAAAAAGAATCAAAATAAGCAGAAACACAGGCACTGATTTGCATGCAAGGTGTGATTGACTAAAGGAAATAAGATATGTTGTATGTATGTGACTGGACAAAGACTTGCCCTAAACAGTCACCCAACTGGAACTAATTTAAGAAAACAATTACCTTGGAGGTGTAAAATATCCACAAGAAAACTTGTTAAGTTAGGGTTTTAATGTTGAATGAATGCTTCAGGTACCTCCAGTTTCATTTACTAACTAGGGAAAAACCCTCATGGAATATAAAAGGAATTATTAGTTCAGAGAACAAGAGGATCATTGCGCCTAATCACTGTCTAAGGTGTTGTACAAACGAGTTAAGCAGCTCTGCAGAATACTCAGCTGAGACCTGTTCCATGACATGAAACAGCTAAAACAGGCAAACCTGCGTGAGGAGGTCCAAATTACCAGGAAAGAGAAACAAATTACCTTGGAAGGCTGGAAGAGCCAGAAATGTCTTTGTCAGCATTGCAGGAGAAGTTTTTACAATGATAAAACTGGTGGCTTTGATGTGTGGAGTCACTGAGGGCTATTTAGCATATTCACTGCTCCTCCCTTATCCACACGTGATTTCATTAGAGAAAGCAATCAGATGTGTCAGGGCTGTTCAGCCCTTAGTAGATCCACACTTTTCCTCACTGCCTTCTTGTCTTTCATTTATTTGGAAATGGGTCCTAGGGAGACATGCTGCATGGTTTTTCTAAGAACTGAGTTGAAGCTGGCCATCATTAGTTCCTGAGATCGCCCTCTGCACCCTTCTTAAAGATGGCTGTAATATTCAACCCCTATCCCTTGACCTCCCTGGATCATCACATGTTCTATGAATGATGTGGCTTCACAATCACATCACTCAGCTTTTTCACCATCCTTCCATGGGTCTCATCTATCCCTGCAGACGTGAACTCACCCAGTTTCTGTAAATAGCCCCTATTTTTGTGCTTCCTCCTTTCTCAGACTGCACAGGTATGTATGGAGGTCTGGGAGCCTTTTGAAGACTGGAGCAAAAATCACTGAATATGTCAGCCCTTACTATATTGTTTGCCACCAGGTTATCTATCTCCCCCATTCAACAGTGTCTTCACATTTCCTTTGAACCTCAGTCTGTTTCTAGCATGCTTACAGAATTCTTTTCCTTTTACCCTTTATGCCCCTCAGCAGCTTGAGGTCTTAAATGGGCTCCATCTTTCCTGATACCATCACCTAAGCAATGCTTTTATACTCCTCCTTGTTTCCTGTCCTTGTTTCTGCTTCTTGTACGCTTTCTTTTTTGGATTGCAATTCATTAACAGCTCATTGCTTTGTCATATTGGGCCTTCTGCTGAAATTTCTGGTTGTATAAAAAGTCAGCCCAGCCTTTAATTAGAGGGTATTTTGTTAGTAGCTCTATCTTTTTAGACTAAGCTCTGCAATTGGCTGACTTGTAGATCTTGCAACCCAGTTTTAATGGCAATCCTGCCCTTCAGGAATCACTTTAAATCTGAATGACTCCCTTGTGTTTCCTCTTTCAGTAATTCAGAGTTTTGCCTTAATGCAATGCAGATGTAGTTAATGCAACATTCCCTTGAAACCTTTGCAAGAAGCAAATGTAGCTCAGATCCAGCTGACCTATCTATTTTGAGATCACTAATGCATACTTGTAGTATTTCTAAGTCTGTAGGATGTGTTTATTGTACATCTGTATTGCGTAAGGGCATGACTTTTTTGGTGGACTCCTCAGCTTTTGATAAAACACCCTTTTTTTTTGAAACACAATGCTTGAGGTACACTAAGTGGGAAAATCTCAGTGTCTGTTGTTAGCTTGGAGGGCTCAGGTCACAGGAACTTAATTTTGATAGGAGGTTTTATATGTGCGAGGAATTTAGAAAGCTTGTGAATTTCTTCCCATGATAAACAGAGTTGAAGACTTTTTTCTGGGGAAAAGGAGGCTCTGGAGATCAGCATGCTGAGTAGTGTGAAGGAAAGACTTGTTCCACACTGTGTAAGTAATGGGATGTGGTTTTGACCAAAGGAAAAATCTATATGAACAAGGTGATAGTGGTAACGTGTGATAACTGATTGAATTCTCAGATTCATAGTAATAAGAATATGCTGAGACTCAGTTCTGGGGTCATGGGAAATAGATTGGAAAGTTGCTCGCTTGGCTTTTTTTTTTTTTTTAAGGGGTTATTCAAACAGAGAAAATGGTGTAATAAAACCCCCCAACAAACAACAAAATCTGGCAATGTAAGTGTACCTTCTGCTGCAGGATTATCCAGTAGATGATTTCCATGAAGGCAGGATTCGATTTCACTTCCCAAGCAGCTATTGCTTGCAAAGGGTGGACTGCAGATGTTGCTTGCAGCCATGAAGCAGCAGCTCTCACTGCTGATTGCATTAGCTGATTTAATGAACTGCAGCTGCAGATGTAGAGGCTCAGGCTTGACATACAGCATGAAACATCATTTAGAGGGAGAGAGCCGAGAGCAACCAGCAAGGCTATGGAACAGGCGGTAAGACAGTTGTTTTGTGTAAAATCTTATTTCTGTTTATTGTATTGCATCAAGAGCTCAGTTTGAAACCAAGCTGTTTATGTGATGTTCCTTAGTAAAGCTTCATTTGCCAGAGAAGGCAAGCCTTCTGCAGGCTTATGGTGCATGGAAATTTCAAGAGAATTGCAAGAATTTTTCTGCATCAAGGGCAACTTCAGTGACAGGCTACTGGAGATTTTGTGTGGTTTTAATAATAAAATAATAATAAAAGGCTTGTTTATTTTAGAAACCTGACTGTCTGCTACTGGCCTGCCTCCCAGCCTGGGTGGGCAGCGGAGCTGTCTGAGGGCTCTGTTCACCAGCAGCAGGTCATGGTCATGGCTGCTACATTAGGTCTCCCAGCTCGGGCCTTTGTGCGCCAGCATCTCTGCATGCAGCCCCTTCCTGGGACACCAGCCCCACAGCTGGTGCTCTCTGGCCTTCACTGCCTCACTCATCCCCCAGCCCTGTGCTCCTCCTCAGGCCAGCTGTACTGCCTGCCCTGTGCCTGGTCTGGTCGCCTATCCACTGCCTGCCCTCCTTCTTCGAGTGAAGAGGGATGGCTTGGGTGCTCTAGCTCCAGCTTCAGGTAGAGGAAGCATTTTTTGGGGCCCCCTGGCAGAAATAGAGCTATTTGGCTTCTTCAATCTCTCACAAAATGCAGGACATCCCAGCCCTGCAGCACACACTGCAGTGGATGTATCCGACATGTACCGGCTCGTGCCCCTTCTGCGTGGCCTATTCTTGGGCTCCACTGTGGATACCACAGACACAAAAGTGCCCTCCCTGTCAGAAAGCTGCTGTGTTGCCGTGCCAGGGGCTAAACACCAGGCCCGTGTTTTCTCTAGGAGGACATCTCCAGATACACTGGTGGACATCTCACTGGTGAGGTGCTGGCACAGCCATTTTCTCCCGAGTTCAGTCACCAAACAGAGTCTGCCCAGGCTTCAGGAGCTGCTCGTGTGGTGGCACGATGAACGTCATGTGTGTAAGGAAACACAGCATGACTGTACATGTCTGATGAATCCAGGCTCCCCTAAATGTACCAGCAGGACCTGAGAGAAGGTTTTACTTAAAGCTGTCCTATGACTTCACAGCTAGGGAGAGGCTAGAAAGTGTGCCTGCAAGGTAAGGTGCTGCTCTTATTATTGGTGCTGCCATTACTCACCTGCTCACAGGGCAGAGCCCAGCTCTGTTCTTCACAGTGATTTTTTTTATGAGAGAGCTCAGAAAAGAGCACTCAACTTGTTATTTGCTGGAAATAAGGGCAGTGTTGGACATTATTTGATAACACAAGAAGGAAGTAAGTAATTTGGAGAAAATTTCATGCTTTCTGAAGTACTGATGGTTTAATGTCTTTGTAGTTTTGGTACTACTGTAAAATACCTCACAACCATGGCCTGAAGCAGAGCAGCCAATTTCCATGCAGCATTGCCCTTCCTTCAGTGTGGCTCCCTTATTCAGTGTGACTGCATCCTTAAATGGGATTAGGTGGCTGTGTGTTTGAAGTGCAGCGCTGATTAAAATCAAACCCATCTATTTCCTTGTATATTGTGTATATGGCTTTGAGAACATAGCCTGACCTGGCTTTTCTTCAAATTAAATAAAAAGCAGAATCATTCAGAAGAGATCTGAATTGCCGTTATCTATGGTTTTCACCAGTCATAGATGACAGGAATTAAGATGCTTTTGAAATAAATGAGACAAAACATAAAAAAAAATACGAAAGCTTCTATGGTTCTGGGATTACAGACTTCTTGCCTGCCTAGAGCTACTGCTCTGTGCAGGCTATGAGCATTTTAGAGCTGGAAATGGAGACAGTGAAAAAAAAAATAGAGGTAAATAATAATACGTTGCCTCCACACTCTTTCATGGTAGAAGACAGAAGTAACTGAAAATCTATGAGCTTGCAGATACAGATGGGTCAGGGCTACTAGTGGGTTGCTCCTTGATTACCTTTCTTCCTTCAAGCAGCTTGAGTAACTGGGGCCACCTGGTCCATGCAGTGATGCATTATTCCCTTTGCTTTTCCAGGTGTATGACCACCAGGGGCAGCTCTAGCTGCAAAGCCTGTGGGGGACGACATGATCGATTTTGTTGAGCAGTACTGTGCAGGTAAATTTTCAGCAGAATTCTGAAGATTTCTGTTGGGGAAAGCAGGTGGCAGATTTGGTTTTGTGATCTGACAAGATGTGAAAATGTGTTATTCCTGGAAAAGGCTTATGGGAGCTTGAGTTCTTATTTCCTAACAGGCCAGAGCCTGTAATCTTGAATTTTGGATTGTAGATGCTGAATATTTTAGTAGAATGGTGTTGTAGCCTCTGTGCTCAATATGGATATTTATTTTTTGTGGTGGTATAATGTTTTACTGAAATGGTTAAAGAAATATAGTCCTGCAATGTAGGATTGTTTTTTTGGCTGTGTAGTCACAAGTTAGTCAGAAATGTTTTAGGAGAAGGTGCTAGTGAATGTTCTTTGTTGGAGGAGAAGCTGAATAGAGTTTCTGATTTAGGGAGCCACACCAATCCTTTAATTAAAATTAGCTGAATAACCAAGGATACTACATTGTTACTGCGGATCTGCTAATGCTCTAATGAACAAATTTTTGCTTTTGCTTCAAAAGTGGTGTGCTTGTACTGATTTTCTCTTTTCGATAAAGTCAATTTTTCTGTCCAAATTCAAGGTGTAGAAGATTATAAAGCACTTTCACAC
Source organism: Myiopsitta monachus (assembly GCA_017639245.1). NCBI lineage: Eukaryota > Metazoa > Chordata > Aves > Psittaciformes > Psittacidae > Myiopsitta > Myiopsitta monachus. The sequence continues at coordinate 32,460,772 of CM029924.1, read as the reverse complement.
TGGGATAACTGCTCAAGGGATGGATTATTTTCTTTTGTTTTACCACTATGAGTTGAAACAGTCTGTCTTTAAAATGTGTACAGCAGTTTTATAAAAACACCTCCTTTACCTGCTCACTAGTAGAAGTATTTTGTATGCTCAAAACAAGAGAGCACTAAGACATACAAGTTGCTCTTTGTGTTGCGTCAGTCTTTTCCAGCCCTTCCTTCCCCCCCCCCCTTTAAGTGAAACTAAATAAAATCATGAAAGGTAGAAATATTAAGAAAAAGTGTAATTGTTTTCAGAGTAATTTCTACTGCTTTCTGCCTAGCTGAGTGGTTACAGAAACAGCTTTTTTTGCAAAAGACCGTGTGCTAGATTGTTTGCACTGTTACCATTTTCACTTTAAGGAATCCTTTTGAGTTAAATGAGGTTACAGGATAGTGAGATTAGCAAAAGGACCGAGAGAATAGACATCTAAAATAGCAGATTATGTGCTGTTATGGCTCAGTGCTTTTGTATTTGCTGTTCTATTTTCACTTGCAAATGCCACTTAGTTATAGTGCTTGGAGAATTCCTGTCTTAGTCACCAAATGAGCTAGAAAGAGACAAAGGAGGCTCCTGAGAGGCTCTCACTCTTTCAACACCCAGCTGAAAGAATTACTGAGACTACAGCTTCCAGTTATGATCTAGGTGGACAGTGAACAGAAAATGTCAACATTTGAAGGTATTACAGACATAGAATAATCTGTTGCAGCTTCCTCTGACCCTAGGAAGCGTTATCCTTCTTTTATAGGCAGTGGTACTGAAAGGCTAACAGTCCTGCCCAGGAGTCTATGTCCAGTCATGGCACCACCAGACATGGTGTTCTCAACTGTCAATGTTAATCTGGCAGTTTAAGAGAATTGCCCCTTCTGTGCATGCTACTGCGACCTAGTTAAAAGTTTGCAAGAAATCTAATTTAACAGATGTATATGGACAGTCATTCCCCTATAGCATAAGAAGTTCAGTGTCTCATCTTAATTCTGGGACACCACTGATTCTCTGGTTACGTTCAGTTTAAGTGAAACTAATCATGAATACATTTCTGCAGATACAGTTTCTTGGGAATATGGCTCTTGCTATGCCAGTTCATTTTCAGTTTAGGACAGAATTATAATATCATCTCTAAATAGTGGTAAGGGAAGAAAAATATTTAAAAATCTTTCTTCAGACCACTGGATGTCTGCCACTGAAAGCCTTTAGGATACTAACTTCTCAACAGTATGCTGGGTTCTTTTGCAGTCAGTGGAAGGTGAGAGTGGATGCTACCTTCAGGAAGGCCTTTGGCTTTCATTACTTTCAGCATGCACTAGGCAGGAGCCTTTATTAATGACTGCAGTCCTCCCACTGTAGTACCCTGAGGTGAGCAGTCTGATGGCACAGTTGGATAAAAATATAGGTGGATAACTAAAATTCTTGGTCTGAAATGATATAAATAGGTCTTTTCACGTAAAGATTTTTAAGAAAGATTACCTAATTTATAAACTAAAGGTAGGTACATAAACCTGTGATTGAATTGTCTCATTCACATTATACAAGCATTTTTCATGGTGAGTTCTCATACTGAATCGTTATTAACTGTATAATAGGCAACTTTATGGATGACCTTGAATGTGTTTTCCTTTGATCTTCTCCGTAAGCAGTGATTTGTGCTTAATTTATTCAGAGCCTCTTGACTCTGAATCTGAAAGAATTGGTCATAGACAGTTTTCCATTAAGTCATGAAATAAAAAAATTATGAAAGCTACTGTAAATGAAATGTAAAAAAAGCAAGGTGGCAGCTATACAGCCAGGTTGTCTTTTATAGTATTTTATAAATGATAGTGACTTACATGAATACAAAAATAATATTCTCACCATTATAGTTTGCAATGGGTATGCTTTTATCAGACTGGTTTTTTTTGTATGGTATAAAAAAAGATTGCAAAACAGACAGTGATATGTATTTTGATGACACAACTTAGTTATTGTCTTGGTATTAGCAAATCCAACAATCTTCATACTAGAAGAGAGAAACAAGCTCAAATAAATGGCCTGTTCATATGAATTAGCCGAAAGGGTTTGTAATCTAGTTGCATAAAGAAAGTTTTTTTTTTTTTAAAGCTTTATAGAATTACATGCCTTTGGTAATAGGTGTGGTGGTAAAAACAGCCGACAACAAAAAATAAAGATGTAAAGGGCAAAATTTTGTTCCTGCTGACACTAGCAGGAGATGTACTGGCCCCAAATCCTCTTACATTACTTAGAGACTGAAGAGTGAAGCTGACTTCAGCTTTCTTGAGTAGCTGACCACTTCAGGAATATAAGAGAAATTTCTGTAGTGGCTTCTTACACCTTTGAACAATGAGCTTAAAGAATGTAGTACTTTTTGTGGTGTTAAGAGTATGCTTTCACCTGCTGTAGTCAGCAGTCTCACTGTATGTCTGCTAAGACCACCTCTGGCAGCTCAGGAGCATTTATCATCTTTCAAAATCTGTGTTTTATTCTCCCCCAGGGTATCCTATTATCTACTAAGGGTAACAGGCCTCACCTCTTTCATCTTCTATCCATTTAAAATTCATGAAGTGGCCTTTAGCAAATAGCAAAATGTAATAAGAAGCTTCAAGCAATTGGCTTGTGTGGAGGAATGGGGATGAGAGGTAGCCTGTCAAATACAGAGAGCTTTGAATAATTATAATAATAGTGGCAGTGATATATAGCAGGTTTCTTTGGTCTCTTTTTGGAAACATGCTGAGATCTATTTAGAGAAGTAGTGAAGTGCTATAAATCCCACTTGCATTTGGGAGGTTGAGGGTTTGTCAACAGCCAAGCACAGCTTACTCAAGGTGAAAAGCTATTGGTACATCAAGGCATGTATCTGATGTAGGAAGTTTAATGATACAAAATCAATAGGTGTAGGCACTACTTTCTATTTTCGAATGGTTGCTCCATTGTTTCTTCATGGACTGTGATGCTATTACTGCTGATTGCCAATTGACATGTTGTCAGCCTCTCATGCATTAAGAAAATATCTTTAACTGCATACTGCCTATTCATGCTGATGTGATCTTATGTTGAATTTAAACATTTAATGTGTCACTAAAGAACACAGCTGCTGCAATGGGCTTCATAGCTGTGCTTGAAATATCATCTCTTGCCGACTGGTTGATCTGTAATTACATCTCTCCAAGTGTACTCCAAACCCTATGTCACCATGGATGTTGGTGTTATGCCATGTAGCACCACAGGAAGTCTTTTGTAAAGCTACAGCTCAAATTACTGTGAGCCTGGATCTCCTATACTAATCTGCTGCTGTATATCAAGCCCTTTCATTTTGTTTCTTTTGCCAGTAAGATTTCCAATAGTCTATCAAACCAAGTAGAGCCAGTGCAGAATCATGTTGCTGCTGTTGCTGGAAAGGTGTCCTGTTACAGTTTTTGTATTTACACAATTAGTGGCCCATTTCAACACAGTTTGAGCCCAGATTGTATCTATGTGCCATAGCTAGCAGCTAATCGACAGATACAGGCACTGATGTTGCTGAGAAATACTCTTATGAAGCTTGTCTGCTGAAGTTGGACAGTGCTAAGCAGCAACTGCTCCTTTCCTTGGTAAAATTAGGATATAGTTTAATTTATCCCTGAGTTCTTAGTTGAAAACTTACCCAAGAGTCTGTGCAAGAATACTGTAATTTTGCCAAGACTGTTTTGCTTTCCACTTGGTAAAGTTGGCATTTATCATGTGAAGAGAAGGTTTTGGTGAACCAGTGAAACTGTTAAATGGGAGAGCTGGTAAGAAATTTAGTCAAGTGTAAAACTCTGCACTGACAGAAAATGCTGTTCAAAGCTATGTCAAACCTCTCCATGCCTATAATACAGAGATGCAGTTTTGTGGAGTAGGTAGTCTTGGTATGTGTCTTGAGCAACTTGATAATTATGAAAGATCTTTAATCTTTCAGCAGCCTTATCAGCCTTGGCTTCTACTGAGAACAGTACTCCAAGTCCTTGGCCTGCATTATTTTCTGATAATATTTGATTTATCTGTGTCTTAGGCCTAAGATCCTAAAAAGCAGGAACACTGACAGAGCTTCAAGTGTTAGCTTGTTCTTAGAAAGAATGCTTTTCTTTGGATCCTTTTATGTAGGCATTTGATTACTCTAAACATTGAATTTATGCAATCAATGAAAAACTAAATGAGGAATATGGAAACTTGTTTCTTAATCTATGCTGCTACTTTCTTCTGGATTCTCTAAGAGACTAAAAAGAATCCTGCAGGATTAAAGACTGCATACTCAGAATTTAACAGCTACTCAGAATTTATCCTGTCCTGTGAAACCTGGCACTTTTGATGCATATGAGTGCTGAGAATGTCTCAGAACAATGGGTTCCAGTTTGAAGAATGGTGTGGCAAAGTCCTTGTAGTTCTAACTGTGCAAGCATGTGTAGTCAAAGACTGTGTTCGTCAGTGTGGAAAAGGATTTGTTTTCTTCTTAAAGCTGTCATGACACACAGATAGTTGAAGACGTATATGCATGAGATTTAAGTGGCAAGTCACATCCTTGGTTTTCACACTACCTAGGCCATAACACTTAACTATTCCGTTTATCCTCCATGTAGTAAGTCATTTGTCATAATACTTACTGTAGCAGATGTGGAGACAGGAGTCCCAATCTACAAAGATTTTTGATATCCCTTTTTTCCTTGGGTTCAAGATCGATCAATGTGTCATGGTTTAAGCCACTATAATTCAACCAATTCGCTCACTCACTTCCTCTCTTTCTTCCCCCCAGCTCCTGAGGGTATGGGGAGGAGAATCGAAAGAATGCAACTCCTACAGGTTGAGATAAGAACAGTTTAGTAACTAAGATATAACACAAATCACTACTGCTACCACCAATAATAATACAGGAGAAATACAAAGAAAGAGAATACAACTGCTCACCACCCGATACCAATCTGACCACGCAGTGCACCCCCACCCTTCCGGGTCTCTGCCCTCCGTTTTTTACATCCTGGGCATGATGTGCTGTGGTATGAAATAACCTCTTTGGTCAGCTTGGGTCAAGTGTCCTGTCTCTGCTTCCTTCTGGCTTCCCCTCCTCCCTGGCAGAGCATGAGGCTCAGAAAGTCCTTGGTCAGACCAAAACATTACCAAGCAGTAACTGGAAACACTGGTGTTTTCAGCACAGTTCCCAGGCCCCAAATCAAAAATACAGCGCTGCACCAGCTACCAAGAAGGAGAAAAATGACTGCTATTGCTGAACCCATGACACAATGCTATCTTTTGTCAACCCATTTTCTCATTATCTACTTTAGATGTTACCTGAAACTTGCAGAAATCCTGTGACTATTGGTTCAATACTTATGTTGTAGACACGAGGGAAGCTGGGAAAAGGAATCATAAGGCTCTGTAGAACCTGAGTACAATGGATTTTTCTCCCCTCCAGCATCAAAGAGGACAACAAAAGCTATGGGCTCACAACTGAAGTACTGCAACAAGTGAGGCTGACATAGCTAGAGAAGAGAAGAGTCTGTGGACTTAGGGAAATGAATAAATGGGAATGTAAAATGAGAATGTGCATGGATAGATGGGAAATGTGAGTTAAATCACTTCATCTATCCAGGCAGGCTGGGAAGCTTTCCAGTTTAAAAAGCCTCAGTGTTTAGAATTAGAAAAATCTATTTTAACTTTAATATCTTGTTGTCTTAGATTTTTTTTTTTTTAAGAAATTTATGGTTGTAGGATCCTTCAAAAGGGGCTGAGATGAAAGGCACTTTATTAGCTATGGAGCTGAAAATGGAGTAAGTGGGCAGAGAACAAGGGTTGGCTTAAAATATCTTGAATGTTAGAATTTGTCTGACTTCTTAAAACTTCCAAACTTCTGCTGCTCTTTACTCTTTGGCTTCTTAATGCCAAAAAGGACCACTGTTTTAATGTGTTTTATATACCTTGAGTTACAATTGCGCCACAGCTCTTAAGTTTGTTGATATATGTGTTTGCCCAGGAAATAGCTCAAATTAGGGGATAAACTCACCATGTGGGATGTATGGGGTAACTGTCCCCAGCATGGCAGTGACAGGCACAGAAGATTCTTTGGACATTGTAACTCCCTGGACTTGTGCTTCTTTGTGTTCTTCTTGGCCTCTGAGTTGTCTATGTACAGAAATAGTTTTCAGCATCAAATCTTAACTGGAAGAGCTCTGGGATAGAAGCTTCAGCTAGTTATTATCCCGAGAAATTAACTGCAAATTGTAGCACATTAACACACATCTTGGAATAGTTTTATTTTGAATATGCTTTTCAAATATGAGAGTGAATCACATCTAGATACCTACTTACTATTCTTTGAGGCTTTCTTTAGCCTGGGGGTACATGGAAACAGTCACATGGAAAACAACAAATACTTTGCTCTTAATTTTTTCCTGAGATACTTTGCTGGCAAACAGTGACCCTGGCAGCATGTTCTTCATGTCCAGATCCTCAGAATGTGCTCCAGGGACCAACTCCTGTTACAAAAAGCAATAAATGCACCTTATATTTTGTCTCCTGGAGCGGATTTGTAGATACCTGTCAGTTCTGTGTGCTTGCTGCTGTTGGGGTCCTTGAAATGCAATAGGACCTTCTGGATTTCATGGAGCCTTCAAAAAATCTGGAGTGGTCATGAAGATGATTCAAAAGGCTGCAAGTAAATATGATCATATGGTGTGAAAGACAAACATTGTTTATCAACCTAAGAGTGGAATAGGAAGTGATAGATGCTGATGATGACAACAGAAACAGAAAGAGCTTAATGAAGTACAGTGAAACTTTGTGTTAAGGAAATGTACTGCACTGGTAATCTTTCATATTCGATGAGAAGTCCAATATCTCAGTGGTGGTTAGAAATGCATGACACATGTTTTGTGCAAGTTGCCTCCAGCTTGGTTATGTGGACCAGTCCTTGGGAAATTCCTCTGAGCACTGTATGATGTGGTAGGCTGCAGGGGGGGCTTTATCTCTGCCACCGTAGATATTCTCTGACTCGAGGGTGTAAGAGAGCAGGCTGGGAAAAAAATTGGAGCAGTAACCACTGAGTGCTGGCAAGTAGTATTCCTTGAGAAATCTCTGATATGCTTGCATGGTCTTTGTGTTTGAAAAGATGAGAGAAATTTTAATCAGTTTCCTTGGCTATCTTATTTGTGGTGTATTCTAGAAGAAAAACCAAAATGAATTGGTAGACAAGTAAACTTGTTTTCTCTAGCACTTGAGTTTTAATGTCAAGAAGAAGATAATCTGATCCCAAGTAGATGCTCCCTAACATGTGGAAGGGAAAGCGTGGCACTACAATATTCTGGCCTGACACGTACGGCAATGTAATATTGATCTTCAAATGCACAAAACCAAAGCTGAATGCCATACCCTATAGAACTTCCTTTCCAAGTGCAGTGCTTTCATAGGACTATTACTGGCATATATGCTACTGACATTTATGCTACTCTCACAGTAACTAAGGTTGCCTTCTGACGTATTTTATTTTTTGAGAATGGATGAAACTTCATCACTGCTTGAACTGGTACAATCTGGAATATATCCTCTGCAATTCATTATCTTAAAAGATGTCAGTGTATTAATTATATACTGGATAAAGGCTTATAGCTTTAGCTTGTCTGTTCTCAAAATGGGTCTGTAGCTTGCAACTAGGAACTAGCTAGTGCTGTGGCCTGGCCAATTTAGTTTTGATGGGTGCTGGTAGTAAGTTTTATGATAGTAATTTAGCCATATCAGGCCTCAAGCTGTAAACTTGTTTTAGGATTTATTTTTTTTAGCTGTATTGTCAAAATTGTTTTAAGAAACTTTTGATCTGCCCTCAGTCTGGTTTATAGTCAGATGATCACTGTCCTGACTGTAGGAGCAAAATCACCCAGAGTGTATGTTGCTTATCCAATGCTTTTCTGCTTATTTTTCAGTGAACTTGCTCATAAGTTTAGTTGTGCAGTGATTGTTTAGATGTAGTAGTTCTTCTTCATGGATAAAATGATGTTTTAAACTGTCTCATGGTGTACACTGGACATGTGTGAAATCTTAAAACTCCTCCAAGACCCTGAAAATATCATATCATACCTATACAGGTATTTTTGTTAAAGAAAAAATTACTATAGTTCCAAATAACTCAGTAGCTCTGGAGGGATTTCTTGTATGCTTGTAGAAGCAGAAAATGGATAAAAACCATTTGCTTCCAGAATACACCAACATAAAAACATTTTATTTCTTTAAAAACATTTATTATAAATACAGGTCTACATCAGCAGACTCTGTGGATGTGAAATGATTTTTCAAACATATGGGGTTTTAAGTTACCTCTAAAGGTAATAGATTTCCTGTCCAAATATCTGTTGAACTTCAGCACACTAATTTCATCTTTTCAGATAAACTTCCCGGAGTGAGGGTGAGAGTCCAGGTTTGTTACTGTATCCTTGCACATATTATGCTATGGGCAAGGATCCTGAACTGAAAAGCCATCCTCTGGTGCTAGTTAAATTAATCCTTAGGTTACTGTAACTTGTGCTGGGATTCAGCCTGGACTCTCCCTTTCACTAGCTGTCAGGTATATAAGGTGTGATAAAATGTGTATTATCATCCATACCACCAAATCCTCCAGGAGCACTCTGTGTGTTTCTGCCATGTTCGTGAAGACCTGTTCTTGGTCTATTATGCCAGAGTTTCACTAACGCTGATAAAATGAAGAGCTGTAATTACTGTGTTCAAATATAGCCCACTTTTCTTAAGCTCAGCAGCCTCAACTCTTTTCTTACCCAGGCTTAGTTGATTTGCTATTTAGCATTTTTATTACTGCTCAGTAACCACAAAGGATTTTCAATGACATGACACATGAATAGATATCTATGTGTGACTCCCAAATCTTCCACCAAATTTCAGGCTAGGACTTAAAATATTCAAATAATTTCTGAAACTGCTTATAATAATAACACTAACTGATTCATGGCCACGGCTCTGCCACATAAGCTGTTCTGTGAAGTTCTCAGTCTAAAGCTTTAGTAAGTGAAGCAGACCTGTTTATTAGCTAATCCTATGATAAACTGCAACAAAGATATGAAATATTCATGATGGAGTAAAATTTTCATGTAAATGCAGTATTATGAAACTTCCATTATAAAAACTTATCCAGATCTAGGACAACCTTGTTATAACTAATAGCAGTAAATTATTATTTCTGCTCTTGTAACTCTTACAGCCTACAGCCAAGTCCCTGTAAAAGTTACTGTTTATTTTTATCTTCGAGTTGGCTTATGCAGGGCAGATTTCTGACCATCTTGGTAACCTAAACTGGTCCACTCACATGGGGAATATGGGAAAATATCTTTTTTTCTTAGATGATGGCAGTAAAACAACCTTACCAGACAAAATGTCTCTTCTACAGTAGTTGCCCATGTGCAAGTTCCCACAGGAAAAAAAGGCAGCAATCTTCCCTGTGTACTATTCAGACTGAGATGTAATAGATTAGATCTTAAGTTTACCATATTGACTGAACTATTTTAATAATGTTCTTTTCACTTTTTTCCCTCTTCAAATCAGCTCTTCTTTGTATCCTTAGAAATGGGAGCATGCTTCTGGTCACAAAGTACACACAGTCAGATATTTCTAAAGTATGCTGTTGAATGGAAGCTAGTACATTTGACTGGGAGCTAATTACATTGGTTGGGACATGGCTCAGTGACAGGCCAGAGAAGTTATTTTGTCAAGTAGATTGGTCTTGCAAGTGATGGCACATCTCTGTTAATTAATTTACAAATGATGTATGTTAGACTGAATTGCATTCTGGTGTAGGAAGGATTTTAGTTCTCCAATTAATTTCCTTTTGGCTAACACAATGATGTGTTTTGTCTGGCACTGGTTAAGGACATATTCACAAGGAATTAAACAAAGCCACTATTTTTATTCTTGCAAGTATTCTGTGATGCTTATAAATACTCCACTGACTTTTATTTTAATAAATTAATTTCAGATAAAATGGACTGATGTATCAAGTTAAATAATCAAAAAAGGTACACTTTTTCCACAAGTTCAGTGAATACACACATAAATGTTGCACAGCTTTCTAAAGAACAAGACTTGCAGCTATGGTATCCTTGATATAGCTGGTATGTGTGTGTTTTGATGGTCGACTGCTTTTTAGGAGGTTTTTGGACAGACCTCTGTGGACTGATTCAGAAGCTGGAAGACTTCCAGATGGTGAGGTCAGACTTGGCACATCCAGCACCTTCAATGTTTGTAGATGTGTTGTTCACCTTGGGTTTTTAAATGAGTGCTTTCTTATCTGCCTCATCAAAGGAGGCCAGTTGGCCCTGCTTATCTGCATGACTGATTTTTCCCTGCTTCCCCCCTTCCAGTACTTCCTGTTAAGAAGCAAAATGACCTTTTTATTCTTACCCTCTCTTATTCTGTTCGAATTAGCCCTCTCAACATCTTTGACATATGGTTACAGTAAATACGTTTACAAAGCAATTAAGATAATTGGAGTTTTCATGGCGACTTGGGATCAGTCACTTGAAATGTATCTCTACCCCCGAGTATTTGTTTACCGCTGTGCAGCTTCACTTAAGAACAATGAAAACCAGGCAGCACTAATTCTGTGTGTCTGTTTTGCCATTTTGAGATGGAAAAAGGAATTCTCTGTTTATTTCATGTGCAGACCATGCAATGTATAAATGGTTTATTTCTAGCTTAGTAACCTTCAGAACAGTTACAGTTTCTGTTTCCTGCCAGGATAGGAGATGTTTGCACTTAGCTGTGGAAAATGATATTAATATTTTTTGGAACAGCGAGTAGCGAGAGGTGGAAAGAGAGTGGAAGTAATTTCTGTGTGCAGGCTTAACTTCAAAATAGCTTTTAAGATAGCTGGCACAATGTCATGGGTTCAGCAGTAGCAGTCATTCTTCTCCTTCTTGGAGACAAGAAGAGACAAACCTCTTGAGCTGCACTGAAGGAAAGAAAGACAGGATTAGTAGCTTATCCCATGTTGATGCAGATGGTGTTTGGATGGAAAAGAAATTGAAGAGTATTGTGAGGTTTACTTTTTGAATGGGTGGATCTTCAAACTGCTGGCTAACAGGTTCTGAATCAAATCTAAATGAGCACACCACTTTTTTAGTACGTGTCTCAATAACAGAAAAGATCATTTTACAACACTGCTTAACCAAACTATTCAAGAATGTGCTGAGGTTCTTGGCTTCATAGTGATATGTTTCTTTGCTTACATGCTCTACTTGTATGTAGTAATGACAATTTTTATCTGCAATTATTATCACCAGGATTCAAGAATTCTGGTCTAAATGTTAGTCCTGTGTTGATTTGCATTTTAGGCTTCACAATAGATTAGTAAGAAAGCAAATGCTGAAAACTGCAGCCTCCTGGATAGCACATCCGTTGTATCTTCCATGGCCTCCACTGGCTAGCTGGGAATTTCTAAATGAAGCACACAGAGGAGCTGTAGAGGAATTTTACTTCATATATACTCCTGTTGAAATATATAGGCTTCTCTCTAGAAAATCTGAAATTATATGTTGAACTGAACCACTGACCTTAGGTAGATGCAGTGTAGTGTTTTAAATGACAAAAAGTTCCAGAACTGTAACTTACATCACTACTTTCTTTACTAATGCCCCATGTGCTCCCTTGGAGTGATGAGCTTTGAGCTTTACCACTTCTGCAAAGCCATGTGCTTTGGTGCATTACAGGATCCTGGGCTTGTTTCAAAGGTTTGATCCATAGGAGCAGCTGAGGGTAAGAAGTATCTGAAAGACAGGTATTATGAGCTGTTATGAACCTCACATAAGATACAGACCTTTTGAGTGAGCCTCTCGCTCATTGCAATGATCTCTTGATCAGAAAAACCTGCCTTAATTCCTCAAGACTTTTTGAGCTGGTGTCTAACTCCTGAGCAAAGCAAGGCAATTGATGAAACTTGCATATCTAAGCCTCTTTAATTAAAGCAATGATGGCAGAACCCTTCATGGCGAGGGAAGAAACAAATCCTGAGAAGTTAGTTCCTCAGGGCTGCACAGGCCAATGAAAAACCTTAGCACTGAGTTGGAGAAAAAACACCCCACCCAAGCCCCCTTCCCTGTCCCCAGCAGAAAAACAGTTTTATTGTAATTCAAAGAATTTGCTGTGTGGGGAGTCAACAGATAGGAAAGCTAGACACTAATGTTCTAGCTCATGCTAGATTGGATTGCAATATAACACTTAAATGGGTTAGTCTGTCTATAAATCTATGTGTGGCTATTTCTAATCTTCCCCTGAGAAAAGTAAGGAAAAGTGGTCTATAAATCATGCTGTTGCAAAAGTCTTTTATTTCCTGGTTGGTTTTAGGGAGGGGAAAAGGTATATTTATTTCTTCATTTCCCTTCACTTCTGCTTAAAAAACAGCTTTGGTTTTATCTTTGTTAAACAGAAACGACCTTTCTGTTAGTAACTAGGCTGATAATGTTGTGTAAGCATTTGCAAACGACTATGCACTGTGCAGATTGTGTCAGAAGGGTGTAGGTCTATTCTGTCAAAGCACCAGCAGAAATGTAATTACACACTTGTGTGGTACTGTGTAAGAGCAAGTACATAGGCTTACCTGCTCCACCTGTTGCAGCAGTGATGGGTCTGCTGGAGAGCTCTGGGGTGGAGTTCTTGGGGTGCTAGGCAGGAGTGGCATTTCCTTCCTTTACCAGCTGCCTTCAGCTCTTTGCAGTAAAATGAGTTGGTTTATGTTTTCTGTGTATCCCTCTTCCTCTCCCTCTGGCATTTAGTAACACATTGTTCCCTCTGCCTTTTACAGTGATCAGCATCTGCATTATTATGGCATAGTGTTACAAAACTGTTTAATTTAGAAAGCAGGGCTGCGTACTTGGCAGAACCTAGGGAAACAAGCCCTTGAGTGGGGCTGTAAAAAGGAGAATGAAATCAATATTCATTTGCTTAAGTTTAGTCAATGCCCCAGTGATGCTAGGCTGTGGCACGTTCAGTCAGATGTACTAGAAGAGGTGGAGTAAGTACATCTTCCCCTCTTTTACTGTGACCAGGGATAGCTGTTTGGAGCCAGGAAACCTTGCATCACTAGCTGGTTCTAGGTTGAGGAGACCTTGTTAGAGACTTCTAAGCTAACACTGAAGAGGTTTTCAGCTAAATATATGTTCCTTAAGCATATTTTGCTTTAACTTTTAAGCTTTATCTATGTCGTTTGAAGATAGATGGCAGATTTGCTTTTCTATGAGTGGTTCTGTTGGTGTTTTTTTGTTTGTTTGTTTGTTTGTTTTTTTTCCCTTTTTCAGGATAGAAAATTTTCAGGTACTCATAGGAGGAAAAAGGAAGACATTCCTCCTTCTGGCTTTTTAAATTTACGTTCCATGTTGCTTGGTTTGCTTTTTTGTTGGTCTGGAGTTTCTAGACACAGTTACAACTTGAAAATGCAGCCTCATTATTAACAAAAGTGCAATGAAGAAGGAACTCAGTGAAGCACTGTGAGAGTTTCAGCTTACAGCAAATGTAAAAAGGTCTTATTGGTACAAGAATTGTTAATAAACTGATAAGTTCTTACTAATTCTCATATGTCCTTCTTGGGTAGTAAGTGAGTTCTGATTTCACTGTCAGTGTTTCCTAGGTAGAAATTCAAATAAGTAATGAACATGATGCATTTGTTGCTTAAGGCAGAAATGTCCTAAAAACATGGTGGGAAGGTTTCTGTTCTCTAGCCTGTGCCCCAGAAAGCTGACTGTTTATGTCTACTTACAATTGGTCCCTATCTTCTTTCTTTCAGTTAGTGCTATCAGCTGCGGTTGTGTTTTTGTGTGTGTGTGGTGCTGAAAAATTACTGTAGCTATGTGAGGCCAGATTTTTTTTGCAGTATGATGAATAAGAAAGTAAGTAGGCTGTAAGATCATGACTTAAACTCGGAGCATAGTTCATAGCATAAGTTTCTCTTGCCCAGGGGCTTGTGAAAATATCTGAAAATCCTGCTGAGGCAGAAACTGTGAAAGAGGGAATCATTATTTCTCCAGCCTAGGTTCCCTACAACTATTTATTTTTTTAAATCCTGTGCCTGAAATCAATTTTCTTTCGCTTAGAGAAGAAATAGTTGTCCTTTAAAAAATAAAAGCAAACTTGCATTGATGTGAAAGAGGGGACAAAGCTTGATGACCTATGAGACCGCATATTTCCAAAGTTGTGCAATGAGGCCTATAATGAAAAATGTGCTAAGCCAGAGAATTTTACAGTAAAAGAAATTACACAAAATTGGAACTGAAAGCAACAGAACTTCTGAAACTGTATCATATCTGTGGCAGTATTTGGTATTAAAGGAATAAATATTCTAATATTCTAGGAGAGTTTTGATTTATTACTTTACCTCCAGATTTCTTTTTCACAGTCTTGTTGCTTCTCTACCTCTGGAAAGATTGGTGATGGCTCATCTGTCAAACAGCTGTAATATGGCAAGTCATGTCATTCTGATTCCTTTCAGGGAAGAGCTAGTTTGCAAGGCTGAACAACTGTAGGATATACTAATATGCATCATTCTTTTCTCAGATCTTCCTGAAATTGATTTACGTTTTCTTCAAAAAGATTAATAACTGAGGGTCAGGGAGCAGAACTGAATGTAACATTTTATTATTGAAACAAGTTGTTTTGATTTTTTTTTTTTTTTTTTTTTTTTGGAAAGACTGCTTTCCAATAATCTCATCTCAAAAACCTAAGGATTTGTTGTCGCATGTTTTCCCCAGCCTGAGACCATGCATTGAAAACAGTCTTGTGTGTTCTCAGGACTTGGTGGTTGGATAGAGAAGGGCTAGAGAGTCTTGGATGGTATTGGTGAATGTCAAGGAGCTCTTGTTTAACAACTGGTAAATATTTGACTTACAGTGTAATGAGTAAAACATCCACTTTTGCTCTAGAGCTGACAACTTGAAATTTGTATGTTTTGCTAATGGTTGCAACAAAACAGGAAACAACACTTTTCAAGTGACTTCAAGGTGCTTTGCTGAAAGAAACTTTTATGTAGATCTGTAATAGCTTACAGCAGCAAGGAGCTTGGTGGTATCAAACACAGAATACACGTTTTTTTTAAAAGTTAGATTATGACTCTAGAATATTGTATTTGGCTAATGCATACTTCTAAACACCATTCTTGAACCAAGATGTGTTAATGACACTTAATGGTCCGTGGTGGACCACACAAAAATAGAAAAGTACTGTTTGTCTGCAGTAGCTCCTCCGTGGAAGGTCCCGCTTTGGCTCCTTCCCGGGAGGTCTCACTTTGGCTCCTCCCCAGAAAAGCCCCGACCCTTGGAGACCTTTCCATATATAGCTGGACACTTGTTCCGATGTAGGCTGCCCCCCTACGTCAGAATGAGTGTGCATTTTTCCTAGTATAAAAGCCTGAGCCCCAGGTGATGTGGGAAGGCAGAACCTCATACCACCCACGTCAACGTTGCCTCCGTGGGGACGCCTGCTAAGGTTGAGCCTGCCAACTCGCACAGTGATGATGTTTCTTGGAGCTGGTTTCCTGATTGTCATTACGTGGTCCTTGGGGTTGGTAAGATAACCAAACATTGGAGATATCCTTTACTGTATCTTTTGTTACATCTATATTTTCACTGTGTTAATAAACTAGTTATGATTCTTTATTGCATTGCGTTTCTCTCAACCCAGACTCCTCGAACTCCAGAGCGCAAGAACATAAGATTGACTAAAAGGACCACTTACAAAATATGTTTATGATTCTTTCAGTGAGTTGGTGTGGCAGTTATGTTCTCACTACTTCACGGTGGTAACAAAAATGTCAATGCTATTACCACAATGCAAGCACTAAGACTTATTATTAGCTTTCTTATACTGATGGATTAATGATGGCTAAATCATGAGTTTGTTACCAGAGTAACTGGCAGAGGATGCAGACATATTTTTTTATCTTCCCATATCTGTGCTGTTTCATGCCAAGTCTAAAGAGCTTTGTTATTCTCACTTGCAGATCTAATGTAAAAATTTAAAAATTCTAAATTATTGCTAAAGATTTTTTTTTTTTTTGACAAAATATGTTAAAATCAGCATGTGCAAGTGCTGTCTTTCACCTAGTCTGGTGGGGAAACCTATTTTTCATTAAACAGATAAGTTCCAACTTAAATTACATGTGTCACAGCTTAGTTGTGATATGGTCAGACCATTCAAAAAGTGGGACTGCACAGGTCGAGGCAGACTGCTGTAGAGGTGTAAAAAAAGTGTGGGTAAGAGTCAGGTAGAGTAACAAAGGAAAGGAGAAAATTTAAAATACACCCACAGACTCCTGAAACTCTGAGAGAATTTTTGGTTTTCAGTGTTGAGGATTGGGTATTGACCAATGGAAAAAAGCTGAACGTGTAAGAAAAGATTTTTTTTTTCCTTTCCTTTTGATTCCTCCTGCACTCTGAAGAAACAGGATTTTGTATGTTCCTTGTACATAATGATACCAGATTCCATTATGAACGTCTTATCTGAAGTAAAACCAACTTATATATTTTTGTTGCTTAGGTCAGCTGCTTGGATCAAATGGTTTACAATAATTGTGGATATTTGCTCAGAAAAGCTCCTTTGCTTGCAGCTATTTCAGTGTGTCCCTTTGTCATTCTGGAAGGCATAAACAGAAATCATTGGTGACTTCTAGCAGGTCTGTCACTTAATTCTGTAAACATCAAATGAACAGTGATACCCACTGTGAAAACCTAAGCAAATAATCCCCAAAATTCAGGTCAACTACTGTCCTGGGTTCACATAATATAACAAATAACAAAATATTAATTTAAATGCATTATCTCAGAGGAAAATTGAAAAAATGGCCAAATTTTCAGCTATATTAAAAGAAAAAAACAGATTAGGACAACTGAGAATCTGCTGCCATCAGCGGAACATATAATCAGGAACCTGTTTTGTGGTCAGTTTCTTATATAAAATAGGAATATGCAGTTACTACATGGAAAGAATAAAATTGATTAATCAGAGAAGAAAGTGGTTTCAGGGCAGAGTGAAAGAGATAGCTATGCTAAGGAGGCTTCAGGATGACAGAGAAAGAATATATAAAGGAAAAGTAAATGTCACAGAGAACAAGAAAGTCAACACGTACAAATTACATTGCAACAGATTAAATGTCTGTGTGTATTGACTGTGTTGAAAGATGAAGGCCATAAAAGCGATTGGAAAGCTGGCTTGCAATGCAGGCACTGGGCTGCATGATTTTGTCTTCAAGTATCCATTGTCTTGTGCAAATGCAACATATTTTCTCTGCTAAAAAGCAAAAAATTTTGTGAATTGTTGTCATTTTGCAAGGGGTGCCAAATGATTTTCTACATGTTCAGAACTTCCAACGGTCTTTGACACAATGTAATGATCCTTGGTCACTACTTTTACTCCGAGGAAGACTTCTATTGTGAAGAATCACAGAAGAGATAGCGTTGGAAAGGACTTTAAGATCATCTAGTTTCAACACCCCTGCCATGGGCAAGGACACCTCCCACTAAACCATGTCATCCAAGGCTCAGTCTAACCTGGCCTTGAACACCGCCAGCAATGGAGCATACACAACTTCCCTGGGCAACCCATTCCAGTGCCTCACCAACCTTACTGTAAAGAAATTCTTCCTCATATCCAATCTAAACTTCCCCTGTTGAAGTTTGAACCTGTTACCCCTTGTCCTATCACTACAGTCCCTCATGAAGAGTCCCTCCCCAGCGTCCTTGTAGGCCCCCTTCAGATACTGGAAGGCTGCCATGAGGTCTCTATGCAGCCTTCTCTTCTCCAGGCACAACAGCCCCAACTTTCTCAGCCTATCTTCATACAGGAGGTGCTGCAGTCCCCTGATCATCCTCATGGCCCTCCTTTGGACTTGTTCCAACACTTCCATGTCCTTTTTATGTTGAGGACACCAGAACTGTACACAGTACTCCAAGTGAGGTCTCCCAGGAGCAGAGTAGAGGGGCAGGATCACCTCCCTTGACCTGCTGGTCACGTTCCTTCTGATGCAGCCCAGGATATGGTTGGCTTTCTGGGCTGTGAGCACACACTGCTGGCTCATGTTCATTTTCTCATCAACCAACACCCCCAAGGGCTGCTCTGAATCTCTTCCCTGCCCAGCCTGGAGCTGTGCCTGGGATTGCTCTGACGCAGGTGTAGGACCTTGCACTTGGCATGGTTAAACTTCATCAGGTTGGCATCAGCCCACCTCACAAGCGTGTCAAGGTCCCTCTGGATGGCATTCCTTCCCTCCAATGTATCAACCGAACCACACAGCTTGGTGTCATCGGCAAACTTGCTGAGGGCGCACTCAATCCCACTGTCCATGTCACCAACAATGAAGTTGAACAAGACCGGTCCCAACACCGATCCCTGAGGGACACCACTCGTTACTGGTCTTCAGCTGGACATTGAGCCATTGAGCATAACTGTTTGCGTGCGGCCATCCAACCAGTTCTTTATCCACTGAGTGGTCCACCTCTCAAATTGATGTCTCTCCAACTTAGAGACAAGGATATTGTGTGGGACAGTGTCGAACACTTTGCACAAGTCCAGGTAGATGGCATCAACTGCTCTACCCCTGTCCATCAGTTCCATAGCCCCATCATGGAAGGCCACCAAATTGGTCAGGCAGGATTTCCCCTTAGTGAAGCCATGCTGGCTGTCACCAACCACCTTGCTGTTTTTCATGTGCCTCAGCATGCCTTCCAGAAGAATCCGCTCCAAGATTTTGCCAGGCACAGAGGTGAGGCTGACTGGTCTGTAGTTCCCTAGGTCATCCATTTTCCCCTTCTTGAAAATGGGGGTTATATTTCCTTTTTCCCAGTTGTTGGGAACTTCACCTGACTGCCATGATTTTTCAAATATGATGGACCGTGGCTTAGCAACTTCATTTGCCAGCTCCTTCAGGACCCGTGGGTGGATTTCATCAGGTCCCATGGACTTGTGCATATTCAGGTTCCTAAGATGGTCTTGAACCAGATCCTCTCCTACAGTGGGCCCAAGGTCTTCATTCTCACTGTCCCTGCCTCTGCCTTCCAAGACCTGGGTGGTGTGGTCAGAGCATTTGCCAGTGAAGACTGAGGCAAAGAAGTCATTAAGATCCTCAGCCTTCTTGAAGTCCAGGGTAGCCAGTTCTCCTGATAGCTTCTGGAGGGTGCCCACGTTGTCCCTAGTCTGTCTTTTATTTGCAATGTACCTATAGAATCCCTTCCTGTCATCCTTAACATCCCTAGCCAGTTTAATTCCAACTGGGCCTTAGCTTTCCTAACCTGGACCCTAGCTTCCTGGACAACATCCCTGTATTCTTCCCAGCCCACCTGTCCTTGCTTCCACTTTTTATAAGCCTCTTTTTTCCCTCGAAGTTTCCTCAGCAGCTCCTTATCCATCCAAGGAGGTCTCCTGGCCCTCCTGCAGCACTTCCTTCTAGTAGGGATGTATTGCTCCTGAGCTTGCAGCAGGTGATCCTTGAATATCAACCAACAGTCTTGGGCCCCCCTGCCCTCTAGGGCTATATCCCATGAAATCTTACTGAGCAGGTTCCTGAAGAGGCCAAAGTGTGCTCTCTTGCAGTCCAGGGCAGTGAGCTTGCTGCACGCTCTTCTCACTGTCCTGAAGATCTTGAATTCAGCCATCTCATGATCACTACAATCAAGGCTGCCCTGGAGCATCACATTTCCAACCAGCCCTTCCCTGTTGGTGAGGACGAGGTCAAGCATGGCACCTCTCCTTGTGGGCTCCTCCATTACTTGCAGAAGGAAGTTGTCTTCCACACAATTGAGGAACTTCCTGGATTGCTTGTGCTGGGCCGTTCCATCCCTCCAACAGATATCAGGGTGGTTGTAGTCCCCCATGAGAACAAGGGCCTGTGAGCGTGAGGCTGTTCCTATCAGTCTATAGAGCACTTCATCCACCGAGTCCTCTTGATCAGGTGGTCTGTAACAGATCCCCACAGTGATGTCCCCTATAGCTGTTCTCCCTTTAACCCTGACCCACAAACTCTCTGTCAACTGCTCAGCTGTCCCCAGACAGAGTTCCATACTCTCCAGCCTATCCCTAACATAAATAGCAACTCCCCCTCCCTGCCTGCCAGGCCTGTCTTTCCTAAAGAACCTGTAGCCTTCATTCCAACACTCCAGTCATAGGAGCCATCCCACCATGTTTCTGTGATACCTAAGGATGCTTTATGATAGATGTGTTTAGAAAGAAAAGAAGTACTACGCCAGTATGATAGGGCCTTGAATATAATTTAAACCACAACACTTCTTTATATTAATGCTAGCTTATAATGGCATGGCCTACTGGAGGCTTTTATTCTCCCGGAAGGAGAGTGGAATTCCAAGTTTTTTATTTTTTTAAGTGATGAAAAGAACAGGCCAAAGTTGTTTGCAATGAGTACAAGCCATTGAAATTAATGAGATTGAACACATGGCTGCCGAATTAATCTTCATGAGTGTCAGTTGTTCAACATAGAATGGGATCATTGGAAATGAACAGTGGAATCAGTAATCAAGAAAAGGTGACATGATATCAAGTTTCTCTCAGTGTCAGTAATTCCAAGCCAAGAAACTTGTATCTTGCAAACATGTGAAAAGTCCTTTGCTTATCCTGCAGCATTAAGATGGTTTGGGATTTGTCCTGCATTTGTTTAGCCCTATTGAAAATATGAATGGTTATATAATCTTTATGATGGGATCTTAGTGCAAGGGGAAAAATTGAAATGAAATCAATACAAACACTATTGCACTAAGAAAAGTGAAATTTACTTTGAAATATTCATAGACTTAAGAAATGCATAAGATGACAGGAATACATATCAAGGAAATGGTAAATAAACTTGCTGACATTTTTTCAATACTTATAGCTCTGCATTTCCTGTCATGATAGTCTGCATTTTCCAGTACATAATAACCTGCCATTAATCTGCAGTTGTTGAGGTGGGCCAGTGTCAACCTCATGAGATTCAACATAGCGAAGTGCAAGGTCCTACGCTTTTGCTTGGGCAATCCCAGGCACAGCTACAGGTTGGGCAGAGAAGAGGTTCAGAGCAACCCTGCAGAGAGGGAGTTGGGGGTGTTGGTCGATGAGAAAATGAACAGGAACCAGCTTCAACTCACACTCGCAGCCCAGAAAGCCAATTGTATCCTGGGCTGCATCAAAAGAAGTGTGACCAGAGGGTCGAAGGAGGTGATCCTGCCCCTCTACTCTGCTCTTGTGAGACCTCACTTGGAGTATTGTGTGCAGTTCTGGTGTCCTTAACATAAGAAGGGCATGGAACTCTTGGAACAAGTCCAGGGGAGAGCCACGAGGATGAGAAGGGGGTATGAAGATAGGTTGAGAAAGTTGGGGCTGTTCAGCCTTTAGAAGAGAAGCTGCATGGAGACCTCATAGCAGCATTCCAGTATCTGAAGGAGGCCTAAAAAGGGTGCTGGGGAGTGACTCTTCATTAGGGACTGTAGCGATTGGACAAGTGGTGATGGGTTTAAACTTCAACAGAGAAAGTTCAGGTTAGATATAAGGAAGAGGTTCATTACTGTGAGGGTAGTGAGGCACTGGAATGGGTTGCCCAGGGAAGTTGTGAATGCTCCATCACTGGCGGTGTTCAAGGCCAGGATGGACAGAGCCTTGGGTGACATGTTCTCGCGTGAGGTGTCCCTGCCCATGGCAGGAGGGTTGGAACTAGATGATCTTAAGATCCTTTCCAACCCTAACCATTCTGTGAGTCTGTATGTCATCGTTTAAGCCCAGCCTGTAACTTAGAACCAAGTAGCTGCTCGCTAACTCCTACTTTTCTTCCCCTCTGCTCCTGAAGAGGTGGGAAGGAGAATTTAAAGAATGTAAATCCTATGAGTTGAGATAAGAACAGCCCAGTAACTAAGGTACAATAAAAAACTACTACTACCAGTACTAATAATAATAATGATAAGGGAAATAACAAGGGAAGAGAATATAAAACTAAAAGGGAATATGTAAAGAAAGCAATAAACACAAGCGATGCACAATCCAATTGCTCACCCCCCACCGACTGATGCCCAGCCTGACCTAAGCAGCAATCTGGGCCTTCTGGATAACTCCCCTTATTTTATATACTGGGCATGAAGTACTGTGTTGTGGAATACCCTTTTGGATAGTTTGGGTCAGGTGTCCTGTCTCTGCTTCCTCCTAGCTTCCTGTGCCCCTCCTCACTGGCAGAGCATGAGACTGAAAAGTCCTTGATCAGACCAAAACATTACTTAGCAACAACTAAAAACATCGGTGTGTTATCAGCACTGTTCTCAGAGTAAAGTTGAAAACACAGCACTGTACCAGCTACTATGAAGGAGAAATATAACTGCTACAGCTGAACCCAGGACACTGTGAGATGATAAAATATATTGTATGCTATTAAAAGAAGCCAAATGCTATGAGCTATTGTACTGTGAATTGTAGATGCAGATTATTCTTTTCCCTGACCTACTAGATCATCCTGAAATGTTTCAAGCCAATGGTGTTAACACTGATTCAACAGGAACTCTCTCCTTGCCATTTTGGCAAATGAAGACACTGACAAATACATGGGGAAGTTTCTCCCTTTGTATTTGCTCCTTCTTCCTCTTGGTGACTCTGGCCTGCATATTTTACCTATGTGAGTATGAGTATAGTGAAAATGTTACCTTGTGAAAGCAGTCAATTCAAAATATATATGTTGACAGGAATGGAGAAAGTAAGGGGCAGTACTGAAACTTGGTTTTCTTCTGAGCTCCTGTTTGAGAGGACATGATGACTGCCACTATATTTGTTCTCTTTGGGAATGGACGCTTTCTCCTCATCCAAGCCCTGCTCCCCAGAGTATTCTGCTGGTGGGTAAGGTACATTTTGATGATGTGCTTCTGGGGAAAGCTGTTGGGCAAGGAAACAGGGAACAATCCTATGGGCAGAGGCATTCTGAGCAGGTTACAGAAAACGTTCCCTGTTCTAACTGAAATCAGAGGCACTCATAAATAATACAGAGAAACTCTATTATCTTCTATCCAAACTAGTCACTGGAAGAAGCCTCTGACAGAATCCTGAACTCCTCTACCCTTCCTCTACCACTCCATCTCCTGTTGTTCTATGGTTGGTAGTTCTGGTCTGCAGTGTTTGGTAACTGCCTTCTATGTTCTCAATTTCTGCAGAGTTCAAAACCAGCTATGTCCTTTTAAATAACTTAGTACAATTTAATTTACTGATTCTGTGGATTGAACTGTACAATGTTCTGAAATACAGTACCTTTGTGAGAGTGAATTATGTTGTTTATCTGTTCACTCAGATTGTAAGATGTACTGAGGAGGAAGGTATATGTTTAGATCAATCATCCAGTAAAATTGAACTTGTGAATAATGCTTGCAATAACTAAAGAAGTAATTGGAATGAATAAGTCAATTTGCAGTGAAGAGCTGAACCAAGCTGTTGCTAACAGATATTTAAAAGCTTAAAAAAGCAACAAAGAAGTTATTGTAATTTAAAGAAAGAAAAATAACACCTACATAAATCCCATCAGGAGACCATGGCTTGCAAACTTTAGACATCACAAGCTTTCTTAGCATTCCTGATGTGTTGGGATGTGTGAAGCATCATTTCAGGATGTCTGTGTTTAGACAGTATGCCTAAAGGCAGAATCTAATATGAATTAGAATTCCATTTTTACGAAGGTAACTTCAGTTTGACTACATTCTTAGGTTGGGCAGTAACTAATCATTATCTGAGTCATATTTTAATACCATAGCATCTATCAAACCTTAGATACTACTTTAAAATTCTAAGCAAATGCTGTCTTAAATGCCGTTTCATGCCCTGGCACTCACAGATGCAGAGGCTGGAGCAGGCTATTGTCAAATATTCAGCACTGGCATATTGGCATCAAAGCTGTGTGGGATGAAATGCTATCCGTCAACCTTTCAAAGATGTAATTTCCTGCCATTTTGCGGCTAGATGGAACATAATTGCATTTTTAGTATAGTCCTTTGCATGTTCCTTCATGCACTCTTCATTATGCTTCCAATCTTTCTGAAGAAGATGGTGGTTCTCATCCTGAACTTACACACTCAGCTACCATTCTCCTAGTGTAGGTCTTATACATTGTAGTACCTAAATTAGGTAAAGGGAGAAAAGGAGAGTCTGGTCTTCCTTTGCTTCAGTTCTCTGTTGGCTCCCACTTACAGATGATGGGCAAGATGGGAAAAGGATGAATGGTACTGGGAGTAGAGATAAGTCTCATGCTGGAAGTGATATGTTTTATTGTTCTCTTTTGGCAACTAAGATCGGTGTCAGGGCAGAGCAGGAAATGTAAGTAACACTCATGCCCGTCAGTGCCTAATTTGGAAGATCCTGGCCTGCCTGAGCCATCTCTACAGTCTGGAAACTCTTATATGTAAACAACGAACACTTCCACAAGCTATGAAATATTGTCTTTCAACAAATAATTTTTCACAATATAAAATGCATCATTTACTCGAACGGTCATAATAAATGTTATAAATGGGTCCATACAGCAAACCTCAAATCCTGACATTTATTATCTGTTAGAAAACCTGATTTGGCACCGTCCCTTGAAAGCAGTGGTGATAATTGCACTTAAAACTGACTGTCTTTTGAGTTAAAGCCAATTGTGAAAGTGCAGCCAAAATTATTCTTTCAATGTTTTCACTCCCCCCACTAAAAATAATCAACCAGCTGACCAAACCCAGAAGTATTCTGGTCCTGTGCCAATGTTTCTGTGTTTGTTTTTTTTTGGTTTGTTTTTTTTTCCAAAGAAATATTTCATTGTTTACTTTGCATTCAGTTTCAATTATTATAATTGCTTTTTAATGTTCTCATTACTTATTTTACTACTCTGGGTATCAGGTACAAGAAAAATGCCATTTCACTTTTCTGCAGTGGGTAGCTGATAAATCTTTCAATAGCTTTTAACAGTAATAACAAAACCCCAAATATTTCAGAAGTTTCTGTTGAAAAAAATCAGTTGTTAAATGTCTACATCCTTCTTCTGAGATCAATAACTTTTTCATTCACACTGCCCACCACGATTTGTTATTCAGATAACCAAAGCATACCTGCTGTAAGTGAAAGCAAATATTAACACTAGTGTGGTAGTTTTCTTTTAAAATAGCCAACAGAGACTCAAGTTCCCTTTTGTCTGTGACCTTTTCCATAGCCTTAAATAGAATACAATTCTTCCACTGAGTAATCACCATGAAGAAATAATGAGGCATCCATGAAAATGTTAATATAATAAGGAAAAAGACTTTTTATCATAGTAACTGACAGTGACATTATATCATATCAAACAGAAGTCTCTTGAATGTGTGTTTGTTAAAATGGATTTATTGTTGTGTGCTAACACATGGCACACTTGGTGCTAGTCAGATAAAGAAAAAACAGCAACATGTAACTTGAAGAGCATAGCATTAATGACATTAATGAAAACTTAATTCTGCATAACAAGCTATCCTGTAATGTTTATTTCTATTTTCTTAAAGCTAGTTGTATATTGGAAAATCATGAAATAAATCCAACACAGCTTCCACGATTTCCTTCAACTGTTGTTGTACTGAAGTCCTCCTTCCTCCCCTAGAAACAGAAATACTGTGACCTTTTCATGATCTTAGTCCATTCCAAAGATACTTCTTCCTGTCTGGGGAAAACCAAAACAAATCTTTCAAAGGAAGAAAGGAGGTTGAAATTAGTGAAGAAATTAAGAACAAAGTGCACTGCTAAAAAGCCATGTAGAATATAGTCTCTTTTCTGATGTGGGAAAATACGCTCTACATATCTAAGAATCTGTTCTTGGATAGAGTCTTGGATATGTAGAGTCCTTTGTTCTTGCAGATGGAGCTTTCACAGTGCTCAAACCACTGTTGTTCCTTGTGTCTTTTTTGGGGGGCTTGTTTTCAGAGTCTTAAGCAGGTTGGGGTGGTTCTTGCCTTCTTGCATGGAAAAGATCAATTTTCACTTTTCTGACCAAAGTTGATCTTATTTACATTGACAGGAATTCCTACTGATAGGAAAAGGAATGTAACATGTGAATTGGGATTGAGTGAGACCAAACACAGAGGTGATGTATTCCAAACAAGGCTTTAATCTAAGTTTTATGACTATTAAATTCCTGTTGCTGGTTTTAAAATGAGTACGTTTGTTGTCAGAATACTTTCAAAAGTCAACAAAGCAAACATTATTCCAAATTTATTTTAATGTGTTTAATAAAATAAATCACATAGTTTGTAGTAAAATAGAAAAGGTAACTACTTAATCTGAATGGCTTCTTTTCATTCTCTGAAAAGTTCTATTTTTCTAGATCTTGCAATTAAATTTTAACTTGGTTTATCCGTTTCTGCTTTCTCATAGTCATATGAGATATTATATGTTCTATATGTCCAAAATATTTATTGTAAATAAACAAAGAACATTTTGATAATTAAAATGATGTATCTGGTTGCTGCATTCTGGGTTTTTTTTTTTTGTTGTTTTTGTTTGTTTGTTTTTTCTTTTTTTTTTCCCCCTTATATACTTAACTAGACACACTTTTCTTCCTGAATACCACAACTTTTGGATTTAACAGATTGTAGTCTAAATACTGTCTTTCACCTTTGGTTGATTATTCTGACTTGTTTTCCTTTTAGCTTGGCTACAGTAGGGATTATCTATTGTGTTTCCTCATCACTCTCCTTCAAGGAGTGGTCTTGAAAGTTCTGTAGTGTGATGGGTAATTTTAATATTCTTTTCTTGCATTTAATCTAGGTAAAATAGTGTAATACCCAGGAAAAGTTTTAAAGTTTTTAGCAACGCAGTGTAATCTCATTTTTGTGAGATTAAGAACATCTGTTTATTACAGTAAATGGATTTATGAATTCATCAGTGAATTCTTAACTTTTCATTTGAAAGATTTTCTGGAGGGTGAAAACAAAAACAGTTCTGTATGTCCTTACCGTGTTCAATACATCTGAAAATCCCAGCCTATATGCACTTATTCTGGCTCCCATAAAAGTTTATGGCAATTCTATAACGGAAGTAAATTTCCTGCAGTGCATGATAAGTGAGATGGCACCAGGAATGCCAGCTGTTCCGTCAAGGGTCCCCAGTAGGATTATGAAAACACCCAGGATAGAAGTTCCAAAGCAGATGACAGTGATACGCAATGAACCAGAAATGAAACAAAATTTGTGTGTAAAGCTGAAGCAAGATTTTTCATTTCTGTTGACAACCAGCAATTTCAGGAAGACCTTCAGGATTGTGAATATATAGGTTTATTTATTTGTTTATTTTAGCTTTCACAGGAAACTTTGGTCACAATCTAATATTTGTTAGCAGTTATCCAGTATAAGATACGTGGGATGTATATTGCCACAGCCTTCCTAATGTGCATGACATATGATGATACATATTCTGTTAACTTCAGTTTGGAACACATAGTTCTGAAAATTTTGATGTGTGTCTGAAATCAGGCACTTAGGAAATGAGGCCGAATACTTTGACTTCAGCAACTTCGGATTTTCCAGGATTGTCTGTGACAGAGGCAGGGACAGGCACTTAGAAGCTAAATTGCTTTAAGCAGAGAAACAATTTATCTCTGCAAGCACATTCACAGTGTTCAGTGTGTATTTTTCAGTTTATGCTTAAAAAAAGAGAGAGGTCTTGCAGACAACCATAACACATTTATTATGATTCACCATTTATAGTGAACTCAGATTTAAAACGCCTATGTGTGGATGGAGTAGGCAATGAACTCCTGTTACATTGATAATACAAATCCTAGTGTTTTTTCGAGATCTGTTTATTTGATGTTACAGTCTAAGTGTTCTGCTGGCATACTGGCCTTGTGTTTTCCTAGATTACAAACAATGGAGAGAAAATCTATCATGTATCAGTACTGGAGACTTTGAGGTTCATCCAGAATCTTGGACTCACGTCTAAAACTGAAAATTTGCTGGAATAGCTGTTACTCTTCAGGTGGACCTGGAGGCTTTCAAGGACATGTTGTTTTTTAAGGAGATATGAGGCAAATTATTCAAAGAGGAATTGCTAGAGCTCCAAAATGTACAGAAACCGTATCTGGTTTATATAGATATAATAGTTTATAGAGAAAATTTATAGTTTATGTAGTTTTATATAGAAATTTATAGTGCATATAGAAAATCTTTGATCCACAAGTAGTTGTGTCTGGGACAGTGGAAGTATAATTAAATGAAGAGAGTACCTCTGTTTCATCATCTCTCCGTATTTTTCCCAATTCTACCACTCATATCATTCATAGTTCTTAATATAATCAAACTGATCATATGTACCCTTACTACAACCTAGCTACCAGCCATGAGAGGGATTATTTTATCTTCTTTTTCATGCTAGATACCACAGCAACTCATGTTAGTTAGAACACAAGCTACAGGAAAAGTACAGTTCTCCCATTTCCGACAGGCTTGCTTCCTTCCAAGGCATAGAATCATAGAGTCATAGAATAGTTAGGGTTAGAAACGACCTTAAGATCATCTAGTTTCAACTCCCCTGCCATGGACAGGGACACCTCCCACTAAACCATGTCACCCAAGGCTCTGTCCAACCTGGCCTTGAACACCTCCAGGGATGGAGCTTTGAGCCGACAGTGTGTGCTTGCAGCCCAGAAAGCCAACCGTATCTTGGGCTGCATCAAGAGGAGTGTGACCAGCAGGTCAAGGGAGGTGATCCTGCCCCTCTACTCTGCTCTTGTGAGACCTCACTTGGAGTATTGTGTGCAGTCCTGGTGTCCTCAACATAAAAAGGACATGGAACTGTTGGAACAAGTCCAGAGGAGGGCCATGAGGATGATCAGGGGACTGGAGCACCTCCCATATGAGGATAGGCTGAGAAAGTTGGGGCTGTTGAGCCTGGAGAAGAGAAGGCTGCGTGGAGACCTCATAGCAGCCTTCCAGTATCTGAACAGGGCCTATAGGGATGCTGGGGAGGGACTCTTCATGAGGGACTGTAGTGATAGGACAAGGGGTAACAGGTTCAAACTTCAACAGGGGAAGTTTAGTTTGGATATGAGGAAGAAATTCTTTACTGTGCAGGTGGTGAGGCACTGGAATGGGTTGCCCAGGGAAGTTGTGAATGCTGCATCACTGGCGGTGTTCAAGGCCAGGTTGGATAGAGAAATGTGTGGCATGGTTTAGTGGGAGGTGTCCCTGCCCATGGCAGGGGAGTTAGAACTAGATGATCTTAAGGTCTTTTCCAACCCTAACTATTCTATGACTCTATGATTGTGTGATTCACAACTTCCTTGGGCAACCCATTCCAGTGTCTCACCACCACATGGCATTTTGCTCTATGAAGATAGCACATGTTGATACACAAGAGTTGTGTAGTTGGCTGATTTTTATGCGAAATGTACAACTGTAAACCAGAGAAATATCTTCTTGAGAGATTTTTTTTTCCTTTCAGGCAAGCAAGAGCTAGCATTTTTTTCTTTTTTGCAGCAAAAGGGGAGGGAAGCATTCAAGATAATAGGGCACTACTTTTGCTCTATTAGTTTCTTCCCAGAATGAAGGGAAAAGTTTTAACTGAAAATTTCCAGGTGCTATTGGTACGGGAAATTCTAATCAAGACCCTTAGAGCTCAGGAAGCTTATTAGCATTCAAAACAGCATCTTTAGTTGGAAATCAAGAGGCAAGTTTTGCTAGAAGTTCCCACCTTTGCAATATCCCAAAAAACCCAAACACATTAGGATAGAAGTGCATGGTGTTTGCTATGGTGCTTAATGTCTCATGAACTGAAAATCTGAACATTCCAAGTAAAATGTTATTTTATACCAAACTGTGAGAACTGTATTATTAACAAACTGCTCCAGGGTCTCCTGAGACCTTTACAGCTGTCTTGATGTGTTCTGGTTGCATATTATCGACTGCTATAAATTATCCTTTCTGTTATGTTCCACTTCGCTGTGAAGCAGAAATTTAATGTTAGTTTCCCGCAGAAGACAACTTTCTTTCTATGTGTATTTTAGGATTTTCAGTTATGAGTAGAATGGGTACTCCATATTACTTACTGTTATACTCCACAGATTCTTAACAAGATGAATGACATAGCATAACATAATCGGGTTAGGGACAAGAAAACAAACATTTTTAAAAAGCATAAAAGGAAGCTGTATCCTATGAATGTTGTTATTGCATAAAAGGAAGCTGTATCCTATGAATGTTGTTGTTATTACATAGTTGTTGCTATGAAAATTGCTGTACCGTGAATATGCTTCCCCCTGACTAGCAGTGGTTCAAGTGTGTACTCATCAGGAAGGGCAACAGAGATAATTTGTTCTTGATGATTATTCCATTGTGATTGGTAATAGAAATGCAAAGGAAATGACCGATTTGCATATCAGGAGAGGAAGAAAAAGACAAAAAGAGTAGAAAACTATCAGCAGTTAGGGGAAAAGGTTAGAGGAAATTAACAGAAGAGGCACTTTAGGAAGGCTCACAAAATAAGGAAGGAAGCACAGCAGAAAGTTTGGGTAGGTTGAAGTGTTTGGTCATGCTTTGAGGGAAGAGCTAGAACTAAGAAAGAAAACTGATGAAAGCCCAGTACTCAGTAGACATCCAGATACTTGCAGCAGAAGGCTCCAGCCATTTACTCCAGTCTTTCATTGCCTTTTCTTTAGCCAGCTCTTAATACAAGAGAAAATTTTCCCGTTTGCCATGTGGTATCTTTAGATTTTTTAAGAACCTTAATGACATAAATTAACAAATTGAAGGGGGGTTGGGGGAGGGAAAGGAGGAATGAAGAGACATGTTTAACAATGTAGAGGAGAATACCAATCAAGTCTAGGAAAGATCGAATCATGGACACAGTCTTTTCATTGTGCTCAAATAGAATCCTGGGAGCTGAGCAGTGGTGTGGCAAAACTTATCAAAGACAGAAAATTTTCACAGCAGTCAGATGAAAGGTGACTGTCAAAAAGTCTCAGGTTTTTTGTTATCATCACTTTCTCTGCATGGATCAGTAGCTCTCAGCTTTCTACTACCACCCAGGAAAGATCTTGGGATCACTCTTCTTTGCACTAGGAAGAGTCAGTTCAGGACTTCATGGTAAGCAAATAACAGTAGGAAAAGTACGAGAATAGTAGGAAAGCAGCACATGGAAAATCTCAGGTTTTCATTATGCTGTTTCATAAAACTTTATCTCATCCATCACACAGTTTGAGTGCCCTCTTCTCATGAGAAAAATATAACAGCATAGAAGTCTTCAGTATGGGAGAGAAAGGAGGTAGATACAGGAAAGGGATATAAAATTCTGAATGTTATGAAGATGTATAAGCAATAACAGTCCACTGCTGAGTTTAAGGACTATCCAGCAGCAGGTTTAAATGAACAGCAACAAAATGGATTTTTTACAGATGATCTCAGCAAGATTTTCCACAGGACTCCAGAGAGCCAAAAACAATTGTACAAATTAGCACTAGAAAGATTTATTAAACTCTATTAAACATAATGCTACAATCTCTGGTTTACAATGCTACAATCTCTGTCTTGGAAACTAAGAAGATATCACTCAACTTGCTGTATTCTTACATATTCTCCCTCCTGGAAGATAATAGTCAGAGGTGGCTTTTGTGATTTAGTTTATCTCTGCTTAATGAACTGAGGTTAAAGAAAATGAAGGAAGATGGACAAAACCCAACCCAACCATGTCCTAGTTCATAGGTCTAGTTATAGGAGGGAATCCTGTCTTTCTAAATATTGCTCACAAATGCCATTGCATGTTTCAGGTTAAGATGAGCAATGTGGTGAGAGTATGCTATAATCTAGGTAGCATATTTTCTAATGATCTGCATTCTTGTATGCTTTATCCTATAAGGAAACAGCAGAAGCATCTTAGAAAATATGCAAAGCCCATCTGCATGTACCTTTCTGCATGCATCAATGAAATGTTTCCTGAAAACTTAAGCTATGTGCTAGGAAGCTTGTCCCTTTTGTGCATACAAACCTAAATTTGTATTGTGTTCTTTGAGCCCAGATCCATGAGGGAATTTGCATTTCAGGAAAGCATGTGGCTTTGAGAGAAGAAACTTGAGCCTCCTTCAGTTTTGAACTGCTACACCCATACCTGCATTGCAGGTGGGCTGGGCAAGCCACCTATCTTGTCTTTCCTCTTACAGAGCAAAGAGGAAAACACCTCTTGAATGAGTAAAGGGTGCCCTAACCATGAATGACCCTGCCTGCTCTTTTTACAGATCTAGGTGGTTGGGAAAGGGTAGAATATGGGCTTTGGGATCCAGAGGGAGGAAAGAATATCTACCTGCTCTCTAACACTTATGACAGCTTCAGCAGGCTGGGTTTTTCCATCAGGTCTTAGCAAACACAGGCAGGTACATTTGCTTGTCACTGAGGCAAGGAATACTTGCTGCTAAAACTGGATGATGTAGCTTACTTTTTTCATCCCCCTGAATCCTGATTGTAACCAGATACTGCTGCAGTATCTGGTTACAAACCATCCTGATACAAGAGTGAGAGGAAGGCTCTGACATGCAAACAAAAAATTCATTTTCTGAATGTGGAGGGAGGGTATATACTCACTTGTAAAGTGTGCAATAAAAACCTAGTTTACTCACAAGGTGAATGAGCAGTCTTTGTGCCAAAGATTGAGGGAAAGGGGAGGGAAGAGTGTACAAGGAATAAGGAAGCAAAAGGGTAGCAAGAGGGGAGGGACAGGTCTGAAGCAAGCATGTCTCCTGGCTGAATTAGTGTGACTAGGTCTGAAAAGTGCTCTTTGGCTGTTTCAGTAGCAGGTCCTCTCTGCATGTGCTTCCTATAGCTGAGGAATTGCAGCCTAGTGCCCCAGGCTGGCATCTGCTGAGCGGCTATGGATGCAGGAGATGAGCAATAACTTTGCACATCTCCATGCAGAGAGTCCCTTTCTGACCTTTTCTTGGTAATCTGTGCCTTTTCGGACAGCCACTGAGATTTGTTTATTGATAGAGAGTTTTGATGCTTACAAGAATATAGTAACATGGGTTTTAATAAAAGCAATGTTTTTCCATGCTGGTTCTCTGCATTCATTCTCAATTACTGCTGTGAAGACAAGCAAGAACATGCTTAAGATTTATTTTATTTAGTGAAAGTTGAGGTGTCAAGTAGAAATAACCTCTTAAAAATTTCATTTGGCTTTGTATTAAAAAGAGTAGACTTTGGCACTTTCTGTGTGTGGATGCTATGGAAAACTGGTGGTGATAGTCTCTGCTGAGAACTAGCTCAGATTTGGACCAGAGCATATGTGAACATACTGTGTGTCAGCACTTAAATTAGTGCTCATATGTTCTTTTTATGACAAGTGAATTTGTAAATATTGGTAGTCTATTATGAAACAGTTTCAGGGAAGAAAGACAGGCTGGTGTCAGTTTTTTGCTCTTTCACTGGCAGCAATAATTAAACATTAGTTTTCATTTATTCATAGTTTTATTTTCTACAGAATTGCTTGTGACGGTGTTTAAACTTTAAAAATGTTTAATGTTTTGTGCTTTATTTGATATAAACTTCACATTAGTGTAAAACAGTGAGTATTTAGTTTCACTTATATGATGTCTCTTAAACATTATAGAGTCATAGAATCATAGAATAGTTAGGGTTGGAAAGGACCTTAAGATCATCTAGTTCTAACTCCCCTGCCATGGGCAGGGGCACCTCCCACTAAACCATGCCACACATTTCTCTATCCAACCTGGCCTTGAACACCGCCAGTGATGCAGCATTCACAACTTCCCTGGGCAACCCATTCCAGTGCCTCACCACCTGCACAGTAAAGAATTTCTTCCTCATATCCAAACTAAACTTCCCCTGTTGAAGTTTGAACCCATTACCCCTTGTCCTCTCACTACAGTCCCTAAGGCAGAGTCCCTCCCCAGCATCCCTATAGGCCCCCTTCAGATATTGGAAGGCTGCTATGAGGTCTCCACGCAGCCTTCTCTTCTCCAGGCTCAACAGCCCCAACTGTCTCAGAGCAGCCCTGCAGAGAAGGACTTGGGGGTGTTGGATGATGAGAAAATGAACGTGAGCCGGCAGTGTGCGCTTGCAGCCCAGAAAGCCAACCGTATCCTGGGCTGCATCAAAAGGAACGTGACCAGTAGGTCGAGGAAGGTGATCCTGCCCCTCTACTCTGCTCTAGTGAGACCTCACTTGGAGTATTGTGTGCAGTTCTGGTGTCCTCAACATAAAAAGGACATGGAAGTGTTGGAACAAGTCCAGAGGAGGGCCACGAGGATGATCAGGGGACTGGAGCACCTCCCGTATGAAGATAGGCTGAGAAAGTTGGGGCTGTTCAGCCTGGAGAAGAGAAGGCTGTTATAGCAATGGTTATAGTACGCAAACTGCGCCACATTCTAGCTAAATTAAGGAAAATTACCCAATATATAGATCTGATAATCTACAATGTTTTTTAAAAAAACAGCAGAGACGTGACTTGATGTTGATGCCACATATAAAAAACAAGATGAAGTTTAATAAACCCTCAACAACTAAACATGTTGTTACCCTCAGGCATGGTTACGTAACCTTGCAAAACTGGCATGAAAAACTTCCAGACTGGAATGAGGATGATGTGCAGTCATTCTCGTCCAGGTTAATATATTTATCTGGGTGCAGAGCATGGTAGTAAGTCAGTGAACAGATTGCTGGTGGTAATCTGCAGATGAAGACTACTGACTTAATAACTTGCTATCTAAATGCATTTCAATACTCCATGTGATGGAGGAAGTAAAATTTTCTTCTTCTGATTTCACAGATTTGAAAATTGAAACAGAGAGCTAAAGTGAATTGTATGCCAGGCACTAGGAAAAGAAAATCTGTCTCATAGTCCCAAAGCAGCAATTTCATCCAAGAGCAGCTGAGGAACAACTTCTTCATTTGTGGAGAAAAATGTTAATTGCATTAGTAATAAATTATAAGCAAATATATATATTTTTTTTCTCCTTTCCACTTCTTTTTCACCCTTCTTTTGCTGATCCCACATTATACTGTCCCAGGTCTGTACTGAGCTGCTTGGTACACTGAAAATTTCATCTAATATCACTCATTTATTCCTGTCCTCCATCCTGAGTCTTGTTCTTCTTCTGGGCCAGTTAACATAATGACCTCCTCTGGGACCAGTTTGGAGACTTTGCAGTGCTGGTTCTTGCAACACTTGTTCTTTTTAAAGACCAAACCAAAACTCACAAAGGTCAAACAAGGCAGAAAGGAATTAGCAGAATATTCAGAGAGTGCCTAAAAATTAATCACACTCAGTTATGTCTCCTTCTGTTAGAATCTGCTTATTTACTGTTTTTTATTCAGCTGTACTTTGGGCATAGATCTTTAGGTGCCCCCTTCCCATGTTCAATTCCAACTTAAGAAACAAACCTTGTTCACTTGATTGTCCTCTGTGATGTTCTGGAGGCTCGCACTCTCTGCCACTAGTGTGGCATTTTCTGTTCTATTATGCTTGAGTTGACAGGTGTGATTTAGAATATGCTAAAATTTTGAGGCACCAGCTAAGCTTTCAAAAGTGGAGCTTATAAATATTTCAAAGCATCTTGATCTTCCAGAATTATTCTTAGCATCCTGTGGCACCCTTAGAGACTACCCCAGAGAAATACTTCCTTACAATTTGACTGCAGTTCCTTCCCCTTCAAACCAAGAAAACAACTTTCTTCTAAAAAAGTTTTCATTGATCTCCTTTGCTATTGAGTCATACTATGTAGCAGTTGGTAGTAATTTTTAAACTAACACATCAGACAGATTATAATTCTGTCATAATTTCCAGCCTTCAGTTTCCCCAGGAATAGTTTCATTCATGTCCAAATGAGTGTGTCTTATATTACTGAAATCTTTGACATTCCAGGACACAGTAAATCAGAGGTTTTGAACTAAGAATATTACATAGCATACCAAATATAAAAAAAAATTGAACTGTTTTATAGATGGATTTCAATAGGAGGAAAAATATCAATATCTCCTTCATCCACAGGTTTTGTGGGGATGGTGATAAATAATAAAATATTTAAGAACACAACATATATTACAGTCTTTTAGGTATTTTAATCTTATTACCTTTTTCCCCTCTATTTTCAGTACTTCATGTTTTGGAAGTTCTGAAAAAACAATTGAGTCATTATCAGAATCCTTTCTATTCTTTCTATCTATCTATCTATCTATCTATCTATCTATCTATCTATCTATCTATCTAT
Organism: Myiopsitta monachus; assembly: GCA_017639245.1. NCBI lineage: Eukaryota > Metazoa > Chordata > Aves > Psittaciformes > Psittacidae > Myiopsitta > Myiopsitta monachus. The sequence goes on along the minus strand of CM029924.1, from coordinate 32,424,552 downwards.
CATCTCTCTGTCTATCTATCTATCTATCATCTATCTTATCTATCATCTATCTTTTCCTTCTATCTTTCTATCTCTATCTGTCTTTCTATTCTATCTATCTATTCTTTCTCTTCTAGTCTATTCTATCTTTTCATTTGGAAGCTTAGTACTTAAGCATGTCTTACGACCTCTTATGCCATTTTTCTTTTGATGAGTAAAATCAGAGGCAAATTTCCCCATAATTTCTGTGGATTTGGATTCCTAAAGATAGTGAAATGCTTTCAAATGTTATCCTAAGTTTAACAATAATAATGATAATGATATGATAATGATATAGCACTAAAATAATGACTAAACCCCAACCCTGCTAGTGACATGTGTCTTTCAAAGCAAACTTCTGGACTGCTTCACTCCTCTGTTTTATTCCTAATCTTGTAAAAGCTTAAGTCACATATAATGAAGCTTGCCTATCTGAGCATTCTTTATTTGTATCCTCAGCTAATAACTGACAGCACCCTTTTCACCCTTAAGCCTCATTTCAAAGAATTCCTTCATAAAATACATACTGATATTTACAGTGTTAATAACTCTTGGTTACTCTTGTTGTTTGTGTTGTGGGATAAAGGTATATGAGTTCTGTTATCTTTTTCTACTCTTAAATCTTAATTTTGGGATCTTCTTTTCACTATTGATTGTTTAGCATATACAAGGGCCAATAAATAATTGAAATCTGGAAAAGTGAGTTGGGCAGCATGAACAACAAGGTCAGTTGGAGTCTTTATAGCCTATATTAAAACAGAATCATCTTACATGAAGGTTGAAGCCTGATGTAACCCTAACCCTTGCTGTGGGAAGAGGAGCTAGGGTGCGAGCCACATAGAGCTTGTTTTGTTTCTACTGCTGGGAATGGAGGAGGAAGGAAAGACACTTTTCCTAGGAGTAGCCGGCTTGATTCTGGTGCGACTGCTGTTCCCCATGACCAAACTACTCCAAAATGAAGACCTGGACTTGGAAGTGAATTACTTAGTTTCAGAAGTGCAGTGTACGTAGTAACTCCCTCTAGATTAAAATGACTGCAGGACAATTTACACAGCCTTAAGGTAACTCTGCGGCATATTACATGATCTTGCTGATTTGATTTTAATTTCAAATACTTTTCTTTCCTGTTTCTGCTGCTATTTAAATAAAAAACCCCAGTAATTTATACTTGATCTTTTTGATATTGATACATTTTGTAATGTCAAATGCTAACGGAAAATTTAAATGCATAAGTAAAGCTTTTAACATTATGGTCCTGGCTGCTCAATATTATAAAAATCAGACCCAACTGTTTTTCTTAGAAAACAAGTGTAAACATCTAAGAGAGTGGAAAATGCAGACTAATTTGCAGAACTGGGTCTTGCATCACAAAGATAACTTTTTAGAAGTATTGGTTAAATGGTAGCAGATTTCACTTATATAATTTTCTGCTCTAGGGAGAATAGAAATGTTCTTATCGGCAACTTAATTTGCAACTTTTAGACTACATTTTTTATAGTCTTTCCCCACATGATTACTGCTTAAATTTTGAAAGGCAATGTACAGAAGGTCATTTAACTCAATAATATGAACATAATTTTGTATGAACTGTAAATAGAATGTTAATGCTACTTTAAAGTTGTTCACTAGCATTGATTCAGATAAAATTGACTTTCTTACTATTCCTTTCTTCAAATTCTCAAAACTAAATCTCATAGAGTTGTTACAAGGTAGGACAGATATATACTATGAAGTGGTTCTGCTCAAATCTTTGGATAGGCCTATCTTGGAAAAGGGCAATGAAAGTGAAGTGTCTTTCATTTCAGTGGTAATTTTCTGTTGTCCTTTATTTCTGAAATGTAGCTGTGAGGGGAACTACTAAAAACCTTGAACATATCCTATTTTTAGGGGCATTCTAGGCAGTTTATTGCATTATTAATAGGATGTAAGCTGCTACAGAACCAGCAGCAGTGATGCAGTATAAGCACAAGGAGTTTTCTGGGTCACTAGACCACGTGGAGTATCAAAAATATCTGGTGCAGACAGTGTGCAGTCCTTAAATCACCTAAGGGTAACTGCTGCTATTGCTGCAGTATGTAGGAAGGTGGGTAATGCTTCCTCCAATTGCCACTGTGGCATTCTTCAGCTCTCCAGAGCTTTCCTGTTCACCATCACACTTCCACCCTTTCCCAAGGCAGAATTAGTCTACTTTAATCTCCTCTTCAAGGAGGGTTCTTGTTCTGGGCACATAGTTACAGAAAAATGCTAACAAAATATCTCTAAGGAATTGCAGTCTGAATGCCTGGAAGAATTCAATGTGAGACATGGTGTTGCATTAAAGGGGAGAAAATAAACCCCGTTGCCTTATTAGAGGTTCAGGGAACAGCTCCAATATGCAACTACCAGTCCAACCGCGTTCGCTTATATCGAATCTCTAATGGTCCGGATTTACTGATAGTGCACCACACTGCCCAGTCCAATCAGGTACAATTATCAACCCGACCGTGTTCGCTTATATTGAACCTTTATTGGTCCGGGTACCAATCCGACCGCATTCGCTTATACCGAACCTCTACTGGTCTGGATTTACCAATAGTGGCTATTGGCTATCGAAACAGTGCGGTTTATTGATTGAGTTTATTGAGGCAACAGGTACAGGTTCTTATGGATTGCCGGTGATAAATACTATCTGCAAAAGCACGTGCAAATAATAGTTACATGGGTACAAGTGCTTGATAAAGTTAACACAGCACAGCTCTAAAATATACAGGTGACAGTAAAAGTAACTCTATAGAGATTCTACGTTTTACTAGGAAAACACTGGATACAGTGCAAGTCTTACCCACAAGCATCCCTATGGTGGGGAAAGAGAGGTCCAGCCCGTCGACTGGTCCTAGGAGTCTGTTGATGTTATCTCCCTCGACTCGTCCACAATGGTATCTTCCCCAATATCCCCCTCTCTCTTGGGTCATTTTATACTATTTTCACCTTCAAGGTGGAGTTTGAGTGACTCTAGTCATACATACCTTTATTATTATTGGTGCAAATCTCTCTCGCTTCATTTTAAAGGTATATGACACCAAAAATTCAGAGCGCATGCTCAGAGGGGGTGGTCTCATTTTGGAGGGGGGTCACATTGGAGATGGGAGTGTATTTTAGCATGTAAATGCATTATAATGACATTATAATGAAGCAAAGTTCACTCAGAGGATGGCATTTTGTCAAAAGATGACAGGCTGCTGGCTCAGGGTAGCAAGCATGCAGCTTATCCGTTAGCAAGCATGCAGCTTATCCGTTTCTTGCGCCACCTAGTTCCCATCTTTTCCTGAGACTAGGCCAAAGTGTAACCGCGAGATCTCCACCTCTCTCTACCCTCCATCTGTGTTGCCACAGGAACCGCTGTGGAGTGCATATTCCTAGCATACCAGGTAGGGCTGCATCTCGCCCTGAGAGGCCCTGAAAGTCCGTTTTTCCCTTATGTGTGGACAATGCTGCATTTCAAATATAATTTTAATTCCTAATTATTCCACATTTCCTAATTATTCCACACATGGCTAGTGATTACAAATGTCATGTCTGGCACAGACTATGAAATTTCTCCATCCCCCAGCTTCCCTTTTCATGAGCACAGGCAGGTTCACACCAGCATTCACACAGTTGTGTCTTAAGGTATCTGTTCTGCTGTCAGAAGGAATTCACTTCTCTCAGCAACCTCACCTCCACCCCCCTTTTTTTTTTCTTCCTTTTTGAGAGACGTAGACTGGGGCAACCATATTTGAAGCAAACTAGATATTTTAGAGAATAAATTATGATATGAGGTGAAATGAAGATTGCAGCAATTGCACAGTAGTTACGTTCTATCCAGGAGGCATATCTCTGAGTAACACTGGTTAGTATTGTGATGTGGGTAACATAATTAATATCTTGGTCCTTTTCACATTTGGTTATTTCAGTAGTTTTTGGGCAAGATTCCTTAGTTTGTGGGTATACTTATATATATAATATTTTTCCCCACTCAAATGTACTTATTTACTTGTATTTGAATGAATTAGTGAGATTTTTGGAACACATTGTGGATGTAGAATCCTTTTTATAAATAGGATCAAATATGAAGATATTCTCTTTCCTGTACTTATCTAGATGAACTCACTGGGAACGGGAGCAGGTGAATGACTGAATGTTAGACCTCTGTTTGTTCTTAAAAGGCATAACCATAAAGTATGTAACTCTTGCCTTTATAAAATTCCTGCTAATCATAATGAATGCTGAGATTGTGCAGAACAGCAGAATCATCATCAGCTTTTTGTATCAGGTAAGAAAATGTTAATTTGTTAGGTTTTTGTAATCACACCTAATCAGATATCTTTGCTGCAAATAAAAGCTTTTTAATTAAGCATATGTCAGAAACAAAGCTTTGGAAATTGAGTAGTCTGGTGCAGCTGCTTTGAAGTGTCATAATAAAAAACCAAGAGATTAACTTCCTACCTTTAAATAAAAGGGCATTTTTATCACCAGAGGGCACTATCCTTCCAGGCTAAAATTAACCTATTGTTAGATGGTTTTACATATTGGGAGTTTTTTTAATTTAAGAAAAATAATTTCAGGCAATAGTTAGTTTTTATTTTTTCTTTCTTACATATTCATTTAAATTAATACATTCTGATCATCATCTTTTTTTTTTTTCCTTTTCATATCCAGGTGGGTGTTAGGCTAATTTTTAGAAACCCCAATTTGTGGAAAATGCAAAAGATAAATGTTCTATATTGGCAGATACCTCTTTGATGCACTTCAGCTGCTATTACAGGAATGGACCTATAACAAAAAGCCCGGGAGAGTATTTCTTCCTGTCTTCCTCCAGGGGGATTCTTTAGGCTACTAGTCTATTTTCCTTCACCAATCACTGTTTCAGCAGCTGATAGCAGAGGCAGCTTGCAGACCATGCTGACCACACCCCAGCATGAAGCATTCCTCTTTGCTGGTGGCTTCTGCTGGGATTTGTCCCTTGCTGACTGCTTTGCTCCGGTGACCAGTTTTGGCACTGCAAAGACTCCAACTGCTATTTGCTCTCAGGGAGGTTCAGAGACAGTATGCGAGAAAGTAGAAGTCAGATTTGATACAGTATTGGCTACACAGTAGCAATAGATTCCAGCAGTGTGAATCCAAGGTGTTGTTCCCTTATAGTATACAATGATATTTTGGCTTTTGTATGTAGTATTATGCACTACAAGCAATTGTTCATGCTGTGAATATATATAACATCTCTTTAAATGCTGTAGTTGTACTTTTCTTTATCTTCATGTCATTCTCTTATTAACCAGAGAAGACCTTAATTAGTCTTTTGGACTATGGATGTCATCCTTGTTTGTGACTTCACAAGCTGTGCGTCAGACCCTTTCAAATTCTGTTAATTCAGTTGCATGGCTATGGCAATAAGACATCACATCTCTTGGATTTGCCTGGTTTGCATAAGCTGTGTTACACACTTGGCTTGATTTTCCTTCTCAAATATTCCAAAGGTGATGACCTTGAACTGAAGGCATTAAAACTTGCCTCATTCCTAGCAATGATGAACACCCTCAACTCTTACTTGTAACAAGATACTTGGAACTGTCAAGTTATCAGTCCAAGCTTGTGATTAACAGAAAGGGTGACAAGAGTGTAAATGATTCAGTGTTCTTCATTGCTTTCCACTTCACTGCTGTGTGAAATTCCAGGTGGTGATAATAAACACTTCACATGAGAAAGAGATCCCAACCCTCCAACCCTATTATTTTGTGTTTCATCCCTAGCAGGAGGCTACATACAAAGCGCAGGAAGGAGTGCTTTGTGTAGTGTGATGGGAGATTCCTCCAGGGAGGTGTCACCTGTGGGATTGTTTCTCTGGTTTCCACTCCCACTGTGTTTATTGTAGATCAGGGCATTGATGGCTTCAAAACAGGGTCAATGAATGCTGCTGTTGGAGCTTTCTGTAACTGCAGGCCATTGCTTAGGTGACTGCACCACAAAGTAAGAAAATGTGTTATCTTGGTTGACTAGAAATATGATTCTTGATTTAAGGGAAAAGAGGGATTTATTTTGTGGAAGGGAACTCTTATAAGGAAGGAATCACCTGACAGGTAAAATCCTTCATGAAATAAAAGATTAGAAAAATTAAATGTAATTAACCTCTGCTGCCCCATGGAAGTTGCCATGGTGTTGATGGGCACACCTCTTAGTAAAGCAGATCAGGTAAAACTACATTTCCTTTCTTCTATGACCTTCAGGCCCAGGCATGCTCTTTTTCCTGGTGGGTTTCTGTGATTGACTCCCTTTCCCCTTGATTTGCTTCTGAGTGGTCAGAGCAATAGCTCTTGCTCCTGCTGCTAGAGCTGCCATGAACCACCACGTATAGTGACAGGGAACTACTTGCACAGAGCAACACGTGATTTGTTTTTCCATAGAAGTTTTGCAAGCAGAAAGATTAAAATAACAAATCCTTAGACACACACAGTCTTATCTAAATTTGGCTATTCTTTGCAAGATTAGGCATGTCCTTACTTCCCAGCTGCAATCTGCTTCTCTGCAGACTCTCTTTTTTTCCCATGCTGTGATTTTTCAACTGTTTCCAAGTTCTGTTTAAAGTTTCTGCCTAAGATTTCCTGTTGAGGAGTTTTTCTCCATGCCTTTAGTCTCCTTGAAGAAAAAGCTGCAGAGAATCATCAAAGAACATATAACCTCAGTTTGCTGCATGATTATAGCCCCTCTTCATCTAGTGGCTTTTTGCTCCAGCTCTCCAAAAGTAACTTAAGCTGATGCAACTCCTTGGTTAACTCTTACCTGATTATTACAGTCACCAAACCAGTGGAGGTGCAACATTTGCTGAAAAAAAATTAAGCCTACATTTGTCTTACTCTACCAGAATAGCAAAAACAGGAGGCTGTTTTTCTGAGTATTTCAAGCTATGAAGTGACTCTAGGGATTCTTACAGTCTATATTGCCAACACAAATGCCAAAATTATGGTAAAATTTTTATTCAGGAGAAGCTCTAAAGGTTCTTTAATAGGCCTTAACTTCTATTTAGTTTTGCTATGAATGAATCCAGTCATATAAGTAATTTCATTTGGAGAGAGCAGAGTTGAGCCAACTATAATCACATATGAAAACCCCACTCAGTTTCTGAAGACCTTCTAAGCAGCATCAAGTACAGATATTACAGTACCTTGCATAAAACCCCACTCAGTTTCTGAAGCCCTTTTAACGAACATCAAGTACAGATATTGCAGTACCTTGCATATTACTTTAAACTATTAATGTCCCCAAAACACAGCAGTTAATGATATTTTCTTCAGTGAGGATGACATCTTTTTCTGAAAACTATCTTGCGGTTGGCACTGTGGGTGTTTAGTGTTTGACAACATATCCTTTCTAATATGTAGTAGTAGAACTTGCAAGATCTTAACAAAATGACAAGAGAACGTTGTGTCTTTTAAGCCCCTGAAATTAAACAAAACCCACCCTTGTATAAAAGTATTCTTGAATTCTAGATCAATATGCAGCTTGTTGATCACTTTTCAATACAGTTGTCTTCACATCATTTGTAGCATTTGTTGCTGACATCTGCAGCAACTGGCCTTTACGGATGCAATTGCTGTCTCTTTCATTTTATGAATATATATGTGTACGTGATAGATAAATGCATATGTATGTGTGTAGTTACATAAAAATCACCTTCCTCAGCTACTGAATGTAGCATCATAAGGGTACATAATTGTAACAAGTGTTTGGTGAAAATCCTTTTAGTGTTTAAATGTCACATTGAGGTGGGTAGACTTTAGAAGGAGAGTTCAATACTCAAAGAGAAAGTGAATTCACTAAGTAGTATCATTACATCAGCAGTATTGAAGCCTGCTTGCGGTTTTGGTGTTTAGCAACTGTTTTGTGTTTAAGAAGTGTTTTGTGTTTAATGGCTCAACAGCAAAATTTCAGCTCATCACATGTGAGTTCTTGGAGTGACCTGCCTTGAGTATGCCACAGAGTTGTTAAGGATTTGATTTTTTACTTAATGATGTAAGCTTTTTTCCACCGCTGTGTTTTCCCATGGTAATTAGATGTTGGTATATAATCCACCCAAGGGAAAAACAGCTGAGTCTGAAACTGTGCAGCTTTCAGTATATAGTTGCCCATCCTAGCTTTAAATGAGGTAACATGGGTATTTGTAGAAATCTTGTTGCAGCAGCACAATGCTTACCTTTCTTACGTACTTTTCTCAGAAGAAGGATAATTTATCCTCTGCAGAGCATCATGTGATCATGTCTGAGCAGATTCTCATGCCAAGATTTTCTCATTTCAAGCTTGCTCAGGTCCTTACACCACATTGTAGTTTGTCTGCAGCATAGTTATAGCCCTTTGAACTGAATTTTTAGTAAACCCAAAACAGAATACTAGAAACGTAGAATTTTGAGTGATAGTCAAAAAGCAGCAACTGAGGGGTTATTTGCAATAAGTAGAGGCTGGAAGAACCTTCTCTGGTTTTACAGAAGGCAGCTGTTTTCTTTCTGATGGGCCTCTAATTGGAATAGCTACTCTGTGTGTGAAAGACATAATGTAAAGCGAAACTGTGTAATCTAGCTTCATTAGGCAAATGTTTGGCTAAAATCTGACTCGGTTTTTTTGCCAACCTGACAGTTTACTTTATGCAACCTTAGGGAACATGGCTTGGGTCAGAATTTCAGAGTGAAGTTAACAGTTAAAGCTATGGAAGCTGAAAAACAAGCAAAAAAGCAGAGAACAATTGCATCCTGCTACTAGTGCAGAACCCTAGCTTTCAATCCACACACCTTCTGGATTAGCCTTCAGATCTAATGCTTTCTATGTCTCAGAATTATTCTCTCTGCATATTCTCATTTATGTAATAAGTATTATATGCAATCTGTGCAGCTCCATGATCAACAGCTGAACTGGGCTTGTCTCACTTCTGAGGAACAGGTTCATGTGCAAACATGCACACTATTCCTACATCTGTCTCTCTGGTTACTGTATTGTTCTTGTGTTCTGGGTGGCCTGTGCTTATGAGATAAGCACTGCAAGGGGTGACTTAAGGTCTGAAGTAATAGTTCTGGTATTCTTACAGGGCATGCTTTTGTGATTTATGTGGGCCAACATGGTGTTAATTACTGCTTCTTTCACAGGTTAGGTGAAAGAAAGTCTAGACTGACACCAGCTGTTCAGAACACTGTTGGTAAATTTTAGATGGATTCAGAGTATCAATAGTTACATTTGGTTTTTCAACTGTCATGGAATGGATCTGGAAATGAAATAAAATCCTAAATATCTTGCGAAAGGAGAAACAGTTCTGGATGTGCTCTCTAATACAGGCATTCAAGTATACAGGGCTCTGATTCTTCCCTGCCTCTTGCCCATTCAGTTATTCACATCTGTATAGGAAAAGAGTATCTAGTAGCATTGGGTAGCATCTAAATGATTACAGCATGTGAGCCTGTGGAGGGTTGAGTTTGTGGTATGTATATAGAAACCCAAAACTTTGGAATAATATTTTTGTGACTCATCTTTTCCCCTGCACAGCTGTCAGGTTACAACATATATTCTTTTACCACCTCTAAAATTAGAAAACAATATGTGCTGAATGTCAAAAGCTTTAAGTGTTCAGAGTGAGATTCACAGTTCTTTAGCTTTGGCATGTTACCTCTAGGCTGAGGGCTTGCTACACAATGGAACTTATCCTCTACTGAATTGTTTTGAATAAAAAAGTCTTGTCTGCACTCTACAATTCACTCATAACATAGTAATTGATGCTATATTGTGTTGCTTGTAAGCAACAGTTAACTCCATCTTGTGATTCATTTTTGTATAATGATGTTTGCCTGCATTGCATAGTATTGTCAGGCCTCCATTTGCTCTCCTAGTTTGTTACCTGTGTGTCTGTAACTGCTCTATAGTTACACAGGTAGAGCATTAGCACCCTGTTTTCAAATCCTCGGGAGCAATGAGGTGAGGTTCCTTCATGCTTTCGGGCTTTAACAATCTATATGGTTACAGTGGTTTCGTTTTCTACTCTTCTTTTCTAGCCTGCATCCAACTGGTGCAATAAAAAGAAATGATCTCCAGAGGACAGAGTTGGAAGGGGAAACAGCTCCCTGAAAACCAGACCTCACAATGTAGTGAGGATGCTAATGTTAATGAGGACGGTGAAAGTGTCATGTCTTCAGTGTGTGTGTGGTACTATGTCTAAAATCGTGAATGTAAAACCATCTTGCAGTAAAACTAGCCGTATAATTTTTTGGGGAGCTGGAGCAGTGAAGAGTTCAAATTCTGCTAATGACGAATTAGTACAGTTTTAGCGCAAGGCTCTAGTAATTGACTGCTTCACCTTTGACTCTGTGTGTTCTCAAAATAAAGAAGACATGATTTTAGATTAAGATTACCTAGTAGCCAGGAGGCAGCCAGAACCTCAGCCTCTTGTCCACATCATAGCCCCACAAGGTTGCCAGCAGGCTGGCAGAGGGACCAGTAAGCAGCATAGCACTGGGTTCTGCTGTCAGTCAGTCCTGTAGTGAACAACCACCCATCTTCAGTTTTCCTCCAGAAAACTTTTTTTTCTCCAGAGCCAGAGTCACACTGGATCACCCCATAGCATGCCAGGCACCTTTGATGCCGGCTTTCCCCCTTCCTCCCAGCAAGCCCCGCCTGGCTGTACATTGTGTTCAGAAGCTCTGCTGGCACTAATTGAAGGAAATCTTATAATAGAAATGTGTTTGTTGAGGGCATGTCGTTCTATAGTTCTGTCATAAAATATGTAGTACGTAATGCATTTTAATTAAGCCGGAAAATAATTCAATTAATCAGTACAACTCCACCCGCCCTCTCCTCCCTGATGTCCTATGCTCCAACAATAAGGAAACTGCCGATAGGAAAATTGCACATTGTTAACAAGATGCTAACACTGTTAACCTTTAGTATGCTAGGCACTTTCTGAAAAGCAAGATTTATTGAACAGGGGCCCCTGACTGTTAAAGAATGAGAGTCTTGAACTCACAAAATGCTTGAGCTGGCCCTAACTGTTCAAGACCGGGGTGCTTTCTTTTTCACATTACAGAAGCTGGCTACCTCCTGCAGAGTGTCAGTGGAGGAACACTTCAGTGACTAGCAGCTGACCTTAGTCTTGCTTATTCATTTGAGAGAGTCATGTACAATGTTTTCTGCTTGCTGCTCTTGATCTTAACATGTCACAGGTGACCAATATGCTAATATATTGCATCCATTCACTTGGATTTTGTGGGTAGGCACTTTCTTCACTTTGCTGACTGAAGACACATGTCAGGGATGTGTCCTCTAGTATTAATGGATCTGCATGAAATTAATTAGTTGTTTGATTGTTTTCAGCATCTATGTTGCTCCTGATAGCACTGTAAATAAATATCTTGGGCAGGTACTCTTTAAAGCTGTGGCCACAGACTCATTAATGTGAAATAGAGTTTAAAAGAGCAGCCATCCAACATGCCCAAGCTACCCACTTACTAAGGTGTGTGAACCGCCAAATTCTCATTGTGGATGCTGGTAAGCCCAGGTGTTCAAAGAAATTGCCCATTTCAATTATTTCAGCAATATTTCATATGGGTTAAAATACAATATTCTGAGAATCAAGAAGAGAAACAATTCAATGAACCTCTCAAGTGCCACATAGCTCAAGATACAAGATGGTTTCTTAAAGCTGAGAGAGAGGAGGCAAGGCCAGAGATACAAGAGGCCTGTCTGAAATGGATGAAGTAATATGGAAGATTTTTTTTTCTGTGAAAATGGAGATGAGAAAGAAACCCCAGTGACAGGGAATTGACTGGAGATGATATGGAACACTGAGGCAGATGCTGAGGATGAACAGGCAGATCTTATTCCTAGAAGACATATTCTGTGGAAGCTGCCTTTCCAGTGAATGAAAATTAAATTTTGTTGGCACATGGACTTGCGAAAACATCTTGTCTGAATCCCTGTGCCTCATGGCCTGAACCTTGAAATTTTTGTACTTTTTTTCTTAAGATAAGTCGCTTCACAGCCTCTTATGTATCTTTCCTGTATAAAGTTGCGTAAGGCAGTTTATTACCATTATAACCACTTTACAGATAACTGTCCTGCCTTGGTTTGCTTTCTGGTAAAACCTTTAGATGCACGCTTTAATAAAGGCTTTTTGCCACCGATAGCTGTGGATGAATGACAAAGGCCATATGGGATGTCTGGGATCTGGCACAAAGACCAGCAGGCCTCCCAAGTCTTGTGTTTCTGTCTTACTGCCTGCTCTTTGTGATGTACTAAGGGAATGCTGTAAGACTAAGGCATGTCTGTCTGACCTTCTGAGTGGTCCTGGTGCTGAAGGGATACTTAGATGGCACAGAAACACCATTGCTTTTCCTGCAACTGACTTTAGCAGCATAATTATTTCTCATTGTTTCTTATGTTCCCACACATCTGGGACTTCCTATCCAGCAAGTGCTTACTTGGAGCTGTGAGACAAGAGAAGCACTAAGTCACAAGCTGCTGCAGGATTGCATTGTAGGTGCCTGGCTCAATAAGAGCTGATTACATGTTTGTCTCCCTGTGTGCAAGAGCAGAGCCAAACTAACTGAAAGATGGAGATGGCTTTCTGTGGGGCAATTCCCATGTCTTTTCTCTATCTCTTGTTTAGAGGTATTGGGCTTTTCCTGTGTGAGAAGAGCGATCTTTGCCTTGGATGCCCTGAACTCAAGTCTGGTGTTTATGACTTCCTCATCTTTGGATTGAGTTAGACTGCAGGGTTTCTGTTTGAACTACACAGTGGAAACACTATACAACCTTTTCCATCTTACATGTCGTTAACTTAGTTATGGCTAATCACAGAAATAGTTAGGTAGGTTTTTTGGTAGGTTTTTTAGGTGTTTGTTCTTATGTGTTTCCATTTTTTTTTTTTCCTGGAGGAAACAGTCCCTGTTCTGATAAAGAGGCCATTTAATAAATGGGTTAACAGTTAATGAGTTCTGACTCACATTAGATACAAGATAAGGATTATAAACGAAGCATACCCCTCCTCCTCACTTTAATAGCTTTTAATAGAACTCCACAATCATTCAGTAAGTTGTATTACAAGTCAGACAAGCCTTTTAAGCTCTGTATGGTTTTTAGTGACTGAACAATTTATTTTGTTTTATCAACCTGGACAAACATCAACAGCAATAAAGCATTAATTCAGTGTTAAATTTAAACATGGCAGAATGTATGTACAGCTTCAGTGATCAAAGAAGCCCATGGGAGTGACAGGTCGATTAGCCTGTTTTCAAGATTGGTGGATATCATACACAGTGTGCCAAAGTATTATATTGTATTGAACTGCAGAGCCAGAAAGTGAGCAAAGGACAGGATCTGAACCTTGCTTAAAACTCTTCTGACATATCTTTCCCTGATTTTATCTAAAGATTTGTAACAAGCAGGAAGCTGAAACAGAAAAACAGCTTTTTAAAGGCATTGGCTCTGAATGTTGCAGTAATTGCAAATACTCAAATCTGAATAATTTGTTGGCTATTATATTTTCACATTTTCACCTTTACTATTTTAAACTATCCTGAGTTCATTAGTCCTTGGGCTGGCTTTGTTTTAGGATAATGAAGAACAGTTTTGCGCATATTTAAGATTACTCACAACTACTTACAAGCTTCATGGCAGACAGTTGTGCATTCTATATCTCTATATGGGCAGAGAGAATAGGCACTTTCTAAATATCTCCATCTGCTAACTGATAATTGTCTTCAAAAGGACTCCAATGAATTTTTCCACCTTCTGTATAAAACTAATATGAAAGAGCAGGAGCAGACCAAAGACTGATTCCAGTGTCCATCTTCTTGACCAAGTATAGTCATATGGTCTTTAGCGGAATACATGCACAGGCTGAAAAACCTACTCCTGGGACTACTTTATATGTCCTCAGCTAAACCTGAAAGTTCACAAGGACCACTCCTCCCCATTGTGATTTATCATTGCAGCTCTTGATCTCAGGTGTGGGGGATAATCTAGAAAATCTAAACTAAAAATGCAGAAGTAAAATGTTTGGTCTTGCCCACTCCTTTTTGCAATTCTTATCCAAATAAAAAGAAAATATACTTTGAAGCCAGCATTTGGGGCGTTCTGATCATGTCAGATGCAAGCCACACCACCAGATGCCTCAGAAGATATATTTATTGTCCGACACTCAAGTGAACTGTAAAACTAGATTAGTAAAGAATAAAAGCCAAATAAAACTAGAAATAGCTACTTTCAGGCAAGGTACACTTAAAAAGTCTTAATTTGTAAGGGTCAGATCCAAGAGAAGTGATAATATGACTGCCAGTTTAAGTATATGTCTCTACTGTCCACTAGAAACCATGCAAGTGTTAATGCTCCCTGTGTTTGAGTTTTTCTCACTTGTTACCTATTTGGCTGCTGTATCCCTGTCTCAAGGTTGTTTCATCTTTGGTTCAACATAAATTTCAGATCCTATATGCTTGTTTATGTAGAAGAATTGTCAGCCTGATATCAAAGCTAAATAAGATCTTGCTGGTTTTGTCTCATCTTTTCCATACTTATATAGATGGTAAACCAAATCAAAGTAATTGCATTAGAGGGCGGTGCATGCTATACTTGCTCCTACTACACCATCTATTGCAGAGCAGAAGGTAAGGTGCAGCAAAGGGCACTAGTGGCAAGTCTCATGTGGGTCAGGCAGTATGGCTGAGAATGTGAACAAAACTTCTAGCTCAGGACTGAGCACATCAGTCCCTGCTTTGTCTGTGTGAAGTCGGGGGCCTGGGGAAAATGTTGAAGGTGATTTAAACTGAGGTCTTTGCTTTGGGTCTGAAAGAAAGCAAATGTGCACATACTACTGCCTGCAGCTGGTGAGTGTTTTAGGAAACTGCTTTTTACTGCTTTCCAGCAGAAATGTAATACCTGATTGTAAGAGTGTGTGTGGATTCAGCACATACTAATGCACCAAATGTTGATGCAAAATTGTTGGTTTGGGACATATGCCATGAAGGAACTTAATTATGCAGACAGTATAATTATACAGCTGTTACAGATATGCCTGTAAAGCAGAACTTACAACAGAAAACTTCAAATACACACTGCAGTTCTTTTTCTCTTTATACCTTCTCAATGGAAGGCAGTATGGACTAATCTTGCATTTTTAGATGCTGGAGAAATCATTTGTCTCTTTTATTTGTCCATTTCTTTGGCTTGTGTATTTACACATTTAACTGATTTTGGTGGAAAGGAAACATCCAGAGTGGCAGATAAACCTTTATTAAAGTATATTTCCACAGCATGGTGCACTGGGGTCTTAAGCAAAGGTGATAAATGTTAAGTACCAGTTTGCAGTATAAGTTTTATAGCCTCTACTTCCTTTCGAATGTGGACTGCCTGCAGCCAGAGAAGGCTCAGGCACTAGTATTAAGCACTGACAATCTGAGCTTTCTGAAGCAAAAGCCATGGTTTCTTGTGATTTAGGCTCTTGCAAGCTAAGGAAAAATGTCCATTAGCTGTAAGAGTAATAAGTGCTTTTTTCATTTGTAGGTCTGATTCTGAGAGGTTTCCTGGGTTCAGCAGTAGCAGAAATCTTTCTCCTTCTTGGTAGCTGGTGCAGTGCTGTGTTTTTGAGTTTAGGCCTGGGAACAGTGCTGATAACACCAATGTTTTTAGTTGCTGCTCAGTAATGTTTACTCTGACCAAGGACTTTCTGAGTCTCGTGCTCTACCAGGGACGAGGGGAAGCCGGGAGGAAGCAGAGACAGGACACCTGAACCAAACTAACCAAAGAGGTATTCCAGTGTAATTAAATTAATTCTGTAATAAAAATCCATTAAAACCAGGGATGATATGATCCCAATGGACCAATTGCTGTTCAGAAAAAAAAAAAACCAGCATGGAGGGGGGCAGGCTAGAGGATGACAATTTCTGATCTTCTGGTAGTGATTTGTACTGGTGTTTTAAAGGGTATTACTGAAGACAATTGATCCACACTGTATCCCAGTGTAATCATTAGTGAATAAGTGAAACCACATCATGGGTTCAGCAGCAGCAGTCATTTTTCTCCTTCTTGGTAGCTGGTGCAGCACTGTGGTTTTGATTTTGGGCCTGGTAGCAGTGCTGATAACACCAGTGTTTTCAGTTACTGCTTGGTAATGTTCTGGTCTGGCCAAGGACTTTCTGAGTCTCATGCTCTGCCAGGGAAGAGGGGGAGCCGGGAGGAAGCAGAGACAGGGCACCTGACCCAAACTGACTAAAGAGGTTATTCCATACCACAGCACATCATGCCCAGGATGTGAAAACGGAGAGCAGGGACCCGGAAGGGTGTGGTGGTGGAGTGGGGGGTTCGCTGCTGGGGGGTGCACTGGCTGGATCGGGCTTGGTGAGCAGTTGTATTCTCTTTCCTTGTATTTCTCTTGTCATTATTATTATTTGTGGGCGCAGCAGTGATTTGTGTTATACTTTAGTTACTAAACTGTTCTTATCTCAGCCTGTGGAAGTTGCATTCTTTTGATTCTCCTTCCCATCCCCCTGGGACTGGGGGAAGAAAGAGGGGGGAGTGAGTGAGCAAACTGGCTTAAACCATGACAAACCAGCACTTTGGTGGACTTGGCAGTGCTGTTTACTGTTGGACTTGATGATCTTAAACACCTCTTCCAACCTAAATGATTCTGATTTCATGCTCTGTGAGCAACCAACACTTGATCAGACTGCCCAGGAAAATGCAGCATTTAATTGTTATGCTGAAGGCACAAATGCAAGGAGAACAAATGATTAGATGAAAAAGGGGTTGAAATTCTGGTGAAGAGGCTCAGATATTCTTTGCTACGTATAAAGATTCCAGCTGCAATTAATTTAGTTGAATTATCTTCATTGCAGATGTTTAGGGATGGGTTTTCTAAATTACAGAGAATAAAGGCATTTCTATTAGAAAAAAAACAACTGTCATCATAGAAAATATAATTGGTAGTGTGATAAAAGCTTTTGTTACTCAAATATCTGACAGTAACATGAAAAGTAGAAATTTTCACAAAGACATTTAACTAAAGGGTGAACACAATGACACAAATGGATGTCTTTCCAGTTATGTTGCCACTGAACTGAAATGCTTAAGAACCAGTGATTGGGTTGGATGAATATTGTCTGGTGACATATTGATACTCAATCATGAGTTGTTCATTATCTGTGTTGCCACCACTAGTGACAACTAGTTAGTAATATGAAAGCTATAAGGGGACAGTTTGGTTAATGTATGCAGCTCCTAACATTTTTGTAAATCATTCTTGCAAACAGTTCAAAGCAGATAAAAATAACGTGACCACACATAACTTTATGATGGTTCTCCCTGTCTTTTAGTTATTGGCAATGTGACCTTCAGTAGTGGTAAAATGTCTGATGGATTTAAAACCTTTTTCGTTTGCTATTTTGGCTGTATACATGATCTTAAAGAAAAGCAAAGCCTACACTTAAAATTTATTATCCTTAAAAAAACAGGCACAAATGGTAAGCAGAAATGTTAAGCTAGGGCTCAACCTGCAAGTATACTCAAGCCTCATGCTAAGCGAAACCACAGAACTCCTGGGAGCTAATTTGCTTTGGTTCAGGGTGCTTTGGCTGTATCTGAGACTGATCAAACTAGTTTATTTAGAGTTTGTTCAAAGATCTTGAGCTATTATGCTATCACCCAATAGAGGTAAATCATTAGTTTAAGATTTATGCTAGTTATTTTACTGCTATTTTTTAGAAAGGCTCATAAATCCACAAGCAGAGATTATGTTTAGGACTGCTTTGGATCATGTGTCTGTCAAGATCCATTTGCTGGTGTGTCCACTGCCCACCTTTCTAGAGTAGATAGAAGCTGTATTGGAAAAAGACACTTCTATTATGTCCTGGGTTCAGCAGTAAGTGTTCGGGGGGAGGAAAAAGGCGGGGAGTGAGCTTGTGGTTGCATGGTTCTGAGTTGCCAGCTGGACTTAAACCAAGACATACTAGTAATCTAAACTAACATGATA
The DNA here is from genome assembly GCA_017639245.1 of Myiopsitta monachus. NCBI lineage: Eukaryota > Metazoa > Chordata > Aves > Psittaciformes > Psittacidae > Myiopsitta > Myiopsitta monachus. Next base: position 32,406,527 of record CM029924.1, on the reverse strand, counting down.
CATGTTTTTACAATGGTAGAACTGCCTTTATCATTTAATATAAAGCTATGAAAAAATCAGAAATAAAGGACTGGTAGAAACTTCACTTTTAATATGCTCCACTGAAATTTTTAAATAAACACCCATACACGAGAAGCTGAGAGGAGAAGGTTCAATCCTCAAGCTGTTGTTGTGTCCTCAGTCCTGCAAACCTTTCTGAAGTGTTCATCATGTCACATTTATCATGTTAAACATGAGCCAGTGGAGCTTAAGCAAAGCTAGGTAAAAGGAATCAGATTGTAGGTATGAGTTCACCATACCTGCAATACTTTTCACATGCCAGATTCTATGTGCAGCAGTAGGAACTTCACAGAAAAACTGTAGGGAGAACATACTGTTTCTACATGTGAGGATGAAGTGCACTGTCAAACTGAACAAGAGAAGCTTGTAACCAGACATTGTGTGTAAAGCTTCACATGCTACCATCTCCATATGATGTGTGCTGTGCCATGTAGGCACATGAGCTCTCTTAGGGCAAGACTGGAGTTTTCCAGATTTTCTGTGTGGGTCCATGTTAACATAGGTCAGCAGAGGAATAATGCGAACACTGAAGAACAAAAGCTGGAAGAACTAACTTACCTCTTTGGACACTCCTTATCTGGAAACTAAAATGGAAAACATCACCTAGGAAGACTGTAACTGTTCAGTTCATATGCGGTACAGAGAAATATTTTCTCAGTATACTCCAGAGAGGTGATCTAAACCTTCTGTTCAGAGCTGGTCGCATTTTCTAAACAGCTTGTTTTGCCTTCCTCACTGAAACTCATTGTTATGGGAAAAAAGAAAAAGCTTTATAGGTAATTTTTAATTCCTTTTGCCCTTTTTTTTTCTTCCTCACAAAGTTAAATAGGCAGAAAAATTCCAGAATCTTCATACTTTCTCTTTTTTCCGTTGTCTCTTCTACCTCTGCAATCTTATATCTTTGACAATGTCAATGTACTAGAATGTAAGTGCTGAGGAAGCTGTGAAGTTGCATGACTGTTTTCTCTATTTTCTTCCTTTTCTACTTGAAATTCTCCTAAAGGTAAAAAAAATAAATTGAAAAAACACAGTGACAACAACAAAATACACCTCCACTGGTGGAAAACAACCATCCAACTTGGAAATGGGAAAGTTCCAGCTTTTAAAAACTGAATCAGGATGCAAGTAAATTGAATATTTCTATCACAATTTCTCAAAATTAGTTAAGATAGTTGAATAAAACTTTTCTGGGGGAAAGAAAGGGAGAGTTTTAACAGTTCCAGCCTTTATGGAGCATGACTTCAAGGTCATGGTTCTGCTTTTCTCATTGAATTAGTGAAGAAATAAAATCCATGAAGAGTCACTTGATGGTAGATGCTGGTCTTTGATATTTGTTCTGTGTGAGCCTTTGCACAGGGTAAAATCTACATTAAGACTTCAGTGATGTCAGAAATTTCCATTGAAAACACAGGAAAGAATTCGCTTATGAAAAACAACACGCTTTTGTATATTTGCATCTGTTCATGTTTCTTGCTTAAAATCAGATTTGAGAGGCCAGCTGCTGTTGTACTTTGATCTCCTTCACCCTAGGCTTCAACAGGCAGGAGGCAAACCATGTCCTCAGTAGGAGATGTGGGAGTAGGGAGCTATAACTCAGACACATATGGGGTAGGACTTCTTCCTAACACATGCACTAAAGAGTCTGTAACTTGTGGAACTTAATGGAAAGATTGATTATTATTTTTTATTTTTTTTTAAAGAGCTTTAGAAGGGAAGTCAAACTAGTTCTTGAGTGCCTTTTATCACCCAGCATCCAAACAAATCTTTTATATAAGTAAAACCAAAGGGTTGGGGTTTTTTTTTGGTATTATGGTCTACTGCAGGTTGCTTAGACCTTAGTCTCCCACCATAGAAACATCTTTCTGATTCACAAGAGTTGCCAGCAAAGTTTATGAGATACAGTGACATTTTATTTCTCTTCAAAGGCTATGAGTAAAACTGAAAAAGGTCACACTTTGTTTTCAGCAGAAGTACCTTTGTTTCATAATTTAGGGTGAACAACAACTTCTAGCTCCATGCAGAAAGGCATATCTTTCTATCTATCTATCTAGTTTCAAGGCAGAATGTTAATTTCAAGTGCACTTCAGTTTAGAAATTCAAAGTGCATGTTTCTTAATGATCACTCTTTAACAATTTTTAGGTATTTTTTAGATAATTCTACTTCTGTATGATTATTTTTCTGTCATTGAATCATTCCTATCATATTTTTGACAAAATTAGAACAATTGACTATTGATCTCATGAAGAAAACCTATGTAATTTACTGAAAAAGTACATACTATTTAGTTATTTGAACATCTTACATGACAAACCAAAACATGATTCTTTCCTGGGTGCAGATTGTAAACGTTGTGTTAAATAGGACTTTCTATAGTTTCACTGTATTGGCAGCAAAAAGATCAGCTGTGTGGAAGACCAGGAAAACAAATGGCAAACCTTGTTAAATTACCTTCTCTTATCTTGCTATAGTCACCATATCCTTCAGTGAATATTTTTATTTGGAGAAACTTTATTTGGCTACAATAGAATCTGTAAATCTAAAGTTATTTACTGATTTTTCCAATTTCTGGATGCTCCTGATTTAGGGTATGATTTTATGAAGACTTGAATGCAAGAGTGACTTTAGAAATACAGAACTATTACCTTGGATGAAGTTATTCATGTGCAGGGATTAATATTTCTGGATGAGGAATAACATCATTAACTTTCATGATAGTTAATCAGTGCAAAACTGGGAGAAAACTACCAGTGACTTCATCATGTATTTTATTCTAGGAAAAAAAACAAACAGAAACTTTATTACAAGATGACATTATTTGTCTTAAGACACTTCTTTTTCCTCTTTGTTATAGTAAGGCCAGAATTTTGACCAAGTCTCCTGTAGATCTGAGATGTTTTAAGAATTAAATAGCTTCTTTTGGTTATTTACTGACCACTTCACTTGTAATCGTTACAGCAAATGAGATGTTCAAGCTGATTCTTACTACATCTTGCAGGGTTCAGTTTAGTGCTTAGACTGAGACTTCACATGTATGCTCTGAGAATGAGACAGCATGTAAATACATCACTTTGAGAATAACTCAGGTTCATAACAGTAATTATGAGTGGATCCTATGCATGCTTGGGGAACAGTCTGCTGTATACTGTTCACCCTTCCTGTGAAATCTCCACTGTGTTGCAGAATGCCCTGCAGATTCAAATCTTTGAATGATGCAGGTGAGAAATAGAAAAGCAAAGAACAAAATATATTTGCTAGTGAGACTTAGAGAGAAGCGAGATCTTTCCAGATGGGAAGACATAGAGTAAATGATCCTTGCCAGAACTAGGGGAAACAGAAAAGGCTTTTTACTGCCTCATGGGCACTAGTGCAAAGCAACTGTCTTTTCTCCTACGGACTTAGTACTTTTTATGCTGGCCTGGTTTAAGTGAAGCTGGTGATCTACAGTGCAGAAAAAGGGCAAACCTGGTCTAATTTGTGGAAGGATTGGAACACACACTGAGAAAAGGGCTTAGTTGCCTTCTGGCTGGAGCAGGAGCATGATGCACGATGCAAATAACTCGTTCCTTCTCCTGGAACTCCATTTATTGGTAGGACAGGAAAAAAATGGGAAGGAATTCCCTCACTTTCTCCTTTCTTTCCCTTCCCTTCCCTTCCCTTCCCTTCCCTTCCCTTCCCTTCCCTTCCCTTCCCTTCCCTTCCCTTCCCTTCCCTTCCCTTCCCTTCCCTTCCCTTCCCTTCCCTTCCCTTCCCTTCCCTTCCCTTCCCTTCCCTTCCCTTCCCTTCCCTTCCCTTTCTTTTTTAATGTCCTTTCTCTAGGTGTCTGGCTGATCTATTTGATTCCTTCATTATGCACAGGCTGAAAACTGTACTTGTTCAGTTTCAGTTATAACTGTACTTCACTGGTGACTCCTGAAATCTCCACGTTTTCACAAATATTATTTCAGTAGAGATAAACATATGTTGTTTGAGCTGCTTGACTTGGTTAAAAATAATCACTTTCATACACTGAAGAAGAAAAGAGAATTTGAAGGGTTGTTTGAAAATCTCTGTGAAAAAGGATTCTACTACTGAGATGCCTATAGCTGATAAGTGTCTGGTATTTCTTTTAGCCTGGTGGTTTAGTGAATAAGATCCCAGACAAGTTAGCGACCTTGGAAAAAAGATCTGCCTTTACAGCTGGTTAATTTAGCTCACTTATTCTCGTCTTCTCCCTCCATTTTTTTTCCCAGGATTTGTATTTTCATCATTTAATCTGTGTGCTTCAGGCTTTTGATACATCATCATGAACCCTCTCTCCCCTCTCCCCCTTTTTAAGGAAAGCTTTTCGGTTTTAGGGCCAATTCTACAAGGTCTAAGATAATAACCAAGAGGATACAAAACAGTGGACTTCATATTTTGGTCCTAAATCTATTTTGCTGATTACAGCAGGAAACCATGAGTGGAGGCTGATTGCTGGAGAAGATCCTCAGTCTGGGTCACTGGTAAAGGCAATAGTAATATATTTACTCTGCTTTTATTTCTATAGCATAATTTTCCACCTCTTTCTTGTGGAGAAATCCATTCTTTTGTATTTCCAGTCTAGAACTTGCTCTTTTCTCTCATGATTAGACTGGAGTTGGGGAATGAGTAAGGAGGGGATGTTTGAAGCTTTTTAATTGTTTTGTTAAAGAATGACTGCATACATGTACATGCTGAAGATTTTGTCCAGAGTATGAGGAGTACGTAGTTACCTTCTTTGCGAGAAGGAATTAAAATCAAACCCTCTTGAAAGGAGGGATTTCCGTTATATGGCTTTTTGTTGTCTGGATTGCACTGGATTACACAGAGGGATTTAGTGTTTGCAGAATGTAGTATTAGGGCATAGAGCAGCCAGATTTCCAAGTATTGACAGTTGAGCAGGATAAAACTAGGCCTTGTACTTGGACAAGAAGCTTGGACAGCTTTATTTTCAGTACAGTAGTGCACCCTTTCTCTAAATTCTTTTACAGCAAATTAGATGAGTTTATTGACCTATTCATCAGTATACTTAGGAGTATGTTTCATGTCATCTGCCCATGCTGTGCAGCTTGCAACATTGAACACTTGATGTTGCATAGCCTCATAAGCAAAACCAGCCATTTTCAAGCATTGTTCTAGGATAATGGCTGAGGGGTTAAGCACTGCTGTGTAGCAATGATGAGAACATGCAGAGATGGAAAGGGTCTCAAGGGAACCAAATTTTAAATTGAAAGGACTCAGGCTGTTTATGGGAAATGCCATGATCTTGTGGACTACCTTGTTTAGAGCAGGCAGTGCATAGAACAGCACTATCCTGGCATGTAATGGGCCTTTTCTAACTTTATTTGCTCTATGCAGGTTCTGCTTGGGCTGGAGTTGTTTACATGTCAAGAACTATTCTTAACTCTTGTTACTTCTGAATTAAGAGTATGAAGAGCTCTTCAACAGTCACGATTCAGTCTCAAGATGTTCTGGTCATCTGCAGTTCCTTTAAAAACAGGAGGATCAAATCCTCAGCATTAGTCTGGGTTTTGCTTCTGAGTAAAGAAGTTTGGTGATTTCAGAGGCAAGATATCTCAAATTTTTTTTTCCTTTGGACTTGAATCACTAGTAAACAGTTCTTTTTTGCCATTTTTGCCCATGCTAAAAATGCTTTAACCTCATAATACAAGGCTAAATGTAAGATTTTTATGTGAATGCTACCACAGGCACTTAGAAAATACAATTATTTCTGTTTATTTAACTTCTTTAATTGGCAGTTTGACATTTCTTAACTGCACTCAGAGCCAAGATTCATTTGCAGTCTTAAGCATTTTAATTTTTCTTTTGGTATAAGTAAAGAGGTATTTTATGGAATCACTTGAGGTTTTACAGATTTTTTTCTTTATTTTAAAATCAAGAAATTATTCAGAAAGGAGGATTTGTTCTAAAAATTCCCACTGGAGGAAAAAATATTGAAGTTTAACTATCTGCTAATTTTGCTCAAGACTTTGGATCATCTTTTATTTATCCTGAAATTGTTTTTCTTATATATGCTGAAAAATCCCCTACTACCTTATCTGGCACACAAAAAAAACCCCTTTGTGCAATCCTCCAAACCCATTCTCGAAACTTAGGGTCTTAAATGGATCTATGCCATCTCTTTCTCTTCACTTTGGCAGCTCTGACTTGACATTTGGCAGTTACAGAACTAAGTGTGAGCTTGTAATTGGAATTCAGGGATCATGACAGAGATCTCATGTTCCTTGTTTTAATAGAACTTCCCTATACTGTGTGATGTTGCAGAGATGGTATCTGAATACTCTGTCCAACATGCTTGTACATTTTTGATGAGGCATCTAGAGTCTGTAGAAAGAAGCAGCTTTACAAAGATTTTTTATTTACTTCTTTCCATTGTGAATAGAGCATGCTTTAATGATGACACTAGAGTTATTTTTGTTTGTGTTATAGCTTCACTATTTCTATAATCTCTTTCTGGATAAACAGGCAATATTACTTCTTGCACTGGGAGAGTTCTCAGACAAAGGATAGCAGGATTAATCAACGAGGAGGTACTGTGTTCATTTGTACTATATAAAATGGCTGAGAGCCTCTAAAGAGCAAAGCACAAAGCATTTGCGGACTGGCAATGTAATGAACTATGAAATTGAACCCACTTGCCAATGGAGAAGGGAGGGGAGAGAAAAATAAGAATGACAGGGAGAAACTGATCTAAAGATGAAGTTAGCTGGTAGGAGAAGGTATAGGTGAGAGAAACTAGAGAACCACTTAAGGAGTTGTACTTGGTTCTTTCTTCTGTAGATACAGCTCTACCTCTCCACCAAGGACTTCTGTCTGGAATCCTTTCTGACAGGCCCTTTTCATGCATTTACCCTTGTTTTGATTTGCTTCATTAGTGGAAATCATTTGGGGAGTATATCCTTAGTTAGCAAAGAGACAGAGATTTTGTTTTTTGCAGGGGATCCTGGGAGTGAACTCTAGCAGCTGAATTTGACTGAAAACCCAGGTTGTTCTGCTTCTACTGCCATTTAAATCCATGCTGTTTAAGATGATTAATAATTTCTAAGGAATGTTCCTCAACCCCCATCCCTCACTCCTCATGTGCCTGTACCTCTCTGTCAGTCAATGAAAGAGAATTAAAATGCCTTCTTAAAGGCAAGGTACATTATGTTTTTTGGAGGATGATGTTTATTTTCCCCTGACTTGTCATGAAGTTGCTTTTATGAAGATGGTGCTCTTTCTTTTTATAACAGCTTTTCATTTAATTCAGACTTGGATTTGTTTATATCTATTGCAGTCTGTTTCCCTGCACATTTCTTATGCAGCTCTAAACTTGAAAAAGAGCCATTATCTTGACATTTTATTTGGGCTAGATTGTGAATAAATCTAATTAGGCTCTGTCACACTTCTTTTTGACAGTCAACACAAAGTTATTTCTTTATGATATAAAAAGCTCTTTTAAAATGGTTCCCTTTTAATTATTCCTGAAGATGTTAATATTTGAATAAGGCTGTAAATGTCAAGTCTCAATGAGTCAGACATAAAATGTTAGAAAGCAAACTGTCTCCTAATGTTCTCATTCTGGCCCAACCTTCGTGAAGTGCCAAGAACTTTGTAGGTGCTGAGCGCATTTTCCTAGCATAAAAGAGAGGGAAAGCTGAAATTCCCTAGCACTTTGCAACACAATCCTATATCAAACAGCTTGCATTAACCCCAAATATGTCTGATCTCTGCACAAAAAAAAGTTGTGACACGTTTTCAAGAATTAAGTATCTTTTTATAAGTGACGTCTTCATTTTTGAAAGGCAGAGCCAAAGCCAGGTTGCATTTTATATGCTGGTCCCACATTACTATCTATTTGGATATAAAAATTAAACTAGCAAGAGCTACCTGTGTAGGAGGATGTCTGAGTAGAGAGGGTTCAGTGAGAGGTAACTGAAAGGGAATTATAGAGCTATAAAGGTGTCCTTAGATATGTGCACCCATACTAGCTCTGCCCAATACTTTATGCACCCTCCCATCTTTCCAGCTTTGAGCTCCACTGTGGCATGTTAATTAGAACTAATTTTTACTTGGAAAACAGATGTAGAAAACTGTGGTAAGTGGGAAAAAGCAGCAGACCATGGTGCTGATTTTATAAATATCTTAATTTTCTAGTGCTTCAGTATTCCCAGAACATTACAGTATTACTCAGATTCAGGAGGAAACTTGCTTTTCCCACAAAATCTTCAATTCTTCCTCCCTCTGTCCCATTTTTTTATCAAGCTCCAAGGGCCTTGAAACAGGACTCCTGCTTGTGCCACCTGACTTTTACACTCTGCTGTGTATACTCAGAGCGAAAAAAACCTACAGAGCTATTATTCCATAAGCATCTGGTGACAAAGGGAATACTAACCCTCTCCTAGCTTGAACAATTCTACCAGACTCTGTTTTTTAATGGAAAGAGGGCTTCAGCTTAATAAACTGCTCATGCAGTCTTTTTTGTTTCTTTTTCTTGACATTTTCCTTTTGGTTTGAGAGACAGTGAAGGGCTGGGAAGGTGGAATTAAGCTGGGGTTCCTGACAGGGGAAAATAGTCTTTCATTCCACCTGCATCTGTCCTTCCACATGTCCCTGATTTTTTCACAGCTGACTGGCAACTTCAGAAGAAGGTTTAGCTCATGCAAGGTCACTGCAATGTGAAGTAGAAGAAACCCAGACTAGTGTTAACCCAATTCGTTTTGTAGCTATGTGACTTCATGTCACGGTTTAGAATTCAGCATTAACTTCCTCTCACTTGTTTCTGCTGTGGCTGCACATCTTCCATGAATTTAGCATGCTGAGATGTCTGGCTGGAGTTATCTCTACCCTCTGGGCCTGCGCTAGTGGTCTCATTGGCTTGTCAGCTATGTTTTCAGCACTGCTCTCCAATCATAAATCTTGTTAATGCCCCTGTACCAGCATTTTTATCTTGCGCCAGCTATGAGACGTTTTTATGGACATTGTGGCTCTTAGTATTGTGGGTAGGTGGCATGTAATTGGTCTGTGGGTTTAAAGGGTTGACAATTTTCCTAATGCTCCTGTGCCCATATCGAAAGAATTAATTGTTTGCCTTTTCCATGTTTCCTGCGCTCTTGGGCTTGTCTTTTGTGTTACTGTTTCACAGTGCCAACTCGGGCTTAATATGCTGTCCACAGAAATTCTTGCCAAACATTTTTTACCAGGTGACAGTCATTTGATGGCTTTGCTTCATACTATAGCTCTTGCAGTTGTTCTAATTTCTGTCCAAGGTGACTCTCATGTTATATTGCAAATTGTCTTTCTCCCTTTACTCTCCACAGCATTGCAGTTGTTTTCCTCTTTTAGTGAACCTGTGATTGTGACTTACAGACATTTGCTATGTTTCATTTTATTGATCAACATTAGTAAATTAGCAGTTTTCCTAGACTCATGGGTACCTCCTACCAGTTCAACGTAAGTCCTCACCATCAGTTTACTGCTTCATCCATTTTGTCAGTCCTTCTGACTATTATTAAGCTCATTTGAATTAATTCTGTGACTAGGAGAGCCAAGATGTAGTAAATGCTGTTTAAAATGGTGATTGCCACTTCATATTACTGTGATAGGTTTTAAAAAATGGAACCTGTCTTCAAAGAGTAACAAGCCTGAATTGGAATGGAAATTATAGACAGAAACTTCTGAACAAATTGTATCAGCATTCTTTATACAGCCAATAAAGAATACAATAAAGTGAGTGGGGTTGGTGGAAATGGAGTTCAGATTGCTAGATTGTGCACTCTGACCCAATAGATGAAGACAATCTCCAAGAAATCCTATGTGATGGGCAAGACACCACTAACATTCAACAGAGCAGGGACAATACAGAAAACTTTTGTTAACATTGTCTGCACTTCCTGATATACTCCATATTTTTAATTGTTAAAAATTCTAGCACAGGATAAAACCTCTGGCTGAAACATTTCAAGATTTTTTCTTGTCTTGGCTTGATTTTCAGTTTTATTTTTTTTTTAAGTCAAAGCTTTCACATACAGAAAAATACGATTTTTTTTTTTTAAGATGGAGGAATTAAAAGTGGATAGTGTTGCTCATGTCGAAAGCTTCTGTCATCTCTTTGATTTAATGTCTTCTGGTTTAACTACTTCGGTACCTTGCTTGATGCTTGTCTACATTTCATTGGGACATATGCTTGTTACTGTAAAGATTTTCCTTGGCAGTCAGCCCTCACCTTTTATAGCTTGGATTATACGCTTCATCGGCAAACTGTCTCAAATGAGGTTTTGTCTTTTCCAGATTGTTTATGAATATATAAGAGAGTGAATGGGCTCAATATTGATCCCTCTGAGATTTCATTAATAACTACTTTCATTAGAAAAACTGACCCTTTGTTTCTGTTTTGTTTCCTGATTTCTAAGGAATTTTTATTTATTTATTTATTTATTTAAACCCATGTGAGAACTTCTGTATTATTGCTTAACTTCTTCAGGAATGTACAGAGAGGGGGACCTGATCAAACTGACTGCAAATTCAAACAATCTGCATGGCCCATTCAAATGCTGATTCATGTTGTTGAATTGTTTTATTCACCTGTGGGACAATTTTCACATCAGACTGTGCTCTCTGAAAGGTTGTTTTGTAAAAGCCACATTCTCTGGACAGATGAATCTCTTTGTCTAATACTTCCCTGTGATTCTCTGAACAAGGTCTCTGTCCTAGATATCTAGCTCAGCCAGAGGCAGGGATAAACATTGCCCCTGGTTTGCTGCTGTCTCAAAGAGGAGGTCTAGCAGGAGTTCTGAAATCACTGCTAAATTTTGATTGTGTCTATAATTGGACTCCACATACAAGCAAGACTGAACAAAGATTTTTCTGCTTAAGATTGTTGTTTGAGACCATGCAATCTTGCTGCTGGCTTGGATCTCGTTGCTCTATGTGTGATTATTTTTTCCATGTATAGAATGCAACATGGAGAACTGGAGCTTTGCTGTACACTGCAATCCAGGTATTCCTGAAGGACAAGAGTTTGGGTTCTGAAATTCTATTTTTAAGCATGATACAGAATGTTAGCTGGGAGTGAAAGATGTATTAAAACATTTCTTCAGGTGATGTTAGGTTAAGCTGTGTGTGCAGACACAGCCAATGGGAAAGCAATTTTCAGGGTTTTTTTTTTGTGAGCAAATGATCAGCATCTGTCATTTCTAGACAAACTCTGGGAAACTACTTGAAAAAAAACCCCAAAAACTCAATCTTTTTGAGGAATTCTGAATCAGCACAAATTCTGGACAACCTGTATAAGGTGAATTTCATACTGACTAAGCAAAGATCCTTTCTTTATAAAAAGGATACGCTGGGAGGCACTGGTTCTTATAAAGGATGTTCTTTGTTCAGAGTTGTGCAATTAAGCATGCAGAAAAGACTTCTGCTCTTAAAAACATGTACTCTTCTAAACTCGGAAATGATCAGAAAAAGATTCCTTTAAATTAAAAGCTGATTGATTTATTATTGCACCACACAGATAGATATCTTTTCTTCTTTTGAGGCAAATGTGTTTAATGGTTTTCTCCTTCATATTTTAATATTTGAATCTTAATTATTGTACTGAATAACATCAAGCCTGAAAACAAACCCTGAAGAATGCTACTAACATACTGAGTTATAAGACAAATGACAAAAGCAGTTACTTTCTGAAGCCTAACTATTGAGCAGTTCTCAGTTTATTTCATATAGGACAGACAGATCTTTTGTAGTGCTATTTCTTAAATGAGATCACTGGAGATTCAGATATCTTTCCAGACTATTGTATCTGCCCAGTTATCTTTATCACTCTTGTTATACAGAATTTATAAATTTTTTTATAAGACCTATCTTCAGCAGAATTATTTTTACTAGCATAAATTATTATTCTGTATTTATTAATTGAATCTCATATCAACTTTATTTTTTCCTTGGTTTAATGGTGATAGCAAGCCTATAATTACCTGGGTGAGTAACATTACTTTTGTTGAGCATCAGCAGAGCACTAGCATCCTTCCAGGTTTCTTGAATGTCCCTGCAATTCTGAAACCAGAAATACATACCAGTCATCCAGCTGTCTGGGTGTGTACCCAGGGCTCATTTTTAAAAGTATCTATACTTCATAGGGCTGTTTGACATTTCCAGTTACTAGTGAACTGTAAATGACTTCAGCATCGTCTTTTGAATACCTCATTCTTCTTCCTTTTTAAACACATAACGGAAACTTAAATAAATACTCTTACTTTTCCTCATTATTGTAACTATTGAAAATCTATTTAATGGTGAAGCTATACCATTATTGCAAGTATATTTTGCTGTAAGTATACTTTAAAAAACCTTCATTCTTATTTGCTTTAGCTTTGCTACTTATGAGGTTTCCCAGGTTAAGTTCCCCAAACAGTTCATTCATTTTTTATTTGGCATATAAAAATATATATTATTTTAAATATTTTTAAAACTCATACCTGTGTATATGTAGTTACATCTTTGCTTGATTATTTTCCTTCAAATTAATGGCCTTCAGATTTAGAAAATTAGCTCTATTGAAGAACCTAGTTTGCATTGGAACTGGGATCTATCTTCTGGTACGAAATTTAAATCATACTGTGATTACTGATTCTTAGATATCCACAGAGTTTCAGTCCAGTGATTAATTCATCTTGGAGTATTGTGTGATTATGCTAACAATTGCATCATGCCTGGTTCAATGCCATTTGCATTAGAAAATTATTATCTGTATTATTTAGCTAAAACAATTTCAGATTTTGGATTCAATTATGGAACATGGTTAAATTAATCATGCAGAAATGTTTTTGATAGAAAAAACACAGGCTGGAGACATCAGCTGAGGTGAAAATCTGAGCTCTGTGCCAGAAATTCTTATCAGATTTTGAGGTAACAAACAAAATGTAATTTTTGCTTATTCCTAGAAGTGTCTGAACTCAATAATTTGATAATTTATTGTCTTGAAAATACTATTTATTTTTGATTGTCTTCAGTTAAACTTATATTAAAGCAATTGTGTATAATTGCTCTAGAAAGGTGTGAGATTCACAAAGTGGTAAAAAATATAAATACGAGAGGAGGGATGATGTTAAAAGCAGATTAAAAGTATTTGTTAATTTTTACATATTCCCTTAGAACAATTGATTTGGATGCTCATGGTTGCCATAACAATGAAATGCATGTTTGAGGCTTTTTAATTCACTGAGACAGCTGAGGTCTGTTATGTTCATTGTTTGTGACTTCTGTGCATGTCCTCATCCCTGGTTTCACTCACCATTCACTCATCTGCTCTTGTCAGTCTATGAAGCCAAGAAAGGTGAGGATAACCAGAGGTTCCTGCTGAGTCACCAAGAGGTGCTGCTGACAGTGGGTATTGATGCCAGCTTTTTAAGGCATTTGGCTATATAGGTGGCTTTATTGATGCATACAACGTGTCTAAAAAATAGGAATTATGGAACAGTGTTTTCCTGTCCCCAACCACTGTAGTGTGATTAACATCTCAAGTATGTACAAAGAGAACAGAGAATTTAACCATGAAGTTCTCTTGGTCTTTTAGGTAATCTAAACAAAAGATGTAATAGAAGAGTCCTAAAAGCGTCTAAGCAGAGTTGTCCATTCCTAAATTTCACTGTTTTGGGTGGGTTGCTCCAGGAGAAATCTTCTTTGTAATAACAAATCCACTTGATTTACTAATTAATTATTAATTTACAAACAATTCTAGATTCCACTGGCATGAAAAATGTCCATATAGAATCATAGAATAGTTAGGGTTGGAAAGGACCATAAGATCATCTAGTTTCAGCCCCACTGCCACAGGCAGGGACACCTCCTACTAAACCATGCCACCCAACGCTATGTCCAACCTGGCCTTGAACACTGCCAGGCATGGAGCATTCACAACTTCCCTGGGCAGCCCATTCCAGTGCCTCACCACCCTTACCGTAAAGAATTTCTTCCTTACATCCAATCTAAACTTCCCCTGTTTAAGTTTGAGCCCATTACCCCTTGTCTTCTCACTACAATCTCTAATGAAGGGTCCCTCCCCAGCATCCCTATAGGCCCCCTTCTCAAATACCTTCCCTCATTCAAGTCTTTTTCTTCAGTGCCTGCTTTATTTCCCTATGAAATAATTCTTTATTTGTTATTGGGGTCCTCTCTTTAATACAAAGTGGACATCAGATTGAGTTGAAACACTTGGGTAGTTAAGGATGACTGGTACCTAAGACTTTTCAAGCAGCAGCCTTGAGTGCTCTTTGTCTTCTAAGTTATTGCCCAAAGCAGTCATCAGTGTAAAGACAACAAGCCCTTCTGGCTTTCGTCTTGATCTCCTTCACAGATCTGGCTTAACTATAAAGACCAAAGCAACAACAGAAAAAGAACTGTGACAGGATTAAAGAACAAGCCACTCATTTGTTGCTACAGAGGCAATTCACCTGAAACTTGGACAAGGTAAGAATGTTTCTGGAGTAACTTTAGGCTTAATTTGTAGTAACAGCTTTAAATAAGAGAACTGTGCAGACTTGTTTTTAAAATAAATTTTTTCCCTCTTCTTTAAAAATAATACAAAAAAAAATTTGTTATATAACAAGAAAGTTTTTCTTGCCTGTTGCTGTTCATGTTCTGGATAGAAAAAACTGTAGCGGCAGTAGGCACTGAATCTTGGGGACTGATTTAAGAAGGAGAGAACCCAAGAATGCTGAAAGCACAAGGCCTTAAATAATTCTCAAACACAGGAAGACCAGTCAAAATTTAGTAACTTTGTAAGATATGCACTGCTCTATATGCTAAACCCTAAATAACGCTGGAATTTGGATTATTCCATGAGGCTTAGCTATCTGTAAAGCTTGCCCCCTTCCCAGATTGCAAGGTAGCAGTAAAAAATATGTTGTGCCTTAAAAAAGAGTATGAATAGAACAAACAATAAAATGGATGTAATGTTTCCTCCTCCAAGGGCCCTCCCCCTTCTTAAAATCTCCTGCGTTGAATCTGTATTTTCTTTCCCCAAAATGTCACCCATCTGCTGGGCTTGGCAATTCTGCTGAATTCAGTATTTCTAGACTGCATAAGAAAATCATTAAATAAGCTTGAGCCCCTTCTGATAAATGTGTGAAAGTTGGTGTGGCCTGCCTGGACTTCCTTGTGTGTCAGAAAATCTTTACTAAATAAGAGCCATGAGATATTTTGCTAAAATGAGTGGGACAGAATCATGAAGTTATATAAAATTGCAGCAGTGCAGTATCTACGCGTAGATAACAAATATAGCAGCTCTTCTTTCAATAACTTTGTCAGAAATTCACCCACTCCCTTCTCTTCACACAGCAGGGGTACCCCACGGGAAGCACTCCCTCGGCTTCACATCCTTCTATGAAGAGAAAACCTCTCTCTCCTCCCTTGGGCCAATGAGTAGGGGTAGACCAGGTCCCTCACTGCCTGCCAGTCCCCAGGTCTGAAGGAAGTTTTTCTCAGTCCCTCTCATGAAAGCAGAAGGGGCGGATATTTGCCATTCCAGCCATGGTAATATAGGGTTGATACTGAATTTCCATGTGATGATACCATTCCACAATGATATCATTACATTTCTGAGCGTAATATGGTTGCAGAAGTGGGCTGCTTGTACAGAGGCCCCTTAGCTCTCAATTTTCCCTGGTCTTTGGCAGAATGGGACCACGTTGGGCTTTTTAGATCTGCTCTTGTTCCCTGTCTGAAGCCGCAGCATTCAATAACCCCAGGCTAGGGGTAAGGGCCAACACAAGCCTTCTTGGTGAAGTGAAAATCCACCAAAGACCAAGCGGTAATCTGTTTCAGTAATCACCTAGTCTATTGCAACCACAGGAGCAGTGCTTGTGATGAAGCCTTGCTGTCATGCCTAGTTTTTAATATCTCTCAATAACCCCTTATAGCATTGTAAAATGTCAGGACAGAAAATAATGTTGTACTGCCTTTTAAGGTTTGTTTTTGACACAAATTTTGGACTCTACTTCCTTAGCCAAATCAAAGATGTTTATGATGTCAGCTGCTTCCACTTATCTTCAATTAACACGTAAGCATATCTAGGTGAAGCCTAGGGTTGCTTGTACTGTGAACCCCTGGCATGAAAGATGGTGGGCTATTGTTCTTACTGCAAAAGGAGATGTCTAAGGTTCTCCAAGAAATTTTTCACAGCATCTAAATCAGTCTCCTGTTTTAAATTGCCTTTCAGGGGAATCCACCTCTTGCATACAGGGATCTGAAGGAGCTAAATACAAGGAATTTTAAAACTTGCTGCACCCCATTATTGGTGCAAATTATCAAATGATTTTCACTTGTAGTGCTGACTTCGAAGAACTGTTCTCATTATATAGCTAGTTACACAAATGGAGCTTTGTAACAATGCAAACTTTTTTCTCCCAGGTAAATAGTACTTTGTATTATTGAGGTGGTCTTTTGAAATCTTTTGAGCTATTAAACTATTCTTTTTTTTCAGTTGGGGTTTTGAATTCCTTTTATTTGTTTCAAATTAGATGAAAAGGAATACCTTAATTTGAACATTTTTGTGCAATTTTATTAAAGCTCTATTCTTAAAGACATTCCCTTAAAGGGGCTGTAAACATTTACAGTACATAGCTCAGAATTAGCATAGCTGGAGTGGGAGCAATTTTTCATTTTTATCACTCTCTGCCATGCCTCACTTACCTACTAAGTGCAGTCTGTTCAGCGCAGCCTTGATGGATGAAGCAACATACTTGCAAATAACAGATATATTTATATTGCTTGCTGATCAGGAAAGTAACACATCGTTGCCACAGCCTTGTATTCATAGAAACTTGAAGGTGCTGCCAGTACTCTTGGATTAGGTTTTCAGATTGTGTTCAGAAAGTTTTCAGTTTTCATGTATTTACGATGTGATAGAAAATAACAGGGCTATAAAATGACACCAAAGTTAACTTTACTATTGACATTTCTGCTTTTTTACCGGTCTCTATTAAAACTGTTTCCATGTTCTACACAACACCATGGGAAAGCTTGGTAAGGACAGAATTTAAAACTCTCAATTTTGCATGTCAGGCTCATCAATATGTATTTACATGTCAATAACCGCCCTCAGCTGTCTTAGCCCAGTAAGAGAAATCTAGAGGGCACCCAATCAGATAACCTAGATCTATTTGCAAAGGCTAAGATCTTCAAGGCTGTGTGAGGACCTAAAGTGTGGATTTAACAGTCTAAAACATGAAGGCTTCTTTCAGGCATACTAAACAACCTTGTGTTTTCATTGACTGCTAAATAATGCAAAACTGTTAAATGAAACAATTGTACTGGTAAGTAATTAAGATGGAACTACAAAATGTTATACAAAGTTCTAACTTCTTCTAAGTTATAAATGAAGAGGTGGAAACCCACAAGAGGAAAGTTAAATTTGAAACATTCACATGTGCAATTTCATGTCTAGCAGATTTCTAATTGAAGAAATTGGCTGAGAGAAGAAAAAAATAGATTTTTCCCAGTGAGAAGGAAGATTTGTATGCTATTGCTCTTTTACCTGCACAACTCTTGAGGAATAAAGGTACAAAATCATATTTTTATTATATGTAGTTCACAGGTAGCAGATTTTGATATCTTTCAAACCTCTTGCTTATTTCATGGAATCATCAACTGAAATTTATAAGAAAGTTTTTGTCTTTGTTCTGCAGGTATTTTCCTAAGCTGGAAAGTGGCCGTATGGCTTAACAAGGAAGGCACATACATTTGTCATGGTTCTAATTATACTGTCTGTAAGAATTAAATCATCCCTCAGCTTTGCTACTTTCCCTTTGCCTTCCAAGAGAGTCCTCTTGGAAGAGCCTAGTGGACTCCCACAGGGAAGGAGCAGGGAGCTCAGAGGAGACTGTAGACAAAGCCCTCTGTTTTGATTGGGAGGGGTGGTCAAAGGAAGAAGGTCTGTTTGCAAGCTGGTAGTGACACAAATGGAAAGCCCAAGGACACTTATTATTAGTTTGATCTGGAGTACTGAGAGATGGACTGGATCGGAACCAACGCCAAATCTTTGTTTATCTCTGACACTGGGATAGTTGACTTGACAGTTCCACAGCAGTACGACCTATGCTTTATCAGCTAAATTCTCCACTGCCAGTCATGAATGTTCCTGTTCTCTTAAAGTGGGATAGGGAAGACTATCACAGTGAGAACTTTTCTTCAGAAGGTGGCTAAAGTATGCTTGGAGGCAATTTCAGTGGATATTTTGTGCTCCTGTACTATTGGAATTTCTGTCTTGGGAGGGAGTCTGTTACTACTCATTGATTTTTAAGAACCTCTCAGAAGTTGAGTGGTCTGTCTAGTGTTTGTTTGTTTGTTTTGGTTTTTTGTTTTATTGATCAGACTGGTTTGATCCTTTGACTCTAAAAGAGCAGTTGGTTTCCTCAGAGTTTTCACAGATTTTTGCTTTTTGATTTCCTACTTTATTATCGCGTTTCAATGAAAACTGTCTGGACAAGATGTCAAGTTGCTGATCTCTGGGGTATGTACAATTCAAGTTTGCAACATGAGCTTGGTTTGCAGCAAATCTGCTCATTCCCCGTTGATGCTTTGTCCACACTTCGAAGCAGTCTCAATTAATCCTTTCAGTATCCTTTCTGGCTTTGTTTTGGATGAAACTGAGTTGAGAGGAACTTGAGGAGTGGCTTCAAATATAAACTGTCATTCACCCCAAGGGACCAGGCTAGAGTTAGTTTGAAGTTTAAAAAGCAAACTCAGCTACTGCTGGAATGAGCGTACTGTGGACTTTAAATCCTTATCACCAATGATTTGTCTTTATAGGTCCACTGTGACTTGTCTGCATTATCTTCAAGCTAGACACAGCCCTCATCAGACTGTGCTGAATGATCAATGATTGCACCATTGTTAACAATAGCCTGACAATCCAGTCATATTTTATTACAAGCAGATTCCAGGTCAATGTGTACGTGCAAAAATCCAGCTGTATTCCTGTATTAAAATGTAGTTGTATTTTTACTGTAACATAAAAGCAGAGAGAGTGTGTTTAGTTGTTGTTTTATGGAAGGAAATATTTAATAGGACTGTTGATATGAACACTGATATATTTTTCTGCATTACTCACCATAATAGTTGAAATTAGGAGTTGATTGTGATGAGTTTTAGGGCAATGTGTCTTATTAACAATGGAGCATCTGAAAGTTTTAGGTTAATAAAAGGGTTTATAATTAAGCCATGAAAATTAATTTTAGCCATTTATAATGGATTGTTAATTGGTTTGCTAATAGGGCTGTCACTTCCAAACTCTCTGCAGAAGGTGAATATTAGGTTAGTTCTGTCTCCTGAGGTTTCAGGGAGGTTTATGGCATTCCTTATGAAACATATTACTGTCCAAATTTTTCTTAATGCCAAATGTTTAAGGATTATTATTGTGAATGCTGATGATTTCTGTTCTGTCATGTCAGCTTTTTGGCATAATTTCATGGCTAATCAGTGACTTCCCCCCCTATGTGGCATTGGTTATTGTAAATAATCAAACAAAACAGAAATAACAGAAAATCCTATCTAAATGCTAGAATAACCTTACCTTACCCTGCGAGCTTGGAGTATACCAAATATCTTCTAAAAGGAGATTAATTGATTCTATTGGAAAGAGTATATGAATAAATGAAGTTACCTTTATTACAGAGATATTTGATGTAAAATATTATGCCAGCATTACTAAATCCTGAAAATGACAGCAAAAATTAATTCAGATCCATTCTCACAGAGATCAGAGTGTATATAGTGTGCCAGCAGTTCTCTGTAACTAAGCCCTTCAAAATGACCAAGTGAGATACTGCTTCTAAAAAAATTTAAATCATTCCAGTCTCTCCCTTGTGATTTTTTTCTTTTTTTTTTTTTGTGAACGCTATCACTGGTGGCATTCATGTGGTGGTATTATAGCTGTCATCACTTAGACTGAAGAGAGCTGAAGCAACTGACAGTTTAAAGATTTCTGATTGATGAACCATGCTTTTTCAGACTCAGCTTACCTTTGAATAAATTATTTTTGCCACCGTAGCCTTTAGATACTTTATAAAAAATACAACTAAAACATAAGCTGTTTGGTTTCTAGTTATAGACCAAGAATTTTTTCTCTGTAGTTACCTTCAGCTTCTTAAATCTCATGAATTGGCTTAATCCAAATCTGTGCTATGAGATAAAGCCCAAGCGGTTCCAAGTACATTGAAATACAGCTAGAGGACTTATTTGCATTTTTAATACAACTGTAAATTGCTTTGACTTCTGATTCTGTCAAAATAACAGTTACACATATAATCTGTGACCACAGGGAATTGCTTCAGTCAGATTTGATACCTGGATTTTCCCTGAATGGATTTAACCTTTTCTTTTGGTGTAATATCAAAGAATGAGACATAAATATATATACACTATGTAAAGGATGTCACTGAAGTGAAATGGGAGATCCTCCAAAGCAGGGGGTAATTCTAAACAAGAACTACATAAAGAAAGAAAAAGGAGGGCTTGCACTTCCATTAGGATTTTTTGGTGACTGATTTTAACAGCAGAATTTCAAATGATGGCACAGATGAGAACCTGTCCAACCAAGCAGTGGAAGAAAAACACTAATGTATTAGGCATTATACTGCAATTAAGTATGGCCTACGGAGACTTCAATGTTTATATCCCACAGCAAATCAAAATGCCATATATTATAAGGCTTTGGAAGAAAAGCCTTGCTGAGGACCCAGAGGCTGAGCATAGGTCCACAGCAATCCTTTTAGTAGAGGGGAAAACCACACATCTTGCTTTGATTGAGCAAAAATTTGTTTGCTGTTGGATTTTTTTTGGTTTTTTTTTTTTCATAAACATTTAATTTTAATTGCATTAAAATGATCAAATTTAAATCTTAAAGCAGTTTTTCCAGTCTTGTTAGCTGTTATGCAATTTCTGTGAGAAAAGGACAAGACACTGCATTGTCTGAAAGAGATTTAGTAAGTAGGTTATTACAAAGGTAGAAAGTAGCTGTTTTCACAGTAATCTAAACACATAGTTATGTAACATTTTAGGCTGCTAAAATGGAAATACTTCTATCCATCACTGAAAAGATGATGAAAAGGTACCATATGGCTTTAAATCCTTGTGAGTGTCAGGCATGAATTTAGGAGGAGTAAGAAGGTGATTAGAAGACTTTTGTCCAGAGACTGAGCTATCATGGGCTTTCAGAAGAGAGTCACTGTGTTATGAAACAAGACATTAAAGAAAGTAAGTGGTTTACATTGTCTTATATTCATTTGTTAATTACTCTCTGTCACAGCACTTCTACACCAGTCATCCAATTGCTGTTTAGTATTTTCAGAACTTCATTGCAAGGTCAAAAAACCATCTGTATCTGAATACTTCCTAGGCCATCTGGGACAAAACCAAGGTAATTCTCTCTACCAGTTCTTTTTTCAAATCCCCTCTAGTAAGTCTTCTACATTTTCCTTATTGTCCTGAGTTCAGCAGTAGCAGTCATTTTTCTCCTTCTTAGCAGCTGGTGTAGCGCTGTGTTTTTGACTTTCAGCCTGGGAACAGCGGTGATAACACTGATGTTTTTAGTTGCTGCTCAGTAATGTTTAGCCTGACCAAGAACTTTCTGAGCCTCATGCTCTGCCAGGGACGAGGGGAAGCCAAGAGGAAGCAGAGACAGGACACCTGACCCAAACTAGCCGAAGATGTATTCTATACCACAGCACGTCATGCCTGGTATATAAACTGGGGGCAGTTACCTGGAAGGGCTAGACCACTGCTTGAGCTAGGCTGGGTATTGGTTGGCCGGTGGTGAGTGGTTGTACTCTCTTCCCTTGTTATTTCCCTTGTCATTATTATTATTGGTGGTAGCAGCAGAGGTTTGTGTTATGCCTTAGTTACTGGACTGCTCTTATCTCAACCCATGGGAGTTACATGCTTTTGATTCTCCTGCCATCCCTTCAGGATGGGGTGGGGGAGGAAGGGGTGGGGGAGTGAGAGAGAGGCTGCATGGTTCTAGGTTGCCAGCTGGGCTTAAAACATGACCCTTATTCATATGTAATTTGACAGAAAGATGCTTTCAGCTGTTTTTGCATCTTTCTGCAATGTCATCAACCACATTTCTTCTGTGGCAAATTCTCTGGCTTTGTCCTTTGTACGTGTCCCAGGTATTTTCATCTTTTACGAAAAAGACTGTCGGGTGTTTTGGAACTCAAGATTATTTCAGCAGTTGTTATTAAATCCTTTTAATACCTAATCTTGTTCCTGAGGCAGTTGCTTTGGGAGACAGTTTCGATATGCCTACACTATCTTAGGCTGTAAAAACATTATTTCCTATTGCAAAGATTAGCTTTCACGCTGCCATAACAATGAGATGGTTAATATTAGTCACTAACCTAAACAACCCAGTCTCTACCTCTTCTCGCTGTATCAGGTGTGGCTGGAGATGATGAGGCATGGTGAACTTGCATTCTGCTCCTTCCATGCAACACTTGGTAAAACTGGCAGCACAAGGGAAGGGGGAGAAGCTGCTCCCATCATGGCTTTTGGGATGAACAAGCATTTATGAAGGATATCTTTTTTTTCCCTTTCCTGACTTATGAATTTTTGAACTCATTGAATTGTTTAATATTTCTGTCTTTTAACAAAGGAAACAATAGCTAGAGGCATGTAATGAAGATATTTACACTAATCCATCTGTAAATACAGTGTGTGTATGGTATAATCCATTTGAATTTAGAAGCAAATCTGGATTATTTTGTGCTTTGTTTACACATGTGTTTACATACATCCATAGCATTTGTCACTGACAATACAGACATGAGGTCCTTTTGTACAGAAAAAAATTAGTAAGCCTTTTCTCCTGTAAACTGAGATATTGATCTGAGCAAGGGCAGATCATGGACTCTAGTGTGAAATGCTGGCTTTGACTGAGTTATTTTACTGTGATAAAATGTGTGCTGAGTGGAGAACTTAGTGAAATAAGTTAGAGCTTGGTGGGACAATGAGGCTGCTGTCTGGGATTAGCTTACAAGTTTGAAGAACAGCTCTACCACAGGGTCAAATTTAGACAAAAAAAACCAAAAAGCCCACACCCTAAAAATGGGCACTCATCTCAAATACAGTCTAGTTGGGGTTGCTTATTTAATATATCAGTGGAAACTCCTGAAACTAAACTTGTTGAAAATGCGATTTGATTTCTTTGACCATCTTTTTCTTTTTTTTTTTTTACCACCTTTTTCTTTTCCACCCTTTAAAACTTTGTTGGCATGCAAGATGACACTGTTCTGCTCATATTTTGCCTTATGTATTGTTCATATAGTGACTTTGAAACTTGTAAGTTGTCTTTATACCTACTCTAATGATCCTAGTAACATTACTACAGGCAAAAAAGTATGGCAACATTCTCCCTAAATAGCACAGAAATGATGATTTCAAGCTATAATGTGCCATTTCCATAGGGATCTAATTTCAGTCCAGATGGCAAATGCTGTTTAAGCTGTTTCATGAATTAAACAGAAGAGGTTTATTTTAGTTGTTACAAACAAGATGTCTCTGCACAAAAAGAAAGTCAAATGTTGTTTTATTTTTTTCTAAATAACTGCTCTGAAATGTTTCTTAGCAAATACTTGAAATTTGTAAGAGGAAAGGTTTTCTTTCCTACCCTCTGAGAGACAATAAAACTTCTTTAACCATAGAAAGCAAAGTTAATGTGCTCCCTATTGTGATTTACCCTAGAATAGGGCCACCAACAGGGCTACCATAGGAGATCATCTTTACTAATATGCCTTTGTTTCCTGGGCCTAAAAGAGAAGCTTGTTACACCTGCGTTGGGCCAGGCTGATGTCTGGCCTCTAAGGAAAGCATGTAAAACCTCCTTTTTTCTTATAGCTTTCTCCTAAAAGTTGATCTGCCTGTCCAGGGTTAACAAAGAGTGTCTAACTCCTTCCTTGAACCTCACTTCCCCCATGTGAACAGTCCCTGCTCTATATGACTTTATATTACCAAACAGGCACCTGTATGTATAAGAGGTTTCATTAAAATTTACATATGTAGGAACATCTACAAACCTCTCTGATACATGCACTTTGACTGAGCAGTCATGAGAACCATAGCTTGTCTGAGCTTATATAGCTTTTTATTACTCTTTCAAGTAGGTGGAAGCAGGAACTCTTTTAAACTGGATAAAGACCACTGATTGTTATATTTCCATCATTAGCAAAAAACGTCTCTACTAACGAGCCCTGAAACAAAAATAACTCATGCCAACCAGTTAAGTGAGAAACATGCATGTTACCTTATACTTGTCTATATATAGTATACCTTATACTTGTCTTCCAGAACCAAAAAGTATATTGTAAATGTCATCAAAATCATATGCACCACAATCCATTTATTTTACTTTTACCATTTTCCTTTTTCAACAACAGAATATAATCTAATGAAAATTATTCTATACAGTGCTAGACTATGCTTGTTTTATCATTGTCTCTCAGTTCTTGGTCCAAGTGCAATTGATATAAAAAAGGGAATGAAAGAATTTTAAACAACATAAAATTCCTGATGAACTCACATGTACAATACAAATACTTTCATTAGCTCCATAGATATATTTCTGTTTAAAGTAATGAAAATGAGCATAAATATTGACTTGGCTCATACATTAAAATACAATTTATTTAATTTAAATGTTCTTTTCCTGCCTTGCTAAAATGTTTTTTTTTTGGGAAGATTATTGACTTTGTGGAGGTTTGTGTTTCCCTTTTTTTCAGTAGGACTTTGAACTTTGGTGTTTTCAGATAATAACTTCAGGCACACTGAGCCTGTAATCTTTAGAATCATAGAATCATAGAATAGTTAGGGTTGGAAAGGACCTTAAGATCATCTAGTTCCAACCCTACTGCCCCTTGCTGCAGGGACACCTCACACTAAACCATGCCTCCCAAGGCTCTGTCTAACCCGTCCTTGAACACCGTCAGTGATGGAGCATTCACAACTTCCCTGGGCAACCCATTCCAGTGCCTCACCACCTGCACAGTAAAGAATTTCTTCCTCATATCCAATCTAAACTTCCCCTGTTTAAGTTTGAACCCATTACCCCTTGTCCTCTCACTACAGTCCCCCATGAAGAGTCCCTCCCCAGCATCCCTATAGGCCCCCTTTAGATACTGGAAGGCTGCTATGAGGTCTCCACGCAGCCTTCTCTTCTCCAGGCTGAACAGCCCCAATTTTCTCATCCTATCTTCACACGGGAGGTGCTCCAGTCCCCTGATCATCCTCGTGGCCCTCCTTTGGACTTGTTCCAACACTTCCATGTCCTTTTTATGTTGAGGACACCAGAACTGCACACAACACTCCAAGTAAGGTCTCACAAGAGCAGAGTAGAGGGGCAGGATCACCTCCTTTGACCTCCTGGTCACGTTCCTTCTGATGCAGCCCAGGATACGGTTGGCTTTCTGGGCTGCAAGTATACACTGAAGCTGGCTCATGTTCATTTTCTCATCAACCAACACCCCCAAGTCCTTCTCTGCAGGGCTGTTCTCAATCTCTTCTCTGCCCAACCTGTAGCTGTGCCTGGGATTGCTCCGACACAGGTGTGGGACCTTGCACTTGTCAGGGTTGAACTTCATGTGGTTGGCGTCAGCCCACCTCACAAGTATGTCAAGGTCCCTCTGGATGGCATTCCTTCCCTCCAACTCATCAACCAAACAACACAGCTTGGTGTCATTGGCAAACTTGCTGAGGGCACCCTCAATCCCACTGTCCATGTCACCGACAAAGATGTTGAACAAATCTCCCATAGAAGATGGTAGTCAAATCTCCCATAGAAGAGGGCAGAGGATGAAAGAGGCTAGCTGTGTTGTGTCTTTGTAATTAAAGGGTGCAGAATTGGCTGCTAGGACACACTCATTCAACAGCTGATTTCTATTTAGTAGCTGAAAAGAAAGCAGGAGAAAACCCATACAGCTAGCTACTCTGCCTACTAAAGCTCAGGTTTTAAAATATCTGTTTCAGTCAACTGTACCTTCAAGAATGGGAACAGTTTGATTTTGAGATTTGAGCTCAG
The DNA here is from genome assembly GCA_017639245.1 of Myiopsitta monachus. Taxonomy (NCBI): domain Eukaryota; kingdom Metazoa; phylum Chordata; class Aves; order Psittaciformes; family Psittacidae; genus Myiopsitta; species Myiopsitta monachus. The sequence goes on along the minus strand of CM029924.1, from coordinate 32,380,404 downwards.
GTTACTCCCTCTGGAAATATTCCTAAATGGGAATGGTGTCTAGTCTTTTAAACATGAGTTTTTATTTAAATTTTCAGAGCTGTTTGCATTGTCTATTCATGTTTACTGTGTTCCTAATGAGTTGTGTATACTGCTACCTTGGCCTTAACCATTCTAAGATTTATTCATGTGTGTTCCTGCAAGTTGTCACCTTAAAAAAAGTAATCCAGTTCCTAGCAATGAATCACAGATTTTATATTTATTTCTTCCTCTCCTGATACAGTCCAAGAGAGATAACAATCACATTATTTTTTTAAACAATTGTTAAAACCACAAGGTTTTTTTAAATTTATCACCCCTATCTCAGAGAAGCATATCTCAAATTCTCTTGAAGAAAGTTACTCTCAGAGGGCCTTTCACTGCTATTGCTTTTGATGGAAAACTTCCAGCTTTTAAGTATGTTTGGAAATCTAGGTCAAAGGTTTGTAATCCTGACTAAATCTTTGACAATCTCTAAATTCCTCCTTCATTTATAGACTTGCTCTTTTCCATTAATCTATCTTAGTCTGTGATGGAGCCACTATTGTTCTTGGCTTCTGAACTAGTCTTATATTGATTTTGTGTGTTGTATTGGGAGCTTACAGTCTCGGATTTTTTTCATACTTATATTTTTTTCTCTCAGAATTTCCTGCATTTCTTACGCTTCCACTTTTAGAAGATAGCAAAAGTGTCAGTCTTCAGTGTGGGTTTATATAATTTCTTTTAGGATTTTAAAATCCCTGCACATAGGTGGTATTTTGGGGAGTGGAAGTAGTTGTGAAACACAATCTACATGCAAGCTGTAGTCTTCCTATAGCTTTTGCTGTCTGCGAATTAGTCCTGCAAAGCCAAGTTTCAGCTATATGGTCTTGAAAGAAGGATTTTCTGTCCATTAGTGACAAAAGACAGATATTCATAATGTAGAAAACATTTTCAGGTAATGGGAAGTCTATTAGCATTACTTGTTCTTAGTAAATGGCATAATAAAAAGAGGAAGACCAAGGTGTATTTCTAGCAACTACAAATTGACTGATTTCACAAACTGCAAAGATACAATGATCTTTTCTATTATGGAAGTAATTCTGGTTCAGTTAGTCAAATTGGGACAGATTTTTTTTTTCCATGAAACTGATTCATCCTGGGTTTATGTGTTCAGAATAGGAATAAGGAAGAATTTTTTTACAGTTATGCTGGGATGGGCTGCCCAGAGAGGTGGTAGATGTCCCATCCCCGGAAACATTCAAGGCCAGGTTGGTATGGGGCTCTGAGCAACCTGGTCTAATTTAAGATGTCCCTGCTCATTGCAGGGGGATTGAAATAAATTATTTTTGAAGGCCTCTTCCAATACAAACCTTTCTGTGATTCTACACTGTGCAGGTAATAGGATAAAGAATCAGATATTTATTGTATGCATAGAGAGGTGGAGCTGTCTTACATCTTGTTTTGTAGCTTACATTTTTTACAGCCTCCTGCCATGCTGCTTTCCAAACTAGAGTCCCCTTCTGATGTTTCATAACAGCGTAGTATGATAGATAGTATTAACTAAAAATGGAACAGGAGAATTGCTCATGGTATTGAAACACCAGCATGTCACTCTGACCTATGCAGTGGTTAAGTCAGTAGCCCAGAAATTCATTTAGCATATTCCATAAAACAGTCAATGGTAGAAAAGACAAGTCTGCTGTATAAAGAAAGAAAGATAAATTGGTTCTGGCTAGTTTTGACTTTGCTTCTGGGATAAAACAGCTGGGTTGTAAGTGTAATTGTTGCTCAAAAATATTATCAGGGAGAGACCAGGAGGGATCTTTATAATTAATTGATCCATTTCTGTGAAGCAGGTCTTAGTATTTCTCCTAATAACTCTGTCATTTAACCCAGTGTCTTCTCATTCAACAGCAGCATATCTACTGGAAGCACTGCTTGCCTTGGTTTGTATGACTAAGTTAAATGTATCAAATCACAATCTTATTGTCTCATTGTGCAATTAGCCTTCCGTAATTCAGGTGACTCAATGCATTGTACAGTTATGAACAGATGAGGAAATGGAGAAGGAAATAAGTGGGAAAAATCCCAAACTTGTAACTGTTTTTGTGGAGAAAGGAAGAAATGGTTTGGACATAGACCAGTTCAAATTTTTGAGATCCAGCTAGCAGATTAGCAGACACTGCACTTGCCTACCATTTTACTTTTGGCTTAAAGAAAAGATTACATTGGATGGACTTTTGAAAAAGCTTGCTTCCCTAAATGTATCTCTTTATTGAAAAAAGCCGGTGACGTGAAACCTGTTATGCTTAAGTACTAATCACATCAGCTGGAGAACAGAAGTTCTAGGAAAAGGCAGTAAAGCGCCTCTCTTTTACAAGACGACCCTTGGAACAAATTGTTCAGCTCTGATCATAACAGGATTATTTATTAACTGAAAAGATGTGCAAGAACAAGATAGGTTGATTCAAGTTAGAATGTAGAAAGTGAATGCTTGTTGATGGAATAGATCTTAAATCTATCTGAAGAAAGGGTGACATGGACTTCTGGGCTTGTGTCACCCCAGGAAAAGAATAGAAAACTTACTTTCTCTCACTGGTGTATGTTGCTGAATTCCTCAAAATGGCCTTTTCTAGTTATAATCCATAAACAGTTGGAGGGGCACACAATCCATTTAACCCGTGAGCTACCGGAGATGTACAGGTGAATTCATATCTCCAAGTGATGCAAAATCACCATTTAAATTAAACTGTCAAGAGATGTCTGCTGTTCAGCTCATACCCCCTTCCTAGTCATATGCTTTATTTTATCCTGGTCATCCATCAGTGTAATCTATATTGAAGGAGTAGACGTGATTTTGTCTGCAAATGAGGCTTTGTTTCATTAGGCTCTGTACAAACATGTAACTGAAGATGCTCAGATCCTGCATAGTACAGGAATAGGATTTTATTCTTTAAGAAGGCTTTCACTATAGAGATTGCTTAAGGGAAACTGTGCAATCTATTTTAGTGTTTCACTATCCTCACCACTAGGATAATAATTAGATTTGTTGAAACTTTACTGCTAATACAGAGCAGATAAAGAGAAAGGTTTCACTCTCTTAACTTGGGAAGTTTTCTGCATGCATCTTTTACATACCTGTACCTATTGCATTGCCTTTTAGTTTACCCTTTTCGAAACTGGAAAACTTTTCCCATATTTTTTTTCCTACAGTTCAAGTTTCCTAGTCTGCTGATCATGGTCTCCTTGAACTCTTCTAGACTCTATCTAGCTGTTTTCATCTTTCTCGGGGGCAGTGATAAAACTAAAACAGAATTCTGTTGCCAGAGCCTGAAGCCTGGAAATATTATTTTTTGTAACATACTGAAAGAAAACTTGTTTATGCATCCAAAGATGAAGTCATAACCCAGATCTTGTTCTACAGAATTGTATATCTTTGACTTGTCTTTACTGAATTGCATGCCCATTTTCCCCAGCTTTCTTCAGTTTTTCACAACTGTTCTTAACTGCAGCCCTGGACTTCTATGTGTGCATAGACTCTTCTTTTTGATGCCATCTTCTAAACGTATACTTTTTTCAGGCAACTGGTTAATAACAAAATGCTTGTCTTTTTCCAAACCCATGAAAGAGCTGTCCTTGAGTCTTTCCAGGTTGAGAGTACTCTGTTGATAACTATTGCTTTGCATTTGTCTCCTAGTAATAGTGTGTATATCTTACTGCCTTATTTCATGCAAAACCATGTCAAAGTCCCCCTTAAAGTTAGTGCATATGGCATCTATACTATAGCCCTGGGCAGTTGCCATTTTATAGAAAGAATCTTGCATTGCACTGAAAGCTAAGGAACAGGAAATTTCCAACGATGTTTCCAGTCCTTTCCTTCCTTTCAGCCCCTTGAAGTTAGGTATTTAATACAAACAAGTATATTTTAAAATATTTAGTTGTTTAAAATAATTTCCCCTGTTTAATTGGCAGTGGGGCAGTGCTTTCATAGACTATCACATCTGTTTACTTGCTAGTACTGGTTCATTTCTTGTTTTGCATAGAGAAGAATACTGTATGAAAGAAATAACTTGGAAAAATAAGGGTTTTTTTATTTTTTATTTTTTTTTTATTAAAAACATTACTTTTTAAGGAACACGTATCAGACAATATGTGTGAGTGACCTAGGTTGAGCCGCATGGTTACTTCTACTTCAAGTACTGTTAATTGATTAGCCTAAAAAGGCCCAGTGGTTGATTAACATTATTTTCTTGAAAAAAAATCCAAAACAGGCACTTCAGCAGAAAAAAAAAGTAAAGATATATGGTACTGTAAAGTGTGCTCTTGTAACTTGTAATAGTTTATAGTGGAAGACTTTTTTGTACTGTAAAGGTTACATACAAAAAGTAGTTTTTATTGGAAAAATCTAATATTTCAAATACAGGGCCTATCATTACTTTTGTAGGTGAGCATGCACGCAATTTCTGCAGCAGTGACCAAGTGTGTCATTTTTTTAGGTTTTAAAATCCACTGAGAAGCAAGAACATTCCTATCTTCACTAGCTGTCTATTTTTAACCTGTATATTTTTGTCAGTCTTGACAATTTTTTCTTATCTTAGCTCTCTGTCTTCCACTCTAAAGGCCACTTCTTCCTCTAGGTTAGCCACAGCCAATCCTTCTAACTGAAGAACATTGCACAGGACTTTCAAGCAACCCAAGTTCTGATTACCTTAATTTTCAAGTATTACATTAATTAGTATGAGATATATCTTCTCTCTTCTCTATGATTATGCAAATCTGATACCTTTGCTATCAATGGAAATCTTCATTTGACTTCAAGATACAGTGTTTCTGTTTAGGAAATTTCTTCAGATTTCTCTTTGTCCTTTCTTCATGCCAGCAATTAATCTTAAAATGGTAGAAAATCAACTTTGACAAGAAATAGGATTTACACTGCTCAAGGGTGTGACTTGCTCTTTCTGAAGCCAGATTAGGAAACAGTTGCTAGACCTTCCAGTGGAAGACCTTTGAGTCTGAACACCTAAGAACAAAAAGTATTATCTGATTCTGAGAATATGTGAGACATCTTGTTCTAGTTTATTAATGGATACTGAAGTCCATGGCAGTTTTAGTTCTAGGTACGCTGAAAATGCCTGCCCTCAGTACTGTGAAGTTATGATCTAGTTCAGAGACATTTATAACAATAAATGCTCTTCTTTTAGCAGTTATAGAAAGAATATCTCCTGCATCCTCTCAAGCCACTGGGCTATATGTCATCTCATGCCTATGGTTTTGTTCACAGCACCGGAAACAAACCCTAAGCTTCTTGTCTCCAGTTTTCTTTCTGCTGTTTGTCAGTTCATTTAGATAATATATACTGCACATTTGTGTGAAAAATTCAATTATAACTTTCAATTATAACTAGCCAGTTAATGGCCACTTAATCCAACTGGCGCCTAAATGAATTCGGAACCTTGTTATTTGTCACAAGAAGTGTCAGGAGATGATGGAGGCTTAAAGTATCTTCTACTAGCATAGCACTAAAAATGTCATACATGAATGAGGAGAGTAAGGGGGGAAAAAAACATTTTCCAAGCTTTCCTTCTCCTTAGTGCATGATGGTTGAGAACAGTTATTTTTGAAGCGGATGCAACATGTATCCAAATGTGAAGAGTTTAACTTTATGACTGCAAATGCGTTACTTAAACCAGGAATGAATTCCACCCTAGCCAGGGACAATTAGAACAGGAGAGAAGATGAAAGCCTTTGGCAAATGAAAGTCAGTCTGTGTCTGGTATTTCCTTATCAAAGCCTGAGCCTAAAGAATGAAATATTAGTGGAAATGTGTTATTAGGCAGAGAGGACAATTTAGAATCAGCTTTCCAGAAAACCTGGGAAGGCACTAGTTTACTGAAAGTTTAACACTTGAAAAAAGGAAGTCGAGTCTTCTTTTAACATAAAAATCATTATTTTAGCCTGACTTATGATCACCAGTGCTTAAATTAGATCCTTTTCTTCAAATGTAAAGCTTTTAAGCGCAGATTAGCATTTTAGATCAGAAGCTCAGAGGCATCTGGGAATTGGATCAAAGTCTCAGCATGAATATGCAGTTAGAGTATTTTACAATACATAAACTATACAATTGTCAAATTCTATAATCATTAGGAAAAATTTAAAATTGCTACGCATCTTACAGTTCAGTTGTCTTCTCCATTTATTTCCTAACAGTTATCAGGATCAGCCCTTACTTAAGTTCCATTGATCTGGTAGAAGATACTAATTTTACCTCCAAAGCTTGCCAGGCTTGTATCTTTTGAATAGGGCAGCTACAAGCCAACCACTATTTCCTGTTATTTCAATTCCTAAGTTCTGGTCTGACTTCTCTAGCCCTGCTTTCTTGAGTTTGCTTTTCAGAGTCTGGGTCTTAAACCAGTATTGATAAAAAATTCTACTTTGTGTGTCCCATTGGAAACAACTTCCTCACTGTGGTTACTGAAAGAGAAGGTAGTGAATATTTAAATTTAAACAATCATAATATCATATGATAATATCATTAACACCACAAAGGGAATACTGAAGAAATAAAACAGAAATGATGGTTTCAGCAATTGAATGTGTTTTAGAAAGGGTCTTTGTAAATGCAAGGATTTTCATCTCTTACTAGTAAAACAATGTAATAATATCAGAAGACTGAAGAAAACTATATTACAAAAAAAGATTAAAAGTGTAAATAACTGCATTGTTGATTTGAGAAAGACTTCCAGTCCATTTCCTTGGACTTTCAATGGTTTACCCTTTGGCTGGATTGTGAAATCACTTAGTCACTCAGACAACATTATAATACCTTACTGAAAGTGTTTTGCAACCATTCCTGCTTTATTTGTATTGATATTTCAGTGTAATAAATCGAAGTTGAAATGTTCGCCCTCTGCTAGTGCATGTGCTGGCTAATCTTTCCTCAGGATGTGTGCAAAACATGAAAATAAATAAATTGCATTAATGAATCAATGAACAAAGTATCTTTATGTTGAGAAAAAATTAATTAGGTGAATGAGGGTTTAAATCTTCATAGAAAACATGAAATATCCCACAATTTGTTAGTGAAAAATACTTATGTACTAAGAAACAGACAAACAAGAAGAATTATAAAATCCCTTCTAAATGAGAGTGTTTAACTATAGGAAGGAAAAGTGTAGAAAAACTGCAATAATGTAAAACAATGCAGTATCTTTTAATGGGTGAGAATACTTTGTGTGAGATGCACATGAAAGCTACAGGTAATAAAGGAAATGAAGAATACGAGAAAGAAATACTTGTTTTATGTGTGTATATAGAATCATAGATTAGTTAGGGTTTGAAAGGACCTTAAGATCATCTAGTTCCAATCCCCTTGCCACGGGCAGGGACACCTCCCACTAAACCATGTCACCCAAGGCTCTGTCCAACCTGGCCTTGAACACCGCCAGCGATGGAGCATTCACAACTTCCCTGGGCAACCCATTCCAGTGCCTCACCACTCTTACTGTAAAGAATTTCTTCCTCATATCCAATCTAACCTTCCCCTGTTTAAGTTTTAACAAAGATGTTGAACAAGACTGGTCCCAACACAGATCCCTGAGGGACACCACTCGTCACTGCTCTCCAGCTGGACATTGAGCCACTGAGCACAACTCTGCGTGCAACCATCCAGCTAGTTCTTTATCCAGTGAGTGGTCTACCTATCAAATTGATGTCTCTCCAATTTAGAGACAAGAATATCATGCAGGACAGTGTTGAATGCTTTGCACAAGTCCAGGTAGGTGCTGTCAACTGTTCTACCCTTTTCCATCACTTCTGTAGCCCATCATAGAAGACCACCAGATTGGTCAGGCAGGATTTCCCCTTAGTGAAGCCATGCTGGCTGTCACCAACCACCTTGTTGTTTTCATGCGCCTTAGCCACACCTTCCAGGAGAATCTGCTCCAAGATTTTTCCAGTCACAGAGGTGAGGCTGACTGGTCTGTAATTCCCCAGCTCATCCATTTTCCCCTTCTTGAAAATGGGGGTTATATTTCCCTTTTTCCAGTTGTCGGGAACTTCACCTGACTGCCATGATTTTTCAAGTATGATGGACCGTGGCTTAACAACTTCATTTACCAGCTCCTTCAGGACCCATGGATGGATTTCATCAGGTCCCATGGACTTGTGTACGTTCAGGTTCTTAAGATGGTCTCGAACCAGATCCTCTCCCACAGTGGGCCCAAGGTCTTCATTCTCACAGTCCCTGCGTCTGCCTTCCAAGACCTGGGTGGTGTGGTCAGGGGATTTGCCGGTGAAGACAGAGGCAATGACGTCATTAAGAACCTCAACCTTCTCCAAATCCAGGGTAGCCAATTCTCCTGATAGCTTCTGGAGGGTGCCCACATTGTCCCTAGTTTGTCTTTTATTTACAATGTACCTATAGAATCCCTTCCTGTCATCCTTAACATCCCTAGCCAGTTTAATTCCAACTGGGCCTTAGCTTTCCTAACCTGGTCCCTAGGTTCCCAGACATCATCCCTGTATTCTTCCCAGCCCACCTGTCCTTGCTTCCACCTTTTATAAGCCTCTTTTTTCCTTCCATGTTTCCTCAGCAGCTCCTTATCCATCCAAGGAGGTCTCCTGGCCCTCCTGCTGCACTTCCTTCTAGTAGGGATGTATTGCTCCTGAGCTTGCAGCAGGTGACCCTTGAATACCAACCAACAGCCTTGGGCCCCCCTGCCCTCTAGGGCTATATCCCATGAAATCTTACTGAGCAGGTTCCTGAAGAGGCCAAAGTCTGCTCTCTTGAAGTCCAGGGCAGTGAGCTTGCTGCACGCTCTTCTCACTGTCCTGAGGATCTCGAATTCAACCATCTCATGATCACTGCAACCAAGGCTGCCCTGGAGTGTCACATTTCCAACCAGCCCTTCCCTGCTGGTGAGCAGAAGGTCAATATCTACATCAGTGTATGTATACATACATATATATGCATGTATGTTTGTACATCTACATGAATATATGTATATATGCAGTCAGATATTAAAAAGGGAAGGTCAAACTTTAGATTCCTCACCACAGACTTCAACACAGCAGTAAACCTTAAGACTCTATGGGCTCAGTAAGATATTTCCAAACTGAGTGTCTGGAGAATCTTAAACTTCCTATGTCTGGCCAGATGCCCCAGTTACACATTAACTCTGATCTGGGCTGAGATGTGGGTGTGCATCCTCCTCTCCTTCTGCTCTGGTTTCCATGAAAGGAAATCCAAGGTCAGTGCCTGAAGGAGATTTGCTGCTGACCTTGGCTGGGTCCCTGATTTGGATGACTGAAGGACTAGGTCTTGCATTGTGCTTCATAGACTACATTTTCCCTATCATCCATCGATAAAATTAACTATAATTTAACTTATAAGCATGATGCAGCACAGCATGCATGCCTAATTTGTCCTGTCTTGAAGCTGTTAGAACGTACAGTTCTGTAGCATGGGTGGAAGAGAGGTATGACAGTGAGGTGAGACAGGGCTTTAGTATTGACTCAGAGACCCAGAGCTGCCCTTTAGAAATGCCTGGCATTTCCAGATTCAAGCCATTGTGGGTCAAGCGTTTGGTTCCAAATATATTAAGTGATATTTAAAACAATATGCTTTGTTTTTTTTTTTAATTTTTTACCTTCTGTTGATTGAGTTTTTTAAAATGCAGATTTTCAGGCTTTGCTCTTCAATTACGAAAGATGTATTTTTTTCTCTCACTTTAGCCTCCCACATTATCACAAAGCTGTTTAAGACTCTCAGGACAAGTGCAAAGTCTCTGCAAGTCATAAGACAGTGAGAACTAGCAACTGTAGAAAACCAGTGTACAGAAGGTCAGGTTGCAGTTTGCAATATGACAGATGGTTAGAAACACGTGCCGCTTTACAAACTATGTATGTATATACTTAGTCATAGTATTTGTTGCTATTGACTCATTTTGTGTCTGTCACTTGGATATGCAAGGTATATTTTTTTTTTATCAGCTTTGGGGGTTTATAACTATATAATAACTTGAAAATTTTTCACCTGCACTCTAACTGGATGTTGTCAGTCCAGTGACGCAGCTCAGGTGCACTTGAATTTGAGCTATTCACTTATCTGTGAGGGAACAAATTCAAACCTGAGAATATGTAGTACATAGTCTAGTCGTTTTATAACTCATAAGGCTCAGTGACTGGATCATAAATGTTAGAGTCTATTTTTCTATTTTATCATGTTTGAAAGGAAACATACTTCTCCCTATATCCTGTACATCACTTGTTCTCCCTTTTCCTCCATTATTTCTGTATATACTGGGATCATACATTTGCAGCAGCTGTCATGATCTCAAGATGTCAAATTGTCTTTCATACCTCTGTTAAGGGACACCGAACTAAATGATGTAGTGGCATATTGCATTGCTAAGCTAAGTTCAGAAACTAATTAGGATGCAAACAAGAATGAATGTGTAATCGTTTCATTCTAGAGCTCAGTAAAAATTTGACTGCAGTAGAGATAAGCAAATAATTTCCAATGAATAATTGATGTCAATGTCACCTTTTCTGTTTATGAATTATCCACTAGTGTATTACAAATTTCACTGGTTTGATAATTTTATTCAATCGGTACATTTTTTAATGATTATTCATCCCTGGAATGGTGTAAGTGGCCATGGGCAGATAATGTGTGCAGGTATCTTTTATCGGATGACTTCTGTAACTGAATATTTCTGTGAAAACTAGAAATTTCACAAATAAAAAGTGTGGAATATATGTTTGGCAGATATTTCTGGATTTTAATTTCCAAGGCAAGAAAATTTGAATGGTAAAAAGTACTGGTAATACTGCAGTACTCAAGTGTTCTTGAGAACCTATTCACCAGAGAGTCACTAACGGAAATGCAATGGAATTTTGCATCTGGGTAGATTTGGCTGAAAGTGTCTTTCTACTTTTTGCTCTATGATAATTCATACTTTCAGCCATCAAAACATTCCCCAGCCATTTTCTGTTAAAGACTGGAACAAGAGAGATGTGTCACATGAGAAGAGACTATTATAATTTTTATGTAATATACAAATCATTTTTATCAAGGCACTGGTTACATGCTCCAAAACAGGATTGCAGCTGGCTCTTCAAATGGATTTGTAGGATAAGTAAGGCTGGGTAAAAGGCCTTGCTACTTTGTGCATATCCAGCATCAGGGACCAATCCTCCTCTAATCACCTCTGCATTAGCAGGTCTCTTTGCCTGTGGGATGTATGCTAAAGAATTTCTCTCATCAGGAAGAAATTGGGCCACACTGCCCCCAGCAGTGTTGACCTCTTTGCTGTAGGCATTGCCGAAATCAGACAGCTTTTCAGTGCTCATCAAGATTACTCATAGGATGTCATGACCCTTAATTAACGTGGCAGCTGGTGCAGAAGGCGGCTGCTGCCCTATTTGCCATCACAAAGAAGTTAAGCCAAATCTGTAAGTCAGCGCAGATTTTTTTATTCCACTTTGATTTTACATTATGTGTATGGATCAAGCTGTTTGCAATCTTATACTTGAAAATGCAGGGTCTGTCCAATTGCCTCCTTTATCAGTGCCCTGATTTTAAATCTAACTGATCTTGTTTTTAAGCCAGTATAACTTCACTAATTTCAGGGGGTAACTCAGTTTCACATGACTGAAAAGGAAGAGTCCTTTATATCTTCCAGAAAATTGAAGAGCTATGTTAGTATATATGAAACAGATGCCGTGGGTGGAATAACATTTGTAAATGAAAGTCCTGAGTTTGGAACTGAGGTATATCACTTACTTCTTTTAAAATTCATCCTACTGAAGTTGTAAGGCACTCAGAATAATTGAAATTTTTTGGTCCATGGAATATAGAGCCAACTGCCAAATATCTGGATGCACATGCTAAATACAAGTAATTAATTTGGCTTCTAAAACCAGTTAGTTAGGTGTTATGGTAGTTTGACTTTTTCCTGTACTGCATTACAGGCAGTATTTTTGTCCTATTTAGCTGTAAATTGGTAAGAAATGTTGATTGGCAGACAGCATCTCTATCTTTTCTCATTGTTAACGGCTTTAGCAAAATGGAAAGTGGCCTTATATTGGCTAACAACCTATGCTTTATAATTCTAAAGCAAGCAGGGACAAGATGCAGTAGCATGTTAATAGAACTTTGTACCCTAAGGTTCTGGTTTATCAGATATTAAGAATGCATTGATGATTCACAAACAGTGATGGACAGGATTCATTAGCATGCTAATGCTAACTACCTGAAAATATACAGTTCTTGCTGTATCAAGTGTCAAGCAGTATCATAAAATTTTAAACATGAGCATCTCATTTTAGTAAGCTTTCCCTGTAACCTTGTTGATAAAACATGTTGCAATGTTTTCAAAGAAGATTGATGATTTGAAGCATTTTAAGATTGAGATATTATCTTAAGACTCTTTGAATGGGCCAGATTTTCAGAGATGCCCATGTTTAGATTACGCGTCATATCCAATCTAGTGGTTAGATCTTTGGTATAATACAGATACCAAGTGATTTGTACCATGTACTCATGTCCTGGGTTCAGCTGTAACAGTCATTTTTCTCCTTCTTAGTAGCTGGTGCAGTGCTGTGTTTTTGACTTTAGCCTGAAGACAGTGCTGATAACACTTTTTTTTTAAAAACGTTTTTAGTTGCTTACTAATGTATACTCCAATCAAGGAATTTTCAGTGTCTCATGCTCTGTCAGTGAGGAGGGGCACAGGAAGCTGGAAGGAAGCCGAGACAGGATGCCTGACTCAAACTAGCCAAGGGGGTATTCCATACCACAGCACATCATGCCCTGTATATAAAATGGAAAGAGTCACTAGGAAGCCCCACATCACTGCTTGGGTTAGGCTGAATATTCATTGACTGGTGATGAGCAATTGCATTGTGCCTCACCTGTGCTTGTTTTCCTTTTCCACTTTCAGTTCTATATTCTCTTCCTCTAGTTATTTTCCTTATCATTATTGGTAGTAGCAGTAGTAGTTTTGTCTTGTTCCTTAGGTACTGGACTATTTTAATCTCAACCCATGGGATTTATAGAATCATAGAATAGTTAGGGTTGGAAAGGACCTTAAGATCATCTAGTTCCAACCCCACTGCCATGGGCAGGGACACCTCCCACTAAACCATGTCACCCAAGGCTCTGTCCAATCTGGACTGGAACACCGCCAGCGATGGAGCATTCACAACTTCCCTGGGCAGCCCATTCCAGCGCCTCACCATCCTTGCAGTAAAGAATTTCTTCCTCATATCCAGTCAAAACTTCCCCTGCTTAAGTTTGAACCCGTTACCCCTTGTTCTCTCACTACAGTCCTTAAGGAAGAGTCCCTCCCCAGTATCCCTATAGGCACCTTTGAGATATTGGATATCCTTTCAGTTCTCCTCATCCCTGGTGGGGCGGGGTGGGGGGGAGAAGGAGGGGAATGAGTGTGTGGATGCGTTGTTCTGGATTGCCAGTTGTGTTTATATCACCACAACCCATAATGAAGACACCTGAAATCACTATCCATTTCTGATTACACAGCAGGCCAATTTAACCTCTTTGTCAGCTTATGCAGCCAGGATTTGATTCATGCTGGTTTCCAGCTCATGAGAACATTTCTCAAGCTATAGTCGTATATTGTGGTTTTGATGTATAAACACGCGGATCAGGCTATAGAAAGTGAGTCAAGACAGGTAAATTTGAGTTAAATTATATTTTGGGTTCAAAGCTCATTGGAAATAGAGTATTTTTGCATAGCTTTCACCTTGTTTGAATTGAGTTTCACTTAGTGCTTTAGTTTGTCTAATTGAATTAGGGAGTTTAAATATACATACATCAAAAACAGGCAGCAAATTTCCATGGTCTGAAAATTCTGAATTTCCCAACATTGTAATGGATGACAGTTCTGTTTGATTGATCTTAGTGCTTGAAGTTAAATTAATAGCTATCTTAGGTAGAAACAGGCAGATTTATCACTGTGTCTTTGGAATTTGCTATTTATTCTTTCTTTTTTTCCTCTATGCTTTTGATTCATAGTTTGCCCAAAGCTAGAAGCTGACAGACTATTACTTGCACAGACACACGCTACTCTGAAATACTTTTGGTAGGCTTATTGTTAAGGTGACAAGGGAAGATGGCAATATAAAGTACAAGCCCTAGAGTTATTGTTGGTAAAAACAGAATTTCAGAGATGAAAGCCTACAAAAAGAGAGGGAAGGAATGCTTCTGGAGCTATAGCTGCTTGGACATATCTTCCTATTTTGATTTTTTCTAAGAATAGTGACTTTCACATTGTTTATGTAGATTAACAATTTCACTTGGCACCTCTGCCATAATTTAGATTCAGCAAAATTCCAAGTCTTCAAGTGCATTAATGCAATTAAACATACTATTGTCTATGAACCAGACATCTTAGATCATAATTTAGCCAATTCTGGATACCTTATAATAAGTCTCCATTTCTCAGTCATCATCTTAATATTTCAAAGTATAGGTTTATACTCATCTTCATACTCAACTCCCCCTCCCTCACTTCATCCTACCCCTCCAAGTAAAGGCTCCTGGTGTTTTCTGAAGATGTATCTTACCATGTAGTACCTTATGCCTGTAGAGTTAAGGACAATACTTCTTAATCTCTTTTATTTGGGGGGTGCTTTGAGGTAGGAACCAGTTTTTGATCATCCATCCCTCAGATTGTGCTGACCTGATATGATTGGGTCAGTGGTGTTCATATGATGACAAAGTGGCAATATCTCAAAAGTGATTCCATCTCTCTAGGTAGCTTCTTCCAGGGTTTACTTGCGCCACTGAGTACTCATTAGAGAGGGATTTGGATCCCAGAGTCCTCTACCTGCACTGGGAAGAAACAATGGCAATACTGTTTCTAGGATCTGTGGATTTTCAGGTTTTGTTTTCACAACTCTCTAGGCTGATTTGCTCCATCTGTTCTAGCTGAGCTACCCCTGAAATAGTAAATTGAGTGGCACAGCACATCTGTAATTGGAGAGGTTTTTGTGATGCCCTCCATAACTCTTCTATGAGGTAGACCAAGCAGATTCATGATTGATTTTCTCCCAGTGAACTAAGAGAGCAGTTTAGGGTGGTGGGAGAGGTGAATCTGCTTATCATATGACGCATGAAGATGTTTTGTGTCTGGATCTTAACTGACACAGATCACTTCTATCAGAGCCCAGTAATTCAACATGTTTGCTGCTATGTCTATATCACCTGGGCTAGTATGGAAAAATCATGACGAAGGGTGAAGTTAAACATTCCATATTATTTTTATATGCAGCAGGGAAAAAAATATTATTAGCGTGATTTCAAGATATTCTTTAACAGTGTACCTGTAGATCAGAAATGACTGTTCTTTACAGGGTAGGATACTTTATTTAGTCCTTCACAGCTTACTCTAACAGCATAATAGATCAGTGAAGTTACTGCCCTTTGATTTTATTACAACAGCACTATTGGTATTACACCTGTACTTGGGAATCTCTTCTTGTCATCACTGACTCTTTTCCTAATAAATTCATAGCAATAAATTTATGTGAAAATAAGATAAGAAATACTATATCGTATATAATACAGATAGTATTATTTAAAACATATTAACATATTTTGTTTTATTTAACACTCATGTTAAAATGGCCAGAATTTCTAGTCAGAATAGGAGGCCTACCATTCCACTCATCATAAAAAAAATCTAAATAAGAGACTTTCTTCCCTCAAGAGGCATTAATAATCACACCTTGCTCTCACTCAGCACATCTTCGCATTTCATCCATGGATAGGAGAAACATTGTACAATGAAGTTTAAAACTGAAAAAGGGTAAATTTAGGTTAGACTTTAGGAAGAAATTCTTCACTGTGATGGTAGTAAGGCCCTGCACAGGCTGCCCAGAGACGTTGTAGATGCCCCATCCCTGGCAGTGTTTAAGGCCATGTTGGATAAGGCTTTGAGCAACCTGATCTAGTGGATGGTGCCTCTGCCTGTGGCAGGGGGATTGGAACTGGATGAGCTTTAAGGTCCCTTCCAACACAAACCATTCTGTTATTCTATGATTCAAGTAGTTTTTTAAAAAGGGATTTGAAACAGGCTGCTATTTTACATGATTTATTTTTTCCTTTCCTTCTTTTAGTTGAACCTTTTAACATTTCTCCCATATGAATAAAAGCTAACTGGAGATACATAACCCAGAATATTGGGGACTCAGTGGTTAAGGCACATGGTTAAGTAATTCAGGGCTTGTTAAAGTTCCTTCAGGCTTTGACTCAAAGCAGGAGTTTGTGCATTTGTAGTGAAATCTTTTCAAATCATTCTGTGTTAAATGTAGTGAAACTCCTAGCAGCAAATAATTAATATGATCAATTTCACTCTTCTAATTTTGTTTGTGCTTTGTAAATAGACCTTGGATCTCATTAATTTGTTTGCTATTCATTATTGATTGGATGCATCACAAGAATAAATTTCAATCTGTGTGAACAGTGTTTGTTGGCTGCATCTGCTATGCAGTATTACTGCTCTCACTAACATGTGGGATTGGTCACTCTAGCTCTACAGCTTTGTTTTTCTCCCTTGACTGGTTTTGTGGTCAAAACATGAGGCAAACTGCTGTCTTGGGAAAGGGAAAGTAGTGGTTGTGGTGCTGTGGCATTAGAATCAACGATCTCTTGTTGAACAGTAGGAATTGCTAGATGATCTCTAAATGCAAAGTTAGGTTAAGACTCTCCAGACCACTGACAACAAAGGTGTATAGCCATTGAATGTGGAGTCATGTTCCCAGTTTCATTTGCTCCTTTTCACACAGATGGACCCGAAATGGTTGGCTGAAACAAAATACAATAAGCTTGCAAGCAGAGCATGAAGTCACTATTGAGTGACGAAGGGGAGAGAGCAGGTAAGAAGTGTAAGGGAAGCAGGAAAAAGCAACAGAAGAAAAAAACTGTAAATATGATGGAGGAAGAATTAGTTTCTTTCACTTCTTGACACTCTTCTGTGCAATTGCTTTCTTTTCTTTTCTCTGTTATCCTGCAGACTTGCACCAACACTTTTCAGCTGTTCCAGTGTGTAGGTTTCGGCTGTTGAGAACTTCCAGTCTGACTCTCTTAACACTTGAACAATCAGCTTTTATGCTCCCAGTGCATGCAGGGTGCACCATCATAAATGATATCCTGTATCTAATGTCTTTTATAAATAAGCTAGGGAATAAAATGAAAGAGGAATTGACTGACTTTTTTAGAGCAAACATAAGCAATGATATACAGATTATTTTTTAATTTAATTTGAAGCCATTTTTGTGGTAGGTGTATGCCAAGAATACGATTGCACCAGGCCTTTTAATCTTTAAAACTAGCGAACCAAACTAGATAATATCCAATCTGTCCTTTCCACAGCACCACAAAACTGCATTATTTCATGTTGGAAATTATGCAGACAGGTTTCTGGAAATGGTTGGTTGATTAGGTCTATTTTGGCAGATTTACTATCAACACTGTTGCACTGCTATATGTTGAACTTGTGCTAGCCATTTGCCTCTCACTAATAAAAATAATGAATTTACAGAAATTGAGTTGTCAGAGTACCTGAGAAATAAAGTTGATAAACTCTGGGGCCTACAAGGATGCTGGGGAGGGACTCTTCATTAGGGACTGTAGTGAGAGGACAAGGGGTAATGGGTTCAAACTTAAACAGTGGATGTTTAGGTTAGATACGAGGAAGAAATTCTTTATTGTACAGGTGGTGAGGCACTGGAATGGGCTGCCCAAGGAAGTTGTGAATGCTCCATCCCTGGCAGTGTTCAAGGTTGGAGGGAGCCTTGGATGACATGGTCTAGTGTGAGGTGTCCCTGCCCATGTCAGGGCATGCTGAACCCATGACCATGTTAAGGATGAAATGCTGACTAATATACTGTTGAGGCAAGCAATGACTAATATAAAGGTAAAGGTTGTTCATATGAAGTAGTTGCTTGTAGCTTCAATGATAGCCCATGTTCCACTACTATCTCCATGTGACAGTTCTGGCTCAATTTTCTATGTTTTTCTGAGTCATCACTGACAATCCTTTTCTGTAATTACTTTCAGTCACAAAAGGTGTCTTGGCTAAGGAAAATAATGGAATGTCAGGGGAAAAAGTAATGAGTTATCATAAGAAAGACTTGGAAAATGCTAGTAATTTTGAAATTTTACTTTCTAAGTCTTTGCAGATTAAGTTCTAAGCTGTTGTAAAATAACTGTTAGTTTAAGGAGTACTGCATTATTTACCCTAGCCGGAGGTGGACCTATGTTCTAGAAAGAAAGTATGCTCTCACATCTCAGTAGAAAGTACTTCAGCAAGAACACAGTTCCATTAACCACATTCTTTGCAGTTTAGCAAAGGTTCAGTCATGCTAAAATGATATCGGGCTGGCTGTGTCCTAGGAGATGACATTCTTCAGTTTGAGAGGGGAAAAATCATTTTAAAGAATGAGAATTTCCAATCCTCACAAGTCTTTTTTACTTTTAGCAGATAAATCTAGATCTCACTTGTTCAGCGAGAGAGCTAAAATACTAGAAGGATGAAGAGGCTATCATAAAAATACATGATATTGTAATTATTTTATGTATTTAAATGCACCTCAACAGCAGAAGTGTCGTAACTGTCAGTATTCAGAAAAAAAAAAAGAAAAGATGTAAAGTAGCATGCTTACAGCTGCTTTTCCATAATGAACAGAAAATTAATGTTTTTTGAAAGCTGACTGTTGTCAGCTGTTGGGGTTTAACTCCAGGCAGCAACTGATCCCTATATAGATACTCTCACTCCCTTCCAGAGGGAAGAGGGAGAAACTGGAAGGGTAAAAGTGAGAAAACTCATGGGTTGTGATACAGATAGATTAATAATATTAATAATTAATTATTAAGCAAAAGTTACACGCACAAGCAAAATAAATCAAGGGATTAATTCACTACTTCCCATCAGCAGGCAGGTGTTCAGCCTTCTCCAGGAAAGCAGGGCTCCATTACACATAAGAGTTACTCAGGAAGACAAATCCTATAACTCTGAAAGTTCCTCCCTTCCTTCTTCCCCCAGCTTTTATTACTGAGCATGATGCCATATGGTGTGGGGTATCCCTCTGGTCAGTTGGAGTAAGGTGTCCCTAGTGTGTCCTCTCCAAGCTTCTTGCGCACCCCCAGCCTACTCACTGGTGTGGTGGTGTGAGAAGCAGAAAAGGCCTTTAACCTGTGTAAGCACTGCTCAGCAGTAGCTAATGCATCCCTGTATTATCAACATTGTTTTCAGTACTAATTCAAAACATTGCCCTGTGCAAGCTATTATAAAGAAAATTTTATCCTAGCCAAAAGCAGTACACTGGCTCAATGACATGTGCTGCTTCCCTTGGTTCAGACTGTGAAGGTCCAAAGAGCAGGCACGCTGTTCTAATATATTCTAAAAATTTTTGTGGAAAATATGCTTCCTTGGAAAACTATGAGTTGCCCTTTTCAAAAATTCACTGCCTATTTTTCCTATTTTATTTATTTAGTTTGTGCTACTATGCTACAGTTTCTTTTCCATTCTTTTCTTTTCAAAACTAGGAATTACGCTGAGCCTTTGTCCATTTGGTTATTCTTGCCTAATAACCCAGCTGCCTATTTTCTATTGAGATGTCAGCTGTCACACTGTGTGCTTTATTTATCTACAGTAATTGCTATGATGGCTAGGTTTGTGTTAATGTCATAGCAATCTTTACTGTAAACAATCCTGTTCCTTTAAAGGAATACTGTGTTCAGTTTTGGTCCCTGATATGCAAAAGAGATGCTAACAGGCTGGAGAGGGTCCAGAGAAGAGCCATAAAGATGACCAATGTACTGGGAAGCCTGCTGTATGAGGAAAGACTGAGAGAGCTGGGTTTATTTAACCTTGAGAAAAGAAGGTTCAGGCAAGACCATGTTCAGTATTTAAAGGGTGGCTACAAAAAAAAGATGGAGAGTCCCTTTCTGCAAGAAGTCACATGGAAAAGTCAAGGGCTAATATGCGCAAGATACTCCTGGGGAAAATTGGTTGGACACTAGAGAAAAATTTTTCATAATGAAAACAATCAGCCATTGGAATAATCTACCCAGGAAAGTGGTGGATTCCAAAGTACTAGATACTTTGACTACTTTTTTTTAGTTCAGCTGAACAGGGTGATGGGCCATCTTGTCTAAACTGATCCTTGAGGCCTCTTCCAACCCGGTATTTTATTCTATGAAAAATGTTCTGAATGAGCAGTAACATGTTTGTGCACATCACTCCAATAATCAGTATGTTATAGTCACACAAACAGGTATGTAGCCAATATGTACATTTCTATCCAACTCATGCATAACATTAAAAGGATGGAATTTGTTTACTTTTTTTTTTTAATAGGAATTACTGTATATGTTACAGAAGCATTCAATTGAAGAATGAATATCTCTGAACAATCCAAAATTTTGTCTCTTTTGAGCTGTAGAGGGAATTAAGTTCCTGAAAGGGTGTTTGAAAGCACCCTTAAGTCCTCAAATATCATTGATTTTTTTCAGTGGGCATTAGGTAATTCTCTCCTGAAAATTCTATCCACGGTATTTTTCCTCTCCTGTATTGATGAGGCAATCTCTCTAGCTAATGAGACCCCAAACCAGTGGAGCAAGCTTAAATGTGGTTACACTTCTAATACTGAGATAGTGGTCTTCTCATGAAATAGAGTCTAATGAAACCTATGAAAGCAGCTCTTCTTTCAGCACGTCATAATTTAAGCCCAGCCAGTTACTCAGAACAAGAAAATAACAAGGGGAGAGAATATAAACTAAAAAAAGGAAAGGGAAAAAGCCAATAAAGTGCAGTGATGCTTTATACAATTGTTCACCACCTGCTGACTGATACCAAGCCTGACCCAAGTAATGATTTGGGCCTTCCAGGTGACTCCCCCCAGTTTATATACAGGGCATGATGTGCTGTGGTATGGAATACCCCCTTGGCTTGTTTGAGTCAGGTGTCCTGCCTGCACTTCCTCCCGGCTTCCTGTGCCCCTCCTTACTAGCAGAGCATGATAAAAGTCCTCAGTCAGCGTAAGCACCACTTAGCAACAGCTAAAACATTGGGGTGTTACCAGCATTGTTCTCAGACTAAAGCTGAAACACTGCACTGCACCAGCTACTAGGAAGGAGAAAAATAACTGTTAAAGCTGAACCCAGGACACAGCATTTTCCTCTGTTTTTCTTCCAAAACAAGTCAAGAAATTCAAATGAATTATTAAATCAGCTAGAATTTGCTAAACATAAATGGTGGAATCTACTTAATCCTTGAATTCAACTAGTTCATTGTCACCTTGGTTCATTGCTTGTTTGAAAAAATAATCAGTTTCTGCCTCTAATTTATACATGGTCATGTTATTACAGCATGTCAAAATAAGGAAAACCTTAGTGTACCCTGGTTTATATTTCTTGACATTTGTGGAGTCTTTGCCAACAAAAATATGAATCAAAGGTGTGAGTTCATTACTCTCTTTGAGAGTCCTGCCAGATTTTGGGTTTGCCCTATTTCATTTCCCTTTTTCCCCCTGCCCTCCTTTGCTGCTATGACCATAGAATCATAGAATAGTTAGGGTTGGAAAGGACTTTAAGATCATCTAGTTCCAACCCCCCTGCCATGGGCAGGAACTCCTCACACTAAACCATGCCATCCAAGGCTCTGTCCAACCTGGCCTTGAACACTGCCAGGGATGGAGCATTCACAACTTCCTTGGGCAACCCATTCCAGTGTCTCACCACCCTCACAGTAAAGAACTTCCTCCTTATATCCACTCTAAACTTCCCCCGTTTAAGTTTGAACCCATTACCCCTTGTCCTCTCACTACAGTCCCTAATGAGGAGTTCCTCCCCAGCATCCTTATAGGCCCCCTTCAGTTGCTGGAAGGCTGCTATGGGATCTCCACGCAGCCTTCTCTTCTCCAGGCACAACAGCCCCAACTTTCTCATCCTATCTTCACACGGGAGGTGCTCCAGTCCCCTGATCATCCTCATGGTACTCCTTTGGACTTATTCCAACAGTTCCATATCCTTTTTATGTTGAGAACCCCAGAACTGTACACAACCTTTGAAACAAGACCTTTGAAACAAGCATGGGAACTGACAGACTGACTAGCTACAGAGGAGAAAATAATTAAGCTGACCACCTGCAGCACTGTCAAATGCAGAGCTAACAAACTGAAGGGGGAAAAAAGGAGAAAAATAAAGCTTTTTTTTTTTCCCCTTTAATCTTTTCTCGCCTTAGTTCTTCTGGGCTATATATCACTCTTACAAAGATTCTTAGATAAAAAAGACTTTAAGTGTTTTATATCCATGATAAATGGCATGTTATATATTCTTTAAACAGAAAGGTTATAATAAAGTTCTGAATTGTTTTGGTGCATTGCCAAAAAGAATCTGCAATGCCTCTTAACATGTTCACTTTAGATACAGTGTTGATAGAGTATTCAGTGTATTGTACTGTCCTGCCATGCATTTTAAATACCTGAAAAACCTATTTAAATAATTGGGTACCTGTGCAATTAACAATAACTTCTACATTATGCATGATTCTTGGCTACTAATGGTAAGAATCAGCTGCAGTGCTCCATTAGTGATTTTCAATTTGCTGCTAAGTTTTCTGCTGTTGATTGATGTTACTTGAGTGAGTCTACAAAGCTGCAAAAGCAAAAATAGTGTGCCTCCCATCTTAGGAAAGGATCCTTTCCTTCAGAACTAGAATGAGAGTGGGCTGGAGAGACTGAGCAGGCATAACATCAAATTCCCCATCATGTGTCATAATAAAAAGCTGCTCCTGGCTGTCCAGCAGGCAGTGATGTTCAGCTACTCCAGCCAGTTCTGTTTGCAGTACAGGAACTTTGACTGCATGACATAAAGCGGTTAGGATGAAGCCGACTCTACTTACAGCTCATCCAGCAGTTTCCATCTGGACTCAGGGTTCTACCACTTAATCTGAGGAGGCATTTCACATCACATACACAGTGTGGCGCACTGTGAGGAAATGGCAACCGGAGCCGAATATTCAACTCAAGGGCACTTCTCTTAGCCATGTGAATATGGCAATAGGAGGTTTATGGATAGTAGGTGGGAGTGTGGCTCATGGCTAGTTTCATAGCTGGGATCTGCAGAGCTTCCTCATATCCCACCCTGTCAGACTGTGTTCTCTGTGCCTCTACAAAACACCACTAAATCTGGTTGTTCTCTGGGCAAAGTCCTGATGCAACTTTGGGAGGCATGAAATAATAACTTTTCAGTGTTAAGTCATGCTCAAGAACAAATCCCTCCAACTCTGAAAGCATGCCAGGACACCTAGAAGTCAAACAACTGGGGGGAAATACCGAGATGTGTTGGTAAATCCCTTTCAGGAATCCCTAAATGCTGCCCTGACAAGACTTGCAATAGTGTTTTTTGCTGCTGTATTTATTCCTGGCACCTGTAGAAACTGTGGGCTCCTTCCAGGCATGTCCCAATAACAGGGGCAGCTGGGCATTCCTGTGTGGGTCTGCTTTGAAGAGCTGTGCAGTTCCCTAGATGTGGGATTGCATATGCCCAAGCATGCTGCCAGGCACTTAAAGGGGAAGTTGAACACACAGAGGGAGGAGGAGCCCCACAACAAATGTCTGTCAAAGCATTGTCTAGAATGGGGCCTTTTCAAGATGGGCATTGTACAGGCCTCTTCCCCCTTGTGAAACTGGCTTATTATTGATGGTTTCTAAAGCAGTGTCTCTGTTGAGCAGTTGAACATCAGTTCTGTTGGTTCCACCCTTTGGACAAAGGTTTCTTGTCTGCCTTTGAGAAGCTTGGTAATATCCAGCGCATATGATAATGCTAAATTTGGCATGCTGGTGATAATGTGATCTTTCATTAACAGTTTCAGCTAGCAGAGTTTCTACTGAATTGATGTTGTCTTAAGTCAGATTTTAATTCTGTGGTCAAACTCTTTTGCACAGTCAAATTTTTCTTTGATGTCAGCTCTATATAACCATAGCATTTAGAGCATGGAACCAACACATCCATTAACTTTGCATGCTTAGTGTAGCAAAGCATCTTTGACCAGGAAACAAGTGTTGGTATGTAGAGAAATCCTCACAGCATGAATCAAAGACTGCAGCTACATTTAAGACACCAAGAATGAGAATCTACTTTCTCAGGAACAAGTCTCAGCATAAGACCACTGAGTGGTAAGCTGCTAAAGCTGTTAAGAAGTAAGGTTGACTGCTGAGAGAGTAGCCTGGGACCATTTCTGTGTTGCTACAGAAATGTCACCAGTATATTACTTCCACCCACATACAAATCTACAACATCTGGCTCAGTTATTTCACATACTTTATAGTAGAGGAGCATTAAGGCATATGGTAGTAAAATACCCAATTGTTCTACCCATTTTGCTTCTTGTGCCAGGCATTCAGTGTAATTTGCCATGTGTTATGTAATTCCATAAAAGTAATGTGTTTTGCTCTGTTTTCTGCGTTGTCTGAATCTATGTTTTGGGTTTGGGGCTCTTTTTTTCAGTACTGTGTTTTTGCATATCAGACTAAAAGCCATGTGAAATGGTTGCACAGCTTGAATGGTGCTTGCTGTACCCTTTTATTTATCATTTTCTTCTTCTGCCATGGATTATGGTCTTAGTTATGGTCTCCTGTATTGTCAAATCTTATTCAAGCTGCAAATGCTCTTAAACATAAGTACATTTTGTAATGATTTTCAAGGACCTGATCTTTAATCATTTCGTCTGCCATACTTCTAAACTTAAATATGACTCTCACCTCCTTTAAAGCAGTGGTGTATTGTCTGGCTGTTACCTAATTTCTGTCTACACTGACAAAATTTATGGTGTTTGGCTATATCATTGAGTAGAAAAAGTCCTTTAATGCCAGAAGTGCAGTCTTTCATTTTTCTCCAGCAACTGAGAAGAAAATGTGCAGAAAACACATTCTGATCTAAAACATAAAAACAAAAGGAATGGCTCTTCCTCAGCAAATTTTTTGGTACTGCAAGTACAGACTTGAAACAATTTCATTCAAGCGTGTTTGAGGTTTGCAGACTGGTGTAGCAAAGAGTTCAGGCGCAGGAACCCTCTCACCAGAGAAGGGAGCAGTGTGATGTTATTGTCCAGGAGATTGATGCTAGAGAGAAGAGGGGCATTCTCATACAGTAGAGCTGCAGGACTGAGATAGTGTTCTGGGTAGCGCTGACTAGAGAATCTGTCAGCTTAGAGCTGCTGCATCTGAAAGATCCTGAATCTTGGACAGTACTGGGGCAAAGCCTGGTTTACCTGTTTCTTGGAACTTGATGGTCTTGAAAGGCTGATTAACAGCTAAGCACAAAACATTGAGATACCTGACATACCTGAATTTGCTGCTGCTAAAAGCTATATGAGACAAGGATAAACAAGCTGTAAGACATGATTTGCAGAGTGGACATGTATGAATCAAGCTGAAGGGAGCACACCACATATGCACTTCAACAAAGCAAACATTCTTTCACACTTATGAAAGTAATTAAAATGTAATAGATTACGAAGCTTAGCAAGGTGTTTTTTTCAGTTGGGGCTAACAGATTCTGCATGTGCTGATGTGTTTTATAGTCCCCACAACTTTTGTGGGACATCAACTTAAACATGCAAGTTCTCTGTTAGGGAAAGGAATCAGTTGATTTGAAAATGCGTCCTTTCTATCAAGGAGTCCTCTTGTGAAATAAGCAAAGAGAATTTGTTTAATGGAGTAGAGAATTCACTGTAAAATGCATAATTTTAATGGGAGATACTGAAAGTCTTTACAGTGAAAAGATCAACAGAAGGCAATTTAAAAAGCAAATTGTATAAGAAGGAGACTGTCTGGCAGACAGAGCATGCAAATTAAATCTGACACTTTCATGCCAAAGCAAAAGCACAAACTCAACAAACAAACCAAAAAGTCTGCAAAAAATAATCATATTGAAATGCTCTGTTTTATTTTTCAGAAAATAATTTATACATTAGATAATAAATGATTATAAAGCCAGGCAGTGCTTCATACTGCATCCTTGCAGCTGGGTAGTGGTGTTGCCTAGCAACACTTTAACATGAAGAATCCTCCTGGATTGGCTTGTGCAGAGTGTCAGTGCAGGTTATAATGTACGGCCAGAGAAGACACATCCTGGGCTCATGAGCCTTCTCTTTGCTCTTGCTCTTTCCTTGAAATCTCATTTTCTGTTTGGTTTTCTTTTTTTTTTTTTTCCCTTGCTTTATTTAGCTGGTCATCCATGCTAGACACTTCTGTATTTCATATACATGTTCTGCTTTGACTGAGCAGAACATAGTAAGTGAAGTTTTGAAGCTACGGAGGTAGTGCTCTATATTTTCTAAAGGCTTTACTACGCCTTTCTATGATATTTGCAAATATATCCGCTCAGTAATGCAAAATCTCACATTTCCGATCTCTTCTTGTGCCACCCACGCCACACATGTAGTAGCTGGTTTAGTGGGATAGAAGTTTACCCTTTTAAGGTACTTACTGGTTTGACAGACAATTTCTATTTTTTTCCCCTTTAGTTGTATTTGACTCTTCCCATTCAAGTGTAAAACTAGTTCAAGGTGGTTATCTAAAAGTAAAAAAGGTTTTCAGAAACTGCCTTGCCTTTTATAAGCTATTAAAGCATTAAAGGTGAACAGGAAAGTGCTTGTTTGTTAGTACCTAAGGACTAGGTTCAATTCAGTAGCAGTTTGCACTTGTAATTTATACCTCTGCAAAGTAGATGCGGAAAGCTACTATTCTTACTTCATGGCATCTTTTACCTGTTTTTTGTGATTTATACCTTGCAAAGTGTCTGCTGAGTGCTATCAAACCAAAATTCCCATTTTATGTCCTTTTTGCAGAGGTATAAATTTCAACAAAAATTGCAGGGCAGTGCTGGATTGGACATCTATTTGGAGACTTAGATGAAACAAAGATATCAACCCTGATATCCTTAAACAGATAAAACTCTTACCAAAATTGTGCCTATGTAAGGACTGTAGGGTATAGCTTCCATTACCTGTGAAATGCTTTGAAGTTTTGTTGCCAGTATCTACACCGATGACTTGCACAGATCTACTCTACTCCAGGCTTATTGTCTGTAATCTAAGTTAAACAGAAAACTGGGCTGATTGTCTGATAGAGGTTTGTTGTAGATTCAGTCATAAAGACTGAATATCTAAACCAGAACTCCCAAATGTCTTTCTCAAACCTTCTCTGCTTCCTGCTTTCTCACTCACTATTAATAATAATAGTAACAGTCTACTTGCCATGTAGATCCACCATTTGAAACTGACTTCTTTTTTGGTCACTTTGTTGATCTTAAATCTATTGATGTAAATACAGAAGTATTTCAACTTTTATACCCTCCATCCTGATCTCCTTGTCCAAAATATTTATGTTTTGAGTATTGCAGTGTCTCTTGTGAGGCATGACAAATGTGGTCTAGTCTTATCTCATGCACTCAGCAACTTATTGCACAGATCACCTCTTCACAAACATTCACTGGCTGTGCATGTCTCACATCAAACAAGATCCTTCTTTCCGCTCTGACTCTCAACTCCTGTTCACTTTTGCATTGTTGATTTCCAGCTCCATTTGACTGCCACTTAATGAAGTCCTTTAAGATGTATTTTAGTTCTGGGTAGGAACCCTAGTAGATGTGAAGTTTCTAAACACGCCAACCTGGCTCATTCATACTAGGGCTACTCAAAAAACAACTAATCCCGTGGTTGCTCTCTGCATTTGCTGTCTTGAAAGCTGACACTGAGGAACAAAACAAAGCTGCTGCGCTATGTGGTGTAGGTGGCAGTAGAGGAATCCCTGCTGTCATTTCCCTGTTACTCTCAATTCAGAAACTCAATGTCAGCTATTTCTATGTTTTGATGATTTTTGGCCTGATGACTAAGGGATCAGAGCATCTGACATTTGAGGGGAGAGCTGGGATTATTTTAGGCTGGAGAAGAGAAGGCTCTGAGGAGATCCGATAAATTTATATAAATACCTGATGAGGGAAAGTAAAGAAAACAGATGCAGGCTCACCTTAGTAGTATTCAGTTAAAGGATAAGAAGGAAAGGGGAAAAAATAGTCAAGAAATTCCCTTTGAAGAGAAGAAACCACCTTTTTTTATTGTAAGGATAATTAACATTGGAACAGGTTGCCCAGAGAGGCTCCTGGAGAGCAGCTTGCTCCCTGCTTTGATCAGGGTGTTGGATGAGATGGTGAAAACTCCTGATCGAAACTCCAGAGGTCTTCTAACCTCAGTGATTCTGTGTCCGTATGGTTAGCCATGACTGAAGGCATTTCTGATCTTGATTTGTGTAATTACCAGACTGAGAGCTCTGTGCTCACAGGAGCAGCCTCCAATGATTTAAAAACCAAAAACGACCCCCCAAAAAACCCTGAATGGAGGGTGGATCTGTGAAGGAGTCCTTTCTTGAGAGGTCTTTTCCCATATTTCCTCTTTGTGAGAAGAGATGAACCCAAAAAGCATGGTTCATTGGTGGGAGCAGCAAGGTGTCTTCCAGAAATCACAGAACAGTTGCTACATTGAGTTACACAGCTGAAAAACCCTGTAGGAAGACATGGGGTAGGGTAAACCTTTTGGGAAAAGGCAGACGTTCTATTAGCAGTAGGACACTGGGGTGTCTAAACTCTCAGGTGAATACTGACACTAGTGCCTGGGAGCAGAAGAGAGGCTGCATCCTAGTATGAGGCTGGGAGGAAAGGGTTGTCAGACTCCAAGTGAAGTGCTTGTTAACAAGGTGAATTAAATGCAGGTTAGGCGTACCAGTCATATGGCTTTGACCCTGTATGCGTCTCCGTTTCTGAGACACGCTAACAGCTACTTATTTTAGCTAGCCAAAATTATCCCATTTGAAGAGGTAATAATAGAGATTCAGTTTTGTAATAATCACTTTTTTTTTTTTAAAAAAAAGACTTTGTTCAAGTGTCTGCTTCTGTGGCCATTTTTAGAACATAACAGCAATCATGAATTCTCCTGCATTGTTTTCTTTGGAGTTGTTGCTTTTATAATTTATTTCCTAAGCTGTATGCATTGCAAACTTTATGCAGATTTGTTCTCATGAGCCAGTCTTCAATTTTCTTCGGTGGCCTGTTTGCAGTGCCTCATACAGATTCACCAACCTATGCAGGAAACCCTTGTTCTTTCTGAAAGCTTTTAATGGTATTTTTTGAAAGATAAAACAGAAAGTCTTGTGATATTTTGGCTTCAGTTTCTTTAAAAAAACAGTTCAATATTTTCAACTAGAATTTGACAGCACTTAAAGAGGTATGCCGGGGTCACATTTTCTCTAGTCTTAAACTCTTTTTAAGTGTTGTAATGCAGTTAAGAATAGCATTATAATTTCCAAGGTCACAACACCTGCTGCAAAGACTTCTACTACATCTATAATAGAGTTTGGTACAACTAAAATCTTAAAATTTTATTTGCCCAGATTGAATGGGGGAATAGAAAACCAGACTATGTTATATTTACAGAATACTGATAAGTCTCTTGAAAATGTTGGCCTGAAGGTATACAGAGCATTTGCTTTTCTTTGCTCTTTTTATACAAGTAGCTGATAGTCATCCCAAATGTACACTTTCTCAGAGGGCTGAAATTATCATACCTTGGGCATAGCGCTGCTGATTGATTATAAGGAATGTATAAAATAATCAAATGCAACAAAAAAAGAGGTTCCTGTATGGTTTTAGATTTTTCTAGTTGTGCTCAAGAAGCCACAATTTCATAATTGCTAACTATACCCACTGCCATCATTATTGACCAGTCACACTATTTACATAAAACCGCAAGGCAGTAGGTGAATGGGTTTTGCAAAGACTAAGAATACTCAAACTATCCTGTTCCTCCTCAGGATGACTGAATTTTTTTTTACATTTCCCTTCCAAACAAATACTGTGATGTAGCTTTTAAATCACTAAGCTGTACAAAACAAAGGGAAACTATAATCACATTGGGAGTTTGAGGAAATGTTGCTATATGCCTGGTTAATAATACCTCCGGCACTGGGTTATCATTTACTGCACTGTAAAGTACCTCAGTTATAGAAAAACTCTCAAGTTTTTTAATGCTGTAAGTCTCGTGTTTATTTGTATGCCACTACATGAAATGCTGTTTCTAAGGAAATTTGTTTTTTACAGCCTAGGGGAAAGTTCTTTCCATATCTGTTTTCGCAGGAAGCCTCACTGAGAAAAGTTACAGTGTAATTCAGTTTTGGAAGTTTGGTTATTACAACAAAGTTGACTAATGTATTTTAGATATATGTATAGATTTTACTAATAAATTGTTGGATAAGAAATCTGTAACCACACTGATGAAAGATTTTGAAAACAGGAACATAATTTTCCCGTGCAACATCTTGAAACCAATTCTACTTCAGCAACATTGTTAGCTGGAAGCCTAGGCATCTTCAGAAGGATTTTGATTCATTTGATTCAGTCCTCCTATATATTGAAACCTTTGAGCTTTCTTTTCTATATTGATGATACATTTTTACACTTTTCTATATAACATAAATAATCCCTAAAACTTCTATTTTTGAGAGGAAATCTCAGTTTACAATTACAGAAGCCAAGATAAGAGTCTTATAAAGTATTTTCTTTGCTAGGCCTGTATTTCTCAGTTTCAGCAGCATTACTTACCAAATGACACTACAAAGGTATTGTAACATGATTATCATACCTTGGGCATAGCGCTGCTGATTGATTATAAGGAATGTATAAAATAATCAA
This sequence comes from Myiopsitta monachus, assembly GCA_017639245.1. Taxonomy (NCBI): domain Eukaryota; kingdom Metazoa; phylum Chordata; class Aves; order Psittaciformes; family Psittacidae; genus Myiopsitta; species Myiopsitta monachus. The sequence continues at coordinate 32,349,629 of CM029924.1, read as the reverse complement.
ATGCAACAAAAAAAGAGGTTCCTGTATGGTTTTAGATTTTTCTAGTTGTGCTCAAGAAGCCACAATTTCATAATTGCTAACTATACCCACTGCCATCATTATTGACCAGTCACACTATTTACATAAAACCGCAAGGCAGTAGGTGAATGGGTTTTGCAAAGACTAAGAATACTCAAACTATCCTGTTCCTGTATGAGGGTAAAAGCAAGCTGTAAGTTAAACACTGAAAGAAACTGGGCTAGGCCGATGTCCCTTCCACAAGTGTGTTTTGGAGGTTCAACTAGTACACTTGTGTACTGGTTTCTGGATGGTAAAAATGTAAATAAATTGCTGCCTATCACTTCTTAGTAAAAGAAGTGGAAAAAAAAGAGGTAAATTTTATTTCCTAAGATGTTTCCAAAATTAATATTTTTACTGTGACATATAGTGTATTAAAAGCAAACAACCAAAACCAAAACAAACAACCCCACCAAAAATAAAAGCAAGAGACAAAACCAAAGAGAGATAAAACAAATAATGTTTAAAAGCCATGTAGGTGTCACATCAGCTAAGGACGTTTCTATTTAATGGACAAACATGGCATAATTTATCGTCAGTATGGGGAGTTTTATATTGTGCAATTCATCAAGATATGAGCCTTTCAGAATTTGTTTCTTTTTCATTCCTTTCTAGGGACTGTTTTGAGTCCTGTCAATTTCAAAGAGTAATTGTAGTGGTCTGTTATTCACAGCAAGACAAATCCATGGAATGGATAAATTCCATTTTTTCATGGAACCATGATAAATCAAATGATATTTCTGTCTGCTAGCTTGCAAAACAAACAAACAAAACCAGACAAGAAAATCCCCAAACCTGAAGTTAACAACCCTACAAATACATTCAGTCATAGGCTTTGCCTGTAAGTGTAAAGCCAGCTAGGCTTGTTAAGCATTAGCAGAAGACAACTTCATTTTATAAATCTAACTTACCTTTCACAGGATTTATGGCTTTAAATTTATGCAGCATTACCATTTCTTATCACTCCTGACTATGCAATAAGCTAAAAAATGGTTCAGACTGTCAATTATTCAACAGAGATGTACACTGTTTATTATGCTCGAAGGAAGAATTTATGAAAACCCTCAGTGGAGGCCTATCTTTACTCCAATTGAAACCAGTGGGTACTTTGCCATTTGTTTCAATAGACCACCTGGGAAAATACTGTGTGCTTCTAAAACTCTGATATTGATGTCTAAAAAGAGTCCAAATTCTGAAGCTTCTATTATGTTATCATATTCAGAAATGAGACCAAATTAATCATAGAAAATAGTCAAAATATCAATGAGCATCCTTGTAAATTCAGATCCAAACAATATATCTGCTAGAGAAATATTGCCTCCAATGTCTTCTGTGAAAATATGCTATAGAATTAAAAGAAACAAACAAAAAAACAACCCAAAACAAAGAAACACCCCACAATCCCCATTAAAAAGAGGTTGCTAAAGCTGGAATGAAAGCAGAATACAGAGTTGTAGTGGTCAGCAACAAGATCAGGCAAAACACTGATTGCAACTAAAAATTATTTATATTTGTTGTGTTTTTTTCTACAGATATGTTACGAATGTTCCTCATCATTAACCTTCAAGTGTTCTTAAATGACCATCTAAGAAAACCTTTTGTTTACTCACCTCATTCTGGTTAGCTTTTACTGTGGCTTTGAGGAACTCAGTGTTCTGGGACCTTTACCATACGTATGCTGAACAGGGTGTGTGAATCATGGAGTGTACCACTCTTCTATATTTCTATTAGCAGTTCTTATTGGATATTTTGATCTATTTTTACAAACTGGATGCAGACTGGGCTGAAAAAAACCATACTTGCATCCTTAACATGCCTGGCAATTTAATCCTGATAATGCAGTGGAAACTTACCAACATTTTCTCATCAAACAGATTTTGGCTACAATTTATTATATACTTCAAAAGAAGAAGGAATTATGACCCCAATCTGAAATTAGGTATTTGGGTCAGCTTTCATTTGCACATTGTGCCTGGGAAGGGGAATTTGACTGCTATCTGATAGTGTGTAACTTTAGGATAAAAATGCAATTTCCAGGGTATTAAAATGTAAAAAGTTCATACTTCAATAACTGAATAGCGATTAAGAGATTTCTGAGTGGATGATGTATATCAGTGCTGTTAACAACAAGAGACAGAACTGTTCAGAAGAGGAATGCTATTTGCCCTCCTAAAATTAGAGCTGTTGCTGCCTTTAATCTTGCCTTTCACCAATTCACAAGTGTTCTACTCCCGCATTTCTGTCTTAGGACCGAAACCACTGATGCACTGAATTTTTAAAATTCTTTTCTTTTTAAAATCTATAATTGCTTTATTAAGTTCAAAAATGTATCTTTTCAGCTTCTTAATGGTTTCTTTAAATGTAAAGCCTATAGCAGCAAGGGCAAATTTTCAAATTAATAATAGCCATCTGAGTTTATTTACTCAAGTAACTTCCTTTATATCATATTGATATTTCTAAAGAAGGCAGTTTAATTTCTTGGATAGTAAAATGAAATGACAATGTTAAATAGAATATGAACTGGTTTAATAGAAATCATCAGAAATGACCTTGAAAGCCAAGGACACATTGCTATATTCTGCGTATTCATTTTCTCAAATACTGAGAGGCATTAGGCAAAAATATTTTATGAAGGTGGGCTCTGAAGTGTAGAGAAGATATATGCATAATCTAGGGTTTGTTTTAGAACCTGGTGAAGTGTTGCTTTGAGTTTTTGGCTGTAACTGACCCAGAATGTGAAAATGCTGCCTTTCTGTCAGGTGCGGGGCAGTAAACCAGTGCAGAAGGTCAGATAGCGAACCTGGATGTCATGGTTGGTCTAACCTTCTTCAGTGAAGGAAAGTCATGATTTGGCTGCCCTTTTCTGCTCAGGAGGCTGTGGTGGGGACTGTGTCCATGTTCACACAAGTATCCTACAAGGCTCTGCAATGACATACCACTTTCAAGGTCTTAGCTTGTGCATTCAAATAACACAGCTGGAAGTCGTATATCAGGTAGTGGTAACACTGATGTTGTACGTAGCTGGTGTGCTGAATGCTCTATTAAGCTCAGATGAATCATAGCACTGATGCCTTTTCCGATAATATTGGTTCCATGCGCCTTGTTTTAAAAAAATATCATGGGGACCTTGAAACTTTTTCTTGTTCCCATGAAAATGGGAGCTATGGCACTAATTCCCATTAGCCTATGAGCTAGTTTGTGTCAATAGCCTATGAACTAGGCTAATGACACAAACAATTTTTTAGGGGATTATGCGAGGAACCTTGAAGCAATACTGCCAAATCTCAACAGATAGCTCTCCTCCCACTGGAAACTTGCCTTTGAAGAGATGAAGTTCCAGAAAACATACTGAAGCAGTGAGTTTAAGGACATGGGCCACAAAATTCCCCATAAGAAGAAATATCTAACAATGGAATAGAGCTAGTGCCCCTCTGAGACACTAAGCCCCAGCAGAAGGCTGAGTAAATAAAGGATAAGCTACCACAAGGGACAGCGAGACAGTGAAACTAAACTAACAAAAGAGAGGTGTTGCTACCTCATTAGTTTCAGGTACCTAAAGGAAGGCTATGCATATATGGATTGTCCTAGATAAACTCATGGGTTTAATAACTGAGATTTTTTGGTGGTCAGATTTAGTACAGAGGTTCAGGCAGGAACCTTGAAATTTGGAAAGGCAAAAGAGAAGGTATTTGTAAGGATTTCTATTGTGGGACTCTAGCACAGTTTGCAGTCGCCGTTAGGTTGAGAGTAGAGGAATCTCAGCACGTTTTGTCTGTGAGTAGTAAGTTTTGCCTGGCATGGGAAGGTTGTGAGGGGTCTAAGTTTCTCCAGCAGTGTGGCTATGCATGAGAATTTACAAAAAAGAAAATGTTGCATTTTCTGCTTTTCTCTTTCTCTCTCCTTTTATGTGTTCTTGTATCACTTTAAAGGTAGAAAGCAATAGCAACAGTATGAGCTACTTTAATTTTTTTCTTTCTCCCCAGAGGGAGAGATACTGTTTTTTTCCCCAATTAAAGTAACCTAAAATGGAAGTATTTTTCAATGAAAAATTCCATGCAATCAAAGTGAAAGTGGAATATCATTAAAATGAAATAATATTTTACAGTTCACGGATTTATATATTTTGAAAGGTTAAGATGTTTAAAATGATGTTACAGTTGAAGCTAAACCAGAAATAATTTAAAGCAGGTTCCTAATGCATTTAACTATTTAATGTGATAACAGAATTTTTCTTCACTTCTAATTCTTTTGCATATGGGGTGTGTCCCATATGTAAGGCAAATAACCCAGTTAATCAATTTCTCTATATTAAGAGTTCAGAGGTCTAATATATACTGTAGGCATGCCTATATTGGCTTTCATTTTAGTGGGCCAATGCTGCAGTTTATAGGCTACAGGAAGTTTCTGATGGGGACTCTGTATTCGCAGCAGATATCACAGTCCCGCTTCTTCAGTCTGTCTAAGTCCACTGAATAGCCACCCTGCCCTTCAGCATTGACTGTACCTTCTCAATTTAGTATCTTCAGCAAAGTTTCTGAGAGTGCGGTCTCTCCCATCATCAAGGACTAGACTGTTTCACAGTGGCTTGACACAACAGGTGCTCACACCTACGTGCTTGTGCTGTGCAAATAACTACATGCTGGTAGCAACACTATGTTAAAAGCTGTTACACAGAAGTATGAAAATAATTGCTTTTGCTGCCAACCTCTTTTGCATGAAAATTAAGCTTTCTAGTGTATACCACATTGCAAGCCTTCTTCATCTTAAAGCAAGACCGCGAATATCAAGGAATTTTACATAGAAACACCAGTACATTATAAAAGAGACAACTGAGAAGTAATTCTCTCTATGGATCCAGGGGAAACTTCTAAACATTTATGCTGCTGTGAAGGCGTTGACAGCTTTAATCCTTTTGCATTGAGTGAATTTGCTGTTCCTATATATGTGAGTCGATGATAAAACTTGCAAATATAACGCTGCCTCTGGGCTACCAAATAATATATCGCCATAGTGGTATTTTAAAAGCACTTTCAGTTCTATGCGTTAATAAGAATACATATGATATGTGTTCACATATAAAGTCATTTCTGTGTTTATGTATATTCCAGCATCTCTAACTTTTTATTCAACATCTGAAATGCTTTATCTGTCTTGATCTGGTTGGAATCTGACCTAGCTGTATAGGCTAGGTAATGCAGCAGTGTTCCTCAGAGGAACAGCTCATATTAGCTTAAATATAGCCATATTTTAACATGATTGTTTGATTTTTTTTCAGCTAGGGCAGAGATTCATTCAGGTCTTTAGCTTATGATACAGAGTAGTAATGACAGAAACACTGTCCCAGGCTACAACAGCAGCTCTGATTTCGGTGAGAGATCCTTAGGAGAAAGGTGCTAATTCCTTTTTAGGGCCTCCTCCTGTGCTTTCCTCCCTATATAGGAAATTACTTATTAGATAAGTATGACAGATTTATCCTACAGAAGCATACCTACCCTATTTACTTGATTGGAGATTCAGCAATCATTTACATAGAACTTATATTTATTGAATCTTGCTAAACTTTTGTTTCAATGATGTTTGCTGACAGGGGGTTCCATCATGAGTGTGATTTCATTCTACCATGTCTAGTTGTGTGTCGTGGTTTAAGCTGTAAATCACACATCCCACTCACTCATTCTCCCTCTTTCTTCCCCTCCACTTTGAGGGGCTGGGGGGAATGGGGAGAAGAATCGAAAGAATATAACTCCCACAAAATCACTGCTGCTACCACCAATAATAATAATGACCAGGGAAATACAAGGGAAGAGGATACAACTGCTCACCACCCGACGACTGAGCCGTGAACTGAAGTCTTCCAGGTTCCTGCCCCCAGTTTTTACATCCTGAGCATGATGTGCTGTGGCATGGAATATGTCTTTGGCTAGTTTGGGTCAGGTGTCCTGTTTCTGCTTCCTCCCGGCTTCCCCTCCTCCCTGGCAGAGCATGAGACTCAGAAAGTCCTTGGTCAGACCAAAACATTACCAAGCAGTAACTGAAAACAGTGGTGTTATCAGCACTGTTCCCAGGCTGAAAGTCAAAAACACAGTGCTGCACCAGCTACCAAGAAGGAGAAAAAATGACTGCTGCTGCTGAACCCAGGACATTGTGATATCATAATTTTAACTCCAATAGTTTTCTTGCACAGTAGAAGAAATTTAAAGCCTTCCTGAACAGAACGGTTCCTTGTGAGCTGCTACAGGGGGCCACCACAGATGGAATTCATTGTGCTTCTGTGATTTGTCATAAGGCAAAACCCATGAAGGTTCTTGACAATGCCTGTAAATTATCAAAGCAAAAAATGCCTGATGCCTTCTCTGCATGAGGGTTGCAACAGTCACAGGGAGGTTGAAGTCAGTGTCAGAGAAAGAGACTGGAAGGTGTTTAAAAATTTTCCAGGTAGGGGCAGCTCTGTAATGACTAGCAGCTTTTCTGACATAACAATCTCTTGGCTTAGTTGGGTAAGGGCTCTAAAAAAAATAATCAAAGAAAAACGTAGTTACAATCACAGTGAAGCAACGTGGGAGCAGCAAACATGCAGAAATGTAGACAAACCTGATGTTTTATTGAAAAAAGAATGACTTCCCCCCCTGCCCCTCCTCTTCTCCCCTGCAGTCTTAAACAGTTGCACAACCCCCATCTCTCTGAATGTCCAGCCAGCATTTGATATGTTACCATTCAGGAATTACACGTATCAGGGAGGTTAGACCCAGAACTGTAAGGTTGAAAAGGACTGTCTTAAGGTACAATTACCACCTGGAGGAAGGTATCATTAAAGCTGTGTCAGATTGATATAAGAATAGATCTATTTTTTTTTACTTCTTGAAATATTCAAGGATTATATTCATATTCTTCGTATTAACCTTTAGTACTGTCCTGAGGTGAAGCAAGTACCGCACATTTAACTTATTTACTGCAGAGTAGGGAAGTATGGCATTACAAAACTGTATTTTGTAAAATTTTTTCTGTTTTCCAGTTCATACCTCCAGGTAGTGCCTGGACGTTGGTCCTATGTTACTTCAGGCTTTGCAAATGACTGAAAGCAAAGATGTTATTGGGAGTGACTGTTCAGTGTCGTAGAATACAAGATTTGTATCTGGATGTAACCTTCAGGGTTATAGAGTCTCACTTTCCTGATTCATATTAATCTGTAATATGAATTATATTGATATTGCATGGAAAGGTACATACGTATCATGCATGCATGCATCCAGTACATTTGTGTTAAAAATAACATAACAGTTTTACTCTGTACAATGCATAGCGCAATAGAGCCCTGATCTGTAACTGAGACTCCCACAGTTCTAGCACAAATCACTGGGAAGTCTCTAGGTTCTTTTTCCTTTTCAAATCCAGTTATCACTTACTGGTCCAACCTTGGCAATAGCTCTGCTGGTTTTAACCAGCTCAAGACTCTATGATAAAGATTGCATAAACTTTGGATAAGGCAGGCCCTGAGGTTGTGGTTCTAGTTAGAGGTCTTGCATTGTGATATACACAAATTCAATGAGTTGTTGTGTGGATCAAGCTGCACATTTAGGACCTAATAAGGTCCTAAATAAGTATATTAGCTCTTACTATCATGTTTCAATTTTGCATTGCTACTTTAGGACCTCTGATTCTTACCCCATGTTCATACGTACTTAATTATTACAAAGGACAACCCAACATTAAGCTTCTATTTCTGAATTTCTGATTTTTTCCTAAGTTTCTGAACTTTGAATAACATATATCCAAAGGATGTCCTTTTATTAGACTCTAAGAATGACCACGTTTTCTGAGTGCCAAAACTGGTTGAAGAGTACGTGCTTTTGTGACTTTACAGGATTGGGTTGAAGTACTTGTGAGAAATGTGTTAAAATCTCAAACTTTCAAGCAGCTGTAGCTGCCAGATGTGTTAAGAGTACAGTGTATGCCTTTATAGGAATCTCCAGCTGCTGGCTTTAAAACGACTGGTACTGTATTTTTCAGTTCAAAAGTTGCAACAGTAACAAAACAAACAACAAAAGAGAGGACAACTTGTGCTCTTTCATGTGAAAGACAAGCACACAGTTGCAAAGTTATTCATGTCAGTTTGCTCAGAGTCTATACTTTAGAACTCTTCTGACGGAGCAAAGATGCAAGCTTTGCTAAAGACATAGCTCATCATATGGGTAAATATACATGTGGGTAAATACATTTCTGTCTGCCTCCCGAGACGAATTGTCACCAGCTTTATCTCAGCTGCAGTTATTTAGCATCATTAGACAGCTGTTGTCGCTATAGGAAAAGATGGTAGAACCTCACATAAAAATATGTATATTTTATAGCATTGGAATAGTTTGCTACATTGTAACGTCTACCATAAGTATAAAGGGGTTTCTTTTACTATTTACTGGTTACTATTATTCTAATCAGATTCTTTTGGAATGATAACATTAGGTGCTTACATACTGGTACTTCAAAGGCCTTATCATTTATCAGGGAACAGAATGGAAAACATAATTTTTATGTAAATGCAGAAAAAAGGCCAGTAAAAAGCGCTTAGATTAACTGTCAGTATTGCTATAAGAGTATAATGACTATCTTGGCTTTTTTTTTTTTTTTATCTTACTGTTTGCAGTGTATTACTTAGGAGATCCTGACAAGTATTAGGTGTTAAAATCTGATTAACAGATTTAATGGCTGGCTGGACAAACAATTTTTGTTCTGATATGGAATGAAAATGAGAGCTGTCACTAGGATGCAGTAAAGCAGAAGAGAATATATGGGGATTTTTAAATGTATAAAACAGAACTGATGAAAAATAGTAATGTGTTTCAATTTGTGAGTCAGGATGGGGCAAGGATGAGAGATGTTTAAAAAAGGAGTTCCTTGAATCTAAATCACAGAAGACTTGTGTTCTGTGTCAGGCAAAACAAGAATATGAACTTGAATTTCTAAGCAGTATGTTGTTGGCTATTATGGCATATTTTCTACCTCAAATTATGAATGGCTTCATTCTTATTTCAGAACAGAACAAATTCTTTTCTAACTGATCTCTATATTGCTAGAAATCTTTTCTCTAGTGATGTCTGTTTTAACACAGATGTCAAGAGTGCTTTATTTCCCAGTTGCTGTTCAAGAAAAGAGATGCAGATCTGAGCTCATGAAATGGATAGAATTTATGATAATATAGGAAAAATTCCCAAATTGCAAAAGAACCAGACAGTGGAACCTTCCCTCACTAGACACAGCTCTTAACTGCTGTGAAAGAAAGCTCTCAGAAATGTTACCCATAGTTCATATAGCTTGCCCCTGATAATTCTAATTTTACTTTCAAATCTAAGTACCAACCGCTTATGGATCATTTAGCCTCCTTTGGCACAGATGATATTAAAAGTATGTGTTTTCTAACACCCTGTCTCTGAAGCTTCAAGTACCTAGCTTCAAGTATGGTGGCTCCTTGGAGAGCCTGGAGTAATCCTGGTGTCATATGTACCCAGAGCTCAATGAAAGTCAATGGCACCTTCTCTGCAAGCTGCCATTTGCTCTCTGTCCCAGTCTAGAAGGATGTTTATATACAAATTTTGAAAATAAGTGCCTTTTAAAAAACATTACTAATGGTATAGTCATCCAGTGGGGCATGATGACACCGATGTGTTGTGCTGTTAGTAGTTGCATTGTATAGTAATAGTCTTGCTCTTGCTTATAATGTCATTCAAGTCATACCAGAATTGTGTGCAATACGACATGAAATATAAAAGTAATGGTGCCTGAGAAAATTTATTTTAATATTCTTGGACTCTTCATAAAGCAAGTACTTCACAAAACCCACATTTTATTTGTCTTAAAATAACAGTTCCACAACTATTTTGGTGATCTATTTAACATTTGATTATATTGTACCCAAATTCACTGAATAGACCAAATGCAAAAATCTTTGGTTTTGACTAGTATCTGATGGTTTTAAAGAACCTGTGGTGTTTTGTATAGTTCTCTTGCAAGGTATTTTCTATCGGTCTCTGTTGAAACCCCAAACTCTCTTTATTAAAAGACTTTTACACCAAAATACTGGAAAGAGCATACTTCACGTTTTTGTGCTTTTGTTTTAGCCTAGAGAAAGAATAAGGGTTTTTTCAGACTCTTCAGAATAAGAACGTACTGACTCTGAAAATCACCTCATGCTTTCACTGAACCTCAGCTGAAAGCTCCAGGTGATTCTTTCTTGTGGCTGTCTAAAGCACTCTTATTTCAAACCTCTTATATACAAAGACTTACAACAAAATGGGCTATTTGGAAAAACAGCCTTGTAGGAAACAGGCTTTCCTGTAGAAAAAAAAGAGCACAAAGTTGAGCAGTTGTGAAAAGGTGTTAAATTATTGGAAATCTTCACCTATTTACTACATTTCTTTTTTGTCATTCTCTATGTTCTATAGACAAGTAATTGCATTTGAACTGCAGGCCCATGAAGACAAAAGATCAATGACTTAAATTAAAAATTCTTGTTGAAGATTTTAGCTAATCTTACAAAGGACCATCAGGGCTATATTTCAATTGCCAGGTTGATTTACTTGAACCTTACTGCAGGTGCTCCAGTTTTTTGTCTCCTGCATCCCATCTGGAACCTGTGGGCAATCTGACTAGGAGCCCATTGTTATTGTGACCCCTCCTGTGGGCCTCTGTGTTTGGCATTTAGCCGCGTGCAAAGAGACTGTAAGTACACACTGTGCAGTTTACAAATATTAGCAATTATTTATTGTCTAACACTGGGCTGTTTCTCAATCTGATGGATGTGTAACTGCCCTTGCAATAGCTATGTGGGTTTTCATAGTCATTCTTGAGGTTTCCTAACATTCACTGTACTGCAGTATTACTACCAAAGTGCTACAGCTTAACTGATCTGAGAATAAATTGGTTTTCTTATGCCACTCTTTCCCACCGTCATCAGTTTTAGTGTTACTCCCGGGAGCAGTATGTGTGCTGACCCCCTGTGGAGGAAGGGAATGCATGGTAATGTCATGGTAACCTGATAGACCTTATTTGGAATGATCTGGATTATGTTCATTATCCTAATCCCTGTCACAAGGGTTGATGTCTTGTGTCCTTCACACTGTACCTTATTTATCCTGCATCACTTTTTTTTTCAGAGACTGAGTTGTCCTCTGGCATATTGAATAACCTGATTTGCAGCATGGTCTAACTTTCATCAACAGCCCATAGCTGTGCCTGGGATTGCTCTGACCCAGGTATAGGACCTTGCACTCGGCATGGTTAAACTTCATAAGGTTGGCATCAGCCCACCTCACAAGCATGTCAAGGTCCTTCTGGATGGCATTCCTTCTCTCCAACGTATCAAACGAACCACGCAGCTTGGTGTCATTGGCAAACTTGCTGAGGGCACCCTCAATCCCACTGTCTATGTCACCTACAAAGATGTTGAACAAGACCGGTCCCAACACCCCTGTTTAAGTTTGAACCCGTTACCCCTTGTCCTATCACTACAGTCCCTCATGAAGAGTCCCTCCCCAGCATCCTTATAAGCCCCCTTCAGATATTGGAAGGTTGCTCTGAGGTCTCCACGCACCCTTCTCTTCTCCAGGTTCAACAGCCCCAACTTTCTCAGCCTATCTTCATATGGGAGGTGCTCCAGTCCCCTGATCATCGTCATGGCCCTCCTCTGGACTTGTTCCAACACTTCCATGTCCTTTTTATGTTGAGGACATTAGAACTGCACACAGTACTCCAAGTTCTCTCCATGAACTCCCTTTACGCTTTTCAAGAACAGAGGCAAATTGGCTTCAGTCCTCCACAAAGTTCATGGCACAGAAGCTCAGATATCTGCCCCAGGTTTAGTGCTCATGACAGATTGCAAATGCCTTTCTTGCCTCTCTCTCAATGCACCTTAGCCCTGAAAATCTTCCTGATCCCAGAGAGGGACACTTCCAAATGACTCACACCTCCAAGCTTACGTCTGGAAGAAAAGAAGTTATTTCATTTTTCTTTCTTTTTTTTTTTTTCCTCAGGAGAGCAGTAATTTCTGGGTTTAGGTTGTGACCTTCTGTGCAGAACAGCCTGGACAGGGCTCTACAGATTATAACCAATTACCCTAAATTACAAACCAGCAATCATGCTTTCAATTTCTGACTTTAAGTCAAAAGGATGTAAGCTGTCTACATGGTCCATTGATCTGTTACAGCTATTCTTTTGGGTCACTGTGTTCAGGTATCTTCAAGCTGTGTACAAAGTGACCCTGCAAGCAGGATATATGCAGTTTATGAACATAAAATAATTTCCTATTGGCCAACAAACACTTAAAAAAATTAGATAATTTTATAATGTATTAGGCTACACATTAGTATGCTTAGCCTGAGATAAGCACCTGTGAAGATATCCAAAGAGTCTTTGCTGGCCAGGCAGGCATCAGTCAGCTGGAGGAGGGTCAGTATGCACTTGTTCCAGGGATGGATACTTACTGTTACTAAGCTACTGTCTTATGGTAATTGTCCTATAAGTAGATACTTACCCCAGCACCTGTATCTCCTCTTAAGGAAGTACACATTGGCCTGGATCCTAGACCATTACTATGGGGAGGAAGAATGAAGTATCTTTGGCAGGCATTTTCACCTCATCTTGTTCTGAGAAAACTGATTCATGCAAGATGACGGCAAGATTCATTCTCCTAATGTGTGTCATGCTGCCCTGAAGCCAAGAAATGAGGGTAGCCATCACATGTCACTGCATTTATGGGAGCAGCACAGGCATCAGTGGCAGGAGAGTAGGCAGCATAACTTTGCAGTAGATTTTGTATACCAACTGTGGCCATGTGTCTGTTGTTGCCTCTGATATTGTCATGGTTTAATCCCAGCCAGTAACTCAGAACCACGCAGCCACTTGCTCATCCCCCCTTCTTCCTCCCCCCACCCCCCCCCATCCTGAAGGGATGGGGAGGAGAATTGAAAGAATGTAACTTCTACGGGTTGAGATAAGAGCAGTGCAGTAACTAAGGTATAACACAAGCCACTACTGCTATCACCAATAATAATAATGACAAGGGAAATAACAAGGGAAGAGAATACAACCGCTCACCACCCACCAACCAATACCCAGCCCAACCCGAGCAGTGATCTAGCCCTTCTGGGTAGCTGCCCCCAGTTTATATACCAGGCATGACGTGCTGTGTTATGGAATACCTCTTTGGTTAGTTTGGGTCACATGTCCTGTATCTGCTTCTTCTTGGCTTCCCCTCGTCCCTGGCAGGGCATGAGGCTCAGAAAGTCCTTGGTCAGGCTAAACATTACTGAGCAACAACTAAAAACATAGGTTCTATCAGCGTTGTTCCCAGGCCAAAAGTCAAAACCACAGCACTGCACTAGCTCCTGAGAATGGGAAAAAAAATGACTGCTACTGCTGAACCCAGGACAGCATCCACCCCTTATTCCATACCATTCACGTCATGCTCAGATCCCACATTTTCAATATACCATCACTCTTATCTCATATGTATATACATATATATACATCCACACACACACAGAGGGAGAGAGATATTATTTCTTAGTGCATAGACCAACCCCTATAAAGCTGCTGAGTCCATCCAGTCCATGATGTCAGGCTCCATCTCTTGAAACAGTCTCTCAGAGCAGGAGAGAGAGTGTGATGCAGTCAATCTGCCAGGCCTCCCCATATTTATACTTCAGCCATCATCCTCCATACCAAACAGGCTTTAACCGCTTGGCTTGCTTACTTGTGGCACGTTTCACACTGGTGAATAACCTTGGCAATAGTGTCCATTGCTAAGTCCACCCCTCGATCATGAGTCCATCTGTATGCTTCATATCTGCCCTGGTGGCCTGAAGTGTCATGGGCCCATCAGGCTCAAAATAATTCACCCTCCCCTTCAGCAGTTTCTGCAGCTTGTCGCTGGGGCCTCCATACAGCTGCCTTCCATCTCCGACGCTTCCAAAGCACTGGAGGGGCCCACTGGCCTAGATACCCACCCATACTGTCCCACACACCCTGCCACCCATGACTGTCCAACCCTGGGGAAAATCTCTTGGCCCTTCTATATAATCGTCTAACCCTAGACAAGACCCAAACATGACTCCGATTAACTTCTGAGATCAGATGAAATGGTCACGGGTAAAACACACTGGGTATGCGTGCCAACATGCTGATCCCCATCACAATCAGCAGGCAGGTCTCAAGGGTACCCAAAGGCCATTCAAAACTTTCAGAACTCTCAAATGCTGCTGCTGTACTTGTCACTGGGGCTGGTGTAGCTGCTGTGATTGGAGCTGGAGTAGCTGCGCTGTCTGTTGTGGTCAGAGTTTGAGTAGCTGCTGTACTTGTCACAAGGGTGTGTGGGAATGTCTCCAACATAGGCTGACCACCCAAGGAGGGGAAAAAAGATGCGTATTCAGCACTTCCATTATATACCTCCCAAAGTATAGAGGTGGTGACCACACTGGGAACACAAGCCAGATCAATTTCATGATCAATGCGTCTTTTGTATTACAAGTCATTACCATAAAGTACAGTGAAACAAGAACCTTACCCCAAGCCCCCCCCAGCTGATAACCACTAAGAAAGCAAATACCAGCTGTAAGTAAGGTACGACATGTTGAAACTCTGAGATCAAAAGCAACAACTTTGAGAGCCAATGAATCAGCATTATGATGAGTAACTATTAATCCTAAACAATGAATGTTTATCACAAATAAGAATAGACACACTCTGGTCAGATCTGTTGTTACCTCAACCCTTTTCCCCACTTTGGGTGCCAAAAAAGAACTGTCATGGTTTAAGCCCAGCCAGTAACTCAGAACCACATAGCCGCTTGCTCGCTCTCCCCCACTTCCTCGTCCACCCCCTTCCCGGAGGGATGGGGAGGAGAATCAAAAGAATGTAATTCCTATGGGCTGAGATAAGAACAGTGCAGTAACTAAGGTATAACACAAACCACTACTGCTATCACTAATAATAATAATGATAGGGGAAATAACAAGGGAAGAGAATACAACCGCTCACCACTAGCTGACCGATACCCAGCCCAACCCGAGCAGTGGTCTAGCCCTTTGTCGTGGTTTAAGCCTCACCCAGGCTAATAACTCATGAAGTTTTACTCACTCACTCACTCCCCTCTCTTTCTTCCCTCAGTCCTGGGGGGAATGGGGAGGAGAATCAAAAGAATGCAACTCACACAGGTTGAGATAAGAACAGTTTAGTAACTAAGGTATAACACAGATCACTACTGCTACCACCAGTAATAATAATGACAGGAGAAATACAAGGAAAAAGATTACAACTGCTCACCAAGCCCAACCCAGCCAGTGCACCCCCCAGCAGCGATCCCCCCACTGCTCCACGAGTAATAATACAAGAGAAATACAAGGAAAGACAATACAACTGCTCACCAAGCCCGAACCAGCCAGTGCACCCCCCAGCAGCAAACCCCCCATCCACCACCACACCCTTCCGGGTCTCTCCTCTCCGTTTTCACATCCTGGACATGACGTGCTGTGGTATGGAATAACCTCTTTTGTCAGTTTGGGTCAGGTGTCCCGTCTCTGCTTCCTCCCAGCTCCCCCTCCTGCTTGGCATAGCATGAGACTCAGAAAGTCCTTGGCCAGACAAAACACTGCCAAGCAGTAACTGAAAACACTGCTGTTATCAGCGCTGCTCCCAGGCCCCAAAATCAAAAACACAGCGCTGCACCAGCTACCAAGAAGGAGAAAAATGACTGCTGCTGCTGAACCCATGACACTCTTCCAGGTAACTGCCCCCAGTTTATATACCAGGCATGATGTGCTGTGTTATGGAATACCTCTTTGGTTACTTTGGGTCAGGTGTCCTGTCTCTGCTTCCTCCTGGCTTCACCTCATCCCTGGCAGAGCATGAGGCTCAGAAAGTCCTTGGTCAGAGCAAACATTCAAAGCAGCAACTAAAAACATTGGTGTTATCAGCACTGTTCCCAGGTTGAAAGTCAGAAACACAGCACTGCACCAGCTACTGAGAAGGAGAAAAAAAATGACTGCTACTGCCGAACCCAGGACAGATACGGAGGTTCACAACTGTGTACAACAGAGAAGACATGGAAAGAGTGCAGGTAAGGTGCTAAAGAGATCTGTGATGGGTAGTCATAAAAGACTTCAATGCAACTCTCACAGAGACACACTTCCAGTTGTATCCGAAGAGGAAATGAGCCACTGTCTCCCCACCCAGGTGGAATACATGCAAGCCACTTTTTATCACTCCACCCAGGGAATTGGAGTTGCTGTCCACTGTAGATAACAAGGGTGTTGTATGCATTCTCTGCACTATTAAGGGAACTTCCTGTATTACAAGAAAAGAGGAGGTTCAAACTAAAAGGAATGTGATGTGGAATAGGAACTGAGAATAAGAGTCAGGTGGGAAACAGGGAGGGTGCCTTGTGAGATGCTAGAGACACACCTCTGGGAGTAAGTCTCACTCTGGTCTCCTCAGAACAGCAGAGATTTGCAGCACACAAGTCTTGTGGAATTGCAGAAAATTGTAGGATCTGCTCTTTTGCTGTAGATCAGACTCCTGATACTTCTCTGCTATAGTTGTGTGGTCAACATCTTGTATGTGATTTAATTGACGCTGTTAAAATTAAGAAATATTTCATAACAAGGTGCTGACAAAAAAAAAAGTCTGAGTTTGGTGACACCATCTGTATCTACAGAGCACGAGATAGCCTATACATCTTTCTTTTACTGGATTTTTGACTTGAAGTTTTAGGCAAGAATCAAGTCCTACAAGAGCTGAGACGGTAAGATGTTATGTTACACGTGCAGCAAGCCTGGAGGGCAGAGGCACGCCTGACTGCCTTTCCCAGTGCTGTGTACTTCAGAAATGGAGAGTTCCCTACTGTGGATTTGTTGGTGTGGTGGCAAAACAACCTCTAGTTTTCAGTAATCCACCATGAAAGCAAGCAGGACTCTGGAGGAATCCTGCTTTTGTGTATTTCCTAAGGCTTGTATATTGTGAAATGTTTTATACAAAGTAGTTTTCTGGTACTCAGCTGGGTAAGCTTTGTTTTCTGTGTATTTCTCTTTTTCCTTCACTGACAGCAAGGAGAGATTTTGAAGACTGTGTTCTGGAAAAACCTTCTTTCTTCTATTGTGTTTCCCTCAGGATTTTCACTAACTCTTCTTATCATTGCCATTTTTTGAAGCTCACAGCATGATAGACCTGCCTTCCATTTGTTTGGTCCTTTTGATTTTTAATGCAGGAGTAGCATTAATCAAATCAGTTGCTCAGGCAGCAGAATCTGTCCAGGCTTTGTCCTTTTCCCATCCCAAACTGGATATAGCACTGCTTAACCAAATTCTCAGAAGAAAAATGTCACAGAGCCCCAGTCTCTCTCTTGCCTTTAGAAAGTGCAAAATATAGTGACCCTTCTAAGGACTTGGTAGGCATGTTAGAAGAAAATAATGTTATATTCCTGAGACAGCTGGAGATATGTTTTATACTCCTACAGTGTATAAATTATAGATCCATTACAAAAGATTTACCCAATTTGTGTTTCCAAAGAACTTTATTCCTTCTAAAAGCACTATGAGACTATAACCATTTTGGACTTTTTTTTCATACAGTTTGTGAACATGCTGTAGGAAATTTTGCTATTCTCCTCTTGTATATGGGTACAGAAGGCACCTAAAAATCTTCCATATTTTAAGTTCAAAAAAAACATTGGCTCACAAAGGCATCGTTGATTCTTATGAGATTGTAGAATTTCTTCATTGGTACTTTTCAGAACAAGTTCAGTCCTCAAATGTATCTAGGCTTTGGTGTTCTGCAAACAGTTCAGTTTAAGTAAGGCAATAATTTGTATGGTTTGGTTGGAGGCTGAATTAGAAAGTTTTAGCCATAAAGTATACTACTTGCGTACTTTGAATGATATATTAAGCTATGCTCTTTTTCTTTATGCTATTTAAACAGTGCTGCTTGCCAGCCTGTAGTGTCCTTTTCAAATGACCTTTCTAGTAGAACATGTTGTATTCTTTGAAAAGTCCAATTTAATTTGAAGGCTTCTCTGTGCACATTGAAGAGAATTCCATTATTTTTCTTAAGGAGAAGTACCTTATATTTTGCTAAGTTATGCCCAATTCTGCGAGAAGGTACAGACTTATTTAATAAATCAGTGTATAATATTAAGAATACACATAAGTCTTTCCACGATCGAGATTAAATCTAACTCTACAACCCTTGCTAAAAGTGATTATCTCCTAAAGAAGCAGACTCAGGAAAAACAGGAGAATTTATTATGTGATATGGAGAAGTAATCTTAATTAATATTTGATAATACTGAAGTACTAAGCTGAAAAATGTACACTTTTTGCAAGAAAGTAATTGGAAGGCTAAAGTTATGCACTACAGTTAATGTGATATTATGATTTATTTTATGTATTCTAAACCAGGTATAAACTTTGTTTCAGAAAAAAAATCATGTATTAGGATTAATCTACAAGACCTTTACTCGAGCAACTAACCCAAATAAAATCTGCAGTGCATTTTATGTGTAAGTGCTCATCACTGGGTATAAAGGGCTCATGAATAAATCATAGTAAGATACACTTTCATGACATTATAACATACTAGGTTTTTTCCTGCGTGAAATTGTAGAAGAAAGGTTACTATGGTAACAGAAGACTCATCTGAATGATTGTATGTCAATTGCTGAGCATTTCTATGCCTGGCTTTTCCAGTGTACCTTTCAGTTTCAAACTAAAATTTTAAAGCTACGAGAGATAATGACCGAAAAGTAGAAGTCTCTCAAACAAAAAAGCAAAAAGAGATGAGAAAAAAGCAAAAAGAGATGACAAAAAAGAAAAAAGTGATTAAACTTTGTGCCATAACTGCCTCTCTATGGAATCTGTTTTTCAAAGTAAAATAAAATTAAAATCAGATTTGTCAGCTAGTAATCTAAACATTTCAGAGCGTTCGTTGCTCCAAGCTAGTTTTGCAAAAATACACAAAATAGTATCTACTTCTGAAGAAATCTGGCCTTCCTTAGAGCAATTGAGTTAAGAGGAATTCTTCAGGAATTCTAGAATATTGTTACTATAAAGCTGCAAGAATTCCAGCTCAAAGTAAGATGAAAATGGTATGCGTACAACAGCTGCTCATGGCACAGGAATATTAGAATAGTTATGACTAGAATGCATCTGAGTTCTCAAACCCAGGTTTCATTACGTAATTTGAAGAAAGACTTTGTCTTTCAGTTTCAGTAACTGGTACTGAAGAAGGCAAGGTCAGATGCTTGCCTTACTACTCAAAGCCTGGGTTTCCAAGTTCTGGAAGGAAATCTGCTATGTGGATTAGAATAGGACAATTTTCATGCTCTTTACCCTGAAGTTTCAAGCCTTGTGAACCGTGTAAGGTGTCACTGAGTTGGGAATCTTCAGTCTGTAGTTCTCAATGATTCTAGACTTGGTAAGGATTAAAGCTAAAATACAGCATGGATTTAATGTTGAATTTCTAAAACTAAATACTGTTGGTTTTGTAACTACTAATTATAACTACTGTTGATATTTAGTGTGGTACATTCTCAGCATTCTGCTCAGGAAATCTTAAAAGTTTTGATTCTGGATCCAAATTGAATTTTTATTTTTCCCAGAAATCTGAAGTTGAAATTAAGATTTTCAAAGGGTTCATCAAAGCAGAAGGTTCATGACTGTAAGTTCATCTTGCGTGCTTAACTTCAGAGAAGATGTATTAGTGAAATGATTTGGCCTTGATATTTAAAGTAGGATTCTGCCAGCTGCTCTTCTGCTTCCTCTATTGTAAAAGATAGGATTGCATTGTTATCTGAGTGAGTTGAATGTACACTCTAGAATGCCAGTTTGTAATTAGTGTATCACTACTGGTGAAAATCAGCCCTGAACTCTTAAACATTGTGTGCATACCCTCCAGTTGTGTGGTTCTAAACTGTGTGGTACTCTACAGCTGCTAAAACCTGAAATAGTTTAAAGATCTTCTGTGTGTGTGCACATCAGCTTCAGGAGCTGCAGTGTTTCCAGTGTGGACAGAACCTTGTTTTGAACCAAGGCCTGAAGAATTGATGCTTTAAAGCTCCCACAGATCCAGGGGTTCCCTTGGGAGACAGCCATCTCCAGCTCTTGGGCGCTGGAGATGCTCAGACTGGCTTGGGATATTAATATCACCAGACCTTTTGCTGTTTTATTACACATGCTGCAGTTCTGTCCTCTATTTGTTCACAACTCCTCCTCACCTTTGCGCTTACTTTGAGAAGGAGAAATTTTTACCAGCTTCCTTAGATGTTAGTAACTGCCAGAAGCTGATCCATCTTCTAAGTAGATGAAGGAAAGGGTTAACAAATGAACTACAACTTCTGCATTCGCCCGAAGCAATATCTGTGTACCTGGATGCTATGCCTACCTTCTTGGAGGGGTGTGAGATGTAAAGAAATAGGGATGAATGTAGATGCTATCTTCATGTTAGCTGGAACAGCTGAAACTGGGTTAAGTCTCTGGTGTAGAGATTATTGTCCTTTCAAAACTATTGGATCAGCTGCTTGTGAAAATGGTGCCAAACCTTCTGTCAATGAAGTGGGTGGCTTAGCAAGTTTGAACTGAAGGGTTTTGCTTGTTTTGCTCTTTATCTTTGTGATGGATGTATTTGTAATTGGTGTTTTATTTAAAAGGAAGTAAAGGTACATTTTGAATAAAATAATTTAGCAGTTATATGAGCAGATCTGATGTGGGAAGGTAACAACCGTACTGAGGTACGCAGCTAACCTGTCTCAAGGTTATTTTGGGAGTGCACATCTGTTTACATCTTCAGAACTGTCTTTATGATTTGCAGACTCAGTCTAGACCAGAGCACCACTTTCTTTATATTTTGTGCAATTACTCAGTTTCATTCAGTCAAGTTGCATGACTGGGTACACTATGTTTGCACCTAGAATATCTTCTTAGGTCTCAAATGCCACACTTTCCAAAATCCTAGGAAATTCTAATCATCATTTCATTAGCAGGTCTAGAGCAACAGGTGAGTGAACCTCCAAGCATGCAATTTGGGTAAGTATTAACTTTAGAGATGCCTTCATAAGAATAAAATGTCTTGGCTGATATGTCTTTCCACATGATTCACAAAGGTAAATATGCTTTTTAAAATCACATTTTAAAAGTACATTTAAAACTGTACATTCAGCAGAATACTACAGACTAGGAATCTCAGAGCAGTTGCTGTAAAATAATATTGGTGACCAAAGGAGAAAAGTGGGAGATGGAAGAAGTGATTTGGCTGAGCTGCTCCTGTTTTTTATGACCTAACATATTTTATTTCTATTTGAAGAAAAACAGAAATATAAATATTGCTTTTTCAAGAAGAAGGTGAAAATCATTACATCAAAAATTAATTTGGCAGAGTTGTATGTTAGTGACTGAAGTTCACCGCATAGCATCATTATGTCCCCAGGAGACCAGGGCAAGTGACTGGTCCCCTATATTCACATTGGTCATATCCTGTCTGAAATGCTGGGATAAGCTCTGGGCCTTCCAGTACACAAGAGACTAACTGGAATGAGTCCAGTGAAGGGCTGTTAGGATGAGTAAGAGAATGGAGCATATATTATATGAGGAGAGGCTGTGATATGTAAATATATGTGTGGGAAAAATGGGAGAAATTAGAGACCACCTCCCCCCAGTCCCCTAAAATTTTATTATAACATTAAGGAAACCTTAGAGTATAATGCAGCTGCTGTGTATTACTATGGAGAAGCCTGGACAGATACAAGGGCCGGCCTCCTACAAGGTCAGGAGGAACAACACTGCTGAACAAAGAACTGATAGTGAGAGGAGGATTTGCCCTTGTGTAGGTGGATTAAGAAGCAGAGCTAATGGATCTGTAATCAGGAAAGAATATCCTTAAAGCCTGGTACAGCACATGGGCATCGTTAACATGCAGCTTCACATGTCAGCAAAACATGAGTAGGGCGTCCTTTTGGTGAAAATGATGTAACCTTTTGGAAATTAACTGACCACACTGTACATTGGTGGGAGGGTTACGGGGAGCTACTAACCTGAATCAAGTTGTATAAATGCGTGAAATTAGGAAAAGGAAAGCAGGGAAGACTCCACTGAAACTTCTGGGATCAGCCAATGTGCTGAACCTGTCTTCTCTCCCATAGGGACAGCTATTGGGTAAGAACTTTCTCTTATGCATGCTAAGTAACTGACTACTGCTAACTGTTATTAGTCATTATAGTCTGTTTGTGTATCACTTCAAGCTTGTTTTTGCAGAAAGTCCCTATCACCAGCAATCTCTGAAGCTTAATTTGTCACGATTTTATGTTAATAGAGAGTGTTATTCTGTAAACGGTTAGTGTTAGTCCTTTGTGGGTGCTAGCAGTCACTGGCAATGGGTAACATACTCAGATAAAGTAGCAGACCTGCTGAAGGGTCCCTCTGATGCTGTTGGCGCATTTCCCTGAACAAGTCAGTTGAATCTCTCTCCGATCCAGCAGGACTGTTCATTGAAGGGTCCCTGTAATGAGATGCTGACAGACTGCTTGGGCACAAGGGTCTTGGCTTTACTGAGATGTTGGCAGACAAATCAAATGCTAGAAGTTGAGAAAATCTGCCCCCCTTTCACATGACAATATGTTTTCATGACTTGAGTGCAAACCTGTTTATGTTTGGGTTGTTTTGGGGTTTTTTTGGCTTTTTATTCCTCTAGTTCTAGAGTAAGATTATTATTTGGAATATGCCTCCCTACCGCATGCTTTTTTTCTTCTCTACTTTTGCTAAGCATGGTCCTAAGATGCCTTTTGTTGTGCATGAATGATCATCTGGGAGACTAGGGTAAGACAACTAGGCTTGCCAGGTAGCATTTTAAGGCACCCGCTTCCCTATAACTTCACCAAGGCAGAAATGACCAATGTCACAGGTTTTACTCTTTGATGTCAAATAGGGCTGGGAGAGAACTGTGGTCTCTTGTCAACACATTGTTTCTAGTGATTTTTCTAGTGAAAAATGCATGGCTTTTCTCTGCAGCTGTTCCTGCTATTGGCAGGGCACTTGAGCAGGGTGTACTAGAAAACTAAAGGAGAATCAGAGCTTGGAGCCAAGTCCTGTCCCGCTCTCATCCACACTGTGTTATTAATCGTTAAGCTGGTAGCACAATTACCAGTGAGGTTTTGGCTCAGGTTATACTCAGGGATCATAGCATGATTCCCACCTCAGTTTTTTTAGGTTAGTGAACATGTCACAGCACTGCAAGGTTCCTCCTGGACTGAAGTATTTCTGAATTTGGCTAGAGATTGTTAGATCATTCATTGTAAGCCTGTAAGCTCACACTATAAGATTTTTTAAACTTTATTATTATTTTTATTTTGTATATTCTCTTTTCCAAAAAGCAATGCTGGAATAGTCATAAATATTTGCTAAACCATTTTGTAAATAAAATCTGCTGAAGGCTGGTTGGGTGCAGCTTTCCTTCTTATTTTTTTTTTCCCCAGCTATTAATACTCTGTTGATTATATGAAACATAGGACTCATGGCCAAGTACTAAAACTCTTTTGTTCCAGGCTGATATCTTAACAGTTAAAAAGGAATGCACACCTAGTACGAATTTGGACCAAATAATTAATTCGCACTAAAACGCTTTTTAAACTGATCAGTGCTTTTGTGGGTAATCTGGAGGCTGTCTAAAAACTTGCCAAAACTGTGTGTTTGTGACCCTGGGAGTTAACAGCAGGGACAAGCTGCCCCACTTAATTGCAAAGATGTTCATGAATTTGCCTTCGATTGTTCAGCTCTGCTGTAATTACTGCAGCGGTTCGAGTCTTCTGCTCTTGTAGTAGCTCTTGTCTGTTTCATTTCATGCCTGTAACATTAATTTTACATGATGGAATACTCTACCAATGCTGCCTCCTGGGATTTTATCTGACCTCTAATTGGCAGGTGATGAGGTTTTTTGAATCCTGAAAAAACCTTGAAGCCTATTTTATAGTGTGGATTTATAATGCTTCCTGCAATTTGACCACATATTGATTAAATTGTTTAATTTGGATTTAGTATTATCTTGTATGTTCCTTTTCCTATCAGAATGCACCAGCCAGATATTAATGTGGAATAAAAATAATGAAGAAATATGTATATTTTATAGTGCATCTATAATACCCACTATTTTTTTGATAAAGAAACAGCAATTCTGAGAATTTCTTGAAACATCCCAGATCAGTGGGAACCACATTAATCTTCAATCTTTATTCACAGAGAAATTTTTAGAGTGAAAGATTAGTAGAGTTAGGAAAAAAAAAAACCAAAACAAAACCAAACCCATACTTATATATGTATTTGGCTGATGCTACTTTACATAACAGAAATGATGCCAAACTTGTGTGCCAAAAATGTATTAAATGCTCATTGAAACAAAAAAGGAGAATGGTGGAGAACTGAAACAGATATTCATGGCTGCTCTCCTTCCTGTTTTGTGAATGTACCTTGGAAGTCGTATGTACCTTGGAAGTTGTATGGTATACAGTGTATCTAACCCTACTGTATTGTAGGCTGTATTTCCTGAATGTAAATCTAGAGCTCAGTGAAACTTGGTTTTCAGTTCTTCTGTCACATTTATTATGAAGCAGAAAGAATATTTTCATCTGATGGCCATTCTGCAGAAGAATGAATATTGAATACATGTAACATAATAGATATTATGTGTATTTCTCAAGTATGTCACACATACATATAAACACATCTATATATCTGTGTGTGGTAGTGGTTATGCAAGGATTCTAAACTAAAGTTTTTTATCTTAAAACTACGCTTAGGAGGTTCTCATGTGTACGTCTGGAATCTTAAGGGTAATATGAGTAAGTTAAAACTGACTAGCACAGAAGTCTGTATAGCCAAATTATTTATTTTTGAAATATAGATTAAATAATGTTAGTCAAAGACTTGAGAGTGAATAGTGGGTTTTTTTCTTTTTTCCTTTTATTTTTTTTCCTTTTTTAATCCCCCTGCCTCCCTCCCCATGGTTGAGTTTTGATTAGGGAGGCAGCTATTTGAGGAGGTAACCATATAGCTTATGTATTCATGGTTTCTATATTTGCAGTATCCCTCCCTGATATATCCTTTCTGACTTCTGTGCTGTGAAAACAAAACTTTAGAACCAAATTAGATTTCTTGGTGCTGCCAGAATGTAGATCAGCGAGAGGGCTTGAGACGTGGGAGGGAGTAGTACAACAGAGTGGAGAAACATGAAGAAAGGAAACATCCTTGTCTGTTCTGGGGGCATGATGTCACCTCTAACAGCCTCACATTTTTGAGTAGCTTGTTTTTTCACCCAGAAGTGAGTTCAAAAATAAACACAAAATGATTAACTAAAAGTCTTCAAGATAACTGTTTAACCTGTCCTTTACTCATGCAATCTCTCTTCTAGTTAGACAGAAAATATAAACCATAGTGTGTGTCATATTAACAGGTATTTCTGATAAAATATTGGATATGGACTACAATATGTGTTAAGGTCTATTAAATTAGCCTCCACTTGCATGTATTGATTTGAAACTTCTTACTTGAAGCCCTTGAAATAATTTTCAAATTCACTACTTCTTGGTGATTATAAATAAAAAGCAAATGATTTATGTATTATCAAGAAGGATTATGAAAAAATGAGAGACCAGAAGCAGTTATGTATTTTCATTTTAAAAATTTATATCAAAATATATCCCATCTCAGCCAGCAAATTCCAGGAAGAAGAGATCAAAGCAAAAGAATAGCATAGGACCAGAAATAGAAGGAAATTAATTTTAAATAGGAAATTTTCCTTAGCAGCACCTTACTGCTTAAAAATGTCTAAACCAGGGGACCAAAAAACTTTCATAAAATCCACTCCCCCTTACAGTCTGTAGAGAATGTCAAGTAATTCTGTAGATAGTATACACAATTTGCATATATTTTTTGCATATATTAACAGGAGAGTTCATCCACCTCACCTTGTCTAAATTTGACTAAATCACATACAGTTTTTACACACAATTCTGTTTTCTCCCCTTGGTTACATGTCCTTTTGACCATGAATTATTTTATTGCCTTTGTAGCTGAATGTAGTTTTTGCACGCATGAGCTGTTCTAATAATTAAAGTGTTTCATTGTATGTTGCGAGTAAGATGTTATTAATAGCTAAATATTATAAACAGTCATGCGAGAGAATTAAGCAAAAAAACCCCAGCAGTTTCACATCTGGGCAGAAAGCCTTCTATCCTGCAAAAAAGAGAAATCTGAAGTGTTTTCTTTTTTCACATCAGCATGAATTAACAATTTTTAAATTACTTTTGTCAGCAAACAGAAGTTGCCTGAGCTGTGATTTGGATTCCATTACTTCTCTGTGTTGAAGACAAAAAGGGCACGAACTGCAATTTTGAAAATTTGGAAGGGCACTCTGGCTCTTCTCTTTTCCCCAGCTGTGGAGGAGACAAAGAAGTAATATTGAAGTTGTTTTCCAAGACACACAAAACATTTTTCCAGGCAAGCTTCACCCTCTCTCTCCTAAAAAATATCAAGGAAGACAAGTCCTAGGCAAGCCAGTAGAAACCCTTCCATTAACTTCAGTGAAATTTGTATCAAACCAGAAACAAGAAATATCATCTAGCTGAAAATGGAGGCTTAAATAATGTGGCACTGAAGTACTCAAGTAGTAATTTTATGTTTAACATTGCTTCTCTAAGTAAAAGTAATTTTTAATTAGTACAAGTAGTAAAGGAACTGGACATTGTTCTAACTATTAGGATTTGTAATTTGAATAAGAAAGATTTATGTGAGAAATTGAACACATCTTTTGTTTTTTTCATGCTTCCTTCAGGAAAGCGTTCCATGGAATCACTTGAGTGAGGTGCAGAGTTTATGTGAAAATGTTTTTTAATTGAGTCCTGGGTAACTGAACAGCACACGGCCACAGTGAGAACAAAAATTCCTGGAATGGGAAGTCTCTTGTGGTTGTGCACATTGGAGGAACAGTAGAAGTTTCTATAGATGTCTTCGTAGGCTGATTGAGTACAGATTTCTTGTGGAACTCATCTGTGCTGCTTAATGTCATCATTTAATGTAGGAACTAGTTTATAATGTCTTGGATCTTCAAAAGCCCATGTCATGTTCAATGCATTATTTGAGGTAGATGGACCCTCAGATAATTCAGTGTTTCTGTGATTATGTCTTTTGCCTTTGCTTCTAAGACAACCAGCCATCTTCAGTACCATTTCTATTTTACAGAAGTAAAAATATCTCCATTTTAAAAATGTGCTTATGCAGATGTAGATTGTATAGCATAATATACATTTTGTGGGTGACAAAGAAAATGCTCTTGTTAAGGAAGTATGGGTCAGAAATATAACTGTCCAGAGCAATGCTGGACCATTATTTGAATATACAACAGCCGAATTGTTGGAGATGTCAGCCATTGATAAACATGTTTCAATGTATTTGATTTTTATTTTGTGCTTGATATAGCAAAATCAATTTCATCTTAGACAAGGCTCATTATTCTGAACTGATGGCAAAGTTACTAATGCAGCTCCAAACTCAATGCCAGTTTTCTTAGGGAAGAAAAAAAGTCACTTCTCCTCACTCCTTCACAAGGCCAAGACATTTCAAAGACAGTTTTACTCCTGTCACAAGTTAAATCTGTAAAAATCATGGTGGCATCTTTGTATGCATAGGCCAGTTTAGGGGAATCAGAACAAATTTTTCCTTTCATTTTATAAATGCAGCATTCTTCTTAATCAGCAGAGGTAGTCTACTGATGTATCTGGATTCTGCTGCAGTGAGGAAGAAATTGTTTTCCAGCTTTTTGCTCAGATGAACATAGATGTTTTTACAGCATTTTGTAATGAAATACTTTAGCAAAACCCAGTAGCCATTATTTGCACCTACTTTACTTGAGGATAGACAGAAAACCTCATGCTTTTATCACTGTTTTAGTCCACTTATAATATTTTGGTTATTTTAGGAACTTCTGTACAGTAGATTGTAGTGTGGGTACAAGTCCCTAAGGCATGAGGTGCTGCTTAAAGAACGACACAGAGCACAACATTTTGGTAATGTGATCTGTAAAAAGTCATGTCTGCAGGGGCTTAACTTCAAGGATGTAGGAATTCCAAAGCTTTAATGTTTGGAATCTTTGGAATTTTTCATCAGCCATACCAAAATCTTAACAGGCTGTATTTATTCTTTGTACCTGTGTAAAGAACATTTGTAGATACCTATGCTAACACAGAATAATGTGCATGCAGAACCAGAGCTGCATCTAAACATACCACTGTGTTTCAGTGGGAAAAAAATTGAAAAAATTAAATATTGCAAACAAAACCTGTGTGGTGGGGATGGAAGGCTGCTTTTTAGTTGCTGAGTAGCAGTTCATTTCATATGTTAGTTAGGGAGGAATGAGCAACTGTTGGGCATTCATTTACAGTCCTGCTTCCTCCTGTTAAAAACTGACAGAAAAGCACACATTCACTTGTCCAAATCGGTTAGTTTTCAAAAGCTGTATGTATAGTTATGCCAAATACAATGAAAAGAAAACTTACAAGAGAAGCAATTCTGACAAGGAAACTCATTCCTGAGGTGCTTACAATACAAAACCTTCTCTCTGGTTTTCATTTTGCAAATCCAGACCATGCAGGTCTGGAGTGCCTCCTGAAAGATGTGAACCTTCAAGTCCAGAGAAAAACTGCGTGCTTAAACATGCCTGGGAGAAATACTAAAAGATGTATTGCAATCTTGTGTAGTTCTGGCTGTAAGGGAATAGTGATTGAAATGAGGCATCCAGTCATTAGCATTCTTTGGAGAGTCATTTTCCATATGATGCTCCTTCTAATGTAGAAGTAGCCTGTCATTTGGGGGCACGCAGTACAAACCTATTTCTGGTTCACTGGGCCAAATTTGCTTTGACCGTGATTAAGGTGCAAATCAGTGCAAATACTCTATGAAAACCCAGGATTATTTGCTGGGTTGAATTTAGTCACTTTGCTGCCACTGCGTGTTTTAGTTTATTTTTGTCTGTCTCTTCAGGAGTGGTTTAGCAATCTAGAACATTTGCTGAGTTGGTGGTCAATAACCTGGCTGACCTACAGTCAGTCCTTCAAGACTTTGGGTATTAAGTACCTGCAAATCAGTTCCAAACTTCGGTAGATGAACTCTAGCTTTTCTTTAGTGGAAAAAAACCAATAGCCTTTTATCTGTCTTTTCAGTTCTTGAATATATTCAAGGTTCAATTTTTAGCCTGTTACAGACCAAGATTAATTAAAGCACAAAACTGGAAACTGTAGGCTTTTAGCCTACTCAGTAGTAGATCCTCTTCAGCTTCATCAGCTGGATTTATATGTCTACCTTTGGGACTTTAATGACACTACTAATTTTAGAGTGCTAGTTACCCTTGGCAAATTCCTTGCATTTCGGAGGGAGCTGTCAGAATATTTCAAACACTTAAACTCATCAGATTCTAAATAATCTTTTGGTGGTACCATCTCTCACCACTGATACTACAGGATACCTAGGATGATGGGATCAGGTGCTCAGGTCACTCAGCTTAGCACCAGTTGTGGTCAATGTTCCTGTGAATGAGCTTTCCGAGTTCCCTGCTGGCAGTTGGGTAGTCTGGTGCTGATATCCTAGTCTGTCTTATTCCTTGCTGCTGTGTGGATTTTGCTCAAAGATTTCTAATGCACAGGTGGAAAGTATTGAGTCACTTTAGCAGTCTCACCTCAGCTATGTCTCTGGGAATAAAAAAGAAAAATGAACCATAGTACCTCAGTTGCCATCACCTCCCTAAGCTCTTCAGAGCAGTGTTACTTACTGTTAGCATTTTAAGATCAATTTGTGTCATAAAACACCACTGTGTGACTACTAAATTTTGGCTTTGTAATAGCAGTCATTATGCGATATTTGTCGGGTCATAATGGTTTTGCATATATATGCTACTGTGGCTTATTGATACTTTTTCATTAGCGGGGCGTTTTGGCAAGTGAAGGGATGGTTATTAGTGATATTTTCTGTTTCTTCTAAGTAGTTCACAGGGAAAAAAATCAAGAACTCGCTGAGAAAGTAATTATAAGTCAGATATTTTAATAAGGCTACGAATATGTGTTGTTTCCTCAAACATTCATGAGCATAAAAAAGTAAGTTCAACTTGTCATACAATTAGTTCTTCGGGAGAACAAATACACGGGCGTATTTCAATATGTTTTGGAACTGTTGAAGAATTTAACTATTGGTTTGTGAAGGCTCAAGGATTTCCACATTTCATTATGTATCAGGAGGATTTCCTGAATGTAAACAGAAGGAGTAATTAGCAAAAGCATATAAGGGAAGAGAACAGAAAAGTCTTAGTCCTGACCTCACCAAAATGTTTGGAATTTGTGATGAGAGTAGTAGCTGATTGAAAAAATAACTGGTTTATGCTATGGTAGTCTTTGTTCTTCGATTTTTGTTCTGAGGGAACAAATAGATTATTTTTTAAGAGATACAATAATCTATATTTGATGTCTACCACTGACTTTTTAAACCCTACTGAATTTCACTTCATTAATTTTATACATACACTAGAAATCTAATATTGTGTCTTAAATCCCCTAATGATCATCACGAGCACAGTATTTTACAGCTTTATTTTCTTACAGCTTTAGTTTCTTACAGCTTTTACTGTATGCTTTAGTCTTTCAGCCGAAACATACAGTATATAATAGCATAAGTATTAATCTCTATTTAGTGTCACAATAAAGTATTTTGTAGCAACTATTTTTATGTTAAATGTTTGCAATTCTCCAAATTTGGAATTGGCTTCCTAATAGCTTATAAAATTACAGATTAATGATTTCACACACTATTTATGACCTGCTCTATCCATGTCACTCTTTAGAATAGAAAGCATTTTCTCTGAAGGTTAAAAAGTAAAGCATTTTTCATTTGAAATTACATTTTGTTCTGTCAACTACTTTTTCCGGATAAATATAATTTTCTTACTGAATGTAGAAAGATTTTTTTCTTCTCCTTGTAAAAAAAAATTTGTTTTGGTTAAACCAAAAGAAACTTTCCTCTTTTTGTCATCTGGATTATAGCACTTTTAAAATGCTAGAGGTAATCCTACTTTTATAAAAAATATTCAGATGGATGACAAGAAAACATTGTCTATTTTGTGGTGAGGGCTGAATGTCAGTAGTGGCAGTATATGATTTTTGATTCATAACATACAACTCTAACAAATTCATAACTTAGATTTTCCCAATGTATTTGTTATATGGAACCAAGCGACTCCATGATTTGATCAATTACCTTTGACCTCTAATGTTTCCATCAAGAAAGATTGCCTGGATTTTTTTGAGGCTTATGAAAATAAATTATCACAGAATCATAGAACAGTTTGGGTTGGAAGGGACCTTAAAGATAATCTGGTTCCAATTCCCCTTTCCATGGGCAGGGACACCTTCCACTAGACCATGTTACTCAAAACCCCATTCAACCTGGGCTTTAATGGATCATTTTCAATGTGTTTCTATACGTCTTTTCTTTACAAATACAGGCACAAATGTACATAAACAGGAAGAAAAATGCTATTATAAGAGCCATACTTGAAAATTTTTTTCCACAAAGTTTCCATTTAATAACTTAAGATGGATCATTATTTTACCACATATTGAAAAAAAAGTTATGGTAACAGCAGTTCTGAAGATTAGAGCTTTTAATGACTTTCTTATTCTGTACATATAGCATTAAAACACAATTTAAACTATTATGCAATAGGTAAAATTTAAATTGCAGAAATGCTGTGAAAATACTGAGACAAATTCTCAGCATGTGTGAAAGAGCTAATCAATGAATTTATACTCACCTTAAACTCAAAAAAGACAGCTTTGTACTGGGAGCAGGGTTTCTGTCACAGGGGAAAATTCAAAAGCATCTCCTAGAAATAGTACTGTTTATGACCCTTTATATGCAAAAGAACATTTTAAATATTCACATGGTATTACTGTGATTCATTTATAATGGATGCCATTTTTTATACTCATATGACACAGTAGTGCCCACAGATGGATGTCTGCAAATATTAATACGTTTGTTAATGATTACAAAAAATACCTAAATCTTAGCTCAAAGAGGAATTCTGTCATGACTGAAATGAGAACCAAGTATTTTATTTACTTTGGTAGAGCCAAGAATTAATATAAAATGCTATTTAGTAGTTTTCAGTAATTTTTTGGGGGGGAAAAATAATGTGAACTCTCTTTTTTTTATGGTTATTCAATCTTGTAGCTCATGGTTGCTGATGCAGAAAGTATTGAAAAGAAACACATACCATACAATAAATGGGAGTCCCCTTAACTGTGTAATCTATTTAAACAATTTGTCAGGAATTTGCACGATGATTGGAGGAGCTGATGCATCCAAACTGACAGCAAGAGGCTAGAAGTTCATAGAAATGCATCAGATGGCATTTAAAAAAATGCTAATAAGGAGCAATGTCCCTCCCCTCCTCCTGCCATATTTTGGGATGCTCAGTACATCACAGCAGTCATTTATACTTTCATTAAGGCTGGAAGGTGGAGGGTATTGCCAGCTTGATCTTTCCTGATTTTGCTTGTGACCAAAACTCTGTTTAAAAATGCAGAATATGGTTAGTCTTATTAATGACTTTGTACTTCTTTATGTGCTAAAAAAAATAATTATGTGGGAATTTGAATAATTCATGGCTTGAACATCTCTAACAAAGAAATTCTTTTCATGAGTTCTTCTATGTTGTAAATTCACCATATATTCATGACTGTAGAGAAGAAATCCCCTAACCTTTTTCACTTTAAGTGACTGTAAGGTGATAATAGTCCTGAATAACCACAAATCTAAACCCACTCACCTCATATCCTTCAATCCCCTCCCACTTCATATCCTAAAATCTAAAATTCATTGAGAATGTGTTCCTAAGTAAAATAATTACAAGAAGGATGCAACTCTGAGAAGCCTGATTCTTAGCCATCAGCTGTAAAGTTTATGCAGGAAGGCAGCTGCTTTTTATTTTAGTCTTGCTTTGAAACTCTTGCAGTGTGTTATCAAATGTCTTAAAGGACTAGATGAAAAATGTGAGGACTTACTCCAACCAGGGTGACAAGGTGTCATGGGTTCAGCAGCAGCAGTCATTTTTCTCCTTCTTGGTAGCTGGTGCAGCACTGTGTTTTTGATTTTGGGCCTTGGAGCTGTGCTGATAACAGCAGTGTTTTCAGTTACTGCTTGGTAGCGTTTTGGTCTGGCCAAGGACTTTCTGAGTCTCATGCTATGCCAGGGAGGAGGGGAAGCTGGGAGGAAGCAGAGACAGGACACTGACAGAGTCAGACCCAAACTGACCAAAGAGGTTATTCCATACCACAGCACGTCATGTCCAGGATGTGAAAACGGAGAGGAGAGACCCGGAAGGGTGTGGTGGTGGATGGGGGGTTTGCTGCTGGGGGTGCACTGGCTGGGTTGGGCTTGGTGAGCAGTTGTACTCTCTTTCTTTGTACTTCTCTTGTCATTATTATTATTGGTGGTAGCAGTAGTGATTTGTGTTATACCTTAGTTACTAAACTGTTCTTATCTCAACCTGTGGGAGTTGCATTCTTTCGATTCTCCCCCCATCCCCCTGGGACTGGGGGAAGAAAGAGAGGGGAGTGAGTGAGTGAGTGAGTGAGTGAGTGAGTGAGTGAGTGAGCGAGCAAGCAAGCGACTTCGTGCGTTATTAGCCTGGGTGAGGCTTAAACCACGACACAAGGTGTGATCATGCATGAAAAGCAAGTAGGTACTTTTAACATGAGGAATATGTTAAATAAGAATATTAAATTTAACTGTTCAGGAGCTTATTTAAAATACCAGATGCTCTGTTTTTAACCTTTGGCTACTTCCCTTTTTGCTCCATATGTAGCTTCCCATTTTTTTCCTTATATAGAGATTTAGGAAGGATGTGATTTGTTACATCAAAAAAAGCATGCACCATTAGCTTAGACTGGGAAATAGCTCCATGCTGGAGGTGCAGTAAGAGGCTAAGGAGGGTGGGAGGGAAGCATATTTAGCCATAACGTAATTTGCACAAAGGTAAGTGGAAGCTGCTTTTTTTTTTTTTTTCTCGTGATACAGTTTCTCCCATGCTGTGCAAGTTAGAGTTACAAGGAATATTTTGCCTGATCGCTGTCTTGTTCTCTTATGCAGATCTGGTCCATCTCTCTGCCATGGACAGGTAATCAGTCCTCACTGATTCCTTTTTGCTCTGCTCAGCAGTTCTGCACTGGCTGATGATCCGCCTTCCAAAGCTATCTTCCTGTGAGAAAACCAGATATTTTTATTTGGTTTTGTGTTTTTTTTTCCTAAATAAAGAAAAAGCCAAAGGAAGAAAATGTTTTCCATTAGTGCAAGAATTCCTCTAGTCCAAGGCTGTGACTACCAACAGTGCTACCAAGTTAAAATGCTTCCAGCTGATGTGCCTTTAGCTTGTGATTTATTTGATAAAATCTTAATCCTATTTCCTGAGGTGAAAGGTTCCATGTCCTACACTTTGTATAATCAATTATCTAATTCTTTTAAACACTGATGTTTTGTGCAGCCACTACTTTATTGTCACACTATCCTGTTGAGCCTGGTGAAATGTGTACTTGCCAATTACACACTTCACATTTTTTTTTTTCTTTTCATAGACAGGCCATGTAAAATGCAGGGGTTTTATGAAATCTTGTGTCATTTGCTTTACAGAACAAGATGGTACAAGGATAATAAAGCAAATACCCAAAACACAATGTCAAAAAACAGCCTGTGTAGATTTCAGGAGGGAAGACCTCCTGAAGATTATACATCAGGATTGACGTCTGACATATTGTTCAGTATGTCTTTAGCTAAGGAACTTCTTTAGCTAGGGACTTGAAAAGATACAGAGTTCTTATACAACACCAGAATCAAGCTCACAAATCTATCAGAAAGTGATTTCACTTCAAAAAAGTCAATATCTTATTAAGTCACATATCTTTTGAGAAAAGTATTCTTCTACACATATCTAAACTCAGATTATAATTTCATAACAGTCATAATTCTAGGAATATTAACAACTGTATTTAAAACTGAATCTTTATTTCTTTTTTTTTTGCTTTTTTGTGTTAGATTTGGATTAAGGGTTGACATGACTAGTATCACTTTTCTAATTGTCAATTTACATCATATTTTAGTGCATGAAAGTTGAAATGGGCTTTGTTTTGTTTAGTCTGATGTCGTGGTTTAAGCCGTAAATTTCACTTCTCCCTCCTTTCCCCCCCCCCCCCCCCACTCTTATGGGGGGAAATGGGGAGAAGAACCGAAGAAAATGTAACTCCCACGGGTTGAGATAAGAACAGTCCAGTAACTAAGATACAATACAAATCACTACTGCCACCACCAATAACAATAATAATGACAAAGTAAATACAAAGGAAGAGGATACAACCGCTTCGCTGCCCGACCAAGCTGAGAGACCGTGTGGGAAACCCGTGAGAGCCCGCCCCAAACCACACACTTCCCAGTTCCTCCCCCCCCCCCCCCCATATCTACATCCTGGGCATGACGTGCTGTGGTATGGAATAACCTCATTGGTCAGCCCAGGTCAGGCGCTCTGTCGCCGCCTCCCCCAGCTCTCCCCTCCTTCCTGGCATAACATGAGACTTGGGGGGGGGGGAAGCCGAACCCATAACATCTGAGTAATGCGTGAATTATTGGACTTCAGCTCTTTCAAACCCAATTTTCTTAAATATGTAGCTATATTAACTTTTACAGTATAATACTAGAGACAAAGTAAACATTGCTAATTTAACTTGATGTGTTCACTTTATTCTTTCCTGGCAGTTCATAAAGGCAATTAATTCCTCAATGCATAAATAAAAAAAAATTAATAAAAATAAATTCTATGACAATGAACAATTTGCTACTTTGTGGGCACAGTCAAGGTCAATGAATTCTTGCCAAAAACTAGACAGCAACAGCAGGGAACTACCTCCTTTGGAGACAAAGTAATTTTGTTTTTGTACCTGAAAACTTAGGTATAACATAGGTTATTACTCATGCCAGCTGAAGTGAAACTGAATATTAAACCAGCTGGAAGAAAAAATAAAAGCATATATGTTTACTTTGGACTAGGGGTGTCTCTAGTTGCTTGTTTTGCCTCCTATCCTTTGTCGGCGGTTTTATAGGTTTCATCTTATCATCACTGACAGCTGTGTTTTTCTGTTATTATTGCTCTTATATTTCCTATTTAGTGACTGGAATTATTGTGCTCTTTAGTTTGGCAGAAAACAAGAATAAACATGGGAAGATTAACAGGTGTGTTTTAGAAAAAAGAGTTGAGATTAGGAGAGAAACAAAATGCCTTCTTTTCCTTCTCCTGTTAAGAAAAACCTGGCAGATGGGAAGGTGTTTATTATAATTCACTGTAGTAGCTAGTCTGTTATTGAAATGGTCATCTGACTGCAGTATGTCACAAAGTATTTGCACCTCACAGTGATGATGACAGGGCTCCATGAGGCACATTAAGAGCTCTCTGTGTGTGATCACTGTACCAGTTACTAGCAGAAAGATCTAATGATTTCAGATATTTTTAAAATCTGATTTGAAGGGTCTTCACTTTCCATAGGGAATCTTTTCTCATGATTGCTGCTCTTTCCTGTAATGTCTCTTGAAACTGGGGAGGCAGAGGGAATCTTTTTAACCTTATGCACATGAGAAACAAGAAATTCAACATCTTTTAATATTTCATCCTTCTTTATCAAGGTTAAAAGCAAGAGTTTTAAAAGTATATTCCTATAGTCTGACCCTTCACAGAACCTGCACTTTCATCTTTTCATAGGCAGTTATTTGCAGGGACAGATAATGACAGAAAGTTGTATCCACAGGACATTGTAGAGACTATTTCAGTGCCTATAATACTGATTGATGCAGGTGAGGAACAGTTCCGTGACCTCTAAAGAAATAAAAGCTTGAGTTTTTACAATTTGGGATAAAGAAAAATGGTCAGTAGCAGCCTCAGAGATTCCATGAATGATGCAACAAAGAAGGAGCTGTTGCACACACTCATGGGCAAATGGATGTCTAAGAAGCTCTGGCAGAAAGCATTTAAAGTGATGTACAAAACTGAGCAGTTAAGTGACAGAAAGTAAAGTCAACTCTCTGACTCCCTGCCTTTGAGTGATTGCTATTTCAGAAATAAACTGTGAAAATATTCTGGATGAAGAAAGGAGCAGTCAAAAACCTGGATCTAATGGACAAATGAAGAAGACTCAGAATAACAGTAGCTGCAAGTATCAGTGCCAATTAAAAAAAAAAGACCATGTGCAGGATTATTTTTGCCAATAGCAGCTGACTGTGCTTGATTGATTGTTCTAAGAGTTTATTGCAAAATATGGTTCAGGATATATCAATATGCCTTCCTTTACCCCAAATGCCAATGGTTATTAGGAAAGGGACATAATCAAGTGTGTGCTGAAAGGATTCTAGAGTTGCTGCTATCTATACCTTGAGCTTTTAAGTTACAAAGGCACCTATGACATTTGTCTACTGATGAGGTTTTGCCCAATAAGCCAAAATCAACTCCTGCATGGTAATACTGAGATTAGCTATCAAAGTTTGTCCAGATGTTTAAGTTCTCTTTAGGTACATGCTCTGATAAGGTAAGGAAGACACATAACGTTTTTTTTTTACATGTCTGGTAGCATCTTCAAGACCAGTTTTAATTCACGCATAACAAGTGGAAGTTTTCATGTCTATCGTAAAATTTAATTTAATTTCCTGAAATACCTCTGTTGTTTAGAATTCATGAACTTCAAGCTATCTTTCTCTTACAATATAGAGGACAATTTTTGTGGAAAAGGAAGAAAATTTCACACGTAACGTGCTTTTCCACAGAATTTTATATTCTTGCACAGCATTCACAAAAATGAGTTATAGAAAGATTAGGTAACTGGTAGAATGGGCAAGCAAGTAGGTGACAAGTCATACTTACGGAAGCTATCGTTCGCAGACTGTAAAGATGAGTAAAGTGAAGATTCTCAAGGTCAGTATTATATATTGTTTTCATTAAGGATTTGGACAGCAAAATACAGAATGCTCTTATTAAATTTTCAGGCAAAACCAAGCAAGCGCAGGGCAACTACAAGCACTTGGGAAGATTAGAATGTAAAAGTTGATTGATTGGAGCAATAGCCTGAGACAGACATGATGTAAATCAATCAGAGAACGGACAAAATCCCACACGATTATAATCAGCTATGTGCATGCAAGATGGGGAATGCTAGAAAAGTGGAAGTTCCAAGGAAGAGAACCTGCAGCTTCTAAAGGATCAAAACTGAGAGACAAAAGTGACTTTGTGCCCTGCCTTGTGATAAAAAATAAAAGGTTTAAACTGAATCAGGAAAAATACATGCTACAAGGTTTGAAAACACTGAGGATAGTCAAGCTCCAAACCAGAATGGTTGTCACTGGAGATTTTTAGGTATACATTGATAAATAAAGTACAGCAGTAGTTTATAGGCTCATTAATGATATCTATTTTCTGTGGTTCTCAATCAAACTACTACTTCTATGTAAATGCTGTTCAGATTGTTGAACATATGTTCTCCTGGATTGTTTATGATGAACAAAGGACAAATTAAATTCCAGTATATGAAGCAACATACGTGGTAAAACATCTTGCCATTTTAAAGATAACTGATACAGTACTTTGACTGATTTGACATTTCATATACTTATGAAATTTCTAAGTATAAAGATGAAAAGTTGGAAAAGGTAAAACTGGCTCATAAAACCTATAGGTACTTGGCCCCTTTGCTGTTGCACCTGTGGATGTTGTATACAGCTTTTGAGTGGATTTGTATGGAACCTATAAAATGGGTGAGGGGGCTGTAAGGGCAGCTTCAATCAGATATGCAAATAGTTTTAATGGTGTCATAAGAACTGGTTCACACAAGAAGCCATTAGCAGAGTTTAGCTCTGAGTGCTGGTATTCTAAGTCTCAGAAAAGCTCTTAAACCACAAATTCTTTCTGCCCTTGTGTCCTGGGTTCAGCAGCAGCAGTCGTTTTTTCTACTTCTTGGCAGCTGGTGCAGCGCTGTGTTTTTGATTTTGGGCCTGGGAACAGCGCTGATAACAGCAGTGTTTTCAGTTACTGCTTGGTAGCGTTTTGGTCTGGCCAAGGACTTTCTGAGCCTCATGCTATGCCAGGGAGGAGGGGAAGCCGGGAGGAAGCAGAGACAGGACACCTGACCCAAACTGACAAAAGAGGTTATTCCATACCACAGCACGTCATGTCCAGGATGTGAAAACGGAGAGGAGAGACCCGGAAGGGTGTGGTGGTGGATGGGGGGTTTGCTGCTGGGGGCTGCACTGGCTGGGTAGGGCTTGGTGAGCAGTTGTATTCTCTTTCCTTGTATTTCTCTTGTACTTTTCTTGTCATTATTATTATTGGTGGTAGCAGTAGTGATTTGTGTTATGCCTTAGTCACTAAACTGTTCTTATCTCAACCTGTGCGAGTTGCATTCTTTCGATTCTCCTCCCCATCCCCCTGGGACTGGGGGAAGAAAGAGAGGGGAGTGAGTGAGTGAGTGAGTGAGAAAAACTGTGTGGCTTGGAGGCTTAAACCAGGACGTCTTATTAGAAATCAAGGGTGCCTTCTGGCATGGTTTGATGATGCTTAAGTGTTAACAGCCAAGGCAATGTAAAAGCAAAACTTGGCCAGCTAGGTTATGACTGCTGAGAATTCCTGATATGTACAGGGATATTTACAGTCTTTCCCTTCAAGAAATAGTTAAAGTTAATGGATTTTTTGTTCTGCTGATGCTTGCAGAAATCCTGAAAAAAAAAAAAAAAAGCATCAGTTTACTTTTTACTTTTTCACATATAGAGCACAATGAATAGAGGTGAAGGAATTTGCCCGTTGTTTTCAATAAGGTTTGAATTAGGCTTTGGGAGTGGTTGTACTGTCTTTGTGTATATGTGTGTGTAAAGCTAAGCATACAGGCAACTCACAGCCACAATTCTCTCCTGTATTCACTATTGTGAAAGGAAATTGAAGAACGCTCACACAGTCCTTTTAAGATCATACTTTAAGGGCTTAGTTGTGAAAAAAGATGGAATAGCAAATAAAGAAAATAACATAGGTATAAACAACATTCACATGTAAAGTTGGCAGAACATTTTCTTTCAAAAGAAACCCCACATTTCTTGCTCTCTATTCTACTTCTGTTTGCTTCAGATGCAAAATTATCTAATTATTGGTGTAGGTGAAAATAAAAGGCATTCAGAGTCATTTTACGTAATGACCTTAGGCACTAAATGCTTGTACTTTAGAGTATAAAGCAAACTTACCTAACAGGTAACTTAGAATATGGGTGTGAGATATGTCCTATCCTTGGCCAAGATAAGAACAGGTTAATTAATTGCTCTGGGAATAGGAAAGAGGACCAACCTTTTCCTGTAAACACTGTCCAGTGCTCATGTTCTAAAGGGAAGGCATTATTGTGATGGCTAATTAGGAACAGGAAGCAAAAGAAGGAAGCCAGTTCAATTCATGTTTTCACACGAATGAGCAGCAAAATCTCTGTAACTGATGATGGAAAAATAAAATGCTCTCTTTAGCTGCAGAGACCCTTACTTGGTCATAGAGCTTAATGACCTGGGAAAAATTAAAAAAGAACATATAATCAGATCTTAGAAAAAAAATTATCTCTGTGTTATTTTGCTCCTGCAGTAAAGACCTGAGCCTAATTGAGGGTTTTTTTTGGTAAGCTCACAACCACTTTTCTTCTCTGTTTGTGACTCTTAAAGGTTGGAATACACCGTGTGCCCTTGCTGAACATGGAAACATTCTGAATGCTGGCATTTGATTTAATACAAAAATATTTGAAGGATCTTTGAACTTGCTGGGCAGCTGAAGAAAAGAATTGGATGAATACATACTCATGTATGTTGAATCATAGAATCATAGAATAGTTAGGGTTGGAAAGGACCTTAAGATTATCTAGGTCCAACCCACCTGCCATGGGCAAGGACACCTCACACTAAACCATGCCACGCAAGGCTCTGTCCAACCCAGCCTTGAACACCGCCAGTGATGGAGCATTCACAACTTCCCTGGGCAACCCATTCCAGTGCCTCACCACCCTCACAGTAAACAACTTCTTCCTCATACCCAATCTAAACTTCCCCTGTTTAAGTTTGAACCCATTGCCCCTTCTCCTATCACTACAGTCCCTCATGAAGAGTCCCTCCCCAGCATCCTTATAGGTTCCCTTCAGATATTGGAAGGCTGCTATGAGGTCTCCACGCAGCCTTCTCTTCTCCAGGCACAACAGCCCCCACTTTCTCTTCCTGTCTTTGTAGGGAGGTGCTCCAGTCCCCTGATCATCCTCGTGGCCCTCCTCTGGACTTGTTCCAACAGTTCCATGTCCTTTTTATGTTGAGGACACCAGAACTGCACACAATACTCCAAGTGAGGTCTCACAAGAGCAGAGTAGAGGGGCAGGATCACCTCCTTTGACCTGCTGGTCACTGACCTTCTGATGCAGCCCAGGATACAGTTGGCTTTCTGGGCTGCAAGCACACACTGAAGCTGGCTCATGTTCATTTTCTCATCGACCAACACCCCCAAGTTCTCCTCCACAGGGCTGCTCTGAATCTCTTCTCTGCCCAACCTGGAGCTGTGGCTGGGGTTGCTCCAACCCTTGGACCTTGCACTTGGCATGGTTAAACTTCATGAGGTTGGCATCAGCCCACCTCACAAGTGTGTCAAGGCCCCTCTGGATGGCATTCCTTCCCTCCAACATATCAAGCGAAACACACAGCTTGGTGTCATTGGCAAACTTGCTGAGGGTGCACTCAATCCCGCTGTCCATGTCACCAACTAAGATGTTGAATAAGACCGGTCCCAACACCGATCCCTGAGGGACACCACTCGTTACTGGTCTCCAGCTGGACATTGAGCCATTGAGCACAACTCTTTGCATGTGGCCATCCAGCC
The DNA here is from genome assembly GCA_017639245.1 of Myiopsitta monachus. NCBI lineage: Eukaryota > Metazoa > Chordata > Aves > Psittaciformes > Psittacidae > Myiopsitta > Myiopsitta monachus. The sequence continues at coordinate 32,307,548 of CM029924.1, read as the reverse complement.
AGTTCTTTATCCACTGAGTGGTCCACCTGTCAAATTGATGTCTCTCCAACTTAGAGACAAGAGTATCATGCAGGACAGTGTTGAATGCTTTGCACAAGTCCAGGTAGATGACATCAACTGCTCTACCCCTGTCCATCAGTTCCCAATCATAGAAGGCCACCAGATTGGTCAGGCAGGATTTCCCCTTAGTGAAGCCATGCTAGCTGTCTCCACTGCCTTGTTGTTTTTCATGTGCCGCAGCATGCCTTCTAGGCGAACCTGCTCCAAGATTTTGCCAGGCACAGAGGTGAAGCTGACTGGTCTGTAGTTCCCTGGCTCATCCATTTTCCCCTTCTTGAAAATGGGGGTTATATTTCCCTTTTTCCAGTTGTCGGGAACTTCACCTGACTGCCATGATTTTTCAATTATGATGGACCGTGGCTTAGCAATTTCCTTTGCCAGCTCCTTCAGGACCCGCGGATGGATTTCATCAGGTCCCATGGACTTGTGAACTTTCAGGTTCTTAAGATGGTCTTGAGCCAGATCCTCTCCTACAGTGGGCCCTGGGTCTTCATTCTCACAGTACCTGCACCTGCTTTCCAAGACTTGGATGGTGTGGTCAGAGGATTTGCCGGTGAAGATAGAGGCAATGACGTCATTTAGAACCTCAGCCTTCTCCAAATCCAGGGTAGCCAATTCTCCTGATAGCTTCTGGAGGGTGCCCACGTTGTCCCTAGTCTGTCTTTTATTTGCAATGTACCTATAGAATCCCTTCCTGTCATCCTTAACATCCCTAGCCAGTTTAATTCTAAGTGGGCCTTAGCTTTCCTAACCTGGACCCTAGCTTCCCGGACAACATCCCTGTATTCTTCCCAGGCTGCCCTTCCTTGCTTCCACCTTTTATAAGCCTCTTTTTTCCCTCGAAGTTTCCTCAGCAGCTCCTTGGTCTCCTGGTCCTCCTGCAGCACTTCCTTCTAGTAGGGTTGTATTGCTCCTGAGCTTGCAGCAGGTGATCCTTGAATATCAACCAACAGCCTTGGGCCCCCCTGCCCTCTAGGGCTATATCCCATGGAATCTTGCTGAGCAGGTTCCTGAAGAGGCCAAAGTGTGCTCTCTTGCAGTCCAGGGCAGTGAGCTTGCTGCACACTCTTCTCATTGTCCTGAGGATCTCAAATTCAACCATCGCATGATCACTGCAACCAGGGCTGCCCTGGAGTGTCACATTTCCAACCAGCCCTTCCCTGCTGGTGAGGACAAGGTCAAGCATGGCACCTCTCCTTGTCGGCTCCTCTGAAATTCTTCTTATTTTCTTTTAAAAGCTTTAAGATGCATGTTTCAGTCTTAGCACTAATGTAAAACTATTCTTAGTAATAATAAGAAGCATCAAGATTAAATTTATCTCTTCCTGACCACTCTCAGGTCATGTTACACTCTGCTGACTTTGTCAGTAGATCACTGAATTGGTCAATCTACCAAGTCTTCATCACAAATTGTCCGATGGGCTACTCTTACCACTTGAGGATGGAGTTCTCTCTAACTGTGCACGTCCTGGTGGAACTGGTGACTGGTAACCTTGGTGGAACAGTCTTATTGGTTCCAATAAAGGAGGGGAGATTTTATCTCAAGATGCTATACTATGTCTTGCAGAAATGTTTGGATGTCAGGAATCCTTCACAGCTATTTACTCATTTACTTTCTTTTTCATATCATTTGATGTAATATGCAACTGAGAGCAGCTTGGCTAGCATTAGGAAAGCAAATTTGTTTCAGCTACGTGCAGTCAGTTGTTCAGCATAGTATGTCACAGCTGCATTAAGCTATGGATGACACAAAAGGCAGTCTCCTCTGACTATAATAAAAGTTGATGCATGTCACTATTATATCAGAAAAGGTGTTTGAGCCCTGTGGTGAGATTAGTGGTTTTAAGTGAATAAGTTGCTCTAGTTGAGTTGCTAGGGTATTTTTGATGCTGGTGACTTCATTACCTACCTTCCTTATTTGTCCAGAAGTTTCCTGTTCCATGAAGGTGATGTAGTGCTTCCTATCACAGATCACCTAGCTAGTCTCAGCTTAGTGCTTCAGATGGGACTGAAGAGGAGAGATACAGAAGCTGATCCCTTATTAAAAGACAAACGGCTCATTTCAGAGAACAGCAGTCAGAACATGACTCTTTGCCGAACTGATTTTACAGTTCACCCTGATAGGCTGATAAAAACTGTGGTCTGTTTGTCAATTACAATCTTTGGTCTTTTACAAGTCATATTCTGCACACTGTGAATAACCCCTGAAAATATTCTCCTGTTGCCTGCAACAGACAATGTGAAAGTACAGAAATTGAGCTACTGAGTAACAGATGTTTTAGAACAAATCTGTCACGATCTAAAATGATAGCAAAGAAGCCTTTATCATCTCTCCTGACAACTGAAGACAAAAGGTTGGTTGCATAGATGTCCACATACTACCAGCTCAGGTGCAGAGCTTTTCTTTTTGTGAAGAATCTCAGACTTCTTTTCCAGAATCTTTCCTCTTGCTAATTAGATTTTCTGTGTAAATCTGGCAAAACGTCCCAACTGTGTAGGATAGGGAAAACAAATTAAGACTCGTATATGCTTACAAATTCAGGTCTGAAGATGAGAAAGGTATGGTTCTGTTCACTAACAGTCCTACTTTCATTCCGTTAATTGGCTTGTTTTCTCAAGTTGTCATAGCTGAGATGAGGTCCATGGCAAAGTTTTCTCTTCTAAATATGTCTAAGAGATTTCTTTGTCTTAAGGTTGCATTTAGCACAAGTGATGCAAAAACGAGATACCCCAGTGAGAGGCAGTGGCTTCAGATCCATGGCTTGTAAACAAAAAAATACCTGGCTGACATCATATGCAAAGAATCCAGTTACTGAATTAATGATTTGATTATTTGGGCAGTTTAGCATTAGAGGCTGCATTCTGTGAAAATATTATGTAATAATCACAGTAGATGGCAACTTTGGAGTAGGATTGCCCAGGAAATAAATCAGTTTTGTTAAAAATTGTGAGGTTTTGAGAGTTCCTTGGTACTTTGGAATGAAAATTATGTTTTCAAAATATGAGCGCTAGGGATCCAAGAACTATGTGAAAATTTATTTGTAGTTCATGATAGGGAATAGTTGCCATGGAGAGCTATAGTGGAGACTGTCTCTTAATTGCTGTTGAAGTTGCCTACTTTGTATAAACTAACCATTGATTTTTTCACATGGAGAGTGAAAATGATTTAATGAGAAAGCAGATGACAGCATGGGTCTCCCAGGTCTGGGGACTTGTCCCGGACAGCAAATTTAACAGCTGAGGTGAAGAAGTCTATTTTATTTTTCAATAGAGCTCTCATTAGAGATCAAAAATCTTTCAGACAAAAGTTTAGCTACAGCTTGTATTGCATTTTGAAATATTGGATTAGTTTGTCTGTAGAGTTGGATTCAAACCTGCAAACAGTAAAATTAAAGAAATAAACTGCAAACATATAATAGATACTTGTGAGGTGTTAGCCTTCCAGTTTTCTGCTCTATTCCTTGCAAATACTTTGATTTTATTTGTGAGTCTCCAAATAAGGATTACCTTCCCACTTGTAAAAAAACAATTAAAGCGAACCAACATCGACAGTCCCAGGAGCTGGATCTGCAAGGACCACCAAGTGCTCCACAGATTTAGTTTCTGGCACAGAAGTTGGTAATTACATGGAATCTTTTAAGTTTTATATCTTTTTTTTTGGACATAAAATTGATCTCCTTCCCAACAGCAAAGCTTTCTAGCTTTTCAGACAGCTTTGCTGTTGACTTCCACATTGCCAGGTTTCCGCAATTTTGTGGGGGGTTTTGTCTCACCAGATGCCAAAAAAATGAGTGAGCCACTGGTAGTGACTTTGGACCTCTACCATTAATTCCATTAACTTTTGAATTTCAAGCTCAAGCCTTTGGTGCATTAGAGTCATGGGTTCAGCAGCAGCAATCATTTTTTCTCCTTCTTGGTAGCTGGTGCAGCGCTGTGTTTTTGACTTTCAGCCTGGGAGCAGCGCTGATAACAGCAGTGTTTTCAGTTACTGCTTGGTAATGTTTTGGTCTGGCCAAGGACTTTCTGAGTCTCATGCTATGCCAGGGGGAAGCCGGGAGGAAGCAGAGACAGGACACCTGACCCAAACTGACCAAAGAGGTTATTCCATACCACAGCACGTCATGTCCAGGATGTGAAGACGGAGAGCAGAGACCCAGAAGGGTGTGGTGGTTCACTGGGGGGGTTTGCTGCTGGGGTTCACTGGCTGGGTCGGGCTTGGTGAGCAGTTGTATTCTCTTTCCTTGTATTTCTCTTGTATTATTACTGGTGGTAGCAGTAGTGATTTGTGTTATACCTTAGTTACTAAACTGTTCTTATCTCAACCTGTGGGAGTTGCATTCTTTCGATTTTCCTCCCCATCCCCCTGGGACTGGGGGTAGAAAGAGAGGGGAGGGAGGGAGGGAGGGAGGGAGGGAGGGAGGGAGAAAATTAATGGTAAACTGGACTTAAACCACAACAGTTAGTTAACAGGTTGTAGCAGACTTGTGCACCACTGTCAGCGTCTTCTGTACTTTTACAAGCATGATAACACTTCCAAATGCAGGCTCATTTCTGTCAGGCTTATGACCACCAAACATTAGCCATTTAACATCTACCTGAATTGCAAACACTTATGACTGCTGTGACCCATTGGTTATGACATGCTACTTTCTGCTATCCATGAGAAATGAATAGTTATAGCAAATATTTACTGGTACTCAATGTCTTGAGTGACTGCTTGTGTTTGTATCTTTAGGTTTTGTTCATGCCAGTTTTCTGATTTAGGTTTTTAAAATGGGTGAATTTTCCAGTAATAGCCTAAGATTGAATGTTTATCAGTCTGAAAGAGTCTTTATTGTATTTATGAATGAGCAGTTCAATATGGAGCAAGCAATGAATGAGCTAGTTTAAAATCTCCTATGTTGTTTACGTGTTTTGCGATACTTGCTTAGTGTAAATTCTGATCAGTGTTTCAAACCCTTGATTTACATATGACTCCATAACTTTGCAAGGTTGGTTGGGCCTGCCTACTAATTCTAGTTTTGGGCTTTTTTTATTTCCAATCCCAACATGGCCACACATATTGTGTTGATTAGAACCATACAACACTTCTAGTAAAATGTCCTTTTGCCCTGGCAGGAACAAGCACTGCTATATATTTGCATGGTTCTAATAGTAAACATTGTTAGCTACACAAGTCAGGATTGAGGCTGGCACAGGAAAATGAGATACAAGCCTGAAGTCTGCTATGGGTTTTCACTGTCAGTTTACCCATCTGTGATGGCTTTTCAAGAAGAAAATCTCCAAGGATTTGTTTGGCAATGCAAATTAGTATAGAATCTGATTTTGCAGTTTTCAGTTGCTATTTTAATGGTCATTGCTCACCACAAAATAACCTAAAATGCTATGAAAATAGTACATTAAAATGTAAATTGTTGGAGTATAATTAGACATTTGGAACTTGTACTTTTGTATAGGTAAAGGCCACTGAATATGGTTTGCTTCCTTGAATTCTTTCAGACATGTTTTATTTTTCTCCAAGCTGTGTGGTTTGTTTGGTACACTGGAGGGAAGGAATGCCATCCAGAGGGGCCTTGACACGCTTGTGAGGTGGGGCTGATGCCAACCTCATGAAGTTTAACCATGCCAAGTGCAGGGTCCTACAGCTGGGTTGGAGCAATCCCAGCCACAGCTCCAGGTTGGGCAGAGAAGAGATTCAGAGCAGCCCTGCGGAGAAGAACTTGGGGGTGTTGGTCGATGAGAAAATGAACATGAGCCAGCTTCAGTGTGTGCTCGCAGCCCAGAAAGCCAACTGTATCCAGGGCTGCATCAAAAGGAGAGTGACCAGCAGGTCAAAGGAGGTGATCCTGCCCCTCTACTCTGCTCTTGTGAGACCTCACTTGCAGTGCTGTGTGCAGTTCTGGTGTCCTCAACATAAAAAGGACAGGGAACTGTTGGAACAAGTCCAGAGGAGGGCCACGAGGATGATCAGGGGACTGGAACACCTCTCCTACGAAGACAGGAAGAGAAAGTGGGGGCTGTTGTGCCTGGAGAAGAGAAGGCTGCGTGGAGACCTCATAGCAGCCTTCCAGTATCTGAAGGGAACCTATAAGGATGCTGGGGAGGGACTCTTCATGAGGGACTGTAGTGATAGGAGAAGGGGTAATGGGTTCAAACTTAAACAGGGGAAGTTTAGATTGGATATGAGGAAGAAGTTGTTTACTGTGAGGGTGGTGAGGCACTGGAATGGGTTGCCCAGGGAAGTTGTGAATGCTCCATCACTGGCGGTGTTCAAGGCCGGGTTGGACAGAGCCTTGTGTGGCATGGTTTAGTGTGAGGTGTCCCTGCCCATGGCAGGTGGGTTGGACCTAGATAATCTTAAGGTCTTTTCGAACCCTAACTATTCTATGATTCTATGATTTAATAACCCACATAATATATTCTACTTTCCCACACTTTCAAAGCTTTACTGTGTTAATTATACTGCAGTTAAGAACTAGTCTATCAGGTGACTCTGATTGTGTCCTGCAGAAAATGTTCAGAGGGAAAAAGCTTTAACAGAATTTGTAGAAAATGGCACATGCTGAAAAATCTGGCTCTGAGAGCTCAGTGGCAATGACTCTTTCTAGAATTTACAGCTTGTACGAAAACACAACTTCTGAGTTATAAAAGGCTTTATTTATGAAATGCATTTCTCTGAGTTAAGCATTATTTTGCAATGTGTATTATGTATGGTATATTGGCATCCATTCAAGGTTAGAGCTTTTTTGCACAAGCATATCAAAAGGCACTAAAAAAAAAAAAGCTGCAATCCAGTAACATTTAAATGTATTCTTACCACTTAAGGGAAGAAAATAACTCTGAGCACAAATCAAGGGTTCTTTATTTTGCCACTATTTTTGCAGTGTTGCATTTTGGAGTTTGGTATATATTCCAGCATTCGATCAGTGCCAGAAAGGACAGCTAAAGTCTGTGTCCTCGGTTCGGCTGTAGCAGTCATTTTTCTCCTCTTAGTAGCTGGTGCAGCGCTGTGTTTTTGACTTTAGTCTGAGAACAGTGCTGATAACACACCGATGTTTTTAGTTGTTGCTAAGTAATGTTTACCCTGATCAAGGACTTTTTGTGCTCTGCCAGTGAGGAGGGGCATGGAAAGCCAGGAGGAAGCAGAGACAGGACGCCTGACCCAAACTAGCCGAAGGGGTATTCCATACCACAGCAGGTCATGCGCGGTATATAAATTGGGGGGGAATTACTCAGAAGGCCCAGATCTCTGCTTGGATTGGGCTGGGTATTGGTTGGTGGGTGGTGCATCATTTGTGTTTATTGTTTTCCTTTCCTTTTCCCCCTTTCAGTTTTATTTTCTCTTCCCTTGTTATTTCCCTTATAATTATTATTATTGGTGGCAGCAGCAGTGGTTTGTGTTATACCTTAGTTACTGGACTGTCCTTATCTCAATTCATGGGAGTTATGTTATTTTAATTCTCCTCACCATTCCCCTGGGAGTGGGGGGGGGAAAGAAGGAAGAAGAGTGAGGGAGTGGCTGTGTGGTTCTGAGTTACCGGATGGGCTTAAACCACAACAGTCTGACAAATAATTTTAGAGCAGAAAGAAAATGTGATAGGCTACGTGGCATAAGAGGGACCTTGTACAGAGATGTGGAGCTAATTTGCTGGCCAAATCTGGATTAAGAATGGAAGAGGTGCCATAAAGGGTCAGCCTGGAAGTCTGTTCTAGGTGCTACCAAGACAACTCAGCCTCTGTTGCTGTCCATACTGCTGTCACATCTTATCTCTCTGGCTAAAATGACTAAACAAGTGACTTTTATGGACCCTGAGTGATTTTAGGTTGATAGCTGTGAATTTCTCTTTTGAAAGGCACCATGGCCTGGTAGGGCATGCTGCTGAAATATGCATAATATGTTTTTAAGCAAGAAGTTCGACAGGCTTAAGGGAGATTTTGGGAGCATGATTGTGGCTTCAGGCTCCATTAATGCTTTCACAGATTATCTTGCAAACCTTAGGTTGCTTCCCAAGCCTATTGGAAGCAGTGAGTTTGTTTCCTGATAGGTGCTGATATGTCCCCATTAAGCACAAACATAGTTACACCGCTCTGTATTTCTGCATCCCCACTTCAAAAGACACTAGCTTACACAAGAACAAATATATATTTGAGCAGTTTCATAATATAAAATCTCTGGTTACCTTTGTCTTGAATTTTATGGCCATATTCTATCTTTCTGACACATCTTTTTTTCCCACAGAAATTCCTTTTCTGCCAATGCCAAATTCATTTCTTTGAAATAGTTGGGGTTTATTCATTGACTATGATTTTATGACTCAACTTCATAAAAGCTCATGTAATTGTCAAGGTACAGAAGAGGTAGAAAGGGTGATCAAGGAAAATATAAACATCCCGTGGAATATAAAGTCTTCATAATGAATTCCACAGTTTTGTTTTGGCACTCCACTTGCTAGCACAGAACATGACGCAATGACAAACACTCTCTGAGATTAATTTCCCCTTCACAGTTCTTTCCTATGGATGTTTTTACAGCAGGGGATGATCCAGCTCATAGAGAATGTGATTGTCTGTCTATGATGACTGATTATATAGCTATCAAAATTTTCTGGAACTTGCATCATTTTGAGTATGCTGTGACTATACAGTTCATAGTAAAAAATCTCAAAAGTAATTTAGATCATCTGAATTTTGGTAATTATCTAAATTTCTGTAATTGTCATATGTAAGGATAGTGGGGAAATGTAAGGGAGGTATTATGAGAATGGAGAACATGCTTTCATTTCACAATATCTTATGAACATGTATATGTGTATCATTTTATAGGAGTGTATTTTATCATTAAATAATGGGATTTGTTTCACCTAATCTGGAAAAAAGTCACTTTCAAATCATTTTAACAGTGTTTTAATGAAACACTTGTGACCTGATAATAATTCTTCTTCTTGAGTATGACTTTTTGGCAAAAGTAGACTTACGTTTAATTACAAGGACTCTACTTGGAGCAAAACCCCACTAAATCTCAGGCTAGTCAGTGAATTGGGTCCAATTATTTACAATAAGTACATCCTCACAGTAACCTTTCTGTGCAGATCTTTATGTGTAACGCCGTAATGGTAGAAAATCTATTCCTTCTATCTGTGCTGATTGGTTCCATATTGTCACAGTAAATATGGTTCCTGCAGATACTGTACATTCCTCCTATGCTTAATCAACTACTATGACTTGTGTGCTAGGGGTAAAACAGGTCAGCAAATTTCCTTCCCTTCTCAGCTGAATCATGGTCTTTCTGTCAGGTGAGTGGCTTCTCTAGCACTTTGTAATTCATATGAAAAAGAGAACAGGCACTACTGCCTCCTCTGACACTGGCAGTGATTTTGATGGAAAAGTAATCAGTTTTTCTTTTGATGCCCTGCAGAAGGTTGGAAATACAAGAGTCTCTGCTGAAAAGTGTTGATCCAATCAAAACTCAGTCTGCCAGCCAACTTCTGCTCTGGTGCTGTGGTATGTTAAGTTGGTATTGGCAGGTGTTATGCTGGACAATGTATAGTCCATTCTCTTGCAGCCAACTTAAAATCAATGGAATCTTGGTTTTATCCATTCAGGTCCAGAAAGGGAGAGAGTTTAGGACACACATCTATCTCAACATGTATCCATTGGCAAGGAAGGCTTCATTCAGAACACTGATTTTTGTATCCTGTCCTTTGTGCTGGAAACTCCCTTTTGCATATTATAGTAAAAACATATATAATCTGGGGCTCAGCATTTATTTGGAGTTCAGCTACCTTAAGGTTAGTCTTGAGACACCTCTGACCTTTTTGAATCTTCTTATTTTTCATCCTTCCCTATTAATTTCAAAATGTCAGTCGAGCAATATTTATTGCTTTGATTTGTTGAGTCATCTAAGCATATCCCACAAATTCTTTTGGAAGGAGCACTGGCTCATTCTCAGTGAAAATTGTGCAAACAAACTAAGTATAGGCTAGTGAATGTCATGGGCTCAGCAGCAGCAGTCGTTTTTTCTCCTTCTTGGTAGCTGGTGCAGTGCTGTGTTTTTGATTTTGGGCCTGGGAACAGCACTTATAACAGCAGTGTTTTCAGTTACTGCTTGGTAATGTTTTGGTCTGGCCAAGGACTTTCTGAGTCTCATGTTCTGCTGGGGAGGAGGGGAAGCTGGGAGGAAGCAGAGACAGGACACCTGACCCAAACTGACCAAAGAGGTTATTTCATACCACAGCACGTCATGTCCAGGATGTGAAAACGAAGAGCAGAGACCTAGAAGGGTGTGGTGGCAGACTGGGGGTGCAAGGCATGGCCAGGTTTTTGGTACTGGGTGGTTCGCTGCAGGGGGGTGCACTGGCTGGGTTGGGCTTGGTGAGCAGTTGTATTCTCTTTCTTTGTACTTCTCTTGTCATTATTATTATTGGTGGTAGCTGTAGTGATTTGTGTTATATCTTAGTTACTAAACTGTTCTTATCTCAACCTGTGGGAGTTGCATTCTTTCGATTCTCCTCCTCATCCCCCTGGGACTGGGGGAAGAAAGAGGGGGAGTGAGTGAGCGAGCGACTTTCGTGAGTTTTGGAGACTTAAACCACGACAGTGAATAATGTTCAGAATTTTACTCTGGAGGAATATAAAGTAAAAAAAATAATTTCAAAAATATATTAAGATGGCACATAGCACTTTGCATCAAATGTTTGCACTGTGTGAACTTGCTTTTTGCTCTGACACCTTTGTGATCTTGGAGAAAATAGTCAAGCAAAATCTTACATGTGAGTCTATTTTGAATAGCCTGCTTCAAACTACAGGTCTGAAAAGAGACCATAATTATTATAGTATTCGTAGCATGAAATAATATCACGTGTTGTCACAAGGACACACAGTCATGAGAAAAAATGCAAAATATAACTGTATTTGAACAGGCAATATTTGTACTGAAATTTAATGACAAGTGTTTGACTTATTAGTACTCAGTGTCCACTGCTGCAAGGGAAAACATGAAGAAAGCCCAAAGAAGAATCAACACCAGAAGCATAAAAAGGTGATAAAAGGGAAGCATAAAGAAGAATGTTTCTTAATTGAACCTGGGAAAGAGAACCATGATCAATGGCCTTGCTTTCAACTCTGTCATTATGAGAATGCCTCCCTGCAGCAATCCATGACAATATTGGGTGACTGTGTCAGAGTGAATAATAAATCTGGCTGACATTACAGGCAATTGCTTTGGTTTACAGCTTTAATAGAATTGCAACAAAAAAGTAATTCTGTTGTATTTGTATATTAATTTATCATCTATTTATCTATTTATTATAATTGAGGGCTTCAGTTGTTGACAACCAATTCATTGTCTGAGTTTGATTTATGAACTATGGAAGTAGGAAGGAAAGGTTCAGCTTTGATTTCTTGTAAGCAGTTGAAATTTTAACAAATGTCTCTTTGTCAGAAGTGATTAGTTTCTGTTTTCTGAAATCTGTGTGTCTTGAAGATGCAGACCCTGAGTGTTCTTTGGAGTGCTTCAGTTTTCCACTGAAAATTTGGTCTGCTCCTGGGAATAAAAAAATATTGTGTTTCACTCTTCCCAGTGGAATTCTGCCATTTAATTTCATTCTACTGTAGAAATCCCTGTTACTTTTGTGGTGACTATATCTGCTCTTGGTGCTATAGTAAAATGATAGGGGAGTTCATTACTGAATACACTAGATAAGCAGCTGCCCTCTTTTTTCCGGGAAAAACCTGTGCCAGATCTTAGCAAGTACAGATACTGGAAGTATCCCTAAATTCTATCTGTTGTTTTATGTAGGAGGTCAGAGCAGGTAATCACAGTGGTCCTAGCTGTAACATGTTCTGTTCATAGATAAGTGTCAAAACAAACCTAGGGAAGATAGGAGAGCATTGCTAGCGTGCAAAAAAACCTACACTTTCAATTTGGGGATCTTTTGTTAAAAATCAGAATTGAATAAAAATTTCACATTAGCTGGGCCACACAGGGGTGACCAGAATGATTTGATATCTATCATAAGAGTTCAGTATGGCTTGTCAGGAAGAATATGTCGAGCCAGCATGCAAAAAGTTATTGAATTAATCTTCTTATTTGCTATTGAGCAGTTAACATTGAGCAAAATGAGCTTATTCCAGTGAATTCAGGCCTCGAGTTTTGACTGAATAGCTCTTAATTCATTTAGATGACTATCAATCTAGACACAATGTTCAGTAAATGAAAGGCTCTTAACATACTTTTTCTTTAAAGGGAATCCAGCAAATTAGCGCAATGTAGCTTTGATATACTTATATATAACATCCTGTTTTTAAAAGTTGCTTTCAACTAGAAATGTTCTATTCATTCTAAAACTACTGTAAAGTTTTACAGCTGACTTATAAATCAGTGACGAAACCAGACAGTGCTGTCACGGCTGCAGTCTCCACTGCAACGTGAATGGCATTACAACCACTGCACATCAAATGTTTCTTTAGGGTTGAAAAACTAGAGCTGCTTGAAGAATGAATGTACTTTTGATACACAAAGAAGCAACAAAAAATGCAGCTCCAAATTAATTTAAAAGTTTTCCCTTGTGTCATACATGGCATCAGTTTGGTCCTGTCATTTATTTAAAAATGGGGCAAAATAGGCCCAATCTGATACTGCTTCCTGTTCAGAGTGTGTCTAAATGGTATAACTTGATGGTAGAAAGGTGGCTCCCTTGGTCTCAGTGGCAGTATATATGCACTGCTTTTTACCTATGCCTACATGTATTCCTATACAAGAGCGGTGTGCCTCTGCATCCAGTGGGGAAAGATGAATGCCATCTAGATGAAAAGTAAATCCTTTAGGGGTCAGTGATAGACTGAATTCAGTAAGACCACATGTTCACAGAGCAAGGATGGTCAACTGGTATAACAGGTATGAAAGGAACCCAATTCTGTAACTCAGATGGCCCGATCCCTAGGGCATAACTAGAAGATGCTGAAAGCTTACAGCCAGCCTTCAGTTCAGTGTGAAGCATAGCAAGCACTATCACCTTATCTAGAAACTCAGAGGCAGGATGGAAATGGATGGCTATCAGAATTTCATGTTACAGATTACTGGTTAAAGCCCTCTGCAACTGGCAAACACATGTCCTGGTGATCTCCAAATACAGGAACTGAAGCATGTTTTCTTGCAGAATCACCTGGCCCCAGAACAGTCCGAGTGGAAGAGATTGTCCCCTCCCTGCCTCTCTCTCAGACAGGCCTTGATAAACAATGAATTTCATTGCTGAATATTTCTAGCCATTGGCCAGGGAAAGAGACTAAAATCTAGTGCCCTGTCAGGGCTAGATGCCTATTTTTATGTGTTCTGTTTTCTATGTGTTCTGACACTACTGTCATAAATCTATAAGAAATCTGAAATCCTTGATAGTGTAGAAATGCAAATGATTCTTTTTCTTCAAATATTACTGATTAACAGTTCTTACGTAATGGCGTTTTAGAGGGAAACCCAATATTTCAGCAACCTGAGAGCATGTTGTAAGATATGAAGTTGCCATGTCCTGTATATAGAATCATAGAATCATAGAATAGTTAGGGTTGGAAAGGACCTTAAGATCATTTAGTTCCAACCCCCCTGCCATGGGCAGGGACACCTCCCACTAAACCATGCCACACAAGGCTCTGTCCGACCCAGCCTTGAACACCACCAGCAATGGAGCATTCATGCTTCATTCTTTTTCTTTGTAGCATAATCTACAGTGTGAAGTACTGTATTTTATATGTAAATGGAAAATTACATTTCATATTGGGTAGGTATGTTGAAGTGGACTTTGCTTCACTTGTACCATTGGTTCCAGTATTTTTATAAGGACATTATAAAAAAGTCTCCATTAACTTTAAATGTTCAAAATCCTAGTAAGAAACTGCTTTGAGCTATCATTAAATATAGGCAAGGTGTAATGACAGAGGCAGGAAGTTACACAAACTCATTTTGGCTTCTTTACATAACAGTAAGCAGTGTCTTTTTCTGTCAGTGTAAACATATATACTGCCTTTATGACAAGAGTTTAAACATGCATAGTAGCAGCTTAGTCTTCAAAGTACACAAGATTCTTGAAGACGCACTATGTAGTGGCTAAGTTAGCCGAGTGACTTTTGCGGATAAACTGTTCAGTCTTGGATAAACTTGAGTAGCTGTCGACTGAACATTTGAATTTGAAGTCACAATTCTGCCAATCTTTTCTACTCTGTCCAGCCCTCTAATCTTCCTGTATGCTTCAGTCTTTCAGTGAGGTCTGCATGGACTGACTCATGTGCCTGTGAATTGCTCTTTGAAGGATCAAAATTTTGTGAATTCCATGCAGAGGTTTCTTTTGGAGAATACTGTCGTCATTTGAAATACTGACCTCTTCTTCATTTGTTACTTGTAATGCACACCAAAATGACATTGTGTTCCCCCAGATTCAGTAAACAGAAAATTCTTTTGCTTTAATAAAAACAGTAATGTATGCTGTGTTGAATTTCATGGGCATAATCCAGTACCCAGCTGCATAATGTGGCTATTTAATTAATATAATATATTCTTTTCTGTATGCTGCTGTATGATTAACTGTCCCCCCTGAGAAATGTACCGTACGTACAACTGAAATGGATGAGCCTAATGAACAAGGGTGTTTGCATTTCATTGCTATGTTGTATAATTTCACTCATAAAATTTTATGGAATTAATTTAGCATTATTTTCTGCAGATGATCATAACAAACTTTTGAGCTCATTATGAGAAAAGTTGATTCAACACACATGCAAAAAGCACTCAAGTTCTTCAACTCATAAAAACTTCAGATTTCATGTTAGAAACTCAGCTTTTTACATCTAACTTATTTCAGGAGACTTTGCTGATCAAGTATGGCTCTAACATACTCTAGCTGAAGTGAAAGGCAAGATTCTTGTCAACTTTATTCTCTCATCTTTCTAACCAATAATAGCTTGCTAGAAGGAGGGAAGGGGAATTTAATTCTCAAAGCAGCAATTAGATTGATGGAAAATCTCCCTGGAAGATAAATTATTTCATGTGTAGGAAATGATCCAGATGTGTTGGATGCGAATGCAGACTTAGTGCAATTTTCCATTCTGTTGTTGCAATTATGGATGTGATATGCTGAGCTACAGGACATAAATTCTTGTTTCAGAAACAGCCCTCAGGGACAAGATCAGAAAACAGGAACAAGAGGCTCTGGAGCAAATCAGCTATGTGTCCAAAACAGTCTTCAACTGGCTATGCTCTGCACACAATTTGTAGCAGACTGATAAAAGGCATTATAGAAGTAAAATGATTGCCTGAATTTTGATCTTCCCACTGTGGAAGTGTATAAAGTTTCATTCTGTCTATTGGTAAAATGAATACATTTACTTTGGCATGAGTTTCTCCCTAGGTGAAACTCATCCTTTGCTAGCAGCTGCCTCAAAGTGTCATTCACAAAGCCATAGTGAGACCATGACACTCAGGGTTTATGTCTCCATGTAGCCTCCTCCAGATTTGTGTCATCTGCTCAGCCAGCTACCTGCACCTCTGTTTTCTGGACAGTGGGTGAAGCAAGCAGTGAACCTCAGTAAGGTATGCTTACATGTGGCAACCCTTCAAAGGGCATGTTGTCTTTGCTGCGACTTTACTCAAAGGCTTTGAGCAAGTAGACATTTGGATCTCCCATCCAATGTTCACCTTGCCAGAGCCAGCTGTATGGCAACATGGCTGTCTGGGTGAGGACGAAAAAGCAGCAGCAACAGAGCCATACAACTCTACTGGGGAGGAAAGGACTGCTTGCTAACTTCACTGGTCCACATGTTTTCTTGTGGGAACAAGAGAAAGTTCATCTCAGCATTTTGCACTACTCCTGAAAGTAATCTCTCCACCTTACTGGGAAAAGTTCCTTCATGGTGAAGCTCTGTGGGTGTTAAGGTACACTTAGGTTTTATCTGCACTGCAGAGGTAAAATGAATAAAACTGCTCTTCTCTAGTAGGTATGTACATGCTGCATCTAACTTCTGTCCTCTCCTCAAGTCAAAATGCCTGATTAAATTGTACCACTGCCCATACAGTTGTTGGCTGGTCTGTGGGAAATAGTGTATACAAAATTCCTAAGCCAGTACCACTAGCAACCATAGCTTAGTACTATTTTCTGTTCTAATTCTATTTAAATTAACTTCTAGGGAGTTAATGTGGACATACATAACTCAATCTGATTCTGCAGTGATGTTTTATTATTAGAGTGGTAGAAGAGCTCCCATGCAATGTAAAATTTCTTTATATAAGTGAAGACAGATTTTTGCAGGGTTTAAGGCCAAAAGAGACATTATCATAATTTTTTTTCCGAGTTCCATGCACTAATTCTTAATTCAAACTCCACATCCTTTGAAAGAGCTAGAGCATAGATATATTTCAGACAGCAAATTTCATGTAAAATTTTATCTCACAAACAGAAAGAAGCCAGAAGGGCTTTCAGGCTAATGGCTTCTAAGGGGAGCAGGAGCTGTTAGAATAGTTTTAACAGGTGTAGACAATTAAAAGCAACAGCAGAACAGTCCATTTCATAGATGCGCTGAAGGCTTGTAAAATTTTCTGTCTGCATTCAGCTGTCAGGAAGATTTAAGAGCATTGACATGAGCTCCCATTTTAACATGAATTTTGATTGACAGGTATGTTTGCTGTACTTAACTTTTGTGTCATATCTGTGCATAACAAGGCTTTTGACTGACTATTATGCTGGTACCATTATGCTGTATCAGAGAAGAACTTAAAAGACTACAAAGATCTGAAGATTAAGGGGCACAAAATCTCACATTTCAAAAATTCATTTGCCACTTTGATCATGTTTTAGTCCTTGGTTGTGGATTGAAAGGTAACAGTACAGAGGCAGAGCTTGAAAGTGCTAAATCTAAAGCAAGTTTTCAGAATAATTCCTGAGAACTTGTCGTGGCATAGTAGACTCTCACCTGTGAGTAGATGTTTTCTCCCTCAGCAGCCTTAGCCACTTAGCTTTTTAAAAAACTTAATCTAATCGCATAATTCCTAAATGTCAAAAATTAAGAAGCAAATACAGAGCAGGTATTCCTCTTCCTGAGCTATAACATGGCCAGTACCATGAAACAATATCACTTGTTCCAGGATACATGCATGGTGAGGAGGATCTGCCCAACCCTCAGTGGTTTTGTATCCTAACAGAATTCCTTTCCTTAAATACCAAAAGAGAACCTAACAACTTCTACAATGTCCTGATCTTTCTGGATAAAACTTGCTCTGGCTTCCTCTCCCATGAGAAGCCAGTTATGGCTGTCTCCTGTATTGTTGGCCTTTACTTTCAACCCTTTGTCTTTTCAGAATGTGCTCATTTCCTTTTTGTAATCTGAATGAAGTATTTGCTAACAGTGTTTGCCACTGTTTTTTTAGGTTTTGTCTCTTTTTCGGTTAATGAGCAGCACTGTGAAAAAAAAAAAAAAACAACCAACCAAAAACCCCATCCAACCAAACAAAAACCAAACAGCTAAATTAAGGAGAGGTGTAATTTCTTGGATTTTTTCTTCTTCTTTCCTGTTAGCATATTTATTTGACTTTGCTTTGCAGTTACTGGCTTCTTAACTAAATTGAGCTGTCTGCATTCTAGTTTACTAAGCTGGAATAGCAGAGAAAGAAGGGATACGCACAGCTTGAGACAAAAAGAAAACCTCAGCTACTAAGGCTGTATTTCACCTTTCTTGATTTCTCTGATTGTTGCAATTATAAAAGTTCAAGTTATGGATTTCTGGGTTTTGTAAATGATGATTGAAAGGAGCTGTTGTAGTAACTCGTAGCTTTCATTTAAGGTTTGCAAAATGTGTAGGAAATGTAACTGAACTATTTAGATGATTCTTCCTAGTGAATTCATTCAGAAATAACAGACTGATAGCTATAGTACTTATCCTAAACAGAGGGAACATGGGTTCCTTTACTGTTTTACCACAGAAGAATGGTGTACTCTTGCAAAAAAATCACCTCACTGTCTCAGTTTCACCCTCTGAAAGACAGATATTTTGCTACTCTTTTCTCTAAAAACAGCAGATCAGAATGCTTCCAGAAGTTATTGTATTGGCAACGACGGACTGTGTTCTTAGGCTGTTGGTGCTAAGTCTGAAGACACACCAGATAAAAGAGATGTCAGAATAAGACACCTTTCTTGTATTATCTTTGCATTTTCTGCAGGAGAAATACAAATGTAAAAATCCCTACAACTAAGGAAATCCAGCCTTCAATTTTAATAACAGTGGTGAAAAATATTTCTAAAATATGACAAAACCACATTTTATTCCCACTGTGAATATAAAAATGATGGCTTATTTATTTATATATTTAGTCTTTTTAGTTGAAGCTGAACACCACTTCTATAGAGAGCAGGAGTTACAAGCAACTCTCAGAGGTGGCTCATTTTCATGAAGCTTCCAGACCACCTTCCTTCTCCTTGAGTATCCCTAGAACATAGGCTATTGTGAAAGGTAGTCTCACACATCTGGGGAGAAACAGTATCAGTTCTGTTATATGCATTTAAAAAATTACTGTTTCAGTATGCCTAATATTCAGATAAAGTCTACAGTTTCTGAAGACAGCACTCTCATTGGAAGCTCTCAGACTTTTTCCAGCTCTTAGTGATTCAGCCCACCTATGCTGACATGGGATGAAAGATGACGCTTCCAGGGTCTGCTGGAACAAGCTGACCCTGAAAGACCTCTTTGCAGGTAGGATGGATCTGGGCAGTGGGGTTTACCCTCCTGCCTTTTCAGTGTTCACCAAATTGATAAAGAAAGGAAAAAGAATGTGAGAGAGTGGGATTTTTCAGTCATGGAGAGAGGGATTTGAGACACAACACACAAGATTTGAGGCTAGGAATGGGGAGGATTATGAGTGAGAGGAGGTAGTAGGCAATGCTTAGAGCCAGGTAGCTACAGGAATGATCAGATGAGGAAGGGGAAACTGTGTCGCACAAGGCACCAGTAACAATGGCACTGCCACTGAGGACAAATTTGAGAAGTTAGTGGTAGGGATGAGGAGAGAAGAACCCAAAATGTCTATATAAATACTTCAATCAAAGTGTCTGGTGGGGAATGGTGCCTGCTTAGTGGAGGTAAACGCACTAAGAGCAAGATCTAAGGAGACAGGAGGAGGCCAAAGCAGAGACAGGGATGATAAGAGCTGAGGGAAGCTGAAGAGTGAAGGCTGTGTAGAGTATATGAGGACTTGAACAGATTGGAAGTGCTGAGAGAAAGTCAGCTTAGAAACACAATAAAAAATGCTAAATGCCTGCTAGTCTTCTGCTATGTTTAATCATGCCTAATAAACCAGCTTTTTTTCCCTCCAAAATGCCTTTTCCTTTACACTTCTTAGATCTAAGCCCACAGTAACCAGTTACAATATGCACACGGGAGAAGATGAAGCTTGGGTCTAGGTACTGTTCCAAAGCTACTGTCTCGTTCAATAAAATCACTCCCATCTGAAAGTATTCCTGTTGTCATTTGCACAGATTTTTGTGGAATCTGTGTCTCAAAAGGAAGACTTCTGCTAAGTGTACTGGAAGTTGTGATGAGGACAGGGAAATCATCAGTATGCTGCTCAGAAGAGTTGTATTCAAAAGGTTCTGACATCCACTTGGATTTCTGTCTCTGAAGTTAGACTAGACTGAAACAGTTTCATAATTCGACTTGATATTTTCACCTGATAAGTGTATATTTTCCTTATCTGCAAATGTCGTCTACCCATTAACCTCAGAAGAACACAGCATATTTCTTATTTCTAGTTGATGAATTTCAACAACATATTATATGATAATTATTTAGTGATCTAAATTATTTATGTAAAATGGATTAGTAAATCACATGGTTGTGCCTCCTGTGAAACTTTTGTGCCTATTTTAATTGCTTGTCCTCATTTTTAATTACATCTCTTTTCTGGCTTTTCATGGCAGTTACGTGTGGCATATTGAGACATGGACTCAGGTCAGCGGGGATACTGGGACTCAGGCAAAGAGTGAGACCAAGACTAAACTTTGTTGCATTCAAACCCTTTCATCTACTTGTTCAGTACTTTCCCAACCTGCTTGAGCACACCATGTTCAATCTCATTGGCTTCTTTAAAAATCCCCAAGTAAATAGTCCAATCAGAAAGCTGACCACACACTGTTCTTGAGGTCAACAGTTTCACCTTCTTGCTTCACTTCCTCTCACAACCCCCATGTCCCCTGGCCTTCAGCTGAAACTCTTTGTTACAACATCCTGGCTTACCACCCCAATGCTTGCTTGTTTACAAAGCCTCATAGCTTGTTCCCAGAGTATTTCTCATGCAAATCCCATCGCCTTCACCTCCCACAGTTATGTATTCATCTTGCTCCTCTCGGTCTCATTTTCTCTTAGTATAATAACAAGGTTTTTCTTTGAAGAAGTTTTTTAATGAGTCTAAAGCTTACTGCTTGTCGCTGGTCCGGCAATCACACAGTTTGCCATGTGTGGCTATGGTTTGCAGATGTTGCTGAAGATAAACAGTCCATATGTTGGAAATGTTATTTTTACAGATGGCAACATCACATCCATTGAGTGTCAAAACTGATTTTTCACTTTCTTGGATTTGAACTATCTTGTAATTTTTTGGTTTTAGATCTGATCTTTTTCACATGATTCTGCCTCTACTTTAACTAAATCATTGAAGGTTTACAGTTTATATTCACACGACTTCTTTCTTGTTCTGGGTGTTTTCATTTGATACATTGATATAATTTTATATTTTATTCATGAATCACAATCCCTACTAGCAAAAGAATCGTGATAGGATCATGACAACCCTTCTGTTTGATAATTAGTTTTGTTGCCTATTTATTTTAAACAATAGCATCCATTTGGTAGATTTTATCAGTGATTCTACACATTTACTAATTCTCATTTCCATTGTAGCAATTAATCAAACCAAAATATCTTCTTACCTTATTATTTGTGTGACACTACAAAAGGACAAAAATACAAGGAAAGGTGAGAACTGTGAGGAAGATGAGAACAAATAAACAAATATGATGCAGTGAGAGATAGAAAGCCAAGGAAATAATTCAGAGAAAAAGGTACTGGCTTATAGCAAATGATGTTTTGATTAGACTGAGTAACAGCTGTGAAATGCAAAGCTGAAAAGAAGGGGTGTTTGAAGTTTCAAGGTGTGGGGAAGAGTTTCACAGGATGATTTTTTTTCTTTCTTTTAGCTCTGCAAATAATTTTTCTTATACACTTGATACTGGCACAGAAGTGGGATGATCAGAAACCCAGAATGATATATCTTTTTCCAGTAATGCCTAAAGCTGCTCTTGAATAGCTTGATTTTCTAATTTTAGTATAATTGTCTCAGGTATTGCTTCTTCAGCTCATTCCCTGCTGCCTTTTATGTTGAGTAGTGGGTGCACTGAGAAGTACCATAAAGATAAGCCATGAAGGATTTTCCCTACTCTTGTCTGAAATTCTACAAAAGTGGTATCACACACTCTTCCCGCATATTTGTGGAGTAGACAGCTCTCCAAACATAAAATCATTTTATGTCTTTGATGTAAACACATGACAAATGAGTCTGCAAACTCTTTTTGTGTTCTATATCCTCCCTGACTGTTTGAAAGACTGGCAGAGAGAGAATTGCAGAAGAAACCAAGAACCCAGGAGTGCAGGAGGCTAGTTATATACTTTTAGGTTTCACCAGGTTGTGATGTCACTTTGCTGTTTAGAACTGGTGTTAAAGGCTGGTCCACAGAGGCCCTTCTCACAGTAGAATTTGTGAACAGTGAAGTGTGCCATGCTAACTTATTTCAGAAGGACAAGAATCTGGAAAAATTTAAGATCATTAATGTTTAGCAGGTTATTTAAAGAAAAAAAAAGGGTGATGTAAATGGAGATTATGGAAAGAGTTAGTAGAAATTAGGCATGTAAAAAGAGAAATTAAATATAAAGTGGAGCAGAGAGATTTCATTGAAAGGAGACCTTGCTGCTCTTTGAGACCTTTTTCTAAGTATAATATCAAAATGTTTTTTACCCTATAAACCCGGGTAGGTAGGGATGCTTAATGAAATTTTGTCATTTTGTGTAACCTATGAAAGGTGCTTGAGAATCTCTAGCAGTTTGGTTGGATCAAGGAGAAATTAATTGGTGGGGTTTTATATTGTATCACTGTCACAAAAATCTATGCAATAAGTATCTTCTCAGCAACAGAAGTTCTACATCTGGAAAAAAATAAGCAAACTGAGATGAAATGCATTTGCAAAACAGCTAAAAAAAAGCCATGCAATCCTATATACTACATTTTCCCCAAATACAGTGTATTCACAATAGCTTATAGTTTAGGCGAGAAAAGCCCATGGAAAGGGCATTGCTGACAGGCAGAAACTGGAAACAAAAGCTCTAAGAGTACTGAACTACAAATAGAGTTATAGAATCATAGAATAGTTAGAATTGGGAAGGACCTTAAGATCATTTAGTTCCAATGCCCCTGCCATGGGCAGAGACACCTCACACTAGACCTTGTCCTGCCTGGCCTTGACCACTGCCAGGGATGGAGCATTTGTCATTTCTTTGGGCAGCCTGTCCTGGTGCCTTACCACCCTTACAGTAAAGAACTTCTTCCTTATATCTAGCCTGAACTTCCCCGTTTACGTTTAAACTCATTCCCCCTTGTCCTATTGCTGCACTCCATGAGATGAAGAGTCCCTCTCCATCACCCTTGTAGACCCCATTCAGATATTGGAAGGCTTCTATGATGTCTCCACGTGGTCTTCTCTTCTCCAGGCTGAACAGCCCCAACTTTCTCAGCCTATCGTCATATGGGAGGTGCTTCAGCCTCCTTATCATCCTCCTGGCCTTCCTTGCTCCAACAGCTTCGTGTCCTTCTTATGTTGGGTGTCGTGGTTTAAGCCTCACCCAGGCTAATAACGCACGAAGTTTTACTCTCTCACTCACTCCCCTCTTTCTTCCCCCAGTCCCAGGGGTATGGGGAGGAGAATCAAAAGAATGCAACTCCCACAGGTTGAGATAAGAACAGTTTAGTAACTAAGGTATAACACAAATCACTACTGCTACCACCAGTAATAATACAAGAGAAATACAAGGAAAGAGAATACAGCTGCTCACCAAGCCTGACCCAGCCAGTGCAACCCCTGCAGCGAACCCCCAAGTAACAAAAACCTGACCATGCCGTGCACCCCCAGTCCGCTCCCACTGCCTTCTGGGTCTCCTCCCCACAACTTCACATCCTGGACATGACGTGCTGTGGTATGGAATAACCTCTTTGGTCAGTTTGGGTCAGGTGTCCTGTCTCTGCTTCCTCGCGGCTCCCCCTCCTCCCTGGCACAGCATGAAACTCAAAGTCCTTGGCCAGGCCAAAACATTGTCAAGCAGAAACTATAAACACTGCTGTTATCAGAGCTGCTCCCAGGCCCAAAATCAAAAACACAGCACTGCACCAGCTACCAAGAAGGAGAAAAAACAACTGCTAATGCTGAACCCATGACACTGGGGACACCAGAACTGCACACAGCACTCCAAGTGAGGTCTCATGAGATCAGAGTAGAGGGGCAGGATCACCTCCTTCAACCTGCTGGTCGCACTTCTTTTGATACAGCCCAGGATACGGTTGGCTTTCTGGGCTGCGAGCGCACACTGAAGCTGGCTCATGTTAAGTTTCTCATCAACCAACACCCCGAAGTCCTTCTGCAGAGGGCTGCTGTGAATAACTTCTGCACATAACCTGTGCCTGGGATTATCTCAGCCCAGGTGTAAGATCTTGCACTTCAATATGTTGAACTTCATGAGGTTGGCACTGTCCACCTCTCAGGCATGTCAGGGTCCCTCTGGATGGCACTCCTTCCCTCCAGTGTATCAACCAAACCACACAGCTTAGTGTCATCAGTAAACTTGCTGAGGGTGCACTCAATCCCACTGTCCATGTCACTGAGAAAGATTGGCCCCAACACTGATCCCTGAGGGACTCCACTCATTGCTGGTCTCCAGCTGGACATTGAGCCATTGACCACAACACTTTGCGTGCAAACATCCAGCCAATTCTTTATCCACCGCGTGGTACATCCATCAAATTTATGAGTCTCCAGTTTAGAGACAAAGATGTCATGCAGGACAGTGTCAAACACTTTGCACAAGTCCAGGTAGATGACGTCAGTTGCTCTGCCCTTTCCATCAGTTCCGTAGCAACATCATAGAAGGCCACCAAATTGCTCAGGCAGGATTTCCCCTTAGTGAAACTGTGTTGGCTGTCACCAACCACCTTGATGTTTTTCATGTGCCCTAGCATGGTTTCCAGAAGAATCTGCTCTATGTTCCTGCAAGGCACAGAGGTGAAACTGGCTGGTTTGTAGTTTCCCCAGACTTCCACTTTCCCTTTCTTGAAAATGGGGGTTTTATTTCCCTTTTTCCAGTGCTTGGGAACTTCACCTGACTGCCATGACTTTTCAAATATGATGGGCAATGGCTTAGCAACTTCATTTGCCAGCTCCTTCAGGACCCACTGATGGATTTCATCAGGTCCCACAATGTTTATACATAATGAACCTTAGATATCTCTCTTCACGCTTTTTAGTGTAATCCAGGATTTTATAGCATTCATACTTTTTTTTTTAATTATTATTCACATACTGGTTTATTCAATAATAACATGTATCAGCAGAGAATATAAAGACTGGTTAATAATTTGAATCAGAAAGGTCTTCCTCTTTTCATGAAATGAAGAAAAGTGATCTTCTGATCCTTATGCAGTTTATATTCCAGGACATATTCAGTATTGTCAAACTGAACTTTGTGAGCATCAGACCAACAGCTCACAATCAGGCAAGGGAAAGACAGGTAACACTTTTTCCAAAATAACGAAAGTGCTCTAACAATACAGCTGTGGTAAAAGGAAGTTTCAGAAGCACGCACAAAGCCAAACAGTGCTGAATTCCCACAGGGAAAGCTACTCTGAAAAGAGCTTGTGAAAGGAGAAAATTATCTTGTTCTTAGACCTCATTTCTAACTAAAGATTAATTCAAAACCTTGGGTCTAAGTAATCTTGAATTACTTTGGTTCTAGAAATCAAAATCCACCATTTGGAATTCTGCCAAACCAAATGATGAATGTGAATTGTCACATGAATCTTTACCTCTCCACAAAAGCAATGAAGCCCTGGGGATAAAAATAATTTGTATGTATGCAGGAGGAAGAAGGGGGGAAATTATGTATACCATAGAGTTCTCACCAATTCTTAAAAGAAAGTGAACATACTTTTAACAATTTAGATTCCAAAATTAATTTATATCTCCAGATAACATGCTAATATTTTCTGATTTTAGATGTGATACACTTGCTTATTAGAATTCACAAGATTTCCTTCACACAAAGTTAATATACTATCAAACACAGGTTCCTAAACATTGGATGAACACAAAGTAACCACTAAAGACCTTATAATTTTGAAAGGACCTTGCAATATGTTATAATTTTGGAACACAATCATGTAACACTAAACCAACATAATCAAGTGTGCTGGTAGCAAATAAAATATGTTCCTTTTTTCCCCATCTTAGGCCTTGTCCGAATATGTTCCCAGGATATGTAAGATATTGATTAACCTCACCGGGTAGAGAAAAATCTACAATTCAGATGTAGGTTTTCAAGAGGAGTACTGACAATCCAGCTACCCTTCCCCATCCTCTGCTACTCAGTCCACACTTTATAAGGAAAAGAGCGAGAGAGACTAAACTACTCAACTCTTTCAGAGACATTTTTAGGTGCCTAGTCTCTGGGGAGTATTCGGATGCTAAACAGATGGAGGTGTTTACCCATAGGCCTGATTTAGAAGTGTAATCTCTGGAAAGGTCTGGGTTGCTGATATTTTTTTCACTTGTTCTTGGTTTTGCTCTTTGCTAGCAGTATGTCTTCTCCATGCTCAGTATGCTGCTTCTTTGTCTTGTCTTTATGAGGTATTGGCTAGGGTGCTTGGACACTGGGATTTTGCTTCTCAGTGAAGGAATGAGCACTGAAAACCTGAGTACTGCAGCCCCAGCAGAAATGATCTTTAAAGTTAACATGGAATGGTCCTTCCCTAACACGTCCCTCCTGCTGAGAGATGAGGTCAAATAGAATCATAGAATCCTAGAATAGTTAGGGCTGGAAAGGACCTTAGGGAAGGATGAACATCTGCTCTAACAGCAAGGTGCCTGTATGTTTTATGAGGTCTGGCTTTAACTGTATCACATCGAAACTTTCTCTAGTGGGTGTAAATCCTATCAATGCTTAATCAAAATAACATGCTCTTGAAATATTTTTCTACTATTATGACCAAGATGGAATTGAATCAGTAACACCCAGAGAAAATAAATGTGATTTCCTTTATAATGACTACAATGTCACAAGAAAATGGTCATTTGCAAAGTGGGCAGCTAATTAGTTGTACTATATAATATCTTTGCCTATTATATATGATTTTTGTACTGAAAAGTTTTCAGATCCATAACTGGAATATAAATCTGTTGTGTTAAAAGGAACTATTTTCACAAAATGTATGTGTAATACACAGTGGGGCAAGATTAATAACCTAAACCCCAGAACTTAAAAGATAATCTTCTATTTAATTGCTAATTAGGTGCTATGGAAAAAAAAAACAGGTGAGAACTTCCAGTCTTGGATAAAAGCCTATTGTTGCTGTGTCCACAAGCTATTAGGATATAAAATGTTCCTTTTGAGATATGACCCCTGTTAAATAGGCCTGAGGAGCAAAGTCACAATAGCAGGGGTTAGAATAGCTGTGTATTAAATGTTGCTGTGAATGTGGATCTGAATTTTCTTCCATCTGAGCTTGACTTCCAAAGGAAATTAGATCTATGCGATGGCATTGAATCTGTCCTGGAATCTACCAATCTGTCATTCTGTATCTCCAGTAATGCTCAAACCCGCCACCCACTTTCAACCAAACATCTGGGCAGAGGTGTAGAGGGCTCAGAAATATTCTATTCCCTCAAGCTGCAGGAAAATAGGCTACTGAAAGCAGGAGGAAGAGTCAAATTGGCATCCCACTACTGGGGAGCCCACCAAGTCAGATAAATTATATTATTAGAAATGAAAGATTCCCCAGGAGAGAACACACCAGTCACAGGAAAGCTTAAATCAGAAATGCTCAAAGAAATTACACTGTATTTGACATGAAATAATCCAAGCAAATCTCACATAAACTCACACTTAATCATTCCTATTCTTAGAATTATATGTTTAGATATCAAACTGACTGTAACAACAAACCAATGAGAGTTGTTTATCCCACAGTACATTCCTACTCTATTCTCCACAGGCAGTGGAAGGGAAATGTTGGGATTTGTTTTGAGTGTGTGTGGTCAGATTGGCTTCTGTCCTTACATTTAACTGGCTTTCTTCTTTTGTATAAGCAAACTTATTCACTATAAACAACGGGAGATATACAGTGATCCACAGAAAAGTTTTTCAAGCAGAACTGATCAGCAGATGGCAGATGCCTTCAAAATATTTATAAGAATCCAGCAGAGAGATCATTAAGTCTGTCTGAGAAATATAGTATACATTATATATAGTATATTATGTAATTTATATAATTATACAAATAAATTATATTTGTATAATAAATATCAAATATGCTAATACTAAAATCATTAAAATACATATTAATATTAATAATATTAATATACAATACTAAAATAATTTATATAGCATAGCATAGCATAGCATAGCATAGCATAGAATAGCATAGCATGAATTGCTGAGGTGAGTGCCATGAGAGAGGACACCTTCAACACCTGAGCAGGGGGAAGCTCAGCATCCAGGAGCCCCGACTCAGAGCGGCAAGAGCCACCAAGGGAGCCTCAAGTTCTCGACAGGACTTGCCCAGGAACCGGCAGCTCAGCGGACGAGAGCAGCTGACTCAGAGGGGGCAGAGCCAGGAGGAGCAGCACCAGCCCTGACTGGGCAAAAACCTGCCCCAGGGAGCGCGAGCGACCAGGGTGGGTTCGAGGCAGTTTGCGCGGCAGCTCTCGTGGGCAGCTGAGTGGGGTGGTGAGCGCTCGTTGTATGAGCAGGGCTCGGTCTGGGAGCTCTGCCCTGGCTGCCCTGGCAGTGGCCAGCGTAGGGACCCAGACAGAGCCCATGAGAGGGGAGTCTGCAGTGCAGAGCTCGGGGTGTAGAGAGCGCCTGCACTGCTCTCCTGAGGGGAGGGTGCACGATGGGCAGGGCTGCACTCGGTGCTCCCTGGTGGGAGGTCCTCCTGCAGCAGGGGCTGAGCTGCGGGACGCTGTTACTGGGCTGGAAGGTGTCAGGGAAGCTGAGGGGAAGCAGCACTGCTGCTCCAGGACCAGGCTGTGCACGGGCCTCAAGCGTCCACTGTTGCTCATGCAGGAAAGGAGGCCGCTAACCCAGGAAGCTGGGAAACAGTGACAGAAAAAAACAACAAAAAAAGGAGGAAGAGGACAATGAAAAGCAAGGGGCTTCCTCCTAAATCTGTTGTCCCCACCCAGAACCGCTTTGCTCTCCTGCAGGGGGCTGATGAGGAAACACACTCGTACCAGGAACAACGGCTGATGCACTGGTAAAGATCACTGCTGGTGCTGCCAGGAAAAAGCAGTGGGTCATAGTAGTAGGGGACTCTACTCTGAAAGGAACAGAGGCACCCATCTGTCAGCCTGACCCAGGATCAGGGGAGGTGTGTTGCGTACCAGGGGCTCGGATCAGGGATGTTGCAGAGAAGCTGCCTGCTCTAGTCGGTCCCACTGACTATTACCCACTTCTAGTGATCCATGTGGGTGCTGCTGATATAGATAGCAGTAGCCTGGAGAACATAAAGAAGGACTACAGAGCTCTGGGAGAGGTGGTTAGGGGCTCTGGAGCTCAGATAGTCTTTTTGTCAATTCTCCAGGATACAGGGCAGGACCTTGAAAAGGCTAGGAGGATTGGCCAGGTTAATAGATGATTAGAAGGGTGGTGCTATTGTCAGACGTTTGGGTATCTTGACCACAGGACTCAATTTAATAGGCCAGGTCTACCTGGGGCTGGTGGAGCTGGTCTGACAAAAAAAGGCAAGAGTGGATTTGGTAGGAGGATTGCCAGACTGGTCAAGGATGCTTTTAGCTAGATGCGTTGGGGGAGGGGGGCATCATTTCATCCCAACACACCCAGTCACCTGCCAACACCTATAGTAAAGGTTTGGAGCAATGCAGAGATATTCCAGTTGCCACTCCAGCCAATGAGCCAGCTGCATTTATAGCTTGGCTCAGATGCCTCTATACAAATGCCCATAGCATGGGAAACAAACAATAGGAATTAGAGATGTGTGCATGTCTACAGGGGTATGATATCATAGACATCACAGAAACATGATGAGAGGGCTCCTATGACTGGAGTGTTGGAATGGAAGGTTACAGGCTCTTTAGGAAAGACAGGCCCAGCAGATGGGGAGGGGGAGTTGCTATTTATGTTAGGGATAGGCTGGGGAGTATAGAACTCTGGGGCCAGGTGAGCAGTCAAAAGAGAGTTTGTGGGTAAGGGTTAAAGGGAGAACAGCTATAGAGGACATCACTGTGGGGATCTGTTACAGACCACCTGATCAAGAGGACTCTGTAGGTGCTCTATTGACAGATAGGAACACCCTTACACTCGCAGGTCCTTGTTCTCATGGGGGACATCAACCACCCTGATATCTGTTGGAGGGATGGTACAAATTAGCACAAGCAATCCAGGAAGTTCCTCAATTGTGTGGAAGACAGCTTCCTTCTTCAAGAAATAAAGGAGCAGACAAGGAGAAGTGCGGTTCTTGACCTCATGCTCACCAACAGGGAAGGGCTGGTTGGAAATGTGACACTCCAGGGCAGCCTTGGTTGCAGTGATCATGAGATGGTTGAATTTGAGATCCTCAGGACAATGAGAAGAGTGTGCAGCAAGCTCACTGCCCTGGACTGCAAGAGAGCACACTTTGGCCTCTTCAGGAACCTGCTCAGCAAGATTCCATGGGATATAGCCCTAGAGGGCAGGGGGGCCCAAGACTGTTGGTTGATATTCAAGGATCACCTGCTGCAAGCTCAGGAGCAATACAACCCTACTAGAAGGAAGTGCTGCAGGAGGACCAGGAGACCAAGGAGCTGCTGAGGAAACTTCGAGGGAAAAAAGAGGCTTATAAAAGGTGGAAGCAAGGACAGGTGGGGTGGGAAGAATACAGGGATGTTGTCTGGGAAGCTAGGGACCAGGTTAGGAAAGCTAAGGCCCACTTAGAATTAAACTGGCTAGGGATGTTAAGGATGACAGGAAGGGATTCTATAGGTACACTGCGAATAAAAGACAGACTAGGGACAACGTGGGCACCCTCCAGAAGCTATCAGGACAACTGGCTACCCTGGATTTGGAGAAGGCTGAGGTTCTAAATGACTTCTTTGCCTCTATCTTCACCGGCAAATCCTCTGACCACACCACCCAAGTCTTGGAAAGCAGGTGCAGGTACTGTGAGAATGAAGACCCAGGGCCCACTGTAGGAGAGGATCTGGTTCAAGACCATCTTAAGAACCTGAAAGTTCACAAGTCCATGGGACCTGATGAAATCCATCCGTGGGTCCTGAAGGAGCTGGCAAAGGAAATTGCTAAGCCACGGTCCATCATAATTGAAAAATCATGGCAGTCAGGTGAAGTTCCCGACAACTGGAAAAAGGGAAATATAACCCCCATTTTCAAGAAGGGGAAAATGGATGACCTAGGGAACTACAGACCAGTCAGCCTCACCTCTGTGCCTGGCAAAATCTTGGAGCGGATTCTCCTGGAAGGCATGTGAAGCCACATGAAAAACAGCAAGGTGGTTGGTGACAGCCAGCATGGCTTCACTAAGGGGAAATCCTGCCTGACCAATTTGGTGGCCTTTCGTGATGGGGCTATGGAACTGATGGACAGGGGTAGAGCAGTTGATGTCATCTGCCTGGACTTGTGCAAAGCATTCAACACTGTCCCACATGACATCCTTGTCTCTAAGTTGGAGAGACATCAATCTGATAGGTGGACCACTCAGTGGATAAAGAACTGGCTGGATGGCTGCATGCAAAGAGTTGTGCTCAATGGCTCAATGTCCAGCTGGAGACCAGTAATGAGTGGTGTCCCTCAGGGAGCAGTGTTGGGACCGGTCTTGTTCAACATCTTTATCGGTAACATGGACAGTGGGATTGAGTGCACCCTCAGCAAGTTTGCCGATGACACCAAGCTGTGTGTTTCGCTTGATATGTTGGAGGGAAGGAATGCCATCCAGAGGGGCCTTGACACACTTGTGAGGTGG
This sequence comes from Myiopsitta monachus, assembly GCA_017639245.1. Classification (NCBI taxonomy): domain Eukaryota; kingdom Metazoa; phylum Chordata; class Aves; order Psittaciformes; family Psittacidae; genus Myiopsitta; species Myiopsitta monachus. The sequence goes on along the minus strand of CM029924.1, from coordinate 32,276,174 downwards.
GCTGATGCCAACCTCATGAAGTTTAGCCATGACAAGTGCAAGGTCCTACACCTGGGTTGGAGCAATCCCAGGCACAACTTCGGGCGGGGCAGAGAAGAGATTCAGAGCAGCCCTGTGGAGGAGAACTTGGGAGTGTTGGTCGATGAGAAAATGAACATGAGCCAGCTTCAGTGTGTGCTTGCAGCCCAGAAAGCCAACTGTATCCAGGGCTGCATCAGAAGGTCAGTGACCAGCAGGTCAAAGGAGGTGATCCTGCCCCTCTACTCTGCTCTTGTGAGACCTCACTTGGAGTATTGTGTGCAGTTCTGGTGTTCTCAACATAAAAAAGACATGGAACTGTTGGAACAAGTCCAGAGGAGGGCCACGAGGATGATCAGGGGACTGGAGCACCTCCCTACAAAGACAGGAAGAGAAAGTTGGGGCTGTTGTGCCTGGAGAAGAGAAGGCTGCATGGAGACCTCATAGCAGCCTTCCAATATACGAAGGGGGACTATAAGGATGCTGGGGAGGGACTCTTCATGAGGGACTGTAGTGAGAGGACAAGGGGTAATGTGTTCAAACTTGAACAAGGGAAGTTTAGATTGGATATAAGGAAGAAATTCTTTACTGTGAGGGTAGTGAGGCACTGGAATGGGTTGCCCAGGGAAGTTGTGAATGCTCCATCACTAGCGGTGTTTAGGGCTGGGTTGGACAGAGCCTTGCATGGCATGGTTTAGTGTGAGGTGTCCCTGCCCATTGCAGGGGGATTGGAACTATATGATCTTAAGGTCCTTTCCAACCCTAACTATTCTATGATTCTATGATAAAAAGAATGCCCTCCAAAGTGACATTTTAAGTAAAGCTCTAATATATAAAAAAAAAATCTTCCATGGGACTTCTTCTAATAAAAATTCCTTTTTTTAATGTTGTGACTAAACAAAATAATTAATGTTTATTAAATAATATTTCAGTGAAAAATTTCAAGACAACCTTTTCCAGAAGAGTGAAGAATTTTGAGATAAGCCTGACCATCTGACAAAGCGTTTAAGCAAATTGTTCAGACAAGTGATTCCTGATGTCAATAAATTTCTCTGAGTTTATAATTTTTCACACGGTCTTAATGTAACCATTTGCATTTATTTCATAGTCAAATGTCACTGTAAAGGAATGTCAAGCAGATGTATCTTTTATACAGTGAGAAAACTACAGGTCCTTTTTTGAGGAAAGTATGAAGAGTATTGATGTTTCTTATTGTTGTAGACCTTTTTGATGGGCTTTTGCATGGCCCGTCTCTCCTCTGTGAGTTATACCACATGCTGTGGTATGTGGGATTCAGTCATGCAATTTGATAGTGCTTATATATTCCTTTTAAATGAAAGATCTTTACAAATACATGCTTGCTTCTCAGAGTATTAGAAATGTGAGAGAATATTTACAAACACTATCCTATGTTAAGATAAATGAACATATGGAGAGCAAGGTATACTAGTAATGACAGATCTTTATTTTCTCATTCAGCCTTCCATCTTTACATTTTGTGCAGTAAATCTGTACATGAGATTTTCCCTTCTTTTCTATAAGCTTGCAATGAACTAAGAGCAAAGTATTAAAGGAGTCCTAAAGGGTAAATTCTCTAAGTTTCTTTTCATAACTCAAAAGAAATAATCACCTATAAGAGAATCTTTTTATGGGCTTCATTATATTGTGCAGTTCTTTCAACATGCTATGCAAATCACTGATTTGCTAAAACAAATAAAAGCTAATATATCTGTTGGCCAGGAAATCATAAAATGTAAGTGCTTCCAAAAGTAACATAGGGGAAATCATGGAGCTGTGAAAATGTCTGACACAAGTTTAAAGGTAAAGCATTGTGTAGCTCAATAATATATATAATATTGAAGGGTTTCATTCACATTTCCCATTTTTGAAACTCTGGTTTTGCTTTTAGAATTAATGAATCTTGGATTAATTATTTGGATGAAAATGGCAGGTGTTGAACTTTGCCCTTATGTGTGTTTTGCATCTCTGTCCGTGCCTGTAGGATAATTTTTAAATGCACATTACTGAGGTAAACTGGAGTAAAGTGGATGTCAAATGCAGCTCTTATCGAATGTGCAGAATACATCTTTCTGTTGATTTGATTCCATTTCTGTGAGTGTCATGGGTTCAGCAGCAGCAGTCATTTTTCTCCTTCTTGGTAGCTGGTGCAGCGCTGTGTTTTTGATTTTGGGCCTGGGAACAGCACTTATAACAGCAGTGTTTTCAGTTACTGCTTGATACTGTTTTGCTCTGATCAAGGACTTTCTGAGTCTCATGCTCTACCAGGGAGGAGGGGAAGCCGGGAGGAAGCAGAGACAGGACATCTGACCCAAACTGACAAAAGAGGTTATTCCATACCACAGCACGTCATGTCCAGGATGTGAAAACGGAGAGGAGAGACCCAGAAGGGTGTGGTGGTGCATTGGGGGTTTGCTGCTGCGGGGTGCACTGGCTGGGTCGGGCTTGGTGAGCAGTTGTATTGTCTTTCCTTGTATTTCTCTTGTATTATTACTGGTGGTAGCAGTAGTGGTTCGTGTTATACCTTAGTTACTAAACTGTTCTTACCTCAACTTGTGGGAGTTGCATTCTTTCGATTCTCCTCCCCATCCCCCCTGGGACTGGGGGAAGGAAGAGAGGCAAGTGAGTGAGTGAGAAAACTTCATGGCTGACTGGACTTAAACCACGACAGTGAGTACTGTGCAGCCTTTGACACAAAAGCTCTGCTCTGTTTTGAAGTCGATTTCTGTGCTATGTGCTCGGGCTCCCAGAGGGAATTGCCTGTAAGGGCTCAAGATATTGTGTTTACTGATGAATGCTCTTATGCAGCACGGAGGTTGACTGAATTACGATATTGCATTACCAAGAGATGTGGGGTTTACCAGCCTGTCACTCGAAAGGCAGCACATAGAACTCTGGAAAGGTCTTCAAAAGTGTGCACTGGCAGATGCAAGCAGTAGATATCTATGAAAGCTGAAGATAGGTTGGGTTTGTTTGTTTGGGTTTTTTGGGGGGTTTGGGATACTTCATCAGTTTAATACTCATTGTGTCTAACTAAGAAGTGAAAGCTAACAGTGACTGCAGTCTACTATTTAGGGAAAACTCAGAAGTTTTTATATTCTGACTGTACTTTATCAAATATTGGTTGTATGCAAGAAACATTCAGCCTCTTACATCTCAGACTGTAGCAGTATTTCAGTTCCTCTAGTTGCTTTTGTTCTGCATTCTTTATTTCACGACACCTGTCAACTAGCTGTGTTTCTAGTCACTTTTTTATTACTGTTCCTTTGGTTACAGAGAATAACTTCTAGTTACAAATAGTAGTAGGAGTTAGCAGAGGAGGGAGACAGAGGTAATATGCTTGGCTGTCTTTTGAATGGCACTGTGTGATAAATGTGTCTGTACTCAGGCGTCTGACTTCAAGAGAAATTATTTCCTTATTGTTCCAGGCTTTTATTCCTTTTTTTAGACTACTTGTGTGATTTCTGGTTCTACTTTTTTTTAATTACTATTTCACTCATGAAAGTTGTCTACATTCTAAAATTAGCTTTTGTAACTTACCTAACCAAGTTTATTTGGAATCTCACTTCAAATGTAAAAGGAGGTCAGCAAATTTTCTCTCAATAATAAGGTACCTGTTCCCACCTGTACTGAAGGAATTTTAACTTTTGAATGTGGATTCTCTTTGCTCAGAATTATCAATATACTTACTTTATCAAATTTGACATATAATCCCTGCAGACCAGCATAAGACATTTAACATAAATTAATCTTCCAAAATGCAAAAAGGTTCTGGTATATTTAAATCACAGTACCCTTTCTTTTTCATGTTTATTTCTATCTTTTACTGCAGATATATTGAATTCTTATATTCATTATCCTTTATGACTTTATATCGATATGCTTAGATTTGGACTTATGTAACACAACTTTAGAGTTTGCCTCTTCTCACATACTTTCATAACAGTCAGGAATAACCAGAAACTTCACCCAAAGTGAAGTTAGCAGCATTTGCAGCTCATTTTATGCAAGTCTTTATTTTTCCTGCCTAATGAAAATATTACCTTTTGCTGTCAAGTTTTAAAATTAATATGAATAAAATATGCAATTTTCCCCATTGATCTGCTAATCAGCGTTGAATAAAAAATCCTACTAAATCCAATGGTAATCTTATGATGTATTACCCTAATGTCTTCATCTGAATATATTAATCCAGGATACTGCTCATCGCCCAAGCAAATCAGAATATCTACAACTTTGTGGTGGTAAATTATGTGTTTGGAAAAAGCAGGGCTCACCTGAGATGCATTAGAAACTGAGACAAAACGCTTATAATCAAATTGTCTGTTCTCATGTATATGAGAGAATCCCACATGACTTCTGCAAACAAAAGCAGACTGTCATCTTAAGGAAGTGATCTTATTTCATGATTACAAGCATCTTTTTCTATTTCTGCAATCTTGTGTCTATGCTTATTTCATGTGGCGTAATACTAATGGACTTGTTTAATTTTCCCTGCTCCACATTTTGTCACTGACGTTATGTCATGACTAAGTGTTACCTTATATTTCATTAGGATGGTCCTTGTGCCATCCTGGACATACAAAGCAGAAAATTATTTCAGAATGTGGGTTTAAATACTGATTTATCCTGAACGCAACGCACATCAATTAATCTCATTCTCTGTTTAAGCTTGAAACCTCTTCCCGAGCAATCCTGAGGGAGTCTAGCTGAGGAGTGCAGTCACGCAATAAGTGTTACATAAGTACAAGCTGAAAAATCTGTCTGGGAAACAGAATAGGTTAGTTTGCATTGAACTACTACTCTTCTCTGAACAAGCTAGCTTAAAAGTGGCTGGTGTATGTCTACTCTATGCTGCAGTGATTGCTCTGTCCTAAACCCTCAGTTTGTATGAACGAATATCAGGACCTTGATTTATTTCCTAATGTTTACAGAATAAGATCTACTCAGTATAGACATACTTACAATTATGTTTAACTTGTCCACTTGTTTATTTCAGTAATGCTACATCTTTGCAAATTTTGGGTTAATAAAAATGAAAAGCAGGACCAGATTTGGTTGACTGTTAAAGTGATAGTTTGCTCACTTGTTTTTACAGCCTACAGGTTTGTCAATGCAGTTAAGGTAATTTTGTGGGAAAATTTTAGCTAGAAATATTCCTGTTGTTTGAGAACTGACCAAGGCTGCTCATGTTCATGGCCTGCTTAATGAACAATGGACTGAAAGGTATATGTAGATAGGGGCTCTGAATATTGTGTTGTTTTGAAAACATAGAGGAAGCAGAGCAAGATGAAAATAGTGTACAATCCTAGAGGGATATTGGATGTAACTATGTACAGTGCATTAAGTCATTGTCTTATAACTTCATCTGTTCTTCAAGGGAGAGAGATGCTAAAGTAAAGTGCATAGTGAAGATTTGTCAAGCTTGAAAAGACATTGCAGGGATTTTTGAGTGGTTTTTTTTTTTTTCAGTGGAAAATACACATCACTTTATATACAGTTTAAGATGACAGTATCTAGGGTACCTTTCTGCTGCCTAAAAAGAGTTGCACTTCAGATCAAGTTTCTGGTTTAGGGTTTGCATTGTGAGTGCCTTGGACTGATTACCAAAAATCCACGTGTGGAGCTTCCACTGACTGAAAGAAACTGAGGTATTGCCTGTTCAGTTAAGCCTTTATGGGAACCTGCTTTGCGCAGGGGGTGTGACAGTGACTGGGAAAGATCTCCATCCTGCTTCAGGGTAAGATTCTGTTGGGGTCACCAAGAACAGGGGAAGTCTTTTGCACACCTCCTGCCTTGCAGATTCCTCAGAAGTCTATTGTAAAATCCATGGTCAGCTGTACCATTTCAAAAGGCTTACTTTCAGCTCAGTCTCTTCTCATTTCAATAGCGATGGCATGCTTATGAAGATATAAATGTGTTGTGTTTTGATTCAGCCCTAAATAATATGCCTTAAACACAATTTAATATGAAACTCAGTGGCCCAGTCCAAAGCACCTAACCTGCTCTGTGCTTAAGATCCTCAGTCAGCCTTTAATGTTCACCATGTTTATATCTCTCACATTTTAGGTACAAGCTTTATCTCCAGGAAAAAACACTAGAAACCATTCTTCTCCTATTTCCTCCAGCCCAAGCTTGTAAAGTTTAAACTCAGGAAAACAAAGAGGGAGGAGAACTCACAACCCCTGTAGTATGAATTGAATCAGGAAAATAATTATTTTTCTCTTCCAGCCTGGGCCTATTTTCAGTCCTGTTTGCATATGCTGAGAAAGCTGAGGTCAGAAGACTGGCTACTGAGTAGCAAAGCAGGACCAATATTTCTATCCATCCTTACCTGTAATTTCTCTTTTAATGCTAGTTTCCAAACTTCTCACATCATGGATTTTCAAGCTGTTCTCGACTGGTAGAGAGGCCCTTGTAAGGCAGATACGTTATCCATAAACTTTCTATTACATTCTTCATGCAACAGTTTACACTGGTGAGCTGTCTGTGTGCTATGTAGAATCATAGAACCAACTAGGTTAGAAAAGACCTTTGAGATCATCAAGCCCAACCATTACACCAGCACTGCTAAGACCACCACCAAACCATGTCACTAAGGGCCTCATCTACACGTTTGTTGAAAACTTCCAGGAACAATGATTCCACCACTTCCCTGAGCAGCCTCTTCCAATGCCTGAGGACCCTCTCTGTGAAAAAATTTTTCCTAATATCCAATCTAAACGTCCACTGGTACAGCTTGAGGCTGTTACATCTTGCCTATCACTTGTTATTTGGTTATAAATTATATTATATATATTTGGTATTGCAGGTGACCAACCTGAACCTCGCCACAACCTCCTTTCAGGTAGCTGTAGAGAGCAATACAATCCCCCGGAGCCTTCTCTTCTCCAGATTAAACAATCCCTGTTCCCTCAGTCATTCCTCGTAAGAGTTGTGCTCCTGGCTCTTCACCAGCTTTGTTGCCCTTTTCTGGACCCACTCCAGCACCTCAATGTCTTTCTTGTAGTGAGGGGCTCAGAACTGATCAAAGGATTTGAGGTGTAGCCTCACCAGTGCCGGGTACAGGGGGATGATCACTGCTCTGGTCCTACTGGCTTCGCTATTTCTGATACATGCCAGGATGCTGTTGCCCTTCTTGGCTGCCTGGACACAAGCTGGCTGTCAATCAGCACCCCCAAGTCATTTTCTGCTGAGCAGCTTTCCAGCCACTCTTTCCCCAGCCTGTAGTGTTGTAGGGGGTTGTTGTAGCCCAAATGCAGGATCCAGAACTTTGCCTCTTTGAGCCTCATGCCGCTGGCCACATCTCATTGATCCAGCCTGTCTAGGTCCCTCTGCAGACCCTTCCTATCCTCCAGCGGATCAACACTCCCATCCAACTTGGTGTTCACAAATTTACTGAGGGTGCACTCAATCCCTTCATCCAGATCATTAATGATCTTATCAAATAACACTGGCCCTAACACCGAGCCCTGAGGGACACCACTAGTGGCCGGTTACATCATTACCATCAGTGTTATCTCATTCCTTCCTTGGCCCCCTGGTCCACTTGAATGTATATATCTGCTTTCTTTCATTCCAGACTGCAATGTTCTTGGGGCAGAGACCACCTTTTTCATTCTATTTGTACTTACAGAAGCTTTCTGGTACTGCAAATAAAAAAAGGAAGATCAGGTGCACTATTTTAGGGATGCTATTGAATTTGAATAACACAAATTGTTCTAATATTAAACTGGAATAACAAGTGGTTCGAGATGAGAAGAAAGCACATATGTTTTTCATGTCAGCTGCTAGCTGTGTCTAGAGGAGGAAGAAATAATGCTGAAGACTTGACACTGAAGATACAACACAGAGATGCATTCTATAAGAACGACTCCACTGCTCTTACTGACTGTACTGTAATAGGACTTGTAAGCCCATACTATCACCCAGGGTCACCTTCTGCAAGCCCTTCAATCCAACAAGAGAAGAAGGAACCAAAAAAGGACAGTGTCCAAAAAAATCTTTTTTTTTTTTTTACAAAAATTTCCCTGCAGTTTTCCTGCATTCCCAACATTTTCAAAATCATGATTCTCATAAAGGACAAGGCAGGGGAAATGTTACATTGTGTTGATGTTGCTATATGTAAAGATTAAATTCTGCTTTCTAAACCCCTTTTAACCTGCATAATTTCAGAGAAAAAGCTTTAAAACCAGTCAGGGAACTAGGGACTACAATGAAGCCTAAGAAGAAGAGAGGGGAAGGAGGAAGGTGTCTTTATGATTTGGTTTTATTTCTTATTTTATTATTCTGATTTGATTGGTAGTAAATTAAACTAATTTCCCCAAATTGAGTCCATTTTGTCTCTGATAGCAATTAGTGAATGATCTCTCTCCCTGTCCTTATCTTGACTCATGAGGCTTTCATAGTATTTTCTCTCTCCTGTCCAGCTGAGGAGGGGAGTGACAAAGCAGTTTTGTTGGGCACCTGGGCTTATAATAGTAATGCTTGAAACTACAGTTTTAATGAGCTCAGTACATGGTGACACACGTTCATACATTGTGTGTTGTGCATCATGAGAATGTGGAAGATTAGTTTTCAGTCAAAACTAAGCAGTAGGAGGAGATGTGATCAAATGTATTATTTTTTGTGTTGAATTCAGACAGTCTTTTTCTTGTAGAAAACTATTTACAGGTACTACCAACTCAGCCATATTGACGTGTCTAAATAGTATCCTACCTTTGAAATTAAAGGACAGTTACTTCTTTGCTTATACATGCATATCAACCATTTCATGTTTTTCATGCTAGATGTGCTGGGAATATCATTCAAGTGATGTGCAATTGGTCAGCTGCTGGGCAAAAAATCTGTTGCATGTAAATTGTGTTAGTTTGATGCGTATGCTCAGATGCAGTAGTGCAGTCTTTAATACGTCCAACATATCTTCCTGTGCTTATAACATATAGCTGTTGCATATATATCTTTCCTTGTGCCAGAGGCAAATCTCCAAAAGTTATTAGGTTGTGTACACTGTATAAAAAGAAACACAGCTCTACACTAGGAAAAGTAAGAGAATTGGCAATTTTTCATTATCATTATAGGAAGGTTAAACCATTTGTTCTCTTTGGATGCCGTGGTTCTTACCTCACTGTAGTTCATATATACTTCCTCCACTTATCTGGGAGCTATGCATAACATTCTAGTTTTGACTGTCAGATACTCCATGTGTCTTTTTTTGCTCTGTCAGTAACAAAAATGGTCTCAAAACCAGCTGGTTCTCCATGTCAGGATATGAGATTATCACTTTCTTGGAGACAAATTTGTCTTATAACGATCTCTACATTTTAACATTCATTTTGGTTTTACTATGGAAAGAGCATATTTTGTTTTTTATTCTTTTTTCTCTCCCTTCAGCGTAAAAAAATGGTGTTGGTCCAATGGTGTTGGTTTTCTACAAGAAAGATGAGCTTTTATAGACAGTTGATGATTTTTTTGTTGGTAGTAATGTCCTGGGTTCAGCAGTAGCAGTCATTTTTTCTCCTTCTCAGTAGCTGGTGCAGTGCTGTGTTTTTGACTTTCAGCCTGGGAACAGCGCTGATAACACCGATGCTTTTAGTTGCTGCTCAGTAATGTTTAGTTTGACCAAGGACTTTCTGAGCCCCATGCTCTGCCAGGGAGGAGGGGAAGCTGGGAGGAAGCAGACACAGGGCACCTGACCCAAATTAGCTGAAGATGTATTCCATACCACAGCACATCATGCCTGGTATATAAACTGGGGACAGTTACCCGGAAGAGCTAGACCACTGCTTGAGTTAAGCTGGGTATTGGTCAGCAGGTGGTGAGCAGTTGTATTCTCTTCCCTTGTTATTTCCCTTATCATTATTATTGGTGGTAGCAGCAGTGGTTTGTGTTATACCTCAGTTACTGGACTGTTCTTATTTCAACCTGTGGGAGTTACACTCTTTCGATTCTCCTCCCCATCCCTCCAGGAGCTGGGGGGAGGAGGAGGGGGGAGTGAGCAAGAGGCTGCGTGGTTCTGAGTTACAGCTGGGCTTAAGCTGCAACAAGTAATGAAAACGCACAGGAGGTTTTTGGTGTTTAAATGGAGCTGTTGCTTTCAGAGTACTAAAAATAGCATTAAATTATTCATTATGAATAATTGCATCTGATGAAAGCGACTCCATTTTTCTTATTTACAAATATTTTGTAAACTGATGCATTTTTTTCTGAAATGTTTGGTATAAGTCTTTGTCTAGTAGACTGGATGAGCAATTTTTAGCCTCTACTCATTCAAGCCTTGTTTGGTTTACTTGTGAACTGAATATGGAACATTGGTAGCTACTCAAATCCCACACTCTCTTCTTTTCATCTGTTATCAGATACCTATTCAAACAAACAAACAAACAAACAAAACGAATGGGTATCAGGGAATAGAGAGGTACAAGTAATAGGCAGTCTTTTTCATGCACAGCATTTTGAGTAGTTTCTGAATAATCTAACCATTTCTCCATATGAGCAATTTAGAACCTGAATAATAAATTAGGAAAAGTTTGTTTGCAATAACTAATCACATTGAATAACATAATTTACACATTTGGTATGTTGAGAGAGTCGGGGTTGGTTAGCCTAGAGAAGAGGAGGCTCCAGGGGACCTTACTGTGACCTTTCAGCACTTAAAAGGGGCTTAAAAGAAAGATGAAATGAGGCTTTTTATCAGGACCTGTAGTGATAGGATGAGGACTAAACTGAAAGAGGCTGAAGTTATATTAGATATAAAGAAGTTGTTCTTTATTACGAGTGTGGTGACTTACTAGAACAAGTTGCCCAGAGAAGCTGTGAATGCCTCATCCCTAAAAATATTCAAGGCCAAGTGGGATAGTGCTTTGGGTAACCTGGTCTGGTGGAAGGTGTCCTTTCCCATGGCAGGGGGGTGGAACTAGATGAACTGTATAGGCTGTAATTTTTTTTCTTCACCTTGGCTAAAACTCCTTTTGCCAAAGAGGTAACATCCCTGTCCTCGGGAGGAGTAAGCCAATCATATAAAAATCTCCAAGAGTCTTGATGTCTTCCTTTGAGGATGCAATGGAGCAAAAACATTGCTGGCATAGGAGATAGTAATAACATGCAGGTGGGAAGAGAAAGCAAACTCGAAAAAGAAAATTCTTTCATCCATACCTCTTTTTCTTTTTTTTTTTCTTCCCAGTACTCAGTGTAAAGAATGAAGACCTAAAAATCAGAAGGAAACGGGGCACAAAAAAAACCATCTGAAATGCATACACATTGTCACCCGTGCATGCCCAAAAAGGAGTATTCAGTGAATCTAATTTTAGAAATGAAATTAGGTCAGATAATTAGCTGACTCTTCTAAGGAACCTTTGCTGTTATCTCAGACTCAGCATGAGTGCCTTATCTGGCCTACAGAAAATGTCAGGTAATTTGAGTTAACGTCACTTTCAGTTACAAAGAACCTAGTTATTTTAAAATCCTTTGCATTTGCTAAGGGCATGCAGATAAATAGACATTACAAATTGGCTTACATAGGGTAACTTTTTACTTTGCGTTAGTGTGTGTGGCTAATCCTTTTGAGTCAGTTTACTGGTTTTCTCTGGTTTTCAAAATGTAACTTTTTTATTTTTTAAGAGAATCAAGATAGATTTGCAATATAACATTTCAGATTTCCAGTGTATTTTCTAAATGCTTTTGATGCCTGTTTACATAAGTACCTCCATAAACTGCTTATATAAACAGGGCATTTATGAACTGCATGAATAGAAACAGCTATAAAATTGCTTGGCTTACACACATATTAGATCATTTAACTTGTAATAAAACAGAAATATTTTCAACATTACAGTTGGTGTTTTCTGTTTGATGGAAAATTATATCTTTCATTTAGATTTTGTATCATCAGTGTATGTTAAAACTCTCTGACAATTATCTTTTTATGTCCTAAATCTACCTAGTAGAAGTACCATAACAAAGTGACGCTGAGTTTAGATTATCACCCTTTAATACCATATGCCAAAGGACAGGCTATTTTGCCAGATGTCATAGCAAGGGATCACAAAATGGCAATCAGTTAATATAATGAAGATATTTGTTTATATATTTTCTATCATATTAGGACAATCTTAACTGCACACTGGATGCTACTGCAAAACAATTTGTTACTACTGCAGTTATCTATGCTTAGGTAGCACCTTAACTGTTGGGGCAAAGTGACTAGCTGCATACACTTTTTTTGTGTTTTTGTTTTTTAATATGCAAAAAGCCCCTTAAAGAATCAATGAAATGTGTTTTGTTTCTTTTAATCTCTATATTTCAAGTAAAATTGTGATTTGAAGTAAAGAAAAATCAAACAACTTTAATTTAGAATAATTGCGTATATTCAGAGCAGTCCAGACAAAATTTGAAAGCAAAATAACTTTTCAAGTAGGATGTCAATCCGGCATCTTTTGCTTGTTGAGAGAAGCCCCGATTAGGACTCAGCAAACTTTTTCTATTCTGTCTTCACATGTTTTATCTGGATGATGAACTTATTACTGGTTCAGCAGCTGGTAATGCCAAGGAATTAGCAGCCAGCCGCTCCTCTCTGCTTTCCAGCTCTGTGGGGTGCGAGCTCAGCAGCTGCTGCTCAGTTTGCTTGCTGGCTGCTCCCCCATGACACTTCACAACAGCAAGCAGGTGGATGTGCAGCCAGCATGGAACTAGGCACAGAAGAAAGCTTGGTGATGTTAGGGCTCTCAAGGCTGTCTGTAAGTGAGGTTGTCCCTAGCAATCCACTTCCCCACAGTCATTGCCTAAATGGCTGATTTCTGTAGCTGCTTATGCTGAGGTTTAATGGACTGTATTCAGTAAACAAGAGGATCCAGGGAAGCAGGGAAGCATCTTTGCATTGCCTTCCTAGGGAGGCAGTGCAGAAACCCAAACCACTGGCTTGGTTTCTCTGGAGAGAAAGGAATGACTTTCATTGAATTTAGTGGCTCTGGATCCAGACTCTGATTCATGACACCATATTTAGTATCTGCTAGAGGAGTGGCAGAAGGCTGGGGGAGTCTGAGGGGGCAGTAACTGCATCAGCTACTCCAAATTAATCTATCCGTAATAAGAAGCTAGCACTACTGCATACAGCAATATCAAATAAAGTGCTGCTGACACTTCCAACCTAGCCAAAATCCAAGATCAAATTAGCTCTGCTTTTTATGAGAAACTGGTAATTGCTAGTTGTAAGGTAGCAAGAGTCACATTATCTTGAAACAAACTTCTAGAAATGTTTTCTCTGATCCAGCTATCAACCTTCTTTTAGTAACAACCTGTGCAACAACTCATCCACATTTCTGCCAGTTACACAGCAGTAACTGGCTCAGGAGTGCTGGAACACCATTTGCTCTCTGAACTGGGAAGCAGCCTCTTGCTTTTCCACATGAACTATTGCTTGTCACCCATACATAATATTCCTTTCCAAAACAATAATTTATTCAGATCGTACAAGAAGCTTTCAGGTAGAGCTACAGGCTCACACATGCGTCCTTTATCACTATCATATATAAAGGACAGTGCCTTAGACTTGTAAATTTAAAGCAGTGTGAGCTGCATCTTTACTCAGTGAGGAAAATACAGACTGGGTAATTTTTTAAATGTCTAGCTAATGTACCTACTCTAATAGTACCCAGTGATCTGTTTTAAATGTTGGCATCTGCCTCTACCAAGAAAGCAAGCAGCAAGCACATAAAAAAAGACATCAGGTTCTGCCAGAATTACTCCTGTAAGCTGCGCCATATGGTCAAAGATAAAATCTAATATTGGAAATACCAGTTGTTTCATTGCTAGCTTGAATACACTGGGGAAAATATAATATTTACTGTGAAGGACTCATAATTTGATTTCATCTTTTCTGGTTTTATGGCAAAGAATGTCAATGCTACCTTTTCTGATCATTCAGATGCTCAGTAGCTCCTCGGCAGATATAATACTCCTTTTGCAGTAAAATTTTAACAGTGAGACTTTTCCCTCTCTACCACAGCCCTCAAGCAATTAAATCTATCAGAAGAAAAAGTACAGAGAACTGAACCAGCCTCACAGCCGCGCATTCTAAATAATTTCTCCAGTAAAAATCATTGTATAAGGATTTCTGGATCACTTCTGAGGTACACAAAGATTTTATATTCCCAAATCTACTTTACTAAACAAACTTACCTGAAAGTTTAGTCAAGTCTGTTTCAAAAAACAAAGAAACTGCATATTAGGTGATACCTTTCATTCTCAACATGAAATAAATCCATGAAATGAACAATGGACATTGCTATTATATATGTATATATTAAAATATGGTTCATTTATATTTTATACATATATATGGCATTTCACAAAACACAGATATTTAAACACATTTAGCTGCTGCATGGCTAAGGCACTCTGGAAAATTCTACGTGAATTTCAGCCACAGAAAATGATAATCTATTTTAGATCCTGGTGAGTCAGCATATCAGTTTGTAGATAGGCTTGTATAGCCTTATGAAGAAATGGAGAAGAAATGCTCCCCCCAGATACATAGATACCACACAAGACAGTCTTAAGATTTATTTGTTTTTCTTGAATCTGATATTTTTCCTCAGTTTGAGCATGTTATGTAAGACTTAAAGTTTTACATATGGAATCTACAACAAACTTAGATCTGGCATCACTACTGGTATTTGCCATCTTTTACTAGAAAAGTCTCAGGCCATTCAGACTAGTCAGGGCAGAAAGTACTAGGCATGGCATAATAACTTTTGCCTCTAATTTTGTCTTCATCTGATTCAAATGCAATAAAACCATGCTCTCAAAAGACTGAAATGCTGTCACTCCAGAGGAGTAGTTTTAAAAACTATTTACTAATTTCAAAGAAGATTCATGAATAGTTGGATCTCATCCAGTAGAAGAGCTGATTAAATATACTTATTCAGATTGTAGGATTTGGGTTTCTACTACTTTTTTTTGTCATTTCAAAAGCAATCAAGATGATAATCAACTACAGCTGTAACTCTGTGAATTTAGAACAAGATGAAAAATGTCCATTACTACTTAATGCCTACTGAGGAACATTCCTTGAAATGCTATTTGCTATTGTTTAAAATGAGATAGCAGGTAGCTTTTTGGAGAGGTAATCTGCATTTCAGTCAGTGTCAGGGTGTTCATGGTACCAAGTGACCATCTCAAATGTGGGGATACCTGTGTTCCCAAGTGTTTCCTTTTGAGATGCATAGGTGAGATTTGGAAAGCATAATACCTTGAGTTATTTTTAAGAAATGTTGCCTACATGTCTGTATCAGTGCAGCTTTGTGTTGATGCTATTAAGCAGGAGATGTGAACAGCTGAATTTCTCTGAGATGGCAATATATGAGGTTAAAATAGCTTGGAAAATGCTTATGTAAAATATCATAGTTCCTTTGATGGCTCTATATAGACAGAACTGGTAACATACTATCAGACACAATTATGCAATCATTTGGATTAGATCTGGTGGAGGCAGGAGAAACGAGCTGTTTGTACACTTATATATACACACACATACACACCAACACAGGCATTTATTTATTTATGCCCCATTTACAGGAGATGTGAGACAATCTTATCCATTGTTGCCAGTTCTTCCTTTTGATTTCTGCTGTTCAG
The DNA here is from genome assembly GCA_017639245.1 of Myiopsitta monachus. NCBI lineage: Eukaryota > Metazoa > Chordata > Aves > Psittaciformes > Psittacidae > Myiopsitta > Myiopsitta monachus. Next base: position 32,260,505 of record CM029924.1, on the reverse strand, counting down.
GCTCTTTTCTTTCCCATCTCTGCATCTCTCATCTGCAGCCTTGTTGAATCTCCTCCTCCACAGCTTTGGTCCCCCCTTCTCCCTCCATTTGGTGTCCTAAGTTTTGGTTCCTGCCCTCTGTCTCTTCGCACCTGATTCCTGATCCCTGTTTACTCCTAGCTGAGCACTGATTGCTGTGATGACCATGTTGTCCAACATAATTTATCCCTGTCTCTCCCATATCTCTGGGCCTGTCTTGCTCAGAATCTTCAACTTTCTGGCATTCACCCAGTCTCTTGTGGTAATGCTGTTTAGCAATTCAGCTTACTGCATCCCATCTTAACCAGTTTCCTGAACCTTGGCTATCTCCTGACCACATTTTGTGCACAGCTATACTCAGTGGCTTGGCTCAATGCTCTGCTCCTCTAGCAGACCTCAGATCCCATTTCGGTTGACAATCTGCCTTGTTGTCTTCCCCTTTCAACCTGGCTGTAATATGTAGGTCTAGCTCCTTCTTGGGGATCTTCCAAAAAGTTTAATTCCTTCATTAGAGATAACTATTCTTACAAACAGAATTTTTCTTGAACATGAAGATTTTTTTTTTTCTGTAGGAGATTTCCTTTCAGGCTTCTTAAAATAACTACCAGACATGAATCACTGACTGATAGCTCTTTAAAGGCTCATTTCAGCAATGAATAGCTATATAGAACTACAGAAAAATGTATCCCAAAAGGTGGTCACATTGAAAAGAGACAGCTGGTACCCAGATCAGCTATCCTGACTTTTACTGCAAATTGCAGGATGGAGACTTCAGGATTAAAAGTCAACTGTTTTAGTAGCTATCGTTTAAAAGTTCCAGGGAGCTTTCTCTACTGAGTGTATTTATGTACTTGATATATATGGTGATACTGTACATATTAGCTGTCAGATGAATAACAGCATTGCAGTCATATCAAGATGGAAGGGAAGTTAGTCAGGGATGGCATTCCTAGCATAAGCAGCTGTTTATTAGGATTAAAAAGTGCTAAATGTGAGCATTTTCCAAATAATAATATTTACTATCTAGATAATATCTTCCTTTGAATTCAGGATTAGTTTACAGACTACACAAAATCTGCTCACCAAAACATTTTTAAAAGATATCTTAAAAACTGACCTTTCAGCAACATAAAAGCATATTCATTAATGCAGTAGGAGTAAGATTGTAACACATCCCTCTCTATATGAGAAAAAAAGAAGCTTTTCTTCATCTTTAAGCAAAAGGATTATTGGTTCATCCCACTGAGTTGAGGCCCAGCTGGACTCTGCTTGTGGAATGTGGATGAATTTTCTCCTGAATGAGATATCTTCTGATTAATATTTTGAGAAATTTAATAAAATCTGTGGCCATTCCTTCTACAGAAAAAATATCTTAATATTGTGTTTATCTATTGATCATTCCCCAGATGAACATCTATAAATGGAATACTCTAGATCAGGTATAGATATTCACCTGAGCTCAGAGTGACTTAACTTCCTGGCAAAGTGTCTGAATTAGTAAAGTTTTCTGGTGTGTGTTTTGTAGGTTAGATACCTAGAGAAATGTCCTATGGAAGGATTCTCCTCCAAAAAATCTTCCTATTTAACTAAATATCCTTGTCATTTTTTTGGCAAAGTTTTTTTCCTCTTAGAAGAGAAATGCTACTCCAGTTTCATTTTTAAATTCAAAACATTCAAAAATAATTTGTCCCAGCAGACAATGTTGTAGATTGGATCATAAAAGTGAAAAAAAAATCAGTCAAATAATTTGAAGACCTGCTTGGCTTCCTAAAAATGTCAAAACTTGCATAGTTTGCAACCTTTACAACTGAGGAATAGATTAATAGAATAAATTAGGTGATTCTTATTGGGATTTGATAATGTAACATATAAGATTGGGGACTACAGACTGATTTCTGTCAGTTATGTGCTACAAGGTAGATAAACGCATTCACAAATGCTTGAACTGAGTTATCATGGCTTTGCAATAAGAGCGTTATTTTGAAGAAATGGAAAAGCTTTGATGTTTCACTGAAAACAACACTGTTTTGAAATAGCCTTCCCGAGGATCTAGCAAACAAAATTATCATCAAACATACATCTGTGGCAAGTGTTTATTTACCCCATAATGTATACAGCTATAAGCACATAGATTCACACTACTTTAAAATTTGAATTTAAAATGCAAACTTGCAATTCGAGACTATGGAGAAGAACATTTTATAAACATGATCCTTATGGGGAAGCTTTGTCCATACTGACAGATTTTCAAATGTACAAAGACAGTCAGGCATCATACAGTCTGATAGCCAACTGAATAACTTGTGTTGATCTTCATGTCTTAGGAAAGTTTCTGCTCAAATAATTTTCTGTAAGTTCCCTCGTGATTTTCACAAAGGTTTTGCAGTAACTTTTAATACCAGAAAAGCACTGGATATTGAGGCCATGGTTTCACAGGCCTTAACTCTGGATCTTTGCTCGGTTATATCACCCACCAAAGTTGGGTGCATCAGTGAACCTTGTTAAAAGATGTTTATAAAGGCTTTTATACCAGATTTATGGTTTATGCAGAACTACATGTGTTACTTAATCCAAGAGAGTGTTACTTAGTCCCTCATGGAGCTTCTTGGTGAAATGGTATTTGGTCAAAACAGTTTGAGCATACTTTAAATGGCAAGCTGTATTTATTTTTTATGGATACTGCACAATGCAGTTGCAACATTTTTCATGCAAATCTTTTGGTTTTGATACTGTAAATCAGTTTACCATTAGATATTTTCTACTCAGCTCAACTGTGAAAAAAAAAGAAAGTAACTGGCTTTTACCACAGAACATTTCTAACAAATGTTTCCAATCAAATGAAGAGTTAAAGGCATGCAAGGAAAGATAAAAAGAAAACCAATCCACCCTTGTAAGGATGTAAGGAGGAACACCAGCATTAGTCTTTTGCACATCTGTCCAGTTTTCAGTTCTCTCAGCGTCACTTTGGATGTTAACTCACTCACACAATATTTGTTTTCTCTTTCCATGATTTCACTCTCCACAGAGCATAAACATGACCACACAATCATCTATAGCTTGTTTTCTTTCTCACCATTTCCTCCAAGACCTTGATTGTGACAAGTTGGGCCATAAAGGTGGACCTTCAGGAAGAAGGAAATTGCACTTGTTCTCCTGCTCTGTTTGGCTGAGAGAAGCGCAAGACCTGGGAAGCTCATCCCAGACACACCTTAGAATTACAGAAATGAGGATCTTGTCAGGCAAAATTGTTTCAAATGACTGGAGAATTGTCACTAATACAGTTAGAAAACAAGAAATTGTAATACATGCGGCTTTTCATTTAGAGGTTTCTTTTAAGTTGAATTATAAACCCAAGGAGCCTGGGATAATGATTTCAGTTGAGTTCATAGAATGCAAGACATTACATTCTCGAGGGCCTTATTCTACAGATTTCACCCACCTGTACTTAAGGAGAATATCCTATTTTGAAAAAAAAAAAGATTTAACTCAAGATAAGAGCTCTTTTTTTTTTTTTTTCTTTTTTAACAAAACAAGGGATGTTTTTACGGACAGGAGTAGCTCTAAACAGCCTTAACCTAAAACAGCAGAATGCTAAGCACAGAAATGTATAAAAAGAGGCAGAAAGAAATTTGCCACTAGCAGCAACTTCTGCAAAGCTATCCAGAAAGCGCCTGTGTTCCCATGTTTCTCTGCATGGTTTTCCATCACATAATCCATTTCCTGTGCCACTGAATATGTATACGTCTTATTCAGTACATTGTAAGTCTGTATGGGACATGTGTGAGCAAACCCTGTGCGGTTATGCACTCCGATAGACTCTCTAAAGCAAACAATTGCCATCATAATTAGTCCCTTTTAATTACAACAATGGATTCTTGTTGCAATCCACACCTACAAATACCTTTAATCAAAACCATGGACTCAATCAAGATGTTGATTTTATCACATAATTTTCCCACAACTGATTTTTCAGTGCTCAAACAATGATAAATACCTGTTTCTATTTCTTCTAACCACAGGGGCAAGCTACCTTTCCACCTCTTCTTTTGAAAACATCCCGTTCTACTTCACAGCTACCAAGCATGATTTTCATGGAACCATAGAATCATAGAATAGTTAGGGTTGGAAAGGACCTTAAGATCATCTAGTTCCAACCCCCTGCCATGGGCAGGGACACCTCACACTAAACCATATCACCCAAGGCTCTATCCAGCCTGCCCTTGAACGCTGCCAGGCATGGAGCATTCACAACTTCCCTGGGCAACCCATTCCAGTGCCTCACCACCCTCACAGTAAACAACTTCCTCCTTATATCCAATCTAAACTTCCCTTGTTCAAGTTTAAACCCATTACCCCTTGTCCTCTCACTACAGTCCCTCATGAAGAGTCCCTCCCCAGCATCCTTATAGGTCCCCTTCAGATACTGGAAGGCTGCTATGAGGTCTCCACGCAGCCTTCTTTTCTCCAGGCACAACAGCCCCAACTTTCTCAGCCTATCTTCATACGGGAGGCGCTCCAGTCCCCTGGTCATCCTCGTGGCCCTCCTCTGGACTTGTTCCAACAGTTCCATGTCCTTTTTATGTTGAGGACACCAGAACTGCACACAATACTCCAAGTGAGGTCTCACAAGAGCAGAGTAGAGGGGCAGGATCACCTCCTTTGACCTGCTGGTCACTGACCTTCTGATGCAGCCCTGGATACAGTTGGCTTTCTGGACTTTGAGTGCACACTGAAACTGGCTCATGTTCATTTTCCCATTGACCAACACTCCCAAGTTCTCCTCCACAGGGCTGCTCTGAGTCTCTTCTCCACCCAGCCCATAACTGTGCCTGGGATTGCTCTGACCTTGCACTTGTCATGGCTAAACTTCATGAGGTTGGCATCAGCCCACCTCACAAGCGCGTCAAGGCCCCTCTGGATGGCATTCCTTCCCTCCAGTGTATCAACCGAAACACACAGCTTGGTGTCATCGGCAAACTTGCTGAGGGTGCACTCAATCCCGCTGTCCATGTCACCAACTAAGATGTTGAACAAGACCGGTCCCAACACAGATCCCTGAGGGACACCACTCGTTACTGGTCTCCAGCTGGACATTGAGCCATTGAGCACAACTCTTTGCATGTGGCCATCCAGCCAGTTCTTTATCCACTGAGTGGTCCACCTATCAGATTGATGTCTCTCCAACTTAGAGACAAGGATGTCATGCAGGACAGTGTTGAATGCTTTGCACAAGTCCAGGTAGATGACATCAACTGCTCTACCCCTCTCCATCAGTTCCCAATCATAGAAGGCCACCAGATTGGTCAGGCAGGATTTCCCCTTAGTGAAGCCATGCTGGCTGTCACCAACCACCTTGCTGTTTTTCATGTGGCTTCACATGCCTTCCAGGAGAATCTGCTCCAAGATTTTGGCAGGCACAGAGGTGAAGCTGACTGGTCTGTAGTTCCCTGGCTCATCCATTTTCCCCTTCTTGAAAATGGGGGTTATATTTCCCTTTTTCCAGTTGTCGGGAACTTCACCTGACTGCCATGATTTTTCAATTATGATGGACCGTGGCTTAGCAATTTCCTTTGCCAGCTCCTTCAGGACCCGCGGATGGATTTCATCAGGTCCCATGGACTTGTGAACTTTCAGGTTCTTAAGATTGTCTCTAGCCAGATCCTCTCTACAGGCCCACTGTAGAGTGGGCCTAAGGTCTTCATTCTCACAGTCCCTGCGTCTGCCTTCCAAGACTTGGGTGGTGTGGTCAGGGCATTTGCCAGTGAAGACAGAGGCAAAGAAGTCATTTAGAAACTCAGCCTTCTCCAAATACAGTGTAAATATCTTCTTCCCTGAGGAGCTTGCTACTTTTGTTTTAGGCCATAAAAATGGCTTCTATGCCAGAAAACTTACTTTTTCAGTTGGTTATTTCTTATCAGTTTGATAAAAGTGTTTTCCTGCACATATATTCTTAAGCCATCATGTTTATAATATCATCTATAGCTTTTTGTTTCCTGACATACAGTGAACGGACCACTTGGCATTAGAGGAAGGAGAGAAGGGTATTTTGGAATTTGTGTAGGAATTCGTCCCATTGCTTTGTCATGGTAGATTTGGCTCAACATATGCGGGGCTTTGATAGTGAAGGAATTGTTGCTGCATGGTGAGACTAGCAGCAGATCTGAATGTCCTCCTTTATATAGGAAAGAGGTGAAATATTTTTGTGTCTATACCAAGCAAAGAGAATATGAGATTCCTTGAACTAAACTTAGACTTAATTCATATAGGATGAATTGTGTCAAAGGTGCACTTGCATATTCATGTTTCTGAAACACTTGGGTTTTCTTCTTGTCATTATGTCTAATTGAAATGTTCGTAAACAGGCAGTGGTTTTGTGCAATGTGCCATGCAATGCGTGCTTGGGGAATATTTGTTTTTAGCCAAACTAGTCTCCAGAATTTTATATGGGACAGCAAAGAGATGGAGTCCTTCCGAAGTAAAGCAATTAGTGAAGACTTTGCTGTAAGAGAGACTGATAGTGGCTTATCTTGCATTTTATATTGGAACAGCAACTGCTGCACTAAGAAGCTGGACTGGCGCAGAACCAGCTTGAGAGAAAGGGAACATTGTTAAAGTGATCTGAGAGGAAACACGATGTATGGAGCTACTTACAGATAGGCAAGCTTCAGAATGGAGCAGGTACAAGAAGATAACTAAGTTGGAGCTGTTGCAAAAAGACTAATGTTTCTGGAATATGTTTGTGAGAGGAGATGAGCCAAAATTTCTTTCTTGAAAAATTAAGTTTTATAAAATCAGGAATAGGAAGAGGAGAATAATGACTGATAATTAACTGATAGGTTTGTGCATAGGACACACACAAGACCTTGGTGAATGAATTCACAGCTGTACCTATAACCTCTCATTCCATATTGCACGGGAGTTCAAATGAGTCTTGGGAGGCTTGCCTCCATGAATTTATTCAACTGCAAGGATTCAGGGGAACACAGGGGGCATGGAAGGAGCCATACCCAAAGTGTGAGAGGGTTTTAGTTTTACTCATTGTTGGCAGATGGCGAGATAGCACTGTCATATGTTTGGGTATAGGAAACTGAATGGTGTTAGATTACAACAGTTTGGTCAGGTTACGCAGATGTCACTTGGCAACTATGCTTAAGGCAGACTACAAGAAACTTTAAATCAGTATAATATTGACTCAAGTTGCAGCTTCCAAGGGATCTGGTAGTTTAAGGGTAGTATGCATACCTGAAAACTCATAATAGAGGAACTTGGTAAAAAAGTCCTTGTCAGGACAATGAACTTAAACTTCATAATGCAGTTATAATACAAAGCAAAATATTTAATAGTATAAGCTACACTGATATACTGAATGCACGGTAGAGGGTGGGGAATTGGGAGGAGGATGACAGTCTGAAAAAAAAGTAGGTTTGTATTTTGTTAAAGTTGTTGACCCAAGTGCAGGATAATTTTGGCCCTTAGTGCAAGTTAATTTCAGTAAAACAGGAATTACACTTCAAAAAAGCATGGAACCAGGAATTTTGCCAAGGAGAGGAATAATCACATGATATAGCTATATGTCTGACACTGTCAGAGAGAAAAACATTTCAGCAACTGGAATGCACCCTTTGCAATACCATAACTTAAAAAAAAATAAATAAAAATTAATCCTGTTCATGCCTAGTGCTCAAAGTCCAGAGCTATGATGGAGTACCTTGTAAAATTCTAATGCATTATTTATGTAAAGTAAATCAATTGCTATGCAAAACCCCACTGTTATTAAACTTGTCTAGTAGTTGCACACAGGGCTGTTCAGTTTATGAAATTCTGGCATTTTTATTCTTTGTAAAATCACATTATCAAAGACATCAATCCCCATTCCTTTTAAACCCCCTGTGGCCCTAACTGCACATTCAGATTCTCCTCTTGTATTTTAACCACTAACGAAAGGCAAAGAAATTATTAGTTCGAGCCTTTTTTTTTTTAACCATATAGCTCAATACACTGTAAATGGAGAAGACAAGTGCAGAGAGCAGCAAAGACATTTGATTTCATTAATATTTGGCAGAGCACACTCAGATCAGCTTTTAGCTAGCAATGACTTCAGAAAATATAAAAGGCTTGATTTTATTTCATTATTGGTTTTCATTAATTCATAGATGAGATGTTGAAAGTGATTTGGTTGTATCATGTAGAATTTAATGATTTATGGTTTAATTTACCCTAATTTTGGCTTGATTGTTATTAATTGTCTTGAGTAATTCAATACATTTGGACCCTATGGGGTGAAAAGGGTATTTGAATTTTGTTTGAGTTTTGCTTCTCTCTGGCAATAAATCATAAAATAAGGGTGGTCCTTATCTAACTTTATTAATTTTCCTTAGCCTTATCTGAATTTGAAGTGGAAAAGAGTAGCAGTTAATGTTTCACAGAAGCCACGGTGCTGTCTTCTTACTGTTTCTGAAGCAGTAGCATGCTTTCAAAGTATGCATTAATGTAAGTATTCATGTATTCTTTTTACATTTTCTTTTGAACATAAAAGCAATTTTACAAGTGAGTGATGAACCTGCCTGACTTCAGATTCAGTTTGGAGAACCCAAACTTTCCCACTGCAGCCTTTCTTACTAGGTAGAAAAGGGCTTCTACAGTTGCTAACTCAGATCCCAGCTCTGCTTTTCACAAATAATTATTTAATAGAAAAAGAAATGCTAACTCCAAAGAGCTTCCAGACGATTAGAAAGGAGTCAGGAAGTCAAGCAGGATTGCAAATCTGTTCTAGGATTAGTCTCTGAATACACTGCTTTCCTGTTCTCCTCCCAGTCTGACCACTTTCTGAAAGGAAATGGAGAGAGGTGGATCACGGCTCATGAACTAGAGTACTTTTTGACAAAAAATATGTACATCTCATTAAGCTGATTAATTTTTAATATAGTACTACTGAAATGTAACTGTGTGAAAATTTTGCAGTGTTCCCAAGGTAATCATGCAGTAGTTTGATTTAAATGTGATAAATCACAGCAAATAATAAATCCTGCTGTGTCATCATTTTCTTGGAAGGACATTTCTCTCCAGACAGGGAACCCACCCTGTATAAACAGGAGAGAGCTTCTTGCAATCTCAAACAAAAGAGCAAATAGAAACAATTCTGTTAAACACCCCTGAGCCAGATAAAGAGTCTTTGTTCAGCTTTGATGAGCACTGATCCCTGGGACATCTGCTGGCTCCAGTGATGTTAATTGTATGATGAAGTGCTCAGACAAACAGGATTACACAACTTTGTGTAGAAGCTCACCATAACTTTGTCAGAAATGTTCAACATTTATCAGAATGACAAATTTCTGTCCTACCGCACTGCAGAATACCACATAGGACATACTAGTTCAGAGGCTGAGCAGACCCAAATTGTTTTGCCAATCTGGTACAATGTATTCCATTTTTTTGTCAGTACGTGTTCTGTGGGAGAGTATTTATATGCACTATTTCTATATGAAATTAAATGAAAAGAAATAAGTGTTTTTTAAATGTCCTTTAGAGACCAAGATAGCTACTGATGGGCTAAATGTTGCATGAATCATTAGTGTCTGTAAAGCTGCATGTCTTCTCTATAGTAAACAGCTACTTTTAAAAGTGAAGTGTAATATGTACCTGGAGAAGTACTTTCAATATGCAGCAGTTTCATGAAGGCTGATGTGCTATTGAGATCTTGGTTTTACTATTTAGTCCGGTATAATTTTCTCTGAGTTGTCAAGTGACTTTCAGTTGAGAATTGCTAAGTGGCATTTTTTAAAAATTGGTCAAGTAGTTTTATGCTATTTTTGTGCAAGAATGTTCTGCTGCAGTGCGTCGTAAGCATGGAATTGGCTACTTGTGACTTGATTTATAGATCTGCAAATGGGGCAAGAGAAAGATAGTATCCTTCTCCAACTCCCCTCTTACACTTGCTTATAAAGATTAGAAAGTCAATCCAGCTCATTTTCCAAAAAATATATTAGGGAACACTCAGTGGAGCAGCCCCATCACTAAATCAATGCTGGTAACAATATGGGGTGTAGAGTTACCTTGGCTTCTGGCATGGCTACAGCTGGATTATGAACAAGCTGTGACTGTCTGGAGCTTAACTTTACAGTAATCAGGAATAAGACTGGTTTGCTTCCCATCTGGAGAAGACAGGCAGCTTTAAAAGCTGATATACAAGAATTTCCAGGGCTTACATTGTTGCACTGTATATGTGAGTGTACTGTTCTTAGAGAATAAGGGATGAATTTACTTGCACAGACTTATATCTGTACCGTGTGAAAGAATATGGCACTATAGGGGAAGGAAATGGATGAGAAAGAGTTCTTGCTACCCTTCTCTACCATAAGCTATCCTAGCAAGAGTAGAGTAATCTAATTCTGCTTAGGCTGGTTGACAGTGTACTGGTACTACCAGTAGAAAAACCCTAAGCTTTAGAGGTGTGTTTGAGTTGTAGAAGCCCTCTGCTCAAATCCCAAGGTGGTCCACTTTAAATGGCTTAACTTGCTCAGAGGTATGTGTAAAAGTCTCAGAGGTACATATAAAACTTGTATTTACCTCAAATCTTCCTAGTTGTTTAGGGCTGTATTTTGAAACAGGTGAAATTTTCATCTGCAGGTTCTCAAAAGCCAATAACCCACAGGTAGAGCAGAGGTATTGTTTAACATGAGACAGGCTTCTACATAAGCCTGACACAGTTCTCAACATCAGGATGGAGTAAGAGAGTTTTGTTTCATGAGTTAGTTAAATTTAACTGATAATTTTGCATGAATAAAAAAGCAGACTTGCCCTTGAATTCCCTAGGTATGAATAAGTAATGCCCAACTGTTTCCAAATTTATTTCAAAGCATTGTTTTGTGTCAGCAAGTTTATTTGAGGTGAACTGGCAAAAACTGTGTTATGGTTTTTCCAAAGCTTCTATGCCAATTGGTTCACCTATGCATATTTGGGTACATGAGGAGGATGCCATGCTTGAAAATCAAAATGACATTCAATAGACAGGTACTATGACTGCAGTCAGCATTCTGGCAAACTGGCATTTGGTTACTTTCTTCATATTGCCTCCTTTGGCAGCTGTGCCAAACTATGAAAATTGTGGATGTTTTCAGACTTGTTATGTTAGTGGTTCATTTTCAGATCTGTAACTGGAATATCAAGACAGTACACAGGCATGTGAATCAAGGATAGATGCAAGTTTGCATGTTGTCCAGAATAAAATGGAGGTGGGTGAACATTGACTTCTTTGCAAATGACAATAAAGGCTTGTTGATAAGTGTTATTGGTAACTTATCTAGATGAGCAATTTATGTTATAGTCATCCTAGTTTAGAATGATGTTCAAGATTAATTAGGTAGTCATGGACTCATAGCAGGGTAGAATTCATTCCATGGCTTTCTAATTGTGCTGCTTACTATTCGTGTTACTGAATAGTGGGAAAAGTGCGTGCAATAATAAAGCCATAAGTTATATATTACTGCAAAAGGAGCAAAGATTAGTATGTCTGGTGCGTCTGGTCTTCAGGGAAGAAAGTGAAATTACTTCATGAGTCCTTTACACTTACTCTTGGTATAAGAATCTACAGTGTAGGAAAAGTCCTCTGTAAGTGTGACTCATTCTATGGGCAAGTGGGAAGGGGCAAGCAAAGGATGCTAACAATCACATATTTAGGAAAGAAGGAAGAAAAAAATGATCAAAGATAGAAAGCCTTGCACAAAGGCCACCATGCCATTGTGGTCAGTAAAACTGAGGAGAATCAGTTATTAGAGGTCCATCATGAAGTCTGAATGTTACTTCACTATGAGCTGCTGGGATTGCACAGGAAGAAGAAGTTTGAAGGCATTTGATTTTTCGCAGAGAAAACTTTAAATTCACACTGCCAATGTTTAAAATGTATTTTAGAGCAGTTCAGTGTTAGTAAAGATCAGTCTTTCAACTGATGCTATTCATAGACTAATAACAGAGCATACCCACTTATTACATGCAATTCTGTGAAAAAGCTGAACATTTAACTTGTATTGAAATCAGTGGAAGCTGTGAATGTTCTACTTCTTACAGTATGGATTTCTATGTGAAAAGAGGGTTGTTAAGCAGTGTGACAGTCACATTCACTACTGTAAATGTTTGTGGAAGAAATCTATAGAAAGCTCTGCAGTGAACGTTGCATCTCTGTTATGACCTCAGGGATAATATATGGTAATTAAAATGGTTTATTATCTTAAGAGAAGAAATGTACTGTTATTGGCATGCAGTTGTATCAGGTTATTTGCTGCCATTACAAACGTTATTATAACAGAATAATTCAATGTGAAGCTTCAGGGATCATCTCATTGCCACCTGGTTCTTTCAGGAAGGGCACTAGCAAGAGAGGGGGGAATTTTCCTGGATTTTGCCAGTATCAGGTCACTACTGTAGCTGCACTTCTGGCAGTTCTGGGTGAAAAAGTTGCCAAACAGAATAGTTAAAATGCTTATTGATTAAGAGGGATGGAGGTTTTTTTTTCTTTTTTTAAGGCTGAAAACCATTTGTCAAAATGCTGGCATACCTTCATTTGTTTCTCTAAGAAGATTTTGTTGAGATCAGCCAGCGTTTTCCATAATTAGGCTTCTCAGAGGAAGATCCAGTCTAAAGAAGATGGCATGTTAAATGGGCTTCAGTAGAATTTAAGTCATCTGAATTTGTCCCTAAGAGGTTGCCATGTTACATTGGGATTATTTGTTTGTTTGTTTGTTTTGGCATACATTTTTATCTTTGCATTTTCAATGTTTTAATGTTTTGTTTAATTCAATTATTTTAATTATAAAGTCCAGGATATAAATCCAGGTCTCAACCCTGTGACAGTAGTCAGTAAACTCTATGATAAATTTTTTGTACATTTCTTTGCAACTTGGATAAAGCCTTGCCACAGTAATTAACCGTTAGTCTGAATATCATGAAGCTCATTTAGAGCAGCTAAAGCCCACTGGGAAATATTGAAAGGAATGGAATCAGAAATCATGAGAATTATTGTGAGCATAATTAGTAAATAAAACACATCTAGCAAATTATTGACTCTATTAAATAATTTGATCCATTAGTTAATTAGGTGAACAGGGCATGTGCAGTGGCCATTACATGATTTTGCTCCTGATTTTGAGGCAAATTACTTTTTAGATAAGCAAGTTAAAGTGGTTACAATATGGCTCCTCAATACCTAACTCACATTTTGTTTAAAAAACGGGCAGCCTTATATCTTCATGACAATGTTCTGATCTTATAAATAGCGTACATCTAACTAAGGACTCAAGATGTCTTCCTAAAGCTATTTATGCAGCCATCCAGCTCTGTGATACCATCACTTTTCAAGTCCATTTTGCTTGCTTGTCTGTTTCTCAGTGTCATCTGTTTTAAATTTTTATGTAATTCAGATCTCTTCTGTCCAGAAAGGTGACAGTCTTGATTTGACTAGGTTAATATAAAGGCAAAACAAATCTAAGTTGCTTCTTTAAGGTGATGTGCTGAGCTATTGTAAACTAGTCCACTCTAACCTACCAGACACACTATAAGAAAAGGGCATGCAATCAACTAGCAGCTAACACAGAAGACCTTCGGCTGAAATGTCTTTAAAGGCCACATATCCTGGAAGCTGTATTTTTAAAAGTGCTTTTAAAGGTTAACCAGTAATGGTACCTACGACCCAACAAAATACACTATTATGCCATTGTGGTGATTTATAAGCAACTTAACCAATATATACAAAATCACTGTGTTAGTAAGCACCTTTTTTTATTTGAGACAGACAGGCTCAAACCTTTAACTTAATAATACCACTTTATTTTCTCCCCTTCCCAAACCTTCAGCTGGATTTTGTCGTAGTCAAAATGCTTTTGCGTATAAAATGAACTGTATAAAAGCTCCCTGAGCATCAGTAGGCCAAGTTCATAGTTTTGACTCATTAAATGAAACTCTTCTCTTAGCCATATGGCTTTTTCAATTTTAGAGCATTAACTAGGTTTTCTTTCAGCTCCTGTATTCGCGACAAACAGCAGTCAGCATAGGTCTAATTACAGACTGCAGCAAAAGAGAAAGCAAATGCAGATTTGGATTGATTTACATATTGAATGAAGCTCATTTTGCATTTTGATAGTTCTTTCTCCTGAATCTCTCCAAGCTTGTTTTATTTCTTCTTTATCTCACAGTGCTTTACGATTTCTGTGCTTACACGAGTTTCTTATCATCTCTTTGCTCCAACATGCTTCAGTTAATGGGAGCAACATCAGCCTGTGGAACCTGGTAGTTCTGCTTAGAACTAAGTGGTTCTGCTTGCAGGCTGTGCCAGCCTTCCACTTCTGCCTCAGGACAAAACACAGTTATACGCATCTAATCCTTCACCCTGGTTCCCATGGGAGGAAAGCTCAGGTGCACAGCTGAGATGAGAGCTGCAGCACGATCCAGCAGGTACAGATCTCAGCACCTAGGGAACCAGCTCCCTTGAGGTGCTTCATCATGTCTCATCATGAAGAGCATGGAAAAGTGGACTATGCGTTCTGTACTTGTCAATGTCAACCAAAAATAGAAACTGTGAAATACCATGGGAATAGCTCTTCCTCTGCTCTTTGTGGTCCAAATTCTGAAACAAAGGTTATGCTCAGGAAAATATGGGCAAATGTGCTTCTGCATCTTTTTTCTAAAAAGCTGAAAAGCAAAAAATAGCCATCCACATTGGTTGTTATCTACTAAAGTACAGAGCACTTCTGAAGCATACAGACTTCTAGTTGTTGCTTTTGTGGGAAACACAGTTTAAACAAAGCACCAGAGCACAATGGGGTTTATATGACTGTGTTGGCAAATGCAAAGTGGGATGGAAACTATAACTCTTATGCTATACACATGCACACATGCAGGTTTCCTGCAGTTCTGACATACAAAAGTCACTGATGGGCATTAGATCACCCACAAACTGTTAATATAGGCATCTTGCAGCAATCCTAGTGAACAGATCCCAAAATAAATATTGAAAGATGTGTAGATAGCTTTGACTTATTAATGGGCACATGGTTTATTGCAAAATAGAGTGTATTTAACTTCCTTCCCATTTCAGGGAATTCCCTTTCCCCTTCAGGGAACTCAGCTTCAGCTGCTCAGGAAGTTGCCCAGCCAGCTGGGATGCAGACTTTCCCACTGGTGTATGGCTAGCAGTGTTAGGCAGCAGTAGAAACATTTCTGTGCTCTGGTAAGTCTCAGCTAATTCACAGTCCCTTGAGTCCTGCAACCCTTTCTTTTTAAAGACCAAATTGGCTTTTGGATCACAAGATAAGTCATCCTTGGCCTTATTATTTCTTGACATTACATGCATTAGCTATTACACTTTTCTTTATTGCAGTACCTTTTGAGGCATTCTTTGTGATTCTATCATCTTTGTACCTTTGCATATTTTCATATGCAATGAAAACTCATTAAAGAACTCATTCAAACACAACTTCTCATTTTTGTATGCTTTTCAGGTTCCTTGCAATTGCATTCTCTATTAAGTTGTTAGTATTCTTGCTTAATCCTTATAAAAATACATCAGTATTAAGTATATTAGTACCAGAATTACTATGGAGTGCTTTGGCCCTTTATTATCATGCTTCCTCATTTCAAAAACTTTTTCAAAAAGACTCGATTTGGGGAACTGCGATGTATCAAACGTGATTCACTAAGTGACTTCTCATAGCTCTTGCCTTTTATAATCCTTTTCCAAATTTCAGTCAGAGGTCTAGGCAGTGGTGCTACAGAAAAATTTTTCCATCTCCATTTCCAGTGATGTATTTGAAAAGCTCATACAAATCTTTGTCATCAAAACTTCCTTCTAAAAGAATTGATATGTGGATATAATAGATCAAATAAATACTATTACCTGGACAGTGGTAGCTATGAAATCTTGTGGGGGACTATGGTCTGAATATCATTCAGTGTATATGCATGTACTGCTTTGTGAAAAATTAGTGCAAATTAACTTCCTAAAATATTTATTTTCACAAAAGAGATACTTTGGCCAGAACACTGAATCTGAGCTCAATTAGACAGTCAAACAAGATCCATATTTAGCTGTTGTCCCAGAAGTCTAACCCCCAAACATGTAAGCATTGGAAAGATAGGAAGTCTTATTTGGAGCTAACTCTAAGACTTACCTAAAGGTCTATCTATTGTATTAGTTCAAACACTAGAACTTTATTATTTGTAATTCCATTCAGTAATGTATTGGGATTCACTCAAGAAACTCAGATTATCCATTTTAAGAAATATTTTGGACCCTTTCATTAGTATTTCGCATTATTAATTTTCTCTTTGTTTGAACTTTATTTTTGCTCATCATTGTTCCTGGATATAAAGAAATTCAAGAGAAAGTTAATCCAACCCAGTTAAGTCATTTTAGTTGATACTTATCTGGAATAGCAGTGTGGAAAATTGTAAGTAGGAGTTAAATGACAAGTGCATAATTAGGTGCAAATTGCTTGCACATTTATATGAAGTAAAACAATCAAATATCAAATAATGAAATATACGAGTTTTAAAGAAGACTATCAATATTTAAATGCTATAACTGCTAAATAATCATTAGTCCTTTTCTGTCAGCTAAAGTATAGGAGTGAATTTTTGACAGTGCCTCTTGGATTAATTTAGATTTAGCCAGGATGTGAAAGCAATATTTCATGAAGCCTAGAAGCAGCTTTTGCACAGAGTTGTACCCATGGGTAAAATAAAATGGGGTCTAGGGAAAATAAAAACTGTCTTCCAGAAGTTCTGTGTTTTGGGATGAAGCCAGAAGGAGCTAAGAGCCTTATGAAATACTGTGCCTACACACGTGACTCAGCACTGTAAATGATACTATGAGGGTTAGACACATATGTTAGTTTCAGCAGTGCTGAACTTTTCTGTGCCTAAATCCCAGGTCTCAATCTATCAGCTTATTAAAGTTGACTTTGAATGCCTCAAAATAGCTTTGAAAACCGAAAGAATCAGTAGAACAACAGCTGCACAGGAATGAATATATCTCTGGGATAGTTTATTGAACAGATGCCAACTTCTGCTAGTTAACAAAAAATTTATTCTAATCCACCATGAAATTGAAAACACACACGTAAAATGCTATAAATGCTGGCATAATAACACAGGAAAAGCAATCAATCGTTGCAGCTATCTAAATTTATGTTCTTTCATAATTAAATAAACAATCTAGAAGAAGGCATTAAAAATACAGTAGGTAAGTATCCAGTGAAGATGGTTTCTAAAATGTGCAGGGTATATAAGATAAAAAGGAAAGATAATGACCCTGCAGAAAAGCCTTTGTGTGATAGAAGGATGACAGAAACCTTTGCTCAACTCTCTGAAGTTCAGGGGTCTGTTACTTTCCAAGTCTATCTATGGCACAACTCTATCAGATGCAAACATATTTGTACATCCTTTGCTATGCTGAGCTGCTGAGGCCCAGCAAGATGAATACTAAGATGTTCAAAAGTGATTAATGAACCCTGAGAACAGCAAAGTTAAAGGTTTAAATTAAAGCTTTTTAAAAGAGATTTGTGTTTTGACTTTGAATTCTCAGCACTTGTAGCTACTCCCCTCACCAAAAACACCAATAACTATGGCATTAAAAAAAAACCCAAACAAACAGGAAGGATGGCAGGGAAAAAGCAGCATTTAAGAATTGTTTAGAGCCTCCTGCATATCCTGACATCGTACTTCTCCTTGAAGAAATACTTTTACAAAGTGACGCTGACAACAGTGAGTGAGTGTTTTCTGACTTGATTTAAATCACCAATTAAATCCATTCAACACCTCTGTAATTGACAAGCAGCATTTCCATGTGGTGTAATAAAGGAACAATGACAATTGAAAGGACATGGGAACCAGCTAGCAGTCTCCACAGTAGCAACAAAATCATCGTGATATTCGTGGGGAAAACAAAGTGGAGGCTCTTTCTTCCAAAGCTGAAGGTATTATTCTCTCACAGTGCTCCATTTTAATGTGTTTGTCAAGCCAACAATAACTATGCGGCAATCCACCAGCTCGTCCACAAAATCACACTGACAATGAATAAATACTAAAATTATGTGCTGTGTTATTAGTTGGATTTATCAAGTAGGAGAAATTAGTGACATGCCTTTGCTAATGATAATTTATACCCATAAATATTTGCTACTGTTTTTCAGCAGATCTAAATATATCTTCCCAAATGGATATATTCTATTAGCTGGAATTTTATCCTCCATTTCTGTCCCCAGAGAACATTATCCTCATTCTCTTCTCTGACTTGGAATATGAAATCTTAAGCTTTGCCTATTCTATAAATGCCTTTGCTTTTCCTTGGCATTCCCTGCCACAGCAGTAGACCCTGCTCTATCACAGCACTCTCCACTGCTGATGCTATCCCTTGAGCTCTCAGGAGCACAAACTGATGGTGTAGTTTCATGTTTAGTTAAGAAGACTTCTTTGTTTTCTTCAACCAAGCATCAAAAAACTATTATACAGAGAAGAAAATAAAAATGAATACAGCAATTCATTCCCACTGAGGCCTATTCTCAATGCCAGTACCTGGCATAAAGTTTTCTCAGGTGATACTACCTCTGATGCGTGAAGCAACACTGGGCTGGTTTATGAGCTCAAGAAATGCAGCCAGTGTATCAAGCCATGTGAGAAAAATCTTAGCTCAAGGGTGCAGGAGGTGAGTATGCTCATGAACAGGGCTTTTCTGAGCACAAGATACAGCCAGATGG
The DNA here is from genome assembly GCA_017639245.1 of Myiopsitta monachus. NCBI lineage: Eukaryota > Metazoa > Chordata > Aves > Psittaciformes > Psittacidae > Myiopsitta > Myiopsitta monachus. The sequence continues at coordinate 32,241,744 of CM029924.1, read as the reverse complement.
CAAACCTCTGATGGACAAGGTCTGGCACATTCAGTCACAGAGGAGAGTAGAACCTGACACAGTGCTGCAAATGCACAAAAGGAAGCTTCAAATGTGTGGCAGCAGAAGTCAGGGGTTAGTTATACAAGATTGCATTCTAGACTGGTATAATAGGGATCATAAAGAGATACATACAGTGAACTAGCAGACTAGAAGGATTGATATATTACCTTTCTTTCCCCAACCATATATCACCTCTCCATCCTCTCCTTACACAATGCCTACTCAGCACCTTTATAATTAATGTTTATTAACCGGTCCACTAGAATTAATGTAGATTAAATAAGATTTAGACTACATAGTGTAATAGCATTGAATGAAACCACAGGGCAAATAAATGCCTTCAAAAGCTAAATCTGGGTATTGATTAAGTTATCTGTGTGATCAAGAGGCTGTGAAAAAATTAACCTGTAAGAGGGGAGAACAATTTAGTTTCTGAATGTTCATGTCTAAATTATTGCAAAACACACTGATTCATTTTAAAGGTATAATGCATTCCTTCTTGTCTTGAGCACCTAAAATATTGTTTATCTCTACCTGCATGGACCATCTTTGATCTGCATCTGTGCCTTGTTCCCTTTTCCCTACAATCACAGAAAGTGATTCAGACCTCACAGCCTGTTCTGAGTTCTTGCCACATTTCCATTTGTTCTCACCACAGAAGTTTAAATGGATTCACACTTGTCTCTGGGAATCTTGACATTACACAGTGACAGTCTGTGCAGAGACTGGAGGTAGCATAGTAGCTTCTTACTCCCCCAAGATAAGGAGGAATTTCAACTAACACAAACTAAGTGCCGCACTGAAAGTTAATGCAGCTTTATGCATTTGAGCTTTGTGTGTGTACATCTCTGTACCAGCAGATGGATGTGGGCTGCTGTATGGGCTTGCATGTTCGGGTACCAGCAATTGGCGAAACTGGGGGTCCAGGGGCCAGCTACTGCAGAGATCCCTATCATGTATACATACCATTTCCCACTAATGGACCTTCATCCCAAACTGTCAGAGAGCAGGACTGGATTAGGCTGTCCATGTTTGCCTGAGTGTTTCGGTCTGTGTTTATTTGTGTGGCTGTCCTTGTACATATGTATGTATCTTTTTTGTACGCATTTGTGCCCATGAGTAAACAAAATGCTTTCAGTAATTGAATAATTGTTCAAGTTTTCATTAAGCAAAGATCCAAACCAGCCATAGTTTCAGTGCAGTTATTTCAGTTTGACAGGTATTTCTGAAAATGTCCTTTCCAGGCTGACTTGAAAGTTTGAAAAGGAAGTCAGTTATTCAGGGACCTGAAATGAGTTATGGTGCTTTAGTGTTTTGGGGTTTTTGGTTTGGTTTTTTTTGTTTTGTTTTGGTTTTTTGGTTTTTTTTGTTTTTTTTTTTTGGTGTGGTTTTGGAGTGTTTGACTTTCTTTTTGGAACTTCAAGCAAAGCAGAAACTGCCACAATAATCCTGACTAGCTGGGCTCAACTACATCTTATCTCACAGTTTACATGCAGCATTAGTACTTCTTAAGGAGACACTGGTGATCTGGGTTTCCATGGCAAGGTTTTTTAATGTGGGGCAAAGGAAGCTGTAGAGGTAGCCTCTGTGGAAGGGTATCAGGGGCTGCCCTATGCAGGGCAGAATTGGTTCCAGCTGACTCCAAAACAGACCTACATCTCCCCAAAACTCAGCTCATCAGTCACTCTGGTGGCAACTCTGTGAAAGCACTTAAGAAAGGGTAAAAAATGTTGCACAGCAGCTGTGAGAAAGGAGTGATAAAAATGTGAGAGAAAGAGCCCTGTAAATGTGAAGGTCATTGCTGCTTCCCTGTTGAATCAGCTCATTAAGGACTGCATCCCCCATGATGGAGCCAAGGAAGATGGTGAAGAAGGAAGGGGTGTCAGGAACAAAGTGCTGTGAGCTGAGTGCAGCTCCTACTCCCCAAAATCTTGAGCTGCTTGCAGGGTGGAGAAGAAAGAAGAGACAGGAACAAAGAAGAGAAGCTGAGCCTGGGAAAAAGGGTAGGTGGGGAAAGGTGGCTTTAGTTTTGTCTTTGTGTCTCACTATCTTACTCTATTTTTAATTAGCAACAAATTAAATTAATCTTCCCAGGTCGTGTCTGTTTTGCCCGTGATGGCAATTGCTGAATGATCTCCCTATCTTTATCCTAACTCACAAGCTTTTCCATCTTATTTTCTCCCCTGTTCTGCTGAGGAGGTGGATTGAGAGAACAGCTGGGTAGGGGTCTGGCAGCTGTCCACTGTCAGCCCACCACAGCTGGCATGGTGGGACATCAGAGCATCAAGCACAGGGCATATGAAACTACAGAAACAAAAATTCTTCTCTTGCCATTGGTTATATCTTCCCCCATATATATATTCAGCTTCTTTGAGCAACAAAAATAACACTAGGGAATAAATACTAGAAGAAACAGGGAGGTCCAGGAGCTAACACTTGCTGCATACCTGTGCCATTTTATTATGCAAAACAATGTGCCTTTGGCTCAGGCCAACCCAATCCTAGCTCATCACTTTCTGTCTGCAGTCTTATGTGAATCCCAAGCATCTTAGCCAGATGCTTGGCAGTAAACTGCCTCTTCAAAAGAGCACATATATTTCTTACCTCCTGTGTAATATCTGCAGTCCCATGTGGATGTCTCAGATACCCATGGGATATCTTGAATGGCACTTATATTTAGGCAACATAAGCATACCCCACACTGGGAAGGAAGACAGGGAGGAGCTGCACTCCCCCTCTTCTGTATCATTAAGGTCTATTCCAACACATATGAATTGGAATAGGGAAGTCATCAAGAAAAATTTTTACATTATTATATGTTTCATTAAGACTCACATCTTATTACAGTTAAGCTATTAACTTGGTGTCGCAGGCTTCCTATCATCCAGGATATTATGACTGAATTAATTTCATAATTGCTCATCAGTTTAGCAAAACGATATCCACTTATATTTCCCTTAACCATAAATAAACACCATTACCATATTTTTCTCCTGTTCATAACTGCATTCTTAGCAAGCTTTTCCCCCTTCTTTCTTCTCTTTGTTGGCAAGCTTTCAAGGGCAGTCAAAAACAATGTTGAGAAAAATCACAACTGATCCACTCATGATGGCTATGACAAGAACTGCTGCATTATAATTGCATGGGGAGACAAAGGCTGACAGACTTTTTATGTTTCAGCAGCTATTTAAAGCTATTATCCTTGAAGGCAATGGCAGCTGCTCACCCTAGAAGGCTGAATCTGGTTAGTGCTAAGCAAGAGAGCAAGGGTCTGAGTGGCTTTAAGAGACAGCCAGGCCAGCAGCAGCATAAGGGCTCAGTGCCCCAAGGGTTTGGCCCTGACTGATGATTTTTTAAAACTGCCTGGGCTGAAATGCTGAGTCTAGCAAGGTTACTTATTCTTGCAGCTTGTTTCAGATAGCAAAGTACCCCATGACTGTAGAGGTAATAACTCAGTTTAGGATCTGGTCTTGAGGGATACAAAGTGCCTCAATTCCACAGGACTTTACTGTGAGGTGATGACATTTGGCACTCTGTAGGGTCCAGCTCTAAGAGCAAACATAAATGAAAGACTTGTCAACTGATTTCTCATGAAGCTATGCAGTGAAGATTGGCTAGCAATATGACAAATATAGCTTGTCTTGACAGATTAAAGTGATAAAGCCAGTTAAAAGTTATGATGTAATACAGAGTATTTATTGACCTGCAGTGTGTCGCAGCTGCAATTCAAGGCATCTGGCAAAATTCTGTGGTGGGTAGGGATTAATCTGTAAGGGTGATTAATTTCACTTGTAGTGTGGCTGAAATAAGGCCAGTAAAGCCAAATTGATTCTGTTGCAAAGCTGTGAAGATATTCAGTTTTTAAAACTAAAAGTCTTAAGCTACAATCTTCTGTCTTTAACAGGATCAGTCCCTTAAACTAAACCTACTGGAAAAAAAACTTTACAGTTGCAATCATTGAAACCTTTATAATTTGTTCTGAGTCTTTGTTATAGACTGCCCTTGGAGCTTTCTTTACCTGATTTTAATTAAGAATATTTCTGAGCTTGGCAAAGTAATAACTGAAACTGAAAAGAGATTTGTAATGACAACAGTGCTGGAAATATTCACTTGTATTCAGAACATGGAAGTGATGTGGGTTATTGCTAGCTGGTACCCTTGATACTGTAACAATTTTGTTCAGCCCTGTATAATCCTAGTAGTTGAGCTCAAGTACTATTGTTGTTAGTAGTAGCATTAGAATTTCTAGACAAATGCATTTTTAGGTTTTAAATCGGGTATGGCTTTGAAGGCTTTACTGTCTTATTCTTTTCTTCCCCCTCTCTCGCTTGCTGCTATTGTGATTCCAACCATTTCAGGGGGAGGAAGATTATTGGGAGGTTAGACACTGGATCCAGGCCTCTCTGAGGCCTGGATCATCATCATCATCACCTTGCTAGTCCTGTGTAAAGAGGATTTTCATCATCTGCTAACCAGCACAGGACAATTCAGAAACCTGTTTTCAGTTCTTAATCCTGCAAAAGTCCCCTTTTCCCTTTACACAACACTGCATCCTAAAATTGATTTGCACATCACTGGATGGGGATCTGGGTGGTCTGCCCAAGATTTCAAAAACATTTTGTGGGAAGGGGGGGGGGGGAAGGAGGAAGATTTTGTTCCTCATATTGTTTTCAAAAAAGATAGTTCCTAAACCTAGCAGAGAAGAGGATGAGCTGAGCCTTGCATGGTGTCTGAACACCGCACTTCTTCCTCATGAATTTCACCTAAGACCTTTATGTAGTTTAATCATCAAGTAAGTGAGCAGCCGTTAAAAACATTTAGGTCTCCTTAAATTAAATATGTGCTATAAATGATGATTTCTTTTCTAAATGTTCCTGCAGTTATTACTATAGCAAAGGAATTGGAAATAGGTACTGCAAACCAATGTTAGTAGATTGCATTTACTGAGTAAAAAGATTCTTTTCTTAATTGTTTGTGTTGTAACATAAGCATTTAACATAATGTAAACTCTGACATTTTTTAGCACAAACAAGAGTGAGTGTTCTCATACACTCTTGCTCAGAAAATCTGTCAAATGCACAACTGTTAACAAGCAGTTTGAAAACAGTGTCTGCACTCACATGTTTTATTAATCATCATAAACAGAATTGAGATCAGATACTCTGCATGAAGTATATCAAAGCTATTTGAAGATACAAACTTGAAAGATTACATGCCCAGTTCTGATCTCACTAAATTTTTAGTACAAATTATGGTCACAAAGAGTTTTGTTGCAGTATGTTATAATACCACAGAGCCTACTTAGTTTATATCACTTGAAGTATTTGGTCTGGGAGACACAATTCAAAAACATATGCTGATTCTGCTTCTACCACAAGGTCTACCACAGGAGCCCCTTTGTGCCCAAGTTGCTGTGTCAGCCAGGCAATAGGAAACAGGGGCTCAGTTCCCTCTCAGGAGGCACTCATCATCTTCTCTCCTGGCAGAGCAGCACAGCCTAACCATCTGGCTACCAAAAAGCAAAAATGCTTTTGTTGCTTTCAGCTAAAGCTATGTACACTCAAAGAACTAAAGACAAAGACAATGTCCAAGAGCTGAGCACAAGGCAACAGGGTAGAAGTTCAGGTTTTTATTAGAGGAGGAATAGCACCTGGAATTCACCTGTAAACCTGTTTGAGCATTATATTAAAGAGACTCCTGGTAAAATATTGAAATAATAATTTCAAGTAAGGGCTGGAAAAGAAGTCACCTCTCTCCCAGGAGCCTGGTTTCAGTCAAAGGTTAGGGGTAGTGACCTCCACCAGAGAAATTAAAGCCTCCTGCCCTGGCTATGTGAGCTACTGATGCATCTTCAGAAAGCATTTGGATTTAAGACAGCAGCATGTCCAGTACTGCCTAGCAAGTAACATGGATGTCTGCAGTAATCTCTGATCCTATGGTGTACAGGCAGTATCAGCATCTGTTAGAGTCACAATTTATTGAGAATTGAGAGCATTTCTCACCTGCTGCGATCAGGGTCCTAGACAGCAATGTATTTTCTTGTTCATCAAGCTCATCCATAGCTAAGAGGCAGAGAGAATTATTCAGCAGCACCAGCAACAACAACAAAAAAACCCCTATGTGTAAGCCTTGGCAAGGCATCTCTAAGCAGCACACTGAGCTCGTAGCACAGCCCAGCCACATTTCAGAAGCAAAGAGATGCTTGTGCTCAGCTAAAGGGGAGCAATGTTGCAGCAGGCTGAGACTGGGACCAGAAACTGCTGTGAATGCTCAATTCTGGTAGCTACATAAACCCACTGGGATCCTGCCCTACCGAGAGGGGAAAGGAGGCTGAAATGTAAGCAACAGCTGACATCCAGCTTCTGAAAGAGAAGGGATTAATGATACCTACAGTAAGCATGTTCTTCCCTCTGTTTTCCCAAACTTACCACATGGCATTATGGAAGGAAAAGCAGTAACAGAGACAGTAATAAAATGGCAAACTGTGAGGTCTAGTGGGTCCCCTTTCCTTCACCTGCTCACTCAGGACTCCAAAGGGAGCTAGCTAAAGATGTGCCATGGGCTCATAGCAACCCGCTTGGGCTGGCATGACATCAGGAAGGAAAAGCTGCCTGCAAAGCCGAGATTCATCCCACTGGGGAGGGAGCAGTGCCAGGGAGCAGAGCCTGGTGTCTACTTGGCCATGCCATACTACCTCCAGAGCAGCTCTTGTTCCAGTATGTTTGGATTGTTATTAAGCAGTTTTGATAATGTACCTGTGTTAATATCATAATTAGATGTTAATAATGTACTGCATAAAGGATTGCACATGTTTGCTCCTAAGCACCACTGATTGTGTAAAGTCTCAATGACTCAGAGTAAAACTGTATGTAAAAGTGAACCATAACAGTTTTCCTGAGACTATAAGCTGAAAGTACAGACACAGAGTGACTCTGTGGGTTATACACTCAAATAGACATTAATTTCTTATACGGATTAATGCAATACCGAATAGAAGCTGCTGTGTTTCCTTGATCTGACAAGACCATCACAAATCTTTCCATGAGTTTAGGTTGCTCCCCTTTGAGCAGCAAGTCTGAAACTTCAGCTGATTTTTCTTTAAATCTCTCAAACTGTACTTCTGAGGTCTGATACCTCAAAGCAACTGAACTGATACTTCTGAAATTTTGCATTAATACTTGTTTCTAAGCTTGTCAAGCATGAGAAGACTTATCACTGCAGTGAAGCAGATCTTTTCCCTCAGCTGTAGCACTAGAGCATGATGAATTGGTGTCTAACAAAATTCCTTAATGCTACAGGCAATGATATAATTAAATCTTAGTTTTGTTTTTCCTTTTCACACTAAAAGTAAGAAATTTAGAATACCTGTAACTGTTATGTTATCCCGCATCCCCAGTGGATTAATCCTTAGTGAGGTACTAGTATATATAAAATTTCATGTATTGAATTGTTCTGGGACAATCTAAATATCAAAGAAAAGTAAACTCTCCAGTTTTGAAGGAAATAATGATTGAAGACATTAACTTTCCTTATATTCATAGAATCATAGAATGGTTTGGATTGGAGATGAACTTGAAAGATAATCTAGTTCAAATTCATACCACCTAGTCCAACTAGGCTATGCAGAAATTTCTTCAGTCTTTAATTTAAGGGTCTTTTTTTGTACATTGAAGCTTTTGGTGTTGGCTGATGTTGGAAATGGGATATTGAACTAGATGATCAATTTTTTGGCTGAGCCACTATGGCAGTTTCTGTCTGCTCTGTTTTGAGATGGAAAAATAAAGGATTTGGGGGGTTGGGTGTGACTTGTATTCAATCAAGTGTGATGTATTTGTCCCTATAACAAATGACCTTTATTATGTATAGTGTAATAAAAATAATAACAAAAAAAATGCCTTGGGCAGTTCTGAATATGTAGATCTGTGTAGTTAAATGCAATGCTTGTGTCCAAAGAAAATAAACACTTCCAAGAGATATGATTTTTAAGAATGTATGAACAGTTATAAGCTACTAACCATGAAGTTTCCTTTCACTGTCTGCCTAGTTAAGAAATATTTGCTTGAAAAAATTGCCCAGTTGCATATAATTTCCAAAATTAAACTACAGGTAAAGTCAAATGAAAATATCACTAATTTGACAAAGAGCAAAATAAAATGGCTCACTATCACATAATAAACTTAATTATAATGCAAGCTAAAAATATGCAATAAACAACTCCTACAAAATCCAAAGGCAGAATTCTTCATTTATTTATCAGCTACAAAACCCAAGGCATTAGCAATCTTAGTTCTAAATATTGCATTTTAATATTCAGTCTGTTATTGTGAGAAGGATCACTACACCTGTAGAGAGCAAACCAAGTAAAATAAAGTTTAACAACTATATGCATTGCTGTAATTAGACACTAATAACTAGAAGTCACAAAAGTCACAGAGAATTGCAACAGTGTATTATTTGGCTCTGTTATTTTAAGTTTTATAGGGATTCCGGTTAATTAAGGACAATATTTACATAAAGAGTTTAAGTGAAAGTTACAATACTTTAGGACTAAAGCCAGTTCCTCAGCTACTCATAAATACATTTTCAGCTCTGTCAGATAGAAAACCTGCCTTAACCATCAGAATCACCATCACCTACAGATTATTTTCTGTGCTGATGTTTCAGCAACAGGTGTAACTCCCTATGCATCTCTCTCTTTAATATTTCTGTAGAGGCTTTGTCTGACTGTGTTGAATTAAAAATAGGTTAAAATCCACTGGAGCAGGTGTGCTATTTCTGATTTGAAACAAAGTTTTCATTTCTGCAAGACCATTGTCTCTTCTGTTTGGATTTTGCATATTTCATGGAAAAGCCTTCAGGAGTACATTACGCAACGTGACAATCATTTGTCACTCATCCTACCCGGAGGAAGAAATTGTATGTTCAGTGTAGGGTTTTGTTCATTTAAAAAACAATAAAAAAACCAGTATGTCTACTGCTTGCGTTCACGGATTCTATTATCAGACAATACTGTATTTTTACTTCTGGAATGACAGTTATGGAAGCCAAGACTAAAATGTCAAGATTTAGCCCTAAAGGTAAACCTCAACACATAGTAGAAATTAGAAGAGTTTTCTCTTCTTTTCAGCTTCTAAAGGCTTGAACATGGTCGTCTTCTTGCCCTTGGGCAGCCCTTGTAAGGAGCTGTAGGGCTCAGAACTGGAGGTACTGCTCTTTCACAGTCACCCGGCAAATACGTGAAATCACAGCACAGCCATTGCATGTAGCTCAGGTTTTCCCGGTTTGTTTTGAAAGTTTTTTCAGGAAGTCACCCAATGTAAGAAAGTTTAAAAGTATCTGACTAACCTTACCTGTCCTGGTTTCAGCTAGACAGGGCTCATTTTCTTCCTAGTAGCTGGTGCAGTGCTGTGGTTTGGCTTCAGTCTGAGAACAGTGCTGGTAACACGCCGATGTTTCAGTTGTTGCTCTGAAGCACTTACTCTGATCAAGGACTTTTCAGTCTCTCATGCTCTGCCAGTGAGGAGGGGCACAGGAAGCCAGGAGGAAGCAGAGACAGGACACCTGATCCAAACTAGCCAAAGGGATATTCCATACCACAGCATGTCATACCTGGTATATAAACTGGGGGCAGTTACCCAGAAGGGACCGATCGCTGCTCGGGTTGGGCTGGGTATTGGTGAGCAGGTGGTGAGCAGTTGTATTGTTTATCTTTTGTCTTTTTGTCTCTTGAGGGGTTTTATTACTCTCTTTCTCTTTATTTCCTTTTATTATTACTATTACTACTATTACTTTTATTATATTTCACTTTATATCAATTATTTAACTATTGTTATCCAAGCCCAATGTTTTTTACCTTTTTTCTGATTCTCCTCCCCGTTCAACCAGGTGGAATGGGGAGGAGAAGAGACAGGTGAGGAGAGAGGTGGCTACATAGGTGCAAGCTAGGGATAAACCACAACATAACTGTAGTATCTGAACTTCAACTATTTTATAACACCCACTTGGGGTCCTCTTGGTCTTCAGTTTCCTCAAAACCAGGGTTTCAGATTTTTCTCTCACATCTCTATTCAATTCAGCTTTTAAACTTCTAGACAGTACAAATCTGTGAATGGTAGTCAATCCCTTACAGATACTCAAGGATGAAACTTCTGAAGATGTATTACTGTCAAATTTAAAGAAAACCCCCAAAGTTCACTATTTGAAAGACTGTACTAACCAATTAGAGGACATCCAGTTTTATCCTGTTTGAAACAACATTAGAAAGGAAAAACATTTCTCTTACCATCCTCCACCTGTCTGTTACTCCCTACAGCTTAAATCTTCTCCCAAGGTAAAGAGACTTGATAAAAGTTTGCTTTAAAAGACAGGAAAATAAACCTAGAAAGAAAGTCTAGATTCTTGAATGTTCCTGAATTAGTTTAAATTTTTATAGCGAGTCTCCTGCTAATATGGAAATATCTGAACCAATAATACTTTGACAGAATTTTAAATCATCTGCTTTACATGTGGTAAGAGCTGTTGACCAGGCACTGAAGTTATATTTATACTGTCAACCAGAATCTGTGGATTTTTGTCAAAACACAAGGGAAGAGAAAATTCCTAAAGAAATCTCTTAACATATTGGGTACTTTAACTTTATTGCTTTTCTTTCCCTCCCACCATATCACTGTTCCATCACCTGCTCTGATGTTAATCAGAATGACTGGGTCATCCTCTTTTATAAGCTTGCTGGATTAATTCTTTTTCAAGGTCATCTGTGAATTGGCTTTAGTAACCAAATATAAATTGGATGGTATTTTAATATTCTGCCCTTTCCCTGGGCTTTAATCTAGAAGTGATGAGAGACAAAAAGAAACCCAAGGGAGTCTGCATTTTGGGAAGCAAGATGATGAATGCCATTATCCAATATCTTTGTAATTTCTCCTGCCTTGGACACCCTTATCTTTCCTATTGAGTTCAAAGGGAGTGGAAAGAAACTCAACATCTTCTGGAAAGAGTGCTTTAGTATTTTAAGTGATATAACTGCATATTATCTCTGGATAAATTTGTTGATATTGGTATTTGAGACACTTAAGCTTGACATTCAGAGTTCTGTGCTATTATGAATGCATCTTCATTAAGGCAAGTTCACTCTCTCTCTCTTTGTTGTTGCCTTTTGAAATGTAACATTAAGAAGCAATATTTTCCTTCACTGTATTTTTAAAGATTTTGAAGCAGTTTAGGAAACTGGTTTTGGGCCATCACCCAGCAATAAGCTGTTTTAATTGTGTAATCAACAGTTACACTGATTTTTTAAAAAACCCTATGAGATAACTGCAGAACTTTGGATTCAAAGGGCAAGACTGCAAGTTGACCAGTTGAATAAGGATTGCAGATCTGAAGCAAATACTTGAAGCAGACAGACACACGGACATTGAAAAGCATTTACAATCACAATTTCTCCAGTCATTACAAGAAAGAGATATCAATTAAATGAAATGTGGTTTTGGTTTTGTTTCTGTACCACAAGAAAGGTACAGAGTAAGTACCTTTTAGGTACTTACCTAAAGGTGAATTTAGGTAAGTTCAGAAGCAAAATAGGGATCACACGGTCCTTCCTTACCTATTTAAAGATTTTATTCCAAAATACCAGTGAGTTTGTGAGTTATTCAGTCTTTTTCAAGAACATGAAGAAAGGTAGACAGCAGTTCTGTTGCTTTAAATTAAAAATGAAATTACAAATAGAATGAGAAATGGAGAACAAGGTTGCGATAAAATTTGTTCCTCAAAGAGAATACTAATATTTGTCTGTGAGGATTCGGCTAAGGGTTTCAGACTGTGCTATGGAAAGAGGAGATAACCCAAAACATTCATGGTGCTATCAGTACAGACAATTTACAAAGCCAACAGAAAACCTGAAGTAAAATTTGCCCCATTTGCCTCAGTGTTTTGGGGAACGAGTGAGTGTTGTTCAGATCAGGACAGGTTTGAATTATGGCTTTGATGTGGAACTATGTAAAATTCTGGGGTTTGCTGGGCGATGACAGGAGATGACAGCTGCTTAGTGTTTTAGTTCTGTATTCACAAGAGCTGCAAACAAAAACCAAAATAAACACCTTATAGGATGAACCTTTGTTCATGCTCTGTTTATGAGTTTTGATTTCACTGCCATTCAGTCCTTCTAAGGGCTGATCCATATAAAATCAAGATAATAAATTCAGCTCTTGCTTGCCTCCTTTGTTTATACTTTCTTTTTGAAGGTATGTGCCAAACAGATAATGCTGGAAAGCTAACTGCTTCCTTTTTCTGCAGAATTTATACATTGTAGGTAACTACAGTGCATACTGCCCCACATCATCAAGGCTTTAGCCATTATGAAGTTGATGACTGCAGGAATGAGAATTAGGCTTGACTTCTGCCCTAGAAATGGGTGTGACATTCTGAGGCTATTCAAAATATTCAGTTTAAGAATTACAGCATTAGGGCAATGAAGCAGAGGTGAATCATAGGCTATAATCAATACTTTGTACTCATCTCTCTCCAGACTGTCTACAGATCTTTTTCTTTAAATGCTTACAATCTGCATATGTTTATAATCTGAAGGTAAGAGGAGAGTTCCCTGTTTCTTTATAGAAGCATATCAAACATTTTTATCTTAAGAACAGACATCGGGCTTAGTGTCAGGCATGCTGGAATGCTAAAGCCCCAGCAATTTCAGTAACCTATTTCTCTGTCACTGGATAACAACCACTTTTCACTTCTGCTGTGGGTAGCAACAAGATAATATCAAACTAGAAGAGGTATTTTTTTAAACGCAGTCTTCTAAAATAGAGATATTTTCTCTTTCTGAAGAAAAAGAATTTTGACATTTCCATTTCAATGCCTTTTCCAGTAACCATTAATTTATACTTTCTAACATGTTTTGCCATTCTAGCCTTTCTGAATATAGTGGCAAACTTCCCACTATAAATGGGAGTAAAGATTTTCTTTTCCACATATACAGTTTTTCTTCATGTAGACACTTGGGTGGGCCTCCAGCTTAGTTTTCAAATATTGTTTTACCACTATCCCTGTTCACTCAGCCCCTTTACCCTGTTTTTCAGGTAGAGTGGGTTGCTGGTTTAAGTGGTAAAATTTACATGCAGGGAGACCCTGTGCATTCAGGTAGAGGATCTACTGTTTATGTGCATTAAGGATAATCTATAAACCCCATCTTGGAGAACAAGTTGGGGTCAAATAGGTCACCTTGGAAAATATGGCACTATAAAGAGAGTAAGGCTCTAAGGTATTTGTCTTTCTCCACTCAGGTTTTGAAATGAAACCATTCAACCCACATCTGCTCACTCGTTGAATTCCCTTTCTGTCAGCACTGGAACAATTGAGTTTTACTCCTGCAAAGGTTAATTCTGTGCTTGTGTGCCTGACTATTTGAGGGTGTATTACACATTGCACGTAGCAGCTTGACACAGCAACGGGACAGCACTGCCCACCCCCTGAGCAGGCAGCCATACCTAACAGAAGAGCCACGGAAGTGAGCAGTTCGTGCCAGATGCAGCCATAGCCATGATCAGGTTTACTAGTGACCACTGCAATGGGTAAGACAGGCAGGAGCTAGAAAATCTGCATGTGACAGGGGTATGATGAGCAGGAGCCCCTTGCTTTGTCCTGGCCCCCTGGTGTTATTGGCCCTGAGCAATGGGCAAAGGGGAGTATATGCATGGAAAGTGGCACTTTCTCAGGCCAATACAAGTTCAGGTTTCCAGCAAGTCCATCTGCAAATGCCTTAACTAGCAAACATATGGACCAGGACAGGGAAGGCTGAGACATCACCTGTCTCCTAGATTCCCCTGTGCTCTTCTAAACCCTGCAACCCACTTCTATCAGCCCTCTTTGTATCTTCTGGCATCTCTCGAGCACAAGGGTAGATCCAGACTGGCAAGTTGCTTCTCTTGAGGACTTTCCTCCTGAGCAGGAGGTGCGCTATCACTCTCAGCCCCATAAAGGATGATTTCCAGTGGTCTCCACACCTCTCTATATTCTCTCTTCCCTTACCTATAACAGGAATGACAGAATTCAAACCAAAGATTTGACAGGGGAGGAGTGTTGACAGTCTGCTTGTCGTGGTTTAAGCCTCTAACCCCCCCATGAAGTTTTCTCACTCACTCACTCACTCACTCACTCACTCACTATTCTCTCTTTCTTCCCCCAGTCCCGAGAGGATGGGGAGGAGAATCAAAAGAATGCAACTCACACAGGTTGAGATAAGAACAGTTTAGTAACTAAGGTATAACACAAATCACTACTGCTACCACCAATAATAATACAAGAGAAATACAAGGAAAGAGAATACAACTGCTCACCAAGCCCGACCCAGCCAGTGCAACCCCAACAGCGAACCCCCCAGTACCAAAAGCCTGACCATGCCGTGCACCCCCCAGTCCACCACCACCACACCCTTCCAGGTCTCTGTCCTCCCTTTTCACATCCTGGACATGACGTGCTGTGGTATGGAATAACCTCTTTCGTCAGTTTGGATCAGGTGTCCTGTCTCTGCTTCCTCCCAGCTTCCCCTCCTCCCTGGAATAGCATGAGACTCAGAAAGTCCTTGGTCAAACCAAAACACTACCAAGCAGTAACTGAAAACACTGCTGTTATCAGAGCTGTTCCCAGGCCCAAAATCAAAAACACAGCGCTGCACCAGCTACCAAGAAGGAGAAAAATGACTGCTACTGCTGAACCCATGACACTGCTTGAGGTTTTTGTACAAGAGGTCTGTCAGTGATGCAGCTCCGTTTCCCTGGACCTTGTAATTCAGGGGCCTGCCTGGAATACCTTTTGCCCTGCAAAATATCTTTTTCTTACTTTCTAACATGGTGAAGAAGCCACAAAACTGTAGATACTTACACCATGAACTGAGTGAGCCCAAGAATATCAAAAGCAAAGAGAGGACTTGCAAACTCATTAATTTTCCTGTCCCATTACTAGCCTTGTGTGAATTAGGGCTACAACTTTCACATTGGTATTCAGGAGGTCATTTGTCACACACGGAGAAATAAATTAGGGGGATCACTAATGGTGACAAGTATGCAACACTACTTAACAGCAGAAGTATTTCAGTCCCTTTGGGAATGAGAAAAGCAAGGTTTCATGCCCCTCTGGTCCAGTTGCCATAAATCCAGCATATCAGCAACAAATGTATTCAAGTACACCTCTGAATTGGATATATGCATGCAATTAATATGTGTGACTATACACATTTAAACTTAAAGCCTAAAGTTAAAGGTTTATATAGAGCTTAGTTTTCAAGGAAGGATGTGTCATGTAACATTTGCTTGACCTAGAAAGATTTTAATTATCATAAAATTCCTTAATTCTGTTAAACTTTCTTTCCTGAGATAAATTGAAAATCCAGTGGCTTTTACAGACTTCTCTTGTGCTTACGGGCTACTCCCCTCACACTGGGGAAAAAAAAAAGAAAAGGAACCCCCCCTGTGTGTATTGCATGATCAATTATAATGAAACTGGTAAGCTAATCTTTACAGTGTCAAGACAGCATAAATTCTCTTTGTAGTGACTAATACGGCCAGTCTGGCAGGGGGATCCAGAGTCGGAGGCTTTATCTCATCTGTCTGTCCCCCTTGCCTGTCTCCCACCAAAGTCTGCTAAATCAAAACCATTAACCAAGCTCCCTTCCTGTTTCCCCTGGAAATGTTATCCATTGTGAACAGTGGCTTGAAGTCACAATTACTTCAGCATCTTTATTAAAGCATAATGTTGAGATTTTAGCTAAGATTAAGCATGTTCATCCCCTTAAGTTTTATTACACTGAAATAGAAAATCTTTGGGAATTACTGAAGGAAGTAATTTTTTCCCTCTTTTTTTAATATTTAAAGGCTAAAGAATAAAAATCCCCTTTTCATACAGTGGAGCAAAGCACAGGTAAGACTAGAACCAATACATTTAAAAATGGATGATTCTAACTGGCTTTACAGCAGCAAACACTGCCATCCTGATCCTGATGTGGCAGGAGACTAATTGAGAACATTTCAGCAAAAGCACTGCTTCTCTAAGTATTTCTGCAAGAGCCCTTTCCTTTGTAATGCAACCTGAATATTGTAGACAGTCCTCAATTTAGTATCGACTTCAAAGGAACAATCTCTATCAAACGCACTATGTTCCTAGCTCATTTGAAGATGGAGAAGCTCTTTCTGTCAGGGAAGAAGAAAGGAAAAGAAAGAGGTTTGTTTAGTCAAAATCCCCACTGGTTGACTTCCAGTACATCAGAAAACTGGTCTGCAGTCAGTCTCTCTAAATAAGAAAAAGGAAAAAAATAAGACAGCTCAGTGATTAATATGCTTACTTGAATATCAGAGATAGATACATGTTCAAATACTTCCTCAGGCTGTGGAGCAAGGATGGGAAGCAAAACCTCATGTTTCAGGAGAACAGCAGGTGATCTCAGATGAGTTTCCATGTTAGTCTCTTCTGACAATTTATTTTCAGTGGTTATAAATTACAGAAATAATGTCTGCAGCAAAAGGAGTTCTGCTTAGTCATGAAAAAAATCCCTTAACCTTCAGGCTACAGGATTTCCCTTATCTATCCTTTTGCTATCTGACTGCAGTTAGTGCAAGATTTTATGCAGTAGATGTGTTAAGCTGATTTGATTCATCTGGGATCAAAGACTAAGAATAATACAGAAGGGGCAATTCTTGTCAAGTGTAAAGTCAAGCAGTACACACATGTCTAATGGGTAAAATGTGAAGTACAGGAAAGAAAATGGGTGTGGAGGGGAGCTGCCTTCGGCGGGTTACATAATGGCATAGCAGAGGCTTTGAAGATCCATTCTTTAATTGGAAAAGATGGTATGATGCCTGAAGTCCTTCGTGGATCCAGTTGGGTGCTCTAAGGGTAAAATATGAAGGACAGTAAGAATATACATAGGATGGACATTTGTGTAGAGCAATTCTTCAGACCTTCCCTCCACCCCTCCACATGCAGACACAGCTGCAGCCCCATGAACCTATCACCTTACCCTTATGCAGCCTCACTGTACCCAACCTCTCCTCCCAGGAGAAGGCTCTTTGGCATGCCCAGACTGCCCTGAAGGAATGGACATAAGCAGAATATGCTCTGTCAAATATGCATATCTTATTTATACCTGACACAGAATATATATTGTTCTCGCGTTGTTTATGCTTTCATTCTTTATTCCCTGCGGCATTTGCTAATATATTCTTGGTCTGATTCTTATCTTTTACTGACACACATCAGAAGCACTTCTAGATCTCTGGGTGGAGAAGGGTTTGACATTTCAGTTCAGATCAATATCACATCAGAAGAGATGTGTCAAACATTTGTAGCTCTCGTGTCTTTATTATTTATGAGCATTCAATTGTTTCTCACCTCTTATTGACCTTTCTATTCAACTAATATGAAACCAAGGCCCTTCTAACCCAAGTGCCAAGAGATGCAGCTGTATTGCTTGCTCCTGCCCTGAGTAATGGACAGCTAAAGAACAGTCTGTAACACATGCTGCTAGTGCATATCTTACCCAGGAAAATGTTACTGAATATGATCAAACCTCCCTGGGAACTTGGCCTCTCTGTAGAGCTCATCAGCACCTAAAACAATTCCTGCAGATTCTAACCTCTCCCTTACCTAATACTGTCTCTGATAAGCACTGAGGAACAAATTACTGCGGTTGTGGTTTTGTACCACATAGAAGTAGCCAAAGTGTATGGTGGTTGAAATCTGAAACCAGGGGAGCAGCAGTGATAGTCCCTGCCTCCATGGACAATCTCTGCACATTGACAGTCTTCAAGGGCAGCCTCTGGATGGCATCACTCTCAATGATGCCAGGAAGAGACGTTACTTTTTGTTCTCACATCATATTATTCATGGCTTATTTTAAATATGATTATATGAATATTAATTGGTTTTGTATTTACCCAACAATAGTTACAGCTTTATCACATGGATAGATTGCATATCTTTCTCAAGTCTCCCCAGAATATTAGGGAAATGATAATCACGAATGTTCAGATATGGGCAGAATAGGCATATGCATACTCATTGCATATGGGTACACAATTCACATGGGTGCACTTTTCCTTTTACCTACAGACACCCACGCTAGAACAGATTAGCTATAGGCTCAGATGTGCAGCTTTACAAGCGACACGTGTTGTTTCCATGCTGTCTGTAGCCCTGAGATGCATGGCAGTACAAGGACTGTATCTTTGCTGATATTAGATGATACAATCTACTGGAAATAAGACAAGAAAACCAGGGCCTGACACACAACCATAATACAAAAATTAAAAACAGCAATCATAATTAAAAAACCCTGCTTGTGAATAAAAATATAGATCAATTCTACTTTGTGGATTATGCTAATGTATGGAGTATGTGATTGCATGCACTGACATGAGTTTGGTAAGCAGAAGCTTGCTTTACTCTCCATGGGAACAGTTGGTCTTTGATGCCTTTAGCATCAATGGACCTTAATTTTTAAGACTTTGAAAAACAATATTCTTGTGTGTCATAACAGAGATGTTTATTTCATTTAAATTGTGAGAAAAACTGTCAGAGCTGCTAGGATTTTAACCTTAATATGAAAGAAATGCAGGTAAGGCAAATCCACTATTTAATTAATTAATTGTTTCTGGAAAATAAATTATTATTTTAATTTTTCTGTTTTAATTAGACACAGACTAACACCCCAGTTCCAAATATCCCATGTCCTGGAGTGTGGAAAGTCCATAGGAAGACACTAAATTTTTTCCTTGAACCTATCTTCATTCAAAATGGACTTATTCCAGAGCATAAAGGCAACTTCCTTGTGGGGTTTATTCATATAAAGTTTCAGGAACCTAGGCACACTTTTATGTGTAGAGAGCCGTTTACGATAAGTACCGCTGAATACACATTTAACATGCAAGAGCAAAGAACAACACTGTTGGCGTTTTTACCATGATAAAGAGAAGAGGAACCATGTGCCATACAGCTAGATTCTCTAAAATTTTCTCCCCCTTCTGCAGTATACAAATAATCTAAATTCTCTGGCTGTACCTCTTGCAAGCAAACAATGAGCAACATTTAAAACATTAGATTTTCTTGAGAAGGAAATGCTTCAAGAAAGGGCATTATTTGAAAGGGAAAGGAGGAAAATGCATCAGTAAAGTGAACCTTTTCAGTGGGCCAGTCTCACAAAAAGAATGGCAATAAATATATCTATAAAAGGTATGTTTACCTCCCATAACCTCCAAGAAAACAATTATTTCACTAAGCTCAGAATATTCTTCCTTCCTCTTATTTTTTTTTCATTTTGAATTAACTGCTTGTGTAGACAAGCATCTGCTGCCTCTCCATCTCACAGCTGCTCTCCTGCATTTATTCTTACTAGTCTGTATTCCCTGCCCATTTTCAACCAAATGCTTCTAGACTTTGAAGTGGTCAGTCAGGGCAAAAGGCCAAGAAGTGAAATCATCTACTTACCACTAGATTTCCTTCTATTTTACTTTATTTCCCTAGGAAAGTTTGCCTCATCCCAAAAAGTCTGAGAGTACCAGAAGTTTGTTGTATAATTGCAATTCTATAGGAAGTTACTGAAATTTGGGATTTTCTGACTTTAAATGAAAATTCATTAATTTTCTAAAATGTTTTTATTCAGGTCAAAACCTGATAAAAAACTAGAAAACTTGGGTAGGATACACGTAAATCTGAATTTATCTGTTATTCTCATTTGCTTGCTTTATTTCTAGAATGGGAGGACATCAACACTGTGCTCAACATTTTCCCAGACCTCTGAAATCTATAGTTTGCACAGGCTACTGATGGCATTCCTACAGACCAGGAGGGAAATGGCATAAAAAGGTGGCAAACTCATTCTGACAATAAGGCTTTTTAAGGATGGCCTTTGAGCTACAATGTAGCTTTGAGGCTGTGAATATTCTTCAGTACGCAGTGGGTCTCCCACAGCTGGTTAAAAGAATGTTTGAAGAACTGCATGCCGTCTTTCTGTAGAAACTGCCTTTTATTTTAGCTATCATTGTCCTTTGCTTCATGCTGACAGACTGCACCACCTGGCATCAGGCTGCTGTGGAGGCTGCTGTGGGGGCTGCCCAGCTGTGCAAACATGCTGCTATCACCAGCACCACCTCACACCTCAGAGCCTGTGCTGCACTGGGCAATGGCAGCAGGAATGCAACCCCTCGGCTTCCTCTGGTACATCAGCACTGGGGAACCCCTGAACATGAAGCTCAAATGGGGCAATCAGACAGCGCTACATAATACAGGATACGTGAAGAATTTGGAGGGTGGGACAAAATGAATAAGAATTATCCAGTCAAAAAAAAGGTAGGAGAGGGGGCTACAGTGAGAATAAAAAAAAATATTTATAAAGTACAGTATTTTTGGAAAATACTTTAAGTGTTTAATTTGAGAGTTCTGGAGTTCATTTCCCCCAGCTAATAACAGGTTTGGAATCTTTCTTAATAACTCATTAAAGAGAATGGAACTGTTAACAGAATATACTATTCTTTTGCATAATTAGTAATGAACATCTAAACTGAACAGGCTTTACGAGGGACATCTGCATGGTAATGCTACAGCCAAATCTTTTTATTTGCTTGTTTTTGTCAATGCAGTCCATCTATTGAATGTCCCTTCAGCAGGTCAGGATTAGTTTTATTTCATGTCCATGTCATAAATGTAACAGATGTACTACTGTGTTCACAACAGTGAATCACAAATATCATTCCTTGGTTTTAAAGAAAGTCCCACAGCTAAGTGATAATGTCACTGGAAATTGTTATTACAGTAGACAGGAACTTGCATGACCCCTGCTGGGTTATCTTTTCCAAACTGTGGAAGTGAACCTTGTAGTCCTTCTGAGAGTTGAATAATTAAATTCTTACTATCGTGCAAGTTGTTACAATAAGACGAATATTCTTATTTTCAGTTCCTATCCTTTTCCCTGGAAAATTGCTTTTTTACTCCCTGTTGCAAGTTGGTTGACTGAATGCAGGGAAATTCATGAGAAATTTTGGCACACTTGAAATAAGACAGTTCTGATTGACTTCAAGAGAGTATGATTTTTAACTCAGATATTTTCTTAAAGAAGAATACAACCCTTTAGTGAGAAAATACTTTGCTTAAGCACAACTTACATGGGAAATGTGTAGCTGTCTTATTTGCTAAACCACTTCTTAAATACAAATATCAACTTCATGAAGCACTGAGTGAGGAAAGAAGGATTTAACCCATAATTTCTGTGGCACACTGCCAAACAAGAGTGATTCTCATTTTTTGAAATACCTGTTTCCATTGGGTTATTTAAATTACTACCTGTGTCTTAATAGGGCACTGAAAGATGGGGAATGTGTTTTGACTTCGGTTACAATAAACTCAGCAGAAGGATGTCTGGATCTAGTAGAGATACAGGCTGGAACGAGGGGGCGGAAGAGGGCTCATAGGGCCAATACAGCTTCTCCAATGCTAACCTGTGTGGACTCCAAGTTGTCACAAGCTAAAAGGCTGGAGCCATGCAGAGAGGCAGTGATGTCAGACTATGTTCTCCTTCCTTTTTTCTCCCTCTCCAAAGCTTCCAGCCCCAAAGAAATCTGTATCATCAAGAGACCACAATATGTTTCTTCACCTGCACAGGAGAGGTGATAAAAGGAGGCACACTTCAGCAGCCTTCTTTTAGACTCGGAACAAAGAGATGCTACAGCTGCTTCTGCTGTTAGTCACTGCTTCCAGGTTTTGTGGTAGAATGGGTAGACAGATCCATTTCTGGACATTTTCCTGTATCCCTTTGGGGATTAGATGTGTCACAGACACTTTAGTGACCTTAGTCGTGCCTTATGCATCACAGTGTTATGTGATCATTTCACTTGTCCCCTTCGCAGCCAGGCAGATCTCTTTTACTGCACCACCCATCTATCTCTGTGAAGCACAATACAGCTCCTAGCAAGAACAGGATACTGTATCTCTCTACAAAACTACTTCTAATGAAAATATATCCCCTTAAGACCTAGCAGTTGCAAAGTATTTGCTTGCATATGGCTGACATATTTCCTGGTTAGTCACAAGAAGAATAGTTTTAATTTACCTTATAAAGACTACAAGAAAGAATCCACCCTAAAAGAAGTAGCTTTATTAATTCAGCCCTTCTCACAGTACTCCTTAGTCCAAATGTACATATTGTTATTAAAGAGATTCACTTACATGATGAAACAAAAAAACTAATGGTTCTTAGTGAAATTACAATTAAAGCAATCCACTGCTTTTTCAAGGGCTAAGATTTTACAGGCAGAAGTCTACAGCTAAATAAGGCTTTTACTACTGACCCAAACAACTACATTAGGACTTACACATCAATCAGTCATATACCATTCACATTCATGTAATAAAGTGGGTTTTGTATGTAGGAAATTAGTTCCCTCACATGCTGACTGGTACCAACATTTGTGTGTGAGTGAGAGCTAATCTTCTCTTTCAAGAAAGGATTTCTTCAGGAAAAGCCCGTGAAAACACTTAGTAAAAGAGTGTTTTCTTAATTACTTAAAATTTCTTTTTTACTTAAAAAGAGCTCATTTCTGGAAATCCAGCAGACCTGTTATTTTTTAAATGTTCTGCAGGGCTTTAGGGGGCAGCACTGGGAGCGAAGAGCAGATATACAGGCAGATAAAGCAGACGTACAGCTGTCTCTATTGCCTGCTGGCAAAGGAATTCAGCTTTGGCATTCAGTGTTTTCATCCTTCTGTGCAGTACGAGTTCCTCCGGTAAGACTGGACTGCCTGGGGCACTAGTGGCCAACGTGTTGTTTCTAAATTGCTGGTTCAAATATAGCTTAGAAAATTAAAGTCATGGCCTGTGTGAAATGAGCCACTAGTACCCGCCAATTACCTGGCAGAAAGGCCGTCCCAGACAGCTCAACTCACACCCTTGCTGACAGCTGAAAAAGGAAGCACGGGAGCAAATGTTTCCATGGACAGAGCTGCTTTCTCCTCCCCAGGAATAGAGCCTTAGGTCTGAAGCATAAAATGGAAAATTTTGGGGCTTCTACATAATTCCTTCTATTTATAAAGGTTAGTTTCCATTTAGCCATAATAAATTGACTCAATTTTGAAAGAGAAAACAAACAGAAGCTGTAGGATTGCAGGGGTATATTAAGCAAAGCCTCATCAACATTCCCTAGTAAGACAGCAGTAGTAAATCTGCATCAACCTCTCCTCTCCCTCAAACCTATCAAGCTCATTTGGGGAAAATGGCTCAAGATACTAACCTGACAGGTATTCGTAGAAGATTGGCTTTGTACATCCTCAAGAAACATCAAAGGGCTGAAGGAACTTGGTTTATTTAGTTTAGGTACATGTGCTAGATCCAGTGGAGAGCTAGAGATCTGATGACTAGATGACAAAGCTTCGTAAAGCAACCTGAAATGTACCTTTCCAGCTCAGGCAGACAGTGAGTATCTCCGCACTCTCAGCTGCACAGGCATGTGGTTCCATGTCCCTGTCCTGATGCACTGTGAAGAAGAACAAATGTGGGAATGACAACTGCAGTAGGCAGCAGAGCTCTGAAAACATAGCTGCTACAAAACTGTAGATTTTGGCTTTGGTGGCTGTGTCATCTCTACACCTTGATTAACCAAAACTTGATTTCATCTAGAAACAATCCAACCATTCCTGCTTTGTTATAAAAACCTATTTTCCACAAAAATCAAGTCTACTGGCATCCAAATTTAATTACATGCCTAGCTGCATGTAGCAAATTTAGCACAATTACTTTTACTAAAGTGATTTAATAGCTCTTGAATTATAAAAAATTGTAAAAATATAGGCAACATTTGATGTAGTTTCATTTTTGCTGAATACCAAGAGAAACAAAAAGGACATGGAACTGTTGGAACAAGTCCAGAGGAGGGCCACGAGGATGATCAGGGGAGTGGAGCACCTCCCATATGAAGATAGGCTGAGAAAGTTGGGGCTGTTCAGCCTGGAGAAGAGAAGGCTGCATGGAGACCTCATGGCAGCCTTCCAGTATCTGAAGGGGGGCTATAGGGATGCTGGGGAGGGACTCTTCATCACAGGCTGTAGTGATAGGACAAGGGGTAATGGGTTCAAACTTCAACAGGGGAAGTTTAGATTGGATATGAGGAAGAAATTCTTTACTGTGCAGGTGGTGAGGCACTGGAATGTGTTGCCCAGGGAAGCTGTGAATGCTCCATCGCTGGCGATGTTCAAGGCTGGGTTGGGCAGAGCCTTGAGTGGCATGGTTTAGTGGGAGGTGTCCCTACCCATGGCAGGGGGGTTAGAACTAGATGATCTTAAGGTCCTTTCCAACCCTAACTATTCTATGATTCTATCATTTATGAATGTAAATATGTTGCATCAGAGCTCCATCATGCAGTATGTCTGTACACCTGTCTTTCTTACCCTTGAAGTGCCCAGAGAAAATGTGTTCTATCTCTGTGTAGGCCTAGAGTCAATGAGATCTGTGCCCGTAGGTCACAAGCTGGCTGAATGGGTCTTGTCAGTCATATTTGTCCCACTGAAGGGAAGTTAAATTCTTAAGAAAGGCTGAAAAAATGCAGAGCCTACCAGCATTCTGGAGCAGCGAGGGCACTTTGTGCAGGTAGACTAAGTCTACCTGGACCCTCAATAAAAGACTGTGTAACTCAACTGTCCACAGACTGAAACTACTGAGGAACCTTACTGGGTTTTTTTACTTGCAAATAGGTTATTTATTTTCTGATTTTTCATCCTTTTTTTTTTTTCCTCCTGGTATTCAAATACTAGGAATTTGTATTGTATCATACATACAAAGCCAAAAACATTGACAGGAGTTCTTCCTAAGGGAAAGCTGAAAAATGGAATGCACACATACGTGCCTGGTCTTCTGCCATATAAAATGCCTGGGAATGAGACTCGGATGTGGTTTGTATATGAGTGTACATATCTGGTAACCACAGACAGACATCACAATACAGAGTATGCAAATGAGGTGACACATAAATTGCATGCAGAGCAACAGTTGCAGTGGATCAGTTAAACTTATTTAAGAACCTACTGAAAGTCATCGCAGGCATCTCATGTGCAATGCACTTAGGCCAATTTGCTTCAAAGAGCTGAATCAGTTTTTGTGAGTGTTAAACTGTCTTGTATTTTGGGAGTAAGGGGGTTCGTTGCACAGCTGCATCT
Source organism: Myiopsitta monachus (assembly GCA_017639245.1). Taxonomy (NCBI): domain Eukaryota; kingdom Metazoa; phylum Chordata; class Aves; order Psittaciformes; family Psittacidae; genus Myiopsitta; species Myiopsitta monachus. The sequence goes on along the minus strand of CM029924.1, from coordinate 32,216,512 downwards.
AACCCAGAACCCTTCATCTTTCACGAGGAGGTCACTGAAGGACCACTTTTGTCCTGGAAGTGCTGTGCAACAGGAGCATCTCCCAGGCCCAGGCGTGAAATAGGCTGTGACCCCAGCCCCGCCGCTTCGGCTCTGGACCCCGCAGCCTCCTACCCCTCCGACAGAGGAGCAGACACCGGGATTTTCCATCCCCGTCCTCCTCCGAGGCTGGACACCCGCCCGGCTGGCAGGGCCAACGCTTCCTGTCAGCACAGGGAGCTACTTTTCACCAGCCCGCCAACAAACGAAGGATGCCGAGGTCAACCCCGGCTCCCGACACGTTTCCTCCGGCAAGTCCGGGGGAGGGCCGTGGGCACGGGTACGGCGCTGGGGCGGGACGGCACAGGCAGCCGGGGCCAGCCCGAGCCGGGGGCCGAGCTCCGCCACAGCTGTCGGGGCTGCCCGCGCGGTCCTGCCTCGCCGCCCTCTGCACCTCCAGGATGAGGCGGGCAGGGCCCTGGTGCCTACTCCTGGCCGCGGCCTGCGCCCTGGCTCTGCCATCGCCGCCACCGCGGGCCGCCGTGCGCTGCCAGGCCGCCGGTGCCTGCTTCAGCGTCCACCTCGCCAACGCCTCGTACGCCGACGCCCGCTCAGCCTGCGGCGGGCGGCGGGGCAGCCTGGCCTGGCTCAGCGGGGAGCCGGAGCTGCGCCTGCTGCTGGGAGCTGCTGGCAGATGCGGCGGCGGGGTCCGCGCCCTCGCTCTTCTGGGTCGGGCTGATGAGGAACGCCTCCGCCTGCACCGACGCAGGGCAGCCGCTCCGCGGCTTCTCCTGGGAGGGTACCGGCGGCGGAGGGGCCCCTCAGGAGGTGCCGGCGACGCTCGGACGGTGGGTGAAAGAGCCCGTGCGGACCTGCCTCGCCACCCGCTGCGCCGGGCTGCACCTGGAGGCTGCGGCCCCCGACGGCGGCCCCAGCTGGGGATGGAAGGAGCGGTTCTGCCAGCGGAAGAGCCAGGGTTACGTCTGCAAGTATCAGTACGAGGGCGCCTGCTCCGACCTCAGCCCAACGGGCGCACTCGGCCTCGACTACAGCCTCCCCTTCGAAGAGCGCAGCGTCGGCCCCGGCTTCAGCCCCCCGGGCACCGTGCTCACTGTGGTGTGCCCCGGCGGGGTGGTGCGGCTAACGTGCCAGCCCGAGAAGGGCGGCTTCGCCTGGCAGGCGGCGGAGGGGCCCCTCTGCCGCTGCCCTTCCCACCACCGGCTCCCCGGCACCGGGCGGTGCGCCCAGACAGCCGGGTGCCGCGATGCAGCCGGCGGCTTCGCCTGTGCCTGCACCACGGGCGGGCGGGAAGGGACGCCTTGTGCTGCCACGGAGGCGGCTCCCACCACTGCGGGAGGCCCTGCGGAGCCGCCGGGTGCTGGGGCGGACGAGCACCGCCCTCATGCCCCGACAGCCGGCGGCTCCGCGGGGCCGCCCGCCGCCCCCACCGCAGCCGCAGGCGGAGAGAAAACAGCTGCTGCGCTGCCCTCTTCCTCCTCCAACTACGTTTTCATCCTGGTGACGGTCGCGGTGGTGGTGCTGATCATCCTGGTCATGACCGTCCTGGGGGTCTTCAAGCTCTGCTTCAACAAGAAATCCGAGGGCCGCGGGGACAATGAGCCGCCGGAGGCTGTCAGCAAGGCAGTGGCGGGCTCCAGGGAGCCAAGTGGGGCAGCGGGCGGCGAATAGCCTCGGGCGGTGGAGCCCAGTCACTCGGGGCTGCCCTGAGTGACAACTCCGCTCCGGGCCGGCGCTCTGCTCCCCCGGCCCTCCTGCTCCAGCCCAGATGCCCGGGGAGCCCAGGGACATGCGCTTTAGGACTTGGCTGAGCAGGACTTGTAAATGTGAAACAGGCGGCTGCCCCCTTATCAGAGCTTTGAAGCCTTTGGACAGCCAAGAGGTTTTCGCCTGTCCGAAAAACAGCTATTTCGGTGCTGACATAAATATAAATGCAGCAGACTGGCCGACACAGCCGTTTCTCATCTGTAGCTGCAACCGTTGTGGGGTTTTGTCCTCTCAGAAACTGTTCTTCGGGTGCCTTGGAGCAAGTGTGAGGGAGCACTGAGCACTCGCATCTTGTAATTCAGAAATCACTCATTCTCTGAGTGGTTCTTGGATGCTCTCCTGTTCTTGCTAATTGCTGAAACGTTTGGAGAAGTGAATTGCCACACTTCTGGAGGAGTCTGTGACCTGTACTCTTCCAGGATGACATCCTTAAAAATGAAGAGTGTTTCTATGCTTAGAAGGTCATTAAATTGCTGAGGCAGTGGGAGGTTAATAGAAAGTCAATTTTATACTTCAGCTGATGAAAAGAATAAAGAATGATGTAAAACCTAAATCACTGCTCTGCTTGTTACTTCCTACAATATTTTTATTGTAGCAGAGCAACACATTTTTCAGTTACAGCTTTTCTCCCTGAGTGCGTTGGTACAAAACTTGTCTTCTGCATGCAATAGATGGCTCCTTTATACTTGGACAAGGTGCTGACAGTCCACACCCTGTGAGGAGTTGTCATGTGTCCAGATCATGAAAGCAAGTACCGTTCTTTTTAGTCAGATACATATTTTTCCATGGAGTCCATTGAGAATAAGGATAGAAGAATTCATCCTTTGTGCCCCTTTCTAAATGAGGTAAACAATTCCTCTGTGATTTCCCTTGGGAATTCCTATAGGGCAGCTTTCCTCCTGGTGCCAGAACTTGCTTGCTCTGCAGTTCTGAGTGCTGATGCTCACTTCTTAATATGGTGATGGTTTTCAATTAAAGTGGTAATGCTAAATATTGATTCAAGGTTTTCTTAGTGCAGTAAAACACAACTAACTGGATCTCATCCAAGCTTTTTGGGGTATGGGAAGGGTAATGAAAGAACTTTAAACTCTGAAGTGGTTTTGGGGGTGTTTGTTTTGTTTTGTTTTTGTCTGTGGTGGATTTTAAAAATGCTTTTTTGTTTCTTTTCCCCTCTTTAGAGCTGACCTTCTGACTACTGCTTTCACTTTGCCACTTTCCCATTGAGTTTGGAGAACTCCATTTCAAACAATAATGTGTATTATTGCCTATTTTTCTTGCATACAAATACTTGAAGATTAATGTGGTGTAAACATCTGCTGAGGATAAAATATGACATGGCATGGGCTTTTTAATTTTCCCTCTCTGCCTGCTAAATGATGGTAGGTTGCTGCTATCTGGGAAGCAGGTTTTTTGCTTTTGTTGAGGTGATCACAGCCATTTGTGACCCATTGGGCTGTCTGTCGCCATAAAATCTATTGTACCACGACAGGAATGAAATCCAGCTAGGTGAGAATGCTACTCATTAAAAAGTTGTCTCATATCCTGCATAATTTTCTAACCTGTTTATCTGACATTTCTGTTTCAGAGGACAGGCATTTTTTCACTTCAGTAGAAGGCTTGATCCTACATTCAGATGTACACAGAACTGGAAAATGGCTTAGCCGCTAATGTATTTTGTCTTAATACCACTCCTGTTACTGTTGCTGTAGGCAATTTCTTTGAGGTGCAGCCTATGAGGCACTCTGTTCCTCCACAAGGGGCAGTATAAGCAAATAACAACTAAGATGAATGCGAGCTTCCCTAAATAATTATTTCTATGTTTTTCTCTTTCCCACATATCAGATGGTTCAATGGGACTATACAACTGTCCAGCTATATTTTTCTATGCTCTAGAAATACTCTTGTTCTCTGTTTCAAGAGTCTTGTCAAACACACAGCTAAATGCTGAGCTGAGTGTCTGTAACTGACTACTTCTTTGGTATCTCCCAGGATTTGACTCGAACTATTCAGTTAAAATGCTGAGTTCACACTCTAACAAAGCATTCACCTGTCTCATTATTTTAATTTCGCTCTTTGCCTTGGCTTCTTGTGAAATCTCATTTTGATTTCAGGGTTCTTTTTCTCATACTTAAGATTCATAATGAAGCATTAGGCATTTGTCTAAAGGTTTACACAAGGACTTTGTTATGTTTTTCCTGGTTTAAAATTTAACTCAGCTGAAACCAGACTATTATGCATTTAAGGATGGGGTCCATCTCGTCAGGTGTAGACATCTCTAACATCTCATCTAGACTCATCTTACCTGGACTCCCTTATAGCCTACAGAGAGAAGTGAATACTTGCAGTTTCTCTCATTTTAGATTAGATGCTGAAAACAGGGCCAGTGAATTGCATCCTGAAAGTGCCATTTCTCTATATTGGCTGTAAAGAAAGTCTAGGGAGGCTACTCACATTTGAATGTCTGTTAAAAGACACAACAAATGTCCCTTGCTGCCAATTGTAAGGTGGGCTGATGCCAACCTGATGAAGTTTAACCATGGCAAGTGCAAGGTCCTACAGCTGCATCAGAGCAATCCCAGGCACAGCTACAGGTTGGGCAGGGAAGAGATTCAGAGCAGCCCTGCGGAGAAGGACTTGGGGGTATTGGTTGATGAGAAAATGAACATGAGCTGGCAATGTGTGCTTGCAGCCCAGAAAGCCAACCATATCCTGGGCTGCATCAGAAGGAACGTGACCAGCAGGTCGAGGGGGGTGATCCTGCCCCTCTACTCTGCTCTCGTGAGACCTCACTTGGAGTATTGTGCGCAGTTCTGGTGTCCTCAACATAAAAAGGACATGGAAGTGTTGGAACAAGTCCAGAGGAGGGCCACGAGGATGATCAGGGGAGTGGAGCACCTCCCCTATGAAGATAGGCTGAGAAAGTTGGGGCTGTTCAGCCTGGAGAAGAGAAGGCTGCGTGGAGACCTCATAGCAGCCTTCCAGTACCTGAAGGGGCCTATAGGGATGCTGTGGAGGGACTCTTCATCACAGGCTGTAGTGATAGGACAAGGGGTAATGTGTTCAAACTTAAACAGGGCAAGTTTAGATTGGGTATGAGGAAGAAATTCTTTACTGTAAGGGTGGAATGGGTTGCCCAGGGAAGTTGTGAATGCTCCATTGCTTGCGGCGTTCAAGGCCAGGTTGGACATAGCCTTGAATGGCATGGTTTAGTGGGAGGTGTCCCTGCTGATGGGAGGGGGGTTGGAACTAGATGACCTTAAGGTCCTTTCCAACCCTAACTATTCTATGATTCTGTGTTTCTATGACATGGTTAGAGGGAGATGTCCCTGCCCCTGGCAGGGGTGTTGGAACTAGATGATCTTATGGTCCTTTCCAACCCTGACTATTCTATGATTCTATGATTATTAAATCTAATTTTTAGATTGCCTTAGTTTGACTGGTAGGCATATCATTTGTCAGCTCTACATGCTGTTCATGAATATGTGACAAATATTTAATGGTTTGTATTCATCAAATAAAAAGAAACAAAATTTTCATTTTCCCAATTTTTTTTTTATAAGGATTCACACTGTTGACAGCTTGAGTAAGTGTGTTATGGGATTAAAGTGAAATCCAAAAGGCAAAATTCAAATACTTCAAAGAACTTTTTCCAAGTGTAGTATATAGCTTAAAGAAGATTAAAAAATTGATTCTGTGCTTCCCCCAGGAAGTGTAATTTCATATCAGTTAATAATTTTTTTTGTCATGGTTTCAGCCCTTATTATCTTTGCTCATATATTGCATGGACCTTAACCACTGGTACAGGCAACTTAGTTCTGTCAGAAATAATATTTTCTATTTCTTCAGGATGTAGAAATTTATCAAGGCTGTATAGTGGTGATTCACGTGTTTCAGTAATAATGTATAACTCATTTTAAAGGCAAACAGCAACACAGCAACAGTAACCACACTCCCAGGGTTTCAAAATAAATTGAACCTGTTGCCTCTCCTTCTTCCCCCAATGGGCAGCCTTGCTTTTGTCCTCTGGACTTGCAGAACTCTGTGACTGGGATACTGGAATGTGCATGTGAACAGGAAGTCATCTGCTTGCAAGCAAGCCTTTTACCTTTTCTGTATTGCGGACTTATAGGCAAGGTCCCTGTAAGCAGCAGTGGAGATGAGGAAGGCAGAGATGTGGTAGTCCACAGAGATGTAGACATTTATAATGTCCTTTCCCACCTGCTACCTGCCAGTCCTTTTGGATTGCAAGTTTGAGGCAGAAGGATGGGGAAACAATTGCTTTTGTGGATTTTGTGGGTACTAAGTCCAAGAGGAGGGTGATCTGCGGAGGGAGACATATGCAAGCATCCATCTTTATCAGGATGTATCCATCCTTTACATCCTCTCACTGCATATTTTTTCAGGTGTTTGTTAAAAAATATGGTGGTTTGTGAACAAATAAACATTTTCAGTCATTAATCTGGGAACAACACATGGGCTGTAATATGTCAGAAAAGTGTGGTTTTGTTTTTGGAATGTGATTAACAGGTCTTGTGTTTTAGACTGATAAGAATGGCTTACATTGTTCCCTAGAACATAACATAGAAGCATAAGAACAAATAGTTTGAGTGAGATTAAAAATAATCTAAATTGGTAATCTCTCTGTGACAGCAAATGCTTTATGAAATAGAATAGAAAATCTGACATCTGTATGTGCCACTTTTCCTATATGCTTTAAAGTTGCAAAACTGTGAGTTTGAGAAGTTGTGGATTCCCCATTCCTGGAAGTGTTCAAGACCAGGTTGGATGGGGTTTTGAGCAATCTGGTCTAACGGAAGTTGTCCCTGCCCATGGCAGAAGGGTGGAACTGAATGATCTTTAAGGTCCCTTCAACTCTTACCATTCTATGATTCCATGAATAAGCATGTTTTAATATGGAAGTTGTTCTAGTTTTCATGAAGATGTATGAAAATCCTTTAAAAAAGCTTCTTTACAATGTTGTACACTCAGTTTAGCTTCTAAAATTGTCTTTTCTCTTTCTGTGACCAAATGATATGCAAAATAATTCTGCTGCAATGTTAGGAAAATAAGCTCACTAATGCTTGTATTGATTTTCTGCTCAATAAAACAGTGACACTAGTCACATCTTTTTCCTGCAAGATCAACTTCTCCTACCAGCTTCAGCCCCTCCAGCCATGGACTCACCTCCGTAGCAGAATTAACACTCCAATTTCCAATACATGTCAGAGCAGTTAGAAACCAAAACAAAGACTTGCTATTGCCTAAACGGTAAAAATGTGCTACCTAACTGTTTAGCAACTGGAATCTGAGTTTTACTAACCGGTAATTCCTTTATAACCAATTGTCCTGGGTTCAGCAGTAACAGCCATTTTTTTTCTCCTTCTTGGTAGCTGGTGCAGTGCTGTGTTTTTGACTTTCAGCCTGGGAACAGCACTGATAATACCAGTGTTTTCAGTTACTGATTGGTAATGTTTTGGTCTGGCCAAGGACTTTCTGAGTCTCATGCTATGCCAGGGAGGAGGGGGAGCCGGTAGGAATCAGAGACAGGACACCTGACCCAAACTGGGGGCAGGAACCCAGAAGCTTCTCTCTCGGCTCGGTCAGGTGGTGAGCAGTTGTATCCTCTTCCCTTGTATTTCCCTGGTCATTATTATTGGTGGTAGCAGCAGTAGTTTGTGTTATACCTCAGTTACTGGACTGTTCTTATCTTAACCTGTGGGAGTTACATTCTTTTGATTCTTCTCTCCATTCCTCCCCCCCAACTCCGATGGGGGGGGAAGAAAGAGGGAGAAGTGAGTGAACGGGCTGCGTGAGATTTATAGCTTAAACCATGACACCAATATACATTTTAATTGATCCCTTTGTAATAGACCAAAATAAGATGCTTAATATTTACAAGAATGAAGCATATATATACACATGCATGTTGTGTATGTGTGTATGCACTCATACATACTTGCTTTGTACAGCTTTGCCATGTTTTGAACTATTCCAGCTGACCAGCAATCATTTGAGCTTGCTGTTTTATGTTTGAGTACCTGCAAGTCCTGCGTGAATTAGTTGCAGTTGTGGCACTTTGCTCTTACCAATCTGTCAGCACTGGAACTGATGTTCCTCGGTGTTGATCAGCGTTATGGAGTGCAGTACATTCCAGCACCCTCGCAGAAGCTCACAGCTTCCCTCTGGGTTGTCTTGCAGTTTTATGTTTTGTAGGGCCCACATGCACATTAAAAATAGCCCTATCACCAACAAGGTAAGCAGAGCCATGCAATTCAATTCCAGTACTCATCACAGCGATCAGCAGGTCCCAAGAAATAAATCTGGTCCTACAACCTCCATATGCTATGCATTTGGGTACTTTTTTCTGAGCCTTTCTATTTAGGAAGCTCAATAATCCACAGAGTGACCCCAAGACATATGACAAAGCATAAGAACCTGTGGAAAAAAATATTAAGACTTTTTTGGGAAAAGGGATAGTAGAAGAAAAAGTGCATCTTTTTTTTTTTGTCAAAATTGTGCTTGGTTTGTAGCCATCTAGTGACATACTTTGAAATACTCTCTGGTTCACCTGTTTGTCTTGGCTATTTCTCTCTACAAAATGCAACATCTAAAAGCATTATTCTCAAAGAAAAATCCAATTAGTAAATTACCCTTTCTTCCTGTGGCCTAGCCTGCAGTTACCTGCCCAGTAAGGATCTGTGTTGAAGAGGGTGGAAGTGCTGAATGCACAATGCAGCCGAAACATTTTATTCTCCCCTAGAGATTCATAATTCACAGTCTGTAGAGCTCTGGACTCAGGTAAGGTTTCTAAGGGCTGAAGTCACATAGTCTAGAATGCTGGATTGATGTTACTTTCTTGGGTAATTTATTTCTTCTAGTTGTTTTTTTTTTTATTACTATTTTTCTTGGATTTTGGGGGGGCAGGATTTACACTGCTGGAAACATGGCAGAGGCAGTCAAATCTTACATAACTTACTCATCAGCAGCTTATTTTATTTCAGTAACATTTACTTTAATATTTGAAAGTAGAATATTGATTTTTGGAAACTGGTTTAAATACAGTGTATGGTGACAGTGTTAATAGAGTGTGCCATGTGCATTTGTAAAGCAGACTTTTAGTTTTTCAGAAACAACCAGAAAGCCTTTTTTCTTTTTTTTTTAATTCCGATTCACTGGAAACCTGGCATTTCAGAAATGCTTATGTCATATTCAGAAATCTGATTCTTCTTCTCTAAGAAGAAATCAGATGGGTACTTTAAGTGCTGAGTGCAAAGAAACCATTTTCTGCATGATGTTCTCTGCTGTAGGGACAATCTCAAGAGGCAGAGGATCTGCACATGGCCTTACTTTTTCACCCACAGCCCAGACATAAAGTGCCTCTACAACCAGTCTGGCTCAAGCCCACAAGCTGCACACAGCAGTCAGCCCTAGGATTATGAGATGTTTCTTTACTACTGTTCTGGGAAGCCTGATGAGAAAGGAGAGTAATTTCCTGTGTACCCTCCCTTGAGCGGGAAAATGCTGCAGAGGTACCTGATGTATGTTCCATGGGAAGAACATTCTCTCTTGTGCGTACCACGGGAAATAGTCCAATGCATTGACTAGATACTGTTCAGAGCTATCCCACCGCTGGGTAGTGATTTTTTTAGTGAATTAAGCATTATTTCAGATCATTTCCATATGAAATCTGGAGACTCTTATTTGCGATTTGGAAAGCATTAAAAAGAGCTGTGTTTGGTTTCTGGTACAGGTTATTTCATGAGGACAATGGTTTTTTTCTTTTCTTTTTTTTTTTTTTTTTCCTTCTTTCTGGTAGTTATATTCTGTTATGTAGAATAATAACACAGAATGAACTCGCTTTTTCTTCCAGGGCAAATTAAGAGTGATTTACAGCTGTTGAACACCTCTCCCACTGCCACAGTCAAACTAAACTAAACATAGTCAAACTAAAGGGTGAAAAACAGCAGGAAGAACTGCTAGTTTAGGATAAAAAGATTTTGTTTCCAACTGAAGCGACGCAAGGTGTTTTAGCCGGTAATACCAGAGGAGCTGCTGGCGGTACCCAGCGGAGGGCAAGCCTGCCATCTACCGAGGTACCACCGGCCCCGCGGCAGCCCTTGCCTGCCCGGCCCACACTGAACATCGCCATGGCCGTCTGCCTGGAACAACTGAAAATTAATAATTAAAGTGCACAGGTCCTTGTGCAGGCGTCCACCACAGCTTTGTTTAAAGGCAAAGTAAAATAAAAATAAAGAAACAAAACCAGACTCAACTCTCCATCAGAGCTGAGTATCAGGTACCAGTCGCTGCTTTCTAAATTTTGCTTCATTGTGTCAGATATTAAACAAATCTAACAGTGGAAAGTAGACTGACTCTCTATTTAATCTGACCCTATATAACAATATGCCTGAGTGAAAAAGACCACATGCGATTATGAGATTTATATCATTTTGAAGAGATTGTCAGTGAGATTTTAAGTGAAGCTCTACAAATAGCATGGTGTGGAATCCTGGGGCATTTTATTGTTTTCACAGATGTTTGGTTTCTGTGAGAAGTTAAATAAGCTTATAAAGATATTTCATCCTTATTTTTCTCCCACATGTGCATTAAACCATTACCAAAATTAATACTTGCAGGTTTTCTTTAAATGAGGTCCACTGGGAAGTAAAAGAAAAGAAACTGTACAATTGTAAAAGCTTTTCACAAAATATTTTAATAAGGATGTAACAGCTTCCACATTAGCAATTTTTAAACTAAAAGGAGCTGACTTACAGTCCACGGAAATGAATTAGGTTTTATTTCTCTCATTTCAATGGCCTTTGAATCAGACAACTTTGAAATACTGAATTTATACATTCATTTAACAGTATCTATTTTTTGGTGACAGAAATGTACAAAGTAGAATCCTGCTTTTTGCTGCTGAGAAAAGTTAAATATTGTAATTTAACAAAACCCTGTAGTAAGTCCACCACCGCAAATGCTAGATGCTTTAATTGTCGAGCTCACACTTAACACTGTACTTAAGCACTGTAGTTACCAGTACAATGCTATGGGTATGCTGCTACTAGAGATTTTTCCCAATCTCTTGCTTCAGATTGCCAGTAGTTATAATGAATACAACTACAATATTGTGCTAGAGAAGTGGTTTATCACAGCTACCAGCACACCTGTCACTGTGTGACACTGTTAACATAGGTGGTAGAAAGAAAAAACATAGCTCATTATTTCAACACAGTCCTGTACCAATTCTTATGCCTGGGATAAGAGGGATCATGGATAGAAGGGTTTGTTTAATCAGCTGTCATTTATCAAACAAGAAAGCTTCATTCATTTATATGAAAATTGTTCTGTCATAAGAAGGGAAGAGAGAAAATTCAAGAGAGTATTTTTGTGGGGGAGACAATGTAGATGAGTGAGTTAGAAAAAGGGACAACCTTTTTATCTGAAAAGGAGACGACTTGAGCATCACCCATTTTAAATGCAACCTTGCAAGTAGCCACCACAGACATAAGTACACAGTACAGATTGCTTCAGAGAAACACATTCACAGCACAGTGACAAGAATCAAATAGAAAAATCAAACAAAAAGACATCTGGCACACACTAAAACCAGGAATTCTCAGAAACGAAACATTAAGAAGCTCTGGGCCAGTATATTACATTGGCAACATATAAAACCCAGTTTATGTTTTTTTTAGTGCAACAGAAGAAACTGGAGCTAGAGTTATAGCTGTTCTCAAACAGCTACTTTTTTTGTCAAGTATTTATTTCAGAGCCTGATGGAGATTTTGAAACTAATCTTTTTTTCCCATGTAGGCTAGAGTGACTTTGCAGCCACCCAGGACATTCAAAACCATCTGAGCTCCCTTCATCGCTGTTTCACAGCTGATGGAGCAGGCACAAGACAGTAGCTCCACAGTATAGTGCTCCCTTTAAACTTTATTATTAGCACACTTTATCATATATATGGACACTTTCAAACATTTCTCAGCTCAGCACTCCCCCCAACTCCCTGCTCAGTGCTCTACTCCCTGTGAGTCACAGAACTGTTTATCTCCCTTTATCAGCAAGCTGCTGTGCAGCTCTAAAGCACAGCAATATTCAGATTTTTTTTCCAAAGACATTTTCTGCCCTGCTTCCTCTGAACATGGCAGAGACGGCCAGAGCCCCAGTGAGGTGAAGCTGTCGGCAAAGCAGAAGACAGCTCCATGACTGTATCACTTCTTTTCTCAGGGCCTTTTTGCTCCCTGCTTTCTTTTTTATTCCTGGGGGGAGAGTGGATGGAGAGAGGCTACTTGCTCCTTCCTGGGGGAGGGCAAGGTGTGCTGCGGGTGACTTTTCCCCAGCATTTCTACTCTCTGAAGAGAAGGTGTATACTGACATGCTGAGCAGGATCGCTTTCAGTGAGGGGGAGTCTGAGCCTGAATGGTGGGGCTTGGCTGAAGCAGGCTTGACTCAGTGGCCTGAAGGTCCCACCAACCGAGTGGGAGGGCAACCTGTACAAAAGGTGAGGGAGAGTCACTGTAGGACCCTTACAGCCACTAATCAGACAGAGAGGGGTAGCAGAGCTTGGCTGACAGACCCTAAGACAACCCATGAGTGTGGCAATTTGTTAAGTGGGTGTCAAAGCATCAGCAAATGCATGTGCTCTCGAGGGAGGCAGACAGGGGCCAGGGATGGGGCAGCAGACCTAGGATGTGGGGTTTTCTTCACTTCTTCTGCCAAACACCGCTGTTGGTGGGCCAGGACAAAAACCCCCTCCCTCCCAGCTCCCCCATGCCACAGCCCTGGACTTGCTCACCCTCCTGCTGGGGGCAGTAGGGGAGCGAGGGGGCAGGAATGTTTCCTCAGAGGGTGGTAATCCTGGAGGTGCAAGTGCCATTCCTGTACATGCTCCCTGACTCCAAGTTGTCTGGGGGAAAGTCCTCCACACTGTATGCTCTGCTCTTGAGGGCAGTGGCATAGTAGTCGATGGGTTCCTCTGCAGCATTGTCCATCCAACTGAGGCAGAGCAGCCGCTGGAAGGACCGCTTGAAATTGTCCGAGAGAAAGCCATAGAGGATGGGGTTGGCACAGCTGTTGGCATAACCCAAGATGACAGAGAGCTGGCTGATGGTGGCATCATCCTGCTCTACAAAGACATTGACCAGCTGCACAATGTAGAATGGCATCCAGCAGATGACAAAGACCATCACCACCATCATGACCATGAGAGTGATCTTGCGCTCCGAGCGTTTGCGTTGCTGCCAGCCAGCCTTCAGGGCCACCATGCGCATCTTGGCAATGATGAGGATGTAGCAGAGACAGATGGCTGCCACAGGTAGCAAGAAGCCCATCAGAAAGGTGTAGACTACAAAGACCACCAGCCACCTCTGTGTGGGCTCTGGCATGAGCATGTTGCAAGCCACTGTTCCATCACTGTTGGCTGCTGTGTTGGAGAAGATGATGATGGGCAGGATGATGAGGATGGAAAGCACCCAGACACCCAGATTGACCATTTTAGCCACAGTGGGACGGCGGTACCTGGCCGCCTTGATGGGGTGCACTACGGCAATGTAGCGGTCCACACTGAGCACAGTCAGGCAGTAGATGCTGGTGAACATGTTGATGGCATCCACACTGAGCACCAGGCGGCAGAGCAGTGAGCCAAAGGGCCAGTGGTGCAGCAGGGTGGAGGTGACCAGAAAGGGTACGCTGAGCATCAGCAGCTCATCTGCAATGGCCAAGTTGAGGATGTAGATGTTGGTGGCCGTCTTCATCTTGGCATAGCGTAGGATCACATAGATTACCATGGAGTTGCCGCACAGCCCGACCAGGCACACCACGGAGTAGATGAATGAGATGAGGATAGCGCTGCCCTGAGACTCACTCAGGGTGCTGTTCGGGGCGCCGGAGGAGTTCCTGCCGCCCGAGTCCATGCCCCCCGCCGCAGCCTCCTCCGAGGCGCTGCCGGCTCCGCCGCCGCCGCTGCCGCTGCCTGCACCGCCCGGAAGCCTGGTGCAGGTGCCATTGGGGAGCATCCTCTGCCCGGAGCTCCCCGCCGCCGGCTCAGAGCAGCAGGCGCCCGCCGCCGGCCCGGTCCTGCATTCCGGCGGGGCTCCCGGCGCGGCGGGTCCCAGCGCCAGCAGTGGGAAGGAGGCGGCTGCCGGCGCCGCTCGCTCCAAGTGGCGGTAATTGCAGCTCTCTGGCTGGTGAATGATTAATAGGCAGCGGCTCGTCACCAGCGAGTAAAAGGAGGAGGGAAAGAGGGGGAAAAAAATGCTGGAGGAGACGTAAGTGGGTGTCCCTCCCACCCCACTCCCGCCGCCCGCCCGCCTCCCATCCCGCCCTCCGGCCGTTCTCTGCTCTGGCAGCTCCGGGGCGGCCGGAGTGCAGCCTCCCCCCTGTCCCCTCTGGCCCACCTCGCAATGCGCCCCACACCCCAATCCTCTCGCTCTCCCCGTCTAGTATTGTTTCACTCACCCAGCACTTCCTCCCTTCCCTCCCAGCATCCTCTCCTCCCCCTCCATTCTGCACTGCTCCTCCGCCCCCCCCCCCCCCCCATGGCACCTTGGGTCCGGGCAGGGGCACCACAGGCAAAGGGACCAGCCTTTCTTCTTCAGGTAAAAAGCCGGGGTCATGGGCGGGTGGGCAGTGTTACCGTAGGCAGGGTTGCCTCATACCTGCACAGCCGCTGTCACCTTCACCTCCCATTGCACATTGCCCACCCCCATGGCAGTGGCACCGGGTATGGCACTACAACCAATCACATAACCTTCAACCCTGAGTGCACTGCACTGCACAGCCTGAAAACGGCAATACCCTTGCGTCCTGTCTTGTCCTGTCCCACCACCACCAGGAGTCACACACTAGCAGCATACAATACTTCAGTGCCTCTCTCCACATGCTTTGTCCTGAAACATACCCATCACTTTAATGTGCAGATACACACATTACCTGACATCCCAGCACATGCTTTGCCTCTCTTCATCACATCCAGGAATGCAGGCACCAGTTTGAATGCTACAGCTCGCCATCACTATTTACACCATGATGGTGCCAAGACCATCCTAGTTATGCTGCTATGCACACACACCATCTGTCCACTCTTCTGTCCTCTCACATATTTGTTCTCACAGGATCACTTCAAGCTCAATCATTACATTACCAGTGCTACAACCCCCCTTTCTCTTAATATTGTACTTAGAACATATGCGTGTCCCTGATAGGATTGTATCCAGGAAGGGTCAGTCTATAAACCCTCCTTAGCACTATACAGTGACACAAACCATTGACATCATCTCCATTCTTACACTACTTCTACATATACATAATCATTGATACATAAATGACATCCTACACTACACCTGTACACCTAAAACCTGCTTCTACACACTGATCCATGACATGCTATTTTGTATACACCCCCTGGTCTGAAACAAACACTGTCATATGCACTGATAGCTACTCAGTCTGCAGGCAGACACTGCTGCATTACACTCCTCATATGCACCACCGGTTCCAAACACACATGAACACCAGCAGATAGTCCTAATACTTCATCTCCATACTCTGCTCTACATCCTGACAAGCATACATTTTTGCATGTGGTTTTGGTTCTGTTTTGGTTTGCTTTTTTTTAATGTATGACCTTCACATACACCTCTCCTTCTGAGCAATATGTCTCTCATCTCCCTATATGTTACTGCTCCATGTATACAGTCTGTCCTTATATACTTACACGTAACCACTTAATCAATTTCCATATACCACCACCACCTGCCCATTGTCTATTAACTAGACATAGTTACTCACTAATGCACAAAACCTCACACTTGCCCACTGCATCAACATTCCTTCAACACAGGCATATGTACAAAGTACTCAGTAATTGCTTATTCTGTCAGCTGTAGCCACTCGTGTGAGCATATCACACCTGTATGGACACCAATCTGCCTCTTCACATAAACTGTCACCTATTTTTGTCAGGAATAGCAGGTCCACATGGCATAAATCTCACCACAGTGCACAAATCTCACCACAGTGCACATACTGCTATATACTCCCCACAGCACCACTATGCTCAGCATCACACACGCATCCTTACAACCTACTCATTTTACCATGCATACCCATCACCTCCTACAGTTTGCACATCTTGCTATCACTGTCTGCCCACCATCACCAGTATGCATATTATCACTACCCACCACTTTAATATGCAGATACACAGTGCATTACCATCAATTCGTGATAACCCATCATCAGGAATTTATTCTCTCTAGCTATAGAGAGAATAAATATATTTATCCCTATGCCCCTTATCACTACCACATACATGTAGCCTCTCTGAATGCCTGATTTTCCTTGTCAGACATCAGCTCCAATCAATATACACCTAGACACTTTACATTTAGCACATGCACAATTTTGCATGACCCTTAAGCAAGATGTTTCCTTTTCTTCTGTGACTAAAAAGCAGATGGTGAATACATATGTATGTATATATACACACCTACACATAAATTCAATGATGCTCTTTGTGACTTTTGAGGACTTTTTGTGTTTATGTTCTAATATAGAAATGAATTTACTGAGCAGCCTTGCAAATGATCTTCCCATTCTTATGATTATTGCTGTATATGAGTGTTTTAGCTTGATGTTAGAGGACTTGGGGATGTCACACAAACTTTTCTCAGAAACTTCATCCTTAAGATTTGTGGTTTTAGAGGTTGTATTTCTGATGTGTTAGCATGAGTGCATCTTCTAGTGTACAGTGAAAGAAAAGGTTTATATTTAACTACAACTTGCAAAATCTACTTGCTGTGTGCTATCTGACACTGCTCGAATTTCTGCAATTATGTAAACTCAGCTGGAGAATTATTTTCTTTAAAATTTATATCCTGGGAGAATATGAATCAGCTTTCAATTACTAATATGAGGAGCATAAATCAATAGCTGCAGACCCATCAACAAGAACATCTGGTTGATTGCAGTACTTTAGCCTGTTTGAAAACCTGTAGTCCAAATATACTTCATTTTTTGTTTATGTGAGCATTTGTTTTAAGGGGCATCTACTTAAGGAGCATAGATTGAGGAGTTTCCTTCTTCCCATGTAAATTGGCATTTAATAGTAGTGTGACTAGAAATGGGAATGCTTTTAGATTTAAGGACGTGTGAGCAAAAAACATTGGTTTTGAAACTATTTACGGTGGTGTCATCACCACAGAATTTCAGTTCTTGTCTGCATGGCACTCCCATTGCATTTCTGTACATACAAACACAATCACTTCTGGCAGCATTTTAGACATTTTAGTCATGCTTTTGCCCATTTTAATTAATTACTTTTCAATGATAGCATTTGGTCATGTCCTGCACCCAGAAGGGTCGGTAAAATGGCTGCTGTTGAAATAGATGTGGGCATAGCGTTCTTTCTTACTGCAATAATTCAAAACAAATGATGTGTAAATTGTAACTTCTTCAAGGGTACACCTCTCACAAAAGGGGGAAGGGCAGCTTGACCTTCTCAACATAGTCTGCAGGTTGGCCTACAACACAAGTAGATTCTTTCCAGTACCCCATTTTTGTAGCAACATCTGCCTCCCCTGGAAGGGTGGCAAAGAATCATCTTCCCAAAATTGTTACTTCTGGGCCATGCTGGAAAGTCTAGGGCTGAGGTTCAGCCCAGGGTTAGGAGAGACAAGAAGCTCCAATTGCAGTGTGGATGCAAGAGAGAGGACCAATGGTTGGGGAGGCTGCGCAAAAAGCTCATGCCTGAGCACTTGTTCATTCCTCTGGGACAATGCAAGGTGTCTCAGGGTACAGTTCATCCCATTCACAGGCTTGTTTAAAGTCAGGAGAAAGACAAAGCCAACAGCTCTCGCTGAAAGGGGCAAAGCCCAAAGCTCCAGCTGATGAAGTACTTCCCACTCTGATGCTTGGGAGCTCAATCCTAAATTTTCTTCCCACAGCCAACTCCGTCTGAAGTATTTAAGGCAAGAAAGACACTGCCAGTTAGAAACAGCCTTCTTATGAACATTTCTCCTGCTGTTGGGGTAGGCCTGCCTCTCAAAACCTCCCACCTAAAAACCCCTACAGATGGCTCACAAGGCAGATAATACATATTCTGTCAGTTGACATGCATTTCACCTAGTGTCACTGTGTCTTGAGTATTGTGGCATGAAAAAGGAAACAATCAAGGCACTTAAAAGAAAGCCTATGATAACTTATTCAATATTTAAAACCCACAAAAATACATGAATAATTTTCATCAGTAACTTTCAAATTTTCAGCACAGCTCACAAAACTGCTCTCATTTGTCTACACTGTGAACCTTCAGCAAATTCAAGAGAGTTTTTGTAGGCTCAGTCATTTCAATGGGGTCCCACTGACTAATTCAGTGAAGTTATTCAGTTAAGTTATAAGTACAGTTATTCAAACTGTAGATGCTGTATGCACCGTCCAAACCCAATGTTTCATAAGTCTTGCTGAGAAATTAATGAGTGAATGTTTTACAACCATTTATTTCTACAAAATAGCAAAATATTACATAGCTTGGTCAATTAGTTGAATTGTAATCTGTTACAGTTCTGTTAAAAATCATTCAGTACCCATTTCAGTTGCATGTTTTAGGAAATCATTTTTCATGACCTTTTGATTAAGATAGACAATTTTGAGCTACTTAAACCACTCAGATGTAAATTCTGTTCTTGTTTATCACTGATATCACTGGAAGTGTTGTGAGTCAGCAGAGATTTTAAATTTACATTAGAATGTCAACATATTTAAAAAAGTTTCCCCTTTAATACAGCTTTTGTATCTTGGATGTCATGATTCTTATTATTGCTTTACTTTTAACAGAGTGCCTAAACTTTATATCAATTTTAGTTATGGTTGAAAATGCAACGAAAATAGACAAATGGAAGTGATTCATTATGATGGTATGTTAGAAGGCATTTTCTCCTAAAAGGAAAATTTTGTCTTTTGAACTTTACAATTATTTGAGAAATTAAAATCTATTCTGTAAAAACAGATGTTTTAAACCACATTCATCAGAGAGTTGAGCTTTTGCTTGGGGAACTCAAAATGATTCTTTGTATCTTGATCCAGATGCATTTATGTCAGACTTAGCTGCTGAAAATGTTAAAATTCTGACAAAAGTGGTGTTACATCGCAATTATTCCTGCTTCATCGCATTTTCAGCTGTAATAGTTAATAACTGACGCAGAGCACCATTGCTGAGATCAAGTATCTGGAAGAGTCATTCAGCAAGCTGCTCTGTGCCATTAATTTTTGTTTTCAGGAAACCTGAGAGCTGCACACACGTGCTGACAGCATGCTCCATCAGTTCTCAAAGGCAAGGCTGCTGTCCCAGAGAGTGAGATAAGACATAGTACCAGATTCTGATCTCAGACACACTTATCCAAATCTGAGTAATTCTATTGACTTTTAACTAACCAGGTTCATATTGATGTATCAGTGGCTGGAACCTCAGTTTTCAATCCTTGCCTCCCTTTGAAAAGTTACTTGATGACAAGAGTCAGCAGAAGGTGCAGCTGAAATGCTACTGAGTATGTTTTGGCTGTAAACATAACCAAGGACAAATTGGTTTTAGCAGATTTTCATCTTGCTTCATTAAAACCTGCCTGGAGCAGGGCAGATATTTGTACATAAAATCTTGTTACTGCTTGATTAACTTGCATATTTTAAATGAATGAAGGAGTTATGGTTGTTGTTTTAGCTGGATAAATGATATCTGAGAAGTCATGCTCCCCAAATAATGCTACCTTTTCTATGCTATAGTGCATATTGTAATGGAAAAAGCTGGTGTTTTTAAAAAAAAGTAATGCAACTAATCTCACAACTCTGAAGGACATAAAGCAAAAATTCATGGAAGGAAAACAGCGCACTTAATTTCTTACTTGGAATTAGGGCTATCTTCCAAGGGAGAGTGTTTTAGTCTAGTGAAAAGTGCTGCATTTCTATTGACTTTGCTGAGCGTGGATCATTATGTTAACTGCGCCTTGCCTCTGAGGTTTCGCAGTGGTATGTGTTTCGTCCCAGGGCAGAAGATTTATGACTCAGTTGCTAGTCATTATTATGGCATAACTGAACAGATGGGACCCCAGTGTGTTTCCTGAAAGGGAAAGAAGCGTAGAGTTGTAATTTGATACCTGTGGACATTGCTGGCCATCTGAAAACATCCAGAGGTCAGATTACAACACTGGTGTCAGAACTGATCTCACCTATAATTACTTCTCCTTGGCAAGACTTGTATAATTTTAGATGTATAACTTGAGGAGAAAACTAGGATCCAGTTACGTATTTTGGGTAACATTTCAAAGCCTAGCTAGCCTAAAGTACTTTATAAAACTATAAAATAGCTGCTGGTTTGCAATTTCTACCTATCAGTTGATCTTGGTCAAAATCATTCTATGCAGCTCTGAGTATGGGGATTTGTCTTATAGGGAAGCAACATTTTCTACAGAGAAATAGTCATGAGGTTTCCACAAAGATTTGGGAGAATTTCATGTCTTATCTTTACATTTAGCCCCTATAAAATTGCAGCACTTCACAATGCTTAATATGTATCACCATATTTAACAAAAAAAAATTGAAGCAATTTGGTTAGTTAGGCTTGACACAAAAAAACGTTTTACTTGGTGAAAAATTGTGGTGTTGCTTACAGCAATTTCCTTTACTTTGTGTAGCTGTGCAGGATAAAATATCTAAAATTACTTATGGGTGAATGAGCAAAACTCTTTGAAACTAAAAGGGGCTTCATCCATTGCCCCTAAAGAAAATTTTGCACACTTGTCTTATTTCACCTGTAGAATAGAGTTGCTTTTGCCTATTACCTTTTCACTGTAAGAGTTAATAAATGAAAGTAAGTGAAAACTTGTTAAAATTGGCATCGTCAAATGGAAATGTCAGAAACAAATTTTGATGGGACAAGCTTGCAATTTATTCACAAATTCATATTATAATGCCCATGCCAAGAGTGTTGTGTAACCACCATTTTAATTCTGTTGACAATACTAAACAATTTTTAATTCTCTGCTTGTTCTTGTTTCTTTCTAAGTGTTGCTATAATTTTACTTATTCCACACTGTGTAATCTTTGGGGTCTTGAAATTGTTTCATGTGGTACAAGTGACTCGCTGTAAACACTCTGTTTTGAAGAATCACTTAATCTTTAAATAGCTGTATTCATATAAGTTACAAGAACGAGAATTTTTCGTCATTCAAGCAGAGATGGAAATGTGTATTTAAGGAAAAATGCAAAACCACTGAAAAAGTTTGGGCTTGAAAGATGTCTGTAAAAGTGACCTTTCCCAATAATTTGACAAATGTTTTTCCTTGAACTATTTCACGACTTATTTAAACAAAAGCACCTGTCACATTTATGACTTTCATTGTGTTGGATTGTTTAAGCATAATTGCAAATAATTTACTAGCTGAGGAAAGAGGTGTTAGGTTTTCTGCTCCTTGTCTTGTAGTCAAATGCTTTCCTATAGCACATACTGTTCTCTGGTGCTTCGTCCAGGCTACTTTTGAAATGGCTCACTTATTAGTCTCTGCTAGACTCTTTAGTGTAATTGCTACTTTTAAATGTATGCTGGTTGGGTACTGTTTGCCAGTGCTAAGTATTTATTTTGGCAGGCCTACAGTCAGAGAATAAATACTGCACTAAGCATATGAGCAAAATGAGGGAGTGATCAATTATGAGTGGAGTGGGCTGGGGAAAGGGGAGTTGTTTGCATGCAAATAACTTTAAATAAGTCAGGAAATATTGCTATGATTTCAGTCAACAAAGTGAATTTATAGGATAACCATAGCTCTTGTATGGTGTCCAGTTAAATTTCATTATTTATTTCATCTAGCTTGTGAAAAGAGTTCTGTCTGTGTGAGTTTTCATTTAAAGGTCTTATGAATAAATGATACAGGGCTTCCTGATGGATAACTTCTCAGTCTTCTAAAACGTATTAATAAAGAAAACAATCATTAATTTACAGCAAATCTTGTTAAAAATTGATATTTCATTATAATCTGGCATGTAATTGTTTCTTTTTATTTGGGAGCAATGGGAAGCTATTTTTATCATGTAAATGATAATACACAGTTAAAGGGGAATATGGCTACTAACAATAGAAGTAGTAGTGCACATCATATGGTGACAGCACATCTCTAGTTTGTGTTGTTTGAACTTCCAGCCCACCTGCAAAAGACTGACTGAAGAAAAGCATCATCCTTGAGTTAGCTTTGGTTATCTATCTATCTGTGGTGCTTGTACATCTCTGAAGATGGCATTTGGGGCACACTATTTTGTGCACCTAACAGTCACTGTAGATATTTCAGATTTTTCCTTTATTTCCTGTTATCGTTGGTATTCTGATGTCCTGTAGTTTGAGTAGCCACAATGCTACTACAAAAAGGATATACAAAGATGCTTTCATGATCATATATATAATACATAAATAACTCTGTACAGTGTGAAATAATGGAAAATCAATAATGAATACATCATTGGAAGCATATCCAAATGTTTCATTAAATAGCGTATGCTGTCATAGTTTTATAGGGAAAATAATGAGGAAAAATTACCTTACAGGCTCTCAAACCATATAAATAGACTTTTCCATTCATTGAGAATGACCTGCAGATACAGGATTTGTAAATGCTGCCACTGACTTCAAACCAAAGGGCAAACATAAAATTGCCACTCCAGCAAAACTCAGCAGTCGATATCTTACTGTGTGTAGACACCCAGCTCTTAAATTTTGTTATGATTTTTAACCTTCTTTGAAACCTGAAGATAATTTTACATTGATCATTTTTTAGTGGAGAACTTCAGTTTTTGCTCCTTTAAAATGCAATAGACGCAAGATGCAGAACTTAATAAATGCCTTTAAATTTCCATGTTTTTCTCGAGATAAGATACTGAAGTTTAGTAAAATATCAAAGATCACCAACCTCTGAATATGATTAAAAGTGTGTTTGCTAAATAAATTTATTTTTTTAATTACAGAAATGTTCTCTGAGCTCTCACACTGGAAAGCTATGCTGAGCGTGGTGCTGAATTTTGGTTTTAATAATTTTTTTTCCTTTAGTATTCAATCTCATTTGTTCCAAATCTCTTCTTTTTTAGTTTTTCTATTTAGTTATGCAAATGGTTCTCATTAAGTGATTCCAGAAGTTATGCAGCTTACAAAACTAAGGAAATTGTGTCCACATATATGTAACATGTTACATGCATATATACTGTATTGAACAAAGTAAATGCTAGAAAGAACATTTGAGAAAACACCATGATGCAACAGAAAATCCTCACTTTCAAATCCCATTACAATTAAAATATTTGATGTTGTCCCTGACGGTATATCATGCAGTAAACTATGAGCAGTCCTTTCCAGCCTGACATGATCAAAGTTTTTTTGCAGTCTTATCTTGCATGTTTTATTAAGTTTAAGGGCTTTTGTTTAAGTTTCTAAATGCCCAGATAAAAAGCCAAAAGCCAGTTTTCAGTTCAGA
This sequence comes from Myiopsitta monachus, assembly GCA_017639245.1. Classification (NCBI taxonomy): domain Eukaryota; kingdom Metazoa; phylum Chordata; class Aves; order Psittaciformes; family Psittacidae; genus Myiopsitta; species Myiopsitta monachus. The sequence continues at coordinate 32,193,200 of CM029924.1, read as the reverse complement.
CTGGTTTTTGTGGGGTTTTGGCATTTTGTTTTGTTTTGTGGGTGTGTTGGTTTTTAGCTTAGGTTTTTTTTTTTTTTTCTGCTTGGTTGGTTTTGTTTTGTTTTGTTCTGTTTTTAAATAGGGTTTAATACCTCAAAATGCAGTTGCAACTCTTCTGAGTTGAAACCTGGCCCCATGCAGATGCTCCAGGATTAAACTCTGCAGTAGTTCAGCACCTTCATTGATTTTTCCCATACTGAAACACCACCTGGAATCTATGGAGTGTGAAACAACAAAGTGTATCATGATATGTAACACACATGTTCACATCATTCCCTCATAGCATGCACAGGGGACAAATGGAATCTTCATGTAGGCTGAAAACTCAGCTGCATGTCTTGAATGAAGGTACTATTAGTAATTCCCACAGGCAATGTCCTATATCTCTATCTGTAATTTTATTTCTACCTCTGTTTAAAACCCAGACTACTTGGTTTTAATTTCTCATCTATGCATATCATCTTCTTTGACACAAGAAATATAAATTGTTGTTTCATTTCCTTCATGCTGTCTACAATCTACCATCTTATTTATTCAGATGCTGTAATTTTCAGACAGGAAAGGACTTTGCAATATTCAACACTATCTGAAGGAGAAGATGACTAGGTGAAGGTCATGAAGCAGGCAGTGATGCTAAATGGTTGTTTCATCTCTGTGTCACGGTCAATAATGTACCTCATGTCATCCCATTATCTCTGGATGAAAGCTGGGTGTGATAATATATAAATAAAATACAGTAAAGAAGAGAGTTTTCAAGTATATACTTTTGGTTAGAATATGTTCAGAGCTGACCTTTTGGATTAACAAGAAAATAAATGTTAGAGGCAGCATCCATATCTACCTTGCTATATTAATGACTTCAGCTCCTTTCAGATCTTATTCTTTGGTAGTGGGAAAAAGCCTGCATCTTTCCACTCCATTTCCCCAAAATGTTCTGAGAGCTTCAGCGTATCATTCTGCCAGCTTTTTTGTGAGCCATGCTGGTAGGAGTCCTTCTTGCCCTTGTCCCTCCCTCTCTTTTTCTCTCTTGCCTTTCTCTCATCTATCTTTATGACCTGAAGCCAGAAGCACTTTAGTAGTCTCTTTCACTTTAACAGCAGCTGCTAACACTTGCAAAAAGTGGTATTTGAGGCCAAGTTTACATTAGCAAGTAGCGCAGACCAATAAGAATATAAATATGTAGAATGAAGGAGCTGGTGAGGAGGTCCGGATGCCACATTTAGCGTTATTTTAAATTTCGGAGTAGCGCAAATCTGTCAATGATTTAGTGCCTGTTTCTGGTGGCAGTACACCAGGTGTGCTCCTGGAACACATACTCAGTTTCTGCAACTCAGGCAACACTACACAGTGTGAATCAAGGAGGACTAAATAGTGTTACTAGGAGATACACTGGAAAAGTGATCCAAATTAACCACTGATTTAGACACACTCTGAGAGCTTCATTATGGTATTTCATGCACTACTTCTCTCATGATGAATAGATATAGAAGGCCAATCCCTGTGTTTTATATATACAGAACACTACTTAGAGTGGGAAGCTTGTTAGTGTCTGTTCAAGGGATGGGAGACCTTCCCTGTTTCCCTTTATCTTTCAAATCGTGTGTGCTGAGAAACAAAATTTTCATGCAATCATCCAGATTTAGCTTCTTTCATTTTTATCTGTTTTCCTGTTTTGCTATCAGCAGCTCTTCCCCAGGATTTTGCATCATTCCCTTTTTTTTATGCCAAGTAATCTAGGGGTTTGTACTGTTGGACCAAATGGATTATGTTTCAAAGGATATATTCAACAGGATTCTCATCCTGTGAAACCTGCTTGTCTATAGGCAATCCTATAGGACGCCATAAAGTTCATTTTCCCAAATGCCTTTGTTACTGCTGCCTCTAAGATCAAAGACATGAATAGCTGAGAAAATTAAGAACCATGCACTGTGTTAGTAGCCTTAGGAGTAGTCTACGTAATCAAATATTTTGTTCTCTGAATGGATAATGGCAACCACTGCTGCAGTGTCTGAGAGCTGAGCCCTGGGAGTGTTTAGGTACCTAATTCCCACTGCATTAGGTGCTTAAGCCACTGGCATGCCTGTGTGTCAGTCTGCATTTTAGTAGCCAGCAGTCCCTGCTCTCAGCTACTAGCTAACCCTGCTGCTAGTCTTTAAGCTCTAGGGGAAACCAAAAGGCTGGACTGTGAGAACAGAGGTCTTCCTCTGTGTGTTCTGTAGGCATGGCCAAGGTGACTGAGTGCCTGAGGCTCAGACACCAGCAGAATTACATAAGAGATGAGAACTGGGAGACAGCTCTAGTTTTCAAAATGAAAACAAACATGCCAGTCATATCCAGATCAGAATAACTCTTTTGCAGTTTTTCAGGATTCCCACAAGGACTCCCATGCAAGAGGAGGGGAATAAATCTAGAAGTGTTTACTTTTTTCTCTTATAAAATAGAATGAATAAAAGATAATTGATTATAGAAGATAACAAAAGATATTGTTTTAAAATACTCAAAATAAAATGTATGGTAAACTGGTCCAGCTGTGGTAAAACTTCCAATGAATTAAGTGGAGCCAGTACTTTATTTGGGGGACACTGTGTAGGATGAACAAATAACTCAGCATTCCCTGTACTGTTGGAAATAAACACATCACATTGTGCTAGTACATGATTATCAAATAATAAAACCATGTCTATAACGATAGTATGTTCTAATTAGATTAGAAAGAATAAAGATTTGTTTAGTACGTTACAGCTCTCCCAGCTTCCATAAGCTGAACAGCTATCTGTAAATATGAGAAATATATGTGGAGATAATTCTTAACTAGACTATACCAATAACAGTGGTGAAAAAAACAACTGTGAGTGCTATTCCTTCCCATTTGTATCTTGACATCAATTTCTGGAACAGTTTCAGGATGGGCAGTGGGCAGGATCAGTGGGCAGGATTGTGGTGGACAGAAAAGTTCTGAGATTTTTGTCCTCAGTAGTCATGGTGGAATAAAGACACAAAATTCTTCTCATGACCATTATCATGCTGTGGGAAAAGCAGAATGATTTTCAGACTACTGAATTTGAATTTATTGGCCAGTGAGGATTTTGTTTAATACTAGCTACAGAAGAACAGGGAGGGGAGGATTTTCTGAAGGCATTGCTTGGCACTGTTTTCCTTGTGAATGCTTTTAATCTGCTTCCTTATGACAGGTCCTCAGATTAGCTCTGATGCTGCGATTTTTCTACACCTCAGTTATCACCTTATGCACACAAACTGGTCTGAAATGGATTTTGCAAGGTTACCTTGAGTATTGATTGCAGAATCGGGCCTTTTGGAATAGTTATTTGGCATTTAATATTCCCCTAATTCTGAAATTTGGCCTTCCAGAAAAAATAAAGGAAAATGTTTATTATTGACTATTCATCATAAAACCCCTTTGCTCCTCAGTTCACTGGCTTTGACATTATACTAATTAGAAAATCCCATTGCAGGTTTAAGGTAGCTGAATGGCAACAATTCTACTGACTTCAGTCAAAGAATTGTCAGACTCATTTTCTGATGTGGATTAAAAAATATGCAAGACAGTTTTGGAGACTGCTACCAATTAGACGCTGTGATCATTTTAAAGCTTTTGTCTTCTCATCTTAAAATAAAAACCCTCTCACAAAATAGATGTAAAATAGATTAAGAAGACTGCTACAGACACCTGTCTCATCTTTTAATTACTCAGAAGATGCTAACACCTGAATTGCCGAAATATTTGCCTGAAAGCTTAGATTCTATTTTTAGGAATAGAACACCAGTCTTAAAGAAGCAGCATCAATATTTTAAGGCATACAGATCTGGGGAGAAATAACTGTCTTCATTGTTGTCTTCAGCAATGTGAGCTATGTATTGATTAATGAGTTAGGTTCCTGCTGAATAGCGATTGACACCAGAGGCAAGTCAGTACTTGACATCCTAATGGATAAAATCCTCATTAGGCATCTATAACCTGACAGGCCTATCTAAGCTCCCCTGCTAAGATTACAGGGCTGAAGAATTACTAAAATATGCAGTACACTTTGTTCCAGGTTGGGTTAATTGTAAAACAATGCTATTTCTCTCTACAGCTATGCAGAGACGCAGTGAATACACCTGGGCTCTTTTCTGCCAGGGTCCAAGCCTCCTGCTCAGCACTTTTCAGCAGTCATAATTCACACGAGCTTCCCAGTGAGCTGCAAGATTTCCAGCCTTTCTGTGCTTTGCCACTCCTTCAAGAAAACAAGGTGGAGGTAGCTACAACAGCATCTCTTGCTATCCTGTCTCAAAAATGAAAAGAGGATTTAATCTGTGATTTTTTTTTTATTAAGACTCCAACCCATTCTTTGCACTTGCAGTTTTAGTCCTGCAGAGTTGTTATTTCTGACCCTAATGTTGGGCTGGACTGAATGGTAAACTCTCAGTGGCAGCATTTTAGGATGCGCAGAAACAGGAGCTGGTGAGATAGAACGATATGTGCTGTAGTATTAGCTAAGAATATAAAGAGCTGTTCTTCAAAAAGTCATGAATAAAGTAAAAGGGAAACGGATTTTGCAGCAATAGCCATTGACCTTTTTTCTCCTTTCTACCTTGCAGTTTAATGAGTCAGCTATGAATCATCTGAACACTGTAGAACTGAGTTCTTACTTCACCATAATTTTTGCTCTATGCATATTTCTTAGATATTCAGTCCCTAATTTTAGCATTGATTTTACTCATGATTTTACAGTCTGCGTGAATTTATTTTCTTTCTCATAAGAAAAGCAGTAAATAATCCTCCTAAGTGCAGTTTGAATTCACATATAGGTATAAAACCACTTTAATTTTCTGTTGTACTTGTCTGAAATGCTTACTCAAAAGAATTTCATCTTTACTATGAGCAAGTTGGTCTATTTAAGATGAATTAACTACAAACACTCTAAAGCAATGTATTAGTACCCTCAAAATATTTAAGGATAAATATAGGAAATCATATTTTTAACTTTTTTAAAAGTTTTAAACTTTTTACTTTATGTAACATTCTTAATTCCTACCTTGGTGAACTAGATTTTCTGGATGTGTACATGGATACAGGAAGATTTACTGGATTTTAGAGACCAAGAAATACACCCCAAAAGGCTTCCCCCCTCTGCTTTATAAGCTGGCAAGGCATTGAAGTGTACCCTGTACTCTGAGATATGGGGGAAAAACAGGCTTATGAAACATGCAGCATAAGTTGTGGAAGCTGTCACTTTGGTTCATCACTCATCCTTCTGACATATTCAACAATCTCTACACTACAGGAAAGCCCTCAGCATCCAGTGTTGCTTGGGTAATGTGAAAATCATACAATTCAAAAGAGAAATTAGTTGTGTATTTTCCCCATTTAGTGTCAAGGTGCAAGCAAGGAAAATGACTGAGCTGGTCTGAGAACAGCCATTCTTCATTTTTTAAGACTGATCCACTGAAGGCAGGAGTAATGTGGATCCTCTGGTGAAAAAAATTGACCAAAGTTCTATAGATGCTTTAGAGCAGAAGCTGTGACTGTCTTGGGACAAACTACAGATATAGTGCTGAGAAGGCTTGTTTGGAACAAACAGAAATTTGAAGCCACAGTTTGATGATTACTGCACTGGTCGATCCTGACATTTGTTTTAACAAAGTGTTTTGGTTAGACCAGCTGAAAGAGCCATGCTTATTGTTTCATTGTGATATCATTCCAGAAGTCCCCTTTGTTCTTCCATTAATGGTGTGAAAACACAACTCCCACAGCACTGGAAGGACAGGGAACGTAATGACGCTGAGACTGCCTTGGGCATTGGATTGCTGGTTTTATGTTGCAGTATGCATACTGTTTTGTGTCTTCTTCTCAGCCTCACAGTTTGATCAAGCTCTCCTTTTATTCAACTTCATTTGTTCCTTGATTGTTGACACTTGAGTTTTAACTTCATTTTTTATCAGTGGCTCTATCAGTTTTGCATTTTACATTAGGAATTCAGTTTTACATTCTAAATTCCTAGTTGCTAAGACCTGACAGAGAGCTTTCTTTAATCATATACTACTCTTACAGACTATTAGTTTTACAGCAGCAATAATCCTGGTGAAATTGATTTATTATAGCAATTATGGCCAATTTCAGGTTTGCTACCAAGTCATAGAACCATAGAGTCATAGAATAGTTAGGGTTGGAAAGGATCTTAAGATCATCTAGTTCCAACCCCCCTTCCAGGGGCAGGGACACCTCACACTAAACCATGCCATTCAAGGCTCTGTCCAACCTGGCCTTGAACACTGCCAGCAATGGAGCATTCACAACTTCCCTGGGCAACCCATTCCAGTGCCTCACCACCCTCACAGTAAAGAATTTCTTCCTCATATCCAATCTAAACATCTCCTGTCTAAGTCTGAACCCATTACCCCTTCAGGTACTAGAAGGCTGCTATGAGGTCTCCACGCAGCCTTCTCTTCTCCAGGCACAACAGCCCCAACTTTCTCAGCCTATCTTCACAGGGGAGGTGCTCCAGTCCCCTGATCATCCTCGTGGCCCTCCTTTGGACTTGTTCCAACAGTTCTGTGTCTTTTTTATGTTGAGGACACCAGAACTGCACACAGTACTCCAAGTGAGGTCTCACGAGAGCAGAGTAGAGGGGCAGGATCACCTCCTTCGACCTACTGGTCATGCTCCTTTTGATGCAGCCCAGGATGTGGTTGGCTTTCTGGGCTGCAAGCACACATTGCCAGCTCATGTTCATTTTCTCATCAACCAACACCCCCAAGTCCTTCTCCGCAGGGCTGCTCTGAATCTCTTCCCTGCCCAACCTGTAGCTGTGCCTGGGATTGCTCTGATGCAGCTGTAGGACCTTGCACTTGTCATGGTTAAACTTCATCAGGTTGGTATCAGCCCACCTCACAAGCGTGTCAAGGTCCCTCTGGGTGGCATTCCTTCCCTCCAATGTATCAGCTGAACCACATAGCTTGGTGCCATAGGCAAACTTGCTGAGGGCACACTCAATCCCACTGTTCAAAGTCAACCGCTGTCAGCATGCCTTTATAACTGTTTCACCAAATCCTTAATTATAAATAATAATTATAAATCATAATTATAAAATAGAGCATGCTTCAATGTTGATTAAGAGTGATTATATTCAAATATTGTATTTTCAATGCAAGGGCAGTTAAGGTTAGTTAAGCACTGCATGACCATTCAATTGACCTTTATGACTTACCAATGAAATAAGAAGATAAATATATTTTCTAGATGCCTTGAAAAGCTTAACTCTCATCAAGTCCCTCTAGGAAAAGATCAGAAATTTTATGGACTCATAGAATACACAGTTGGAAAGGACCTCAAAAACCATATGGTCCAGCCTTTCTTGGTGAAAACACAGTCTAGGCAAGATGTCCCAACACCCCATTCAGCTGAATCTTTAAAGTGTCTAATGTTGGGAACCCACCACTTCCTGGGGAGATTATTCCAATGGCTGATTGCTCTCATTGTGAAAAATTTTCTTCTTGTGTTCAACTAGAATCTCCCTGGGAGTGACTTGTCTTTTCCATGTGACTCCTTGTAAAAAGGAGTCTCCATCTTCTTTGTAGCCACTCTTTAAACACTGGAACATGATGATAAGGTCTCTCCTCATCCTTCTTTCCTCAAGACTGAACAAGTACACATCTCTCTGCTTTCCTCACATGGTACACTTCCCAATCCTTTGTGGCTCTTCACTGGACCCTTTCCAGCCTGTCCACATCTTTTTTCATAGCAGGAACGAAAATAAACACAGTATTCCAGATGTGGCCTGACAAGTACTGAATGGGAAAATGCCATCTTTATCTCCGCTGGTGATGCCCTAATTGATGTAACCCAGCATCCTGTTGACTTTCTTTGCTACAGTTGCATACTGTTCACTCATACTGAGCTTGTTGTCCGCCAGGACCCCCATGTCCCTTTCCACAGAGCTGCTCTCCAGCAAGCAGGTCCCAGACTGTGCTGCACTCCTGGATTATGCTCACCCAGGTACAAGACCTTACAGCTGAGGGACCCCCCTAGTGACAGGTCACCATCTGGAAAAGGAGCTATTCACCATCACCTTCTGGGTGTGGCTGGTCAGCCAGTTCCCCACCTACCACACAGACACTTGTCTAGATTGTGAGGTATTAATTTCTCTAGGAGAAGGCTGCGGGAAACTACTGAAAGCCTTGGAGAAATCCAAGTAGACAATGTCCACCTCTGGCCCTGCATCAACTGAGCAGGTTACCTTGTCACAGAAAGCGATTAGGTTTGTCAAGCATGATTTCACCTTGGTGAATGATATTTTTTTTCCCCATAACAGTCTACATGCATTCTAAGATTTTTTCCCCCATGTTTCTGTAAAACATTAGGTCATCTGTAGGCAGACGTAGAGCATGGAGTAGAATAGCCCAGCTCTCCCTGACCTGAGATTACAAGCCTTGTATATGGCCATACCTGATGGAGTGACATATTTTCACAGGCGGCACATATTTTCACTTCAGAAAAGTTCTCGTTTTTCTCTGTATTATATGGTTTTCTTCCACTGCTGTGATCACCTGAGTATCTCATTGCAACAAAACTACTGTAAATTCAAGTATAGGTGGTGCTTGGTCATCTCCTATTCTCTGCCCATACTGTGCAACTGCTAAATCTTCTGAGAAAAGAAAGACTTCAGTTTAATTATGCTTTGTGATTTGAATATAGAGAATTTACAGTGGGAGGTGTCCCTGCCCATGGCAGGGGGCTTGGAACTAGATGAACTTAAGGTCCTTTTCAACCCCAACTATTCTATGATTCTATGAATTTGCTTAGCAAGAGGTCTGACTGAATGATCCCTGTGAGATGTAATCTCTATGAATCTATGAAAATATCTTACTGTGCTTTCTTCAGTAGCACCAGCCACCCCCTCCTATGCTGAGCTCCCATCATAGTAAAGATGAAAAGGGAGGGAAAGAAGTGGGTGAGAGAAATACCTACATTTCATCCTTCCCTTTTACCTCCCACAGGGTCTGGATGGAGGAAAAAGTACAACCACCCATCACAGCTTATGTTTGTTGTCTTCCTTCAATTATTTTAGTAATTACTCTACTAATGTTCAGTGAGCCTGAAAAAAGTCATTGTCTTGTTATCCTGCAGAGAGACAGAATAAAACAGAATTCTCAGCCCAAACACTTTGCAGTCCAAAATGTCAGAAATCAGAGAGCAAAAAAGCTTTACAACTTCCTCAAGAAGCTGGAGAAATGAGAGAATGAGGACTGGGTTTTTAAACATATTTTGATGTTTATACATTGGAATATTGGTGGGCTAAATATACATAGAAATGCAAGCCTTAGAGACATAATTTCTCCAATTACTGTAAATTAATTGCAATTATACTTTGAAATATTATTAGCAATTTAAAAAGGCTTTTAGAAGAAAAAATTTTAAAGCAAAGGTCTGATTAATAAAACTTAATGGTTCTGTGCACTAGTTGTTAATTGGGCAACCTTCAACAGGAAGGATTTTTGCATATAGGCCATTCATATGAGCTTTATAAATGCAAGGCAGCAGAACAGTAGAAACTTGAGGTGTTCCTTTGTCTCAGGTTTGTTAAGCAGAAAAAGAACTCTCAATAATGGCTCACAACAGTGGCTCTGTGGCCAGCAGACTTAGAGGGAAAAGGACTGTTTAGAGTTCATGTCAGGCAAGATTAATTCAAGCTAAATGAAATAAGAAAGATGACAGCTTTTCAAAGTAGTTATAATTAAACCTGGCTAGCACCAGATGTCACCAGTTAAAGGGAACTCAGAGTGAGTGTGCCCAGTTTCTTGAAATACAGTGGGGACATTTAATAACAAAACTTACTTTTCCATAAATTGTAGGTTTCATCAAGGCTAGACACTAACTCAACAGGGTTTTGGTTGCCTTAATTTCATGACTTGACAAAGGAAACGGTTCAGCTGCTGAAACAGAATGTAGAAGATACCACCAGACCAGAGTTGTAAATTGAGATCCCACAGTTTTTCTGTGACTATCTAGGGGAACCAAAAAAAATGTAGGTACTATCCAAATCATTATTAAAATTCCACAGGCACATGGAACCTTCTTCATGCAAATGTACAGAATCATAGAATCAATCATAGAATAGGTAGGGCTGGAAAGGACCCAAGGCTCATCAAGTTCCAACCCCCCTGCCATGGGCAGGGATACCTCCTACTAAGGAATGTCACCCATGGCTCTGTCCAATCTGGCCTTGAAAACCACTGGCAATGGAGCGTTCACAACATCCTTGGGCAACCCATTCCAGTGCCTCACCACCCTTACAGTGAAGAATTTCTTCCTTATATCCAGCTTAAACTTCTCCTGTTTAAGTTTAAATCTTCTACCCCTTGTCCTATCACTACAGTCCCTAATGAAGAGTCCCTCCCCAGCATCCTTATAGGCCCCCTTTATTATACAAAATAATTCTTTGTTTTCAACCCACCCTCTGATGCTACGCTCCATATTCTCCAGGTCTTACATTGCTTCTGTTTCACTTTCTTCTGCCACTTGTGCTTTCAGCACACCTTCCCTCCATTATCCAGATGGACACCTCCTAGCCTATGTAGTTGTTACTCCTACAGTGCCCCTTTGATACCTTTTATGATCTTTAGTTTCCTTGTAACTTCTTTACTTCTCCTATACCATTTTTTTTAAAATGGAGGAGGAAAGCAAGGGTATTAGCCAGGCTTCACTCAGTGTTCAAGAAGTAGAAGCACAGTGACACAATGCACTTATACAAAGCATGTGTTATTCCCCGTTTGCTTCCGAAGGCAAAGCAATGAATGAAAAAGCAGCGGAAAGGCAAGGAGGAAGACTGGCCAGGCCCAAACACCCTTGGGGGGAGCAGGGAGGGCAGGGGAATTCACCATATCCCCCCCACCTTAACATTTAACATAAGCATGTGCTATAGACAGACCTCAAGAGGCAAGACATCAGGTTAAACAATTTTTGCTTAATCCAGGATGGCTAACCTCATGCAAATATACAGTGTTTCCATAAGCAACTTTTTAACATTCACACTGGAAAACCTGTTACCGACTAACATTAAAAAAAAAATTAAAAAAAATAAATAAAAATCCAAGATTCCTGATAACACATTTTTGCGTTATAAACTTCACAGTAGAAACACCACACACCTGTCACAGAAATGTTTAGCACTTTGCATTTAAAACAAGAGTGCACTCAAGCCATGCTTCCCTTAGAGTTGAAAACAGCCCCAGTTGGTGAGAAGCACGCAGATGATGTGGGGCAGGGAGTGGAACCAGCCCCAGGCTCCCTTCCAGCCCTACACCCACAGTGCCAGCTCCAGCTTCACCTCCCAGCCCAGCACTGGTGCTCCCAACACTTTCCTCCCTGCCAGAGGAACAGCCGCTGCACGGCACCTCAGTGGCTGCAGTACTGCAGCGCAGAACTGAACTGCCCCATCTCTTCAGTCTAGCACCTAGCTCAGTGCTACGGCTAGCAGAATTCCACAACTTAGCTATTCCCCTACTTAGACCTCCTAAGATCTCTGGGCAAGGACACAGACATATCTCGCATCTCAACATACTGAGAGAAAAATCTAACACTTGCTGGTAATGCTGAGTTGCTCAGGGAGACCAACCTGCTTTAAAACACAAAAAATTCTTGCACAAGAAGTGGAAATTCTCTATCTTGAGCCTAGACTAATAAGAATTACTATCTTCTATCAAGACATCCGTGTGAATATCTGCTGTTGTGGATAGGACAAGTTTCATACCAGATTGTTTACTCAGTTTTAAAGATAATTGAAAGGAAATGGTTAATCACTGTTGTAATCTCAGTTCAATCTATAGAAAAGAACTTACTTCCTTGTAATTGGAAGGAAATGGTTAATCACTGATGTAATCTCATTTCAATCTATAGAAAAGAACTTACTTCCTTGTAATTGGAAGGAAATAGTTAATCACTGATGTAATCTCAGTTCATTTCAGCGCAATCTATAGAAAAGAACTTGTGAGGGGTGCAGTTTGCTTTATTCCTGACACAAAGCCTTCTTCTGTATATTATGCTTCAACTTGTCAAGTGGATGGGGATTCAACACAAATGCAAACTTGTATCTTTCCGCATTTCTTTATATCAGTCTTTATATAGGCTCTTGGCTTCTTTAGTTGCTGTTGTTGTTTATATTTTTAGCATACCTTTGTATTTGTATGCAGCAACCATACTAAATGAAGATTTATGCATACAAGGAGTGATTGAAAACACTTCAAGAAAAAAGCCTGAAGAAATAGATATAATAAATGGCTTCTTGATCTTTAAGGCTTTGCGGTTGCAACCATTTAAGCACATACAATTTATTTTATTAAGTCCAGTATTTGCACTATGATTACAGGTGTGAACAACATTAACCACATTTATATTAATTTCAGGACTAAGGCTAAAATCTAGAAATGGCACAACTGCATTAGGATCTGTCATTGCTTGCAGAAAAAAAGTATGGTATGTGTAAGGCATTCAGTCAGGTTGTGTGCCTTGGCCAAAATATCTTGAGGTCCAGTTGGTAGCTTTTTTGATGAAGTAAAAGAGCTGCTGGATGGCATAAATGTATCAATCAGACACATGTCAACATTAGGCTTTATTTGGTCTCCAGCTAAAGCACAAGAAAATGCTTCTTTGCTATCTGCTTCTTTATGATTAGAGACATTTTTAAAACACTTCTTAGCATCACACCCAGCAGATCTCTTCATAAAAAGAGCTGAGTAATATGCTCATCAGTGACAACATGAGGCTTTAATACAAAACTAATGAAAAAACCTGTCATAGCTGCATGTGTAAGAAAATTTTGCTGGCCATATTCTGTAACACATAGATCCGAATTGGTTTATTGTAGTTTGAGAGGGAAAAAAAGATGAAATTGGGAAATGGGAAGAAGTAACTTGTTCATGTGCCCCTGCGCCCTTTGTCTTTCAGCCTATAGCTGAAAAGTCTGAAAAATTCATCAGCTGCAGCCTTCATGCAAGCAGGCAGAAAGTAGATGTTCTCAGTCAGCCAGATCTTAAGGCTTTAGAGATAAGGACTAGTGCATTGAATTAAAACCAGGCTCCAATGGATGGCCAGTGTACAATTTAGAGATGAGTATAATGTTTTTCATCTCTCTGCTCTGGCAGGCCACTGCATCTTGAATCAGCTAGTTTCCAGGCAGCCTGCAAGCTTGGTCCTAGCAGGCATCACTGCCTCCTGTGAAAAAGATGTCACCATCAATCCCAGAATGTAGTCTTGCATCTTAGAAAAAAGGCTGCAGCCTTTCAGCCTGCTCAAATGGTAAAAAGCATTTCTGGCTACAGTTGCTATTGGAATACAGGAGCAAAAAGGAATCAAATCACCTTGAAACTAAGACCCCTAAAGAGACATAAAATGTTCTGAAGCTTGAAATATCACCCAGTGGTATTAAATCTCACAACTGTGCTGTTATTTTAATATCTGAATGACAGACTATTTCTCAAATATCAAGAAGTAGTGTAAAGAGCAGCAGCAGCATCTTACTGTGAAGATGGCATTCACTGTATTCGTGTGAAAAGTAACAAGACTTCTATAAAAGGACAACTACATGGAATAGGACAGAAAGATTGATTTTTTTTTCTGGGAAGAAGAGTTGTACAGATGTAGGTATTTTTCTATTTCTTGTTTTTGCCTAATTAGCTACCACAGCTCAATATTGCCAATGTTTGACTTAGCAGCTACTAGGAGAGTAAAGTGCTGTGGATTGACTATACTGAATATATACAAGATCTAATCACAGCCCTCAAGATAAAATCCTTTTTTTTTTTTTTTTTTGGTATTCCAGATGAACTTCATTAATCTACAACTACCTATTAAACATTATCCACTAACGTGGTGTACCTGAAGGAAGAGGCTATCTAATGATGTAGTTACTACTTTCCCAGATTCAAGAAGATATTGAGTAACCTGACTTCTCCAGGGGTTTTCTGTGCTCCTTTGTAGATTTGGACCTAGACTGCTCTGCAAGTAACTTGGGTTTAGTTTCTCAGGATAACACAGCTAGATGCTGGAGACAAACAGAGCTTCTGTCCTGGTGTTTAGTGGAATTCAGGATAGGTGTCCATGTGTCTTGGACAACAGAGAATGAAACACTGCAATGAAATAAAAGGATTTCCAGAAACCAGTATGCTGAGGAAGAAACACTGACGTTGCCAGCTGGGCATGCTCAGGAGCAGTATGGGCAAGCTGTCTCTGAAAGGAGGTAACAATGCCGTTGCAGCTCAAGCGCCACCTGCTCAAGTCCTTTCTTGGAAGGAGAAAAGCCCATTTTTGTAAGAAATTGGGTTCCTTCCCAGAATATCATCTTTCACAGGGATTAAGGTATGTTACTGGAAAGCAAGAGACCCTCTTTTGAACCTTCCAAAATTTACATTTTAATTCAGTCTTAGTCCTACGTTGTATTCTGAGACCAGAGTATCTCCCGCTGAAGCTATCCCACTCTGTATAAATAATAATTACTCTAGCAGTAGTCCACTCTATGTGCTGTCTAAGATAATAACCTAGGGATACTCAGATTCCAAGTCACCCCTTTCATGAATCTTTGGTTGTTCTTACAAATTGCTTCTTTCCACAGAGAACTCTGCAGAGGGAATTCAAAATCTGGGGAGAGGGTGCATTGGTAAAAGAGCCTATGCTGTCCTCCCTAATAACCGTGAAGGCTATGAACAAAGTAATATGGATTTGGCTAGTTGTGTAGTTTCTGGAAAGCAAGTCTAGGGAGCCAGATCTTATATCCCTTTACAGGGGCAGCTGTGAACACTAGAAGTATTATGCCAATGCTGAGGGAAATGCAGTGCCAGTGAAGAGAGCAGAGGTCACACTCAGTGATTGTTGGGTTGTTCTTTTTTTATGAAGTGCTCATTCGTAAATCATGTTTATGTCCTTAACTCATTGCTGAAATGCAAGCTGATTCCAGGGAGTTTCTGAAGTTCCTTGCTCCTGAGATGCCACAGAAAATATCAGAATTCTAGTTCCTCTGTAGAGGATGAGAGCCACAGCTGCTCCCAGGAGTGAAAAACATCACAGGGAATATAAAGCAGCTTCTTGGCCAACAGCAACCAAGAATCAGTACAGCTATTTTGGTTCTCTCAGAGAAATACCCTAACTGAAGAAATTATTTGACTTTTCCATAACAGAGCATTTCCAGAAATATGTGCCTGTGGCAAATTTTTAAAATTGCATGCATTTGCTTCCTAAATAAGCTATATTTTTGCTAGAGTCAGGATTTCCTGGAGATGGAAATTAGGCATTCAAAACAGCTGTGCAGGCTGGAGTCTGTCCACTTTTATGTTATGAGAAGTCTCTTTTTCCAGTGGTGTCAAAGAGTCAAATGCACAACTGTTACAACCCACATAGAGCAAGATAAAGTTTTTGCATTATGCTGGAGGACCTGAGCTCCTAGAGTCTGTCAAACAATTTTCAGTTACCGTTATTGACTCTCAGAGTTACAGCTTTGTCAGTATTTTGTGTGAAAAAAAGTGCTGAGCAAGAAATAAGAGAGAAAACCTTGAGGTAAGTTTGTGAGCACTATTTGTCTTTTTCAATCACAGCCATAGCAGTATTGCACTTTGAAGCCTTTAAACATTAACTAAGAATAAAGAACATTTTCTGCTGTTTGGGGGACTCGTGCTACAAAATCAAGGTCTCTTAGCAGTTGAGAGGATTATCCTGATTCTGTCTTTCATCTGACTCTGGTTTGCCAGGCACAGTATTATCACATGCAAGCTTCAAGTCTCAGTAGTGAGTGAATTGCCTCTCCCTTGAGTACTGGGCATTCTTGATGTGCTTACACTTGGCTTTTTTTCCTTTTCTGAGAATTATGAACAGATCACATAGAAATTTGCACTCGCAGCCCAGAAAGCCAACCGTATCCTGGGCTGCATCAAAAAGAGTGTGACCAGCAGGTCAAGGGAGATGACCCTGCCCCTCTACTCTGCTCTCAGGAGACCTCACTTGGAGTATTGTGCGCAGTTCTGGTGTCCTCAACATAAAAAGGACACAGAACTGTTGGAACAGGTCCAGAGGAGGACCATGAGGATGATCAGGGGACTGGAGCACCTCCCCTATGAAGATAGGCTGAGAAAGTTGGGGCTGTTCAGCCTGGAGAAGAGAAGGCTCTGTGGAGACTCATAGCAGCCTTCAGGTATCTGAAGGGGGGCTATAGGAATGCTGGGGAGGGACTCTTCATGAGGGACTGTAGTGATAGAACAAAGGGTAACGGGTTCAAACTTACACAGGAGATGTTTAGATTGGATATGAGGAAGAAATTCTTTACTGTGCAGGTGGTGAGGCACTGGAATGGGTTGCCCAGGGAAGTTGTGAATGCTCCATCGCTGGTGGTGTTCAAGGCTGGTTGGACAGAGCCTTGGGTGGCATGGTTTAGTGTGAGGTGTCCCTGCCCCTGGCAGGAGGGTTGGAACTGGATGATCTTAAAGTCCTTTCCAACCCTAACTGTTCTATGATTCTATAAATTTATCAAAGCAAGAAAAAACATTGCCATCTTGGATTGCCAGACGACAACAAGGACAGGCTGCTTCTAAGGGAGAGGGAGCCAGGAGCTGAGGGTGATCCCAGCCCAGAGAGTGCCCTCACTGACCAGGGCATGTTCCTACAGTACCTGAGCCTCGAGAGCAGAGGTGGATGCTGGAAACAGTGCCCATCCACAGCCCCATCCAGAGAGTTCCATTAGAGCAGCAGGAGAAAGGGCTGCAGATGGAATTGGACACATGGCAGCAACGCAGGTCCAAGGGGTCCATGTGTGAGACAGAACTGGGGACAGACACCACTACAGCATAGCTTAGGCAGGGACTCGGGGCTCAGGCCTGTGGGCAAACGATAAGGGTGGGAGTTCCAGGTGAGGCTGTTCAGCATCTACTGATGCTCTCAGGGCTCTGACATTAACATTTGATGAAGTCCAATAGAGGCCCAGTTCTACGTATTTATTTCTGCTCTTGTATTTGCTTATTGCCTCTGTCCTTTCAGAGACTTCCTTCTTCTGAGTTTCTTCCAAATGGTCACAATGAAAGTTTTACTGACATATTTTTTGATCATTAAAAATTTCCAAAACGTTTGCACCTTTTGAATGTTCCTGAACATTGGATTACCTCTGTAGGACCACAGAATCACAGCTTTCAAATGCAGGGCAAAGTAAATAAAATTAAATAGAGCAGAAAAATAGATACATAGTGAAAATATAATTGATTGTACAACTCTGTGAAGTCCCACTAGATACTATTGAAAATTCCATCTACAAGCAGGTATAATCCATCCATTCACAAAATGCAATTAATATCCCTTTGTGTAAAATTTTAAATAAACATGTGTTTAATGGGCAATTTCTTAAATACACAATATATTTCAGTTTCATCTAATTAAAAGCCTGCAACTCTTTAAATTATGTTTCTGTGCATTTAAATTGAAAACTGAATTCTGCCCACAAGAGGCCACAAAAGCTCTGATTAAAAACCCTAAGTGAATGATGAGTGAAAAATGGCAATGCATAGAAGGAGAAATATATTGGACCTGGAGGTAGATGTTACTCAAGGGCTGTGACTTTTCATTATTTTGGTGCACTTTTTTCTAAACCTGCTGTAACTGTTTTCTTCCTTGAGCTTACAAGAATAAAAACTTGACTTTGATTTATGTCTCATTCATGTAAGATAGCTGGTAAACAGTAAAGAGATTGATACCTAGGAATGTAGCAACCCTTAAAACTGGGGCACTAGCAGGCAGAAAGGTCACAGTCTGATGAGGATCTATTCTTTATATTAAACATGTAAATGTAGAATAGATACTGTCTATGCTCCACAAAAACATCAATGATTTTGTGGGGCACTTACTATATCACAAAGGCAGATGAAGGCACCCATTTATGAAAGGCTAAATTAACCTTGCAAGCCCAGTTTAAGAAATGCAGCTTGCTTTAAATTAAAATATAATGCTCTGAGTTTTACAGTGCACTATACAGTAATAGTGAAATTGAGCAACAAGACAGAGCACAGCTCATCCTGGCTTCCCATGTTGAATCCATTTCATTCTTCCCATGCTGAATCCACCCATTTAATTCAAATGCTGCCAATTCACATAGCAGCAAGCATAAATTATTACATTTGAACCACCGAGCATTATGCAGCAAAATAAATAAATAAATAAATAAAGGGAAATTAATAAATTAAATACAAGAATGTGCATTTTATAAACATTACTCAAAATTTCAATCTTATGTGAAGTGAGGAAGCTGAAATTTAGTTTGCAGAGTCATTGTGGCTTAGACACTATGTAAACAGGCAGCAGCTACTATGGCAACCCCTAGCAGGACAGGTATGTGCATGGAACATAGTAGTCTTTGCTGTATTTCCTCACCACTCTACAAAGGAAGGGATGCTGTGGGGCTCTGTGGTGGAGCTTCCTCACAGAATCCAGTCAACTGCTGGCTCCAATGCAGTCTGTATTCAGCCTCCACAAAGCTGATAACCTTGGTTCCAGTGCCAGCACTGAAGAAAACTGAAATTCTCTCCCACCTCTTCAATCTGCCAATACTGTATCTACATTCTGTATGTACATCCTTTGCCCATGAGTCATATAGGCATGGGACAGAATTAGTATTAGCAGTGCATCCATTTATTTTCTCACCCTTCTACTTACTTATGAAGGAAGGAGAAGAGTTTTTGCTCTCTAATTTGTTACTCAAAGACCTCAGAGGGATTCATGGACACACTAGCAGAACTAAAAAGAACCTCATGTGGCTCTTTCTCAGTTGTTACTGCATGTTCTCAGATATAACCTGCGTGCTCGCTAGGCTATCTCCATAAGATTGAGAGAAACAAAAAGCAACAGTGCCATTCTTGTAATACCATTTTCCTGAGCCTATGCTAATTTCCTGTGGAGTGTATTTTCTCCAATGGTTTTGTTTCACCACAGTTGACAGGTACATCTCCAAACACCCAGGCCTCAGGCAACCTGTACCACAGGCTTCTGTTTATTATGGGCAATCCTGAAAAGGGGTAAAAGTGGAAAATCCACATGAACTGTCCCAGTGGAATTGATCAGTGTACATACATCCTTAAACTTTTCCCTCTTTTTCCATGCTGGGCTTTGGCTGGTCAAATGGAGTCTGCTACATTTACTTAAAAAAGCCTTATTGTTAGGCCACATTTTCAAAGTCATTGGCATAGAACTTTCAATCACAAACAACTTGTTTGGCTTTGAGTTCAAAGAAACATCTAGGCAATCTTAATCATAGAAAATAATAGCTTTAATGTTGCCGCCTGAGTTAGCTAAGAACAGCTCAAAGAACCTTATGAAAATATATCAAGAAGCCATTCAAAGCAAGAAAAAGCACAAACTATTCCAGCATCGTCCAAAAGGTAATTGTCATGGTGTTCTGAAGACCTCAAAAATGGAGCTGTAGACTATAAGTGCTTTTTCATCCATGCCTATATATTGCCACAAATATGAGTCTGAAATACTCTAAGCTCTCCAAAACCAAATCTATTTCTTCATAATATGTAAGACAATTATAATTCTTTTTTTCTTTTCTAGATAATTATGAAATACTCACAGTGTCTAAAGCCAGTAAGATCTTTCATTAAATCTCTTTAGATAATTGGAGTATTTTTCATCTTCTTTATAGTACTCACAAAGCCATTCATCTCAGAAGAAAAGTGAGGCTATTTAAAATAAGTGTATCTTGAAACAACAATGTATCCTTACTGACCTTTTTCTGACAGTTCCAGTACATCAGACACTAAAATGTAAGCTCCCACACGTGTGGGGCACTGTGAGATCTTAGATTCTATTTGGTTTCCAAATGTGTAAGTACAAAATAACAAAGAAAACTGTCAAGACTTTTTCTTGGTATTTTCTATACTGTTTCATCAGCAAATTCAAAACAAGGTGATTTTTATCTTGTTTTGACAGGATAAAATGCTGTTTCTTTCAAGTATTGTATTTAAGTAGTTTTCTGTTACACTCGAACTTATAGCAGTGGCATGATATATATTTATTCTTTTTTATCAACATACCCATTACTACAGGACAGGATTATCAAATATATTTAGGGGTTTACTGCAGCAAAGCCCTAATCCTTAACAATGTTACTGTGTTCTGCATCAGACAGGTAAAACCAACAACTAAGCCTATTCAGAGTAAATTTCCTGGGAATTCGAGAGTAAAGGTTCTCTGGATGCTGAGAAGAAGCAAATGGGAAATACAAGAAAAGCCATTCCCAGAAAGGCCAATTATACTAAGAAAGAAGCCATTAGCTAATCAAAGCTGATATGTATACTTAAGCAAGTTTTATATTTTTCACTTACATGATTTCAAAGTGAACTTCACTTCACAGATGACTTCATCATCTGTAAAGAAAAAGTATGAGTCTGGTCTGGGTTTTCTGCAGGATGGATTTTCTCTTTCTGTTACAGTGAATAGTTCTCGAAAGCAGCATTAGCAAGTGAAATAAGAATGGGAAAACATGATATAAGCCATTTAATTATGCTAGACCTTCTCTCTACCATAATTTTGATAATGCAGCTTTTAAAAATTGCTGACATCAGTAATGAAAGAGAAAGAACGAAAAGGTGTAACTCCCTTAGAAATACTTCCTTGGAAATTTGGAGCACTGTAAGATCCATAGCAAGCCAGAAGAGAGCAGTGTGTGAATGCACACTTGTGAGAAAATGTTTTGGTTTTCAACTAGTTTCTTCTTCACCTCTCAGAACCCACTATTACTGGTGAAAACCAGCCATGTAACATACTGCATCTATGATCAGTGTGGGCATTCTGGCATTTTTTGTCCCCATATTGGTATGACATGCATCAGGTGATGATTTTCAAAGACTGTGAAAAGTTTATCAGTGAGCCAGGAAGATTCCATTCTTTGCCACAGTGGGAAGGATGAAACATTACAGGTATATTATTCTAAATGTATATGAAATTAATGTCATCTTCCAGTCTGCATTATGTATTCATTATATATTAGTAGTAAATAGCAATAATAAACATAAAACTTTCAACCTCCAGAATTTGTGCACAGCCAAATCAAAAGGGGTTCTCTAAATGTAAGATTTATAAAGCAATCATTTCCTTAGTTTATTGGCTCCATTTATTTACTCCATTTTATATTAATGATGGTGGTAGCCACTCAACAGCACGAAGTAATAGCTTTCAAAGAGCAGTGGTATTTAAAAAGCTCTTGAGACTACCTCATTGATTTTTCAACTTTATCTTTATATGAAGGCTATTCCATAACAGATAGACTGGAAACATGCACAGGCCTAAAACAGCCTTGGTGGTTTGGGCATTAATGGGTGGCCAGATATTCATCTTTCCGTGGCCCAGATGGATACCCATTCACTGCAACCTGGAAAAGGTGGAGCTAAAATGCAAGGAACAGAGAAAGGGTGGAAGGGTTAGTTAAGCATGTAGTCCAGTGAGTGCTTTATTCACAGGTGCTGAGATAGAAATTGAAGCAAAAGATAAAAGAGTTAGGCTCTGTAGCTCCTTCTTCCTGGTTTCCCCTGCAGTAACAGGGAAGACATTTCAGAGAAGTCTCAGACAATGATATATTGATTCAGTTACAGCTGTTAGTAGAAGGTGCACTCCCTGCAAGGTGATTATGACCATCCCTACAAAAAACCCCTCAAACCCAAAACATTAATGGTGTCCTGGGTTCAGCTGCAGCAGTTATTTTTTCTCCTTCTTAGTAGCTGGTGCCGTGCTGTATTTTAGCCTGAGAACAATGCTGATAACACACTGATGGTTTAGTTGTTACTAAGTAATGCTTACCCTGATAAAGGACTTTTCAGTCTTTCACCCTCTGCCAGGGAGGAGGGGCACAAGAAGCTTGGAAGAAACAGAGACAGGACATCTGACCCAAACTAGTCAAAGGGGTATTCCATACCACAGCACATCATGCCAAGTACATAAGCTGGGGAAGTTACCCAGAAGGCCCAGATCGCTGCTTGGGTTGGGCTGGGTATTGGTTGGTGGGTGGTGAGCAATTGTATTGTGTATCACTTATGGTTTTGTTTTTTTTTTTTTTGCTTTCCCCTTTTAGTTTTATAATCTCTCCCCTTGTCATTTCCTTATCATTATTTTTATTATTATTGGTGGTAGCAGTAGTAGTTTTGTATTATACCTTAGTTCCTGGACTGTTCTTATCTCAACCTGTGGGGTTTAAATCCTTTTAATTCTCCTCCCCATCTCTTCGGGAGAGGAGGGGAAAAAGGGAAGGAGTGAGCGAGTGGCTGCGTGGTTCTGAGTTACTGGCTGGGCTTAAACTATGACAAATGGGAAAAAGCCTCCTGTAAAGGGAAGGCTGAAGTCAAAATACAGCAGGATAATTCTTATTTGGTGATCTTGCTTTCACCTACAGTTTCTATCATTCTTATAGCATGATAAAGACAATCTGCCTGCTTGGCTTTGTCTATAGACATTCCTAGTCTTAGTATGCAGGCAAAGTCCTGCTGTGAAGACTTATTGCTGCATGTTCTTTATAGCATCTGTCTCTGTTACAGATTAACCTTTACTGCTTCAAAAAAGGCATTTAAGGATTTAAAAGTCGAAGATGAGGGTGGATTGTACATTTTCCTTACAATATTTTCTAAATTTCCTTTGAAATTAATGTATTAATATTAATTTTTACCATCCTCAGTTCATATCAATTTATGAACCAATTTGTCTTGTGTGGATTATTACTCTTAAAAATGTGCAGATTGGCCACTTTTGACAAATCTGGCACATTATCTTGAGGATAGTCATTTTTCATTCTAAATTGTTGCACACAGCTTGCTTGCTTTATTTCTCGTAGTTGACGCTTAATCTTTCTGAACCTTATACTAAATACTTTTGTTCCAACATACTTGACAGGAACTACAAATTGCTGTTGGCTCACTTTTAGTTTGTTACTTATAATACAGCCAATACACATAGAAAAAACAGCCATTGGAATACGTCTGACATTCACGTGTTGTAGTTTGACAATCTCTTTCATCTTGAAAAAAGAACTGAATACCTGGTTTGTTTTTATCTGTCTGCACTAAGTTATGATGACCACAGATCCTGTCAGGTTTGGTAAGTGGAAAGCTGAAGGTAATGATGATGTTTCAATTTTTAGAATGCATTTGACCTCAGTGTCTTAATGTTGTTTCGTGTTCTTAGTGCTCCTGACTTCTGTGGGGAAACTGACTCAATTTTAGAATGAGTCTATGTACTATTAAATCATTTTTGCACGCCTGCTTGCCAAAGGCTGTTAACACAAGAATGGTATGTTACTGTATTTCTTCCCAAATCCTGTTTACTTGAAAGAGGAGCTGATTTGCTTTGATTTATTGGGAAGTCATTGTCACCCTCTGTTCTGTCTTTGAGCCCCAGCATATTTTTAGACTGTGCACTAAAAACAGGTGAATATACTTAAGAGATTGCTTTTTTGAATTGCCTGTCTTATGAGTTGTAATTATGACTCATCATGTCTCTGTCTTATCACTTTATAATTGCAGACCCACTTTCTAATATATAATAGGGTTTATTTCAAATATGGGCTAATTAATGGAATTAGTCTCAACAGCTGTGTATTTTTCGTACAACACAAGGAAGATTTCTTCAGACATCTGAAGTCCAGAAGTAGCCATTACAGCAAATACTGTCATGATTCTATCAAATATGCAATAAAATTTCCTTTTTATTCTCATAATTTCCTGTATTTTGTCTCTAAGAACATAAGGACTGTCAGATAGATTAAAGCACACCTCTTCAATCATACAATAATAAATACCTAAGGGAAGAGAGCATATTCTGAGAAATACTTCTTCCAGAATGCTCTGTTTCTCACATTTGGCAATTGAAGATAAGCCTGCAATGGAAATTGCATATGGAGCATCACGATTAATGGCTCTTGATGAATCTGTCCTTCGTGCTATACATATTCCCATCTTTTTTGACAGAAACATCTTCCAGAGAAACAGATTGTGACTTTAAGGTAGCCAAGTAATGGAAACACTACCACATAACATTGATAAAGTGGTCCAAAGACTAATTTTCTCTGTTGTTAAAATGTGCACCTTACTTTTACCTCAAATTTTTGCAACTTCAGCTTCCAGCTCTGGACTCTTCCTGCACTTGCTAGATCAGAGAGATTTTGCTCTCTGCAAACTTTTTCCTAGTTAGATATCCAGATGTAAACATTATGTATTTCTATATTTGCTTGGACAGGAGCTAGGTGTTTAGTTGGATTGGGCAAATTTGTTTTGTTTTCTGTTTTGGTTTATGTTTTGGCTTGGGGTTTTGGAGTTTTGGTTTTGTTTTTCCTTTCAGAAGACTGAACTTGCAGCACGTAAAATACCTTCAGTTAAAACTGAATCAAGCCAACAAAAGAAAAAAACCCAAATCAAACACCAACAGAAAAAGAAAATAAATCCCTTATCAGATGGAAATTGTAATTTTTCACTGGGCCTTCAACAGGCTTCCTTTTGTTTAAGGTGCCTAACTCTTTTGAAGCTCTTTCTAATTTCTTTAGGAGCACTTGCCTCCACTTTTTCTTCTATTGTGAGAAAGTCTGTGTGTGGTCTAAGTCATTTGCTTGCCTTTCTCTGGTTTTGACTTGGTGTTTAGTAGGTGTCAGGTTCTTTCAAAAAACAATAAGGTCTAGCAGGAATTTCCTATGAAATCATAAGTACCACTGGGTGTTTTTATTCATGAGTGTCCATTAAGGTATGGGTAAGGTTAAGAAAAAAAAGGAATAGAGAGCAAATAAAGTCTCTAGTTTTAAAGATAGCTCTAATGTGAGGCTTCTTTTATACAAAATATGGACACATGAATCATCTTCTGATTCAGACTGAGCTGTAGTGTGGCATACTATCACATACCATTAAAAGAGGAAGTGATTAAGAGATGCTGCAGCAACTCAGTACACCTAAAAGCTTAAATAATGGATTCAGATTAAGGTTGTTTAGAACGTAAACCCTGCCAAGAGTTAAGTAGTTGACTTCAGTTGAAATACTGCATAAGCTGCAGCAAAAATATAGTCAGAACAATGAAATCCCAAGATCTGATGCAGATCTAAGTTTGGTGAAAACCAACATATTTATTGGTCTGATAGAGCCGTGACATTTTACCATAGCCGATGACCTGACTGTAAGTGCATTGGCAGATACTGGGTTGAAGCTTTGAACATCAGAGGTGAGAAGTGATTAACAATGTCAGAAATAACCTCCCAGCTAAAGGCGTAACACTTTCAAAAACTTTCTGGAGATGGTTTAGACTGGTTATTTATTTCAGTCTGTTGCAGTGATCTGGGACTGTGACAGACATAGTTTCAACCTTTCATGAAGTCTGATTTCAAGTGTGATCAGCTGTGGGAAGAGGAGACACTAACAATGGGAGTCTTCAGTTATACTCCCTCATATACATCAGGTAAATATGGCTAAGTATGCTACAGTGTGATGCCAAGGTTAAATTTGTAGACAACACCAGTGATATTAGTGACTAATAATTAATAACTATTCAAGTAACCTACAGGAGAAGTTGCTTTTGCCTTAGTCATGAACAGTACAGAGAAACTAATTCAAATGTCATTATCCACTCTGTAAGAGTGATTTAAGTGGCATAGCTTAAACATTTCTGCAGAAACAAAAAGACCCAAAAAATCTAATACAATAATGCTCAGCTTCAAAAAAGGTAACTGCATAAATTGAGGACTGTTTTTAATGCCAAATTAAGTATATCAAAGGAGAAAAGGCTTCAGTTTTCATACGGGAAGTGCAAAGACATCATTTTAGCAGTTTAGAGCAGGCACATACAATGTATCAAATCAGTTATGTTAAAACTGTTGGCATTATTGAGCAGAAGGCATAGAGACATCATTAGCATAAAAACATTCCTTAAAATTATGGATAAACAAGGAAAACAAAATATAATCTCTAGGTTTCTCTAGAAGATCTAGAAATCTCTAGAGAGCAAAACAAACTTTCTAAAGTAATTTGATGAAAACTTGATAAAGGCATAAAAATTATCAAGCAGATCCAGCCAAGATAACGAGGGAGGGTGTGGCAAGATGAATAGGTTATCATCATATACAAGAAACACTGATATAACGTAAGGCCACAGGACAAACACCATATAAGTTCTATATATTTCAGCTTACCGGAGGTTCCCATGACTGTTTTTTTCCTTCACACAAGTTGCTGTGAAGAGTGTCTCTCAGATTCAATTGTTGAGGGTTTTAAAATAACTGAAGATGAAGAGTAGAGTGACTGGGAGGTAAAAGTGAAAGTTATCTTAATTGAAAGTAACTTCACAATACAAAATTAAGAGTGGTGCTGCTAATTCTTTCTTTTAAAGGAATAAAATAGGGCAATGTTAAAAGCCAGTAGCAACATTTTCTGAGGTGGAAGAGAATCTTTGGATTGCCAGAGTCTACTGAAATTGAAGACAACTGCCTGCAGGTACTCAAGCATTTGCAGAAAAGGCAGTCAGATTGAGGATCTAAACAAATAAAAGAGGACTTTGATAAGAACACTACCTAAAAGAAACTGAGACAAGGAATCAGGAACCAGAACTTTTGATTGAAATCTATGGTTTGAGTCATTGACCAGTGAGAAATGTTTTTTAATGGAATATCAAATTTAGAATTTTGTTTTATTCAGTTCCTCAAAGACATGTCCCAGAAGGAAACAATGTGAGGACCCATGGGCTTGAAAGACTAGAGTTGATCTATTAAGGCACTGGGGAATGTAGGAGTTGGCATTGCTTTTGGGGCTCAGGCATCTCTTCTGTGGTATTCCTATCACAAAACAGAGAGCAAGATTAATGCTGCTGACTGAGCAATC
The DNA here is from genome assembly GCA_017639245.1 of Myiopsitta monachus. Lineage (NCBI taxonomy): Eukaryota > Metazoa > Chordata > Aves > Psittaciformes > Psittacidae > Myiopsitta > Myiopsitta monachus. The sequence goes on along the minus strand of CM029924.1, from coordinate 32,166,305 downwards.
CCCAATGCCAGAGAAGCACACCAGGCTGGGAGTCCTCCATGCCTCTGAACACAGACACTAGATACGTGGTAGGATACAAAGCAAGACTGGGTCCTCCATGTTTCTCAGCTTAAGCTGATTTTTTCCGTAAGAACCATAATATATTTTAATTGTCTCAGTGCTTAACCTCCTGAAAAATGACATCTCATGCTATCAAGGAAATAGAAGAACCATTAAAAAGCAACAACAAAAAAAGTCAATTAGAGGTCAAGACTAACTCTATTTAGCTAAACACATCTGAATTGCAAAAACATAATACATGTAAATAATTCAATTAACTTCTTGGCTTAATATCCAGCGTTAAAGATCAAAACATGCACACATCTTATCTAATTGCAAGACAAAATGAGTCAACCAGGTATAAAATTAGTCATGATTAAAAGACTGTCTCAGAACAACTACCTTCGTGATAAAATATTGTGACATTGTCACAATATAAATTTGAAAATAACATTTACTTATAACATTTAAAGAGTGAAAAATGTAAATGGTGCAAGAGAGCTTTGTTCTTTTGTTTTGTGAAATGAAGTTTCTTTCATCTCACTCCAGCGTCTGAAGAAAATTGAGACCTGGAATTGCAGGCTGAGAGAGAAAAAGCATTTCATTCCATCCTACACAAGCATCTTTCTATTTTTTGTATAAACATCAGCTTGCACTGTATGTCAGTAACAACCTACAACATATCTCCTGAATTTCTTAATAGAGAATATTTTATGAAAGGGTTCACTCTGATTGCAAAATAATGCCATTAAGGTCATCTTTTATTTGAGAAACATGCAGGAAAAATTGATACATAAGACTTCTTGGATTCAAGCCATGTGCAGAAAAGACCAACCATCATCAAGAACTTGTCCATTAAATCAGGAGTCTAGATGTTGTCTAGCCATTGTTTTTGGGACAAATTCAATTATGAAGGCTTAGCAGAAGAGAAAGCCAAAATCCCTGATTTGATGACTCTCTTAATCTTCAGGCAATCCATCACCTCTTGTGTTTAAGGGCACTTCTACACAGCAAGTACAGAGAGCCATGTTGTGTCTGCCTCTGCTAATCCCAAACCCACATCTAAACAGGAGTGGGATGTAACAAATCCTGAGACAAGATGGGGCCAGAAGCAATAGATAATTTCCTGAATGAACAGAATATTTAATGAATGACTGTATGATCAACAACTCCTTTGACAATAGCTCTTCTAATGCAGATAGGAGCGTCCTAATATTCCCTTTCCAGGAGATAAATTTGCCTTCACAGCTCTGCCAGTGGAAGTGACTGTGTGGGGACTCCCATATTTGCTTCAAGCAAAGTCTGGAATATAATCGTGAACAGTAAGTGAAGATACTAAAAATAATCCTGGATGATTTCTCAGAGATTAGTCTGTCATTTATTACTCTGGCAGATCTATAGAGACAGTAAAGTACATCTTGCCAGCAATAATAAGTAACAGGAAGAGGTAAAACCTTCAATTAACATAGCTGTTGAATGCCAGCAAGAGTGCTGCCTTTCAGTGCCTAAGAACTTGTATCACTGAAAACGGTGTGAGGGGGCACACTTATTTGTCTCCTCAGTATTCCTTATTACCTGTCACCTCTTAATGATGATTTTTGCTGATCCTCTTCCTCTGGTAGTTTGATGCACTGTATATGGAGTCTCATTGCCCATAAGGCTATAGATTGTACAAGACAGCCAGGCATGTAAAAGGTGATGTACTATCATTAAGATCTTGTCTGGATCTTCAGCAAATAAGCTCTGTGAGTATGTTTTTAATGGTTTCAGATATTTGAAATTCAATATTGTATAATTAGCTTGTTAGAGTTCACTTCTAAATGATAGCTTTGCTCATACAACAAGAATAAGAAAACTTCTTAAAAGGTGGAAACTGGAAATAGAAGCATAAAGAAAAAAAGCATTTCATCTTTTTTAGTGTGTTGTGCAAAGCTGTGTCTGTCACAGCGAAGTGTTGTACATACAGGTCTTCTAAAAAATACAGTGCAGAACTTGTTGCCTGTGGAAGAAACATTGCACTTCTCTGCAGACCACAATCACCAGTGTTCCCTTCAGGTACAAATACTTAGATCAACCATTTGAAACAAGAAGGAACTGAGCTGATTCTTAACAAGACAATTGAGAGTTGCAATGGTCTAGATTCTTCTAGAAGAACTCAGTATTTTTCTGAGCATCCCTTCAGATATGATTTGAGCAAGATCATCTAAAATTGAAATTCCATCAGAATGAAAGTCAGTGGGGAAAGCACCACTGATTTTACTGGGACAAGAATTTCAATATTAATTTTTTGGCAGCTTTATATGGAGCTTTTTCTGTCCAGCGGTATCTCCTCCTTTTGTATATATGCATATTTGTAAGGTTGAAATCCATTCTGCTAGCAAAAAGTTCTCTAAGGAAGCAGGATCTAATTGAAGAAGACACTTTTTAAAAAGCAGACTTCATGGCTCTCAATAAACTTTATAAAATAACTACTGTTCCCTACATACAAGCTTGTCATATCTGGAAACTATTATTTGTGCCAGCACGCTGAACAATTTAACAAGCATCTCTCTGCTTAATGCTCAGCTGTCGCTTTGCACATCTAAATAGTAACAAAATATGGCATTTCAATGCTTGGATTTAAAAAAAAAGTATTCTAATGTTTTTGCCCCAGAGCCTGATCTCACTTGTGCTGATACAAATCTCTTCATTCACCAATGAATCTACTGCATTGGTGTTGAGACCCCAGTTCTGTTCTCCTCAGATTTGATTTTAGAAAGGGCAAGGAATTAGAAAATTTTACATGTAAATGCCATTTTTATTATTGGCTTGTGGATGGCCATGAAACTTTGGCTTTGTTCCATTTCATACAGAGCTATTGTTTGAATGACAAGAACTTTATTAGGTACAATTAGGAAGACCTCAGCTTTCAGCTGCTGAAACTACAGCATGTTAGTGACTGTGTGGTTTTATTACATGTTTTCTCAAGGCAAAGGGAATGAAGGGTTGTCTTGGAAGAAAAAAATTAGACAGCACTGTTGCTATACACTCTACCTACAATTAACACTTAATTCTTAAATCAGGTTTTCACATGCTCTTGCTTGTATTTTTTTTTTTCCAACCCCTGTTTGAATAAATATTAATCTGAATTCCGGCCACCATCCAACAGACATGCCCTAGATCACTTTCATGTGTGGACAAAGATTTCAGTCTTCAGCTACTTTAGACTGACTTTAATAACAGAGGGAAACAGTGGAGAAGGTGATGCAGTCTAAAAATATATTAATGGGTTTAGGGCTGTTTGTGTAAGACTGCACTGAAGCCTGTATTAACCTTGTCATTGCTGCCGTTATTACCCTTGTTAGCTAGACCAAAGTTCCAGTGCATAGAATCTCCTGCACTGGCACAAAACCATTTAACTGACTGAATCCATGACTCTGGGCTATCATGAGACTTCAGCACAGCTAAAGTTGCTGAAGTAGCTCCAGATTGAGCAGACCACTATGCGCTCTGGTCTGACCTTTTCTTACCCCTGCATCTTTTTATTGTGGATGTTATTGCTAAGGTAGATTCTACAAGAGGTGTCATATAGATGGTTCTCAGCTGCTCTAGCCTCTCTGAACTATGGAGAATGAAGAGCTGCGAAGAATGAATTTCTCTCACAACCTCACTGCAGATCTGCATACAGGTAACATAAGGCCAGCATGAGCTTAGCTAGAAAATCAGGCTATTCTTAGAAGTACTAATTCAAAGAGAACAATTTCATGGCCAGTTTTCCAGTACTACTATTTGCTAATGTGTCCTTGAATTTTGATCTTTGTCTAACATATTGACCATGGACCTTCATCACCAAGCATGTCTAAAGTGAGACATTGAATTTCACTCTGAGATACTTTGATAAGTTACCTTATCTGAATAGACAATTTGGATGAAAAAGACAAAGTGCAATGACATAGTGACTACCTGAATGCATTTATTAACATGTAGATAGAGGTTTTTCGTTTGGTTTGGGGTTGGGGTTTTTTTGTTAATTTTCAGTACCATTTTTCTTAGGTTTTTTTGATTTGTTTTGGTTTCTGGGTTTTTTGGGGGATTTGGGGGGGGGATTTTTTTGGGGTTTTGGGGGGTTTATTTTGGTTTGGGTTGGGTTGGTTTTTTTGGCTTGTGTGGGTTTTTGTTCGGTTTTTTTTTTTTGGTTTGTTTTGTTTTTTAATTCATACCACTTTAATCAGTCAGTCTGGGGGGAGAGGGAAGGAATGAAGGCAGCTATCAAAAAACTCACATTGCAAATCTCTTCTAAACAGTTTTATTGATTTGTTTCAATTTTCTGACATATCTAGTTCAAGTGCTAAATTGACATGTGACCATCTGGCACCAACGCTTGTTCAAAGTTGCTGATTACTGTTCAGATGGAAGCAATGTTTTTATTGGCATACTAATATGACGTTCAGACACAAAGGATTTTTGCCTGTTTCTCAGTATCATGGCTGAGTCATGACATAGGGGAATACATATTAGTACTGGTGTTTGGGTAGGAAGAACTGGAAATTTCATTTTTTTTTCAAATGTGGTTTGCAAGCACAACAAAGGAGAAGAAACACATCATTTATTAACATTGTCATGCACTGGAGATGAAAATGCAAAAACGTAAAAACCCTGCACAAGAAAATAGCAAGAACTGCTTGTAGAGTTTCATAACAGAAATAGAAGAAAGAATGGTATAAATGAACTATAAATGCAAATATGTGCATGAGAGTAGCAGAAGAAACAGCAGAACAAGGGTTAAGAGAATCGCCTATGCTGATAATGAGGGACATTGTTCCCAGGACACCGCTCCCAGGAGACCTTTCCCAGAAGCAAAATTGGGGCATGCATTTTGTCTGCCAAGATGTGAAGGTCTGTGCACTGATAAGACCACAGCACAGATGCCTTGTCAACTGGATGACTGCAGACAAGTTGCAAATCACACACGCTTGTCTTATTAGTCCACCAGGAAAACAGACGCAGATTTCAAATAAGCAAGGAAGAACACAGATGAGACTTTGCTTGCAATATATAGGGACTGAAATAAGGGAGTTGCTGAAGTAAAAGACTCCCATAACTCCTGAAGAGTGTAAAAGATCTGTCCCCATAGTATTTCAGTACTGCTAGTCAAAAGAACATCAGAGATCTAACAAGGACTCAGTAACTCATGCACCCTACGCGTGTGTTCCTGGGCAGACCACTTGGACACATGTCCTGATATTTCTGGGTATGTAGATGTGCAACTTTGAATTAATTCAATCTGAGGCTGAATGCATGGGAGTTGGTAAAATCAACTTACTTTAGAGACCATGGAAAACAATATTGCCTTCTATCTCCTCTATGAAGATAAGCTGAGAAAGTTGGGGCTGTTCAGCCTGGAGAAGAGAAGGCTGAGTGGACACCTCATAGCAGCCTTCCGGTATCTGAAGGGGGGCTATAGGAATGCTGGGGAGGGACTCTTCGTGAGGGACTGCAGTGATAGGACAAGGGGTAACGGGTTCAAACTTAAACAGGGGAAGTTTAGATTGGATATGAGGAAGAAGTTCTTTACTGTAAGGGTGGTGAGGCACTGGAATGGGCTTCCCAAGGAAGCTGTGAATGCTCCATCGTTGGCGGTGTTCAAGGCCGAGTTGGACAGAGTCTTGGGTGATATGGTTTAGTGGGAGGTTTCCCTGCCCATGGCAGGGGAGTTGGAACTGGATGATTTTAATGTCCTTTCCAGCCCTAACTATTCTATGACTCTATGATTCTATGATTCTACTGCAAAAGATTTCACATTTGTTAAACTACTTTCTTACCTACATCATGGACAACTTCTTGCAACTTCAAAATACTGTCTACTTTACCATTCCTATCTGAAGGACAAAACCAGAAAGGATAAAGTTAAATTTTTTTTGTTGTTTTGGCTGTTTATTAATTGGCTTTCTGTACAGGCTGAAGAGACTCCCGTTCGGGGGAATTAAACAATAAATGCATGATAACCATTTAGGTGTTTTGCTGGACTCTGTGCCAAGTCTTTTAAAATGAAAGCCTGGCTGATCCCCTGGTATGTTGTGTGATCAAATATAGCCTGATGTCATGACAAGTTGCTTGGCCTTGTATGACTTAGTTTCCAGAAAAGCTGGGGCATAAACCCATCAGAAATGCCCAGATTTATACAAACAGAAATTATGAAGTTACCTATGCACAATTTCTGCATGCTGAAGAACTATATGACTGAGTTAAAGTAGCCACAACATTCTATAACTAGGTGCCGTGCTCAACCATACAGGTAAATATTTGGGTAACGAAGCTGGCTCTGAGATAGAGTAGATACAGTTTAAGTTAAGCAGAATTGCTTTTGTATTTACCAGAAAAAAAGGATAATAGTCCTAATTACGCTTCCAGGTCCTGCTGTTCAGCTTTATTAGCTTTAGTGGGAACAAATGAACTATATTTGCCTGACTGCTTGTAACATCAGAAATGTATGTTGAAAGCAAGTTTCACTGCTATTAAACCTCAGAGCCCTAACTCAACCCACAGCAATCTGAACTAGTTAGTGAAGTGAGATTAGATGTGAGCTGTACTTGGAAGTGGGGAGGATCTTCACTGGTTTATGCTCCCAAAGACTATGGTCTTACTCACTGTTTATATAAAATAGGAAGAATAATGTAAATAGTGTAGGATGATATATGCACATTCGCTGTCTTGACCAGGGGCCTTCCTATCTTACATCAAAATACGGATGTCTTCCACAGAAGACATCCATGTCTTCCCACCAGTGGAAGACATCATCTGACTAGGTATTCATTTGTTCCCTAGTCATATGGCTGTCATTGACACATCTGTAACATAGGGAAGGACAACTGCATGAGGTACATGTCACCTGGTGGGCATCTGTCCATGCGACACATACATGTATCCAGTAAATTAGCTGAGGTGGGTGTCATGTTGCTTGCAGGAGTGGTCATCATCTGACAGGACACAGCCTCAGCAAATGTTTTTGAGCATCTCCATAAATTGTTTGTGATCCATCCCGTGCTTACTGATGCTGAAGTAAAATCTTTTCTTACCTGGTGAAGGAACAAAATACTTGTCAAGAATTACATTTCATCTAATATTACAAAACAGGTTATATCCTTGATAGACCCACTGATTTGTAGCAGTAATGAGGGCAAATAAAATAACAAGTCCGAATTTTTTTTCTTGAATTAGCCTTTCTAGTAGAAGTTTTTGTTTTATTATTGCACTGGTTAACAGGTTAACAGGTGAGGGCTGAAACTTCTCTCAGTTACTTTGATGACAAATGACTTAGCTTCCACAATAAAAATGCTCACTAGAAGGCAACTCCTTCCTGGACCACCTGTACCAAAAAACATTTGTACACTACCAGGAATTACATTTCTGACCTTAATTCTTATGAAGTATAGGTCAGTGAATAAAGTCACATCTCAAACCACACACCAGGATAGCTCCAAAAAAAATTCTCCTCCCTCTCCCCACCCCCACCCCAAATTATATGTCTAATCTGACTGCAGTAACTGCAGAAGAGATTTGCCAGGGATCATCAATAGGTACCATCAACATTGGTACCCCAATAAGAAGCATTACTCAAAATAAGTAATGAGTTACTCAGTAGTTGAGAGGCACATTTTCAAGTGATCTACAAGGCTCAGTAACATAAGCACCTCCTTACAGAGAAACTTCTTTTCTCATATGCAGCCTATATCCAGACATATTTGTGGGATGAACAGGGTTTACATGAAAGAGAACTGCAGAAAATGAGTTCATGAACAGATGAATAGTTCTGCAGTGTTATATCCAAAAATAGGTACAATTCACTCACAGGTGCAACTGTTAATTGCCAGTGTTCTTGCATCTGTTTTTTCATTTTTGGTCAGCTCTAAGTATTTATTTATATAATTCCCTAAGATTTACCCCTAGATTCTCTAAGGTTTACCCTCCCTTTTCACTTTTTCATTCATTTAACTTTTTGTCTTTGATTATTTTAAACAATTATTTCCACCATACAATTGCTTAAGATTTCAAATTTTGTTTGATGGCAGTATGTTCCATCTTCTATACTTTGATTTCGAGTTATTTCCCTGTGGCAAGAACTTTACAGCTTTCTCAGATGGGAACTTATTTTTGGATAAGCAGCAAATCAACCTTCAGAGATTTTTTTTTCTCTTTCAGTTGAGTTTTCATGATATTATGAGATGACAAATTGTAAGTTTACCTCCATTATTCAGATATAACCCAATTTGTCCAAGTGTGTATCATCAGTTTTTACTTCCTAGGTTTTGGTTCTTGGGTCTGTCTTGTCCTCAGCATGCAAGTTTTCTTTTTCTTTGTTTTAGGAATTGATTTCTGCCACATGGAGTGAACAATTGGCCATAAAATGCCAGGGAAAGTTTTCCACTTTGGAACCATTCCTTTCCAAATACAAAGCAGGCTGGTCTTATTGAATGAAGACAGAATTAACTACCCTCTCTTTGATTTTAGCTTTTAACAGACAGCATCGGCTGAAATTACAAGCCAGCATACACATTGTCCATTGTTTTCTATAGTCAAGGACAGCCTCTGGCTCTAGCATGTTAACTATCCAAAAGTCTGTCCTAAATACTTTCTGCCTCACCACAGCTGTTTTTTTTGTTTGTTTTTTTTTTTTTGTAGTGTGATTGCTGCAGTGTTTCAGAACACTCTTTGCATTACACCTTTCTTTCCACTTGTTGAGAGTCACTGGATTGCATCTGTCAAAAGTGATTTCCCCCTGCAGATGAAGCATTTGGCATCATCAGGCCTTGAACTGGTTCTTGTAGCTCCATGGAAGATAGACATATCAGCTCTTTACATCCCTGTTACATGTTTTGGATAATCAGTTCTCCCAGAGCCATCAGTGGTAATCTCTTGTTCCCACAGCAACACAGCAATCTTCAGCTGACCTAGAAGCCATGCTTACTAGCAGACAGAGCTTACTTGTGGGAACACATCCAGTTTATCACTTTAGAAGGTCACCCTACTTACAACAGTATTGGCAACTAAGTTACAAAAAACTGAAAGATAATTAAATCTGGTTTTATTGTCTATCCAAATATGTTAAGTCCATTTTCATGTTTTCATTAGCATTTCTTTCCCAGGCATCCATCAGCCATGAGGTTGGAGATGGGTCTAAGCATTCTGCCTAACAGCAAAATCGCTGTGGTTATGCATGGAGTCAGAGGACTAGCTGATCAATGCAAACTACTCTAGAGACTTGCCATTACACTCTCCTCTGTATAGTACCATCAACTAAAACGTGTGTGTCGTTTTATCTGGTTTGCCTTGGACAGTGACACTTGTAAATGCTGAGTCTGTCACCTTCAATTTGCTTCTTTTTATAAGTCAATTTTATTCAGTAGAAACAATGGAGAGAGGTTTTCCCATTCTCTCAGGGGATGAATCTCACAATTTATCTTGTGCTTGTTACTACTCTTTCTAAGACAAACCATTTTTTCACCAAGTTATGCACCCTTTTATACAAGATCTAGCTCAGGACACAGTAACTGCCTGTCCTAGTGTCACAACAACAACAAAAAATAATCAGCTTGTTCTGAAGTTTATGGAATTAAAAGTGGCACATACATGTACTAAGTGATAAAACTTGAAATGAAAGGTTTTGACTGAATAGCAACTGCACCAGTACACTGTAAATGCTTGAGAATCTTATCACAGATATTGAGAGCTGCTGTGCCTTTGCTTGCTGTTCTCATTGAGCAGTGAACGCCGAGTGTCCTAACTGATCTATTTGTTTCCTAATATTCTTGGCAGTGTTGACTCCTTAAACATGTCAGAAAAAAGTTCCAGCCGAAGGACTGAACCATTCTTTCCTAACAATTACTGAGGTGAAAAGCTATTTGTTTCAAGGTGTTGTACTTAGAAAACTCAACAACGATAACCACACTCTGGAAGCATGCATAGAAGCCTAATGTAAATCTTAAGAGGTATCTTATGTCTCCATTTACCATTCTTGAAGAATGTAAATATCTGTACTTTGAATACGTTAAAGCATGCGGTGAGCTTGTTGTGAGGTAATAATTTATTATTTTAGCTCTGCTTCCTCCTAATAATCAGTTCAAATGTCCTTTCAGATGGACATTTTCAAATGTCAATGTCCAAAGCATAATGGAAGGGTTACATTAATGCATCACTGAACTTCTTATGCGCAAGAAGCCTGATCAAAAATCCTTTGAAACCCATTAGAAAGTTCCCACTGACTTAATAGATTTAAGTCAGGTCAATAATTTCTATAGCTGAGTCTATCTTAAGTCTAATATCTTGCATCTAAGCACAGACCATCTTTTAAGAATGTCAGGTCTTCAGGTGGTGCTAAGTTAGGAGCTTAGTCTCATCTTGAATATTCACATTCTGTAAGGGAATAATATTTTACTGTTTTCATTTTTTTTATACAGGAAAGAGACTCATGGATGTGGAGGGAGGGTTGAGATGAAGGTCCTAGTCAGGATCTGAAATTGCACGGAAAGGTAAAGAGGAGTCAAAGAAAGACCTTGCAAGAAGGAACAGCACTCAGAATTTTGGTGTTATTTCCTTTTTTCCCACATCTCACAGACACTGGGCTTTCTTGTTTTTCATAGTCTTGAGTCAGCCTCTCAGCACAAAGAAAAACACTGCATTTTCATAGACTAAAGCTAGCCTTTGTTCTAATTATTCCCAGAAAAATTACCTAGCAGAAAATTATATACAAGGAATTGCAAAGAAAAAATGGGGTGATTGGGTCTTTCCCTTATTATACTATTTTTAAGACTAAAGACAATGAAAATAAAGTGCAAACTTCTGTCTTTTTTTCTTTGAACAGCTCTGCTGATCCTGTGTGTTGAAGCAGAAATGTACAATTTGGCAGTGGGTTGCTTTTATATCAGACATGTTTTTTTCATCTCCCTCATGAAAAACCGGCTGTGTCTTAGACCTACTGAATAGCTCAAGATGATGGCAATTCAAACAAGGCGCTTCAGATAATTGATATGTACAATTCCAAGAACAATAAGTAAACAAAATTTGTGCTCCATCCAAATTTGTGAGTACAATCAGATTATGTAAGTGAATGCTATTGAGTGATAGGGCTCTGCACAGCTGCACAGACTGAGAGGGTGACTGAGATCTAAGCAATGGCACACAGCACTGTCTTATTGCTATACCATGAGGCACAGCAGAAAACAACTATGGCGCAGGAAAAATTCTGATGACAAGCTTATCAGAAAACACAAAAATTTTTAGAACGTAGTTCCATAAGCAGAGATGGTAATGAAAGGATGGTGTGAATGAAATAAAGATCAAATTCAGTTATGCAAATGATCATTAGATCCTCTGTAAGAGGTCATTATTCTAAGCATTATTTTGTTTTCTGGAGATTTTTATACAATTCACTCATTTGATACAGGTAAACTTCTGGAAAACCAAAAGACAACTTATTATTCCTAAGGAGTAAAATTTTTGTCTGTTTTGGGAAGTTTTGCCTGCTTTGTGAATCCCAACAGTCACTGTTTTGTATTTTGATGTTTGCTTTTTGATATTTTTTTTTGGTGTGAAATACTAACTTCAGCCCAGATTTCTTTTAAAAAGTTCAGAATACTCAAAATAAAGAATAACCTTCCCAAATGGTTCATATACTTCAGCAAACCCTAAGGCAAACCTGTCCTCATCACAAGATAGCAATGCAATATCTCTTTGATCTGGCTCACATTACAGAAGTATTGTTTTTTTGTGGTTTTTTTTCCCCACAGTTCTATTTGTAACCCATTTTATATGTCAACACAATAGAAGTTGTTTTAAAAATTGGTTTTGGTTAGGCATAAAACAGCACTTGCACTGTAGTAGTTGTTCACATTTTTCAAAATGCTTTGACATGAAAAAATGATTGTTATTATTTTTTCATCTAATAAATTGATCCTAAAATGTTAGCTACAATATATCTAGTGCAAAAAACGTGGTTATTAAAAAGGCTAGAAGGTGTTTTATTAGAGGCAAAGGTGCATTTCAGGGACAGCTTATTTTAGTGTGAAAAGACAGTTGTGTATTGTATTGTCTCTTGTCTACAGTGAAGTGTTACTGATTTTTCCTTTTGTGATACTAATCTCATAGCAATTAAGAAATAACTACAGTACAAAGAAAAAGGCTTTCTAAAATTCAGCTTAGAAATATTAAACATTCAATGTATAAAACCAAGGACGAGATAATCTTTGAGGTCCCTTCCAACCTGGTATTCTATGACAATAGGTTATATTTTGAAATTCAACTTTAAAAAATGCTTTTAAAGACAGCCATTGCCTCCAAGAGGGTTCTTCTGTAAGCAAAGGTGGGTCTACTCCCCACAGCTCTGTGTAGCTTAGAGTGCCTGAACTTGTTTGATATCCTGAGGCAAGTCAGTGGCATTATCGCAGAAGCCAAGTTAGCTAAATTAGCATGAAAATCTGGCTCAGCTATACTGCACCATGCTACAGACCCAAGCTAAAATACTGTCAAAGGATTCAAAACAGGTCTTTGTTCAGTGATTAATTTGACCACAAACAAGATCCAGGAAGAAAGGGAGACATATGACACATAACAAGTACCTTTACCATTTTTACGTCAACAAACATTTGTTTGCAGACCAACAATGGGCTGAAGTGGAGTGTATTTAAAAACTGAATGCATGGCCAAGACAAATCTGCCTGGCTGTGAGCAGAAGAGAAAAAATGACAATGCTATCTTGCGTCCTGCCTTGATGCCCAGCTTAAACATGTTTGTTCCCTTTTGCAGAAGACTGTAGAAGACAGTATTATACAGGTGAATAAGGACAACATGACATCAGCCTAGCAAGCCTTGTGGAGTAATTGAAAGAAAGTCCTGGGAGTAGTAGCTTTGTGTTTTGGGAATAGATGCTCATTGTTCCTTTTTGTCTTTTGCTCATGTCTACATACAAATGTAGGCTATGAGGTTCAGGCAGAGGCAATTTGGGAGAAGTTCTGAGAGCCTAAAACTTCTGGACCCAATCCCCACTGATTTATTTTGAAAATACTGTCATACAGAACTGAAGGTTCAATAGGGCCCTTGACCCAGGGCAGTGAGATGGGATCACAGTCTGGACTAATCAGAGGTGGGGAGGAGTGTTACAAGAGCTTTTCCTGCTGGGTACAATAGGATGGACCTGCTCTCTGAAGGGTTTGTAAGCATCTACAGTGTGGTTGCAGCAAACTTCTGATTGGAACGTCTTTCCCAAGGCAGCCCTCAAGAGCTATCTTGCGGAATAGAGATGTGAACAGCATGCTGCAACTCTCCATCTTGTCCTTTGAAAATAAACCTGAGACAGAGTGCCTGCTGCATTGGATTTATTTAGCCAGTTCCAGTAGCTGAGTTTTCTGCTGTTCTGTTTTGACTGCAAACAGTTCTTGCTGAATAACAGATTAAAGAAAAAAAACAAGGTTTGGTTCCACTTTCCTTTTCACCTTTCACAACCTCACTGCTCCATTTTCCTTCTCATTTAGGGGCACCACTGATGTCTGGAACACCTTGATAAAGCCTCAGAAATGGAAGTAATGGATTTGCTGCTTTGGTTTTCTGCATTGTCTGTTCCTCACTTGTCAATTAAACAGACTACAGAACTTAAACCCACATAGAATGACACTAAAAAACAGATTGGGGGACAAGCAGAATAGCTTTTCAACAGATAAACTTTTCAAGGAAGAAAAGCAACTTGCACAAATTGTTTAACCTATTGTTGTGCTCCTGTTCATTTGCACTGGTTTTATACTTAGTCCATATCTCTACTACCAAAATGAGGGCTTATGTTTCAGCCTGCCATCTCCGTTAGATGTCAGACCAGAAACTCAGCTGTTAGCATCACTCTCTTACAAGATGACTGGAGGTTGGCTGAGAGCACATCCTTTAGAAACTATATAGAAATACTCCCTGTGCAACACTCTACCCTATGGTAAGAACAAAGAGATAAACAGATGAAAAAAAAAAATAGTTTTAGTCTTAAAAAGGAGGACTGACATTTCCATAAAATAAAGCTTTGTGAAACTGAACACGCATATAGTATAAAGATAGAAGTACATAAATTAAAACCATAGATTTAGCATAGTAGCTATAAGCAGGTAACTCCAAAGAATATTTATTGGTGTTTCTCATATTAACTCTGTACATAGCACAATTTAAAAGGTTTACCCCACAAGCAATATGTTTTTCATCATTTCTTGCTAGGTAGAACTTTAACATCCTTGTTACTTTCCTGGAAGACAGCAGTAGAGTGATGTAGCAGGACTTCTTCATGTAAGGTACCAGGAGGACTTTCTATTTTAAGTTCTTTGAACAATTCCCTCTTCTGCTGATCACAGAAGTTCATCTTCCTTCCTGCTGTTTTGGCACTCATACTTTGCCTACCATTTCATGTTCCCACTAGACATGCCACTGAGCTGTGTAGGAGTTGTTTTGCCGTTGAATAAGTTAGGGGACGTTCTGTCACTCATGTTCCTTACTGTTTTCCCTGCATTGTTTGGCTGCCCAAACTCAAGTTCTCCAAATTATTTCCAGCAGTTTCTAGTTAAAAAACACTGTGGTTTAAATTGCTATTTGTTGCCAGTATGATACAGTTTTATCCTCCTTCTGTTTGAATATGTTTGCAGCGCCAGCGCTTGTAACTGTTTGCCCATTCTCCCTACTGCATGTTCATGCTCATTCAGGACCATATTAAATTAAAGCAGTAAAGGGATACAGAGTGTATCAGCTTTGTATGAGAAGAGGGATTTCACTTGCAGATACATTTTTGGATAGATGTCCGAGGGTGAAACTTCAGGTATCTGTGTGACTTCTAACTCCAGATGTTCAAGTCTCCCTTTTATCAATCCTTTCTCTCTGGAGTGTCTCGCCTTCTTACCAAGCTATTCCAGAACCCCGTATCTCCCCAGAGCCTCCCAGCTCACCCAGAGCTCTTCAGACTTCCTTTCCCTATTTCATTGTCTTTCTGGTGGAATTGACCTGCTCTGTCAAAAAACCTGCCCTACATCACTTTGTCAGCTCTGATATTCATCATCTGACACAACCACTAGGCCCATTTTATGTCCTAGCTCACCCTCTAACTTAGTCTGAAATATGTCTGCTGTAATGCTCTCTTACAGCTTTCCTTTTTCCACTTGCTGCTTTGCCCATACACAGTTGATGGATTTTCAGTTTCACAAACAAACTCACACTTTTCAGTTAGCTGCTTGTATGGATTGCCAGCTGCCAGCTCTGCTGCTCCGGTCCTGTCTTCCCTACCAAGTCTTCCTGTAGGCAGCCAAAAGCCCACAATCAACATTTATCACAGTGTTGATTAGGACTCTAAAGGCAAAAATAAAGACACAGAAAATACATTTCTGAAGGGGTATGATGTATAGAAGAAGAATGACATTCACCCTTTATCACTCCACTTAAAACATCATGAGCCTTGGTAGCTGCAGCCAAAGCAATGAAACTAACCCAGCTTTCAGTTCAAAGCTCTTGACCAAAGGACTTTCTGCATGTTACGAAAGCACAGTGAGAGATTTACAGTGAAGTATATCACAGCACGATGTGGTGCAGTGCTTATTGAAACACTTGGGCCTTCCTCTCACAGTCTCACTAACTGAGAATTAATCAGCCACCAGATCCAATTCCAACTGTTCCAGTTACTCATCCAGTAGCCTCAGAGGTGTCCCAATTAAACACAATGCAAAGACTGTGCAATATGTGCATAAACTTGGCTCCTATTGAGACCTCTTGATTAAAAAGATCATTATTTCACACATCTGCTAATTAGCACTGACAGTACCTCTGATTTCAGAAGAATTTGATTGCTTCCAGCATGTTACTACACTGGCGACTGGTGCTGTCCTATATACACCTTCAAGTGTTGGTCTCGAGAACTATGCTGTAAAATGACCTTACATCACCTCCAGTAGTTTTACTAGGAAAGATTTTCATGTATAAATATTCAACATAGCTAGAAGCTGTCATGTCAAAGGAACATAACTATATAACTGCAGGTAGCACATATTTTGTTTCTGCAGTTTACATGATTTTCATTTCCTAATTGCCCTGGTTCTGTATATCCTGCTGCATGTCCTATTGCAAGATAATCACAAAGAGCATCGTGTAAAAGAAGACAACCAATATAACATTAAAACCAAAATTCAAATTGATAATTTACAATGTTCCTTTAAGCAAAATGTGCAAGCTACTTCACCATTACACAAAATGAAGAGAAACCACTAAGATCTATTGCTTGTGATGGCCATACTTAGACTCTGCTAAATTGAAAAATAGTCAAATGGCACAGACTACATCTGTCTGTAGGATTTTATTAATAATATAAACAGAACAAATTAACACTGATAAGTGTCCTGAATTGCAGACCCATTACTTAATCATGGGGTTTAATACGCTTAAAAAAAAAAAAAAAGAAACAAGAAAAAAATCCACTTCATTTCAGGTATAAAGAGTGCCACTGTCTTATATACAGAATTCAGGAAGTAGGGCACAGCAAACTATTTGTATTTTGAAGTCAACACAGAGCATGCAGTGATGCCAAATATTATGTATTAAAGTATGTATCCTGCTGGAAATATTTAAAACATTGTTTGAAGAACTGTTACAAATGTAAAATCTATGACACAGCCATCTAATTCAATGGATTTTCACCTTGTGCAGTTTTCCAGGTACAGAACGTGCATATAACTTCTGCCTCAAAGTGAAAACTATGCACATAGCATGGTTTAATTTTTCCCCTGCCTTTGGGTGCAGGTGAACAAAACTAGCTGAACTGTAGTTGTACTCAGTGCAATAATTCAGCATTCTTGCAATGTAATTCCCCTTTTGCTAACATTGTCTTTAAAAGGCTGAGCTGCATGTCAGCTTCACCAAGCACCTTTGGGGGTAACATTTTACCTGGCCTGGCCTGGCAGCAAGCAGCGCCAGTTTCTTACATTGTATCTCAGCAAACCCATTCACAGCAGGAAGCTCTGCTGTTATGCCAGAGTTTCACCCACTGTATGTAAAAAACTGGTTGATAAGGCATACTAGACTGTTCCAGTATACAATACTAAATATACACAATTACTATGAACCTATGAACTATTTAGTGCATCTAAATAACTGAGAGAGTTCTTTATGAGAATCACTTTTATCCTTGCTGTAACTCAAAGCTGTGATTGCCTGACAGCTTTCTGTTTTTACACATCTGTGCTTTGAAACACATGTTTGAAATTGCACCATTTCTTGTAACTGCATCTTGCTTGAAAATGAACTTCAAAGACCAAATCTTAACACCAGGGTGTTCCTCCCATTTGCTAGTTGTCTTTTGTTCTGTAAGTACCTGAGATAATTTTCCGCATAACTACCAAGCATTTTGAAGGGATGAAGATGAGATTTTCCTTAATATTTTTAATCATGGGTTAGTTTCTTTCTCAAACATAATGAGCTCTCAGAGTACAAAGGAGATTCCAATGTGTTTTTTGCAGAATTACATGGCCTTTTTTTTTCTTGAAGTTTATGATAAATCAATTAGGTATACAGTACCAGTAACTGGATATGGAATGCATTCATTAGCAGCCAAACAAAATGTGACAATCTTCAGCCTCCAGTTATTCGCTTTAAAGTCTGATGGCTGCACAATCTATGCTGCAATCATTTTGTGAACAGTGTGCTATTTACATGGCAAAAAATCTTAGTATTTTATCTCATATTTCGTGGACTTCAAATAATATGGTTTTCCTCGTACTCTGACCTGGGAATAGTGGAATATTTCCAATTTTGTGCAAGTCCAGAGGGGATGCAGAATCCCTGTGACTCAGATTCAGATTAAATGTGATTCCAGAAGAAAGCTGCAGCAACTAATCAGCTCTCTATCTCCTTCCAGTGACAGTAAAAAAAGTCAAGAGGATTAGCCCAGAAGTACATGCCTTCACTGCAAACATCCATAGTTAGATAATATGATACCTATTTGACTAGAAAGGAAAGAAAGACAGATAACTAAAGCTAAGAAAGCACTGATGTGACTTATACCAGAATTATGCAAAATTAATCAGGTGAGCATAATAAAGAAGAGACTTAAATGTGGTAAAGGATGCAGGGAGGAATAGTATGAGGACTTGAGAAAGTGGTTTGAAGTGGAATGCATTACTATATGTGATACCAGTTCAAAGTGGATGTTCCTATAGTCTAGTTCCCAACAGAACTGGAAAACTCACCATGAGAGTGGGTCCCTTTTCTGAAAGCATTCTTGAATTCATGGAGATGGTGAAAGGGCTTTAATGTGTTCCTTAGTAATCAGTAGGATCTGTCTTCTCCCTACAGTGGTATATAGATCTTGAAGTCTAATTATATTTTGCAAAGGAAAATGTATCTAACCTGTAAAAGGATAGGGGAGTATTCTACTAGTCCCATGATACAGCGGCATTAGCATCACAGCTGGTGCAGAACTGCACCAAAAAGTAGTTAACACTGTTCTCATAACTGATTTTTCAACTGAGCAAGTGAAATAAAAAACTTCAAAAGCTTCATTCTAAACCTCATGTTGCTTATTTGAGGAAAACCAACCAAAACTATTTTGTTTCATTTACACTTTTGTATAAGGACCATTTCAGGAATAAGCATGGGGCAAAATAATCTAAATTATTCATACCAGTCACGAAACTTTTGAAGGAAATGCTATCTTTTGCAGTTAGCTATCATTCGAGGCTGAGGAGATTTAAACACAAGATTTACTGCCTGAATGAATGCCCTAACCACTATGCAACTGGACAGAAACAGATGGCAGCCAGTCGGTCTCAGGTGTTACTTTTTTTCTGATTTGTATTAAATACTGACTTTGCCTCTGATATAGATCAAAAGAATGGTGGTAGTTTGGAAGATCAGCCACTCAAAAAGGAGACAAAACACCTAAGTACTCTAGGGGATGTTTAATTGTGTTTACTAAATAAAACAGCTCAAATAAGAGGCAGTGAGAAACCACCTATTTCCTCAGGTATTAACACTGGAATACTTGTAGTTTAGCTGTTGTTCCCTGGAGAGGAAATATAGGCAGGATTTAGACCTTGAACTGAATCCTGAATTACATTTTCTATGGCACAAAAGGAAGACAAGAACTTCTCCATCATTTTTGTATTTCTAGCCCAGAAAATACATTCCAGCTTACATAGCAAATGCACTTTGGATCATGGTTTTAGGGTAACTAGACATCAAAGCATAGATTTTGCCATGAGCTTAGTTTTCATTGAAAAGAAAAAAGGCTCAGCTTTAGTGATAAGAATGATAAAATTACATGAGGGTTAAAATAACATTAAACAAAGGACTTGTAAAATATCAGTGACTAACTTACTGAGCTGGAAAGGTGTGGGAATTTATTATTACTAACTGTAGATTTTTTGAGGTTGTTTTAAGAACCTGCCTTATTTGAAAAATGTTTAACTATTTTCATGCAGCTATCTAAAGAATATATCAGATTCAGCAATAATAATTTGAAGGTCTGATGACTATTAAGGCATACTGTGGCCGGATTTTGATCTCTCATGCCATTTGGCATGGAAATGGAAAATACAATTTAATTAAAACAAATGTGTAATATTAAGCCTGAGGTCAATAAAGCTAATAGACAGTATATACTTAACAGCATAACTATGGAGAACATTAACCACTAAACGGATTTAAAGTTATGCTATTAATAATCTTTATGCCATAGTCTCAGCTCATCAATCATGGAAAAGCAATTCATAGGGGTACTAGGAAATCAGAGTATCTTTAGCTTCTTTCCTTAGTAACAAAAATGATCTTCTGGATCATTGTAACCTAAATGATGTAGTGATGTAGTAACTTAAAATGAAGCTAGTTATTCATTTAATATAGGGCCAGAAAATCACTAACAAAACTTGGAGAGGAAGGATTAGTGCAAAGACTATAAAGCAGATCAGACCTAGCTCTTGATAACTGGAAGAAGAATAAGAACTCAAGTCCTTTCTTGTCAGACAGATGCACCCTTGCTAATTTACAAGGTCATGTCCACCCTTGCTACAGCTCAGTGAATACTGATTGAATGAACAGTTTATGTAATATTTGATGACAATTCAACAACTTGACTGAGAATGACCTGCTACACATTTCTCATGGATTGCAGTATTTCTTTCAGTGATGGCTGACAGGATATTAAACCTATAATTCATAGAGATGAAGTCCTTAAATCTGTTTTCTACATCCTACATTAATGCTATCAACACTGAACTCTGATGGTTACAACACTGCCGACCTTCCTCAGTTTTTGGGGAAGAGCTGAGGTCTAGATGAAACAGGTGTTTCCATTCAGCACAGAGACATCTAATTACTTCTGTGCTCATCTCTGCAGCATTTGCACTGGGGAGTCTGGGCAGCATCTTGCTGTTTGGTAGCTCCTATGACTTTCACTCTAGTAAATGCAGGCCAGAGAGCATACAGATAACGAAATTTACAAAGACATGCTGTGTCCATCTATTTTCTCTGGAAGTAGTTTCCAGAGCATCAGGTACACCAGTACTCCTCAACACACAAGCCAGTGAGCAGAATAGTTATGGCTCTTTCAGTAAAACTCTTTGAAAGAATCTTCTCTGACTTGCTGAGGCTAAATTGGATTCAAATGTATTTCTTCTTTATCCCATTTGTTCTTCTCCAACTAAAAAATCTATCAGTGCCATCTGTGCCTGTCTTTCCTTATCCCTCCTGTTCTTCCCTGAGTTCTGCACCCAAAAAAAAAAAAAGAGAAAGTAGTTCTGTTCTCTTTTGAAGTGCCAAACCACTAGTTAAGACATCTGCAGAGCAAGTTAGCCTGCTATTTCTCGAGCTGACCTTTGCTCTTTACATCAAATTCCTCTACTGTTTTCCACCAGTACTTGTCATTCTTTATATAAAAATAGAAGCCTCAGTTCACAAAAGATACTGGAGAGGAAGTCCTTGAAACTGTGTGGTGTCCTGCTGTTCACTACCAGTACACGCTTACGACCAAGGGCATGTCTACACTCCAGCATTTGCAGATGTTAGGTGTGTCAAGTCTGATTGGATGAATGATCTTCTTAGCGCTGTGACAGGAGAAGGCTGGAGCTTGAGTGACTTCTTCGAATGTGGAGATGTGCTGACACACATTCTCTGGTTTGAGAAATAAAGTAGCAGAGGTGTCTGATTCAGAAGATCTAGGCATCACACCTTTTATTCTTGTCTTTGTCCTGGAAAATGAGCAGATTCTAATTGCAGCCTGAGTAGCAGAATGAAAAATAAACCATTTTTTATGACATATGCTGTCCAGCATCAATATTGGAAAACACCTGGGTGGAAACATACAAACCTTGCCTAACACTGGTTTTGCTTTCAAAAAGGCCTTTAAATTGCCATTTTGTCTTGAACAGAAAAAAAATTAGTAATGCTTTCCAGACAACTACCCACAAGTGGCTGCAGGTACTGTGGCTGGATATGCTATTGGTCTGTATTCAAAGCACCTAGTGTGGCTGAGAGACAGGAAAATTGGATTTAGGGTCATCTTTGTGTAGTTTGTCCAAGAAAATTTCTTCTTGCTGCAGGAAGAATTTTTTCTAGAGAAGTAGGAGCATTCAGGAGGCAAGGATATCTTCCCTCACCATCTGTTCAGACTTGATCCATGTGGCCTTTTGGCAGACATCTTCAGGAAAAAAGGTTTCGAAAGTGCTTATCTGACTTTTCTGGAACAATCAAATAAATACTGATAAAATAATGTATGCTTTTGAGCATATGATAATAAGGATCACTAAAATTTCCCAGCAAAACACAGAGTGCCTTGGACTTGCCTCCTGCTTTTCCCACCATTAAAGACCAGTGTGCTTTACCTTTTAATGCACAAAACCCACAAGAAAACAAATCAGTAGTGACATCAAGACATTTATACTTAGAGCCTTAGTTATTAATTTTAATAAACATGAGATTTATGCTGATTGCTTTTATCTTATTCATGAATATAATTTTAGTTTAATCTGCTGTCTTTAACAAAGACAAATGTATCTCCATTAGTTCTTGGACTGGCTGTGCTACAATCATGGAGGTGAAATAACTGCAAATGAAATCTCAGCTCACATACTCTGCATCAGTTAAACTCATATGCTAGCAGTTTGAGCACTAACTTAAAGATACCGTTTCTGCAATATCTTTTCTGCATGCTGTGTGTTCAGAAAGGTTATTGTTGAGGGCTTTTGCAAATAACTTCTAGATTTCTTTACTGTCATCAATAAATCAGTAATATTTACCAAAATGTGACCAGTAAAAGACTCAGTTATAGAGCTATTCAAATTTTGTTTGTACATTATGTATCCAAGAACATGAGATGCTACGCAGAAGTTATAACTTCTGGTAGTCAGTCAGGACAGTGAAACCCTTTTTATGTTCAGATTAATTATGAGAAAGTCATCATGGTAATATGTGTAATGTGTTACACTGAAAAATAAAGATTAGTCCTGTAATTGATAAACTGTTTTCAAACTTAGTTTGGATTAATCTCTTTCCTCTGTAACAGATGTGCTGTGTCATGTGAGCACAGTGATATTGATAGGTCCTTTATATGGTCCTTTCAGAACAGTGGATTATTCATCTTGCTAAATTGTATCTGTTATAGTAAAAGACATACAGTAACTCAGTATTATCTGTGTTAAAAAAAAAATATATTAGAAGGATCATGCAGTCAGTTTCACAACAGAAAAATTCAAAATATGGCAATTCCTTTACAATGAGAACAACATCAAAGGGAGGAATTAGGTTCCAACAATGATGTATTTATCCTAAAAAACTAATGAGCAGGGTCTGAAGAATTTCAGTATTTCCAGGAATAGACACATTTTGAATACATCCCAATATGGTGAGAAAGACCAACTGCCTGATGAGAAAAAGGAGTTGCAGATGTTCAAGGTCTGTCTGGATTTGATGCAACCAACATCCATAACCTTCACACGCTTCAAAGCATAACAGGCATCATCTTGCTTCTGGTCTTATTCTCTCTGGAGTAGCTTCTTTCTCTTTAATAGGGTAACCCTTCACTCCTGGAATGGACCAGGTGGAGGTCGATACATGACACAATCACCTTTGCCATGTTTACTTTCCCTCCATATTCCTCTTGTTCTTCCAAGATACTCTTACCATCTTTCCTGATGTTGTTCTCTCCTCTTTCATCCACATCCATAAGAATGGGAACCAGGTTCTTTTAAATGAGTGAAGCTAAGACTGTGAAGGAGTCTCATTTCACAATCAAGTAAACAGAGAGAAATCCATATATGAAGGTATGAAACAGTAAATAGTGAAAGCTGAGCAGGTCAGTGTGCTTTGAAGTCTGCAGTTTCAGGAAGGTGCAAAAGTGAAGAAAATTATACATTCCACAGCACATTCAAGATGCACTTTTGAAGTCTGTGAGAAAACAAGTTCTTTGGAGAGAGAACCCAACGTCTCAAACCAAACAGCTCATTCTTCTAGCAATTCTTAAACAGAAAATAATATTCTTGTCTCTGCCTCAGCCTTGAAACAGAATTCAGGAATCTTGAGAATTCACCTCATCCAAACCACACACTCTCATCCAGCTAAACAGGTTTCAGTGAACTGCAGATGAAGGAAGAGTATCTGTAAGTCATTAGAGTGCCTGGACATCCTCAGTGCTTTATGGCTTCTTAGCGCTATAGATAACGTCAAAACAGCTAATTTACAATGAATAAAAACAATGTTATCCAGGATGTAACTCCAGAGAATCATAGAATCCTGAATCATAGAATGATTTGGTTTGGAAAGGACCTTAAAAATCACCTAGTTAAAACTCCCCTACCATGGGCAGGGACGCCTTCCACTAGATCAGGTTGCTCAAAGCCCCATCCAACCTGGCCTTGAACACTTCCAGCGATGGGGCATCCACAATTTCTCCAGGCAACCTGCTCTAGTGTCCTCACAATAAAGAACTTCTTCCTAATATCTAATCTAAATCTTCTCTTTTTCAGCTTAAAGCCGTTCCCCTTTTCCTATCACTTCATGCCATTGTAAAAAACTCATCTCCAGATACATTGTAGGTCCCCTTTAGGTATTGGAAGAATGCTACAAGGTCTCCCTGGAGCCTTCTCTTCTCCAGGCTCAACAAGCTCAACTCTCTCAGCCTGTCTTCATAGGAGAAGTGCTCCAGCCCTCTGATCATCTTCGTTGCCCTCCTCTGGACTTGCTTAAATAGGTCCATGTACCTCTTGTGTTGGGGATCCCAGTGCTGGACGCAGTACTCCAAGTGGTGTCTCACCAGAGCAGAGTAGATGGGCAGGACCACCTTGCTCAACCTGCTGGTCATGCTCTTTTTGATGCAGCCCAGCACACATTTGGCTTTCTGGGCTGCGAGTGCACATGCCAGCTCATGACTAAAAGCTTAAGCTTTTTGTCAACCAAAACCCTGAAGTCTTTCTCCTCAGAGCTGCTCTTAATCCATTCGCCACCCAGACTGTATTTGTGCTTGGGATTGCCCTGACCCAGGTGCAGGACCTTGCACTTGGCCTTGCTGAACTCCATGAGGTTTGCATAGGCCCACCTATTGAGCTTGCCAAAACCCCTCTGGATGCCCTCTCTTCCCTTTTGCATGTCAACTGCACCACACAGCTACATGTCATTGGCAAACTTGCCAATGGTACACTCAATCCTACTGTCCATTTTGCTGACAGAGATGTTGAACAGTGACAGTCCCAATACTGACCCCTGAGGAACACCGTTCATCACTGATCTCCACTGGGACATGCCAGTGAGCGGGCACTGGAGTTGAACTGAAGTAACAATGTACAATTTCCTACACATACCTACAATTCACCTCATGCCAATGGCATATTTCTGATCAGATAGAGGTATAGTACATATGCCCTTTCTGTTTTCATTTGTGTTTTATCTCCCTCAAAAGTCCTGTTACAGCAATGAGTAAAAGTTATGGTATGGGACATTAATATTAACATTGAGATTACTGCCAGTTTAGTAGAGACAAACAAGACTACCTCCTGCCCTTGCAGATGTCAGGACTGAAATGCCAGCACTGCGCTTTCAGTTCCACTCCCTCTAGCACTAAACTTACTGTGTTCTCAGAGGAAAACATACCCAAGAAAAAACAAAAGTTATGTGTTTATAAATGAAATAGCAATATGTTCTCACTTCTTTCTGTAAAGATCTTCTTTGAACTGAACACAAATTGACTGACTCGAGATGATGCCATCATTTTGGTTTGTACTTAAAGGACTATGGAGGCATAGCAGTTCTAGCACTTGGCAGCATTTTTCATGGGATAAACTTAGTTAGGGTTTCTCAAATCCTGCTTTCCTCTCAGCAGCCTGGGGTGACAGCCTCCCTGGCTCAGAAACAGTCTCTGCATCTCTCTGGGCACTCAGAGCTGAGAGACAGCCATCAGGGAGCCTGGCAGCATCCTTATGCTCTTCAGAAACGAGAGCACCATCAAAGCAAGGCCAGACCCAGTCACCATTTTCCGATGGAAAACATTTTTACCTGCTCATTCAGATGGAAACATTTTAATCTGCTCCACTAGATACAGCAGTTTTTATATAGTAGCCCTTTAACATTAGGTTTCTTTCCAAGCTTCAGAACAAGGTGCCTGGAGCAGTGAGACTGTGCAGTTCTGTCAGCATTTGCAGAAAGCAAGGAGGTTGCCTGCAGAAATACAGATTCTTTAATTTGCTTAGCCTGTGTTGGGTGACAAAATGCAAAAACCCAACCAATCCTAATACCGACATTAATTTATTCCTCTGACTTTGATCGTTTTGTGACTGAAAAGCAGAAAGTCATTTGCTCAGGTCTGAGAGACTGAATTAACATTGTTATGGAAAAACTGATATGATTCAGACAGGGCCTGATCCTGGAAGAGTTTAAACACCCTGGGTTGCTACTGACCTCCAATGGGAGCCAGGAGGTTTAACAGGTTCATTTTTCCACAGAGTTTCTCTCTATAAGCATTAAAATGTACTCCCTTTAAATTCTGGCCATGATACCCTAGACAAAAGGAAGACAGACAGCAGAATTGTTTAAATTGGAGTTTCATGTTTGGCTGAAAATAAAAGGATTCTGCCTTTAAAAAAATCTGTCAAAGTTGTTATCCCCGTCCCCTCTGCTAACACATCCTGAGCTTTCTCTTTTAGCCTGGCAATAATTTAACAAACTGATAACAGCAAGAGGAGATGAAAAAAAAAAAAAGGAAAAAAAGTAGACCAAAGCCACTTTCAAAACCGTCCTTTTGAGCACTGAAACAAGCTGCCTGGTGAATTCACCAGATAGAGTGCCAAGGGGCCTTCATGTTTGTTTATTTTTTACACATTGGCTACAGAACATTGGACCAGGTCCTGGGTTTGGCTGTACTGTATTGCTCAGTACAGTGTAGGAGGTGTTCATCTGCAACCACATCTAATAATCCAGGGCCTCTTTTTTTTCATAAAACAAAAAGAACTTTACTCTTCTTTGGTTGTCTTCTGTACCTTCTACAACTTTATTATTTGTACTTTTCCACATAATGTTTTTTGTCCTTATATGTGTTTTCAGCAGAGTCAGACTTGCCTAACTGCTCATCCCATCCAATATTACTATTACATTTCTGTATTTTTGCACTTGGAAAACATCATATCACTTAACCACTGAATATCTCAAGTAGGAAGGGATCTATAAGGATCATTGAATCCAACCCCATCCTGTTGCAATCACTGGAGAGAGATCAGCACCTCCTTCTCTGCAGCCCTCCTTGAGGAAGCTGCAGATTACCATGAGGTCACACCTCATATTTGGTGTTCCTCTTTACTTTATAAATATTCTTTATATTTATTTTTATTTAGTCTATGACAGCATCTCTTTCCATTTAAAACGTCTTAAGAAGCTCTTCATCCCTGTTTATTTCCTATAGTGAGGGTATTTTTTCCAGAAGTCCCACTAAACATGTCCTCTGTTTTTCAGCAGTGACTAAATAGCTATCTGATATTGAGACAATGCCATCAGCTGCGTAAAGCACCTCTTAGTTGCAGATCACTAGTTCACTGACTCTGTTTACAACCTAAACAGTTCCTTTGCCACTAACCCTTTTTCTCTGGAGTGTGTGGCAATTAATTCCATACCTAGTTGTCAGAAAAGCAGTTCTTTAGTTCTGCGCTATGCTGAACTTTGCATTTCCAGATCACATATCTTATCCTCCAGAGTGATCATCAATATACACTTCATATATCTCAAATCTCTCTAGCCATTATAACACTGCAAAGGTAAGTTACAGTACAGGTTTATCACTCACATTAAGCACACAGATTCCCAGCACCCTTTCTCTTCCAGCACAGGCTCTGTGTAATGTAAATACTAATAATGAACATTTGTGAGAAATCATATGTGTATAGATACAGACCCTCACTGTCCCAGACCCTCATAGCACTATCAGACAGGGCTGCATTTATAATAATGTTTTAAAGCACTTGTCCAAAACATTTGAATCAATGGACATTGTCAATCATCATGTCTTGCAGACCACCGTGAAATTAAACTCTAAATGTTGTTTAGAGTTGTTGGTGAGGCCACCAAGCCAACCTTCACTCAGAGCAGAACCTTTACATCTGTTGCTGCTTTGTATGAATCCTGCAGGCCATCGACCATGTCTTGTGGACTACAGACATTTTACAGAAACAGGCTTAAAGAGCTGCAGCTCTTCCTATTAGCACTCATGAGACACTGGGTCATGAGGAAATTAATAGATATGATCTCTCAACTACAGTCTGGAAAACTCTACATTACCTGAAAAAGAGATATAATTGGACACTTTTGTTAAAAAAAACTTTTCACATAGCAATCCATTAATACATAAACTAGAATAAAATAAAACTGTAAAAAAGGTTAACATGATCTAAAAACTCAAAAGCTTAGTATAGGATTCCTGTACATTGCATCTCTTACATGACTTTACTATCTTACTGTTCTTGCTTTTATAAGGAGGAAGGTAACCAAAACATTGCTACCAAGGTAGCAATGCACCTGTGGTGAAACAGGGGTCAGCTTATCAATACCACCAACTGCAATGGAGACTTTATGTTCTAAGATTTACCAGTTTAACTAAAAGCTTAGGCCAAAGTCACTCTGCTTGTATTGCCAGGTTTCAATAAACGGGTTTTAGAACCATATCCTTAGAGAAACCTGCATAACTGAGAAGAGATAAGGCTAGCAGTAAGTGCTGCCATTAGTGAAAACCCAGTAGAGAGTCAGAACTACTTCTAGGTCTAACAAGAAACCCCTCTATTAGTTCTTCATGATTCTTCTGCTTTTTTGAATACAGTAACAGAATGGGCTGTACTTGTCTTCCATCCAGCATTATGAAACTAACAGCAAGCCTTGTAACTTGCAGGTTTATAAACTCCACACTTCACCTCTGGACATATACTTTTATTGTACTACCTAATTCATTCACCCATTACTTATCAGACTAAAATCAATTGTGCCACTTTAAAGCTATTTGTTATAGGAGGTGCTTTAGTATCAGGCTGCTGAAGGAAACAGCACAACCCTTGGTTTAGTGACAAATACATGGAAAAATCAGTTCAACAACTAATTTGTCTAAGTTCTTGCACTGAGTCTTTCCAGATCACAGAATTTCTTTATGACAAATGCAGAATTTCAGCTGCCTGCATATCTGCTTATGCTACAAAACCCTATAAAAATATCATGTAAAGAAACACAGCACACAGAGAAAAACACTGAATTCCACAAATAGAATTGTATTGAAGAGTTACCTACCTCTCAAAACCTTCTAGGGTTTCTGAATTTCTCCTCTCAAAAGAAAATGAAATGAGTAATAACCCCATTTTCAGGAATCAAAGATGGCCAACAAGAAGCTGGGCAAGACCTGAGACAAGTTTTAAAAAAGTGCTGGAGGAGGCTTCCAGAAAGGAACGAAAGCACTATGCAACGTTTTACCAGAAAGGCCTGGCTGATAGCCTGCAGATGAAATCAATGCCTTTGCTGTTGAAGCAGCATTGTAAAGTATCCTGACAGATTGACAAATGCAGCTGCAGCACCAATCTGGGATGGAAGAAAGGGCCAAAAATACAAATTGTCTGTTCAGGAACAAAAGTTACAAAGAGCACTGCAAAGCTGTGCTGGAAGATTTCAAGAGCACCCAAACCAAACTCAAGGTCTTGAATCTTTTCTTTGAAGTACATTTTGGTCTAGGCCCAGGTTATCTAAAATACCTACTGAAATTTTAAAGTCCCAGTAGTGCCTTCTACAAGTGGAGAATTTCCTCTCAGGAAAACATTGTTGTCTCAGGCTGGTCCAGTCTGAGGAGTGAACCCTCCCATGAACTGGGAACTTAGAACATCATTGACATCCTCACTTTCTGATCTGAGGTCAAGGCACATTTCTGAGAATTTTTACACATTTGTAAAAATCTGTCCCATCAAAAATCCTACCAAAGCAAGGCACTTGACTGAGCACATTACGCTTGCTACAGAGAGGACCAGAGGACAAACATATAACAGGTGGCAGTTACAGTGCTTAATGCACTGGAGAATGGTACTCAAATACTGTGGTGATAAAGGTTGTGGGAGAGCCAATATAGAGGAAAACAGGTAGAAGAGAGGATGCTGGGGTTATACAATAAGTCACTGACACGGGAAGTATGGCTGCAGTGTGAGTTCAGCATATAGAATAGTACATGCAAAAGATTCAGTTACCTCTGTCACAAATTCACACACTGTTAGAAAGGTTTCAGTGATCTCAATCTTAACGCATGTGTGTTTAGCAGGTTTTAACTGAGGGTGACACATTGATTTAAAAGCTTGCAAAGAGGACTCTGCCGCTCACAGTATTTTTTGTCTCCACTCTGTTCCATATGTTTGTGATGTTGTCCATCTGATAGGTATGTTTTTTTAAAGGGTAGCTGTTAAGTTTGATGAATGAGGTAAGTGCATGTTCAACTGCTAAGTACTTTGATACTAGTCTTACTATCTGTGTATTTAAAGCACTTGGACATTGTTTTCAGTTTAAAACCAGGGTGAAGAAAAGAAAAAGGGTGAAAAGAAACAGCTTTATGGCTATCTGCACTTCACCTTGTTTTCTATTATGCAATGAAAGATGGTCTCTCCCTCCTGCTTAATTTTGAGATGGAGGAAAGGCTAGGACATGAGGAGAAAAGGTCAAGAGGTTCAGAAATACAGTGCTGGATAATTGAAGCTATATTACCAACTATCTCAACATTATTTTTTCAAAAGAAAAATACTTTCCCCCACTCCTGAGTGTTCCTCTTTTTTTTTTTTTATAATAAATTACTGGACATTTCTAAACCTTTGCTGCGCCCAGAGAGCTGATACAGGTAGATCATGTTTAGACTAATCCTTGAACATTGTACTCTCTCCCTGAATAAATCATGACCCTCTTCCAAATTTAGTGACCCTAGTTGCACTTTTTTTAGTCAAAGATCAAAGTCCATAAAACAAGTATAGGATTTAAGGATACGGAAAGCTACTGGTTATTAACAAAACTCTGCATTGACTTAAATGTGTATGCTTATATAATCCTGACACCTCTGCTCTATACTGATTGATTATTGGTACAGTTTTCTAATAAGTAAAAACTTTAACAGGTTTCAGATTAGACCATTGTTATTATTCAGTCCATTATCCTGTGTTCTCACTGTGGATTTATGTGATATTCTATGTCTTGTACTATACATTTCTTTGAACCTCTCACCCTACTGTCATAAAACAAACGTTCCATTTGTACAAGAGTATATTTGAAGAAGAAACTTGAAAGCAATTGCAATTCCTCCTGTCCATTTTTTCTGACTGATCCAGCTTTACTGTAAAAAGTCTAAATGCTCCTGATCCTTTTGTGAGTACACGATTTCTAATGCAATGACACATGACTGTATCATAAAACTGGATGTCATAGAAGAAAATTCTATTAAGAAATACAAGAAGAAAACTAATTTGACAGCCCATAGCAAAAATAGCTTGGTTATTCTTTCCTCCAACATCACTGGTTTTTATGTTGCTCTGAATTCCGCACTGCAGGTAAATTAATATAACAATACTCAGAGGACCAGTATAATTATTATATTCGTGTGTGACTATATTGCGTATAAAACTTTATGGGAAATAAGTCAGAATGTTGTCCTCTGCCAATATGTACACACAGCCTAAGTCTTATAGTTTTACATTAAATGAATATCTGAAACACCTCAGACTGATTTAAAAAAAAAAGTTCCAATTGAAGTGTTTTGCAAAATTATTGCAGGGTTTTTTAGCTTAAACTGCTTTCCTGAAGCAAATATACCAATCTTGTCATTTAAAATAAGACATACCAAGGCACCATCACAGTTTCAAAATATATTTACAGATATTTTTAGAATTTGAAGACCCATTGACTAAGAAGAAAGTGGGCAGAAAAGAGAAAGGACAAGAAAAATGAGGTGGTGTCAAAAGCAGTAATGCAGGATTGCCAAGGAAAGGATATCTAGACTAACAGAACAAGCAAATAAAATACAAGATGTCTAGACACTTTGTAAATCGGTTCATAAAGATTAAAGCTTCTTGTGAGAGAAAAATCAATGGAACTTCCAATTTAATACAATTTGAGGAAAAGTGTTTATATGGTCAAAACAACCCATATGGACATTTTCAGAAAGAAATTTCTATTCCTTGTTCAATATAAAATCTGGTTTTGAATTGTTTTTCTACTACATCAAAAAAAATAAGGGGAGATTACATGAGATCAAAAGTACAGCAAAGTTTTCAAATCCCTAGGGTCAGTTTCTCCTAGCACTAATTGACTCTTTCTGACAATTAGGGATTCACAAACCCTTTCTTTAGGGGAAAGGGTGAAATCCTTGCAGCTTCACACTCTTTTGGAATGAGAAAAGTGTTTTTATCCAGCCTTACTTCCTAGCAGGGAGATCCAAGGCAGGACTCTGCGAACTGTTCGGGTTTCATCCCCCAGTGGGGAGTTATTTGTTACCAACATTGCTCAGAAGAGCTGCTCCTTTTACTTCCTTAGCTCCTCAGCCTGAGTGTTTAGGATGCCTCCTACCAACTTCTGGAGAAGAGCTTCTGATTCTTATGCAGTCACAGGCTCTTAACTTTCTTTTCCTCCAAAGACTTGCCTGTACATTACAGTTATACCTGCCCTGATCATATGCTATGACCCTCCGTGGAGAAGAAAAGGAGCACTCAGGGCCTCTTAAAATATAGTACGGTCACACTGTTAAAGGTAACCTTCAACACCCAGTAGAAGAGAACATTCCAGAAAAGACATGGCATTCTGGAAAATAAATAGCTCTAAAGGAGAGGGAAGAGAATAGCAGAAGACAGCAAAGGCAGGGACATGAGCAATCACAGATGACTCACTGCAATGCAATGAACTAATGCTCATTTTAAATGGATATGTCACACTGCTCTGGAATATTGTAAAATATTACCTTAATTAAGCAACTGAAATGGAAAATAAAGACTACTTAAATGACAGATGAGGTTTTTTGGAAAGTACATAATTGGTTATGAATGTTTAAAGTTATAATCCTTAAAATGTGTCATTATTTGTTTCTTTAAAGTTTTAATATCATTTTTTAATGAATAAATATAACTACAAAGTTCATACCAAATATAGTTATGCTCCTAGACAGAAAGAACTGAAAAATATTCTACCATTCTATGGTAAAGACTGTTTAGTATCAACAACTAATTAACGATTTAAAAGCATTTACTAGTTGATATAACATAGAGATTCATGAAGAGTTCCTGTCTTTGTTGTCTCAGCGGATGAAGACCATGACTTCTTATGAACACATCATTAGCTTCAGTTGAAAAATGCATGTGATATGTGATGAATTTAATGAACCAATAGGATGTCTTGAACATTAAAAAAAAAGCTATTTATGAGTCATATGCTGATAATGAAGCTCAGATTCAGAAGGAAAATATTAGATCCTTGTTTTATATTTTGCTGCTCAACTAAGTTGAAATATAAATGTCCAGACTGGGCTACTTTGCAAAATTTTGCAAAACATTAGTGTTCTGCATTGTCTGCGGATTATTTTGCTCCCTGACTTTTAACTTCTTTCTACTTTTTTCCATCCAAGTGCTATTCTCAGGGATAGAAATATCAAAAGAAAGTATGGGGAAGACATATGCAACACTGTAGGTACATCTTTGTTGGCCTGGTAATAATAAAGCAGAAAGGAAATGCTGTGTACTTAACAGAACACTCTCAGTGTATTGCACTAAGTTATATACATTATGTACCAGAAAATACCTTTTCTATTATGAACTGGCCTTGCTTAAGAAGGTAATAGTCACAACACAAAACACAACTTTAGTATGTAAGTGGTCGTGCTAAAAAAATATATCTTCAAATATTTGAGTCACATTTCTTGTACACAGGTTTGGGATAAACCAAGAGAGCAAAATAAGATGCTTGGGAAAAAAGGATGATATGTAGCTAAGATCGTGAAGTAAAAAACAGGCCTTCCAAAACAGAGTTCACAGCTGCAGCACTCACTTCTATTTCTAAACAGAGCAGCATGAAGCATACCAGGTTGAATTAGATACAGAGGAGTTTCCTTGTTATTTAGCAACATTCCACATGGCCAGAGCCAGCTCCTTACTTTCAGAAAGCTTCCAAACAGATGCTGGTGACAAAAGGACAGGGAGAGAAAGAAGAACATATGGTGGGAAAGAGGAAGGCAAATCAGGGTGCAGGCTGTGTAATCATCTTGAATAGCTCTGTGGGAGACATACAGTGACACTCATGACAACTGAAATCTTCTTTAAATAAAGACATCTTTTGTGACAGCTTACAGGCTTAGTCTTGCCCTGACCAGCACAAAATCAGGAATTAAAATCACACCATCCCCCTGCCTTGGATATCCATTACAGTCTGGAAAATTGAAGCTGATACCTGTTTCCATAGCAAATCACAGATTTTCACCTTATAGGCCTGAAGTAGTGTGCTTTTATACTAATTAAAATTAAAGCTCTCACAGATAACAAAAGCAAGTTTCTCAGACTTTATCATGTTTTTATGAGAATGTTGCAATTAAATGAGAATATCCTAAGCTAATGCAATTTCAAACCAGAAGCCCTGGATGGTGACTATTTTGTTCAGAAGGAAGATGATTTAATGACTTGAGTTAAAAAGAGAACTTCCAAGTTTTCAAATTTGTTATGAAATCAGATGATTCTTGTGGCTGTGAACCAGCTCTATATAATATACAGGATAACTGCCAGAAGTCTGGTATTTTAAATAGAAGTGCTGATTTTCTAGATTTGTAGCAGCATTATTCATTCTCTCCCTCTTGGATACTCTTCTGCTTTGCAGAGCTGTTTCAATAATATCCAGTATCAGGTACTACTACTTTTGCCTGTCTAGGAAGCAACAAGTTTTCACTAGAAAGAGCATGCCGGCTTGGTCAGTATCTAATGTCTTCTCTGGAGAGCTCTAATAAGAAGTGGAAATGTTGCTGCCCTAGGATTGTTACATAGCAAACTGTGAAAGCAGTTGTATTAATAGCATTCAAAGCCACAGAAAATTACAGGGAAAAGACTGGTTTGCCTTCAGCAAACAGCAGACAGCAGCTACTATACATAGTATTATACAACAGTACCTTAAAAGATATTAAAATGCCTCATGTCCAGTTTCAAATGAAATTAGATCCCTGTACATTTATATATGGATGATTGGTCCAGCAGATGCAAGTTAAGGAGCAAAGCTGCAAAGCAAGATGAAAAGCATGATACTGATCTCCAGCTTGAGAGCTTTTTCCTTAAGACTTATTTCTTTTATTCTAAGCCTCCTAGGCTAAATTTTAAATAAAGTTAAAACCCCCTTAAGTTCATTTTATATATTTAATTTATTTAATCTATAGGCATAAATTTGAAAGGCCATAGTAGTACATGGAGAATACATCTTTTGAAAAGATAGATAGTGAAAAAACCAAACAAATAACTAGGTGTCATTACTGTACATTCTCATAAACCTTCAGAAAAATCTCCTATAATCACAAAGCCTCTCCAAGCAAAAACTTCACATATCCTTTGTCTGCTGCATACTTACACTCTGAGAAATTTTACATTGCTCCACAATGATGCCTAGATCCTATTGGCTTTATGTATTGTAATAATTGCAGCTAAGCATGATGCATAGAGCTGAAAGATATTTTTAGCTGGGATGTTGTTGATGGGTAAATTTATGAAAGCTTTCCTCATTAGAATAACTGCTCCCACTAAATCATTTGGAACTTTCTTTATGAGTGTGCCTCTTTTGGAGACACTCATTTTTTTCCGTGCCACCTTTTATCCTTAGTATGATTTAAATTAATTTTGAGTGTTAGTCACACAGCTCAGGATGTTTCTTTCCTGCAGAAATTTGAATTATGTTTGTTATCTGGTAGTTTTCTTCTTAAGCAATGAACAGAAGCCTGCCTCTGTGGAGCGCACAGAGTGTTAGAAATAAATGTCTATGGCACATTCCCGTTTGGGACAGGAAAATGCTCTCACGCAGCCTCAGGACTTCAGTCTGCAAGTTCACAGTCTGGACTGTGGTTAGGAGACAGGAGCACCACAGGGTGGGTTGGTACATGGATGTTTATCTTAGACTAGAGTGAGCCACTACCTGAAAATGTTTGTTTCTCTTCACTGGTTAGAAAGGGATCTTGGACAACCAGCTCAGACTAGATATGTAATTTTGACAAGACTAAAGCTGGACGTAGTGAACCCTATCCCATAAGAGAATCATAATGATCTCACATCAAAATCTGGCACTAAACTGGGGTCATTTAGAGATTGTCTTATTACATCAGCATGGTGTTGAATGGACCTATAATATATATTCCTGCAAATGGCCCTTCAGTTTAGGACAGATTAAAACAGAAGATCAGGTATCCTGATATAGTAGATATTTCAGATCTACTACTTGTTACTTAAACTCAATTCCCTGTTGCTTAACTGTTGTTTACTCATTAAGCTTCATTCATGATTTTTTTAAAACTATTCTGAGTTCTTTATGTCATGTAAGGTGGTACAAAAAGAGAAATAATAAATAATAATAATTTCTAGCAGCCGGAAAGAATGTGCAGTAATTTCTTTGACAGCCCCAATTGACTTTCACTAACAGAACTGCATTCAAAAAGCAGGGCAACTACATTCCATTCTTCGACATTTTATGCGAAAGAACCAAGTAGAATGTTCTTTACGTTAATTTCTCCACAACCAGAGTTAGAGCTGTGTATTGGTGATTTCCATGCCATTATAGCACAGCCTTGAGCACCTCTAATGAGATTTACATGTGCAGGCTGTATGCTTTGTTGGATTGTTTTCAAATATATTTTTCCAATTACCTTCTAAAATGTCAATTTCTCATGCAAATGAAACACAATGTTGGAAAATCCAAAGGCTGGTTAGTGGGGGTGGAAAGGAAGGGGATCTGGGAAGCAAATCAGACCCTGAAATACTTGCATCAATAACTGTGCAGGGATGAGAAAGGAGCAGTAATATAACAAAAGCACAGCACAATCGAAGTACTTCTTCATATAGCACGTACTTCTCAACATAGCCCATACATTTAGACCATTAATGACAACTGGCAAATACAGAAACCAGCACTATACTAATGCACACAGCAAGGAGGTTTGTTTGATAGGCAATATGCATGAGTGTATACGTATAACTCTCTATTATCTCCTCCTCTCCATGTGACTTTCAAGGACTGTAGGCAAGTTCATGAAAAAGGATGCTAAATGTGTTTTTTACAAAAATGATAATAAAAATAATTTTAATATTGGTAGAAGTTGGCTTTTTTTTTCTTTTAAGGCAAAAATTAGGTCATTCTGTCCTAAGAATCTCTAAATTACAGGAAACACTAATGTATATGCAGCTTGCAATCTTCATTTTCAAAAAGTTTGCTTTTCCACTGCTTTATACAGGATCCACTTCATGGAGGTAAAAGTACTTCGTAAAGGCACTGCCTTTTCAGAGATAATTCAGTTTTAAAAGGCCAAAGAACAGACTGTAAGGGCACTTACGCATCTTTTTCTGCTTTAATGGGAACCAAATACGTGTCTTTCTTTGCAAATGTAGCTGCTGATTTTGACTTTGCAACTCACAACAGAGTTTTACTGGACTGACAACAATGATATTGGTTTACCTTTGCACTGAAAATCTCATCTCCTTAATGTAACTGTAAATCAAAAAATGCAGATTCATTTTATGAACTTTTCTTACCTTTTAAATATTTCAGTTGGTTGCCAGTGTGCATGGTACTGCATCATAATCGGAAAAATCTGCTAAACAGTTCGGTGATGCTCTGATGCTCTATCTTGTCATTGTGTAAGACTGATCAAGACTGGCATTGCACAGTATAACTTTCAAAATGGAAATGAAATGGGTATGCTTGACAGTTCTCATGCTTGAAGTATCTGGAGAAGAGGCAAGGGAGTAGACACCTTCCATTGCACATGTATTTTCCTTCCTCAAAATGTGTAGCTTTTCAGTTTCATCACTGAAATAGGAACTTGCATCCAGAATAGTGTCAATATTGCTTACTGCAGCCAGGGGATGACAACTAGTAGTGTTGACATTTCTCATTTTCTACTTTTGGCAGCATTAAGAATTCAGCATGGAGAAAGTGTTGGTGCATTTTATGCCTCTTTTATGTATTTCAATATAACATAGTTAATGTTTATTGTTTGTGTAGCAAAAACTACAACATATTTTTCAGCTGTACTGTGATCACAGATCTGGTGATAACATAATGAAACATTGAAGACACAAATCCAGATGAGGACCTAGACCATTTCCTGTTTCCTTCTATCCCACTTCAAACTTCTTATGTAAAATATTTTGGTATCCAACATAGAGACACACAGAGAAATTAAAGAAGATCTGACTAATGAAAGAGAGACTATCTGCAGCTTTCAGCCAGCAATATGGATAAAACTTTTGAAATAGATCATCCACCTGGGTCCAAAAGTCCTGCTTGTTTTTGCATAGAGTAACAGGGAGATCTCTTTGCTAAATTAAAGTGTATAGTACATAAGCACTTAAGACCAGTGCACACAGGATGAAAGTTTTTTACAACGCCTCAGGTATTAAATTACCTACTACATGCCATACTTGGAAAGATCAGCACTGGCTTAGGTGTCTTCTGAGTCATGGTGCTGAAGGATACAGTTCTCTTCCTGGACTACTCTCCTTCTTCATAGCTTTCACATCTTCCTTTCTCAGATTCTACAATGCTCATTTCCTCCTTTCTCACCTCTTGTAGCATCTGTCCACAAAATTGTTACTCAAATCATAAATCCTTCGTCTCTTTCTGGTACAGCTATAGCTGCCAACTCTGTCTGTCCACAAAAATCAGAATTTCTCAGCATCCCTACAAAAGAAGGCAAGACAGAAAGTGCTGCAGCCACTGAGGGGAAAGAAATATCCAAGCAGTGAGAAGGAAAACAGGACCACTGGACTGAGGCCAGTGCTACAGAAGATGAGTCTGCTCTAAGACTGAACCCCAGGAGAGAATACATAGTATCATTAGATTTCCTTGCCATTAACCTGTGATTATCAAGTTAGTTGAATGTTTCTCTTTGCTTTTTCAATTTCTGTTCCTTCTTAATCTCCACCCAGAAATAACATTTCTGCGCTATAGGACTTCATTAACAGAAAATAAAGGCAAATGTAAATAAAGTGATTCTTGCTTACTTGCTATGCATGTGCATTAGCTGTAGATTTGTTGAATGCATTTTCAGTTCCTCATCTGTTAGTGACCATCTGAACCTTTCCTAGGAAGTAGGCAAGAAAACACATACCTCATATCCTAAACAGACATGGTAAATTAAAAATCAGGTGAAGTTAGTTAAAAGGGCACTTAAGAATGTATGAAAGCATATTTCTATGTTCTCAGAAAGCAGTGTTCACATTCACTTTTGCTTAAAAACAATATGTTAGCAGCAAGACTGCCAAAGACAGGTATTTGTTAACTTTATACCACAAGTAATACACTCTGATCAAAGGGAGGTGCAGGTACTTCATATATCTTAAAAATATAAAAATATCTTCCCAAAAGGATGATTATCCCTGGAATAAAATATTTCAGATTAGATAAATCTTTCAGATCTGCCTACGCTGCCAGATTTGTAGGTGTGTGAGTGCCTAGCATTATTTTCCAACAGATATTTATGTCCAGCAGGTGCAATATGACCATCTCATAAGCATAATCCAACTATCTGGGAAAGAACTTACTGCAATTCCTAATTGTTAATATGCTATGAAGTGTTTAAGTCCTATCCATTCTGTTGAGCACAGTACATTCATTGTGGGTGATGTGTCAGCTGCATTTATTTTGTGTGTTGTTACAACACGTTTAGGTTGTCACTCAATTTGTCTTCTCTCCAGAAGAGCAGCAGAAAGTCAATGGATATGTATTTATCACCACTATTTCCTCTCATCAGCAGCATGATTGATTCCATTTGTGTATTTAATATGACCCAGGGACATAAGTGGTGATTGAGATAGAAAAAAGAGGCACTTCTGGTTTGTGTACATAAAGGAAACATGTGGCCCCAGATAAACAATTACTAACATAAAAGTAAAACATCTTGTGTCTGCAGAACACCTACCTAGCTAAAAAAAAGTCAACACTTCACCAGATGTTAAAAATCATGTTATTCAAAGAAGTTTGTCTCTAGCAAGCATGCTCTATTTTAGGGATTGCAAATTCCTTTTGCACATATTTACATTCAAAGTTTAGAGTACTTTATGTGACCACAATGCCATCATTATAAAGGCTCCAACAGTACCTCTACAGAGGATGCCAAATATTTGGGCTTGTCACAGGTATTTGGGATTTCAAACTTGATCCCAGCTGAAAATTCATAGATACAACAAAAGATAAGTTAAATGTTATATATATAAATAATGAAGCAATGCTTAATCTAGTTAAGCTATATTTTAATAACTTGATAACATATCATAAGATTTACTTTTAAAAATTTGGAAATAGGCTCTCAATCTCTATAACACTTACATCCAAAGATTAATCACAGGACTCACATACCATTCAAAGCTCTTAGCAAAAGGCAAGCAAGTTGAAACTAATTAATTTGTACTGAAGATGGAGCATAGAAAGAAAAGACAGAATAAGGAGACAGACACTAATCTTTTACTTGCTGTGAGACCATAGCAGGATTGGCCAAGGTAAATATTCATGTTTTGTCTTGTCTGTTCACTTCAGGGCATGTTCTTTCTTCTCGTTAGGCTTTCAGTAGAGACGGTTTGGGTGGTTTTTAATTTCTACTGATTGCCATTGGGAGATCTCTAGGAAGTGAATCCTAAAGCTTTCCAGTCAAAGAGATTAAACTGTAGTGTTTAAAAGCAATATGTGAGACAAGTGCCAATAGCTTGTCGCATCACTTAAATCCTTTCAAGCATATTATCTGGGTGTCACCACCTCAAGAAAGAGAATTAAGAAGGTGTTTGGTTTTTCATGGCTTCATTCCCACCAGTGTAAGAGGTGTTTGCCTAGAAGTACTACTGTTGTGGTTTAAGCCCAGCCAGTAACTCAGAACCATGCAGCTGCTTGTTCAGTCACCCCCTTTCCTCCCTGCCTCGCTCCCAGAAGGACGGGGAGGAGAATCGAAAGAATGTAAATCCCATGAGTTAAGAACAGTCCAGTAACTAAGGTATAATACAAAACTACTACTACTACCACCAATAATAATAATGATAAGGGAAATGATAAGGGGAAAAATATGAAACTTACAGGGGAAAAGGAAAAGAAAACAATAAACACAAGTGATGCACAATACAATTGCTCACCACCCGCTGACTGATAACCAGCCTTGCCCAAACAGCGATCTGGGCCTTCCAGGTAACTCCCTGTCTTGGTTTAAGCTGTAAATCACGCAGTTTGCTCACTCACTCCCCCTTCTTTCTCTCCCCATTCCTCATTCATCCCCATTCTCATGGGGAGAAGAATCAAAATAATGTAACTCCCATGGGTTGAGATAAGAACAGTCCAGTAACTAAGGTATAACACAAACCACTGCTGCTACCACCAATAATAATAATGACCAGGGAAATTCAAGGGAAGAGGATACAACTTCTCACCACCCAATGACCGAGCAGTGAACTGAACTCTTCTGGGTTCCTGCCCCTAGTTTTTCCATCCTGGGCATGACGTGCTGTGGTATGAAATACCTCTTCAGTCAGTTTGGGTCAGGTGTCCTGTTTCTGCTTCCTCCCGGCTTCCCCTCCTCCCTGGCAGAGCATGAGACTCAGAAAGTCCTTGGTCAAACCAAACATTCTAAGCTGTAACTATAAAAATTGGTGTTATTGGCGCTGTTTCCAGGGCAAAAGTCAAAAACACAGTGCTGCACCAGCTACTAAGAAGGAGAAAAATGACTGCTACTGCTGAACCCAGGACACTCCCCCCACTATATATACTTGACATGATGTGCTACGGTATGGAATAGCCCTTTGGATAGTTTGGGTCAGGTGTCTTGTCTCTGCTTCATCCCAGCATCCTGTGCTCCTCCTCACAGGCAGAGCATGAGGCTGAAAAGTCCTTGATCAGAGTAAGCAACACTTAGCAACAACTCAAAACATCAATGTGTTATCAGCATTGCTCTAAGGTTAAAGTGGAAAACACAGCACTGCACCAGCTACTAAGGAGAAAAATGACTGCTACAGCTGAACCCAGTACAACTACTCACTGAGATCCAAGTGGCAATTCACTTTTCAGAGAACTAGTAAATTCTGAAAAATCACACCTCCCTGGGGGAGCAAGGCAGTATGTTCCTGCTGCATGGCTGCAAATGCTCCAAGGCAAGAGCACAAATACACCATGCACCACAGAGCACTGAATGTGAAGCCTGTGCTTGAGTAACATTTCTGTAAACTGCAAGCTCTCACATTCGTTTCTGCCTCACTACAATTCAGCCTCCAGACCTCCCCATTTTAGTTCAGCACAGCTTGTCCTGCTGAAGTCATAAAAGATATTTAAGGTTGCAGTCTTGCTTAACTTTAACACAGGTTTTTTTTCTAAATACAATAATTTTGTTAAACTGTGCAAAAGTCCACCATCACTATTGTTCCACTTACAAATTACCCATATTTCCCTACTCTCCCCCTACTACTTGTCATGGGTTCAGCAGCAGCAGTCATTTTTCTCCTTCTTGGTTGCTGGTGCAGTGCTGTGTTTTTGATTTTGGGCCTGGGAGCAGCACTGATAACACCAGTGTTTTCAGTTACTGCTTGGTAATGTTTTGGTCTGGCCAAGGACTTTCTGAGTCTCATGCTCTGCCAGGGAGGAGGGGTGCCGGGAGGAAGCAGAGACAGGACACC
The DNA here is from genome assembly GCA_017639245.1 of Myiopsitta monachus. NCBI lineage: Eukaryota > Metazoa > Chordata > Aves > Psittaciformes > Psittacidae > Myiopsitta > Myiopsitta monachus. The sequence continues at coordinate 32,123,901 of CM029924.1, read as the reverse complement.
TGACCCAAACTGACCAAAGAGGTTATTCCATACCACAGCACGTCATGTCCAGGATGTGAAGACGGAGAGCAGAGACCCAGAAGGGTGTGGTGATGCAGTGGGGGATTTGCTGCTGGGGGTGCATTGGCTGGGTCGTGCTTGGTGAGCAGTTGTATTTTCCTTCCTTGTATTTCTCTTGTACTTCTCTTGTATTATTACTGGTGGTAGCAGTAGTGGTTTGTGTTATACCTTAGTTACTAAACTGTTCTTATCTCAACCTGTGCGAGTTGCATTATTGATTCTCCTCCCCATCCCCCCCAGGACTGGGGGTAGAAAAAGAGGGGAGTGAGTGAGAAAACTGCGTGGGGGGGGGGGGGTTAGAGACTTAAACCACGACATACTGCAGGCAGATGGCATAGTACATACATAGGCACGTAGCCCTGCGACTTCTATTGTATAGCTAGATGTCTTTCCAGTCATTACCGTATGAACCTGTGTATTAAGACATATAAAATATCTGCAGTGATAAAGGTAGCCACATGGGTCATAATTTAAACTGGAAACAAGAAATCTCTGAATCTTTTACTATCTAAACCTAGATTTTTAGTAACAGCTTCCCAACACTGGCATTTAGCATCTAATTTGCACATAGAGAATTTTCCAGACCTTAAAATATTAGGTTTTAATTACTGTGTTTACACATAAAAAATAAATATTCCTATAGCATAGCAAATTCCTATTTACTTATTAGGGTGTTTTGCTTCATCTGTTAGCAAAAAGACTGCCATTTTCCAGGAAAGAAAGGCACATCCTGGCTGGAGGGTAAGGAGAGAAAGAATATTTGCTTCAAACTGGCTTAGACTGCCTGCAGCAAAAAGCCTAGAGCAAAAAACCTAGAGCTGAAGTATAAGGTTTCTGCCTCTCACATGTCACCAGTGCAGTCCTCTGGCCAGATGCCTCCATCTACATGTTTCAGCTGAGTATAAACATGAATCATTTAGTGTTGAGTTAAGACTGATAACAAATAGTAGGGAACTTAGCATTGTAGCCAATGCAGTTTTCTATTAACCACAGGAATGAGACTCTTTTACTCCAAAAAAACATCAGCTTTAAATACATGCACAGTAGGCAGCAGACTGCAAAATCCAATGGGATTTGCCTGTTATCAAGTGCATACACAGAATTCCAGACCTCTATCCATGAAGAGCAGCATGGGTTGATGGGAAAGAAAAACTGGGTGCTATATTTGCAACATCAACAGTGAAATCTGTAATGAAACCATGGACCAGTTCAAGCTGTGGAACACTATGGAACTGCCTGCATATCCCAGCATCCTCAAAATAAATTCAAAAAAACATTTTTGACAACAATAGACGTAACTATGAATGGAAAACTAAGAATGGTCTGAGGATAAGGGAAAGTGACTGGATCAAAAACAGTGTGAAATCAAAGCCAAAGTACTTCAGATATTCTTCATCATTATTCCTTGTGTTCGCAGAGTCTGCTAATGAGAACTCCAGAAACATGAACTGTACCAGTGCAGGGTTATAAACCTGTAAAATACAAAACACTAGCCACAGAAACAGAACTTCAGGCATCGGGGTCCAAAACCTCTCAACTCTGTATTTTTTAAAAAAAGCCCTCACTTATATGCAAGAAACACTGGATGTTTTAACAAAAGTTTGAGTAAAAAAAACCCAACCAACCAACCTGTTTAACTATCACCCTTAAAATCTGATTTAAAAAAGATTGCTGCTTGTGGCTCTGCGTGTGCCCACCAGTGTATGGAGCATATTCATTTTCCAGCATAGCTTTTGTCCTAATACGGTGAAGACTGCATTAGTGATTGTTGTCATGACATTTCCCTCTGCAAGATTATTAAAGTGTTTCCATTCTAGCATCCACAGCTATTATTGAAATAACATAATTTGTGAGTTATATGAACTTGTCCCTTACCTAGGATAATGAGTTGATGAGGTATTTGTATGAAGAGCAGTGTTTCATCATTAGCAGTAATAATAAAACATTGGTTTTACATAAAGGTCTTCACAATAGGCTTCATTGCAACCTGTACATGAGTCGCTGCTTTATTTTCATGTTCTGATTGTTGAGAAACAGCAGTTGTGCTGTGGTAGCATAACACTAGGAAAATTTCACTCTCATAACAGCTTCTGCAGTGCTTGGCCATCACAGAGTAGTATCAAACCCCAATAGGGTTATCTGAAACACTCATCCAGTGACTCTTTACTTGGCAACTGCCTCTGTTCTCAGTGTCTACTGTCTATACCCCTTGCAGGGTTTCTGTAGGACACCAGCTGATTACAAGGCAAATTTACTTTTTTAATAAAAGTGAAATTCACAGCCAGCACAATAGCGAAGGCACTGGATTGCTGCAAAACTTGCAGCACAAGGAACATATAGCAGAGTACTTGGTTCAGCAGATGGGAAGGCTTCTGCCTTTCTCTGTTGACTAAAGAAGGTGGCTATGATGATTATGTTCTTCTCTTAGCTGCCCCAGATAAATGTCAAAAGACTTCGTATCATCTTTCCCACATGTGCTGTATCTTGCTGTTCTACTCCAATCATGGGTGCTACTGCCATACCACACCATGGTTATTTACAACCTTGAAAAGCCTGTTACAGCATAAGATGAAAAAGGCTGTTTTGCAGTATACCTGGGAAAGATACTACTGGAAAACTATTACATTTTTAACCATTAGATGACTGCTACAGGCCCTTCCCAGGTGATCAAAGGTTGTGATCAAAGGTTGTTTGCCCTGCTAAAAAAACCCCTCAAGATCAAGTGAGTGAAAACATTCACAGTAGCAAGAAGTAGGCAATTTGCTGATCCACAGGTTTTCATGCACATGTAGCAGATTAAATCTTTTTTTTTCAAAAGCTAGCACATGTAATGTTGTCTGTGTTTACTTTTGTTAATTCTGATTGTATTCTGCCAGATTGTTCTGTTCCCCATATTAAAGATCTAATTAAAAGGCAAAAGATATTCCCCATCTAAAACTCAGTGGCCTATAAATTCAAATTGACAAAGAAAGGGTATTAAAGCTCAAGTATTGCATGTTAATCAACCTTGAAACTTACTTTTGTGTGGAAAAAACACTATTACACAAAAATGGTTTTAGGAACATTGATTCAAATGAAAATCAGACATCATCTGAAGGCATTTCTGACTAATAATGTTCACCCTTAAGGGGTGCCCTCATATAAATAAGGGTTTCTTCATAAGAACATGCTTTGAGAAAAAAAAGGTAAAAACACACATGCTGATTAGTTAACTCAGATGTTGTGTATTTAAAGGAAAAAACCATGCAATGTACTTTAGGTGATGAAGTATAAAGTGCAATTAGCAATTTAGAAGTAGTGGATATTTGAAGTGAGTTTTAGTGAGGAATTTCCACACTTGTGATACTCCTATAAATTGTTTTAAATATTGGTCAAATGCTTTAAAAAAAAAATCATGGATTATTTTGAAGCAATGAAAGAATATGATACCAAAGATTTGTGTTTATTACAAATACATCATGGTTTTCTACTTGCAGTTCTCAGATAAATTACTTTCTATTTGTACAGTATGCCATTCTGTTTGTTTGGAGGCAATATGGACATGTCACTTTATTCTATTTCAGAGTGAGTGCTTAGTCTTTCAAATTTCACTAGCTTTGCCTACCTCCTTTTTTTAATTGCCAAGCTAGAGCAGCCGAATTGTCCTATCAAGATACATGAACTACCACAATGGAGTTAAAGCTGAAGTATATATATATATATCAGTCTTGGTGCTTATCAGCCAGTGCGAAATACTCAGATAAAGGCTGTCCCCCTAAGAGTGGGGTTGCATTAGCCAGGTGGTGGGAAAGGTTTGGTGGAAAAGTGGTCACTTGTTTTGGGCAAGTCAATTCATTTATGCTAGAATTTTCTGCCATGTTCTACAGCAGAGTGCAACGATGTATGCACTTTGTTGTTCAATATGACACTGACATTTATGATGCTCTTCACTGAAAAATGAAGAGTCAGCAAGTATGTATCAGTATTTTTTATCCCTGCCTTTTATCACTGGCTTCTCTGGTGCAAACCAGGCGAAATTTTGTGTAGAATGGGGAAAGCTGTAAATCTTGCTAGTCAGAACTGGGCTTCTGGGCTTTCTGCCATATTGAACATCAGTTTCATATTTGGTAGTCTTTATAGGCAAACATTATTACCTGTAATGTTAAAGACCATGGGAAATCAAAATATCCATATCATGAAATATCCACCATATATCACAGAACATGCAGGTCTATTTCTATTTCTTAGTTCATGCCAAATGAAAAAGAAATGTATATGGCATGAATACCTGAGAAACATGTTCAAGAAACAGGACTGGAAAACCACCAGAACTATTAATCAGAGATTCAGTGGCTCTTAGGGCTGAAACAAATGTTGATGAGCATGAGGAATGATAAACAGTTCTTGCTTTGTGCAGTGGTTCAGGTTTAGAAAAAAATCTATTTTACAAGCAAGCCCTGTAGAGACCCATTTAATCCAATAACAGTTTGAGTTTTTAAAAGTTTGAGTTTTTAACAGTTCAAGAAAGCTCATTTTAAATACAGAATCTCCCTGTTACTAATTGAGTTATTTGGTTTAGCTGGCATGTTTCAGTGAGACTGTCAACATATGCTCTAAACCTAATAATAATTAATCCCTCAGCAGAACTGAAATAACTAATAACAACTTTTACAAATGAAGAAGCACAGAATACTCAAATATGTGTTTGAGATTATAAATCATTTTCTCCTATCTAAGCAATGCCAGTTACCTTGTGTCCAGAAACATATCACAGCTCGCATCGTTTAATAAAACCTTAGTTTCAGAAGTTAAATTCTAGCCTCTTCCAAGTCTAAAGCCTTCAGATGGTCTCAGATCAAGTACATGCTTAACAGAGGAAAAACACCTGAGGAGGAGACATGCTAAAAGGTCAGATTGCAGATCTAGCTTTTAGCCATGTGCATGGAATAATAGCAATTGTTCAAAAGCTAGTTTTAACCCATGAATTTCATGAGAACTGCAAAAACTTTCCTCCTAAAATTATACCACTGCCTTATATAGTGGAAGATGTAAGAAGAAGGAAGAAGGAGAGTGGGTTAAAAAAGAGAGGAGAAAAAGACGGTGTTTGCCAATTAACATCACGGATTTCAGAGACTTCCTTGAGGTAGCCCTGCTGAACAGAATCCCAGCATGATCACATTATCAGAGGTCCTTTATACTGCAAATCTTGGGGAGGAACCATGGCTATTACTTCTAAAGAAACAATGTTTATTACTCTAGCACCAATTCTTACAGCTGCTTTCTAAATCCTGTAGCTTAGCATTCATCTGTTGCAGATTTTTCACATCAAATACTTTGCACAAACTTACAGAACTGAGGAAGACTGAATCCTGGCAATATCTGATTAGTTGCTGCTGGTTTTACTAAGCAAGTCACCTCACTTAGTGTTTTTTCCCTCTGGAGGTAGATGTACTTGTGTATGATGTTTCTCTTAGAACAAGTTGCTTAGATAATGTCACTGCTACTAAAAAATGTCAAGGACATACTTCTGTCTAAGTTGAAATTCTCTTCATTAAAATGAATGATTGGCTCATTTTCGAGTAAACTGCGTAATTGGCTGCCTCTGTGTAAAGCCCTCACTCTTTTAAGAAAGAAGCCATTCCTCTTAGTGCTGATCCCAACCACTGTGAAGGTGACTCTAATACTTCAGACAAACTAATATTGGCTAACCCTGACTTCATGCTGGCAGGTTTCCATCTCCATAATAAAGTTCACTAGTCAAGGACCTGTGAGCATTTCATTTTGACCTATATGTAAAGGGCTGACTTTGTATCACTATTAAAAAGAGAAAAAAAGAACAGCCCTACAGGGTAGAACAATTCAATTACAACTTTCACCTCAGGTGAAGAAAACTTTTCAAATTCTCTTTCCAGCCCCAGAGAAAAAACGCTGCAAATTTGATTTGAATCTCCGGACATCGGAATAAGTCCAAACATTTTTGTTGTCCTGAAGAGGATAGGACATGAAAATGATATGATAAGCTATGCGAATTTGGCACATATGAAAAGTGTCTCACACTTAGAGATAACACACGATTGATTTAAATAGAGCCCTGGAGACACAGGCAACAGCAGTAATTCCTAGATGCCACAAAAACTAGTCTAGGACACTAATCATCAAGAGGTGGCATTTGTACCCTGGAGTTAGCCCTTACACACTATCATGCAGGCAAGTTTGAGGCTAAACTCTCTTTTTACTGTCATATAATCCAGAGGGCTCAGACGTACCCTGGGCAACATGGAAACAACCAACATGCTGCAAAATTCACTGTGTGCCCTAAAAGACTGTGTTTAGCAAAATTATGCTACAGCTTGTGACTTATAGCAATCATACAGAAAAGCCTCATTCTTCTCAGAAAGGATGTGATTGATCTCTTCCAGAGAGAATTTAATGCCTCAGAAGTCCACTGCTAGGAGCAGGTGCCCATCCCTCCCCATGCAGTACATTTCAAAAGGAATAAACTCAAACTTCAGAAATGACAGAGAACAGCATACCTAATTAACATTCCCATAACTGATTAAGAACTTACTTTAGCTGGGTTTCAAAATGCTTCTAGAATGAAGGAACATGCAACTTTATTTTTGTCTTTAATTTTTTGCTGAACTCCAGAACTTTCAGACACAGCCCTTAATGATGTCAGAAGTGATGCACTGTGCTCTGCCTCCCTGGACAGATAAGCTCCTTAAAAACATTAGCTGATCAGCTATTAATTCTAAAGCAGCTATTAATTCTCAGTCTATCTGATTGAGAACTATTAGAATCTATTGTCATGTGGAGTATCCAAATACTTCTTAAACCTTTTGATTTTTGTACATTGAGGTGAATTTAACCAATTTACTAGTGAGCAATTGAGTTTCATAGCTGATGTTTTTTCAGCCTTTGCTTGACTGCTTGTTCACCTCCAGGCCACAGAAGTAGACATCTGTGGAGTAGTGTCCAGTAAAATGAAACCTTCCTCTGAGCAATAAACACTGACAAAAAGGGACAATAAGTCTCAGGTTGTACTGCTGAGAAACTACATTAATAGCTACATAAAAGTCAAAACACAGCCACAAAACCCCTTTCAGAGGTGGAGAATCACACAAAAACCTCCATTCTCCCCTTTATAAAACCAATTGATTTTCAGCATTTCAGAAAACGCAAGTGTCTTGTGAGGATAGACACTAAGACTCCTGACACAACTTGACTCCACTGAGTAACAACATTGATATCTTAGAACAAAGGAAAAATGTGAGAATATTTAAATCAGGAAGGGCCCAGTGAGGCATATAACTGGGAGAAAACCTCTGGTGAATGCCCATTGCACTGGTGGCAGGAAAGAGCACTGTTTTAATGATTTATATGAATGAGAAAAGACAAATACATAACAGCCAGAATTATGCTGAGGTGAAAAGCTGAAAAGAAATTGTTAGAAAAGCACAGGAGTCAACTCAGAAATTTAAACGGCAAAAGGAGGAAGTCAAATTCTGCCTGCTTTATTGGAATATATAAAAGAAAGTGGGAAGCAATTTATGGAAAAATTTAAGATATTCACATTTGTTTTTAAAATGCAAAAGCCTGTGTATGCGGTTGTAGTTTATGCTGTGATCCTCAAATGCAGAAAATTATAACCTGCAACATAGATTTCAAATAGAGCAAATCAGCAACTTCAGTCAGGGGAATGTGAGCCATTCCTGAAAATTTAGTACATGATTAGTACCCTGTCTAACCCAGTGTTATCTTGAGAGAGTATGGGACGTGTCCTGCCTGTAAATGTACATTCTTAGTCTAAGGGCCTCTGCACTGAGGTCTCACAGAGACAACTGTCAAGATATTTAGTAAGAAAGACTTTCATGTTCCATAAACACACAGAGAAGTATTTTGAAATGCAGCAGTACAGAGTGTACAGGACTCTGCACAGTAGCTTTTCGATAGTCCTTTCAAACCAGTTATGAAAGAATGAGTCTTCAGAGCCAAGCTTCTTAAAAGATACATGTTTGTTCATAAATGACATACTTTTTAATGTCTGCTAAAATATTGTTACAAATGATTCTACCCAGTTTTCTGATTTCTGTCCTATTTCTAAGTTATGAGGTGAGAAAGATGTGCTTTCATCTACCCTGCATCACCTAGATTTCTGTGAATATCAGAATGATAAAGTACTTTTGTTAAAGCCAGGTTCCAATACTGCAGAGAAATGGGTGGCTAGAGGCACAATTTGTTTTTTCCACTGGCCTGCTTAGTCCCCAGAGGTCCAATTTTTTTCCTTAGCTAAGAACTTCAAAACCTGGCACATGGCTGAAATAGTCTATTTGCCTACTTATTTTTAGATGCTATACTCCTGCACAGCAAGAGAATCAGTGACTACCCATTAGAATGAAAACAGGTAGGGTACAGTAATCTTACTCACAGACACCTTCTGTGACCAGGAATTGCTCCTTCCTTGTCCACTCTCAGAGCAGCTTCAGTTCAACATGTCAGCATAGGCTCATCACATTTCTTGGTATGTTCAGGTTTCCTGTTCATCCTCAGCCCCACAGGAAAGTAATTTCATGAGAATTGTTGGATGAAAAGTAGTCACAAGATTTTAAATCCCTTGCAAAAAGCTTCCAATATCAAGTGTCCTGACATATTCTGGAAATAATAACATATTTAGCCTGGTCTATAGTTTCTGGACCACTTTACTGCCCCTGACTTCTTTCTAAAGCAGGATGAGGAATAGTACCAACACTAATGACAACAGGTTCATTCAGATACCATGTCCAGTTTTCATCAGCCATTAATACATCACTACCTGGCAGATCCTGCTCTGCAGAGATCACTCATTATGGGCTGCAGTTAATTCCTTGTCACTATGTATGTTTTAAAATTAAAGCTAGTATAGCAACTACACGGGCAAAATACTAGAATACCAAATTTTTTTTTAATCTAGTTTTCAGAGTCAGAGGAAATGCCAAATACTTTGTCACCAATAAAACTATTTTTCACAGGTAGTCCAGCTATAGTAAGGGATCTCTCCTACACTTTACATAAGACTAAATGTTAGCTGCCATATACCTCTTGGAGGAAGGGTGTCATGGTGGTGACATTTTCCTCTGAATCTACCGGCAGGGCAGGGCGGTACTGGAAGCAAAGGCCCTTTAAACGATTCACCATGGACCATTCACCATAGACTCAAGTCATGCTTTCCATTGTCATGAAGGTCTTGTGCTTTTTTTTCTCAAGGTTCTCTGAAAATCTGAGTGGAGAAAAGGGGTATTAAAAGGGGATTAGCCAGTTCTCTAAAATGACCAACTCCTTTTCAGAGACAAGTGAGCAGCAGTGAAGCCAGCAGTTCTCCATAATAACAGTTTCAGGAGAGAGATAGCTGGAGGGAAGGGATGCCATCCAGAGGGACCTGGACATGCTTGAGAAATGGGCCAATGACAACCTCATGAGTTTCAACAATGAAAAGTTGAGCAAAAACAGAGCAGCCCTGTGGAGAAAGACTTGGGGGAGCTGGTCAATGAGAAACTTAACGTGAGCCAGCTTCAGTGTGCGCTCGCAGCCCCCACAAAGCCAACAGTATCCTGGGCTGCATCAAGAGAAGCGTGACCAGCAGGTCAAAGGAGGTGATCCTGCCCCTCTACTCTGCTCTCATGATATCTCATCTTAAGAGTATTGTGTACAGTTCTGGGGTCCTCAACATAAAAAGGACATGGAACTGTTGAAACAAGTCCAGAGGAGGGCCACGGGGATGATCAGGGGACTGGAGCACCTCCTCTATGAAGACAGGATGAGAAAGTTGGGGCTGTTCAGCCTGGAGAAGAGAAGGCTGCAGGGAAACCTCATAGCAGCCTTCCAGTATCTGAAGGGGGCCAATAAGGATGCTGGGGAGGGACTCTTCTTGAGGGACTGTAGTGATAGGACAAGGGGTAATGTGTTCAAACTTAAACAGGGGAAGTTTAGATTGGATGTAAGGAAGAAGTTTTTACTGTAAGGGTGGTGAGGCACTGGAATGTGTTGCCCAAGGAAGTTGTGAATGCTTCATCCCTGGTGCTATGCAAGGCCAGGCTGGACAGAGCCTTGGGTGGTATGGTTTAGTGGGAGGTGTCCCTGCTGATGGCAGGGGGGTTGGAACTAGATGATCTTAAGGTTCTTTCCGACCCTAACTATTCTATGATTCTATGATTCTATCATGGAAAACAATAGCAAATATCAGTTGCAAGTCAAAGAACCTGGAACATATATGCTTAGTAATTTAAGCAGCTCAGAAATCTTGTTTTCCTTAAAGCAACAATAGAGGTCTGAAACCTTTCAGGTTGAGCTGTGAAAGTGACAGCAGAAGAGGTCATGGCAGTTACAGAACACTGCTGTTGCTATGCATACTAGTAGGACTTCAATTCGTATCTTGAAGCTGTCTAATTGGCTATGCATAATATTAATCTATATGTCAGTTGCTTGTCTGCACTGTCCCTAGTTACAAATAACTCCTCTGACATGCAGTAATAACCCACTCATTCCTGTTGCAAACAGATACACCCAAATTAATGTGGAACAGGAGACACTACTTTAATATTCCACAATCTGTTTGCTTGCTTTATGGTGGGGGCTGTTCATGGTTGTTAGGAGCATTTTTCAATGAGACCATAACAGAACTAGGTACTACATTCTTTGTTTTACAGCATGTGTTCTGTACTTAACAGCAACAAATTCTGGGGCTTATTGATTTGGAATGATAGAAAGCAAGCTTGTGTGTTTTGGTTGGTTATAGGAGGTTCATAAACCAACAACACTGATGTTATGAAACAAAACAAAAAATAATTTAAAAAAAAGAAACGCAATTTTGGGGTACATAGATGATGTGTTTCCACTACACATTAGCAACTTCTGTTCAAGATAGATGAGTCTAGAGAACAGCTGCAGAAATGGATTCATAAGATAATCAAGAGAGTGTAGAGGCTTTTTAACAGAAGGAAACCAGAAAAAATTTGGCTGTTGTAATGAAAGAACATCATCTCAAACACCCATAGGTATAAATTTTTTGTGACGAAACAAAGGTTCAAAACCAGAAATTGATTAGCATTGGCTCTTAGAAGAGCCTGTTGGTAGGAATTGTGAGAACAAATGTTTAGTGAGATATAGATATTATCATATATATAAAGAATAATTTCTAACTGCTTAGGAAGTGATTTTATAGCTTAGCTACAATAGCAGAGACAGTAACAGAAGAGATCTCATTCAGATTATGGCAGAGCACTTAGTTTAGATATACATCCTGTATTAAATAACAAAATATAGCATACAACAATTAAGTTTTAAAAACACAAGGGAGCTTCTACATCTGTACTGGTATTTTTATGTAAAAATAAAAATATTAAACCTAACTTTGTGCACATGCAACATTTGCTCATATAGCACTGACCTGCCAAAGAGGATAAATAAAGAGACAGACTCAGACAGTGATGTTGACAGCATGGCCAGCTGTCCTCCTCAGTGCAATTCACAGTTAAAGGAGGACAAACCCTGCAAGAGAAGCACCTCTCCTGAGGAGGTCAACACCTTGCCCTGTCAAAGACAGAATAAAAGGCTACATCAACTATCTTTCTAGCTCTGCAGGGGTCTTATGCTCATAAACAAGAATTTTGCAGCCTTTTTACAAAAAATCTGCTGTGTATATTTTACATTTCCAGAGTTTTGCAATGAAAAGATTTCCTTGACAAATCAGTAAAAGTTATTATGGTTGGTGAAGTACAAACAACTCTATAAAATCCTCAGTAAAAGCAGGCTGCAGACTTTTCAAATTCATATCACAGTTCTGCAATGTGTGAGAGGCGAGATCCTTTATTTTTACTCTACTTCTCAAGTTCTTCCAAGACTGAAAGATTAAAAAGACAAAAACAATCCCCTTCACCACCCTACCCCCCCAAGAACTGTTCACTTATAGCGAATCTAAGACTGCTTCCAAGAAATCTTTTACAGAGTTAAAAGCAAAAAGCAGAAAAGGAGAGATTTATTTGCCACAAGGTTGGCAGCTGGCTGACTGCCATGCAGTCAGTCACACACCATTTGAGAAATAAGGTCCCAGTTTCTGAGAAAGACTCATCCTCTGTACCACTTGTCTCAACAATATCCTGTTATGAACCTAACCACAGTTACGGAAATACACCAAGAGCAATATAAAGCAGCCACTCATACTCTAGTGTTCCATATAGGAAACAAACATGCTAAAAACCCTTTTACAACCCCTAAGCTCTGCACAACTGCAGGTTCTTGGCTTCTACAAGAAGCTTTCTGTTTGGAAACAAATCTACTTCACTGCCTAATAAAATTGAAAAGAAATTGAAGAGCTAAGTGAATACTGAGGCATTTCTCTGAAGTTCTTAGCTAAGAATCAGCATTTGCAGCTGAAATGTTTTATGAACAAAGCTTTTGCTTGGATATAAAGTTTCTTATAGCTAATGCACCTGTTCTACTTCATACACGTCTCAGCATGAATACATAAGGAGTAAGAGGTTTACACCTGTTCCTGAGAAACTTGGCTTCTGTGATGGACAAAAATTTTCTTTAACGGGAGAAAAACTAAAGAGATAGAAAGAGTTGCTTTATTGTTTCCTTTTCTGCCTCTTTATCATTTGCTAGGAGTAGACTGTATTCATAGAAAATGGAGAAAATGCACATGGAAATGGAGAAAATACACATGGAAATTGGCTTGTGTTCTTTACATCTAGATATCCTTATGCTGACTTGTTAGTGTATTACAGTATATATAAATCCTAAACAACACAAGAGCTAATATTGAGCTCTGCAGGGACAAAAAAATGCTTCCCAGGTATCCTTGAAGATTCAAAAGAGACTGCTCACATTGTGAACAAGTTTGACAGCAGAGATAAACCAGACACAGTTACTAGCTGGGAACCTGAGGTCTATGCTAATGAAATGTCAAAACTAGTGTAAAGTTTTCCCTGCAGGTGGTCAGGCAAATGAAACATTATAAATTAGCAAAAAAAATAATACCGATTTAAGTCTTCTCCTCGCTCCTGTCTTAAAGTCTCATGTGGAATTAGTTTTCCACAAGAAGGAAAGTCAGAATGGTGCACCTCAAAGCCTTTTGGACACCTCTCTGTACATCTGTGTTTTATGCAAGAAATACACCATATTTCAAACCTGACTAGCCTCTTTATGGCACTAATATTATGATATTCTGGTTCCTTAATTAACTGACTTTAAAATCCATTTTTTATAGAAACTAGTCAAGTATGAAGGAATGAGAAGAGTTTTGTTCTTTTGGGGTTTTTTTTATATATAGACACTTTCTAATCTCTATATCTTCTTGTAACTCCTGGCCAATTATGCATTTTTTAGTGTTACTCCCTGTGCATCTCCTGGGTTATTTAAAGATGTCATTTTAGGTCAAGTTGAAAATAAGGTGACTATTTTAAAAGAAGTTTAATATGGAGCTGCATGCTTTGATAAAGTATGACAACCTTTTCTTTTCGCCTCAGCTTTACAGCTACTCAGCTGTAGTTACGAATTGATCTCTTTCTCTGACATTTAATAAAACTTGGCTCTATTGTGTGCCTGAAAGAATAGTTCTTAGAATAATTTCCAGTTGCTTTTTACTCTAAACCATGCTTTGATTAATTAACAGTTGCTTTACATAATTTGCTGGACTGTATTTTGGCTTCATAACAACTAACTTTTCTTTAAACGCATGGATGCTTGAAAATCACACATCCTTGAAGTCTACTATGGTGGATCTACCTAAATTAAATCATGCTTTATTTCAGTAACCTTTGCCAGGTGGTATAATGCTTTAATTATTTTGTATTGGGATAATAAACATGCTTAGACTTGTTTTATGAAAATTCTGCCTAATGTTCAGTTTATGGCTGGGAAAACTGAGCTTAAGAATGAGCTTCTTATGCATTAGCATAAAATATGAGAAATTTAATCCCTTAACACATTTAATTGCTACTTATGTGAAAACCAAGAAGGTTGTTTAATTTTTTTTGTTCTTGTAAATACCTATTTGCTAAATTAAATACTTCAGTTTGCCTTTCCTAAACACACTGGCTGGAGTTACCTCAGACTTCCAAATGAAAATAGAAATACTATTCTACGTTGTTAAACTGATCCAATAAATTTAATTTAAATTTGGGCAGTTGCTTTCTAGCTCTAACACAGTCACCATTAAAAAGCTAAATACTAAGAAGTCTTCACTATTCTAGAAAATGTCGATGAGAAATTCTGACACTGTGGGCTCTGGGAAATAGCCGAGCAAACCAGCAGAGAAAGGTGTAGGTCTTTCTGCACTGAGATGGCCATGAAAATATACTGCTGATTTTGCTCATCATCTGAACCCACAGGTCCCCCAACACTCTGCACCTGTGAAGACTTACTCATTCAAGTGCAACCTCAGACCAGAGTTCAATCTATGGATTTGTGTGGTTCCTAGACATTCCTAGATCTAAGTCTCTCTAGATGTTCCCAGTCCTGGGAATCAGGGGCAGAAATAACCCCAGTGTAAACCAGGGGGTAGGAGCCCCACAGGAGTGTCCCCTCCATTTTTGTGAGCCTGAAGACAGAGGTTTTCCCCCATGGCAGAACATCCTGGAGGAGCTAAAAGGAAGCTATGATGCTGTGCTGCAGCAAAAGACTGTGTGAATTGCACTGATTCTGGTCAAGACATATCAAGAAACAAAGACTAATGTCCTCTTTACCTCCACAAAATACTTTCCCCAAGTCATCATTGTCTGACACAAGTTCAGGGTTGAGATTTAATCTGTATCTAGAGCAATGTAAGTATAAGCAATGTAATATAACTACAGAAGCTAATATGTCCTGTCATTCTCCACAGTGGCAGAATGGCTCTTCATAGTCCTTCATCCTCCGTTACTCTAGCCAAATCTTCCGAGGTTAACAGCTGCTATCATGGACCAATACCTACTGAATTAGTGCTAAAAAAAAATAAGAGCTAATATGACCCGTCCCACACCGGAAATCAGAGTAATGCCAGTGCAAGAAAAAGAACAGAAAGAGTAGAAAAGCTCAGCTAAAATCACCTATTCACAGAAGCAGGCATTCTCAGCAGCCTCAGAGACTATAGAAGGAAGGCGCTAATGCATTAAGATCCGTCATCTTCCCCATTTTCTGTATTTTGCAGGCTGGAAGCTTTGTGTGCAAATGAGGAAAGCAAGAAGAGCTTTACAACTGCTGTGCTGCCACGTCGCTATGGACAACTGATACTCTCCTCATCTCCATGTACAGAGCCAGTAGCACTTGCTGTGACACTTACAGAGCACTGCTATAAAACAAGGTTCTTACAGGGGAAAGGCAGAAAAGACATGATATTAGTTATTACTAAGCATCTATTACTGAACTGGAAGAACTTTTTGGTTTTGCTGTTACAAAACTCATCCAGTGTTGGTGGAGACACTGTGGAGATTACACAAGATAATTTCTCTCAGCACTCAAGAAAACGGGAAAAACAGGAACTGCATGTTCAGCATCTCACCTCACTTTATGGAAAGTTCTGAATCTAGATGCAAAAATGCACAGAAGGATAGAGAGAGTTCTCACATGCCCATAAGAGTCACCCTAAAGTCAGCTGTATGAGAGAAATTACACAGGGCAAAATGACATTCGTAATTATTAAAAATGGGGGTGAGTCACTGTGAATTCCCTGGACATTTCTGCATGGCTGTTGGTCACAGACCCTGGTCCCCCCCTCACTTCTCTGACTCAGAGTCATCTGTTCTAAATCTGGAAATGCTGGTGGATGGCACGCTAACAATTTTTTTTTATCTTACTCCAGGCCTTGACAGCTTCTGTCCTTCACTTCTCTGTTCTGTCTTTGTATTCCAGTCCCATATGAACACCAGGATAAGCTGGTATTGAAGCTACAGGCAATCACATGCTATCCAAGTGCCTGAGCACTCATGTAGCTTGTGTAAGAATAGAAAGCATCCAAGAAGTGCAAAGTTAGTGCTCTTTTCCTTTCAGTAGTATTGTGTTGTGTCTCTGGGATGTCTCTGCAATCTCCAGGTAAAAGTTTATGCTCATAGCATCCTTGCTGCTCATGACTAATCTACTTGTAAAGGAAGCATAATGAAGGTTTAGATTATAACTACACATGCCATTTTTTCAGTATCCAAATGTGTTGCTACACAACCACTAAGGGGTAGCCCTTCCAGGAACTTCTGCTTGTGGAAGCCTGATATGGCAGAAAACCAGCACCAACAGATTTATGATAGAAACCAATAGGCATGTTGACAATCACTGATAGGTCTCTCTGCTCCCATGAACAGAGACAATCCTCACAGAGCACTGGAAAATAAACTGAGTATATGGATAAAAACACCCCTCCATTTCAATGTTCTGCTAAATTGAGCCATGACAAATGTCCTCAGGCTCACTATACCTGCCTCTCAAGTGCGTCTGTTTAGTTTCATGGATGTAGATGCAATAAAATCCAAATCTCTCTTGTGCTATTGTCTTAACTACTTCAGTTGCTTTAGTCTTAGTAATGCTAAGAGCTTATTATTTACAGCTTTGTAACCTTTTACCTAAGCACTGAGGCAGCATTTCCAGGTCTTCTCAGGACTGGAGGCTGCTCTCACAGCCTTGCAATTGCAAATCCTGGTGGTGGTTTTTGGCCAGGTTCTAATGTTCAATACCATGGGCACCATGTACATAAGAATCCTCTCTTTTGTTTCTTCCCCCTTTCATTCCCTTTTTACATTTTTTTCATATATTTTAGAAAAATCCAAAATACAGTGCACAAGGAAGCTGTTAAAAGCTATTTAAATCTCCAACAAATATTATCCAATTATTTATGTGCACACAAACATAACAACCAGTTAGCATGCAGCACTGGCACCAGATAAGCATACTCCAATCATCAGTAATAACTTTCTAATCAGAAAGAACCCAGAGAGAGTTTATATGGGTCATAAGAAAAATATATTCAGCACTGGGGGAAAGACATCAAAAACTCATCAGAATCATCATTATTAGGGCAGCCTGCTCCAGTGCAGAGGGCCCCCAGCAGAGGACACTTGTCTGCAGCTCTGTCCCTGTTATTCCCAGCTGGACAGTGGGGGAAGAGTTATCTCTTTCACTTTTTTATTTTCCATCTTTGTGTTCTTTGGATTTATTTGTCTCCAAAAGCAATTCTAATCAGAAGATCTATCAAATGTGGACCAACATCATCCATAAACCCTTATGTAAATAAATCTGTCTCAACACTCTTCCTGTAACAAGCTCCTGGGCTACTCGCAGGTACCACTGCTACAAGTAGCATAAACAATACGCATCTTGCTCTCCAGCAGCAGTGTATCTCCGGTATCCCTGAGTGTCCCTCAGGGGTTGGTGTTTGGACCAATCTTGTTCAACATCTTTGTCATCGACATGGACAGTGGGATTGAGTGTGTCCTCAGCAACTTTGCTGATGAAACCAAGCTGTGTGGTTCAGTTGATACACTTTAGGGAAGGGATGCCATTCAGAGGGATCTGGGAATGCTTGAGAAATGGGCCAATGACAACCTCATGAGTTTCAACAGTGAAAAGTGCAAGATCCTGCACCTGGGTCAGGGCAATCCCAGGCACAGCTACAGGTTGGGCAGAGAAGTGATTCAGAGCAGCCCTGCAGAGAAGGACTTGGGGGTGTTGGCTGATGACAAACTTAACAGGAGCTGGCAGTGTGTGCTCGCAGCCCAGAAAGCCAACCGTATCCTGGGCTGCACAAAAAGTGTAACCGGCAGGTCGAGGGAGGTGATCATGCCCCTTTACTCTGCTCTTGTGAGACCCCACCACTTAAAGTACTGTGTGCCGTTCTGGTGTCCTCAACATAAAAGCAACATGGAGTTGTTAGAGGAAGTCCAGAGGAGGGCCATGAGGATGGTCAGGGGACTGCAGCACCTTCCATACAAAGACAGGCTGAGAAAGTTGGGGCTATTCAGCCTGGAGAAGAGAAGACTGCGTTGAAACCTCATAGTAGCCTTCTGAAGAGGGCCAACAAGGATGTGAGAGAGGGACTCTTCTTCAGGGACTGTTGTGATAGGAAGGGGGTAATGGATTTAAACTAAAATAGGGGAAGTTCAGGTTAGATATATGCAAGAAGTGCTTTACTGTGTGGGTAGTGAGGCACTGGAACAGGTTGCCCAAAGAAGTGGTGAATGCATCCCTGGCAGTGTTTAAGCCCAGGCTGGACAGAGCCTTGGGCTACAGTTTAGTGTGCTGTGTCCCTGCCCATGGCAGGGGCATTGGAACTAGGTGATCTTTCCAACCTAAACCATTCTATGATTCTGTGCATATATAGGTATGTATAAATTCATAGATATTTATTTATGCTTGCAGGAACTTTATGCAAGGTGGCAACAGAAAACCATAATATTCTTTTGGGGCACCCATGTGTTTCAGCGTATCAGCATTCATGTTTTAAGAAAAAATCCCTTTTTTGACCTATTTTGACTTACCTAGTGTCCTCTTTCGTGCCTTCTAACTTTACTTCAAATCTGTAAAGTGGTTGACACCAGACATTTATGCAAAACCTGTTTCCTTTGCCCTGATACATTTGTGAAAGTGAGGACAGTATGACTTCACAGTCATACATATCATACATATTCACACAGCCACATATCCCCCTCTCTGCCCTGAGAAAAGTAACTATCATCTTTACCCAGTTTATTTTCTGTCTTCAAAGTTTTACACTGTTGCGTAGTGAAGCACTGAACAAGGATCTGAAGATTAGCTGATTCCTCTTACTTAAAGATGGCAGAAAACAGCACATTCAAGCCCAATACATCAAAAGCATGCCCCAGATGACTGGATGACTACTGGAACCAGTGCTCATCATTCGTTCAAATACATCCTACCTACAAGGTTTTTCCACCCCCCCTTGAAA
Source organism: Myiopsitta monachus (assembly GCA_017639245.1). Taxonomy (NCBI): domain Eukaryota; kingdom Metazoa; phylum Chordata; class Aves; order Psittaciformes; family Psittacidae; genus Myiopsitta; species Myiopsitta monachus. Next base: position 32,104,958 of record CM029924.1, on the reverse strand, counting down.
TGCTCTTTTAAAATTATTTCAATGTAAGTGAGGTTGGCCTCAAAGTCTGGTAATATCTTGCCCTTCAATGGTTTTGCAGTTCTGGTCTCACAGTGAGAAAGAACATTGCTTTCTCCTCTGCTCCAGAAAAAGTTAATGCAGTGGTCTGATAAAGCTGTTTGGCTAAATAGGCACAGAGGAATCAATTATCTACAAGGTGTTTCAGAAAAAGAGCAACTGAAAAATAAAGCAGAAGATAGGATTTCCACTTGAAAGTCTTGGCTTAATTTAGTAATTTCTAGAGTAGTCAGTCATACATGAAGCACATAGGATTCTTCCAAGTTTCCCCTGTGGTTTCTTTGGGGGAAAGCACAGAGAGCAGACACTGCAGGTAAATGAGGTGTGTTTCATTTCAGATGCCTATGAAAGTGAGGCACTTTTAGGTTAGATTTCTGTAAAATCCCTCTCTGTGGGAAAGGTCATATTGTAATTCATCCTTCCCTGCCTCCTGTAGCATTTCATAAATCCTTCTCTGCAGGAAATTGTATGTTTCAGCTGTCGTGTTCTAAAACCTCTCAGCTGCTATAAAATTTAACTTGACCATGATATACCCAATCTTAACTATTTCTTCCAATAAAGTCTGTTTTCTTACTCTCATATCTAAAAATAAGATTTCTAAATGTCATATTTCAGCAATGAGTGAAATAACACTATAATTACGTTTACGTTATGAAAATAATATTATAGTTGTGTTTCCTAAGGAGATGGAAAACCAAGCCAAATAGCATGATAGAGAAGGCAGCTTCACAGAAAAAGTACTCTCCAAAATATTTATAGCACCTCCTATTGTTTACTTATATTAAAACTTGAGAACAAGAGCATTGATACACAATAACAAAAATTCAGGTGTATGTCTACCATAGATTATATGTTAAAATATGTATCTGTGAATTCAAATAAGCCACCCTTTTGCAAAACATCAGATACACTTAAAACTATCTTTTCAAGGCCTTTTGAGTCTTTGGAACCTATTGCCTAAACCAAAGTTCACAATGAAGACCTCATTCTGCAGCAGGGATACCAGGTCTATCATAGAGGAAGCATAAGCTGCTACATTTTTGTACCTATGGATCAGTTTCCTACCCTTCCTGTCCTTGAGTATAACCTAGTCCTATAAGTTCAGCTATAGTTGAGGATTGTTCCAATTTAAAATTTACTTATCTCATGGACACACAGAGGAGTAATCAGGAAATTTTATTGTTGCTCAAAACAAAGAAGAGCGATGTGCAAGAGATGGTACACTTCCCTTCAGGCTGTTACCTTTGCCCTAACCTAACTTGTTGTCGTAGTTTAAGCCTCTAAAACTCCCAAAGTTTTCTCACTCACTCACTTTTCTCTCTTTCTTCCCCCAGTCCCGGGGGATGGGGAGGAGAACCAAAAGAATGGAACTCCCACAGGTTGAGATAAGAACAGTTTAGTAACTAAGGTATAACACAAATCACTACTGCTACCACCAATAATAATAATGAGAGAGAAATACAAGGAAAGAGAATACACCCAGCCAATGCACCCCCCGGCAGAGAACCCCCCACTACACCACCACCACCCTTCTGGGTCTCTGCCCTCCCTTTTCACATCCTAGACATGACGTGCTGTGGTATGGAATAACCTCTTTGATCAGTCTGGGTCAGGTGTCCTGTCTCTGCTTCCTCCCGGCTCCCCCTCCCCCCTGGCAGAGCATGAGACTCAGAAAGTCCTTGGCCAGACCAAAACATTACCAAGCAGTAACTGAAAACACTGGTGTTATCAGAGCTGTTCCCAGGCCCAAAAATCAAAAACACAGCACTGCACCAGCAACCAAGAAGGAGAAAAATGACTGCTGCTGCTGAACCCATGACACTTGTTTTACCTCCATTGCAGTGCTTAGATTTTCCTGGGCACACTGTTCTCTTTTGGGACCTCCTGATCATCTGCACTTTGCAGGTAGCAGGAGCAGTCTCCTCTGTGCTTCAGTCAGGAAGCATCAGTTCTAAGGAACGCTTCATTCATTTCAGTCACAGATTTAGTCAGAATGCGTCCGCAACAAAAATGTAAACCCTCTGCCTGCTAACAGCAGAGGAAGCTGTACTGCAAGATTCCACTACTGCCCCACATGGAGTCACTGAAAATGTTGGCAAAAAGTCTTTCTCAAGGCTGAAGTAAAAAACGATTTCTATTGTCCCTGTCACTTCTGTTCCCTCCTCTCCTCCCCTCCTCCCTCCCTCCCTCCTAAGAAAAAAAGGAAAAAAAAAAAGGGAAACCAAAGAAAATGAAACTTTCTAACTGAGGTGGTGCTCCTTTGAAGGGGACATTGGCTGCTGATGGATAGACTAGGTATGGTCATTTCACCTCCATGAAATCCTATTTATCAGCTTCTCACTATTTCACTATTCTCACTATTTCACCTTAATCCCATAAATCAAATATTTGAACATAAAAAAATATTCATCTTATTTGGCATGGATGTGGAACGCGACAGGAAGGGATTCTAAAGGTATGTGGGGACATAAAGACAGACTAGGGACAACATGGGCCTCTCCGGAAGCTATCAGGAGAACTGGCTACCCTGGATTTGGAAAAGGCTAAGGTCCTGAATGACTTCTTTACCTCAGTCTTCACTGGAAAATGCTCTGACCACACCACCCAAGTCTTGGAAGGCAGAGGCAGGGATTGTGAGAATGAAGACCTTGGGTCCACTGTAGGAGAGGATCTGGCGCAAGACCATCTTAAGAACCTGAGCATGCACAAGCCCATGGGACCTGATGAAATACATCCTCGGGTCCTGAAGGAGCTGGAAAATGAAGTTGCTAAGCCATGGTCCATCATATCTGAAAAATCATGGCAGTCAGGTGAAGTTCCCGACAACTGGAAAAAGGGAATTTTAACCCCCATTTTCAAGAAGGGGAAAATGGATGACCTAGGGAACTACAGACCAGTCAGCCTCACCTCTGTGCCTGCCAAAATCTTGGAGCGGATTCTTCTGGAAGGCATGCTGAGGCACATGAAAAACAAGGTGGTTGGTGACAGCCAGCATGGCTTCATTAAGGGAAACCCTGCCTGACTAATTTGGTGGCCTTCCATGATGGAGCTACAGAACTGGACAGGGGTAGAGCAGTTGACATCATCTACCTGGACTTGTGCAAAGTATTCAACACTGTCCTGCATGACATGCTTGTCTCTGAGTTGGAGAGACATCAATTTGATAGGTGGACCACTCAGTGGATAAAGAACTGGCTGGATGGCTGCATGCAAAGAGTTGTGCTCAATGGCTCAACGTCCAGCTGGAGACCAGTAAGGAATGGTGTCCCTCAGGGAGCGGTGTTGGGACTGGTCTTGTTCAACATCTTTGTCAGTGACATGGACAGTGGAATTGAGTGCACCCTCAGCAAGTTTGCCAATGACACCAAGCTGTGTGGCTTGGTTGATATGCTGGAGGAAAGGGATGCCATCCAGAGGGACCTTGACACGCTTGTGAGGTGGGCAGATGCCAAACTTATGAAGTTTAGCCATGCCAAGTGCAAGGTCCTACACCTGGGTGGGAGCAATCCCAGGCACAGCTACAGGCTGGGCAGAGAAGTGATTCAGAGCAGCCCTGCAGAGAAAGACTTGGGGGAGCTGGTCAATGAGAAACTTAACGTGAGTGAGCTTCAGTGTGCGCTCGCAGCCCCCACAAAGCCAACAGTATCCTGGGCTGCATCAAGAGAAGCGTGACCAGCAGGTCAAAGGAGGTGATCCTGCCCCTCTACTCTGCTCTCGTGATATCCCAACTTAAGTGTATTGTGTACAGTTCTGGGGTCCTCAACATATAAAGGACATGGAACTACTGGAGCAAGTCCAGAGGAGGGCCACGAGGATGATCAGCGGACTGGAGCACCTCCTCTACGAAGACAGGATGAGAAAGTTGGGGCTGTTCAGCCTGGAGAAGAGAAGGCTGCAGGGAAACCTCGTAGCAGCCTTCCAGTATCTGAAGGGGGCCAATAAGGATGCTGGGGAGGGACTTCTTGAGGGACTGTAGTGATAGGACAAGGGGTAATGTGTTCAAACTTAAACAGGGGAAGTTTAGATTGGGTATAAGGAAGAAATTCTTTACTGTAAGGGTAGTGAGGCACTGGAATGGGTTGCCCAAGGAAGTTGTAAATGCTCCATCGCTGGCAGTGCTCAAGGCCGGATTGGACAGAGTCTTGGGTGATATGGTTTAGTGGGAGGTGTCCCTGCTGATGGCAGGGGGGTTGGAACTAGATGATCTTAAGGTTCTTTCCGACCCTAACTATTCTATGATTCTATGATTGCTATAGACAGCAATATGGCATGCCACACTTCCTCTGGTGGACTGCATCAAAAGTACAAGATTTGTCCACATATTTATGTCAGGCTATCCTGAGGGCTCTGAAACTCATTTAAAAGCAAATCGGTCATTAAAAATATAAGGGGGGTGTGTGTATGTGTTTGTGTAGAGGGGAAGCGCCATCAGACATACTGATGGGTCTTTTGTAACAATGTTTCTCTCATATAGAAAGTTCTGGGTAGATAGCTGAGAAAATCCTCTGCAAGAGCTTGCCTGTCAAAAAACTTCCAGTAAGTCGTATCCTCTTGGTCTCCTTTTCTTTTCATCATTTGACTTCTTTTTCTTTGTCTTTTCCCAATCTGTATAATTTGCGTGAATTTAAAATAAAGACCTCCTACACAAGCACAGTCTGCACAGAAGTCCAGAAAGTAGCCTGTGGTGCACTGTCACCCACATTTTTAGGTTCTCTAACCTGTCTTTGTGAGTCTTTCCCAAATTCGCCAACCTCAGAGGACATCTTTACAAAGGAGTACTATAATTACAATTTACCTCAGAGCATCAGCTCATTTTTGCTTTATGTGAGGAGAACAGTTTGGAGAACATTTATTACCTATCTTCATTCTTAGTGCATTTACTTAATTTGTTGAGGCAACCAGCCAAGTGTAAAATCAAATTATTTAAGGAAAATTATAGGATAATAAGGCAGTCAGCATTACTGTAATAATCATTGTAATGTGCAGAATATTGAATATTCTGTGCTTTATTGCAGAAAACACACCAATATACTAGTGAGTAAACTGACTAGAATTTTCTAGTGGTAGAAATATGTTTGTCACACATTTCTCTTTCTTAAGTAACTTTCTCTTTTAAACGTCATCCAGAGAAGGAAAGTTCTAACACTTGACTGCATCAAAAGGCACCCATTTACAGAACAAAGTTTAAGTGACTATCTATCTCGTGATTAATTCTGAACCCAGTAAAAATCAACACAAATCAATGAAAACGATTCCCACTGTGGTTTGTATGCTTTACATCATTACCTGTAGATCCTAATAGGTAGGGAGTCTGATCTTGGAGTAACCCTCCAAAGCATCAGTGAGCCATCATTGTCACCCCCACGATGAAGTGGAAGGCTAATTTTTAAAAGTTTACTCCAATGAAATATTCTGATTGAGGCCATTTATATTATGAAATTCCTTTTTTAAGCTGTCAGCCTCCTACATGCTATTAACTCACTGAGCAATGGGCAAGGACAACAACATAGAAACAAGATTACCTGTATAAATCATGGAGATGTTTCTGTACATGGGACTGTCTTACTCTGAAAAAACTCAACATTAACAGTGTTCATAGGGGAAAAAATAATAAAATTAAATATACTAGAAGGTTTAAAACACAGCTCTCACTTAGCTTAACCTCGTAAAGTTGAAGGCAAGCAAAATAATCCTGGATGAGAGTTCTAAATTCAGTTCTTATATAGATGCCTTCTTCTGGTTTTATTTTGTTTGGTTGGTTGGGTTTTTTTGGGTTTTGGGTTTGTTTTTTTTTTGACTGATATGTCACCCTAAATTTTTCTATTTTAAAAGGAATAATTAGCACTAGGTACCTTAAAACAAAGTTTCCATTCCAGAAACTGGTTCCTCTAGAGTCATCGAGATGTCTCTTCTCATGGCTTGCAGAAGTGCTTCACTTCTGAATGAATGAATGAATACACACATTCATATTCACACTGCTCCAGTTAGGAGCTTTTAATATAGAGGAATTTTCAGTTAGATTTGAAAACCATGTGAAAGTTACTTTACCCTTCTCCTGAATTTTTATATGCAGAGTTATGGCAAAAAAGTCAGTTTTCCACCACGGATACCTTTGTTGGTGGAATTCTCTAGACAAAACCATTCACCTCTTGAAATTCCCCATTTGTTGTACTGAACAGAAAACTTGTGCATGCACATAGCATCATTCTGTTTTCACAAAACTGATTTATCAATTCACATAGATATGCCCATGTTGATGTTCTGTCCACCTTTTCACTACTTATCACTGGGTCAATTTTCTTAATTTGGAACACAAAACTGGAATAAATGTCAAAAAAAATTTCACAGTGTGCATTAAGGCTGCAGGAAACATTATTGAATAACTAGGTTTTTGTTAATCATGAATTTAATGAGTAATATTTGTTAGTGTTTCTAATCCCTCTTTAAACATATTTAAATTGGGAAGCCTTCTTTGCACAGCACAGTGCTGAATTTCACTATGTTTATCCTATGCTATAATATAATCAGAAACTGCATCTTCATTATCAGACAGATCTCATAGACATTGGAGGGACTTAATCACAAGATTAAAGTTTTCCTGAGAGGGATAGAATTACTTGTGCAAAAATGATTTGCTCTTCTGTGCTCAGGGCTTAACTTGCTGATCCCACAGATGAAAAGATCTAAATGTCACTATCTAATCCTAATGTCTTGACCTACAAAATTTCCTCCCTTTGGAAAGTTTTCAGAACCTGAGAAATGTTTGACCTAATAAGATTTTAAAAAAATTAGGAGTATGTGAGCTGATCCTTATTGCACATACGTTATAAATACATTATTACATACACACCTGTTTAATTTACAAATTTATTTTATATATTATATATATTTCTATATATGTGTACATCTATCCATTTCCAATGCCTGCCTTAAATTTGGCTTGTCTATATACATTACATACTTCACGTGTCTTAGCTACTGACCAATTTCCTTCTTTTTCATCTCAATACTGAAAATGTCTATGCTGGAATAGCTAGAACAGTGCCTTCATCATTGTATTTCTCTCCTCTTTCCCCTGCCTGAACTGTGTGTGAAATACACATAGATGCCATGTTCTATATGGAAAAATACATCAAAAAAACCCAAGGGTAGATGCAGTGTAGCAGCAATATAGAAACTACTTCAGCTTCTCAGGAGCATCATCGCTACCTCATAGCATGAAACAATTAGGAAATTGGTAAGAACCAACTCTGATTTTTAATAACATGCTGTGATTCACTGGGCTACAGAAAATGTAAAGTACATTGCCCAGACAGACAGCAAGTAGAGCTGGACAAAGTACAGCACACAGCTAATTTCTAATAGAATTTTAAGCAATCATTGTTTATCATTTTCCCAGCCACAGACTCTTATATCTTTTGGGTCTGTCTGGAACAACTTGAGGGATCAATCAACAGCTATCCATTTAAAGTTATTTGCCTTCTCTTTGTAAATAAAATTTACATAGATGATTCACAAGTCACAGAAAAACAGTAAATATCAGAAATCATGTCCTGTCCTTGCCTCATGCCAGATCTTCCCAAATAACAGACTTGCTCTTTCTTGTCCTCATCTGCTTCCTGTTTGTTAGTGTTTTCTAAGATTGTATCCTGGGTCTGACTTCTAAACAAGCATAAACTAAGGCAATCAGGAAACCCTAGTGACAGAAAAATGGAATCCATCAAAATATGAGTCAGTTCCATCTCTAAGTCAACAAATAGGTTGCCCTTGATTTCATAAAATGATCAATTAGTCCAAGAAGCAGCTATTACCATCCTGGCACTTCCCCTGCATGCTCACAGTTGCACAGCAGTTAAACCCTGCTTTTCCTCACCAGTTGTCCATGTACATGCCAAATCTGGATACTTATTACTGAAATAATTCAGTGATTCATTTTCAAAGTCAGTAGCAGACATGAAACCAAAAGAAATTAAATTACATGTATTTCCATTGACAGTAACACAGAACGGAAATGCCTAACTTAAAATTCTTCCTGGAAGCAAAAAAAAAAAGTCTCCAATAATATGCATGAAAACAACCCTTCCATAATAAACAAAACAACAAATTACTGGGTTACAAACTACATAATTCATTGAAGTGGAAAAATAAATTATCATGAATGTCACCCAGAAGTGTATTGCGGATGCACCCAGCCGTTTTTGCTAAAACTCCTCCTTAGTCCAATGACAGGAATTATGCTGGCAGAGAGATATCCAAGCAGTGTACATAGGTAGGACATCTCGCCTGAAATAAGAAACAGCATGACCTCAAAGAGATTTTTGCCATACTCTCTATATTGGGAAATAACAGCAAACTACACCATCTAAAAAATTAGGCTCTTTTGCTGTTTTCAAGTAATCTAAGTTCTTAGAGGATTTTGTATTCAATTTTTAGTGAAATTGTAGTGTTCAGAAATAAAACCACTTGAATCTATTAATGTCATCTTAAGTGGATGGAAGTTTTGTATCATGTCTTGCATAAAATTAAATATTCTTCTGTGGAAAAAAAAAAAGCTATTCCCCTAAAAAGAAAGGTAGATGAACTGCTGTGATCAAAGTTTCTCCATATATTATACAACCAGTCCTTGTACCCTGTATGTTAAAGCACCAAACTACTGACACCGATCTTTAGATCAAAGCATGGATGTTAGCATGCAGAATTCTTCCTTCAGAAATTATGTGTATCAAAAGATATCACAGAGCTTCAGAAAGCCTTGTAGAAGACATGAGGACAGATGTATTTTACAGTGAAGCAGGAATAATTTATCCAACAGGTGCAAACAAACAAAAAAACAAAAAAGCCTCTTTTTTTTAAAGGAAAAAGAAAAAAAGAAAAACCCCACTTCCTTCTTCCTCTCACATAATCAATGGAAAAACATTTGTTAGCATCAAGCATGTAGCCATGTCTCAGCCTACCGGAAAAAAAAACCAAAACCCACATAAATAAATAAACAAAAAAGCAACCCCACAAAAAAACAGCTAAGAGCAAGGCCCTCGGCCTCATTAGGAAACCAGGACACATTCAAACAGGTCCAGTGAAGTTTGGCAATATACGCAGCCTACAGCAAAGAATAAAGAGTTAGTTCAAAGGTGTGCCAGAGAGGTTGTTTTCCTTTTCTCACAGACACATTAGTGCACAGCCAGACTGAGGAATAAAGGGCGCCATTTCATGAAATACTGCAGTGCTAAGAGGAAATAAGAGTACTCTAAATCTGTAACATTAATAGCAGGAGCAACAGAGGAAAATGAGTTCACTCTACCTAAGCACAGTGACAACGATATTGATTATTTTCTAAGTGAACCTTTCAGATTTCAGCGTTGTATTTTATGTCCTTACTGCTCCCAAAGCTACATCTTTTAGATATTTGAACAGAAATATAGCAGGAAAAAAAAAGTTTTATCTATTTGCCTATATTGCTCATAGAGTTTTCTCCAAAATTGTCTCCAAATTACTCACCATTTCAGAATTCGACCTTGCCAGATAGCACAACCAGACACCATTGTCAACTGCTATTTGGAAACCATATGATGCTGCATATTTGGAATTGGCAATCTTTCTTTTAATGTCGTGAGATAGTATTACTGTATCTTGTGCTTTTTCAGGAGTGTGGCAGTACACCTTGTGACTCTTCAACCATAAACCATGCAATTTTTGCAAAAGTAGGTATGGTATACACAAATGTTCTGTTCAATTTTTCTCTCTGCAAATTATTTCTCTTTATTCTTTTTATGGGTTTCAGCCATTGCTCTAAAATGTTAACAGTTGTATCCCACAGAAAAGGAAGCATCAGCTTATGAGTAGCAGTGCCTTTTTGCCTGGTGTTCCAGCTTCATCCTACATGGAGGACGCAATGCAAAGACAAAAGGTTTTTATTGAAACCAAGAAGGTCTCACTTGAAACTCACAGATAAACTGAATTCTTCAAAAAATCATTAGCATAAAGCTATATGCAGCTTAGGTAAAGTAGCTACAAATGTGTTTTGGAAATGGAAGGGGAATGGGAAGAAATCAGGCAAGCACGTTGATGAGAGGCTTAGTATTACTTTGCTGCTTATGGCAAGTACCAGCACAGCCCATTTTTAAATGCATCTCTGCCTAGAGTATGCTATGTTCCAAGCACGTTACATGTTAAATGGTGTGGGTATGCTACATGTACATCTCTCTGGTACCAGCTATACACTATGCCTGTTCTTTATTTCCAGTGTCACAGCAACCTGACAGAAAGGTAATTACACCGATGTTTCAACATGTGAAAAACCTGCCAGAAGTACTTCTGACTGCCAGATCACTGTTTAGTTTATTCCCCCTTCCAAAGCGAAAAGGGCTTGGTAATATTTTTTGTTCACTGAGTCTATTTTATTTTATTTGAGTAAGCAGCATATAGAAAAGGAATAAATTATTTCTATTTTGGACTGACCAGGTAGAATGGGAGATGGCTGACCTTCAGCTATTTAAAAATACAAAGTTTTGCAAGTTCAGCTAAAAATCTATGTGATTTTCTAAATATGTGTCTTGGAAGATTAATGTTATCCCCCAAATAAAGGGGTCAGGGAGTCAATAGTGCAAGGATTTGTTCGGATTGTCCTGAAACTAAATTTGTGTCTTAAAAAAAAAACTACACACACAAAAAAAAAAAAAAAACCAACAAAAACCCACCACCAAAAAAACCCCAAACCAAAACCGAAACCAAACCACACTTTTTTTTATGGTGCCTATTAGGGCGAAATATTTATTATTCCCCCAACTCTAGTCAACCTTCTTCTAAAAACAGCCTTCTTGAAGACCCATAAACAAAATGCTGACATTTTGGAAAACAATGCCCAAAATAAAATAATATATATATATATGTGTGTGTATATATATATATATATATACACCCATGTCTAAGGGATTCTCTAAAACTCTCTACAAAACCCCAGTGAAATGGATTCTTATTTATGACTATTTAGGAGCCCTCAGTGACCTTTACAGAACCCTTGGACCTCATTTCAGACATTTACCATTTGAAACAGTGGTCTGATTTATCCATTTGGATGAAGTTGGGTGATTCAGCATTAAACTCAGATTACTACTTTTATTAGTAACTTGGAAATTTGACAAACTGGCTGTGAATTTAACCCACAGATCTGGAACATACTTCATATACTGGGAAAAAATATAATTCAGAGCTGTCCTTTCAAGTCTTAAACACCGGCACTGCTTCTTGTTTCTCTCCAGCTCCTCAGTTTTCCTTTGTCCATGATGTGGTGTGCAGAGCACCAAAACCCATTCCCAGCATGTGGCCCAAAATGTATCCCCTATATCAGGACTATAGTGATGTAACAGACTCATTCAGAGTGTCTGCGAATGATTTTTACAGGGATTAAATGGTGATTCCCCAGCAAAAGACAGGATGGGGTGCAACAATGTGAATCTGAAATCATCTGGAAATAACTACTTAGAAAACATCAGGGCAGCCGTGGTAAATAAAACTACAAGAATGGGAAGTGAGAGATTCAAGTTCACTTTTCATCTTAGCTACAAATAGCTTTAATAGCTTTGGACAACTCAAATAGACAACACTTTTGAACCTGGATGCCCATATTTGTGAATTAAATTTCAGTTTCACCAGTTAATACTTCTGTATGTCTAATAGTTAGTGCATTTTGGCACCTCAAATACACATTTAAAAGTCTAAAGTTTAAACACCTCTTCTTGAAAAGTAACTTCTTAATCTTAGTGTCTCAGCTTTCACACTGAACATCATATAAGTGGATGCTAAAAGATCTGTTGTGTTGGCTGAGAAACTGCTGGATTATGATTATAATGATGAAAATGATAATAAAAAGATGAAAACTTTAAAATGAAATAATGTACCAACACATCACTATTATGGCAAGCTTCACACTGAGGCCCTGAGGAAAGATCATTCCATTTGAAACAGCACTAATGTGGCCATCGGAGTGGTAATTTAAATTATTTGTAATACCATATCTTCTGCTAAGTCTATTTCAAAGTGAAAAAATACACCAGCAGATATGATATTTGTTATATCAGCAACTACTATCCAGCCTTATTTGGAAATAAATACATAAAATGTGATCTGTAGGACCTATGCTGCTTACAGATGCCCTGGCACCACACTCCGATTCTAGAACACCAGTGCACGACATAGTTCAGGTAACACATTATCTTATTTAGTCACATCACTGTTGTGTATGGTGCACTTTGTGGTCTCGCCCAGGTTGCTCAGGATGTCCCTTAGCTGTGTCCAGTGCCTAACCCGCAAAGACTGCACAAGCTTCACGTCTGATGTGATGGTGGACCTTTACAGCACCATAAAAGAAGCATAAGCACGGTAACAGTTTTGCAAATAAACCTCAGAATAATTCCTCATGCCAATTCTTACCTAAAGAACTAATTCATGTTTTCATCTGTCGTTTCAACTTACTGCTAACACCTGAAATTTAAATAACCTTGCTGGCTTACAGAGAAGGTCACAAACTGAAAGGTACTTTTCAACAGGAGCAACTGGAGAGAAGATGCAAAATAATGTAATGCTAAGATGGAACACCATTTATGTCTTTAATGTCTGGTTATGTTTTTGGAAACAAGTATGTGTAAAAAGTATGCTTTCTACCTTACTGGCAGACTCATATTCACCAGTCTCTCGTATTTCAATGTATTTGCTATAATTACATTTTTTGCACCTGTTTCTTCATGTTGATCTCTCACCTGCTTACGCAGTGCTGGACACTGTCCCAACAGATTTACAGGCAGCTGCAGTCCTGGTCTAAACAGGTGAGAGATGAGGAGTGGGACAGCAGTGGAACTCAGTATGATGAAAGCAGACTGACATAAATCAGTATTTTACCTAAAGCAGTGTGAACTAAATAGAAGCAGATAAAAGGATAGCCAAAGTATGTTCCAAAAATGAGATTAAGAGGCTGAAGGGGAAAGAAGGGCTGGAGTAAACTGCTAGTCCAGGGGAGTCCAAGCAGCAGAAGTCCTGCTGAGCTGCTGGTTTTTCATTATCCTACCATAAGTGGGCTCATTGCAGCTGCTTTGGCTCACTAAAGTCTCTAGCAGTCCTCTAGCTGCAGATTTTTTTTCACATAAATTTAATTGGTGAGACTTTCAGGGATTACAAATGCCAAATCATGTATTATAATAAATAAACAGTTTTTTAGTAATTAGACCAAGAGCACAACTCTTCATATGTATTCTGGGGTTTGACCCAAAATTGTATTGTATCCTCCATGATCTAACTCAGGCACATTGCACTGTAAGGAAAATACAGATATTAAAAATTGTAATTCAATTTATTATCAGACACATTTAAAATACTGACTAGATAACAAAGAAAGAAAGAATGCTTAAAGAAAGGTTTAGAAATAACATTCTGAGTATTCATACTCAGAGAACTGGGACTTGGCTTCTTCTGCCTCTGTCTACCAGGATTTCTCAAACAGGAAGTATTGGTAATCATTATTGGTAATCATATGGACGCCCCGTTCTGGCAATTTCCATCCACAAAATGGCACTGTAATAAGTGTGTTGTCATCTATGATTTAGAGAAACTCTGGAGACACCCCCAAATTATGGTGGAGATGGAATCAGCCTCTTGCAGTGTCAACAACCAAGAACATACCAGGAGAACTAAGCTATCCTTGCATGTCCAGCCTCTCTTCTGGTTTTCCAAAGCAGAATAGCAGTTAAGCAGACCTGACCCAATCATCTTGTTCAGAAGACACTAATGAAAACTTACTTTAGAAATCAAAATACTGTGAAAATTAATCCTTTGGAGACATTTCTGTGAACTTCATGCAATTACCCACAGATACTGCCATGTACAGAAAATGAATTACTTGATTAGCTTCTATTTTGAAAAGGCTGCTACCAGGTCATGCTGTCACTGCAGCAGATAACAGAGATGCTGCACCTGCAGGCAGCAACATTTGGGCACAATACAGAAGATAGCAAAGTTACCAGACACTTACGCACCAGTTCTTGAACAGGAGCCTGGATGTTTAGGCAAAATCCTGCTTCTACTGTCATGAAGGTACTAACGTAATTTAAAACCCACCAAAACACTGAATCTCCCAAGAACACAGGCATGAACAGAGCAGCACAGATGTGCACCAGTGAGAGATCCCAGTGCTTGCTTTCTTAGAGCTCTTGAGTTGTACAGAGCATATGATAATTTATTTGTCTTTACTTCTGCTTTTTCTGCAGTACGCTGCTAAAGCACATTCAACTCTGACTGCTTCAGCAACTACTCATTTTTTTTTCTTTCACCTGTATTTACTGATGTAGCAATATGTGCATAGTTTGAAAACTTTTATTCTTTTCTCTTGTAAAATCTTTCTGGTTATGCTTGTTATGTATGTTAACCAAACACCACTTCTTCAGTTTGCATCTACCTGATGTCTCCTTTCTGAACCTTCTCCAGCTTCTCCACTGTGAACTCTTATCTCTTTTTCAGATCACTACAAATCCTATTTTTATTTCTCAGGCACATTGCAGAGAATGCTGCCCTGTACCCACTGCTTCCTTTTGCTTCCATTTCTGCTTTGAAACACTGCAGTTCTATCAGGACATGGAAAATATCTTGACAAGATTGTGCTGTCCCTGTTCCCAGAATAATTTAGAGATCCCACACACTGACTTAACACTTTTTCATAGATAGCTTCCCCTCTTCCTAACCTCTCTTAGGAGTCCGGTAACTGGAATGTGTGCCATATTAATTTTTTCCAGCCAAATTCTTAACATTCCTTTCCAAATTTTGGAAATCATTGGGATACAAACACAGTCTTGACAATGCCCTTTATTAGAAAGCCTGCTTTCTTTTGTCATTTATATACTAAATGCTTACTGCATGGCACTAACCATGCTGAAATTTATGGACAAGTGTTAAAAAATACCCAACAACATTGTATCAAGCAAATATTCTCTTCAGTGAACCAAATTTCCATGTAGCTCTCTCAAAGCACATACCCACTGTACAGTTTTAAGTAGTTCAGAAGGTACAAAGTCCATCCACTGCCTCATGAGAGCATATCATCTGCAACAGCCATTACCAATAAAATACTGTTTGCCCAAATTTCTTTTGAGGGCTTGTTCTTGGGAGTTTTTATGCTTGTTTTTACTGATTATGTTCTCCTCCATTTATTTAGACAATGAATTTATGTTCATGTGCACCACGTTGGTTGTCATCACACAGAGAGGTAGTCACAAATACTAGGGAAGATAGGCATCTCTCCTGGTGAATGAAGATAAACTTTCCCAGGCAAGCAGTAAGCACATGCTTCTATTCAGACTGGACTCTGCAAAATCTCCTCTCCTCCATTTGTCTACAGTAAGATCCTAGGTAGATTTGGCCTCCTAAGCTAAAATACTTTCTGTAAACATAGTCGTTATTTCCTAGAGACCTTCATAGTCATCTTATGAACAATTATCTTTTTAAAACATAATTTTCTATATAAATCAGCTCTGCTTGACCTTTGATCTCTTCCTGTTACTGTTCCACAGGTTTCAACTGTATCTGAAAACCTCTGCGTTGCCAAGCAACACAGGTAGTCCTGCCTATGCCACTCTAAGCTACAGTGTTTCAGTGTTTACGCCTCGTATTTGCAACTTCTTTTTCTTTTTACTCAAATTCACCATTGAATTTTCAGGCAATATGAATTCTAATTTTACTTCAGCATAACTACCTTCCAGGTTCTCCTATTTCACTGTGCATCCTGATATTTTTCAGTGAGCACATTTTCCAAGTACATACCTCAATTTGGCACTTCTATTTCTGTACAATACTTTTCTGTACAGGATAATTACTTTATCTTGCAGGTGTTTTTATATTAGGTGTATCTGTGAATTAACTCTTAAAGGAAAAGACAAATGAGCATATCTAAAAGACTACTACCTCAAAGTAGTTCACATGCTAAGTTCATCTGATAGCTTATGTCCAAGCACCGTATTCATTTTTCACTGCTCTGTGCTGGTTCGGCCTACTGAGTTTCAAAATATCATCAACTTCTGTTTTTCTTTTCCAGCAAAAAACCACCTTTGGTATAGTTATATCTATTGAAGTCCCAATTGATTTGCTACTCCACTATGTCAAACTTATGTTCCATTAAAAGATGATTGTGTGTCATGTTTTACTTCTAGGGAGTAACTGTCAAAATAGTTTGATCAGTTTAAATAATTAAGAGCATGAGTAAAGGCAATTCTACCACATTACCTTATGGATAGATGATCCCCAATAAAAAGTGGTGATTCAAAGCATAGGTCCCTCTTTTAGAAATGCAAATAAAATGAAAAAATATGTGCTAATTTTCATAGTACTGAGCCAGTCTAACAAACAGCTCCATAGCAACCCTTTTCCTAGGTTCTGTGCAAGGAAAAGGAACTGTTTAGCATGAATCTGTATGAAGGATCAAATTAGTCCTTAGTTGGCTGCAACATGCTGGAGCTGAAAATCTGCCTGAGATACATTCCACACTTTCCAAAAGCAGCAGCTCTAGATGTGCCGTTATAGCTGCCCATGACTGCTTGTATTTTTTTACTGAACATCCATGGCCTGTGCTGTGGAGGAGGTCAAATTAATAGACGTCATGGCCAGGTTTGGTGTTAAATTGAAAAAAATCCATGTTAACAAACAAGCTTTGAAAAAACAGTTACTAGCCTCCCAAGAAGGATAACTAATGACATAAAATCAATGAAAGACAGGCCGTCTTATAGTAGGAGTTGGTTTAGTTATATTGATGGTAAATAAACAGAAGGCATGTATATAGAAGCAATTATTCAGTCAATATCAGGTAAATCTATTGCATTTACCTCTGAGGAACATAAAATACTTTCCTGAATTACTAATAAGCTTAATTTGAGACTACCATCATTCTTGTATTCTGCATGATTATCTAAGTATGTTTGTGTAACAGCAAGGCTTTTAAATTCTTGATTAAGTCCTTGTTTGTGTACTGTTAATTACTCCACACTTCTTTCCTGGCAGAAAATGATTATATTAACTTTTACTTATATATTAAGTTGTTATTAATGTTAGCTCAGTGTCCTGTGTGGATGCTGCACAAAGCCAGCAAAAACTGTAACATTTTTAAACCTGAAGCTTAAAAATGGATATAAATTTGGCCATCTCCATCTGCACATCTTGATCTCCCAGTTGAGTCAGAGACAGATATACATCATTAGTTTCCCTTTATAGCTCATAATCATTCAGGAATGGGCAACTAGAACCATCTCCAAACTTGATTATAAAATTATTCAGTGAGTTCTGATCCTGTGAGGACACCTAGTGAGCAATTCCGTATAGAGACAGAACTATTCCTGCAATATACATGATGAAAAAACATTTTTATCAAGCCTTTTATTGCAGACAGGTATTATTATTACTGCTTGCATTACAGCAGCTTCTAAAGCTAGGCAGTAGTTGTAATAGGCTCCTTATAGGCTTTTCTATAAGTAGACAGAAAAAAGAAATCTATGGCCCAAAAGTTTACACTCTAAAGGAAAATTAGCTCACACATTTTCACAAGCACCTATGCAGTCTCCAGCAGTATAACATTTACAGCCTGTTTTAAAGATTTGTCCTGATATTATTGCTGTGGCTACCATGAGGCTGTGACTGTAGCCTTTCGCTGGAGCAGAAGCCTTCTGGAGGAGATCTCTGGAGAGAGGGTGCAAGGAGCCAGCCATCAGATGCATCTGGCATCAGGTGCATCTGGCACTGGGGGCACTGCCTAGAGACCCTGGACCAGAAGGGGAGACACGTGATATGTGGTGGAAGGGGGAAAGAGAAGGTCTATGCCCTTTACACAGACAGCACAAGAGTGATCCTCCGGGTCACTGCCATGTTTCAGTCTGCACATAGCATTTGAATATGATTGCCATCACTGCTTTATCAGGCTGAAAAAGAGGGGCAGGAAAAAGAAAACTCTCAAACTGTGCAGTTTTGATAACCCATTCTGATGTTTGACCTCTGGCTATAATATATACAAGCTTTGTATTAGAAGAGCAACTATGTTCCACAAATTGTAACTAAAGAGTATTTTAGCTACAAAATACGCCTCAACTCTAAATAAAATATTAATGGAAGAAAACAACATTTCAAAGAAAATCGGTTACATTGTGTCTACTGTAACATCTTAAAACTTGGAAGATTTGGAAGACTACCACATTCAGCCTCCAAAGACAGAATTTAATTTTGTACACTATGTAAATAGTATGTCTATTCAATTGTGTATACAACTGCACTTCCCTAAGTTTCTTTCTGTTCTTTGCAAAGGCACTAACCGTCTAACTGAAAGACTGCATATAAGAGACTCTGAGACTCTTCTAAATTAGTAACATCCAAACACTATATGGCAGAAGTATTAATTGCTAGGGCCTCCAATTTCCACCTGATTAGTGCACTAACCAATTCGTCCAAATCCTCACTAATATTTACGAAGTTGCCAGGTAATGCTACAAGCCTAATATAAACCAGCAATTAGCTACAGAAGGTATTTTTGCTACAACTCATGACACAAGCATAAGGAATCCAAAATACATGAAAATCCTGTGAAGGGAAGAACATAAATAGATAAATGCTTTGGTAAATTCATTAGTTCTGAGGTGTACTAAGGTTTTGCACGCCCATTCTTTTTGAGTCATCCAGAGGCATTTACGCTTTCATGAAACTTCCAGTCTAGAAGTGGAAGTTCTGTCATTACATGGAAAATCACTCCGTAATGTTAGTGGAACTAGCAGAGAACAGAGACAATTTCATGTATTTGAAAAAGTTGATTAGATATTGTTAGAGAAATATCTTAATCTTTTGTGAAAGCCATTCACAGAATAAACAGTAACGTGTATGTGCAAACAAGCAGGATTTAAGAATGGGTACGGAAATTCTGAAAGCATACTTTCATTTTTTCTAGCATATAAGCGTTGACTGTTGAATAGTACTCATTGAAATGATTGTCTGAAAATATTCTGACAAACTTTGGAAAAAGAGACCTGATGCTGATTTGATTTATGTAATTATGTTAAACAACTGAAGGACAATTAACAAGTTATGTTATTTGATTAATTATTTTGTAAAGAGAAACCTAAAACAAGCTTATTATCTGGTATTGTTTCTGTTCTGAGACTTTTTAACATTATCCACGGACATTAACAATTACTTGGGAAAAAAAAAACACTTGGGAAAGGAAAACATTTCTAAAAATTGTTGCAGAGGTACTTCTGGCATGACTCTATGCCAGTAGTCATGAGGAGTCAGACCACCCAGAAATGGTAATATCATAGACGTATTTTGAAGTGAAAAGCAAACATTTAAAAGAATGGCAGAGAAAAAGTTAAATAATTCTGATATCAACCCCAACATCCAGGGCGTGCGCCCAGTTTACTAAAGGAAGAAAAGTCCCCATTGATCACCAAAGCATCATTGATTTTCACATAGTCTATAGTATCTAAAAGGAACCTGGCAGATTTGAACAGCTATCTAGCGCAAGAGCTACAGACTCATCAAAATTAATGCCTCCTAAATGGCTTTGAAAAACTCACCCTTGACAGCAATTATACAGAATGCATAATATACATAGAGCTGCATGTAAAAATGATAGTACCTTATTTTATTCTAAGGGAAAGGTTAAAACCTCTCATTTTACATAACAACATTTACAAAACTGTTGTGTACATAATTATTACTGCTGTTATTAACATCATATATGTCTAATCTAGTGTGTTGAAAATTTCCCAGAACAATAAACATAAAGATCAAATAAGCTGAATAATCAAGGAGTGCTTTCTATCAGAACAACCAAACCACCCTTACTACATCAGCTGATGTAGCTCAGGCTCTCATTTTTTTAATTGTTTCTGATTTCATTGCATTGTCATACATCCTCACCCAGACCTAGCCAAGATGGATTAAACCTTTCCTGCCCTCACTAACATTATCTCCTCAGCTCTGAAAAGGGGACATCGTGTGCCCTTGCTGATGTTATCTCCTCAGCTCTGTCTGAAAAGGGGACATGATGTGCTACCTTTAAGCTGTGCACATCAGAATGGTACAGCTGAAATTATTATGTTTGCCTGAAGTAACATAGGAAGTGCTCTCACCATCTACTTCTATTAGTAAAGCTGTGAAAGCTACAATGCCACTCACAGGGTGAGGAGGGATGGTATCATTTTTAAGCAGCACATCACCCTGGACATGAAGCAGTTTAGGTGAGTGGACCTTAATTCAGGCACACTGCTTCACTGCTTTGCAGATACACCTTTGCTGTTTCCACAGTAGGCTCAGATCCCTTTGTGAGGCAAAACCAGAGGGAGTCCCAAGGACTTTATGCAGACTTCCACACCCTGTTGTTAAAATTAAAAGTGCTGGGAAGGACAGTGTGGGGAGGCTCTGCATGGAGTGATTGAGATCAGTTGGGGTTTTTAAAATCAGGCATGACATCTCTCAGGTGGTGATTTCCAAAGCCTCCCTGAAGCCTGTTTTTTCAACTTGCTCCCTCATAACTCCAGGTCCAAGAGCTCACTAAAGCAAGTGCTCCCACACAAGAGTGCAAAGATCCAGCTTGTGTTTGTCACTTCATCTGCTTTTGCACTTCTTTTCAAGAGCACTGAGGAGCAGAGAAATAAGAGATGTTTGATATGGCTATATAGGAATCAGCCTACATCTAGTGTAGCTTATGCTGTGCTGGATCTGAACCGAGCTTTTGGGACCCCACTGTTATAAGAAGGCTTATTTGCTTGACTTAAGGGTGTGCTTAAGTTGACCACTTGTGTGTGCAACAGTAACACTCCTAAGTAAATCCATGCCTGGTTTTATGAGAATTTTTATATTCATGCTCTTTGTCTGCATCAGTTTATCCAACTACTCAAGCCAGCCTGGCCATTTTTACACATCTGACATCCCACTCCCATTTTGTTTGCCATTTCACGAATTTTCTCTTCAGCTGAAACACCTGAACATTCAACATTACAGTACCATAGACAAATGACTCCCTTTTACAGCAGACATACACACCTTAATGCTAACCATAGTAAATGGAAGAATAAAGCAGTAATCCTTCCCCTATTTCCAAAGCTGAATGCATTATCTCTTCATTAGAAATTGTACTAAATTATGGCATTAAAAGATGGGATGAAAACACAAATATTCAATGCAACCTGCAGCACGCAACAACACTACTTTTTTTGCAATCATTTACTAAAGTAGTGGTCTTATACTTTCATTAATTTCAATGAAAATATCTTGCATTCAAGAACTGACAGATACATAAAAGGTATAATTTGCTCATTGCCAATGAACTTTATCAAATCTGAATACCAGCTGAAGTGAAAAAAATGATACAAAATTCAATTATCAGAGAAAATAACCATGCTAGATTCTGAAGTAGCTTTATTTTGTAATGTCCATAAACAAAAATATTTTCATCCGCATTAAAGTCCAATGTGTTTATCACAACTCAATTATTTTGTTTTCATGCCCCTATAGAGATTTCCCCCTATGAAGTAAGATTCTTACTCTTTTATTTTTCTTGCCACTACATCTTTTTTTTTTCCTCTCAGATAAACTCAGTTGGGACTTTTTTTTCCTACTGATTATAATTAATTTTCTTTGTCAGCTTAGATTTTGAGCTCATGCTTGCGTCTGAAGAGAACCAGCTGGATCACATGCCTGGAGAACTGAAGCATGAGGATGAGAAGGGAAAAGGGAAGGAATTTTCTCAAACTTCAGACAGTGTTTTGCTTTAATTTCTCTCTTAAACTGCAGCTATGTTCTGTTGCATAAAATGAAGCACTCATAGGAAAACAGAAATGATAAAATCATGTACTTCTAAAAATTACTAAGAGCTTCTAGATATAACTCCAAGCACACTAAAAAATACATTCAGAATACCAAGCCAAGAAAACTAAAGCACTCATCACTTACCGGTAATGCAGCACAAGAAAAATTACAAGTTTGAGTAAATTTTTCGAAAGAGGATAGTACCATATTGATTGAGGAGAACTGGACTTTCTGGTTTTACAGAGAAGAAAATGAACTCGAGAGCTTTCTACAGTTCAGAGAGTAAACAGAAAATGTAAACACCCACGAGCAGTGAGATTTCAAATGAAATTTTGTTTTTAATTACAATTTTATTTTAAACTCCTTAAAATGTTATTTCCTATTTAAAATCCTTTCAGTTTTGTAAGTAAAACAAAACTTCTCAAAACAGAAAAGAGCTGTTTCAAAGCAAAGTCAAAGTATCCTGCTATGTAAACATCAAAATAGGATGCAGATCAATTGCTTTATTTTGCTAGTCTTTTGTCTAAACAAGAACTCACTGACATGGGCATGCTTCCATAAAAAGTCTGGGTTTTACAAACGCAACATTTTTGATAGAAAAACCTTCTGTTCAAAAATTTCTGATTAACACTAATCATACTCTCTTTAAATGAAAGCTAAATTAGCAACTAGCTATATCCCGTATTTGCAGATTTATATAGAAACTTAAATACACAGTCCCCTTCTGGAATAACGTACATAAATGCATACATTGTGCAAATGAGAATTAGCCTTTTGATCCTTTCAGATACTTTTGAGAAATTAATTTAAATCTAATTTTGCTATCACATTTTGTACTATCCTTGCTGTCTTCTTTCTCACATGCAATATGCATAAAATTCTCATTTTGAGCTCAACAACTTAAATTTTAATAATATTTTGTATAAAGAAAAATGGTTTGGGGGAATCCTGGCCACTATTTCCCAGAATAGAAGGTAGAAAATCTTCGCGATTCGTGTTCAGCTGTGTTTTGTCATTCCTACTGAAAAAAACAAAGGCACATCAGTAGCTGGACTAGGGAAAGACTGGGATATCACCACAGTTGGCTCTGCTCTGCTCTTGGCTGCCTTATTTGTTCTAAACAAGTAATCATTCTGTTGTTATTTTCTGAAACTTAGAGGAGGAACTAATCACCACAGATAGGGAACTATAGCTGCCATAAAACCCCATGGCTGGACTAAGATGTCTGCTCTATATTTCATCCCAATTCTTGGCAACTAACAGAAAATACTGGCAGTGTTTCTAAAATAGCTGGTGTTCTTCATCTATCCAGGTCTAGCTGTCATTTCTGCAATATTTCAGACCACAACAATACTTTTGAATTCAGCAAGAGTATGTTATTCTACACTTTGCTACAGTATAGTGAATACCAGAGAAAATGATTCAAAACAAAAAAGCAGAGAAAAGAGAAAGAGGGGGTGAATATAATTATTATCTCCAAGTTACAGGAAGAAATAGCCACCTACATCTGGACAGGCCTGATTTACCTCGCTGACCTATATATCCGTACATTCTTCACATTTGATATTCATTCTGATGGTCTGCTTAGCTCCACCCTTCAGTGTTTCCAAGCATGTTTTGAACAGTCAAATCAGTACACTTACCAACACCTGCACCAGCCATTGTAACCCAACATCTCTGCATACAGCCTGCACAATCTCCCCAGAGGCATGTTATCACCTCCTCAAGACAACAAGCTACTTGTCTCCTTTCATTTGCCTTCACTTGCCTTTCTCAAAATAAGAGTTATATGGTCACCAGCAACTGGTACAAATCTTGAGTTGGCTCTGTGCCTCTCTTCTATCTGGGAGAGAACACTGTGCCAGAAGTGCTTTAGTATACCAAGCTGGTGGGTTAAAAGCACTGCTGCACTTGGGCCAGGAATGGACAGATGTTCTCTCAGAACACATTGTGAAATGTTTTACAGAGAAGGGATGCTAAGAGAAGTACTAAGAGCTCAAGTTTTCATGTGCCAAAATGGTGCATAACTGCAGTTTCTTTATGTATGCAACTACATGGGCATGGCTCAACACTGTACACTCCCAAATCCCAGATAATGGCAGCAAAGAGAGAAAAAACAGAGTGCGCTGTTTGTCAGACAAAGATGGTAGGCATAACTTAGGTGTTCAAAGCCAGCAATACTATAGTAACCACTAGAAATATGCTAGGAGCACAGTGTCACCTGGAATCTCAGCAGTGCTGCAGGCCGCAGCCTCATCCATGGCTTACTGCAACCACCCCAACCCTACCTTAGCACAGCAGCTGCATCAAGAGTTGCAGTCCTTGTAGGTCTCCAGAAGATAGGTCTCCAGAAGATAGTTACCTGCTCTCCTCTGCAACATCTGCTGCAAAGGATAACCTCTCTTGATCAGGTGGCTGGTACACCTCCTTTGCATTGACCAAGCCCTTTTATACAATCCTCTGCGAAGCCATGAGAGCAAAAACCCCATCCTGAGATGGAGAGCACAGCTGAAAAAAAGTTGACTGCATAAATACAGCATAATCATACCCACACTACTTGGATTTGTATCTCCACAAAATAATCCCCCAGCTCCTGCTCTTTTCTTATATACATGTCTATCTTTACTTTTTTTTAATATGTGCACCAGAAGTTTCACATTTACATTTTAAAATCTGTCGGAGTATTTGCAGTGCCCCTTGATACAGAAATAAACACTGTAATATTTACAAAATGAGGTGAGTCAGCAAGTTTGCAATATTGTTGGAAAATAAAATGTACTTTTTCCATGCCAGCTCATGAAAACTACTAGAGAAAGATGGAATATTTGATAATGCTATTATTAGAAAACAAGGCTAATGGTTATTGTACTAATTAGCTCCCTATTGAGACTACCTTAACAAATTCGTTCTGCTTGATACACAGTTTAGTTATTAAAGACCTAGTCTTCAGTGATGCATGTTTTCTTTCTTTACTTCACAGCTTCTGACTAGCAGTAATTAGAGTACTGTTTGGAAAGCCTCTACCTAAATAATTTTCAGTTTTCTGAAATAAGCGGTTATTTGAAGACTGGTGCATTAATTTCTCATTAAGACACAAAATATATTTTGATAACTGCATGAACACCAAGCTTATCAGAGTCATCAGCATGCAAGCTAAGGCAAGGCAAAATGTTTCAAAGTTTAAAAGCTTAAAAAGGTAACACACCATCTGTGGTTTTTAAGTTCAAATAGTATCTTATCCATACTTTTCAACTCTGTTCTGGTGGTGCCTGGTCATGAAGATTACGTGGGACATGTAGATTATGCAGGACAACACCTCCTATGGCTGTAGTTAATATTACACATTTGCTGCCATAATTCCATAAAATAAGGACACTGGTGAAGTCATGAAAGAGTGTATTCTGAGTTTTGTTTTTGCAAACAAAAAATTGTAATTTATCTCAAAATGAAAAAGCCAATCAGTAAGGGCAATGTTCAATACATAAAGCTGATCTTAGAAGACTTTCTCATCAAGCTTCAAGAGGAAAGAATTAAGTTATGAAGTCTGCGAAAATGCAGTCAAATGAGCTACACTAAACATGTCCACTGGTTTCTATGTGGATTTTTAAAGAAACAGCATCAACCTGAAAGATTTTTTTTTTAATACAGTTAGGATGGAGGAAAATCATTCCAAAAGGATAAGTGATAAGAGATAGAGATGATGAATATATCAATTTCTTCCATTCAGTAATTTTCCCTTTCTACCCAGGCTGCCGTTATGGCTGCTTGCATCAGGGGGCCTCCCATGCCAGCCAGGGGCAGTAAGACCTGGAAATGCCATCAAGGCCATGACAATAGGAGCTCAAGGGACCATGCACAGCTCTTGGGCCATTCTCCTGTCCTTTAGAAGTGGTGAGAAGGATAAAGGAACCTACATGCTAAGTATGAGGACGTTTATGTGCATTATCTCAGAAAGAAATATCTCCTTGCACTGTGGTCAGACCAAAAGGCTCTTCCCCACCTGGAGACCTTGTCCCTGCAGAAGAGTATAAGAGTGTGAGCAGGACATGGCTGCAGGGCAAAGGGCCTCCTATCTGGATGCAGCCAAGGTGGAAGCAGACATGCTTGCAGAAGTGGCACAAAATGGTGACTTCAAAGGTACTGTCCTTCACCAGCTCCACGAAGATGATGCATATGGTACCCTTCTCCTGGAGCATCTCCACAGTGTGCTGCAACTGGTACTCCCATCAGAGCAAACTTTGGGGAAAATAAAAAGGATGAGCAAGGCCAAGGTCTGCAGAAGGCCATCCACAGCTCTGGACAAGGCTTCCCTAAATGCTGGAAAGACCAATGCCTCCCAGGGTGCTGAGCACACATCCCTCTTGCCACTCCTTTTCTCCCAGTGTGCCCCCCACCCAAAAAGGCTCAGCACAGCTAAGCATGAGACATCAAAAGGTTTCAGCATGGTCTCAGCAGATGTTTCTATGAAAACACCAGAAGTTTCCTTCCAAGGCCCAAGCTTGCTGAGCAAGCACCCCTCCTGGAGCTGGCACACAGTTTGTGGCACCCTTCAAGCATCTGTCTCTTCCTCTACTCCAGACAGCCCCCCTTCCTGGACAGCCGGGCAGCAGGAACTCCAGCCCCTTGGCCATTCCCCTCTCTTTTTAGATGTGGTGGGAGAGAGGAAAGGAACCAGCATGTCAGGTACAAGGATCCCTCTGTGCATCATCTCAGGAAGAAATGTCTGCCAACCTTTCAGTGGGGACAAGAGAAAGAACAGGATCCTGCTCTACCAAGCCCTTGTGATACATTTTTCTTCCCTTTATACTAAGCATTCTGTTTAAGAATAGTAGAGATAACATCCTGATAATAGAGATGAAACTCTGCAGATGGAAAGCTCACACAGGTCTGGGGAAGTTACTGTCAAGTAAAACAACATATGAGTTTCCAGTGCAATTTTTTGTTTCATGTTATCTCCCTATAAGAACAGCCTTAGTAAACAGTACACTGACAAGCACACTAAATGAAGCTGAACATACTACTTGACAAAAATACTTCACTGTAAAGTTGTTCATATAAGTTTATATTTTAGGAAATGTAAATAAACTGTTTGCCGCACTGCATCACTATCAAACAGACCAGAAAAAGCTGAAAAACAGCACTATCGTTCCCAGTACCAGGCCAGTCACACCATTCTAGTTTGCTTAAACACTGGAAAAAACAACAGTAAGGGAAGGAGTAATTTCCATTCTTCTGTAGCTTTTAGCTCTGACTCAAAACTTAGTCAAGATCCTTTCACTGAATTTAATTAATTCAGAATCGGGATTTTAATGACCTTATATGCACATATGCATCTAGTCACAGAAAAAGAAAAACAGAAGATTGCAATTCAGTTAAGAGTCTCACCCAACACAGAAAACAGGCTTACAGCTCTGAAAATGCTTGTTGCCTGCTTTCATCTAATTAGAGCTGACAAAGACTTGCTCTGAAGGTCACAACCTCTGCTTGCTACTCTAAGCTTGGAGTCTGAGAGTTTTCATTCTCTGAAAACAAAGTATTGTGTCCATTTTGAGAATGGGGATAAAAAGGCCAGAGAGAAGAATGTCTCATGAAGCAAGGCATGGCCACTTTCAAGCTTTTCTGTTTGAATTCCAGCAGATAGCAACGATAAGCTTTTTTCTTTTGCAACAAGAAGAATTTGCTGACTCAGTAGAGTGAATAATAAGAAAGATGCCGTAAAATTAACTGCTGGTAGCCATTAAGAGGTTTCACATGTTTGTCTTCCTTTTCTGAATGTAGAGAAGTACCTCAAAACCAGTAGAGAAAAAAAATCAGGACAGGAAAGGAGCTATTATTCAGGGCTTGTGCCACTTACTACCTGTATTATTGCATGTATGTATATGTATATATATGAGGGTGGTGTGCTTGTGCACATGTTAATATATATATGTCTACACTATAATATTACAGTTTTATATTACAGAAGCACTTGTGAGGTACGATAATCTCGGTTATAATTTTATTATAAAAGAACTGTATATTGCATATCAAAAAGGAAGTCAATTAAACCAGAAGCATTAGAAACCACCAGTATACAGTAATACCTCCTCACAACAGCTACCAGAGCCAGCGACTGCAGGGGTAACCGGTTTGTCACCAAAGTAAAGCTGTTTCACTCAAGATTGCAGACTGCCATCTTCTGGTGGTTTTACTTAAAGTCACATTTTGGAATAGTCTTCCGAATAAGATTAGTTAAAACATCGCCTTTATTCACACTGACTTTTTCAGAGCGCATTTTGCAAGCACATTTATTCCCAATATATTTTCCCGGTATCCCTCAAAATGCCTTAGATTGCATCTATATTGCCTTTCAAGATTTGGTCCATTGCTAACTCAAATCCAAATTTGTGCCCACATGAGCCCGTATGGACATGTACTGGCTTGAGTTGGGTAGGATGAAAGACATAACAGGAGACTTGAGCTTGTATTCTTTCTACCCAGGGATGCTCTTACCTTAAGTGTAGTAGATGGCCCAGCTATACCGTGGCTCAAATGTCTCATCATACCAGCCTAGATTATCTGGTGTTCCATCTGCCCTTAGGGCCGTGGTACGCAGTGTTACAGAAAGAAGACACTTAGAGCATCCCATAGTATGAAATACTTTTTGTGTTGAGTCATAGGCAGCCTTTGCTCAGTAATATTTATATAGCTCTCTGCAGGCACTATACCAGCCCTGCATTCTATTTCTCACAGTGTGTTCATGCAAAGTTCAGGCAGGCTTAAGGTTGAGCTGGAACCTGGTTTTGGCACAGCCTTATAAAATATAGTGCAGTTGTAGCAAACAAATAATGTGAAAAAATTAGCATATTTCTCATTGAAATTAGAAGCACATTACCCACAATTTTCTTATTCCCTTCCATTAGGATATATTGCACTTGATAAAATAAATTAAAACCAAATTAAAACAAATTAAAATTTGTTGAAAACGACAAATTTGCTATCATTTGGCACAGTCTAAGAAAAAAACCCAAGCTTTTGAGAATTATTTCTTAGGGAAAAAGTGTTGAGATAAGAATAGTACAGAAATTAAGATTTATTTCCATAATCAGTCAAAAAGAAAATTCACTTTCATATGCAAGAAAGGCAAGGCAAAGGAAAGGCAAGACTAGAATTGGATTGCTCTCCTCTAAAATTACTGTCTAGTAAGAAAGAATCCCATAGCAGCAGCTATAAGGTTTTCCTTCTCTATGCAATACAGTTGAGTCTTCCCCAACTTACATGAGCAAAGCCAGCAATGCGTTATAATTTGCTGCATTCTTTTAGGCCCAGGAAAAGCAAACTGAAAACACTATACACTCAAATACAATGATACACCTCTTGCATTCATTACATTTTGACACAGAGGTTTCCCAAATTGTCTTTTAAAACACTTGTGTTTTTTTCTAAGAGTAGCATCTTTCCTGCAGGGTTTGTTTTCTACTACAGCAGTGTAGAGCTTGGTTCACTTTTACTGTTATGGCAATCTTTTCCAGCAATATTGCCAGTCTCAGCCATACAGTCTTCAGCATCAGCTACAAATTTATGTTCTGTATTTCTAGTATACATGGCCAGCTGGAATGGACTTGTAGTTTTTGTAAGGTATCCTGTCCCAAAGCCCTGCTTCTCAATTAAAAACAGCCTCACCCATACACCCAAACTGTCTGAAACTCAGAAGAGTTGGTGACACTGTAAATCACCTAAGAACACAACTTTTGCATTTGCTTTTGTTCTTTGTTACTTACTCTCACTGAAGTTTTGGTTTTCACTTCAATATCAATTTTATTATCATCCTTCTCTGTAGGCTACAGCTATGTACATCTTGTTCATGCTAACTCCAAGGTGAACATAAAGATTTTTCAGCAATGATTTTAAAAGATTCTTTTAAAGTAAATGTTGTCTACTTATTTTACAAAGGTGGAGATCTTGAAGACATGGGAAAATCAATTACATTTGTCACAATTTGTGAAATAATCTGCAAAATTTGAGCCCTTTATTTTTCTCTCATGAGCTACCCATCTCTTTGCCACTGATTGGCACATTCTCCCTCAGACTAGATCATTAAACTAGAGATATACTACTACTATGCAAATGTTTTCTCTCACTTTAATTGTGAATAGATTAGACTTAGTCTAATAAAAACTAAGGCCTGATCCATAACTTTAAGCAATGGTCTGCTGCAAAACAACTGCAAAAACTAAAACGACTTCCCCAAACTTAGAAATAAACTGATTTCCCACTCTCAAAAACTACCACTTTACTTCAGTTTTCAGTGGAGGTAGGAAAAGGTCTGCTTCATCATTAATTTGGTGGTAGGGTACTCCATCTAAAAAGTCCAAAACTATACCCAAATCATAAAAAAAAAAGATAAATCCAAAATTGTAAAATATTGCAAGAAAAGGCTCTAACATTCAGTTGATTGATAGATGTATGCATGTAATTTAACCTTCTGTGAAAGATTATTAGATTATTCAGAATTTCCTATTCCCTTACTGGGCTTCAAATTGAAATATTTGCTTTGGTCTTTTTTTTTTTTTTTAATAAAAAGTTATCTACTGCATTCTCTATTAATCAAACAGTTATTATCTGTTTCCCAGTAATGAATGTATTTTCAGTATTTTAAAAAGGGAGGAAAAATATGAAGGCAACTAAGGTTCCTTAGTATCTCTGTCTGTTTAACTACAGTCTATCAAAAAGATTTTCCAGAAAAATAGAATGAAAGGAAATAAATGCATAAAAAATGAAGCTCAGATTATCAGATTTTAGATCCAAAAACAACTAACATCATCACATAGCAAAGGAAAACAGCTTCTTTTAAACTGCATTTGTGAAGCAAAATCACTTTCATAATTCCTAGCACAAAAAGTTTTCTTGATGTATTACTAGCAATGGAAGTAAACTGAGAGTTTAACACCCGTCCTATACTGGGTTGGTCAAGATTCAGAAAGCCACAAATCTACCTTAGTCACTACCAAAAGGGCAGTTCACATGCTACTGTTCAGCCTGCAAAATACAATTGCAACTTATTAGTGGAACAAGAATTCTTAGAGTCATTAATGACTTTATTAAACTTTTTTTTTTTAAAAAGACATGAAAAGTGCTATTATACAAAACGTTTCCAACTACATTTAAAAACCTTTAGAAAATACAAAATCTGTCTTAGGCCAGAAAGGAATTTTAAAAGAAAGGCCTGAAGAAAAAAAGTAGATTATTATTTTTCAAAGAATGCAATAAGTTTTGATCACGCAGCTCAAAATTTTCATGTAGTTTGAAACTGCTACTGCTGAACCCAGGACACATGTTCTGTTGTGCAAATAGATTCTCAATCCACTTTCTATTTTCTTTAAAAAGCATCTAACATGGTCTCTGAATTGTAAATGAGAGTGATACAAAATGATGGAATTGGAAATACAATGGGACAATAGCCATTTTCTAAGCACTGTGTAATAGACGAAAAGCTCTAAAAATTTAACTCCACACAGCCAACCATAGAATTATTAAAAAGTCAGTTTTTAAGGATTAAAAAATTAGATAGACACTATCCACAATAAAAAAAATTACAAGCAGAAGAGATTAATATAGCCCATATTATTTAAATTATCACTCTATCAATAGTGAGTCATAACTGATTGAATGTACTTTCTGGTTTTAAATGTAAAGATAAAAATCTTTTATGTGTCTGTTTCTGTTTGACACTCAAGAGTGGATAAACTAAAGAAAATCTACAGTGAGCATCAAAAGAAAAGGATCCAGGAGAAAGGTTTGACCTCTCCTCATTCTGATTTAAGTTTGACAATGCACTGTACATGATGAGGGTACCACTATCTCACAACCCATCAGCAGGTAACTCATAAAGAGGTCAAAGAAAGGAAAAGGCCATAGAATCATGCATAATTTAGCAATTTCATCAATAAACAATTTTTCAGATAATAAAAAGGAGCACTGACAGAGGAAAAGGAGAAAAGGAACAAAAATACTATCAGCACCATTTTCGACTTTGTGTGCATACAGGAAATTGAGGTAAATAATTCCCCAATTTGCATCAACAGCCATGATAATTATACATAGAAATACAGATACACATATATTTATACTTTGTACATTGCACTTGATCCACTTGCGTAGGCGATAATGCCACAAAAATAAATGAGATAAATTGTCATGGGCTCAGCAGTAGCAGTCATTTTTCTCCTTCTTGGTAGCTGGTGCAGCACTGTGTTTTTGACTTTTGGCTTGGGAACAGCTCTAACACTGATGTTTTTAGTTGTTGCAGTAATGTTTGGTCTGACCAAGGACTTTCTGAGTCTCATGCTTTGCCAGGGAGTAGGGGAAGCCAGGAGGAAGCATAGACAGGACACCTCACGCAGACTAGCCAAAGAGGTATTCCATGCCACAGCACATCATGCCCAGGATGTAAAAACGAGGGCAGGGACCAGGAAGAGGGGGGTTCGCTGCTGGGTCTGGCTTGGTATTGGGTGGTGAGCAGTTGTATTCTCTTTCCTTGTATTTCTTTTGTCATTATTATTATTGGTGGCAGCAGCAGTGGTTTGTGTTATACCTTATATACCTTATACAGCAGTGTTTTCAGTTCCTGCTTGGTAATATTTTGGTCTGGCCAAGGACTTTCTGAGTCTCATGCTATGCCAGGGAAGAGGGGAAGCCGGGAGGAAGCAGAGACAGGACACCTGACCCAAACTGATCAAAGAGGTTATTCCATACCACAGCACATCATGCCCAGGATGTGAAGACGGAGGGCAGAGACCCAGAAGGGTGGGGGGGGGGGGGGTGGGGGGTTCACTGCTGAGGGGTGCACTGGTTGGGTCAGGCTTGGTGAGCAGTTGTATCCTCTTTCTTTGTACTTCTCTTGTTATTATTATTATTGATGGTAGCAGCAGTGATTTGTGTTATACCTTAGTTACTAAACTGTTCTTATCTCAACCTGTGGGAGTTGCATTTTTTTTTTCGATTCTCCTCCCCATCCCCCCGGGACTGGGGGAAAAAAGAGGGGAGTGAGTGAGTGAGTAAAACTTCGTGAGTTATTAGCCTGGGTGAGGCTTAAACCACAACAGCCTGAAACTACAGGACTGTTTTACATACTGAAAAAGACCTTAACATTCCTCCTTCTCTCCTCTTTCTTGGGACAAAAACATCTATTTTGCTTCAGCCTTTTGCTGTCTCCACCATACTATGCCAAACTTGGGCGTACATGAGTAGGGCCTGGCAATTTTTAAATGTTGGTCACATTTCAATCTCTGTGTTTAGGCAAGAGCCAGATCTTATAACTTAGAACACAAAAAATTTGATCTCTTATTCATACATTTTCCCCTGTCTCTTCAAGATGGCACACTGTGATATATTTAAGTGGCAGCAAGTAACCTCAACCTTTTACTCACAAACTGAATCACGTCTTTCTCAAATTTCAGTTCGCAGAGTAGTTCTCATGCACTGCAGCAAATCGACCTTGCACAATAGCTTTTCCCCACCATGTGAATGACAGGGAACAGGAAATCTCATGAAAAGGTATGGAAGGAAGATCAGGAATAAAATGTGACCTAGTTAGCAGTCATGAGTATTTGGTAGCTATCTTAGAATTTTTCCCAAATGGTCCAGGTGACATATAATCAGCATCACTGTAAGCATTCATACTGGGGGAGAAGTGGGAGTGTATTCTTTTATCTTTCTATAACTAGTACTGTTGAGGTCTTTTCCCTGTTTTCTCCTCTCTTTCATAGTTTAGTGTGAGGTGTCCCTGCCCATGGCAGGGGGTTTGGAACTAGATGATCTTAAGGTCCTTTCCAACCCTAACTATTCTATGATTCTATGATTCTATGATTCTATGATTTTTGCATGCATCCAATTATCTCTTGACACTAACAAGCAAAGAACCATCTACCTCATAAAAATTAAGTGTGACATTCTAGTCTTAAAGAACTCTTGCTAGTTTTGCACAATCAAGGTAATTATATTATTTAGAAATATAAAATGTGCATGGAATACCTGAAAATTAAGATATAAATGTTTCTTGCATGTTGGACTTTTTTAATTAGAGGTCTGAGAAATCTGTAAAAAGAGCCCAAGTAGCATGAAAACTGGTGTTTTTCACATGGAATCAATCTGTTCTTGAATGATGATTGTTTGTTTGTAGTCTTCTACAGCCTCTTTATTGAAACCCTATTTACTATGAGCATCAGTTCTAAATTTATAAATCAAGGCATCATTAGGCTGAATAGACAAGGCTGTAAAAATAAGAAGTAGAATGTTAGGCCTCTTCAAAAAACCCTAAAAAAAAATATTTAAAAAAAAAACCACCAAAA
Organism: Myiopsitta monachus; assembly: GCA_017639245.1. Classification (NCBI taxonomy): domain Eukaryota; kingdom Metazoa; phylum Chordata; class Aves; order Psittaciformes; family Psittacidae; genus Myiopsitta; species Myiopsitta monachus. The sequence goes on along the minus strand of CM029924.1, from coordinate 32,070,756 downwards.
CAAACACACAACATTATCATATGACCATAAAGAGAAACACCACCCAAAAACTTTTGCCATTGTCCAAATTCTTCTCCAGACAGGCTTTCACAAGAGAAAACATATTACATACATTAACTTTACATCAAGATGTAGGCAATGTTGTTATATTATTTATACTCAGATTTTTTTCCTCTTTCTGACGCCATTTATGAATCTCACTTTAATTATGCCCTGACAGCAGAAACTATGCTTTCCTCTGAAACACAAGCAAAATCTTAGAGAACTACCACCATTCATCTGGAACACAGCAATGAACCCAGTATCTTACTGAGTTTCTCCATGTATAAAAAGGGTTTATGCACGTGATAGAAAGCTTACTCTGCTGTTTTAAAATTCTGCTTTAGAGAGAAATTTTTTTTAAATCAATTACCTGTGCAATCAAGTGTTGCCAAACCAAAGTCATATTACAAAGTTTTGTTTCAACAAAATCAATACAAACTAAACATAGCTTTAGTTACTGGAAGAAGTTTGCCTGTGTATCCAGAGGGGCTGAATCTCATATCAGTAGCAATGACAAAAGAAGCAATAGAGAAATATAGCTCAGCTGTTTTGAACCTAAACAAAAAGTTTGGGTTTTACTAATTTCAAGATGAAAGTTTGATTCAGTTCCTCTTCTCTATGAACTATTTCTATATTCCCAGCAGAAAAGCTTACAGAAGCCAAATACTGTTTCAAAACTTGTTCTGAGCACATTCATTAAATTTCATGTTTATATATAAAATAAGCTACTCCAGTGCCATTTTCTAAGCACCTAGAGATCTCAACACATACTCACAAAAACTGACAAAAAGTTTTCAGACACGGTAACTCCAGTATTTTCTCATAACGTCTTGCCAAAATTTCATTCAGAATAGAGCTTTGTTTAGCTATTAATGACATACATTGTACGAAATAGTTTATTGCCTAATTCACATATTCTTTCTATTGTGAGAATGAGGGAAAAAAACCCCACAATTAGTATGTTTACTTTAACTTTCTCTTTTTAATCACATCATAATATCTGATCAAATTAGGTGGAGAATATACTAGCAAAAATACACATATACTATCTGAGTCAGAAAGCCAAAGAATTTATTATAATTGTTAGTATGCTACCAAACATAATCATGGCATATTTACCTGTTGAAATGTCTCGCTCAGCTAGTTCATATTGCTTCGATTCATTATAGAAATTTGACTGTTACAATACACTGCTGCAGAGAATGGGCAGAGATAAATTGCTTTCTCAAAGTCTTCATTTGCTTCTTCAATATTGTTTAATAACATATTTGTAATAGCACGATTTATAACAGCAGATTCATTTCCTGGATCAAGTTCTAATACCTTGGAATAATAGCAATAAGCCCACAAAATACATGAATTAGAGATAGAGTATGCTGTTAAAAATTGATGAAATGGCTTATGTACAATTTGTCATCTTAGTTTGGGCTGGGATAGTGTTAATTTTCTTACTAGCAGCTGGTGCAGTACTGTGTTTTGGCTTTAGTCTGAAAATAATGATAACACACCAATGTTTTAGTTGTTGCTAAGTAGTGCTTACCCTGATCAAGGACTTTTTTAGTCTCATGGTCTGCCAGCGAGGAGGAGCACAAAAAGCCAGGAGGGAGCACAGCCAGGACAGCTGACCCAACCTTGCCAAAGGGTTATTCCATACCACAGAGGATGATGCTCAGTATATAAACTGTGGGGAGTTGGTCAGAAGGGCCAATTACTGATCAGGGAAGGGTTGGGTATCAGCCAGATGGTGGTGCTATGCATCACTTGTAATTTTTTTCAATAATCCCTTGTGGGGTTATTCCTTCCTTTCTGCTGTTTATCCCAAAGTGTACTTACAGCAGGAAGAAATAAGCTATACACTAAGGCCAATTTGAATTAACATGTTTACAATGTGACAGCAAATTTCTCCATTATTAGACAGCCTCTGTGGGACAATAAGAAGTCACAGAAACACAGTAAAGAGGAAGAACAGCCTATGCAAGGCCGGTCATGGAAGAATGATATCAGGCAGATAAGAGATCACGGACGAAGTCATATGCAGGGTACTGACCATGCATTCCTAAGGAATTTCTGGTCTAACAAATTCACAAGAGCAATAAAAAATTTAACAAACATGTATGAATATTAAATTTTTTCTTACGTGATCTATTTCTGGTGCTGTATGAAGTACAAGCTAGGTTTAAAATTGTATGCCAAGCCTGTACTATACATGACGAATTCCTTAATAAGTGAACTGCAAGCTGAAGTGTTAACAGATGCAACTTCAGGAGAAAATTAATTCAACTAGATGAAATGTTCTGAATGCTCCATCGCTGGCGGTGTTCAAGGCTGGGTTGGACAGAGCCTTGGGTGGCATGGTTTAGTGGGTGATGTCCCTGCCCATGGCAGGGGGGTTGGAACTAGATGATCTTAAGGTCCTTTCCAACCCTAACTATTCTATGATTCTATGATTCTACTGGTTTTGGGTTTCCACAGTTGCCGGAGTGCAAAGCTCCAATCAAATAAAAGCCTGAGCCTACGCCCAGGAAATGTAACTAGAAGACAAAAGAAAAAATCATTGTAGGGGCTTCCCTATATGGATTAAAATAAGTGGTCCTTGTCTTCAAGCAGATTTCAAATTCTCTCACAAGAGGAATTTCAGTATCTTCTCTGTCTGAAGATACCCACCATAATTAAGTAGAACTAGGTGATTTAAAACTCACAAGTTACTGTGATAATAGGAGGAAAAACTGACTTCTTGATTCCAGTTCATCAGCAGGAGATTCTTTTCATTCTCCTTGTCATGATGCTATAGTGAACCTGGACAAATTATTTAATATATGGGAGTTAGGAAGTTACTGAACAGCAGGGGGATTTTGGTATCTCAATTATTTACAAACTTTTGTGATATGCATCCTATATGTCATGAATTTCAGTTCATTCATGCCAATGATAAAATACATAGTACTAGGACAATTTTTTATTATCAATTATTACAGTTTAATTCATGAGAACCATGAAATTGAAAGTAAGAAAGCTTCATGTTAATTATACTTCAAGACAGCTTTGTACCATCAGTACTTATTCAAGAAAAAAAATTCTGAAGACAGTATAAAGACAGACTGTAGACATACCTGTGAAAAATGTTGATTATTGAAGTAGATATTTGTTGCATTGAAATAGGCTAAAGCATAGTTTAGGTCAACAGAAATTGCTTGTTGATAGTCCTTCATGGCACGGGGCAGATATCCCATTAACTGATTGATGACACCCCTATTTGTTAGCAGTGCAGCAGTGGTAGTGAGCTGAAAGGAAAATGTAGATGAACTTTTATTCAGGGAAAATTTACACTTCTATAGTAATTTATTCTGGCTTTCAAAAATAAATTTACTTTTAAAAGAAGATAATAATTGCACCTTCTAACCAAAATTGGCAGCTGTTAGTGTACAGTATTGGCTGGCTTCATAGCAACAGGTTGATTTAAGCCAACATCTACCTCTAGTGCAGTATTTGTATCTTGAAATGCAGCAAAAGTTTCACCCCTTTGAAGACAAACTGAAGCTCATCCAGCATATGCAGCATGGCATTTTGGACCAATGCAAATGGCAACTGTAAATTGGCTCCATGCTCCCCGAAGCTTTCCAAGGGCTAAAATGAATTGCAATGAGGCCACAATAAGAAACATAAGAAAAGGCAAACTTACTAAGGGTCCCACTTAAACTACAGCAGAGAATGGAAGCATCCTTATATTTACAAACTTAGTTGACTAAATTACAAAAGAAAAAAAAATCAAATATCTTGTTATTTTTTTAATATCTTGTTAGCTATGCAATACCAATTGTCTTTGCAACCATGCAATTAATCTGTCATGACTGTTTTAACTGCAAGCATTACCTATCCTACATCACAGAATCACCAAATGGTTGAGTTTGGAAGGGATCTCTGGAGACACTCCAGGCCAACCCCTGCTCAAAGCAGGGTTAGCTGGAGCAGGTTGCCCTGGACCATGTACAATTAAATTTTGAACATCTTCAAGGATGAAGATTCTAAAACTTCTATGCATATTTCCCAGTGTTTGATCATCCTCACAATAAATAAATAAATAAATTGATTGATTGATTGATTGATTGATATTTAAATGTCATTTCCTGCATTTTAGTTTGTGCCCATTGACTCCTTTTCTATCACTGGGCGCCTTTCAGTCTGTGCTCATCAGCTCCAGTTCTGTTACTGTGTGCCATTAAGAGAAGCCTAGCTTGACTTTACTTGTACTTTGTCCAATAAGATTCCTTATTAAGCCTCTCTCTTCTCCTCATATGACAGATGCTTCAAGCCCTTAAACTTCTTAGCCACCCTTCGCACCAATACGTCCATGTCTTTCTTGTGTAGGTGAGAAATGGACACAGTACTCCAGATGGGGCCTCACCACAGTTGAGTAGAAGAGAAGGATCACCTTATTTGATCTTCTGGCGATGTTGGTTTAACACAACCAAGGTATCACTGGCCTTCTTGACTGCAAGGGCACATCACTGACAACTTCAGTTTGCTGTTCATCAGGACCCCAGGTCCTTTTCTGTAAAGGTGCTTTTAAGCCAGTCAGCTCCCAGCTTGTAGTGGTGCATGAAGTTACTCCTTCCTATATGCGGAACGTCTCACTTTCCCTTGAACTTCATGAAGCTCCTGGCTGCCATTACTCTAGGCTGTCCAACCTGTCAGCCCTCTAAATGGCAGCACAACCATTCAGTGTATCAACCACTCCTGCCAGTTTTGTATCATTTGCAAACTCAGAATCATATAATCATAGAATAGTTAGGGTTGCAAAGGACCTTAAGATCATCTAGTCCCAACCCCCCTGGACACCACACACCGTGTCACCCAAAACTCCACCCAACCTGGCCTTGAACAATGTCATGGACGGAGCATTCACAATTTTCTTGAGCAACCTGTTCCAGTGCCTCACCATTCTCAAAGTAAAGAACTTCTTCCTTATATCTAACCTAAGTTTTTCTGTTTAAGTTTGAATACATTACCTGTTATCCTATCACTACAGTCCCTGATTCAGAGACCCTATTCCACATCCTTGTAGGCCCCCTTCAGATATTGGAAGGCTGCTATGAGGTCGCCATGCAGCCTTCTCTTCTCCAGGCGAAACAGCCCCAACTTGCTCAGCCTGTATTCATACAGGAGGCTCTTGAGCTCCTTTATCATCCTTGTGGCCGTCCTCATGGACCAAGAGCTCCATGTCTTTCTTATGTTGAGGACACCAAAACTGCACACAGTACTCCAAGTGAGGTCTCACAAGAACAGAGTAGAGGGGCAGGATCACCTTCTTTGACCTGCTGGTCATGCTTCTTTTGATGCAGCCCAGTATAGAGTTGGCTTTCTGTGCTGCAATCATACTGCCAACTCATGTTCAGTTTCTCATCAACCAACACCAAGTCTTTCTCCGCAGGGCTGCTCTGAATCACTTCTCTGCCCAAACTATAGCTGTGATTGGGATTGCCCCAACCCAGGTGTACAACCTTGCGCTTGGCTTGGTTGAACTTCATAAGGTTAACATTGGCCCACCTCTCAAGCATGTCAAGGTCCCTCTGGATGGCATCCCTTGCTGAAGGTGCACTCCATCATTTAGGTCATTAAGATGTTAAACACTATTGGACCCATTACTGACCCTTAAGGGTACTTCACTAGTGACTAGCCTCCAGCTGGACTTTATGGCACAAATAATGACCCTTTGGGCATGATAATTCAACAAGTTTTCATTTCACCTCACTGTCCATTTGTTAGACCATACTTCAGGTTTTCTACAAAGACTCTATGGAAGTCTACTGAAAGCTTTGCTAAAGTCAATATAAACAATGTTTGCTGCTCCCCTTTCATTCACCACACTATCTCATCATAGAAGGTTATCAGGTTCATTAAGCAAGATTTTTCTTTCGCAAACTCATGCAGACTACTCCAAAGCACCTCCATCCTTCATGAGTTAATAGGCTGACCTTCCTATAGTTTCCCAGATCTTACTTCTTGCCATTCTTTAAGATAGGAGTGACATTTACTTTCTTTTGGTCTTCAGGAATCTCTATTAATTGCTATGACCTTTCAAAGATAATTGAGAGTGGCCTCACAGAGATGTTGGCTAGTTCCTCAACACTTGCAGGTGTATTCCATTATGTTCCATGGATTTATGTATGTCCACTTTGTTTAAATGTTCCCTAACCTGATACCCACAAAGGGTAAGTCTTCCTTTCTCTGGACTTTTCCACTGGCCACAGGGACTTGGGATTCCTGAAACACAGTCTTATCCATAAAGACCAAGGTGAAGAAGGCATTGAGTATCTCTTGCATGTTCTTTATCACTGCATCTCTCGTCACATTCAGCATCAGGTCCACATGTTCCCTAATTTTCATTTTGCTACTGATGTACTTGTAGAAGCCTTTCTTGTTGATCTTCATGTCCCTCACAAGATTCAACTCTTCACGGACTATATATGAGCTTGTGATCTGAAGACCTATATATTTGACTTCATATAGCAATAAAATTAAACCATTAAGTTCAGCTGAAGTACCTTCCCTGGATGGTCAAATGGAACTTGGGTATACTGTACCTTATGAGGACTTAGCACAATCAAAAAAGTGCTTAATTCAGGGCAAGTAGGCCACTTGGGACCACAGGCAAAATTTAAACATTTTGTTAATATATGTGTTAATTGAGAAAACATGAAAAGCAATTCACCTAGTCCTCCACATCAAAATACTTCACATATCTATGTTTAAACCCCAGTAGGTACAACAAGGCTTAAGAGAAGGTGTCTACTGAGATTTAGACCTCTCAGAAATTAAGAACGTACCACTATGTGAACTTTCTGGGTTGCCTCCTGCACCTAAGATGTCTAATTCCTATCTACATCTCATTCTTACCTACTCACCAATGTAGTCAACTCAAGGTTTTTCATCTTGCACAGTACTTCCCAAAAGCATTGCGAAAGCATTAGTTAGAATTTAAATGAATTGGCAAAGCTGTAAAAGGTAATGTGCATGACACCTATGCACATTATGACTACCCGACACAGGCTAACAACTGTTATCCCCGTGTTTACATTGGCAAAAAATTATTTGTAACAAAATTCATGACAATTCAAGACATTTCACACAACTGGATATAATAAAGCGCAGTAACTAAAGGACAGAAATGAGACACAGACAAAACCTGTCAAGTCATATCATATATCCCTTTGCTGATACAGATGTTTATTTTCTATGTAGTTTTCAGAGATCATTATATATAAGGCCTCTAGCAAATCAGCTAAAATCCCTTGGTAACATTTTGGATAATTTGGACATATAAGATTTTGTTTTACATAGACTTATCAACACTTGGGCTGCTTTTTACTCATACACGCAAAATACCCCAGTTCCTCATGTTATTTTATCAGAGAACTATATCTGCAAATCATACAAGTAGAAGGTTACTTGATATTCCATTATTCGAGAGCAGAACTCCAAGACAGGGCACAAAAGTGAAAAGAAAATAATGGTTTATTAATTTACTTACAATGAATGATGCCATAAGGCTTGTCTAAATTATGTGGATTATTTTATGTTTATTACTATTATTTTATGTATAAGTGTACACATATAAGGCTGCTGATTTGTTTGTTTTTTTAAAAAAGCATTGACAATGAATTACGGTGTGCTACCTGCAAGTTGTATCCTAAGCAAATTCTGGCTTTTACACACTTTGGATTCAGGCTAACTGCTCTCAAGAAATCTCTCTATGCTTGTTTACCACCAGCCTCATCCCCTTTTACCACGTATGAATTTCCTCTTCCAACATAGGCATCCACAGAAACAGCATCTAATTTGAGAACCTGGCCAAATGATTTCACAGCTTCTTGAAACTCATGAAGTCTAAAAATAGAGACATTGATGCTTTAAAAAAAAATTGTAAATACAATTCTCTATTTATGCATGATCAGCAAGTACCACCCACTCAAAAGTAGTTTAATTCTGATTGAAAGGGACAGGTTTTTTTCCTTAAGTTTGCATTCTGTATGAGCTCACTAATAGTTATAACAGTGAAGGTTATCACTGTAAAACCTTGCAGTTTGAATTCCTTGGCCTGAGGAAGAAAATACCAAAACTGGGCCAAGATTTCATCTTCTCAACAGTTGCGCTCAGAGATACTTTACCCGAATCATTCCTGCTGCCCAAATGTCATTACCAAACATGGTTTTGGTAGTCTCTTCAGGCATAGATGTTTCAACCATAAATAATTTACTTCTAATACAAGCCTTCTCTCTACTTTTTCACATACCAATTCATTAACTTATCCAAATTATGCTAAACATATGGAGTAAAAAGAGATAATATTCAAAATTCTAAGCATAGAGCATTCTACTCTAAGAGTAAGCCAAATGTGGAACCCCATCCTTAAATATGAAACTGAGGTATACTGAGTAGGTATAAAAGATTAAATACCTGAAAAGTCAATGAATACTAGTATGTATCTTTACACACAAAGTATAAAATTTCACATGTCAAAGTACAAAAATTGTTTTACCAAGTTGATACTGATAGTGTTTGAATATAAGCTACCTGAAGCTTTTTTAAAAGCACGCTTGTTGCAAATACAAATTAGGGCTTCATTCCAACCCTGTTGATAGGTAGTCATGTTTTAGAGACTGCAGAATACATTTCAAAGGCATCTTGAAAAGAGTTATACAGGTGAGCTATACAGTTACTAGTGACTCCTTTGACAGATGAATAAAGACAAGGGCAAGAAAAATCATATGTTCAGTTCTTAGAATCAGGATTCACCATTCCTGTGCAAGTTCTACATCATCTGGACACTGTAAACAATGGAGCTAGTTATGCCTTAACTACATAGTACACAGGAAGTTTTAATGCTACAATCCTGAACATGTCCACCTCCACACTGCCTCAGCAGCAACAAGGTTAAGCAGTGGTAGAAGGCAGAGTAACTGCAGAATAAAATAGATTAGACTAATATTATATAGCTATTAAGATTTCCTTTTATCATAGGTGATACTTGTGTGAAATAGGAGCTATTAACTCTAAGTGTCACTATGATAAGTAGACTAAGGTATTAATGCATATCTTATTTCTTCCAATTAATATAAATTTTTGGTGATTAACAGATTTAATTTAGTCATTCTAAATAAATGGATTCATCTTGATGAGACTACACTTTACAATTTCCAAATAAAAAATTCAGGGAAGGACAACCATTGAGATTTTGGCTTTTCATTGAAGGACAAAAATGCATATTTAAATAGAAATTGCATCCTAACTAATTCTGAACAAACCAATCCAACTTAGTTTATCTTGGAATTCTTGTTCTTCAGTCCTTCTCTTGGTTCTATTTTATCACCCTAGTATTTCCTCCTGACACTGTCATGAGCACATAGTTGCTTGATACCAGAAGATTTTAAAGCCTGTTTTTAAACCTGAAAAATATAGTCAAATTTTCTTTTTTCTATTCCTATTTACCATTTTTCCCCTCCAAGTTCTCTGGGTATTTGATCTGAAAAGGTGAACAGGAATATAAAGCTCAGGGATTGTTATATTTTTCTACTCTCCATTAAACAAAACTACGTATCTTACCTATGATAGCAGATTCCAAGAGCTTGAAAGATTTGGCTGTCATCTGGACCAAGCAATTTAACTCCTTTAAAGTCCTGAAAAGAACAGACATTAAACCATGCAATTTGACATTGCTTCATTTCACCTACAAATGTGGTTTTAGCTGAACAGTTTTATAAGTTTTATACTTCTATATAAAAAGGCATATGACTTCTGACAAAGAAAATATATGTTCAGAAATACTGGAGATGCATTTAACTGTTTTCATACTTCTTGTCCCAGACTGATAGAGTAAAATGCCTAAAGTTACGTGGTATCATGGTATTCCCTACAAAACTGCAGGTATCATTTCCAGAAACAAAACCCTCCAGAAAGGTATTGTTATTTATTTTTAATAGAAATACTGTACCTCATCTGTTATTATTAAATACATATATATTGAAAATATATTTTGCTATATGCAATTTCAAAGGAACTCTTCAAGTAATAAAATTATCTAGTTACTTTCCATTATCACTTTGACAAATGTAGCAAACCAAACTCATATTTGCATTGGGAGACTCTAGCCACAGTGTTCCAGTGAAAGACTTCATATGGTTTTTGACTTTTGCCTTTTACTTAAATCCAGAACATATTTCAAATGTTTGGGTTTAATATATGTGGTTCAATTTTAAAAACTATACAAGTGCTTCTAAAATCAAATGCAATCATTTCAATTACTATGTAAGGAAGTGTTTCAGGCTTCTGCATGGGAAAGACAGAAGTATGTAGTAGGAATGGTTTAGCTGATGCAACTTCTCTACTACAACTGAGAACTTATTTTTCACTTGTTCAAATTGTAAAACTAAATATGGAGTATTTTAGTAGTGTTAGAATTACAGAAGTAGCAAAATAATGATGTGCATATATATATGTTTATATTTTTAAAAATAAAAATCCTGTTTTCATGAAGGTGCTATCATAAAATTATAGCTCTGTTTTTAAAAAAATACTGAGACACACTGTCCCATTCAGCAAAGCCTTTAAAGAATACCCAGCAAAGCTAATGGAATTCTTCATGTGCAAAATTTGGAGTATACACTGCTCTGTGCATGGAGCAGTGCAAAAACAGGATGAAAGTCCTAAGGACCAGGTTAGCTTTGCTTAAACCAAAGGTGCTATCCTTACAGGTAGCCACACTTCACAGAATTAAGAGGAAAAGACACCTCTATATGGCAATACAGATCTTACATAGACTGAATTGTAACTTTTCCTTCCAGTGTATCCAATTCAGGAATACACTCATAACAAGTAGTATATACCTTTGCTTATTATATTATCATTCAGCCAGCACTATACGTGTATACAGATATACTCCTTGCAATAAAATATTATCAGAATTGATATATAAGAAGCACTCAAGCATATCACTGATGCTTTTATTAAATTAGGTGCTACAGTTCTCTGTTTTTCAATTACTATTTTGTAAATTTATTTTCACTACAATCCATTCAAAGATCTTCTTGCTCATCCTGCTGGTTCTGCCCCAGTCTCTTTCTACTGGCTTTACATATCAGTTTGTAACAACTCAGCCTCTTTCCTGAACTATTTTGATCAACTGCATCTTGAAGCATAACAGACCAGTAACATGGTAATTCTATTTATTTTATTTCTATGCAAAGTCTACCAACTGTAAAGAGCTTCTGTTGGGCACTTCCAGTGGGACATTTCTGGGTCATTCAAATGGGATTCATATTCATTCTTCACTTTTTATTTGCAAATAAAAAATATAACTCATTTTTCGAATGCCTATGCTGAAATAGTCGCTATCACATAAAGAAAATAACTTACTAGTTCATAGTAGAAGTAATGAATGTGCCAGTTATACTGAAAATAAGCCTGTTTTTTTAAAAAAATAAAACTTTTAGAAAACTTAAAAATTAATTAAAATTTAAAAATAAAGCCCTGTACATTTGAAAGTGCAATGTTTAACACTGTTGGGCTTCAAGCCTCCTATTGCTATACCAGATGAGAGTCATCTGCAGTGTGAGTCAGTGTCAGAAATATATACTATCTATCTTCTAACATTTAAGAAAATAGTCTTGAGGCCAGACCTTTCCTGACCTTTCAACAAAACGATCCTTTACACATATACGTGCACACAGACAAAGGAAAAGAAAACAAGCCCACTCTATCAGAACCTCAATTCACTTAGGCTTCTGCAATGAACTACTAGTCATTTGGACCCAAAATAAATTACTTCAAGATCAAAAAAGAAGGAAGAATCAGCTTCTAAGTTCTTAAATTTTGTGCAACTACCATTTAATTCTAGCAGCATAGGGCTGTAAAATAAGTAAAGCTGCATTTTATTTGCATCTTCACAGCTGGACTGGCATTTGGTGTTGAACAAATGAGAACTGGGCACATACTATTTCAGAAGAATATAAAAACTGTCAAGCTGGTCTTTATGTAAGCAATAGCTTACATGTTACAGAAAACTCTATATTTTCTTTACTTAAAGAAGTATTTTGTACATCACACACATTAGCATAATCATCAAGTTCCATGTAGAGTAGTCCATGATTAATTAACACTTTAAAAGTTATTTCCTTATTCAATTCAAGCAGGAGAATTCCATAATTTTTCAAAGCCTACAAAAACATGAACTGTATTTTAAACCAGAATTTATTCAGAGTGATACAATGATACTTCAAAATTTAAGACACACTTTCAAATTCCTACAAATCATGTGCATATGTACAGACTTATGTGTAGTGTGGCTATTCCATTGTTTCACTGTTTTCAGATTGAATTTAACTGAATTTGAGCCTTCTTTAATCGCATAGATACCAATTCCTAGAGTACAGAAAGATAATGCATTTATATTAAATAGACAGAATTAAAACTTATTTTGTTATTATATAAATAGAGTTATAAATAAATTCTAATTACTACTGATAATTTTTATGTCTGTATTCTTATTAAAAAGAAACCAAATTTATTATAGATTAGTCATGAATTAATGTCAAAGTAAAACACTTTTTTTAAAATGAAGTATCTTCAAATATAATTTATTGTGCTTGAAAAATCTAAGCTCTACTTGTATTAACTAAATTTGAGTGCAAATTTTGTAAAAGAGCAAATAGTAACATGACTAAGTAGACTGAACCATAGACCCATAGAATGAATCAGGTTGGACAAAACCTTTAAGATCATCAAGTCCAATCATTACCCCGGGACTTACCACCACTAAAGAAGCCTCAGTTTTCAAATTTAGCAAAACTCAAGAGTATTTCAACAATGCTTGATCTGAAGAAGTTCTAGAACAAATCTTTTTTTTTTCTCCACCTGAAGAATAAAATTGGATGTTATATTTACAAATAACTAGACAGTTTAGAGCTACTACGATAAAAATGTCCTTGACTGTAGTATTCCATATACTAGCCACTTAAGAGTAGTTTTCTTTGTCACTTCTAAACTAACCTAGGTATTAGAAATAGCTTTAACAATCCCATTCCTGTAAGAGTTAATAATTTTTTTCTGTCAATATACTACCTTTTTTCTGCAACTTTCTTTAGACTTTAAGTGGTTTTTCTGAAAAGTGACACCAACTTTTACAATACCTTAGTTATGAAGGAACTAATATTTTCACACCTTAAACTTCAGCCTTCAGCTACTGTAATCACCTATTTTAATTTACCCATCTGCATCACTGTTTGCCAATTAACCTCGACGAACAAATTGCCTTTGCACAAGGTTGATTTGACTTGAGGCATTCTATCTGAAATACTTAGGAACTAGCCCTGTCTCAGAAAATAGGCCTCATCAAAAGACAGTTCAGCACCACTGTGTTCCCAATCTGAAGATGCACAGTGCCTTAGTGTGCCTTAGTGTGCCTTTGCTTTATAATAAAAGCAGAAATCAGAAACACTCAGACATAGCTCGCAGGTAAGTTGACAGAAGTATAAAATACGTTCGGAAAAACAGGGTTGTGAATAAGGCTTGTATGTGCTCCAAATTCCTGTTTTGATGTAGTCTGCTTCTGGACATAGTTCTTTTATTTTCAAAAGGATATCAAGGGTATGATAGTAGAGATCAAAAAGCCATTTTTAAAAACAATTTCCTGAAGAGCACAATCATTCAGAAAGACATTGCAAGAGGTCAGAAATTCTGACTAATTGCTAATAACAGGTTAGTAGCTAATATGAACAACCAAGTGTTCATGTAATATTGAAAAAAAATTAATACCATACCTCTCTGAAGTCCTTTATTTGATGATAAGAGACAGCTCTGTTATAATACGCCAAAATACAGATTTTGTTGAGGTCAGTAGTTTTTGAAAGGTCTTCAATTGCAGCTTTAAACATCTGAAAATGAAAAACCACCGAACCACAGAGTTCATGGCACTACATATTCTTCCTCAAATAATAGCCTATTGTAAAATTTTATTTCATAGGTTTACATTTTGATTCTTCATGAGTACTGGAAGGCATTCAGCCATTTCACTATGCTATCTATGGACTACTTACTGCATTTCTTACTAGAGTGGGAGCACTTCAGAAGCTCTGTTTGTGCAAAACTTGGGCAAACATTCTCAGTGTTTTATTACATCATATCCATATATTACAATATCTAATCAATCCTTAATTTCACTAGCTTACATTTTATCTTTACCTAGCATGAAACGTATCTTTTGTGGAGTTTTGGTACTTCTGTCTATCCCTAAGAATCTATTCTGTGGAATTTAAGAAGAGAATAACTAGAAAGGCACTCAGTAGCTTCTCTAACCTGTCAAGAGTTTTCAGTTACACAGAACAACCAGAGAGAAGCTTCAGTGGGGAATGGAAAGTATCATAATCAAGCAGAATTCCTGGTTTCTATCAGCAATATTTTTACCATTATTTCACCATTCAAAAGTGCCAAGCTTTAAGGGAGAATTTAAAAGTACAACAATAAAGGACAGTCAGACCTTATTTTGATACTTTAAAGTTCCTCGGTAAAAATAAGCTTGCACACTGTTAGGAAGAATTTTGATCACCTCATTGCAATTCAAAATTGCCTTAGAGTATCTACCTTTACCTCCATAGTAAGCAGCATGACTCCATATATGCCTGTAGAGATGGAGACAGAATGATGACATGGTAAAAAGATAGATTTACTTAGCATTATAAAATAAGGGTTAAATAGAAGACAGAAATTACAAGTTTATAAAAGCATGCACCTTACAAAGCTTGTGGTAATTTATCTAATGCTTGCCTTGTGCATGATAGCAGATTACAAGACAATTGTCATGGGTTCAGCAGCAGCAGTCATTTTTCTCCTTCTTGGTAGCTGGAGCAGCGCTGTGTTTTTGATTTTGGGCCTTGGAACAGCGCTGATAACACCAGTGTTTTCAGTTACTGCTTGCTAATGTTTTGGTCTGGCCAAGGACTTTCTGAGTCTCATGCTATGCCAGGGAAGAGGGGAAGCCGGGAGGAAGCAGTGACAGGACACCTGACCCAAACTGACCAAAGAGGTTATTCCATACCACAGCACGTCATGTCCAGGATGTGAGGATGGGGAGCAGAGACCCGGAAGGGTGTGGTGGTGGTGGACTGGGGGTGCACCGCATGATCAGGTTTTTGGTAGCGGGAGGTTCGCTGCTGGGGGGTGCATTGGCTGGGTCGGGCTTGGTGAGCAGTTGTATTCTCTTTCTTTGTACTTCTCCTGTCATTATTATTATTGATGGTAGCAGCAGTGATTTGTGTTATACCTTAGTTACTAAACTGTTCTTATCTCAGCCCGTGCAAGTTGAATTCTTTTGATTCTCCTCCCCATCTCTCCGGGACTGGGGGAAGAAAGAGGGGACGTGAGTGAGTGAGCAACTTTTGTGAGTTTTAGACTTCAACCACGACAACAATACACCCATAAATGCAAAACCTGACAGTCTTTGAGCCCATCCAAAATGCCTCACACAACCAGGAATCTTTACATTACCTGGAAATGTGATGGACAAAGAGCAAGTGCTTGACTGAAGTCTTGGATGCACTTAGCTTGTCCAAGCTGCATTCTACACAGCCCTCACTGATAAAAAGCACCAGGGTAACTTGAATGTAGTCTGATAGCCCTACTAAAAGCACCACAGGCCTAAAAGGATGAAATATTATCTGGGTTAAATATGGTCTGTTTGTTCAGCTGAAACCACAGCCTGATTCTTTTTGCACAGCTAGGTGTGATCTAATTTTGCAGCTGGAACCCACCATGTACCTGCATTGTTTCTTATTACTTTCATCCATCTACTCCTATTTAAAATTTTGTAATGTTTAGCAATTAGTTAACACCTAATGTAATCATAACTTCATGGAGGCACAATCTAACTCATTCAGTTCATCTCATTTCTGCAGTGAGACCACAAAATTTTAACCAAGCACATGGTCTTCTGTCTGTAACAGCTGAAATACTGAAGTTGTTTATTAGAATGGATAATGGATTAACGCAGCTAGATTGCAACTCCTTTAAAATCCATCCAGATAGTTCCTTCCTCTACATTGTACATTAGTTTACAAAGTCACAGGCTTCTCCAGGATCTACAGCTGTAATATCAGATATACATTAACACAGAAAGTCACCTTTTGCAATTGTCATGTAATACCATATTAGATATTTCTGACAATTTTGACAGCAGTGGAATTAAAGGCTAATATATTCTACATAATTAATACCAACCCATAATAATCTTTTTTGCTCCATGTAGCACAGGCCTGTGAGATAATACATTTCTGCAGCCTCAAATGTACTAGGCAGTTTTTTTTGTTGAGGTCATCAGGAGCTTCATAGCTTTCTTAAAACTTTTCTCAGCGTCCTGCAAAACAGAGAGTATTAGTAATTGTAAAGCACTTAACTGAAAATCTGTGAGGTTTGCTAGACATTTAGAATGATTGAAAAAGGTTTTTTCTTAGTCTTTCTTTGGAACATCATGGTAAAACTACTAATCTATTGCTCCTTGATGTTGCTGGATTTAGAAGCTTTCTTGATCTCTGAATGGTTCATATTAATAACTGATCAGAAAACCAGAAATATTTCTCAGGTTTGTTTAAACATGGCAAAGTAGCTAATGTACATGGTCTAGAAATAATGTACAGTTCATTTATACTGTTACTTAGGTAAAAGAACTATAGCATTAAGTGAGTCTTACAGGATGAAGTATTTATTTAGAGATACCAGTTTGAAATACCAGTGCCCACAGGCACATAGTGCTTTATGACATATGAATAGCCATGAAGTTCAGAAAATACCTGTAACTATACAATCACAAACCAGAATCAAACTTTAATGCTGTATTTTATTAGACAAAAATGCTAGACAGACTTCTGCATTATTTTATTTCAAAAGAAGCAAAATTATTATACATAATGGATCTCAATCTACATAACTGTACCTTTTGATTAGCTCAACTCATAGAATCATGGAATCATAGAATAGTTAGGGTTGGAAAGGACCTTAAGATCATCTAGTTCCAGCCCCGCTGCCATAGGCAAGGCCACCTCAGACTAGACCATGTTGCCCAAGGCTCTATCCAACTTGGCCGTGAACACTGCCAGGGATGGAGCAATTCACAAGTTCCTTGGGCAACCCGTTCCAGTGTTTCACCATTCTCACAGTAATGAACTTCTTCCTTATATCTAACCTAAACTTCCCGTTTAAATTTGAATCCATTACCCTTTGTCCTATCACTACAGTCCCTGATTCAGAGCCCCTATCCCACATCCTCGTAGGCCCCCTTCAGATATTGGAAGGCTGCTATGAGGTCTCCACGCAGCCTTCTCTTCTCCAGGCACAACAGCCCCAACTTTCTCAGCCTGTCTTTGTATGGAAGGTGCTCCAGCCCCCTTATCATCCTCGTGGCCATCCTCTGGACTTGTTCCAACAGTTCCATGTCCTTTTTATGTTGAGGACACCAGAACTGCACCCAGTACTCCAAGTGAGGTCTCACAAGAGCCGAGTAGAGGGGCAGGATCACCTCTTTCAACCTGCTGGTCATGATTTCCTGATGCATGCTGCTGTTGTTGAAAATTCTTACTCAGATCTTCTAATTTAATCAATGAGATTCTCTGAAGTTTTATTTATATACAAGCACATTTCATAAAATATGAAAATAATACAGAAAGAAAAACGTTCTCTCACTTGGCATATATATAAACTTTTCTAACCTCAGTTTTCTTGGCTTTCATTTGTATTTTTCCTAAAACAACAAACATTGAAGGCTCAGGTTGAGTAGCAGTAGCTTTAAGTAAGCACTCCATGGCCTTCTTGTGATTTTGACAAAATGACTGAATGAGTGCTTGTTGAATACACTGAGATGCAAAGGATTCTGGAAAGAAATCATCATGAAAAACAACAATTTCTTTTACATCATATGTTTTCCAGTATAAAATACCTTTAAATGATACTTTAAAATGCTATTAATATATCTGGAGTATCAAAGCTTGTTTTAACATCCATAAGACAATAAATGTAAACTAAATTTCTACAAAAGTTTGAAGTTGAACAGTTATTTATCAACAAGCACAGTTTGATTGCTAAACATCTGCAAATATTTACCTTCCTTTCCCCACATCTAAGAAGGCTTTGCTCTGTGGAAGTATCACCATATGCCTGCTTTGGTTTTATATTATTGTGCCCTGTGTATCCGCTCTTGGTTACTACCAGAGACAGGAAATTAATCTCACACAGTATGGCTATTCATATGGATTCACCAAGAGCTTCAGGATGCACTGAACACTAACATTTTATGCCCAGCACATAACAAGCAACTACTATACTGCAAGATTTTTACAGTTCAAGTGCATTGGGAAGGTTTGGTTCTAAAGATATGTGATATTTTGTTGGAAAAGACTGTACATAAGTACAGAACAGAATCCTTACTCAATATTCCTTTAAAGCAGAAATTACTGATATTGAAAGTAAGAAATAAAAAACAAGAATTCAAAAGATAAAGGAAATTCTGAAATCACAGGTAACAACACAGGCAAAAGTGTACACCACTATTACATTTCAAAGGCTTCAGACATGCAAAAAAATACTCTAGATAATAAGTTCCTATATTTTAGCTTATCCATGGTAACTAACCTATTTGCATGCCTGAACTTTGTTTTTTTATAAGTCCTTGTAAAAAAACTGCCATGGTTCACAACTATCTAGGAAAATGGATGGAAATTGATGTTACCTTCATGCATTTCTGCAGGTTGATGAATACATAAACTTGTCATCTGATATTTCTTCAACTCCATTAAATACTGTCCCCTGTAATGAAATATTTGTTGGATGTAATTAGTAAAACTATTTCCAGGCATTTCTTTCAAAGTGCAAATGCTAGTGAAATAAGTTTTCACTAGTATAAAGAGATAAAAAGGAAAATTAATGCCTTCCAATAAGAAACATTCAAAGTTTTTTCTTTCTTTTTTTTTTTTGTTTTTAACCAAAAATAGCTGTCCAATTTTTAATTTTTTCTCTCACATCACAGTACCAAGGAATTATATGCTTACCTCTCTTCAAACTGTAGGAGTCAAAAAATTCTTTTTCTTTATATTCCACATACAGTAATCCTTAAAATCTCAAGAACTGCAACAGTAGTCTTAATGTTATTTCTAAAATCCACTACAGACTGACAGCTGATAGATGCATTCTGTTTTCAAGGACACTTTTTTGCCTTTTCTGGTATCGGCATCAGTATGAGAGGTCATGCTAGCCACATTCTGAAAGACAAGCTGAGCAAACCCACTCTTAAAATTGGAAATATACAGTATTATTGACTGGAACATAGTAACTAATTCCCCTAATACAGATGATGAATAATATCCTAGTGTTACCTCCTTAGTTCTTACACCTTTTCAGGGAAGGAAACAGCTTTGTCTAGTAATTTATTTTTACCTTGGTAAAAGTCACTACTCACTGGGCTGACGATGAGGAAGAATAGTTCAAATCTAAACTGGCCTGAACAAAATCCTTCACATTCTTTGCATTATGTGGATTCTGCAGACAAAACAGTGAAAGACCCATCCACTCAATGAAAACATTGAAAATTATTATATTTTTAAAAGTTCAGACTTACTTTTTTGTCATGGCTTCCTTTCCCCAAGAAACTATATGTGCCTCAAAGACCAGAATTCTGTATGTGAAATATGATTTCTCCCTCCAAGATAACAATTACAATACTTGTGTGGCATTATGCAGATAAAGTTCTTCAGGTTTGAAAGCACTATGAAAATACTACAGTTTTTAAAACCCATTCAGAGCAGGTTTCAAACAATACAAGAGTATCCACCAACAGCATTCCAAAGAGATAATTTTTTTTTTAAAGAGAGACCTCTGTGAAGTTCTCAAGCAATTGCTTCCCTACCTTAATATGCAAAGCTGTGATTTATTCGAATAAAGTTGAATAGCTCGGTTTATATTCTTCAAAGCATTTGAAAAATTATGTATCTGTAATTCATAAAGAAAAAAAAAAGCAATTTAATTGCTAATATGAATACAATTTTCAGACACAATTATTACTAATGTAAATGTGGTTCTGAAGGATGTAATGCCCTCATGGTAGCAACTCACAAGGCACATACTGTCTCTATAAAGGAGCTCAACACACTTTTGATAAAGGTCTGAAACATTTACCCTACATATTTCCATACTCTTCCACAAGGCAGATCCAAACTCAAGACAGTTTCTTTACTTTTCCAAAATCTAAAGAAAAGTTTGGAGTTTGGGGAATGAGATTAGGTCATGTACATATGTCCTGATAAATCTTCACCACTGTAATGACTTTGCATTTATTTTTTAGGTGCCTGTGCATGTGGTCCCGTTCAGTGTGCTTCAGATGCTGAGGAGAAAGGAGGTCATTAGAGTAAAGATTCCAAAGACTAATTCATCCAATTCGGATAGTGCTAACTCAAAATCTCATTAGAGAACAGCACTGATGAAATATATCTGCTTACTGTTTTTTTTATTTTACTGCTTTACATTGAAATTTTAAAAATAAATAAATGAAAAGGCAAAAAAAAATTCCAAAAACAAAGAACAACCCTACAAATCAACCTGAGCATTAGTGAATGGCCTCCAATATAGACTATCAGGCAAAAGTTCACACACTACCAAAAAAAAAATCATCAGTCCACACAGATGGACTCTGAGTTAAAAGCCATTTCCTTTAGCTGTGGAAGAAAATGAACAGTGCAAGCAATTTCTCAAAATATTTTGAAAACAAATTAAGCACTATGAAACAACAGTTATTTGGTTTCTGCAAATGAAATTTACAGAAATCAGGTGTCACGGGTTCAGCAGCAGCAGTCATTTTTCTCCTTCTTGGTAGCTGGTGCAGCGCTGTGTTTTTGATTTTGGGCCTGGGAACAGCGCTGATAACACCAGTGTTTTCAGTTACTGCTTGGTAGTGTTTTGGTTTGACCAAGGACTTTCTGAGTCTCATGCTCTGCCAGGGAGGAGGGGAGCCGGGAGGAAGCAGAAACAGGACACGTGACCCAAACTGACTAAAGAGGTTATTCTATACTACAGCACATCATGTCCAGGATGTAAAACCAGAGAGCAGAGACCTGGAAGGGTGGGGAGTGAACTGTGGAGGTGCACTGCGTGGTCGGGTTGATATCGGGTGGTGAGCAGTTGTATTCTCTTGCTTTGTATTTCTCTTGTATTATCACTAGGGGTAGCAGTAGTGATTTGTGTTCTACCTTAGCTACTAAATCGTTCTTATCTCAACCTGTAGAAGTTGCATTCTTTTGATTCTCCTCCCCATCCCCCCAGGACTGGGGGAAGAAAGAGGAGAAGTGAGTGAGGGAGCGACTGCATGAGTTATTGAGGGGCTTAAGCCACGACATCAGGTCACACTGAATACTCCATTCCTTGTACTCCTGAAAGCATCCCAAAAAAACAACTGTGAACACACATTATTCTCAAATCCTATGCAGAAGTAGAATACATGCTAGTTTACATTAAATTAAAATACTGAAAATTTGAGTTTCCTGAAGAATTATTATTCTCAAGAAAATTCTGTTTAGAAAACATTGTACTTCAAAATTGGGTGGAGGAGATATTTAAATAATACATTTTTTTAAATAATTAGAAAATATATTTCAAAAAATTTGTTACAGCTCAGATTATGTGTACATGGATTTAGAAAATATAAAAATGACACTTGAAATATTGTTTGTCATTGCATTACATGCCAACGATATTTCACAATTGCAGTGTATGTGATTCTATTATGGTATTGAGGACTATTTGAAACTACAGCTATTAGCAGGTTCTAATATCTGCATAACACCAAGGCATACGTATTAAAACACAACCATAAATATAAATAAAGCTACTTTAACTGACAAACAGAAGCAAAAAGAATGCATTACCTTATGATATTCTTGTGCTCTGCATACATAGGCCTGCACATTGAGAGGATCTATTTTGATGACATTAGTAAACTGTTGAATAGCTTCATGGCATCAATTGAGATGCAACAGCAGTATCAAACCAATATTTAGGTAAGCAAAGGTGACAGAGCTGAAACCAGAAATTTTTTCCTTTTTTTATTGCATGAAATATGCCGTTGTATTAACCACAACTTATACAGGCTTCATCTGCTTTATGACATTTTCCACACATCTATTTTGCGATCACACTAAGCTACAGAATTTTAATTGCCAGCAGAAGAGATAGATGATTAAAAACATAATTTCAGTAGCTTGTTGTCCTGGGTTCAGCAGTAACAGTCATTATTTTTTTTTCCTCCTTCTTGGTAGCTGGTGAAGCGCTGTGTTTTTGACTTTCGGCCTGGGAGCAGCGCTGATAACACCAGTATTTTTAGTTACTGCTTGGCAATGTTTTGGTCTGACCAAGGACTTTCTGAGTCTCATGCTTTGCCGGGGAGGAGGGGAAGCCGGGAGAAAGCAGACATCTGACCCAAACTGACCAAAGAGCTATTCCACGCCACAGCACGTAATGCCCAGGATGTAAAAAATTGGGGGCAGGAACCCAGAAGTCTCTCTCTCTCTCGGCTTGGTTGGGTGGTGGGCGGTTGTATCCTCTTCCCTTGTATTTCCCTGGTCATTATTATTATTGGTGGTAGCAGTAGTGATTTGTATTACACCTCAGTTACTGGACTGTTCTTATCTCAACCCGTGGGAGTTACATTCTTTCAAATCTTCTCCCCATTCCTCCTCCCCCCCCCCACATCAGAGTGGGGGGGAAGAAAGAGAGAAAAGTGAGTGAACGGGCTGCGTGAGATTTACAGCTTAAACCACAACACTTGTGATGTTTGGCTGGACACTAGAGGCTTTCTGATCATCAAAAACAGTAGTCCAAATGTGAATTTTGAAGAAATGATAACAAGTCTCTGTCATGGAAGCTGGGCTAGAAATAGAGCTAGCTAATAATTTTGTATATGCTTGAATACACAGAGAAATACCAAATTTTGCAACACTAAAAACACATTGAAATTTTAAAAGACTGACAGATCTTCCACGTTTTCCATCTAGCCTGATCCTTTATTTTCTGTCATTCCCTTGGCTAGATGCTAGGAAGAGCTGTGTTTCCAAGATCTGCAACATTTTGTGCAGCCCACTCTTGCAAAATTCAAGACTACCTACAGCACAGGCAAGACAAAGGAAGAGCTGAGGGATCTTTAGGCCCGCCATAGATTGGAATGGAAGCCTTTGCTCAAGACAGGACTCGTGAGATTGGTTGAGGCTGAAGGAGAACTCCATACTTTTAGAGTAAGGTAATTAACGCAGCTAACTGGTATGGGATGCTTGTTGCATATTTTAAGTCTATTTGCATGCCATCACTGCTACAGATATAACCTGTTTCTGAAGCATTTTTAAGTGGTAGGAAGAAATGCAATTCTGAGAAATCATATCAGCTTCAGTGACCAATTATCAAGGGCCACAAACAGCCTTCTTTTTTCAAGGACACCACTTGCTAACTTTTGCTAAAGAAATCACTATGCCATTTCTTTTCAGGGAGAAAAAAAAAACAAACAAACAACAAAACAACCAAAAAAACCCAAAAGCTTGACTTTTTACCTGCATTGTGTACAGATTCCTTCCCCCCCCCCCCGAAGACATGAAATTTTTATGATATGGGTAGTCAACTTTAATTAGGACTTCAGCTTCATCCTTTGTATGCCAAAACTGAACAATCTATTTGCCAAGTTGCCATGTAAGGCAAAATAAAATCTAATTTTGAAATACATTAATAATTATTTTTATTATACTCAGGCTGTAGTAAGTGAGATAAAAGATACTAAAAGAAAACTTTACGGTTTTGTTGGTTTATTTCCAGGCTATTTGCTGAATAAGAGCTCTGGTTCTATTTTTCTTTATTAGTACCTCCATGCCCACAGGTAATCAGAATGTAAACAGTATATATCAAAAATTCATTAAGTCCAATCACCTGTCCAAAGCTACAACACTTTCAAAGACAGATTGCAGGTGACCATTGACACTGTTCTGAGTAAACAATCCCATGATGAAGAAAAGAACAGAAGTTCTGTTGAGTGTCATTGATGACGACTGTGGAAGAGGGAGAATAAAAAAACAGTGTTCAGATATTCACATATATTTCAGTTACTCCATGCAACTTATTTGCACATTATTTTTACTTTCGTTTTCTTAGACTTTTATAAAATATCATAGTCAAACAATAACATGACAGCTCATAACAGAAGTTGTTTAACCTTCAAGACATATTTAGAATTCTGTTACACCCACTCAAATTGTTAAAAGTGAAGCAGAAAAGCTTAGGAAGCAGAGGCAAAATAACTGAAGAGAAACAACAGCAGCAAGAGTCAATGTTTAACAGCAAACTTAACAGAAGTTCCACAGAAGTTGTGGATGCCCCATACGTGGAAGTGTTTAACGCTAGGTTGGATGGGGCTTTGAGAAATCTGGCCTAGGGGAAGATGTCCCTGCTGTGGCAGGGGAGTTGCAATGTGAACTTTAAGGTCCCTTCCAAACCTAATCATCCTATGATTCTATGAGAAATGAAAAGGAACAACTTATTACCAAACACTAAATTACAACCATACATTTCAATATTTGCAACATGAAATATCTGTGTTATATTGCAGTATAGCAATCACTGGTGAAAGGTCATTCCTCTTTTTAATGATAAGCATACACACCATTAAAATAAACAGGTAATACCAGAAACACTGAAATCCTGCACAGCTCATTTTGAATCAATTTGTCTTAGTATGCAACCTCTATAGTAGAATGCTAGCCAACAAGGAGGGCCTAGATGAACTGCAGCTGCCAAGTCTTGTATTGCGTTTCTATACTGCTGCTGCTTAGTATATGCTCTTCCTTGATACCGCCTAATAAGGAAGAAAAGTTTCTTTGAAAAGTTTCTTTTTAAATATAATTTCCCTTAAAAAATTATACCTACAGAATGAAGTTATAGTGTGAACTCATAGACTATTATTTATAATATTAACAGGTTATGTCAATATCAAGAGTTCTTCCATTGTTTTTGTCATGCAACCTTGAAGTAATTACTTAGGAAAAATGTTGGAAAATATAATAAACATTCAATTTTATTTTTTAATTTAATAAAGCAAGCCCGAAGGAATAAAGTCTGGTAGTCTATACCATATAGGCAGATCCCTGCACTTGCAAAAAACAAGTTTAATATAATAGAATCTTGTATCAGCTTCGGACATCACAGAGTTGAATGAAACTCTCTCTAGGTTCCATAGTCCATTGCAGCAGATGTAAAAATCTGATGTAAAAGAGAAATATTAAACTGCCCTCATTACTATTAAAGCTTTCTGAAAACACCAGTTCTGTTCTTCAGTATTTCTTTCAAACAGACAAGTTTGCAAAATAAGATCCTACTATTTTACACTATTCTTCCCTCTATTTCAGGAAAAAAAAAACAGCAATATATTTAAACAAAATAAATCACAAGCATGGGTGAAAAAAATTTAATAGACAGCAATGGCTGTAAAGTTATTTTGTCAATGCAAAACATAATATATACAACATTTTCTTATTATTAAAGAGAGCTTTCACTTATTAAGTAGGTCCTATCCAAATTCTCTGCAGAATGATCATGCAAAATATATACTATTCCTTTTTCAGTCTAATACAGTAAAGTCAGTTCCTCAAGAATTTAAATCACATGCTTGACCCTACACAAACACAAAGCACTGACACTAATCATACTCACTAGGACTATTCACATAACCCATACATCAGCATGTAAGACTCAATGAACTAGCGGATTTTGGAAGGCCAAATGCAGATTTATGTTGCTTGAAGATTTTATTTCAGAGTTTCAAGGAGCATCTGTGAATTACTTTAGTAGCACAGGAACCTAATGTCATAAGCAAGCTTTGAATGAGTCTGTTGCTCCCTGTGATGAAGGAGATGAGCTTACAGGTAGAAGATATACATAGGGCAATTCTCTCCTAGTCATTTCTATTCAGTTTGGATGGGAATCAGTTTCAAAATAAGGCATCAGAATGTAGGTGTCTACTTGTAAATTACTACAACATATGTTTGGTGTCTGACTTTCCCTTACAGATGATAAAGATCTACTCCGTATAATCCAAGGAGATGAGAGCAATACAATTAATTCAAAAGTATACACTTACTGGCTGTTTAGCTGAACAGCTCTCCTGGCTTTATGGAGGAGCCTATATTCAGCCTAATAGAGTCTAGTGACTGTACTGATTGGTGTCCTCAGTGATAATGGCTGCTCAGAAAACTACATCCCATGGAAGCAGCAAACTGACCCCTAAATTCAGGTATTGCAATCTCATATTGAATATCTGCTTTTATTTTATATCTATTTTCATTAATCCAGAATTGCATATAAAAAGAATGTAAATATTTGCAAGAATGATATTAAAAAGAAGTCACATTTTCTAGTAAAGAAATATGTTTTTTCAGCCTTTGTAAGTCAAACCTCAAAATTGTCATTATAACATAAAGATGCTTCTCAATTATAATTCAATTTTTTTGCAGAAAACGTTAATTCAGCATAATGCTAAGAATAGAAGTGTCAAGGCAACCAATGGAAATTAGGCATATAATGTAAGTATGCAATCTTTAAAGACATTCTTCACTTTGAGCATGTATTTAAATCCAGCTCTTTAGAGCAAAGCACATATGCACATACTTAAGTCCAACTGACTCTATATTTGCATTACTCCAGTGGGATCTGAGCATATGGTTCTGTGCTTAGCTAGATAAATTTCTAGGAACTAATCCAAAATCATTAAAGCAACATAACAATTCCCCAATAAATATCATAGAATCATAGAATAGTTAGGATTGGAAAGGACCTTAAGATCATCTAGTTCCAACCCCCCTGCCATGGCCAAGAATTCTTATTCTGTTTTTGTTAGACACTCTTTTGGATGCAATTGCTTTATTATAGTTTAATGCATATTCAGTCTTTGCATATTATTTTAATAATCCACTTAAAATTCAAATATTTTTGTCAAACTATATATTCTACCTTGCCTGAGCATTGCTGGGATCTTCATTGATCACAGCTGTAAAATCTCGAATAGCTGTAGTCAAAACTGAATAGTCAAAGAAATGTATTCCATGTTTCATAAGTGCACCTGTTCTTTTTGGGTTATACTGAAAACATTATAATAAAAAAAAAAAGTACATTATGTTATTTCTTATTTTTATTATTTCTATTGATTAAAATTCCTAACCAAGCATAAAAATAATATACTCTTTTATTTTCAGATATTCTTTTTTATTTCTTTGTCCTTCAATGTCTATTGTAATTTCCATTAACTAATGTGAAATAAAAAAGTAGTGACACAAGATTATTTGTGGCTGATAATTTGTAGACATTCAATAATTCATTGATTTAGCTGGCAGGAATAACAGAAATTATTTCTTTATAGCACTGATTTTTTTAAAACTTCATTGATTTGAAAGGATATCTGTTCTCCAAGCTACCTACCAGATATATACAAATACAGTTTACTTTCACTAAAGTTGCACAAAGTTATTACACTATTGTAACAAAATGAAAAGTGAACTTACTTTTGCTTAATCATCCATGGCCAACAAGAATTGATTTTCCTCAAAGTACAACTCAGCTCTCCTACAATAAACATTATCATCTGTAGGGTTACATTTTATTGCAGAGCTGTAACTGATGATTGCCAATGCATTATTACCTTGTTTCCTGTAAATTTCAGCCATTGACAGGTATGTATCTGAAACAACAACCTAAAACATAAAGAACACTATTTAGCAGCCCAGAACAAAAAGTTATCTCCTGTAATTAACACAGGCTGTAGAAATAGAACTGTAGATTACACAAAGGGTCAGGAAGTCCTTTTTTAGTGTGTGTAAGAACTCAGAAGTTTAGCGCTATAGGTATGTGCTCAATCACAGAGCCCATGCAGCTGTAAATTGATAGCTCTTGCTGGATTCACAGGTACTAAAAATCTTTGTTCTATGCAGAGTTCTGCAGAAATGGCCCATCAAGCTATTCAGTGTAGACTTGTTGATTGCAAACAAATATAAAGAGAGGTAGTTAAAATGGGCCCAAACAGTATTTATGCCACTGTACTGGGTTTGGTCAGGAAACAAGTAATTTTCTTTACAACTGTCTATACATGGTGCTGTGTTTTGGATTTACAGCTAAAACAGTTTTTATTACACAACACTGTTTCAGCAGTTGCTGAACAATGCTTGCACAGTATCAAGGCTTCCTCCCCTTCTACTCTGCCATCTCCCAGGTGAGCAGGCAAGAAGCTGGGATGGGATACGGCCAGGGAAGCAGTCATTACTAGGTCAAAGGGATATTCCATAGCATATAACTTCATGCTCTGCAACAAAAAAAAAAAAAAAAAAAAAAAAAAAAAAAAAAAAAAAAAGGCGTAGAGGAAGAAGGGGAAGGAGGGTATCTTCCAAGTCTGTGTACAATTAAAGTTTCCTTTGTTGCAACCTTTGAGCACTGCCTCCAGTTTTGCTGTGCATCTCTCAGAAGAGTCTGTCTCTGTCTTCTCTGTCACCACCCATTAAGTAGCTGAGAACAGAGTCCCCTCTTAGCATCACCTACTCCAGGCTATGTAATTCATCTCCCCCAGCCTTTCTTTGCACAACAGGCTCCAGACCCCTGACCATCTTAATGCCATTCTAATGGACTCCCTCCAGCTTGTCCCTTTCATACAAGGGGTTCCAAAACAAGACAAAGTATTGGAGATCCAGCATCACAACCTGGCAGAGGGGAATCACTTTCACTGAGCTGTGAGGCCTGGTCTGTCAACCAGGTGGTATCTTTCCTTCCTGAGTTCCTCCTTCCAAGTTTAAAGAGTATGGCAGAACAGTGCTAACTGAAGCACAACAGCAGACTGTCTCTATTACAGATTGTCAGCTTTCCTCATTGAATTAATGAACACAATTTCCATCCGTCCATCATTTTTCTTTTTTTTTTCTTTTTTTGCATTTTTGAAAAATACACTAAAGTACTTATTTTTGCTTCAGAAATCCAACTGACCCAAGCATTTGAAGATTCATGTCTCCTCTGTAATCTTTTTATGATATGGGTAAAACAACTGATGTAAAATTAACTGCATACAAAAACATTTGCAGAACTAGGGCCAAAGGCAACTAGAGAAAGAACATTATGAAAATATAACTATTAACTTACACTTCCGTTGATGCTTACCTGCCTTATTTTTGCTCTATTTGTTTATAAAATTCAGGTCATCCAAAGCAGCAGAAATTCTGTCTTGGAATAGGTAAATCAAATGCCTATGCCAGCAAGCATAGTAGCAGTAGTGGTTCTAAACCTGTAGCCTATAAACAAAATAAGTAAATAACTTATTTATATTACAGAAAGAACTTCTCAAATGTGCTAACAGTAGTACACAGGAAATGAGAAAAATTTTGCCCTGAAATTATTATTTTTTAAGAAAACTCTTAGGCTGACAAACTTTTTTTAACCTAAAAATCTGAAAAATTTTACTAATGTCATTTGTTTATTTAAAAGCATCATGTACTTACACATAGGAAGAATCAGCATCCACACTACCAGAATATTCAACACAAAAGATCAATCAGCTGGGATAATACCATGTTTCATGATTTCTTTAAAATAGTCACCTGAACTATTTCTAGAAGTCAGAATTCTTCTATTCCAAAGTAAAAAATCATTAACCCGTCCCTGTGAAAAAGGGATCAGATTTTCAAACCATGCTGTTATATTTCCTATATAAAATACAGTTTCTAACAAAAGTCACTTGACAGTCATATAGTATCAATCAAATAAGCTATTTCACATAAGTTTATTATGCATATAATGCACTTAATGGCCATATGGAAATAAATATAGACACTGATACAAATCTGGGACTGTTCTGCTACAACAGTAATTCTCAAATTTTGGTCTATAAACTGTTTCCTTAAAAGTTAATAATGTTCTCATTAAAATAATTGATGACAATGGCAAGCAATTTAGACATTTGATATTGGCCCATTGGTCAATGAAGCACTTTGCCAGGGTATAGAGTTTTTAGCCTTTCAGATTCTTAACAATCTGTTTCTAAATTTTGGGGTGAATGAAAAAAGAGAGAAGATAGTTGCTGAAGTCAACTTTCTGGTCAGGTGATTTGTGAAGTTTGGAAGGCAATATGTACAGTTTGCAGCAGTTTGCAGGTCCAAAAAGTAGGTACTTATGTCCCACTAAAAAAAAAAAAAATCACCCCAAGAGAAGCATTTACAGAAATGGTGTTATAAAAGGAAATTTCACCCTAAGACAATATATATTTGGGGAAAGGCAAAATCTAGAAATAGAGCAAAATGTGAAGGGTGGCTCTCACTGCAGGACATACTGTGAGACTTTAAAATTCATTGTGGCTGTCAGCTGAAAGGAATGCAGAAACCAACATGAACTGAAGTTGTTTTGTTCTTCATTGTTTCATTCCTCTGCACATTTCCAAGTATTCCAACCAACTGAGCTTTCTTTACCAGAAGAAATGCTATTTGTATTATTTAAACATGCCTGTTAGGATTATTTTCAGGGACACTGGCAAATTAAAGGTGTTCTACTTCCATAGAGCATTATCAACAGAAAAGATCTGGTTCAATCTTGCATGATTAAGATCTCCAGTACAAGGATCATGAACACCAAAGCAACTACTGAGGATTGTTTCTCCAAATACCAAATGCTGTGTTAACAGCTGAGGTGGTAATTAAGGAAAGAAGGACATCTTCTGTTGTACAGTGTTATATACAGGATGAAGCACTTTTGAATCCCAACCTGGTTATGAATAAATGTGTGTAATATAGATGGTAAATGACAATAAAAATACCATACTGATAGCACAACACATTACTTCTTTATCCAGGTTTCACAAACATACAGAACTACACCATTACTTAAAGAACGCTTTTGAAAGCTTTTACAGCGCCCACATTAAAATTATAAAAACTTTAAAAGTACTCTTTTCATTTCTGTTTTTTTCAGCAATTTTTATTCCATTTTGGCTATTTCTTTCTAGTTGTGCAGAGTGTTGGGCAGAAGTAATGGCAGGTTTGTATCACTATAAAGGGAACTTAAATGTGTTGAAAAAATAAACATGCACAGAAAATCAGTTGTATTATTGTGTAAAATCTTAGTGTCAAATGATGGATTCATTATAAAGAGGAAGCTTTTGCAAATTGTAGCGCCAAAATGAGCATAACATTACTTTTCAATTCATTTTCTTGCTATGCTTTTGCATAAATTAAAAATATATCAGCTCTGTCAGCAGCAAATTTGAAGCAAAGACTTTCTGTCCTTTTTGTCTTTCCTGTCTCCATTGAGGAGTGTTGTATCCTGAATGAGGATCTCTAGAGAAAAATTATAGTGCTTGGAGAACACTAGGGTAAGTAAATAAGGCTTATTAAGAGCAGGCATCTTCATTCTTGTGGGTTATGCTGTCATATAAAGGTAAAAGGTGGCAGTGGTCAACTAGTTATCAGCTCTCCTGCTTCTATTCTTCACCCATTGCAGAACTCAATCACACACTACCAATGTGCTTGATAGAAGTAAAACTTGGCATTAAACTTACTTTTTCCAAGTCATCCATAGCTGACTTTAAGTTGCGTAACTTTATTTGTATTGTTCCATGCCTGCAGTAGTGAGAAGCTGAAGGATGCTCCTCCTTTTCTATTAGCTCAGTCAGTTGTCTTTCTTACTTCTTTTTCTAAATCTTCAATACTAACTGTTGCATCTTCAAGAAGAACAGGCTTTATTGAGTCAACCAGTTCTATTTGTAGATTTGCATCTTGAGAATCCACTCAGTTCCTTTTAATAATTCAGTATCCTTGTCCTCAGAAGCAGTCCTGCTAGAAGGGAAAATTTCATCAAACCAGCAGCTCCATATTGCACTGACCCACATGCGAGGAGAAGTTTCTTTCAGAATTCCACCCCTCATTTTTGCAAACTTTTCAAAATCTAACAAACAAGGGATGCTGCAGCTCTAATACTGTTTGATTGCTGAAGACACCTTGATACTGAATTTATCATTAAAAGGGAGATTTCTCAGAGACACAGACCTAAGGAAAAATATACTAAAATTAACTAAAAGTTCACACATCTATTAAAGATATCAAATCACAATCTGCCACCCAACAACTACTAAAAAACCTATTGTTAGCTTTCTTGTTAATGATAATTTTTAGATTTATCAACCATTTATCAAAAACCATAACTGAAGCCACAGGTAAGCAGAATTGTTCTGAGTTATTTGTGTCAGCAGAACTTTCAGCACTTATTTGCAGTTGGATTCTTATTTCCTCCAAAAGCTTCTAACTTAGATTTGCAGGGACATTGCTAAACCTAAGAAAAGACAATCTGTCAGAGTAGACAATTACCAGCCTGGCTAAAAATGATAAATATTAGATGGATTGAATATATTAATGATAGATGCCAATATTAGGAAGAGGTTGTGAGAATGTAAGCAGAAGCATAACCCAGAGATGAAAAAAGTACTTGAATTAACACCAACATTTCCAGAATTATAAACGGGAAAATTCATAGCTTCCAAGATAAAACTCTTCACAGATGTTCAACATCAACATCTGCTTTGAGACATCAAAGTGAAAGAAATGGAAGTCTTTAACGGAAGCAATCTTTATCACAAATAAAACTACTCTTGCTAAAGCAGAAGGGAATACTAGAGGGCAATCCAGGAAAATATTGTATACGTGTATATATTTATAAAACTATGAACCTAATATTTATAATATTTTAAACATAACAATCCTACTAAGAAAAAAAGGGAAATTAAATAAAAGTGTAGCAGGCCCATGCATAAATGATGCAAACATAGTACAAAGATTAAATTCCTTTAGTTTAGCAAAACTGCTAAGAAAGCCTAAGACAGCAAAGAATAATACAATATCCCTCTCTAAAAGAAGATTTTGGAAAAAGGCCACCTTTTCCCTTAGTCACAGCTCACTGTACCAGCATATCATGTCTCTTAAGTGTTCATTGATGTTCTTAAGAATAAACCTACTGAAAGGTGTCTAAAAGCAGAAAAAAATGAGAAGCTGAATAGAAAATCAGTCTGAAGCAGCAGGTCTGAGCATCAGTGTAAGTCCAAGGTGGATACATTTGACTGTACACAAAAATAGACAACATTTGGGTTGTTTGGTTTTTTTTGCAGATCACACTTCAAGCATAGGTATTTAAGAAATTTCAAAATAAGAGCAAGAACATTAACTAATTATTATTTTTTTTAATACTTGAATAATTCCCAAAGTACCCTATGTCTGAAGTCCATAAATAATAATCATTCACTAAAAAACATTTTGAGTGACACACAAGACCAAAAGATAAAAAAGCAAACAACTTGTTTGATGTGATCTACAACGTTCATGGTGCAAAGGTTAGTCCAGCTTAGCATTTCTGTTTCCCAAGAACTTAGAATTTCCCCCTTGTCTTACAGAAGAAAGAAGTTTGACCATTTTAATCATGCATTTATACGTGGATAAAGCTTTTTTCTGTCGCATGAAGCAACACTATTTTGTCAAACTGCAGTGTACACTAAATGTCCTAAAGATACCTGAGCAGTATATATTTTTGATTTGCATTAAAAAGATATATTATTCCTAAATAACCAGATTATTATTACTTAATTTCTGAACAATATTTAGTATTAAAAAAGATAAAACCTACAATTAGATAATACAGTTACAAATTAAAATACATTCCTTAAAGAGGCAATGCACATTAAACAAAGAAAACCTTCTAAGAATCTTTGGGGGTTGACTTAATTTCTTAATCACAGCTTCTCATTTTCTAGGGTTTATTCTTTTCTTTGATTTCTTTGTTTCCTTTCTTCTTGGGACAGCAGTGTATTTAATCCCAGCCTTTTGAGGTTGCTCCACAAGAACAACATCATTCTCACTATCCTCTTGTCCAGTCAAAGTAGGCATTTTTTCTACTGGTATGTCTCCCTGCATTAACTGAGGAACATCACAGATTTGATTCAATAGGTGCTTGGTAGGGAAGCTTTTCCTGAGCATTGTCTCAATCTCTGGTTCAGCTATCCGTTGCTTCATAACCTTCAGCTCTTTCATGCAGGTTTTGAAATTAGCTGACATATTTAAAGCAGTTTCAGCTCTGAAAGCAGTCATCTCCAGAGCTGATACTGATCCTTTAATCAAACTTGTCTGTGAAAAAAAAAAGAAACAATTTATTTTGTTGTTTATTTGAAATATGATTTATGGACTGGATTTTATTTTATACAACATTGGAAAGAAAAATAAGTGTGAAACAGGGACTACACTGCTGGAAAAAAAATTTACATTAGAGATAAAGATTTTAAAAGGTTTTACATTAAACATTTTCTAAAATGGACTTTGTTAAATATAAGAAATATTTTTAGATTTTAATAGAAATCACTGCCAGAATAGCATAACACAAGCAAAATTAAGCCAAACTACGCCAGCATAAATGTAAAGATATTAAGCAACATAATAGCAAGCAGTAATTAAAAATAATTACTACCAGAAACTTTATTGTAGAAAATTGAAGTAAACATTACTATGCAATAAGTATTATTACAAGTTGTGCAATGACTTATATACCATACTTACAATATAGAGAAGTGGTAATAGGATAGCAGCAAAAAATAGAACTATTACTGTTAACAAATATAATGATAGAAAAAGATGTATATTTCTGCAAGAGATGATAACACTCAAAATACAGTTAAAATATTTACCTCATATGTAGGAAATAAAATTTTCTTTAATAAACCTATTGGAGCAGAGAATTTTGGTGGAGCTGGAGCCCAAAACATTTTCAAAACTCCTGGATAGATTAAAACCTTCAAAACCAACACATTTCAGTTATCAGCTAGTATAAACCCAGTTTACAGAATGTCTGTACTGAATCTTAACTATTAGGTAATAAAATGCTGTTTTCTGCTAAACTTGATTTTGCCAAAAACAACCCCACCAAATACAATGAAATCCTGATAGGTGTAAGACTCCACAGGCTGAATGAACTACCTGGTTTGTTCTCTTAGTGTTTTTCTTTGTTAGTAATTACCACATTAGCATATTTTACTACTTCAGAGAAGGAATTAGGAACTAAGACATGAGGTTTCAGAACACTACTCCTCATTGATAAAAACCTACATATATATTTTTATATTGCATATTATCAAATGTTGAAAAATCAGCAAGACTTTATTTCCAAGGTATTCTGTTCTTTTGTGAATGACACCATAATAATAAGAATCATCATCACCCCCAGATTCTGTGTCTTCATTTGCAGGATTTAGTATGTACAGCACACAATTATTAAAATTGTTTGTTACTTTCTCCCCTAACAGTTGCAGTTGCAGTTTTTTAAGACAATATTTAGCTACTTTTTTGCATTCAGTTAGGGTTTTTGATGTATGAGGGGGAAGAACATGAATTCCATCTGTCCAATTATTCTGGAATTGCTCTGAAATAGGAACTCCTTCATAACAAATTCTGCAGCAATATAAAAGATTAATAAATTACTCAGATGATGTCAGGTATAAACAGCACAGAAACATCGTGGTTGTTAAAGACAAAAGAAACTAGGTAAAATTTAAATTACATTAGAAATAAATTTTAAATAAAACACTTTTTCTAAAGGTTGAAATGACTCAATATACAATGGAAACCTGGTGCCAAAACGAAAATCTTGTAGTGCTTGTAGCCACACACACCAAATAATTTTAAGATGACTTTCATGGTCAGGTCCATGGTGTATATTACAGAAGTCACAAGAAAAACATAACACTAAGCTCTAAATTAGTATGAAATCTTTACACGCATAATTTCATGCACGGCAAGTACACCAGTCAAGTGCTGTGACTATAGTCAGATATACCTAAATGACAAAGAGAACTATTTTCAGCAGGAACGTCTGGCTGGCTTTGAACAGCACCTTATGTGATTACTTGGGGATTGGATTCTGATTATTTTTTGTTTGCCTTTTTTTAAATAAATCTACCTATTGCAAACACCTCATGAAAGAAATATTTCCACTTTAGAAAGCTGCAGCTTGAGTTAATTATGCACCCCAATTTCCTATTTACAGTTTTGATTTCCAAAAACAGTAAACACATTTACACAACACAGCAATTCATGTGTGCTTATATATGCAAATACATATTTGTACTTGTATATATATACACACACATATATTTTTAAATATATATTTATATATATATATATATATAAATCTGTAATAACTGCGCTATGTCTATTTCCTTTGTTCCCAGCACCTCTGCAAGGAAACTCAGATTTAAAGGACCTATTATTACTACCACCACCAAGCTCGTAAAATTATTTTAGAGGTAAGTAGCAACAACTACTAACTTTTATCACTTAAACAGATATTTTACAAGATTTATACAGAAAATTATAACGAATATTTTAACAGAGTGTTACTTTTATACTTTTTGTTAAGCTTGTAGCTTGTTTTATAAAACAATAATTACGTAAATTCTGCCTTAGTTCTTACTGTACTAGCAGTTACAAGCACCGAAGGCAATAAATAGTGAAATATGTAATATATATACAAAAGAACAAGAAAAAACAATTTCATATGTTCAGGTATCCATATATGTATGCAAATTAAAACACTTGACTCTTGTCAGCACACTGCCATAGGCCAACACTGACATCTACTGGCGTTACTCAAGTTTGGGGTAGTTTTTCTGCAAACACTGAACTAATAAAGTTTCTTTGTGCATTAGCGGAACTAAAGTGTCTAACTCCTCCTGCTTGAAATTTCACTGTCAGACGTATATCTGCTATATTGGATCTGATTCCCATTTTGCTGACTGAAATGTATTTCCATTTTAAGAATTCAATTATTCAGTTTATCAGAAAACTCTGTAAACAGGGGGCATCTCAACATAGCTGAGAACCAGACATTTTATTCAGCAAACAAAATGCCTTCTGAAGTACATTTGCACATTAAAAAAGAATCCTTAAAACGTAGCACTAGCCCAATGAGCTGTATTTCAGAGAGAAATATTATAAATCTGAGAATAGTTCTTGAACTCTTAATGGAATGTTCCATGTTTCAAGTCAAAGCCCTGATAAAAAACTTATGTCTTGAAGAAAAACTAGAACTGAAAACCGAAGTCCTGAAAAGTGTTTGGATTGCCTAGTTTTATTTAAATCTAGCTATTTGGTGGTGTATTAGGTTTGCGTGGCAAGGTTTTGGTACTTGGCAGGGCTACAGGGGTGGCTTCAGCAAGAAGTTGCCAGAAGGTTCTTCTGTGTCCAACAGAGCCAGTGCCAGCCAGCCTCAAGACAGACCCCCTGCTGGCCAAGGCTGAGCCCATCAGCAAGGTGGTAACTGCTCCAGGATAGCATATTTAAGCATGAGGAAAAGTAGAATTGTGCTACTGCAGCAGGAGATGAGTGAGACCAGGTGACAAAGCCAACTCTGCAGGCACCAAGGTCAGTGAAGAAGGAGGAAGAGGAGGTGATCCAGGTGTCTAAGCAGAGATTCCCCTACAGCTCATGCAGGACCCCATGCCAGAGCAGGGGGATGCCTAAAGGAAGCTGTGACCCCTGTGGTAAGCCCACACTGGAGCAGGTTTGCTGGCAGGACTTGTAACCCCACAGGGACCCACACTGGAACAGTCTGCTCCTGAAGGACTGCACCCATGGCAGGGACCCACACTGGAGCAGACTGCTCCTGAAGGACTGCATCCACAGCAGGGACCCACCATGGAACAGTTCATGAAGGACTAATGTTGGGAGAAGTTCATGGAGGACATTAGGGACTGCACGCTAGAAGCGGAGGAAGGGTGTGAGGGGTTCTCCCCCTGAGAAGGAAGGAGCAGCAGAAATAATGTGATAACTGACCACATATTTCCCATCCCCCTGTGTCATTCCCTGCTCCCCTGTGCCAGCTCAGGGAGAGGAGGTAGAGAACTTGGAAGTAAAGTTAAATCTGGGAAGAAGGGAGGGTCGGAGGAGGCATTTTTAAGATTCGGATTTAGTTCTGATTACACTTCTCTGATTTGATTGGTAATAAATGAAACTTCTTCCCCCCCCCAAGTTTGTTTTGCCTGTGACAGTAATTAGTGAACGATCTCTCCCTGTCCTGATCTTGAACCACAAGCCTTTTGCTGTATTTCTCTCTCCTGTACAGTTGAGGAGGGGAGTGACAGAACCCCATTGGTGGGTACCAAGCAGACAGCCACTGTCAAGTCACCACAGGTGATTCTGACTCTTCAAGGTGGGTGTCTGCATAAAAGAAATGTCAAGTGAAGTTATACAAGATACAAAAAGGTATAAAACAATCAAAATATTTCATAGCATTTGGCTGTTAGAAGTGTTTTAAGTGAACCATGGAAGAAGAGCTGTCCCTCTCTTAGGGCACTTTTGCCATCAAATAATATAAACTCCCTGAATTGAAACTAAGTAATTAACTGTGAGTTAATGTGAAACAATATTCAGACTTTTCATTTCTGGAAAAGAGAAGCAAGATGGAGGAAAACGCCAAGTAATAATTACACTGATCTAATAACATTCTGTTTCCATCTGGTGGTAAAAATCTAAAATCCAAATGTCTCAGGGAGATGCAGGCACTCTTGCATGAAGGAATCTTAACAAACATAACATGAAGTGACAAATTCCAAATTTTTGTAGGATAGCCATCAGGAACAGGTTTGACTACCTATATGTAACCTTCATAATAACATATTTAGCTTAATACTTGTCTTCACAGCTAAAAAACTAGATTTTCAACTCTCAGACAACTGATGCCTGCAGAGTATGCCAAGATAAAACAGGAGAGCAAAGGCAAGGCACCTTTGCTACCTGATGAAATAAACTTAATACAGTCAATGCCAGGAGAGAGTTGTAGTTGACCTTGGGAAGTTTACCTCTTGAATCTTGATAAATTGATACACCCTGTTCCATAAGATGTTTTTTGCAGACATGAAAACTTCTATATACGTGTTTAAGCCTGTAGACATTTTTCATAGTGAATGCTACAAAACAACAAAATTATTG
This sequence comes from Myiopsitta monachus, assembly GCA_017639245.1. Taxonomy (NCBI): domain Eukaryota; kingdom Metazoa; phylum Chordata; class Aves; order Psittaciformes; family Psittacidae; genus Myiopsitta; species Myiopsitta monachus. The sequence goes on along the minus strand of CM029924.1, from coordinate 32,031,625 downwards.
CTTTCTATATCTGATCTAATCCTACACTGTAGGCTTCTTTGGATTTTGTTACAGTCAAACAAAATTCTTTCTTTACTTTTTTGGTACTAATTCTGAGTTCTGTGATAGAACTGTTGCTATTTAAACAGTTGAGAAAGTCATTTGAATTTTACTACCCAATACACAGAAATCATGCTTATCTCCACGCAGAGCATTTTCATTTGTGAAATTAGCTAAATGCAGGGAATTTATCAGTAATAAAATGTGAACAGCTTAAACGGACCTAAATTAGAGGCAGGTCAATGACATTCAAGGCTCACATAAGGCAACTGGTTTTAAAAATTAGAAACAGAATATGATATTAGATGGTGCCACTAGATGGCACTGCTCCAAAGAATTTAGTTTTCTAGATTTTGAGGATTAAACGAATTCAGCAAGAAATTTTCATATGGGCTTCTTTTTAAACTGTAATTCTCTTCATCTCCAGGTAATGTAGAAATTTCATCTCACAAAATTCTACTGCTTCATAAAGCTCAGACTCAACATCAATTTTCTCAACCTGTTGTTTACTTCTTGAAAACCAAATCATTCTCTTCTTTAACTCCCATCCTTCCCTAGCTTCTACAATTCATCTCTCCTATTTTCACTCCCATCCAACTCCTTCAGTTCCCTGAGTATTTCAAGAGATTCTGTCCTCTACTCTCTCCTCTTTTTCCTCTAATTCTAGTAATGAATACAGGCTGAAAAAGTTGGGGCTGTTCAGCCTGGAGAAGGCTGCTTGGTGACCTCATAGTAGCCTTCCTATATCTTAAGGGGCCTACAAGGATGATGGAGAGGGACTCTTCATCAGGGATTGTAGCAATAGGACAAGGGGTAATGGTTTTAAACTTCAACAAGGGAAGTTCAGGCTGGGTATAACGAAGAAGCTCTTTACTGTAAGGCTGGTGAGGCACTGGAACAGGTTGCCCAAAGAAATGGCAGTGTTCAAGACCAGGTTGGACAGAGTCTTGGGCAACATGATGTAGTGAGAGGCATCCCTGCCCATAGCAGGGGGTTTGGAACTAGATGATCTTAAGATCCTCTCCAACCCTAACTAATTTTATGTTCTGGTGTAAGACCACATATAGGTTCCCTTTCCATGGTGATGAATCAAAGCGCAATTCATCACTCTATTCTGCACCCAAAAAGATGCCAGATGATCTTCCTCATAGGGATGTCAAGCTGCCACTGCTAGTTAGGTTAGAAGATAAGGATCATATGAGCCTTTCCCTTTTCAACCTTCATGGCCTCCCCAGTACTTACTTTCTTCATCACTATGGCTAGGATCCCATCATTCACACAGACACAGAACACAGCTAACATTGGCATCATTCTGAAATTCAAGTTTTTTTCTAATCTATCTACAAAACTAAAGTCTGGTATCTAACTTCCTATCTTGCTTGTTGCAGCATCTGTTTCTTTAGCCTAGACAAGCATCACCTTGTTCTGTTCACATTCAGTCCAAGCACCCCTGCAAAGATCACAGTTGCTTGCTTTGAAAATTATCCACCTCTCTGAAGCAATAGAAAAATAATTTGAAATAAAAGATGTTCCCCTGCTTTCAAAGCCTTCACAGCCTTTCCTTTTTTTGTCATCTCTAGATCAGTAAAGCAATAGCAACCTCTATTTTTGTGACTTCTGACTCTATCACTGGCTTTGTAAGATTATTTTTCCTTCTCGAACATCTTTTTGCCCACCTTCATGCTGCCTCTTACACCTGAGAAAAGCTCACTACAGTCATAGATTAATTCTCTTAGAATTTCCTTAAATTCTTTTCCACCATGACCTGCAAAAAAGTTAACGAGTTAACAGCTAGGTTACTTGTACACTGAAACCCTTACTTACAGTGCTCATCAGTTCATCAGTGTCCTTATTCTCATTGAGTCCTAATCTGCTCACAGACAGAAAATGCTCCTGAATCAAAAGCAAACACTCCAATTATGACCATGAATTATATTCATATGCCTCCCAAAATCCTGGCAGAAGCAGAAGCTCACAAAAACAAAAGAGAATCATCAGCACCTAATCCTGTACCCTGAAATAATACCATTCTTGACGGTTAGGGACATCTTGACTATATCAAAGGAATTCAGAGACTAAAAACTTCCATAAAGCTATTTATGGATTAATGTTTTTAAGATCAGAGAAAAGTCTGATGATTACCCAATCTGACCTTCTAAATAATACAGATAATAAAACTTCATCAGTATTCCTGCATCAAGCTCACAATTTGCTGAATGAAACTCGGGATATAACTCTGAAAGAAATCCAGTTTTGATTTAAAGGCTGTAAGTATTGGTTAATTTCAGAAGCTGCTACTTTTATGGCTGTACATTGAAATCTTATAGCTACTGTCAATTTGTCTTGACTGAAACCTCAACTACTGGGTCTGTTACGTTCTCATTTAGCAAACTCTTGCATCACATACTATACCATGCAGGTAACATATTCAAACCAACTCTGAACCTCCTGTGTAAAAGCAATATAATGATCTTTTAAGATGTCTTAATACAAAACTGCTATTCAAGAAAAAGAGATCACATACAGGAATCAACACTTCTGCTTGCTCCCCTAGAATAGTATTTGGAACATTCTGTTAAGTGCACAACATTCTTACAAACCTTCATATGGAAGAAGAATCACAGGTTTAACCAACAGGAAATCTGCTGCCCCTCTATGGAACTTAGATTTTTCAGGAGCTGCAGGAAAAAATTTCCCTCCATTTCAAATCCAGAATATCAAGCACACTTCTAAGGATCTATTCTTTCAAGCAAGGGCAAGGCGATTTTGTTTTCTTTCTTTTACAAGACAGAATTAAAGAAGAGCGGTGATTTCTACCTCTTTATGATAATTCATTATTGAAGCACAGAGCCAGGAAATGAGCATTCATTCAGGAGCATTCATTTGAGTCTGAGGATTCAAACCTCACCTACCATTAGATTATTTGACCATTTGGGGTACAGGAAGTTGTGCTATTGAGCAGAAAAGAATGCAAAAGTCATGCACCCAAGAGAAAAAACAAGTGCTGACATGAGTATCTCAGTTAGAGCACCTACCTGGAACAGAAAAGCTCTGTATAATATTTCTAATCCCAGAACTTTTTTTCTATATTATTGCTAATGTCTCACCTCCTTTATTTTAAGACAAATGTGTTTAATTTAAAGTTCAGAGAGTATTAGACAGCCATATTCTGTTGCTTGTCTTTCAAGACTGTAAAGCTCCTTTCAGAGTTACTGCTTTTCAGGATACAATCTCCCCTCTTACAAAGGATGACCCTAAGTCCCTATTCTTATCCTTATGACTTGACTTTTGGCTGCACTAAAACACATGTTTTTCAAGTAAGCTCAAGTTAACAAGCTACACAAATTGCCCTGTAAAACTGATCTACCTTTATCCTTATTTACCACTCTACCATTCCTTAGATCACTACAGACTTTATGAGCAACAATTTTATATTTCTGAAGCTAGTGATACATAGAAACTATAACTAGCAAACTGCCAGTCTGAAAAACCATCAGGAAAAACTTGGGAATATTTAGTCTCCAATTCTGAGGTTTTTGCCATTACTATGTCAACTACAAAGGCAGAAAAACACAAAAATGTAAATTAATAAGCAATGAAAAACAGTGCATATTCATTCATATGCACATTAGTTTAGTGCAGGACATGTAAAATAAAAGCAAAAAAACCAAAGATTTAGAAACTCCCTACATTCAATTATAAAAATTGGTAATATAAAACATGATAAAACTGAGTAGGCTTATTCCAAAATCCATTTACATTTCCTCACTACTTCTTATAGAACAAATTTTTGACAGATCTCCCTTTACATGCTGCGTCAACGTAAAAAATTAACTATTATGCATTTTGTTCTGCTTCAGCTCCTCATTCATTTAAATGGCAGGACCCTGCATCTATCACATTTTACCTTTTACGTATGCAATTAATACTTTTGACTACAAGTTTGTCCCAGTTCTGTCTGTGCTCGACTTTGTGCACGTGTTGAGCTCAATAGGACTACACTCAACTACTTAGTTAAGCTTGCTCCTAAGTGCTTGCAGAATCAGGATCGAGGTAAGATTGCCTCTGTGATAAAGGGCTAGTGGGTGTGCACTTTAAACCTTTTACTATTGCAGAATTTACATTCACAGAAAGCCTACTCTATTTGCTCAGTATTTCTTGTTAATTCAATGGGACCTCTCACATGCGTAGGATGAACTACTAAAGTTCATATTCTTATAACCTAAATTATATATATAATACAATATAATAAATATAACTTACAATATGTTTATAAAATGCAATCTTAAAAAACAAACAATACCTTTTACATTCTAAGCAAGGTAGAATGTCTCGTAGTACTCTTGTTCTAAGTCTTTTAAAACACATCTACAAAATAAGGCAACTTTTTTCATATCTATTTCTTTGCCATTTCTTTGAAGCTACTAAATATTGAAATACTATGAAAGTTATTTCTCAACACATAACCTTTAACTTACAAAATTAAGTAAATCATAGTTAGTCTGAAGATACATTAGTTCATGCATTTTCCTTTCAGATTCCTCATTCAAATAAACATATTTCAAACACATTGGTTCTTCCTCCTTATTGTCTTCTGCTGTAAATAAGATATTGTGACCTCTTTTGTCTGAATTATGACAAACTCTAGAAACCAGTTGCAAATAAGGAGGCAATATAAAACTAGGAAAAGCAGTACATAGATGATGAATGCCTTGATAATGTTGACATCTAGAAAGAAAACAAGAAATCAAGAATCTTAATATCCATTCTCTCTAAAGTACATAGTTTATCAAATACTATATTATGGTATATATCAGACCATAGGATATAAAATGCTAACGTAAACACTTGGCATAAAGTGTCTGGAAATTTCTGCTAAGTGTAGAGATCATATTATTTAGGAAAGAAAAAAACAGGTAAAAACTAAAATGTTGGTAATAATTTCAAAGTAAAAAGTAAGTGCAGTAGTCACAATTTTACTCTCCCAACTTCAGTAGAACTTTCGCTTGTCACAATGAAAACTTGCATCAAGTAATGTAGATTTACAGCTTAAATTGGGTATGTGAATAAATGTCATGCTAAAATGCTACATACACATTCATCTGCAAATTCTCTCCCATGACAGACTACCTTGTCAATACCCTTAAAACTTTGAATTAGTTTTATAATGTGCTATCACTTGAACTTCTTCCTAGCTTTTCAATTCAGCTGTTGATTTGAGAGAAAACACCTTGTCTTTGACTATCTTTGAAAGTTAATAACTAAAAAATTCTACCATTTAACCCTCCAATCTAAGTTGTACTGAAGGTGATGAAAGTCTATTGACTTCCACAGGCCATGGATCAAATTCTAAAACCAGTGTCCAGCTACTGTATGAACTCCACGAAGTTAATAAATGTCTAAAGTGGAGACAGTTACAAAGTGAAAAGCAGTATATGGAAAATATCTGAGATGTAAAAAATATCAGGGATGGCTCCACAAACACATGCTACTTTCAATTAAGGTTCATAAGTGCCTTCATATTTTAAGATAAAATCACAAGTGAAAATGGTTAAAATTGCACTTTAAAATTACAGAGAAGAGTTTTCGGGTTTAATTATTTTTCTGGGGTTCTCCTGAGACAATGACACTTTTAATGACTTGGAGGGTTGTTTTATTGAGTACTACTAGCCTTATGCTATAAACATATATTTTAAAGGGGAAATCAGAAAATTACAAACTGAAGGCAAAACACAAGATTGATTTATCATGCAATACATACTCAAGTTACAAAATGATATTTTATATTTGCTTACATTTTCTAAAAAAGAAGTAAAAGATAAAAATCACATGTAAAAAAAAAAGACCAAAAAACCAGTGTAATAACCGTAATTTGACTCACAAGCCAGAAATTATCACATCAGGTATATTCCAGATATATCTAATTTACATTAATATAGTTTGAGTCCTTAAGCTTATGGGCACATGAGAATCCAAGAGGAAAGATGGTCAGTGAGTCTTTTTATTTTCATTAAAACTGCTCAAATATTTTTCAAGCCATACAACTTTAATATACACAAGAGAGCCTAATTACTTTATACTCTAACAGGACAATTTCACCAGCTCTTACAACCCAAAATCTTTCCTGAGATCAGTGGCATTTTTGCCTGAATAAGAACAGGGTCTAGCTTTGAAATAAATTGTGACAGTTAAACATAAAAATGAAATATCCAGTTTGAAAAGCGACAAATTACACAATGCAGGAGAGGGATTACAATTTAAGGCATGCTTACAACAACCCCACTAACACAAAAGATATGTTGTTTGGGGTTTTTTTAAGTAGTTGGTTTGCAGTGTGAAATCAGAGATCAGTATTTAAATAAGTAGATCACATTAACTTAAAACTAAAAAGAAATATTTCTCACTGCTTTAACTCAATAGAGTATATAATCTTCATAAATATTTATGGTAGTTAACCTCAGGATGCTCTAACACAGTTCACTTTCTCTTCAATGCAATTACCACAATTAAAAAATAAAAAAACAGATGGCAAACAGTTTAACTTTGAATTTACAATAGTTTGAGTGATTTCGATAAATGATGGCAGGGAAAATAATTTTTAAATTATCAAGGGACTTTTTGTCTAAGTTTTGTCATTTAATTTAAATAAATAAAAACAAGTGGTTATTTTATTGCATTATCATTACTGCTCTTGTCTACAAGTTTATAATTTTGTTGATTGAACTAACTGAAAGCTTTATTAATGTAAACTGAAATATTTGGGGCATGCTGCAGGTAAAGGTGAATGTTTTTACAGCATACACTCTCCTAAACCAGACTATTTATCATTCTTTGAGAAAAGGGGACATGAAAAAACAATACTATGTGTGTGGCCTACATTACCCTCACTTAATGCACTAAATACAGGTTTTTTAGAAAATCGTGCAGTTTCTGCACCATTGATAATCTGACAGTAAGTATTTATTGAAGGTAAAACACTCATTGTCTGTTGACACTATTTGTTTTAATATATAATCTTGCTAACCAAATGATCTTTAAGCAATGCAGATAAGCAATGGCATGCAAAGGGTCACTTAAATGCCAATTTGACTGTTTCATAAACTTAAGCATTCTTTTCCCATGACTATTCCCAGCTACTTAATTGAAAGTATTATCCATTTACAAACTTTAGGCCTGCCATAAAAAGGCTCTCTTCTGCATCCAATAGACCTTTCAGGACCCTAGGTACAACAAAATCTAATAATTAAAGCTGCTTCTTCCCCACCCTCCCCATCCCCACCTCCCCCCTCCTCAATAGAGAAGTGAAGTAACCTATGGTAGATCTAAACAAAGCTATCTATAAAGATCTTATTAGCAGTGAAGACCATAAAACTTAAGAGTCTCACTTGACATGGGATAGACAGGATCATTTAAATTAGGACACAGTCTGTACTACTTTTGTAATCTGCACTCCTACTACAGAATGACAGATACAACCTATGACAAGAGCAAGGTAATAAGCAGTTGTCCTTAAATTACAGCTCTCCATGAATTACAGCTTAGAATCCTTAAATTACAGCTCTCCAGTAAAATCTCCTGAATTTCAGACAAGCACCGACTGTAATACAAATTCAAGTTAATGAATTTTTAATACATCTTCTCTATTTAAAGATGATGACTTACAGCTGGCATTGCTTATATTAAATTTGTGGTATTTTCCATTGTTTGTTTTTAATTATTTTGATTAGATTATGCTTGGAATTGTATGGATAAATTCAACCCCCACATAAGCAACCTCAGCTTCTGCTGCAGTCAAACAAGTTTCATCTGCATACAGCATGTCTGAATAGGCCCTCTGGATTTTTAAAAAATGTAAATCAGAACTATTTCAAGGAGATAAACAGCAAATTAAAACTAGAGATACCAAGCTAAACTTGATAATTGAGATCAGAAATTGCAAAAGTTCGGATCCAAGTTTGCAGGGATGGTATTATTTCTTCTACAAAATTATCTATCATGCTAAGCACTAATCACTTAATATATTTTCAGTATTTTTATTATAATAATAAGATTTTAAAATTACTTGACATTTGAAGCCTGAGGAGGCAAAGATTCTTGCAAGTCATTTTCCTTCTGTAGCTCTTTCTGAACTTCATCTGGTTTAATTTTTGATATTGCTTTTCCTTCCACCTGTAGCACATCCAAGGATGGAAACTAAAATGTTCATGAACAAAAGATAAAGAGTGATAAGCTGATAAGCTCTCTGGGTAGTTTCACACCCACCTCTGGAGCAGAACAAGGAGCGCACACGCAACTCTGACCATTAGAAAACACAATTCAATTAAACTCGAACAGTTTAGAACTGCTGACACGACACAAATCACAACAGCGGCCATGGCTATTCAAGATACAGAATAAGCAGAAGCATGACAAAACAGAATTTCCAATGTGCCCTACCTAAATTGCATTTCTGAATAGTGTATAAGATGAGTGTATTTCACTATATTACAAAAAGAATAATCAAAAGAACATAAAATCATAATTTAACTATTCAGAACTATTAAATTTAGAAGAGAATGAACACATCTAAAATTTGTATTATATTTTTAAACAAATTCAAACAGATACACATAGATTAAAGGACGACTTTCTAGAAAAGTTGCATCAAGGTTACGTTTATTAAATACATGAACTTCAGCAGGAATACAGATATAAGAAATTCCTACTGTTTCCACCCATAGCTGCTCATTCTTATTTATAAGAGCACCACCTGCTTAGTTGTGCCAAAAATTGTTTTTTCATACTGCGAAATAGATCAGATAACTGATCCATGTTAAAAAAAAAAAATAATGTGGAAAGAAGACAGAAATTAATCTAGATCTCTCATTTCCATTGTAGAATGTCCCCACATTGTAATCCAAGAGCAAGAACAAACAGCAAGGAAAAGGAACTACTGAAGTCATCACTGCTGCCAAAATGTCTGCATTTGTTTCATCAAACTCAGTTTCAGAATCTAAATCCTTGTGCTGCTTTTTCTGTGTTGTGATGACCCCCAAAGGTCACTTCCAACCTCAACCATTCCACTATTCTGTTTCCTGCAAATCGTTAAATATCTTCCTGAAAGAGATTAGCAGCACCATCAATGAAAAGGATTCTTCTGAATTCCACTTAAAAGCTTGCATACATAACACAACAAAGCAGGTTCAAGAAAATACATTATAATCATAGCATAACAAAAACAAACAGCAAAACAGTGGAGAACACGAATTTTAAAGTGCTTTGTCCTGAAAAACATTTCTCTCAGTATAAAAGTCCACTTTCTTAGCTCTTCCTGATACACCAAGGTAATTACTTTCATAAGGCTGGCTAGCTTAGTTTATAGGAATCAAAAGAATACAACTTCTGTGATCAAAAATGCTTTTCTAATGAAGACTTGCAGTCACATACCTGGTTAAATGAATCAGAAAGCATAGGATTTTACTCTTCTTTGTCCACTTACACGCTTTATTTATCCCAAAATATAATGGGGCACAATGTCTATGTCTACTGCTAACTTCAGCAGTATTTAAGTACTTAGAAAAAATCACTGCATGTGAAATTATGGAAGTTTAGAGTTCATGTACAAGAATACTAATCACCAAGTAAAAGATACTGATAAACATAAAAGATATATGAGTCACTACCTTCTGAAACCACTTATTCAAAATCAAAATGGTTTAATGTATTATTTTTTAAATCAACACCATTTATATCAGCACATACACGAAAAAGTATGAAGAACCAAAGTCAGATATTTTGTTTACCAGAGAAACTGGAAGTCAATCAAAATTTTATACAGGGAAAATAGGCTAACAAAAAAAAAAAAGTATGATATCTACCTGAAAACGTGTCATTAAAATGAGTGAAATATAAGACTATGACTTTGCTTTTGAATGTCAAGTAAATGTTTCTTTTATGATCTCCTGTCTAGCCTCAAGAAAAAAAAAAGTAACCTGAGAGGATGCATTGCCATTACCAGCTTTCAGAATGCCCAGATACTGAAATAATTTAGGGGAAAAAAAAAAACAAACAAAAAAAAAACCACATAAGCAATATCTAAAGGAACTGAAGATACTCAACAATATTTGTGCATGTCTTAGATACCAATACAGCTAATGAAAACGTCCAAAATGAAAATTACAGCAGCTACTACTACAAAATCATACGCCAAATTTCTGTGATATTGTCTTTTTCATGAAACATCATGAAGGGGAATTTCAACACTCTCTTGCTAGTGAATTAGGGAGATTATACTAAGTAGAGAGAAGTTCCTTTAAGCCTAAAACCAGAGAACATGAGGCAACACACTATTAGGCGGACATTTTAAATGTGTATAATGTCTTATTTTATTTCATTTTCTTTGTAAAAATACCAGTGTACTAACACACAACATTTTAATCAAAATATTTATGTAATTCAGTTACAGATGTAACAAAACTACAACCAATAAAGCAAATAGCTGCATTTTTTCATCTGACTTTCTGTATAACCAAATCTGCAAGTTCATCTGCACAAATAACCAGTTAACCTTGAAATTGTATGGGCCCTGCAGCCCACTAGGCAAAGCAAAATAATTTCAAAAATAAGATGTCACAAACACATCCCAATGAATAATGTTCTATAGAAATACTAATGTACAGTACATTACCTTCACTCTGTATAGAAATAGTTCTACTAATGATGTGATAGAGCATTTAGCTAATACATATGGTTTCTTAATACCATTTATCTTTTTTTTTATTTTTCTCCATTATTTTTTCCTGTGTGAAAAAGTGAAAGCATGCACTTTCAATTTAAATAATATATTTAAATTACATATTACTTGGGTTAAATTGAACCAAACATATGCTATTTTTTGAGGTGCAAATCTTGCAAACTACTTTGTGTTGCAAGATCGCTGAAGACACGCTGATGGGTGTTGTTGCAACACTACCACCAGTGCATTACAGAAGTGGCATGCTGCCCAAAATAATTCTGTCTAAAAAACATCACAGTACCCCAGTACTGTTTAAATAACTGGGAAACTGCTCTGTTGGCAAACAGTATATAATTTAGAGGTCATAAATAATCTTACTATATCCTTGAACATATAAAAATTACCATCCATGACATGGTACTGTGTATTGTTCACACTTCATTTAGCATATTTAGTTTAGTAACCAATGGATCAATAGTAACCAGCAGATCAACTGATGTTACAGAGTATACTTTTAAAACTACCTGAAAACATAATAATTAATATTAATTATATAAAATATAATAGCCAAGTACAAATGGCAAATGAGGTTTCAGTTAATGAAGGATTAAAAACATTTCTGACCTATAGATAGACAAATATTACATGGAAAATTTCAAAGTACAATATTTTTTTCTAATTTACCAGAATCTTTAAAAAGTAATAGAATTCCATTTTCATCCATTTTCTTCAACAGAAGAACTCTAATACAACTAACAGAAATAATTTTGCTACACTAAATTTGCTAGGAAATTATGAATCCTTAGATGTAGAAGAATGCCTGCCAACTGGAACTGCTCAAGGGCAGCATCACCAGGTCACTTTGGACTCTACTTCATGTCTACTGTAGCCCCATTGCAGAACACAGTGCCAGGACCAATAGAAGCTTCTGCCATCTCCCTGTGAGCCATTCTTAGAGCTCCCCTGTCCTTAGCTCTTTGGGGGAAGCTGTGGGCATCTTTGCTTCTGCATTATCCTAAAATTGATCAGAAAATTTGGTTGCTAGTGCTCTAGAATTCTAGGGGTGTGACTACCACTATCCTTTTCTTTTTACAGCTTGAAGAGACACACTCGGGGCTAAACTATTATCAGTAGGAGGAGCTGAAGAAACAGCTGAAGCAAGGCCCATAATACCTCCATTCAGGAGGTTTCTCGTTTCAACTAGACCTCTGCCTTACAATAACTAGACCTTGAAACAATGTATTTGCAGATCTTGGGCCATCCACAAGCATCCTACATGTGTGTCTGTCTTTTCATTTTCATCCCCTTATCTCCTTTTCAACACCTGTATCTGTCTTCCCATGTAGCTTAATCAGCCTTGTGTTCATCTCATATAGGTTTAGGCCAAAGCTATCCTGTATCTCTGCATGTTAACACTGCCTAATGGAAACATCTCATTCTTGGTTGTCCTTCTCATTATATCAATGTAAACATAATAAATATTGTTATTCTGTTTTACAATAAGCATATCTAATAACCTTAAGGCAAAGTAGTTCTTTACGTTGAAGCAACAGAAGGAATCAGGTCACGATTTTATTTTAGTATCTGGTTATAGGCTTGAAATACCAAAACACTAGAAACTGACAACATGTGGGAAAAGACATAATTTGGTCTTAGCAGTGAATTTGTCCTCTGTGTTACTGTCTCTATAAACCTAATATGTTTTCTGTACTAAAAAGCTAAGTTTTATAGAGTCAATATCAGAATGTCAGTTTTTGTCATGTGTATGTGAAATATCACGAAAGCAAAAGGATTAAGCATTATGTCATTTTCCAGGAAGGCATCCACTTGTTAAATGTAGATTAGGATTCTATTTATACATTGTTTCATTTGTAATCTTCTTTCCAATCTCATAAAGAAAAGCCTAACCCAACATCTGAACGAATGAACCTTAATTTGTATTTTCCTCTAACCTTAAGCTGCAAGACCAGTATGAAGACCTGTTTTATAGAAAGCCTTCTTTTAAAGGGCAGGTGGTAAGGAAACAGCTTGCAGACCTCTATATGCTCTAAAGAATCAAACCTTAAGCATGGGAAAATTAATACCATGTCACAACAGTACTAAACACCTGTTTACCTGCTTATTATACATTAAGAAGTCATCTTTAGGTAGAGATTCATTTTCTGCTGCTTGAAATTCTTTCTGAATTACTGATGCCTTCTGAGGGAAAGGGAAAAACAATTATGTAAGCGGTGAACCTACAATCTTTTTTTAGAAACACTTTTGTGCTTCCTGACAACTAACTCAGAATAATATTATATGTAATTATTCTTTCATCACCCATGCATATTATAAAGCACCCAGAATACTGTATCAATTTTATCTTTAGCCAAATACTTTCTTAACCGCTGACTAGATTTCCAGAAATAAATATAGTAACAGGTAAAGGACCTATAATGACTAACACTAAATAATAATATTTATAGAAGATTCTCATCAAAGATCTGGTCTATTTCTTCTATATTGCACTTGTAAGAAAAAATTGCAAAATGTAGGAAGAAACATGCATCAGAAAATTATTATGAGATCTATGATCCTTTAAAGCAAATAAATCATTGATGCCTCTAAACAGTAAGCAACCCATAAAACATATATAAGTTGAAATTCAAATTTTTTAAACTCTTTGAATGAAAGGCATAGAATGATGGGCATTAATCTATAATTTCCCTAATTGGCATGCTACTCAATAAAAGCAAAATTCTTTATATACAGCAGTTGGAGAATCAAACCCCATAAGAAAAGGAATGAACAAGAGACACTAAAGAGAGACAAAAATAAAGTTATACTTGTGATTTCTGAACTAGTAAAATGTTTTCAAGGACTATTTCATTTCCTTTCCAGTTTTATCAGTTTAAAATATGAACTACCTGTCTTAACAACTCTTCAAGCAAACAGAAGCGTTATGAACTAGATAAGCGTTATTCCTAGATAATGCAGAATGTTACCAGGCTTGCTTGGTGAAAACTTGGCAGGATTTGATATTCAGTTTTCATTTCCTCATGTTCAATTGGAGCCTGCTGTATAAGCAAGAGCAGAAAACCAGTGTCAAACAGGAATGCTAAAAAAAAATAGTAGATATGTTATTCACACCACCTTTCAGAACATAACAACAACAAAACAATATATATATGCATAAATTAAAGTTTGGGCCACAAATTAGCTTAAAAACAGAAAGTACATTGAAAAACAAATTATATTAAGCTCATCTTTTGCAAACATTTAAAATACATACTTAACTCTTTAGTGTAAGTAAATTCTCTATGGAAGTGCTTATAGTAAAGTTTAAAAGATGAGTGCAATTTTCAGTTAATCATTTTCTCCACAAAGAGAACTATAATTGCTTCACTAGCAGAAAAGCTACTATAAAATTTGAAGTTGTTCTTAGTTCCCATACATACTATTATTTTTCATCAAAGGGACAGTTCAGCAAGTCCCCTCTTGGTTACAGTATGCGCGCGCACACACACAAAAAAGGCAAACAAAACAACCAAACAAACAGACAAACAAAAAACAGCAACAAAACACACAACCAAACCACCAAACAGAAATAAAATGCAGCAGGAAGTCTCAAAACAGATGGTAGTTTTAAGGACAGTGCACTTTCCAAGCACCTGGTTAGCATACATATACGTAACTCAGCACACACGTACTTTACCCTTTGCGCCATACACTGGCTTGAGGAACCAAGTTTTAAAGATAACAGTAACAAACAGAAATATCACATCTAAACTACATTTCATTTTAGAATACAGTTCTTTAAAACTGCTACAGAAATGTTAAATATTTCTAGGGAAAACATTTCAGAGCCACAAGTTCATGCAAAAATGCATTAAAGCTATCAGCTGAGTATGTGTTAGAAACGGTCTGTCACATGATGAAAAAAATCCTCTGCTGGCACTACAACCTTCCATTTGCTCCTTTAATGTAAGAATCTCCCACACAGTAGAATTTTTACTTCATTGAATGTATTGTCCATGTAGCAATCTAAAAATACAGGGGGTTTTAATGCCTTGGATTTTTTGCATCTAACTCTAATACCATGCAAGAAGTATATTCTGAGCTGTAACATTTTTCCTGGCATATTAGAAAATGAAAAGGAAAAAAGGAGTAGTCTCCAGGCCAACACAAAGCAATAGATGCACATACTACCCCAAGAATGTAAACCATAAAGCAGTAAAAAGCTGTGAAGTTGCACATTGGTGTTTTGCTTTTAACCAAAGCCTTAATAATTTAATCTACCTTTAATAGAAAAGACAGGTTAAGAAAAAAATAATTCTTACTACTTTTTTCATTACCACGAAGCAAGGAACTAAAATAGAGGAGTGTAGTACAACTCAGGCCTAAAAAGAACAGATTCAGCATTATCTTCTCAAGCTATACCAAAAAACTTTCCTTTTCTTTGCAACAAATGCATATTTTCAGACATGATGATTACCATGGAAAATTGATTATTACAGTCCATCTTAGCCAACTGCAATTCTTGTCCCATGCAATATATCATTTAATTTATAAAATCAAAGAGAATTTTCACAAAGCTTTCCATTTAACCAGACTGGATCAACTTCTGTTTCTAAATTATTGCATAATATGTAAATTACAATTTTACATATTAATTTTCCTGATCTGTCAAAGCCAACAGATTATATGAGCAAATATTGTCTTAATTTCATTTGAGACACCTGTACATGTTATGTGTTTGCTTTGCTTTGCTGGGTGCGGTGTTTTCTCTTTTGTCCACTCCCTATGGGTGAACTGCAGGCACAGTGCTATTGTGTTATTTTAATAAAATGACATATTACTGCCTCTATATGTACTACGGGCTGTGTGTTTGCATTAACAAAACCAAGGCCCAAGAGATGTGATCCAACTTTGGGAAATAAGAGCATTCAGAACTGTGGCAACTCCTAATTCCGATGGCAGTCTGCTCTTGAGCTTTCTGCCTGTTCTTGAGGAAACTGCACTGATACTTTAACCTTGCGATAGAATCTTCTGCTGTGCCTTTAAAAAAAAACAGTTTTATTAGCCACAGCCTTTCTTTTACAGATGTAGAAAATATTTAAGTACCCAGACACCTTGGTAATTCATTACAAACCATTTTAACATTTTCAGACACTTTGTTTTGTCTGTGGCATCTTTTGTAGCTGAAAAGATTCATTGTGAGTCCTGACATACAGAAAATTGATTTTTGTTTTTATTTGGGGTTGTGGCAGTTTTTTAATACCTCTCAATTTATCTTAGTTTAATCTGGTGTGTCTTTGATTCCTCATGGTATTAAAATAACTTACTTTCCTCTCTGTTTTGTCAAGAAAATGCTGCATGACCAGTGCAGAAAAGACCCTGATAAATGACAAAACAAGTCAACCTAAATGTGTGAATGTACAAATATTTCAAAACTTTCTTTTAACATGGTGACTTTATACAAACTATATACAAACAGCTAATCACCCTGTGCCCCTTTGACAAAGCTTGGAACTCTGGGAGATTACAATCTATCTGAATTTAAAAAAACATCCAAAACATTCTCATAACAACAGCTTACTGACCTAATAAGGTTTAGTCTCCCATTTTGTCAGACTTCAGGATAAAAAGATAGTTCTTGCACCATAAAGCATGAAGCATTTTTAGGACAAGCATAAATTATATGGGCCTAATGATCATGAGAAAATGTAACAAACTCCACAATTAGACTGGTTTTAGATACTTGCATTGGTAACTTTGAAGAAATAAACAGATACTTCAGAAGTCACATATAAATCATCTATCTAACATCTCTCCCTAGGCAGTTTCTTGCAAGGTTTTGGATAGAAAACATCTTAAAAAAAAAAAAAAAACAAACCACTGAAGTAATATGAGTTAACTGTTGTAGGAAACAAAAACAAACAAACAAAAAAATCATGTATCCCAGAGTAGTAGTGTCCACCCCTGAAGGCTGGGCAGCCCCTTTCAGCAAGTGGCAGGAAATGCCACAGCCTTTGCCATGATTAAGCCTACCGAGCATAGTCCACCTGATATGGACCACAATATGTGCCACCTGAATTAAGGATATAGTAGCAAACTCAGGGAAAAACAAGCATCGTGGTCTTGATTTAATCACATTTTAACAAGATGTTAAGACCATGAGATCATTCCATGAGCCACATGTAAGCAGAAAATAAGAAAACCAATAGGAAGGGTTAGGGTTTTCACCACTTAAAGATAACTAAATGAAATTTAATTTATTATAGAAGTCTCTTGCTCATATCCATGATACTTAGAATACACCTTATAACACCTAAAGAAAGTAGCATATGGTCTGTTGTGCAATTGTCACGTCAGCTGAAGTATAATGAACAAAGTATAATGAGCAAAGAATTGAGATAGTGTAAAGTTACAAGGAAATACTTGCTTTTATTTGCTTATAGATATAACACAAATTCAAGAAGTCTATCTCTTCTTGAATTTTAACAGTAATTAGTCTCCATCAAAGCACTTTTGAGAGTGCTAATGCATTACAGAGAAAATCTTCTCAAGGCCTCACTACTGAAAGCTATACATGTTTTTTTAAAACTAAAGTATATTTTATGATGACTTACTGCTAGTATGGTGCACTATACAATCCTTGTTTAATAGAAGCATTCAAATTTTACATTATTTTTCAAAGAACAAAAATGTTCATTCAGTTACCACTTGCACAAGCTCATCTCGGGTATCAAAGAACGGATCTGCTGAAAACAGTAACTAACTAAAAATGAGCCGAAGGTTCAAGAAAGCTAAAGACCAAGAAAATGAATTTCTGAAATGAATATAAACACCCTCCTACGGATACTAAATCCAACATATAACTTAAAAACTCAATATACTTTAGGGGTAGCAACAAGCCTCAAGACAACAAAATTACTCCAGGCATTGGCAACTATATTATTCTTATAATAAAAATTCTACTTTTTAGCAGAAATTATTGTAGGAATCATTATTCACAACTGATTTCCCTCAAAGGAAACAGGACTAAGTACTAATGTCCCACCGAGCTGGCATTCCATTCCCCAGATAATACTCTTTTCAATGCAGGACCAAAACCAGCACTCAGCCCCACAGCAGTATCATAAGCTACCAATGCCAACCAGTCATTAATGCAAGATCAAGAAAAAGATAAAGAGAGCAGAAATTTCTTTTGGCAGGAAAAGAAAAACACATTTAATTCTGAGAGCTTGTTTTTATTTTAGTAGCTCTTTTCCTAGTATTTCTATTTCATTTAAAAGAATACATTTCTTACTTCATTACAGAAGGCAAGATTTGAAGCTCACTGTAAATAAACCATGCATAATAATAATAAAGAAATGCTGCAGTCTGCATCCTATTTATGAGGTCACTTAAGTTCAAAAGACACCTGCTGCAAATGCCTTTGATTAAAAAAAGAAAAAATGTTATCAGCAAGGGTTTCATTTACCCTCACCAATGTCTGTATCTCCACACATTAAAAAAAAATAAAACAAAAAACCACAAACCCATTAAACAACAACTGGACCAGAAAGTCATCACCAATTTCAAAATTTTATTTTACTTTCAACCTGATTAAGTTTTAGAAATAAAGAATTAAACATCACAGTACACCAGAGGTCAGATTTTCAAAGCTGAGAGCCCAGCAGTTCTCACTTCAAACAACCAAAAATATCTGTTCTCTCCAATTTTAGAGTCTCAGGACTTGCTAGAGGCCAAACTTCAGAAATCTTACCTAGAACATATTTATAAAAGCGTTAAGAAAAACCACGCAACTTAACACGTTACCAACCACTAATAACTATTTCTAGTAAGTTGAACAAGAAATGGTTTTCCAGGTCCAGGATCTTCTTTAGCCTTTCTCCCATCTGCCTGAAGTATTCTTGTAACCAGCTGACAAATTTCAACCAAAAGGAACAGTCACAAATTATTAGATTCCTAAAGTATAAGTCAAGCAATGTAGAGGGATCATCTCAATGCTGCCACACTGAGTCGTCTTCTCTGACTACAATCCTAATTGAAATACGCTAGAAAATATACATGGAGTGGGAGACAGTGTATTGCCTCAACCACACAAACAGGTCTCAGTGGAAAATCAAATCAGAGGACATAAATCTACTGGAAATGCAGTTTTAGACTATTGCATGGACTTACACATTTAAATTAACTAAGTTCACGATTTCTTTTTTCCTCCTTTTTTTTTTATTTAATCAAAAGACAGACAATCTCACATTAATGTAATGTAAGGTACTATACGTACATTCTGCAAGCAATACTTCTTAATCATAAAAAGTAGCATTTTTATAGCTGTGGGACACAATGTTCTTTATAATCTCCTAAAACACAGGTTCATATACTTTTCATCAGTCTTCCACACTTCCTTGCAGAGGCAGTTGCTGCTGGAAACAAGAGTAGCTCACCATCCATGGGTCTATTCATTCTACAACATCCCTTACAAGTGCTAGCACAAATACCAAGTATGATAGTGATTTTTGTAACATAAGTTTCAATCCTCTTGGAACTAGAACAAAACTATCAGTCGCTAAGAGAGGACAAAAAGACACCTGATAATAAGTTACTAGTCAACAAATTAATCAGCAATCCTCTGGTAAAAATCTAAAAAAGTTTTCTGTAGCATCTACCTGATGTCCAGTGTTACTTTTTGCCGCAACTAATGGGAGGGACTCTCTTACAGCTGCTTACACAATCTACTTAACCATAACAATGAAGAATTTGATTTATCAAGACTTCACAAGCTAAACAATAACTAAAGGAAGCAATACTTCCGACAAGATCCCAAATGCATTTAATGCATTTTTGCATCTGTCAGACTGGAAAGTGTCATCTTAAAAAATGGGAAAGGAGATTGAAGTAAAAGATGTACTAAACTATAAGCAGTATAATGAAAATAATACCCCAAAAAACTTATATTTTAATATATTTTGATATTGGCTCATTTTCATTTTTAAGGACATGAAAAAAAAAGGCAGAAGAAACAGTGAAGGATATTCTATGATACATTAGTGTCTTCATTGATTTGTTTTGTCTGGCTTCTGTGCTGTAACACATTGTAGGAGCTCGAAAAAAAATATACAACTCTTGTAAAAGTAATATTTACCCAAGAGAAAAATATTGTTCTTGTTCTGGTTCACCTACTTCCATTTTTATATTGTAGCTCTGGCCAAGAACACTCTCCAGGAGTTCTTTGATCGTCTGCTCTGGGCAAGATGGAGAAGTAGACTGCAGGGAAGCAATTATTTTATCAATAGACCTTGCAACCACTTTCGCAGGCAATGCTGGTGTGGAAGTAGGCTCTTCACGTTTGCTCTGCTGGAAATTCTTCTCATATATTTTTGAAGTGTCTGGTCTAGTCACATCTCTTGCCTCTTTCAACTGATCTTGAGCAGACCTCACACTTGGCTGCTTGCTTCCTTTTCTCAGCACCCTTCCCAATCCAACATCTAAATCTTGCTGCTTTGCTTTTGAAATTACTCTGCTTCTCTTCTTACAGCTTTCCCAGATTATTTTTCCCTTTCTTGATGAGCTTTTACTTGTATCAGAATCTGTAGAGCTAAATTCATCACTACCTATAATTACAGTACCTGTTTCTCCAGTTTTATCCTTTTTTAAATTCTGGAGGTCCATCTGTAGCATATGCACTCTATCCTTTACTAACAGCTTTTGTCTTTTCTAATGAGATAGTGGAGCTATTAACATGAACATTAGACCTGCAGTAACTTCACTTTTGAGATGGTGCTGGGTGCTTGACCATTAGGATTTTCTTAGTGGTACCTGCAAATGATGCTATTACTGGCAGTTTTACAACTGTACTTTCATGACTACAAGTGGCACTTTCTCTGTTAACTTTTTCAGGGCAAGTTCCCCAATTTTTGTCAGCACTGTCTTTTGCCACAGATTTATTTATCTGAGTCATCCCCCTGAGATGAGGAGTTTGTTTTTTCATGTCTCTTACTTCAGAAGAGATCCTTTCTGTGAACTTCAGAACACCCGATGAATTAATTAGGAATATTTTTATTTATATTCATGACAGGCTTATGTGGACTCTTCCACCTCTGGAGAGGATAATGTTCTTAACTGATGCAATTGATCTGGTGTTAAATCTTCCAATAAGGGCTAAATGCTCACGTTCCTAGGAACAGTAACTATTGCTTATTTGATTTCAGACTACCCCACTGAGATTCCCTGCATATAGTCTCATATTCCTTAATCATACTCAGCTCTTCCACATAACTCAGTCCAAAGTGCTCATGTTTTCTAGCAATTTTCTCCCACTGTATGCAGCCTGTAAATTCAAAAAAGAAATGAGGCTTTGTATTTTATATACCAACACAGAACCCAATCTTGCAAAGACTACTTCATTTTGCTAAGGGCCCCACTGACTTTAATCAAACTGCTCTGAACATGTACAATTAAGCACCAGCAATAGGTATTGGCATTTTACCTGAAGAAACAATTGAACTGTATCTATTTTTGGGAGCTTAAACTGGGACTTGGACAGAAACCCACAAGAGTGAAAAAACTGAAAAAGGATAAAATGCAACACTTTCTCAAAGTAACCACAAAAAGCCTTCCAACTACAAAAAACAGTGACCTCTCCCCCTCCCCAAGCCCCACTTCTCCCCATCGAGAAGGGAAAGGGCCTCCCTCCCCTCAGCGAAGTACCCCCGCCACGCACCTACCCAGCCCCGCACAGGAAGGCTGCTCGTATTCCCCCGCCCCACACGACGCCGGCGGCCCCGGGGACGACAAGGAGCCAGGCACGTAGACCCCACAAGAGCTGTCGCCGCGCCCTATCAAGCGGGAGGGCAGGGGAAGGACGCGCTCCGTATCCAAGCAACGAGGCTCCCTCTGCTCGAGAGGAGGGAGGTGCCGGCTGCCACCCCTGGCAGGCGCCCCCTGTCGGTGGGGAGGGCCATGCCACGCAGGGTTTCGAGCAGCATCACTCGGGCGCAAGCGACACAAGCGACTTTCGACCCGCGCGGACGGGACATGAAGGCGTTTGTGTGGGGAGCATTGGGCAGGATTTGCTCCCTTGTGTGAGCTTATATCTTAAGGCCCGCAAATTTCAGCGTCATCCGGAGGCAGTGTTGGAGACCCGCAAGCTGAGCCCCGGGATCTGGCGGGAGCGGTGTGGGCAAGAAGATCTGTCACGTTTCAACCCCCTTCTTCTCCTGTGTATGGCAATCCTGTTCTGCTGACAGTCAGTTATGCCCTGGAAAAGAAACGTACAAATATCCTGGATGGGAATTTGTGTACCATGCAATGCAGCCACTTCCCAGACACAATTTCTGACACTTTTTTTCTTTCCCCCCATAATTTTCCTAATTTTCAAAGAGTGAGCTTGGAGGTGGAAAGCCAGTTCGGCTGTGTGACTTGTCTATCACCACCAATAAAGTTTCTGTCATCAGGATTTTATTTACAATACTAGGGACTGCCTGCAACAGGATAGACCCGTCTCAACAGGATAGACTCTGTCTCAGACTTCATAAACCAACCAGCTTTGCAGTATTAATGTGGGCAAAATGTCTGAAACCAGTTCTCTGAGAGGAATCCTGACCCTATGTCTTCCAGTTTTACTAGCCTGTCCTTCAGAGAACAGAAGTATCAAACACATTTGACAGCTCTCTGGTGAAAGTTAAATTTTAACAGTAGTTCTTTTCACGCAGAAAATATGAAGTATAAGTGGACCAAGATATATGACCATTTCAGTGTCCAACAAATATAGGGATGATAAAATGTGCCAAACAGAATCAAATTTCTGGAAAGAAATAAAAAAAAATAAATTAAAAAAAAAAGTAAAAAAAAAGATACATAAGTTAAAAGCAAATGTGAAAAGTCAAAGTGAATCTGTCAAGACGGTCATAACTATGGCACAACATTACGAGGTCACATTGATCAGGCTCCCAAGAAAGCTGGCTGTCTAGAACACAGGCAGAGTGAAGCAGCTTGTAACAGTAAGGGGAAAAAAACCCCACAAATATAGTTTCCTGTATACAACCTGAACTGAAAGCACTGGAATTTCCATGAATCTCTGGACTGCAACAGTTTACAAAACTACACTTGTAATCCACTTAAGCCTGTTACGTATTTGTACTTATGTTATTGTTGGTAAAAATAAAGTCTTTTTTTTTTTTTTTTTGGTCTTTTTCTTTGTTTTGAGTCCCAAACATCCATGTAACAAGGAACTGTAGGCACTAACTGCATATATTGGATTCAAACATAGCACTCAGCTGATTGAAAGGCTGCACTGATCTAACAGGCAAATGTCTTCTATTATCCTCTCCTTTCTTTGTAGATTTCAGCTACAGCTTTGTAGCTTTTTTTTTTTTCCCCACCTAATTGTATTCCTGGAGTTCAAAGGGGTAGCCAGTGTACTTCTTGCAAACAAACAATACTTCTTACGCTGGGCAAAATGACCAACTTTTAGCTTGCTAATGCAACTAAAAACTTGTTGGAGAACAAAAGCACATTAGCCAGTCATATTACATCCCAATTAATAGCAGGTTTTCTTCTGATAGCAAGATAACTGATTAAAGCCCTGTAATACACCTTAGGAAGCATATGTTTTTGGTGTCTAATTTGCTTCTCCCTCTCTCTAGAAGGAATCCCAGAATAGCTGGAGTACCAGAAGGTGGAGTATCAAGTAGTTGATCTGGGCTAAAGGATTCTCGTTAGCTGTCCAAGGCCATTAGAGCGGTTCAGAACAGGAATGAAGTGTTCAATTGCC
This sequence comes from Myiopsitta monachus, assembly GCA_017639245.1. Taxonomy (NCBI): domain Eukaryota; kingdom Metazoa; phylum Chordata; class Aves; order Psittaciformes; family Psittacidae; genus Myiopsitta; species Myiopsitta monachus. The sequence continues at coordinate 32,008,109 of CM029924.1, read as the reverse complement.
TCATTGAAGGTGAATCCTATTAGCAGTTTAATGCAGCTGTAAGCCTAGAGAACAGATTCATTTCAAACTAGTTACATGGTAAGTAAAGCCTGAACAATTTCATTTATCTAGAACAGTTCCTCTCTGCGGGAGTCACAGTGGGATGTGGAAGAAAAGCCTCTGCATGTGAAGAGGTATTTGCATCAGGAAGTTCTAGTCAGAAACTGCTGAATGACAAGAATGATTTGCATTTAAAAAAAAAATAATAATCTTAGGAAGAAGAAAAATCTTTAGACATGGGTTTCCTCTTTAGGTTAATAGTTGTGGTAAAATTGAAAAAGTATGCTGTGTTATCTTACTGTATCTCTTGTGTGTCAGTTCTGCTTGCAGAAGACCAGGGTCTAGCTCCTGGAGAATGTAGTTAGGTTGCAAGAAAGGTTCAAGCCTTAGTTCATAAATGTTTCCTGTTTTACAGCATTTAGACTCCAGGTCCTATAAGCAAAGTGAGTAAGCATCCAAGAAGGCAGATGTCAAAAAAAATCCTAAACACTGTATTTTTTTTCCCTAACAAGCCACAAACATTGTTTAGTAGTCTTTCCAGAAGTGCTGCCATTGTGTCCTCTAGATCCTCAGCTCAAGATCCAGAGATGACAGCTGCAAAGATTTTTGTCTCTGATACACAGGAAAACAGGGAAACCTTTTTCCCCTTTCTCCACATATTTATTATTAGTATGTACCCCTCCCTTAAAGAATACAATGATGCTCAAAGCCTGAAGGTGTTTTTTTATTAACATTAGCTATTTTGTTAAACAGGTTAAGCTCTATCTCCATAGCTTGCGAAGTCCGAAATTTAAACAGTGGATGAATGTTTATGCTTATCAAAGGTATCTAGTTCTGGAAAACCTTGTGCAATCTCAGTCCCTGGATACACATTATTATTTTTCTTAATTAGGCCTCACCAGATCACTACGCTTTCTAATATCATACAAATTGTATTGTCTATGTTATTAGTCTGTTAATGTTACTGGGAATCTTTTCTATTTTTAAAAAGAAAAGTGAACATTAAAACATTGATCAGTTGGCTAGAGAAAGCAAAAAAAAATGCAGTTTCTTTTCTCCTAAACTAGCTGATTCCATGCCATGTAAGAAGTCCCACACCCAGCGCACATCATTGGCATGATCCAAATTCATGATGGAGTGAGTCTGAGATGCACATAGTGCCCTACAGGATTTGGGAGGAAACTGGAGCACAGTCAGGGGGAGTTAATGGTGTTTCCAATAGTCACCTTTATCTGGGCAATCAGAAATCAGAACAGCATGGTGCATAGGAAGTATGTACAGCCTGGTATGGGCTTTCCAGAAAATGCCAGAAAGAGTCCTTGGAAAGCTGAATAGCAGTTACCTAAAGGAAAAAAGAAAGTAGGAAAAAAGAAAGTAGGAGCATAACTGCTTTGCTTACTATGGTTTACATCTACTTAGTACTAGTGAGTTGATGCTAGTTATTTACTAGTCAGTGGATGCTAAGCCTTGCCTTGGTATGCTTTTCCAGCTGGCTGAGAAACTCTTTTTACACAAAATAGTCCAAAGCACCCCCAGCTCTGAGCAAGGATGCTGCTCTTTCCTTTTCAGTGTGCTACTACAGTCAGAGCACTAATCTGTTCTGCCTTAAAATGGCAATATGCTTGCTCAAAATTATCACCAATGCAATAATTCCAGCAAGGATAACAGCATATTTACAAATACAGTTTCACCACGATGCCCAGGTAGCATTATTACACTTTAGAGACCAGGAGCTAGAACAAAGAGAGTTTGAATGACTTTCCTCTAGTAGAACCAGTGGCAGATTCATAACTGAGTCTCTGCTTCTGACTGTGAGTATATAAAAAATCAGAGGTAGGTATGTATCTTCAGGTTACAGACTACTGTAAGGGCATCAGCATCTTTGTTTTAATATTTCTGCCATATAAAATGTCCATAAATACTCAGACAAAGTCAATTCATTATGAACTAAAATACTGAATTGTGAAGTATGGCCACTGGGAATGCAGCACACAAATTTCTCTGACAGTTACACTGTGGGGAAAGTAATCTGTAGCAGAAGAGCGGAGTAAATGGGGGGGGAATAATCTCTTAAATCAGAGAGTGTCAATACTGAAAAGCTTTTTGGCTAGTTGCAAGGGTTTGATCCAGCTGAGCTGAAGGAAGTACTTTTCTTTTTTCAGTGATCAATCCATATTGAATCCCTTGTGCAGTAAGCAGCCATGGAAAGGTTTTGTGGAATTAGTATTATAAATCACACATTCAATCCCTTTGTGAGTGTTGAAAGCATTGTCATTCTTCTAATCACTATATCCTATCTTTGATCCATAACAAATATGCACAACCAGCTCTACTAATCTCCATTATGACTGTGAGATATCTGTATTTGCCAGTACTGTGCCAACAGAAATAGTTAAAAGTTTTCTTCATCCTATGATTTTGGGCTTTGCTCTTCTTTTCTTTCCTGATTGAAGTGCATTATTTGCATAATGGCATTTCCTTTATAATTCAAAATAAAAATAAATATGCTGTTGGAAAGAAGATCAAGACATTTTAGTTAAAACCATATTTATAATGAGAAAATCATTACAATAAGAAAATCATTTGGTCATTTTAAGCGGTCATGAATCCCAGATTTATTTTTTAGTGTGATGTTACTGTAATAATACCAGATATGTGCCGTTTTATTATATAACTGAAGAGAGATTATATGAGTTACTTTTAGAAGCCCATCACATATAGCTGTTATTACAGACACAAGGTCAGAGGCGCTCTTGGCTTTGAAGAAGTAATAATAAATGTAAGCAATAAATGGAGAAATTACAGCTAAACACCTTCCAAAGTGTTTGCTGGACTCAGCCCTGTATACTTGATTTTGGTTTAAAATTTGATCATATTATCTCTGCTCTCTGTTGCCTTTCAGTTAATGCACCAGATTTTTCAGCTGGCTATTCCAGTCCAACTCTTCTTTTCTCTTAGAATGACAGCTTGGCTGTGGATATATAGATGTAGATATATATGTGTGTGCGTGTTTGTAGATCTCATAGGTTTCACAGCTGAAGACTCAATGTTGAGGGCCATAGAAATCCCATTTAATCACAAGAAAAGCCTTCACATCTTATTGGTGTCTTCAGCATAAGGAAATGCCATGCAAAGTGTGAGGACATGTCTGCAGAGGCTGAAGTTCCAGCTGCCTCTAAGGATAATGTTAAAAAAGATTTAAAGTGTTTGTGGCATGGGATGGATGTTGAAGCAAATATTCCTAGATATTGATTCTGAAAATGGTAAAAGATTGTTTGTTTGATGGATACTAGGAAAGCCACCTGATGAGCTATGAAATTGTTGGGATGGAAGAGAGAATCTCTCTCTTTTGGAGGAACTGAAGGAAAGGTCAAGTGTTGGACTCCCTCCCACCTCTAGTCACTACCTAAAAAGACGTAAACTTGAAACTACGCACACTGCAGAAATACTTAGGCAGCTGCCTTGTTGGTTGGTGAGGAGTGGAGGAATTCATCTACTCTCATTCTTCCTTGTCTTCACAGGGAACTGAGCTCATGTGATGGCAGAAGGGAAGGCACATGGTGAGCTAAGTGGCCTTCCTGATATCATTCCCTTAGAATTGCTCAGCAGGGAGATTCACTCTTGAAATGCTTGAAGCAGCAGCAGAAGCTTAGGCCAACTGCTAGAAGGACCAACCACTTTCCAAAATGCTGAACGGCTGCCGCCCCTGAGGAGTCCTAAAATGTTACCAAATCCAGACCTTCCTCTACTTTCCCATAGATACTAGTTGACTATCCTTATTTTATGTGTCTCACTTATGATTTGAGGGTGTTACCAGCTGACTCTCATATTTCAGTGCAAAACTACAGGACATGTTACAGAGGACCTCTGGGCATCCTTCTCCAGGGCAAACGTCATTTTTGCTATATGCAGGTTATGTATGTCCCCTGATGGAGTAAATGGCCAAAGTGGTTTTGTGTATGTGTGATCATGCTGCCACACATCCCACAATTGTTTACTGCCCATTTTAGTGCAGCCTGAAATACTTTATGCTCTAGGAACTGCAAGCTGGGTAAAGCTGTGGAACTGCTCCCTGGGGAGGAGTTTAAATAAGCCAGCCTTGATTTTGTATATTTGATTCTTCAGAGCTGAAGCCAGCCAAAAAAAGCCATTTATGATGGATACTAGTCTCTCCCCATGCTTTTGTGTAAAACTGCTGTAGAAATAGAGACTGGGAAACAAACAATTCTTTGCAAGTACAGGAAAATAGCAAACAAATTGAAACAAATTGAAAATATAATGTTATGCAGTGAAAGAAGAGTAACATTTCTTCTGTTCCATTGTTCAAAATCTAAGGTACCAAATCAAGCCCATCTGCACAGGACGATCAGTTTGCAGAAGACATGAAGCATTATTTTGACAAGAATAATACAAAGAGTGGATCAGCTCTGCATCTCTTCTCCAATACAGCAATATGTGGGTTATATCAGTAAAACATACATTCTCACAGAATACGCACCACAGGTTTGGGAAAAGCGAGATTCCAAATAAAGAACCTTTTCTATTCTCTAGTGGAAATACCATTTTTTCAAGCAGCAGATATTGTTGGGAGGAGAAAAATGCAGACTTTAGTCCACTAAGTCACTTGGGCAGCTTTAACAAAGAAGTAATTCTAAGACTCATGCAAAAGTGTCTCTCCTACCAAGCTCTGTTTCCTATATTAGTTTACTTATATTAACCGTGTTCACTGTTCTAGTTTGCTTTCTTGCTTCCTTAAAAAAAATCTGTGTATGTCCTTTTTTTTTTTGCAATTTGGGTGAGATTCTACAAAGTGAGTGCCATCGATGTGCATGTGTTTATCTCTGCGCATAACTGAATTCCCACCTCCCCTGATACTGTCTTATCCATGCTATAGTACTGCAGCTACTTTAAAACACTCCTTAAAACAAAACAAACAAAACTTCCAAAAATATATTGAGCAATTACATCAGAACTGGCACAGTGATCGAAATACACACCAGAAGCATTTCCATTCATTTTTCAGTAAATCATAACATAAAAAAATGCCCAATAACTGAAATAAATACCTACATGGCTGCTCTGAATCAAACGAGAAATATCAAATGCATTTATTTTTGCACAAAGTAACTAAAACACAGTTGGCCAATCACACACTGCAGTGTGGGCATCCTGCCAGCTGGAGTTCTGCAAAGAGCATGCATACATCTAACTCCATTAGCAAAATTAAAGTGATTGTATACAGTGGGTCATGATTTACCTAGTTAAGAACTCTTTTGTTACACTAAAGAAAAAGTAAACAAAAAACCTCAGAGGCTTCCTTACCATTATCGCTGCAACCATCGGATATTAACATATTCATAATTTTTCATTTCGCTATCTATGCTTACTTCTCCTTTAACTGGCCTGGTAAATGACTATTCTCATGAGGGTGGGTTATTATAATTTATGTCAGAAGTATCGCTCAGGTCTCATGATGTCAACTCTGAAAGATGCTTAGAAAAATGAAATTAATTAATTGCACTGAAAAATAAAAAGTAAAATACAAATTAAAAACTAAACTAAACTCAAGCTGATCTTCTCAGTCATTTAGTGGGGAACACGGGGATGAAGAGCAGCATCACAGATGCAACAAAAGCATGATTAGTAGTGTTTGTTCTCTCTCTAGTGTATCTGGGCTGAAACGATACTAGCTTTCAATAATTTGCTTGGACCTTTCTGCATTGTTCAAGGCCAGGTTGGATGGAGTCTTGGGTGACATGGTTTAGTGCAAGGTGTCCCTGCCCATGGCAGGGGGTTGGAACTAAATGATCTTAAGGTCCTTTCTAACTGTAACTATTCTATGATTCTAAACTAAACTAAAATAAAATGTATAAAATATAATAAAATCTGGCAACGGAAAGTCGCTACTACAAAGAGCCACGCAATGCGCTCCAGTGCCCAGGAAGGCGCCAGCAGAGTCTGGCCCTTGAGAGCCCTGCAGGCACCCGCTGCTCGGTGCCCTGAGGGCGCTACCCCGCAGGACTGGGTCTCCGAAGGGGCAACGCTCCGCTGCGCTCCCGCCGGCAGCAGGGCGGCATTGCCCGACGTCCCGGCCACGCCGGGGCCTCCTGCGCCCTGCGGCGGCTGACGGGGAGGGAGAACAGCGACCGAGAAGCAGGCTGCGGGGAAACCGGACCCGGCGGGTGGGGTGCGTCTTCCCGGCTCTCCCTGCAAGGGTTGGGGCAGCGGGGGTGCATGTCGGCCGGGAAAAGGGGGTCGCTTCGTCGTCACGGTCGGAGATAAGAGAAGTTCATGCAGCAAAGGCTCCAAAGCAAGTGCTGACCCCATGTAGTGCCCTGACCTGCCCGAGCGCTGCTCCCGACAGGCAGGTAAATGCCGCCTTATCGCATCGCACCGTCTCGTGACCTCCGCGGACCGGGGATACTGGGGCCAGCGGGAGCCTGGTCGTGCCAGGGGCACCCCCCCTGCTCTTCTCAGCGAGCGCTCAGCGCAGGAGCACAGAGCCCAGGCGGCTCTGCCTGTATGAGGTAGGGAAACAAGCCATACGACTCTACAGCCGTCTTGATGGGCTTTTTCGGGAGAGAAGGGCGCTCCCGGCGGTTACAGACCCCGGCTCGCTGAGCGACCTAGCACCTCCCGGCTCCCAACAAAAGCACCCGGCTCGGAGCAGCGGCACGTTCCCACACGGTTACTGTTTGCTCGCTTGGGTGGGAGAGGAATTCGGATTGGAAAAAATGGGAAGAGGGATTTCCCACCTTCGGGATGGGTGGGTAAGGACAGGGAAAAGGAGAGAGAGTCTGAGGGGCCCCAGTGCCTAGGAGGAGACCAGCCTGGGTTGGCCTGCCTGGACAGCAGGCAGGAAGATGGTCGGGGGGAAGGAAGAAAAGGCGGCTGTACAGTGAGCATCAGGGAAGGCATCCTGATGCAAAAATAACCTCGCAGCTTTCCCCAGCTAGACGTCTACCCCGCACAACAGCTGCCGAGAAATTTCTGGCCAGGAGACGATGGCGTTGGGGTAAAATCAAGACTTTCAAGTTAAACCGATGGGGTGGCGGCAGGCTCTGCCCCTGCCAGGGGAAAGGTAAAGCTGAGCGATATGAAACAGCCCTCCGCAGTTAAAATCAAAGCCCCAGCTGATTCCACCGATCGCAGTCCCACGCGTGGGGCTGTCCCTGCGGCACTTCCGGAGGCCCCTTCCTACGGGCGAAACCCCTCTACCCGGCCCAACAGCACTTCTCAAAAAGCAGCCACTTGCTGACTGGCCTTTGAGGGGCCCAGCTCTAACCGCCGGCCCTGGTAACACGGGGTCCCCTGGGCGTCCACCCCCTCCACACACATACGAGTGCATTCCTTTCTCAGGTCAGCTGCTGTGTTTTTCCCCTTGGCAGTGCTCACCGGTGAAGCCAGGAACTGAGACTCTGATCCCGTTTAGAAGCAGAAACACCACTCACCTCGGCCTGTGCTGTTCTCCAGACTGCACAGACAGCAACCCCTGAGAAAAAGGAATAAATAAATAAAGTTTAAAAACCTACAGTGTACAGCTTAATCAGAAACTGGCGCTACAGTAACCAGAGCTGGGGAAAGGCTCTGTGTAAATTGGGCCAAGGCTACCATTGCAAACTCTAGAAAGCTCACAAGTGCATCTGGAATGCTCCTTGCTGCTGACATGCATCCTCCATCTCAGCAAAGCCCTTCCCTCCCGCAGATCCTGCTGCAAAGAGCATGGACAAATCGAGCTGGACTCTCAGAGGATTCCACACAGGGTTTCACAGAGGATCAAGTGCAGGGCAAGGGCAAATACCGAAATACTCTCTTTTGTCCGAGGCTGTGGGCAGAACCGCCATGACCCTCTTCGCCTCTTCACAGAAGGAAGGCTTCTCTCCTCTGGGACTGCGACACAGCAGCCGGGTCTGAAGGGAATTCCTAGCAGAGGCTAGCTCTGCCTGGGCCTGGCTGGCTTGCCCACTGAGCCGAGCTGAGGTGATGACAGCCAGGAGCCAGGCCGGGCCCTCACCTGCGGCAGCACCCTCAGGCAGAAGGAGCTGCGCTCGGGACCGCAACTGGACAACAGGAGGCGCTGCGGCTTTGCACAACCCCGGACTCCCTCCACTCTCCTCCAGGCCCGGCGGGCACCTCAGCCGTGGCGTCCCCGGGGGCCGGCCGGCGCGGAGAGAGGCTTGACCGGGCACCACGTCTGCTCCGCCCGGGGAAACACCTCCACGGTTAGCAGCAGAACCCGAGCAGCGCCGCCGGCTTCGTGCCTGCGCTTTCTTCCCGGGTACAGAGGGAGCCCTGCTAAGAATGCCCGGCGTCCTGGCGGGGGATGCTCCCTCCGGGTGGGCTCTGGGAAGCGGGGCAGCACCGCCCCGGGGTCGATCACTCAGGGAGGAGATGCAGCTAGCGGGATCGCTGAGGCCGCCGCATCCTTCGCAGCCTCGCCGCGTGCGGCTGTACTGCTGGGAAGGCTGGACCCCACAGACCTAAGCACTGAAATGAACAAGCTGCAGCCCAAGGATCTATATTTTCAGACGTATAGACCGCTTTCATTAGGAAAAGAGGGATGGTGCATGCATGAATACCGCAGTTTAAATATTTATTGGATTTTCCACTGGGTTTTTTTCCAATTTCCAAGGGTGTAGTTTGACCATTTGAGAAAGTAGGGGTTTAACCCAGTGCTTCTATCTATTTTATTTCCTTCAAGACACATTTTCATCCCTTCTTCTCGTCTGCTGATTCCAGAGTTTTGTTTGTTTCGAGGATTTGACTTAATTCTGTAGCCAGATCTAAAGGAAGAAGGACGAGGAGGGAAAGAACAAAGAAAGGGGTAACCGAAAACGCATTTAGAGGACTTGTTAAAACATATTTGTCAAGGCAGAGATATGCCCTATCTCGGCATTTGAATCCTGGATTTCTGTGTAAGAAATTTTAAAATTGTTTGTGAAAGTGGCGTTTTCGCAGACCCCTCGAGGACAAATCACTGTGGAAGCAACTGTGATCGTGCTGAACGACAAACATGCCAAGCAGAAGTTCAGCCCCAGATGTGTATTTTGGTTTGTGTGGTATGATACGCAAGTCTTTTTCAAAATCCCAATAAACTTCATTTTCCTTTCAAATTCCCATTGATTGCCCAGAAAGTTATTTGGTTCTGGGGGGATTTTGTTTGTTTGGGTGGAGGATGGGTGGGTTTTTTGGTTCTGCCTTTTTATTTTCATATATATATATATTTACTATCAGGTGATAGAAATTCTAGTTATTAGGTAGAAACAAACTCATAAAGGATAAGGCAGAGAAGCCAAGAAAAGGCTGTGGTCTTGACATGAGCTCGACTAGCCGGACAGAGCAGCAACAGAAACGGGAAATCCGTCTGCAAAGACTGAGATGTTCCCTCCATAATAACAAACAGCGTTGTTCAGTGTCAATTTGGTTTATCGATATTGTCTCTTTTTACCTTTTACCAGCCTTTGTAGATTCCTTATGCTCTATTCTTTGAGAGAAATCGTGTTAATGAGCAAGAATTTGGTAATGAGATATCCGCTACTTGTTATTACTTCTCCTGGGTGCCTGGCACCGGAGAGCGCTTTCAAAGGAAACCCTTTGGGCTGGAGGCTTTCCACAGCAAAGATATAAAATGGCTCCAGTGACTCACCTGATGTTTGCCAAGCAGAGGTTAATATCAGCGGATCCGCATTCAAGCCTCTGTCCGCATTTATTGGGTGCCGGTAGTGTTATGCCTCAGAGCGGTGACTCACATGGTTTCTAAACGTAAGGCACCAGAAAAGAAATATCACCATTACTCTACACAGGATGGCAGCCCCTCTTGAAAGGCTAGGTTTAGCCCATGGAGGGGATCGGAGGGCTTTGGGGAGCGCAGAGCCGAACCCCTCCTGATCGCAGCCCGGAGCGCCCGGTCCGGTCCCCGGGGTGCTGTGGGCCGGGGGCGCCGTGGCAGTAGCGGGGCTGAGGTACCTGCGTGGTACCCCAGCTTTGAAATGAGGGGCTGGAGCGGGGAGTAGTCTGTGGACTGCAGAACTCAGAACTTTGGAGCACAACCCGGCCACCAAGTTAAAGGAGCATCTACTGGACTGTAGTAAATATTGCCCCTAATCTCAGGCGTTTAAGGCTGCATGGCCTTTTGCATTCTCTTCAGAGGGGTCTGTCCTTCCCTTATCTACCTCACTTCATTTCCACCGATCCCTCCTAGCATTTGCCCTGTCCATCTGGAAGGGAGGGTGTGTCGTCCCCCACACCCCTTTTCCTACTCTCCCCTTCTCCCACCTCTGTCTCTCCTTCTTTCCCCACAAGCTTAAACCAATTACGCCGCTTTGCAAATAAAGTGCCGCCCCGGGGGGAGTTGCAGGCGAGGGGAACTGCCTTGTTTGCAGGTGCATCTTCGGCTTTGTAGGTGCGAACGCCTTTGTGCGGCGGACAAATGGGGAGAGGAGGAGGAGGTGGGTACTTCTGCGACGTAAGATCCACATCAGCTCAACTCCACTCACATCCCAGCCGGCACTTCCTCACTTTCTCAACTGTCTCGCCCCACACCGCTCGTTGCCTCCTTTTTGGCTGATTATAGAGGAAAATTCAGCACCCCTCCCGCCCCTCCTGAGAGTTGGCTTGCTGCTAGGTGGGGGTTTCGGGCTTTTTTCCTGCTGCCTGTCACTCGCTTGCAAGAGGGCTGGATGGTTACACCGGGCAGGTTGGCTCCATAATGTTAGGGACTGTGAAAATGGAGGGGCATGAAACCAGCGACTGGAACAGCTACTACGCCGACACACAGGAGGTGAGTAAATCCCAGGGTCTGGCTGAGCTGCTGCCCCTCTGCAAGGGGGAGAGTAGGAGGCCTGGGGGAGGGCTGGGGGGCTGGGGGGGGAGGGGGGGGGCAACAATCGGAGGAGTAGGTTAGCGCTCCAGATCCTGCCAGCACAAACGTGCCTCCCCCTCCCTCCGGCGCTGAAGCTGGGCAGACTTCCCCGAGGAAAACACGGCTTCCAAGAGCCTCGGGAGGCGTTTGAGGGAGACCCGGGGCGTCTGCGGCCCCGCTGGGGGACCGGGGGCAGCTCTTGATCTCATCTAAAAGGCGTAATCTCCTCTTGCGGCGCTCACAAAAGCGCCCCGTAAACTCTTGGCTCGGGGCGAGGGACTCGCAGAGCTGCCGGCCCCCGGCTGCTTCCCTGCAGATGGCAACGGCGGCAGGGGGGGTGGGGCGAGGGACCCGGTCGCAAGCGCGTCCCGGGACCGGGGCAGCGCCTTTCCTGAGCCCGCCGGCGGGGCACAGGAATCTCTGTCGCCGTCGCCGGGGGCCTCACCTGTTAAAGCCGAGCGAAAAGAAAGAAGAAGGGGTGAAACAGCCGTTTGGTCGTACTTTGCAAGACGGGCTGTCCGCGGCGAGTGCTGCTGCCGGGGGCCGGCTGGCGGCGCTGCCGAGAGAGGACCCGGGAGTCAGACCGGGAGAGGGGCCCGGACCCAGACCCACTGCCCCGGGCCAGCCTAGGCCCGGCCCGCGGCACCCCGGGAGGCACTTCCCACCTCCCTATCCACCCCCCAGCGGCTCTTTGACAACGCGGTGCAAGAGAAGGGGGAGAACCGGCCCCAGAGCCAACAACTACGACAGAGGAGAGGGCCACGGAAGCGGCCGGAGTGCCTCCCGCGGCTCGCCTCTGCCCTGTGGGGCCTGAGGCTGGCACTGTGCCGCTGCGGTTCTGCAGGAGGGGAGTCGCTAGGAGAAGGCAGCACCTAGCAGCCCCCCGGATTCCAGCCCGGGAAGGAGCAGTTTTACGGAAGTGCGGTGGCGAGACAAGCTCCTAGGTGTGCGCACCCGGGCATTGCATCAGCACACCCGGACACACGGCTCTACAGTCCCCACGCCTGTGCCCTGCACCCCGGAGCTGGCACCTAGCGCCAGCTGGGCCACGCGGGCACAGGCAGATACGTGTCACCCTGCCGGCATCTTATTTAATAGAGGAAAACCGGCTAAGGGCAAATAAGGGTCATCCTAATTATGTGCAGTTTCCAGACTCATTTATACTCGCCATGCTTATTGTCCATAAATATAAAGCTAAGTTACCTTTGGTTTTGCTGGGTTTTCCTCAGTCTTTTCTGATATTTAATTTGAATCACTGCTTGGGTGCAAGGTGGGAAACCCATCCGTGTTCTACCATCCCAAACAGTTAATGTGATCCTCTAAATTAAAAGCTCATTTATAAGCTCGTGGCGTTTGTAGTGAGCAGTAATGAATTTTGTACTTTTAATAGTCGCTTAAACATCCTTTTCTGAGCCATATTGCCTTTGTTCGAGGTAAACTGGGAACGTCTTTCTCCTTTCTATTAAATCAGATGCCATACTGGAAAGCACAATTTCAGGTTTTCCGGGTTTTCTTTTTTGTAAGTGTTGAGTTAGGTGGTAGGCTGTTAAAATTTTTGCATATCGGGCAATCGTAGAAAATTTCAGGTCGGGAAAGTTCAGGCTTTTCGTACTTTGGGAAAGTTTTTGGTGTTTGTGGTGTTTTGGTGTGGGTTGTGGGTTTGGTTTGATTTTTTCCTTTTAACTTTAATTGAAAGTCTGACTTAATAGAAAATGCGGACAAGGGGAAAGCTTTCCACAGATAAAAATGCTCGGACTTGAGTTGTTGCTGTCGGGTTTTGGGAAGCTTTTTTTTTTTTTTTGGTTATTGTTGTTGTTTCGATTGTTTGGTTTGGGTTTTTTGTTGTTGTTGTTGTTCGGTGTGGGTTTTTTTTGTTGTTTTTCTTTCTTTTCTTTTTGGCAAGACATTGTCACATCTTGTGTAAGAGTAGAAATTTAAATCAGTGCAGGGTGGGAGAAGAGATGCATGAGATTATTCTAACGAAGTGGAAGCAGTTGAACTTCTGCTTTGCGCAGGCATTGTACACCCATAAGTTTCAATAATCTGATGAATTCAGATATTTAACCTGCGAGACGGAACACAGAATCGGCAGAACCGCGGGAATAGTCCTGGAGTAAACTTCCTCCCGGGGCAGACAGGGACCGCAGCCCGGCCATGCAGGGGTGCGGAGCGGAGCTGCCCTGGGGAGATCCGTCGGTCCGTGCGCCTCGGTGATCCTGGCGCTGCCTGCGGCAAGCCGCGGCACGCCGATAAAAGGGAAGTACGTCGAAACCGAGCACCTCTGCACTGTATCTATAAACACGTATAAATGTGAATTAGCCCTTTCCATCGCGCCAGCGGCCTTTCCTTGCAGCTTCTGGGAAGCGCTTTCCCGGGTGGTGGGGGAAGGCGTCCTGTGGCAGGACATGTGCACGGCTTGCTGGGGAGGGCGGGCAGCGAGGGAGGGTCCGGGACCGGGCCCGCCGGGGTCTTTCTTGCCCACCCCTCTTTGCCCGCCTAACCCGCTCTCTCCGTCTCGCTGCCCTAGGCCTATTCCTCCGTGCCCGTGAGCAACATGAACTCAGGACTGGGCTCCATGAACAGCATGAACACCTATATGACCATGAATACCATGACGACGAGTGGCAACATGACTTCCAGTTCCTTCAACATGTCCTACGCCAACACGGGACTGGGGGCCGGGCTGAGCCCTGGGGCTGTGGCCGGCATACAGGCGGGCTCGGCGGGGCCGGTGAACGGCATGCCGGCCGGCGTGGCCGCCATGGGCACGGCCCTGAGCCCCGGCGGCATCAACACCATGTCTGCCCAGCCGGCCCCCATGAACGGGCTGAGCCCCTACGGAGGCATGAACCCGTGCATGAGCCCCATGGCCTACACCCAGTCCAACCTCGGCAGGACGCGGGACGCCAAGACCTTCAAACGGAGCTACCCCCACGCCAAACCGCCCTACTCCTACATTTCCCTCATCACCATGGCCATTCAGCAGGCGCCCAGCAAGATGCTGACTCTGAGCGAGATCTACCAGTGGATCATGGACCTTTTCCCCTACTACCGGCAGAACCAGCAGCGCTGGCAAAATAGCATCCGCCACTCGCTCTCTTTCAACGACTGCTTTGTAAAGGTGGCCCGCTCCCCCGACAAGCCCGGCAAGGGCTCCTACTGGACCCTGCACCCCGACTCCGGCAATATGTTTGAAAACGGCTGCTATCTCCGCCGGCAGAAGCGCTTCAAGTGCGAGAAACCGGCTAACAGCAAAGCTTCTCAGGAAGGCAGGAAAGATCAGGCTGGGGCCTCCAGTTCCAGCTCCAACTCCCCACTGCACAGAGGCCACAATAAACCCGCGCAGCTGGACACAGGCACCTCTCTCTCTGGCTCCAACCCGTCCACCAGTCCCCAATCTATGGACCACAGCGGATCGAGCACGGAACTAAAGACCTCGCCCTCGGCCTCCTCCTCCACCATCAGCTCCGTCCCCACGTTGGCCTCCGTCCCGCACCCCCCTCACTCCTTAGCCCACGAACCCCAGCTCCACCTCAAGGGCGATCCCCACTATTCCTTCAACCATCCCTTTTCCATCAACAACCTCATGTCCTCCTCGGAACAGCAACACAAGCTGGACTTCAAAGCCTACGAGCAGGCTCTGCAATATTCCTCCTACGGGGCCAGCATCCCAGGCGGGCTGCCCCTGGGCAGCGCCTCCATGGCGGGCCGGAGCAGCATTGAGCCCTCGGCCCTAGAGCCCTCCTACTACCAAGGTGTGTATTCCAGACCCGTGCTAAACACCTCCTAGCTCTGCATCCCCCGCCGCCGGGGAGAGTCCCTCTTCTCCCTCACCCCTCTTTTTCTTGGCTTCTCCCCCCTCTTTTCCTCTCCCTGCGCCAAACTGAGATATTCCCGCACTCTGCGTGCAAAGGACTGTTACTTTTCAATTCTCTCGCAATGCGTAGTGTGTTGTTACAATCCACAACGACCTCCTGCGGAGCCGGCTGCGTCCTGCTTGTACATACCCCCCCGGCTGCCGCCCAGCCCCTCTCTCCGGAGGCCCCCCAGCCTTTACAGGGTGTTATTAAAAAGAAGAAAAAATTGTTGAGCTTGTAAACTACTTGTTTGTGCTTTCCGCCCACTTGTCTTCCCCCTTCTGTGCTCTATAATCTCATGTAAGTTTACAGGTATGTGGCAATACTTTAACAATACGGAGATGAAGAAGCGAGTAGACATTTAAGACTTTTTTTTTTTTTTTTTTTAATTAAAAAGGCTTTGAAGGACAATACTGCTGTGAAGTAGCAAAACACTAAAGAATCTCTAAGCAACAAGAGGACTATTTACTTTCTAAGATCATCCTTTTGATACTTGCAAAACGAACCTTCGGCTACTACAACCCGCATACACCCAAATGCTGCGGGTCGGATCCTGCACTCCCGAGGGGACCAACTGAAGCTTTGGAGTGCAGGATGCGACCCTTATCCTTTTCCCAAGTGTTACCTGTCTTGGGGTGTAACATAAAGTTAAAAGAGGTCACAGCCAGTTGGATTTTTTTCCCCCCACATCTGTTACTGAAGATTCTCGTTCATCAGGAACTCTCATCAACATGTGGATGACATGCTTATTTAAGTGTCTTCATTGTGTACCAGATAGAACTGTGTGTCCATAACAAGATTATTTTCCCTTTTCCCCAGGAAACTTTGACTATTACACCGACAGAAGGAAGAGAGGAGAGCTCTGTCTCTCTCCCCTTTTCTAACTTTTTTTTTTGTTTTGTTTTGTTTTTTTTTTTTGTTTGTTTGGTTTGGTTTGGTTTTTTTGGGTTTTTTTTTTTTTTTTGTGGCCGTTTAATTATCGCCATCATTAGCTTGTTTCATCCAGTGTTAATGCACTTTCCACAGTTTTACACGGTGTTAGCATAGCCAGACGGGTTTTATTATTATTCCTGTTCGCTGTTTCAATGTTCTTAATTTATTGCATGGTTTATATTTTTTTTTCTTTCTTTACAGCTGGAAATTGTTTTAAATGACATTTTAAAAAGAATTACACGTGAATTTAAGAAATTTTGTTAATTTTATAAATGTGATTGTGATTGAAAAAATATTTTGATTTAAAACTATAACTGAAAATTTAATGCGTGAAGTATGTTTTCGATCATTTGCAGTTAAGGACTTTAAATAAATCAAATGTTAACAATTAAAGACTTATGCTATTTTCTTTCAAAATTTCTGGGACGGGTTACTGCTGATGGAGCCATGTGCCAGGAAAACAAGCGCACGGATGTGACGAGGAGTGGTCCGCGCGGCGCGGAAGAAGGAGATGCCCCCGCAGGGAGGGTTTGCGGGCGCTGCGATGCCACCGACCTCTGCGGGTGTGGATGGGACGGGGGGTGTCTTCTTTTTTTTGATTCACGGTACCGGAGTAGGTTGAGGGAGGGAGGGACAAAGCCACCTGAGGCGGTGACACCTCCTGGGTACTTAGCGGCAGGGGCGGCGGCAGCGAGACCCGGCTTTTCTCCACCGAACGAGGCGATCCCGGATAGAGAATCTCTAGCTCTGCTCCACCTCGCCCCAGGAAGGGCCGGGCGGAGCTCCCGGCCCAGGTCCCTCTCCGTAGCACTGGCTCGGATCGCCCCCGGTGATAACAGAGGCAGTGCTGGCCCCGGCAGGCAGCATCGCCAGGGAAGGGGAATTTACATGTGAACAGATTTCATTGTATTAAGCCCTCCCGGTGCACGGCAGCCAGATAAAAGAGCTGTGCAATTCTCGTAATTATCACATAATTGCCCCCTGACGAGTTAGGGACAGCGGCGACAATCTAAATTTAAGGGTCGATTTAGAACAGGAAAGCCAAGCGAGCGTCCCAAAAATCTCACCAAATTCATCCAGCACTACTACTCAGTGAAAAGCCCACCGGAGAGCTCCCCTGACAGACAGGCGGCGGGAGACTAGCCGTGGGCACGCGCTCCCGCCCAAGCGGAGCCGGCTTCGGTGCTGCGCTACGGCGGGTGCGCTAGTGGGGGGCAGATATTTACTGCGGACCCCGCAGAGGGAGTGCGAGGGGTTTTGTGCCCGGGCCGCCGGGTTTGGAGGGCATCTCATGACCCGGCTGTGCTCCCTTCGTCCTCTGTGTTTCCTGAACCGGCAAGCACCAAGAGATCCCCAGCAGCTCGGGGTTGCTCGGCCCCAAGCCCTGGCAGTGGGTCCTATTTAAAGTCCCTCTTCTTCCGCCAAAAAGAGCTTCTTGAGCCTCGAGACAGAGTGAAGCCCACGTTCAGCAGGACTTCACTTGTCTCCCACGGACTAGTCTGTTCAGAATACGCCCACTGCAGAGTGGAGACATTGATTTAATACCTTGAGATTGTACACAGAAAATATCAATCGACCGACAGCGATAAGGCAGCAGGTTTCGCATGACAGCTGAGCAGCACAGACAGTGGGTAATGGAAATATTCGGGGCGTGGGTAATAAAAAGATTAAGCTGACCGACGCGGCTCCAAACGTCTCAGAGATAAGGAGTGGAGCCTGTCACGGATGCAGCATGTCCCCTTTCGCCACTCGCCATTGAGATTGTATGCCTTCCCCCAGGCAAATGGTGTCTGCGGTGGGCAATGGTCCATTGGCATAACAAGGATGCGGCTCATGTTAAAAACCCGGATCCCCGACGCAGCGAGAGCAGCTTTCTGTCATCAGTTTACAACTTGGAAATCAACAGAGGGAAGAAGAATCACTCGTTTTCTGTCCCGCTCCTAGCTGTTCTGCTGCTGCTGTTTTAATCCTGCACTCAAAAAGAACCCAGATACAGTGCAAAAATAAACTAAAAGTAAGCTCCCTAGGAAGAGAGTGCACCTACTCCCGCAGCGTGTAGAGAGGAATTTACGAGCATCTCCTTCAGTCGGACAGCGCACCCTGTGTCAGGAGGGAAGGAGCTGGAGGGTGCGGGTTTTTGCCTATGTCACAGATGGTATCAGCCCAGCGACCGGGACAGGCAAAACTGGGGGTCGCTAGTCTGCGGGCTCTGGCTCTCACCGCAACTTATTGGGGAACTTCGCCTTTTTCTTCATGGCAATTTTCTCCCACTGGCTACTTGCGAGGGAGAGAAAACTGCTCATTAAATACAAGCGGGGAGTAATTCAGGGTGACGGGGGAGCTCTGTAAAGATTTACACAGAGTTTGGGCGGTGAGGAGGCCCCTGCCTGGGTCGGGGGAGAATGGGGAGCGCCGGAGGAACAGGGGCTGGTGGGGGACTGGGCGGGCAAGGCCCGATGCTTCTGGACTGGGCAAGGGCAGCCCCGCCGCCGGGGCCGAGCAGCCACGTCCGGGCCGGTCCTGCCCTGGCACTGCGGGCCCCCGTCTGCCGCGGGGAGCGGCAACCCCGCTTCCCTTGACAAGGGGGGCAGGATGGCGCCCTAGCCCATGGCACCTCCTCGGAGCACCTGCCAGCAGCTCTTTCCCTGCGGAGAAGGGAAAAGTCGGTGGAATAAAACCAAATTCGGCTGCTCAAATCAGGTGGCAGAAATAAAATCACAACCCCTCCTGGGTTGTTTTCCAAGTGAGAATGGACAACACTGACGTCTACGTCGGCAAACAATAGGAGGATGTACATTTATTAGAAGAAATTAATTTAAAATATTCGGGACTGAAAGATGAGAAAAAGTACTGCCCGGTCAGTTGTTGCCTCTGAAACATAGTCTTGTTGATAAAATACAAGTAAATCGTAAAAAAGCTGCGCGAGAAAACACTTCAGCCATTGGCACAGCTTCAAAAATTGTTTTCAAATGATGAGAAGATATTGAATATTCGAGTGGTTACTGGTCCGTCAGCGTAAAACCGAAATTAATGAATTCCCTTGCTGTAACGCCAACTAGCTCTTATAAGAGCAATCGACATGGTTTTAATTTTACAGCGATGTTGTAGATAAAATGCTTGATTGCGATAACAACGCGCCCTGTGTTATCTCTTTTCTGTTATGATAAAACGGGATCTAGACATATATGTGTGAGTGTGAGTTATCATGCTGAAAAAAAAAAAGAAATTAAGAACAAACTAAATAAACGTATGGGGTTTTTTGTGTGCATTTTCGTGATAATTTTGATTCGCGAAAAAGCTAATACTGTCATGCAAACATGGGATAGAAAGTTCTCTCGGGAGGTATATAGACGCATATATTGTATATATTAACATATATATAATTAGTATGTATTTGTTTCCAGGGGAGACAAGTGGAAATATACACAACACACAATGACCAGGCGAAAATCTCACCACAGAGAGTGACCGGGTCACGGAATGTACACGTAAGTCCTCGCAAAACTCCCACGCTGCACTGTTGAGTTAGGAAATATAGAAGAATGGTTAATAGCTAAAATAAAAATGCAATTAGTTTAATCATTTTAATGCCAAGGGCAGTGCTGTAAAATGGGTAATTTTTTTTTCTCTCAATGCAAGTGCAAGGCTTCTCAGCTACACTAGCAAAGGCAGAGTAATAACTAAAGAAAATAGATTGTACATTTTCTGCGATTTGAAGTGTCGAAAGGTCTTTTGCAGCAGGAGAAAATGATGGAAGAGAAGAGTAGAAAACGGTAGGCGATAAGAAGAAAACCTGCCTTTGTTCCCTCTGGTTAATTTCTGCTAATTATTCTATCCATTGTGACAAAGTAGCAGTTAAGGATAGATTAGTGTAAATAACCTCGCGTTTCACTCCCAAATAGTGCAACTTTCCGGCCCAAGACGTGCCATGGTGTTTGTGTTTCCCCCCTTCACCTCAAACAGAAACTCATTGAGACTTCAGATCTTTGAACTTTGGACAGATCAAACTGCCGGCGCTCACCTTTGTCTCCAGTCATTAGGATTTAAAATATATATGTAGCCACACGACAGAATCCATTTGCCCTTACGAGGGGAAAAAAATTGCATTATCCTCTCTTGCCCCCACCCCAAAACACTTACATTTAGGTGAATTCATCGAAACGATCGTTTCCCGGAATGGCGCCTCTGCTGCGGGAGCATTGCTCTAATGGGCTTTGCCCAGGCGGGTTATTTTACGGGAAACTTGTAGTTATTTTGCTACTACTGTTTTACATTTTTTTTCTATTAAATGTTTGTACACCTGCTCGTTATTCCAAGGTGGAGCTACCGGCAGAATGAACATCACTATTATTATTTCTATTATTATTATTATTGTTATTCCAGCCCGCAGGCGGGACTCGAGCTGGAGATGGGCACTGCTGTGCCCCGCTGCCCTGGGAACTTCCCGGAGGTGCCCCCGCGGAGGCGACACGGACGCGAGGTGAGGGTGCCGCTGCCCTCCCCGCCGGCCCCCGTAGCCGGAACACTCCCGAGCGGGCGGCGTTGCCCACCGGTGGTCCAGCCCAGCTTTGGGTTTGCGACCCCCTTCCTTCTCCTTCACTGTATCCCAGGAGGGAGTAGCGGGGGGCAGGAGTCCCCGGGTGGACGTGTTTCGGGTGACCGCATTTCTGCTTCTCAAGTCGGGCCCGTTTGCACATCACTTGGCAGTGAAAGGGTGCCGAGACCGCTGTCGTCTGGGGGAAAAGCCATCCCCATCGGCTGGGGCAGGGGCATCCCTTTTACGGACGAAGCACCTCTTGGCCTTGAGCAGTCAGATGGAGGTGCCGTGGCCCCCCAGAAGGGCTGCGCCTGCTTCAGGAGGGCTCTGGGAGCTACCTCACGCCGCTGAGAGTGAGACCCACGTAATTCCACCCCACGCCATGCTAGCGGGGCACTGCGGGGCAGACGTGCTCTTCGGCCGCGGGGGGCCCGCAGCTGACTCTCACCTGCTAGCCCAGGAATCTCGGGCACCAGAGCAGAGGCTCCCACCCAGGGAGCAGCAACCATTGCTATGGCAAACACCGCCTTTGTGCCCGATACCTCTAAGTGCTCCCTAATGAATCACCTAGATTTGCAATCTACTGCGCAGCAGCTGAAATTTATTTCCCCCTTCATTTCTTCTCTTCCCCGAGCCTGCCCGGCGGGTTGCTAACACACATTTCCTCCGGTTATGACCGGCGGAAAAAGTAAACATGTTGGTAACTAGGAGGTGGGCCTCATTCTGCAACCCGGGATCTCTCCATAGTGACTCTCAGTAATGACCTCTTTAGCATAAGAAAGCCCGGGGGGCGGGGAATCTTTGAACTGCGAGGCAGGAGATTGGAATAAGAGCATGTCTGAACTTATTCAAATGTATGCAACAAGTTTTCTAGTTCTAAGGTTATCTGATGTGATCAAGAGACGGTTTTCCTCTTCTATTTTTTTTTTTTCCCTTACCTGGTCCCTTTATCTAAGGAAGCACTTTACAAACTTCAGGTGTGTCATGGCATTATATGAAATGGAAAGGGAACAACAAAAAAAAAAGGCAACAAAACCAAGACCCGACCCCACATTTAGTGTGTGTGTGTGTGTGTGTGTGTGTGTGTGTGTGTGTGTGTGTAAATAGTTTAGAAAGTGGGAATGCTCTTGCCTCCAAATACGTGGCAGAAGACCAAACATCAGGTCCCGGCCACTAGGAGCCCTGGCAGAACCACCAGAATCTGTGATCTAGGAGACCCAGCACATCCCCACCACCGGCCAGCGTCCCCTTTCCTCCATCCTGCGTGCCCGGGGCCGGCGCCCACCGCCTCCCCGTCGCTAGGCCTCGCTGACACCCCAGCAACCCACGGTGCGTCTTCTCGGGTCTCCCTTAAAACCA
Source organism: Myiopsitta monachus (assembly GCA_017639245.1). Classification (NCBI taxonomy): domain Eukaryota; kingdom Metazoa; phylum Chordata; class Aves; order Psittaciformes; family Psittacidae; genus Myiopsitta; species Myiopsitta monachus. Next base: position 31,986,523 of record CM029924.1, on the reverse strand, counting down.
CCCCCATCGGGCATCGGTGTCCAGAGGAGGAGGGGGGAGAGGCGCTGGCCGGTGCGGAGCAGAGCTTCCCTCCCCCCTCCGGGCAATTGTTCCCTAGAGCCCCTATTAATGCGGGACATATGTTATCCACAGGCAGTAGGCAGCGGTAAGACTTCGCCATCTAACTTGTTGCTCAACTGACGAGGCGGTTCTCATCTTCTCATCAAAAGCCGCCGGTCTTTCTTCAGCCGTATGGACAAAAATGTGAACAACAATGCCCGCCTCCCTTCACTTCAAAAGCTGCCATCGCGGAGGCTACCCAGAGAATTTTCTCTCTGCCTTTCATTCCCGGTTTGAAAAAAGGCACTACAGGGCCAAGGCGCTCCTAATACTCTTTGATGGGGATTGAATTCATTATCTCCAATAACACAATTGTGCTTGGCCAACGAAAAGAGCAAAGTAATACTCATCTAGAATTAGAGAGCGGGACTCAGAAGAAAGGGAGCGGGAGGGTGAGGGGGGTGGGGGCATTTCAAAGGAAAAGGGGGGTGTGTGAGAAAACACCTATATCGAAAATCGGCTTGGAAGGAGGGGGTCCCCAGAAGTTTAAATTACAGAAGTGTATTAAGTGGCGCATTGTACTGCTCAAGGCGCGTTGGTGGTCTGAGGGCGCATTCCTCCCTCAGACTGCGCGCCGGCACCGACTGGGTTGGAGGTTCTTGACATTTCCCTCCTTGGGATGGCCCCGGGGCTGGTGGGCCGCACCACTCTGCTACCTGCCCCGATGCACCCCAGCGCCAGTCTCCGTGTCATCCGGGCTGCGGGAGGAGACACTTCCCTCGACAGGGTGCTTCCACAGCACCTGCGTTCCCCGCCTGCTTACTTTGGCTTCGCGGCGGCTTGGCAGCGGTGGGAAAGGGCCGCAAAGCAAGAGCAGCCTAGCAAACAGACAGCTGCTTCGGCCCCAGACACCTCCAGGGACCTCGGGGGCCCTCGACGCCTGTCCTAGCAGGGATTGGGCTGGAAGTCTGTCAGCATCATCACCACACCTCTATACCACCCAAGGCAATAGGTGTGCTGCCTCCACAGGGGCAAGGCCCGGGTCACCATGAGTTCGGTCTCGTCGATGGAGGGCAAGAGCTGGAGCAATGTATGAATGACAGAACGAATGAATGAATGAATGAATGAACGAACGAATGAATGAATAACGCAAAAATAAATAAATAATCGAGCACAAAAATCAACCGATTGGAAAACTGCTGTGTTAATATGAGAGATTAAAATATTTGCCTGTTTGGTTTCCAGCATAAATGTTTTCTATCGGGTGTTATCCAAACAGGCTAATTTTCAAAGCCAAGCAAAATATAGCAATGACTGGTTAAAGGTATTGCACGTATTAAGGAGAGTACTGGACCCTGTATGGGTGGTGTGTGGGTGCGTGTTCCACGCGTGTCCGCAGGCAAACTGAGCGGCAAAAAGATAGGATGGAGATGGAAACCTTCGAGTTTCACCTGCCTCGGAACACCGGCACGAACCATCCATCCCACCGCAGAACCCCCTCGTGTTCCCAGACCTCCCCGAGGCAAGGCAGGGCCACTCAGCCCGCTTACACCGGGATGAAGGACCGGAAGGGTGCGGGAAGTAGGTTGCTGGGACCCCGGAGATGCTCCCCGGGGCGCTGGAGGAAGGCGCTGGGTCCCGGCCTCACACCCTCGGTGCCCGCCACAAATGATGCAAACGACGTCTTCATAACTGTTTTTCCAAGGAAATGCCCTTTAGGGGTTGGTAGTTACAGCAGAGGGGCCCAGCAAAGCATACATCGGTCACCCAGGGACCTCCTGGCTGCTCAGGGGGGCAGGGGACACCCCACTTCCTGAAAGACAAATTGCACTCCGGGAACAGAAGCCCTCCCGCTCCACCCTAAATTCTGAGCTGGGAACACTAAATTAGTCAGATGAGGAACTCTCTCTGGGAGTAAAAATATCCCATTGCCTTCGATGGAAGGTTTGGCCCACCAGTGATGCATTGGCCAAAGGCGGTGACAGAAGGAGAGAGACACGGGCTCCCCCAGCACCCGTGGAGTTTCCTCATGTGCAGTAATACTGACCCCGTTGCCTTGCCTCTCTCGAGACAAAGCTGACCTTGACAGGACTGGTTTCTGTGGATCCACGCTTCTCCTTTTAAACAGTCCCTGGGCAGGGGGAGTTTTTTTTCTTTTTTCTTTTCCTAATGAATGTGGATCGAGGTTGCACTGACCTCAGCAGAGTCCAAGGTTCAGGGATTTCAGGATATTTCCCACTTTGCAAAGTGCCTTACGGGTTTATATTTATTTGAGGGGAGAGGGGCTGCTTATTTGTTTAAGAAATTTTAAAAAGCTAGAATAAGGTGGCCATTTCCAGGGAAAGCAGTAGCAAATTACCCTTGTCTTCCGCAAAAGTAGGAACAAACCTCATGTTGCTTCTTCTGAGGTTTGTTTAGACCAAGCATACATGCTAAGTGCCTAACTAAGCATTTTACTGTTTGTAGTTTACCTCCCCGTGCATAATGACTTCTCCAAAGTATACATTAAATGACCACATACTTAATGTCCAAGAATTACTTTTTACAAGTCAGCTTACCTTAACGATCAATGTGCCATTTATACTTTCACACAATAGATTTTAATTGTTACAAAGGAGCCCTTTGGTCTACGAGAAATAATTTGTTTTGTGCTGTAGCACAAACAGAGGATTAGGAGTTCAGGTAAGGAATAAGCAGCAGCAACAACTTAATTCCTAGGCAACAAAGGTTCTGCTTTCACGCCGGATTTCTTTCTAGCAAAAAGGAGGACACGGCACTATCTCCAGCTCACTGGACCAATCAAACAGTAGTTAGCCTGCATTTTTTTCTGGTTTAAATCCGTCCAGAGTTTCCCGCCCTTCATCCCTTCCAGGGCCAAAAGTTGCATGTAATGTAATGCAGTGCTAAGTAAAGATACACACAAGAGATTCACAAAATTAAGCAGATTTTTTTTCCTTTTATTTTTTAAATGTCTTGATTTAACAGGCAGAGGTGGAAGGCAGCTCTGTGGATTTATTTTTTAGCGTTCTTTATTTCCAGTGAAACCAGTTTTAGAAGTAGCACTTTCATTTGGCCTGATGGTAGAACTTGTCAAAAACAGCTAGGTTAAGGATGAAGACCCTCTTTCCCATCCAGCAGCTGTGCACCGGCAGAGCTTCACAGTGGGCCGACCCTCTTCCTACACCTCTGCAGGGCAGTGAATGCCTGGGGAACACATGCCTTGTTTCTCGGTTCTGTGGGTGCTGCAGTGGAGGTGACAGTATGTGCACAAGCAGAAGGCGAAACCACTCGAACATTTTCGGCTTTGGAAACAAACTCAGTGGTAAACAGATCCTGAGCTCCGACCCACCAGCTTCAGCCTGCCCCGGGCCATCTATGTGACAGGCAGCCTCAAATCGGAGTGTGTGTGTAGCAGAGGCTCCCACGGCCACCCTCGGTGGGGTGAGATATGGAGGAAGCTGTGCACAGCCTGCCAGCTTCACCTCCAGGAGCCTCTGAATTTTCCCTCGTCATTCTCGGCTGTTCGTGTCTTTTGAGAACAGCGAAGGTGGAAATGGCTCGTTCAGATGTGCTCAAAAGTTAAATAAGTACAAATGATGGACATAGAAATTGATATGGCAAAAGCCTTTTGCGTGCCTGTAGAGTGCAAGTCACTAGGTCAAACCCACTTGAGAACCATCATGAAACCAGGATGGATAGGCGAGAGAGCCAAGAGATATACAGCAATGCTCTGATGAATAAAAGCAATCTCCAAATGCTTCCTCTTCGCTCGACAGAATGATCACAAGAGGAATTAAAGCTCGGGCCGCCGAAAGGCTTTGTGATCACGGCGGGTAACAGGCTGGTTCGCCCCGCGCCTTCCTCCTCCATCCGGTTCCAGCTCGGGTCGAGGGGCTTTGCCTTCTCCTCAGGGGTGGAGGGCTCCCCTCGCTACCGGTAGTCACTGGCGCGGCAGCGGGGCCCCGGCCCGGGGGGATCAACACTCGCTCGCCGCCTCAGCCCCTCGCCGGGATCCCCCCGCATTCCCCCTCAATTCCCGTCCCGCCGGCACACGCCAACTCGGAGGTGCGGGCTGCCCCGACGGCAGGGAGGATGTCGGTCCCGGAGCGGTAGGGCGTGTAGGCTGGTGCCGGGGCCCTCGGACAGGGAGAGACAGCCGGCCGGGGAGCATAATCAAGCACAAAGTGGCCCAGTTATGATTCTGCCCGGTCAGCCTGCTTGCTGTAAAGCACCGGGAATCTGGCACTCGTTTGTCAGCCTGGGAATGTGTTGAATTCCCCCCTTCCAGGTCCTAAAAGCAAGGGGATGCTCCCCTTCCCACGGGACTCGGCTGCTGAGCAATCTCTGGCCCATCGCTGCAAGCAGCTGCCGGCCGGGGAATCCGCGCGGGGTGGGCAGAGGTCGGAGCACTCCCGCACACCGGGGGATTTCCTCTTCAACTTCCCGCCGCCGGCCGAGCCTCGCAGAGAGCTGGGACGGAGGCACCCGGCGCAGCGGGTCTCAGGGCGCGGAACCGAGCCTCCAGAGGTGCTCCGCGGGCTGCAGCCGCCTTTTCCCGCTCCGGGGTGGATCAACCCCTCTTCAGCCGCCGCTGAAGCGTCCGGGAGGCAAGCTCCCCGGCGGGTGGGTATCTACTAAAACTGCCTACCTGTCAGGTTAAGAAAGGTGTGGGGTTTTCTGGTTATTTATTTATTTATTTATTTAGCACGAGTAACTGTTCTCATCTGCGGTTTTCTTAAAAGGAAGAACACCCCCCCATGCCAACGGCACCTGTAATAACCCTCAAATCAAGCCACCTCCATGCCAACGGGTTTGCAGTGTGTGTGAAAATGCCAGCCCCTTCGAGGGTGGATGTGAAATCTGATCCTGCTCCGGGTTCAACTGAAAGACCGAAATGAATCATGCTTGACCGTGTCTCCTTGATATTTCTTATTTCTATTTTCCTGCTTCCTCCCTCCAGTCTCCTGGTGCACACTTATTCCAAGCGGTCCTTCAAACACTCGAGGAGTGTAAGAACCATGCTATATGCAGTATTTCCTTGAAAGGTTTTATTACTAGGCTATATAGAATGAAAACAAATGGCATTTTGCAAAACACCTCTTTAAAAGAAAAGCAGACGGTGGTTGCTAAAAAAGGGGAGGTTACATGGCAAGTCACCAGTGCATTTAATAGTATCTTCTCTTTCCTTCTGAGCCTCATGATATTTTGTCTTTATTTTGAACAGTTGTTGTGAATGCGTGGTTCCCACCTTCAGTTTTAAGAAGTTTGCTACCCAAATGATGGGCATCATTTTAACTAGCATGGCTGGCACCTCCTGCTGCCATCTGCCAGGTGTCTACCACATCTGCCTGCAGGTGAAGGATGACAGCACCTAGCAAAAAGGGCCATGGGTCTGGAGAAGCTTGGAGAACCAGGGAGAAAACCTGGGGCTGTGGAGCACGAGAGCAGCTGGGGTGGGAATAACGAGCAACGAGGGCTTGGAGGAAAGATTGAGGGTGTGGAAGGAAGGGATATAAAGCAGACAGTAAGCTGGTGAAGGTGGGTCAAGTGGTCATAAGTCAGGAAAAACTGAGGGATGCTGGGAAAGGGAGATGACTGCAGGGAGCAGATGGCTGATAGGGGATGGCATGAAGGTAGACCACACCTGGGCAGCTGTTTGCCTTTTCTAGGATGTGAAAAGTAATAAGAAAGCAATCTACTGGCTGTTCCCCCCCAGCACAGATGATAGGAGACATACAGTGGAAGTTCACCTCTGAAGAGCAAACAAGGAAGCCTGCTTTTTTATGTGAGTGTTTCAGGTTGAATTTTGACCCCAAGCTGACGTCATGCAAATCAAGGGTTGGCTCCTTCCCTCTCAGGGCAAAAGAAATCCAAGGAACCAGGTTAAAATGGAGAGTTACTAATGTTTAAATATCCTCTGGTTTGGGGTGTAGCGAGAGGCTGACTCAGGGGTTTCAGCTGCTGCTATCACTTTTGCCAGGGGTCAGGAATAGCCATGGCTGTTTATTTGCAGTACGCACTAGGTCCTTTATAAACCTGTGGACGGGCAGTCCCTGCTGCTGCCCTGTGCAGTCTTCAAGACATTGCAAGATAGGATCATGAGGTGTTTCTTAGTATTATAATGTCACAGTGTCTCCAGGTTGGTTTTAAAGCATGTAAGAGCATGTGGAGTATACTACTGCAAAAGTTACAAAGCTACAGGCAATAGAGACTCAGGTTAGATAAGGGGCTGGCTGGGTGGAGCTGGTGAACAATGCACGAAAGTGCTTTTCTTTCACTGATCTTGGTTCAAATTAAGGTTAAATTCCAAGGGGAGTGTATTTTTTTTAGTCTCTCTCTCAACCTCACCTCTCTCTCTCTCTCTCTCCAGGAAGAGATTTTAAAGGGCATCATTTTCAGTTTCAGGAAAAAAAAAAAATCACAAAGAAAGATACATGTTAATACAAATGTAGCATTCCACAGAGGGGAGCTAAGAGCTGCTGGTGTCGCACCCACAGCTTTTATTCAGCCAAAGGGAGTTCAGCAGTTTCAGCACCTGGCAGGAGCAGGATTGATCCTGCTGTCAAGAAACTGGTATAGCAAAAGCAAGACCGCATGCAAGCCACAGTCTATACTGGAAAAAAAAAAAAAAAAAAGAAAAGGTGATACACAGGAGTGGAAAATGGGATTATGAAAAAATACATAGAATTTAAGTAATTTTTATCCAAATGGCACAGTTCTGACTTTGTATGGCTTGGAAATCCATACTTTCACCCTTGGAAAAAAAAGCAAGTTAAAATCTCATCTATGTGAGTATGTAACAGAAGGAAACAGAATATAAATTTTGCTATTAAATCTGCAAAATTTGGTGCTGTATCTAAAGGAAAAAAGGAACAAGGCTTTCAGCTACCTACTCTGAGACCTGCTTTTGTTGGGGTGAAAAAAAAAGTTGGATCAGCTTCTTTACAAAGAAAACTTCACAGGATTTGTTTTGCAACCTGTCCGCCATTAGTTTTCTGCTTTAGAGCCAATGTGCTAGGGCACTGCAAGAAAATGCAATAGATTCTCTGTCCTTCCAAAATCTGAAAGCAGAAATGCAGTCTCTCCTGTGATAAGAGCTCCCCAAAGTGCAGGGGCAAAGGTGGCACACATTTAATGCTGGCTTTTCTTTGGTATGACAAGAGCTCTTGAAAATCAAAGGGGAAATCTGTGGTCTTGATCCCATGAGATAGTATGAGTTTGCTATAGGGGAGTTCTTGGCTTTCAAAGGGGACCACATGACTGCCGCCAACACACTGCTCTCTAACTAAAGGGGTGCAGGCAGCTCGGCCATTTGTCATCCCTGTGACTGCTTTTGTCTTTTAAGATATATGGGACTTCAAAATATGCCAGTATGAATTATCATTTCCCCAAAATATGCCAGTATGAATTATCGTTTCCCCCTCAGTAGTAACACTTATTTGCCATGTACACAGTACCTACCACAGAAACACAAACCCCCGGCTTTTCCTTTCCTTAGCTCTGTCTCTTTTTCCCCATCAAAATAAAATGTTTTGCCCCATAAGGAAAAGGAAGTGTACTTTAATATTGGTTCTTAGTAGCTCCTTATTACCATAAGAAGACTGCAGCATGGATTTAAGAATGACTGCTTGATGCGTGTTAGCTTTGCAGTCCAAGGTAGCTGCGCTAGGTATATTTCAACTGAAGTGTTAACATTCCTAGGAATACTTTGGTCAGAAACTACTGCTACTTCATGCCAGCCCAGCTAAATAACATTCAAGTGTTGCAGAGCACACATTTCTGACAACATTGCTTAATCAAACAATAGTAATTTAGGGTCCATCAGTGCCACAGCTGATGATTGAATGCAGCCATTATTGGTGGACCTGAAAGCAAAGTTACCAGCTGGATATTCCTTCTAGCTGCAAGGGCAGACACTGCCATTATGTAGGGCAAAACTCAAGTGAATTCGAAGCTCAGCCTCATAGCTGTTGTGAAATGCCTGCTAGGGAAGGGAGATGCTTGATGCTGGCATTCAGCTCTGCAGTTCTATTCTTGTGATATCTTTCCTTACATCTTTGAGTCCTGCTTTTGACCCTCTTCCTCCTAACAAGCATCAGTGCAGTGTTTCTCACCCCCTTTTCATGATCAGTTCAGTATCACTCTTCTTACTCAGCATCTGTCATCCCCCACTGCCAGCTCCGCCCAACTCTTGGCACTCCTCCATGTGATACTCATGCCAAGAACAGCCTTGCCCCCTCCCTGGGAGCAAAGCAATATCCCTGCCTATCAGATCTGCCCCCAAATCACTCCTTTCCATTCACATTCTGCTAACCTCTACCCAGCCACTATTCTTAACATCCTTTGACTTAGCTCAGATTACAGTGTAATTACAATCACCATGGAACACAACTAAACCAACAAGATTAACTATACAATCACTTTGGGTTTTTTTTCTATTTTTTTTTTTTTTTTAGTTTTTAGGAGCATACGAGACATCTACCTGGCTTCAGCAATTTTGACTTTCAGGTGGTTATATCAGGGATGTATTTCTTTCCATACTGGGCAAGATTCATGGTCCAGCAACAAAAAGAGAGGACACAAGCATCAGCATTAATAAAGCAGAGTTCACCGAAATGAACTTCCTAACTCTATTTTACCATCTTTCTTTCAGCTTACTTTCATTATCATTTCCTGACTCAGAGAATTTTCTGCCTAGTCTCTTCCACATCCAGAAAATTTTAGGGAGGAATGGACCACAAATACACATACTTTGAAGAGCTGTCTAGGACTAACACTGAGCACAAGGTCCTGGGGTGACGCTGTGCCTCAGATTGAGCACAGTCCTTGGAATCAGGAAAGCACACAGCAAGGATAGAGAGAGATCAGCTTCATATAAGCCATGTCTGAGAACAAGAAAGGAGTCTTGTGTCCAAGTCAAGTGTCTGCCTGACCAAGAATTAGAAATGTGTGAGCAATACCCGATAAGTGATATCAGAAACTCACCCTGTTCAGTTTATCCAAGAGAAGATTAATGGTAATCTGTTCATGGTCCCCAGTTATCAAAATGGGGAAGGATTTGGGGTAGTAAATTGCTCTTTAAGTACTCAGGAAAAATAAGTGTAATGAGACCTATTAGCCTGAATTTGAAAGAAGACAGACTAGAAAACAAGTTCAATAACAGCAATAGATCCCCTGTGCAGTCCTTAGTCATGGATCTGTAACTCCTCACATATCTGTTTAGTTCCACCTGGAAGACCTGGGACCTGCTTTAAGTGCAATAGCCAAAGGGGTGCTGGAATTAATGAAGTTCTGGGTGGTATCCAGCTTTCCTAGGGTGAGTGCTCTCAAAATGCAACAGTAAATCAAGGAGGAGGAGGAGCATGCCATGTGGTTTTTATACGTTGAACGATTCGATGGGGCTTCTTACATATACAATGCACAATAGCTTTTCAAGTCAAAGAAATATTTTTCTTTGTGTTGAACTATACTGTATGCATACATTACAATCACCATAAATCGATGTGGTAGCTAGCTAGATACATATGTTGTATGTGAATCACTTAGGTAAAAGTGTAACCGAATAGGAACTAGAGACATAATTTACAGGTTTTGCAAGTGGCGGTGGGGGGGAGAGGGGTGATGGGGAGGAAGGAGGGAACAGGACATGCCTGTGACAGGTGGTGGTATATCTCCTACACATCCTGGGTCAAGAGGGTAATATGTGGTTCAGCCTGCCAGACCTCAGCTTGCTTTACTTCTAGAGGAAAGCAATAGTCACAGCACCTAGTTAGACACCTGCAGCAGACGGTTTTAGAAAAGCACTAAAAAGACAAAATGTCAATAGTACTGGCGGAAAAAAAAAAAAAGACTTTTAATGAGATAGTAGGTAGCAGGTCACTTGATAACAATGATCGGCTCTACAGGAAGTGAGGCTGAGTGAGGGTGAAGTTCTGGATGAAACACCTCATAACATGTAACATTAGTCATCCACAGACCAGATTTTAATGACTGGAAAATTACAAGGATAATGCCATTACTGAAAATCAGGGTGGATAGTTACAGCAGGCAGCTGTGGATTTGCTATATAGGACTATTGAGAACAGCCCTGTGGGATTTCAAGAAAACACACATTGATGAAAGCATATTTTCTTTAGGCATAGGCAGTTCAGATTTGTAAGAGTCTTACTCTAGTGGATGTTAGAGCTCTGGGGAAATAAAGTTATCATGAGCAGACAAGCAAAATGTGGAGGAAGCAGAGCATTTAGCTGCTTGAAAAGTAATTGAGTTGAGTTTCTCCATTATGTGATCAAAGAAGAGCAAAACTGTGAAGCTTTCTGGCCATTGTTCCAGCACATGCCATGGCAGTCGTTGCTGTATTCAACTGTTTGATGCTGTGGTTATGCAGATGTGAGCAGTCCCTTTCAGTCTTCACAGATATCCCTGCACACCAGCAGCAAAACCCCGAGTCAAGCCTCTGCTTAACACAGGGTGCAGATTGAGTCTGCACATATTTGTCCTTGCTTCTCCTGCACTTCAGGTCCTCTGGAGGTGAGCAAACTCTAGTCCAAAAGCACTGTAAGTGGATGCCATTAGTCCCATATACAATGCTTTTGCATCAGAAAAGGGAATTGCAGCCCAAGAGTGAGCCATGCTCTGTGCAAAAGACCAGGCAGGACAGATGTCTTACATGAGCAAATTCCAGAGACAGATTCCACTTAGGATGCACCTGTATTTGTGTTTTTCTCTGTGCTAAACTCAGATCGGCTGGGTTTGCCCTGCTCATTCGCTACTCACTTGGACGGAAGAAAAATGACTTTCTAAGACAGAGGGTGGGAACCATTAGAAATGTGATAGAGCTGTGGATAGCTAGAGGTGGCATTTCATGAACATACCTGAACCAGAATAGTGCTTTGACACTTGGGAGTGCTGACTGCACCAGCCAAGGTGGTAAGATCTGCCTTGAAAATCCCCAGTCTGCTTTAGTCAAGTCTAATCAGGCACAGAGTGAAGAAATACAACATACAGTCAAATACTCATTTCAGGAATTTTTTTTTTTTTTGCAAATTCATGGTTAAAGTACTATAATTATTAATTTTCTTTTTAAATATGTGCTGAGATTTTATTGATGAAAATCATAGAAGGGATGAGATCCTATAAATAAAATTCAATATTTACTATTTTGATATAACTTTTTGTGTCAGATTTATAAAAGAAAGCCTCAGTGATAGGACAACTGCCATTTCTGTTGCTTAACCTGTGAGGAGTAGAGGGGGCACTGCCTGTTTTCATACTGATTATACAGTGACCAAACCAGATAAATGTTAATTAAAAATCTTGTTTTAGTTGAAACTTAGAACCAAGGTAGCTTGCCCTATCAAAAAAGAATTTTTTGAAAAAATGAAAGAAACCAAATTTCAACAGATTTCCTAGCCTCATGCTTGCAAACCAACTTTAACCTTAATGAGACACCTCCTTTCAAATATTACAACAGCTGCATCTTGCTTTGACTTCTATGAAGTTTTCAAGACGTGTAAGTGTAAGCAGAGAAAAGTATTTCTGTCAGTCATTGTAACAACTTTTCCTCCTTTTCTACATCTGAAGCAAGCAAAGCGTCCACACTCAAGTGTTTTTGGATTTCACCCAAATCCTTCTTCTGTCTTGCACTTTTTCTGTTATGCTGCTTTAGCAACAATAGGGCAGTCCAGGTGTTCTGATTTGTGCATTCCTTGTCTAATGGGATGAAGACTCTTATTCAAAGTTATGATTTATTGACATCTTTCTTGTTTTTCTGATATGATCTTGTAATCCTAGGCTAAAAATGTTTGATATGTTTTTTTTTTTTGAGCTTCACAGCTCCATATCCATACCTTGTACTGTGGATATGGAGCCCTCATTTTTGGACAATGAGTGAGAGTAGTAGGGCACTACCAGCGTATTACCCCAGTGATAGCATGGTTGAGTGGCAGAATTGCCTGCCATACCACAGTCATAGCTTGAAGTGTTTTATTTTCTGCACTGTCATTTTAAAACTAACTGTTATAACAAATGCCATAGCTGATCACATTCCTAACCTTTATCCATTTGTGCCTCTCTCTCTCTTGCTTAATTCTACCACTAATGCTTAGTAACCATTAATAACCATATGGTTACTAATGCTTAGTAGCCATATCTGTAATACTTATATTCTTCATGCACTGGTAGAATGTTAAGGGTGAGAGAGAAAATTTTCCCTATATAAAGTGGAAGAAACAAAGCTGATAATTTTATATAGCCTGTTGAAGCACCAAAAGGGGTGGTATTAGTGCTATGAGCATGTGTTGATGGAGACTTCCTACTGTGTTGTTGTATTTCTAGTATAGAACACTTTCACAGAGGCTAAGTTGTGTTCGCTCTCTGAATAAGCTAAATACCCAAGTGAAGAAATAAACATTTTAAAAGCTGATTCTTACTTATAGATATTACTTCTAAATTGATATCTGTATCAAGACACCAGTAGCCTCATTTCTCATAGACTGATTTTTGAAAACAGTTTATCTATCTCTTTGATCACAAAACACTACATCAGTGAAAGTCAAATACTAATGAACAAATTTCTGAGACTTCAGATAGTGAACTATAGTAGTACCAAAGTAGTCCTTCATTTTTGAATCTTAACATTTTGATTTTTTTTTCTTTTTTATATTTGGTTCTGAAATGAGTTTTGCTAATAATTAGTTCATGAACAAATATACTGTGGTTTTGATACGTTGAATTTTTTTGGAAACCATTACCTTTTCCATTTTTATGTGAAATACAGTGTTCATGTTCACATATATTAGTAATTGCAAATGCATGTAACGTATTCTGCAAGAGTTGTCATAACCTTGCTTTAACGGGGCCACTGGGAAGTAGTTGTAACCGATTCTATCAGGTATATCGTTATTTTACTGTATGACAGTGGATCTGCTTCCATCATGTTCAGAAGCCACTAAAATAACAATGAACTTCTGTGAATGGCATTGGCCTTTGACCCAAGAAAACTATGGAGAGAATGTCCCAAACTCCTCCTGATGACAGCTTCTGAGACAGGAAGGTGACCCTTTGCAGGTGGTGACTGGATGGGCAGCACAGCAAATCACAATAGTAACGGCGCACTCCAGGACATTCTGAACAGGGGTTCTTGCAGGTTTTAAACAAAATATGGTAGTTTCAATTTATACATCTTGAAGCTTTCAAGTTTCAGTACTTGCAACTTCAGTAACCTACAACTCGAAACTTTTCAAGTTGCAGGTAAAAGCTTATGAGAAAATAAGTTTTTCTTTTTTTTCTTCTTTCTTTATTTTTTTTTAATTAGATTAAAGGTTGTCCCTGCCCCTCCCTTCTGCCAAGGGAAGGAAAAGAAAACCAATTAAAGGTCAAAGACAGTTTTTCCCTTACCTAGAGCTATTCTATTTTATCAGCTCATATATATTTTCAACCTGTTTTCTTTATTGCCTGGCTCTGCACTAGCCATCAGGGTTAGTACTTACTCATCACAGTACATAGTATGACTAAGAGTAAAGTACTGCAGGATTTGCCCACTCTTTCCGTATTTGATTGATTTTACAACCAAGTCTTGCCTACCAGAATTTAGGGAAGTCCTAAATTCTGAAAAAACTTCTGGCTTTGCACTTCAGATGTTTAGTTGAATAGAGTTACCAAGTAAATGTTACCTCAAAATTGATTAAATTAATGACGATGTTTTACAATTAACAATAAAACCCCACACTCCAAACCCAACTCCTTTTTCAGACTATTTTAATAAAGGGATTAAAACATACAAAAGAGAGAGAGTCAGGTAACCTGAGATGCAATTTTGGAATGCAAACTTTTAGTTCAAATGTGCAAGCTCGAACTTAACAAATGTTTAAAATATTTGAGTTTTTCAAATGGTGCCAAGATAAACCATGTCTTTTCTAAAGACTACATATTTAGCTAGGCACTAGCAATGTAAATCTTTCAACCATTTCAAGTATTTGTTTAAAAGCCTCCCAGAACACGTGTGTTCCCAACAAAACTGAAGAATGAAATGTTTAGACCACTGAAGCTCAACAGCTGACTTATAATCAACCTAATATGAGAACACCACTTTGGTTTTTTAGACTTCTGAATACATTTTATTTACCAATGCATGAGAAGAACAAACAGAGAAAAGTCCAGTTCTGCAGATCTGATGTGAAATGGTACAGCGATAACATGTAACGCTGCGATCATAGCAAGCACAGTATCAGAGAAACTGCCAGTCAGTGATTTCATGTGCCTCATAGTTTATTTCTGCATGGGAGGAAAATCTCTGGGGTACAAATTAAAAAGAAAGAAAAAAAAAAAGAGACCCCAACAACAAAAAACCCTAACAAACCTAACTGTCTTCCACTGAATTATTCTAAATGAAGAAAATAGAGGCACTGAGAAATCCTGACATTTAGATAAGAAGTTCATTTGTGTACATGGATTAAAGATGTTACAACTCTTGATCACCTGATAAGAATATTTATAAAGCCATTTAATTTGAAAATTAAGGTATCCTGTAAAATGTCCTGTTATTTGGAATAAATAAATGCTCCTATGACAACATATTGACATTAGTGAAATATTTCAATATGATGGGTTATTTATAAGTTCTAATATAAGCAGTTCTAATATTCCCCCACATTAACAATTAAATAATAAATTTTTATGTTCTTGTGAATATATTTAAAGAAGAATCAAACCAACTTCATCTACAGGATTCCACTAGCAAGACTAAGCTGGCTCTGAACTTTCCAAATATCAGCAGTTTTCCCAACACCAGTACAGAAAACCATGCCACCAATTTTGGGCTGTAGGCTGAATGAAAAGCAGTACTAAAAGACTAAAGGTTTACAGTTCTTTTCGATTAAAGTTGATTTGTCACAATATTGTTAATTAGTGAGGGCTTAGGGAAGGCTTACTATGAATATAATTACAGTGCTGAAAAGCATTAATAACACTCTTATCCCAAGCCAACATGATGCTATTTACATATTTTACCCTGGCATATACCAGAAATGGCTTCCAATGCATAACGTGCTGCAGGATCATCAAGAGAAACACACAAAATCTCACAGGGAAAAGATGTTTCTGAGTATCTCAGTGCTCTTCAAGACAGCAGGAACACTAATCTGACCAGTAATTACTACCATCACCATAAGCATTGCCTGTGGTGAGCCACCTTTCATCATGAACTGTCATTCCATCAGGACGCAAATGAATTGCTACTCCTGGTACGTAATCTGACGCAATCTCATCTTTCTCTCATAAATTAGAACAGAAGAGACAATCGCATTTGTCTGCTGTATAGGGATAGGCTTCTTTTCACTTTCAGAGCACTATGCAGACATCCATCATTTCATAACGAATAAGCTATATAATAAAACCCAATTAACCTGTGTTATCAATATCACTTATTTCTACTTGCCAAACCAGAATTCCTGCTCTTGTTACACTGAAAGACAGAACTCAGACTGGGTTCAACAGTTCCAGAAATTCACCTAAGGGCACTAGAGTCTGGGCCTGCATTACCAGACCTATGTGACTTTTGCTGTTCACTTCAGCTGGTGAAGAAGTGAAAGCGCTTTGACATTGGCCACACAGATGCTTTTGCAAACTCTCCTGAGGACCCTAGGCACCTCTTTAGAGGCTGCATACCTTTTATGACTGTCACTAATGGATTTGCCAAAGACCACACACCAGGTTGCTAGCAAGACAGAGTGATAACGCAACCGTTTCTGAATCTTTGCCTCTCAGCACAGTAAATTTCCCAAGGTCCTTTTCAAAGAAGACAAACATTTCTTGCTGAATTTAAAAATTGACACCTAATTTAATTATGATTCAAAGTAATTTACCTACAGGATGATAAAACCCCCTAACCAAAAGCCCACTGAATTTCAGGCTACTTTGTACAAGACAGAGTCAGGAAACATTTTTTCACCTTAGGTACAATATATCAAAAGGAAAATTATGAGGCAAAATTACTGCCTAATTTCACAGAATCATGTATTACCCACAACCAGATGTATCTGACATCAAGCCTGCTAGATGGCTTTTGCCTGTCCAATCCTACTTTTCCAAACAAAGCCAGTGGGCACAAGAGGCTGGAGGTCAAACAGTTTTGCTGTATGAAGCCTGCACTCACAATATTATTTGCTCAGAGGTGGAAAAACTTGGGGGAAGTTGAGGAGCTCTTGATACTCATAGGGGAGGGAGGAACTTAGCACATTCGTGCATGGATAACAAGCCCTGATTTAGTAAACTTGCATTTCCAAAGTAGCAAAAAAGCTTCCTCATCAAAGCTGCCATGGAGGAAGAGGGAAGATCTTTATATGGAAAAATAAGTAGTTCAAAGTTAGATTAAAACATTGGGTAAGAATAAATGTATCATTTTCACAGTGAAGGAAAGTTACCTTATTGTCCTACAGGGATTTTTGTCCCAGAGCCCATGTTTTTCAACTTAACTAAGAAATCACCTTGAAAAGGGAGTTAATTTGGAGACGGTGGTACTTTATGTCACAATATTCAGCATGGAAATGCTGATGATACTATGTTACTGTGAGTAATAAAAATAAGGTGTGAAAATATATAGAGTAGGAGCTCAGGGTCACCAGGGAATGCAGGATAAAACAATAGATGACATTCAGTACCCATAAATGCAAAGTTATGCATTCGGAAAACACTTCTGTCTTCATACACCCTATGATGAACTCTGAGCTGAATATTACAACTGAGAATGAGATCTAGAATTGTTTTGATTATTACAGAAATATTAATTCCAAGAAATTGTCATAAAGGAAATCCAGTGCTACAAATTATTACAAGTAGCATAGAGAATAAAGCAGACAACATCATTATGAAAACTGTTAAAGTCATGACTGTCTGTATCTTGAATATCAGACACAAATCTAGTTGTATCTCAGTAAAAACACTGCAGAACTGAAAAAGAAATAGATTAGCATGACGAGGCCAATTAAAAACATGTAACACAGCCTTTACAGGAGACTAAGGGCTCTCTCTGGAAAAGATATGCTGGGAGGAGGATGCCAAATATGTAAAATCACAAGGGACATGAAAACAATATGAATAGGGAATGGTTGCTCAGTTTCTGTACTACAAAAACTAGGTGATAACAGATGAATAAAGCTGGTTCATAACACAGAAAAGGAAATATTTATTCACTCAATGCATCATTAACTGCATAAGTCCTTGTGACAGGAACAAGTAGATATTAAAAGTTTAAATGGATTCAAAAACAGGTAATGAAAAAATGCTGCTAAATACAAAGACAGAACTTTTGGTTTGGAAATCTCCTAAACAACAAAATGCTGGAACACCATTTGGGAGAAAGGTCACTAGTGCTGGCCTGACTTTATACCCTTTCCTAGGCACCTTCTACTGCTTCTTGTCAAAGGCAGTTTTTAGGCTAGTTGGACGTTTAGTCTAGCACAGTATGGTAGTCCTTATATCTTTATCTTTATTCTTTCTTCACCACTTCCCTAGAGCAGAAATGGTTCAACAGCAGTGACAGCTCAGATCATGCGTTTTGCTTGGTGCACTAAAGCTCAATGAGGACAGTAGGAAAAAGAGCAGTTAAGGGGTCCAAGTGCTGGATAGCAGCACATGTGAGAGGGTGAAGGGGCTGGGAGCTGGGCAGTGACAGTCCTCTGCTATGGAAGCATTAAACTTTCTTCCCACTCAGTAGGTGGAGTGGAGAGACTCCAGACTCCCTGGCTATCTTAGGATTGACCACAGGTCAAAAAGGAGCACTTCAGAAGTTGGTGGAGGTGACATGGGTAAATTTGGCTTGTAGGAATGCCTACTTATCTCCCTGCAAGTGCTTAGGTTTGGTTGAATGAAACTAGGAGGAGCTGAGGTCTGCAAATGATGAAGGTTTAACATGGAAGTGCTTGAAAGGAGAAACAGGCATTGAAATGTCTTCCTCTATCTAAAATTAAAATTTAATTTTCTTCAGCTAGAATGCACTATCATGACACCTGTACAAGCAAACACTATGAGGGAAGACAGCATAACATTAAAAACAAAGCAGAGTAGGCAAGAGGAATATAACATCTGTGTGCCCCAATTTTTCCTCTTCACAACTTTGCCGCTCGCCATAGGAGTCTATCCTTCCACCTTTGAGTTCAGCCCTAGGGCACTTCAGGAGTACACAGAGCAGAGGGCTGGCAAGCTGGCCTCAAACCCAGCCTGGATGGTACTCCTGCACTACAGAGCAATCAGAGGTCTAGAAGCAGCAGACAAAAAGTCTGGTAGGAAGGGGGTGATGAACCCACCCACTTACACTGAAAAGGCAAATTTTAACTCTACAAGGTGGTTTCAGAATATCTGAGAGATTTTACCTCAAAGGAAAGGACAGATGATTGGCTATTAACAATACAGGAAACCTCCACTGCCTAATGTCACAAGGCTTTCCTGTTGTGATTCGTGAAGCTGTACCTCTAGTGAAACCTAACTGTACATTTCTTTCTAATGTACACTGAAAATGCCATGTACTAACAGTAGCTATACAACTACTGTATAAAGCTATACATGTATCCTTCCATTAGTTGTAGCCATGGTCACTACCTGCAATTCAGTGGGCTGAATAAGAGGGAAAAAATCTCCAATACACTAGTCATAGATAGTTCCTGAATGTGAACCTACCTTATGAATTAATATATTTAACATACAAATACTGGACTGTTTGCAGTCCCACAGATGACTTGAGATTTAAATTTTGAAACTGTTTGGCAGGATTTTGCACCTGAAGCCTGCAGTATTTGAAAATGTGATCAAGCTGTGCCTTGCAGCAGACTATAGTCTAGTAACACCGAGAGGACAGACTCTTAAAATAAGCATCTACATCATTTTTCACAGTACACAGTGCCACAATGCATCTGCTTAAAAACAAATATATGTTTGCAGTGAAACATTTCAACAAATCACAGAACTCAGCAGCAAAGTAGTTAAACATTTATGATTTGATTTTATCTCAGCTTGGAATGTCGCTGGAGTGTCCCACTTCTAACAACTGTTTGCTAAGTTAAGGCTTTAGTGTTTACACAGTGCTGAATGAAGCAGCCTGGTCACCAGATGTGAATGCTTCCTTAGACTAGAGCTTTCAATCAGATCACGGTCCTAATGGTCCCTGCTCCAACCTTCTTCCTCAGGACGTCCACCAGCCTTTCCAACCTGAGAGGGGGCAGGGGAGAGGGAGAAGAGAGAAAAAAAAAAACCAAAGCTAACGTTAGGAATGTTCTGGCTGAAAGAGACAGTGTTTGCCCTAAACCAAGCTGTCCTGGTGGTGGTCATGCTCAGAAACAAAGCACTACTGTAAAAGACAGACATTAAGGGAAAATGCAGACAACTTACAGAAAACTTTTTAACCTACAACCCAACCCATTTGCAGGCAGTGATATATATCAATTCTCTTTTCTTTTGTGGTATATGTAGTATCTGAGGTCCCTTTAAGGCATCAATGCAAAACCCTGTGCAGCAATCCTGTGGCACCTATACACTTTGGTGTAAGCAGGACATTAAATTCTTGCATTTTTTAAAATATGAGTGGTCCATGACTCTCGTTAAAGGTAATAGTTGTTGTTTTCCCTTAAAAAGTACCTTGCCCATTATCCAGCAAATACTTTTATTGTCCAGTTTATAAATTTATGCCTAAAGCCCCATGTGTTTTATGTAAAAAACTTTTCAAAATACTCAACGAGCCAAGTTTCTGAGGATGTGGAAGATGACATTTTGAAGGTGGCCAATATGATTATTATGTCAACACAAGTACAGAAAAAATAAGTCTGAGTAGAACAGAGAGCTGCCTAATCCTCTCTTAGTCTTAAGGCAGAGATTATAAGCATGTCCAGCATCTCTCTGGCTTAGTTCATTCTTTCCTTTTGTTACAATATTTAGGTGAATGCAAAGGGCTAAATTTGTGCAGAGTTCTCCATTTGCACACATTTATCTTCAGCACTCCAATAATCATGCATTCAAGGTATTCCTTCAATTTATCTGTATTTCATGGAATCCTTCAGTGAAAGCTGTCTTACAAATAAACTAATGATATAAAAGCAGACACTGTGTGTAGTAGAACACTTTGAGAGCCATGCCCAGCATAGTATATACACAACTTCCACAATGGATAAAAAGAGGTGCAGGTTCAAATAGCAGTATGCGCTGTTGCAAAGTTGACCATTTTTTTTTAATCTGAGAAGACAGTCTTTACTTTCTTTTTTTTCCCTAATACATTACACAACATGAGGAATGCAGATAGGAAATAACAGTTTTATCAAACCTGAAAATTCATTTTATCTCATGGATGCATTAGTAACTTCAGTGTAGAAAAACTAGTTAACACATCTTAGATTTATTGCCACAAATCATGACTAATGCACATGGTACGTATTGAAACACTTGTTTTCCAGGAACCACCAAGCACCACAAAGCTACACCTTTCATTGTAGTCACCAGGTGACTTAATTCCTGAAATAAGATTAAGAATTCACCACCCTAATGTAATTATCAGACACCAGGAAATGTATGTGAAAAGTTCATCTGGTTCAAGCTGTTCCACAGAGACGCTAAAGGAGTGAAAGCACAGGTGAAAAAATACTGCTTGGCTACTCCTCTCCCTTCAGTTTCCTGAGTACTGCTTTCTCTTTTTAACCAACTAGTGCATTTTTCCTGATTTTGTAATGTACCTCTACTGCACTTCTTTGTCTTTATGGAGGCAGCATCCGGTCATAACTCAGTACAGTCAGTCTACGCAGGTAGAAAGTCAGGGCTTTCACAAGTTATTTGCTCCTGAAAGTTTTCTCTCAGTGGATAAATTGGTGTTTTCTGGCTTCTAAGTGTTTACTGATAGGTCACAGCTTCCTCGGCCTCTCTTACTGAGAAGTTTCTCTGTTAAATCAGTAAGTTCATGTGAGATTTCAGACAGCAATGGCAGATCAATCCTCAGTTTTAACAGCATGTATCTTCAGAAGTGTTGCAGCTTTCTCAGCTACTTTAACTATCACTGGAGGTCTCTCTCACACTAGCACCCCTTGTAATGTGCTTCAGAGACATAAAGCAGAAGAGAAACATTTCAAACTGTCTGGCCAAATAAAAGATTTGGGCTGCAAATTGTTTTCTGGAAGACAGCAGAAAAATAGTAAAATCTGAGATCATGGCTCATTTAAATCATTGTTCAGTTCAAAACAAGTACTGTGTGGCTTATACAAGTGCAGGAAAAATTACTTCAATAATTTAGGTTTCTTTTGGGGAGACAATAGGTTGGAGGTCACTGCTTACACTGTCCGGCAATTTGGCTTAGATGTGCACCACTCTGTGATCAAGCAATGACACTGCATGCCAGAGCAAAACAAGTTAGCAAAGAGCTGCCCATGTTTGAAGAGAAATACCACCGGGATGAAAGTAGCTGTCTTCTGTTTAACCTTGAAACTGTCAGGCTTCATTGAAAATAACGAGGCTTAACAATCATAGCTTCTGCTTTTCAAATGAATGGTGACTGAAATCATCAAAATGAGGTATTCCACACCAAATACAAACCCTGCAAGGCTTATTTGCCTTTTGTTTCACCCATGTGTGGATTTGCGAATTTATTTATTCTTTATTAGAAGAAAGAAAGAAAAAAAGCAGCAGGGGATTATGAAACTATACTTTTGAAAGAGATTTAAACAATAATGTAAAAGAGGGACTGTATCACCTATTTATAAGATAAAATAACAGAGGGCAAAATTCACCCCTACACAGACACAAGACCCAATATGCCTCTGAAATCCCACTTAAGCCTACAAAATAATGCTATGTGCTGTATCAGTGGTTAATAAGTCTGCTTATGGGCCTCAGGGGCCTTTTTGGAATGATAATCCAGGACTGTTCACCAGTGGCCCAATTCTGCCACCCTGACTCACACTAAGCTACACTTTAGTTTGTGAGTAATAAAAGGCAGCTAACAAGGCCATTTAAGTCAATGAGGTACTCACCTGCCAGGGGTACCCCTTGTTGATAAGGCTCTACCCAGCCTGGTGGGATGTTGAGGGAGACACTTTGGAGGCTATTAAAATAGATATTAAAACATCTCTGGCAAACTGAAGGAATAGTCTTATACCTCAAGATCAAAGGTAACTTCAATATCTAAATAGACCAAAGGGAGGTGCCGGGAACTACTCTACAAATCTTAGTGTTCTCAGAGTTCTATTCAAAATACAGAAGACACTGAACTGAAGAAAGCAACTTTTATTACTTTATACAATCACGACATATTTGCCAGTATAATCTCACCATACTTTACTTAACTGAAGGCAGTGCTGACTATATTTGACTCTATCCTAAGACACAGATTTAACAAATTACATTTGTCTTTTTGCTTGTGAAGGCAACAGTCCTAATAATATAAATTAAATGTGCAATATGATAGTATCATCTCCTGAGATGTAAGCATGGATAATCAATCACTGAAGTTGATCTTATGAAGCAACCAAACAAGTAGTTCAATAAAGTAATAAGGTTTGTATTTTAGGTCAGAGAGAAGAATGATATGGTGGGCATCTCTGCTTCAGTGCTGAAGGTCCAGACACCTTCGGGAACATTCAACAAAGCCTCTTAAGGTCTCACTCCTCATTCTCACAGATTTCAATTCCTTGCTTAGAGATTTTGGAAAACTCCAGTAAGTGACTGTCGCTATTTCTTGGTACTTGAATAGTTCTAGAAAATCTGTCCCTTAACAAGTAAACACCCTTAGCAAACACCCCTTCAGCATTCTCTGCACAAACACTGCATGCAAAATGAGTGCAAAATGACATATAAAATACAGGAACTATGTATTCAGATGGATAGGTACAACTTCAGTTTTATTTATACTGACTTGAACATACCTGAGGTCAAAAAGCCCCATGTTTTTCAGGATAGATGGAAGTTGCATCCATGGAAAGCAAAAAGATGAGAGCTAGAAATATTCTCTATCTACATTCCTTACTTCTGTAATAGTCATCTCAGTGCTTCCATGAAATGGAAAAATAATAAAAAAACCCCCAACTACAAAGTTGCAAAGAGACATCTGGTCCATCATTACTTTCAAGTTAGCACAAGATACATCATTCTGGAGTCCTGAATTGCAGTGTCTTAATGCTTGCTCAATGCAAACTTGGAATTAAGCAGATGAATCTGTGTTTTAATACAGAAATAAAAAGATTTTATTAAGGGGCTTGCTGTTACATTACAAGTTTGAATATATACTTTTAAGAGTGTTACTAAGTTTTAAGAAGGTCCTCAGGTTTAGAGGAAGACTCCCTAAACAAGAACATTGCTAGGTGTGTTTTCCCCAGGACAAATGCCCAACCGTTCTCAACTCCTCTTCCAGTTATTTCAAACTGTGTTCTCTTATCACCTCTGCACATCTGAAAAAGTGCCTGTATGGAGTGCAAGATGTTATATGGAGTGTTCTTACATAGTTGCTGAACTGTTAGACAATCTGTTTTCATTTTTAGCAAAGACTCACAGAGCTTTATTCCCCTGAGAATAAAGAATTTTGCTTTTAGAACCAGTTTCCCTAAAGCAGACCTAAAAACCTCACTGTGTTCTGAGAGCCCAAAAGCCGATCATATAGTTGCAAAAACATTACCTATAGGGTCTCAACTGCTGACTCTTAAGTGCGTTTTAGGCTTGCTCTCCCCTTTCATATATTCTGGGAAGAAGTCTAGCTTGAAACTAAACAAACTTGTAGTTTGGGATCAGTAAAAACTATGCAACTGTGTAAATCCACATAGATCAGTACATCCTCCATACTGTTCCACCTCTGGCCAAAGGAACTCACCCCAAAAGGAAAGCAGTAGCCTTTATCCACAATTCTGAATCTGACAGAGTTAAACAGCCACAGAGGGCTCTTCCAGGGCATCATGCCCTAGAAATAGCCAAAATGGATACCAAACTGAAAGAAAAGGGCAATACTTCAAGTAGCCTATGTTGTAATCTGCAAAGCAATATATAGACTAACAGAAAACAATAGCTTCCACCTGCAGTTGGAGGAATTGAATGATAAAAACAAAACCCTCCTGGATTTTGAAACGCTATATAAAGGCTTATACCTAAACTATAACTTGGTTATCTTTCCAGTAGATAAGATTAGGCTCAGGCTATGAAGATGGCCTTACTTGCATGATTCCTGACTTTTTGTGGAATGTGTTTTGCTAACACTAATTACCTTTAAAAACCACACGTGAAAATATATTAGCTAAATAAAATGCATTGGACAACAGCATTACAAGCAGTTTAGCAGTAGAGCTCAGCGAATGACTGGTGAGTGGCCATGCAAAGAAATTCCCTTAATTTAATCTAAGAATAAAAAATTTCTTTGCTTTCCCTCTCCTTCAGTCTTCCTCTTTCATATATAATATTAAATCCTAAATGGAGTACTCACTTTCAAGTGTTCTCTGTAAAAGTCAAGAAAACAAATGACACAGAGATGAGAGGCTGCTGTGATACTAGTCTCATCCACAAACCAGTCACTTGGATAGGATTAATGACTCAATAGGCTGGAGGAAACTGGTTCAGATTATTTGCAGGAGGGAACTGGACCCCAGCTGCTTCCCTCTGAAGAGAGTAGCACTGTGCTAACAATGGGTGCTGGGGTGGCTTGTTCTGAGTTTCAAATGTTGAAGCTGTTCTGACTGAATAAAATGCTTAAATATTCACTGGATTGAAGCCTGGAATGTAAAGGTATGACCTTGCAGTGAGTTACCTCTGTGTGGTTCAGTGAATCTTTAATTATTCCTCAATTCAGGTATTCTTACCATCTCAAAAGTCTGCCTTTTGAACAATAATGATTTTCGATCTACTCACTAAAAAACATTACCAGTTGTATTTAATGGTCATGCACCAATCTGTAACAATTCTTTCCTAAATCACAATAGTGGTAAAGGCTACATGGGGCTCAGATGCACCAGGCTGCCTCTCTCTCCTGAAGTTTCCTCTGCATCTTTTGGATGGGAGACTGGCTGCCTTTCTAAATGGCATGCTGGAGTTCAGCAGAGGCTTTGAGCCTTATGCAGGAATTGCAGAGTAAAATTTGGTTAGACAGGTGGCTGGACTGACTGGTAATAATGGTCCTTTCTGGTCTTAAAACAAGTCTTAGAGACTGATTTAGCAGCATCAGCGAGCTCTAAACCGTGGTAGACCACAGTGTTGAATCTAGTCACTCCCGGCACTGCCATCAGTTCCTGCCTGCCCAACACTGTTTGTAATGTCTCTCCAAAAAGTATATTCCATTAAACTTACAGGCCTTTTATTTGGAAGGGCATACTATTCTGCCTCTGAAAAACACTGTCACAAAACAATCATTCCTATTAAATAAATCCCTTTCAGCGTCTTCTCAGCCCAAAAGAGTAATTCTGTATATGATTAAACTTAGAAGTAAATACAGCCAGTTGGGCTCCTGACAGCAGACATATTTCAAAATAAACCTGGCTCACGCAGGCCTTGGCTAAAATACTAAGCCTTTATCTGTGGTCCACAATAACTAATCTTGTCAAATTGTTTGCTCCCTACCTTCTGTTTAGAAGATTATGAGCTAGCTCACCATTACTATTCACTTTGTGCCATCACTAGCAGCAGGAAAAGTGAGCGGTAAACACAGTTGGGCTATTTTGACAGCAGTTCTCCCTACTTTATTGATGTATATTGTTACACAGCACAGGACAATACAAAATCAGGACTCTGCATCTACGCTGGATTTAATGCTACCTTGTGAAAGGTATCATTCCTTTGTTTTCAAATGCTTTCTCAGGACAGCATATACAGCCTGCCTAAAATAAATAAGCTTATGAACAAGAAAAATAAACCCTTAAACAACTATGCTGTAACCTCATAGTATTTCAGTACATTGAGATGTACAACATGCTTATGATACAGACCAGGCTCTTACAATTGGATGGACCATTCATATCTAAGCATGTGGCTGATATCAGATTAAAAAAATTAACAAGAACTGAAATAGAGGATATATTGGCATATTTAAGGTCAAAATATACACATCAGATTATTTAATCAGATCACAGAATTCCACATTATTACTCCAGCTTGAGTCTGACAGTTTATGTAACAATTTTATGCAAAGTTTACTATTTCTATTTGTGCAAGAAAAACCTTTCCTGTACCTCCTTTCATAACCTTCAACTACTTTTCTTGCTGACAAGTACTGTTTTCATGCATTTGGTGTCACAGCTGGTCTCTTTTATGAGAAATCTTGACATTGAAGCCTACTCTATTCTACTCCTTTCCACAAAGTTCATGCAGATATGAATAGGCAAGGGTGTCCTGGATTTTTTTTGACAAATACTTCCTGGCAGTCCCTGTCATCTGCTCAGGAAAAGCTAGCAGTTTTATCTTATGCTAATATATCTTCCCATAGAAAGTATTTTGCCATCCTATAGAGTCTATGATTCTGTGATTCTGTGATCAGCCTGAAACCACCACATTCCACCCTTCTGCATATTTCAAAAAACTTCCCTCATAAGGCCAGTCTGAACCTCTCAGACACCTATTTCAAGCCAGTCTCACCTCTTCTGGGCACATGAAGTCCTGTTTATAATGTGTTTGTAAAGTTGCAAATTGAAGACTCATAGGATAGCAGAAGGTTGGAAGGAACCTCAAAGATCATCTGGTCCAACCTTTCTTGCAAAAGTACAGTCTAGACAAGATGTCCCAGCACCCCATCCAGCTGAATATTGGAAATATCAAACACTTGGGAATCCACCACTTCCCTGGGGAGATTATTCAAATGGCTGATTGTTCTCATTGTGAAAAATTTTCCTCTAGTGTCCAATAGGAATCTCCCTGGGAGCAACTTGTACCTGTTACCCCTTGTCTTTTCCATGTTACTCCTTGTGGAAAGGGAGTCTCCATCTTTTTTGTAGCCACCCTTCAAATACTGGAACATGGTGATAAGGTCTCCCCTCAGCCCTCTTGTTTCAAGACTGAACAAAGCCAGCTCTCTCAGCCTTCTCTCACATGGCAGGCTTCTCAGTCGTTTGATCATCTTTGTGGCTCTTCTCTGGACTCTCTCCAGCCTGGCCACATCTTTTTTGAATAGCAGGGACTGAAACTGAACACAGTATTCCTGATGCGGCCTAACAAGCACTGAGTAGAGTGGAATAATGTCATCTTTATCTCTGCTGTTGATGCTCTTACTGATGTAACCCAGCATCACACTTGTTCACTCGTTGTCTACCAGAACCCTCAGGTTCTTTTCCACAGAGTGACATACTCAGGTTGATTCCCAAGGTTCTTTTCCACAGACTGATATATTCAGGCTGATTCCCAAGCATATATCCCATCAAAACACAACTCTGGCATACTCCTGTTGATATCATAAACAATAAAGACAACATGAGCTTTTTTCTTGATTCCACAAATATTTTATGAAATCTGATGCAGGCTTGACGGCTCAAGGCAGCTCTCAGTTATGTTCCACCTCCCCGAGGTGGTTCCACCCTCATGACCAAAAGTAATCTGGAGCTTGTGGAGAGAAAATTCCTTCTGATAAATCATCATCAAATTCCTCCACTTTACATCAAAAATAATGGTTTCTACATAGGTTTGATGTATTTAAATAGATTTGCCTTTCTGGCATAACTGATGTGATACTGCCCAACCTGGAGTGACTTCTACATCACTGAGAGATCAAGAAACAATGGAAATGGGTTTGGATGTAAGAGGAAAGCATTTAATTAAGATCCCGCTTGTGATAAGTCCATCACGGTCTCAGACTGGTAAGTGAACTCCCCACCCTTCTGGTGTAATCCAGTGGTGCCCGCAGACTTCTCATTTCAGGGAAGCTCAACCATACTTCTGAAAAGTATTTCTAGAAAATCTAAGAGCAGTCTTCTCTCAGTAGTGGACTAACAAAAAAAGTTCATGGATGAAACATCCTTTTCTCCTTTTCTGTAATATATTATATATAAATGCTATCAACATGAAGCTGGTCTATTATATTGATGTTGCAACACGGTCCCCTGTGCAGGGATAAAACCAGAAAAGATACTTAACTGCTTATTTACACACAAAAAAGGGGTTTTAAAATACCAGTTGAGACTTAGCATCACAGACCAAAGTGTTTTCTACACAGGCATAATGCTCCTTAAAATACTTCATAGGCTTTTTATTGCGCTATCAGCCATTTAAGGTCATTAAGATGAGAACAAGACTTCTCACTTCTAAGCTTCAGTAACCTCTCCCCAGTAGCTGGTAGACAGTCTCCGACTGCCTTCTGCACCATTCTAGCAAGACAATTCACATTGTTAGACAGGTCACATTTCTTTTTTCACTGGCCTTCTAGGCCTATTTTGCTCCATGTTCCTGACATCCAGCTGGGAACAAACTTCTCCTGCTCCTGGGAGGGGAGTAAATTCCTGAGCAAGACCGACTCCGGAGGACCTTCAGCTCATTTTGAGGACAGCTTTAATTCTTCTGAACTGGTGAGCTTGCAGACTTGGGTCCTGGTGGCAAATCTGTCAGGTAGTGATACGAATGGAACTGATTGTGGGAGAAAACCTTCTTAATTTCTGCTGATGAGAGTATAACAATTTGGCTTTACATCAAGATTCACAAAATTCCTCAAAAGCATGGAGTAAAATATCCCAGTGTTTAAAATCAGAAATCTGTGAAATGCCTTTTGTGTTTTGAGTTCACCACTTTGAAACCCTTTCACCACATGTAGATGTGCATCTTTTACAACCTTCAAATAATTTACGAGTATCTTATCAAAGATTGAGTTGATAGAAGTAGATCTATTATGAGGCACAGAATTAAATGCTAAATCCAATAATTTCATTATACACATCTCTAATAGCTGCAGTGTCTTCCATTCAAAAGCTGAATTCTGATACTTTCTATGGGCAAAAATTCCATAATGTGAAGCTGAAATGATAAAATTTGATCCTAAAGATTCATGCCTTCTAACAACTCAGTGTTTCCAACAACTTAGTATTTACTTATACCCATATCACCTACAGCAAAAATGTAGAAGAGGAAAGCTGAGCAACTTGCCAATAAACAGCAGTGGCAATGATGGTGTTAAAGCTATTGTTGGCTCTCATACAACTGATGCTGCCTTTCTATGAAATTTTGTTAAAAAAAATGAAAAGCCTTATGGAAAAATCTGGCTATTAATTAATGACTCAGTGCTAGATCAGAAACATGAACTGTAATTTTTTCCTTGGAGAACTAGTCCCTGCTTCAGTAAAGGTACACTTAATTTTAAGCAATGGAAAAATTTAAATGATTTCAAGTTTGCTTAGAATTAAACACCTTGTTGGCCCAGGCAGCTATTTCAATTTGTTGCTGTGAAGAACTGTTCCATCAGCTCTCTAAAAGATTATATGTCATTCAGAAGCTTCAGAATGTCTGGGATTTCTTTTTGAGCTTCTGCACATACATTTACAGTATTCAATCTTTCGCATATGTTAAGAAACAGTGTATTAACAGAAACAACCTCAACTTTATTTTTATTCCTTCTGCCAAGCCACAAATAAATGACTCCTGCAAACAAACCAAATACTATTCAGTAACCCCAACATAAACGCCATGGACTTATTTTATTTGGATATAAAATATTAAAGTAAATGATTATTTTATTTGCTGTGACACACACTTTATTTTCAAAAAAAAAAAAAAACAAGTCTGAAAAAAATTTTCTTGTTGTTCTTCAAGGAGCACTCAATCTACTGTTCAAAGTTATTGAATAATTTGTTATAGAATGGTTAACTATAAGCTTACAAATACTGTGTCAGCATGCTTCTTCCTATTGGGCAAACAACTTCAAAATCTGATTTGTTTGTGTTATTGGTCTTACTAAATATTAGTCTTTGCAAGTCTGGTTTACACCATTGATGTTAACTATGCCAACATTCTGATTTTGTTCTGAAGTATTCCACAATGAGCTGATATTATACAATACAAGCCCAAGAGCTAGCCAATCCAGTTTACTGAGTATACTTAGTGTATTTTGCTACTGATAAATCAATAAAACCATGTTGTAATCTACAAACTTCCATCTCTGTGAAGCAGCTATAAGCAAACTGTAAATGAACACACAGGTCAAAAACTGGGATGTTGTGATTATGTTGACTCTGAAAACATTTGACTTTCATAGAATACATTTTAGTGTTTGAGAGAACTAAGTTTCAGCACTGCTTATATTTTCGTGAAAGGCTGAGATGATAAATATTCAAATGATGATAAATATTTGTGTTTATATTGTAACTACCCATACTTTAAGAAAACAATATCTGCACTGCAATCCACAATTCACAGAGGTTAAGTAAATGTAAACCATGGCTGCACAAAGAAAATAAATACTTGACTTAGATTGTATGCTCAGTTTTGCGTTCTTCCTCCATGTGAAACTGCCTGCAGTCAACGGATATCGCAGCTGTGCAAGGAATACTGGAAAGGCTTATCTATCATTCCTTTTAGTTGGCATTTTTTGTCTTCATTCTGATAAGTACACCACTGAACATAATCTTGGCATTGACCATAAACCATGAGATGCTAAAGATCTCACTATAAATTATGACACCCAAAACATCTATGAGAAGAATATCCTATATCTGCTCTGACAAATCACACAACTGCATGAGACTTCTGGCACTGATACCACAAACTGCTCTATTAAAGGCCGTCTTCATATGAAAAGACATCAAAGGACAGTGTGAATTACTAGTACTACAAAGGGTATCAGCTGTTGCAATTCTGAACACCACCAAATCTGTCTTCCAGGACTCTTAACATTGAGAACAGGATCTGCAGCTTCACACGTGGTCTGGACCAGCACAATCCTCCTCCAGCCTGTACAGAGAGGATGGCAGCACCTTGGGATGGGATTTACAACAACTAGATTAAGAAGTGTGCTCCTAAACTCACCAAATTGAGTTTCATGTTGTTGATCTTTTTTTCCTTTTTTTTTTTTTTCTAATAATCTCAGCCCCTTGTTTTGTTTTGCTCCAAGCTGTTCAGAGAGGTTCTCAAGCTGCCCTTCTCTAAAAATAACCTGAGGCCACTTGCCTCTTTAAAGGTGACAAACATAACAGCAGTGCTACCACTCCTCCTTTTTAAAAGAAGTATAAAAATTATACTGACTACCAGCTAGAGCATTCAGACAAGCTAAGGAAAACTTGGTTTTGACCCACACCTGCCACTTCTCAGGAGAATAACACACTCCAGGGCTGAAAAGTCTTTATGTCTCTTTCTGAAGCTATGAATCTCTGCAGAAGAAATATCTGAAGTGTTATTAGACCTGAATGTGTGATTCTGTGGGTGGTTATCAAGGGTACTCTCCTGAAAATACAAGATAAGTGTTCTGATACTGGCTCTGCATTATGTTCAACGGGCACTGGATAAAACTGAGAAGAAGTCCTAAAGGAAAGTGTCAGAACCAGGTCTTTCACCTCAGAGGTGAGCAGCTTACTCACTGCTCTCTGATCCAAGAAGTTTGAATTATTTCCTTCTATGTGGTACTAGGTCAAGGCAAAGAAGAGAGCATCTAGATCAAACCTGAGTGGCTAAAACATTCCTGATATACAGGAGATCTGAACCAGGATCTCCTCAGATGGAGAAGGAAACTCAGCACCATTGTGTCACACACTGGAGGAGTATCCCTGCTCCCAAACAACCACATAGAAAACTGGGGGGGCTGGAGGGAGGGGGGACAGATGCCAAGGGAGCTTTGAGAGAAAATGTCTGAGGTCATATTGCTCTGTGCAGATCTTGGGGCAACCAGTGCGCGTCACTCTGGTTCAGCATGTGCTTCTCCATTTGGGTCTCCAAGGAACCCAGGCAGAAAAGACAAAAAGTCAATTGTTTCACATTTTTTCTGTCAAAATTTTTCTGCTCATGCTAACCCAAGACCAAGTCTTCTTAGCACTGAGAAATTATCAGCCATAGTGGTACTAGGTTATCAGGTACTCCCTCCATCACAGCCTGCAAATTTTACCTGGACTGTATGTAACATAATTCAAAAATTGGTAAGTGAAGCATCATCAATGCAGAAAATACATTTCATTACAGCTTTGTAAAAGTGACACATTTCCTTTTGTACAGCATGAATACTATGTTAGTCTTACCAAGGAACACAAGATCTGCCTAGTGATACAGAAACATGGTATATCTACAACAGTCCAGAGAATATGCCACCAGTGACAGAATTAGTTCAGCTTACCTTAGACTTGAACACTAGTTCAATATTTTATTTCCTCCAGACCCAGAAAATTGATTTCTGTTGAATTTCTCTGAGGCTCCACATAACCTCACTGGCTTATTCAATTCTTTTATTACAACAAACAGGTATCTCTACAAGACTTTTTAATTCATCATTTCATAATGCATATTACTGAAGTCTGAGGGGAATTTTTCTGAGAGGAGTCGCTGGCGTTAGTGCAGAATTCCAAGTATTTAAATAAATTCTGACCCTACTATGTACTGCTTTCAGTTAGATCACACATGACTTTCTTCACTCATTTCAATTAGTCTTAATTCCTCATTGAATTCCTAAAGCAGACTACTTCCAGGCCTACTGCTCCTAAATCCAATAAATTCACACTGTCTGTTATTGTTACTCTAGTTAACGGTAATATTTTTGTATATGATATGATGTGATTGTTACTAGATTTTATGTTTCAGACTTTCTCATGTTCCTATTCATGTCTTGCATGCCAAAGAAATTTTGCATCAGCACTGCTGCACTCTGCAGAATTCTTCGGGGTATGTGGTAGTTTTGCGTGTCTGGGAATCTTCCATCTGGCTAGTGTGGGTTTCCTAAACACCATAAAACCCTGCCTGTGGAGACTGTGTATCTCTTATGGGCCCCATGGAGCTTATAATCTGCTTTTAATCACTGCACGAGACAGCCAACACATCAGTCCTCATCAAGCAGTTTTTTCCATGTTGAATCTTCTTTAATAACTTTTGATCCAATTCTGAAAGTCCAGGACTATTGCTAATTTTCACTGGTATCTTAGACTGCTACAAGAGTTGTCTTCCTCGTCTCTGCATTTCCTTCCATACAAACTCTTGTAACTACTGACTTCTGCAGCTTGCTGTAGTAAGTACAAGATTTTTAGCACTTTGCCCTCACTCACTCATCTTTCAAGTGTACCCACCAGCATATGTTTCTCAGTAAACTATAGGTCATATCCTAAACAGGGACAAATGAGTGCAACTCAGTGTGACAGAGCTAAGCCAATTTGCTGTAACTAAGAAACTAGCTCTCTGTCTACATTCTTCAACAAGTCACCACAACTTATTTTACATTTCAAAATGTTATAGCAACTATTAAATTATTCCCCATTTGATATTAAAAAGTTACCAACGATTCAATTTCACAGCAGCAGGCACATGGTGGTTTTCATTAAAAGCAAAATCACTTTTGATATCTGCTAAATTATTTACTGACACAAATCAGTGAAACTATTAATACCTATGATGCTGTATTTCTAGCCTGCAGTAGTTAACGTGTTGATCTGACATTCAGCAGAATACAGATTTGTAACTGTAAAAAAAAAAAAGAAAAAAAAGAAAGCAATCTGGTTTTATTAGGGAAGTCTGAAATTCTAAACATAACATTTTAATAAAGTAAGAAATCAAGTGCCAATTATTGTTTTGAAAGATTAAAATTCAAGAAATGTATCTATAAAATTTAAAATAAAGCCAACTGATTTCTCTAACATGTGGTGGTTCCTCCAAAACAAATAGCTTTAAGTCCCGGTGAATGTACAGCTTGTTTCTTTTGTGCAGCGCTTCTGCCTCCAATTTCTAATTAACTAGCTCCATTCTTGCCTACAATGAGTGACTGAATGCATACAAGCTACAATGTATACTTCAACTAAGCATATGTAGGTATGATTTTAAAAGGGAGATAACTAGTTAACAACATTTGCATGTTGCAAATGGTCTCAATTAGTACAATAATTCAGAAATCCTGGTTTTAGCAGGTTCCCTGCATAGCTGCGCTGTACTGAGTACAATCTGCGCACTAAAGATATCATGTTTGCAGTTTAAAATCTCCAGAGACTTTAGACCCATACATAAAGATACTTATTTCATTCTTTTCTGAGACACTGACCTGTATCCTCATTTAAGAATGGATACCACATCTTTATGTTATTAAATCTTTGTTTTGATCTATTAGTATTCACCAAAGTGCTATTTTATACAGCCCCGCACTGAATAGGCAAGGCTGGAGGTAACCATCTGCAGCTTTAGAGTCTGTGTTTGAATTGATGAAAAGAGCTTTGTGTTTTCATTGCCAAGTTTGATTCTTCCAGTCATTAGACATTCCCCTCAGATCCCATCAATGAAGCGGACTCTCTTACACCCATGTGTTAAATTCTCTTCTCCTCATGGTTTCCTGTGCCAGCTATACTCCAGAAAGACTACTGGGTCTTAGTCA
The DNA here is from genome assembly GCA_017639245.1 of Myiopsitta monachus. Lineage (NCBI taxonomy): Eukaryota > Metazoa > Chordata > Aves > Psittaciformes > Psittacidae > Myiopsitta > Myiopsitta monachus. Next base: position 31,952,031 of record CM029924.1, on the reverse strand, counting down.
CATTCTTCTCACAGCTGTGTTAAAAAAGAGCATCAGAGCGTCTTCCCAAAATCCATATGTGTCCCTGGTCAGTCCCCTGTCGGAGGGTCACCTCACATTGTGGTGTGATTATTCAAATATTCATTCTTGTTCTTGAACTGCACTGCTCAGATCATTCTGGGAATGATTAGACCCTCCAGCCAGCACTGGAGAACATCTTGGACATAGATGTGAAATGCATGCAGCTCCCGTACTCGGAAGGCAGACTAGTTTTACTTGCAGAAGAGGGGGACTCTAACCACTTACTAAATGCTTGCTTCTTTATTTCGGTTTTTTGTATTATTTCCAACTGTGCTGAATGCTGGGAAGAACTGTTTATTTTTGTTGTGTCATCAATCGACTTTTTTTATCAGCATCAGATAAGAAATTAAATGAACAACTACAAAAGCAGAGAAAGCATGTTCAGAAATGCTTGAGGGAAATCCAGGACTACTCAAAAAACGGGTGTGTTCCAGTAACAATGAATGTTATGTGGCCAAAAAAATCACACCTGAGGAGCTAAAGCAAATGTCATTAAAGGTAACATTTCTTTTATGACAGATAGTAATTTCCTTTGATAAAACTATCTGTTTGTTTAGAAGATCACTTAGTTTTCTTATGTATTCAATCCACTGAAATATTTTATCCAAATCTGTAACGCTACTAACTTCCTCCTTAAAAGAAAAATCAAAAGATCTCTCTAATAAACAGTTATGGATAAATTAAGTAATAATTTCTGTTATACATCACTTTAATATTTGCCATATTCATAGCCAGAACTACCTCAACAAAGTGCACAAAAAGCATGTCTCTCAACATCTATGCTTGTTTTCATACCTGTATATTTTAGCATTGCACTATTACTTCGTGGATTTGTGTTTACTTTTAGAAAATTACATAGAAATTTTACGTGCACACCCTCTGCTGCCACCTTACACAGCTGTGTGAGCGTGCAAGTGTGACTGCTCACACAGAGAGCTATGCTTTACTGAGCTAGAATCATTGAGTTGTGAGAAAAAAAATAGAAGCCCTCAATAGACAAATTGCATTAAATTTCACTCCAACTGCAAAGATGTTGCAGAAAAATAGAACATTTCCTGGAAAAAAACACATCAAAAGGGGCCTCAACCTTTACTGGTAATTGGCTAATATTGATTTGGTATTACATTGTTACCTCCTCTGATCTTGCTGACATGAGTAGCCACTTCTCAACCCCAAAGATTCCAGCAGGAAGGACAGTTTCAAAATGTCTTGCTTCCTCTGCTGGCAGAGGCATTAATTAATTCAGAGGCATTTCCAGCCACCTTCTCCAGGTCAGTCCCATTTCCCTGCTGGGGCTGAACCAGCTGGTTCCTGGCTTCTCCAGCAGGACAAATTTGCAGGGGGCCTGTGGCACTGTGCCAACACTCCTGGTGAATTCTGTGCCACTGTCCTAATTCTTTGTTTGTAACTATGAATTAAAAACATTGATTAAATATAGAAAATTGTAGTTATAGCCATTCTACAGAGTATAAGTTAAAATATCATGCTGATCATCAACATTTCCTATTGAATAAATACATACTCTGTTATTTGTGCACATACATGGATTTATTTACATATACCACACAGTTAAAATGGGTATGTGCTTTACAAAGTAATAGGGCTCTCTTAAAAGTCTAATGTGTATCTTGATAATGTTTCAAAATCAAAATAGATTCAAACAAATGCTGCTAAATCTGTGTGGTTGCTCTCTGCGCACCAACATTTTGTGTTTCATATCGCCACCCCTGCTAGGGTGGCGAAGCACCTTCACAGGCAAGAGCACATAGTTGTAATTTATATCTCACGCTGCCGTGAGCTGATTTGAGATGTTCACCCTTTTTCAGAATAAACAGACTTTTACTACATCCAAGTTCACTATAAGCGGATTCCAGTATATCCCCTTTCTGGTTCACAGCTGCTGTTTCATGTGGGATAGGATCCAGAAATTTTTTAGATGCTTTGTGTCTTGATGCAAAACACAGGATCACTATTCTGACTTGGATCTCATGTTTAGAAAGCAACAATTGGAGGTGGGTACAAAAGTGGCTGACACAAGGGCAATGCCGTGGAGAAACTACATCTGTATTTCAAGCTCAGCATATGATGCTGAATGCAAACAATGAAGTTTCTAAGAATGCAAAAAAAATTCTTTAGTGCTGCCAGAGAACAGATTAGCAAAGGCATAGTGAACACCAGTAAATTACATGGTAAGAAGATATATAGTACATCCTTTTCGAACACTAATTGTTCTAATTATGTTGTTTCTTAATGAAGCTTAGAATTATTTTTCTCTTCTGATTTTTAACTGTTGCTACAGTTAAAAACTATTACATTATTCAGATATTTTACTGAATAATATCAAGAAACTACTTTATATAGCTGTTAAAATACTTCCCTCATATGTCAGAATTCAATTTTAGTTGAGCATCTAGAGGAAGTCAAGAAAACAGATGCTTCAGAACCCTATTTAGGGTGTGAATTGTAATGTCATATTTTAAATTACAATAAGCATCCTCTTAAGACAGTTCTAATAATTAATACTACTGTAATTAATACCAACAAGGTTTTCTGTTGACAGGTTTATAAATTGTCAGTTCCTTTTTGAAATGTAGAACATCCTACATCTTTGAAATAAAAAGCTAAGCTAACAAATGAGTTCCTGCCTAATTGCCAAACACTGATTTGTATGAAGTGGTTGAGGTTACAAAGAAATGGGGAATTCTCAGCCTGGTTTCCCTGCTGATGAGTACGAACTGTCTGTGTAGCTCTCCCAGAGGTGTCAGAGGAATCTCTATAGTGTCACACAAGGGTTCTTAGCTCAAAGTAAACACACTTTCCACAAACTCAGCTGCTTAATCTGTTTGCAGGTTGAATTATAAGATGGGGGTGGATGACTCTGGGTGCTGGGAAGACGCACAGAGCATTTCCACAGTTTCTTGGTAAAAAGGGCAGGCTATTGTCATCAAAAGACTTCACCCAGTTGTTTAATTTTGCTATAGGCTCAGTGGTCTGATCTCAGCAATAATGAAAACTAACCTGACCAAAATTCTCCCAAGTAGTTGAGCATGTTAAATTGTATAAATTCTTTTCAGTATACCAGTGCATCATCAGCACTTTAATTCAGGTTGTGGCTGCACTTCTACTCTGGCCACCCTGGTTACACAGGATTAAACAAGGCTGTTTCACTAAGAAAACACAAAACCAAACCAGCCTTTACTTAAACATCTATGGTTAGTAAATATTTATAAATAAAATGAAATTAAATAACAACATTAAACAACGTACAGAGAGGTTCTGCCAAAATTCTCTTTAACATGCTGTAATTATTTTTATAGGTTAATTTTTATCAAGCATGCACCTGCTGAGATTTCAAACATATCTAAGTGTTCAGGAGAGAGATTTGAATGATTCTCAAACACTGGAGGTTTTTAAAAAATAACTGAAAATATGTGTTTGCATATATATATCTTAACTATATTTTATGTAGTTACAAACAAAATGAAAATATAAAAATCGACTTTCTTAGTTTAATAGGTGAACTCTGAATGCACTTTTTTAAACACAACTCATGTTAAGTCTTTGCAATATATTATAAGCCAGTTTCTGGCTACTCTAGAAGTATGATATAGACATTAAAGTTGAAGATAAATACGGATAGACAAGATAATTTGCATCAGTTCAGCATCAATCACCTTGGAAAGGTGTGAGAGATAGGTATTTTGCAACTGATCAATGTGACGTAAACATGAGAAGTGCCAGACTGTGAAGGGGCTCTGCTTACACATTTATCTGTCCCAGCAATCAGACTTCCAAAGGCTTATATGCTAGTAATAACAAACATGACAATAAGGACTCCAATAGCGATGAACTTCAGGTTTTGGAGTTCAGTAACCTTTCAATAGGAAATCTTATGATGGGAAAGAATACAATCTCTGTTCACTGACTTAGAGACTTCCTGCTGGTTTCAGTGAGATTTTGAATCCACCCCTAAACAACCCCATCAGTATTTACGGTGGCATGAAATCTGCCAGATGTATAACAGAGTGAAAATGAGAACTTTAATATCCTACCATGCAATTATAAAGGCAAATACTGTTCCCATAGGATTGGCATGGGTTAAAAGACAGTGAAAACCACTCACAGGAGACGGAAGCACTTTCTCTGTGCCTTGCACATGCAGAAAGCAGTTTCCATAACAGTAATGACAGACACACTGATTTGTGTAATGCTTTAAAACTGTTAAAATGACTGGCTTCACACTGAATAGGTAATGAGCTGAATGGCTGTCAAATAAGGAATCATATTAAGGGACCTTTTCTGAGTACCAACACACTTTAAGTCATGGACAACCAGAAGAAATGTTTCATTGGTTTACAACTGCAATTTTTCCCTGAAAGAAGTCAAGGGACTTACTTCTGAACTTTTTCATTAGCCTCCTGTGAAGCCTCCAGGGCCTTCTGGAGCTTCAGCTCTGTGTCCTTTTGCTCTGACCGAGCTTGCTGCAGCTGAGCTGCCAGATCTTCAACCTGGCAATAGGTGAGGGTCACAACATCCGCTCTGCCTTGCAGTCCACCTTCAGAAGTAGCGAAAGCGCAGTTAAGCTGGTCCCGCAGATTCATTCCTTCAGGCAAAGGTTTGGATAAACTGGGAAAAAAAAGCCATACATGTTATGAAGTTTCTATCTAAGGCTGAGCTGCAAGAATACTACACTCAGTTTAACTGATATTTTTAGTATTATCATACATGAACCCACATTCACTAGTACCAAGTTTTATTTCAAAAGTGACAGAAAACAAAAAGAACATCAAGTTTCCACAAGGCTCTTCTAGAAGGATGTAACATCAGAATTTAAAAAAGTCAAAAACCTATTTAACAAAAACTTAAAAGGCAGTATTTTTTAGCTGTGGCATCTTCTTCATCACCTTTGAGCTACAGCAAAAGTTGCTTGTGTGATTTACATGAAGTTGAATTAATCTGTGTAAATCACTGACGTGTTATTAACTCCTGTTACACAGGACTCTCTTTTAGCAAGCAGACTCAGCAGCTACAGGGGGTCTATTTGCAAAATTGCAGATTTTTCAATATAATGAATAAAAATGTTAAAATGCAAAAATGCCTGGATCAGCTAACAACGCTATGGAAAATAAGCAAAAAAGAATATTGACAGGTTACCTATAAATAACGAAAAGAAACTGAAAAAAGAATAAAGTAGATGGTCCATCAGGTAAAAATAGTCTCAACAATGCCTGTTGACCATGGGATTATTTCCCAAGGAATCAGTAGGTAGGCAACTGCTTGAGTTATTATGGTGCAATGGTAGAAATAACATTAACAATTGATTACTAGGGAAGGAGCCTGCACTAGCAAGCTCTCCATGGAATCAGCAACAATTGCTTCCCACCTCTTCACAGCCATAATTCTTTGGTGAATTTTACATAGTGGAAAGTGACACAGGCAGTAAAAGAAATTCACTAAGACATAACAAAAGTGATGGCAACAGGAAATCATAATGAGCAGTGTTCTTAGATAAATAAAGTAATTTCAAATCAACTTCATGAGTATCAAAAGCTGATGCTGTATTGATGAATAGGACTTAAGATCATCCTTCTAACTGATGACCATGCAAATATCAAACATTTCAATGTGGACTTTTAATAGCAGCACACACTGTTTACAATACTCAAGTCAGTCTATATGACAGCTGCTGGTATGCAATAGCATTTTTTTTTCCTTTCCAGTTTATTAAGGTATTTATATGGAAAACACCCTTTATTCCAACAGCACATATAGGAAAATCATATACGAACTAAAATGTAATATACATGGACAAGCAAAACGTGGATTAACCAATAGAAATCCAGAAGCTAAAAGGTCAGAGTGTTGATATGTCATTATGCCTACTACCTGAGGTTGTCTGAAAATATTGTGAAGAACCTTTTCAATTAAATGGAGACATATTGAAAATATAAATATTTATAAAGGGATATTAACATCCCTGGAAAAGACTCATTAAAAATAAAATTACTTTAACAGTTGCACATAAATTTTACTGACTGAAGTTCCACTATGGCTGAGCATTGATCACCATGGAGAAATACAAAGGTATGCAAATAATGCTGAAAGCAGGCTACCAAAATACCACTGCTGCCCGCTTCTTAACCACCTGGCACAAGATTAAAATGGAAACAAAAAAGACATTTGAGAAGCTAAACTGTCCAGTGCTCAGGGTGGGTCCCTGGTTAAAAATAAAGAAAAAAAGAGGAAAGCCCAAATAGTCCAAGTTGTTTGCACTGGTTGAGAGGGTTGTTTGTTTGTTTGTTTGTTTGCTTTTTTTTTCCCCAGAACATATGAAAAATATAGCAGTTTATTTAGATTCTAAAACACTGGCTCTGTGTGGCTACAAATAGGCTCCTTCCCAAAGTGTGGCCAGGAACAATACAGTACAAAATACACTATTACATGTTTCAACCAATTATGATTGCATCTGAGTGATCAATAGATTCTGACACATATATGTTTTGAGGCAGTGTGATTCCTCCAGATAAAGGTACTGTGGCTGATAGATCTTTAAGGCTTTTTCTTTTTTCTTTTTTAAAAAAAGCATGCTATCACCAGAGTTCCATCAATATGTGCTTTGCTGAAACACTTTTATTTAGTTGCTTTTGATACTTATTTGAAATTCCTTCATTAATTCCCAAAAATTATTTTGTCAAAGACTTCACTCTATGATTCTATTGCTACTATAAATAAAAAATAAATGGGGCTTCTAGGCCTGAAGAATGGGTCACAGAAGCATTCAAACATTTCCTTGATTTAAATAATTCACACGTTCTTTATAGTAAGCCTTTGCTTTACTGTGGCAGCATGGCCCCTTTCTTGCTTCAGCTTGGGACTGAGATTCAAGGGCCCACCTTAACTGCATCCAGGCAGAAGGAAAAGTTACATGTGATGATGACACTCATGTAAACTCCTGCTACCCTGCAGATACCAGGAGGTTTCCTCAGACCCCAAATTCAGAGTAGCTTCAAGCCTGCTGAAAAAATTTAACAGTTGCAAGCGTTCCCAGAGGGACTTGACTTTGGCTGAAAATCAACTGTATGAAGTGCTGCTCTTATAACACTTCCCTCTTGCCAGGCATATTTTTGCTCTAGGGTGGGAACTTACTTTCCACCTGAAGCAATTCTGAACAAAATAGAGAAAACTTCCACCTAAAGGAGGAAAAAAAAAAACCCCAACCCAGCAGAAAACAAACATTCCTTATCCGTCCCCTCCCTCCTCCCTCCACCCCAGTGATAAACATATCCAATGCTCCCAAAGGCATGTAGGTCTGACCTTGGTTTTCACCACAAATGTTTCTGACGCTCAAGTTCTAGAGACCTCTCAGACCTCAGCCTGCACTCAGGATGGCTTTGAAGAGGGTCCCTGCATACCACTGAATGCACTCAAGGGCCAAGCACCATTGATACCTTGAAAATACTACCTCAAAGGTCCTCTTAGGAAACAATGCAATAAGATGATATTAAAAAAGCCCACAAGACCTAGAAGGACTTTGACATTTTGCTGTAAAGCGGAGGATATAAAATGGTCAAGTTTGCATTATATGTGAGTCAGAAGCCTGACAGCTGGTAGACTGGTAACTAGATGGCATTGTCCTACCATAGACAAATATTTTACTAGCCTTCCTTTGTCTGCAATTACACAAGTTAAGAGGACTGTGCTTTCTCTTCAATACAACCACCTAAACATCTCTCACTAATGTAACCGAAGGCAGCAGCTGTGCTGGACTCTGTGGTGCACAGGCCACAGACCATGCTATAACAGTAATGCAGGTTGCACATAATTCAGAGTATGTTCTTTGCACTGTACAGTCCACCAGTATCACTTTCTTGTGTCTGCTGTTCCCACACATTCTTAGTCTAGGATGAGCTCAGGCATTCTCTTTATATTTTCTCACCAGATCCAATCATACTTGATGAACGGAGTCCACCACAGATTTTCTTCTCTGTGGTGGCTGGTGATACAACATCAAGATTTTACAGGATAACATCTTGACAGATTAGCACTGATCATGCATGCCCATACTGTCCAAACTTAATTACCTGTGAATATGGATCCACAGTGAGCAGTAGGTTGAATTTCAGCCCTCTCTCCTGAAACGATGTAAAGAAACCTGCAATCTGTACAGTCTGGACACAAGACGATTCAAGCACAGGCTCATTATCTACAGTAAAAGACTGAACTGACTATCATTCATCTTAGAACTTCAATTTTTCAAGAAGTACAATTTAAAGGCCACTAGCAAACACATTTTTCCTCCTTGGGTCTCAGCCTCCTCATCTTATCATAGAATCATAGAATAGTTAGGGTTGGAAAGGACCTTAAGATCATCTAGTGCCAACCCCCCTTCCAGGGGCAGGGACACCTCACACCCAACTATGTCACCCAAGGCTCTGTCCAACCCGGCCTTGAACACTGCCAGCAATGGAGCATTCACAACTTCCCTGGGCAACACATTCCAGTGCCTTACCACCCTTACAGTGAAGAATTTCTTCCTCATATCCAACCTAAACTTCCCCTGTTTAAGTTTGAACCCGTTACCCCTTGTCCTATCACTATAGTCTCTAATGAAGAGTCCCTCCCCAGCATCCCTATAGCCCCCCTTCAGAAACTGGAAGGCTGCTATGAGGTCTCCACGCAGCCTTCTCTTCTCCAGGCTGAACGGCCCCAACTTTCTCAGCCTATCTTCATATGGGAGATGCTCCAGTCCCCTGATCATCCTCTTGGCCCTCCTCTGCACTTGTTCCAACAGTTCCCTGTCCTTTTTCTGTTGAGGACGCCAGAACTGCACACAATACTCCAAGTGAGGACGCCTGAGAGCAGGGTAGAGGGGCAGGATCACCTCCCTTGACCTGCTGGTCAGGCTTCTTTTGATGCAGCCCAGGATACGCTTGGCTTTCTGGGCTGCAAGCGCATGCTGCCGGCTCATGTTCATTTTCTCATTGACCAACACCCCCAAGTCCTTCTCCGCAGGGCTACTCTGAATCTCTTCCCTGAAGGGTGATGGTTTTAAACTAAATGAGGGGAGATCCAGGCTGGATGTGAAGAAGTAATTTTTTGCAGTGAGGGTGGTAAAATACTGGAACAGGTTATCCAGAGAAGTGGTGGATGTGCCCCCCCCTTGAGACATTCAAGGCCAGGCTGGATGTGGCTCTGGGCAATCTGATCTAGTTGAAGAGGTCCCTGCTCATTGCACGCAGGTTTACTAGACGACCTTTGAAGATCCCTTCCAACCCAAACTATTCTATGATTCTATGATCTTTAAAAAACAGCAATCACAATACTGCCTTTGCAAGGTGCTCTGAGCTTCACTACTGAAAAGAGAATCATTGCTTTTGAAAGAGCTAAATTAGATGCAGCACAGTCTGAAGTTAGCACAAAACTAAACCCAGATGGTTTTCTGATGATGCCAAGCAGCAAACATTTCTTTTTGGACCTCATTTTCATTCTCCAGGACCACTGTGGTGCCCACACCATTTCCCTGTGACTAGCTTGGGTGAGGTAGTAAGGGCACAGGACATGTGATTTAATCATCTCAGCCTTCCTTGAAGCTGAAGGACTGCTGAGACATGCTCTCATCAAGAAATTATTAGAAATCATACCTCTGTTACAAGCCCTTCATTTACAGAGTTGCACAGTAATCAAATGTCTCCAGTTCACTTCATGCAGCCACTGGGCAAATTGCTCAGATAGCACAGCCTCATGCGATGGTGATACACACGACATCGAGCACTACCTGTCATTCTTCACATTCACTACACCATCAAAAGGTCCATGACCACCACAAAAATAGCTGCTGGGTTAATAATGTTTGGTTGAAACAGAGCAAAACATATGTGAAACTGATGAGTAGAAGAAAGTGTTTTTGAGACTTTTGCAGTGTGGTACTATCCTCCACAGCTAGATCCACAGACTCACAGTTACTAGCTTGTAGCTAAGAAATGCACCTGAATTTCCTGATCACATGATGCACCTAGAGCTGGGGTCTCTGTCATTTCTGAGTAATTAGAATCTGGAAGATGACAACTTAGCACTATCTTTTTTTCACATATACATCATCTCTCAGATACAGTATATCTGAGTTTACAGAAGAGACTACTGTAAATTTTACACTTGTTACTTGATACAGGTTAACATTAATTACACATCTTCACGGTTCCATAATATACCCTGTTAATTGAAAGACACAGATTCACAGACTTTCAAATTTCTTCCACAAATTAGGGAACTGTGTTTTCAATACAGTAGCAGCTATTGTGGATACACTTCACAGTTTTGCTAGACTACATTATTCATAGAACCAAGCTTGCCATAAAATGCTCTTGCCATGTTTTGGCAGTGAATTAGGTGTATTAGCATATTCTACCTTAGGCATTCACAGAGTGCAACTTTCCAGCCTTGAAAGATGAAATTTAAAAAATAATTTTATTTTGTATAGTGTTTACTTTATAGAAGTTAGAAGAAAGAATTTTGCTATCTTGTATCTGTTCTTTATTTTCAATTCATATGCTTCGGCCATTCTTAAATATTTGCCAATGGCTTTAGTTAACAAAATAACTTTAACTTAGTATTTGTAATACTGTAGTTATTCCCTACAGTAATAGATTGTTTAGGTAACACTGCAAATACAGAGGGAACCTTATCTATTAATCGAAGACAAAACTGGCATCAAGTCATCAAGGGTGACCTCAGTATTTGAATATAAAGGATATTTAAGATGGTGCTAGCAACTCCACGTTCCACTGTGTATCACAAAACCCCGGTCACTTTCCCCGCGACGCACGAGCACCATAGCAGCGACAGAGCAGATCTCAGCCCAGCTGTGGGCAGCACACAGGGAGAAGGGGCATAGCCAGCTTAAAGACAAGAGGTATTTTCACCTTCCCAGTCCCCAGACTGAACGGGCGGCCCCTGTGCCTCTCTCTTGGCTGCTGGAGGCCACCCGGCTGACACGGATCACTGAAGGGGTGTGTACGTGGGTGGTGTAGAGCCAGTGACTCTGGCTTCAGGCCAGCAGGGAAACTGCCGATGTCAGGGATTTGCAGAAACACAGCTTGGTGGAAAAAAGACAGAGGATCCTGTCCTAAAGGTCACAAGCAGTTTATTTTTTATACTTTGGGTATGGTTTTGGCAACATCAGTTTTAAGAACAGCGTGCCTTTTTCCTCAAAGCTAAACTCTGGTTGCATGCTAAAATAATAGGAAAGCTAGTATACCACCTAAACCAGGTAGCAAATAGATGTAGTATGTATTACTTTTTTCCTCTTTTTGATGATCCTTGCCAATTGTGAACACTGTCTCTTTGAAACCATGGCATTGTGGCACACATGAACATCAGGCCTTCTTGAGCAGGCATTTCAGGATCAGCTCCTACAACTACACACACCTACATACCAAACTGGGCTGGAGTGCCACCTCTTCAGCTCCCACAGACTTGACAGTACACAGTAAATTGCTGGTTTGAACCTTGACTCTCTAAAATGCCATCCATGGAAATCTTTTCCTGATGACAAAGAATGCACACATTCAAGAGGCAGGCATTTCTGCTAAGAGCCTTAAATGAAGTGTCTTGTTGTCGTAGTTTGAATTTAGATTTGCCTGCAAAAGTAACAAAATCTAATAGAGATTTCTTTGTTGGAAATTATGCATGAAGTTAAGGCCAATTTGGTTTGAGCCTTTAGTTTCCTTTGCAGCTTCTAACTGGTAAGAATAATGGCTTCTGACTTCCATTTTGCATGAATGACCTACACACAGTCAATTTTATTTGGAACAAACAAAATCCTTCTGCAAAAAGTGGTAATACTAGTGAATCACCTCTTGTATTAGATAACTGCAACAATTCAGAAGAAACAAATAAAAAATCCTGGCCCTGAAAACTGAAACAATCAGTGAAGTGCCCATCCAGTGCAAAGGGGTATTTCACATTTACGTCCATATATACATCTATAGAAAATAAATTGGATAGTACTCATACATATCATAATGTAGGCATTAGAATCACCTGAAAACAAACTCAAGGTAATGACTATGTGCTACTGACTCTTTTTTTTGTCTCCAAGGAATAGTGTTTACTTTGCCTTAAAATTTATATGAGTCATTTTGTTATATGCTTTTTTTTTAATTAGTCTGAAGGAAACAGTCGTTTGAGAAAGAGAGCGGAAATCAATTCTGATTCGATACTGATAGCTACTGTGCGATGTAAACTGTGTGTTCTTTCTAATTAAATGTAAACATGTGCAGTTCTAAAGTCCAGCGGTGATGACAACTACTAGAAAGGATTGCTTAAGCCCTGGTCAACTGATTCTTGTGAACCTTTTGTTCATACCGTAGGTGTGCTTGTGCAATCTGTTGCAGGGTGAACACCAGTTGTAACTGACTTTATTTTAGGTCATCTTCAGAGAAAAGACTTGACAAGAATGTGAAGCACTCTGTAATACCTCTGGTTACCCATTAACTATGTCCTCCTGATAGCTAATCAATAGCATTGCATGGAGCCAAACACACTGCACTGAACTGCCCCTCTTCCAAAAGCCAAGTCTTGGTAAATATTTAATGGCAGTAAAGGTGTTTTGACTCTTATCAATCTGATATGTTAAAGAACTCTTGAAAGAAACTTTATCTTGCTTCTCTCTGCATAAATAATTCGTTCAGTTACAATTTTAGTCTTATGCAAAAGCACTTAATTTAATGATCTAATGCTTTTAAATCAAGGCTTTGAACAGAGAAAATGCAGTTTCAATCCACGTCACAAAATAAAGAAAAATCAAAGTTTATTTCCTTGATAAAATGCCAACTAGAAATATACATCAAGGAACCCAGCCCTTTATGCTGTAGTAAATACTGTGCCAGACTCGCTCAAAACCTGTTATACAAGTGCACATTTGAGATTTTCTTACAAGGCTTCAGTTTCTATAAAATTCTTAGCTCTCAGCAAGGTGGTGTAAGATTTTTTAGCCTCTCTTCACCAGAGGTGAAAAACAACTCTAAAATAGTTAGCTGAGATCCAGAGACTTTTTGTTCCCATACAGTGAATATTCCCATCTTCAACTGGGTATATTCTCAGCTAATGAGTCTTTCCACTTTCTACTTTTTTTTTTTGTGCAAAGCAGCCTGTCTAGATCACTAAATAGAGAAACATTTTTATCCTGAACCCTTAAAATCTACTGTGCCCCCCTTCTGCTACAGCCAGGTTGGTTCTGAACGTCTTCTCAGAGACTTAGGTTTACTCCATGCCTCTGCGCTAATGTCACAGGATGGAAGACAGCGGCGCCTCCAGACCCCCTCTCCCAGCACAGTCTTCCAGCCTTCTCTGCATGATCCAACTTCAGTATGAGCCTAAGTATTTTGAAGAAACTGATTCAGCAGTGGATCCAAGCTTTTTCTTGGAAGATAATATGGGAATAAAACATTGATAGTGTTTCAGTTTCCAAAATGTGAATCACCATAAATGTTTTCCCAGAAGTATATGCATTTTTTTTCCCCCCAGTGTTTAAATGGCCTTTTTAGTGCTCTTGATGCCATTTAATAGATTTTAAAAATAAAGATCACAGGAATAATTCCCAAACACTGGAACAGATAAGCTGAACAGCCTGAATTTTCCAATTACTAGTAATCGGCTCTGATGAAAACAGTATTAATTAAAATCATAAAGGCATATAAATCAATCAAGCAGTAAAGTGCATGGCACCATTCAGGAATGACCGGCTGAAGAAAGCCAGTTACTAATAACCTCAGAAAGTATTCTGTACTTAATACAATGTTATCTTTATAAATCAGACATGATCATGAATTTTATGGATGTCCTGATTCGCTATTGTTATCGCTCGGCTTAACTCCCCCACTGAACCAGAAAAGCGAGAGATGAAGCTGTCTTGGACCCAGGGCTGGAAGGCAGCCCTGCCTTCCAACACGGCCAGGAGCATCCAGCTGAGTAGATGGAAGAGAAGTGTCTCTCCAGGAGAAGGCAATTAGAAGAAATACAAAGAATGGAAATGTGTTTCAAAGATAGAATAACCAAATACATATGGAATTTGAGAGAGGGATGATCTCATGGATGAGCTGAGTAGCCCTAAAGCTAGAAAGCCTCAAGTGTGACTGATCATGCGAAGGAGAATCACAGAGGGACTCTGCCTTCTTGTCATTACTTTCCTGCTGAATGATTCAGCTGGTTAAAAATATTCAAATTACTTTTTTTTTTTTAGAAATGAAAACATACCTTTTTTTTTTTTTAAATTTAATTTGAGGATACTTCCCCCAGTGCCCCAGGAAAATAAAACAGAGACTATTTGAACAGTTTTGTCTGATCTTTCTCAAAGGCATTGCTGAAAAATATTAAGCAACTCTGACCAAAAGCAAACAAGGTGTCCTGTGCTCCAGTACATGCCCAGCTGTGGTCACTAATGTGCCAAGAAGTGAGGTACACTGATGAACTCCAGGTGAGTGTGCCTAGCACATGCTTTCCTTACTTTCTTAGTACTGCGCACAGCAACACGTGCCCACGTGCCACTTTGCAATGGCTAGTGAGTCACCAGGAGGACTGCATGTGCTGCAGTCTGAAAACCTTCCTCCAGACCAGTACAGACCTGCAGTGTCTACTTTAAAGCTATCATGGCTTCTCCCATGCAAAAATGCATTTGGGCTGCAGATTGCTATGCAGATACACACTTAGCAAGTCATCTCCTGAAAGCCACATAAATGACACAATGGCAGTGTATCACTACTCAGTAAGCCATGTCTTACTTAGCTGCTGCTGCCAAACCCTTATTCATATAAATCATACAGCTCCTTGGACAGTTAAGCACTATGAAACCAGGCAGTTAAAATGATGGCTTAAATGATAAAGGGAGCGCCTGGGAAATTTAATATAGGGGAAGTCTGCTTCCCTATTGTACCCATGCTTACTGAAGCAACTGGGCAGACTTGTCTGGGCCATTCTCCTTAACATGAAACAAGGACGCATGCTGGGGGAATGATTTAGTGGATTGGGGACCTGTCTTGAATTCCCTCTTCTATTTCATGTATTCTGTGTGGTACTGAGCAAGTCACAACATGCAAACCTTAGCCTGCCATGCTGAAACTGGGAGTGAAATGCCTTTCCCTCACTTTTTGTCATCTTTAAATTCAAAGCTTTGGGCGCCCAGGATTGCTTCTTATGTACATGTGCCACATATGGAAACCTGAGGCCCTGATCCTGGTTCAGGTCTCAGTGCAAATTATTATTCATGGAAGGACACAAAAAAGCTAATTAATTGCCATGTGCTGGCAATGCACACCAGCTTGGTTAGCCTCAGCAGACAGATACAGGTTTGGGAACTGTATGAAAAAACCCACAACAGTTTCTCACAGGGAGGCAGTTTCTGCCTCCCCATTGCAGGTTCAGCCACCATTGCCACCATGGGATGTGAGCAGTAACAGCAGCCTGCTGTGCTTTGTCAAGGTGCTGTGAGCACCAAGATCCTTGTTACCTGAAATGATGTTCCTGGCTTCATCCCAGACAAAAGGGGCCAGTTTCGGATTGGAAAGCCGAATCACACAACTTGCATACCATCTTGTAAAGCGAGAGATTAGACTGGTGGGGGCTGGAGAAAAATCGGTGAAGAGAGAGCTCTAAAGCATAGAGATTGAAAAGAGGCTGCAAACAGACACTGAATTGATTTCTATATCCTAAAGCTTTTAAAATCAACTTCCCTCACCTCTCTCTTCCTTTGTCCTCATAAATTCTGACCACTGGGCTACTGAAGGAAAACCTGTAAAAGAATAATACAGCTGTGCACTTTAATTTAGCCTGTGTGAAGAGGAAATCAGCATTTTAAACTTAATTTCACAAGAAAACCGCAGCTTTTTCTTTTTGCCAGCATATCATTTCTCCATAACCAGCAGATAAAAGTGAAATGCTGTAGCAGGAAATGTATTGGTTGCACTGAACCACAGAATTAATTACTTTCTCAGGACCTGACAAGGAAACTAAATGAGTGTGAAAGCTCTTGTGAAATCTAGCAACACTGAATTCAATGCTGTTAAATTTCTTATTTATTTTCTGAACAGGACAAGATAATTATTAAAGTATGAATACTGCCTACTCTGCTTATACACATTCAACAGATATACTCTCCTCTGACAGGAGCAGTAACATTGCTCAAGAGGTAGAACTAAATTCTTGCACCACAATAGTCCTTGCTCTACTCTAACAACTGTAGAAGTGCAATAATGTATGAGTCTTTTGGTAACCACAGTAGGAAAGAATTGCTAAATGGAAGAATAAGTATTTCTGTATCTTCACTAAAGATCTTAGGATGGAAGTCCAAACAAACAGAATGTGATGTTATATAAGCCTGGACAATATTAAGATCCTGCCTAGCTCAGAAGCAAAAGAAAGGTAAACTAGATAATATGAACCTTGTTACCCATCCTGCCCACTTCTTCGGGTGAAGGACAAATTCTCAGTACTACTTCTTCCTTCTCCCAGTTCAATCTTCTTGAATGACAGCAGAGGCATTTCCTGCTGAGGACCAGGAGAAAGCCTAGTAAAGAATGCCTTGAATTGTATCAAGAAACTAAAGGCTGTGGCCATCAGGTAGATGTTCCGTGTGTTTAGTACAACTAAATACTTCCTGGAAATCTTACTGCTTCCTTTTGATCTCTGGAAATGGAATGCCAGAAGAGAAAGAATGCAAGAAAATATTGCTTTATACACCCCCAGAAAAGAGACAAGAAGAAAATGTTCCTTCAAGAGTAAAAAGAAACAGTAAATAATCAAGATGTTTGAAATTTTGGCATTAACATTGCTTACCTCAGTGACCATGGGACAGGTACAAGACAAATCCTTCAGAGAAAATTTTGAAAGCAATGTACAGAGATTTTACCTTAATGAGATATGTAAGATCAGAATCTACGAATCAAGCCTATGATATGCCCCTAAGTTATTTTTTCATGGATAGCAGGTGAGCGGATGTCATTCTTCTGTTTAATCAGGAGTTAAAGCGTGTACAGTAATTCCTTATTTTCATAATATTCCTTCTGACAAAGATAACAACCATAAGAATGGCTCCCAGCTGGCTAAACCTGACATACAGGTTTTGTTAATAAAAAAATGCATGACTTAATTAATGAAACGGATCTATTAAGACTGTCCCCCAATCTACCACAGTGGCCCCACCTACAGCTGAACTTGACATGACCTATCTTATGCAAAAAGAATTGTAATAACTTGCACTGGAAGCTGTTATAGAGGAAAGGTTGCGATGAAGAAAAAAACATGACTCAGAAATGCATATAATGCCCCTAGAGGAGAAAGCTTAGTATTTTCACTTTTACTCCATGTTTTATTTTACAGTGAATAATGGAAACAATTTTGCTAAACTGTGTAAAATTATTTCATCAAGAGTAATTACATTTGATCTATTAGCACCTGATACTATCTATTGTCTAAATTGCTTGCATTCAATCCATGAGTAATGTCAACAGTATTAACGTCCATTATGGAAGCATTAGCTGAGTAAAAATAATTTTTAAGTGTTTGACATTCTTGTAACCTTCCTCCAGCTTAATGTTCAAAAGAAGGATCATTATAACAGCATCTTGGATTTGTTTTTAAAGGCATGTCTTTACATAAGTCAGCAAACTCAGGGTCTTTAAACTCCCAAACAATTTACCTGTTTTGTTCTGGCAAGCATACATCTGTGGCAATCTACTCATTTTACATTCTTCTCTGTTCCCGTCTAGCTGTCTCATACTAAACAGCTATCCAAATTCACCTCTATCAACTTTGGCAGGCTCAAAACCTCCTTTACTAAACCAGTTTGTGTTTTGCCCTCCAATCATAAAGAGCTGCACTGTTACAAACAAAAAAAACCTCTGCACCAGTTCTACACTAAGGTTATATATATTTTCATTGACTTGACCAAAGGAAAAAAAAAACCCCAACCAACACCCCCCATAAACCTGAATTAACACAACTGGACTCACTTACCTGGGAAGCAGATAGTTTTTTTTTTTCTCTCTTGCAGCCTCACCCTTATTTTAAAGGTTTCCAAATTCTTGCTGCCTTTTAGCAGAGGAAATATTATGAACTGTTTGAGATTACATTCTCAGTTATAGTGATGAATGCCACAGTCTTCTCCAGAATAAAAAGCTACTTTCTCTCCTTGGAATAGTAACTTCACAGTAATTTAGAGGAAGCAGCAGAAACAGTTGGTCATTAAACATTAAATATATTAATGGGGCAATCACAGGGTATGGTTCATCTGGAAAAGGCAGTTCTGTACTTGCATTTCAGAAGGACAGCTGCAATACAATAGCTACTGTGATAAAATTAGGTTTACCATACTTAACATTTAGTAGAATCCAATAATGAAAACCTAAATGAATGTATTTTCCAAAAATTGCATGAGTAACACTATTCAAGTCTTACAGCTAGGGGAATCAAGAGGTAAACCCTCCCCAAATATTCCAAAAGAGTCCATTTCTATTCCCCAGCAGAGACCTGTAGGACTTGGTGTTTACAAGTTTCTGGGACTTGGAACTCCAAATGAAAACAGTGGCAAATCAGAATATTCAAAGGAGGAGCCCCTCGAGTACTTTAGCAGCACGCATAGTCATTCACTTCTCCAGAATCATGTCACTCCTTGAAGTCCTGCTCAGCATTCTGGAAGCCTCAGGCCTGAGTATACGGATGAATCATTCAGCAGCACTTTGTTGTTACATGGCACTGTTGGAAATGGAGCTTCTGCAGAGCTCAGTAAAATGATCAAAAAAGAAAGTGACACAGGTTATGTAGGATGCAGGCTTGCTTAATAAAAAGGTTTATGTGATTCCCTGGAGTAGAGGGAAAGGTGATTAACATGAAGTTCGGTCCCTCTGGAGATGTAAAGTAAGCATAATTTCCAAGGAGAGAAATTCTGCCTGCTCCCAAGACACTGTGAATCTGCTCTTTATATTTTCCTTTCCTAGCGCTAGTTCTTCATGATCTATCAAGCCTTAAAGTCATAACACTTTGATGAAGGCTTTGTGCATCTCCCTACCCTGAAGTTCTGTCTCATTTAGGTGATTAGGTCAACTCCCCAAATTTTGGAAGGCAGAACAGTAATAAAGTAACAGGACCACTTCAGAGCACACTGAAGTGGTCACTGGAAGAACTGTTGAGACCAAGGTAGATATATCTGTTTATAAGGAACTTCAGAAATGGAGACACTAAGAGAAATAGGCATTCTTACTACATTCTGAGCTTTTAATGTAGACCTTTGTGTTGTATTGCCTACTCTGGGGAAAACAAGTTCTTCATTTTGCCTGAGGTAAAGAAATTAGTTCACAGGAATCTGAACTGAGGTTAAAAACCTACGTTCAGAAGTCATTTGCAAGAGCGGAGTAGATTAGAGGACTGATGGTGGACAAAAAACTTTGGAACACACAAACCAGATATTTTACAGCAAAAAAAAAAAAAAAAAAGGGAAACAGCTCACCAAAATAATCAGAAATTAGAATCTGATGTATACTATCAAAACAAGGTCACATCTTGCCCATGTTTATGATGAGTAAAACTCACTGGCTGTTTAAGCTGAAGCACAGGCAAGTGTGGTTTTCATCAGGAAACTACAGGAAAAAGAAATGGAGTATGACATTCTCCAAGTAGCCATGGCATGTGTGGGGGAAGAACTTCAATTGCTGGCCCCATCAAGTCCTGACAAAAGGAATCTGAGGGCTGTTCCCAAGGTGAAAGAAGACAGCCTGAACAATTTGGCTAATGGGATCACATTGAGCTAATGGGATCACCAGGACTTGCGTTGTTTCTGTTGGTGTATGTCAAAACTCTGATGTATTTTAAAACACATTCTATAGCAGTAGGCTAAATCTGGAGGCATTTTGGAGACAATTTACATAACTTCAGATTTTGAGACTTGTGTGAAAGAGTCTATGGGGCAAGAACATGTCACGTTCATATTTTTATAACTTGTGAGACCAGTATTTCCTCTGTGAGAGAAAGAAAAAGAAACAGAAGGGTTGAACTTGTTAATATCTTATTAAACAGACCTTTGTTACTGCTGCCCTCACATAGAGATACAGAAGTTACACTCCATAGCTGCACAAGCCCCCAGTTGCAAGCTGGGTGCAGATGAGAATAAATCAAACTACACTGCAGCACCAATATATGCTATGGCTTGGCAAGCACTGATAACACTCAGGAACACTGTAAGTAATATTACTGATTTCTAGAAGCTCTGGAAAGCTTGCTTAATAATCTCGGCTATGGTACACTGCAAGCATTCTAGAGATGCTCCTGGGTCAACACCTAGGGATTTAAAAATAAAACACTACCGGTCAAAACGACCAAGTTAAACTACACTGCAGCAGGTGACTGTTTTTTCAAAGGGGCACTTGCAGATCCCTTCCCAGCTCCTTAAGTAAAGACTCAGGTGCCTGAACTTACCTAAGACTAAAAATTTTGGCCACACTGTTTAACAGGCAGATCTGCTGGGAGGCCTCCTGTAACCAGATTTTTTTTTTCTTAAAGCCTCACATTATTGGACAGATACTGGCTCAAGTCCAATCCACAACTGCAAATCCAAAGAAATAGCTCAGAGCAAACCAGCAGCCTTATTAGCTTTTAAAGATTTCATTTTCAAGAACTCAAGACCCTTTATTGACTAATGAAAGGTTGGGTCCCCAAGCCCACAGACTGATGTTGCTTGGAACATATTTTAATCATTTTGGAGTGCTAGCAGCCATCTGTCTAAAGCGCTTTGATTGCATAAATGCACTCTGAACTGTAGCTTCTTCTGACTCTAAACCCTTTTTGAAAGCCAAAGGGAACCCACAGGCATGGCAACTTTGAGACAATTCAAGGCCTTGTGATGTGATAAGGCTGCTTTTATTATTTAGCACATCATTAGATTTAATGACACCACAGATAACAGATACTCTAAAAAGATACCATTGTCATCTCTTATCTTGTAACAGCAATATCCAACTGTTACTTCACTTTGTTTCTACTTCTTACTTACTAAGTTATTTTAGAACAGATAATAAAGGGTTTTTTTTTTCCTGCTGCAAGCACCAGAAATACTAACAAAATAAATATAACAAATGAAACCCACAAAATAACACAAAAGACAAATGAGAAATCTCTTTTTTCTCCACTATTTTCCTACTTTTTTTTTCAGATGCAGAAGACAAGCAAACAAATCCCAGATCATCTACTGTATTTATAGTTTAGGCTATTGACTGTTGGGCAGATACTGTTTGCATGTTCAAGTGTATCTTGGCCAGCACTGAATACAAATTTACATTGAAAAGTGAGAGATTCCTTGCAGTTGCAGTTTTTATAATGTTAATGTTTATGAACAATTTTTACATAATTGCCATAATTGTTTCCTGCTCTAACTCTTGAAATAATTTGGGCATCTTAAAGCTTATTGTGTGGTCATCAGTGTTTTCATTCTGATGTCTACAGATGGTACAGACACATGCTATTAACCCTGAAAGCTTGGAAGCAACAACTGTATCAAGCTGGAAGAAAAATTATTTAAACTTTCAGAGCTAAGAACTTTCTCTCAAAAATGAAACCAGCAGTCTCAAGAAAGTGGCAAAACCCTGCATAAAAATAGCTCTTTTGATGACAGGAGAGACACAGTGGTGGATTCTGTATGGCAGACCACAACATTATTTGCTCCAATTGTAAGCAACCTCAGTGGGTTCAACTCTGAGATTACACGACTTGAAGGCTTCTCTTCCTTCAGAGATCTGATTCTTGGCCCTTTTTACTCACTTAGGACACCAGTCACCAGTTGCCAGAAAAAAGTTTCGCTATCACACACAGCAATATCGTATTTTTCAATTCACTTCATACTATAGCCTTCAGACAAAGTGTGGCTAGCTAGCAGTGTGAAGAAGGTAAAAGAAAGAAATAAACAGAGCACTTCTGCATGGCTCAGGAAAACATTTGTGGATGGCTGTGCTCTAATCTGTATCACTATACAGCACAGATTAAAAAAAAAAAAAAAAAGACAAAACCAAATCATGAAGTGGCTGAGGTAGGGAAAGAGCTGTTCTAAGCTCACTTTGATGTCAAAGAGCATCTACTACTGATTATTCAGTCACTGTAACTCCTTCCCTCTCTTTCTGTGTCTTTTCCTTCCAAACTCTCAGCCAGAAAAGCTCTGCTGGTGAGACAGGAGCTCTGTACGACTGCTTACACGCTTTCCTCATGGTGGTAGGAAAAAACCCAAGTTTCTCTGTGCTACTTCTTCCTATCATGACCATAGGAACTGCAGCTTATAAAAGCAAACCATTACTAATATGTTACATTTTACTCAAATATTCGAAAGACTCAGCATAGTGCAATTTCCAGCAGGCCCATTTATTCACTGGAAAACTGTGGCTAAAGCTTCCAAGTTGGCCCCTATTCTCTCTAAAAATGACAGCCTTCACACCTATGATGGAAGAATTACCCATACCAGATGAATAACACCTAGTTATGCAATGCTGGAAACAAAATCCTTCAGGTTCCAAAACATAAGACCTCTACCACATTAGTTAGAAAAGCAGCTTGTGGACAGAATATAAAACCAGAATTTTTTTCAGCAAAAGGCACCAGCATGACATGCATGTAGCAACTGACTACAAGCTGTAACTTAAAAAAGCAACTAAATAAAGAAAATACCTTCCTCTCAGCTTCTCTCTTTGTAAACACAAGAGGTGGATAGTCTTCTGGCTTGTGTTCTGTGACAGGCAGATGCCTTCCCTTGCCACCTGAACTCCTAGGTGCTTCCTAACTGAAGTTTTCCATTGACTCCACTGTGAGCAGGCTTAAGCTCAGAGTAAGAAAAATAATGTTTCCTCTAGCACTGGCTGAAAATTGCTCATGTGGAAAGTCTTCTCACCAACAATTATTATTATTTTTTTTTAATTGGGAGATGTAGGTTCCAACACAAAACAAATACGTTGGCTTCCTGCGGCAAATTTCTAAATGAAAATTTTCCTTTCACCTTGAAACTTTCAACTTGAAATGCTATTTTGTTTCAGTTCCTCAGCTGAAGAGAAATGAACTGAAACACAGCAAAATGAATATTTTTAAAATTATTGAATCAACATTTTAACAAAAAAATGTCTTGTGAAAAAAGCAACAAAAAAAGACATTTAAAATCCTCAAATCCTCATGGCAATGCTACTACTTTGTTTCTAAATATCATATTCATAACAAAAGAATTTCTCTTTTATACAATATTTATAGGGCAAGCCAAAGTGTGGCGGTTTTTTTTTTGTTGTTTTTTTTTTCTCCAGTTCTAGATTTTCTTTCAAACTTCTCATGGGAAAATTTTTCTTTCAAGCAGCTCTTATTTCACACCCAGTTTTCCTGTATTTTCTTAACTTGGTTTAGAGAGGGCTGCTGCTTATCCTGTATCTGTTTTCCTTCCCTCACTTCATAGTAGGAGTACATAATTTTTATAGTCATAGATCTCTAAAGGTGCTAGGCAAAATGGTAAAACATCTTATTCAGTTTATATCAATAACGCAGCTGAAGCAAGAGTTTAGTGATATGCTTCATCTGTATTCATCCAGCATTTCAATGGCAGAACAGAACATGTAGGCTCTGGCCATACATTTTTTCCAGATCACAGATTTCATAATCTTATATATCCTCTTCATAGATTTTTCCAGTGCTTCTTTTGAGTATCCTTACATTATACAGAATAGATATTAACTCTACTGATCGCAATGTCCTAATTTTTACAAGTATTTCTACAGGAGTAGAATACTTTGCATTACATCAACCTATCAGTATCAGTCAGTCAGTTGCTTGCAGCTAGTTCTTCCAGAGACTTAAAATTTCCTTCCAATACCGACATTTTATTAAGATTTAACAAATTTCCTAGAAAACTCTAGCTATGTACTTGTTCCAAAAAGCACAAAACCGAATCACACTTCTAGACTTTTCAGCTCACTGAGAAATGAAGGAAGTCATAACAGAAAACCACAGAGAACAGAGGTAAAAGAGAAGGGGAAAGAATCAGCCAGGCGAAGGAGAGCTGCTAACAGAAGACTAGCACAGCCGTGTATACAGAGTCGTGAGACCATATCAGCATCTGATGGCAACAAATTCCTTTCTGTCAAGCAAATTCCTGCTCTTAGAGAAGAGCAGAAACTCATTCGAAAAGGTCCATCACAGCAAAACTGACATGGTAAGCGCTGTTTCAGTTGAAGTTACTACATGATAGCAAATACGTAGAAAAGACATCTACTCAATCTGATGAAATACAGTATAAGGAGTTGCAGAGGGCTTCTACCTTTAATGTGCTTAGCACAAGTGACTGGTTGGTCCTCAACTAATCTTAAAAACTTGAGAAATTTTGCCAGTGTAACACACCCAGTAATGGAAACAGTAGCAGAATTAGCATAGTACACGGTACAAATTAAAACTGCATCACAGAGTATGTTAAACACTTTGGCCCATATTCATGCTATCTGGGTTCTTCCTCAGATCTGCTGCTCAGTGTTTACTATTGGCAAGGCACCCCTGAAGGCCAAGAGCCAGCCCTTGGAAACATCAAGCACAAAGGTTTCATAAAATGTAGGTCAGACCAATCCATGCCTGAGTCAACAGCAGCACAAGGCAATTCAAGTGTACTACATTCACCTCTGTGCTGGTTGCAGAGATGGCACGGGGTGGGCTGTTATTCCATCAGGTGTCTGGGATCTCTGACAGTTCAGTGCTTCCTCTCCCTCAAAGTTTTTATAAATCATAAGCCAAGTAGGAAATTATTTTTCCATGCTACATTTTTCTTTTCCCCAGTGAGATGGGAAAATTTTCAAAATCATGTCAGAGCAAAAAGAGAGACATTCAAAGTAATTTTCGTGTGTGTCTTTAAATGAATGAGAGACAGAGGAAGCTCAGAGAGCACTCTGATGGCTAAGATATTCCATTGAGAGGCAAAAAAAAGATAGCCTTCACAGCCCCAGAAGGTTCAGATACTCCTTTGCCTTTTCACTGCCTGCCAAACAGGCACTGTAAACACTATGACTATGGTATATACTGGAGTCTGTCCCTATCATCCCTCTTCTGTGCAAACGGTCAAATACTAATTGGAGTACAGATACAAGTCTAGTCTGTCAAACTCCCAAGGAAGTTCCCTACCCACTGATTTATAAAGACAGTCTCTCTGACTTTATTATTGCTAGAAAGTAGAGCAAACGCAGGAGAGACAAATAATCAGTTCCAGGCTAGAGAAGAAGTCTGGGAACACGGCAGGTGGAAGAGGATAATAAATCCAATAAAGTGTGAAATACATAAGGATAACAGGGATAACAAGGTAGGGCTCTGCCTCAACCACTCACCTGCACCAAGACATTGCAAAATACAGCTGTCTCAGTAGCGCCAGTAAAACTTCAGGCAGCTGCTTCGCCAAAGCAGAGCAGCTTAGTGATCTGTCGTCCCTCTTCAGCTGCCTGATCCTGTTCATGAAACAACCTCCAGACTCTGGACTTCTATCTCCTGTAATGCTAACAAGACCTGCAATTGCACAAGCAATAAGGAGGCAAAGGGAAAGAAGACAGAGCGGCTTACTGGTTGGAAACTGCTTATAGAACAGCAAAGTGAGAGAGACACACCAGCCTAAGTTTCCAATTCTTTCAGGGCTGCAGCACCTCACTGGAAAACGGCATAGTAACAGAGGAAAAGCTTGAACTTGCAGATTCTAAATCCCAGGTTCAAACTACCAGGATGTTGGCTCTCCTTGCCCTCAGAAACTGACTAACATTCACTGAAACCTCTATGGGTTGCTCAGAGAAGGTGTCGTTTTAACCAATCAGATTTAAAAGACAACATACCCCCTCATTTTTGACTAGTTTCAGCACCCAGTTCAATAAACAGGATGAAAGCACGTGCATTAAAAAAACTAAACCAAACCACAAACAATGGCTAAATCTGTTCATTGCATGGCCAAGTCTCCCACAGAAATCAGTGGGACTTTAGATATAGAGAATAATCTGTGAAATGTAGTTTGGATAGTACCTGAGGTTTTTATAATAATGAAAGAAAAAAAGCTTCATGCTCCCTTACAGAGTCATTTTTTTTCTGTATGTTTGGCCATATCAAATTGGAGTAGGTTAGGTTCCTTCACAAGAAGGTATATAATACAGTCTCCCACTGTATCATGGATGCAAGCATCTCATCTCTTTGGTGTAAAAGAATCTCTCCTCTTCTTGGAAGTGGCAAATTTAATAGCTCAAGATTTATGTTTGATGTCAGCTGTCTGAAATTCTTAGATAAAATAGAATTCACTGTTGCAGGGGCAGAGAATACTTAAAACACAACTGCCATCTCCCCAAACTGCTATCTCCTCCCTGATCTCCCCAAAATTGTTCTGCAAAAACAACAGTAGGGTTACAGTGATATCAATGACTGTAATTATACCAAGTTACATCTAAAGCAACTAATACTGGAACGACGACAGCAACTGCCAGAATAGTAGCAAGCAGACAGGATGATAAGAGCAGGAAAATGAGTCAATAGCCATAACTGAAAAAGTGAAATAAAAAAACTGCCATGAAAAGACCAGTTCTCTGAGGTAAACTGCTGGGACAGGTGCTCAGGGTGTTCTGCTGTTGCCTTAGATGAAGGACTGAGCTCACCACTTTGTGCTAGTGGTTGTAACCTCACTAATGGCACTGTAAATGGGTTCCAGTTCGTTTAGACTGGGAGGCTGGATGTTAGAGCAGCCCAATCTTCTGCTACACATCATGTCCCCCTGTGAGAAATCTGGACTGAAGAAATCTTTGAAAAAGACTGACAGATGGGAGAAGAAACAGGCTGATATGGTTGAGCAGGGGTCAATTAGAGAACAGAAGACTGAGTATTTAGCCAGTTGTATTCTGACTTGCTACTGCAGTGGCTGCAAATCAAACAGAATACAAAAGGATGAATACTGACATGTTAGGTAGAAATAATTTTTAGTTTTAATGTAACAGCCCTTAAAATTGGATGGAGAGGAACAGTGTAACAGCAAGAATTACACCATTACATATCCACGTACAGAGACCATGGAGCATTGCAACCAAGTTTTCACTGTTCCTCCTCTGCCATGAACATCAGACTTAGCAAACAGATGGCTTTTAGAGCACTTGATTAAATAGCAGAGGAGCCCCTTAAATTGCCATTGAAATAACTACTAAAACTTATGAAAAGCATGCCGAGCCTGGATACACCAAGTCTTATCCTCAGCAGCTTCATTCAAAGGTGTGTGAACTAATACAGATCATACACAGCTGGAGAGTAAACAATTTTACTGAATCAAGCACCACTGCATCTGACTCCAACATGAAACGTACCAAAAGCATACTTTTAAATAGGGATAGTCCCGCATTTTTATTTTGCTGTCTTATCTTTCTTTGTAATGAGGTTGATATGTTAAGAGGTGTACCTTTTATTGTACTACTTAAAATTTGTTCAAATTATTTGCCTGTGAAAACTGCTGGTGCCCCATCAGTGAAATACTGCTGACATAAAAAAAAAAAAAAGTAATTTGGAAAAAAATGTATATATTTCCCTATATAGAGAAATAGTTCTCATACACAACTGTGATGTTTTAGCTAATACGTGAAAATTAAGGAGTATGCAATAGCATATCTCTATGTCAGCATTTAAACATGCACAAGTACATTTCTGAAGCATTACTGAAATAGAAGGAAACTGATTATAAAAATCAGACCATATAAAAAATATACAAATAAAAAACTTGTGATGATGTTCAAACAAAAGAGCTATGTGAGAAAGAGGTAGTGGGATTAACACTTCCACATAGTTCAAAAGTGATTATTTGGATATAGCCTTCTTTTGTCACCAAGGATCTATGATTTGCATTAATCCCTAGCTTAAAGAGTACTATAATGAAACAAATATATTAGTAAGCTGGAAACTCTATACTGTTCCTAACTGTTATGCAAATTTTCATTTCTGATGTGTATTTTGGGGTTACTATCCAAAAAATACCATTTTCCTTTTGAGACAGCATAAAAAGAACAAACAGAAGCAAAGAACCTGCCCAACTATATTTGGAGCCAATTTCCTCTCCCTTCTGTATCTGAACCAGATTCTTCCTCCTTTTCTTTTTCCTTTTTTTCACTTTTCCTTCCTTCTAAAGAAAGCTAGGAATGTTCTGGGATGTGCTTTCTTTCCAGAAAGTCAAAATACAGATGGGAACCAATGTTCCATCATTTATTCCCAAAAAGCTCTTTTGAATTTTGGTTTGGGTCTTTCAGGCCTTCCATGAAACTCCACTTTCATCTAGGATTCACTTTCTACTTCATCTGCAAAGAAATATGGTCTACAACACAGACTTCTTTCACAGTTGGAGAAAAAAAAATTGAAGAGCATCAAACAGCAGAAGCTACCAGATCACAGAATTACAGAATATTTCAGGCTGGAAGTGGTCAGTGGAGGCCTCTAGTCCAAGCAAGCTTCCTCTCAAAGTGATATCGACTATAAGATCAGACCGGGTTACTTATGACTTTTATCAAGTCACACACTGGAAATCTCCAAAGACGGAGACGGCAAAACCATCTAGGCAACCCGTTCCAATGATGGGCATCTCTCATGGTGACAAAATTTCCCCTTCTAACTAGTCTGAAACTGTTTCAACGCAAGCCTGTTATCTCTCACCCTCTTGTCATGCAGCATGGTGAAGAATCTGTCCTTGATAACCTCCTCATAGACATTGTCAGGCTGCTGTTAGGTCTCTCTGAAACCATCAAAGATATTTTTCCTTTTCCCAGTCTGAACAAAACCAGTACCCTCAGTATGTCTTCACAGCGCAAATGCTAAAGCTTCCTGACCATACAGGTGGCCCTCTGTCAAACTCACACCCATCTACAGATTACTTTTATTGGGGACACAAAACTGGATGCAGTATTCTACATACATACCAGGAATTTTTCTCCTGGAGAAAAAAAAAAGTGATTTGTTTTTCTTCCTGAAGGTCTCCTCTTGTTTCTCTCCTTTGAGCATGCCTGTGCATACATACATTTGTATGTTCACACATACAGATATTCTGGACCTAAATATCCCTTCCCTGATTTTGCATACTAAAATGATATTTGGCTTCTTCTGGGTTATACGACTGTTAGTGAAAGACAGATAAGCATAAAAATATACATTTTAATGTTATATACATATATGTATTCAAAAATTGTGAACATATGCACACAGTCATTACTTTTATAACAAAACCCCTAAAAAGTGGCTGTGTAAAAAGGCATGGCTTTAGGTATCCCTTGCACATTAGCCTCTAGTATTTGTTTTTTTGTTTGTTTTTTTTTTGCTTAAATTTGTTTATCTCAAGCTAAAGGATGATGTACAAATCTCAGTTAAAACAAGCAAACAAAGAAGAAAAACATGAGAAAAAGCTTTTTCCAAGGCCAAGGAAGACCTAAGAGCAGAAGGAGGAGAAGGCACCAAATGAAGCCAAAATTCCCAAGTTGCTGTTATGCTGGCACCACAGAGATGACAGAATCTGTGAGAAGCTGGCAAACATAACAGAACAGTAGGTGAAGGAAGTGTGCACCCTGCATAATAAGTTGTCTCATTGCAGTTCTACAGTTCAGATGAGGAGTGGAGCATGTGTGGAAGCCTATACTTTGAGCAGTGGGGAGCTCTAAAGTCCAAAAGAGAAATAAGTCCAGGGAAATATAGTCTTGAACAGCAAACCATCTAGCTAACTCATCTGGATCAAAGCGCCAAACTTTCACCTCAGTCCAAACTAGGCTGCCTGAAAAACATTCTCAGTACTTACTCTAGATTACTATAGCATTGGAAACACTAAACGGAAATAAATCCAATAGACTTCTACACAAGCATTCCTTAACTAGCTTGAACATACAAAACAGGGAGTAAATTTTCACTCATTTGGGATGGCCTGGGAAATGCACTCTCTGCTTTGTCATTCATGATTATTGTGCCCATCCCATCCTTGTTCTGATACAGCCCCCAAGGCTTTACGCAAAAATGACATATATGCTTTTCTTCATCTGTCTCATTTGGCATGTGTTCAAAGTACTGCCATGCTACTGGATGACAGAGGCTGCAGATGCTAATGCCATAAGGAAAACTAATCAAAATGTTAAGAAGTTCATAATAGTCCTCATAATGGTGTAATTAATTTCTAACCAAGGCAAAAGATAGGCTTGAAGCCTCAAATATTTCTACTAGGTGCTTAGTGCTTCTAAAATAGCTACTAGTCCGCTAGTGCTATTAGGAGTTGGTTTTGTTACCTTTAAAATCCTTCACTAAGTTCAACTCCAGGTGGCATGTGGCTTTCCTAGCTATGTCTGTGTATGCCCAGTGTCTCTATACAGAGAGGCTGTGGAGTCTCTGTCCATGGAGATATTTAAAACTCAACTGGATGTGGTCTGGGGCAACTAGGTGGAACTCCTTGAGCAGGGGGTTGGACAAAACAACCTCCAGAGGTCCCTGCCAACCTCAATCAATCTGTGACTCTCTGGGTCCACTTCAGAATGCATTAGGAAAAAAAAATCCTCTAAGGACAGTGAAGTAGGAGATAAAAGTCTTTCAGTTTTGATGTTCTGAATTAGTATGTAACTTGTATAACATAGCAGTGACACAACAGTTCTTGCCCCAGGGGATATTCAAGTGAACATTTCCACACATTATGGCTAAATCTTGCAAATGCCATCATCAAGCTTACAGTGAAATTTTGCCTTTTCAAATTAAAGGCCTTAAGTTAATAACATGGTACATTCTAATGATGATTCCTGTAACTCACGATTGTTAACATTCTTGAGATTTAAAGCATTTAAATGAGTAAACTGCAACTGCTGCCTACTCTGGCTGTTAAATGCTATGTATTTGTGAAATCTTGATATGCTGTGTCAAAAATATAACTCTTCAGTCAATGAAAAATCTCCTGCAATGTGCAGAGACAAACACAAGCAAACTCTAAATTTCTGAAATATCAATACAAAATTGCATTTCAGGTTTTAAATTATTCTACAAAACCCATTTAAATGTATAATATGGGCACTATAATAATTTCTTTCTAGCTTGGTAAATCATACCATAATTTGTGCACACACTAAATGCTGACCAAATTCATTAAAAGCAATAATCACAAATTGCTTGGGGTTTCTATTCACTATTAACAGGCCTTAAATAAATGCCTATGAGATTTAGGAACAAAAGCTGGTTTTGAAAGTTCCCTCCAAGGTTTTAATAAACTTAATGAGAAGGGGAAACTCGAAAAACCTCTAGAAACCTGAGTATTTTTCACTTGTAAATGCTGAAACACTGAAAACATACACAGTCCTGCTGCTGCAGATGCTTTTTAGTCATAACTAACTAGTTCTCTTTATTTCCAATGAACGTAATATTCACACTACATTTATTATTTACCTCTGCAGCCCACATCCCTCATCACAGACATTCAGCCTTCAGATTCACAAGTTTCTGCTGTGTTGATGCCAATTCTCCTGCCTTTAACCTGCTGGCAGCTCTGTATCCCCTCTCACACAGGAGGTCAGCATGAAACGAGAGGTGTAACCCAACATCACTCCATAAAACAACCTAACTCCTTCACCGGACCACACAGAGCTTTTCCTCAGGGACTAAAACCCACTGATCCATGCAAATGTTCATTGCAGCCCACCTAAATTAATGAGAGAAGGGCAATTTCTCTCATTCTCCACACTGCTACAGAATGTAAGGAATTTAAACACATATATTATATTGATGTTGCAAAAGAAATCAGTCTTCTAGAATTATAGATTTTATTATTTTAAAATATATGTTGGCTAAGTTACGTAAGTGCAGCAAACTGGAAAGAAACAAAAACCGGTTCTTTTGTCCTCATGTTTTTAAGTGAGCACAGTGCTATAACACAGCTCTTTCATTTTTGTGAGAATTGACTGCCAGCAACATTCCCCTTCCCTTAGCAGAAACTAATAGAAAATTTAAGCTATAAGAAAGGGACTTCTATTTCAAAGAAACGGTTGGTGAGCAGTAAAGCAGAAATGCAAGCCTTGATTCATTGATGTATTCACATTTCCAACAAATACCTATTTGATAAGGCCATTTCCTCAGAGTCAGACACAGTACAGAAAATTTCCCCTATGAGTCACTGATTTATATTAGTATTAATTATTTTACCTGTAATAAACACGCAATGTCTGGATTTCTTCTCCTAATTTTTTGCACTGTTGAAGAGCAGCCTCTTTTTCTTGTTGCAGGGCTACCAATTCTGCCTGTGAAGTGATAAAAAAAATTACACACAATTTATTCAGAATACCCATATTGCTTTGAAAACTTACCAATCCTTTGTGCATTCATTTCAGCTGTGCTCTATTATAAAGTTATTAAAGCTATACTGTTTTATAACACTGACTATTTAACTGTTAAGAAAAAACCTTTCTTGTTCTAGGACTGCAATTGTTTCTAGTTTGTTGGGTTTTTTTTCCTTTTATCATAACAATGCTTTGAATGGCTTTCCCCATGTATATGGTAAAGTTTTTAAATGGCTAAGGTTAGACTTCTGTTCAGCCAAGTGTTTATCAACAAACATATTTTATATTGATTTGTTCCTATAGTGCAAAACTATGGAGCAACATATAACGAGTGAAGCAAGGCACTTGGCCACAAACAACCAGTGTGAGACTCTTGGTCTGCACATGGCTTTCCACCTCTTCAGCATGGCTCTTTTAGTGAGAGCCACTGGCTGATGTTACCAGTAGGAGAGCTGCTGGATAACCGGCACACTGAGTGGTGGTAGACGAAGAGGCAATGGGGGCTGATGAGACTGGCACCACTGGCTCATTTTGGGATCTGGTACCATTCTCATCCAGGATCCAGATTATAGTGGAGTGAGGGAATCTGTGAGCAACCACTGTCATCTCCCACCTGTGAACCCTCCCGGATGTTTCCACTCCCGTTGTTTATTCACATCACACTGTGAAGGGCTTGCGACTCACAGCCATCATGGAGATTGCAGCATGTGGCTTGTAAGTCAGGAAGGTAGCCAGCCTCAACAGGACCTTATGGTTAAAAAGAAGGTAGGAGAAGTATGTACTCATGTATATGTAATAGGGCCCTATAGGTTAATCACCAGTAATTTTCAACGTCCAGTTTCAGTAGCACAACAGGACTCCCTTCAGGGCCCAGGTACCATATAAATTATCTTGAAATCAGTGGATGATTAATTGTTGTAAAAACAAATAAGACCGGGCTTGCACAGCAATTCTTTGACACATGAGCCTGAGCATTGGGCTGCTTTCCAATGTTTTTAATTCATGGTGTAAGTTATTAATTGTACAAATTTTAGAGCTCCAAACCAAGAGGTACATGTGTGAGAAATGCTGACTGCAGATTTTGCCAACTCTTCAGGATAGCGTTGTGGAAAAGTTTCTTGGTAAATTAAAGGCTTGTTACATGAGCTATGAATACATGAAGGGAAATGCATAGAGTTCAGTCTCTAGTGCTGCCAAACTCCCTGTATAATCATGAACAACCCTGTCTGTATGCCTCAAAATCTCTCTCCTAAAACAGGGCTCCCACTTGCTTCTGTTTCCTGTTTGTCTATTAAGACTTTAAGTCTTCAAGGCAGGTGTTTTACTGTTTACTGTCAACTCCCAGTCATCTATGGGCAATTTATTCTGCTGGTTGATTAATCATGTCCTGGATACATGGCTGACTCCTGGTAAATTTTATTAAACACCACGTTGCACAGATGCAGATACACAACCAGTCTCTGCACTGTGCTGTTCAGTGTGTCACATTGTATGCAGGGTTTTGCATTGCCCTGGGTACAGAACCTACCACTGTAACTGCTCCTGCAACGGACATTCATAAAATTTTTATAGGAAGTTCACTAGAGAATAAACCAAACTTTCTTACTGTATGGAGAGTTCCTTCAGCTTCAAAAGCAGAAAGTGTTAATGTTTAACCTCTGAGTGACAGTAGTTTAGAGCTTCTGATACTGAAAACAATGTACCGGATGCTGGCAAGCCCTAACTCCTGTCAACAAGAGGTTAAAATCCTCTGCAGGTGAGCCTCTTGTCGGGTGCTGCTTGCTGCCTTGCAAGAAGAACTCACAGAACACAAGGATGTTAGCCAAACCAAGCTATTTTCTGTAATTATACTGTTCTGTAGGTGAAACAACATTCTTAAAAATTGGAAAGCACGCTTGAATCAAAGTAGGTGGTTTGTTCTAGAGGCCAATAATTAACATCCTTGCCAATTTTCAGTGTACTGTGAAGTGTGATTGAAATGGTAGACTGGAAGGAAATGTTTGCAGCTGACACACCTACTCATGGAGAGATTAACAGCTAGTCTCTTTGGAGAACTATCATAAAATATAGAACTAATGTTCCACTTGCTTTTCAGGACAAAAGTCAGAAGGCACTAGAGTCTGAAGACCTTTATTTATCTCAGTTTTTCAGAGAAAACTGCACTGATCTGACTGGGTTTGCACTAGTCAAAATAAGAGCTGAATCAGATGCTTTGGATAAAACAAGCAAACAAACAACCCCCCCAGTCAGCTATAAAAAGTGAAGGGAAGAAAAGAAGGCACTTGCTAATCTCCTCAGTAGCATGTAGTGGGGTTGATACTAGGGAGCTGAATGAGACCAATAAAAATTCAAGCACAAGATTTTTTTGTGCAGAGTGCAGCCACACAACAGAACATCCCACCATTCACAGGCCTGAAGAGTGGTAAATACAAAGGAATGACTCAAATATCCTCTCAAAAGAGAGGTCTTCTTTCACAAGAAGAAGGAAAGCAAAATAGTGCCTCTCACAAAGTTAAATTGCTATCTAAAATAATGATGCCTGCACTACTGTAAAACATTTGGAAGACTCCTCTAATGTACATTGAAATCCATCCATAACGCAAATGGCAAAAATCCTACATGAGCTCACCTCTAGTAATAATAATAGCTGCTTGGGGACTTCATAACAAAATATTATTCCTTTGGAAAGTGTCAAGTTTTGGAAATCAGAACTCTTCACAGAAATGGATAAGTTTTGATAAAATGTTTTTTGAAGGTAGAGTAACGAAGGCGCAACAAGAGAAGAAAGAATTACACTCAGGTGCCTCTGGTGGTTTTCCCTAAAAAGGCCCATGTAAAGGTGAGGTTGGTCACCACTTTGGCATTGGGGTTACCCTCAGTGAAGTTCCTGTTTAACCCAGAAAAGGTTAAACAAATCACTGATCACTGGGATATGGCCTCTTTCTTCCAATTTTATTTTGCCCACAAGATCCTCTGCTTTCATATTTGGTTTAAGGTGGATACATTCTTTAACTTTCTAAGCCCCCCGACTCCTGCAAAAGAGAATTCTTGTTTCTACATCTATCCCATTTTGCATTTGAGCAAACTTGCCAAAAATTTAAATTTTGCTAATTGCTATCTATCAAACCTAAACCAGCCTGATCTTGACTAAGAAAATATCATTACTGATCCTTTTGTTAATGCTTTTGTTTCAAAATATCTAAATTAACAATGCTGTATGCTTTCTTAAGCCAAAGAATGGAAAAATACAAGATTAGGGCAAAGGAAAACAGAGAGTAAACCTAATTTTTATCTTTTTCTGATTCCTGTAGGGCAAACATGAGCATCCTCAACTGTAATCTAAATTGAGAGGTAAGAACACACATCACCCTATGCTGTCAGGTTCCCTGTGGGTGACAGATGGCTTTTATAATGCTTTTCAACATCCAACAGAAGGAAAAAAAAATTCAATTAACTTGAAAAATAAATCTTCATATCTCTTTTTACAGATTTTTTTCTCATGCATTTAGAAGAAAACTTGTATATTTCCACCTACATATATTTATAGAAAGCATATATTTTTCCTTCCTTACATAGGCTAAACAAACAACCTTTTGTGTTACCTCTCAGTAAGCAACCTCTGTATTCTCCTGATCAATTCAAATGCATCTCTCGTCAGTACTCTGCTAGCAGTATGCCCTAACGCTGGTGGAAATATATTATGTGATACATTCTTTCATCCCTTTTGCTCATAGTCACCCCCGATACATGTCTGCTCTCCTGCCCACTGGTATTACCCAGCTAACAGTGGAAATTCTTATTTATACTGGAACAATCATAGAATCATAGAATAGTTAGGGTTAGAAAGGACCTTAAGATCATAACAATGATACTTTACACTTGGTAAGGTATTTTTCCAGTACTTGAGGCCATCCCAATCTTTCTACAAGATAGCTTGAACTTACTTTATTTGAATAATGTCTCCACTTTGTATTAATAACATCTCCCAGCTCTGTATCATCAAGCAATTTTACTGGTACGCTGCTGCTCTTTATACCAAAGGTTCTCAATGACAGCATCAAAGAAAACTGGCTTGGCACCAACTGGTGAGAAATTGGAGCGAAATTCCACTAGTGAAATCCTTGGACCTTAACGTTTCTCCTTTCAAAGCTGTTTGCTGTTGCCTTCCTGCTAACTAGTTCCTTATTGCCTTTGACTAATCCCTCATCTCCTTCATGGGTACATGAAATTTTGCAGACAGACATGACCTCGACGTGCCCATCCTTCCAAACAAGAGATGCTAGGTAAACTCAGTTAGCAGCAAGCAGCGTTTCCCACATTATGCTTGTGCATGCTTGTAAAATAACAATATACACATTCTCCACCATAACAAATAATTTTCCATATGGCACCACATGAAGCTTATGTGTTAACTTATATTTAACAAGTTTCCTTGTCTAAATAGCCAGTTATCATAACAAAGAATAACTCTTGCATGATCTTACTTGAGTGAAAGTTGTACTTCAATCCACTGTTGATGGATCTATGCTCTAAAATCATATTCCTCCCAAATTTACTCTGAAGCGTCACAATAAAGACTAACTGGTCTACAATTGTCAGAATTCTGTTTCTTTGCCCTTCTAAATATAGATGCTGCCTCTGCTAATTCCCTGTCATATTACACTGTACACAGCCTCACAGGATTTATTTAAAATCTTTAATGTCATTCTTGTAATTTCACATATAAGCTCTTTCAGAACCAGGGATAGAACCCTTCCATTATCCCAGTCTGAACACAATAATCTGTTGAACGGCTAGGATGTACTCCATTTTCATACATTCACTTCTCTTAACTCCTGTCCTTGTAGTTGACATCAACACGGCCCAATGCTGAGAAAAAAAATAATAAAATCACACAGATCTGGATTATCCTTGATCTCTATGCCATTCTCAGAGCGATGGCAAATTTCCTCTTTCCTTGTTCTCATTTCAGTCGTGACACTATTGTTTTAATTTCCTTTCCAAAGGCCAATTTAACTTAACCTCTGGCAATTTTCATTTGTCTTTGTATCTGTTTTCTAAGATATAACTTTCTTGCTTTAGAAGTAAACTCTAAGAGTTAATAAGAGTTATTCTTACTGCAATTATAACGAATCCAATTAGAACTGACACCCTTTCTGCCCAAAGCATTTTCCACCACCTTGACTGAGATGCCTGTAAACAAGCAAGTATTCCTTAACTCAGTCACAGTTGCAATCAACAGCTTTTTCTGCTACTGATCCAGGATATTCCTATGGATTAGAAGAAAGCTGGATGGCGATTCTGGAGAGCCTCAAAGGTAATTTCGGCAACTTATGAACTCATTTATACTCAGTAGAGCCGTATACTATGCAAAGATGGCAGTAAGATATCTTTCTGCTCCTTTGGTTTTATTTTATCTGGAGACTGAAATGGAATCTAGCCACAAATGTACAACTGAGAATTGCCCCATTTCTTATGGGGCAGAAGTAAGTTTCTGTTGATATTAGCAGGTTAGGTGGACAGCAAGAGGTCGGGTGTCTTTCTGGGCAGCAGGAGACTAGGAGGGTGAAACAAAGGTTTCTTTCATGCTGAATTAGAATGAACAAGCAAGAACAAAAAAACAAACCAAAAAACCCTCTGGAAAAAAATGTTTAAAACTATTGAAGAAATATTTTTACCTTACACTATTTTTAGCGCTTTTACATTTTACACATCATATCACTATGAGAAGCACGTACCACTTGATGGAGTGGGTCATGTTGTAACACATTATGACATCCAGCTTGTAACCATTCTGTTATTTTTACATTAGCAGCCTGCTACTTAGTGTAGATTACAATAGCTCATCTTATTTTCTCTATCAGTGTCAAAATATCAAATTGTTCCACCACCAAAAAAAGCAGGTGATGCTTTGATCTATAGATGAATATAAGCACTTGTTTTATTAATTAGGGGATCAGAGGTTTTCAGGGTCAAGAAAAAGACACCAGCTAACACGAGAGGCCTGAAAATGCCTAGCACGCCAATATTAAACACAATAAGTGATCTCCTTGTTTTTTAAATCACGGTGCTAACCTGTCAAACTTTCATTACAATGCAAACAGGGGACACGTTGACCTAGAAAATGAGATAAAGTGTTGCAACTTGCATTTAAGTGCCAGCTGCCCTGATGATTTTAAAAATGAAAAGTGAAAATTAGAACTGTACTATAGTAGATGTTATAAATTAACAAATTATGAAAGACATCATTAACAATAATAAATCCAAATTTAAATTGCAAAATTAAAGCTTCATGTTGAATATTTGAAATTTGAAACGTAGTTTCTAATATTGACCAAATAACACCTCTGGGAGATAAATTGAGAAGTTTGGAATACTAATTGAAATCATTAGAAATTCATGAAAAATTGTTTCTTAAGACATCATTTTCTAATAGAAATAGTTTTTAGAAAGCCTATCTTAACTTAGAGTAAATCAAGGAACTATATTACTGATTCCTGATGGACCTGAGCTGCTGTTGAAGATCAGTACAGCTAAAAAAACTACCCTGCAGAACCGGCTATAGGTTGTTTGTGGGTGTGAATTTCAGGGTAACTGGCGGTGGTGGGAATGCTAACAGCCTTTAAGCCACAGCTTCCCCCAGCACACTGCCACAACCACACCCATTTTGACATTCCCTCTGAACACAAAGGAATGGGATCTCAACAGCAAACATGACCTTTATGAGTTTGCATCAGGATCAAACAATTAACCATAATAAGATTTTACTCTACAATCTAATACTATTGTTGGTCAGAATAAATATCAGTTAATGAAATTTTTCTGAAACTCTTTTTTTTTTAATAAAAAGCATTGTTTCACTGGGACAATAACGCCTTGTGAAGATGCACTGGTTTAGATGGAAATATTTCTGAGGACTGTCAGGCAGAATTTCTGACAGAAGAGAGAACTCCTCTTCAGCCGTGTAATTAGTTATTTTTTTTAGATGCAGAAACCTAATGTTGAGTTCCAGTCTTTGTGTTAACTCACTCTGGAAACAGCAGAATCCCACCAGCAAGAATACCTCTCTGCTCTGAAGTCTTGTGAATTACCTAAGTTTCTGGCGATTTCCATTGGTTTATGTCCTCTCTGTGGGACTGGCACAAATAATTCTTTATCAAACTGCTAAATATGTGAAAAACAAATCCAGACAGAGGATGCATCATGGGAAAGGAGACTAACTCCACAACTCAGCCATGAAAATCTTTGAGGGTGCTCAACTTGGATCTGAGCTGAAATCAGGGTTTTCACCTATGATGTGAGTGCATCAACACTGGCTTTTCAGTATGTATAAGTGCATCTTTTTCAGTTACTTTACAACTAATGTCTTAATGTTTTGCCTTAGTGGAATTACAAACAGTAACCCCATAATTTCCCTTTTATTCTGAAATGGAACTCTCATTTTTAAGAAATGTTGTACTGCAAGTCTACCTAATGACCCCTTCCCCAGCTCAGTCTTCACACTATCCCTAATTCAATATTTTTAGGGAGCTTCTCAGTGAACTTGCTATCTGGGGTCCAGACTCTTGTCTTCATCAAAACACAAATTCCCCAGTAAGAATACATGATCATAACATATGAATATTGCTTGTATGGTCACTCATTTCTGAGAGGTTCTGTAGCGACTGCGATGACAGCAACTGGCCACAGTAAATATTATGCAGATTGCACAATCAGGGAAGAAAGAAAATCAACAAATAACTTTTTATTGCTCTGTTAAAAAAAATGAAAGGCTCCAATAGTATTTTTGCCCAGACCAGGTACATATCTGGTTCATTTTATTACAGAAAGAGCAAATTCAATATCTACTAATTATCTTAAAGCAATACTGGTTGAACCATTATGCCCAAGATGTGAAAGTCTCATTCTTGTACTACATGGTCACATCACACTGGGAAGCATGCGCTGTACCAGCAGTATTTGACAAGCAGCTCATCCCCTTCACCTAATGATGTGCCCAAATGAGCACATATTACAGGAAGATTCAGTCCATTATCACATTATGCAAGAAAGTGTCTGCATGAAACGTTCATTATATCTTTCAGTAAGAATTAAGAATTTGCTCATCTAACCATAAATATGATGTTGATACAAAGTTTGTTCACCATCTGCATTACTATTTTGTAACATCTTACGCTTCTTCCAAGGAATATACACTATCTTGAAATTGCAGGAAAAATTAGCTATTCAAAGGACAATGCAATGCATGTGAATGATGATTGTGTGAGACTAATACATGGAACCATTTTATTATAAAGAATGATTCATGGAGTGAGAAAGATTAATTTGAAATCCTGCCCCTGTGAGGTTGACCCCAAACTAACTGACTTCCCAGGGTCAAGGTTTTATTCATGATTTTCATTTGTTTGCTAAAAACCCTAGAGATACCACAGTACATGCCTGCAATGTGCATATGGATAACTACTTGAAGATACCACAAAGCTTATTTCCGGTAAGGTATAACCTTAGTGAGAACAAAAAGACTCCAGAAAACTTTCAAGGATGACGTCTCCAAAATACACACGTAGCTGGATTGAGCTTTGCACATAAACAAATGTCATGTGTAGAGATGCTGACCTTTTTGTAGGAGGTATTTTTTCAAGAACACAAGCTGGAGGGGCAATTTTAAGTAGCGAGTATTTAGGTCTCCATATACAGATAGGTAGATATTTGTCTCTCTACTAAACCATGATGCACACTGAAAAGAAAATAAAAATACAACAATCAAGAAGACATTGTTTTAACAGAGGGGCAAAAAGCCATTCAGAACAGTTATTTCTGTATAGTAGCTATGGCTTTAGAAACTATACGAAAATAACAAAAACAAGTTAATCCCTTCACGTCTCAGATTAAAAAAGGTCACATTTCTCCATGTTCTGTAATTCAGGTTTGGCCTTGGTGACATCAGACATTTTGTTTCTGATCTAAAAATCAGTTGTAAAGATGCAAGTTCAAATAAACAACAGGAATACATCAGCAATACAGAGAAATATGTCTTATTTGAAGGGAAAATAAAGCACGTTGTTTTATGCATGGTGTACACTATTTACCTGAGGAAGCCTTCTTATGTCCCCTTTTACAGCTGCATAGGTAACTGGACTAAAAAGGGATTTTCTCCCTTCAAATGCAGACCAGGTTATCAAATATAATCTTAAGGAAGAAAAAAACTCTATGGTCTACTTTAGTAACAAACATGTTTCCCTCAACTCAGAGACGTGAACTGTTCACACGCACCATGAAGACTATTACACTATATAACAAGCTTTACTGGCAATCTTCTTAGGGGAAATCAAGAAGGAAATGACTGTGTAGGCTGGAGTGAGCTGAAGAAGCCTTCCAGGTAGTGCCTGAGACCTACTGGCAGATTAGTCTGGGAAAGCTTCAAATGTCAGCGCCCAAAGTAAACCTCTTGTCCAAGCAACTGACTTTGGACACTTAGGATATCGAGTCAGTATCTGCCACAAACAGCAAGTCGTCAGCACAGGATCCAAAAGGTAGTGTTGTAATGTTGTCTCAGAAGCTTTGTGGTAACAAAGACCCTATTCAATAAAAACAACGTTCCCCTCAGCCCCAAAAGTGTCCTATCCAGTTTGGGGTGGAACTGAATTGGCAGAAGAACAGAAGAAAGTTCATGTTACAGCCAAGACGTGTTTTATCTGTGCTGCAGCCAGAAACTGTGTGTGCTTTCAGGGCTCTCTGGCTGGTACATTTTCAGGCTCCACTAACAGACCCCAAACTGACCACAGCAATCACCTCTATTGCTAAAAAAAATCATCCAGGAACCATGGTCTGGTCTTGAGATCTACTGGCATGACCTGCCTTGTGTTACCATGTCAAAAGCTCTCTTCTATCCACCCCTAAAAGGAAAGGCTACTAACACGGGATTGTCAAAGGGGAACAGGCCCTGGTACACAGTATTGTTCAAAGGCATTGTCCAGGAAAGTGCGTTAAAACCCTGCCAAGAAGCTTTCTAACAAAAAGCATAGATAGTTGCATGTCAATGTGCAAGCCTGTGCCCTGATCCTATTTTAGTTACTATAGTAGATATAGACAATTGGTCTTCTTAACTAATAAAAGCTTAATAAACTTGACCAAGATTGACAAACTGGACGCACATGAGTTTGACTGACAATTTTCTTCTCTCGCTCCCAGTAGGCTGTTGAGGCACTCTTGATTGTTCAACAGGTCTCACCCACAGCTCCACTCCAGTGATGCAGAAGTAATTCTTGCCTGGGTAAATCTTTCTAACCTTACTTTACTACTCAAGCTCTATTGCGGATTCCCCCTTATAGTCAAGTCCTTGGCTTTAAACTTTAACCAGCCATTGGCCATGCCCTTCCACTGACGTTTGGACTTGTTTACCCTTTGGCTTCTCTGTTGTGAGACCTTATTACAGTTCCTTACCCCTGATTTCAGTGTGACACCACTCCAGCTGAGACACTGCAACATTTCACAAGTCTCTTTTTCAGAAGAAAATATGAGATCTTTCATGCAGAAAAAAACCATGCAAGGCAGTAACTTGAGCAAAAAGGAGTTAACAGTTTACGCTTCAAAGCTTATAATTGATGCTATGTGATAATACACTCCAAATTATAACCTTTCACACAAAGAAACAGAATGACTGTTACCTCTTGACAGACAGTACTTCTGCAGAAGGCAACAGTTCCTAATCCCACTATCACGATTAAACTACAAACCTTTTATAAATGCCATAGGATTATAAAAATTAATTGTCCCAGTGACTTCAGTGGAATGGCTTCAGTCCATAACTCTTCCAGGGTTTGGACGCAAAGGCAGGGAAGAGCTGGAGTTAATATTTGGTATCTCACATTGTGGTCTTCACCTTATGTAAAATGAATTACTGGCAGGTATACACATTCAAATTTATCTGATATTTTTGTACACACAGAAATTCAGAATCAAAGTGCTGAGTTCAACAGCAACTGTTGCACTTCAGAAAAGAATAAATCATTACTGAATAAATGTATCTGTTAGCAGGAAAAATAGGAATAAGAATAAACCCATGAGTATATGCCCCACACTGACATGCGCAGACCTTAACTACCAAGAAATGCTCAAAACAACTTTGAATCTGGCAAGTCTGTTAGTATTACTTTTCTTTTGATATCTGAAGTTCTGATCAGACAACATAGCAAGAAAATTTAGGTTCTTTCTCCAGTTGGATTAATGTGGTATGTAGCACTTTTTTCCTTGGGAAAAAATGCCTGCTCCTGAGGCTGGCTGCAGGCTTCACTACCTTGAGCCCCTTGTGCAGCTGGGGTGGCTGCGAATTTCAAAGACACTGTGAACAAGCTACCATTATGTCTCCTGTGATGAGAGGATCCTCAACAGGTAATTTTAAACAGTTTCACTTTCAATCTGTGCAATTTTTGATGTGTAAAAGGGATCAATCATACTGAGTCTGAATAGCTTGTGCTGACTTTGAACACAGCAACTCCCTGAATCTTGGTTTCTCCGCAATCTTATTGCAATGTTTTCCATACAAGTAGAACTCAGACTGAGGATTTAAAAGTGAAGAAAAGCAAATAGAGGTGTTTATGAGAACATACATTTAAGTCTTTATAAGAACCATCTCATCTGATGGAAAAAGTACAGAAGATTCAATAGATGGCACCTTCCTATTGAATCAGCAGCTGATGGACACCTCCATGGATTGTTATGGAGGTTATACTGTTTGATGAGATCTGTTGATATGAGTTACCTTCACTCAGGTCTCAAAAGTATGTTCTGATGCTAAAATATTTCTGTTCCTTTCTGCAAAAATCTATTCACTAAATTTTATATGAGGTAAT
The DNA here is from genome assembly GCA_017639245.1 of Myiopsitta monachus. Classification (NCBI taxonomy): domain Eukaryota; kingdom Metazoa; phylum Chordata; class Aves; order Psittaciformes; family Psittacidae; genus Myiopsitta; species Myiopsitta monachus. The sequence continues at coordinate 31,907,801 of CM029924.1, read as the reverse complement.
CACCTTTCCCCAGACCTGTCTGTTTAGATTCTTTGTTCTAGGCAAAAACATTCTTTTCACTTATCTAAGTTTTGGTTCATAGTTGCAGAACATGTCTAAATTTCTGTTGCAACTCAGACTCAACTACATTTCAACTGGAAAAAAAGGCAGTTGCATGCATATCTGATAATTTTTGTAATCTTCAGAGGAAGGAAGAGGAAGGAAAGGGAATGAGCAGAGTGATATGTTACCCACAGTCATTTTCTTTAACATCATAACTTGCCAAATAAAACAAGATAATCCACTGAAAAGACAAATATTTTTGTCAACTACCAAATACTCCAGCAATTTTCCACAGTATAATCTAATGCAGGTGTATTTCTTTTCTCTTTTTTGCGTGAGACAAAAGAAACCATTTCAATCACCAAAGATTGTTGTGTACAAAAATCATGATAAACCCAGACACCAAACATGTCTCTACGTTACTACCTTACAGTTAGAATTTTAGCCACTGCTTTTGTTTTCATTTGTTCAAAGCATATCTTATACTTTTTCATTGCACCTATTATCCGTTTCTTTACTTGAACACCTGCTGAACCAAACTTGTCTTGCCAGAATATTTTTAATTATGCAATCTGTATTCTGTCGATGGCAAGCAGTTGGGTAGAATTTCTTATATACCTTTCAACATATCCAGCAGACAATTAAGAACTCAGTGTACAGAAATATTTGCCAGCTGAAATATTAGTGAGACAAGTTTAACCAAGCGATCTTGACTTTTAGCAAAGAATCACATTTTTTTCATCATTAGTTTATTGTCACCTTTAAATGCTATTTCTTAGAAATTTTTATTGACTCAGCCATTCACACAATCCGCAATACATGCCTGACTTGCACAATACTTCAGGCAATAGTTCCATTAATACTTGAACACTTTCTTTTCATGCGTAACATAATGAATGCCAAATTCGTCTCCAGCTTTTAAGAAAATTTGGTTTTGCAGGGAAAATTCTGACCCACTGAAGCCAACAGGTCACTGTTGACTTCAATGGGATTAACATTTCCCTGTATTTGTACACTTGCATTTCCTCTCTTTAATTATGAGTATTCCAATTATATGTGTGCCGTACACAAGGATAACACATAGAATAAGTCTAATTAAGAGAAATGTCTTTGTGTTTGCTGACTGATACTATAAATGCAGATATTTAGCCAAGCATTGTGCAGAACCCTCGCCAATTCTGTAACGATAAAATGGTGAAAAATTTGTGCAGCGCAAGGTGTCACCTGGCATTTACTTTTAAACTGACCAATGTATGCAGGTTTCATCAGAGAATGAAAAAACACTGTGCAACAAATTTTGCAAAGGATCTGAACAGCAGAAATAAAATTCTTTAAAACCCCACCACTTTCAGAATGACGACGCTGTTTTTATTGGGAAAGGATGTAGGGCGGCTAAACTCATACACAAATGGGGAAACCCATTACTTTCTTTTGGAGGCTGCTGGATTGGCAGCCCTATTGCATTGGCATACTGCTGTGGACTGTAGCTGTTGTATGAAACTTCACAAAATGCTTTTGATCCGTTTTATCTTGCAACTTAGCAAAGAAATGTTGCAATAAGAAACACCAACAAAGATCTGAAAAACTTAAGCTCTGGATTACCATATTGTGTTCTCCTGCCATTCAGTGTGCCAGACAAAGGCAGTGGTGTTCAAAGTAGAAAAAGAAAGAGAAAAAAGAAACTGGTCACAGAAAGTGCAGAGCACAGAGTAAATAATATTCCTCCACATCCCTACTCTTTCATAGATTTGTTGTTAAAAGAGTTGCAGCAATTAGGCTTTTGTTAATTACCAGCTGTTGAAACAGATGTGTTGACTGTCCTTATTAGCCAACAGCTGGGACAGGAGAACAATTGATGCTCTCTAAAACCAACAGCCAGCTGCTTTGCAGTAATTATCTCCTATCGATAATACAGGTGATAAAGGCAGCAAAAAGGTTATGTGCTTCAATAACTAAGGTACTGCTATTGAATATCACTGGATTTTATGGTTAATTTAGAAAATAGTAGAAAAGTAAGTTGCCTGCTTCCTATCTTCATTGTGTCAAGGTCAAGTCATATGCAAATAATAGGGGAAATACAGCCAGAAAAAAAAGCCACAACCTTTTTATTTATTTTTTTTTATTAATTATTTTTACCCTCTTACTACATTTCAAATATCTTGCTGGTCTTTAAGGAATGCTTTCTCTTTCAGGTGACTATGACTACATGTCTTTCGTTGTTAACTCAGTTTCCCCATAAATGACTTTTCAGAATGTACAGATGGTTATTCCTAATTGCTTGAAATTTTATTATACATCATGTAATAAGATATCATAAACAAATGATTAAAGACGGGGACCACCTCTCTAGAAAGTTAGGTTCTAGTCTCAGGCATGCCATCAATTCTTAAGGAAATTCACTTCACTTCTTGGAATTCAGTTTCCCTGGCGCTAAAATCGGAGAACTGTTTATCTTGATCGATCACTTTGTGATTGATGACTTTAACATACTATTTAAATGCAAAGTAATGATTGCATAATACATTACTGTAACAGGAAAAAAAAAAGGCATGCTTTTTTAGTACTGACATATGTCAGAGGTTATAAAATGAATAGTTGCTTGAAAACCACAGGGCCAGACTTCCACGAATAGGAGCCACAAGTGTAACTGCTAATATCTAAATGGAACATACCAACATAGGTAGTTGGATGACTTATATTTACTTTTGCACCTGCTCTGATTTATGTTTTCTCATCTCCATACCCTATCAATGTGCACTAAAAGTAAAGAAAGCAGAGATTTTAAACCATTTTTATTAGCTGCTCAGTTCATCTCAAGCCAACAAAAGATACGTCTACAAGAATCTACAACCATGTCTATTCGCTAATTAGTCTGCACTTAAAGACACTGCCTTACTGAAAACAAGGATTAAGGCTGGTTGAATACTCTCCCTTTCATAGACCTCCCTTATATCTCTGTTGGGTCATCATAAGCAGCTTGTTCTCTGAGCTTTAAGTAGGGAAGCCTGACAATCAGTTCTGGGCTCATCAGTAGGCACTGGGGCAATTAACAGGAACTACCAACATTTTAAGGGACGTGCAAAAAAATCAACTAGCCAAAGTTTCAACAACAGGGATGGGTAAGAATGCATCATAATCTCATGGCATCCTGTGTTTTAAGAAAGGTACATGGCAGGATATATCATTTTATATTTCATAATAAAGCAAAACAATGTACTTCTCTGTTCCCACTTCAGACTCAAAAAAACCAAACAAAAACAACAAACCCCAAAACAAAACCCCACCCATTATAGCAGGAAAAATTACATGGATCCTTGCATACACATCCTCGTATCTATTAACAGGAATCCACAGCATGCTATTAAATAAACAGAGAACTTGCACCTCGTCAGTTTTCTGCTTTCAGAAGAGCGCTAAAAATGATGGAAAAAAGCAAGGAGAAGGAATGGTTTTAAGCAACCACTTTTCATTTGCTTTTCATTCTTTCTTAATTTCTCCAGCTGCTCCTCTCTACCCTTGCAGCGTTTTCAGGCTGTCACACTGGGCTTTTCCCCGGAAGGTGAAACTTGGCTCTTTGCCTTTTGTTTTTCATCCATGAATGAGTTGGGGGGAGGGGGAAGAAGGGGGACTTGGGGAGAGAGGAAAGTGATTTAGTTTTGGTCTCACTCTGCCTTGGACTATCATTGGAAAGTTAACATTTCGACTGTGCCAATGAGGAACTAATTTGAGCAATAAGCAGTATAGAGCTCCTCTGCCTTAGGAAGAGATCTGAAGAAAGGTTTGCATCTAATGTAGAAAGATACTAACCAAATTTGGGATAGAAATCAGGAAATTCTTCAGAGCTGATGTTCTGCATGGGTTTCCATGGCAGAAACTACCACAAATCAAGCAGGAACTTGAAGCTTTGAAACAGAAAATGACAGCAAAGGTTGTTTCACCACAGCCAAGGGATACTTTGGGAAAGTTTCAAACTGCGTATATGTGGCAAGGGCCTCTGCTGCCTAAATCCTGCAGTTAGGATGACCAGTTCAAACCTGTGAATTAGTCACAACTGGAAGTGTGTCTCTGCAGAATTAACCACCAGCCCCTACTCTAAGTGCAGAAAAGCACCCTAGGGTGTGTACTGTGCGGCCACTGGCATGCTGTCAGAGAGCTGAAAGCACCTGGACTTTGGTCCTGTGCCTTGCAACAGTCACAGGCTGGTAACACGCAGCTTCACCAGACTCACTATCTAATTACAGCAACACTTCCCAGCCAAAAAAACAGACCTAAGAAAATCTGAATTAACACATGAATTGGATACATTCTGTCTGCTGAGCCCCTTGTGAACCTTTACTGCACTAGGGCCATAGCAAATCTGCCCCTGGGAATTTAATCCAATATGTTTTAATATCCTGGAATCTATCTTCCTAACAAAACCTACTATACATAACCTGAAAACAACATAGTGCATTTTCCCTTGTATTTTGTTTTCATATAAAACATCTAGAGAAAGCACAGGCCAGTTTCATAAGAATATAAAGTTGAGGGCTGCTGCCCGAAACAAAACTTTTCTGATATCTAATAAAATCTTTGTGTATGTGACAACCAAGTGCTGAAGAAAATTAACCTGGCAACAGCTGCATTGAAACAAAGTTACTGCAGCAACAAGTAACGTCACAATGTTAATAATTGACATGGAAAGAATGAAAAGGTGAGCAAGGGATAAAGAGGACAAAGGAAAGATTTCGGTATAAACTTCTGCTGGTAAGTAATCAATCAATATTAAGATTGAAAGAGTCGGTATGAACATTATATTGAAAACTGAAGCAAGTTTGATATCTCAGACTGCTGAATAGGGCTTGTAAAACTCCATTTTCTGCAGCCTGATTTGCAAAATTTGACAAACAAATCCCCCACTGATTTGAATCTACATTCATTCAATTTCCCCACGAAACTAAAGCAAACACAGGAAGGGTGGCTTCTCATGTTTGCTGCATGCAGGAAAACCACAGTGTGATTCCTGGTTCTGCAGGTTAAAGCAGGAATTAGCAATGCAGTGATAATGAATGAATTTCTTGATTTACATAATCTAAGTAAGGACCACTCCCTTTGGAGGGAGGAACTACATCCTAGAGACACTGTTTAGAAGGAGCTGTTTCAGGTGACTAAATGATCAACAGCCTCAGGTGAAATGGACTGCTATCTTAATATTCACCACTACTTCTGCTAGAAGTCAAAGCACCAGGAAAAACTTTTGAAAAGGAAAATTAAATATTAAGAAATCAAGATTTGTTTCCTCAAATCATGTTTTTTTCTGTATTTCATAATATGACCAACTTTTGATTTTTATATTAAAATCTATGAATTATCACTGTTTTATTTATACCAATATTGCTTTGCCCTTTGCCCAGAACTCTGGCAGCTGGTAAAATGAAACTGTTTTCTACAAAACATATTCTCTAAATTTAATTCAAGTGTTAGAGTTAATAAAATGAATAACTCATACGCTAAAATCAAATACTCCAAAAGAGCATACTCACAAAATTAAAGACTGTGCAAGTTTAGCACCAAACCCAATTGTTTTTCAGTGAAGTTAGTAGCCAGTTCATGGTTTGTGATGATACACTGAAGCCCCACCATTTCTTAAAGATGGAAATCCAGGTATGCTGCACCTCTTGAGGGGAAAGAAAGTTCTAATTCACACCACCTCTTAGGGATAAATTAACAGCAGCTGAATGGAAATGCCATCAACAGGCCATGTTTTTTTCAAAATATCAAATAAAATCTCCTAGCAAAGAGTCATTAATAATTTATGAAATGTAAATAATTAAGTATGAGCTGCAAGTGTCAAAATTATGTCATAAGAAAATGTACAGTTCACTGGAGTTGTCATAATAAGTTCTGTAGGGGGAAGGGACTTCTTTCTGTCCTAGTCAGTAACAAGTTGTCACAGTTGGCAAGAATTAACGAACTTCTTATTTCCTACAAAGATTAATTAAGCTTTCAGGTTTCAAGAAAATGATACTTCTACAGTCAAAGCAGTATTATTTAATACTCAGACTGTCTGCTGAGGCTTCACGGTGTGACACAGATTTAAAATACAACATATTATAAAACTTACTCTTTTTGATTTACTGCACTGTGGTACTCTGAAGAAGACTGAGAACTTTATCCAGCATTTAGGTGGTACATAACTTTCCACAAAAGTCGTACTTTTCACATGAACCAGAGTGCAGTTGAATTGCCGGTTTCTCTGCTTTAAATAAAACAAATTTTCTATCTCTCCTAGATCAACTGCTACCTCAGAGATCCGTAATCAGCAATGTTTTTTCAACTGTAGGTAACCTTTGACTGAGTTAATAGCTTATCCTACTCTCATCAAAAATCTTTATTTCACAGACATATTATTTTTAAGGATTTTTTTGGTAACCCTCCATATACTATATTTTTGAGAACTATGGTCAGGAATACATGCTTCATAGTAGCTACAAATATAATAACCATTATTGTAATTTGGCATTTAGGTTGAAATATTTCTTGCTAAAAACAAGGAATCCAACTGCTAGCATCTATAATAAGCTTCACAGCTCAGTATAAAAACACAGCAAGTAAATATTGATTCAGAAATCCAAAGTATATTTGTTAATAAAATATCTTGCTATTCCACTATTACTGCACTGAACAACATTACTATAAAAAAATGCAACTTTCCAAAAATTTGAAAAAACCCCCACAGTGATTTAAACTCACCATTACTAATCTTTCCTACAGCATAACTGTAGCATACACACTTTGCAGTTATTATTCCACAGAAGAAAATAAGTAACACTACTAAGGACCAAAGATTAAATCAGGAATATTGACTAGAAAAATTTCCTATGCCAACACGCATTTTAGGAATTTAAATTTATGAAGAAAATTTTGTTAGGAAAGTAAGTAATGGCTTTACACTTTGTAGTTTTGCATACAAAAAAGGGGAGGACAATGCCAAGGGATCTGTTTCAAGGTTAGCCTAATCTCCTAAACATGTATCTTAGAAAAGCAGATATCATTAGCAACTGATTAAGGGAAAAAATAAACATACCCCTGGATATGCAGGGAACACATCTTTACTCTTTTTCATTATAAACAATGAAGGATGGAAGTTGGACAACCTCTCACTGTTCAATGCATTACCAAGCTTTTGTCAGAAGCCTATTAAATACACCACATCTTGAGAAGTTCTTAGCTCTTTGGAAGTGGAGGGAGTTGCTCTTTATGAAGAGGATGTCACCTCCGTATCATTGCCAGACATACAGCACACTTTTACTGAGATGATCTTGGGGACAGGAGTACTAACTCTCATCAGTGACTAATAAAGCAAATTAAGACTTGGTCCAAATTCAGTAGCTCAGTTCAAAAATGCAACCTTAACACATGTAAGGCTTAATCTAAGATTTATTTTGAAGTACTATAAGTAGAAAAGAAACAGTACTATGAACAGCTACATGTTAACACTGTGTATATATACACATATATGAATGTATATGGCTAACATACACCTAAACCCATCTATAAGTGCACCTTTCCACACAGACCTATGTGAATAATTATATACACAGAGAAACGATGCCATTTCTCTCCCCTACCTTGAGCCATCTACAGTTTAAGTAAATTAGGCACTTCCAAAGTACTTATCACCTATCTTCTGCATTTGTCTTTAGGGAAGAACAACTGCCTTGTATTGACTATAAACGGAGCCCTGACAGGTGGCAACTAAAGCTGGGTGAGTCCTTCCTTGGCAGGACATTCATAATATCAGGAAGTCAAGTACAGAGATATTAGGAAACACCACAGGTAAGGTTACAAGTACACATGCATCATTATGCTACTTTTAACTGCATTACCACTTTTTTCCCAAGCTTCTTCCTAACTGTTGCTTGGGGTGGACCACACCTGGGCATGAATCATCCCTGTCCAGTGACAGAGCCTGTTACTTGTTTATTCCTGTTTCTTTTGTTGCAGTTTTTGGAATGGGACTGCAGTAAGAGCAAATTCATATTTAAGAGAGCTGAACTCTGCTTAGCAGTAGTGGAATCTATCTGCCCTGTGGTCAAGGCACTTTATCATGAAAGTTTTCAGAAGAATTCATAGTATATTATCCTTTTTCTGACTGTGCAAGATAAATCCCTCGTGTCTAATCTGCAGAAGTACCGTGCACTCACAGATGCAACTGAAGTCAACAGGAGATGGAACATAAATGCTATATAATGCCTCCACATCAGGCCTCAGATGAAATTACTGAAGGCTTCAACTGTACTGAAAACAGCTAAGAGAAAAATGAAAATGTAAGTGGCTACCGTTATCAGAAGTGAGAAAGTTTATTTCCTGCATTTTCTGCCTGTCCTCCATGACTGACTGAAAAGAAGCAGATTTTGATCCGTGAAACAGCACATCAGTGAAAGAAGGGACTGTATGAACGGGACGGCCTACACCACACAAGTAGGAGGCTAATCTTCTCAGTTGGAAACTAGCTGGAGCAGCCAGGATATTAAATCAGCAACACAAGGGGAGGTGATTTGGAAGGCAAATGAGGTACATGCTCAAATTCAGCACCTAACGAGCAAGTTGAACAAATGTGGCACAGAATATAATGAAAAGAATCTCTTCAATTGTTTATTTTATATAACCAACACTACTAAAACCTGGTGGACAACTGGCATATTAAAATCTCCGATTAACAGGAAGGAGAAAAGAGGCAGTAAGGGAATGGGATACCTTAAAAAAATCCAAATCCATGCCCTTGTTCCTTTTAGAGTGATCAGTAACACAGGACCACAGCTCTTGAATATGCAGAGGTCAATATGCCAACTAACATAACCTAAGAAAGACTTGCTGGTCAGCAAATCAACAAGGGCACAGGAAGAGTTTTTCTTCAGCACACATCTACAGTCTTTGGAAAGGAAAATGATGCTATAGGGAACTTCCTTTTAGGACATATGCTAGGAGTCTTGTGGATAATTTTAAACTACTCTTATACACTTAATATAATATATTATATATATAATATTTATATTAATATATTTTATTACTTATATATACAAATTATATATAATTATATAATGTATATTATATATAATATTATGTATTAAATTTATAGATATAAAATATATATAAAATATCTATTTATATATATAATATAATATATAAATCCCATATATTATTTATGAGCATGAAGTAAACAATCTCATTATAACACAAGAGATATTAATCACAGTACTGGAGGTTAACAAGTACTTGGAGATAAGTGACAATAAACCAACTGAATTCCTCATAGGGAAGAAAACCCAGCATCTTTACATGCACAGAAACACTCAAGTACACAAACTCTTTCTGAAACTGGGAGAAAAAAAGGACAGAAGACACACTGGTAGAAAATTAGGGAGTCCTTTAAGGCTGGCTATAAAAACATATCTGACCTCACAACCAAGCAAAAGCAGAACATCTTTTTTCAGGGTAGAAAGTAAATAAAGCAAATATATGATAAAAAGCCACAAAACTACAGAGGAAACAAGTACAAACATATGCTAAAAGGCAGGTGTTCTGAAGCAATGCCAATTGATAAGAGTAGCTAAAGGCATCATGTTAAGAAATGCGTCAGTGGCAGAACTACAGATAATAAGGATTTATCACTATGAGAGAAACAGTGAATGTGTAAGCCCATTCCAAGTTTGGAGTAGCCATACCATAAACTGTAACAAAAAAAGAGCCAGGAGTGATCAGTATATAAGTTGGTCTGCCTTTGGAAAAACCAGGATGATACACTTGCAGTTTATGTAGAATTAATAAGTTTATTAGAAAACAAGGAGAGATAAGTTTTACTTTTCAGACAATTTTCACTTTAGGTGTTGCAGGGTTGTTAGAGAAGAACCCTGTTAATCAATCTTACAATACTAGGACATTCCCAAAACTGGAGAAGCACTAATAATGTGCCAATATTAAAAAACTAGGCCAAATAAGTGAAACACTAGATTCAATTAATACAGATTTTAATGAAAGAATATAATTACTCCCAGTCAACATGTTTTTGTGTAAATAGGTCTTGCCAAACAAATTTGATTTCCTTCTTTGATGAGATTAGAAGTGGATGCTGTACGCATTTGTTAGGTTTTGACTCGTCAGACATGACAATCTGATGAAAAAACCTATCACTACACACCAAAAATTTTAAGTGGATTCAGAATAGGCTAACAGTTAAAAAAAATCACCAAACCCCCATGTTCCAAGAGACAACCGTTACGAGACAACTGTTACTGAGTAATACTAGAATACTAGTAAGATCGCACAGGTATCAGTGCTAGGCATATTCTTACTAAATGATACCTTCAATCACTTGGAATCAGGTAGACATGGCTAATAATGTTCATGAACACAAAGTAAGTAAATAACGGCGAAAACAATGTTCTGGGCCACTTGGCAGCTAGGTGTATTCAAATTGAGTGTATTTTAACAAGATCAAATGCAAAACTGCCTAAGAACAGTGAACACAGGCTACACTTGCAGACAGGGTAACCATATTCTGAAAAGCACTGACTTGGGACTTCAGTACAAGGTAACAGTACAATGCTGTGGAATAACTGTGAAAATGTAATTTTTTGTTGTATGCACAGCAAAATAGTACCTTCACAAAGCGATTACAGCATTACATATGACACTGAGAAACAGAAGTATAAAAATGCATATGAATTGCTGTCCACATTCTGAAACAGAAGTATCTTAAAAATCCAGAGAAGATGCAGAAAAGAGCCATACTGGTAACGGAAGCACTAGAGAAAACAGCATTTAGTCAAAGAGCTTATTCTGTTCAGATTATAAAACCCCCTGAGGATATGCTTACTCAGAAAAGGTCTACAGAGATACATGTGCTAATTCTGAACAAGGTAAATCAAATACCAGGAATGGAATAGTTTTGTTTTGCTGCTGATTCTCATTGTCCTTCAATAAATGGGCAGAAAATGCAGGATGTGAAACAAGTTTTAATCTAGTTGAGTAAGGGTAACTTGAATAATATGAAAGGGAAATGAAAATATGAAAGGGAACTCCACCTCTAGAAATTTTTACATCAGATCTAGATATCCTTCTAGAAAGCACATTTAAACAAATTTTTGGGCTCAGTTACAGGGACAACTGATGAAGTCACTGAACTACGATATTTCGAAGAGCAATTAAATTACATAAACTACCTTCTGGTCTTGGCCTTAAATGCTAGGAATTTATGAATGATAGAGATTCTAAAATGTAAAGTCTTGTATGTCTCAAATAATCATGTAAAATTTTATGGGTACTTTTGACTCTATTTTCTTCATGCCTTGTTTTCCTGATGAAGCATGAAGAAAACACTCCTGCAAGAATACATAAAATCATCGTTTATTAAACCTGTTGTTCTTATAACATTGAATACTATAGAAAATCCCCATGATGGTTACTCAAAATTCTGTTTTCAGAGAAAGGTTTGAACAGTATCCAGTAAACAAGGGATTGGCAAACATAATGAACAAAGAAGATAAAAAATATATTGATTGGCTGCTCTCCGGATACTGTGTGGAATGCTGTGAAATAAAGCACACATGATCCTGTAATGAAAAATGTTAACATACTGTTTCAGGGGAAAGTGGAGTAAATGAAGATGCTCACTTTGCAAATGCTGGAACTGAAGTTAACCCTTGATTAACCAGCTACTTAGCTTTTTGCGTGTATAGCAGATAACACTGTACAACTGTGCACATACACAATACTCATAACTATTGTCTAAATAACTTGCCTTCCTGACAAGGCAAATGTTCTCATGAATAACTTCGCTGAAAGCAAGATCATTTGCTTGCCCTATCATGCACTCCTTAAATCCCCTGCAATTTGTCAACTTTGAATGCAATACTTCTCCAGGGGCTACCAATGAGCTTTTCACATCTTGCTCATGTCATCCATTTTCCATTTGATTAGTGGGGACCTCAAGTCCTTTCTGCTTCACAGAACAACTAAAGCCAACATACGCGAAAATACCAGTATCTTAGGTACAGCTCTTAGCACAGGACAAAGGTCTTGGGGGGTGTTCAGGCTCTTGTTGGCCCGCTGACTGGCTGAGACACATGAGAAAGAAACAAACATCCAAGCTGAAAAAAATGAAGGATAAGTTAGGAAAACAATGAGAGAAGACAAAAGAAAACATTTTTGAGAATGGGGAATAGAAGAAAGATGTGTGATATTGAAGGTACAGTTTAAAATGTGAGAACAGAGAAGTAATAACTTGTATGGAAACATGGAAGAGAAAAATGCACAGCTCGATGTACTTTTCAGTGGTAGGTCAAAAGGTGGATGGACCAGAACAAAATATGAAAATAATATATTTTTTTCATTTTCTTTTATGTGTCAAATTTCTGCAGGATTTTTTTTTTTTTAATTTTTAGTATTTTTTTAATCTTTCTGTTTTGAAGCACTTGTATAAACAACATGGATGTAAAAAAGTTTTAATATTGATATATTAAACAGATTATTCTTCTAAAGAGAAATGAGTGAAATGGTTCTATCTGAAAATAAGATTCACTGCCATTGCTAAAATAAAATAAAATAATTCTTTTTTTTCCCAAGTCATAAATGCCACTGAAGGAATCTTTGACCACAAAGGTGAATAAGTTTAAAACTGTGAGAGGTGTTTTCTGTGCCAGTATCTTTTCACCAAGAACTTAGTTCAAGCGCCATCTCTTTTAATCTTCACTACTCCCCCCAAAACTGCCAGAGATCAGTTAGTGTTCATGCTATTAAAAACTAATGAAAGGCATAGACTTTAATTTGATAAGTTAAAACCCCTTCAAGGCTTAATGTCATCGCTTTAAATGCATCATAAAAAGAGTAAAAGAGAGAACTGATTGAAGCTCTTCACTGTGGCTGTACTACTCTTGACAGATTTTTAATTTGCAGTTCTGCTACTATATGCAGTATTTTAATATATAAAACAAAAAAAGAAAAAAAAAGAAAAAGAAGCAAAAAGTTTAGATTGACATTAAAATGTTTGTAATTCCTTTAGGCAAAAGGATCCCTTTAAGAAACAGTACGAAAATCAAATAAGATCTGTACCAATAATACTAATGAAGTAGTATTATTAGTATAATAGCTCAATACCGATCTTCACCCTCTCTTTCTTACTTTCTTCCTACCACCTTTCTTCATAATAACAACCTCATATTCCTTCCAATGTCCTCATGAAATGAATGTATTCTACCCGTATCTGTTATAACTTTCTACTACAATACCTCCAGCTCACTCTACTGACTGTTTTTGGTCCATCATTTTGACAATACTGATATCATGTGGTCAAGAATGAAACTTTCCCAAATCAAATACTGAATGGAGAAACCAAATCCACTGCACTGCATGATGTTTACAAATAAGAATTGTTTTGCAATCTCAGATATTGACATAGTCAGAAACAAGCCAAATAAACCGGCTTCCCTCAGAGGGCACCTTGAATAAGACCAGGTGAGACAACGCCATGTGGCCCATACAGAACCAGGTGCGCTACTGCCTGACATGTACACTCTTCTGAAGATGCGATATCCCCTAGAAACACAGAGGTGGTGCTGCTCACCACCACTCACAGAGGTGGTGAGGCTCACAAAAATGTATTCTACCTTTAAGATGTTTCCTTACCCCTGGATCAGAAGGGAGTAAAGTGACTAAAAGCAAGATGGTACAAGCAGTCTTGCCAGCACACAGGCTTTGACAAATCTGAAGAGAGGAAAATACATGATATTTAAGTCGTAGCAAGATACACACTGTTGAGTAGGCCACAAAAAAAAAAAAAAGAAAGAAAAGGCTGTAGAGACTGTAACGTCTGCAATTGTCTTCTTTTGGCTGTATTTTTTTAAGAGAGAAAAGTTCCTTCAGTATTAATGTGATTCCACTACAGGAACATGAAAAGTGCAAAATCTGGTAAATTTAGGAGGGATCCCCAAAAGCTGCTTTGCAGACTCACTACAAATGGCCTCACAAGTTTTTCTTGAGAGTCTGTTTGTGAAACTATTCCCAGTTGAGACGCTAGGTATCATGTGTTGGATTCAGTACCACCCTAACACTGCTACGCAGCCTAGACCAGACACGGCCAAACCATGGCTGGGCTAAGAAACCATATGAACAACTGTACCCATTTGTATACATATCTCTGATTGTGTCTTATATCTGTAAAGAATTTGTAAAGACTCACTGGTATTTCACAGATATTTTAATGCTAAAAATCCCCAAGTGGACAGCTAGATTGACTTACTAGATGGTCACAAGCACAAACTGAATAAACATATTTCACAGAAGCAATTCCACTTTTAAAGTCACAAATTTTAACTCTTAGGAAACTGCCATCTTTAATTTTGCTCTTATTTAACCATCAGATTTTACAGGGAGAAGGGAGCAATTTCAATAGAGGTCAAAAAGTGAACAGATGATTAAATTTTTGGAGGTCCTGAAGCAGCTTAAGGCAGGTACTTAGTGGGATTCAAAAAAACTTTCAGTGGTTTAGACACCCCAAAATGATTAAAAGTCTTGAGAGGTAGGCATTCAAATCACTTGGACATATTTTGAATATTAGCTACCTGTTTACCTCTTTCTTAACACGAGCCCAGTGCTGCCTTCAGGAAGCTACATTCACAAAGCTTTTTCTTTGCCTTTCATATATTGACATTATCCATCTTGCTCTTAAAACACATCTACACCTGGGAATTTAATAAATGTGACAACTTCCCTGTCTTTTAGATATATCATTTCATTACCTTTAGAGGCCCCTGGAATAAATTCTGCGAACTCTTTAGATCTCTTTTGCCCTCCATTTCTTAACTGAGGTACTGGCTTATGTCCTTTACTGATAGGAAAGAGTACTTCCATGTGGATTTCAGTGACACTACTGCACTGATACTCAGGTGAGGATCTAGTTCACAAGTTCTTCTCTGTGTTCAAAGATGATTTGATGAATAACGTCCAGGTTTTCTAGCTGAATCACTGAAAACGGGGAATGTTAAAACCCCCTATATTTTCTGAGCACCTTTCCCTTACAGTCGGTTGAGAGTGAGCTGTGTTCTGCAGAAGGCAGCTTCATCAGAGCATACACCTGTGCTGCTTTTCCTACCTCTTGGGAACATTGTGAAAAGGGGGTTGCTCTGCTGTGTATCACAAAGGCTGATTATTCTGGTGCAGTTTCTCATTTTAATAAGAGGTGTCTCATATGAAGGGGATTGGCATGTCCCCGTTTGCTTTGTTGAGTCATTATGTTAGCCCATTAGTATTAAAATAATTGTGCTCCAGTTAAGACTATGCATCTTGGTTAAGGGGTTTCATGTAGTTCATTCCCATACACTGACCATAAGTCTGCCTATTAAACTCACAGTTCTAAAAGCAAATCAGTCTAAGGGAGAAATCACCTGTGCTCCTGTATCAGTGCTATATTTTCTTTTGCTTGTTCTCCTCCTTCCAGAAAACAAAACCTGACCTATACTGAGTGATCCATAAAGAAAAAACAAACATAATTATGAAGCAGACATACTTTTATGAACAGGAATGTCAGCCATATTATCTGGATCAGAAGGTGGAAGAGATGTTACATCAATTAAAAAATACTAGGAAAAGCAGCTGAGGTTTTCTTAAAAAGCCAAAAAGATTGTAGGATGTTAACAAATTCTAAAGCTAATAATAAATAAATTTGCAGCGGTAGTAACAAAATACGCCTCATCAGATGACTACCTTAAATACTGGCTCACAAATTACCTTTTAACCACGCACTGAAAAAATGTGATCTCTCAGCCTGCCTTTTAAAAAAAAAAAACCCAACAACAAAAACCCCCATTCTATCTACGTCCATTACTCATTTTTCAAGAGATGTCTGCTTTACACATAACTCTAAAACACACTGCAGGACAAGATATTTACATGATAAAATGCAAGCTACTGTGTTACAGAAAGTACACATCAAATACTAGGATTTTATGAAGCAAAACTCTACTCAGAAAAGAGTTCCTCTTTTTTTTCTTTTTTTTTTATCTGGGAGGGTGGCAGAGGGAGGGCTGCGCTTATTTTTCTTTTTTTTTTCCTTAATTTGTTTTGTTTTGCTTTTTAACTGTAGCATCGGTGCACTTATTTCCAAATATTGGAATGAAATATCACTTTGCAACAAAACCACCACTTTTTCTTCTTATTATTTACCACTAAAGAATCCCAAAACCCAACACCAAGTTGAGTTTATTTTTCTTAGAAAATTAAATAGCAAAGATAAAAATTTAGCTTAATAGGTTAGGAAAAGAATTACAGGCACTATTTGATAGGCTATGAAATCTAGAAAAGTTCAAAACGTTTTCAGCTAGGTACAAAAGTGCTGTTAATGATTAGCTGCATGACAAGAGATTTAGCTCTTTTTTTCCTTTTTTTTTTTTCCTTTTTCTTTTTTTTCTGTGTGTGTTGCAAAGGCAACACAGCCATACTGCAGGTCTGCCTGTGCCATTCTTAGGCCACTTTCAGGCCAATTGAGAAAAGCTGGAAAGTAAACACAGGTGTTTTAAAACTGGAGCCGCTGTCATGGACAACCACAAACACCCTTAACTCTGATGTGGCAACGCCTCTTTCCCGCCCTCTCCTTTTTTAAAGCATTGCCCAAAAAGAACATGTCAAATGTTTCACCTTTCACCACCTCAAAATAACTTGGAGCTTACAGCATTGTTTGGCAAATCTCAAGCAAAGAGATCATTTTTTCATTCCTTTTTAGATGTAGCCAACCCCAAATCAGGCACGTAAAATAAAAAGCCATTCTATTTCAAATTATTTTATTTTCAGTTTCCCCTGATTTACCTGAGAGCACCATGTTTCTAGCTGAACATTTCCTTTCTCAAATGCAATGCAGACACCCTGCTTTCATGATTCAGGTTCAACTAAAAAGACAGCGAGGGGATTTTGCAATAACTAAACAAGAGATTTAATCCAGTGGATAAGAGGATAAGTTAAAAAAAAAAAAAAAACAAAAAAAAAAACCCAACCCAAAACAAAACCAAAACCCCCAAAACATTAAAAAAAAAAAGAAAAAAAAAAAAGAAAAAAAGAAAAGCCACAAATCCCCCAAACCAAATGAGAAACCTTGGGGTTTTGATTACTGTGCAAGAATACACACAAAGCTGAAAAAGTACTCACTTGTAAATTAGCTGTTCCAGGAAAGAGCACATCCTGTTTAACAGCCATGAAGTACTGACTAGCTAGAGAAAATAGTATGGAAAGCAAAAGCAGAATAAACCCCAGAAGTTCGGTAGTCACTCTTCACTTACACAGGTGATGTGTGGGGAGCAGGGGGGCGAGAAATTAACATATCAACAAAAATGAAATAAAGTTATGATTTAGTTCTGAAAAAAGTAGTAAACTGAACAGATACACCAGAACGGAAACTAACAGCCCAAGCAACTCTCTTCTTGCCAAAATGCAAAACTGGTTCAAAATCCAGCAAAAGATCATAAAATTTTACATTCAAAGCAGCACGACCCTCACACCTATACCAAGAGCAAATATTGCAAACATACAACGTTGCTGAAAAGGTAACATATGTCAAAATCAAGTCTTACTTATTGTAAAGGATGATTTTTCCCCGTCAGCCTCAGCCTTTAGATTCCAGAAAGATTTTCTTTTTGACATAGACACTTACACACCCCGGTTTCAAAAACCAGACACCAGCTTTAAAGTGCGTCCTGTACTCCAACATAAACAAACACAAACACAAATCTATCTTTTATTCAGAAGATAGACAGCGCTCATGCACACATTTATTTATGTTAAGACACAAGCAGGATTTTTCTTTTTTCCAGATTTTGCCTAGTGTGGGAAAGAGACAGTACTATTTATCAAAGGATCCATCTGAACAACCTCGAGCCTCCTCATCCCCTATTAACTTCAGTGGACATTCAAAATAGTTCATGATCTCACAAAACTGGCCTCAAGAGATGACTTGCAAAATTGAACTTTACATTAAAAATCAGTCATTGTGACTTCCTTTAGGTCATTTTATGCTGTTTTTGACAAAAACGATGAACTGTTTTTTTAGTACTTTTAAAAATCTAATCAGTAATATATTTAAAGCTTTACTGAATATAGCCAAGAGCACAACTGCAATGAGTATAAACAAACTCCTACCATCAGCCAGTGTCACTGAGGGTGCTGTGCATTGCCTACCACATACTTAGAAGAAATAACACACAAGCACTCTTATTAACCTACATGTCTTAAGACAGCAAGAAATCTGTAAGGAGCAACCGTAGTCACTATTTTGCCTCATTTGTTATTATTCCTGGCCTCTGCATTAAGCACAGGACTTGAAAATCATATACAGTTGAGACTATAATGGACAAATTAGTCTGAACAATACTATGTATAAATTAGCTTATTCATTGATTTGCATTAGAAATAGTTTTCTATTAAAATAGGAGGGGTTTATGCTTGGCTATAGTACAGAGCAATAAGGTTTATCTGATCGATTAAAAAAAGTGCACTAGTACACTAACAGAGAAAACCACTGAACATTCTAATAGCAACAATTCAGAGACAGCTTAAAAAAACAGGAGAGAAATGCTTGTTGAAATAACCCTCTTTAAATGCAAAAATTTCACCCCATACAAATAATGGTGTTATTCACCTGCAGATCTAAGAAGTCTCAGAAAGTATGTTTTAAGCTAACAGAGTTAGGGGAACTTTATCAAACCACTAACTACCATTAAACAGCAATGATAGATTTATCCCTCAGCACTACAGTGACCTCCTGGCCAAAAGCTAATTTCTCATTCCTCCAGCCTTTTGTATTCGAAGTTATTACTTAGCCACAAAAGGAGCTGATTTTCGAAGCAAGAAACTTGTATCCACATTTTGAGACAGAAGGGGCACTTTCAGCTGCACAACAGAAGTTGCAGACACTCAGCTTTGGGCATTTATTATTTGATGCAGCTGTGGAGGGCAACTTTCCTCCCCCTCTTCCCCCTGTTTGTCCTAAAGAACTGGCAGGAGATACACAGTAAAACAGTAAAAAAATACTAATAAAGCTTTAACTGTGAAAATTTAGTTTTATATAATGAAATGAATTGGGAAATTGATTTTATATTTTAAGAAATGGGGAAGCTCCCCAGCCCCCCCCAAAGAAACAGACTATGAACTGATCCATAAAGTTTTACTCAGATGAATAATAGGTACTCACAGAAGTAGCTTCCTGTGTGAGGCTTACTGGATTAGGCCCCAGTTTGTGAAAATGTTGTTTCTGGACTCAGACCTGCTATTCTAAGTTTCAGGCTGGAAAAAAGTTTTCAGAGTGGAGCTCTTAAGTCCTAAAGATAGGGGTCAGAAGGGGAACAACGCAAGGGTGTGAAATATGCTGTTGCTGCTACAACATCAACTCTGCTTGGTACTTTTTTTCAAATTACCAAAGAAAGGAAATACGAAATCTGATGTCACTTTCTTCAAACATAAATACATCTCAGCAAGACTGTGGCTCTTTTTCTCCAAAAGAATAACTGAAAAAACAAAACTACAAGAAGCAGACATTCCTTTGTGAGGACAAAGTTAATAAAACATTTTATTTGGGAAGTAGACATGATACAATTGGAGTATGAAGGTGCACTTAGCTCTGTTCTAATATTTTAAATCTGACAACACTTGCCAAAAGATGTTAAAAATTGTTTTGTGGTCCAACAAGTCACTCAGCAAGAATAATTTTTAAGCAGCTTTTCTTTTTGTTTCAGTTAAAATTAAAATCCATGCTGTGTAATCCTTGGAGTCAATCTGTAATTAAGGGGATTTGAAGAGAGACCACGCACTGCATTAATGATAAAATTTAATATCTGTTTTAATACTCTAACATAAGAAAAAAAAACCCTAAGCAACATACAAAAAAGCAATCATCTCCCTATTTTGTGTGAATGCAGCATATACACACCATTACTATGTCTAGCAGCAATGCTGTATTTGATGTCAGCATTTTGTTTATAGACCAAATGTTTCAGGATTTAGCATCTACTGAGCTTAAAAATGCATCTGCTTGAAACTTGGCACACAGATTTAATAGGTCAGATAAACAGATTTTATCTAGTTTGGAAAATGAGTGCTTTTGTTGCTACTGTTGTATAGCAATTCTAAATGGAAGAAGCTACCAGCAGCATTTCCAAAGTTTCAGTCACTCTCTTCCCAGTCTCTCCTCCAACATCTAAGATAATTACTGCTCAACTGTAAGAAACAGGAGCACAGAGAATCATAGAATCATAGAATAGTTAGGGTTGGAAAGGACCTTAAGATCATCTGGTTCCAACCCCCCTGCCATGGGCAGGGACACCTCCCACTATACCATGCCACCCAACATAGCCTTGAACTTAAACCAATTCATTTTATGTGATAGTCTTAAATGCTTACATGATTAACACAATAAGAAAAAATAATGTTCAGCTTTGATATACTATGTCACTCCTGTAGCTACATGTAAGGAAAAAGTTTGAAATCTGTGTCTCTTCGAAATGTGGCTAGTTGACACTGAGCAGTATATTCAAATCATTCACTCAGTTACTAACAGTGGAGAAAACAGTTCAATTTTTAAACTAGATACTAGAACTAAATAGTTTCATCCTTTCAGAAGATGGGACAAAGAATTAAAAGTATCAGAGCAATGAGGCATTTTATGATTTTTTAAATTTTTTTTTTCCCCAAAGAACTCAGTAAAAAGCATGGTTAAAGTAGAGGTGCTCTGAGATTTTGGGTGGAGAGGTTTTTGAAGGGGTACAATTTTTCACTGAAAAGGAGAACAGATTCTTTTAATGTGGACATCAAAGATTTTTTCCTGTTAAAATGTCTTCCAGCCTAAGCTCTTCTGAAAGAGCCAGCAAAACATCAATGTACTTCTCATTGTGTCATGTAAGATATCTAGAAGATATTTGTTAAAACAAATTTGATCAGAATTCTCTCTGATCTCGGAATATTGTCAAAACAGCCAAAATCTGTGTTTAACAGCCTAAGGCCTCACAGATGTGGGACCTAGTCCTATTAGAATTTAAGTGCATGTGCAACTAAAAAGCTTCAAGATCAAAGTAAGACAGGTTTAATTTCTTCTCAAAATTTAGATCCTATTAATAGTAACATTGTCAGGACTGCTCTCCAGCAGTCAATGCTACATATGTACACAGAAACAGGTCTAAAAAAAACCCATCATCCAACCAAACCCCCCACAAAAAACCAATCAAGCAACAACAGTGTCAAGGGTTCAGCTATGACATTGAAAATCATTTTTCTTCCGCGTCACATAATAGAGAGGGCTTACAATCAAACTGTAATTCGGGATGTGCATCCTCCAGAACCCCACAGCACCCAAGAAAGCTTGTGTTTCTTTCTTATTAGTTGGTGGCGACATTGCTGTTATCTTGTGTTTATCAAGGTACGCCACGTAGATGCTCATGTACCTAAAAAAACGACTGCTACTGCTGAACCCATGACAAACAGCAAAACAAAACAAATTTAAAAGGAATTGCTTTCTTAGAAACAAGTTCTCTCAAATTTTCAAAATGCGTGGCCAATACATTTGTAAAGAAAGGACTCTACGCGCAAGTCACACGACCGCCATCTTAACAACCCCTCCAGCATAGCAGGTACTTCCTTAGGAAAGAAACAAGCATTGAAAGAATCATCATGACTGTGACCCACAAGGAAACAACAAATTCATGAAACTGTGTGAAATCTGAATATGCCTAGTAAACTGTGAAAAATGACATCTGCTCTTCAGTGGAAAATCAGTTCTGGAGATGGAAAATCCACTATTAACCAACACAAATCAGAAAATGAAGTCCCAAAAGGTTTCTTTACATACTGAATCAAACTACAAAATGACATTTGGGTATTTGAGTTTAATTTTAAATTGCAAAGTTGGCTGCTTAGCAGCTTAACATGATCACCAATACAGATTAATACCACATTCAGGCAATGTGATATACACTTATTTACTGTTATACAACAGTATTTATTACTTCAGCTTCCTATCCAAAGTTTAAAGACAGCTCTTTTCTAATTTCACCTTTTTATTGCTTTTAATTTGTAGGCTATATTTATCTTAAAACTAAGGCAGGCTGAATTTTGGAAGTGACAGCACAGCTGACCAAATTTCCGAGGCATAAGATACTGAAGTTTCAATTGCAAATATATTTCATGGCAGAAATCAGACCTTCTTTGAGTGTTTTCAGCAAATAATTCATTTTTCGTGCTAGCATAACAAGTAATTTTGATTCAGCTACAGGAGAAAGCTATGCATGCAGTGTTTCTAAATATGAAGATAAACCTAATATATGTTCAGTTGAAATCCTAATGCATTGATATACTACTGCTGATGTGAAGCTTACTTTATATCTTTCAAGTCTTCCAATAATAAAAAACAAAGCTGATGAATTTTATATGCCAAATTCTATATGTGCTTGTGTTAAACAGTAAAGATAATATACTTTCTGAATAGTGTGCCCACACAGGGTTTTTTATGGTTAAGGTCTGGAAACTCAGAATTACTGAATCTCAAATTTACTCCATGACCCCTAACATATAACTTCTCTAAAGCTTACTTGTGGGGAAAAGCCAAAGTCCAGCTGCCAGTCCATAACCTCATGAGAAAAGCTAGGAAGATCTACTGGAAGACAGGTGGGGAATATTTTACTTCATAAATCCACTTTTATGGAAGAAAAATAAAAATATAAAAATAAATCCAAGTCCATTTGTTCCTTCTGTTCTTCAAGCATTCTCCTAATGACCTGTAGACTGCTAGAGTAGAAATACAGACCTGCTGCACACAACGAGCACATCTCTTCCCCTTAGCAACCTGAGCAGGTGAACAGCAAAGTCCGCGTTTCCCTTACATCTCTGTGTGGCCACACACATGGAATTCAAATCAGGATTTTGCTCTTATATATGGGGACATGAAAGGGATTTTCAAAGCCTCCCAGTGATCTAAAACTGCCCTAACATCGAAAATGCACCTCTGCACCAGGTCAAATAAATAGAAAATAAAAAGGACAGGCAAAATGAGTCTGAGTAAATGACGGCTAAGCACCAAGCTGCAGCTCCCGATCATGGACTCTTTTGACTTCATCTCATTCTATACCTCAAAGTTTCTCATCTGTGTACAGAACAGGAGAGACTTTCAGCTTACAGTAAAAAGATAAGTAAGAGCAAACACGTAGCATCTTGAGGCTTTTGAATCAAGGCTAACCTGCAGTGTTACAAGCATACTAAGACCAAATATTTCAGTGTCTTTAACATCTGTCCCCTTTCTACTATTTCATCTGATCACTTGCATGCAAAATGTTAGGAAAGGGTTCTCCATTTCTAAACAGAAATTTGTACGAACTTAAACATACAAAACCCAAAGATTCCTTTTTAGTAAATACCTAAAATTCTGAAATATTTATATTGATCCCTTATCCTAACCCTGGTTTCCTGTATTCAAGATCTAAAGTAGATTCTATCAGTTCTGAGAGGAGTTTCAGATAAGGAGGTCATGGATGGGTCAGAGCAAGACCTTTGCTATTTAATGACCCTGTAAGCTTGCCTTTTGCACAAGAGCTTAGGTTACTACCTTTTATACATTTTATTGTAGGAGAAGTAACTGACATGTCATCATGCACTCAGACTCAAAGATTTTCCTTACAGTTGCTGCTCAAACAAAAGAGGATCATTTTCCTGTGCAGCATAAAATGTGAATGGTGTACAGTTCAACACTGAAAAAATGTTTGAAAATTAAGATTTACCACACCTTCTGCATGTATGGACAACAGATTTCATATGGAGAAAGAAACAAGAAATATGAAACAAAAACAATATATAACAATGTCATTCCTCCTCTTCATTTACTAAATCTGATCTCTTGCCTCCAGCATCATTTAATACTCAGTACCTCTGAGAAAGGAAAAAAAATTAACTTAGCTAAATATTTTAGTACTTCCTTTGTTTTATTATTGTATGATGCTGATAGATATTTTGAAAAACATACCAGTGAAGGTTAGGGACAATATTAAGAGAAACTAAGGGTAAGAGCAGGCTTTAAACACTGCAGGAAACAGTTACTATTTTATGTACAAAACAGCTTCAGATTTAGAATCTCTTAAAGATTAATCTCTAAATCTTGGAATATGTTTTACAGTATCAGAAAGCAGCAAGTGAAGGAGAGAGTCTACTTTTCTTACAGTAAGTCTGATACATTAGGTTTCATGAATTGTTTTACAATTAGATTAACATATGCCCTTCGCTTCTCATTCATGTAATCCCAAAATGAAGGTCCATACCAGTGGGAAAGTAAAGATTGTTGTTTTTTTTTTTTTTTTTTTTTTTTTAATAGCTGTTAGAAGTGCAGCAATATGACACCTCCTCAGACTTTACAAAGGTTCATAGTAGTACTGTAGGCGTGTCATTGGGCAGAAGGAAGGAAAAATGAACCCATGACTGGGGTGATAAACTATACTATTGGAGATGACAATAAAGCTTATGATTACAGTTAAATAGAGTTTTTTTGCTTTATAAGAGCACACCTTTCCATATAAGTAGCTTTCCTAACATGACTGTGGTTTCTATAGCATGTTTGGTTTATGTATCAGATTCTGTGATTCTAATTTACAAGATACTGATGAATTTCAGCGTATTTTAGAATAGGCTGTATAGTTTTGCATAGTTAGCTCTGTTTTCTACAACTTCAGAACATTTGTTTATTTCCAGATGTCTATTTCTAGAATACAAATATCTGAGATCTGCCCCAGGGCCATAAACTATTTCAGTTTTGAGGTCCTTTGAGTGAGTATAGACAAAAACCTAAAAATGCTGCAGAACATTTACAATTGAAACAAAGCACCCTTGAAAATGGAAGGCCAAGTGGTAGCATCACTAAGCAAGAAAGGAATTTCCAGAAAGTCATCCAGACGGCTATCAAATGAATCAACCATACAGCGGAATCTACTCTGTTACAAGAAAAAGCAGGTGCATGAAAGTGCATGAGAGGGCCTTATCAACAGGAAGTTCACAGTCACAGAAGCCTACTACTATGAAAGAGATGATTCTTTGCATATCAAAAGCGAGGATGTGGGAGCGGCCTAGATGACTGGGAGAACAATAATCCAGATTAAGAATATCTTGAAACTAGAAAAACCTGCTGCATTCATCAAAAATAATACTTCTGCTAGTCAGAAGTAGTAACACTGACTGACCTCATGGGAAGACAGTTTCCACCTATAAAATGGAAACCAAAAATAAAAGACTCAGCCAAAAGGTTTGAATGACCACATCATCCTCAAAGACAAAGGGACATTTACAGTATACACAAACACTTTGTTGATGTTTAAGATTGCCAAGAGTAACCTGGTGCCAAGAGAAATTTGAAGGCTGCAAATAAAAAGCAACAGACCTCCAAGGAATTTCTAGTAGAGCAGATGAAAGCTGGCATCAAACACAAAGCGTGAATGAGTAATGAATTCCTTAAAGCTTAGAACTGAATCAAAGTTCAATAAATATATCTGCTTTTGTTAAGAGATGTTCAGCATCTGTTAATAGGAGAGAAGGAAGACTTAACACTCCTCAGGCAAGGTGAACAAACTCTTTCAGTCAAGATGCTGTTTGTTCAGTCTACCAAGACACATTCAGTGCCATTCTTGTGCAGCTGTTTACAGGCAACATGAAGCATGCTAAAATTCCTTAAGAGATATAGTTCTCTAGACATGCATAACTGATTAGACAGATACAGCTCTTCTCAGGATCATTTTCAGGACAAATGCTGTTCTGGCAATAAATGTTCACTCTCATCTACATATTACTTTACTTTGAAACACTGTAACCTCAAGTATTTCAGAATTAAGTAACACACACCACTACTTGGTCTTCTTTCTTTTGAACAGAGTCCCAGAAATCCTGAGTAGCTACTATGCCTAGAACACTGTACATACACAGCTGCGATGACAGACAGCACTGGCAGTGAAAGGACAGCCTTACTAATACAGGAAGGTGGCATAGCTAATGCAACCAAGGAAGCAAAGAGAAGAACTTGAGTACATCTGTTTGTTTCCTTCAATTTGATAACAACCAAAGGCTTGAATGAGTTCTGAAGAATTCTGGCTTGCAGCAATGCCTTAGTGAACCAAGAATAGTACAAACTGCCCTTAATGACACCACAAGCTGACCACTGAAAATCGCATAAGTACTAATGTTACCAAACATCATTTCTCTTCAGCTCCTTACTTGTAAATCAGATTTATCAGTCTCTGGATGCCTGTGTTTCTCAAGAGACTATGGACAACTTCACTCTCAGTGAAGGGCGAAAATCTCATAAACTATTGCCTATGTTTTCCTTCAGGCGAAAACATTATTTGCTTATAGCACACTTAAGCAATTATTTTAACTTTAAACTCCCGGTACAAATTAAGATATTTTTGGTCAATGAATACTAAATGTCTATCAGTGCTAAAACATTAATTACCAGATAGGAGGAGACCATCATCACTTGTGAACAACTACTTTGTCAAAACCTGCATAACTAAATAAAGCCTACCAGGCTGGATAGCTACAAAAAACAAAAAGGCAAACCCCAAACAAATTAACAAAACTGGCCACTGAAAGTAATACTAATAGATCAACTTGTTGAACTCAGCTTTTTGACTCCTGGTCAAATACCTGTGCTAAATTAGACACTTCTTGCCTATAGAGGATACACATAAGCAAACTGTTACACTCCTAAATATAAGACAGCGGATGAAAGAGAAATCCCTGGCTGAGGATCCCTGGCCCTGAACTGGTCAGAGGACCAGGTTTGACATCTTGCTCAAAGGAATACCTGGGTCCAAAGAAACTTCAAATGACTGCTTTAAAGATCACTTGACCAGTGCTCACATTTTTTCCACTGGGACTGAGGGTGAATGTTGGTCACTCTCCCTCTCCATACATACAGACAACTGGGGGGGCTGTCAGAAGTCTGCAGCAAAGACTTCTGGAGACACTACAACTTAAACAGAAATGTATGCAGAAAATTAAGATTGAAGTGGAACATGGACAGAAATATTTCTGGATTTGTACATGGCCTCATTTTACTGTTGATTTATGGTACAACACACAGGCTTACACTGATATCCTCTGAGGTGTACGGTACTATTTAATAACACCAGCCGTAAAGTGACTAATCATGTTTCTAGCATGGATAAGAGCTGAAAAGACTTGGATCAAACCTTAGTGACACCTTTTAAGACCTTGTGATTAAGTGTTTTTGGGTGCAGCACAAGCAAAGGCTCTGTTCAATGCAATTAAGATTGCAACTGTATCCACTCTGTCTGATAGTGTCTAGGAAGTAGCAACTGAAGAAAAATGTTTGTGCATTCTTATCCACATCCAGATTTTCAGCATCATATTCCAAGTTTTAATAGGTCTTTTATTTCCATCTCCACTATGTACTTAAAAGCAATTCAAGCATTTAAACTGCAGCAAACTTCCACTTTAAAAATTAACAGTGATCTCATGTGCTTTATAACGAGTTTTACTGACAGGGTAGCAAATTTGTGTCTAACATTGCCCAGGCATTTAATGAGGGCACATACTGCTTTAGGGTCACTACTGGAGAGTGAAATGAAAACTTTGTGGCATGATTGTCCAACATATGAATATTGCTGAGTTGCTGCACTGAAAAAAACCCCAACCAACAACTCCGAAGTAAGAACAACATTTTAAAGCATCTTCTATCAAATAACAAATGGTTGCTACTTTAAGAATCTGGGAAACTCTGGGAATCAAAACAGAGCTTAATATAGTTTAGGAGAGGCATCAAGGAATATTTAAATTAAGTCTTTTAGAGTGGCTTTTTCACAGGTATGATCACTGGAACAACTAACAAACTGCTACGCATGGTGGACTCCCTGCCCTTGACACAATTGTTATTTGTCAGCAGAAAGCAGATGACATCACCTACAATTGCTTTATGACACTACTGTTGATGAATTTCTTACAGCTCCTTCAGATCACTTTCTTGCCTCTGATTCTAAATTTATGATTTGCTTCATAAAACCATAGAAGCATGTAGGATTAATTATATAGAAAATCACAACTAAAAAGATTGATCAGTCAGAAAATCATAACAAAATAAGCCAATCATAACCAAAGATTAACATCTTAACAGCTCTGAAGGAGATTAATAACCTTTACAAGTTCTAATGACATCATACTTGGATGGCATAAACTTATTTAGTCAATAAAGGGCACCTGATTTGTGTCTCACCATGAAAAAGCCCTCTTCTCCATTTGGAGTGTTTGGCTGGGAAGTAAAATTAGTATGTCTCTCTGGTCTTTACAGCAGATTAATAGCTGCATTATGAAGAATGTGCCACCTAATTAAAAATATCAGGCTTATGAAGAAAAAAACATCTCTCCTTGTTTCATTCGAATCCAGTTAAGAATTTTTCATGAATTTTAACATTATTTGTTTCAGAAGACATTTCCTATACTTCTCCAACTGAGTAAAGAGGACACACCTGGCAAAAATCTTTATTTTTATTTTGGAAAATGTATTAAAATCTGCATCTCAAAACTAGACACTACAAAGCTAACAACAGTAAAATGAACCCCAACAATATTTGAATACTGATGTAAAAATAACAATTCTTCAACTTTTCTATGTTTAATTGAATCAGCTATTTCAATGTATTGTGAGAATACATTTATCAGAATCAGCAGAGACCAAATGTTAATTATGATGGCCAAGCACAAATGAAATCTTACATATAGGCTCTGACACATTAAAACTGCAGAGCACTTTGCAGATCTTACTTTATGAAAATGTACTAAGAGTGCAAATGTATAGGCCCTTAGGAAGCAATTATTCCTAAAAGATTTAGCTGTAATTCAATCTGAAATATTATAAGAGATTTTTTTAAAATGATTTCACAAAGAAGAGGATTATTTTACTTTAACTATGGAAATAGGGGCCCGCATGCTTCTCTGAATGACCTCTGTGCAGTTGTGGGGGCATTGCCTGGTGGGAAGATTTGAAATTGGCCTTTCTGTACAATTAATACAATCCTCTATGACCAATAAGAATATTATAAAAACTAGGCGTACCAGCTTGGCACTGTGGGACTGAGTGGCCCCCATCACTATGAAGAATGTTCTATGCAATAAATACATTAAATGTGGAAAAAAAAATGGAAATTTTAAATCACTTACTACTAATATGTAAGACAGATTAGTTAAGAAGAGCTATTTTACAACAGACATGCAGATATTACATTGCACAAGACAAAACGACACAGTATAGGTCTATACAGCATGTCTTACGTGTCGTGTATTTTATTTGTCACATGATCCTCGGGTGTGACATGGCACCTAAAAGCATAAAATCAAAAGTATGCAAGAGCGGTTACATCATCTTTGTGATTTCTATATCCTGGACCTGACCAATTTACTGCCACTACACCTCTCCCACAGTTACAATCTGTCCCTCGGCTGCTTTGTTTCACTCTATGGGCGGCTACTACCTCAAGGGTGGCAGCAGCCCTGTGAGCTAATATAACTAAAATGAAGCTGAAATCTTGCAGTTTTTCTGCACCATCAGTGGAAGGAAGTAGGTTTCTTGTGGACTGGTTTTATGCTTTTGTCCTTCTGAGCAATTCCCTACTGTAAGATGATTTTAGAAATACCTGTTAAGTTTTGTTGTTAAGTATTTCAAGACCCTATAGAGGAATTGATCTCATTTTTTATCACAAACTTTTATTCAAACTTTTATTTTTTTTATTTTATTCTTAACCTAGCTGATCCTGATTACTGTTTTTTTTATCCAGTTAAGATTGCAAGCATCCTTGTGCTACATCTGATGTTTACGCTTCTGTTACTCTAATGCAGATCAAATTCCTCATTTGCCACCTATCACCAGAATGCATATTTTGCCAATCTAAATCAGACAATATTAATTAAGTTTAAGAAAGTAAGGAAAATTAAAAATTTTAAACCCCCAACTTTCTTAATTGAAACTGTCCTGGACAGATATAGAAGGGACACCTGTAATCCTTCTGCAGGACAGTGTTTACATCTGAATTATAGTACACAACGCAGTTCTCAGTCTGCATATGGATGAGGGTAAAGTAAATGTAGTTCTCTAGCTCATGATGAAAATAAAAACAGTTGTGTTGGTATTTAAACCTGCATCAGAGAGGCAAATGGCCTGTCCAATTTCTCTAAAAGCAGTTTTAGAGAAAGAAGACCAGCGGGCAATGCAGTGGAGAGGAGACAGGGATTCTTGGGTCTGTATATGCACTCTGCATGTAGTGCTTACAGTAGCTACTAAGTGCATACAAGAGGCGGGAGGTGGAAGCTAATAAGAGGGTTTCACAAGGGAGGTGTGTGCCAAGACCCTGTATGGTGTTACCTGTCAGGGGGCTCCAGATGGATATTTCTCTGGCAGGGAGCACTTTCACTGTTGGCAGCAGCAGCCACCCAGCCAGCTGCAGCCAGGCCCAGAGCACCAGTCAAACCCATTTCTAAGGGAGCTGCTGACATGATTTTCATCCCCACCAGCCACTCCATATTTTCTAGGCTGTAGCTACACTAGAAAGGAGTGATAAACTTTTCATTTACATGAGTGCTTAGGTCAGGATGAGTGTTCATGCCCTATATATCAAAGCTAACTACTGTTGCTAATATTTCACTGGGTAATTTTAAATTTTTGAAGGTCAAGAATTTAACCTGACCCATCAGCCTTTTAAAAGTACTCCGATGGACCTGTCCTCACTGTAGGCAGTGGTAACGTGAATTGAGACAAACTCTACAGAGGAATAGTATAAAAAAAGTTCAACTTTATCAAAAATTGAAAAGAATTCCTTTTTTCCTCCCCTGACTCTTCATCTCTAAAAGACTACGACCAATTAACCTCTAACTTTGAAAAGTCAAAAAATGCCTGTAACAGCCAGAAATTAAATTCTTTAAAGATTAGGTGCTGGGAGAGCAATATCAGGCTTAGAAGGAAATCCTAGTAACACTCTGAACTATTAAGTCACTACTTGCTCTGAAAATATAATTATTCTGTAAGCATTATGTCAGGCAATATTAAATGTAAAAAGTGTAGTTTCCATAAGACATTTCTGTTTTCTAACAGAAGGACTCTGTGCATAATATTTTCAATGACACAGAAAAAAAAATCAGTATACAATTAATGAAAAACAATACTACGTTCAATAAGCAGCATTCTCAGCAAACATTAAATTTTAGTGACACCAGATTCAAAACAACGCTGTTATTGTGGTCAGAAACAGCCCTGAATGTTTACAATCTCTGTTTCTAGTAATCTGAGGACAGAATGTTTACATCTCTATTTCTAGTAACCTGAGGATGGAATGTGTTCAGTATTGCACATCTGATTTTGTACTATTCACCGCAGATTCTGATGGCAATTATAAACCCATGGAATATACAGCATTTGTGGGGCACACAGCCTCTCTCCATTTACTCATTATGCTTTTTTCTTTTTTTTTTTTTCAAACTGAGAAATTTCAAACTACACAAGGATTTACCTTTATTCCTAACTTTGCATTGGTAAAGCTATCACATGAATAATGGTGTTTCCAGAATATAAAAGAAAGAAGAATGAAGCAGAGGAAAATCTGTTTATAAATGAGATCGGTTTGGATCTTACTGCCTAAGTCAAATACAGTTTTAAAACAATGACACAGTATCAACAGGGTAACTTCTGTATTTGTAGTCTCTCCACTACCCATAAAAGAGATTTTAAAGAATACAGTGGTTGAATATGTGTGCATGATGCTTGTACATCTTACCTGGCACAGCCTCTTATTCTGGGTAGTGGTAAAGATTGCTGGTTACATAGCTATCCATTCCACTGACATTACAATTTCCCCTACTCAAAGCAGCAATAACTAGTCACTTTCCACCGTCCTTTCTCTGACCCTCTCCCGCCTCTCTGCTCATTTTTATTCTTATTGACAAGACTTATTATTCCTCCTCCCAATTCCAACCAGCTACCCTTTTGCAAATAGCAGTATCAACTATGTGGTCACCAGTAGTATCAGTCAACAATGTTATTAATATAGCACACACTGCTGGGAGCAGATCAAATAGCCATGCTTTAAAATATTAGTTTTAAATGTACCGTGAGGCAGGTAGTTGCAGTTTTCTTCACATTATAAAATGCAACATTGCAAAGACAGACCCACAAGAATTTAGTATTAATTACTGGCCCAATAACTTGGAGGATATGTTATTTTTTCCTTATTGTTTTCATACACAAAATAAAATAAAACCATAGCAGAAGGGTGCTGTATCTGTGTTTAAAGAAGAGGTTGTTGGCAAACACCATAGCTCACTTCTGCCGAAATGTACACAACTGATATATGCAGCCCAGAAAGCTGGCACCAGGGGCTTACAACCTTAATTTGCCTGCAAGAAGAAATGGAGATTTACCTTCAGAGCACGTTCTTGATTGTTTTCAGCAGTCATATGTCTCGTGTTGTTTGCTGAAGTCTGGTTCTGCTCTTTCAGATGATGAAGCTCCTGCTCCAGCCGTTTGCACTGCAACGAGGAAAGAATCCCATTAATAGAGGAGTACGGGCATATTTTTTTCAACAACCCAAATAAATTAACGTAAATAACCCTATCACCATTTCTGCAGTAGTGAAAGCATCAGACAAAAGCAAGTTACAATTCCGGACCAGTACTACAGATAAGTTTTTTAAATGTGCATCATTATTCAGTTTCTTCCTGGTCTAACTGTATGCCAACCCCCCCCCCCCCCCCAAGTTTAGTATCAAATAAAGGTATTTTGCAGAATATTTTAAAAAGTCTTAAAATGTCAGGTTGCATTTCTGCTCCTAGTTATGCCAATGTAAGGCTAGATTTTAGCTTTTATATATTAAGTAGTTGGATGTGAAGGAAGCAATACATGTGATTAGAAAAGCAAAGAACCTCTTCCAAAATCCAAGACCCAGACTTTCATTAGAAAAATATATGTGTAATTTTTATACTTATATTTTTCACGCTAACAGATTACTCTAATTTCCAGGCACACACCACATCTTGAAAGAAAAGAAGTTTTAAGATTGTTTTGTTTAAATATTTAATTTAATGACAACAAATAAAAAATTTAACATTTGCTGCTGTATGCATATATGTGTATACTCACTGCTGTTCACTGAACATCTGTTTTAAAGATTAAAGATCTGCAAATTGTGAGCTAAAGTATATTTCACCTTTTTTTATGGTAAGTGTATGAGGTCTTGCCCAGTTACCTTGTTTTGAAAGAGTAATCAGTTGTCAGCAGACAGATCATTATCATATTAAAACCCCACTATTTACAAAAAAAAAAATAAAAGAGAGAGAGAAAAACTGGGAAAAAAACCCCAAACCAGACCAAACCAAGCTAAGTACCAGGAAGGTGCAAAGGAACAACTGTTAGAACTAGGGAGAACCAGAATATTAGCAGGAACACTCTTTACAATGGTATAATTCAAGCAAGTAGTTTGGATATCACCACCAAAATCGAAAGCTGATAGACTGTTAGAATAAAAGAAAATAAATTCATAAATAGGATTTTAATAAATATTTTCTGAAAACATTAGCAAAAAAAGAATGAGAATCATTATATAATGCCCATGTAAGCATTGCTGTCTCAAAAGCATTGGTGTGAAATCATCACTCTCTTGTGCTATTTTGGTGACTGGACAACACAGAACTGAGATTGTGTATACATGTGTATACAACCTATTACTGAGCAATTCAGTACGTGGGATAACAAAGCATGGGTCATGCCAAGCAAAACAAAAAACCAAACAAAAAACCCCTGAAAATAGAAAACTGTGAAAGAGAGCTGTGGGACAGCAAAAATTGTAACTGAGGTCTAAGTAAAGTACGGAGCACTACAGGACCTCAAGACAGAAACTCTAAAGACATACCAATACATACACTTCTTAAACACAGAATAAATCCTTAGCCATGTACTGCATATCAGGTATACAGCATGGTATAGAAACCAGAATGATATAATAATTTGAATAAGTTTTAAATATGGGTAGGTGATCAACAGCACTATTAAAAAAACTCAATTCACATATCTATTGTTGTATTTCACTTCCGTTAGAAGTCTGGGCTCATTTCTAATAGGATTATTTCTATTAAAGGCAGCAAATTTCTCTGGCCTAGTGCATTCTCTCAGAGTCTGTTATAAAGTTTCTTGATGCAGGGTTTCATTTTTATTGCAAAAAAAAGAGAAAGACACACTTCCCATTAAAATAGTGAAACACAGAAAAAAGGTTGAGACATTTGATTGCTAATATTTTTACAGACTTGAGACATGAAATGTCTATGTATAGCTCACACACACACAAAAAATCACATAACAAAGAATGACAGCAGTAATTCTTTTTCCATGTCCAGTATAAAAATTATGTCTGCAGACATGAAGGTTCCAATAAAACTGTTGAAGAAATAAGCCCAAATTATACATTTTTTTCTCTAACAGCTTTTGTTTTTTCTGTAGCATACATGATCTAAACACTGTTAAAAAAAATTAAACTGTTACTTCAGGTGTTATTTCGATACTTTACAGATTACATCATGTAAGATCAGCAGGCCTCCCACTTTCCTGCTTTGCCAACACTCCTCAAAACACTGCTCTGGAATTCCCAACTTGATAACAATGCAGGTTTCTTACAGTAAATATTACTAAATAGGCAAAAACTTCAATCTACCTTTAAAATATTAATTTATATTCATGTTATTCTCTTGATTCCAAAAAGGAAGTGAAAATACGCTAAAACCAAAACCTAGCTACAGGACTAGCAGTGAGACTCTAGTATCATGCAGCATATATAGAGCATGTATGATAAAGATGAAGCACAAGTAACATAAAAGGGATGGACCTTCCTATCAAGTCAACCTTGACATGATTACTTTTATACCATTTTGTAAGTAATCAAAAAAAACCCCAACCCAACCCAACTCAACCCAACCCAAACCAACAACTACGCTTATTCAGTCAGCATACATCGTGAATCCATTTTGAGGGTACTTTCTGGGTTCAGCAGTGCTGAGTTCACTGAGAGCAGTTCACTGGTGCAGTGCTGTGGTTTTGACTTTCGGCTTGGGAACAGCGCTGATAACACTGATGTTTTTAGCTGCTGCTTAGAATGTTTCGTCTGACCAAGGACTTTCTGAGCCTCATGCTCTGCCAGGGAGGAGGGGAAGCTGGGAGGAAGCCGACACAGGACACCTGACCCAAACTGACCAAAGAGGTATTCCATACCACAGCACGTCATGCCCACTATATAACTGGAGGCAGTCACCTGGAAGGGTTAGAGCACTGCTTGGTCGGGCTGGGTATCGGTCAGTGGGTGGTGAGCAGTTGTATTCTCTTCCCTTGTTGCTTCCCTTGTCATTATTATTATTGATGGTAGCAGCAGTGTTTTGTGTTATACCTTAGTTACTGGTCTGTGCTTATCTCAACCCGTGGGAGTTACATTCTTTTGATTCTCCTCCCCATCCCTCTGGAAGCCGGTTGAAGAAGAGGAGGAGGGAGGTTAACAAACTGTGTGGCTGATTTATGGCTGGTCTTAAACCACAATAGGGTATTATTGAAAAAAATGGCGACCTAATTCGAGCTTTGAACATAAGTGCCTTAACATGCTGGAAATAATGTATTAACATAAGATGTTTTGAATTATCAACATGAATGTATCTATCCTAGCTGTCTAGGAAATTTTATACTGTACAACACGTTGATACCTGAATTACTTTTAAAACATTAAAATAGCATTCTAAAAGCATGTACTCTTTTTCACAAGAAAAAGAGCATAGGAAATTTCTGTGTAATGCTGTAAAGAAAAGTTTTAAAAATAGAATTTAAAACAATGCATCCCTTCTATGCAGTTGAGCCAACATTTTTTGAATTCTGTGTCACTGGTTGTTAGAAAGGTCCAGTAAAAACAGATGTTCTTTAAAAGAACATGTGTTTTTATTGGTTTACTCTAGGAGTCTAAAATGCCAACAGCTTCAAGGAAGAAACTGGATTTCCTTCTAAAAACATATATAAAATTACTTTTTGGAGCACAGTGAAGAGAAGGCATTGCCCAATTCAGTACTGGCAGAAAGGAAATGTTGGCTGTATCCTTTTAAAAAAGCTAAAAGCTAAAGGAAGTGTTTAATTTTAAATATTCCAAATGAGAATGTCTAAATCCTGTTATTCCTAACTTGTGAAAACTCATACTTGGGAAACCTTCAAACAGAGTCCTCTTAAATTCAGAGACAAAATATTTTGTGCAACACAGGTTGTCTACACATCTGATCTGAGGTGGAACTGTCCACTTAAATGGAAGTTCCCATGAATTTAACATGTTCTGAAAGATGTTAGTTAACAGAGGCTGTTAATTGAGAAAATGGCTTCTCTACCTCAGATATTTTGTATACATCAAGGAGTATAAGAGCAACATAGATGGATGTCAGAGAATATGCCTTGATCAGAATGCTAAAGACTTTGCTGTGTAAAAGATATTAAAGCCTCACAAATAGTAACATGTCATTTTATGATGACACAAACAATCCACCAAGAATTAGCTTCATCACATGGTCAACTTTGTGCATTCACAGTTCTGCAGCCAGAAGAGGCAATACAGAAGATACAAAAAAACCCCAAACCCAACCGGAAAAAGGTTTCCTCTCTTTTTTCAAACCCTCAGATGACAAGGTAAACCTCTTTAAGCCTATGCCAACTGTTCCTTGAGCAACCGTCAGTGTCCAACTGTAGAGTTTTCACCTCAACGTTATCCATTCCCAGCAACGGGCACTCAAATCCTCTCTTTAACCTTATTTCCACATGGCTATGCTTTTCTAAATGCACTCAGTCTTTTGAAACAAATACCCTTGTATGCAGCACAGGACATATCACTAGCAGCTAAGACACAACATGAAAAGCAAAGCAGGGCACATACCAAAAAGCTAAAAGAATCAGACAGGAAAGAGGATGGACAGCAAGTACACCTGTTCTTCTCTCCCATCTTGTAATTTAGACCATTATCCTACAAACAAGCAACAGCTAACATGACTCAGCAGAATGAGGATGTTTGTGAGAGCCACAGGTTCAACCTTCAGTGGCTGCTGATCCCTTTCAGTAACTATCCAGGTGAGATTGTTGAGGCAAATCTCAAAAAATTGCAAAAACCTGCTAAAGGAGACTGGCAGAGAGGTCAAGAAATGAATCAGGAGAACAACATGAGCAGAGTTCTTGAGACTCACCCAGAAAGAGACTGTTAAAAGATGGTCCTAGTTCCAGGTACTCAAAAAGAGTAAAGATGATTTACAATAAATTGCGTTTTTCAGAACATAGAAAAATCAATGCAGATACCCACTTAATAGTGTTTGGCCTTTACTAGAAAATGAGGTTGCATTAACATATCAAACATAACTTTAGGACTTGTATAAACAAATCATCTTTAACATGCTGCCAGCTTTTCAGCATTATCTTCTTCATCTTGTACCTATAACATGCAAACATGGCATTACAGCGCCTGCCATGCCTACACAGATTGTTAGTTATTTTTTGACCGTTACTTAACATGATTCTTCAGTGAGGTGTTCTGAAGGTAAAAGGTACAGACATTACACAAGAGTACAAGCCATTGGAGAAATAACATTAGTAGAGATAAAGAATACAGCAAAGCATTAACATTAAGGAAAGCAACACCCATTTGGTCCCCGTGTGTGTTGTTTATATGAAGACAACACCCATTCCCAGAGCCCTCATGCATAACCATATGTAACTCTGCGCTACTTACGTCAACCTGAGCGTTCACGTACTTTCAAAGAGACATAAATATCTTGCTACACTGGGGTCCCTTGCTCTCATCTCACTGAAAAGATAGTAATGTCAGGTGCATTCTGCATTTCAGGGCATATCTGACTCAAAGAAAGGGTACTGTGACACTCCTTGCCTAAGGAAGCAACAGCTAAACCTGAATACAACAAAAAAAGTAACCCTTACCACAAATGCAGTCTTGGTGGCTATTTAATCCTGTCACATCTATATCTGCTTTTAAATTTACTATAGAGAGTACTGTGTTTTTTATCATCTTTCATTAAGGGGAATACAAACTAATCCCCCCTGAACTTATAGCAATATGCTGGGGACAGGGGGGAGAGAAGGTGGGGGAGGGGACAATTCATCATGCAACTTATATGCTAGGGAAAAAAAAGGAATTGACTTGTCTCTGTTAATAGAGGTACGAGGGTCAAAGTCTAGTAAAATAAATGTGCCAGGACAAGATGAGGCAAAATTCTGCACAAAATTCTTTCCTGAATTCTGAATTACATTTGATCGTCTCATCCAAACAGCACACACGTTATGAAAATGTTCATCTGAAGTCATTGTCAAAATCTGCAATGCTTATAAGCTTAAGAACCAGCACTGGCATAAATGCACAAGATGATATTGCTGAAAAAAGGGACAGTATGTAGAAGTACCACAACATGCTTGCCCTGTTCTCATACACTTCTGGGACCCTAGACTGTTGGCTGAGTGGGGTCAGGGTGGTGAGGTAGGTGGATCTTTGGTCTAATGTGATCTCACCCAGTCAGTCTTATAAAGTCTCTGTAGTTTAATAACAGATCTTGTTCATAGCCAAAGCCTCCCACAGATACCTTCATTCTGTCATTAAATTTAAGGCAACGTATTTTTCCTCAAGTCAGACAAAAGTATAAAGTGAGTGCTTAGTCATTTACCATGGGTCAAATGGTGACTAATTATTCTTTATCAGAAACTTTGCTTCAAACAGTGAGTACTCTATTACATTCTGTGGACTTCTATGCATGAAGACCTTGCTGGTCTTGTGCTGAATTGGTACACTTGTAAACATTTAGCTCTAATCCATTGACCAAGTTTGAGACTAAAAGCTGAGAGAAACTGAGACCTAGCCACATATAGGCTCCACTAGGAGTCTAGAAATCAAGGGGGTTTATTCTGAACCTTGTGACTCAGCAGGAGGGTCCCCCTTCCCCTATGTGTCTTCAATCTTTGTATCAATCATCTTTACCTTGATTTTACCTTGACTTGCCTTTGTATGCTTCATCCATGTCATAAGTAATAGAGTGAAGCTTGCCACCAAATTCTGTTAAGTCACACTTTTATAAATTAATATTGAAACTGCTTTTTTTTATATATATATACACCTTTATATATCATGCTTTTATATATATATATATACACCTTTCATAGTCATTCTTTGAGTAACCTCAAATCATTCATTTTTGCAAAACTGGTATCTCAACTACTGAAGTAGTGAAAAAGTAAAGATCACCTAGTTCCTACTGAATAACTTGGGAAAATGGCTTATGTTGTCCAAATTATGGAAGAGTAGGAGTTGATATGAATGACAGATGCACTGTTTTCCAACATGTATTTTTGCCTTTACATATTTTAAACGAAATGCTCATCAGTGAAGTAAATGACACACCATACCTTAATAGGAAATGCACAATACCACTAAAAGATGACCTTACTGGATACCATGATCCTACTACCGCACAGTATAATACTTTCAGGAGTTATAAATTGCAGAGATATTCTGAAATTAATTAACATATATTCAGCCGCAATGAACAATGGAAATACAAATTATTATTCTAGACACCAAACATGAAAAGGGCGAAGAAACATGGCTACTTTTTCACCTGTTATGTTTCTACAGGTGATGACCTAAAAATATAAATATAATAAACAATCATGTGAAGCAAACAAAAACAATTTGGCTGATTCTTTTCTTAGTTTGCTATTTTGCTCACTTTTTTCTTACTTCATTTATAATGATCTGAACCTCAGAGTAGCTCCCAGCTGAACTGGAATGCATGTGTTCTCAGTTCAACAGCCCGTCTCTCCTCCTCCCCTCAATATACGTATTTTTTTTATTTATTTATTTTTTAAAACAATCTGCCCCTTGTCCCAAATTCATCACGATTTCTGGAGAGGCAAACATCTTGCGCCACTTGGATGCCGCACAACTCCTTCCTTTGCAGACAAAAATAATACCAAAGTCATCCAGTCAAAACACGAATCAACCTTTGGTGTCACTGTGAATTATGTACTTTGAACTGCAGATGTTTGGAAGCACTTATATAAATACATTTTATCCTTTTTCTTCTAAAATAATGATTTTAAAAGAAATAATGAAATAAATGAGTTTCTACATAATAATAACTAGAAAGATTTTTCCATTAAATTACAATTTTGAATTAAGGTTTTCTAACCTCTGAAAGAAAATACTTTTCTTTAAAGTTTTGGCAAATCATCAACAGATGTGTTTAAATGATTATTTATACAATGCCCAGCAGCTTAGAACTACTGGGATTTTAAGAAAGAGAAGTGCTTTTCTAGAGCTCAGGCCTCAGAAACCTATGCATCTTTAAAATGTTACATTCTATTAGTAAGAGAAGCACTTAAATGCAAACAACTTTTTTCTCACAGCAGCACTGCAATGGCACCTTACTCCACCTGAAGCCACAAAAACAAATGCTTCAAAATAAAAATGAAACATTTTTGTCTTCCTTGTCACTATAAGCCAGTTACAACTTGCAGTATTAAGGCAGATAATATGATGTATATATGACTTGGTTTCCTCCTACCATTCCTTTCCCTTTCTATTTCTGAACACTTCAAAATGCAGCAAAACACGCTTTCATTTATTTTCATTTGAACAGTTAAAGGAATGCAAGGGCACAGAAAGACATTCAGAAAATTCAGATTTGAAGTTTAATGATTTCCACTCTTCATGTTAACCATCCTTACATATGCAGGTATTCAACAGCACTGAGTAGCCCTCTGACATTCTCTCACCCAACTTCATTCTCTCTATATTCTTACACTCCCTCAGTGATGACATTTCGAAGATCAAGATGGGCTTGATCTACTTCTCAAAGAACTCAGGCACACACAGACTTTCCTAATCAATGACACTCATTATAAAAAATGTGCAAGGACAAAAAGAGAGAGGAAAACATGATGTTCTTGAGCTATATGAGATTCACTGGTCATTCGGCAGGGTTCCTGTACTGGCTGTGCCACTAGGCTACCACGGCTCTGCTAACAGGGGGCTGCTGACAGACTCATGATCTGCAGGGGGAACTTAACAGCAGGAGCTGCTGAAGCCACAAAACTGGGTTGCCTTCAGTTTCCTGCATCCATTGCATATAAGTTACAAATCTTACCTCACCTCTGATCCATTCTTTACAGTCATTTCTAATCAGAATACAAACCCAGTAACATGGAGTCAAACATTTATTCATGAGGCTGTACTAGGTCTGAAATTAAGCAAAAATGCATTCAACTAACCTAAGAGTGTTGGTGTTTTTTTCCTAATTGCCTGTCAAATATAACTGACTTCTGCTTTACATGCAAGTCACATTATTAACTCAATTTTTTAATTTCATGCCTATAAGTCTAATAAATAATGTATAAACGAAGCATGTAAGCTGATGAGTAGCATGCAGACTTGTTGAAACACTAGAAATTGTAACACTACAATGAACTTCATATAGCTTGCAAGTCAGTGTGCTATATTCAAAAGCAATGGAAATTACTCTCAATGCAGCAAATGAAGAATACTAATTAAAATTTTATCATAAGAGGAAATGATCATTCAAGAGTCAAGACTCTCCTTTAAAAGCAAAGCAGAAAGAAAAAGAAGTATCTATTAGCTAAATTCTAAAGGCCTGTAAGTACAGTAATACTTTAAAATAGGATCAGTTTTACTTTTAGTGCATGGCAACAATACCACCATACAGATTCAAGAGATGATTTCAGGGTAGAAACTTCTGCATAGGAAAAAATAATTCAGAGTAACTAACCTCAATAACTTTAAAAACATTCAAGGAATAAAATTACACAACAGTAAAGTTGTCTTAGAATAAATTTGCCATTTAAGCAGGGCATGTTTTAGTACAGTACTTACAAGGGCACCAGGACTGAAATACCCTGCTGACTGCCTGAAATAATTTCCATCCTGTTTGAGTAGAAAGTACTGCAAAAAAAAAAAAATCCTCAAGAAGCCAGTGAGAGCAGCTGAATATTAAAATATTATTCTGATCTTGTTTTATTTATGGTCTTAGTATCCATTTTCCAAATCAATGCAAACAGAATGTTTGAGATTGGAAGGGATCTCTGGAGGTTGTCTTTCCCAGTCCTCCTGCTCAAGGAGGGCTACAAAAATCCAGGTGCCCTGAACCATGTTTAGATGATTTTTGAATATCTCTAATGAGGAAGACTGTGAAAGGACTATGAAAGACTATGTATTCCTAATAAAAGGAACAAACACAAATTTCAGAAAGTCACAAACCTTATTTTTCAATAGCAATTTTACTTTTTTATTTCTCCTCCTTCATTCCTGAAAGGAGTAAACACAAGTCTTCCCTCCAGTTTCTTTAGTCTCTCTCCTTCAAATACAGCATCTTTCCTCCTTTCTTTTGCATGTCAGAATGTATACATACTATCTATCTCAATCCTCATCTTAACCTTTGAGATCTATTCCACTGCACTGTCTCATTTTTGTCTATATTTTTGATTCATCATATTCCCATAAATATTCTCTTTATTATGTGATTCTTCTCAATAACTCTTTTTACTTGGGTTCAGGGATGTTGTAACTCTTGATAAACATTGGCTAATCACTTTTTCCAACACTTAAATGAAGCTAGTAAATAGGAATGTCTTGTTTTATGGAATGGGAAATTAGCACAGAAAGTTTAAGAAGTTTAATCAAGTGATGAAATCATGTCAGAACTACGCTCCAAACCTTTGCTTTACTGACTTGACCAAATGATACAGAGCTATTGCTTCTCATGGTCATATTTTGCTGGCTCCTCAGAAAAGCAGTCAGTGAGTTCCTTTAGAACTAGATGGCCTGTGGCCAAGAAGCAGCTTGTCAAACATCTGACATAACACACCATGACAGCTGACAACTGCTTTTGTTTAAAGCCTTTCCCCAACCCCCTGTTAATAATCTACAGTGTTGGTACTCAAAAAACATATATAGTAGAATGGAGGTAGTGAAGTTGTGAAAGGTGTATGAAAAGGAGAAAATTCAGAGAAACATTCACAGCATGATCTTCCAACTAGATCTAGAAATTAGGAATCTGAGTCTCAGACATGGAAGGCACTCAGCTGCTGACAAAGGTATGATTTTAGGAAGTGTAACCTTGTTTAATTGAACATGACCAATATCAGTTGACAAGAAAATAAAATCTGGTAAACAGTCTGTCATTCTAATGAGCTGCTATTCAAATAATCTTCAATGGATTTTCTTAAAATCCATATACAAACAAGAGTATTACCTAAATGTTAAGTTGGCATTTACTGCACAAAAGGACAGGAATACTTCTGGTCCATTTTAAAATACCATCACATTATTCAAGAAACAATATCATGGATCACTGTATACAAGTAACAGTTTTAAACCTCTTTTTCAGATACTGTAATCATGGGATTGTAAGTGTTCCTAGTAATACTCACTATCTGTTTGACCCGATAAATACTGTACTCTCAATTGAGCCATCATTTGCTTAAGAGGCAGTCCTTCAATTTTTTGTTGTGGAATGTGTTCTCCCAGACTTCTTTCATGTGTGATAAAAGCCACTTTAAACTAGAGATCAAAACAAAATAAAACAAAAAAATCAAACATTCTCTCCCCAAAATAGCTAACAAGGTAGCTGAGAGCTCTGCAGGTATGTCAGGATGAGAAACACTCTTTGAAAAAGTGACCTGAACCAGTAGTATTTGTTCTTGCTGTATGGAAGCAACATACTTTTCCAGTAAACTTCAATACTAAAATCACAACTATTTGAAAGCAGTATTAACATCAGTGTTTCAACAGTCTGCGAGTAA
Source organism: Myiopsitta monachus (assembly GCA_017639245.1). Classification (NCBI taxonomy): domain Eukaryota; kingdom Metazoa; phylum Chordata; class Aves; order Psittaciformes; family Psittacidae; genus Myiopsitta; species Myiopsitta monachus. The sequence goes on along the minus strand of CM029924.1, from coordinate 31,863,847 downwards.
GTGTAAAAATGGACTAAGTAATTATAAAACTTCAAATGTTACTGTAGAATCAATTTTGTTCTCACTGATACAGAGATATAGGTAACAGATTTTATATTCTGAATTATAAATTTATATTTTAGACTCCTTTTTGAATTTGCTCTTAAGCACTGAAAAGTGCTTAAGAAACTTTTTTAAAATTCAAGATATTAATCATCTTTGCACATGCTTAAACTGAATCATACATAGAAGACAAAGACACCCCATAAAGAAATGTTTAGAAAGTAAACAAAAGCTCTGCAAGAAACTAAAGCAAATGCACACGTTTAGAAATTATGTGCTGCTCGGCTTCAGTAATACTGACAAATGATTTAATTGTAAGTGATTGTAAAATGATTAATAATGACTGTATGATTTCAGTACATGAATAAGACTTTTCAAATATTAAGTAATGGTTGAATCTGAAGATTTTACCCCTGTAACAAAATTTAGTTTTAGCTTCACTGAAGTGTTTTACAAGGATCAATGTGACTAGCTACCAAAATATATGCACACTTTTCAAGAGGATTGACCATACAGCTTTGATTCAACAGCCACATAAAAGCTTTCCAATATGCTACCAAAAAGCAGAAATGTTTAAACCTAAAATCAGCTGCCTTTGACATGTGCAATTAGCAACATTGCCTTCATCCAACTCAAAGCTTCCCGGCAATTTCAGCCCTCATTTGTAATGGGTAGGACACCCTAAGCAGAAAAAATTTAAGAAAAAACACAAAGATAGGAGAATGTTATGACAACTTCTAAAAACAGAGTGATGGGCCTTCCTGCCAAAATAAACAAAATGGGTAAAATGCATGACTACTGCTGAGAAGTGTTTGGATACTATAGTAGACAACACACACAACATAAAGAGAACATGTAATGAGACACACAGCTGCTGGCTAGCCCTACAGTAGAAAGCATGCTGATATGACTATTCAGCACAAGGGATTAACAAGGATTTTGCTGTTTCTTCTGGGAGGCTGGCACTGGATGCTTTCATTTTCACAGTAAGATTTTCAAGACTAGTTTTGTAGACTGAGATTTCTTTAAAGACCTAACATTTTGATTGTGAACAGGAGCCCAAGTAATGAGACTGAAAAAATGCTTGCAAATTGAGAAAGGATACTCTGCCTCAAAGTTACAGAAGATGAAGGTAAACTCATAGAGAGAGCTGGTGTTTACTTCTGTCCTGAACACAATCCAGCAGAGCTCTTTCAGTCAAAACCAAGCGAAACCTATTATTTCTTAACATTGCTGAGATCTGTAAAACAATTTCTCTGAGGTATGAAATTCCTCATCATGATTACAACATGATTACTAACATTACCTGAAAGGAAATCTTACCTACTGATGACAAGTCATCTCATGGGACAACTAAGAGCAAAGTGTTCATAGTCATTCTTCTGATACAGAGAGCTTTACTCTGTTTCTTGGGGTCTTATCTAAACATTGGTAATTCTTCTGCAGATAGCAGGGAAACGTTACAGCTAATTAAGAAATAAAAAACTTAGCGTAACTGAAAGATGACCAGTAACTGCAGCAGAACTATGACTAATACACTTAGATTTACATGTTTATAGCTACTAACTTATTAACTAGAGGTAATGTTAAAAAACCCCTTACTCTCAAAAGATAGTTATCACTTCTGTGTTATCAACAATAAAAAGTACACATCAAAAGCATCAGTACATTACACCAATGAAATATCCTATAGTTAGTCACTTGTTCTGCATTTCTGATAACTCCAGAACTGCAACAAGTTGTCATACTTTATGATTTAAAACTGTTCTTCATCCACAGTTAATTTTTTTTGTTACAGCTGAAGGTATGATACCTTTGACACCATCACAGCTACTTAAGGGTCTTTAAATATTTCCACATATTTGAATTGTGTCATTTTATAAAGTATATTTGATACAATAGTAAACTGTAAATCACGATATGATATTTTGTGCTGATTTTGTGTATACCGAAAGCGTACTCAACAACAGATTAAAAACACTACTGAAAACACTGACAACAAAACATGAACACCAGAAAGCATTAACAAGTTTCCTGACAAGAGCATCTTACTATCATATGCAGGCCACACTCAATAGGAAAGCCTGCCCTTCATTTGGAATAGAGGGTAATTGAAGCTAAATTTTCCTTGTTCTCAAGCAACTCAGCTTGAAAAATAATTAGCAGTGAATAAACAGAACATGGAAGAGAGGGTAAATCCTAGATACCCACCATCTAAAGCACCGAACAGTAAAGCCATACAACAAACAAATGCAGGCATACTCCATGAGTGAGACATAGATAAGTTAATGCTACTGTGAAATCTTTCATAAAGAGAATATCGAGAGATCTTCCTACTCCACTTTTTTGCCAAAGCAGCACTTTAGAATGGAGTATGTAAAGTAGCTTCATCAAGCCTGATGACTTGATATTGATTAATGGCTTCATAGGTGAAAAAAAAAAAAAGGTCACAATGTCCAGACCAAAGCAAAAGAGAAAATTGCTGCCATTGTAACTGTTACCTGTTCATTTGAAAACAATTCAAAGCTAGAAAGAAATTGAAGTAATAAAAATATTTATTAAGTCCTACACTTCAGTTACAATCGTCTGCTGCTCTGCTGAATATAAGTAATCAGCTTATCATCATTACAACACTTTTCCCTTATATCCTGTTACTGCCAGACCTAAGTTTCTTTACTTGTCACCTCTCTTTACCCCTTAACACACATGTTAAACCATAAGGATGACTGTGAAGGGTACTGCAATGCTAGAAGAGAGGCCAATATTTCACTTTAGGGACTCTGGGGGATGGCGGAAAGGGGCATGGGGAGAAATCGACAAAAAGCAGTTCTATTAATTCATTTTAGCTCCATGTCCCATAATATTCTCAGTCAACTACTAATGTCATGGTAGTGGCAGTATCAGCAATATAGTTTGGCTACTATTCTTTTAAGATATCTCCACTGCCCAATTAAATCTAAACTTTACATTCCGTGCATCATTTTTTGCTATCTATGCTACTAGACTGAAACCCTTTTTTCCTTGAAGGAACCAAGTTCATCTGTGTCTTGTGGACAGGTCCAAAATCTTCACCTGAAAAGTCTGAATATAAAGTAGTTTTAATAATTTTCAAAGTAAAAAAGGCTGAATACAAACATACTGGAATGCCTTCTCCAAGCACACTGATAGCTTGCACTTCCCCTCAGCTGTTCCTTTTTTTTTTCCTAATGAATCTGATTCTACTTCTTGAAGTCATCTCATTTTTATCCTTAATTTCATCAAATACACTTGCAGAGCTATAACATAACTAATTTTTAAATTATTACAGGATTAAATGGATTTTTTTTTATTACTATACTTACACATAATGAAGCTTTGAACTTTTATCTAAAATTCTCAATGACTCAGAAATTTTCACTGAAGAAACAATTTGCACACTACTTTGCACAGGGGGTTTGGGGAGCTGTTTGTAATTTATCTCACCTGTCTCTACTTCTTATGCTTTGTTGCACTTTGGAGTGCTATCTGAGAGCATGAATTTGATTCCTTTTTGATGAAAGCAAACTCAGAGATGCACCCCAGGAATGCACCTACTGCATATTGACACAAATGAGTATTCAGCTCATGGGACTTGACTACCATATCCCAATGTAAGAAACAAACAAAACCCGACAAAATGCAACATTCACCCACACCCTGAAACATTTTAGTTTGGGTGTCAGATGCTGAGAACTATTTCATACTTCAGATCAATTCCTATTTGTTCACACTTCTTGCTAATACAGACATAATCAACCACAAAACTGCAACTCTGAACATTCAAGAAGTAGTAAGTAGGTAAAAGCAAGGAGGGGAGTGAACACTCAAGTTAGACATATTAACCTTGTCAGACACCACATTAAATATGAAACACAAAAATCTTGTCACCTATCTAAGGAATTTTTGTGCAAACTCATCCAGCTATGCAAAATAGCACAGAATGCTTGCAAAAAGATTTCTTAGAAAGTCTTTGTTTTTTTTTTGTCAAATTAAAGAAAATCAGAAACATTTTATCCAACAGGTAAACAGACTGAAATCCAATTTAACACTCAGTACTTAACTTGAAACTGTGAAGTGTTAAACACCACAGAGAACTTACTTCACATACCTCTACAATAGTTTTATTATCTATAGAACTTATTTCATGCACAGTGATCCAGGCTCCTTTTCAGAGGGAATACTATTTGAATTCTGCTTCTGTCACACTGGAAATTTCCTCTATGGTTGTTGCTACTGAAACAGGCAATCAATAAGCATACAAAGCATTTTTCCTCTCTTTCATCATAGGGTTTTGACATTAAATATTTAAATTAATTCTAGAAATTGGTTTGGAAGTCTAAGCTGTGTGAACCTAGAGCTTAGCACCATGATAGATGAGTCAAATAGCAATTAATCAAACAACCTTGCATGCAAATTTACTATCATTTTCAAAGAGGTGAGGAGTTTCTAGGTACTGAAGAGAGGATGCACGTTTGACTGGAAATTCATTAAAGTTTACAGTTAAAGGCACAAAGTTTGATTATGCCCTCAAATACTATGCAGACATGTATTTCCTGAATTCTGCACAACACACTGTTTGCAGAGGAACAACAGGTGATTTAACAAGGCAAACAATGATGTGTCTCAGGGCATCATTCAGCCGAAACATTATAACAGTAAAACGAAGAAATGTAGTAGCAATTAAAAATTTGCTTCAGAAGTTCAAAAAGACCAACCGTAATCCCTCTCTTCAAGGAAACATTGCATTAACATTTACATATTTACTCATACTTAGCATTCATGGACTAAGTACAAAAGTTCAGTATAAGAGCTCCTTGGGGTTATTCCCTTCAGATCCTCCTCTCCCTCCCACTAATGACCTACCAGCTGACCTGCACTCCCAGCTGTGAGAAGCATTAACACAAAAACTACAAGACCTCATGCATCCAAAACCTGAAGTCAAATTGAGGAATAGTTGCAAAGTTCTTAGTTTCGCTAGTGAAATTGACTCCAATGAAATCAAAGGGAGTTTCATGCCCTACTAACCAAATACCCACCACCAAATAAATCATCACCTCTGCTACATAAATGCAAAAGATAATCTGACACTACAGATACATATGTAAAATGTCCCAAATCTTCTATCAGCCTGTTTGAACATCTCACCTGTCCTCAGCTTTCTTAATGTCTTGAGAACTGAGTTACATACAGTGATCAAAGAAAACACGGTACCATACGGTTAAACAGATGTTATTCTTTTAGGGAACTTCCTACATAAACCAGAAAACCCAACACAAGACATCAAGAGGACTTTGGCCAGTTTCCTCTCTATTTTAGTCTCCAGTGGACTAAAATTTCTACCTCAGAAGAAAAAATTACTTCACACATCTGAAAGTAGCCAAATATTTAACTACTCCCCTAGAAAATATTCATGCTCCAATATATCCAAGGTTGAGAGTCAGAGCATACCTGATCATCCCAGACACTAAAGAATAATAATTTTTCAAGCTGGGTTTGCTTTTAAAAGAAGTTAAGGAGGCAAGCAGGAAAGAACCTGCCCTTCTGTGAAATGCAAAAGATTCTCGATGCTCTTCAGCATCATTCCCAATAGTTTTATTCCATGCCTCCAAACTACAGCCAATCACTGGGTCTGGAGCTTTGAAAATTCTGTAAACAGTGAGATTCACTTGGATTATCTGAGAAACAGTGAAGAAAACATGGATTTAACTATGTTCAGTACAGCATAGACTTCCTAAACCACTGATTTATTAAAACTGTCAAAGGATTACCTTTATTTAGGTACACAGGACATGAAACGTGGCATTATAAAGCACCATTCCAGTGCAACAAAATCAAATGGAAAACCAATACTGGTAATCACAATTGCTTGTTTGTTTTTTTGTGATCTTTCTCCAGGATACTTTTTACTCAGCATTACCTCCAAAGAAGAGATGCCTATGAGGTTTACCTGAGGTCACAGACATGAATACCAATAAAGCCAACAGTCATTTTTTTGACTCATGTTTCTTTTCTCCCTGCAGTCATTACTGTGACTTTAATTTTTAAATCACAGTTTATTTATACTTTTAATCTATTCTGCATTTTATTCCTTATCCCTATTGCTTTCTGTCAAGACTTGGACTAAATTTGCTGGACAAAAGGGGCATCTCGCAGAAAGCTCATCCTTCTCTTTACCAAGCCTGCTGGCAAGTAATTTCCCCATACCCATTCATCTACCTCCCAGAGAAAAGCACTGCAAATGAGGGTATCAGGAACTTGCTCTTGACTACCCAAATGAAACCAGCCATAAGAGTGAACCAGCATGGTCCTTCGATCCTCAGATTATATAATGAATATCCCCTTTACCTGCACTTCCCTCTTCAAATAATCCCATGACCAAAATAATCAGTACCCTACAGCAGCTGTGTGCTTCACAAACAACTGCGAATAGGGTGTCCTATCTTTTCTTCTCCATTCCCAAATATCAATGGCAAAATGGAAAAGGTAGTAGGGGAAGCATGCTGGCAGAGCACCTAGGAGAATACAATCAAACGTGCTCCTGCCAACCAAGAACTCGATTGGTAACCTTAACCAGGAAGGTCAAGGAGTACCAAAACACAGAGTTTAAAACTGAACTGCTAACTCAAATTATGAAAAATAACATCCCAAAATGTGCCTTGGGTTGCCAAGGGATCACATCTGTCCTAAGATAAGAGAGTCATGAGACATTGTAAACAGTCACCTGAGTATTCCTCAGTTCAGGGCTTAAGATCTGTAAGAATTTTTTTCCCATTTACATGTGCTTTTGCTGTTTTTACACTTCATACAGCTCTTGGGTTTACTAGTTCAGTAAGACCTGTTCACTCATGTGTGCTGAGAATACCTAATGCTCTGTGAATCACAGATAACACAGAGCTTTACACCTTATTTGGTGTAAAAGGAGGAAAACTGCTTGAGCAGAACATAAAAAAAAGTTTGCCAGAAGCTGGCTTGTTGTAAGCACAGACATTTATCAGTTATTAGTCATTAGTCGAAACTGATAATGATGGGTTTTCAATGATGATGAAGTGCTGCCTGCTGCCAAACAGTGCCTCAAAATGGAGAAAAGTACTTAAAACTTGCTTCAGATGAGCAGCTGGGTACATGCCAACTTTTTAGATGAACAGTCATAAGCATGTTCCTGCACAGCAGGATGTGATCAAACTATTCAAAGCTGTAAAACCAGGTTTGCTTGCCAGTTATGTTATTGCTTCAAGATCAGTGTATTACAGATGGTACTTTGCCAGCCATGAAACCACTGGTTTTCCTTAACAACAAATTTTACACCATTAATATTTAAAACCCTGTATAGAACTGACTGTTCCCAATTGAAAAAAAAAAAAGCCCAAAAGCCGCCCAAATAATGAAGAAATAAACAAAAAAAAGAATTAAAACAAATAAGCAAAGAAATCCCGCCCCCCCCGCCACCCCCCCCGAGAAAACAAAACCACTCCTCCTCTCCCCACCCCCAAACACAAACCATTTACAGAATGAAAGTTAGGACTGAAAACATATCAAATACAATCTCCTGGACTATAAGCCATCTCTTATGTAGCTTTAAAAAATTACTTCCGTCAAGCTGTACCAATTAATAGGTCCACTTCTTTAAACCAAAAGAAAAGTAATTGTACTGACTTATTCAAGACATTAGCTTCAGCTGCCAACGCTGCAATCATATTAACATTCCTGTCCAGAAGGTGTGATGGAGTTAATAGGTGGTTGAGACATTGCACTGTATTGCCTCCTGCTGGAAACCACTGCTTTAAAAGTATTTGATGAAGATCACGCAATGTGACTATGCCATATGTAATGTTCATTAAATGTCTGTCACTAACTGGGTTGCTCAAGCAAGAAAAAACTTTAAGAAAGGCAGAACTGTAGTACAACAAACTGAACAACTAATTTTTTCCTTGAATGGGTTAAGACAAAATTGAACATTACAGACAAGAAACTGATGTTTTAGTTCTCATGACAGCCAGCATCTTTTTCCATTTTCCTTTCAGAGGATCAGTCATAAACCAGGCTCAAACTCCCCAGTATAACACAATATCTGTTAACTAACAAACATATCTTAGCAAATACAACCAAACAGTTGAGTTTGTTTTTTTAAGGGGGTTGGTACAGGAGAAGATGGATGTCAATGTTTAGCCACGCTTTAGTTGTTTGGTTTTTATTCACTTGAAAATACATACTAAAAGTAGTATCAAATATTTGAGTTTATATCATTTTATTTGTTTTCACACATACAAAAAGTAGTTTGCATATTTGCTAAGCAATCTAGTGAATGATCTAAGATTACATACACATGCACAGCTCAATACAGTGACAGAAGTGCCTCTATCTGCTTCCCAGTAAGAAGAAATGTTCACATTTGAAATCTCAAAAACATACGCAGAGGCTCTTCGGTATTACAGCTTAAAAAAACCCCAAACATTTTCATGACCTTTCCACAAAATTGACAGTGCTCTTAATTTTTTGAAGAAAAAGAAAAATTCTTCAAGTAAAATTCAAATAGAAGAATCACAACCAGCTAACTATTGTCAAGTACGCTGCATAGCAGGCCCCGTTAAATATAATTTAATAGTATAACTGTCAGAAAAAGTATTCCAAAACTGACAAAAAAAAAAAAACAACAAAAAAACCCCCCAAAAATCCCAAACCAAAACACTTTCAAAGACTAGTTGAAAGTCATTTGTGTTTACCTGGTCATAGGAAATGTAGAGTTTATAGTGCCCGTTCTCTAGGAATGTAACCTATTCCGTGAATAAAAGCAAAGAAATGTGTTCAAGCAGTGAGGGCTTTTGTATTATTGTTTCTTACTCGGCAAATTCTTACTATTGTTTCTTACTTACCTTTTCCAGAGGGTAGCCACAGCACGCTAATGGTTTGCTCTATTTCTGCTTTGTCTTAGCCTGTTCTCATCAATCCCTCCCTCATATTTGATGTCACCTCCACCAAAAAGAAAGATTTTAACCTACAGATGCTATGAATGCCTGAAGCAACCTCAGATCTAAATTCCAATAATTTGCATTTGTAAAACTAAGCATATACATCCCCTAAATTATATCTAGTCCCTTTGTGGTCTAATATAGGAATCCTTCTCCTATTGTTCTTGCTGTTAGAACTGTAATAACTACTGCAATTGCAATGTTAACAAAAGACTACTAATAATTCAAGTACGGCATGAATTCCCAAGGAATCACCAAGTGAGAAATACAGGTTGAAATGGCAGCTTCAATTACAAGGACCTATTTTCTAGATTCAAGAGTTACAGCCATAAAAGCATCAAATATGTGAAAATAAAAAACATAACCAATGGTATTAATTGCAAACGGTATCACAGTAGTACAGCTTAACACAAAATATTTAAATTTTCATTCAGTGAGGATTTATTATTTTATTCATTTATTTTTTTTAGCTGCACTATCTACTTAACATTACCTGTGCTTTTTGGTGACAGGCCTAAAGATGACTTTGCTAGTTGCAGCACTTGAGCCATTACTATATAAAATAATTATCTTTAATAATTCCCAAGCTGATCACTTGGGAAAAATTCCTCCTTGAACAGGCTGCTTAAAAATCAATTCAATTAAAATGTATATTAAAATGCCCTACAACAACATCCTTCTGACATTCACAGAAGTTTTATTGTCCAAGTGTGCCTGAAAGTCCACTCCTCAAACAAGCAAAACCTGACAAAATAAAAATACTAAAAGATCCTTTTCTTGCTGAAAGTTTTTCTATTATAAATTACTTACTTTTCAAACGGCCTGTGTAAGAAGAAAGAACATAAACTTTTGGCAGGACTGTTGGATGTTTCCCAGTAGTTATACTCTCATCATTATTACAAAAGCAAAAGAAAGTAGACTGAAAAAGTAAAGTTCCACCACTAAGATCTTCCAACATTAACAGCCTTTGTAGTGCATACTGGATAGAGACACTACATATTTTAAGCACCAGACAGTTGGGGCTTTCAAAGTTAAAGTAAGGGAGAATGCAAAAACAACAACTGCAATAAAGTGAATATTACAGAGTGTGTAGAAGAGATTCTTTTACCAGTAGACTTTCCAATACAATATGAATTTAACCTACATTATCAATAGCACCCAAGATCACAAACCTGACTTTAAGTCTGATAGAAATTAGATACATATGAGCAAACTTTAGTAACTCACACGAAAAATCTAAATTTTCAATACTGGAAGAGTCAGATGAAATTTCTTGCCTGGAATTAATTCATCAGGAATTTCATCCAGTCTAAATCCTTGCATTTCCCCAGGAGACATCTTCCCTAGTTGGTCTGCTCCTCCCTACAGCCTGGTCTATTGAGTTACATCTAGGTTAAAATCCAAGAAAGAAAACTTTGCATGCATGTGGGGAAACACAGCAGAAAAATTTTTCCATGATATGGGAAAAGCAAGGAGACTGCATGGTGAAGAGAGTGAAGACAATATTGTTCTGTGAAAATAGGAAATGGCAGGGAATGATTCATCTGAGCAGAAAAAGGACCTCAGAAGTCACACAGCAGAAGTGTAAAGACTATGAGAGGCAAGCATCACATGCTGGTTTTTATCTCGTGGATGTAAAGAAACAGAAAGATGAATTGCTTGCATTGTTGCATGCTTTACCAATTATCTTCCTTTAATGTATATTTCTGCCACTTAAAACTCTTTACAAATCCTTGAGACCAAGCTAACTGTCATCCAGTGCATTATACCAATACAGCATATAGCAAAACGAAGCCCTTAATAGCTTTTTAGGTTGGTCAATACACTGAAAATTATTTTGCTTTAAAACCAGGAGACAGCTAGTGCTCAGATGAATCATTAATAAGCCCTTTACCACAAGGGCTCTCTTTGAGATTCCCAATAGAGAAAAGTCTAAAAAAAAAAAAATAGTGGTACTGAGTGATTATATACTTGTAGAGACTTACCTGATACAAGGCAGCATCCCGTTGTTCTATTACTGCATTCATTTCCTCAGCTATTATTTTCTTTTTACGTTCTTTGGTCCTGTGTATTCGATTCAGAATTATAGCTCCATTCTTCAGTATATCTATCCCTGTGTCTGCATTGTTTATTCTGTTCAGTAATTCCTGTAATGTCTACCAACAGCATTATATGTTAGTCAGACATGAAGTTTTAATATATTTTATTTAATATAGGGTTTTAATTAATAGGCACATGTGAATTGTAAATTGACTGAGTGAAGTTATTGAATTTTCATATTGCAGCAAAGATGTACATTATTAGTGTGTCAATTCTTCTTTTCCCCACATCTTAGTTCTTGAAACCCACTCAATTGAACTTAAGCCTCTAAGATATAAGACTGACATCAAGAAATCTCCTCAGAGAATGGCTTACCATGTCATTTTCTTCAGGGTTAATATTTTCTAGCCTAGAAAAAAGGGACACAGAAAGCCTGATCAGTAGCATTTCCTTAGTGCAGCAAAATGAGTTCGCTTTTTAAATCTTTAGAACCTCAAGTAATTTCATTCTACTAGTCTTTAGAGTCAACCATGACACTGAACATATTAAAGTGCCACCTGCTCGACTCCATCTTTCAATAATGCTCCATATCTTCCGCACTGACTTCAGACTGTTAAGTTATTAATGTTTACTGCTATATATGACTACAAGGATCAATTGTTCATATGTGCTTAGATGAAGAAAGTTCCCCAGCGATAGAAATGACTGATGCTTTTATTGTATTTATTTCTGGGCTTACAACTTTTACCTCACTTTGTATTTTTTGTTGTTTTTACTGCACCCCAAACAAAACAGGACAGGACTTCTGTGGAGAGTTCTGGGGTGGGGTGTGCTTTTTTTTTGTTTGTTTCATTCTAAAGTAATTCTTTTTTCCACCTTTCTCTTCCAAAATGAGGAAAAAAAAATGAGTTGAAGTTTCCTTAGATGTGTTTTCATTTTATATCTTGCATAAAATAGCAAGCTAAGCCAATTCTCTGCAAGGCCCTTAATTCTAGAACAACCCCCTCCCCTCTGCACTTTCCTCCCTTTCTATTTCAACAGAACAGATATTGACCTGTCTAATACAAAGATGACACAAATTTAGTCATACAGCACTGAACACTGGCTATGAAAAAGCAGTGATTAATAGTATAAAAATCTAATAAATGAGATAGTATGCATTTTATTTTAAACAAGGTTAGTTATACGGACAGCACATTATTTAAAACACATGTATATTAAAATGGAAGAGACCTCTTTTCTGGAAAAATGAGCATATTAAAATTACCTTACTGCTCCACTGCTAGTTACTTAATGGTGATTCCTACTAAAAGTAGTTCTGTCACTAGCATATGATATTTCAGAAGACAGATGTGGTACCATTAAATATCTACTAAACAGCAGCACACACTTTTTCAACAGTACTATGACAGGTGCTGCTCTGAAGCCAAGATTTTAGTTAGCAAACATCATAGAGGACTTGACAGCACACTAGCACCTTTTACTTTAAAGCATTAGTTTTCAGATAACACAACATACAGCATGGTAAATCAACCAGTACAGGAATTAATTCTTTAAATAAAAAATAAATAATTCAGAATGTACTATCAGTGTACCACAGCTGGTATATTTATACGGAATTCACAAGCAGGAAGTACTCCAACATATAGAGTAGAAGCAGAATTAAACAAAATAAAAGCTAACTGTTGCTGGGTTTGACTTGTATTCATAAAATAACACAAATCATAAAATAAAAAATATAAGACCAAATTCTCGGAACTGGCTCCTTGACTTGGCTCCTCGTAGAGTTTGTTCCTGCTTTAGGTTTTTACATTGCTCTAAGTGCCACTTCATGTGGGACTTAAAAATGGATCTCCAGCTAGTTTGTATTCACAATGAAAGGAATGGTATTTGTCAAACTAAATTGGCAGGACTGACCTGGCCTCTCTGGAGGACTTCTACCCTGCTAAAAGTGTGGGTCAACAAAATCACCCAGCTGACCAACAGGCTGCGTAAGCAAGACACCTTAGGGAGAATTGGGGTTGGGAAAAAGAACAGGAACTTTTACTGTAAGTATAGCCTTTCAGCATACTACTGCCAGAAGGGGTCTGTCTGTAGGTATACATACACCTCATTAGCTGATGGCACTTTTTAAGCAATTAAAAAAATCAAAGAATTTTGATTGTTACTGTTAATGACAACAGCATTGCTCCAGCTGCTAAGTTAAAGAAAGCATTAAAACATTTGATAAAGGTTGGCAGGCTGTTCAATAATGCCCACTTGCAAAGATCTCTGATTAGAATAAGACCGAAGCAGATGGAAGGAGTGACCTGTGCTCTAAAACTTGATGAGTGAAACACAAGTGTCCAATGCTCTTTAAAAAAATCCCAAACCTCTGTGTGCTTCACATCTGAGAGAGAGAGACCCTGATCTTTTGAACCACCAGCAGAAAGTATTACAGGTCGCAGTTGGAAAAGTTCCAAGACTCCAGAAGAAAGTCCAAAATTAAATAAAACAAACCAAGTCCTTTATGGCTTATCCCATCAACTCTATTCCTTTCAAAGGGTTAGTGAAGTGGTAAAGTGAACTCAGAAAAAAATCCATTCAGTCATAGTAATAAACTATTTAGAACGAAGAGGCTGAGAAAAGTAATCTCCTCATGGGGTTGACTGCTTCAGAGAATTTAGCACCTCAATTTGACTCTTCTCTGTCACAGTCCTGGCTTTCTCCTCCCACTGCAAAATGGCAGACATCCAGGCAGATACAGAAATGCATGTCTTGTCATCTCAGCTGAGATATTACTGCAGTTAGTAAAGATGCCCAATGTTTGGAAAAGACTGAATGCTGGAGCCAGGCTGGTGTTCTAGCAGGAATCTTGGCTCCACTGAACCATTTCTTGTTTGCAAGATATACAGCTGCATGAATAAGCATCCTGTGAACTTGGAACAAGCAGACAAGAAGAAAAGCAGCTGACCATGATGGAGGCAATCCTGCCTTCTTGGCTCTATAATGCCCCAAAATTTCAAAAATGGCAAAGAACTTTCTTTAAAGAAAAAAAAAAATAAAAAAAATCTCTCCCACCTGCCCCACAAACCAGTAACGACAACAGGAAATGTCATTTCCTGAGTGTGACTCTTCCCAATGACTTGCCATTGCCAGAGTTGGTCTCTGTAATACAGAATGGGAGACCCTGGAAAATACTGGAACAGTACACATGCAGTCTAACAAGGACAACCTTTGAATTAAACTGTTTTCGTCCAGGCTCTAGTGTTCTGGTTAGTCCACTGTAATTTTTACCTGTTGTGTTTGTGTTCTCCACAGGGAAATCCCTATGCCAATTCTAAGACTGCGAATTGGCAAGTCCTCTCTATAAAGCATTAGAAAGAGGACCCAAGTGGATGACAGCAACAATTGCTATTCTGTAGGTGATAGCAATAAAATATAATAGCTTGGCTACAAGCCATCAGCCAGCCAGGGGAATTGTTGACCCTGTCCTTGAAGCAAGCACTTTTTTTGTCATTGCCAGGGTACCCAGTGCCTTCTGCAGTGATGCTCTATTGGGGAAGGTAGAACACATGTTCTCAAAGAAACTGAGTTTCTTCTCTTTTCTCATCCTTCTGCTTAGAACTGAGTTGATCTTCCAATACATGAGTAAAGCAGACAGAAGGGATTGAGGGGTAAGCAAGTGATTTGCGTGTCAACACTTGCTACATGTATGTCTATGGACACCACAGCAGAACAGGCAACAATGCATCTCTCACACACTGAATAACCTGTGATTTCTTCCAGAAAACCAAAGTGTCATTGGCTAGGTCTGTCAACCAGGATAATTAATTAATAATTGAGATATTGAACTTACGCTAACAGCTTCTACACAGTTTCATCTGACGTTTGGGGCCATACAAAACTTTCTTGCTTTCTTTACTCTTGGAGCACACAGAAGAGTGACAGAAGAAATTGGGAAGACTCACAGTTATGATGCCTCTTACAGGAATTTCAAGCACATTTGTAATTTCCTCAGATATTGCTATACAGAGGAAGATTTCAGATGCACTTATGCCCATAATGGGCTCTGTAGAGACATTTACTTTAACAAACTGCGCTAATTAATGAGGGAATGGAATCTTCTCATCCCGCCGTTGAGTCGTATTTACAGGCTGTGACAAACTCTAGCAACTTCTAAATTTCATAGAGTAATGGCGCATAAGCTATATGCAGATTATTGAAATTTATTTAGATAGCATTCTCTGGCCTTACCTACTAAAGTAGTCCAAAGATGACAACTGGCTTTCTGCCATAAAGAGGAAAGAGTGTTCTTAGCAGAATCAATTATTTAAAACATAATTGCCTGCCATTTAGTTAACTAACAACTGCACCTATAGAGTCTCCTACCATGAAAAACTTCTCTATCTGCTTTGTATATCTTTTGGCAGAAAGATAGGAGAAATTTCTCAGCCACTTTAGACTTTGAAGGACTACCATAGATGGTAACCAAGACGACCACAACTTGGATGGAGAAAAATTACATGGAGAGGCAAACTGTAGTTTCAGAGCTGCCTATATCCTAAAGTAAGAAATGGTTCTTGATCTTCTGCTGACTTAATAGTTTTGTTTAACATGAAATGGACTATTTTTGCTGCATTAACACGGCATACATAAAATTCTCTGATGTATTAATTATATCCTTATTGCCTTACAAACTGCTCTTACACTGAAGAAAAAAATCCATATATTTTTACTACATCACCCCCTTCATTAGCAGAAATTTTACTGAAGGAAATGTCTAGTGGGCTTAAAGGCTTGATTGATTTCCTATACATTGCAACTTCTGACTGACATTCTGGTATTCTCTGTCAAAAGATCCCTATGAAATGTCGCATTTGTCTTATTTATGCCTGAATAAATCAATACCAAAGCTTTTTTGATTATATTTTTAATTTTTGTGACCAAAATTATTCACCTAGCTCTCAGTCTCCAGAGAAAAATATGGTCTCATAGGATGGCTAACAAATTAATCTGTAGAGTGTATGACTAGCACTAGTCTGGTAAGCGACAATAGAGAAGTTTGTGCAAGATTTTCCCATGTAATCACTGTCAAACAGTTTATGACAGTTACAGACTGGCACGATAACTTTTTGCACAGGGCAGGAAATACGTACTTACTCTTTAAGACACTCTTCTAAATGCTGGACTCGTAGAAATGCTTCATCTCTCTCTTCATTGGCTAACCTAAGCCTTGCCATGACAGCCTCATCACGTTCCCGTTGAGCAGAATAAACTTCTTCCACTAGAGCTGCAGAAGTAACCAGTATGTTTAACAAACAAGTCTGACAGGGAAAGACACTATTAGATGCACTTACATGGGCCTTCAGCCAGCATCTCCTAAAATCAACATTTCTCCACTGACCTTGGATTACTCTGGACAAGGTTTATATTACTCTTCAGACACAACATTAAATAGCTGTTGATTGCTAAAATGAATACTTTACTGAATGAAATAAAGCTATGTGTTTTCACATTCACCCCTGTATAATTAAGCAGGGCAACAAAGTGATTTGCTTTGCATTCTGAATACTTGCTTAATGGAAAAGTAATTGTTAGAGCTCAGAATTATGAGACACTCGTAGGTTTATTCTAGGACACAGAGTTAAAAGTAATGATCCATTAAAACTACTTCTACCATCACACTGCTTCCTATCAGTGTGGCATACTGATATTAAATATGAAAAATTCTAATATTTTCACACTCTGGTATCACAACAGTGGCACAGCTGGCATCTCTCCTTCTCTGGCAAGTCTTTTCTTTATTGTGTAATATTCTGTTGTATTATCTGTTACAGTATACATGGACCTTGGAGTATTAGGTGCCAATAAACTAAGATTTACTGTCTATCCTTGGGAGCAAACTAACATTTTCAAGTCATTCCTCATCCCGAGCTTACATTTTCTCCCTGTCTTTCCCCTGTCAATATGTCTAACACCATCTCTGGCACACTGCCAGAATACTTACCTCCACCCTGCCTACACTAAAATCTTTATTCATACTTTCATAATTTCCCTCTGCAATACTGCAAATCTCTCCTCTCAGTCATCATAAAACTCTGCAGTCGAAATAGCTAGGGACTTTCAGGACGCCATAGTAAGATTGCTATCACTCGAAGACAGAGGACTATATCCTCTCTGATTGTCACAGGCACCTCCAAAAAACTTAACCAAGATCCATAGGTTCCAGAATTCTCCATGCTTCCCTTCTAGTCTGCCAAGCTGAACTGGGTTCAGCAGTAGCAGTCATTGTTTCTCCTTAGTAGCTGGTACAGTGCTGTATTCAGTTTGGGAAAAGCGCTGATAACACCGATGTCTTTAGTTGCTGCTCAGTAATGTTTACTCTGACCAAGGACTTTCTGAGCATCATGCTCTGCCAGGGAAGAGGGGAAGCTGGGAGGAAGCCGACACAGGACACCTGACCCAAACTGACCAAAGAGGTATTCCATACCACAGCATGCCATGCCCACTATATAAACTGGGGGCAGTTACCCAGAAAGGTTAGATCACTGCTCGGGTCAGGCTGGGTATCGGTCAGTGGGTGGTGAGCGGTTGTATTCTCTTCCCTTGTTATTTTCCTTATCATTATAATTATTGGTGGTAGCAGCAGTGGTTTGTGTTATACCTTAGTTACTGCACTGTTCTTATCTCTACCCGTGGGAGTTACATTCTTTTGATTCTCCTCCCCATCCCTCTGGGAGCCGGGGGGAGGAAAGGGGGGGAATGGGAGAGCAACTGCGTGGCTGACTGAGCTTAAACCATGACTAAAGCTGATGTTTAGTCACAGTCTCCTAAGAGTATACTACGGTCTCTTTTGAATGTTGACATTTGTTTCTCAAGCACTACCTGTATTAAGTCATTGCTTCTGGGCTTCCTTAACTGCTTCAGAGCTCTCTGTCTCTCTCTGAACCATTCCTTAAGTCATGAAGAGCCCAAAGAAAGGCTTCCTTCCTTTTCACATTAGCCTAAAGCTTTTACCCCTCCATTCTTACTTCAATCGATGTCAACTTTGTTGCCTTTATATGTTAATTTATTCTTACTTCACCTTTGTGCGTTATTGTACAACAACTGAATACAGTGATATAATATAAACCACTTCATGGTTCTTCACAGAACAGAATAATAGAAGCATAGTAGTACATTTTGGTAGCAGCTATATTACTGGCACACAATACACTTCAGCAGTACTGAAAAAACCCACCCCAAAATCCAATCTCCCCAACCGAAACACACAAAGCGGTAAGTTTCTGTACAGTTCATAAGAAGCTCAGATAACACCGGGGCATAAGACAACTGAGATGAATATTCATCTTCCAAGAGATGAATTAGGAAGATATTCAAAGTAGGAAAACAATCCTCTTGTCCTCAAGCTGGGGAGAAGAGTGTTCCTCAGGTGTAAAGGAACATTTTTTGCAGGTCTAGCAAAAGACTGCATGATAACAGCAGACTGGACAAAAGAAGTCAGGAAAAGGCTGAATGTTACTCCCGGACGTTCGGTCCCTCCTCTCACAAAAATCTGCAGAGGAGCTGCAAACCTAATCATCAGGCCAGAGCTGTAACCAGTCATTACCCATCAAAACAACAACAACAACAAAAAGCCCAAGAAACAAACAAATTCATTATAAGAAGCATAAATCTTGAAATATACACAAAATCTAACAAACACTGATTTAATTCTCTCTTATTTGAGTATTTTCTTGTTCCACAAGAATAGTGCCTTTTCTTGAAGATCCATTTACCCTATTTGCAACAAGAAAGCTTTGCTTGATGTAGAATGGAGAAACTAAGGCATGAGTAAAGCAGCTGAAAAAGCTGCATGCGCACAGGCATAAGTTTGCAGCACTTGCAGAAGTCAAGTCCAGTATCTGCAAAGGTAGATGGCTCAGCAAGAAAAAGAACAAATAGTATGACGTGGGCAGTACATTTCAGCTCACCAGACCTCCACTTAGGTTGCTGAGATCTGTGATGGCAGGGAAATCAGTGCCTCAAAGTTGACTGCCTAGGTAAGTTGCAGTGCACCTGCTATATCCTGTTTTGGATCTGGGATACACAAGCAGTTTAATTCTATATAGGAATTATTACCTACCTGTACCTTAATATATATTTTTTATCATAGTTTTTCCAGTCAACTATGTCAATTTATCTAACATAATGCCAGAGACACTGCACAGAGAACCCTTTCCATAAAGCTGCAAGTGGAAACATGCAATTTTCATACTGAAAACAACTGCTGGAACAAAAAGAAAACTGTCTAAAATAACTGAAGATTTGGCACTTATTACTCTTCTGGGGTTAATTAGTTTCCAGATTAGTTAGCTTCTTTCTGGTCTCTGAGTGCCTCCCTTCTTCTGTCAAACCTTGTAACATCCCCACCTCAGAAAACCACAATTTTCTGACTGCTAAAACGCATCTTGAACATACAAGTACACTGAGAGGTACTATGTTTTGGCATATCTAATTGCCTCTCTGTGTAACTATAACCAGTGGTAATAATGACCATATGGGTTTTTAAAAAAAAGATTATTGCTTATTTGTCCTTAAACCAAGGTAATGTATAGATAACAGTATGAATACTCAGAAGAACAGATTTTTTAAGTTATTTAAACATCCAGCTTATCTCAAATCTTCCCATCCTGATAGCAGACCAGAAGCTAACTGCCTTGAACAGTGAACCCTTCCCCCACCCAAAAGTCCATTACAAAACACTGTCTTTTAGCTATTTGCTATGGAAAAGCAACTTTAATTGAGCAACTCTTTATTGTTATTTTCTTGCCTTTCCACTAAATTAAGGCATTTGAGTAAATATCTCAATGACCAGATCCACCAGCTACATAAAAAAAAAAAATAAATTACAGTAGTTCCACATCAATTACAAGTGTTTGGCTTTCACTTCTATTTCCTAAAAGTAGGACTGCAATTTAAATTTTTCATAGTAACACAGATCAAGGAGAGTTAGAAAATCATTTAAGATTCCTGCATGGCAAACCAAGACTTTAAACAGAAAAATAAATAAATAAATATATACTTAGTTACATGGTGGTTTATACCATGTAGCAATATTGACAATGACCACAAGAAACTACTAATTAAAAAATACTTAATGCCCTCAGATAGCCTTGTGTAGATCATTAAAATGAGTTAACTCACCTGATGCCTTTAACAGCCAAATCTGCTAAATGTAGGTTAGACACTTCTGTTATCCAATGCCTATATATTTCTGGCTTTATTTAATGTTTTACAAAAAAATTATTTTTTTTTAATATTATATGGAATATTATAATAGCTACACAGTTGCAGGTAGGTCAGAGCATGATGTTGTTAACAATAACATTCACCATTCAGATTAAGCTATGGATGAGTCACAAGTAAAACTTTCAGACTGTAAGGATCACAGGATTCTTCAAACAAGTCACTGAAATACTTATACCATCGTGTTGCAATGCAGCGGCAAACTAAAACATTGTGTGTCATATTTAGGAAAGTATGTGAAATGTAAGCTGTCCAATGAAAAGTCTATAGGAGAGTGTGACATAAAAATTCTCCATGCTAAAAAGACTAAGGAATATCCAGATTATCATCCTTGTACTCCTTAAAAATGCCAGGCAAAAACTGAGAGTCAGGCTGCAAATTCCCAGTTCAAGATACGGCATATCCAACAAAATGCTAGCCCCATGCTGGCACACTGACTTGATGTCTGATGCAGTTAAAAAAGTGATCCAGCTACTTAGTCACCAACTGCTCTGGTCGACACCATGAGGTTTTTCTTGGAGACATTCCAATAGTGCACCAACCAACCCTATCCTGTTTATCTTGAGACTTGACCAACACGAAACATAAATTCTTACAGAACTCATGCTTCAAGCAAATGACACATAAAAATGAAGCATGAATAGTTAAGTATTAAACTAAAATGAATTGTTTCATTTACTAATATACATATAATGACATTCAAGAGTTACAATATTTAAATCTCATAGTGCTAAGTTAAGAAAAAAAAAAAAA
This sequence comes from Myiopsitta monachus, assembly GCA_017639245.1. NCBI lineage: Eukaryota > Metazoa > Chordata > Aves > Psittaciformes > Psittacidae > Myiopsitta > Myiopsitta monachus. Next base: position 31,842,758 of record CM029924.1, on the reverse strand, counting down.
GCTTATCTTCCAGTGCTTGCAAACACTCAAATATACAAAATATATGACATTACTATTTAGTTGCATAAATTTTGTTTGCTTTGGAATAACTTGATAACATCTTTCTTCTAAAACCCCTGCATACTCTAAAACAGCCCTTTATTTTAAAAGAATCATTATGCTAAACTCATCAATTCTAAAACATTTTTAGTTTTTAGTAAAGAAAACAATTGTAAACAGAGAGCTTTTGTAAGGTAGATAGCTATTACAAAGTTCACTTAGAAAATCAATATAGCATTTTAGCTGGAATTTGCTCATTAAACACCCACAGCTCTAATGCAAATTATGATGGAATGAATAAAGCAAATACATATGCTTCTTTCTTTTTATTAAATGTAAAATCTACTGTTAATTGCATCTGGTATGTCATATAAACTTTTCTCCTTAACTATTAAATGGAAGCTTTTACAAAAGTCATTAGAGATTCTCTTTCTTTGACTTGTATAAATTTCAATATTTGTTCAGTAAAGGTTCACAGCAGTTAAATTACATTAACAAATATTATTAGCTACTATGTAAGCCAACTAAGTAAAATACTTATATTGCAGGTAAAACAAATCAATGGATGTTTACAATAATATTTGGATATGTCCATTTTTAAACAAGCTTATCAAATATCATGTAATTCTTAGTCAAATGAGAGAGACTCAAAGTAGATTTTTTCTTCCCAAATACTCAAATTTGTTTAGTAAGCTAATTGTTTTCTAATATGGGCAAAAGTAAATATGAAGAAGATGAACCATACTGAGTATGAGTTTACTGAGTCAAAGCAGTGTACATATTTTCTTAGTTGAACCTGATTCTTTTGGCAAACCTATCTTTTATATTTTTTAAACTACCTTGAAATACAGAGGTAGTGAGAAGGTGCATTGGAAACATTCTAGTTTAAACAGTGGTTCCTGATTTTCCAAACAACAGAACTTTGGGGGAAGGGAGGAAAGCACAGTTCCCAGGAAAAAAAGTCTGTTTGCTGATTTCCTAGAGGTCATCTGTGCAAATAAAAAAACTGAATAGCAGAGGCAAGAAAGAAGAAATAGATAGGACTTAAAACATCTATGGCAGCTGAAATTACTTCATGTTACTCATTAAAAAAAGTAAAATCCAGAATACAGACCAGACCTTATAAGGAAAAGATGAGGTCATTACCCACACTGCTATCTCAGAAGATACAGTATATGTAACACTAATAATTAGCTTTCAAGATAAATCAGTTTTACTGAAATAATAATATTTTGGACTTTGCAAGGTGATTGAAATCAATAAATGTGATGACACATTGCTTTTGGTTTTGGACTATGTGGAAAAAAGCGATGTAAGGAAACTGTACAATTAAAATTTTGCGAATTCCTTTTGTAACAAGCACTAGTTGTAGATACTTCCAAGAAAAAGACATGGTGAGAATATTTTTCTGTATTGTTGCAGAACATCGAGGTTTTGCAGTTTAAGGTTTAGCATTTAAGATCAGTGTTTACTGAACAATGAATGACTTGGTATTTTCTTTGGCATTGATTCTGGTACATTCAAAGTAATTTTACTACTTACACCATTACAGCAACAGGAAATACAAATGAGATAATACATTCTTACAAAAATCTCAAATACTCAAGAACTGACTGAATAATAATAAAAATATTTTTGATGTGTGATTGAACTTCAGTTTCATACAGATATTTAGCTCTAACAGAGGTGTGAATTTTGATCTCATGGGAATAATGAGGCAAAGAATATTTTCTGTTTTCTGCCTTTTGGAGGTGTGTATTATTCCGAAGGAAAAGTAGAAACATGAAAGAACTTGCTTGGCCAAGTCATACTTAGAATTCAAGATTCCTGTAATGATCTTTTTGTTTATCCTCCTCAGTTGCTTCCACGAAAAAAACTGTCAGCTGAAATTTATCCTACAGAGTGGTTCAACCGAATCTTTTTAGGGATTCTGCATTTTCACTTTGGATTTCGGAGTAGCTGCTACACAGATGTTAGGAATTAGGGAAGTATATTGGGAAAAGAGGTGTAATGGCTACTTGCTTTTTGATTTTCAGCAGTCCTCCCATTCCTGTCCACCACTGCTAGATCTCTGTCTGTCTAATCACAGTAGTGCTTGGAAACTATCCTTGCCATTTCCAGATTTTCACCATTTAAAAATTTTATTTAACCATATGAATATATGCTTGTTCTCCTTGCAGAAATACATACATGTATGTATTTGTTATCCAGTCATACTAGAAATCAAATTCCTCTGAGACTTCTTTCTCCTGCATTTAATGACTATGCTCACAATTCTTAAATAAGAAGTAAAACCTATCATAGCCAAATAAACAAAAAAAGATTTAGTACATTGCTATGAAAGCCTTTAAAATGTGTCATTAATTGGTCTCTGTGCATACATGTTACAAAATGCAGATAATCCCTAGAAATGTTCAAAGCCTAAGGCCCTTACACAGTTCTCATTCAAGTTAATGGCAAACTAATGCAAGCTCCAGGGCTGACTGTTGACTTAAAAATAGTGCTGAAATGTTCTATTACAAAACAGACAACTTAAGTTCCTAGCTCCTTATTTGAAAGCTACCATTCATTTACTTTCAGTTATGACCTATAACTGAAAAATAAAAGCAAAATAGTGATAAGAAGATCATAGGAAAACTACTTAAGAGTTTTCACCGGTCTATACAAGGAGTTATAGACTACAAGTCATTTACACCTAAATGTGACTTCATAGATAAAACAATCTGAACAAACACTGATAGAACACAGTGACTTCTTTATTGCTTTGTGTTTGTTGGATCTATTTAGTGCATAGCATTCATCTCCTCCTACATTTCCAATGCTATAAACAGAGTGTTCTTAATAAAAGGCTAAAGTTGCTTAGTGGCAGCTCTGCATAGGGTTTTCTTTGTGTACTCAGAACCCAATTCAATTAAAAAAAAAATAAAGTGGAAAAGAATAGGAGAGACTATTATACACAGACCCCAAGGCAGTTCTTGTGAAAACCAATCCCTGTACAATACTTAAGCCTCTGTTTCTAACACACTAAACACAGCTGACTTCAAAATTCAAACCATAATACCGTTAGAATTTTTTTAGTGAATAATTACTGATGCCTGAATATTTACTTTTGGAAGAAAAATATAAGTGTTGTATTAAAGTTTGCAAGTTATAGCTTGACAGGTTAAGAAATAGGTTGTTTGCAAGCATTTTTATTCCTGAATAAACCCCAATTCTTTATGTTCCTCTAGCACTGTAGTGGGGAAGACAGAAGGGTCAGACTAATCATAAAAATATGTAGAAGATACTGGCTTGCTTTTTACATGCAAGCTCCACCCATAAATAGCTTAGTAATTTACATTTTAACCTACACAAGCTCATTGTATACTGTACTTTAGAGCGCTGAACACAACTTTTCGGCAATCAACAGTTCTGACAATCTGAAGGCAAAATTGCACTGGTTCAAGTTAAACTGTTAAAAATTAACCCAGTATGTTCTCAGTCACAACATCCCCATCTTGGGGGTGATTTTTGTCCTTTAGATGGATTGTCTACCTTCCAATACAGAGGATTCAAATCCTAATGCTATTTTCAAAATTCTGTTATTTACCAGGAAATATTTTGAAAAAATATACAGGAAACAGTTTTGTGCAATAAAGCATTAATAGGCCACCCTCCCTAAGAACTATATAGACTATATACACAAATTAATCATGCACAGAAAACTGAGTTAGAAAGTACATGCATTACCTACTTAAACTGTAAAATATCATTCATATTTTGGTTTATAAACCCAAGGGTTGGGAACTACTGAGTTCTTTTGGCTAAAGCCCAATATTGGCCTTATTTCAGTTTAATTGGAAGAGGATCTTGAATTCATCTTCTCCATGAGATATCAGGAACCTGGATTTCTGTTTGTACCAAAGGTTAATAAGAAATGTGTCTGCAAAAGTCAAACAGCATTAAATACCAAAACCTGATTATTATTCTGCAGGAGTTGTTCTGTCATTCATAATCTCTCCATGCTCCAACCTTCCACAGCTAATCTTTAATGGATGACATGCAAGAAAGAAAAATAACATCTAAAAAGGGACTCTAAACTGAGCTTTGAAGAAATGGAAAATACTTTTCCCCCTGTGCTGGAAGTTATTGCCACCCAAAGTTTATTACTGGCAAGATTACTTATTTCCTCTTACTTTATGGGATATTAAATCAAACTAACTCTCAGCTAATAGCCACTTGGATATTTGTTTTCACTTGTGCTATTAAAACTACTGCATATGCATTCAGTAATTATTTTTCAGGTTAATTTAGGAAACTTCAAATAAAATTCATGAACATTTCTATGCCATATTTAAGAGTTCCCAATTACCACATATCTAAATCTCAGCATTTTTGTAAAAACAGACCTGGAAAAAGGACTTAATTGTAGGTATATTGCTGTAGTTTCCAAGAGACTGAAAGCTGTATAATTACACAGTATTAGAAGTCTCCTTTCCCCTTTTCCCACACTATATTTCCTATCATTACTCTGGTCTTTCAGAGAGCATCTGCAGAACACTAATACAGCTTTCAGGCATTAAAGGTGGTGTGCAACACCTAACAGAACTAGCAGGCCTAGACTCAATTAATTTCTTCCTGCCAAGTTGACTTGGATTTAAAATGCACTAAATTTTGGTGACATTACTATTAGATATTAAAAAAAAAAACCCCAACCAAACATCCCCCTCCCAAAAAAAAAAAACCCAACCAAACATCCCCCTCCCCCCCAAAAAACCCAACCAACCAAAACAGAAAACCACAAACAAACAAAACCCCAAATTAAAATAGCCCTTGCTACAGAAAGATTTAAGGAGAAATATTTTTTATTATATTTCCCTTCAGAATTATTCTTACTCCTAATATATATCACTACAATAGCAATAAGAACGTTCCAAGAGTCAAGGCTCTAATGCCAACTACGGTCTGTCTTGTTGCAGTAATGGTGCAAGTTACTGCGAGAAGACATTATTTTTTTTCCTGTCTAGAAAGTCTACCACTATGCTCTGCAATTCTCACTTGCATTCATCCAGCTCTTTCCTCTGAAAGTTCCTAGAAAGTTCCTGTATAATTTTTCTGCTAGGAAAAAATGAAGTCACTTATTATGTCCATCCAAAATGAGATCTGTTCTCTCTGATAGTTCCCCTCCCACAAAGTGCATCCATTCCCTTTTCTGTTCAACATAAGAAAGGTCTGCAGTCCCACATTTCAAGATTTGTCTACTCTTCACATCCAGTTCTCATGTGGTGTCCTCTTAATTTCCTTACATTATCCTAGTCTCAGTTCTTTTATAGTTTGTTCTTCCCTTGATATTCCTGATGTTGCCTCCACCTCCGTATTTCTTCTCTTCATGATGGGGAGGAAAACTAATGGTACCTTCTGATATTGGCTTAAAATGAGAGGAAATCCAACAGAATAATAATAAAGAAACAGCAGGAACCTGTGGCAGCTATGACCACCAGAAACAACAGTCTCTTAAAGGCCTGCAACCAATACCATGAATTTTCTAATTTTCCTTAGCCATAAGCTACCTGACACAGATAGGGATCGAAGGAAGCTGATTTTCTGGGAAATTGATTTTCCAGGCTAGCAAAATTTAAAAACAATCCCCTTCTGAAAATAAGCTATTTACTGCACACAATATTAAGCTTTCTCTTTCACCACGTATAACTTTTTCTTATTCCCTCATGAAGCATTTCACAAACTTACACTTTTTCTCTTGACTCCCTCCTTTGAGCAAAGTAAAACTCGTAAAGTGACAAACTTTGGGTTATTTGTTTCTGAAGACTGTTGTAGCTTCATTTTAAAATGGCTTTTGTCTTCAGCCTTTTTATTCTTTACCTACGACTTGTTTAAGTAAACCCCATCCAATAGAGGGTTACATTTTAAAATAGAATTGTAATATTCCTCAAAGTAGATAACATTTTTATGGTGCTCCTTTCAGATTTTTTTTTTACAATATAATTTGTGGAGTCATTTTCTTATCATAAAGTCAGTACTAAGTAATAATAAAAATGCAAACACCCATATTTACAAGCTTCACTCTACCATGTGTTATACACTGCAGTAATTAAACATTAACTAGCAACATGATATCAGAGCATCATGTGTTCTCCTTTCCTCAAAGGACATAACACAAGGGGAAAATGTTGTTCCTTAAACCCACTGAGTCTTCTTTATTAGATTCTGCTTGTCCACTGGAACTCTTCCTAAGGCTTTTACAAGAGACACACATACAGACCACCACAAATTCAGTTTAGTTCACATCATCACTGATTTAAAAACATTTATCCAAACTTAGTAATGTTCTTAGAACTGTAAGACAGGAAGCAAAACCCCAATGAAATATTAACAATGCTTCCTTTTAGCAAACAACTTAAGTAGTAGGGAGCCTCTTGCCCTCTCTCTCAGCATTTAAAGGATTTCATACTTCCTGAACTCATAAAAGGAGAAAAAAAAAGGTATTTCTTAAAGTTTATCATTATTCCACATTGTAGCTCTTATTAAAATCTGGTTTATTCTTTCTTTCAAAATGGTTTAACTATGTTAATTATCATATTCATATTCATGCCATACTATTTTAAGAGAATATTCTGCTTAGGACATAATTAGAAAGTTTATACACTAGTGTAGGAAAAAACAATTTACTAACAAATATTTCAGCTGTATCCATAAAAATGAAACTAAACATGTTTTTGACACACCTTTTGACACGCATTTCTTTCCAGGTTTTAATGAGCAACAAACACCTAATAATGGAAAAATATTCTCTTTGATAAAGAACAGAGGTAAAACACTGTTTAAATATTCAGGGATAAACATAAAACTTGGGATGCAACACAAACAATTTAAATTAGCTTTCAGCTGTTGGATATAACTGATAACCAGTGCATATTTTTTTCCTTCTGAAAATAAAGCAAGCAGTTTATGTAAAATGGAATAAGATTATGCCTGTATTTCAATTTATTTCATAATATGCATTTACATAGATTTACCATTTCTCCATCACAGAAAATCTAGGAACTCTCTTCCATCTATAACATACACAGAATACTGTATTCTCAGGGGTTTGACATTAAGTGGAAATTCAGCCATCTGTTTTTTTTCAGCTGAAGAATTTATTTTCTGCTTCATATTCCTGAAGATAGTTACTCCTCCATTCGGTACCGGTATTTTGGGGACAGGTATTCAGACTATTAATATTACGTGAAGTGTGCATGGTCTATAACAACACAATTTTACCCAGCTTACACTTTATGAACATGATGATATATTTCTAAAAGCACTCCCAATAATTTATTTGAAACACTCTGAGAAAGACCTCAGAGAGATTTTCTTCCACTGGGTATGTTGTACACACAGTCACTTTTCAATAACAAAAATACTCAGCTTCATTACTTCAGAAATTTCCAAAACTGCAGAATACAAATTGTCTCCATTCTTGTATGTCTACCCAAAGAACAAATAATAACAAATATAAGCATACATTCACTTTTGACTTAAAACCCTATTAATTTTGAGAATTTATATAAAGTTCACTCACTAGACACATACTGTCACCAGAAAAAAAGTCATTATAACTACCAAAAGAAGAGATTTTTCAAGAAAAGTGCAGGTCTCTAGTTGAGATGAATGTGTGACTATCTCCATGCATGGGGAGGGGGTAGTATTGCTCTGAAGGAGCTAAAACAATAAGTGGTATTTGAACTGCTGGTTGAAAGGTAGAGGCACTGGTAATCATTATTTCCCCTTGTTTGTTCAGGACCTTCCAACAAAACAAACAACCTTTTTGTGATTGGATTGACATGGTGTTAACAATGCATTTAATGCCCAAATCAGTATGAATACAGGTAAAGCTCCTGCTAATACCAGTACCAGGATGTTAAAGCCACCTATTTTCTAAGCAACTCTAAACAGCCACACATAAAAAAAAAAAGTCAAATCTTCCCTCCTTTAGCAAATAAAGCTAACATTCACCAGGCCACATCATATAGCAATCATGGGTACTATATGACCCATACAGCCATCTGTTAAATGCTTGCCTACTGTACCTGCAATCTTTTCTGCAATCTTAGCTTCTGTAGCTTTCTCATGCAGTTCTAAGTCCAGTTTTATTGTCTTCAGCTCCTTATCCTTTTCAGAAAGCTTATCTTCAAGCTGAATTGAACAAATGGACAGTAAGATTCTGGCTGAAACAGTCAACTAGCTCTTTTAACCACATCAAACTTTTAAAGAAGTGATTCTCACCCTCAAAATACAAACACTAAGCAATACAACATAAGTTCAATTAATTATTTAAGGACAACTGTTGAAAGTATCTTTTTTATCATCTGCCCTATCTTGCTGCACAAGAGAAGCAGCAATGTATGTGCCAGTATTTTTACTTGGGGTTCTCGTCTTCAGGTATCACCAGCTTGCTAAGGTAGTTCAGAATTAAATGGAATATAATGCAGATGGTATCTGCATCAGCTGCCTATTTCCAACCAATATACTGAGTACTGACATCACAGCCTGAAGAGACTGTGGTGTAAAAGCATAATTTTTCACATACCTCCCTAGATAGAAAACAGGTATTTCACATGTTGAGGCCCTTCTTTTAACTGCAAGTTTGCTAAATCTGTTCTTGGATAGATATCTGAGCTTACCATTGAATATTCCATGATACTTCATGGGAAGACTGTAGACTTTCCTGTTGTTTAGGCACGTGCAACCACTACTAACGCTAAAACCAATGCAGCGTGCAAGTAGAATGGAATTTTCTCAACAAAAAGGAAGTTATCAGGGCACATTCATCATCTGGACCACAAGCTCCACTCTATTCATGAAATCCTGGCCTTGCTTTTGGTCCTCCTTGGTTTTCATCTATGCTGCAAGAACCCATGTCACCAATTAAAAAGGTCAAAGACTTGGATGAAAGATCCTTTTAATACCAGAGAAACAGCTGCTAAACAGATACTAAGAATCCAAAAAGACAGAAAAACTATTGATTGGTGCACTAAAATAAGTAACAAAACTAAATTAGGAACAGTTTAAAATGTACGTTTTGTAAGACAATCATAAAAGAGTAAATACTGTGATCTAAATATCTCAATTGTACCTTTTTATTTTTTGCCCTCAGAGTGTCCAATTCTTTCAAAAGGAATGCAGCTTCTGTTTTTCCACCTAAATCAGCAGCATTATTCCATAAGGATACAAATTCAGGGAGCATCCTGTTAACCTTTCTTTCTATGCTGCTGTGTGTAGGAGGGGAAAAAAAAAAAAAAAAAGAAAAGAATACAAAATCAGTTCCTCCCCCAAAACAAAACACACATAAATTATCAAAACTTCTTAAACATTGCAAATATAATAAACAGGCAGTAAAAGGGATGTCCTTCTATCACTTGATTAAATCTGTAATTCCGAGATAAATCTATTTATCTGGAATAGTAAATATATAGCCATACTAACTCATAAACAGATGAATATAAGTTGGATATGAAACCTATAAACAGAAAATGCTAAATGGAAGCAAATATTAAAAACCTGTGCTTAATACAGAGCAACAAAGTAATAAAATATTTAGGTTGGTGCTCAGGTTAAAACTAAACATTCTCAATAGGATGGTTGATTCCACATTTAGTGAAATGATAATATCCAAAAGACAAGATATAGGAGTTTATCTTGAAGGAATCTGTAAAATGATGGTGATGGCTAAAAAATTCTATTTCAAGGTAAGACTTCTACAAAACTTCTTGGCTACCTATTGATACAGTTAACTCAGATACCACTTGTAAAATGGCAGCAAAATCAGTAGGTGAATGGAGTAGAAGGGGGGATTAGCAAATGTTTTTAACATTTGCTTCCCTTAAGCATCTTCTGTTTACAGGCTTCCTAGCCAGTGAGTCATAAGTCATAAACTGCCACAGAAAAGCTATACCTCCTGAACTATTTATACATTACTTTCATTATGCATAATTCACATCCTAGAAAGAAAACGAATGCTATCTGGTGCTCCAAAGAGCCATTCCCTCAAGTAGACAGTTGTTTGTACTCAGTCACCCCTTTCTTCACTGCTTCCACTGGATTTATTTTCTCTACTGGCTCTTTAACAAGAAAGTTAAGATCTGTGCTCTGCAGGCAAACTACGGTGCAACCTAAGGCACATCAAATATAGATAGCATGGAGATCTGCATCAAAACATTACTTTAATGTATTACACTATATATGGGTTAGAAGAATGCTTAAACTCCTTGTCTTCATTTTCAAGATCCTTCAAAGCCTATTTCATTTTTGCTCTGCCTAGCAAATTTCATTTAGTGTTGTTTCAGACTGCAAGTGATATATGTGTAGGGATACTATTACCCAGACATTACAAACCTGAAACTTTTTTTGTGCATTTGCTATGTTCAAGTTGTACTTCCCATGAACAAGTTTGAATATACCTCATAATCATATCCCAATCCCTCAAATATTTTCCTCTAAAAGAAAACTTGACAAGTCACATTGATGGTACACTAAGACCATCACCTACAATGGAAATCGGCATTGACTCAACATTTCCTGGGTCATTCTACACCAGGATATTTTCTTACCTTGTATATTAATTGAAATCTATTTGGAGGACAGATTTTGTGCAGCTTATATATAGCATCTACCACAATGAAGTTTTGGCCTATGGCTTTAGGATCCTATATGCTACATATTTACAGATGGGATGGTTCAACATGCTAACTGTGGGGGGTTAATCTCAGTGTTCAAGACCGCCTTGATTGCCAGTGTGAGTGACACTGGTGAAGGGTAGAAGCAACAACCTTTGTCTGACTCTGTGCTGGGCTGTACTTAAGCACTCAGGATTATAGGTGGCTTTTAGTGCAGGATGCATTGCCCTAGCAGCAAATCTCAGGCCCTAATGCAAAAAAGGGCAATAAGACAGATGGAAAAGTACTGTGGACTGGTCTTGGCCTAATGGATCACCACTAGATCATACTAAAGATAACAAAACCATGTGTAGAACCTGACAGGCAAAGAATTAGAGTATATGTTGCGAAAGTACATTATCAGGCTTTGCAGCCTTGATCTCATTTTCAGAAGTAACTCTGTCACTCTCAGTTAAGACTTGGGGTTCAGAATTATTAAGTTACTTAAAACTAGTAGCACGTTCTCTATTCAGATGAGTATAACTTCATATATTATACCACATATGAGTGTATATATTTTTTAAGACTGTAGTAGAGGGATGTAGATCAGTATTGAAATTAATGACAATAGATGACCAAGTTAATGATAAAAGCAAATAATAGTTTGTACTACACTTTTCAACTGCATTTGCCCTTCTCCAGATTCCTGTAATAGGCTGTCTACAAGTTATTATAGCTCCTCATCTTCACTGCACTTCACCTGGCTTTATTCCTGCTTCCTACCCTGCCTCATTCCTATTTTCTAGTCCCTCATTATACTTAGGGTACACTGTGCTTACTGTGTAAAACCACATACACTACTAGATTTTTAGATAATCTTTTCAAATTATTTTTTCAATATCTATTTTCAAAATTCTCTGGAGAGATCACAATCACTGAAATACAGTGTGTCACATAAGCCATTGCCATGATCATATTTTCAAACAGTGATAAAGAATACAGTGGTGAAATGCTGCATTCCACAAAGAAAGAAGGGTAGATAAGGTAAGTCCAAGTAAAAGCTGACTTACTGACTCTCAGTTGAGAAATAAGCTTCCCTATTTTTATCAAAAAATCTGTACGCATATTATCTATAATTTGAATCTAGAACTCTATTTAATAATATTTGTTTTTACCTTGATCCTTCAGAGGTGGGATTACAGTCATATGGGGTGCCTCCTCTTTGACTCATTACTGGCAGATCTAAAATTTTCAGGGCTTCAGCTTCTGCCTGCATGAAAAATTCTGAGTTTTTTTGAGAATTCAGATGAAACTGAAACTCAGTGCAAAAGTCATCTTCTTTCTCTTCCAGGATGGTCCGTTTCTAATTGGAAGTAGAAGCAAATAATTTTTTTTTTAATTTTTTTTTTATTTGGACATAGTACAAACTTGAGATTTCTTATCTGAAAATGGCAAAAAGAAGAAGTACTCTAGTTTCAGATTCACAGTTTCCTCATCACACTAAGTAACCAGAGCTGTGTTACCTAGAACTGTGGAGCTGGATGTAGGAGTTACAACCTATTTACTAGATTTTTCTCATGGAAACATGAAAAATTCATCACCATTTCCTCTTCCTTTTAAATGAGAGTTTAAGATAATGCTGACCCTAGGAAATTATCTACCCATTCTTTGCAAAAATAATCTCTATCCTAACAAAACATGATGAATTTCTGGTATAGACAGGCAAATTTGCAGGTTGTGAACTAGACTCTTAGTTATATTGAGGTCTTTTTCAAATCCATTTTGACAACAAAAGGAGTATCAGCAAGCTGCAATTAGCAACAACAAATTTAAGGCTTCATTATTCACTCCTGCAGAGTGTAAAGTACAGACTCATACAACTAAAGAACTTGAAGAATGTAAAACACAAATTGTGCCAAAGTGAAAATTATCTGATTAAAGTGCTGAGTGCGATAGTTCTCTTGAGCTTGTCTACTAGATATTTTTAGGACATATTTCTGATATCAAGGTATTTAAATGAAAGAAATGTCTACATACCATGAATGTTCTTTCACAAAGTAAGAACAAGTAAGTATTAATTATAGAACTATATTAAAAAATGAGGAGAAATAAGCCTAAAAAAGCTGCAAATGGGAAAAAGTGCATATATTCTTCATTCTTTCATTAATAGAGAGCAAACACTGGAGATTTTGCTCATTTAATAAAGTCAGTATTTCCAAACATTTTGCTTAAATTATGTGGTATACATCCTCTGATCCAACTTATTACTTCCTCCTCAGAAATAATAAGAAACTGACTACACAGTTGCAATCATCTACAAATAGCCTGAATATACACATCAATCACTCAGTATCAAGGTATCATGCTGCGGTTAAGATAGAAACGAACAGATTCCGAGTCAAAAATATTGAAGACTGTCTCTAAAATCTGTTACAATAGATTACTCTTTCCTTGAAAAAGAAAAGACACAGCCAGTGACACAGGAAACATCCTGAGGGTACAGAGAGATGACGTGTGGATTGGCTGGAGTCAGTTGAACAAGTTCCCATACAAAGCTGTGTACTACCTAGAGGAAAACGTTGTTGTACCTGCTGCTCATCCGTATTCTCCTTATCTACTTCACATAAATCCACCTGAATCCAATCTCACCACATCTTTAACTGATAACCACACATAACCACTCAGTTTTCTGAAAAAAGAACAGTGCACCAGAAATTTTGTGTCTGACCAGTATTAAACATGTGGGAACAATAACTTAATAAAACATTCCTTAACAAGTACAACCTAACACTACTTTCACTACTGTGATTGAAATGCATTCCTCAGATCATTTCACAGTTAATGCAGAAACTGAACAGCCCACAGCAACCTGGATTCTTTGAGCAAATGTCTGCTTTTCACTGACTTAAAACCTTGCAGGTTTTTGAGAAGAAATTTCCCTTTAAGTGCTGCTATATTTTAAAACTGGATTCAATCTTCTGCTCCCCCTTACAGTGAATAGCAAGGATCTCTAATGAAACAGACATTAAAAAATTCACTATTTATACTAAAGTATACGTAGAACGGGCCCCAGCTTGGGGGTGGCAACATGTAAGGACAAAGTTTGGAATCCTCTTCAGTTAGTACTACCTGAAAACAAACTTAGTCTGAATTTCATTAGTTGCAAAGCTTTTTATACGGAGACATACACTTGGTTGAGATGCATTTCCCATTTCAGTTATAAGAACTGCCTATCACACCTCACCTTGACTACTTCTCCCATTACAGCTGCAGTGATCTGTATACATTTAGCTGCAGATGATGCTTGCACACACTGAAGGGGAAGTTCAGTGCTTCACTTGCCATATAACTTTACCTTCCCTTTTTCTCTAGGGCATCAACGTTTTCTGTGAGCCACTTGAACTGCCTCAGGTAAAGTCTGTCGCATTCTGTGGAAGAATTCAATCACAACATATCTGTTGCAGTAACAAGTGACGTGAACCTTTGTTCCTTGTTCAGCATTGCCATACTCTCCATTGGCCACACTACATAAAAACTGAAGGAAGAACCTTCTCACTCCAGAATGCTAAGAAAATTAGATGACACTAGCTACCAGGGTTACACTGGGACAACCCCAAAAAAGGGATTCTATCCTGTTGGCATGCAAGTAATCAAATGAGTAAGTTTTTCTCCTTTCCACAGTTACCGTTCTGTGAATTTGCTGCTTTTAATGCCAGGACTTAAAAAAGAGTTCTCACAGTCATTGCACTTGGAAGGAACCACTGGTGATCATCTAGTCCAGCCCTGCATCTCAATCAGGGTTGCTTAGAGAAGGTTGCACAGGACTATGCCCAGATGGCTTTTGAAACAGAGGAAGACTAGGCCAGTGTTTGATCACCCTCATAGTACAAAACTGTTTCCTCGTATCTAGATTGAATTTCATGCATTTTAATTGGTGCTTATTGACTCTGCTCCTGTCAACGAGTACCACCAAAAAGTCTGACTTCTTCATTCCCTTCCATCAGGTATTATTCATACTGATAAGATGCACTCCCCAGAGCCTTCCCTTCTCAAGGCTCAGTCTCAGCTTCTCCTCATGCATAAGATGCTCCAGTCCCTTTGTGACTCTTTGCTGGACTTCCTCCAGTTAAGACCATCTCTTTTTTGTGCTAGAGAGCTCAGAACTGGACTTGGCACTTTAGATGTGACCTCACCAGTGCTGAGCACAGAGGATGGATCACCTCTCTTGATGTGCTGGCAACTCTCTTCCTAATGCAGCCCAGGATGCTACTGGTCATCCTTGCAATGAGGGAACATTGGTTTATGCTCAACTTGCTGTTCACCAGGATCCCATTCCTTTCCTGCAGAGCTAACCAGTTGGTGTCCAGCTTGTACACTTACATGGGATTATTTCTGGCCAGATGGAGGGCTTCACATTTCCTCTTGCTAATACTTCACGAGATTCCTCTCTGCCCAATTCTCCAGCCTGCTGAAGTCCCTCTGAATGGCAGCATAATCCTCTGGTGTATCAACTACTCCTCACAGCTTTGTATCATCAGCAAACTTGCTGAGGTTATATTCTGCTCCATCATCCAGACCATTAATGAAGACACTGAATGACACAGAATCCATTTTTAACTGTAGAAGTACACCACTTGCCTCCTACTGGACTTTGTGCAACTGATAATCACCATCTGGGCCTGATGACATTCAGCTAGTTTTCAATCAACCTCAAAGTTTAGTTATTTAACCCATACTTTGCTTCTGCATTAGGACGTTATGGGATACAGAGTCAAAAGCCTTACCAAAGACAAGGAAACTAACACCCTGCTTTATTTCCTGCTTATCAGAATAGACCATTTTTGAATATCAACCATCTCTCTTGGATCTCTCTTCTCTCCAGTACTGTATCCTGTGGGATTCTTCCAAGCAGATCCCTGAGGAGGCCAAAGTCTGTTCCTCTGAAGTCCGCAGCAGAGGTCCTTTTTGTCCAGCTTCCTTCTCTCAGGATCCTGAACTCTATCACCACATGCTAAATGCAGCCAAGGCTGCCCCCCAGTTTGACATCAACAACCAGTTCTTCCTTGTTTGTAAGCATAAGGTCCAGAAGAACACCCTTCTGCGTTGGCACCTCAATCAGTTGTGTAAGGAAATTGTCATCAGTGGCCTCCAGCAATCTCCTAGATCACTTGTGTCCTGCTGTTGTCCCTGCAGCAGATTATTGGCATTGTTTTAGGCCCAAGGAGGACGAGAGAACACAAGGTTTCTTCCAGTTGTCTGAAGTATGCCTCATCTGCTTCTCCTAATCCTCCTCCATGCCCTTCCCTCTTACTGACAAGATCAAATATAACAACATCTGAGTTCCCATGACCTTGATCATCACTTCAGAGCCATATATTCACAGATAATACTTCCTAGGTCATCCCAACAGTGTCAATGGTGCCTATGCAGAAGAGCAGTAGAGGGTAACAGAGGTTCAGATGAGCCACAGCAGCCTTTGTATAACATCCTGACATGAGCTCCCAAAAGCAGCAAAGCTCTCTAGATGACAGATTAAGTCAGCAGACAGATACCTATTTATTTTTTTTTTACCAGAATGAAGTAAACATGTTTGCATGATGAGGAAAACATCTGCACTAGCAGCTGATCTAAATCCTTAGGCCATGTCAAGATATGGATTTTTATGCCCCCGGCTGTAAATTACAGCAGATGGAAAAGAAATAATTTAGAATGAGACTAGACCTGTGTTGGCATTTATTAATGCTAACACCACTTCTTTAAGCAACTCACATTTGCAGCACACCTTTTCATCCAGATTCAATTCCCTCAAGCACACAGGTAAGACTAAGCAGCATCACAGCAAGCATGTAAGTGGCATTTCCGGAAATGTTAGATGGAACACAGAGGATCTGGTTTTTTTACCCTACTGGCTTTGTAACAGAGAAGATGATAGCAGCCCCCTCCACTCAGAATTGGAAACACTCTGCCTAAGGGCATTAAGGTTAGAGGTTTGTACTTGTTTAATAGAGCTATAATGCATACTTTTTTTGTCAACATCCTGAATCTGTGAGTAGAATGATTTGGGGAAGACATTTTGAACACGGACAGATCAATGGGCATTTTTATTTTTAAACCCCCTTTATTCTTTATATAGCACCCTCTCGAATAATTTAGGCTTTGGTTCATGGTAAGTTGTCTTGCTGTTAAACTAAGTGGCAATATTAATCAATGTACTTTAGTGCTTTTCCTCCTGCCTTCTGCAAATTGTATTGCGCATTAATTACCAATGCTGCAGAGACACACTGGGGAGTAAGTAGCATTTGCAATAATCAGGCTACACAAGGAGCACCAGAGAAAGTGTAAAACAGCCTTGCAAGCTTGGGAAAAAAAATGCTGTAGTTTTCATTAAGTGGTATCCCCACCACTGATTCTGGTTCTTGAATATACTAAACAACTTATTTTCCATATAAAATAGAACAAGTTCAGTAGCCCAGATTAATATTTCACTATAGGGAGAAGCTGAACAGCTGATCTTCTGTATGTATTTATCTTGAATGAATAGCTTGTTCACATTGAGGGAAAGAAAAGCAAATGTTAGGAAGAAGGAATATAAAGACACTAGAATTAAAGCTGGGAATTGATTGCGAGGGACATAAGGGGAAGATAATGCTGACGTGGTTTGCAATTGTAAAGGCAGAACAGCTTTCACTGTTGTTAAGCTGGGAGTGGTTAAAAAGTCAAGTAAAAACATTGAACCTAACACATTTTGCATGCAGCCCTATTTTTAATAGCTTCTTAGAAGTGCAGCACCAAATAATCCCATACAGACACTGATACTATAGAAAGAAAGGTTGAAGATTTAAGTGCACAGAAGGTGCAAATTCATCTGGGAGGTTACGGAGGCAGTAGCTTCCCTTGTTACACCACTCAGCATATTCAGCAGTCACATCACCCAAGCAGAAGCTGGCTGGGTACCTCCATTTCCCTGTTTGCAGTCTTTCTGCACCCCACTAGTCAAATTGCACTAATATCTCAGAGGTTTGCAGGGGATCTCTGCAGAATAACAATACAGAAAAACAAACAAACAAAAATACAATGGAACATGCATGCAGCACTGCGGAATACATGGTTGGCTGCTGATCTGCCTGCAGATAAGTATGGGGACACTGGAAGTCACTGGTGCTCCAAACCAGCTTAAAGTGTAATAGTACTTACCACTTGCTACCCATAGTTTCCTAGTATTAGCTTTAAGCTGGTCTGTAACACAGACAAAGCATGTTTTCATCTGTCTGCAAAAGACTGCATGAATGAACCCCTAGAGGGATGGTATTAAGAGGCAGAATAGGAAAAAGAGCAAAACCAGGAAGGAAGAGAATAAGCCACTCTGGGAGTGTGAGCAAAGCTGACTGCAAACTCAGTAGCTTACTCTTCCTACATGACACTGCCAGATTAAGAAAATTTGGAAAAATGTAGAACAAAACATTGTGCTACATTTGAGGAATTAACTGCACCTCAATTACTAAAAGCCCCCAAAATTCAGTTATTGACAAGCTCTAATTTACTGTTAATCATGTATTTTTTTCTTCTCAGTCTAAACAACAATACAGCTTCAATTTCTATGGGCTTTTTTTTTGTGTTTTACAATACCAAAACCTTTCAATTTCAAATACCAAGAGGGAATATTCACTATCAACAAAACTATGAAAACAAAGAGCCCCCCTGCTCCTACACCAGGCTAACTTATTCCTACTAGAATAAGAAAGCACAATTATTACAGTCTAAAAATACTTTCTGTTGCCCCTACCTGCTAACCACGCATCTACCTCAACTTGCTTCAATACCTGTTTCGTGTAACAGCATTACTTGAGAACTTCACCTTTTTATTTTCATTAGACTAATTACTAGTCTCTACTACTGAGTTTCAAATGATCTAATTTTTTTTATACATTAATATTACAAACATTTCTGAAAATATAGTTTTGGGGCATGTGTGTATGACAAAGCACGCATACCTGCATGTGTTCTAACAGGCTGTTAGGACGAGATGTTGCACTAATAAGCAATTTTAACATTTTTTGTGAAAAATGAATTATAGAATTCTTTTAAGTTTATAAGATCTAATGCCACTGGATTTGAATTCTTAGAAATATTTAGTTTCTATTTATTATATATAGCTAACAAAACTTGAACTTGATAGCCATTAATTTTTCTAGCTATTTAAATGAAATTAGTACTATAGCTGAATATTCCTTCATGAGCTGAAAATGATGAGTCAGCCTTTTCGTCAAAGACAAACATTCATTCATATGGCTGTATAACCACTGGAACTTCTACTAAACAGAGTGACTGTGAAAGACTCAGATTGCTCAACAGTTCACTCCTTACCGAATGATTAAAAACCATAAATCCTTGCCCTGGGTTCAGCAGTAGCAGTCATTTTTCTCCTTCTTAGTAGCTGGTGCAGTGCTGTGGTTTTGACTTTCGGCTTGGGAACAGCGCTGATAACACTGATGTTTTTAGCTGCTGATTAGAATGTTTCATCTGACCAAGGACTTTCTGAGTCTCATGCTCTGCCAGGGAGGAGGGGAAGCCGGGAGGAAGCAGGGACAGGACACCTGACCCAAACTAACCAAAGAGGTATTCCATACCACAGCATGTCATGCCCACTATATAAACTGAGGGCAGTCACCCAGAAGGGTTAGATCACTGCTTGGTTGGACTGGGTATTGGTTGGTGGGTGGTGAGCGGTTGTATTCTCTTCCCTTGTTAATTCCCTAGTCATTATTATTATTAGTGGTAGCAGCAGTGGTTTGTGTTATACCTTAGTTACTGGACCGTTCTTATCTCTACCCGTGGAAGTTACATTCTTTTGATTCTCCTCCCCATCCCTCTGGGAGCTGGGGGGAAGGAAGTGGGGGGGAGTGAGAGAGCAACTGCATGAGTTACGGTTGGGCTTAAACCACGACAATCCTGAAAATGAATGTGAAACCAAAATTATATGATTTCCTGAGCATTAATATGCTAAGCAAGAAAATGAGGCTGGTGGAAGAAATATGATCCTATTGCCTGGCATAAGTGGAAAGAAAAGAGTTGGTTTAGGTTTTATGCATTTTCAAAATGCCTGTTATTCTCTTTTCATTTGTATTTGAGTTGATACAGATGCAACATACATGATTTACATCCATATCGCAAGGGGTCAAGGGGTGCTTTTTTTTTTTTTATTTTCCTCACTATTTTATCTTTCTCACAATCTGCAAATAAGTTTCAGAGTTAATCCCAAGAAAAGACGCTGTACTTAATTTTCAAGAAAGAAAAGGTAATTCCTGTTTCTGGAACACAATTTCAAAAGCTCAGTACAAAAGTAGAAGATCAACATGCATTTTCTCCAAAACAAACAAACAAGAAAAAGTACAGCTTTACTTACCTTTGGACTTACTACAGATTTATTTACATTAGCAATTGTTTAGGCCCTTTCAGGGCAGCATAGTATACTGAGTACCAGTAAACTGCAACTAACAGTAAAAGGTTGTCCCTTCATGACACACTTTTTCTAATATTTAAAGAAAACTGGGCAAAGTTTAGGATGATCTTTCAGTAGGTTCTAGGATTTCACTGAATCACTTCTGTAGCACAGTAGAATGGCAGTCACAGCAACCTGATAACAAGTGAAGACTGAATTTAGAGTAGTTTTGCAATACAAAGCTTTTTTTTCCTTTTATTTCTCAGTGCTCTGCCCAGCCAAGATGCCACATATAACCACCCAAGCCCTTGGCAGTAACGAAGAGGAATTGTAGATGCATTGTATGCTTAGTGTCCCAATGATACATAACTGTGGACTCTGCTGAGAGCACCATGGGTCAAATCAGAGGAATAAGGACTTTCAACTTACTTTTAAGTACGTCTTACTCAGAAAGGTCCCGGATTTTAGACTGAGGTCAAATATCTGCTCTTCTTAAAGAAACAAATGACAGAGGTTCACTGAAATAAGCCTTGAAAACATTTTCTGGAAACTCTCACAGATATTTCAAAAGGGATGCATAAGCACTGTGACAGTCATTCTAAACCAGCATGAAATAACTGGACCAAAGTCACTGAGCCATGGAAAAAGTAACACTGCAGAAGTCCATGGCACTGTATAATCTATGCTGTATCTCAAAGCTTGTGCTACGTTACTGGTGGCCCTACTCCTGTCCGTCTCAGAGGCCTCAAATTCTCTCTCCTGTTCAGAGTGGCTTTAGCAACTCATTTTAATTGGACTTCAGGAAAAAAAAAAATTGCCATTTTTACTTATGAATGATGAAATAACATTGACACAATCAAAAAGTTGAGAGAAATTTCAAGTAACTAAATTGTTATCCTTCCACATTTCTTGATGATAATTTTCATTCACATGACAGACTACAATATTTCTATATTAGGAGACAGGCATTCAGTGTACAGTATACACAAACTTCCTGCAATCTCAATAGCGGTCAGAAGAAATTACATGGCTATTTTTTATTTTTTTTTCCCATACTGACTATCATTCTAATATGGAGAACTTCAAAGCAATCAAAACTGTTGCAGAAGTCAGGTTAACAGAATAATACAATTCAAATGCTCGATCTCTGGCTACAGCTAAGCATTTAAGTTGTCCAAAGCCATGATCAAAGAGAAGAGTGTATTCTTTTTGGAATTTTATTAAGAGAGTTCTCTGCAAATGAAGTAAGAACAGCCTAAGCTATGTTGTACATTAATGTCTTAGTTTGCTCTACATCCCATGACACATATACACACACACACACACAAAAAAAAAAAAAAAAGAGAGGCTTGAAAATATTTTGTCTGCTAAATCACAGATGAAACGCAGAAGTTTAATGGGGTTTTTTTTTATTCCTTAAAGGAATATAAAGAGAACAGTGAATTCATTCTGTGTTAGCAATTTAAGCGGGGGGACATCTGTGTTACTTTGAAGGCTTCTTTATTCACCTGTACTTGTGTGGAATCCTGGCAACGCCCCTCATAAAAAAATAAATTTAGAAGGAGATTAAGAACAGTTGGAGTTATTCTGGCAAAGGCAATTTTTTACCATACTCCAAGGATTCTGACAACTTTAGTAATGATGTTTCCCTCGCTTATCTCTCTCACTAAGTCTTTTGCTCTCCTACTTTGCATCTAAGCATCAACTGTGTACAAAATGGTGAATATTTAAAATAGTCTTAAAATAAGTCTTTAAAATATGCAGACAATCATTATTTTGGAATTCACTGCAGTTCATCGTGATGCATTTATTAATGTGTAAATATCAGACATTTCCTTTGGCATTCCACTCTCCATTTGCAATTCATTAACATACTGTTATTTTAAAATATTAGTGTCTGAGAAGATACCAGATTTTCATTAGATTGGTCTCACACTTGAAAAAATATTTTTATATTCCAAATAAATCAAAACAGCAGAATTTCTAGGCAGATACTAAGCGGGATTCACTGAAACACAATGTTAGTTCTAATGGAAGGATGATTGCTTTAGGTCTTTTGAAACTTTGAAGTATAGGTAAGTCTTGATCACACAAATTAATAAATCCTAAAGCTGGAGTTAACAATAACCATTACACCCAAATTCTGCAGCTTAGCCCAGCCAATTTTTCAAAAGGTCAGGTTGTGAACTGGAGAAGATCAGGGAGGTCCATCGCATAGCTTTGTTGCCAGGCATCTCTCGTCTGGATTGTTGCAGGCATTTATTAGTATTCGTCAGCAGACTCAACAAAGCAAACAAGAAATTCAAGCACGAATAATAAAATGAAATGCTGCTATATAACCCTTTGTCATTCAGCAAATATGGGACTTTTTAGCTACATTGTTCCTAAACCTGGGTTACTACTTTAATTTTTCTCCACAGTGCTGACTGAATGAGTATGCATGTGTGTTAAATGCAGAGCTCCCTTAACAACTGCAGGACTGCCATTTAATCTGTTGGTAGATGGACCATTTCCTGTGGGAACTCTAGCTATGATTTCCAGATCCACCAAATAAATCTCAGATTAAGATTCCAAATGAAACCTGCCTTTGGCAGATAAAAAATGTCAAGATGGATATAAACAGTAAAATTATAAATTATCTAGGTGTTGCACGATGACTTGATGTGTGTTTTTTGTTTACACTTTCCCTGATATCACAACTATACAAGGCATTCATCAAATGTCACACTTTCATAATACTGGAGGCATCATTAAAACTGTTTGGTTAAGGACCTTGAAGTGTTTAAGCAGTAGCTCAAAAGTATATTTGTGCAAAGTAGAAGAATAAATTTACATATCAGCAGCAGCTCATAAGGGATGGGTAAATATTCTGTTTATCTCTCATTGTAATTCAGGTTAGTTTAAATACAGGGTTTCAGGATATCATTACAGCCTATATGGAGTCATTACATAATTTCCAAACACAGTGTCTGCTAGAGTTTTACTAAGCATGCTGTGTTTATGTTTTCTAAACCACCTAAAAACAAAGTAAACGCTCCCACCCTATTTTTCTTTTGTTATTGTCATACCAGACAATTGCTTTCACTTATAACCCCTTCCATTATCTAAATCTTAATGATCCAGAACTCTGTTTTATCTAGGTAGGCTCATGTTTCCTGATGCACATTAATTATAGTGAAAATTCTCTTATCCAAATGTAGTCAACTTCCCCTACCACAAACAAACAACTAAGTCTTTGCTGAATTAGAGTTCTAAACAAAATCCCAGGAAAATACAGCTTTAGAAGTGAAGCAAAATATTGTAATTTTAAGTGTCTAACATAAAAGAAAGGATATTGCATGAAGTGTCACTAAGACACCTTGCTCACACACCCTTTACTCCGAGTAAATAGTCTACTAAAGATGCAAGTGACCTTTCAGATAAGAGACTCCAATGCACTCCCTGGAGAATTTTTTCTTAACAAATTTTGTTATGCCTTTGCTCTGAACTTAAGCTTCATTCTATTTGTTATTATAATAGAAGCAACAAAGGTTTCTAAAGAAGAAAATAATTAAATTCCTCTTGCACTTGTGCTAGGTCTTCTGAAGCACTACATTAAAGTTATCATGGTAATAAGTGTTGCTCTCCTTGAAGCACATTTCAGGACATTCTGAAGTTAGCAGCACTCATACTTTAAACACTTAAACAATTCAATGTGCAATACTTCAAGGTGTACATTCTCCCCATTGTTAGTGCTTGCAGTACTCAGTGCAGATAAGGCACTACGCCTTTTCAGTACACTGTGAAGGGTCTAACAAAATCATATTCACAACGCTCCCATGTCATGCAGATACTGGATACCTAATTGTGCTTCTGATGAGGCTGCCTGTGGCCCAGCCAGAAATGGACTGTATTTAGCCATTCAAAATGTACAAGGAAAGAAATGGGATGGAGAAAGGAAAGACAGCCATTCTTCTTATGTTTGACTCATGCGAGACCACCCTTTCAACCTCCCTTCTGCCTCCTGTACTGTACAGAGAAACCTGCAACCACCCTTGCCACTTTGCATGGGTTATCTCTGACAGCTAACACACTGAGTTTGAGGCTGCAAGTGCAGCATACATGGGACACACTAATCAACTGAGCCACATGGATGGAGAGGACTATGCCTCTCTTTGTATCATTAGACTCTTCTGTATACACATCCATGCAGCACCCAGGTCGTCTTTCTTTTCCAGGTAAACAGCACTCCGTATTGCTAAAAAGGGAAAGACAGAAAGAACAGCCTCAGAGTATCTCTTGTTGAGGCATGTAAAAGAAGAAAGAGCCTTCAATATGACAAGTATGGTTCATTTTGCCTTTACGATAACCTTGGAGGAAGGGCTTCAGATTTAGAGAGTTTACATCTGTAATTGATGAGTTCTGGTGAAAGGGGAAGCAGAATCTT
Organism: Myiopsitta monachus; assembly: GCA_017639245.1. NCBI lineage: Eukaryota > Metazoa > Chordata > Aves > Psittaciformes > Psittacidae > Myiopsitta > Myiopsitta monachus. The sequence continues at coordinate 31,818,220 of CM029924.1, read as the reverse complement.
TACAATCAGCTGCTTTTTGACCCAACTAAAGCATCAGATGAAAAATCTTTACAACACTGCATTACTCTCAAAGCCTCCTTTACCCTTTCATCTTTCTGTGCATATGTGTTAGTGCATGTGTTAAAGTCACACAACAGTAATTCCATACAAAAAGCCCTTGTAATTACTATTACAAAACCAAACACATAAAGTACATTAAAATCATCAGAGAACTGAAAAATCTTACTGTTTCTAATAAGATAGTCTAAAAATACATGATGAACAGGAGTTTTATTTCTAGGAAGTTAGCAAGAAAAGATGATGCATTTTACTTAACCTACGCATATGTCTCACTGCCTGTACATTGCCTCAATTACCATGAAAGCAGAAGGGATAGCTAATAATTAATGGAATTTCTAAATGGGAGTAAGTAAACGTAAAACTATTTCTGGACAGGTTTTAGTTCCCGAATATTATTGACTACACGACATAAGAACTAAAATATTTGTGTAAGCAATACGCTGCCATATACACTGGTCACAACCATGACAATACAAGCAAAGCTATGGCCAGATTCTCAACAGTAAGCACCATGCATTCATGCAAGACCAATGCATGCAGAAACACACAATGCAATTAAGACAATTGCCTACACATAAGCTTACCCCATGCACAAGTGCCCGAGCAGCTATATGTATATAATTTGTTCATTCATACCTGTTTTCCTTTTCTGTTTTTCCTGATGAGAGCAAGACTGTAAAGCAACAGCTCATCACAAGATAAAACACTTTTCAGATTTCCTTGCACAAGCTGATTCTGCAGTTCTGTTTGAATCTACACTATCACATCTCTTTAAAGCTAGAGTCTCTTCTGAATGACAGATTCCAGACAAGCAATTTAAAAGTATTTTTACAAGGTGCACAAACATTCTTTTAAAGGCAAGTTACAGTGACAGTGTCTATATGGATCGCAACTAAGAGCTAACATCAAATTCTTACAGGTAAGACTGGTTCATTGACTTACATTTTAATACATGCTGTAATATTTCAGAAATAAGTATTTCCTTATTTCTATACTTGAAAAAAATGTAATAACCACCTTCTAAGGAACAAACCACTGTGCCATTAAAAATAATCTATTACTTTGCTTTAGGACAGTCCAAATAATAATTATACAATGCTTTTCATTTTGGAATCAGCAAAATTATAATTTTGTTGTCAAAATGGACCGAATAGTCATTGACATTCTAAGACTTTACCTAATTTCTGCTCTGTCCTTAAATATAATAGATGTTCAAAAAGAATGACACAAGGAAAAACATTACAATAATGGACTATGTAATGCCGAAGGACCACTGCTCCCATTCAAACACAGTACATGATATGAGTCAAATGATACACAAATTGAACTCCAGTATTTGCAACACTCACCACTTTCCTATCCTGCCAACTCTTGAGTCCTGAATGCATATACAGGTATGAAATGCACCCAATTTCAGATTTCCTCTTGTTTTTTCACAGTATTAATGTCTGTGTAGTTCTATATAACCTGCTTAAGTATGCACTCCACTGAAGTGCAATGTTCTTCCCCCACACCACCACTGCAATGTAAAGATATGCACCCATTTGTCCATACAACTTTATTTGTATAATGGACTACCTTCCTAGACTTTCTAGCTTGGATCCTGAATATTTCCCATTTGGAAATTACAGAGTCTTCACTGGCCTGCTGCCGATGCTCCTGATACATTCTCTCAAGTATTCTTGGAAAGAAATTAAAAGTCTCTATCCTCCTATTAAAAACTACGTACTGTGGAGAGAAACAGCGCATTTAAATTAGACAAAAACCCAAAATAACTAGCCTTGCAAATAGAATGTTCTTAAACTCTTCCTAAAATACCAGAACAGAGACAAATGCCTTCTATCCACACAGGCATATGACATTCCAAACAACACAGAAAGTTAAAAAGAAAATTTCAAGCATTAAACACTTCAGATATATTCTTTTTAAACAACTATACTCTTTCATAACAACTTTTAACAGGTTACATATTATCCCACATAACTGACATAGACCTACCACTTCTCTGCACCTAACATTTTTTGCTGTTTTTTTTTTTGTTTTGTTTTTGTTGTTTTTTTAAATTCTCATTGCTTGACTGAATTTTCATCTAGTCAGCTGAACTTCACCTCAGATGTGCTTTACCATTCTTTTTTTTGACAAATAATCTCCAACATTTCAGTATGTTATTAAAAAAAATCAATAACTCATTATAGAGTTATTCTAAAAACAGCTTTTAAACTTCCAAGTGAGGAACAACTAGATACAGTACAGTACCAGCTGCAAAAAGGGAAGATAACACAGATGAAAAAGCAAGTGGAACACAAAGTGGTACACGCTTCAATATAGACATTTAAACAGAAGACTAAAAGTTACTTTGATTTAGTTCAATGTAGTTCAATGAGAACATGCACCAGAATGTCTACCAAGGGCACATATTGAACATTATGTTGCCATAATTTGTCTATTATATTTGTGATAAGAAAATATAATTTAACTGCTAATACCCAAATAAAATTCTAAGGAAAAAGAAAAGAAGTCTCATCCAAACCACTATGATGACAGGAGATTTATCCATAATCCCCTTTTTTCACTTCCCTAGGAATAAAAGCATAAAGAATTTTGTGACCCATTAATAACTGATCTAAAAAAAAGTGTCTCAATCTTCATTTTGCCCATATAACAACTATCATTGGATAGACAAATACGTGTTAGCTTGGAAGAAATAGCTTTCTAAACAGCACAAAATACTAACCTCATGCATCAGAAAAATAATACACTCAAACCTCAGTATCTACCCCTTTTTTAAAATATCTGTGAGCAGCAGCAGAATGCCATTTCTTGCAATTAGACAGAAAATATTTCACAGAGAATCAGTTTATAACATACACTATCCTACATTGGAAAAGTTAACCTTTTGAACCATTCTGAGGGTATGCTGACCCCTAAAGGTCTAAAAAAACTGAATATGATTAAGCCATTACACACTTGAAAAGTATAAATTGAGAGAGTACAATTCTCGACTAAGTTACTCCACCATGACTATTTTTACGTTTAGAGTATATGACTCAAAAACATTTTTAACTTCAGAGTAATTGCTCAAAATTCCATGAAAAGGGGTCTACAAGTACTTCATTATACACAGTAATACAGATAGATATTCTTTCACATATGTAGGAAATGCATCATCTCCAAGACAGAGGGGTTTTTCTTTCTGCTAAAGAACAGTTTTCATGAGAATATTAACAATGATTATGTTTTAAGAAAGAATACATAGTACAAAATCCCAAACAAAGGAATATACAAGATGCTATCAGGCTCTAATACAGGAGGCATATTTGACATTGATACACCTATTCCTTTTCTTTTTTGTTTGTTTGTTTCTAAACCTACAAATAGCCACTTACTATAAAAAAAAAAAAAAAACAACAACAAACCACTGCTTAAAGTCTGCTTCCTGGTGTTGTTCTCCTTCTTCAGCCTATATATTATTATTTAGCCACAAGCCACTTTCTGCCTTCCCTTTCATAAAATCAGTCACATAATGTGTTCTCAAAGTCAGGGCTTTGGGGTTTATTTTTAAGGTTTCTGCCAAAAAACAGAGAAAAATGTATCAAAGAGCAAAATTTTGGTCATCAAAATACAAAATAGACTCTTCCATCCTGAGAGAGATGAAAACTCCATGAACCATGGAAATTCCAAGTTAACCAAGGCCCCCTTTACCAACAAACCTACATTTCTGTCTATATTCAGCTGAAGTAATAACGAGAAACTCATTAAAATTATTAGATGGCTTAATCATATTCTAGCAAGGCATAAATAGCAAGAAAGTTACTTTAATACAGACTTTGGATTTGTTGTTAACCCATTAAGGAAAAAAAAGATTGGAAAGTGCAATGTACAGAATAAGAATTTAAATTAATTTAAGATTTCTCAAAGTTCTAAAAAAAATTCAACAACCTAGAAGATAAAAATAAAGCTGATGATTTACATTCCTGCAGCTGCTCTCCTTTTACCCCAAATACTTAAGATGCAGCATATGGTTGTTTTTTTTCTTTTCTTCCAAAGTCAGTCATATATCGGCAAGAACAAATACATTCCAGTCACTGCCTAGCACTGGTACAACACCTGAGGTTCCCTATTTATATCTTAAAAGTCCTTACCGTTTGACCAGTTCTCCATTTGTTCTTCTGAACTTGTTTGATCTGGCACTGAGTCCAGTTTTTGCTTAAAGATTTCAGAGCTAAAATAAAGCAAACTCTAGATAAATAAACTTGAAACCATATAACACACCTATACTTTGCCTTCATTTGACAGAAAATTTGCAAGACAAATGATTTAAAAATACATATAGCAGGACAATAAACTGTATACTTTAATAGTACTAAATCTTATTTCTCAGTAAAATATTTTTTATCCACATATCCTGTATAATTTTTATAATGGTTTGGTTCAGCTTTCTGTTGCATGTAACATCTTCATTGAAAAATCTATTAGTTTGTCTTCTTGTTCTAGAGTCTGGTCTTGGAAGTGCATGCTACTGAACACAGCCCAAATCACACTGAGTGTTCCCACTAGAGTCAACGAGAGTGCTTGCTTTGGTAATTATTACAGATGGTTGTATGCACTTTATGACATTCTTTCTCCTGCTTTAATTTCCTGGATAAAATACAGGTAAAGCAGCCCATGACCACTCCAACTCTGCATTTGCAGGTTTTTCTAAACACTAAATAATCAATCCTAATATTTGCATACATATTGCTTTAGACCATACAGTTAATCACACAGTTGCAATATTTCATATAATCAAAGATCTTTAAAAAACAACCCTCAATACTCAAAAAATAAGATGCACAGTAAAATGTTATGCTTATGGGGGAGAATTTTCAGTTTAAAACATATGCTCTCTTATACATTAAAAATTGAACTATATACCTCAAGGAAATCTGAGTCAATCTGTAATTACTAATATAGAAAGTTTACCACAAATTTTATTATTTAGTCAAGTACCTGTTTTAAAATGTATTGTATGAAGGACAATTTTCCATCTTTAACTACATAGTTATGCTTATTTTGTATGTTTTCACTGCTATAGTTTTTCTACATTTACTAAGAAAGATACAATATGTGCCTTGAAGAGGCAGTGGCTGGATCATGAAAATACCTAGAGTTGTGCTGATAAATGTAAAGGTCAAAAAAAAAAATTAATTACACACATTAAAACTCAAGCATATTATACCAAGACGTATGTTCTAACAAATAATGCAGCAGAAGAAATTCTTTTCCTGTACAACACCAAAAGAGTAGATGTTTTCATTTTTATCTTTAAGACTCAAAAAAAAAAACCCAAACAAACAAGTACAATTGTGCAAGCACTTAAGATTCAACCCTAACATATTAAGCATTCAAGAAATACATATTTAGCCCATATGGGCTGTTAACTATAAATGTGCCTGATAAAAAACAATGTGTATGATTTGATGTCCTTAGGTCTTAACAAAAAAATAACAACTTCACCTCATATCGCAGAACTCTTGAGTTCCTTACAAGAATCCCTCAAGTGAAGCTGTACGTTTCTTCTTCAATTCTGCGTAACTGTGTTGATTTGGAGTTGGCAATCTTTTCCTAAGTTCCTCATTTACTTTTGGATTAGCTGAAAATATAGAAGGTTATTAATATCAAGAAATAGGTTTCTGTCAATGAAGCTATTTCCCTACATATTGCACAAAAAGGTTCATAATAATTGAAGTATTTTAATAAGATATTCATATAGCAAGACATGAAGAAAATATGGTATTTAATAACCTCTGGAGTATTTTAAAACATGTCTTAGGGCCTTAATGTGCCTAGTAATATACTATTTAAAACCATAATTTTATCCCTCCACAATATACAGTCATACTTCCTCGCCATTTACCCAGCTAATGAATGCCAGCAATTAGTAAAATGTAATCCCATTGCACAATCATTTTAATGCTTTTAGCACTCAGAAAAGTAAACACCAAATTAATACTGCTCAAGCCATATCAGATCCTAGTTGGAAGCAAGCAATTATAGTTCAGCTCCTCAGGTGTAATTAAATGATTGGAATGATTTAGTTCCATAAATGCAAGTTAATTCATAAGCAAGCAACAAATATACTGGGAGTAATTACAAGAAACATTGAGAGTCTAAGCAGGGCATGCACCTCACGTGGGAAAATGCTGCCCTCTCCTGGCGGTAGTAGACTATGGCACAAGAATGACGAGACAGAATTCTGTCAAGAGGCTTGTTTTACAGACTTTGCCTTCATAGATGAAATATGTTCTGCTAATTAATGGATTTTTTCTGGTTTACAAATACAGAAAACAAAGACATTGTTGATATCAGATTAAAACAACCTAACGATCAAAGTCAAAATGAGAAACCTTTTGGGACTCCCTCAGTTTTGCAGTAATCTTTCCATAGTATTAAAAAAAAAAAAAAAGTTAGTGAACAGAACAACAAATATTCCCTATACTAAGTACGCAAATCGTATTTTCTGAACACAGACGCTGCAATAGGTATCTAATTTATGCACAACCCTTAGATATCGTTCAAAATGTACTTTTACAGTTGGTACTTTAAATGTAAGATATTTTTAGAACCAAAACTTATTGAACCATAATTATTCAGACAGACTTAAACTTTGCCTCATCAACAACAATCAGAGCCTGGCCATGAAGGTTTTACCAGGATGAATCATCAGAAAAATGAAATATAATTATTTTAAAGCTTTACCTTCATTTGGAAACTATGTCAATAATCAATCTATCTAATAATCAAAAGAAATTAAGGCTAGAAATTAAAATAAAATATACTGGTAGACTGAGACAAAACTGAAAATAAGAAAATGAAATTGTAACCCAAAACTTAAAGTTAATTTCCTTATTCACTATTTACTCAACCTGTGTTAACGTTAAGACTACTGCTTGAACACACAAAGCTAAAAATAAAATAAAATAGATTTGTCCTTATCTGTAGAATATGCAATAATCACATAAAATTCACACTAAATATTTAAGCACAAACCACCTACAAATATGAATATAAATTATCCGGTATGTTCCTACTAATGAAAGGAACCCCAGATGTACCTATTTAACCCTTTACAGAAATAACACATACTTCCTAGTGCTGCATATAGAAGCATGGGAGAAAATCACATGCTGTGGTCACTATACGATTATTTTCCACACATATAAACTGCCTGTAAGAAAACTTGATTCAAAAGCACCTGATCACTGTAAAATCCTGAAAATGTTCTTTACCAATAGCACTTTGACACAAAAATATTTCTTTGTTCCAGATCTCTGTGTATTTCAAAACACACCCAAGTGGTACACAAATACCTTCACTGTTTCTTTACCTACTGTGGAAATGAAATAGATTATTTTAAGAAGTCATATTATTAAAAGTTTAAAATGTACAGCACATTTGCTTTGCCCTTTCATGTCACAGTCCTATTTTTCTATTCAAATCTTGTACACTGCAAGTTAATTGCTTTTGGAAACTACTTATTATTCATGTAAAAATTAATGTGCCAATGTGTTTAAATCCTTTTAAATGACCATTCATGCATCTTTCTTCTTTAAGTACCAAAGAAATCTGTCAAAGATATCAATGCAAGATGGTCTTAGAGAAAGTTCCAATAAAGATTTTTTTCTGCTAACATAAGATTTCCATTTTCGTCAACTTTACTTAAATTCCATTAATTTTTTAAGCTGCTTTTAATAAATTTTCAAGTAAAAAATTTTAGGCTCCATTGCCTGTCATTTGTGTTCCAGCTGACTTTATGAATATTAATAACAGTGTTATCCTGATTAAATAGGCTTCATATAAAATCCCTGTGAATCCTATAGCTCAGACATCTCATTTTTCCAACTCTTTATGAATTTGGATTCAGACATTAAACTGGAAAAAACCTTAAAAACCAGATTCAATGGTACATTTGTGTACCCTTAAGCAAAAATTTAGATGTTCTAATGAGTCAAATAATTAAAAGAGATAGGAACACATATGGAGATTTCAGGCTTTCTGTAAACATGCAACATATTTTAACTCTAATGAAAATGTCAACACTTCACAGAACAAAGGATTAAGAATCTATTATGAAATAATAATAATGTCTGTCCTTATCCGTACCTTGAACAACAGATGATACCATCTTAACTCTTCATATATGGAGTGCTGACTTGCAGAAGTATTTCCCAAAGAGAAAGAAATTAGTGGATGCTTAATTACATAAGCATACACACAAAATACATGAACATTCTAGTTTAGCATGGGTGCCCAGTGAAAAACAGCATTAACTTTTAATTGGTTTATACTTCAACAAAAACAACCTTTTTCTACAGAATGTCAAATTGAGGTACACGAGAAATTTTAATATTATCCTACGAGATTCATGCAGTCACAGTTTGAAACCGTCAACTTCGTTCCATGCTTGCATGTTTGAATTATTTACATCTATGACAGATAAAAATGGAAAACTGAGCTCGCTGCACTGCCTTCACTTTTTCATATAGTGCTAACCTCCTCACTCATTCAGGGATATATACTACAAAGATGGCCATCAGAGTATTTTGCCTTCCAGTACCTTGAAATATGAATGGATTTTAGGAGAAAACAAAACTAAACAAAATAATGGCTTATTGAAAAGAATTGCATTCCAGTGCCAGTTCTATTTACTCATTGACACAAACACCTAATAGATTTCAATAAAACCAAGAGATATACAAAATAACATATATCTGCAAGGTAGGAACCATACAGTGCTTTACCTGTGCAGTTCTGAACTGCTTTTATTACAGCTGCTGTGGTATTTCCACTTTCAGATGAAAAATCCCCGAGTGTCAGCAGAAGATATATTATACAAGGAGTACCCCACCATAACATCAACTTTCAAGCATCTGTTGATGCTCAGAATCCAAAAGGCTGTTGAGACCCTTCAATATAGAGCCCAAATAACTGCAAACCCCTGTTCCTTTGTCTTGCCTTGACAGGTTTTGAAGACAACTGAATCATGGCCCCTAGCCACTGCAACAAGAAGCAAACACTTGCCAGCGTCAACCAAATTTACCTCTTCTTCACAAAAAGTCCTCAGGTCTTGGGAGACCTTTTCCACAAGGACAGCTACCCCAACTGCCCTGCTTCTGTTGGAACAAGAAACCAGTTCCCACCACAAAGCCAGTCTTTGTCCCTTTTAATGGTGCAGTTGACAGTCACCATTCACAGCACAGGGATGAAGCTAGGTAAGGGAGGGAACACCACATACTTTATGGATAGGGAAATAACAAATTTTAGTATTATTTTCCTAATATTAACTAGATTAACAGGATCTCCTAAAATATCCTGAAACGTTTTTCTTCAGGGCAAACTAAACTAAAAAACTTAATTTAGGAGGATACATAGAAACCAGTTATCTTCTAGAAGTATTTCCCAAGGGAACAAACAGACAATTGTCTTAGCCCAGGTGGATGCCAAGTTTTGATGCAATGATACACTCCTCCACAAAAGAGTCATATTTCCTCTTTACCTTAAGAAACTTTATGACAAATCAGAAATCTAAGACAACCTAAGTTAAAATTAGCTTTGGGCAGTTATAAATATATCAGTCAAAGAATAACTGAAATAAATGACTTCATATATTTGTCAAATGTAGAATAACACCCATCTGTTAGATTCTTGAAAGTTGTGAAATGAAACACACTTTAATATTTGATTACAGAGGTACTTATTGTATTCTGCTACTTTTATAAGATTTTAAATGCAAATAGCTCATGCAAAATATTCTGTTTCTTTTCAAAAAATATAAAGCATCGGCAAGTGGATTAACCCCATAAGTGGATGAATGCAGCATGAGTAGTGCTTCAAATTTTAAACTCCAGCACTGCTGCTACAAAGACTTCAAGATTTTGGTTTATGGAAGTAACTGCATTATCTGGAGGCTTGATAAAAAACATCTTCCCAAAGAGCAGAGACATCCAATAATCCCTGACTTCCCTCCCCTACTGATTCTTGGCCCAAAAGGAGATGAGACGTTTGCAGTTGGTTTCAACTAACCAACATAAATCAGAACAGACACAGAGAACCAGGGCTCAGGTATTTTTACTCTGCTGCTACAGCAGCTTCTTCACATTCTCATTACAGAATTTGCATCTGATGCTTTTAACAATGGCATTCACTAAGTCAAAGAATGCTCATTCTATATGTCACGCTTTTGACAAAGGCAAGAGAGAAAGCATAAAAATGCAGTTTCAACTGGCTTGCAATAGGCTTTACCTATTCCTGAATTAAATTTAATTGGATAAAGGACATGCACTTTTCTCTTTTTTACTCCCTTACTTCTGGTACCAGTTCAGTGTCTTCAATTTTCTCTTTACACATACCAGGAAATTTTTTATGTGCATATTAGATCACTAACAGCCCTGTATCACTTCTCCCCTCCATTATATTCTCTCCCTCCCATTAACCATTGTAATTTATTTACTAAACAGTCTTCAGCCTGCTCTGTTCACTTCTTTTTCGGTTTTTAGCTGTCCTTTGTTCGCCATTTCTTTCCTTTCTCCTTAGCTTTGCCTTTGTCTATTTTGACAATACATGCCTTTTCCTTGTCCCCTTGCCCACTATCTCTTTGAAAGGTAAAGAAAACTGCAGAGGATCTTGACAAAGACTGTGTTCTCTTTCTTTTTCCCCAGCTTTTCTCACCTTGGTGTGCATTTTGTGAAGCAGCTTTCTTCTGCAACACCTCCATTAACATTATTTTCACTCTAATAATAAAAATATGATATTCTTTGTTCAAGTGTGGAACAGCCAATTCATTTAGCCATCCTTCAGGTTTGTTGTAAACACTTCACTAGTCTTGTAGCTCAGTTATCATATCATTATGAGGAATGGCTGAGGGAACTGGGGTTGTTTAGTCTGGAGAACAGAAGGATCAGGGGGACCCTATTGCTCTCTACAGCTACCTGAAAGAAGGATGGAGAAAAGAGGTGTGTGGTCTCTTCTCCCATGTAACAAGTGATAGGACAAGAGGAAATGGCCTCAAGCTGCGCCAGGGAAGGTTTAGATTTGCTATTAGGAAACATTTCTTCAGCGAAAGGGTGATCAGGTATTGGAACATGCTGCCCAGGGCAGTGGTGGAATCACTGTGCCTGGAAGTGGTCATATGACAAGGTCCTTAGTGACATGGTTTAGTAGTGGACTTGGCAGTCCTGGGGTAATGGTTGGACTAGATGATCTTAAAGGTCTTTTCCAACCTAGTTGATTCTATGATTCCAGGTTATATATCATTATAGGCAGCCAGATGTCCATTTCTAAACAGTTTACAACCAGACCGCAATTTCCATAGCCTTTAAGGATAAACATGTATATTTTAAACTAGCTGTTGTCTATCTATACTCAAAAGAATAGGTAATAGAGTATTTTAATACAATCAGCACTACATGGCAGTGAAGGCTACCTGCATGTTACCTCTGTTGACAAGCTCACAGCCAGCAGACAAAGGGAAGTGATTAATTTGCTTTATCTGGCACTTGTGAGAACATATCTGAAGTGTGTACTCTGTCTGACCTTCTCATGGATATCCTGAAGCATGTCCAGCACAGTGCCATTAAGACGATTAGAGATCTGCAGCACATGACTTAAGAAGAATTTGAAAGAGCTAGTTGGTTTTAATGAGAGAAGACTAAAAGGGGATTTTATTGTGTTTTAGCTGTCTTGTAGGCAAATATAGAGAAGACAAAGATTCTTCTCTTGGAGACAAACTGCAACACAGAAAACTAAGAATTATAGGTAAGAGATTTTTCACACTGAAGAAGGAACAAGTTGTTCAGAAAAGTTAGAGAATCTCCATTTCTGGAGATGCGCAAAACTCATATGGATATAGCAACCTAACTGATCTAACTTCGGAGATGGCTTCGTTCTGAGCAGAGGTGTGAACTACTTGATATTCAGAGGTCACCTCCTGACTGCCTATTTTAGTATACCAAAGTTTGCAATAAAACAAAAAAACTACAACTAGTATTTCTACAATAAACTAAATTCTGGGTCGCTCTCTGCTTTAGAGGGTAGGAGAGCAGGGTTAAAAAAAAAAAAATAGAACAAAACAGCAATAAGGCACAACCAAGGATGACCAACGTGGCAGACAGGCAGAATGCCAGCAGGGAGAAAACTGCAACAGCAGCACCTGTGCAGCATTTTAAGCACTACTTGTCCTGAGCACCCCATTTGTTCCAGTTTACTACATGACTGGATGTTGCGGCATTAAGGCCAAATGTCAAATGCTGGTTTGCACATCATCCTTCAGTAAACCAAAACTGGACCAGTGATGCAGATATTTCACCTGACTTTCTGAAAGCATTTGTCTCATGCCCCACAAAATCCATGCCCCTCCCAAGCTTAAGAAAAAGTCACTGTGACTAAAGAAGAAAAAAGCTAACTATGGAAATTATTCAAGAAACATATGAGTCTACAATGTTTATGCTTGCAAAATTCATTGTATAGTATATTCAACATCATGAAATTCCCAAATCCTCAAATAATAATTTATCACAGAAATAAGTTGCTGTTGCGGTTTAAGCTGTAAATTTCATGCAGTCCGTTCAATCACTTCTCCCTCTTTTTCCCCCCCAACCCAATGGGGGGGGGGGGGGGAATAGGGAGAAGAATCGAAAGAATGTAACTCCCACGGGTTGAGATAAGAACAGTTCAGTAACTGAGGTATAACACAAATCACTACTGCTACCACCAGTAATAATAATGACCAGGGAAATACAAGGGAAGAGAATACAACTGCTCACCACCTGACTGAGCCGAGAGAGAGAGAGAGAGAGAGAGACTTCTGGGTTCCTGCCCCCAGTTTTTTACATCCTGGGCATGACATGCTGTGGCATGGAAAAGCTCTTTGGTCAGTTTGGGTCAGGTGTCCTGTGTCTGCTTCCTCCCAGCTTCCCCTCCTCCTTGGCAGAACATAAGACTCAGAAAGTCCTTGGTCAGACCAAAACACTACAAAGCAGTAACTGAAAACATCGGTGTTATCAGCATTGTTCTCAGGCTGAAAGTCAAAAACACAGCGCTGTACCAGCTACCAAGAGGGAGAAAAAAAATAAAATAAAAAAATGACTGTTACTGCTGAACCCAAGACAGGTGCTAGCCTAGATTTTTGCATAAAAGCAAAAATAAAGTCACAGAACATTAAAGGCCCATAAAAATGAGAAGTGATAACTTAGTGCCAACTTCATAAACCACTAGCACAAGTAAGAGCATTAAGCAGAAATTATATTTCTCTTGCCAAAAGCATTACAATTTAATTGTTCAGCTGCCTTCACAGAAAGAAAGAAGATCGAACAGGGACTTAGTGAAGAAAAGGAGGCAACAAACCACACTAAAGCAAAGAACTCCGTTTATCCAGCCAACTTGCACGCCTTACAGAACATTCAAATAGCACAATTTTTCCTGACGGCAAACACACCAAAAATAAAAAGCATGAAGGCTACACTGTGGATATTGGAGCCCAACCAAGAACTATCATGAGCACTGAACATGCAGAGGCCTGTCAGAAACGTGCCAGCCTTTCAAGACCCAGTTCTTTGCATGGGGACTAAGAGGGGCCCATCAGCCTCTCAAGGGAAATACAGCTGCACCAGCTATGCATCTGTCAGACTGTTCTGAATGCTATGAAAACACAAATGCACCTCTGCTGCTGTCATAAACCAATGTATTCAGTGTACTGGTTCTATCCCAGATTATTTATTCACTCAAATTCAACAGAGTACCCCTCAGCTGCCGAAAAGAATAATATCACCTGAACTTTTGCAAGCTAAAAAGTGCAGAGAAATAAAACACTGACTCCAGATCAGCCACATTTGTTCCTTATAAGTGAATTAACTAAGCTGTAATTTTATTAAATGACTGTCTGAAGAGAAAGCTATCCTTTAACTAAAAGCATAACTGCTGCCTAAACTACACTTGCACAGGTTGATACGCTGGAGGGAAGGAATGCCATCCAGAGGGACCCTGACACGCTTGTGAGGTGGGCTGATGCCAACCTCATGAAGTTTAACCATGCCAAGTGCAAGGTCCTGTACTTGGGTCAGAGCAATCCCAGGCACAGCTACAGGTTGGGCAGAGAAGAGATTCAGAGCAGCCCTGCGGAGGAGAACTTGGGGGTGTTGGTCTATGAGAAAATGAACATGAGCCGGCACTGTTTGCTGCAGCCCAGAAAGCCAACCGTATCCTGGGCTGCATCGAAAGGAGTGTGACCAGCAGGTTGAGGGAGGTGATCCTGCCCCTCTACTCTCCTCTCAGGAGCCCTCACTTGGAGTATTGTGTGCAGTTCTGGTGTCCTCAACATAAAAAGGACAGGGAATGGTTGGAACAAGTCCAGAGGAGGGCCACGAGGATCATCAGGGGACTGGAGCACCTCCCCTATGAAGAGAGGCTGAGAAAGTTGGGGCTGTTCAGTCTGGAGAAGAGAAGGCTGCATGGAGACCTCATAGCAGCCTTCCAGTTTCTGAAGGGGGCCTATAGGGATGCTGGGGAGGGACTCTTCATTAGAGACAAGGGGTAATGGGTTCAAACTTACACAGGGGAAGTTTAGGTTGGATATGAGGAAGAAATTCTTCACTGTAAGGGTGGTGAGGCACTGGAATGGATTGCCCAGGGAAGTTGTGAATGCTCCATCGCTGGTGGTGTTCAAGGCCGGACTGGACAGAGCCTTGGGTGGCATGGTTTAGTGGGAGGTGTCCCTGCCCCTGGCAGGGAAGTTGGAACTAAATGATCTTAAGGTCCTTTCCAACCCTAACTATTCTATGATTCGATTCTATGATTCTATAGCGCTGCTCAGTTGTGAACACAGACATATGTTGTGACTCAATAAACATATAGTTTCTCCACAACTTCTGATTTTTTTTTTTAATCTAGCAACTAGATCCAGTATGTAGGGCCTTGATTGACTATGAGAGATAACTTTATCCTTTCAGGTGAGAAGTACAGGGAGTTACAGAGAACAGCACACTTCAGGACGTGTTCAAACAAGAGCAAAACTGGTGAAGCATCTAGAGTACAAGTCCTGTGAGGAGTGGCTGAGAGAACTGGGGTTGTTTAGTCTGGAGAAGAGAAGGCCCAGGGGAGACCTTATTGCTTTCTACAACTACCTGAAAGGAGGTTGCAGCGAGGTGAGTGTCAGTCTCTTCTCCCAAGTAACAAGCAATAGGATGGGAGGAAATAGCTTCAAATTGCTCCAGGGGAGGTCTAGATTGGCTATTAGGAAAAAATTTTTCACCAAAAGGGTTATCAAGCATTGGAACAGGCTGCCCAGGGAAGCAGTTGAGTCACCATCCTTGGAGGTACTTAAAAGATGTATAGATGTGGCACACGGACATGGTTAAGCAGTGGACTTGGCAGTATTAGGTTTATGGTGGGACTCTATGATCTTAAAGGTCTTTTCCAATCTAAAAAATTCCATGATTCTATGCATGTTATATTCTAACAACATTTAGAGCATATTCAGTACTGGCTGTGCTTTACAACATGCGTAACATGTATGACATATGACATGGCCTATCACGTGTTATTGCTTTTTTAGGTATGATTAGCAGGCTGGTATTTTTAAAAACTTAATCCTTCCCTGAAATTTACTGCAACATCAAAGAAACCTGAAGGCCAGAACAATTTTAAATAGCAAGCTACACATCCAGAAATGGTCTTGGTACATCAGAGAAAACCTGTATATTCTGAGATGGGCCAGAACTTAATGCGAATCGGAGACGAGTCAGTAAAATTTAAGTCTGTTGACAGTGTCCAGAATTTAACTGGAAGCTAAAAATCGTGGAGGCTAAACCTGCAAACATTTAGCACCATGAAGTTATTGCACTGTGCTCTGTTCTTGCACCAACAAAGGAAAGTACAAGATTAAACGGGAGTTGCCATTGACTCCAAATTAGTGCCAGGCAGATGGTTAGAGAAACTACAACCAACCAACAAAAAAAAAAAAAAAAAAAGAAAAAGAAAAAACCCCAAAAAACTTCAGCACTAGTTGAAGTTAAAGGCATTTAAATCATAAGTCACATTATCATGGACATTTCTGATGGTGGATCATTCTCCCTGGCAAGTTTATGAAAGCAACACAAAACATGACATATACCAGCTTCCAAATCAAACTGCTGCAATATTTTTGTTTACATCAGGAAAAATAATACATGCCTCCTTTTAACCCCAGTTTGGAAAAGATCCAAAACCTTCTCTCAGCTGAAACTTACAAAAAAAAAAAAAAAAAAAAAGAAAAAAAAAGAAAAATCTTCACCTAGTAGAAGGAAATGCCTGCTGGGGAGCGGGGGGAAATCTCCATCTAAAATGTTGACATTACAAACAATGGAAAAGTCAAAGAAAAATTCTCTTCTAAAGAGCAGTGTAGGACGAATATAAGCACATGCACAACTGTCAGATTACCCGTAACAAAAGCCACCATTTCTGTTCTTGCCCAACCATTGAGAGCCCAGCTTGTTTTCTGAAATATGAATTTGAATACATAGATCATTCTCATGCCTCAATCTTGTCATAATTTATAATAATATACACATCATTATAGGGAATGATACAAACATCACAGGGAATAAAGAAGCTGGACAGACAACAAACATTTCTTTACTAGGTTTTGAAAAAAGGTCATTTTAAACCCTCAGTAAGCACATTATGCAGGCAAAACCATCAAAGTAATTTATAGTGAAGAAGCCTTAGAGTCCCACTGAGAACATAAGCTACAAAGAGGTTCGTACAAGTTGAGGATTGCAAAACTGACAGAAAAAGTTCTTCTTAGGGGTTCTGAGCCTTAAAGTAAGATTCTTTCCACACAAATGAAAAAAAGATATCCTGGAATAAATCAAGACCTAGGATTATCTAACCAGTTTCAGCAAGATTGTTCTCTTCATCTTTCTATGAAAAGGAACAGACGGATATTCTCTTCTTTCTCACAATCTCATCATAAATTCAGGTATCTTGCATTCATTATCCCTTGATTCATCAAGCTACATTATTGTTTTCATTGCCAAAACATTTGACACCAGAGGTGAAAAGAAGAAACTATGTAAGGTTGCAGAGAGCTGAGACAGCAGCTGAATCTTGGCCCCACACCAGGTATTCCTGGGTGGAGCAAAGGAGCTCTAAATCCACTTGCTAGAAGAAGGAAGAAAAATCCTTTCTTAGCACTTCTGAAAACCAAGCTTATTCTGATAACTGCTTTCTCTTGCACATAATTGTGCTGAACAGTTTGAGGCTTGTTTGACAGAGATTCCATGCATTTCAAATTGTACTTCTTGGCATCCATAAAAAATAAAAATATAAAAATCAAGACTTTATAGTTAAGTATAGATAAAACACAAAATTAAAAATGGGAAAATCCGACCAATAGTTCAAATAATCAGAACAACTCTGAAGACATTCTCAGATATTGTGAGGCTGCAAAGATTATAGACTCCAGAGTTTCACATCCCATTTTATGTTGAAGAAGCACCTGACAAAGTTAAGATATATGCACTATAATGTCTTCTGTGCCTTATAGTACTAGAAAAAGTCCCAGATAGCTTCCTATTTCACAGTCATACTCGGAGGAAAGGAGAAAGTCTTTCATAATATTTCTTAAAACACATGAATGAAAGCAACTATGTTTTAAATGCTGTGTGTTTATAATTCCTTGATGTCAGAAGCAAATCTTCAATATAAAAAAACATTCAATGTAAAAAAAGGAATAATTTTCTTGACAAAGTTATGCCACTTTGACACTGCTTTTGAAGTAGTCTTCAATATTCTTTTAATTTCAAGAGGTTTCAAGCCACAACATCTAATCAATTATTTCCTTTTGTAAAAGTCTTATGCCAGTAAGTCACAGCACTCTTTCGTTTACTTCTTATCAAAAAGGAAGTATTTCATTGTACTCAGTTCTTCAGCTAGACTGTGAACTAGCTAGACCCTTATAAAAGGGAGAAGTGAGAAAAGTGTTAAGTAAGAAAAGGGATAAGTGAGTTTATTTTACTCATCACACTGAACTTCACTGAGGTGTAAAGTCATTTGTGTTCTTATTGAAAATACAAAAAAAAACCCCAAACAAAACAAAACAAAACAAAAACCCAACAAAACCCAACACCACCACCAAAAAAAAAAAAACCAAACAAAAAACCCAACCCAACTGAACCTAAAACAACCAACCAACCAAACAAACCAACAACAACACAAAAACCCAACCAAAACCTAACATAAGACTTACAAGTTTTTTCTACAGTGCTTTCAGGACAGGTTGAAAAACACTCCTACTCTCAGACATCCATTAATAGACACATCCCTAAAAACCTGTTTCTCAAGACATTTGAGAAGTCCAGAGACCCTACAAGTAGCAAACCCATGCTCCAAACAGTTTTTTTTAGTCAGATGAGATATAGTTTTGTTGCAAACATTTTGGATAACATTAATTAATTTTTACGAACTACTTTATAACTGGGGTTTAACACTAGCCTGAATTAATTTCTATTGCAATTGGAACAAAATTTTTCTTTCGTTTACAGTACCACATTCCTGTATTAGTAAACAGTGACAATTTTACATAGAACTGTATCACATAGGGATACAGTTACAAAACCCACAAACAAAACCATCCACCACTGGGTTGTTTGTATTGCACGTGGGACTCGCAGGAGCTGATCTTTCTAATGGACTGAATGGCTGTATTATTGGAAAGAGATTGCAATATTTAATACTAAATGGGTTCTCAACAGAGTATCTGGTTTGGCTGAGGGCTGTGTCGAGAGCACTAACTTTTAAGATAAATTAGGAAGTATATTACATCAAGTAGAAAACAAGCTACTGGGCAGGTATAACTGGAGGGGAACCTCAGTGTGGTAGCAGCATACACTATTATTAGCAAGTTTTCTCTCATAAGTGCAAGACAGTGAATGTTTGCCAAAAGAATTTTACATCCAGGAGGGTTTTTGAAATACAAAAGATACTTTTAAACTATGAAGAGAATTATAATTTTTGCCTAATATTTAGTAACCTTCAGACACTGTAATTCCACTTCAGATCCTGGAAAAACATTCTGGAGACAAATATTAGTCTACCACTGGATAGTGAAGAGGAGGAACAAAATTACATTTCAAGGGGAAACTGTTAATTAGAGTTACCTTGTACACTTGCACAGCAGTCACTTTCAGTACAGTGTGAGAGTGTTACACCCCACAACTGTGTTCATTCTTGCTACCATCAAATTCTGAGTCCATGAAGTAAGAAGCTGAAGTTTGCTCTCAGGCATATTTATATCATGCTACTGCAGGGCAAAAAATACTAACTTAAACATCCTTAACTGACTGACCACACATCCTGGTATAAGAGAGTCTCTTGGTGCATACATCGAACCCTAATCCATGAAAATTATGACAAAGGAATCCTTAGTGGGTGCTCCATTCTTTCACATTGCTGGGGTGCTATGAACAAATTAGTGGACTGGGTGCACTAATAGTGCCCTTTCACGGTTGTATTGCATCAGAAATGGCCTCATTATGATCCTATAAGAAATCCCATTTTATCAAAAAATGGAAGGTAAATGTATTTTCACAGGGAGCTGCATTTCTGTACCTGTCCTTCTGCTGTCTAATCAATCTTTGCCATTTGGAAAGAAAGCCTGATCACATAAGAAGCAGACTTCAGCAATTCGATCACCAGCCTAGCAAATGAAAGCTGCTGAGCTACTACCTACGCAGAAGCTTACCAAATGCTATACTAGAACTCTGTACTTGTTAACTCATTTGTTATGCAAACCCCTTTACCTTGAAGCGTACCTGACAAACCAAAGCAGATCCTTACCCCGTCACAGTGGCCCTTCCTTTGCTGAAGTGGAACAAGTAACAAGTTAGAAACGACAAGTTCTGAAGAAAGCAAAAAGCCATCTGCAATCCCAGCGCTTATCTAGAAGAGCTGTTTGGGGACACCTAATCAGCACCCTAGGGCTGTTCGTTGCCACTACTCTCTGATCTAACTCATGTAACTGTGGCAAATTACTGACCTCAGTGACACTTGTACTTTGACAGAACCCCAGAAAAGCTGGAGTCTGTAAGAAGCAACAGATGCAAAACTGTTTCTGAATAACAAAGGCAGCTGATTAGGACATGTTTGGAACCTAGAACTTCTGAAAACTGGCCAGCTTGACAAAATACCCGTCAAGTCTAGCAGTATTTTTTGTGAAGTCGATGCTATGTCAAGAAGTCTATTTCTTATCACCCTAGGACTCAGAAGCTCCAACACGGTACACATGGAATAACCTGCCACTGAACGTTAAACCTTATTTAATATTTGTGGCAAAATGAGCAGCAGTCATTTCAGTTGATACCTGCATGTATCAAATTTCATCTTGCAATTTCTTTATTTAGATAATTTTCTTTAGTTCAGACTGACATAGACCGCCACCTGAGGTACCTGAGACTAATCCACCTCTTTACAGGGTAAAATCATCAACAGCATCCATTCTTTGTGAGGACCTAGAATCCATTTTATTGTTCTGCCAAACCTGAAGAACAGCTAAATTTCCTCCAAGACATACCAGAAATCCAATTCTGGATAAAATAAGCTTTCCTGATAGAAGATGCTCACGATAGAAGCAATTTACTACAGAAATGTTTTCTCAAATCAAGGGATCAATCGCCTACGCAGCAGTTGGATCCTATCAACTACATCTTCAGCACAAACAAGGCCATTTGAATGGGAATATTCTAATTTCTCAATGTTATTGCAGCAACAGTTCCGTGCATTAATCTCTTCTTAACAAAGACATATTAATTTGGCTACAGATAATACATGGGAGGATGCTAAGAGTGTTAATATCTATTCACTCAACTGAAAATCAAAAACCTCAAAAGTTCTAATAATATAGTGCAAGTAAAGAAGGTGCTTATCAGTTTAATTTTATTCACTCGGTACTGCACACAGTAGCAATGTGTTTTGCAAGTGAAGGGGTTTCCATTTACTGACCTTGGCATTCATAGGGACCATACTGTGATTTACATTGAAAATTCCAAGCCTTTATCTGATCTTATAAATAAATGTAAAATACATAAAACAATTATCCTAGTTTAAAATTGAATTTTATCTCTCTGTAACCAGCTTCCGTCTATGCTACATATTTCTATGTTTGAATACAATTCAAAATTAATAATAGGTATAATTTATTTTCTGACTTTTCATTATCTTGACATTTAAAAAAATCTTTCTTTTTTATATACCTAGGCTTTAATTTTATCTAGGGCTTCAACCCCAAGTTCCTTTTTAGACATGTACAATGTGTCTTACAGAATATCTGTTCAAGGAATAAGCCTGCTAAAAGAATAGATCAGCCATTTAGCAGACAAAAAAAAAAAAACAAACAACCAGTACAAAGAAATAAAAAGAATTTATAACAAAAAAAAACCAAAACAAACCAATAGATTAGGAGAGAAAACGCAGTGCTGCATGTAAATGACAGAAAAACACACATTAGAAGAAGCCACAAGTTACAGTGAAGAATTAGAAGTAGACAGTAGAGTTCAGAAGTTGATGGTTGTGGATAATTAATAACATACAGCTTAATTTTTTTTTTATTAATAGCTGTAGAAGATAACCAAAAAAGCCCTTTTTCTATTATAGGGCAGTCACAACTTTACACTGAATGCCACAGCTTTAGTAAGTTTAATATAGAGATCAGTCTAACCTGGACATAAGCTTTCCAGTGGTTCATAAAAAATCACTTTTACCAAGCAATTTTGGGGGCTTAAATATAAATTATGCAAATGCATCAATCTAACAGAATACTTTATTTTCTTAGCACAATTAATTAACATCACTTCAACTAACCATCCCTAATGTTCTACTACCTCAGACATATGTACGTTGATTTCAAAGAAAGTCAACTGCGTCTCAAGTCCTCAGTACCATGCAGGCTCAAGTATACTTTGTATGGAAGTCCTATGGTTTACACAGAAACTTTATTTTAAGGAAAACAAAAGGCTCAGAATTAGAGAAGGTCAGGGAGAAAAAAAGAAAAAAATGCATAAAAACACCAAGAAAAATTTCTTTTTTCCAAGGTGCAGATATGCAACAAAATCAAGGAGCCCAATACAGCCATTCTACATGTACACAAATAACAAAGTAATGCATGAAAAAAATATCCCAAAGACATTTTGATGAATAAATACAAAGAATGGCAAGTTATATAGCTGATAGCAAAACTGCCACTTTTCATATGGGGCAAGCAGAAGTCCACAAGCCCAGCTGCTCCACGCAAAGCCAGACTGGCCCCACCAGTGCCATATGCACACTGGCAGTGGGATTCCTTCACGTCTGCAGCAAATGAAGCTGCTCACTGGGCCTTTGTGATTAGAGGAGTAATGTTATAACCATGGTGGTCTATGTAGTAGTCTTGTAGACTACTACAAGTAAAAACAACACATCCCAAAATGAGTAGCCCTTGGTCTGAAGTGGCAGTGGTCAGGACGAGGCATGTTTAGGAAATAGTCCCTAGAATACCTTGTGATAGATGCATGTGGAGAAAATAACATGAAAGAACACTGTAGTTAACTGAATAAAGGTTAAGGAAAATAAACAGTACTTTTTCAGCTTAGCATTTATTTGTGAACTGCTGGTGCAATGCTATGCTTGACAGAAAAGCTATGAGGTTTTTGGTCGCTTGACAAGACAATCTACAAGCTTGAATGAAATGTTCAGCTTAAAGAATTAGAATAAATCTGATGACTGATGTGCTACTGAACGTGACAGACTGTCATCTGTTTTAAACAGGATCTCTGCAGGATGCAATGAAAGCTATTATTTTCCATTACCTTAAACATACTTTTTCCAATGAATTCTATCTAACCTATTAAAACACAAGATCTTCTCAAACTCTTGCCATTTCAATAAAATAATGGAATAGCCAATTGGCTTACTTGCCTAATTAATTCATGCTGACACTATACTTCTGATTGACATCCAGTCCACAAAAGCCTACAACAAAAATTATTACTTTTACTTCCCAAATTAACTATAAAATTATAAGATATTAGCAGTAAGTGATTAAAGCAGCTTAACTGAGCCCAATTCATATATAGAGTTCCATATATAAAAATACCAAATTATTTATCTGTTATCAAAGCAACTAAATACATTCTTAATTGAGTCAGGAAAAAATTAGTATTATCTTTTTCATATTACCAGCAGATTTTTATAAAAAATAGGTACAGGCATTATTCAATAGCTTTTTAAAAATCAAGAAAAAATTATCAGAAGTCCTATAGGTAGCAATAGATTAGAAGACACAAACTCTAGTTTTAATCTGGGAAAATCCTTAAAGATCCAAATACATTATTTTAAATATATGACAGCATCACTGAATGATTTGGTTTGGAAGGGACCTTAAAGAGAACCTTGTTCCAACCCCCTGCCTTGTGCAGGGACACCCTCCACTAGACCAGGCTGCTCCAAGCGCCATCCAGTCTGGCCTTGAACACTGCCAGGGATGGGCAACCTGTTACGGTAACTCACCATTCTCTCACATCTAATCTAAATACATATGCACACATACACACATTTGTATAAACATGGTAAAAGATGATAAAAATTTCTGGAAGGCAATTTGTGCTATTTTAAAAAACGTGCAAGCATCAAAACCCTTGCAAAGGTCTAGGCTCAAATGGGAATATCTTTCCTTTACTGTAAACAGTTCCTGTGGGAATTACTGAGGTGCTTTACCATCTCCTAGAGATGATGACTCAAATCTGTCCTACAAACAAAAAGTAAAGAAAAAGGGATTTAGCAACATCCACCTGGAATCTGTGCCTTAGATACAGGGAGCAGGCAAAACTGCTCATAGGTGGATAAAGAGCAACATCATCAGTTTGAACTACACTGCATTTACAACAGGGAAGCCAACACAACTGCCCAGCTTGTACAATCCGCTTCCAAAAGGGAATGAAAAATCAAACCATCGCCAAAGTAATTCAAATCTTTGAAAAGGTTACATGTCACAGACGCACACCATTTAAGACATTTGGCTACTGGGTGAAATTTCCCCTTAGTTGGTTAATTTATGTTCAGCTAAAATGTCATAGCACACATTTCTAAAAACAGAACAGTCCATACTGTTTAGCTAATAAATGTCAGTATTAGACCAATCTGCCTTGCTAATTTCCCTTACTGCTTTATGAGAGTACCACCATTACTAGTAATTAGCCCAGGAGGAAACCTGTATCTAGGTATGGGCCAGATTGCAAGCAAGATACCAAATGTATCTTACTGCCAGAACAGAGAATTAGCATTCTGAAAGATGCATTGCATTAGAGCTAGTGAGCTTATGTGTCTGAATGAATGCTAGAATATTAAAGCTTTGCCCAGTCCTGCTGCTAAGATGCAAACTTAAGCTATAAAAAGTTCAAGGACTCAGTCAAAATAGTTTTGCTTGTAAGACTGAAGTTGTCTAGGTGTCCCATCTCCGTTCCATTTGCAATCAGAAACCACAGTCCTCAAAAGACAACAGATTTTTTCAATCAGTTATAGCTGATCAACACTATAAATAAATTTGTTTCAGTTACCACATGATATCTTTTGGATCAACAGAAATGGAACCAGAGCCCAGGAGCTCTGATTCCTCCCAGAGCTTTTCAAAATTCCTAGCTCTACACTTCTATCATCTTCCCTGGGTCAAAACACGTCAGACCTCACTATAACCTCTGCTATTCAACCTGTATTGTACTTCCCTGCTAAATGCTTCAGGCACTGCATAAAATCTCTCAAAAGAATCAGGTGCTGATACATAAGGAATGCTGAACACACACAGAGGTGGTCTCCACTTTCTCCAGGGCAACTGCCAAATTCAACTGATGCATCAAGCACAGAAAAACATCTGTTATCAGTCATCTTTTCACGATGTTCTCTATGCACTGGCAGGTGCAAGGCTTGCCGTTTCTGCGTTTTGTTTTTTAAAAACATTTTAAGGCCAAGTTTAATGAAGGCTTATTTTTTTAACCCCAACTTTTTAATGACCAGTAGACCCACCCTGTTGATTCTACCAGTTATTTCATGCTTCATACAAGATTATTAAGCTCCTCTTTTGCTTCTAAGGGCAAACATTCATTTGAATGTCATTTTCTGGACATTTTGTCTTTTTAGCTCTACCCTGTAGCCGAAAGCTTTACTGTCAAACTTTTCCTGAAAAAGCCTCCTCCTCTCCAAATACAATGTTCCTTCAAGAACATGAGCTAAAACTTTGTAACCATTCCCTTGAAGGGCAAAAAAAGCTATTTTTATAAACACATCAAATATTTATATTCCTCTACAGCTTCCTTTTTGTGCTAGTATCACTGCTTTTGTTAGCAGCTAAACAAAAATTCAAGGAACACAAAAACATGACTACTCCAACAATACCTCAAAATAAAGAGGTATGCTCATTCTCAAACAAACCGAGGATGGCTTAAGACACATTTTAATGCCAAACCCACTTGCTGAAACTTTACTTGCATGTCAAAAGTCACTGTAGTGACCAAATGCTCATAGAAGCCAAATTTTTTCCTATTAAAATAAAAATCAGAAATTGACACTGTAATAGATATTTATACAAGTTCATATGTTCCTCACAAACTTAAGACGTACACGCAGTTAAGCTTCTAACATCACTACATGCTTTGATAAATTCACAGAATGCTTTTCATAGCACATTCCAGAGTATTTTAGCATTGAAAAATATGTTACAACTTGTACTGGGTCTGCTTGGATATAGTTAACTTCCCTCATAACAGCCTAGATGGTACTGTGTTTTAGGGTTTTGTCTAAAACAGTGGTGATAATACACCCTTGCTTTGATTATTGCTAACAGTGCTTGCATAGCATCAAGGATTTTGCTTCCCACCAACTTTGTCACTTCAGAGGATAGCCTCAGGGTGGACAAGTTGGGAGGGGATAGAACTGATGCACACTGACCAAAGGGTTATTCCATACCATGTAACTTTATGCTTACCCATAGGAACTGGGGTATAGCAAGAAGGGGACATGTGGTTTGTCTTCAGAAGCAGCTGTTGCTTAGAGATCAGCTGGGCATTGATATGCTTGCAGGTGAGAGGTGTTCCATTCTATTTGCCTGATTGGTTTTAGTTTGTGTTTTTTTGTTGGGTTTTTGTTGTTGTTGTTTGTTGTTTTGTGTTGTGGTTTTTTTGCCTTTGCAAAAAAAAATTTTAATCTGTCTTTCTCTTGAACCATGAGTTTTCTCACTTCCGCTCACCCCTCTCTCCCCACGTCCCACTGTGGGTTGTGGTGAATGAACAGCTGTGCAGGCACTTAACTGCTGGGCAAGGTCAACCCACTACATGACTCTTCCTTTCCTCCCTCCAAAGTGCAAGGATATTAATAGTTGTGGTTTGGTTTTGTTTTTATAAATGTACTGAAACAGTAACAAACTGGAATAGCTTCTAGAGCTCCCTTTCCAAAGTGCAACAAATACTTGGGTTTGAATGAGTGAAGTGCTGTACTATAGTTTGCTATGTGCTGTTAAAGAAAACCCATAATTTAATTTTTGTAAACCATAAGCAGAAGTGACTACTAACCATTAAAACACACAAAGCAAAACAAATGATGTAACTCCAGCAGAATTCTAACTCAATCATTTATTTTTGACAAATGCTTTCATAATCTTTTAATCCCATTCCCCAATATCTGAATGCTGGTGTCACATGCATAATAAACAGCAGGCAGAAAAACATTTCCAAAGATTATTTCAGACTGCAATTTAGCTCAGTATTCATATAGTGATCAGAAAAATCTGCAGGCTTTGACAATTACTTAATTTTTCTTTCGGGTTATAAGGTACTGTATAGGAGTGTTACTGCAAAGAAATGTTAGAGCAAGAACATCAGGGACCCACACCCTTCCCACTGTTTTGAAATGTAAACACTGTCATCTAGAATTTAAAATAATAAATGCAGGGTAAACGCTACACAAACTGTGCACCTGTTACAACCATAGAATAATCCTAATCTGACAGATTTTTCAGGTCCATACTATTGGCACAAATGCAACATACCCTCCACCCCACAGCAAGCACAAAAACTTACTACCTCTTATTATCTCTAAACATTAGCCTCCCCTTAAAATTAAGAACTGTATCTCACATTTTCAAATAAATTAGCACCTTGCTATTTAGGAACTGTTCTTATACAAGAGTAACTTGTCTACATACAAAACTGCATCAGGTAAACTTATTTCTAAAGGAAGCTGTTTGCAACTTGCACAGTCTTCACAGTTTCAGGAGCAGCCCAACACAGATGTCAACAAACCAAGTCAACTGTATCAGTTAGCTGAACTGCGTAACACAGCACCAGGTTGAGGGTGTGGACGCGCACCAAGCAAAACAGGGAATAGGCAATATCAGCCACCGCTGATTTCAAATTTGCAAACTGCACTATTCAACAAATTTCAATACCCAAACTATAGTTTAGAAGGATCAGGAGTTAGCATTAGAGAGAGACAAAAACACAAAACAAAATTCCAAAATTTAAATTTTGAAAACTAACTTCTTCTGTTTTGTAAGTTTCTTAGGAAACTTTAAGAAACTTTCTTTTCCCACAGGCCCCGTTTTTGATGCTTTCAACCAAGATTGCCTAATGACAACGAGCTGACTTGGAAATTAACTAAAAAAGGAAAACATGTGGTGTCCCAGGTCAGTGCTCATACTTGGAGCACTCTAGAACAGCTCAGGGTATTTCACTCGATCACCTGCGCCCCGTAAACACTGCAAAACTGTCCCTAGGCATCTGAGAACAAGGTCACTGCCTTGACTTGCACAGCTAATACTAGACATTTATCTTTAAAGCTATATTAATTTATTGCATATAGCATTGCAGATCTGTGCTCAAGAAGCACGTTGTTACCGGCTCTCAGAATGGAGATGCTACCAGACTCTCACCAGCCTGCTGAAAGCTGGCTGTTAGCCCAGGGCTCCATCTACTGGCTTGTGATCCTTCACGGCCACAGGAAGAACGGGCACGGAAAAAACTTAAATCTCAACAGCTATTTCACATCTCTGTTAATGAGATCGGGATATTAAGAAAACACTACTGTCTCAGAAGAAAAAAGTCAACCAAACACATGCACTCACACATGCCAGATGGAAACAGTTGCATGTATAAAAAATCTTTATTATCCTTTAATACTTGTAAAATGTACCTCAAAAACTGTTCCACAGAATCACCATTTTTCTACAAGAAGCAACATATGATTATACACTCCCAATGTAAACCTTTATTGTTCCTTCTTAAAGCAAGCAAATAAGCAAACACAGATAAGTCAGAAAAATTACTGAAAATTACTTGCATAATATCTGCATAATTTAAGGCATCAGGGGTGGTCTTTTCCTTAAAAAAGGGGATTCCTCAAACGTACAGAAGCAAAAAACATTTCAGTAGAAGACTGACATCAGTTTTCATCAAGGGTATTTCTGCACTGTCCAACTGCAACTCATGCAGTACAGACATATGTAGCATATACAGTATGTCAAAAGGCTAATTTGGTTGCTGTTGTCAGTCATATGCAGCATTTCTCAAATTGAGCCACTTAATCCTTGTTTTACTAAGCCCACTCTGTCTTCAATTCATGTTTAGTAGTGAAAAAGAGCAGCACCTTTTCCTGCCCAAATCCCTCAGTGCCCATCAGCCCATTCTGCTGATCCCAGAATATAAAGAAGCAGTTCAGGTAGTTACCTGAGCTCCTTCTGGGCAAGCTTACCATGGCAAACAACAGAGCAAGAGCTCTGTTTCAGGGAGCAAGAGCTGAGAAATTAGATAGAGCCTGCCCAAGCAGCAATCACAACTAGTTAGCAAGGGCCAACAAACGGCTGATCAGTCACCCTGATTCTGCTCTCCAAGGCATGTGAAGCAAGATCATCAGCTAACTTAAGACCTGGTGCAAGGAAAAAGGGCAGTGTAGGAAAAGGACAGTGAACTCTACAAATCCTCCCCACCTGTTTTCTTTAAACACCCTGGCCCACGCTCAGCTGTATGTTGAAGGCAGCTAAGAGGGGCTCAGTACCATCAGAGGCAAAAGAACTATGGGTTGAGGGTAAAGGAATCACAGAAATACCCACACCCCTCACACTGTACCTATACATAAGATAATAATAAGTACCTTATAATTAAGCCATGCCTGGAAACAACCAGCAAGGTCACAGCAGGAAGGGAGCAAGAGGTAATAAAGCCCAGGCACCATGGAATATCCTATATGTCAGGGAGAAATGGTGAACAAGGACACCACAGAATTCATGCAGCTTCTCCTAGGGCTCAGTTTTCCCACTCTAGCTTGTACCCTAAAACAGTAGTTGAAGGGACTAATGGACAAAATCTCCTATGATGAAGTTGTGTAACACACAGAATGAGAACCGAATATTGCCTTTTTTAATATGAAGAAAAAGCAAAATTAAAACCTTGAGGGTGCCTTTTCACTTGTTAAATAAAATATTAATCAAAATGCATTTTAAAATGCAACTGAGCAGAACTATGGGGTTGCTGATGTCTCTTTAAGGAACAATAACATCAATGCAGGCTACACTTGAGAAGGATATAGGTGTGGAACTACATCCTTTTTCATCATACACAGTCAGGTGCAAAGAGAAAAGTTTAACTTCAAGATGCCTGTGGTCTAATGAAAATAAATACCATTACAAACAGATCTTAGAATACAGACTTAATTAAATACTGTTTGTTTTTCTTCAGATATAGATCATGGGAACCGAGATATTTAACTACTTCAAGACTATTTTTTTTTATTATTTATTCTATCTTAAACTGTTTACACTGCCAGCAAGCTTATGGTATCCTGAAAATTAGCAAGGGTTGGTGGGAGGAGGCTTGGGGGGGTGGAAGAAGGAAAAAGGAGAAAAACCTCAACTAGCATCTGTAAAAACAGATTTACATTGGCATTTGAGTATTTGATTGTCTACCTTGATTACACTGAGCAACTATGAATGTCTATGATACCAGCTGTATCACTTATCTAGTAATATTTGTAATAAAGAAATTAACAATTTCAATACATTTTTGTAGCTGCACAAGAGGAGCTACAAAACATTCAACAAGTCTTAAAATTGTGGTGGATGTTCCACAGTTTTGTAATGAGAAAAAAGAAAAAAAAGAACAAGGAAGGCACCAAGGAAGAAATTGGTCATATGGTGCTGATGTCAAACTTCAGACAAAGAAAACCACTACCTAATATTCTACTATAAAAGAAAACGGAAAAACTTCCTATATATGTGCACGCATACAAATGTGGTATTAAAAAAAATAAATATGAAGAACACTGCTTTGTTTCTCATGCTTGTATCTAAAAATTTACATAACCAAGCTAACATATTCTCACAACAGAGCACCTGTTTCAAAATCCTATAAAACCTGAAATTTTATGTACTTGAATGTGAACCACAAGTACAATACACTGAGAATCAGAATCTTAAAGCAAGTCCAACTGTAAATCAAAGAAACTTGAAATTAACTGTATTTGAGAAAATCAAAGTGTGCCTTTCTGAAAGTAATACTAATAGCTTTAAGCTATTACACTGATATCAATAACTTTATTATATAAATACTAATATTATTAGAGGGTGGGTATTATTTAGGCAACTACAACAAGAATAAATGACAATATTCAGACAGGTCACTGCATTAGACATCTATCTTCTTCACATTTTACCATCCAATCTCTCTGAAACAGGACTAGCTGTTTTAAAGAAATATAGGGCTATGTATCATACCATTATTGAGAGAAACAACTACTTAAAACCAGAAATCAGTTATTTTTGCATAATTTCTTTCAATAACAGTGGCCACTGGAATGTTTTAGAACAATTTTCTAATTATGCTCAGTTAGTATTCTCAGTTCTCTAATTACACTCAGCTGCAAGCCAAGTTAGCATTTTTCTCTTAATTAGGCTTGTCCTTTTGGCAGTCTATTAGGCTTGTAAAATTAAGTTAAACCTATAATACATAGGAAAAAACCTCAACAAATACATAGGAAATAAACTATCAGTTTGTATTCTCAGATGTAATATGTAAGCACTAAGAACGGCTCTACTTCCTCACCTTTTGATACATTAGTGTTACCAAAGAGAGCAAGATAAATATATACGTTTGAAAACAGTGTAATGAAAGTTAAAGCAGAGCTGATTACTCCCTAAGGAAAGAAACCAATGACACCCAAAACCCCCCAAATGTTCCCAATACAAACCTAATGTTCCCAATACAAAGACTTACACATATTTAATTTTGTGCATGAAAAACCGAAAACTGGACAATAATATTTTTAATTGTGTAAGTGCTCTGCAAAAAGGAAATATTTTTAATACTTTTCATATCAACTGCCATGCCTTAGAAAGCCCTATTGTCTTTCCCCATGCCAATCTAAGCTTAATGCCATTCATTTTTTATATTGGCAACTAATGACCATTTCTAGTTCTGGTCCCACCAAGTGGTATACATATACAGACACAATCAGGAAGCAATTCTTCAGCACTAAGTACTCTCTTTACAAATGGATGTTTTCATTTATAAGCTCAAGTGCAACCTAAATTACTGGATCTGTACATTTCAAAAACATGATTAAAAGAATCAGTCTGTTTGCTTCAAGTACAGCAATCTTTGATTCCATGTTAAATTCTCTCACAGCAAACCATCATACAGTATTTTCAGAACAGTTTTGATTCAGACACAACCCTGCTCTCATTCCACAAATCCTGATGGGAACTGCTACCCCCTCCGTCCAAAGAGCTAATCAATAACGAAGCATTTTAATCCTTCTTTGTCCTAGTACTATGTTACTGAAGCAGATTAGTTTTTTCTAATTTATTTCACACTTAACATTTAAATTAGCACAGAGCTAGCTGGAACATTATTATTTAAATGAACATATTACTATTTAAATGAATTTAGAGAAGAGATTCAGAGAAGCCCTGCGGAGAAGGACTTGGGGGTGCTGGTCAATGAGAAAACTGAACATGAGCCAGCACTCTTGTGCTCGCAGCCCAGAAAGCCAACCATATACTGGGATGCATCAAAAGCAGTGTGACCAGCAGGTCGAGGGAGGTGATCCTGCCCCTCTACTCTGCTCTCAGGAGACCTCACTTGGAGTACTGCGTGCAGTTCTGGTGTCCTCAACATAAAAAGGACATGGAACTATTGGAACAAGTCCAGAGGAGGGCCACGAGGATGATCAGAGGACTGAAGCACCTCCTGTATGAAGATAGGATGAGAAAGTTGGGGCTGTTCAGTCTGGAGAAGAGAAGGCTGCATGGAGACCTCATAGCAGCCTTCCAGTATCTGAAGGGGGGCTATAGGGATGCTGGGGATGGACTTTTCATGAGGGACTGTAGTGACAGGACAAGGGGTAACAGGTTTAAACTTAAACAGGGGAAGTTTAGATTGGATATAAGGAAGAATTTCTTTACTGTAAGGGTAGTGAGGCACTGGAATGGGTTGCCCAGGGAAGTTGTGAATGCTCCATTGCTGGCAGTGTTCAAGGCCAGGTTGGACATAGCCTTGGGTGACATGGTTTAGTGGGAGGTGTCCCTGCCCCTGGCAGGGGAGTTGGAACTAGATGATCTTAAGGTCCTTTCCAATCCTAACTATTCCATGATTTTATGATTCTATATAACTTAAAGATCAAATTCTGTCTTCAACAGATTTACATAAAAGGACAGAAAGGATAACATTTGTCTACCAGCATGTTATGTGGATCTCCCTAACTCAATTTACTATGGATTTTATGGTGCAAAAAATTAATGCCCTCCAGAAGCTGAACTTGTTACCAATTATTTCTTCTAAACCCGCAGCATAATCCCATGCTGCTGTGACTGATGGAAGTTCTGCTGTTCACTTAAAGCGAAGTTGGATCAGTTCCTTTGTTTGCTACTCCAGCAAGTGATACTGAGCAAAATGATACCCTTAGATGCTGTCTTGTTTTCTTTCTTAAAGAAAAGATGCTATGAACCAGTCTTGTATATTTCATTCCCTACTAAAACTGAGAGCAACCTATTGATGATAATTTTAGGCTACACATACAGCCACCAACAGACTTGCACACCTTTTTCAACACAGTTTTCCAGAATATCCCAGAGGAGACAGTCGTTCATTACAGCAACAATAATGGAAAACAGTCTGTATAGTCACTCAGTGGACCCTACTCAGCTATCCATAGCCTTCTCTATTCCATAATCCAGCAGAAGCATCCCTGCAAGTCATTTGGCATGTGTATATCACAGCAAACTCACAGCACAGGTACAAATAGCCTCCTAACAGATACCTGACCCAAAAAAACTCCTGGAAAAAGAAAACAAGCTTTACACATATTCTGGTAGCTAACATAAAGTTGACCACAGGTCATAGGTTCTACAATTCTAGCTTTCAAAACAAAATCTGCTTTCAAAACAATTAACTGAACCACTGAGCTTTAACTCCTCTCAAAACCATGAAATCCGACATCACCTTTGACAAGGCTCAGACAAGTGTAATGGTGCACAGTGAATAATACAAGCCATTTTTACATGTAGATGTTCAGTAACATACAAAGGAAACTCCTAAACCACACATACTGCATTACAATGGCATTCAGTTTAAGAGCTTATGCCTCTGTTACTGGTATGTGGGACAGATGAGCAGTGCCTGTTTCACACTTCATACAGAAAGACTCAAATTCCATTTGAGAGAATTGTAAGTAACGCCCACAAACACTGCAAAAAGTTATAATCTGATTCACTGATACTATGAAAACAAAAAAAAACAATCCAAGCAATATTTCATATTGTGGTGGATTGATCCTGGCTGGATGCCAGGTGCCCAACGCTGCTCTATCAACTCCCCTCCTCAACTGTTCAAGGGAGAAAAATATAACAAAAGGTACAAGGGTTCAGATAAGGACAGGGAGAGATCACTGAGCAACTACTGTCATAGGCAAAACATCATCAACTGGAGGAAATCAGTTTAATTTATTACCAATCAAGTCAGAGAAGGGTAATGAGAAATAACACCAAAACTTAAAAACACCTTTTCCCCTACCCCTCCCTTCTTCCTGGGCTTAACTGTACTCCTGATTTTCTCTACCTCCTCCCCTCCAGTGAAGCAGAACAGGGAATGAAAGCTGCGGTAAGCTCATCACGCATTGTGCTGCTCCTTCCTCCTCAGGGGAGGCCGCCTCACACTCCTCCCCCTGCTCTGGCATGGGGGCCCTCCCACAGGAGACAGTCCTCCACAAACTTCTCCAACATGGATCCTTCCCATGGGCTGCAGTTCTTCATGAACTGCTCCACTGTGGGTACCTGCCATGGGTGCAGTCCTTCAGGAAGAGACTGCTCCAGTGCGGGTCCCTGCAGGGTCACAAGCCCTGCCAGCAAACCTGCTTCAGTGTGGGCTTCCTCTCTCCATAGAGCCACAGGTCCTCACAGGAGCCAGCTCCACCATGGGCTTTCCATAGTCACGACCTCCTTTGGGCATTCACCTGCTCTGGTGTGGGGTCCTCCATGGGCTGCAGGCAGATACCTGCTCTAGCGTGGACCACCATGGGCTGCAAGGGAACACTCTGGTCTTCACCACAGGCTGCAGGGGATTCTCTGCTCCAGCACACCTTCTCTTCTTCCTTCTCCACTGACCTTGGTGGCTGCAGAGTCGGCTCTCACACACAGTCTCACTCGTCTCCCCAGCTGTAGTTGCTCTCACACACAGTCTCACTCCTCTCCCCAGCTGTAGGTTGTTGCGCAGCAGTTTTATTTTCTCCTTCTTAAATACATTATCACTGAGGCGCTACCATTTTTGTTGATGGGGTCAGCCTTGGCCAGCAGAGGGTCTGTCTTGGAGATGGCTGACATTGATTCTATCAGACACAGGGCAGGCTTCTAGCAAGTTCTCACAGAAGCCACCCAAGTAGCCTTCCAGCTACTAAAACTTTGCCACACAAACCCAATACACATGTAAACTAATTTAAAATTCTTTAATATAACAAAAGCCACCACTCTGCAGAAATTGTCAGGTCTGCATTTCAACCTGTCCTTAAACGATGAAAGGCCACATCAAGAACCACCATAGAAAACAGAAGCCTGCTGTTACAGTTTCTGCATCATGAGGACAGCAAGGAGCAGGCTGACCATCCTATTATCACTTAAAAAAACTAATGGCTCAAAGCAGCAGAATTCATCTTAACAAATTAGCATACATACCAGTTCTTTCCATAGATGCATCTGTTCTAGAAATAAAGGTTTGATACTGTTTCTATTACCCCTTCAAACCCATTTTTCTTTAAAAGGAAAAGGCAATAGCCAGCAATTGTACTTTCAAGAGTATCTACTGAGTTGCAACATTACCCTGTCATTAAATCTGTTAATAGACTTCAGCCCAGAAGGTTTGGTTGGTTGTTTTAAAAGTTTTGTTCTTTATTTTTAAGTTTCAAAACAAAGAGTAAGTAGCAAAAAAATTCTCTAGGATATGACTCAGGTTTTCATGACTAATTTTACACTGTGATGAATAGGCAGGACTCTCTCCCCCTTCACCCTCAGCTCAGATGTACCTTCTTGCTTTCAATTCTAGTGAATAATTTAATGACTCCTTCCACGTAGAATTACCAAACCCCTCCCCCAGATCCTTCCTGCAAGCTCTGAAGACTTACATTTTTATTAACCTAGGCACCCTCAAAAACTAAAACCCCCACAAACTGCAAAATCCAGATCTGGGCATGAGGCATCAGTACTGGTACTCTTATTTCTGCCAGTAATACAATGCACTTGGGTTTGTCTTACTGCAAGAGAAACAGGAAGTCTGACAATTACAAACTGTAATAGCAATCAGGCTCTAAAGAACTTGCGGTATCACTATATAAAAACCTGTAATAACTCCAAAAAAGGGTGTACACAAATGTCAACAATAAGGTATAATTTACAAAATCTAAGACAGTATATAATCTTCCTGACTACAAGATCTACTAGCTTGATCTGAGAGTCATCAGTCAAGATATTTAGAAGGAAAATAGACGAAACATCTAAGACTAGCAAAGAAATGGCCAGAAGGGAAAAACAGATATTCTGCTACTGTATGTCCTTTCCACAGGCAGATTTACCAAGTCCTAGGAGGGCTATAATCTCCCTCATAATGGTGTCACTCCCACCAGTGATCAGATGCAGCAGTGATTGCATAGCTTCAAAACTCCTCCTCCTTCCTCAACACTTGCAGCAGCAGCTGTCCCTACTTTCTCAAACCCTGTACACAATTTTAGCTTCCAGTCCCTCTGTTCACTTTCCTCACTGCAACCACAACTGCAGTAACTTCTCCTTAGCTGGAGGGGCAAGACAGTCTCATCAGTTTCAAGAGCCTGAAATCATTACTGATCCCTGAACTGAAAGAAGAGCTTGTAGCCATCATGCTGATACTACCTCACTACTGTAGGCAGTCTCACACACTGCATACGTCTGAAAGATCCTGTCATGAATGACTACAGTTTGCCTACTTAAAAATAAAACCAGAGCTACCACATAACACAGCATGTTTAGTTTAACTGTTATTACTTAGTTTTAAATCAAGTATCTCGTGGGGATAACAAGAGTTACAGTGATCATATATTTAAATAAGTAAATGATCCAAACGGGTGGTTTCATGTTGAACCAAAGTTGTATATTCCCAGAGCAAAACTGGCCAAGAATAGATGCTCAAGGACAGGCACAAGAACAAGGTGAAGACATCACTGCATTTCTCTAGGGCCTGCAAGCCCCACAACCCCCTGAATTTGCAGCTCTTGAGACCCTGCTGAGCCAGAAGCTCACTGCTGTGGTTGTGATTTTTCTCCCGTGACTAAAGCACTGCAATTTGAGACTGTTCTAGAAGTAGTCAGAATTCACTGAAATATTAAAAAAGACGCTATACCACTGCAGGTCACTTTGAATTCCCAAACTCAGGGTGAGCCAACTCCAGCAACACCCAGCTCCAACCACCTCAAGCCCCTGAAGTTGTACCTAGTAGACTCACAGTTGTAGTTGTTCCACAGGCAAACACTGGAGCTACGCTGGCTCAGATAAAAAAGGCTTCTGGGTACACACACTGAATGTTTTCTCTTCAAACTGTTCACACTGAGGAGTCATAGCCTTTTTTCCTAAATTAAAAAAGGCCTCCACAACACCATTAAGAAAGCAGACTAATATGGAACTTAATAACACTAGGAACTGAGGTACACAACTCACTGGAAATTCCTAAGGAGCTTTTTTAAAAAAGCATAAATGTCTAAAAAAAAGCACAGACTGAAAACTTTATTTTGGCAGGTTTTTTGTATGTTTTTTTTTTCTTTCTTTCTTTCCGTGTATCATTGCTATTCTGAGTACCC
Organism: Myiopsitta monachus; assembly: GCA_017639245.1. Taxonomy (NCBI): domain Eukaryota; kingdom Metazoa; phylum Chordata; class Aves; order Psittaciformes; family Psittacidae; genus Myiopsitta; species Myiopsitta monachus. Next base: position 31,780,771 of record CM029924.1, on the reverse strand, counting down.
TCCAGCGCTTGTTCTCACCTGACACTAACGACCCAGAACCCACCTCCTGAGCTCTGTTCGGGCCAGGTTTAACCTCAGGTTCTCCAGGCGACCTTCCCAGCGCTGCCCCCGCTCCGAGGCGGCGGCTAGACGGCCCGCCCCTGCCCTCCCCGCTGACCTGACAGCCCCCGATACTCCAAAACGCGCATCCCTGCACGAAAAACGTGCTTCCCCGCCTCTCCCGCTGCACAGCGGCCCGTAGGTCGGGCAAGCTGGGGTTGCCCGGCGGCCGCAGGGCACGGGGCTGTAGCAATAACGCAACCGAGGGGCTGCCACGGCCCAGGCAGCACCTACGTGGAGCCACAGCCCCGCGGCGGCGGCCCGGCCCAGGCTGCGAAGAGCGGGCAGGGCCCCTTGCCCGCGGGGAGACGGTGAGGGCACAGCAGTTCCTGTGAGCGCCGCGGCCAAGCCGCGCCGCAAGGGACGGGGCAAGCTCAAACTCCAGCGCCGCAGGGCAGCCACGGCAGCCGCGGGAAGGGCCCCGCCACCCAGTTACCTGCGCGCTCCCCCCCCCGCTGCCAGCGTGCGGGAAGGCCCGGCGCCGCCGCCTCCACAACAAAGCCCGAGAGAGGGCGGACCCTGTCGCCGGGGCGCGAGGAGGGGCGGGAACGCCCAGCGCCAGGAGGTTCTGCTCCGGGGCGGGGCGGCGCGGCGCGGTCGGTGTGCGTGGAGCGTGCGGTGGCGCCGCACAGCGGGTGCGAGAGGCGGCGAGAGGCCAACCGCGGCACCGGGGAGCGCGGAGCTCGGGGCTGGTTTGCAGCCGCGCTTCCCCTGCACGGGGAGAAGTTGTTTCCTTTTCGGGGGCCAGCGCTGGAGCGCTGCCCAGGCTGGCACGGAACGGCATTCCCCAAGAGGGGATACGGTAATCTCAAAGGAAGACACAAATCCTGCCAGGGAGGTTAAGGAGGCGTACGTTGTGGCGTACATGCAGCGGTTTGGGAAGAGGCCATATGGAAATGGGACTAAGCCTAGAAGTGCTTTAGGAAACCTGCACACTGGGAATAGTGTCCTTCTAGGGGAAGTAGACAGAGAGTAAGGGAAGTATGCCACATAAAAAAAGAGACTTCTAGGAGGAGAATTACTTGCGTTGAGGTGAATAGATTCAGGGTTTCAATACTGTGAGACAAACTTAATAGTCTCCTAACAATAGCAGTTTACTTTTCTAAGGAGCAGGTGTTCTGCTATTGTGTAAACACCACTCGATGTAAATACTATGCGCTCTGAACAATTTTATTTTTTTTTTACATAAACTTCCCTTCTGTTGCAATAACACTTTCTGCGGGAAACAAATCTGACCATCCAGTTTCTGTACCTTCTGATCAATTCCAAATTCTCTTTACTGTTGAACTACTGCAGCAAGCACACCTCAACACATGGAGAGACCCACATCTCTGGAACAAAAAAGTAGTGATACTTCAGCATCTGCTTTTTGATGATACAGAACACTGGAGACTTGATGATCCTGCTGTATTTATTGAGCAGCAGTCTAAAAGAGCCAAACCAGGGGAACTAAGGCAAATGTTAATGAAACACTGAAGTTGAGATTTTAATTAATTAAAGGTCAGCACACTTAAAATTTATTAATTTAAGGGAGTTACTCTGTATTCCCACAGCAATCCCCACTCTGCTCTTGCACAGATCAAAAACTTCCAGTTACTGTTTATTTGCTGATGCATGCAAATTACATAACAGAATGTTATACCTTTTTTCAATTGGGTCTTGCTTTTTTAACACTTTATCAACACTTCTCTGGATATTTCCTACGTTCTCACACATTTCTGCCCAAGCAGAAATAAAGGTGGCTTTCTCTAATCTTTGTTCTAAGTTACTAAAGGCTACATTTCATTTCAAGCTTGGAACCTCTATTTAGTTAGCAACACGTGTTGCTAAACTGTCACAAAATACTTACAAACACTCTGTAAACCAACAGACCAGAACAGTATTACAACTTCATGAAAATACTTTCCAAAGATACTTTTACAAAGTTTTGGCTTCCAAATACTACAGCACCTGCAATGTGTTCTCAAAACAGGAAAACATGTTTTGGAAAGGTTTGAGAAATGATTCCCAGACAAGTTTGTGAGGGGGATGAAAATGCTGCAATTTCAGAACCTCACACACAAACCCCACTTGTAGCCCATTGAAGGATCTTTCCTACTCAAAATGTTCCTCATGTGAAAAGCACTGAGGTTTTGCTGGTAGAAAAAAAAGTTCTTTCCTAGTGAATAAGGAGGATAGTTAAATCAGTTGAATCTTCTTGTTTCTGACTAGGTTTTCATGATTTTGCTTAATGTATTTCCAGATTCTTTCCCTCAGTTGAACAGTAACCTTTGTATTTTCATATATCCAATTCAGGGAGCTGTGATCTGAGAACTCTGTCTTTCATAATACTGTCAAACAAACTGCACTGCTTTCTGCTTCCATTAAATAAGTAATGGCATTTTAATCCCAATCTAAAATATATTTCCCCTTTTATTTACATATATTTGCTCATTTACTAATTAATCTCTTTGGTTATGCAAACTCCATCCACCAGGATGTTGGAACACTATTTTTTTCCTGTGTATCAACTTTAGGCATGTCCACTTTCACTTTCATAGTAAATATGTGCCTTTCTTCCCAGTGGACTTCTTCTTCAACTCTTTTCCTTTAGGAAAATGTGATATTATTTAAAAAAATGCATATTTCTCTTGTACTTTAAAGGTACTTTTCACAACTGGAGGGCAAGGAAAACCAGCAAATATTCTCTTTGACTCTGCTATGTTACATATATTCCTGAACACAGACTCATGAAATCCCGATTTTAGCACAATATGTGCCTAGGATTCACTGTGCCTAAGATTTTATCTTAAAGTCACTACCACAAAGGTTTTAAATTAGCATCTCTCTTACTAAACAAAAATGTATCTAGACAGCAGACTGCTGTTAAATACGTATCTCAGACATGGAAAATGGAGCATAAATGCACTGTTCAGACATATGAAACATCTAACAATATGCTTCTTAAGGAATAGAGGAAGAACTAGGTACCAACATTTACCTTTGGTAGCTGTGCTGCAGGATGCATAAATGCACCTAGTTACAATTTACGCTTTGTATTTAGCATAAACTGGTGCCCTTGTAAGGTAACAACATTCTGTCTCTTCTTTCAGGGGACAGAAGTTTGAAAAATAAGGATGCAAAATCTACCTTTCTTTTCGTGCTCATTTGAAGAGATGCTAGTAAATCTAGCTCCCTATTTCCACTTCAAGGACGCTCAAGATCACACATGGAATTCAGAATTGCTTTGAAGATACTGTGAAGGATTCCTGATTCAAAATGAATATCCTTGTCTGTGTTAACACTGTAGGGCTATTGACAAGAAAGAAAGAGAAAAATAATCCCAAATTATCCATGTGACTGGTTAAACAAACAGTGTAGCACCTTACTCAAGAGGCATTTCCTCAAATCCATCTTCTTAACTCTAATAAACATGCCCTTCAGATCAACCATAGCTTTGTTTTCTCCCTCAAAACAATGTAATTGAGCTTGTACCCCTGATTGATAGTAAAGAAGCAAAGGTTGAGCTCAGAGTGGACAAGCTTTCCCTTGAGGCAAGAAAAGTCAGCAGGGCCAGAGGCTGTGGGCTAGATGCAAAAGGAGGAAACAGAGAAGAGTAGAAGAAACCACAGTGCTATTCAAAGTTAGGAGCCAAAGAAGAAGTGGAGACAAGGAAAAAGTCTTTACAGCAAACCCAGGGGTTTGACTAGTACAACAAGGTCAGTGATACAGCAGGGAAAATAAAAGACCTCATACAATACTGCATCTGTTTCCAACTTTTGCAGGTTCCAAATCCACAAAAACATTTAGGTATTCAGTTGTTGATTAAGTGCTTAAGCTGTAGTTTATTAACCTGAGTGCCATTTTGAATCTGGCTCTAAGTCAAAAAGACTGTACTAGCAAACACAAAGGATCTGTGCCCATTCTCTGGCTCTGACAATAAATGTCCTTGTGTGTTTTGCATCCATATGGCTGGAACTGTCTTCTCCTCCAATGATGCTGCCTCTGGGGATGCTGCCCATGCTGTCCCCAACTAAACCCTGGCACCTTGTGGAAAAGTACAGTGTGGCCTTGGTGGAAACAATGCTGGAGACTGTCAGCAAGGACACTGACTAGGTATCAGCACTCAAGCCCATTCCCTAGCACTGTTTCCTTTACTAAGATGGGCCAATAGATCTGCTTAACACATGCAACGGCCACTCTCCAAAGGACAAAATACCTGTGTCCTTTGAACACCAAAGTGTTGGAACCAACGCTTGAAGGTTTTAAAAGCACAGAAAGAGAGCCGCTGAGTCATGTGGTACCACCGACCCTTCCTAGAAACTGAGCGCCAGGGCAGCTGCGGGAGTTAGCTGGGTCCCGGCACCAGCGGGGAGTAGGACTTCAAGTGTGAGCTGTATGGCACCAACCCCAAAGACAGAAGTACACGGCACAAAGGAGGTGACAGGCCTTCCCCCATCAGCTCACCGAGAGGCCGCCAGAGCCTGCCTCCCGCCCCAGCTCTGCCCGAGAGGCAGGCTACGGGTTTCCCGGCTAGAAGCGATCCCAGAGCCTTATCTCCGTCGTCATCGCCAGCAAGCTGCGAGCCCGGGGCTGCCCTCTGCCCGTCGGCGGCTAAAGGCCGCTGCGCGACCGCACGCGGGGGCCAGGCCCGCGCGCCCCCGCCCCCCCCCCCCGCCCCTCGGCATTGCCGCGGCCCCCCCTTCCCCCGCAGATAACCGCGGCTCCCTCCTCCCCCCCTGCTCTTCTCCCACCCGCCCAGCACGGAGCCGGCCCCAGCTCGGCAGCCGCTCTCCAGGCGCTGGTTGCCTCTCGCTGCGGCACCAGCGAGCGAGTGGGGATGGCTCGGAAACCCGGGAGCTTTCTGCAGGAGGCCTCTCACCAAGTCGTCGCCGGAGGCTCGGCGGGTAAGCGGCGCATTCCTCCTGGGCGGGGAGGGTCTGCCCGTCCCCCGCCGGCGCTCCGCCAAGCTGAGGCGAAGGCAACCCCACCACCGCCCGCCCCCCCGGCGCTCTCCTCAGGCGCAGGAGCGGTGGCGTGGAACGGCCTTGTTCAGTGGCAGCTCCTCCCCCGTCGAGCGGGGAGGGCGGGCGGACCCCTGATGTGGCCCTGGGGTCCTGGGGGCGGGTGCGACGCTGCTGGGCCTCGGCGGTAGCTGGTGTGATGGTGCTCGGCGCCCCGCGGGGGTGAGGGGACCCCTCCCGGGTCTGCGGTGTATCTCTGTTAAACACACCATACAGCCCCTCGGATGATAAGGAAGGCAGGCGGGCCCCTCCAACGGTAACAGCCAGTGGTGTCCCCTTCGGTGGGTGCCAGTTTCCCTATTCGGGGCGGGCTCGGAGCTGCCCGCAGCCGACGCTGGCGCCTTCCCAGTCTCAGAAGCGTCCCTTGTGCGCTCCCCTCTTCTGTCTTGTGGAGGCACCCATGCAGGGCTACAGTGGAAATGCTTTTCTGGGTTTTTAAACTTTTAAGAATGTCGAAGTTACTGATTCATCACGTTATTTGTACTTCGACCTATAAGTGTCGAAGTGGTATGCATCTGTTTAGCAATGAAAGTATTACTAGTTCATTTTTTGTTTGTTTCCTGTATCTGAAAAAAGTCAGCTTGCAGTGCAGGCAACGTTTACAAAATATCCTGCTCTTCCAGTGTATGTATGTAAATCCTGTGAGCATTTCAACTATGCAGTATGTTCTTAAGTGTTCTTCAGTGTCTTTTTCGGGATCCAAATGCTGTTTGCCATGTTTTATGTGAGGGGAAAGCTGCACAGTAATGTTGCTGTGTCTAATGTAATGCTTCAGTATAATGAATTGTGCAAGCAAAATTCTCCTGTGGGTGAGTTCTGCATGGCCGTGATGCTTTGTTTGAGCTGGTGTTCTGTTCTCTCTAATTCCCCTTGCTGCTCCTAATTCCACTTTTATGCATTCCTGCCACCAATATATATTTGAGCGCTTCCCTTTCATGCTTATGACTGCATGTCCTTTGTTTTCAGCATTCTGCTTTGATACAGAGAGTTCACAGCAGAAGCAGATATGTGCTATCCTGTCCCTTCCAGTGTATTGTATGACTATGTTTAGCTCCTGCAGCTGTGGAAATTCTAAAGCTTTTTTAGATTCTGCTTGGTACCACCCCTCCTTCCCTTAGGAGAGAAAGGAGGCTTTAATCTGTACTAGCCCGTTGAAGGTCTTTCATACATAAAGGGATAATGAGTTGTTTTGCTGCCAGATGTTTTGCAAGATGACATATTTATCTGCTCATAGCAGTTTGCCTGTGCCTTGATGATTCAGATTGATCTAACTTAGTATCTTTCCATTCTCTGGCAGTAGACTGTTTACAGGCTTTCTTTGTTCTTAGAAGGACAGACAGTTTGGATAACTCACTGGAAAGAAAACTGTCATTTAGATAAAGGGCAAAGTTTTACAGAAGGGCTAGAATTGAGAAAAGTATGTTTGGTGGTGTAGGGAAAAGACAGCATGAAAACTTTGCTGATCTGGTAGGCATAGATGTTAAGGTGAAAGAACTCTCAGTTTAAGAAGGCAACTGATCTGCACCTAGCACTTTTTTAAGGTATAATGTAGGATGCCTGTTGAATCTAGTGCAGAGGCATACTGTTAGAAGATGCTTGCGTCCTTTTGCTTAGTCTTGTTTCTGACAGATTTCTTAGCTCCATCACTAACCAACCTTAAATATGTACAGAAATTCCTACTTACTGGTTTTGAAAAAATGGGAAGGATTGTTCTTTAAGCCTGAACAGCACTAACACTGTACTAGATTGATTAGTGAATGTCTGACTTAAAGTGGGATTAGAGGGAAATGGCTCAAACTTGAAAACTTGCTTCTCAGATGCTTAAACCTCAGCGGTGGTTTTCTTGGTGATCTGTTGGGAAGATAGAAGAGGAAATCTGTAGCTTTGAGGTCTACAGTCTAAAGGTTGACTTTCTCAGGCAAGTGTGGATCCAACATCGAAAAGGTGGAAGCAGGAAGGAAAGGATGGGGAAATGAGTTGTTGAGAGTGTACTTGAATGTTGTATTTCATCCTAGTGTGGGCTTTGATTGGCAGACCTTAGTTTCCCAGTATCACTTTAGACAACCTGTATTGCTTTTGACTGCCTCTGCAGGACATAGGGCTTTTGCAGGTGCTTTGTTATATTTACTGGCTTCATGTGAATGTCCCAAATATCCTTGAGTGGCTTTGCTGCCTGTACCAGAGCCTAGTATTTAGAAGGTAAAAAAAGGTAAAAAATGGTGGTGAAATAATGTTTAGATTTTTAAGAAGTTGTGATCATCTTAACTCATACGGTTAAGCACAAGGAATGTATGAAGGTGTTTGTAAGAAAGATGCAGTAAGTTGGTTTCTTTGACAAAACAATGATAGGAAAGTAGCAAGGTAGTAGAGGAATGAGCTGCACAGCAGAATATGTGTTATTAAAAGGTAAGAACTGTTGTCTGTGTAGCTAAAATGAGAGGTTATTTAGCATCTGCATGTCTGATGCAAAAGGATCTGATAGGAAGTGATTCTGGTAGGTCAAGTGGAAAATGATTAGAGATAAAGCCAGAGGCATCAGAACAGGAAGAAAGGGATTTTTTAAGCTTTATGGAAGATGACAGGACTTGTTCATGGACTTAATAAAGACAGGGGAAGGGGAAAGAAAGAAATCAAGCATGACCTCTAGTCTACAGGACCGTTAAAATGGAGGGTATTGGCATGCTGAAGAAAAGAGAAATTAAAGTATTCAGTGTTGTAAAGGAAAAGATTTAAACATACTGTTTCTAAGGGAAAGATAAACTTGAATGGCTCTCTGCTTAATTGAATGGTAAATCTCAAGCATGACAGGACCCTGTGCATACTCCATGTCTGCGGCAGGAGGTCCATCTGTTTCCACGTGGCTCATAATTTGACTTCATATTGAAAGCTCTGCTTCCTGAGCATGTACTCAATCTTAAATCTCATCAAAGTCTTACTTGGTCTTGGCTTATGTTTTTTTCTGCTGGCATTCAGTTTGCTCCCATTTTTCAGATTCCTGAATGGAGGTTAATAGCATGATTGAGAATATTTGTTTTTTTGTTTGCTTGCCTGAGTGCACAACAATACTGAAGAACAAGACTGAAATGTAATTGGGGCACTTCGTTAGTAAGTTTCATCCCTCCTAGAACAGTGAATTGCAGGCATACTCCTTTTCTCTAGTGGTTAATTAGTAAACCAAGGCATGTGTGGAATTCATAGGAAAAAGCAAACAGAACATAAAATCTAAACTAGGAGTCACTGTGGAAAGAACAACTTGAGAATCTCTAATTGATTTCCTTAGAGTTACAGCAATTCTTTAAAAGGGTAGTTGAGAAGTTCAGTCAATGCAGGGTTCAAGTTACAGGAAGAATTGTTTCTCTAATTTCCAAGGATTTAAAAAATCCTTGGTTTGTCTGCCTGTGTGGAAAAGGCAGGAATTGTTGCATACAAAGGCAATGGACATTTCTGTCCTCATGGAAAGGAGCTGAATATTGCAAAGTATATTGTGTGATACCCAGGTTGATTTGCCAAGACATCCTTGTGACAGAGTCTTGAGTCAGTTTGAATGATGAAGTGCAAATGTCATCAAAACAATTGCATGGATGACCCTTGCCTGAGTGAAGGGAAGTAGCTGAATATAGCTACCCCAAAACTTCTGGGGTGCTGCTGCTTGGTATAAGTGTGTTCTTGCTTTCCTATAAGTAGCAAAGAAAGGCTGCAGACGGCAACAGTTAGCTAAAATCACAGTTAACATAATTTCATTTCTATTTAGTTTGTATGATCACTTCTTTCTTCCATACATGTGCAAATAAATATATAAATATTTTTGAAGTTAAAATTTTGAAGAGTTCATTTAACATATCTGTATGACATTTTTCAAATCTGTAATACTGAACTCATCTTTAAGTACTTTTCAGTTGTAATTGTTTCTTTTTTTCTAATTCCATTTAATACATGAACATGGTCTATTTGCTCTCTCTTATATGGGAGAGATAGAATAAAAAGAGCTTTAAAAAAATTAAGATAACCAGAGATGGCCTTTTTCCTCTTTTTCTTCATATTTTCATGAAAAAGCAGGGTTTCTACCTGCTTTCTGAACCTCTTGGCTTCATTTTTTTTTTAAGAGTTAGGTTTCCAGCTGCACTGAAATCTAATAGGATTTGAGAGCCTAATTATCTTAAGCTTCTTTGAAAGTCCAGACCTTTTCTTTTGAAAGGTGTTTTAATTCAGAAATAGACAAAGTTGATTATCCTGGATAGCACAACTCCTTTAAACCACATCCATAAGCAGGTAAGCCAATAGAGTAAGGCTGTCGGATGCAAATACAGTACTAAAAACAGTGTTTGGAATTGCCATTGCTAGAGGCATTAGGCAGAGCAATATCATTACAATGTATGGTAGCCAGCATACTCTGTGAAACACTTCAGGTTATTTGGTCCCTATGAATGGGAGAAGGAGTGTGATACATATAGAAGAAGCACTTTAAATAGCAGGAAAATTGATTAATTCTCCCTCCCCTGGTGTTTAGCTATTTGTTTTGATTATTTTGCTGACATTTTTCTGGGAATTTAAGTTATGGTGAGTGTCGTCCTATGTTAAGTGCTTTTTTCTTGCTTTTTAAGCCATGCAATTGACATTACTGTGTTTATTGTTTCATCACGTTACTAAATTACTCACTTACTGCTCATAGGTAATTTCAACTAGCTAAACAGTCAACTAAACATCATAACTCTCTTGACTTTAAACCATAATATTTTAAAGTGCTTAAATCTTCCGCTTTCTGAAGTCTGTTAAGGCTGAAATATTACCTAAGACAGTATATGCTCACTGCCTTTCGCTGTCTATATTTGGCATTTTGGATCAACAAAAACTGTTTAGATTAAAAAGTGAAGCGTGAGAAGCAGTTAAATAGTATTAGTTTCAAGGAAACGTCCTACAGGTTCATGTACTCCAAGGATTTTGAACTTGTTCATACCAGTGAAGCCAATTTTCTCTGCTAGGCTGAGAAATGGATAGTGTGCTACCTGGTGTTGTACTTAGAGCTTTGGAGGAGAGTTGCTTGGTTGGCAGTGTGGTAAGGAGAACATTAGAGAGACTAAAGAGATCAGAGAAGACCAAAAGTAGATTGTGTGTAAACTGAGACATTGGATATACTGATCCTTCTCAAGTGTGTTCCCAGGGATCTGGAGGACATAGTAACTCTCTGGAAGTTAAGACTGGGAAAGATCTGAATGTCTCTGCTCAGACAGCCATTCCGTCTATGGTGTGTTTAATGAAATGTGTGAAAAAGAAAATGTAAAATACCTTTTCAACGTCTATGCAACCACTGTTGCTTTCATTGTTAAACAGTTCAGAGAGGGAGTACACTATTTGGGACAGTTTGACTTCAGTGGGTTACTGTGATAAGGAACAGTCACCACGGAAGCTCACAAAAAATGATGGTAGTCTGAGGTCAGCATGGTCAAATTGCTGCCTTTGGTCTCCTGGGTACTTAAAACCAAGCTAAAATGATATTTTTCATCCCATGAGAATGTACCTCCATGCTGCAGACCAGTGCAGTGAGCAGCTAGCTGGGGATATGCAGAATGCCATGTGATTAACCAGTTGCAGTTACCTTGTGAACATTCCTCCGTGGAAATTAAGAGTATCTCCCCACCTACTACAGCATTTCAAACTTGAATTCTGTAAATAACAATTTTCAGTTTCTGAACCTCCCCTTTTCTACCAGCTGATAATGGTAAAAATTCACCCCTGAATCTGAAAGACAAATTGGACTGTTTGCTTCTTATATGTCTTCCCTAAATAAAAGGAGTGTGAGGTTGCCTCAGAAAACCTTGTTTAATTCTAGTGTAAACTAATGAAATTCTTACAGGATTTCAGATGCTGTGATGAATATGCAAAGCTAGCAACTAGCAAAATTCCTCTAAATTTTCAGACAGTTTAGGAATTTGAAAAAATATTATTTTTGCAATGAAGTTTTAGTTTAAATGAAACAATTGAAAACCTCTGTATGCAGTGTTTAGGGTGAACAGGATCAGGTCATTGCAGCATACTAACAAGTTATGAACACCCATTTGGAACTTTTTAATATGTTTCAAGCTATGTGTTTTTTTTTAAATGTAGTAGGTTTTATATGGGGGTTAAGATACAAAGTAATTCTTACATGTTTATATAATACTGACAAAAACTAAAAAACCAACGCTTTTCATAACGTCTTGACACCTGGTTTATGCTTAGTACTTTCTATAGAAACTGGGACCTTGGAATCGAGAATTTTTTGGTCTGTGGATTCAGAAGTTGCTCATACCAAACTGCCTGTGGTGGTGTCTTGCTCTGATATTCACTGTTGGTTAGAGCATCCTACAGCAAACTCATCAGTTGCATTCTGTCTTTGTTCCAAGAGAAACACTGGGAAAAGCAATTAGTTGGCTGAGCTTTATTTAGTCTGGCATGTTAGCCAGTGGGGACAAAACTTCTGGTGTACAGAATATTCCATGGGTGTGCAATAAGACACTTATCCTTAAGATTTTATGTATATGGTAAACCTAAGGGTTTTGAGAAATGTTATACATTTTCTGTTGGCTTTAGTGTAGCAAGTTTACTGTTAAAACAAACAAAGAAAAACAACAGAAAAACAACTACCCCCACAAAAAAGAAAACGCCAACCCCCCCAAGCCAAACATAAAAGCCCCCAAATAAAATAAAAATTTACTAAACAACCAACCCCAAATTTCAGAAACTAAGCATTAATAAACTTACTTATCCTCATTTTCTCTATGACCCACAAGATGGCAGTGTAGTACTACAATAAGATGCTAAATGTGGGGGGGCTGCTGTGGGTGGAGGACGAATAAAAAAGTATGTTGAAGCTGTTACAGGTGAGATTAGCGTATATAATTTTTGACGATATTACGTGAAAGCAAATCTTAGATGAAAACCAAATAATAGTCAATAAATTCTGATTTCGTATATGTACTGCAAAACCAGTGACACTAGTTTTGATTTTCCTTGAGTCAGCCACAGAAATTGTAAATGATGATATATCACTAGTAAAGGTCAAAAGATGGTCTTAACGCTAAGATACCACATATAAATCAGAAAACTTGGGATAAACACCTGGCCCAGTGGAAACGCTGTTCAACTAGCTGCTGATTTCTGCACATTAAAGACTTTGTCTTGATTATTTAAATTGTACCATATATTTTGCGATATGGAAGAAATCTCTTCAAACTCTCATTGCTCATTTATAAACAAAGTGAAGACTGCTGTTACATGCTGCTGTAAGCCTACGTTAACTTTTTTCAAGCGCTGGCAGGAATAAGACCTACAGCAAAGCTTAAGGATCTGTACTTCTTCAGAATAAACTAAATATTTGGTTGCAACTCTAAATATTTTGTTGTCAGATTTCCAACACAGAGAATATTACAGAATAGTATGTATTATAAATGTAAAAGCATGCCTATTGTAAAGTTTATAGGCAAAAAATCCTTTGTCTTTAGAAGTAGTTTCAAGAAGTTGATACAACCTCTGTAAGCAAAGATTATATTGGGGTATAGAAAATTTTTTCATTACTGTGTTTATTGTTTCATCAGTTGTACTTAGGGACAGACAGTCCAATCCATGTTAACTTGTCATACCACAAAGGCTAGTTATGTTATAATAAAATTCTAATGTATAGAAACAAAGCATGCTTTTTTGGTAGCAGTACATGTGTTTCTGTGGCGGCATTCTAGAAAGGAAAATGAAAACTGATTCTGGTTGTTTCTCTGCAGGACATCTGAAATTATTGTCTGTGATGTTACAAATCGTCCTTTAACTAGCTCTATTTTGGTGACATTACCTTGGATGTTCTTCTTATATACTTGTAAACATTCTTTCTTATGCATGTTAATTTTCTATTTCAAGCTAGCAGGGTAGTAGACACTCAATACCACTGAGACTGGAAAAACTCATTTGTTACAAGACTGACTCTGAAATTCTCTCTGAAAAATTGATATATTAACCTAAACTACTCAGACTGGCCTAAGTATTATGATTAGGGTTGTTATGAATTAAAAGTGCTAAAATTGCTGAAAGCAAGTAGGAGAAAACCCTCTACCTTTTCAGGTAGTGATGTGACTCCTAGAACCTGGAAGTCTTGAAAATCAATACTGCAATGAATGGAGAGAACTGACAATAGTGCCATTACAGGAATGCCTCTAAGCACTTTCAAGCACCTGCATCTTGATCATAAAGACCTTAAATCTGTTCTGCTTCAACTGGAGTAGAAAATACATAACTTTTTTTTTTTCCCCTCTGGGAAGATGAATTGGCACTTGCTGCCTATGCAAATTATCACTGGTCCCATTGATAGATAAAATAAATCAATACTGTTTTTTTATAATTAGAAGCTCTCATGCTCTGATGCCTTATCATTTATGCAAAGCAGTGTTAAATGTCGGTCATTATAAAATAGTAGCTTCTGTACTGGCAGTTTGTAGTACAGGTCAGCTGCTTTGGTTGTGTTGAAAGCTTGAATAGTTGCAAGATAAGGACCTGACATTTTTCCTGCAGCATGCCTTGTCCTGAGGCCTCATTGCAATTAAATATAATTTCACCAACATTTGAAACATCTGAGGCTGCAATCATCTATAGTGGTGATTTTCTGATGAGAAAATATATCTGAGAGATTCTGAATGTTGCTGAGAAGTCCCACCTGTACAGTGGGGAAGGAAACACAGGAATAATTGACCTTTAGATCTGCTTTTCAGTCATTGAACTACACTGTTAACAGCTGCTTTTGCTTTTTCTCTGTATCCTTTTCAATCTGCCAATTTTTTGGCAGGAAACATAGTTTATGGGTCGTCTTTCAGTTTTTAGTCAATGGGTCATTTCCCAGTTCAGGATGTTATCTTAGTTTCCTGGGACTTTTGCTGTTTCTATTATACTGAAGCGTGCTGATGTGTGGCTGGTGTCCCCAAAGATCAACACGAATGAATGCAAAAGGAGAGTCTTAGTAGTACTTTCAGTTTAAGAAAATTCTTAACATTATTTTTCTACTTCTTAGAGGTGATTCTGAGTGGTTTTGCTATAGCTTGAAGTTTTACTTATTTTTCTATTACCAACCCTTATTTCTTAATATTAGTTAGAGGCTCGATTTTCAAAATGAGTTTATATATTGAATGTATTGTACATATTGCTTACCTTTATTTTTTCAGCAGACACCAGATAGCATACTGAATTTCATAAAAGATGTCGGGCATGGTAAAAAACCCCCAAATGATATTTCTGACTGCCATAACCATAGACACAGAAACGAAATTTAACTATTATGGCTATTATGATATTTTATGTCTTTTCCAGCTTGTAGAGTCCTGCTCTTCAGTTATTTCCAGGTCTGTGGTTATACAGCCAAAGCAATGGGGGTTTTAAAGTATCATCTTATATGGATAGGAGCTTCATTGTCTTCTCCTAAACAGGATTAGGATTCTGGATCGGATTGAGGCTGTCAAATTAGGTAGGCAGACATGGCTGAAACTTACTCATTATATCTGTTAGTAAAAATTTGACATAGTAATGCTGTAATGGCTGACTCTGTAATGAGACAGTCCTTGCTTAAAACAGCCTCTTACTGTGTTTTTATTAAGCAGCGAAGAAAATAAGTATAGAGATGCAATATGCTATGGGTGGCATATTCTTCCTTAGTGTGAAATACGATGATGGCTATCCTGGATGACAAAAAGGAAACAAATCAATCTCTTTTGCTGATTTGTCATCAAACTTTTCTCCTTTCTGAAAAATTATACTACTTAATATAAAAAATGCAGCTTTATTGATTAGTCGTTTCTAAAAGGGAGGAAGAAAGCATATGCGCTTTCTGCAAGTATAAAACAATGAATGCTGTTAGCGACTAGACTAAATGGAAAGCAATGTCTTATTTAGAGTATGAAACTCTTCTAAGTTAATGTCCATAAAGTTTAAATTAGTTCAGACTTTTCTTATTAGAATAAATGTTTCCTTTTAAAAAGCATGATAATCATAATCAAGACTAAATTTGTTCTGTTATTTATTTTCAAAATGATTGTACATGTTTAGCAGACTTTTGATTTAAATCCCTAGGGATATATTGGAGACAGATGTTTAGATGACCTCATGTTTAAAGTAAAGTTATATTTGGACACTAGATTAAATTTTTCCTTTAAATCTTTCCTTATATGTTAGATCGTGGAGGGGTGCAGAAAGTATTGAAAGATTTAGGTTGAAAAGGTACTGCTTTATTTTTGAAGGAACTTATTAGAGTTCCATAGATTTTATTTAGAGGGACCCTCAAAAGCACAAAATGTCTGATTATGAAGCAGTATGTTTACAAATAAATATATTGTTTCTCATTGGAGAGCTAAATGGGAAACAGACTTCAAAAGTTCCTTGAATTCAAAAGCAAATTTGCCATGTCATTTATGCCTTCCCCCAAACTTGTTGAAGGCTATGGTAAAACTTAAAATGTAGTATCAGTTGAAGACTGCATAATAGGACATAACAGTAGCTAGTATTTTTTACTTCTTTCTGTTTTTAAACAAGTAATAGTTTCTCTCAAGCTGCAGTCAATGTCATAGTGTTGATGGCTATGATGGTTTCATGTGTGTCAGTAAACAACATTTTGGGAAAACTCTTCAATATTTCATCAAGTCATAATTATCAAAACTGACCTGTTGAAAATGTATTGATTGACAGATGAAAAAAAAAGTAATTTCAATCTTTTGAAGCTTGTATAGGCAACACTGGCTTTTAATACGTTTAGTTAGATAAACAAGTTACTGAGTTGCTGGAATTATGCCATCTGTAATTGTAACTGAAGTATTGTGCTAATAGACATATAATTATTGTCACTGCTACGTATCTTTTTTTCCTAATTACTACTTTACTGGCAGAATACTTTTCTTTGTAGGATGATGCAAAGGTTGCACCAAAACATTAATCGGATGCTTAGCACTTACACTGCAAAATACCCTTTGTCCAGACCTCATGTGAATGTTTCTGTGGGAGCGTATTTTTCATTGTTTTCTATTATTGCTGGTTAGGAAGGTTGAGTAACCAGCAGCACTGGAAATGAGTTTTGGGCTGAGTAGACCTTGTCAAGTTTAGGTAGCAGATGCAGCACTGAAGTCTTCTGGGTTAGAACTGGAGTAGCCTTCTCCTGGGGGATGGTGTGTGTGTGTGTGTGTGTGTGTGTGTGTGTGTGTGTGTGTGTAAATTCAATTGCTTTCTGCCATTTGGAGCTGCTGTCATGTAAAAGTGGGTATTGGGTCAACACTGGCATAAGCAGTGTCTCTACTTCACAAAGGGATTGAAAGGAGGAGATCTCATCCTTTTCCTGAAAAAGGAGCTTTCATTCTGTCTTGTTCTCTAGGGATTATTGCTATTAAGTGAATGTTGATAGACAAACATATACTAGGCATGGAAAATAACTGTTTTACACAGCATGACTCTAATAAAAACCTGGTGAATGAATGTGTGGTGCCTAAGATGCCATCTACTGTAAGCTGAAATTATATTGCTTAAGTTTTAATGCCTGAATCAAGATTTGGGATTTAGCTTGTAACTGGAAAATAAATGGAAAATATTATTCTAAAAATTAATGAAAACTAAGTGTTTTGCATAAAAATAGGGTGACATCTGGTAATTCACACAAAAAACCTAAAAGAAAATGTGGCCCCTTGTTGAAGTGGTATGTAAATGGGATTCCTCTGTAGTATGCATAGAAGTTCAGTCTATATTTATAGATGTGGAAAATCTGAAAAATGTATAATCCACCCTGTACTGTTCTTTAACATTTGATAGAACATTTTTTGTAACATTGTACTTAACTGAAATTCATATATTTCTGGTAGCTATGTAATAAACAGAAGGATTGTATAAACTCTAAACAAATGTAGCTTATTAAAATGAATAGGGAAAAATAAATTGATTTGAAAACTAAAGTTTATAAAAACACAAGAAACTTCTGAAGACTTCTATGTTGTGAAGAGTTCTTAACAAAATTGGAGCAGATAGCCCTTAAATGTCCACTAAAAATGTCACTTGTCAGAATTATTGGTATGAATATAAAGGGCAGTGTAGAATGAAATTCTGGAAGTTTTGCTGATAAAGCAGTTTACAGTTTTGTGTTTAGATACTGTCTACATACAAAGATTTTTATATATTCAGACATGTTCTTCAAAAGTGGTGCAAAAATATTGATCAGTTGGCACATAACACTTAATTGGACTGGTCATTTGCTTAATCTTGCAACCCTAGAATGAACGCTTAGAATTAGGCTTAAGCGTCTTGGGCAACAACACTTATGCTTGTTTAGTATGACCTTACCTTTTATTATATGATACCCTTTTCCTTCTTCTCCACAGCAGTGTACTTCCTTTCTCTCCATATTAATGTCTACTTTCTTCAGTGAATTGGAAGAATAATAGCTTTATATTTAAATACTTCTCATGTAATATCAATTACATATACAACATTTGGCTCAATTATGCATGAATGCTTTTATGCTACTTGAGTATTTTCACTGAAGACTTCAGCTGGTGTGCTGAGATGGTTTTAACTGCCTTAACTGTGTTATTTTGATTTATTTCTTAATTTTTTTTCTCCTTGCCCTCAGTCCTTTGTTTCCTTGTGTGTGCATCTTACAACTATTTTGAAGTAGAGTGGAAGCTGAAGACCAAATGCAACTCTGTTACTCAGACGGAGCTATATGCATTCTGTGCGCTGAATAGGAGATACCACTGCTGTCAACTAGAGATGGTGTCACAGTTATTGCCAGCTTAGTCTTAGTCTTTGTTTCCTGCATTTTAATTGATCTTTATAATTGCACCTAGAACCTGAATTGAAAAACCTGTGAAGAACTGAAAAACTTTGAGTCAGTGTTCTACAAATCCCTTTTCAGTGGGATTTTTCTTTTCCAAGAGTGTTGGGTTTTTTTTCAGTAGGCTGCAAAGATGGGTTTGTTCTTGACTTTTTTCTAGGTCTTTGAATCTTGCAGTCATTTTTTGTACTGTGGTTCAGATCAAATATGTAAGAGTGTGTATACAGTGGCCTTGGTCAGTCAAATCTTCTGAAAAGTGAAATAATGGATTTAATTTTTTTAACTGAGGGCAATCTCAAGCATAACAGGTTTGCCTTCTGGGCTATAACACATTACTCTTTCAGGGAGCTGTCATCCTTCAGTTCTAGGGGGACTAAAGGTGCCTGAACTATGAGACTAAGAGAGTGTCTCAATTCCAAGTGAAATAGGTGTAAGTTATTCTTTTCCTGAATCTCCTCTGATGTGTACTAGTGTACCTGCGTCAGGTATTCGGTGTGGTCTTGCATGTCAACGTACTACCAGCTGTAGGTGGCTATTCCCTGTATGTATATGGTTACAGACCTGTTGCTGAATTACTTCACTGGCTGTGGGCTTGGGCGCTCTGAAGTGCCCATCTGAAGTCAGGCAGCAATTTATTAAGCATTGCAGTGCCCAGGGTGATGTCCCTAATGCATGTAGGTGAATAGCTTCAAAATTTGTTTTCCATTTTAGTGTCTAAAATTGGGTGCTAAAAACATATCTCAAGTAGTTGACTGAACCAGACCTTATTTTTAACTGCAGCTCACTGAATTCTGCAGGAATAGAATGGCGACTAGAAAAGTAAGCTCCTGTCTGGAAGGATACGCTGGTAAAGGGTTCCTGTCCTAATGACTTTGGAAACTTTGCTTGCCTAAAATATATCAACTGATCAAAAACCATACTGAAGAAAAAGGTTATAATGATACTGAAGGAAATTATCTTGCCCTAATTTTAAGCAAAAACTTTAAAAGTTTGTTGTCACATGCTGATTGTAGGAAAAGTTTTAAACTGGAAGACTATTCACTTTATACTAAAGTCGTTCAAAATTGTAATTGCTAATTGAGTATCTTTAAATAACTTTGATAAATATTAAATTCCAAAGTCTAAATTTAATCACAAAAATGACTTTTGTGATAACTATTGCACAGTGGAGGCTAATCACAGTAATTAAGGATAAACAATATATAATTCACATGTAAGTTAAAAACTTTAGTCTTCTCCACAATGTTATAAGATACAGGAAGAGTAATTGGTGGACTACCAGTCTTAACTAGTCTGAATCAATTTCAAAGTTGGTCCATCTGTGAGAAGACCAGATGACTACCAAAGATCCCATCTCACCTAAGTTACTGATTCTAGCTCTAGCAGAAATGATATCTTTAAAAATTACTTGTAACTTAATACATTGTCTCAGATTTACATCTTTATGAAATCCTGCACAAGACTTGAATTGATATACCCACCTGCATTTGAACTATAGGTTAAAATGTTGGAAAATGTGCCATCATTTAAAAATAAAAAATCCTGTAGGAAATGGCTTCTGTGATAGCTGATTAATGATATTTCTGCTACAGTTTACATTCTTGATTTATGTCTATGGTGGAAAACCAGATTTCTCTAACAGGCTGTAGAGCTCATAGCTGAAAAATAAATCCAGCTCTGAATTTGTGTTTCTTAAATGTGCGACCAGTTGTCAGGTACTCCTGGATCTGATGTGTTTAGTGAAGAGCACCATAAATCTCTTTTTGGAAAAAAAGACTCTGGAGTCTTGCATAACACTCTTTCCAACCAGCAATTTAAAGCTTTGCTTGGAAAAGGGAGAGCTATTCTGCTGTACCGCTGGCATTCTTTTCCATGAATCCTTTCACGGCAGCAGTGTTTGTAGGGTAAACATTTATTCTCAAATTTGAACAGAATTCTTAGTATTGGGCTTCCCTGACCCCAACTTATGTAAAGTCGCATTGATAATGTTATATTTGGACCTGCCTTTTACCACAGGATTTGGGGTGTTTATCTGAAAACACTTTATTTGTAATCCATCTGCAAATGGTAGTGTTGCTTGGTGTGGAACAGAGTTTTTACAGACTCCATAAACATGAGAAAAGTCTCTCCTGAGTTTATTGTGCTAAGTGAGCGAAAACCTAAGCAGACTTCTGCCTGAGCCTATTTGCATTTATCTAACGGCATTGGTGTTTCATCTTGACTTCCTAGTTTAAACTTTGAAACTGTGATATAAGAGGACTGTCAGTATTTGCCTTAGAAGTTCCTATGGACACCTCAGTTATTCTTTCTGTCATAACTGGGACTTGTTCCATTTCTCATGTTTTCTATTGAGATTTGTATCCCATATGTATTGGTCATCTTTGGTTGTCTTTCAATTGGAGGCTGAACTCTGTCTTCTGGGGCTGGGTTGAGGACAAGTTTCCTTCCATTGTTCAGTGCCCAGCACATATTTGTGTTCCACACTCATTTGTTGAAGGATATAGGTTGGCAGTGGTCTGACAGCGCTAACATTTCTTCCAGGTCTGTTTCCGTTCAATGGAAGTTCCATTTGCTTTGCTTTGCTTCTGCTCAGCAACTCTAGCTTTTCTAAAACTCTGGTCATGAGCATGTACACAGAACATCAGATGACTGAGCTATTTTTCTAAAACATGTTCTGTGCCAAGCAGGACCTAAATGGCAGGATGCACTGACTGTATACAATTGTGTGCTTTGTTTTCCTGTAGGTTCTTGCCAGAATGCTAATGGTATCAAACCTGCTGATGAGGTGTGCCACTAGTGATTTCTAAAGTCTCTCCTCTTCTGTGTAGTTTAAATATTCCTTTGTTGTTTTTTTTTTTTTTGGTTGGTTCTGGATTTTTTTTTTTTCATATATGTATCTACTAACTAGGTAAATAAATAAAGACCCTGAGCTTCTTTCACATGTATTGTAGCCAGTAAATATACTCATTCGGTTATTTCTGTTCAGTCTGATGCCTGAAGCACTAAACTCCCAAGCTTTTAAAGGCTGTCTCTTCAAGAAAGTTCCCTGTTTACTAAGCATGAAATTTCTGTATATTGAACTTCCTTGTTTCCTGGAAGTTTCCTGTCCAAACTGTCCTGTGTGCTAACTTATTGTATACCAACACTTTACAGAAGTAAACTACCAGAAACAGTGCTTGTCAGCCTGATATTTCATATTTTTTCCATTTTTTATTTGCTTTTACAATTAGCTTGTGTTACTGGTAGGGATAAAGTTGCCTCTGTGAGTCTTGTTTGTTTGTTTAGCCAAAGGCTTCCTACAAGAATCTTTTTCTCATTTTACTTGTTACTTTCATCTCAGTGGCTCTTGTGTCACTATCTGGGTTAAAATTTGTGCAAATTCTAGGTGCATTTAAGTGGATATATTCTTCTGTTACAGTGTTCCTCACTAACCTATGAAGAAGTGGTGGTGCTATCTATTTATACCTGTTCTTATTGTGTTAGCAAACTCTTTGAAATTATGCTCACCTTTCAGGAACTAGTCCAAGGCGCTTAAGCGAAAGAAACCTATTTGCTTTTGGTATGGTTAGTTTTCTGGCAGTTTATTTGCCTGAACTGCAGGAGCTGGCAGGAATTCCCAGTCAATGGAATAGGAAGAATAGGTAATGGTTCTGATAGCAGCTGGCTTGTTGGATTGCTTACCTGTTTTATTAGGCTGCAGTGAGTGCCAAAACCACTTCTGCTTCTGAGCTTCACCCAAAGCTTAATAGGCATCTGCAGTTTAATTTGCCTTCTCTATTGGGGTAGCTAACGAAGCTGTTTGTCAGCCTGCATATTTAATCCAGTGGGACCTGCTTCTGAGGTAACCTGAAGCTTTAATGAATGCCATTAAAGGAAGATACATATTCAAATAATCCACACCGGGAAAAAAAAAAAAAAAGAAATTTGCTTGTTTTTGTGTGAGGATTAAGAAGGAAGGAAGGTTCCACTATTATTAAAGAAAGAACTCATGAAACTCTTATTTGTACTGCTGGTATGCTAATGAACATATACTAATAGTAAATTGAGTTTATGGTCTGGGGAATGTATATTGGGCTTAGTATTGCACTTAGCTCAGTGTATAACCTACCTGACTGTATGTGTAGGGGGAAAAAAACCCAGCAAATTGCAGCTATGACAGCTGAGTCAATGGTCATCCATTTCCCAGTGCATAAGCCCATCACTAGAAAAACAGTCACAATTATATTAATCTGGAATCCTGACAGATAAACCAAGCACAGAAACACTTTCAAGTATATCTTCTACCTTTTTGATGCCATTCAGTTGAGGGCAAGGTCTGAGACTGGAAATGTGAAGGAACTTCTGTTTTTCAGCTCGCTTGCTCTGTGTCCTCCAGGCTTTGTGGCTGTTGATTTTGATACTTTTCTGGTACACTATGCTGACTGGTTAAACTTAATTTTTCTGCCTAACAGTACTTATCTTAATTTGCTCGTAAAAGTTTTAGAATCTTTCACATATATTCTTGTTTGCTGTATTTTGCAATGTTTTTGTGCGTGATACTTGTACTTCAGCATTTAAGGTGGAGATGGCAGTGTTGTGTTTCTCCACAGTCTTTTTTGGAGAGAAAAGCAAATTGCTTACTAGGTCAGGCAGGCTGCTGTGTTGTTACTGAGTTCATGTGTGCGAACAAGCCTAACCAGCTGTGGAGTCTGCTATGTACAATCTTTTCTATAGGAAAATAAGTCTGTTTTATGACAAAAATACTGAAATTAAAAAAGTATTGGAAGTAGTTAAAGATCAGTATGTAGGTGCTGCAAGGAAGTTACGGTATTAGTTGAAAAGTTCTATAAAGCTCAATTGAAAAATATTTAAATTGAGAATAACTTTTTCATATAGAATATTACCTGTGTTCTAGATGAAAATGGAAGAAGATTGGCTTTCGAGCCATTCATGGTCTGGAAGTTACAAGTTTTCTTAATTATGAAAATTTTGTAAGCACTCAAACTATAATATTACTTTCAGATATTGTCACTAATGTTTTTGATGTCTGGGCACAAATTCCTTGGCTTGAATAAAACCCCAATTGTGTGTTTGGAAGACCTATCATGTAAATGTGTTCCAGGGAGGAGCCAGGGCAGTGCCTTCCAACAACTGGAACCTTCAAAAGCAGCCAGATGCTGACCTTTCTGGTTCTGCACCTGTGGATGCAGTGCCCACTCAGTACTGTCACCTTGCACAGTGTCTACTTCCACACAGAAGTTTGAAGATCTAAGCTCCACCGACTACTTGGGTCTTGGCTTTCTTGTTTTCATATTGTGATGTTAACCATATAACCAAATATTTTTTGAATTTTTTTACTAACACAGCCTTGCAGATGACAGATATCTTTGTTATTCTCAGATGCTTTTATGTTTAGCCCTTTGGTTTTCCTCCTCTCCAATAACACTTTTACAGTTGGATCACTGTACACTTCTATTATAACTCTGAACAAGAATGTGCATTTGTTAATAAACTATGTTCGAGTGACTCACAGATATTAGTAAAATTAGTAGAATTCAGTGACAGCTGTGTAACTTTGAAAATCTATGAAATCATTAGTAGGTATAAATATTTTGGGAAATATGAAGGCATGAAAGAAAGCATATGAATATAGTATATGAAGGTATGAAAGAATAATATACTGAATATTAGTGGTGTATGCATTTTTTAGTTCTTCAGTCTTCTATAAACTTGAATAGACAGTGGTAGTTTTAAAAGCATTACCTTTAAATGTGTGGCAGAGCTTGTATTACTGCCAGAACTTACCTATTTTATCCAACAGGTGAATACTTTGATACTTAAGGTGTTTAAATAGCTGTCACAAAAATACGTGACACAGGGTTGGAAGATGGACCAAGTGATACACTAGTGTTCTGTGTATACTGTTTATTTGTTTCTCTAATGGTTGTGATTGTATTTACAGCTGCAGATCTGTGTACAGTTTGTTCCTCAAAATGATATTTAAAAGGTGGCATTATTCCTGTTTTCTAGTCCTGATTCTCTGCTGCTTGTCACAGTCCTATTTCAGTACTTTATTTTTATTTTCCTAAGCAGGTATTTCCTGAAAACATGGTTCCAGACCATGTGAAGCAAGGTGTATCCCTATTGAAATAAAAATGTCATAGAATATAGTGTGATGGTGCTGCTTGTGTGTGATTGGAATCTGTCTACTTGCTGTATCAGTGGTGATTTTAATTACAAGTAGATTGTTATTCTCAGTCTTCAGTGTTTCACCATTTAACCTTTTTCTTAACAAATGATGAAGCTCTTTCTCGGAATAATTACCACCACTTTGTTCCAAAAATTCAAGTACTCTAGTACTCAAGTACTCTACTTGTTCAGTATCTTAAATTCTTGTATATTAGCTGCAAATATTGTACCTTATTGGAAAATTCTGATATATTTTCCCCGCTTGGGTTGCTAAGGTAGTGATTGATAGGCGCTGACTATGTCTTTTTTTTTTTTTTTTTTTTGCATTAAAGCATTTATATAGCTTATGTAATGAAAAGTAATTTCACACCAAAGGTAGTGATTAGAACCATGCCTCATGTAAAACAAATCAAGAATCAATCAGGAAATCTCCAACTCTTTATCGTCCTTCTCTATAGCCAAGTTTGTTCTGCACATAAAATCCTCAAGAATGCAAGCAACCATAAACACTGTAGTGATGTCTATATTTTTTAGAAGATGAGATACAGTAGCTTGGGGGCATGAATTTTGTTTCACTGTGTGCTAATGTTATGCTAATGAGGATGCTGATAAATGCTAATGATTTTGCTGCTCATCAAAGCATGTGAAAAAGGAGAGGAAATATTATGAAGATGTGCCAGTGTTTTCTGAAGCTTGTATGTATCTGTGATGCCCTGGTAAGATCTTATTTTCACAAATCTCAAGTACTGCATTTCAAACTTGACTGTAAACAGTACAGGTTATCTTTATCCCTAATTTAAAACTCACTTGAATTTAAGTATTAAATATTTAAAATTATTTTAAATATTTCTTTATTTATCTGCTTGCTAAGTCCGCTCCCCTACTGAGGCCTTTACCCTTCTGGTCAAGGTACACTAACAAAGAGGAAGACCTGAGTAACATGTCCTGTCAGTTAACTTTGATCCTTATATCCAAAAAACAACATACTGCTCCAAACACAGTGACTATCTCTAACTACTAAGTAGTCAGCTCATTTCACTAGTAAATCAAAATGGACAAAGTTTTTAATGTTGGAGGCAGAACAATAGCCATCCTGCAGCTGATGTGCTTTTTCTCATGAGAATTTGTAACTCTTTCTGCAGGCAAATGTATTCATACGGACTTAGGTCTTGTGAATATCTGTAAGCCCAGATGCAATGTTTCTATGTAATATAAGTACTGAATACTAGCAGATCAAGGGAAGGTGAGGATTAGTCAACAAAAAGGGGATATGTATAACCTTGATTGTTTCAAGTTCTTTTCTTTTAAAATATGGTGCCTGTTTAGATCACTAATGTATTTTAATCGTTTCCATCTTTCAAAATATGTCTAGCAAGTTCAGTTTCTAGTTGTTGTTACACAAATAAACTGGTATTAGATGCATTGCTTTCTTCCTTTCAAACATACTTTCAAATTAGTGCTTAATGTGGTTTGAAGATTTTGCCAACATATCCTTCCAGATCCTTCTCTTGTATGAGGGTGGTTGATTACATCTATCTTTCTTTTCTGGTTTACAAATGCCAATATATTCCAAAGAATGCAAACCCTGGGACCATTTGTCATCACACTTTGATTGTAGTTCACTTCATTATTGTATGTAGGAGGAAAAGCAAACAATTAGATGCCTGAAGGGGGGAGGGGAGGAAATTGGAGTGTCAGGGCATGCTAAACATTCTTAGTGTATTGCATACTTTAACCTCCTATTGTTTTCTCATTGCTTTTAACACTTACCTGCCTGGGTGTGACAGATGTACATACATTTAAAAACAAAACAGAATTGTTTGGTTGAAATACTAGATGTAAACATTCTTAAAACAAATGGAGTCCAAGGGCTACAGACCTTAAGAATTTAAATCTAACTTGTTTTTGTAGACTAGTGCCTAATGTTTGGATTCTGAAAAGTTATTTCAGTTTTGATTTGAATGAGAGCTCAGTTTTCAATAGCTGAATTTGCTGGGCATAAATGTTCAATCTGTAGATTCACTCATGTCCAAACTGTTAGGATTAACAGTGTAGATGGGCATCCTTTTTCTTCTCTGCAGGGCTCCATTCAGCAGACATGTTTAGAGCAGCTTCATAAGATCAGGCTTTGTATAAACCATTGTGGATAGAAAGATAGTTCCTTACAGTTCTGTAGGGAACTGCTTGTTCTAGCTCTCCAGTGCTGGGTCACTTGATGAAGGAGACTTGGGTTCAGCTCCTCTGCCTCTGAAAACTCAAGCTTGCATTCTTTGCTGAATTGGGATAGTATGGTGCCCCCTTCAAGTTATTGTGGGGAACAAAAGCTTATTGCTTTCAGCCTTCTGTACTGAACATCTTTGCAGGAAATATTTAAGGGTTGAGAAAGGTGGTGTGCTTGTTAGACTAAGGATTACTGTGGAACAAGGAAGGAGTTTTCAATTTAAGTGTTAAATGTTTCCTCAGAGCTGAGGCTATAATTTGGGCTTCCTACGTCCTGCATGAGTGCATCTTCTACTAGGCCATAGTGTGTACCCTTTGACTGAAGGCTTCTTTAAGTATGCAAAATGAACTGGTTTGTAACTTACCTCCTACAGTTCTTCTATTACTGCTTAACATTTAGGGCAGTCTCCTGGAAATGGTAAAGGAAGGTTTAAATCCATTTTGGTAAAGGCAGACAAGGAAATTGGTTTTTCTTGCTTTGGTGTTATAATTCAGTTATGTGTTGACATGTTTACCTGTTGGCTTGTGGGTACAATCACTGCCATTGGTCTTTCAAAAGAGGGACAAATGTTAATGTGTCTAGCTGCAGGTTGAAGTTACCATGTAGAGATACCTTTTACCTGCAGAGAATTTGGATACTGAAAGGGGAGCCTCTCCCTTTCCTTGGCATGACCCAGTGCTACTCTTTAGTCAAGTCCTCTCTTTTGTGGTTCATTTGAGGAACCTTAATGGTATTTACCCTGTCTGTGACTAAGCATTCAGGAATCCTGCCTTAACTCAGTGTGGGTTGCACAAATGAAGCAGAGAACTTAATGAGGTGCAAGAGCATACAACATTTCTTAGCCTGTTCTTTACAGAGTTAGCATCAAAGCAGTGGTTTCAGACCTTGAAAGTATCACAGATGTGTGGTGAGTGAGGGATATTGAGACCAGTTCAAACAAAATGGTAGCCTCAAAATAAGTCAAGTATAGCAACCATTTCAGTGACACTTTTTCCTGTTCTTCAGCTGCATGTCCTGAAACAAGCTGCTTACTGTACAGTCACTAAAATAGGCAGTAAAACAACATTAAGGTAAACTGTATTGCATCTTTCTTTCTGATGTCATTTGGAAAATGCCCACTTTGACAAAAGTGTAAACTGAAAGAACTCGATTGGATCTGTGCCCACAAAATTAGACAAGGTGATAACTGCAGAAGAAAATATGTTAAATAATGGCTGGTGGGGTATACGCGCTGCGCAGAAGAGCAGAACTGAAGACCCAGATGTTCTTGGACACTTCTTTGAGTGTTTGTAGGATACTTCTGCAGGCTGATAATGATTACTTCCATTTCAGGGTTAAAGCTTTGAGAGTGGTGTTCTCTGCTTAATTTACTTAAGGTCTTCATTAAGTTCTCCAAGGCCAGGTTGCACGGGGCTTTGAGCAACCTTGTCTAGTGGGAGGTGTGCCTGCCCAAAGCAGGGGGGTTGGAAGCAGGTGATCTTAAGGTCCTTTCCAACCCAAACTGCTCTATAATTCTACTGTTAGAACCTTACGTAGTGAAGGTAGGTTACTGGAAGTTCTGCACTTCTCCCTTCTTTTGAGACTAATTTTATTTTATTTTTTCTTTCCTGCCAGTCATCTGTAATTTTGCATTCCAGTAACCTTGGGAACTGTTTTCTTATTTGGACCATGTGGAAATAGATAATAAGCTCTTTAAGGGCTCATTTTGGAGCTTGAAGTACCTTGCTTGTATGGCAGGATTTAAATGAGAGAGATAGCAGAGACAAAAGAAGATACATTGGTTTAGAATCACTCTACCGCTTCATAGATTAGTCAACATAGAACACAAATTTCATTCTTTGGCTGACGCTTAGTGCCAAAACCACCCAGACTAGTTAAACACCTAGACAACTACATAATCTTTAACCAGTATTACTTGATTAGCCATTTTTTAACCAGTATTCACTAACTAAACTGCTTCAATTACCTGTTAAACAAACATCCACATGCATGAGAGGGACAGTTTACAGGCTTAGGAGCAAAAATCGTACACTTATTCAGGCCCCAAATATGAACTCTTCCTGTGGATGCACAAAACTGAGAGACCCATATGTACTAATATAGGAACTGAGCTTTTAGGAGTAAGTCCCTGAATCATCTGACAGCTTGTTTTGATGCAGCACTTAAATGTACTTGATAGGAAGACTCATTTGCATCAATGTTCATTAGATAGTCCTTTAATGCATAAGCAGGAATTTCCCTTGTTCAAAGAGCATCTGTCAGCTGGGGGGGGAATTGTGAACAGGCTTTGGCCTGAGCCCATTTTCCCTACTCCCGTTGACTGACAGGTTTTGTTTTTCTAAAATGCAAATAAGTGATTTTTTTTTTTTAATTTTTTTTTTTTTTAGTCCGGAAGCTGGCCTAGGGCCTGGCTCCCCACCCATGGCTTTAAATAAGGAAAAAAAAACCCAAAAATAACATAAAATAAGGGTACTTTTTCAAGTTCTGCTGGCACAACTGGGAGCTCAACTGCCCTGAGAATCATGACTCTCCTAGCCTGGAAAAGCATTTGTACAAGTTGTCAGTTCTCTGTTCCTGACCCCTGTTTTTGGCAGCTCTACAGTTCCTGACCGAAGAGCAGGAATGCTTTGGCAGGCTTTTGGATTTTCCTAATGCTTCTGTTAACTACAGTGCTTCCATCTGTTGTCTTCAGAGGCTCATGCGACCTGGAAGGCATAGATTTTCAGCTTGGATCGCCTCATTAGGTTTAAGAGGGACAGAAAAATTTTATTGTTTTTTCCTTAGATTTTATTCTGAATAATGTATTAAGGGCTGAACTAAGCCAGACCTAAGACATGATGGGAAAATAACTTAGATTATCTGTTTAATGATCCCTTTGTGATTACCTTACTTGGAAAAGATATATATTAAGGAAGCACAGCAAACTTGTGCAGAACTGAATGCAGCAGTCTGTTTTGCCAGGCCTTTAGACTTAACAGTCCCATAGGTTGGCATTGTTTTGAATTCTAGCATTTGTATATATTTGAAGCTTTTCTTTTAAACACTGCAGTTGTCTTCTCAATTTTCTTCACCAGGGGTGTTCTAAGAGTTCTTTTCTTTCTCTCTGCCTCTCTTTTTCTCTCTCTTCCTCATTCTCTCTCTTACTCTCTTTTTAAAGCTGTTACAATGCAATTTTTTGTTTTGGAGATGCAGTTTGTGCCTTTATGGACTCTTATGATTAGGAGTAGCTCAGATCAACATAATCGCAGGTTATTCACCCTATTTCTCGCTTAAGAGTTTCACTGTGTAACTCTCTTGAAGTCACTTAAAAGCAAGAACTGCGATCAAAATCATTCTCCAAACAGTATGTTTTGGGGAATACTATACTATATATATAAATATATATACACTATATATATATAATACTATAGCAATAGTTGGCTTTGCCTCTTGCTGTTTGTGAGTGGAAAGTTTCCTATTTTTTATTTTGCTCAAATTTTGAAAGTAGACTGAAATAGGTGCATTATAATACCTTTTAATATCTTGCTGTGATAATCCTCATCATGCCTGTTTTGGCTATTGTTTGGTACTGAAACATAATTGGATGTGAAGTAAGTAATAATGCTTATGTGTGGGAAAAGGAGTTGAAAATGAAACGCCCTGCTCGAAGGAATGACTCTTGGTATCACTTTCAAGCAGTGAGATCTAGAAGCTGTGAAACAAGGAAGTGGTGAAAGTCCTATCATCTGGGTCCTTTCACAGCTCAGTATAAAATAGGGAAGAATAGGAACAGTGATCCTGTTCGACCAGCAAATGACCTGTTAGGTCACTTCTAGTTCAATTTCTGTAATTAAGCAGCCTCACAAAGTGAATGCCTACTTCTAATGGTGCAGGCTTAGGCATGGACCAATACAGCAAAGCACCAGCTAAGCAAGAGTAGTAAATCATTAAAAGGTTTTTTGTTTCAAGATATTTGAATATTGAAAAGACATAGCATATGGGTGTGAGAAGATGGCAAACTGTCATTAAAATGTAGTATGATTTCTCACTTTGGCACTGTTGTGAGAAAGATGACAGGTAAATAAGTTTCTCTGTGGGGACCAGATAGCTCTTGCAAGGCCAAACTCAGGTGCTTTGTTTGAGGGAACCCTCATGTTATATGCCTCTTCTATGTCTTTGGAACAGTTAAAACCCCAACTTTAAAAGTGAGTATATGGCAGTAATGTCAGAGACTAGTTGAAAAAGTTAAGGACATCCAGTCCTTTTGTGAATAGATGTTCTTTTCACGTGAAATATTAAGTTGCAGGGTTTAAGAATAACAGGATAAGCTGTGTGTGATTTTATGCATCTGGGCACTGTTTTTAATACATAGAATGATAAGCTTTTGTCCATGTAATGTGAAAATAAAATGTGTAGTATGGGGCATAGAAATCAGACTTGCCTCTAGCAGACTTTCAGAGCATATAAGATGTTCTGCTGGAACATGGTTGGGGTTCTGGTTTGTGAGAATATAGTTGCCTTTGGCATTTTTGGCTAACCTGGCTTTTCTTTGTCTCCAATATCAAATCTTTGTAAAAGGGAAGTGAAATAAGTAGTGAAAATAACTTGACAAGTTAATATATTATGCTGTGTAGTTAACTTTTTCGATGTTCATGTCCCAAAATTTTTATTTCCTAGTACAAAAATTGAAGCATATTGTAGTCTATCTGAATATCTAATGCTAGCTAGTCAAATATTTTCCTCATGTTAATCTCAATAACCACTTCTATAGGCTTAAAATTCTTCTAATAAAATTATTCAGAATTCTCTTTAAAATTAAAATGGACAGAAAACTTCAGTGTCTTATAATGTGTGTGTATTTTTTAAAGAATGAAAATGGTGAAATGCCAAATGGCTTCAACATATTCATAGCTGTACTTAATAGTCTACTGATGGTATGTACTGGGAAGGTCTAAAACAAGCAAAATGTTAGGGGTCTTTGTTTTATAAAACAGTTTTCTCAAGTTAAAAGAAATTCTGCTCTGGGCTTAAGTGAGAAGAAAAGGATTGGATCCAACTTTCTTCATAGAAGTGGTCTACTGAATTCATCTGGACTACTTGCATTAAACTAATCATTTGGACATAGAATAGAATTGTAGAATAGTAAGGGTTGGAAAGGACCTTAAGATCATCTAGTTCAAACACCCCTGCCATCAGCAGGGACACCTCACACTAAACCATGCCACCCAAGGCTCTGTCCAACCTAGCCTTGAACACAGTCAGCAATGGAGCATTCACAACTTCCCTGGGCAACCCATTCCAGTGCCTCACCACCCTTACAGTAAGAATTTCTTCCTCATATCCAACCTAAACTTCCCCTGTTTAAGTTTGAACCCGTTACCACTTGACCTACCACTACAGTCCCTAATAAAGCATCCCTGTAGGTTCCCTTCAGATGCTGGAAGGCTGCTCTGAGGTCTCCAAGCAGCCTTCTCTTCTCCAGGCTGAACAGCCCCAACTTTCTCATCCTATCTTCATACGGGAGGTGCTTCAGTCCCCTGATCATCCTCGTGGCCTTCCTCTGGACTTGTTCTAACAGTTTCATGTCCTTTTTATGTTGAGTTTACCAGAACTGCACACAGTGCTCCAAGTGAGGTCTCACAAGAGCAGAGTAGAGGGGCAGGATCACCTCCCTCGACCTGCTGGTCATGCTCCTTTTGATGCAGCCCAAGATACGGTTGGCTTTCTGGGCTGCTAGTGCACACTGCTGTCTCATGTTCATTTTCTCATCAACCAACACCCCCAAGTCCTTCTCCGCAGGGCTACTCTGAATCTCTTCCCTGCCCAACCTGTAGCTGTGCCTGGGATTTCTCTGACCCAGGTGTAGGACCGTGCACTTGGCATGGTTAAACTTCATCAGGTTGGTATCAGCCCACCTCACAAGCGTGTCAAGGTCCCTCTGGATGGCATTCCTTCCCTCCAACGTATCAACCGAACCACACAGCTTGGTGTCATCGGCAAACTTGCTGGGGGCGCACTCAATCCCACTGTCCATGTCACCGACAAAGATGTTGAACAAGACCAGTCCCAACACTGTTCCCTGAAGGACACCACTCGTTATTGGTCTCCAGCTGGACAAAGAGCACTACTCTTTGCATGCAGCCATCCAGCCAGTTCTTTACCCACCGAGTGGTCCACCTATCAAATTGATGTCTCTCCAACTTAGAGACGTGGATGTCATGTGAGACAGTGTCAAACGCTTTGCGTAGGTCCAGGTAGATGACATCAACTGCTCTACCCCTCTCCATCGGTTCCATTACCCCATCATAGAAGGCCACCATATTGATCAGGCAGGATTTCCCCTTAGTGAAGCCATGCTGGCTGTCACCAACCACCTTGTTTTTCATGTGCCTCAGCATGACTTCCAGGAGAATCTGCTCCAAGATTTTTCAGTCACAGAGGTGAAGCTGACTGGTCTGTAGTTCCCCAGCTCATCCATTTTCCCCTTCTTGAAAATGAGGGTTATATTTCCCTTTTTCCAGTCATTGGGATCTTCCCCTGACTGCCATGACCTTTCAAACATGATGGACAGTGGCTTAGCAACTTCATTCGCCAGCTTCTTCAGGACCTGTTGGTGGATTTCATCAGGTCCCATGGACTTGTACGTGTCCCAGAGCATTGCGGATGCTCTTCTAAAGAACATGTAAGATGCTTTGTTTGCATAAGTGAGAGACGGCAGGATCTGGGTATTTTATTGACCAAGATTAATTTTGAGGAATATGAATGAGAATCAGTTGCTATAGGATTTTAAGTATCTAATAATTTACTTCAATTATAGCACTCTTTATTTTATAGTTATTGCATGTTCCACAGTGTTTATAATAAAGCTACTTTGTTTTTCCCATGAAGACTTTTCATTGCTCAGAAAATACATTTGAAAACATATGTTGTTACATAAGAGCTGGTTTGTGGGAACTTTGGGGGACTTGTGCAGACTTGCCTAATCATCTTCTAGAGAGCAACAGCACTTGATTTCCTGTATGCTTCTATTACTCTATGCCGTGCCATAAAAGGCACTGCAACCAGGAAGAAAACATCTCTGAACCAACAGAAAATGCTTGAAAATATAAGAAAAAATTAAGTAACAGCCAAGTGAGAGCAATTTGGTGTAGATAATTAACCCTTGAATGTTGCACACTCAACCTATATAAAGTAATAATAAAAAAAACAATGTGCAATTTTCTCTGGGCTTCATCATAGCTCAGTGAAAGTCTAATGCTGGTTTGGAAGTAATTACCAAATATGTGATTTAATATTTAATTTGTTTCCAAGGCAGTCGTGTTTACATGTACGTAGCTGCTTAAGTAAGGACAGTTTTGTAGCTGTTGAGATAGCAACTGAACTGAAGGCGAAATCTGTATGTTCATGTATATTAGATGCTCTTTAGATGCAAATATGGAATAAATTGGCAAAGTGGAATATGCAGCTTGGTATTTATGTAGTGTACCAATAACCCATGTGTTCTTTTCGGTAACGTAGCAACAAGTGCTGGTGGTTGATCCCCTTTGAGACTGTCCTGTATAAAACAAGCCATACGTAAGAAGATTTTAATACAGGGAAGACTACTGGCTGTTTGAGTGATATTGTTCTTGCTTTTTTCTGTAGTGTACCTCCAGTCCCTGCTCTAATAGCCAAGAAGTGTCTAGTGCTGCTCTGCCCCCTGAAATCTAATTTCATGCCACTGTTTCTAGATCAGAGTTATTCATGTTTTCTTTAAATGGACATTAGAAACAAAACCAGAAGCTGGGTACGATCCTATGATTTCCATTTCACACTATACTTCAGTGTAAGTTAGAGGTCAGTTTTCCTGGATATGCTCTCCTCAATCTATTAAGAGATTTAGGTGGTGCTTTTGTTGGGTAGCTGAAGAAGTTTAGAATTACTCACCTTAAGCCAGCCTCTGTGTTGTTAAAACAGTTGTTCCTCTAGCCCAAAGGCTTTTAATATCCTGTCCCTAATGAAGTTGCTGGAGCAACACTCCATCCTTCCTGATTTGTCAGAACCTACCCTTGTCTTGAATGCTTATTTCCCCTTGGTTTCTGTGGGACCACCCTTCATAGTTTCTCTTGAATGTTTTTTGTCTTCTAGTGTGAACAAAGGCAGGTAGTTTTACCTTCTCTCACTTTAGACCTCAAAGATTCTCATGAGACTTTATCCTGCTTCTTCTTACATCTGCACTTATCTTTTGAGCAGTCTTGTCTACAAACTGGAGTTTAAGTATTGTTTCTATGCTGTGACTTGTCTTACTTCAGACCTCAAGTGTTTGCATAGCTTCAAATCTTCATTTGTTACTGTGAAGTATCAATTTTTGCTCATGGTGTCTAAATCAGCTTCCTCACTGTGAAACCCCGTATTATTCTCTCATGATAAACTCCATCACCAATTCTGTCTGTCAGTCAAACCCATAGCTGTGAGATCATTCCAAACATAGGCAAAAGCCTGTGTCTGCATACTCCCATTCAAAACTCATCAATCAGTTTGTGTGACATTTCTAGGGTTAAGCTTTCTGGTCAGCACTAACATATAAAAGATTTTTGAGGTGGCTGTTATGTCTTAATGCTAGATCCTTTTCTTTGGAATCAAGAACCTAGTATTTTGCATAATGCTCATTCAGAAAGTGCATCTCTGCTGGTAGGAAGTGTATCACCATGGAGGTGTTTGGGGATCTCATATCGAATTGTTCTGGTTTCCATCCATATTATATGCCTCCAGGCCTAGGAAACTCTGTATCCGGGGGAAAATGTAATATTGTGTGCAGCCAGCAGTTAGGGCCAAATCAGGAAGCTGAAGGAAGATTCTTCTCCCTCCTCTCACCCAAAGATGAAACAATTAAATTCTGACTACATCTTTTTTATGTAAATATGCCACAAAGCTGCTACTGCTTGATTTCTTTGCCTTCCTCAATAAAAAAAAGGCAAGCTATGTCATGTACTACAAGTGATTTTGGCAAAACAGAATTAGAGCGCTGGCAAAGCAGAAAAATGGTAAAAAAAATCAAA
Source organism: Myiopsitta monachus (assembly GCA_017639245.1). Lineage (NCBI taxonomy): Eukaryota > Metazoa > Chordata > Aves > Psittaciformes > Psittacidae > Myiopsitta > Myiopsitta monachus. The sequence goes on along the minus strand of CM029924.1, from coordinate 31,745,449 downwards.
GGGGAAAAGGATGGCTCAGTCTTCCTCTTTTAATTCACAATTATTTATTTTAGTGTTAAAGAGAGCCACGGCAATGAGGAATTTTCTTTGGGAAAAGAAAAACCCAACTTGGGAAATAGCTCCTCAACACTGATTATTTCCCATATCTCTGGAGTTTGCAAATTTCATTTGTCAGTCTGCACGTTTCTAAAGAACAGTGGAGGATATTCCCCAATTTTGCAGTTCTTACTGGAGAAGGATTATTCTTATGTACACACAAAATCTCAAATATCTGTAAGGCAGGAAGCTCATGGCTAATGAGCTTCTTTTGCTTCTTTCTTTCACCAGATAGTGAACTATTTTACTTGATTAAATTTAGCACAAATGCTATTGGGTATGGAGTGGGGGACAAATTTAATTCCCTCTGCATTTTGGAAAAAAAAAAATACCATTTTGGCTTTCAAAACAGCACAGGGATTGCAGTGTTCACAGAACTGAATTCTTCAACCCCTCTGTTTTACTTTAGCTTAGAGCTGTTCTTTCATTTGTGGCACCTATGGAAAATTTTGAGCGAGAACCCAAGAGTGACAGCAGTGCTCCCCTCTCTGGCCTCTTCCGAGTATTGCCTCTGCGGCTTGATTTGAACTACTAGACTATTGTCATAGCCGACACTGGCATATCTGCTGTTTCCTGCACACTCACATTAACACAGAGAACTTTTAATTCCAAAACAAACCCCAGATGAAACCTGAGATTTGAATTGTACCTAAGCAATAATTTTACTATCTCAAGCACTAGGTGTAGGGTGCTAATTAGGTGGTATTGATTTTGTACTAAATGAACATGCATCATTGAAGTCTATTGTTGCATCGCTTTGTTTAAAATATGTAGTACATTGCCAGCAGCAGCATGCTGATGGAAAACTGTCACAACAGCGATCACTACAATCTGGGAGTTAAGTTTGACTGAAACATATGTCTTCAATTTTAATAGCTCAGCTTCCCAGATGCCCTAGAGGAGAATATTGCCTGAGAAGGAGCTTTTCATGTAAGAATAATTTGTGTTAAGTAGCTCAGTGATCTGTTTGTTAGGTTAGAGCTGACAGTTTGTTTATATTTCTAAAGGGGTATGATGAATGGGGGAGAAGTTGATGCTAATTAGCCTAAATTGTTCCTAAGAATGCAGAGCACTTTGCCAGTTTCATTGTTTCTGTTTCTTTGCACATTTTCAATAATTGAATGGAGCTCAGACCATTCATCATAATTTTAGGTAAGATGGAAATAAGTGAATATAGCACAGGCTAGCCTGTGTGATAGAAGATGTCACGTTAGAGGTCAATTAGATAAGACATCAGAGTAGGACTGATGTAGCATTTTCTAATCCATTTCTATAAATATAGCAAATGAGAGTGTTTTTGTCTAAGAAATTAATTCTCTCTGTCATGATACTATTATTATTTCTTGCAAAGCTGCTTTGTCTTGTTAGCACGTTTTTATCTTAGAGCTCATCTGTTACCTCAAGTTACAGACCTCAGACACTCCGTATGACAAAATGTGCTACTTCTCAGTATATTGTATATCAGATACAATAAATCTAAAAAATCTCCTGTTGGGAGAGCAACAGTGTTTGTCAGGTGTGATATGCAGAAGGTACTAGCAAAAGGGGTTGAAATGAGTCAGAGGTATGGCAAACGTAATAGCAGAGAAGCTTTTAATATTGTTTGTTTCACTTTATCATGATGTACTTTGTTTTTAGGTTTGGGAAACATAACTCTGCTCAAATTCAAAACATCCTATCCATGCACAAAACAATTTTATAGAAATGTATATTTTGTATCGAGCATTTTCCTTGATAAATTGAAGTTACACTAGGGGGGGGACGGGACTTGGAATGTTTCGTTTTTAGTCCTTATACAAGACCATTCTTTTTTAATTTATGCACATATAATACCACAGGAAGAGATGGTATAAATTTGTGGACTGTGGAGAATGAGTGAACATTTTTGAATCAGGATCTTTAAAAGGGGTGAAATTTGAGTATGATTAAGTTAGGAAAAAGGCTCGCTTACGGCGGAAGTCAGAGACTCTGTATACATTATAGGCATGTCATGGCTTTTAAAAAGTTATGTTAGATTTCTATACAAATTGTGAAGGAATTTGTATAACCCCAAACAAAAATCTGTGTGGCTCTGAACTCTTGCAAAAGTACAAAATAAAATAAGAGTGCAATAATAATAGTAGTTAGTATTCCAGTCAGGAGTGAGTGTTGCTGTAGGGCAGGCTGCATGGGTGTTTTGTTGGTCACTAATTTTCTTGGAAGGAAATGATCCCATGGCTTATGCTATCCGCATTTGTGCATATTTGCCCTATAATTGGCATTTATTAAGGGGACTTTTGGTTTGATGGATGACTGTCAGGGTATTGCCTGCTAGATTTGATGTGGATTGCTTTTGCATGAGGTTTTTTTACATTAACTCATTAGAAACTCTGCTCTGCTTCAACATGCTCTCTATTTATCTTTTGAAAATGAGATACTTTTTAGCCCAAGTTTCAGGAGACTTAGTGTGTTTTTTATTTGTATACTAGTGTTTTAATTTGGACAGATGTAAAAGGTACATAGCAGAAAACTACTAAACTTTCAACCTGTGAATCTTAAAACTTTAGAGGTTCAGCTTAATTAGCTATCTTTGAAATGCAAAGCCACTGGGAAAATGTGTCTTTAGTTTATATCATTAACTTCTGTGTTCCTAAAATTTTTTTAAGGGGGGGAAAAAAGGCAAGCAAAATCCAGTCCCATAAAAGCAGCAGGTATAGTAATATTTTCACAGCAGGCTGATATTCAATGAACATTCAGCAAATCCAGGATTGGTGTCTGAGACATATTAGTGGTTTCTTCAAGGCTGGATTGATTTGGTCTTTTCCTGTAATGTATCTTGGACACAGGACTGTTAATTAGATTAATTAGGTATAATGTGATTTATAAGGCAGTTATAATAAAACTATGGTTACTAATATATTCAATCACATTGCCATGTTTTGATTTGATATTTAGAAAAACATATGAAAGGAACGAATGTTGTATATATACTGACACTGCCACTTTGAAGTTCTTCTAATAAAACATTTTCTCTACAAATAGCTGTGCGAAGGAGAACTAGAGCTTGCTGCACTAGGAAAAGCTTCTCTTAGTGAAGAACAGGTTGGAGTGTTCAGCAGGTTAAATTCTTCCTCTGGCTTCACATTTTAAGAAGCAAATTTGATGGAGAATTTCTTACTTTTTTAGGTTTCTGTTGTTTACTGCACTGATGTTTTAATAAGACACTGCATATCTTGTGCTTGTCTCTCTTTGGTTTGGGTTTTTTTTTTCCAAAACTCCCAAATTGTTGTTCTTTTTCAGTTGATGGATGATTACACATTGCAACATATTTCTTACAACTTATACTAAATGTGGAATAAAACCAACATTGAACCTAATAATTCAATATTGCTTGGATCTGAAGAAATGATGTAGACAGTTGACAGAGTAGCACGACATGGGTCCATCTTTTTTGCAACACAAGAAGTTTGTGAAGGATCTGAAATGTATTCGGGTTGATCCCAAAGTGTGAAATGATTGATTTACTTGTCCCCAGTCCTGTAAATTGCTTGTGCATGTTTTTTAACTTGCTTGAATGGATTCTCAGGACCAGCTGACATGCTGGAGTCTAATAATTTGTTCAAGGGTTTGCAAGCTCACAGCTTTCTAGCTCGTACATTCTAGTTGCTGTAATTAGCTGTTGCTTTCTGAAGACTGAGTGTGACTTTTCTGTTAATTACCACTAATCCTGATTCTTTTGTCATGAGGAACTAATTTCTGTTTCTAGCAGTAAGACTTCAATGAGTATATAAAGAACGTATTAACTAAATATAATCCTATTCTTATGAATTTGTAAATTAAAAGTCCTATTAACCTCACTGAACAGGAAAAAAGGTTCACTGACAGTGTTTGAAATGTTTAGCTCCCTTTTATTTATTTTTCATGGCTTGATATAGTACCCACAAGATATCAATGCCAGAAGAAACTACAACTAAGTGACCAAATATTTTGTTTATTTAATTTTAAGAATTAACTCCATCTTTTACCCTTGCCTAGGGGGGTAATAGGGAATGGGGAGCAACAGATTTTGCAGAAGAATGTTTACCCATGATTTAAGCTTTTGAGTTCCATCCTGAGAGAAGCTCCAAATACAAACCTGAGTTTGAATTACTAATGTTGTTATGGTTGTGATGCCAGTATAAGAGAAGCAACATTAGAGTCATCAAACTCAAACATAGAAACCAAATTATAGTTGCTTACCCCATGCCTGTTTTGAGTAAAAAACTGGAGATTATATTTTTACCAATAAATAAGTCAAAATCAAAAGTTCTTGTGATCCTAAGAGCCTTATTTTCCCCACAAGGACTATCAAGTGGTTAATTGTTGAACTTGACCAGCTACAAGTAGTTGGTGACAGTGGTGATCAGGCATCCTTAACGTTTAATCACTGCATTTGTACAGCCAGTTGGAATGGGGCATTGGATACAGATGGGAGAGAGAGGAAGTTTTAGGAGGGTTATACAGTGGGAAAACAAGTTTGTTTCTACCCTAAAGCATTTCTCAGGACCCATCACAAAGGTCATAGGGCTTTTAAAAGGTATGTCCCGCTAGTTGTCTGGTAGAAAAGTTTTCCTATAGTTTGATCATTCCATCCTTTGAACTAAAAGCTCTTCAAAGCTGAGGTAAATTGTGGTCTACATCTTACTCTCTATCTACCATCCCTTGCCTTCCATTTCTGTCCATGCATGTGTTCTACTGAATGCTAGATTTTTTTTTCAGCTCCCACCTTCCTCACCATTTCTTTCCTGCATGGACCAGCGTAGAGAGCAATTCATATGGGCAGGTAGAGGAAAATGAAACTGGACTTCTTGCAATGGTCAGCTGAGGTTGGGGTCCAGGAATCTCTACTGGCAGCTATAGGTGCTGTGCCCCACAGCAATGCATGGCACAAGAAGCCTCATTGTAAGTTGAAGAATTAGTAGCTTTGAGCTGTCCCCATCAGTCTTGCTGAAGCTTAGAACTTGATAATATATGTTCCTGAAATCCCAATTTACCTCCATTCCTTCAGCTTTGGAGATCTATTCCTACCTGTGTAAGTCTATGCCTGTAACTTATTTCAGGAATACAAAAGCTGATAAATAATATCAGAAGGGTAGTCTTTAAAGGTCACTACTGTTCTGGCTATTTAGTATGCCATGTGTTGAGTCACAGCTAAAATTAGAGATTCAGGGCTGGCTTCTGGCAACACTTGTTGTATAGAAAGGGATGATGTTTGAAGTGCACATTTCAGTCAATAAGCTGTTTTCTCTGCTTGAGGAAGTTTCCTGAGTCTTTTGGCACCCTGCAAAAGATATCAAGGGACATGATTTTATTTATATGATGACAACAAATTGCCTCTGGCACCACAGGGGTTGAACTGGAGTCTTAAAGTACAGCCTGGTATACACTAACTTCTGTCACATATTTCCTTGTGGAGAAGAGACACTGACAAGCTTACCAAGGCTGACTGCTTGCTCAAGCTATTTTTTTACTTTTTTTTTTTTTTTCCACTGGCTTGAGCAGGCTTCTTGTACATAGCTGAAGTTAAGCAGTTGATTCCACAGATAGGTTTCTGATGCTAATTATTTGCAATGTAGCTGAGTGACAAAAAGGGGCCCACACTGGCAAAGTAAGCCAGTGCTATGCTCTGAGAGCAAAATCCACATTTTTGAAATAGGTACTTTTATTTCCGTTAAATAGAACAGGGGACCCATCAAAGTGAAAATGCAGATGATTAGATTTATCTTTCTTGCTTCTACCAAGGAACTAGGAACTTCCAGCAGCTTCAAACGTCAGGACTTTGGCCAAAGAGGATGAATACAGAAGAACGTAGCTTTTTAGCCTCATAGTTGAGGCACCCTGATATGTTGCTAAGTCATGAGTTCCCATTTGTATTTTAAAGGGAATTTGTGTTACAGCGTATATATATATATAAATGCCGAAACTACTGGATCTAGAAATGAATTCCACACCTCCTTGTTTTTGAAGCACTAAGATTAGTCTTGCATATCCAGTCTCTTTGTTCTCATAGTCTTAGCCTAAAAGATTTCAAGCTGTTAATTTGTAGATGGAGAACTGAAGGTCATAGATAGGTGGGCAATAGGATTCTTAGAGCATCACATAGAGAATGCAGCAAAGAAGCAGACTTCATCTGCCTGTGTAGCCTGTAGTATACCAAAATGTTGTTTCTAGTGTGTGTCATCAGATGTCTTGGACAGAAACTATGAAATATTTCTGAAAATCTATATTTTTAATTCTCTTGCTCATATCTTAACAGGGGCCAGAGGCTCCCCTGACAGTCACTGTAGTTGATAGTATTTGAGTACCCAAAAGGGAGCAGCCCTCTCAAATGCTTCTTGAAGATCTGAGTGTAAACTGCTGTATGAGTTTAGCTCTCAAATCATTGCGCCAGTGATCCCATGTCAGGGATTTTACCTTTAAAATTTTTGGTGTTCAGGTAACTTGCTGTCATTGTAACCTGGTAAAATATACGCCAAAAATATTAAACCTACCCACTGGACATATATATGTGAAAATTCTGCTTGGAACTTTGTACAGATGTTGCTGAATCTGTCAGTGAATGGCAGTAGTTAAGCAAAGATTTGTAAAATATAACTATCAAACAATTTTTTGCTAAAAAATGGGTTTAAAAATTATCTAAATGCTTCTAGGTTTAGTTGAGATGAAAGAAATACACTGTGAGAGCCAAGCTTTGAAAAGTGGTTGGAAAGGAGAATTTGGGGTGCAGATTCGAATTTTATATAAAATCACCCAGTATACATGAATTCAGCCTGAGACAGCTTGATCCAGAAGACTAATTCCACCTTGCTCCACTGTAAAGAAATGCATTATGAAGTCTAAATCTCTGTGTCCCCCATGCTGCCAATGGCAAACCCCATGTTTCATTGGTTATTCCAGATATAGGTATGAAAAAATAATGGCTTTAAGAAGAAACTTACAATTAAAACCAAGCATTTATTGTTACAGAATTAGAAAAAGAATTATCAGTGCTATACAGCTCAACAGTTAACATGCTTTTGTTTTTTCAAGGACTGCAGGAAATCTTTATCTTCACTGCCTTTGCTTGTCAGGCACACAGAAGCCATGTTTAAGCTAGTAGACCTGGAAGCATTTCCAACCTCCAGGGTCTAAGCATGCCTGAGACTGACTTCATCTCATGTTGCAGCGGAACTTGCACAAGCTAAGCCTCCTGCCTCACCCTGCAGCCAAGTATCCCAACAGTGGTCTGAGATCCAGTTTTTCACCAGTTCCTTTCTCCTTCCTGCTGTCCCCCCAGGTGCTCTTGATTGATGGGAGGGAAACCTGAGTATGAAGCCAGATGGGAGCCAGACCATGCAATGGCTGATCAGCCTGATAGGGGTGATCAGGTGACCAAGATACATGGTAACAGAAAATGTTCTGCAATAGGCACCCAGTTTATTAGCCTAGGTACAGCCAGAAAGTAACTCGTGAGGAGGAATAGCTTGTCTACTTCTAATCTAAGCTGGTAGATGAAATTGCTCATGATGTTACTGTGTATTTATCAAATAGTATGTGATCATGTACTTGAAGGCTTTGGATACGACTTCTCAGTAAATCACCAACAGATTTAATTTTATATTATGGAGGAGAATCAGTAAAGATGTTCATGATAGTACATCTTCAAACAGGTAATGATGAACTGTTGAAAAGTGATAAAGATGCTGATCACAGTTTGAATCCTTTCTTATAGATGGAAAGAACATTAAAGGAGAAGCACTTTGGTTATAGGTTATAGTCACTTCCACAAACCAAGACAGTGAAAAGAACCATGTTTATGAAAGAATGTTTTTTGCAGGTTGTACTCTACTGAAAGACAGTAGTATGGATAAAAGCATGATATCTGGTTAAAAAGTTAGTTACATATGTACATCAGGAAATGATAATGGTGTAGGAGTCAGTCTTCTGAGAAAGAGTGATTTCTAGCAGGTTTCTAACATGCATATTTGAAATGTAAGTTATGCTAACTAGTATTTACCACTTATAGAAAGCTGCAGAGACTTTCATATGGCTGCATTCTTAAGTGAAAAATGGAAAATTATGTGGGGTAAGAAAAAAAAAAGTGAACACTTTCAAATTTGGGACCAGACAAAAGAAAAAAGTTGCCCATTTGAAATCCAGAGGACTTTACAATGCTGCAAGTAAGTAAAAGCAGATGTTGTAAAGTTTAGAAAATCAAGACATTATTTTCCTGTTTCCACTGAATATTTCTAAACACATTATAAATAAGCTTTGAAGTAGTACAAAATACTGTGTTTGTTTTGCTGATAGCATCTTTTTATGAAAAAAAACCCTTTATCAACGCTTGTTTAAGTTAGAGACTAAATGATATCTGTGTGGTTAAACAACTGGCTTTCTCTTGCAAATACAATGCTATACGAGTTGCAGTGTCTGAGCCTTTCAAAAGCCTATCTGATCTTCTGAGTTTAATTTCAAACAGATTAAATAGTCTCTTTACAGAACATAAGAAATAAACTCTAATATTTTCCAAGTTCCTGAAGATAATATTATTTTTTCTTTTTTGATATAAAAATAAGTTAAATCAATAAATTTTTCTATTATGCTTATCTCAGCTTGTAAGAGTCATTTTGGGTGTCAGGCTTGTTATTTCTGAGAATGTGATTTACTTTCAATAAATGTTCAGAGGCTTTAATATGCAAATAAATTGATCTTGATGTATATTTAAGTACCTATTAAAGATCACATGCATTAAATTTTTATGTGACTCTATTAAAAAGTGACCACTAAGCAATAGACTTGCTGAGCTGCAAGGTGTTAGATTAAGCGAAGTGTTTCCAAGTAGCAATCATATTTGGGGGTATGTATCAAAACAGCGTGAGGATTAAAGGGAGTCTGAGAATGCAAATTAATGGAATGATATCCAGTTAGTAGCCAGCTTTACTTTGAAAGACAGTCCTAAATGGCAATGTTGTCCTTTCTCAATTAGTGAGTCCTGAGGAGACTGGCTGTTGAGAATGACAATGGTATTAGGCAGTCTTGGTATTTGTCGCACTATATTAATATTCATTACATTATATCGATATTTCATAACACTCAATTCCTTTTTTATAGCACTAAGATCCTGAGCTTGAGAGGAGAAGAAGAGGAATTATTTTCTTGTTTTGTGATTTCTATTGTTAGTTTCCTGGTGAACAGACAGGTACTCGCACTATAGCAACCACTGTTCTTGAGTAGCTGATCATACAAAAAATTACATTGTCACCATCTTTACTTGCTTGTCATGGTTTAAGCACAGTCAGCCACATAGCTTGCTCGCTCGCTCACCCCTCTTTCTCCCCCACCTCCACCCCCACCTCCCAGGGGAATGGGGAGGAGAATCAAAAGAATGTAACTCCCACTAGTTGAGATAAGAACAGTCGTGTAACTGAGGCATAACACAAATCACTACTGCTACCACCAGTAATAATAATAATGATGAGGGAAACAACAAGGGAAGAGCATACGACCGCTCACCACCTATACCCAGCCCAACTGAGCAGTGAACTAATTCTTCTGGGTTCCTGCCCCCGGTTTTTACATCCTGGGCATGAATACCTCTTTGGCTAGTTTGGGTAAGGTGTCCTGTCTCTGTTTTCTCCTGGCTTCCCCTCCTCCCTGGCAGAGCATAAGACTCAGAAAGTCCTTGGTCAGACTAAACATTTGAGCAGTAACTAAAAACATTGGTATTATCAGCGCTGTTCTCAGGCTGAAAGTCGAAAACGCAGCACTGCACCAGCTACTAAGGAGAAAAAATGACTGCTACTGCTTAGCCCAGGACACTTGCTTGATCAGACTTACAGCATCAGAAATTGGAATCTTACTTTCTTCCAAAAGTTTTGGATCTGAGATTTGGATATAGTGATTGAAATGAAACAATTTTGGTTGGCGTCTGTAGAATATTAATGCATGTAGATTTGCTTGCATCCCTAAATGGCGGAGGAGCAAGTATCTGTGTTCACTGGTGATGTATTCCAAGAGCATATGTATGGCTGCAAATAGCATATGCAACACACAAGCAATTTTCTCTCAGGCTATCGTGTATGGTTATATTTGTGTTAATTGTTCTGGGCTCTCTCAATAGTCCTTAGGAGTCCTTAGGTATAAGTAAGTCTCTCTAGAATACTTGTCATTGGACCTGTTTCAGCAGTCTTTCTTAGTCTTAGTCCAACCATGAAAAGCAGTGCTTGTTTCTCTGACTGCAAAGTGAGTCTGATCACTTAGCTCACAGACTGCTTTGGTGGTTCAGAGGAGCTTCCTTACACAAACCCAGACTTTGAATAACTAGTTTTTATGTATCACTTACTTTTCTAAATTCCTCCAGTTTCTAAGTAGGTTAATACTACATTTTAACTTAATCTGTCTGAGTTACTTGAGCACAAGTTGCCATAGCAGAAGTTTCTAGCATAGCAGCACATACACATTTATGATGTTAGACTCAGGATATGAGACAGCTCACTTTCCTGACAGAAATACAATTATATGATGCTTTTTTGCTGCCAAAACCAAGTATGTGTTGATGTATAATCAGCTGTTAATTACCTAGAGTAACTTGGGATAGGGAGAAGGAAGGATTGAAATAACCTCAGTAAGCAAAGGCACAAAAACTGAATAAATAAAGCTGCAAGAATGTCCACTGGAACTATGAAAGAAAATTTTGGTGACTATGCTAGCAGATGGCAGATATAAAGGTACTTGGCCTGAAAATGAGACAGAGGTCCTCACTGGTGCAGCACTCTTGAATTAAGGCAGCATCTGGACCTAAACTGGCTCAGACCTAAGTTAGTTTGGAGTCTGTGCAGCCCAGGTTCTATCAAATAACTTGCAGATGAGTGGCTGTTGACGGTTTGTCATCAGTACTGCTTTCTGCACAATGCTGTATATATTGCACCAGTGAGAATGAAGTTCATGGAATGCCAAAAAAGGGAAAAAATGCATTTTCATTTCCATTCTTGTAATTATCTTATAAATATTCTTACAACTCAGAGCATATCTTAAATGCACACATCAGGACAATTGTGATATGTCTGCAGACTGCACTTTACCTCCTTTAATTTTTGTTAATTCCATTATGTATTTTTTTAAGCCAGATATTCACCAACCTGCAAACAGCAGGACCTTACAAAGCATCACTTGCACTCCATTACTGACCTAGTCATATTTCCATTGTTTCTATTTCCATTCACTCCTTGATCTCTGTGATAACGCAACCTTACAGGCATCCTAGGTAGGTCAAACCATGGGAAGTGGCTTTCATTTACTAGGATTGTAAGCTCCTTTGGTCGCTCTTACCTTTATGTCTACAGACTGTTTAATACTAGAAGCCCTGAGTAGGTTTTTTAACTGTAGTCTGTAGATACTAGAATAATGAAAATAGCACAAGTACCCAAGCTGACTGAGGACTCGAATGAAGCACAGCTTGTCTCACATATGCCAACTTTCAGCCATCAAAAGGTAATTTAATTTGGCCCTCTGAGAAATTAATTTTGGTTTTAGAGCCATAATGATTAAAAAAGGTTGGGAAGAAGTGTTCAAAGTATTTATGAAAACCATGTACTACTAGGAAAATCTCCATCACTGTATTTAAAATTATTTTTTGAAACTGGAAAAGTTGTATAAGCAAATTTGTAGTAATTTTTTAATGAATAAATTCTATTAGCATTCTTTGTCTCTTCTTGCATGAATTAGTTCATTGCATGATTTATTCTTGTTTTCAGGAAAGAAGCTCAGAATTCACTTACATGCAGACTACATATTTTCCTTGTTTACTAAGAGTACTTTTCTCACCTTTAGTCTTCACAAATAAGCGTGGGTCCATAGTCATTGATGGCTTTACAGGATGTTTCAGATATAGATGTATAGTTATTGTACTATAGTTAATTTTAGTAGAACTACTAAAATACTTTGGAATTAGGAACATTGTTGCTACATTCAGGAGATTGATTTAAGTTACAATGGTAGCAGTAATCAGACTAAGTTCTGTGATCTGCACTGTTGCAGAAGCAGAGCACAGTAGAACATTTTCTAGGCCATTATAGTAGGTATTCTCAGCTTCGTATACTCATGCATTAATGTTTACACAGGAGCTGAAATAAACAAAGATGTCACACATAAATCATACTAGTCTTTGGAAGTACAGAATTTCTTTTTGGCACAACATACATTTCTTCACGCTGTGCCACATGCTTCAGAGGTTCACGTTATAAAATAAGGCAGTGAATTCACTTCTGCAACAAGACATGCTTCCCCACACTTTTCCCTGACAGCATTTGTCAGTCCTCTAGTCTATTCTGGCATTACCCATCCATTTCATATTATTTTCAGCTGTTGCATTGAAGGACACCTCTGCAAATTTTCCCATGTAGAAGACTGTTATGACTTTTGAAATGCAAAGGACTCTGCTAGAAGTATGAACTGCATCTGGACGCTGTGTTTTTCATTACCAAAAATCTGGGTGTCAGTAAAGATAGGGTAAATTCGTTAAGAATATGAAGTATCTATGTATACTGTATTTGACTCTTAACAGTGAAAAGATGAATTACAGTTCCTAGCTTAGAACATCACTGCTTAATACTTTACTTGTATACACTTCTCATTACTCAGGATAGTTTGGGTTTTTTTGTTTTTCAAGCTTTAATATTGTATTGAGGGTTTCTGTCTTGCCTTACAGGTACAAACTGATTTTTGGTGTCATAGAAGGGGGGTGTGTGTGTGTAATGTCAATGTGCTGTTCTGGCACACACTGTTCAAGCTGCTAGAATAGAAGTGTATTGTTTTAGGAAGATAGAAAGTGGAAAGTTTAAAGATATACAAGTTTTAATGGACAATGCGACAAGGAAAGAGATGGATGTGTGACGAGAAAGTTGTGTCAAAAATCTTTTGTTTTGAAGCCTAGGGGTTACTGTTACTTTTTTTCTCAAAAGGGCAAAGAATTAAATTTTGCTACATCTTACTGATCTGTGAAGAAACTGTTAAGAGATTTATTTGTTCATCAAAGAAGTTTGGTTTTTTTCCATTTTGTCAATGATACAAGCTAAGACATCATCTGGTATCTCTGTTGTATACTTTTAAGAGGAGGAATTAGTTTTGAATTGCTGTTTGGAGCACTGTAAGAACAGCTTATAAGCATAAGCATACAATGTGAACACCTACTTCATTGCTTATGTTCTGTTATGTTATGTTGTTATGTTATGTTATGTTGCAATATGCTTCATTATGTATTGCTGTTTAAAGTCCTAAGAAGGCCTGTCTGGGAGAGCTAGTAATGACATACCTCAACATGTATCTCATTAACATATAATAGTGGTGCTTTCACACTTTTTTCTGTTCTATTTTTTTCCTAGACATAGAACAACATAATGTAACATTCATTTTGCATGTTTTTCTTGCTTGAAATGTGTGAGAAGAATCTTATATAAAATAACTTCGTTGTCTTAAGCCATGAATGAAAAATTATGGAGAACCCAAGAGCACACACTAAGTTCTGGGTAGATCTTTTAAATAAAACAAACAAACAAACAAACGAAAAACAGTACAGAAAAAAAAAAAACACCACCAACCGACAATAAAAAGGTACCTAAGATAGGAAGCTTGTATATATGTATATAATATATATTATATATATAATATATAAGTATATATGTAGCCTGTTTTCCACCTACATCTTTGTAGTTGTCTGTACACACCTACACACTTTATTTTCCTCACAGAGGTTCAATTTATCACCATTCTTGAAATTAGGTTTTGCAAACTTATTGAACCAGGAACACCAATGTTCCAATCAACGATGGTATCTACCTTAAATCATGCCCCTGATCATGATAGTTTGTATCTTTACTGCTGGTGGGGTGAAAAATTCTTGGGAGTAACTGACTCTGAAACCGAAGAACCCTTGTTTGAGACCACCTCTTTAGTAATTCCCAGCTGTTCATATCATAGGGGGCCTAGAAGGATGCTGGGGAAGGACTCTTCATTAGGGACTGTAGTGATAGAACAAGGGGTAACGGGTTCAAACTTAAACAGAGGAAGTTTAGGTTAGATGTAAGGAAGAAGTTCATTACTGTGAGGATGGTGAGACCCTGGAACAGGTTGCCCAAAGAATTTGTGCATGGTCTCTCCCTGATGGTGTTCAAGGCCGGGTTGGACAGAGCCTTGGGTGGCATGGTTTAGTGAGAGGTGTCCCTGCCCATGGCAGGGGGATTGGAACTAGATGATCTTAAGGTCCTTTCCACCCCTAACTATTCTACAATTCTATATCAGCTGGACTTCAGCCAGAGTTCTCTGCTGAATTGGGCTAGAGAGGGGAGAGGGAGTTTCTTCAAGCCTACCTCTACACCAGGACTCCTGGTGTGCACGTGTGTGCTGCTTGGTGCTGACAGCCTCTTAGTTCATAGAAGGGAAACTTCCGTCCTTAACCACATTAGCATATTGATACTGTAGCATTCCATTACAATTTAAAATAGCATTATATTATTTTATTTGTATGGATGAGCAAAAAATGAACATGAGGCGGCAGTGTGTGCTTGCAGTCCAGAAAGCCAACCGTATCCTGGGCTGCATCAAAAGGGGTGTGACCAGAAGGTCGAGGGTGTTGAAGCGTTTCTTGCTGAAAACGGACTGTGAGCAATCCAGACAACTGCATGACATTTGTAAAGTAGTGAACCAAAGGCTGTGAGGCCCTGCTTGGAGGTGACTAAAGGATGTGTGGAGATTACTATAGGTCGCGTACGTGCAGAAAGCTTTGAGAAAGTTGGTGCGGCCGGTTGTTAAGAGCGATGCGTACGAAGGAACTGATAGCTGTGTCCTTGAAACCATCTGCTGTTGTGGCTGCAGCTTTGGAATCACTTACTATTGTAACAACCAATCATAAAACCGTTGCTAACACTTGGCTAAAGAATGTAACCAACCAGATGTTATTGAATGTTCTAGTCTTCTGAGACTTTTTCTATAAAAGGCGCTGCTTGCATATAATAAATTGTCAACGCTTGATCATATTGGTCTGAGTTCGTTGTCCTTAATCTCCTGCACGAGGGTGGTGGTCCTGCCCCTCTGTTCTGCTCTCGTGAGACTTGGAGTATTGTGCGCAGTTCTGGTGTCCTCCACATAAAAAGGACATGGAACTGTTGGAACAAGTCCAGAGGAGGGCCACGAGGATGATCAGGGGAATGAAGCACCTCCCGTATGAAGATAGGATGAGAAAGTTGGGGCTGTTCAGCCTGGAGAAGAGAAGGCTGCTTGGAGACCTCAGAGCAGCCTTCCAGTATCTCAAGGGAGCCTACAAGGATGCTTCATTAGGGACTGTAGTGATAGTACAAGGGGTAGCGGGTTTGAACTTCAACAGGGAAAGTTTAGATTGGATATGAGGAAGAAATTCTTTACTGTAAGGGTGGTGAGGCACTGGAATGGGTTGCCCAGGGAAGTTGTGAATGCTCCATTGCTGGCGGTGTTCAGGGCTGGGTTGGACAGAGCCTTGGGTGGCATGGTTTAGTGTGAGGTGTCCCTGCTGATGGCAGGGGCATTGGAACTAGATGATCTTAAGGTCCTTTCCAACCGTAACTATTCTATGATTCTATGATCAAATGGCTATAACTATAGGGCTATAACATTAAATAAGACTAAGTAAGATTTTTGAGGAAGAGATAAACTTCAGTATTTTTTAGACAGTTCTGATAAATTTAATTAATTCACTTCCCAGGAAGATGTTTGTTTGTATGGAGGTCCATGTTTCTGGTTTTCATGCATGTGAAGGAACTGATACTGTAATCGCAGAATGGTTTGGGTTGGAAGGGACCTAAAAGGTCACCTAGTTCCACCCCCCTTGCCATGGGCAGGGACACTTTCCACTAGACCAGGTTGCTCAAAGCCCCATCCAACTTGGCCTTGAACTTACAGGAATGAGGCGTCCACAACTTCTCTGCGCAACTTGTTTCAGTGTCTCACCACCCTCACAGTAATGATTTTTTCGTCACGCCTAATCTACTCACTTTTGGTTTAAAGCCATTATCTCTTGTCATATCCCTACATGCCTTTGTAAAAGTCCCTCTCCAGCTTTTTTGTAGGCCCCTTTAAGTGTGGTGCACTCTAATAAGTTCTCCTTCGAGCTTTCTCTTCTCCAGGCTGAACAAGCCCAACTCCCTTAGCCTGTCCTCATAGAAGAGGTGTTTCAGCCCTCTGAGTATCTTTGTGGCCCTCCTCTAGACTTAGCTTGAGCAGGTCCACGTTCTTCTTTTGCTGGGGGCCCAAGAGCTGGATGCAGCACTCCAGGTGGGGTTTCACAAGAACAGAGCAGATGGGGAGAATCACCTCGCTTGACCTCCTGGTCATGCTCCTGTTGATGCAGCCCAGTACACAATTGGCTTTCTGGGCTGCAAGCTCACACTGCCAGCTCATGTTGAGCTTTTCAACAACCATCACCCCCATGTCCTTCTCTGCAGGGCTGCTCTGAATCACTTCTCTGCCCAACCTGTAGCTGTGCTTGGGGTTGCCCTGACCCAGGTGTAGGACGTTGCATTTGGCCTTGTCGAAGCATGTCAAGGTCTCTCTGGATGGCATCCTTTCCCTCCAGCGTGTCAATCGCATCACACAGCTTGGTGTCACTGGCAAACATACATCGTAATTCTTCATATGTTTTGCAAAGTATTTACGATAAAGAAGAAATGATTAAGCACTATACCTGGCATATGGCATGGAAGATTGAAATGTCACATGTGTTCCACTAGATTTTTCTTCACACTTTTGTTACTGTAGTGAAGATGACACTAATGCACGAATAAAGGCTGTGTTCTTAGGTAACTAACTTAATGACCAAGCATCCAATTCCTGATTTTATTCAGTTTTTCAGCTTTTTTGTCTGGAAACATTTAAAGTCCATTCCATTTAAGTTGCCCTAGTAGCCTGTGAAGCCAAAAAGCAGATAGCAGAGATTGCACAGAGAAATTCATGGTGGTGGTTTTGCTGAGAAGGAATACAATATTTTGTACTAAAGATATGAGCCATAAATTTTTGCATGGATATACTGCTTTGCTGTAGTATTGTGGGATGACAAAGGAGAATATAACTGAGCTTACTACAAATCATCGAGCAGAATTGGATGTTTTTTCAATTAGAAGTTGTACAAAGCTTTAAGTGAAGATGCTGTGATGTGAGAACTGAGCACCTGGCAGAAGTCTAGGAATATATCTGAACTATTTGGCCTGACATTGGTCATGCTACGACTCATGCTTAGACTGAGAGCTGCTATTTGCCTTGCTTAGCTTGCCACTTATGGAAGAATATTATTTTTTGGAGGGTGTGGGAGAAGATGTGTGTTGTTTTGGTTTGGGTTGTTTGTGGTTTTTTTGTGCTTTGTGGGTTTGAGTTGTTTGTTTTGTTTTGGGTGGGGTTTTTTGTGTGTTTTTTTTTTTTTGGTTGGTTGATTTTGGTGGGGTTTTTTTGTTTGTTTTTTTGTTTTTGTAGAACCCCTGCCCATATAATTTCTTAGAGCAAGGATGCGTGCTCTAGATTTCCTTGTTAAACTGAGGAGTAATTTTTTCTAGGATTTTTCTTGTTTCATTTATTGGTAGCACTTCTGTGGGTTGCTGTGCGGTTTAACTATACTGGCTAGAGGAATGATGTTCATTCTCAGTTGCCAAAACTTTTATATATGCCACATAGTGCAGTGGTGATACCAATGTGACAAATTGCAGAGTCATCTGATAAATTGTATTTACATCCACCTTTGACCACCTCACCTGCTTTCTGCCACTAATCTATCTCCGCTGGGATTTATTCAACCATCCAAACCTCAGAGCAGCTTCAAACATCTGCTAATTTAAAAAAAAAAATAAAAAAAATCAACCTGCCAAAGAAAAATTTCCTGCTTTTCTCCTAGCCAATGAAGTACACTCTGCCCCCAGAAAAATACGCTGGCCTGTGCAAGAAAGGTTGGACAGTAATCAGCTGTACATCCATGGCAAAGTTTAGTACTTTTCAAACCTTCATATTTTTGACACTTCTGGCTTCAGTAAGATACACTGTCTGAGCCTGTGTTAAGATACTCAACTTTAAGCATGGATGTTTTTATTAATCGCATTCTATTGGAAGGTAGTTGATTTCAGTTCACATGTAAAGTTAGACTGTGCTCCCACTAACCTTAGTAGGAGCAGTGTTGGGCTGCTGAGAAATTGAAGAATTTATGGTTATGGTGTAGATACCTTTGCTGCCCTGGCCTCTGTTACTTTGTGTTGCAATTATATTGGTGTGCATTATTAATATTGCCTAAGGGCTTTATTCAGTCTTTGGAAAACTATAATTCTAGCAGGACACTGTATTGGCAGTGTTTGTATTTAAGCTTTGATGGTTTCACATGCTTAATCATAGACCTGTATTTAAACTTGACATTAAACATTTGCTTCAAAAGTACCCTCTGAAACACGATGTTAGTTAGCTTTTGAACAACTTTCTCAACCTAAGTCACAGGCCATTTGGTCTCTGTTAATGAGAGATGCCTGATCTTAAAGGGAACATGAAAAAAGTGGCTTCACAAAGCAGCTAGATATGTGCAGCTGCATTTAAAAAGAGACTTTATGAACTGCTTGGTTAATGGTACTGAGGAGACCAGTACAGGACATCAAATACAAAAAAAGAAACCATACCAAACCAACAGTAAATACATGGAATGGTTTGGGATGGCAGCCCGACATCTGTGGTATGAAGGGCTGGCCAGGAAATATGCTGCAACAGGCTGTGCTTTTACAGTTTGCAGTATTCTTGGCTCCAGTGTCTTATTCAACAATAAAAACAATGTGCAATATAATGTTTGATAGTCACCATTATTGTGAAAATATAATCACATGTAGAAGTATTTCAGAACCATTTGCAAACATGTCTTTATACTTTTGCACTGCTTTAAAATATTTCTTATTATCTAGCGGGGAATGTACTTTGAAGTATTTTTTTAAAACTGTTCACCCCACCTTTTTGAACTTTGAAGAGATCACCATATTTGTGACTTGCCCAAAATGTGTGAAATACCTTGTTGTGATGTATCAAGCTATTAAACAGGCTCCTTGCCAGCTGAATGCATTCTTTCTAAGGTTGTCGAAGATACCAGGACATAGAAAAGTAAACAAAAATGAGCTTCTTTAATGGTAGAAATACTCAACACACATTTGTCAAATAGTCCCTAGAGGGGAAACACATTTTTTCCACAATAAAATATAGTTTTTCTGAAAAAATGCCAGATCAATAACATTAGAAGCTGAGGTTTTCTAATTGATTTGTGAGAGTACAGTGAGAAACTGTAGTAATTGCTCATTATTGCCACTAAATACATCTGAAATTATAATGGGAACTGCCAATAGATACCAGCAATGTTTTGCAAGGAGTGTTTAAATTTTGTTTTTAGAATTAGTTTCTGTACATGAAAGTATAAATACTGTTAGGCAAGAATAGGACCCATCAGTAAGAATTCTGTAAATAATCTGATTTTTTAAAAATATCAATCTCTGATGAAATTGCTGTTTGACATACTTGCACAAAGCCTTCTGTGTTATTTAGAACTTGTATTAAAGTAATGGATTGTGCTTAAGATGGATAGAGTCTTGCACAGGTGAATGTGGCAAACACTGAGATTAATCAATCATTTCATTTCCTTTAAAAAGAAGGGGAGGGGATATGGAGGCAGGGAGTGGAAAAAAGGGAGAAGAAAGTAATATGAACTAATATGCAGATGAAACACGAAATAGGGACCTCTCTCTTCCCCTCCCCACCCCTCCCCCCTGCTTCTTTTCTGTTGATATAAAGTCCCTGGGGATTTAAATATCTTTTAAATCTATTTTTGTCAAAGATCAAATTTTCCTAAGGATAACATGAGGGAGTAATTGGCATATGTAAGGTATCGCTTCTCTGAGTATGAAAACTTTTATTTATCTTTTTAGTGTTTGTCAATGTGCTTTCTGTTTTTCTGCGACTGTTCTCTGATTCTTGCTCTGTTTCTTTCATTAAGAATGAAAACATCTGGAAAGACAGCAAGGAAAATGTATTCAGAATTTTAAATCGCTATGTATGGATGATAGCATATACATAAAAATGTATGTGTAGCTTTATGTGTACATATAGATATATATGCACACATTTATACTAACATCCCAAAGTTAAATATTATAAATATAGCACACTACATTATATAGAAATGTGCCAGCATTGAATTAAGTATTTTGATTTTCTGTTTTATGTATATTTTTGGAAATGGAACAGACCATCTGAAGCAACTTTATGATGTCTAGAGATCAGTTGCTGGGTTGTATTTTATTTTCTTAGGTTTAACATACTTCTCCTATTTCTGAAAATCAGGGGAAACACTTAACTGTTTACTTAATCGTGCTTTTAACCTGCCATGTGGCAGCAGAAGCAAGGAAATTTCATATTCTGCACTCTGCTGTCAGCTTTAAAAACACATCCACAAGTATCAAATTCACATGTCTGTGTTTCAATGGCAAATAAGTGTTACCCGTAATGTAATAGTAAAAGAAAATCAAGATGATCAAAACTTTTTTCAAAAGAATTTACTTTTAGTGTTGACTTTTCTGCAAATGGCCTTTCTTAATCCTCCCTTCCTTAGTCATTATGTGTTAATTTCATTTCTTTGATAGAAGAATCCCTAAAATCTTCTGAGCTATCTCCCAGCTAATTTAACAGAAGCCATCTATAGATTATTTAACAGTTCATCTATCTTGATTCAGTATAATGTAGTTGAGAATGCTACTCAGTGTATCATCACTATCATAAGTGTTGCATGTCTGGGACATGCACGTGTTTATCACAGTGTCTATTTTGGATCATTTGCTTCTCAGCAGTCTTCCCAACTGGGTTTCCCCTTGGCTTGCTGTGAGTGAGTTGGCACAGTTGTAGCATAACCTGTGCACTGAGCGTGTGGACACTGTCAGCAATCTTCCTAGGAAGCTAGCTAGATTTCAAAATACCATAGCTCTGTTCAACTGCAGCTTTGTTAAATGATGGTAAAAAAAATTAGATTGTAGAAGTCTGTATTCCAAATAAGAGTAAATTGTAGATTCTTGATAAATTTATATTTATTTTTCCATTTCTTCTGTGAGAAACAGCTTTCTTAGCTGAGAGCTACTGCTCCTCCCAACTTGTCAGCCCTGATGCTCCCCCCCCCCAAAAGGTAAAAAGGAGCAGAAGTGCAACAGGAGTAGCAACAAATAGGATAAAAGGGAATAAGAATGTAAGGGGAAGAAGATGACCCCCCATTTCTTTGGTTTGTTTATTCATTTTGATTACAAATTGATCCAGATTCCACTAAAATGAATGTCAGTCTGTTAGAATTACATTTACTGAAATTGGGTTCAGTTGTCACTTGCTAAACTACGCTTTTATTTTCAAATACCTTCAATGTTTATTGGAGGGGACTTTTATGAAATATTTTGTTGATAAATGTTGATTTAAACTGTTGTGATACAGTCAATTTTAGAATAGTGTTGTCAACAAATGTTGAACCTTTTGTTTGAATTATTACGTCTTTTAAAAATAATATACTTTTTGCTGTATGTTTACTGAGTTCATGATTTTTTTTTTTTAACTCAAGCAGCAAATGCTGAAGGATTTAACTTGATTTTTCTGCTTTGATCTCAGTTTTAAATGCCATAGTACCTAGGGTTAGAAACATTATGCAAGAGTCTTTACACAAATTCCATGTTTCATTGCATGGAAACACAACATTCTGATTGTAGTTTTTGGAAAAGCTTGGGTTTGCACATATAAATTCAGGGCCATAACTGCAGACTCCTCCTTTATTAAGCCTGTTAATAAATATATATGTATTTTAATTTCTTTCCACAGCATAGTGATTACTTTGCCTTGAATTTCATTGGGTGTTCAAGTACAAAAAAGCACATAAAAATTATTTCTTTAATATGGCATATTGTGGCTTTGGAAGAAGAGAATGGGGATATTTTGACAATAATGTGTGGCATTTCCTGTTGGTTGAAATTTTGGTTTGCTTACTAAGTTAATATTTAATGTTATCGTTGGCAAGGCGAGCTTCTGTAGGAACATATCAGTGCGAATTTTACTAGTGAGATGGGAGTACAGGCCATAAAAATTCTCAGTTTCCCTTTTAAAAACTTAATCCATTTGTCCAACAGGAATGAATACAGAAGGACTAGAGGTTTTGAACTTCCCTCACATCTGGGTATAGCAGTGTATTTTGACTCCAAGCACAATAAAACAATCGTACTTGCTGGTGGTATATGACATAATGACCCAAATATGTTTTTAAAAAATCATTTATTGCTGTACATAAACAGCTAAGTTAGCACAAGGGATGATAAAATAACATTGGTAATTCTTCCTTTAGCTGGGAACCATTGGTGGCCCATTAGGATTCCAGATGTAGCCATGTGTGCTTTTCCATTTGTTTTCTAATGTCTAGTGCTTGGGCCCTTGGTACCTTGGCTGTGGTTGTCAAGAGTGTTGGCTTTTCAGCTTGAGGTCTTCCTGGAGAAACACACTGGCCTAGCTAATAGCTATAAAGCAGCTTATTGTCTTGGGCCTAGTTTGTTGGGACTAGCTAGAGTGAGGGCAGCTTCCTGTCAAAGGTCAAACACCAGCTTGAATGAGTTTTCTATGGTAAACACTTGCAACTGGACCTCAAAATGTAGATGTTAAAATGTAAATAACAAGATATTTTAAAGCATTATTGGAAAGACAGCAATCTGTGACAATTCATATCTCCTAAGAGTACATTGGATTACTTTCAGGTATTCAAGTATTATAGGGAAAACATTCTCTAATTTCTTTTGCAGCCAATAACTTAAAGTACTAAAATGGAATAATGAAAGAAGAAAAAAATTACTAGAGAAGGTAACAAAGATAAGGTGCTTTTGCCTGAAAGTTAAAATAAAACTTTCACTTTTTTTTATGAGTTAGGATTCACAGCTCTTTAGCTATTGATGGTCTTGCAATGTTGACTTAAGACAAAATACTTAAAACAGCAAGCTTACATTCAGCAAAGGCATGGTAAGAACAGAGCTGCTGTTAAATTAACTCGGTGTATTGGTACTTGTTTATGTAGATCCAGACTGTCATAACTGCTGACTTGCTTGGTCCAGCTGAGTGTCCTGGCATTATTTCTGTGAGTAGCTTTCATCTATAAGCAGTTGTTTGTTACTCTGGCCCTTGACTGATTTCAGTGAGACTGTTTGAATAAGCACTATTCAGTATCATTACAGCCTACAGTGATGTGAATGTCTCTATTGAAACAGAAATTCAGCAGACATGTAGAAAGTATATTGTGAAAAATGCTAATTTTTCTTCTCTTTTAAAATCCTTTATTATCCAAAACAAGGCAGTCTGGACATTCCTGAACTGTTTGTGAATATGTATGTGTGCGTATCCTTGTTTTCATATGTGTATATATTTTACATAATCACCTACCAGTATAATGTAAATTGATCTGAATTTACTCTTTCTGAGGTCCAAGAGCATCCTAGAGCTCTAAGGTACTTTTCATTATCCATACTAACTATGTTTACCTGGCATTAAGAACATTTTGATTTTCTTAACTTTAAATCCGTGGATTTCAAATGCTCATGGGGGCATTTCTGAAATATGGACAGTTTTGTGTATAAGCTAGTTAAACACCTAGATTCAGTAATAAATATAGGTGTCTCGCCCCACTAGTAAATACAGAACACACAAACAGTATCCATTATTCAAGATGCAAAACACAAAATCATTACTAGAGTTCAGCTGTATCCATGCTTCTGAAGAAGTGTGGGTAGCAAACCATTTAGCTCCTGCTTATCAATTTATATTAATTTTAAAGCAAACAGCAGAACTTTTATTCCCACTTGTAAGAAGCTGATGTGAGTAGTCCAGCTGAAATTATGAGGACTAGTTTGTGCCTGTTGTCTTCTGTAAAATCAGTTTGAGCGTTTTCAGACCCAAATCAACCACAGCCAATCCTTTAACTATGAGGCTGTGGGCTAGGTGGGATGAGAAACTTCCTGTCCTTGGTGAAGCTTCCTGTGCAGCAAAGACTGTAGCATTCTTGAGGTCACAGCAAGAGAGTGGTTGCTGATGAGTGGTTAGGACCATCACATGCATTGGGAAATGTCATTTTTGGATTTTTGGGTGAGGTGGGTTTTTTTTTTCTCCTCTCTTGCTACCAAAGTGATGCGCGGAACAGAAAACAGTCTTTCTGGCCTTTACTAAAATGCCTGAATGAGTGCTTCAAATGAAGATGAAACTGAAAGTGGATGGCTGGAGGAAGCATAAGTGGAGGGAAAAGAAGGTGTAGACACAGGGCAATGAAGTGAAAGGCCCAAACAGATGAGACTAAGCCTCATCTGTGGCACAGCCATAGGAGTAATCAAAAGCAGCACCTGGGTGTTGAGTTATTTTCAGCAGAACTGGCTTTTATAGCTAATCAGTACACCTAATTTCTTCCCTGAGCTCTATATATTTTCATTATGAGTCATGTTGTTTACTTCTGTACCCATTTGCCATGTTTATATTCGAAATACTGTATCAAACAAAGGTTAGATTTCAAATGGCAAAAGTATCACAAGTTTATGAAGTCTCTTTTGCTAGCAGAGAATTGAAACAAAGTACAGTGAGAAGTACCTACATTAACAGTATTTTAGAATTGTAAAACATTTTGTGGGTAAGTTTGGCTTTAATTTTTCAATATACTTGACTCTTATTTGTCTGTACCATTAGATTTGTGTAGCAAAGCATATAGCATGCTTTTGTGGAGTGTTATGTTTTTACTTTTCTCTGCTTGGAGCTTACTGAGCATAAACCTGCAATCAATGTAGAAATTTTCTTAATTTTTTTTTTTTTTTAATATGTAGCTGAGCTGTGGTGGAGTCTGATCCATTTGACTAGCTCATTCTACAGCTGAATCAATGTGATAGTTTCTTTGGTCATTTCTGCACCAGCATTATGTTGCTATACAACTTCAGAACAGAACAATTCCTTTAGCATGTAAAAGACTGAAAATCAGCTAAATCCCAGCCCTTTGGGTTTGTGAATTGGAAGTCATGTACCTATCAGTAGAATGTTACTTTAGAAACCATTGAGACTGCTAGGTCAGCAAACTTATTTGGGAATAATCCTGTGTCCTTATCAAGGTAGGCAACTGAAATCTGGCTGGTTAATGGCTTCTGCTCTCCTTTCTTCATGCACAGTGTCATCCAGTGACCGGTCTGTAGATACAAGTGTCATGTTTTGAACTGTTTCTCATAGGAGACAAAGACATTAAATCATTTAAGAAATCCAAGGTGAAGGAAAGTGTTTGTTTTCTTTTTTTGGCATTTGCACTCTTTGGCCATTAAAGATAAACACAACAAGCCAGAGGTACTTTGAGGATTCATATCACCCTCGACCTTTCCTGCGCTTAGTTGGAACCAGCTGCTGTACAGCTGGGCAGTGACTTGCAGTATGTCTGAGGACAGTTGCATACCATCGCTGCTGATAGCCACATACTGAGATACTGACAGCAGTGTAACATTTTTAGTGAAGTAGCCCAAGATTTATACTCCCTTTTGAATTTATTCACCTCCGCTCTGGATCCTATTACAAAAAGAAGCTTTTTTCCAGTAAAATGGAAACATTTTAGTGCTGGACACTGTTCCAGATGTGTCATGAAGGGGAGAACTGTAGTATGGCTGACAAAATGGCAGAGGAATGTGTTTTTATTACGGCTGTCTCTAGTATGAGTACAGAAAAGAAGTCGGATTGCAGTGCATACAAAATATTAGTCAACAGAGGTCAAATACTGCTGGATCTTACAGTCACTGTCTAAGATTTTATCATTTGAAATTTCAGAGCACTTATTGTAAGCCAAATTGCATTCTGACTGCAGGGGCATTTTGGTGGTGGATGAGCTCATCTTCAAGTTTTGTGTGTCAGTATGTGAAAGCATAATTTAATTTAGAGCAAAACATCATTGATCTTAAAATGAAAAATACCATGCAAATAGGAAAAGGCAAAAAAAAGTGTTAACTGAATGTTGTCAGGGATTAAAATAACTTCTCCTGCATTAAATAGGGAAATAGGAAATAGTTTCCTCAAGGAAAAATACGCAATACATCTTTTAGAGAGCTAACAGTCTGTTGCTGTAAATATCAATAGAAGTTGAATGTTCAGACATTTTTGAGGAAGAGCAATATCCATTTAAGGGATACCTAAGCCAAAGCTTCTTTTTAATGCTTAGGTGGGGGCTGTATTGGTGAGTTTTGTTTGCTTGTGGTATTGTTTGTTTTTTTGTTTGTGTTTTTTTGTTTGTTTGTTTGTTGTGTGCACATTTTTTGAGGGGAGGGTTTGTTGTGATGTTTTGGTGGGTTTTGGGGTTTTTTTTGTTTTGGTTTGGTTTTTTTTGGTAGAGTCTTTTTGGTCATGTATGACAGAGTTAAAAGGGGAAGGATCTGGCTGCTGTCTGCAAATGAACAGTCCCCGTTGGATATTCTGCCCTATGTAGCCATTTTTGAGAAATGGTCACTTTTGTCATGTTTCAGAGGAGGTGGTCACTTTGGTTTCACAGCAGTCCTTATAGTCACCTTGTAGAACTGTCACAAGGAATATTCAAGGCTATATTCCCCTGCAAGATACAGAATTACACAATGGAACTTTGTATTAATTAGAATGGTCACGCTAAAGATCTTTTCTATATTCCTGTGTGGAGACCAGGTCCAGAGGTGGCTAGATCACTTCTGAGGAAATGAAACACCCTGGATGGATACCATCCATAACAGAGCAAAGCACCCTGTACTTTTAGGTGAATCTGAAATTTTAAACAATAAAGGCATCCTTTAACCCTTATAGTCTATTTCTGATGCTGTGCATATGCTCTTTGGGCACTATGATGCTTTCCAGCACTACTGCTGAAAGGCAACCTCAAAGTGAAGCTAGTCTGTACCTGCTTCTGTCAGATAGAAGATGTTGAACCACTTTTGTATTGAGGAAGGAAGTGAATCCTAAGGTTTGAACCACATTGCTTGGGTTTCCCATGAAAAAGTGACTGAGGCTGAGCAGTACCAATACATCTTTTGTTAGTGGCTTTTTGTAAGTGCCCACAGACATGTTTTCACAAGGCCCTGGTCTGTGTGTACCTGTTAAGTGTGTTGTGGCTTTACATACTAGATTGGGCCCTTCATGTAGCTTGTGTTTTGCTCTGCTTAAGTTTTGTAACCTGAACAGGCTTAAGCAGGAAAATAATTTAGCTGTGAAAGACAGATCTTGATGAACATAGAAGCATCACCATGAGCTTACAGAACATTAAGCTTAGAAAGTTACCTTCAGGGTTATGCAGTTACTGAGCAGAGTTATTGGGAAATGTGTGCATAAAGTTGGAGCAAGTAAGTCTTATTTTAGAAGCTTATATTCTGTGCTAGTTATGATAATTATCATGGAAATCAGCAGTCAATACATTAAATTAAGTAAACTTTATTGAATTTGAATGCGAATTAAAAACTTCTTTCACTTCCATTGAGAGTAAGCCTGACTCAGTGTGCTTAATGACAAGATTTTGTCATTTTCACCCTCTTCAGTATGTGTCCTCTTCTTTAAAGGAAATATTTGTTATACATTTCTATGAACTCAATTGGAAGAAGAAAGCAGACTATTAATACACACTGGATAATTGTCTTTAGCTGTGACAGCCCTTGGTGTCATTCATGGATCCAGAGTGTGTTTGTTTGAAAGATATGTGTAGTAGGTGATATGACAGTTTACATCAGATGCTGGAACTGAAGATGACTTGTAGGTGCCCAAAGATTTCTTTGGACATACCTTGTATTTTCTAATAAAACCAAACTGCTAAAGTTGGATGGGTTTGGACTACATTTAGGCTGAGAAACAGCTAGGAAATGCTTCTAAAGGAAGGCTGAAATTGTGCAGGGGAAATCTCTGAAGCCACGCAAGCCACTAGGCCTTGTTTCCCAGCCTTCTGTAAGGGGCAAGGCTGGAGCTCACTGTCCTCCAGCTGGTAGTTAGATGGTAGAGTTCTCTGTTGCCCTAAGTACAAAGCATTTTGAGATCAGCAGATCAATTAGAATTATTGTGCCCTTCTATTTCTTTCTCTTTCAATTTAACTGCTTCTCTTATAGAGCCCTTCATTCAAAACAGTAGGGGTTTCATTTGCTTCCAGTTGGTTTCTTCTGCAATGCAGCTGGGGGGTCTTTGGCTGGGTGGGTGTCTTGATGCTTTTTATAGCCAAAGTGCCTTTATTGGCTTCTATTATATGAGTATTTAATTTAAACAACGTCAATATGGAAATAGTTCCTTGGCAAAGAATATGCAGGAGGGAGTTCAGATTGATGTTTGCCTGTTTTTTGTTACATATTCAGAAAGACATGCATAGAGCCCGCTCTATTTTAAAAAGAGTGAACAGTCAGTTTACTGCTATTCCTGCTTGAGTCTGTCCAATCTTTGTTGACATCATAAAATTTATTAGCACTGTGGTATTTTCAAAATGGTATTTCTGTGGCATATGCTTAGTAATTATCACATTTTTTAAATGTATATACATGCATTTTGTTTTGGCAAAGGTTTAATTTGCCTTTATCTCAACTGAGAAAATGGTGAACAAAAGAATGGTGGGCTGGGTAAAGTAAGGAATTAACTGCCTGTTTGTAATTAATCTATGGTAACTCACTCTCCAAGTGAAATGACTCTTCTAATAATATACTGAGCTGAATTCAGTGTTTACTTGTAGTGACCTTAAATCACCTGAATAATTTGATTTGAGACTTACAATTGATCTTGAAAGATTCAGAAAGAATAAGCACTTTGGTTTGTAATAATTTACTAGGACTGTGTTATGGTTTAATAAAATATTTTTGTGTTAATCATGTATTTTAGAATTAAAGATTAACTGTAACAATGTACAGTGGTTGGAACTGACTCAAAAATTGCAGCCTGTGTGTGAGGGAGAGCCAATTTTTTGTTGAATTTACAGAAGAGAAATCCTATCACACAGCTCACAGAACACACATGGTGTGTCTTCACTTTTAACATGAAAATCATGCTCCAGCTAATTGAACATTTTCACGAACTTCTACATTGCTTGATGTCCAACAGGCAGACCAGTAATATTATAGTAATTACATTATTAACATAGGTAATTGATTCAGGTTTCTTAGACGATGAAGGCACCTAATAGTCTAAATAAAAGCAACTAATGAAACCACAGTATATACACTTTGGAATTAGTAGGGGGTCACATATTAGTTGAGTGACTTCAGTTTAAATTAATCAAATGTTTACCATGTTTGGTTTTTTTTTCTTTTTTTTTCAGCTTTTAAAAATTAAATTTAGTAGCTTTGTATCTTTTGCTGCTGTTGTTATGAGAAGACCTTAAAGGAAAACTTCCTTCTTGTAAGAATCTGAGCAATTTTTCTGCATGCTGATAGAGTATAATAGTCCAGAGTAAGCCAAGAGGCTATACCACTGTCTTCAAGTTTATTAAGTTGTTTTTCAGTATATTTATCTGAAAACATAGAGTGACTAGAAGTGACATATCGTTTGTTTGGCATTAGGGTACTGTAGTTTATTGTAATTTAATTTTGTGTAATTGTGTGTCAGAAGAATAAATAGATGGGCATTTAAAAGATTTATAGGTAAGTTTTTAGAAAGTTATGTTTCCAGCTTATTTTTATACAGTGGAATTTTTGATGCTACAGTAAATTAAGAAGTTGGATAATTTTCATATGATATCCTATTTCACTAATACAGAATAACCTTGAGCCACAGTAGGGCAATAATTACCAAACTTAAATCAGAGACAAACTCAGCCAAACAGCTGTTTTCAGTTTGTTAGGAGATCCTTTTGATTTACTCTCTTGGTCAACTTTCATTACTTTATAAGACAAAATTTCACTGGATATTTTAACCCTAAATTCCCAATCTTGTTTGCTGTCTGCTGTAAAATTGCATGCTTGAACTGTCACAGCCACTCAACATGTGGGGGAGCTACTGTTGTGTTTTACATTGATCCCACTTTTCATGACAAGTGATTTCAGATAGTGCAGGTTTCAAAGGATGCAGATAAATTTCAGTCCTACGCATACGTCTAGATGACTTTTCACTCCTATGGGAAAAGAGGGGAAAATGCTGTGTGTAAGGTCTTCAGTCTGGTGTTTTGTTGACTGAAGTGGTGAATCATATGGTGAATATTTGGCACACAATTTTTTTGACACAGATTGTCACTGTTTTTGTTGTTGGTATTTTATAAGGTCAGCACATCTCTGCTATCTCACCCCAGAGTTTCATATACTTCCCACGTTTTGATGCTGTGGAGTCTGAAACTTCATGCTAGCCCCTATCTAGCAGTTAACTCAATTGGACTTCACAATGTCTCTATCCAAGGACTGTTTCTGTGTTTTTCAGGGCTCCACAACACCAGTATAACATGTTGATAATATGGTGATCAGCAGGAACTGTCTTAATGGTGTTATGTGCTACCAAAAGGAGAATCTAGACATAAATTTGGGGCTTCCAGCCATTTTGCACAGCTTTCTTATTGTTATTCTAATATTGCTGATTCTCTGTTTTTTCTGTTACACTATACGAACATTTTAGTAATTTTTGACAAATGACTGAATTCATGCTTGAAAGTGCATTGCAGCATCAGTTCTGTTACTGCAGTTTGTTTTCTTTCCTGGTAGTCTAAAAAGCAGGCATGGGAAAAGGAAACTATTAAATGTATCTCACATCTCTGGAGCTACTTTAAAATTTGCTTTCTGTACAGAATTGTTGATTTTTTAATTTTTTTTTCTTACAGCTTCACTAATAGCATTTCCTGCCCTTTCTGGTTCTTTCTGGTTATGTTTTTCCATTTAGAAAAGATAGTGCTATGCCTCATTACTCTTTTACATCATTGAGCACACTCAGCAATTTTGTGCTCTGTCCTTACTGTCCTTTGAAAAAATCAACACCTCTGAAAAATGGGGGCTACAAATCTTGCACTACTTGTGCTGGCTGCTTATTGTACAGTTGTGACACAGAAAAACAATACTGTAGTTTTTTTGCATGATTTTTTTTGTCTTCAGAACACTGAAATAATTGACTACATGTTATCATGATCTTAGTAGTTTAGTCTCAGCTCATACACATCATGTGAATATTTTGGGAGATCAAAGTTATCAAGGTAGTTGCTTCATAAGGTTAATCAATGGAGTTTAGCTGTATAGAAAATATGAATGTGTTCTGATTGTACGCCAGCAGAGTCACCCTGTCTCCATTGGCACTGGGTGTAGCTGCATTTTAACTTGATAGACAAAGCACCACTCTGTTGTCCCAACTAGGGGAGAAATAATTTGGAGCAAAATTTAAAAAATCCAGAATGGGGAAAGACAGGCATGTAGCTGATCTCAGTGAAGAGGCATTTATGTTATCTGTCTTGGAGCTGGGGTCTTACAGAGGAGGTGCTCACTTCCATAACATACATTGGTTATCAGGCTCTGGATGGTTCTGTTTGGTTCGCTCAAAGCTGTTGCATATGTTGCACCATACTTATTCTGTGTAGCTAACAAAAGGCAGAGAGGCTTGCTCTAAAAATATCCTAAATAGATGTGCCAGGCAATCTCTTTTGCTTTTGAAGAAGGTTAATGTCTTCCATAGCAAGGAAATTCTTCTTTCTGAAGGATGAAGTTTCTAGGAAAGAATCCTTATAGTGTGCCCATGCTTTTAGTAAGGCTTTTGTGGAATGTCTTCATCCTATGTTGCTGCTGCTGTGTGTTATTGATGTCTTGCTTGTAGGTGGCTATGAATGCTCAAAGGAAAAAAATGTGTAGTTAAAAATTGTGGCAAAGAGTGTCACTGTTGCGTAGCATACTTAGAATCATAGAATTGTTCGGGTCAGAAAGGACCTTAAGATCATCTAGTTCCCACACCCCTGCTATCTGCAGGGACACCTCACGCTAAACCGTGCCACCCAAGGCTCTGTCCAACCTGGCCTTGAACACCACCCAGCGATGGAGCATTCACAACTTCCCTGGGCAACCCATTCCAGTGCCTCACCACCCTTACAGTAAAGAATTTCTTCCTCATATCCAATCTAAACTTCCCCTGTTGAAGTTTGAACCCGTTACCCCTTGTCCTATCACTACAGTCCCTAATGAATAGTCCCTCCCCAGCATTCCTATAGGCTTCCTTGAGATACTGGAAGGCTGCTCTGAGGTCTCCACGCAGCCTTCTCTTCTCCAGGCTGAACAGACCCAACTTTCTCATCCTATCTTCATACGGGAGGTGCTTCATTCCCCTGATCATCCTCGTGGCCCTCCTCTGGACTTGTTCCAACAGTTCCATGTCCTTTTGATGTTGAGGACACCAGAACTGCGCACAATACTCCAAGTCTCACAAGAGCAGAGTAGAGGGGCAGGATCACCTCCTTCGACCTTCTGGTCACACTCCTTTTGATGCAACCCAGGGCACGGTTGGTTTTCTGGGCTGTGAGCGCAAGAGTGCCGGCTCATGTTCATTTTTTCATCGACCAACACCCCCAAGTCCTTCTCCGCAGGGCTGCTTTGCATCTCTTCTTTGAATTGAATATCATGACAAAGCTCTTCAAGACAATTTCCCATTTGCTGTTATAAAGACCATTTCTTTTTAACATCAGTTGGGCAAATTTTACATGTTGATACATGTTTTGAGGAAATGAGAAATAAAGATAAGCTACTGTAAATGGATATCGCTTCTCTTTATGTATGCACTCAACTTGGGTAAAAATGGCCTTTTCACTAGAATCAAAGGAAATGGGCTGTTGATCCATCTGCTCTGAAAACCCATTATCCCCCTGAGAGTAAAATAGCTTTCAATAGGAAAAGTCTTGAGCTGGTTAGTGACAAGAGCAGCTGTTCTTCTCTGTCTCCCTGGAACTTTTTGTGCACAAATACAAACAGGATGTGAGACAGGGACTCACCTCTTTTAACTGCTTTTGTGAAATTATCCTGTGCCAGAAAATTTGGGAGGGTTTTTGAGTGTGTTTATTTATCCACTTACGTGATGAACTGCAGAAAATAGCCATAGCTTTTATGCAAGTCCCTAACTCTAATTCCTTACCTTTCTCTAAGTGCATTAGGTGGGATGACGGTGTCATCTTCCCCTAGTGGTTATTCTTATGCTCCCCTGAAGCCTGAAACTATTCCACATCTCCCAGCTAACTCTGCCTGCCAAGAAGAAGCCTAAACTTTTTTTTTCCTCTTGTGTTGTGAAGTTCCTTTCCGTTCTTTCTGCCTGCAGTTCATCACTCTGCAGTTGCCTCAGCCAGGATCTGAGGGTCCTGTCTTTGCTTTCTTGGTTTCCCATATGTGATCTTTCATAGTGCAAACAACCCCAAAACAAACAAACAAAAAAAATCTTGTCCTGTTTTTAGTTAGCCAAGATTACCTGGGTTTTAGAGGTTTTATCTTTGCCAAGAGCCAGGAAGGAATAAAGCTGGTATACTTTGGAACCCGAGAGCTAAAGAGGAAATTTTCAAAAAAATGGACTTTCTTTTGATTTTTTTTTAATTGTTTCTTTTTTTTTTTTTTTTTTTTTTTCTTGGGGTGAGGGAGAGTTGGGAGGTCCAGGAAAGGTTGTGAAATATTTGCTTTTA
Source organism: Myiopsitta monachus (assembly GCA_017639245.1). Lineage (NCBI taxonomy): Eukaryota > Metazoa > Chordata > Aves > Psittaciformes > Psittacidae > Myiopsitta > Myiopsitta monachus. Next base: position 31,711,722 of record CM029924.1, on the reverse strand, counting down.
TACTAGAGGACTCGGAAACTCCCTTTTTAGAGAGATAAGGACACACTCCGTTTTGGTTAGAGAAAAAAAGTTGTTCGGTTTCACTGACAATACCTGTAAGAAACAGTTACACGTTATTTCTGTGCTTTTTCTCTTATACAGAAGTTACATTCTTTAACTGTTTTATCCTTGACAGAAAAATCTGTGTAGCTATAGTCAGCACAGTTCAGAATCTCACTTTACCAATGAGGCAGATGCAGGCTTCACCAGTTGTTCACGTTATTTAAAGTGATGGACCAAACAAATGATCTCTGGAGTGTAAAAAATAAAAACAAAATTCAAAATGGAATAGTTAGAGAGTGAACTTCTTTGTAGGAGCGTCCACAGTGGTGACCAAGCATTCTCTTGGCTCCCAGACCTTGAGCAGAAAAGAAGACAAACATTTCTGTTGTCACAGCTGAGCCCACTGACAGCAAGTTGTTTGGTTAATGGCAATGTAATTTCTCTTTGTTTCTTAGTGACAACTCCATGCCAGAGCTACTTTATGATTCTCTGGAGCTATGTAATGTTGTGTTCAAGAGATGTATTTGCTAAGTTAAGCATGGTTAACTTTGTGATGCTTAAACTCTGTGAGAAATTGCAGGCTTAGGTAATGCCATACTCTAAACTTAAGGAGGCATTTGAGGAAGGTGGAGAGAGAGAATAAAAAATACCTGTGTATCCTTATTTAAACTTTTTAATGATGTCCATGTAAAGATGGAAATTGCTGAAGACATTGTTAAATAGTCAGTGATATACAGGAAAATTTCAAATTGAGTCTATGCTCTAATTTCCAGATTTTGTGAGAATGAACTGAACTATGACTTGGAACAGATACATTTCAATAAGGGAACTTTTTCTTCTGAAGAGTACATGCAGAGAAATACTTGTGGAACATGGCTAGTAGGAAACATCAGTCATTTGACACTGCAGAACTTTGGGGTTTTTGGTATGCACTTTTCTTGTGAAACCATAGACATGAAGACAGTTGAGAACACCTTCTTAAAATCTTTTCTGTGGCTATGATAAGACCTGAAAAAGTACTTTGAAAATCATTTGATGTTGCACTAAAGCCTTTGAAGCAAGACTAAGGGAACTGGTGAAAGTTTCCCTGTATCACACATTTAATAAATGATGGACTACACCACAATGTTGTTTGATGTAAATTCTGCAAAATGAAATTGGTTTCATAATGCCTGTTTTGTTAGTTTTGAGGAACAGGCTTCTGCAAGCTTTACATAGTAATGCATTCTTAGTACATGTGGTACAATTCAGTCATCTACTAGACAACTCTGTTGAGGGATCTTGCTGCTGTTGTTTGACGCTTGCACAGATATACTCCAGGTACTTAAAATTTTCTTCTTCATTCAGTCCTGCTTTTTTAGTTTTTTTCATTATGCTGTTCACTCCACCTTTCCTTTCTGATATAAATTTAATTGTATAATTTTACTGTTACTGTTGCATAATATTTCTTTCTTTGTATTTCTCTTGTATTATTACTACCCCCAGCAGCAAACCCCCCAGTACCAAAAACCTGACCATGCCGTGCACCCCCAGTCCATCACCACACCCTTCCGGGTCTCTGCTCTCCCTTTTCACATCCTGGACATGACGTGCTGTGGTATGGAATAACCTCTTTGGTCAGTTTGGGTCAGGTGTCCTGTCTCTGCTTCCTCCCGGCTCCCCCTCCTCCCTGGCGTAGCATGAGACTCCGAAAGTCCTTGGCCAGACCAAAACATTGCCAAGCAGTAACTGAAAACACTGGTGTTATCAGCGCTGTTCCAAGGCCCAAAATCAAAAACACAGCACTGCGCCAGCTACCAAGGAGAAAAAATGACTGCTGCTGCTGAACCCATGACAGAAGCTGGTAAATCAAATAATAATCACTAGGTCCTAGGTACGTTTCTTACAACTGAATACATAAAAATGCACTTCATCTAAGAGACTCTAAAAAAATCAATCTTCTGTTCATTTAACAGGAATGCCACCTCTGTGACCATAGAGTCTCTTGCATGAAAAAAACTGGAGAAGACCACAACAGGAGAATAAATACAGATGGCTGATAGGGAAGGATAAGAATTAAACTTCATACGAATGATGTTCTAATCATGATCGCTGATCCCTTCACTGAGCCCCATGCTTTATGAAGCAAATGATGGTATTCAGGAAAGTCTCAGGCTTGAGAATTAATTATATCAAATCCTAAGTAATAGCGCTTAGATTAAACAAAAGATATTTAAAAGGAAATACAAGAAATATTTGGACTCCGGTGGCTAAAAATCATGATAAAATTCTTATGGATCCCAATTACTTCCCATCTGGAAAAAGTCTGCTGTGAGAAAGCAAAACCATTGAACAAAGTGGTACAAGCTAACAATATCATAGAGAGTTTGAATAGCACAATTTTTTTTTTTTTTTTTAAAAAGCTCAATTCTAGAATTAAATTAATTTCATTAACAAAATATACAGCTATATTTCAGAAAATTCTGATACCTAATACAGAATTACAAGATGCTGGGTGAAACAAATAGACAAACCCATAGTTCTTTGTAGTTTTCATTTCAGTGGAACTTTACTAGGGTACTTTCAAGTGCATTATAGAAAGTATAAAATTAAGTTGCCCTTATTCAGCAGCAAAAACACTTAAGTGTTTCAGAAGGCTCTAAAAATATGAGAATGATGTTAAAGTGAAATTAACGATGTGGGGTTTGGTTTGGTTGGGTTTGGTTTTTTTGGGTGGGGGGGAGGATTATTTGGGGTTTTTTTTCCTAGTCGCTTTCAATAGTTCTGTCTGCTCAAGAATGCAGAATGCTCTGGTTTTTTTCCCTACTTCAATATGGTAAAAGCATGTTCAGGTTGAACATTGCAAAAGTAAAACTGCTTCTGACAGATGGACAATATGTGAGGGTGAAGCTTTTCTTGTATGTGAAAATTTTACACATTAACCAAAACCAGAAAAAAACCAATAGCTTTCCATAGATTTAGCCTGCTGTTTTTAGAAGCTTTAACAGAGGAACTGGATAAGCTTTACAGTTGGTAGAAGACTTTCAGTTAATACAGCATGGTCCCTGTAGAAAATGTTAAGACTTCCAGTCAGCACTTATCTTTGATTTAAAAACCTTGCCGCAGAGATGTCTCCAGAAATGGGAAATTTCAATTATTTCATTTTGTATGCTTGTTCACTTCTAGACTTGGAATGCTTATGTGCATGGCTAAAATTTTATCATTTTAATGAGAATTTTTATGCAGGAAACTGCTTAGATTACTCCATGTCATAGAATACAATGAAAACATGTAAAATTGTCATAAATTTTACTCAGATGTGAATGAATGTTAGGGAAATTTGGGGCCACATTCTTTTTTCCATCTTCATGTTAAACACAGTACAGCTATGATTGCCTTTAAGATAAAAGAAATAGTTTTGAAGGAGTATGATTTCTTCCTGAAATAATTATTGTGCCACCATTTCAAGACCTACTATTTCAAGTAAGATCTCTACGCAAGTATTGTTATGCTACTTTTAGTAAGTCAAAGCTCTTTTTCTTCTAGGACTTCTACTGCTTTAAGAATAACTTTATTTTTCTCTGGGTACTCAATCAGAATTTCTTTTTGTAGGCCAGCAGTTTCCTCAAATATCTTCACAAATAACCAATGAATGTAATAGATTATGGATTTTTAACTGAATAAAAGGGTAATGACAATTCCATGTGATAAGTCTTGTACAGAGTACATTAATTATTTGTTGCAAGTTGAAATGATATTTTTGTAAACGTGTAAAAGTCCATGTACATATGTAGTATACAATGTGGATAGAATAGCCAATAAAGAAATTAGATGACCAAGAAATGTCTGAATTAACAAATGTATATCTTTAAATTGGAAATCTAATTATTTGCCTTAGATTTGCATTGCTCGGGAACTTAGTCCAAGACTATGTTAAATAAACTTATTTCCGTTTTTCATTTAACCTGTAGGTTATGGTATGACCAATCTGTTTTATATCCTCAATCAACAGATGATTGTATTTGGTAATAATTTATCAAGAATAAAAATCTGTTTTTGAAACTAATCACCTCATGTTAGGTCTGCCCTTTTTCAAACCACCATCTGATATTCATTTTGTCTGCAAGACAAACATACTGATGAAAATGCATCTACCACAGGATATAGTGAGTGGAATGAAGCAGATCTACTTTTTTGTATATATTTAGAATATTCTGTTTTCTCAACAGATGGACCAGATTTTCGTATAAAAGGAAAAAAAAAATCAATTTTACATAGTACATAGTACATTTTGTATTTCTGATTAGTTTGTAGCAAAACATCCCATGGAATTTGAAGGTCAGCTTGGGCCATATAGAGACAAAAGATTTAAAATGTTACCTTAACTGTTTTCTGTGTTTGACATGAGAAAGCTATGTTTGGAAGTCAGAGTTCTGAGCAAGCCTTTGAATTTGGCCCCCTCAGTTTAAATTTTGGAGATTTTCTTCTGGATGTTCTCCATGTTATCAGAAGTGGCTGCTCTTTGAAAAGAGATTGAAAGCACAGATGCATTCATGCACTAAATGACTTGCGTACCATGAAGCCTCTCTCTGCTTAGACTTCTGATCATTACCTAACCTGATACGATGTTATTTTAGGTTGTCATCTGAGTATTGCAATAATTTCTTGGGTCTTTACTGATCAAAGCATCCCATAATACTGAGATGTAGGCTTGGTGAAGCCAACATGTAAACCACATGCATGGATGACATGGAATATGGAGCGCTTACACTATTATACCCTGTATGCAGTAGTTCTGTGACATTAACTTATACCGCTAGACGTCCTGGGAACACCACGCTCAATTTGCAGTTCTAGATAGATTTAAATGTTTTGACCCTACTGAAATTCCACTCAGATTTTTATAGGGCAACAAACTATTAAATTTTAAAGTAAATCTCAAAAGATGCAATAAACCACTACAAAGTAATGAAATTATTATTTTTTAATTTTTAAGAACCACATGTTCTGCAGCTGGACATCTTCCAGTGTTCATTCTTCCCCAACTGCTTTATTAAAACAAATCCAGTTTCCCAAGGAAGTTATAAATTGTTGTCAAAACTAGGAAATTAGGAATTCTGTGGTGTGAATTTTAAATGACAGAGGGTTTTTTTTTTTCATACTATCTTTTAGCAATGAGTTATTCAGTGTTGTGATTTGAGATCACTACATTAAGCAGTATTTACAGTTCCAAGTAACATATTCTGGAATCAGTACTTTACAAACAGATAAATTGTTCTTATTCCACATATTCATTTTATTTTGGGATAGTTGGAAGATTTGAGGGGGAGGGGGCTTGTTTCTGATCTTGCATTTTTGGGGTTTTGTCTTGGTTTGTTTTTTGTGTGTTTGTTTTTTTGGGTTTTTTTTTTGTTGTTTTTTTTTTCCTTATTTTTAACAAACTTCGACCCAGGGGTTTTCCATTCCCCTATGCTTCTTCCCCTTCCTCCACCCTAATTTCACTAGTGCGTTGGCCACCATGACAACAAGGATTTTATCTGACAAAAAGTTAAAAAGCTTTGGAAAACAAAGAGGCTAAAAAATTAAATACAGCTGTTTGCACACAAATATAAACCAGAAGGCCTCAAATCCTTTCTACTGATTGGCTGGATTACTTGAAATGTGGCTCATTGTTTCATAATAATCAGCAGTTATTTTTCCCTATTAAAATGTACACTGGCAAAGTATTGGAAACAGCTTTCCCAGTCTATTTCTATAAGGAACTGGGAATATAAAACATCCTCATAACTTTTATTACATATACATTAAGGGACCCACCAAAACAAAACTGCACAGGTTCAAAATCCATTTTATGTATACCTGCATATTAAAAATGGTTTTATATACTATTTTGCAATGGTGAGGAATGCAAAAGTCTTTTTACAAAGTAGCATTTTTTGGTTACTGGTGGTGTAGCAAGTTGGCAAATGGGGCAACTGCCGTAAGTTCAGTTTTAGCTCTCACACGTCTTTAGATGTATTTAGATCCTATTTTACTGAGAAAGGAAATGTTGGCCAGTATTCTGGATTTCTACTCAAGCTTTAAAGAAAAATGATGGGAGATCAATTTCCAGTTGAACCCCAACCAAAGATAGGCAGAGATTTACAGCTCCTTCATATATCACATCACAGCAGGCTGAAGTCTGGCATTGAAGTCCTCATGCCTGGTATGGTTTTAATTTTTTTTTTTAACTGTGCAACAGTAGTTCACATATAATTAATCATAATGAAATAAAATTCTTAATGGTGGATTTTCCTGTTAATTTCACATAATATTACTGTAATATCAGGGTATCCATAGAAATGGAATAAGGCTGCAGTATAAAAAAATATTGAGCAGTAACAAGTACAAGGGAAGTAGACAAATTCTGACAAACCCTGCAGCCAGGAAGGTGTGAATTTACATCCACCTGCTACCTAGCCAAGAAGATGTGTAGTTTGTAGTAAACATTCAACCTTAGACACAACTGAATTATCCAAATTACTCTGAAAAGGCAGCTCATTTTGTGTTCTGTGATGAGGTCCCTCGGGTATGGGCGTAGGCAATGAAGCACTGAGCTCCTGCAATTCTCATTTCTTGGATATCCTCCAAGCCTGGGAGGCAGTGGAGGATTGGCAGCTTGAGCAGTAGTGTCTTTATCAGTATACATGAACTGCTTTTGCTTCTCTCTTACAGGTTTGTAAGAGAGTTTTTTTCTATAGCTTTTTTGAGGATGGACTTTGAGTTGAAAATTTAATACTAACTTTTCCAAATTCTGATATTCTTATAATTTTTCTTTTTTCTTCCACTCCCTCTCCCCCTTTTTCAAAGCCAAAGTCTTTCATGGCTGCAAGTGTGTTGCTGCTTGGATGAGAATTAAAGGACTGAGGTGATAATTCTGCGAAAGAAGTTATTGCTTAAAATTTCTTTCAAAATTTAAATACTTGACAGTGTGGAGAAGTCCAGCTCTTCAGCTTGTCAGGAGCATGACAAGAGCTGACTGAGCTGTTGAACTAGATCCCTGTTTGATACTCTTATGAGCATGAGAGTCACTTAGTACTTAAGGACTTGAAAAATGATCTTCACTGTGTCGTGGTTTAAGCCACTATAACTCACCCAGTTTGCTCAATTACTCCCCCCTCTTTCTTCCCCCCACTCCCTGCGGGATGGGAAGGGGAATCGAAAGAATTCAACTCCCACAGGTTGAGATAAGAACAGTCCAGTAAGTAAGGTATAACACAAATCACTACTGCTATCACCAATAATAATAATGTCCAGGGAAATACAAGGAAAGAGAATACAACCGCTCACCGCGTATACCCAGCCCAACCAAGCAGTGCACCTCCACCCTTCCGGCTCTCTGCCCTCCATTTTTACATCCTGGGCATGATGTGCTGTGGTATGGAATACCTCTTTGGTCAGTTTGGGTCAGGTGTCCTGTCTCTGCTTCCTCCCAGCTTCCCCTCCTCCCTGGCAGAGCATGAGACTCAGAAAGTCCTTGGTCAAACCAAACATTCTAAGCCTAACTATAAGCATCGGTGTTATCAGTGCTGTTCCCAGGCCAAAAGTTGAAAACATAGCACTGCACCAGCTACTAAGGAGAAAAATGACTGCTACTGCTGAACCCATGACACACTGTAATGTAGTCTAATAGTCTACCTCTTTCTGGAAGAATTAACAATTAAAATCCCAGTAATACATCTTTAGCAATACTTCTGCTGTACCTTGATGCAGCAAGTTTTTATGACGAACAACAGCTTGGTAGGTTAAAAAAAAGCCCTTTGAAGATGAGTTATATGCTATGTATTTTGCTATATTTTATCTTAAAAGTTCTCAAAATATCATGAGCAAATAAATATTTTATTTCCTTATGTGACTTTTTATACATATAGGATAGGAATAAATGGAGCAGTGTGCATATCTGCTGGAGAAAGTGCCAACTGCTGTGCTGTGTTTGGAATTTGTTAGGGAATTTTTTAGCAGAGCTGAGAAAAGAGAAGCAGGGGACAAATAGACCTTTTGAAACCTACACCTCACCATATTTTTGGTTTCAGTGTAGTATTTTGGGGTAGTAGGAGGTTCCTGTTTCTCTCCTGCTTCTTTTCTTGAGAGCTGGTAAAGAAACATGGGGCAGTGAGAGAAGGTAAGGAGAAAAAAGGAAAACTCTCATTACTCTCACAATTTTTTTGCTGACTGAAAAAAACCTGAGAAAATGTTCTGTTTAAAGATCACAGGGTTTTTTGTGTTGTATATGAGTTCTTCAATATATATCTATTCTTAAGCTTCTCAAATGAATGTTTTCTTTAAAACCATCAGAAGAAAAAGTTCTTGTGTCCTCTAGATTTTTATTTTGGAGGTTACATTTGTAATTAATCCTTAGTATTGTGCTGTGATAACGCCAGTAAAATTAGTGCAAGTGTACACATGCATGCCTATATTAACAAGAATTACTCCACAGAATTATTTATATCTGTAAATAACAATGTGGATGTCATTCACTTTCCAAAACAGTTTTTGAGAAACATGAATTTCTTTGATATTTACCTGCATTATAGCATTGAATTTCTAATTACATGCTCCTTTGAAGTCCCTCGGATGAATCCTTAATTGCCTGTCAAGAATATCGATGCTTTTCCTCAATATCCCTCTATCTTCTTTTAGCAATTACTATAGACTAAAAAGAATGTGATGTTTCTTAACATGCGGTTTGGCTTCAAGATAATTATATTTTTGTTTGTTCAAGAATAATATATGCATATAAGTGTAATACCCACTTTTAAGATGCTAGCTAGATTGCAGATAACATATTTCTCATTCTCAAAGAAGAAACAATTTCTTTTGGACAAGCAAGAGAAAAATTTGGTGGAAAGATAGCCATTGCTTCTCCTTGCCTTCTAAGTTTCTTAGAGTCCTGAGAAATTTTATATCCAAAGTTGTTTTGATTTAGTCATACTTGGAGGAATGAATATTCTTGCAGCAGCAGACCTGTACTCATTTCTAGTTATCACAAGAAACATTAAAAAAAAAAATACCAAAAAAAAAAGGGCATGTGATATCTTTGTGTATATATATGTGTATGTGTACATGATTCTTGTTAATGAAGTACTGACTTCACATGCATTCTGTTTTAAAAAATTTAAAATAAAACCATAACATCAGCAATGAATGTTTTTGGTGGTTTGTTTTAGCTGCATTGCTTTTTATCTGTCTCTCTTGATGAGATTTAATATAACCTTACATTCAGTGGCCAGTTTCACATTTTGGAGTTTTTACACATGGTTTGAGTTTCTGGAGGTCTCCTTAATTTTTAGCCACATATAAATTCAGTGTCTAGTCTAAGCTAGTTATCTAAGCTTCCTGTATTAATAAAGTGCACAGTGGGAAGCATCTTGTCCAAAACTGTCCTAAGATTGGTATCTAAAGTGGGGACAAATGTTCCCCATGGAGCTTTTATCTATCCCAGTTGAGTGGGAAATTGTTTCCTTAGACTAGATGCCTGACTTTTTGCCTAAGGTGGTAGATGAGTTACATTCCATCCCATGTGGTAAATAACACAGTTTTAAGGTTTCCTCAGGGAAATGCAAGTAGGCTAGTGATTTTCAGAGTCTTATGCACTGAAGTAGCCCTTCTAGTCCTGGTAGGCCTACTCATTCTTTTAAAGCTAAAAACATGCATAAGTTCATGTAAGACAGACTCAAAATAGTAAATCAAAATAATAAGTTGACTTCTGTTTACTACAGAGTAATTTTGGATCACTTTAATGTGTATTCATTCGGTTCTTGAAATATCATATTGAACTGTTGGGAGAAGCAAATATGAGTGTGGTGTGTTCTTTAGTATTGCTCCATGCATGTCTTAAAACTAATGCACAGAACAAGGAGATAGCAATCCTCAGTTCTAGCTTAGACTCTGAAAGCTCAAAGGTAAGCACATTTTATTCCTACTTTACAGTTTAGCTTTCTGTCAACAGCTTGGCCTGTAAATTGAACAAGTGCTTATTTCCTAGGGCTAAAAGTACATTTTCCTAGGGCTAAGAATGGGTACAAAGGTAGTAACTATCATTCAGCTAATGAAATTTAACTAGTTCAATTGAAATAACTGGACAGTATGTTTGGACCCTTTTTATTTCTCTAGGAAAGTCATATAGCACCTCTAGTTCTGCTTTGCTTAGAGCCAAAAGAAATAGAGGCAGAGACTGAGGCAGACTAGAAATTATAATCTTGGCAGTGCACAGAAATTCATCAAATATGAGCATGCTATGTAACAGTTGCTCCCAACATAATTTGAGGCAGATGCCCTCAATCTGTCCCTCTCAAAACTCAGTCAACAGTTCCTCTTGCTATTTCCAGCGGTAAGAGAGGCAAGAAACAGGCTGAAGGCTTCTGAAAGCTTTAGTATTCCCATTTTCCATGGAATATAAGTGAAAATCTCATTTACCTCTCTGAAACAGTCTATTTAGCTTATTTTTGCTATGTATTAACTATAAAAAACTATTACTCTGCTACTTTACTTTTAATATTGATTTCTAATTCAGTGTTCTGAATCCAAATATGCCTGTCTCCGTAATCCTGCTGGGAGGGTGGGAAACTGATTGCACTTCAGATAAATTGGCTCAGTAGGAAATATTCCTCTTTTGTCCTCCAAAAACATGCAACTGTTTAGTACCAGCACATTCTCAAAACTTAGATCAATGTCCACAGGATCATGCAGAGAGTGTGACATCTGAAACAATATAAAGCTTGAATGGCACAGGAAAACATCTGAGTTTCTAACGTGAGCATTCAGGAGCCAGGCAGCTGTTTTCTCGCAATTACAGAATCGTAGAATCAAATAGGTTGGAAAAGACCTTTAAGATTAAGAGACTAACCCCCACCTCAGCACGACTTCTTTTCAGGTTGCTGTAGAGAGCAATAAGCTTGCCCCTGAGCCTTCTTTTCTCCAGACTAACCAATCCCAGTTCCCTCAGCCATTCATCAAAAGACTTGTGCTCCAGACCCTTCAGCTTTGTTGCCCTTTTCTGGACCTTCTCCAGCACCTCAGTGTCTGTCTTGTAGTGAGGGCCCGGAACTGAGCACAGGATTTGAGGTGTGGCCTCACCAGTGTCGTGTACAGGGGGATGATCACTTCCCCGGCCCTGCTGGCTGCACTATTGCTGATGCAGGCCAGGATGCTGTTGGCCTTCTTGGCTGCCTGGGCACAAGCTGGCTCGTGTTCAGCAGCCATCAGTCAGCACCCACAAGTCCTTTTCTGTCAAGCAGGTTTTCCACCATTCTTCCTCTAGCCTGTAGCATTGCATGGGGTGGTTGTGGCCCAAATGCAGTTCTCAGCACTTTGCCTTGATGAACCTCATACCACTGAACACAGCCCATCAATCCAGCCTGTCCAGATGCCTCTGCAATGCCTTCCTGTCCTTCAGCAGATCAACACTCAGCCAACTTGGCATTGTCCTCAAATTTACTGAGGGTGTGCTCAATCCCCTGATCCAGATCATTAATGAAGATATTGAACAACACTGGGCCTAACACTGAGCCCTGAGGGGCACCGCTAGTGGCCAGTTGCCAACTAGATGTGATATCATTTGCCACCACTCTTTGGGCTTGGCCATCCATCTATCCAGTTTCTGACCCAGCAAAGTGTCCTCCTACCCAGGCCATGAGCTGCCAGTTTCTCCAGGAGTCTGCTGTGGGAGACAGTGTCAAATGTTTTACTTAAGTCTAAAGAGACAATGTCCACAGCCTTTCCCTCCTCAACTAGGCTGGTCTTTTTATTGTAGAAGGAGATCAGGTTTGTCAAGCAGGACATGCCCTCCCTGAACCCATGCTGGCTGGGCCTGATCCCACTGTTTTCCCACGTGTGCTTTATGATCTCACTTATGATCATCTGCTCCATGACTTTCCCCAGCATTGAGATCAGGCTGACAGGCCTGTAGTTTCTGGGGCCTTCTTTCCTGTCTTTCTTGTAGGGAAGTGAAAAAGAAAATGAGATATTGAAGACAGATGATGGAAGGAGCTTTTTTCTTGGGAACCTGCTTGAAATAGCTGTGGTAACCTTAAACACTATGAAAAAGGAAATACACAACACTGAGAAATTTCTAAGGGTTGTCTGCCGAACTCTGGAGAATAATTAGCCATTATCAGGAGTTTCTAAGATGCTAGAGCATGTAAGAATCATAGAATCATTTCTTCCTTGATCATTACAGTGGAAGAAAACTGAGAGGGGGAAATGGGTAGAAAAAGATCAGACCTGTTGAGAAGAGGGAAAGTGGGCATTTTTTAATGGTGAATTGAAAATGGGGTGAACGTATTTACTTCAGTTTGGTGTTGTGCATGTCTTTTTGCATATTTTTACTAGGATTTAGAAATTCCAGTGTGGCTGTAAGTCACTACTTAACTAGCAGCTGGGGTGGACATTCAGAATACCTTCAGTTCTCATTAAAATTAATTGCAATTGACAGTTCACAACATCTGGTGTCACTGGGTCCATCCTTAGCACCTTTGTGAAAGGCCATTATAAATAACATTTTTAGTAGATTCATATAAACTTATATGAGTGTATAATGTTGAGGATATTTTTTACTTAGTGCCTGAAAAGGGAATGAATCATTAGACTTCTTTACATCATCAGTTACTTCATTTGTATGTTTACTTTTTCAGTTATCCCTTTTTAATATGCTTTGGCAATTCTTGCATTAGCAGAGAAATATTCATGCTGAGACTAAATCTAAAGAAAATATGACTTTATGGTGAACCTCAGTAATGATTCCCCATGTGAGAGGAGAAGGTGTTAGAAGACTGAGTTGTAAGCAAGTTGGAAATTGTGACACGTTGGCTGTGTGTCTCAACTAAGTGAATAAGCTGGCACTTGGGGAAAGGATGTGCTTTTAGCTAAGAAACAATTGGACAGAAAAGACGACTGCTATGCCAAGCTGAGTGAAAAGCCACTAGAGAAAACATTCTGTGGCAGTTTCTTTTGAAGTGAGTTCCTAGATCTTTGAAAGGAGCTCATCAGGGCTCGACTGAAAGTTCTCTTTAATTTGACCGCCAGAAGTTGAACTACAGCATGCATTTACCTCAGGAGCAGACTGACATTCAAGAGGAGGCTTAGAATAAAGTAGCTGTGTGCTGCTTACAGTTATTTTGCATGGCCTTGTTACCACAAGATACTGCATCTCTCTCTCTTCCTTTTGGGGCGTAGCTTCTAGCACGCTCTGCCATTAGACTCACAGTGTTCTCACGTACTACAGCTGGAACCAGGTATCAGCGGCTCTGTGTGGCTGCAACATCAAGTTTAGGGGGTGATAGAAACATACGGTCTCAGCTTTGGCTTAACAAGAGGATGTCCAGGACACCTACTTTTGATGACTTCGATTTAAGAATGATAAAATGTAAAAATTAGGTGTCCAAGTATCACAAGAGTATGAAGTGAGAGTTAAGCAACTGGGGCAGTAAAGGGAAATAGGTATATCTGAAGAGAGAGTCAGTACAAACCAGCACAATTTGGGGGAGGATTCTTGATCCTCTTTTTAGCAGAGATGCATGTTTAGAGTTGCATACTGGGTACTTTGTCCAGCTGGGATCCAAACTGAGAATGTTTCTCCTGAAAGCAGGATACAGCTGTGCTCTTTGTTGTGTAATTGCTATTGACAAGCACAAAAAGTAGGAGATGTGGTTTGAATTCTCTCCAGCCTGAAGAGATTCATCCCCAGCCTTCCCATGTGCTAGATGAGTCCTGTACTGCTGTGTCCCAGAAATAGCTGTACCAGTAGAGGGTCCTCCTTCATCCTCGTTGCTCAGAGTGGGGTGTCGTGTTGCCAGGAGTGCAATAAGGCAAGCAGACATGAGCAAGCCTGAGTTGTTAAGCTAATGGAAGAGGGGGAGCCAAGTCCTTTCTCTATCTACTGAGCCTTTAATGCAAAATTCCAAACTGCGCTAAAGTAAAAAAAGATTAAAAAGAAATAACAATCAGTAATAAATTTCCAGATTCTACAGTCTCAAAAGTGATATAATAGTGGGCCAGTATGTTCTCTATGAAATGACAAAAGGAAAACTATGCTGGGTGAGCAGTTATTATTGGAAAAAAATTATATATGGGAAACAGTTCCACATGAATAAGACAGCTAGACTTTGACCATTTCCTGCTTCATCTTGCTGTTTAGGCTGTGCTGCTTGCTGCAAAATGGATTAGAGTTGTTTTTAAAAACAGATTCTTGTTCGTGGAAAATCAGCTACTGGCAGCAGTGTCTAGCTCTATCGTAGAGTCCAAAGGCGATTGTCCCAGTGCCTTCTAACTACCTCTGGGGTCTGTAACGTGATTACATTGCTGTGGGGCTGGCTAGACGGCTCTTCCTCTGGGAGCATTTTAACCTTTAATTTGGAGGAATTTTTGCTGTTACATATCTGTGTACAAAGGTAATGTATTGTGGTTTGTGCTTTGGATGTGCATTGTCTATTTCCACATAGACTTTAAATTGAGTCTGTGTTATGTGAAATCAGCATATTGCCTTCAAAGACCACCTACCTTCAGGATCCTAACATCATATTTTTCTTGAGGATCAGTAGGGTAAATTGTACAGATCATGTTTTCCAGCCTTCACTATTCTTATAGCAAGCAGTTTGCTAATCAGAAAATGCAATAATGGTTGAAGCACTATTCTTTTTAATATAAAAATGTTCACATTTTACATATGTTTTATCCATTCTTTTCTTTTGTGTGTACCGTTGGGACTTTCATAATGTTCTCAGTCCCCACTGGCCTTATTGACTTTGCAATGATTTAAAGATTTTAAGGATTTTAATTCTCCCAGTCCTTTCCCTCTCCACTCTTAACATTTCTACCTTTAGATTTTATTGGCCTCAGGAAAAATTAATAAGTGGTAGCTATTTTTAATACATTTTTGTTTTACTTCCATTGCTTCTATCCTGTGCAGTATGAATAACATTTTTTTTAGGATAAATACTGTATTCTAAACTTTGCTCTTCTGCAGCTATTGGTATTAACTGTCAAAACTCTCTAAGTATTAACATGTGTCATGAAAATAGGATTCTTAATTGTTTTGCTGATTACTTATCAATGATTTCATTGTAATCATAAAAGAATACAGAGCTGTAATGTCCTTTTAGTGGCATTTTCATTCTGGCTTTATATTGATTATATGTACCAAAACTTTTTCAAAAACCTTGCTCCATGCAACTTTCAGATCTTTTATGTTCTTGAGAGCTTTATCTTTGGAAAAGGAATCAGATTTATTTCATATATCCAACTAATCTTTACATTTGAATTAAACTTTTAAAATTTCATTAATAACTTATCCCCATTCAAATGTATAATTTAAATTGTTTCATGAGCTGGAATTAATTTCCAATTATAGTGTCTGTTTCATTGTCATCGGAGACCCTTTTTCATAAGACAAAGGAAATCTAAAAGGAGGAGTAAATGAAATTTTGAGATGTTTTACTTAATGTACATATTCATAGAAAATTTTAAGATATTTTACCTTGTTTAATGTACATATTCATATGGTGCTTTTTGTCTTGTAGACTCAATTTGTTATTAATATGATTGCTCCTTCAATTAGCACTTACATGACTGTATTATTCCAGTAATGAGGAACCTTTGGAGGTCATCTGATCCATGTAAAGCAGGTCAAAGTTAGACCAGACTACTCAGGCCATGTCCAGTCCGGTAGTCACATCTCTGGGCATGGAGATTCCACAGCCCATCTCACAACCTAGCTGTGAAAAAAGGTTTCTTAGCATTGTGGCAGCTGTACTGGGCTCAAATCAAGAGTCAAGACTATTTGGGGTTAGTATTGTACTTCAAAAAAGTAGAATGAGTTTTGAATTGCCAAATAGATTATTGACAGAAGAATGAACTATGAAAATAATCTGCCATACCAGAATGCTATGCTAATGTCTTCTTTGCTGGAGCGTCTGCCTTCTTAAGAGTTAAACACTTGAATTCAACAGCACTTGTCATGTCATCATGTTGCAAATATATAAGCTGTTTGCAGGACATGACCTTACTGCTGGGTAAATATGAGACAGTAAACACTAATATAAAAATTTCTTATTGATAATATAATGTATGGACCAGAGCTGATGGAAGCTGAGATGTACCTGCTCCACAGACATACTTATTTATACAGGGACTACAGTGGTGCCAGAGATTATTTTGTGAGCTGCAGCAGTTATGTGTGATCATTCACTTCATCTGGGAAATTTTCTGTGAGTCTCTTTCAGAGAGAATGGATCTGATCCTGTTCTTGGCATTTGGTTTATTATTATTGGTGGCGGGAAGTTTGCTATTGTTGACAGGTCTTAATGAAGCTAGAGATTAAGAATATCTTTCTCTTGCAATATAAAGGACTACAGGGATTGTGTGGTTGGTATAATTTACAACTGTTTTCCCCTGAATCACAGAATGGTTAGAGGTGGAAAGGACCTTAAGATCATCTAGTTCCAACACCCCTGCCATGGGCAGTGCCTTGGCCTAGACCATGTCACCCAAGACTCCGTCCAGCCTGGCTTTGAACACTGCCAGGGATGGAGCATTTACCACTTCTTTGGACAACCTGTTCCAGTGCCTCACCACCCTCACAGTAAAGAGCTGCACCCTTATATCCAACTGAACTTCCCCTGTTAAACCCATTACCCCTTGTCCTATCCCTACAGTCCCTAATGAAGAGTCCCTGCCCAGCATCCTTGTAGGCCCTCTTCAGATACTGAAGGTCCCTATGCAACCTTCTCTTCTCCAGGCTGAACAGCCCCAACTTTCTCAGCCTGTCTTCATACAGGAGATGCTACATCCCCCTGATCATACTCGTGGCCCTCCTCTGGACTTGCTCCAGCAGCTCCATGTCCTTCTTATGTTGAGGACGCCAGAACTGTACATAGCTCCAAGTGGGGTCTCACGAGAGCAGAAGGGGAGAATGTGCTTATGTTGTAATCTCATTGTTGTCTGGCA
This sequence comes from Myiopsitta monachus, assembly GCA_017639245.1. Lineage (NCBI taxonomy): Eukaryota > Metazoa > Chordata > Aves > Psittaciformes > Psittacidae > Myiopsitta > Myiopsitta monachus. The sequence goes on along the minus strand of CM029924.1, from coordinate 31,694,721 downwards.
TTTTTTTCTTGATTTTGAATTAAAATTTCTGTGCAGCTAGACCATTTCTTTGCATTCATTCTTCAGGATGTAGCAATCATTGAACTGGGATATTTTGAATCCTGAATCTTTCAATGTTGTTTAAAATTGGAACTGCTCATCATAGACACAGTTCTTAGAATAAATCTTTTTAGTCAATACCACCCAGGTGTTCAACTTCATTGGGGAAAAAGCTGGATTTTGGAGATGTACCATTTCTGCAGGTAGAAGTTCAGAGGTTAATTTCATTGTCATACAGAGGTTTAGGCCATCACCACTTTTTTCTTTTCTTTTTTTTTTTTTTTTTCTTTCCATGGCAGCTGTATGAAGCTGCTTAGGAGTTTGGAAAGTTAGAGTGACTCCCAGGGAGCTGGATTATTGGGCAGGTGATGCAGTCATGGGTATCACATACCTCTCCAATTTTTCACATGAATATTACCTCCATGTATATGGGGTGTGAGAGTGTGCTATACACATATATCTTCCAGAAACTCCAGGCAGCTGTATTTTTGTTGATAATGTATGTGAAACAACATCACAGTCAGGTGGTGGGAAAAATAGTGCATTTCATCAATTTATGAAATACTATGTAAGTATTCATTTACATTCTAACTGTGACAATGTAAGTTTGAAATTACTTCTTTTTCCCTGTAAAATCCATTCTACTAAGAATGAGCATTTTTACTTTAAAAAGTAGACAACAGAATGCATTCATAACATTATGACAAAAAAATATTATAGTCTGCAAGTTAATAAAGGGCAGCCATGTGATGAATGTCATTTAGTTCTACTTTTGTCCCAGATGTCTTGGGTCTAGAAATTTAAAGATGGCTTTCCTGCACACTAGTGCAGGCTGTCACTGCTAAGTGTTTCCAGACTCACTGCGTGCGTGTGCTTTTGAACCCATGTGAATGTAATGTCTCATGCACAGGGAATAATACAATTGTAATTCTAGCATCATGCTCTGTAACATTAATTCTTGCAGCCTGATTGATAAGTTTTAATAGGTGGATATTTTCTGTTTTCATGGAATGCTCTTTTTTGGTACTTTTTGCTTCCTTTTTAAAATGATTAAATACTCTTATGAGTTTTAAGCAGTCTTTACTGATAAAGTAATTTGAAGCTAGAAAGGAGAATGGACTTCTTGTCTTTGGTGGGCACTATCTGGATTTGGCCTGGGGAAGAGGAGAGTGTGAATGTGCTTGAACTTGCTGATGTTCTGCAGACCAAGACAAAATTCCTGTGAGAAGGCTGAGAATGATCTGTCGCAAAGATCCCTGCTGTTCCCTTACGCATGATCATGGTATCTCCTAAGGCAGGGACTGGTGTGATGACGAAAGTATGAGGTGGGTCTCCTGCCTTCCTATTTGGGAGCCACAGTAAGTGTTTAGCTGGCATGTCCAGTTCTTTTATGCTTTCACTGTTAAGCATTATAAAAAGACTTCCTCTTCTGTTTATTGACCACATAAAATCAAAGGGAATCTTTTAGTGGTCTTTGTCATGCATTGCAGGAGGCCTTAAGTGAAGAGTCAAAGCTGCGGAGTTTATGCAACATAGAAGAGGTACAATCTATCTTACTGAAAAGAGGCTACTGTATGTAAACCAACCAGCATGAGGCTACTGAAGGAGTACTGTGTTTGTGTAGCCATTTATTGGCCAGGGCCCTGAGCAACCTGGTCTAGTGGAAGGTGTCCCTGCCCATGGCAGGGGGTTTGGAACTCAATGATCTTAACGTCCTTTCAACCCAAACCATTCTATGATTCTGTATGTGCTGGAAGGAAAAATCTAAGAAGGCTCAGTTAGAAAACAAGATTACTTTGGACCTGGGTAAAACTTTTTAGGCTTCAGATGGAGCTTCAAGTGTTCATGCAACTATGCAATTTAAGTGCCCCTAAAAAACGGACATAGAGTCACTGTTGACCTCTTCCTACATCAAGTTCTTAAACTGGGGTAGGGAGAGTAGAGTCTAGGTTTCAGTGGGAGGTTGCACCATTATGAAAATATAGCTGTTATTATATAATGTATTATGTTATGTGCCTAGGAACTGTGGTGTTCAAAGTCAAAAGTCAGTTTTGAAAAGATAACGTGCTTCAGTAGAGTTAATTCCAACCAGGAAGTATACAGGAAGTAGGCAGAACATGTAAAGATATTTTAACATAGTTTAGATCCTGCCTTTATGAACAATTAAGCATTGTGAAATGCTTCATTCATTAAAAAATGTATTTTTTAAAAAAAACTTTATTTATCAACAAGTATTTTTATTCAGAGATATAACTAAATGATGGTTAGCTGCATATAGAGCAAAAACTAGGTAGCCACTGGCCCGCTGTCATGGTGTGCAAGTGTAATTTCTGTTGTATTTTAATGAAAAAAAAGTAATCATTGATGATCTCATGATTCTTCAAATGAGACATGCAATGAATTAACTGTCATAAAGAGAATAGATGACTTACAGTGTTGATACTCCTGATTTTAGGGATCTTTCTAAAGAATACGTCCAGACATACAGAAGGTGTGTTTTTATGGAGGTCCTTTAAAATCCATCTTCACATGAGCTCTTTTATGATGACTTTTGTGTTTTGTTTTGTTTTGTTTTTGTTTTGTTGTTTGTTTTTTTTTTAATGTGGTGCATTTAAAAAGCCTAAAAACTCCTTTGGATCATTTCAGTCTTGCAAACTTATTCGTACAAGGCCCATTCATCTGAAATGGGTTTGTAGCCTTTTCTATTTACCATATTACGTAGGAGTAACTTGATTCTAAATTTACCATCTACCTACTGCAGAACTGGTAGGAGGCACAGAAGTGGTTTTGTGACCTTCGTAATTCTTTGTAGGAGAAAATAGTAGCAAGCTGACTTATGGGCAGTATGAAAGTACTGTAAAAATGTTTGATTGCTGCTTAAACCTAAATCGGGACTTATAAAAACAATAATAAATATGTATGTAGCCCTCTAATATGCTTGGTTGTACAATTTTTTGACTGGAAAAGCATAAGTGAGTAATTAGATAATTGCTGCCTTGATTGAGCTTAATAGGAAACATTTCAATTAGGCTAAAACTACACAGAGAGGAAGTAGGCTTTTACAAAGGGAAACATTCCTTGTCATGCAACTGTCAGCTTTTGCCCACACTAAGAGATAGGATTAAGTGGATCTATGCAAAGGAAACAAAAAGAAGGAAAGAAAAGGGGGGGGGAGGAAGGAGGGAAGAAAGGAGTAATTAGATTTGTACATAACAGTGTCTTCTGATACAATAATTTCTTGATGATTCCAGTTTTGATTACATAGCTGTTATAAACCTCTCAGCTGCAACAAATTATGACATTTGTCTATGGAAGGGGTTAAGTTTCTGCTTTAAAAGAAAGAGGCAGAGAGAGGGAGATGAAAATTTTCTCATTCTGCATAATTTCACATTTTTTCAGATTGTCCTCATCTGCCAGAGTATAAAAATTAAGGTGTGAGGTGAATATTTTTTCCTTGTGGAAAGTGACTATGTTTTATCCAGAATATGGGAATTTCTCTGCAGGACTGCTTGTATGTCAGGAGCTGCTTCTCTCTCAGTGATGGATGGGCGAATACCTGAGCTGGCACTGCGAGGCAACCGGGGTGAATTTTCTCATGGGTACTTCCAGAGACTCCAGTCATACCCATTGCTGTGTGTGGCAGTGTAGCTCAGGGACATTTTATCCATGTTACTGCCATCGTTGCCTTCATACCAACAATTAGGAAAGATGGTTCTTCTATGACTGGCTGCTATGTTAAAATAAAACTGAACAGATGCTCTGTTGTCATCTAATATTACCTTTCCCCCAAGGCTGTGCAGCCGCTGCTGAAGTCACATGCAGTAATTATATAGCTTGTAAGTCTATTACAGCTCCTATGGGCCCAGAAATAGAGCTAGGGACAAGGAGGAGTGGGAGGACTGGGGTACATGAGTCGAACAGCATACACGGGTGCAAGAAGCAATCTTTATGGCATATGAGCACTGCTTTTTTTCTTGTGGGAAAGGCTTTTCTTAGTTTTGCCTGTCTAGAAAAACAGCTCCTGAACAGCCATCTACCATGTAAGAAAGAATAACTATTTTTATCCAGCTAGAAACTGTTAGGTTACGAATCTCTGCTCTTTACTCATAAATCCATTGCAATTCACCATTACCATTATGTTTAAGTTACTATTGGTTTCAATATTTTATATTCAACTATAATGGAAGTTTTCTAACTTAACAAGACCATGTTGGTTTTAGTGCTCTCATCAGTGATTTTGAGAAGAATGTATCTGGAGATGAGTAGTTGGTCAGGACTTGTGTGGCTTTTGGTGTGGAAGTTGTGGACACCACTGCAAGAGTTTAAATCATCTGTTAAATACTGCATCCTCATTCTAATGTGGCATAAGGAGATACTGAGTAGTTGATGATTTGGAAGCAATGCCTAATAGTTACACCAAATATTTGTGTTTGGTGAAGATACCACAGGAGTCTATGGCTGTGCAGGCTGTTCCCCATTGTGATATTTTTATGACAGAGGCTGGAGCATTTCCGTAACAAATGAAGGAATTTTACCTGTTTGAGAAGAGGCTAGATCTAATCAGTCAGTGTTTTGCAATTTCGCATTTAAATTTGGGTCTGAAAATCTGAAGTGTTGGTTTACATTAGTAGGACAGATGCTAATAAGTACTTCTCTAGTAGGAAAGACGTATGTATGGCTGTTTTCAAAACAGTAGTTTTGCACATCTAAAGAAGAAAAAGGGTGATTTCTACTAAGTTTACACCTGCAATCTTTCATCTGAACGCTAGGACATGGACATGGACAAGGGATGCTGAGTTCCATTAGGAATGAACTACTGATTTTGGAGGGAAGTTTGCTCAACATGCCAAAAATGAGACTGTGTGTAAGCTCATCAATGAAGAGAAGATGGTGGTGGTTTCCATTTACATGCACCAAAGCTTAACATGAACATAGCATGTTCAGAAAGATTCATGTAAACAGGCACTAGCTTTGATTTTTAACACACTTTCCTGCATGCAGAAGTTTAGTAAAAATGAAGTTCCTTTTTCATACACTAAAAATTAGATAGAATTTGCATATTTTCACATGGTACAGCCAGTAATTCCCTTGAGATTCTTGTCGAATTGTTACAATTGCTGCTGAAACCTGGTGTCAAGTTTGTTTAGCCTAGAAATAGCTGGCCTGAGGTAGAAAACCATTGGAGGTTTTCACATTTGCAGTTATAATTTCATGAGTTATGTTTGCATGATGTATGACAAATTGACTAATGACTGCCCTAAAGAGAGATGCCAGCCTGGCATTTCATATGCAGAAATCTCATGGCAATATTGGGTGGGCTGCCTACCCTACAGGGCAGAAATAACTGCTACTCCATTCTTAAATTTTGCATTTTAGTTAGGTACTGTTCCTCATGTACTCTTTTTTTCCAGGAGCTGCTTTTAAATAGAGTTCTGCATTATGACAGAAGCTTGGCATTCTGCCAGAAAAGTTGGAAATGAAGGCAACTTAAAATAAATACTGGTGATATTTCTCTTTCTCTCTCCCTTTCTCCTTCGTTTTTTTCTCTCTCTCTTTTTTAAGGAAAGGCATATGTTCTTATCCTAACTTGTCCCAATAGAGGGTCAATTACAACCAGTTGGCTGCAAGTCTAATCCAAGAAAAATACTGAGTACAGAAACTTCAACAACAGGTACCAAGGGCCTCTAGTTCACTCAGTCATTCTTAGTACATATGAAATGTGAACACAGAGCCTATGGGTAAGATATTTTTAGGCCCTAAGTTTCCCATGATGGTCCGAAATGAATCAATAAATTAAAGCAGACATTTTTGTGTAGTTAGGTATTTTCCTGGACAACTCTTTAAATGTCCACAATAGTATGAGATCTTTAATGTGAATCGTGAGAATAGAACAATGTCTTATTTTGAAAAATATGCCTTGCCAAATGTTCATGTACAGGCATATCTTCTATAGCTTTTGTAAGGTCAAGTAAACATTAAGCTATAGAGCTAAATAAAAAAAACCAAACAAACAGACATATACGTGTAATAATAACCACACATAGCAAAAAAAAAAATACACATGTGGTCTGTTTTGCTGATGTCAGTCCTCACATCCTAACACACACTGTGTCTTTGGACCATCTTGCAGTAGTGGAATTCACCTGTGGTCAAAATAAGTTTCTCCCAGATCAACTAAGGTAAGCATCAGTATACTGAATGTCAGAGCTCTTCCAGATTGGCATGAGAGCTTTGGCCACTGCAGAGGTGTAACAGTGTTGAGACCAAGGCCAGTGTTAGTATTTATCAGTATCTTTGGGCAAGTATATTTAAAGACTAGGCAATGTTTAGACTTGAAGATCTGTAATTCATTCCACAGACAAGCTGCAGAAGGAGAAGTAAATGTTACTCTTTTTTGATGGAAGCATTTCATTAAGCTAGCCTCTCTTTTGTACCTCAGTATTTACAGAATGAAGAGGGAATGCTAACTGCTAACATTGCTACTTATGCTGCATGTTGATTAGATTTACATAGAGAAAGCAGCAACACAGGTTTAAAATCGCTCTGTTCCACCTCAGTCATTATTCAGAAGACCTTTTGTCTCAACCATTGCATGCATTTCCTTTCTATGGTTTGCCACCTCTGTGCTTTCAGTATGTAACTCATGATCATTCTTAGCCCCTGAGGTTCTAGATGCACACGATGGACCAACACCCTGATCGTTCTGTCGGTATTTTAGGAGTAGAACCAAAACTCCAAAACTCTAAGCACAAAATGAAGAGCAAAGGCTTCCCAGCCACAGAAATCATTCAAAGCCTCTGCAGGCTCTGTAACACGTTCCAAGAGATTACATTAACTCATCTGTTTCCAGACTGAATAAAACTGTTTAAAACATTTTTAATGGAACATATTTCCCTGTAAAAGATAAAAATGAACTTTTAGTGCAATAAATTTTTTTTGTGGGAGTAGTGTATTTTGATAATATCTCAATAATAACAATAGAAAAAACAGTCCAACAATTTTCTGAATTAATTCTAAAATTGTGTATGTTTTATATGATAAAATATTTGATTTTGTCTGGACTTGTTTATTACAGTGTGTGTGTGCGTGTGTTCAATATTTATGTATCTACATATTAATTTCAGTTTGTAACATTATAGTATATTCCATAATATGTTTTTTAATTGTTTAATATGTTTTTTTAATATGTTTTTTAATTGTTTAAAAATAATAGAATTGGCATGCTAGGAAATCATTATTATTATTATTATTATTATTATTATTATTGATGTTGTTGTTATTATTTCATCTTGGAAAACTGAGTATCTCAATAGTACCTGAAGGAAAATTTGACATTATAGAAAGCAAAATTAGTTTAGTAGCCCTTATATTTTTTTCTCTCTTGAATTTTTATTTTGTGGGAATTGTTAAAATGCCCCTCTTCTTATTTTGATTTTTTCCCTCTCAGACATATCAAGTTTTTGACATATTGAAAATTCCAGTTAGACTATCACTACTGTCAAACACTGCAAGAAACTTGCCAGTCTTAAATCTTGTTATAAAATTTTTTCTGCTGAAACTGACTATTTTCATTAAAGTCTATGGCTCTGATTAGCTTTCCATTTTTTCATGTGGTTTATTATAGAATCATAGAATCATAGACTGGTTTGGTTTGGAAAGGACCTTAAGATCGTATAGTTCCAACCCTCCTGCCATGGAGGACCATGATGTATGGACCAGAGCTGATGGAAGCTGAGATGTACCTGCTCCACAGACATACTTATTTATACAGGGACTACAGTGGTGCCAGAGATTATTTTGTGAGCTGCAGCAGTTATGTGTGATCATTCACTTCATCTGGGAAATTTTCTGTGAGTCTCTTTCAGAGAGAATGGATCTGATCCTGTTCTTGGCATTTGGTTTATTATTATTGGTGGCGGGAAGTTTGCTATTGTTGACAGGTCTTAATGAAGCTAGAGATTAAGAATATCTTTCTCTTGCAATATAAAGGACTACAGGGATTGTGTGGTTGGTATAATTTACAACTGTTTTCCCCTGAATCACAGAATGGTTAGAGGTGGAAAGGACCTTAAGATCATCTAGTTCCAACACCCCTGCCATGGGCAGTGCCTTGGCCTAGACCATGTCACCCAAGACTCCGTCCAGCCTGGCTTTGAACACTGCCAGGGATGGAGCATTTACCACTTCTTTGGACAACCTGTTCCAGTGCCTCACCACCCTCACAGTAAAGAGCTGCACCCTTATATCCAACTGAACTTCCCCTGTTAAACCCATTACCCCTTGTCCTATCCCTACAGTCCCTAATGAAGAGTCCCTGCCCAGCATCCTTGTAGGCCCTCTTCAGATACTGAAGGTCCCTATGCAACCTTCTCTTCTCCAGGCTGAACAGCCCCAACTTTCTCAGCCTGTCTTCATACAGGAGATGCTACATCCCCCTGATCATACTCGTGGCCCTCCTCTGGACTTGCTCCAGCAGCTCCATGTCCTTCTTATGTTGAGGACACCAGAACTGTACATAGTGCTCCAAGTGGGGTCTCATGAGAGCAGAGTAGAGGGGCAGGATCACCTCCTTTGACCTGTTGGTCACATTTCTTTTGGCACAGCCCAGGATATGGTTGGCTCTCCGGGCTGCAAGCATACGCTGCCAGCTCGTTAAATTTCTCATCAACCAGCACCCCCAAGTCCTTCTCAGCAGGGCTGCCTTGAATCTCTTCTTAGACCAGTTATTTTGGGAAGCACACCTGTATGATGTATTGCCTGATCTCTCCAATTAAGATGGTTAGCAATTGCTGATTTGTCAGCTGAGACTGTGAGATGTTCTGCGATAATGGTAGTGGGTTTTCATTCTTTTTCGTTTGTCTCTTTTCCTCCTTTTCATGATGCTTCTATCCAAGCACGCAGCAAAAAAAAAAATATAATAAAGTGTTTAATATGTGTTGGACTACTCAGCACTTCTCGAACAAGTGGTATAATGAGAATAATAATGAAAAATTAATGAAAATGCTTTTCATTTGCTTTTGCTTTTCCTTTAAATTAGAAGTGCCCCAGCAAGGCTGGCAGGTAATTAGGCATGAGTAAGGCAGCGCAGGATGTTAGAGGATTTCAGCAAGAGACAAGTAGAATCATAGGATGGTTTGAGTCAGAAGGGACCTTACAGGTCATCTAGTTCCAACCCCCTGCCACAAACAGGGACACCCTCCACTAGACCAGGTTGCTCAAAGCCCCTTCCAACCTGGCCTTGAACACTTCCAGGGATGGGACATCCACAGCTTCTTTGGCAATCTGTTCCAATATCTCACTATCCTCATAGTGAAGAATTTTTTCCTATTATCTGACCTAAATCTACCTCTACATACATAACAGTATGTTTATCTTGTTAAGTAAAGTTATAAGAGGGTTTAGAACTTTCACTGTTTGCAAATATAGTATTTGGAAATATTCTTTTCTCATTTGATGCTTAAAAAAGGCGTTTGATGTTTTTTTAACATCTGTAGTCAGGAAAATGCTTCAAGTGCAAGGGACAGATTCTGGTGTGCCACTATGCACCCTGAGGAAGAGTTGCCAAAGAGATGATCAAGATGCCACGAACTGGAAAAGCAAAGGTCATGAGCCTACGGAATTGAATCTGTCCTTCAATGTGAATAGTGATCTTATTGGTTGGGTACATTCATATGCTGAATGTTGAGAAGCTGAGGGCAGAGCACAAGGAATTTAGGATTTGTGTGGAGAGCTGCTCCCCAGTTAGCACTGTTAACAAGGGAAGCTGTCAGAAATACGGGGGTTGTACCTCATACGAGGAGGAGGAGGGCTCACGCCTCCCTTCCCCCAACCCGGATGGGATGGGGAGGAGAACTGAAAGAATGGAAACCCCACGGGTTGAGATAAGAGTAGTTTAATACCTAAAGTACAGTATACTAATAAAAATAATGATAGGGGAAATAACAAGGAGAGATAAAACTAAAAGGGAAAAGGAACAGTGATCTGTACCTTCCAGCCAACTCCCCTCAGTTTATCTACTAGGCATGACATGCTGTGGCATGAGAGACTGAAAAGTCCTTGACCAGGGGAAGCATTACTTAGCAACAACTAAAACGGTGTGTTATCAAGCATTATTCTGATTGAAGACAAACCACAGCAATGTACCAGATACTAGGAAGAAAATTAACTCTATCCTAGCCAAAACCAGAACAAAACCATAAGTAACTGATAGCATTTACTCCTCATTAAGTTGCCTGCAGTGAACCAGAGACTCTGTGTGCCTTATGTTGTATGTCTGTACTGTACAATTCTGTGCAAAACCATGCAGATCTACTAACAGGATAGCTATAAAAGCAAGCCCAAATGTTGAAGTGCGGCTGTGAATAGCTAGCATTCATCAATGGAGCCACATTATATCTCAAATATTACCTGGAAGTCTGGTGTAGGCATACACAGGGATTTCCTCCTCACCAGCTACTTCATTTATTTGCTTATTTACCTGCTGTAATTATCAGATTCATCATAGTTCGCAAACCTTGTTTCAGAGTTCTTTCTCAGCAGTGGCTTTTAAGCACTGCTAGCAGAACTGTACAATGCCAGTGGAGAAAACCTCCTGTGCAAACATACAGAAAGGAAGACAAAGCCATTAGGCAGACTAGACTAGTTCACAGCAACCTGGAGTTTGATGATTCTGGCTGCTCATACACATTCAGACTCATACTCTGAATGTGTTCAACACGCGTGCTATTGTTCATGTGGAAAGACTCTCCAGACAATTTCCCTACATAATCTACTTTGAAAGCATGCTTCTGTAACAGTTTTCCAAAGTGAAACTTTCAACATTTTGGATATAGGAAAGATCATCTGCAGTTTTAGTTATGACTATTAGGAAAGATTAGTATTGAAATCTGTACTCCAATAGTGTTTCAAATATTTTGTTGATAGCATCTTTGGGTGCATAGAAATAAAGCTGATGCTGAGATTTTTGGACAAGTGAATACATTTTTTCTGCTCTGAGGAAATAACTAGTTACTGTGTTTCAGCAGGAATTTTCTTTGCAGATGTTATTGCTTTAACCTTTGACATATAAATTGCACATTAGATGGAATTTATTGTCACCTTTCCTGTAACTTGGGGAGAAAATGCCATATCGTATGAAAATACATTACACCTTAAAATCTCTCTTCCCTTTTTTTTTTTGCCTTTTTTCCAGTACAAGATTACCTTTCCTGTTATGAGCTTGTTCCAAGATTATTTTTCTTGTTTTCGGCAAACAAGACAACCTTCAGTGTCTTCTGATGCTACTCTATATATCCTAGCTTATTAAAACTATATCTGTGGGTGAGTTGCTTATTTTAGAAAAAGTAACAGCTTCCTTTTGGAAACAAACAGTGCAGTACCTCTTAGTTCTCAATTCTCTCAGTCCAAAAAATAACAAAATGAATCATCATTTTCTTGTAAAATTAGGAAATAGTGCCTCTGAATTTGTGGATGATAGACATGCAGACAATAATTTGGAGAGAGTTAGCTTTGCTACATCAATAAACTTTTATCTACAAACTTTTTGTTTTACATCCTTAATTCTATATTGGTATTCCTCAGTGGCATCTGATTCTTTCTTTCATTTCTATCCTTGTTTTGCTAAACTGCTTATTAGTACCAGCAGCAACTACAAAACATCTTCAGAAGCAGGACAGCAAAAGGAAAAAATGGAAGAGCTAATAACATCTTAGTTATTTCCAGGACAGTCTTTGCTTTGGAAAAGGATCAAGAGATGATAATACCTTACTTACCAAACTTCAGCATGCTTATTAAATGTCTGACTCAGCTTCTCAGGCAGCAACTTTTGTAGGAAGCATGTTTTCAAAAGGTTTGTACCTCAAACCATGTTTTTTTCTTTTTTGCAATCAGCATTCTTAAGAAGAATATATGCTATTTCAGTTACCAAACTCAGAGAGGCAAGGAGTTGTAATACCAGATGTGACTCTACAAAGCTAGACACATTCATCATCTGCACACAGTGCGTTGGCTTTTAATTTGGCTTCATTGTCTCTTGCTTGCTTATAGGCCTGAGGAGCATGCTGTTTCACAAACATAAAGTCTCATGAATTTAAGGTTCTGGGTATGATCCAGTATTTTCTGCCTCCTTTGGCAGTCTCTAATGGTAAGGAACGAAATAGACAGTGTGTGGCCAATTTAATTTAAACTGAATTTATGATACTGCATTTCAGTGTCCAATGTATGGTGAATTTCCTGGTAAAATATTGCATAGAAGCATGTAGCTTGGATCTGAGAGCATAAGAACAGTCAACGACCTCACATATCTTCTTTTTGTAGATGCAAGTTGAGCCTAGTATAAAGATATAAGCTAGTGTTTTAAAACCACTGCTTTTGTTTTATTTTAATTATAAGTTAGTGAAGATAAAAATAGCATAGAAGATTACAAATTCTTTAAAACAATTTGAGAAGAATTTTTAATTTGTAATTGATTTTTTACTGTATTTTCAAAGAAGTTAAAAATTTATTTTTTCTGATTAATGTAGTGGTATATTACTAGAAAAAAAATGTATTTTATTTCCACAGTTTGGGAGATTTTAGTTTGAAAAAGTCTTCAAACAGAAAATATAGAATATTAATAGGAAAGGTGTGGCTAATAGCTGTTTAAACCATTTTAGATGGCTCAATGTACATTTCTATTGTTGTTATTGAGCTGCAAGTGGTGTTGCACAATGGCAGGAACACATAAGCAATAACACTAGTGTTCATTCTGGCTGCCTGCGCTTCCTTCTGAAGCATTGACAGCTGCTTCACAGTTTGATTCCCGGCTGAGGCCTCTAAGATTCATGACTCTGGGGAAGAACTGAGCCTATATAACAGAATTTCTTATAGACAATAGGGGTGAGGAGATAGAATATTTTACAAATACTGTGCATATCAATTATATTTGTCTGAATCTCAATCAACCTGTGTTCTGCTTCTAGTGCTGCTTCCAGCTTCTAAAACAAGTCAATTATTATTTTGCCTCAGTAGATCTCCAGGTGTCTTGAAGGAAAAGGTGGTCCAATAGTATAGCAAGACTTACAGAAAGAGTGTTGTGAAATGTATACAGGTAAACTGATTACAAATTGCATATGTAGATTGATATTAAATGGAATAAATATGGAATGGGAGCTTTGAAAGTGAAGCCAGCAAAATTGTTGTTTGCTCCATAACATTAATTTGTTACTTTCTCTGTATTTTGAGGCAGCAACATTTTTCCTTGTATTTTGGGTCTGTCACAGTATGTTGGTGTCTCAGAGGTATTACTAGAGGTTTTGATGATTTTTTTATCTGGTTTTGGATACTGATTACTGAACTTCTTGTGGAATTTGAAAAATTGGCCCAAAATATTTCTAAGCGAACTCTTGTTTCTTGCTCCCTCTAATCAATCTGTTCATTTCTGACCTGTGGCTGATAAATCAACCTTCAACTAAGATTCAGAAAGAAGCTTGTATTTTGAGGTGTCAGAGGAACAAGCTCTGGATATACAAATAAACTCTCATTTTCTGACAAATGTTTATCAAGGCCTGCTGTAATTCTGATTAATTTTTCTTTGTATCCCTAGAAGGGGGAGAAATAGACAATAGAAAGAAAAGAGGGAAAAAGCAAGCAGGAAAAGTAAGGTAAAAGATACCAAAATGCATTTGCAGAAAAAAAAAAGTGTGATAAATTAGCATATATATATCTTTTTTATCATATTGGCTAGATACATCTGTGCGCACATTGCTCTACTTTCTATTGTAATTTCAAGGGACTGCCTCACATAGCTGTCTTGTCTTTGAGAAACTCTCAGATAGTAACCATCTGAAACATAGCTGGGCCAAATTAATTTCAAGACTTCCTAAAGTCACTTTTGTGGGTTTTGTACCTTAAAATGAGCATATTTTCTATGCAAAGTTCAAATCCAGATTCAAGTGTCTCTGGGATCTGAACTACATGTGATGTTTTCATACTGAACTACATAGCTCAAAAGGCTAATGTAGTTGTAGTAGCACTTCTCAGCTGTTTCTAAGACAAATACAAGCATTATGGCGCAAACTGCGAATTGCTAAATAGGAAAAAATATATTTTAAAAACTGAAAAAAGCTTATGCTTTTTTTCCACAATTCAAAGAGATTGTGAGGTTCTGAAGATTATTCACCCCCACAGAAATCTTGTGGGGCATCATTAATTCCAAGATAAGAATTTTGCCAACTTTTTTTTTTTAATTAGAGTGAAGCGGTCATAAAGAGGTAATCTTGACATTCACATTTGCTGTTCAGTCTTACGTAAGATTAGCCATTAGGCAATCACTTCAGGAGGTGAAAAAATAGATCAGTATGAGTAAGGATTACAGTCCGCTTGAATGAAAAAAAAATATATATTCCCTATAAAACCTGAATAGATGGGTTAGAGTGCCCAAGAAGTTAGGAATATCTGTACAAGATGTAGCATGTTAAATTCTTCTGAGAATAGTTAACTTACGTTGGTGCAAGAATACATTCACAACAAATCTAAGGCATTTTTTAATTGGACCATTTGCATCAGAATGCTATTAGTATCCTGGGCTGCCTCAGGAGGAGTGTTGCCAGCAGGTCAAGAGAGTGCTAGACTCCTCAGTACAGACATGGACATAATGCAGAGAGGCCAGCGAAAGGGCCATCAAGGTGATGAAGGGACTAGAGCCTCTTTTCCTCTTTTTCCTCTTTCCTTTATGAGGAAAGGCTGAGAGAGCTGGAACTGTTTAGCCAGAGAAGAGAGGGCTCAGGAAGATCTCATCAGTGTGTAGAAATATCTGAAGGAAGGGAGGGAGGGAGGCTGCAAAGAGAACAGTGCCAGGCTCTTTTCAATGGCGGCCAGTGACAGGGCCAGGGGCAATGTACACAGACTGAAACATGGGAGGTTCCCTCTGTACATCTGGGAACACTTTTTCTCTGTGAGGGTGATTGAGCACTGTACACGGGTTGCCCAGAGAGGTTGTGATGTCTCCCTCCCTGTACATATTTAAAAGCTGACTGAATGTGGTCCTGGGCAACCAACTCTAGGTTGCTCTGCTTGAGCAGGGGCTGGACCAGGCAGTCTCCAGATGTCCCTTCCAACTTCAACCATTCTGTGATTGTCATCATAAAGTATTGAAAGATTATGTAGCAGCATTCCATCCTTTCTGTACTTTATTGTTGTAGAGGGCCTGGCTTGGTTTCCCCTTAAAGTCTTGCATGCTAGAGTACTTTGAAGATCACCCAAATAAGACTATCCTATATTGACTCCTACAGAGTATTGAAAAAAATTTAGTTACCCAAATCCAGTCCTTTCATCAGTGCTAATTCACCTAGCTTTCATCTCAAGCATCATCCCTCCTTTTATTTGTCTGACCTAGCTCAGTCAGGTTTATTCTTTGCACATTTCTAGAATTGTGTGTTTCTCTTTTGTAGACAGTTGTTCTTGGCTAGCTTAGTTAAGTGCCAGCACCTTCTATATGGCTTTGTTTGTTTGTTTTTTTGTTTGTTTCCGTTTACTCTGTTTGGAATGGAAGCATTCAGGTGCTTCAGTCTTTAGGATTTTCCCTTTCTTGGTATAATGTGTGTTACTTTCTGTACTTTGTATTTTCTCCAGCGTGAGAGGGAAGGAAAGAGTTGCCTAACTTGCACTAGAAGGCCCCTAAGCCATGATGGAAAGAGAAATTCAATCTGGGGAAAAAAAAAACAACCAACCAAAACCCAACAAAAGACAAAACAACAACAAAAAACAAGACAACAAGCAAACAAAAATTAACCCAAAACAAAGCCAAGCAAACAAACAAAAACAACACCCCAAAAAAACCAAAAAACAACCAACCAGAAAAAAACAACCTGGGGGTAGAGAGGGAAAGAAAGAACCTAATGTGTATTTTCCTCACATCCAGTGTTTGATTTTGTCCCAGGGAGGCAATAGTGTGTTCTTGGAATGTTAAAAGGCCATGCCATGAAACAGGGACTGGTCTCCAGTCTGAAATGAAAAGAGTTGCCCAAGACTGTTCAAGGTGCAGAATAGCTAAATGACTATCTTGATGCTGAAATCAAATGATTATAGTGGCTGCCATTTCAAATTAAAAAAAAATGAAGGAAATATTTGTTTTTAGTAAGTATATATCCACACTCTCATTGTAATAACTTAGGGGATCCACCAGTGGTACACAGTAAGAAGTGGGATCAGCAGAAAGTAATCTCTGAAAGTAAACTTCTGTTGAGCCCTTCTGGAAGTGTCTCTATGCTAGCTGCATTTCCACCCAAATCTTGACAATTGCTCCGAAGTTGAAATCTACCAGTTCATTAGCCAGTATTAGAAAGACTGATTCAATTCTTTGATCATTCTAGATTAATTAGGAGCTAATTAGTATAGAGAACAGTTCATGACTCAGCAATCTCCTAAGAAGGAAATCTAACAAGTTGTTATTTCTTCCCTAAAATAATAGCAAACAGGAGGTAGGTCAAAAAATGTTAAAGTCCACTCTGGTCCTCCACATTCCAGGAAAGAAATAGATCTATTCATATATACATTGGCAAGAACGTTATGAGCTATGACCCAAGGCAGTTTGAAGAACATAGCGGTTCTCAAAAAACCTGCTTTTTTTTCCAGGCTGCTGTCTGCAAAGCAATGAGGTGGCAGAATTTCAAGGGCAACTTGAAGTGTCGAATTCTATGCCTGAATGTAAAATATCTATGTAGTGTAGTGCTATTTGGGTAACTTTAGTAACAAGTTTCTAAAATGTGAGATCATGAGATTAAGAAAAAAGAACAATTCACTGTGGTATTGCTTCTTTGTGTAGTTTATTTCTTCAGACTTTCTGCAATGATGCTCATTTTCCATCCTCTCACTTCATTCAGAACTCTGTTGTAGTGTGTAATTTCTTTACTAATGTTTCATGCTGTGCAAATCCATTAATTCTTTTAAAGTGTTCTGCTATGAACTTTTATTTTTTAATTCCAGCAACTAATTCTCTAATCTCACAACTGTCTATAACATGTTGTTATATATTTTTAAGTTAGTCTCTTTTGTAATATATTTTGCAATCATCTCTAAAATTGCTGTAGGACTGGTAAACATGCCCCCTTTAGGACCCCCAGGGTACATACACATAAGACACTTGGTGCACATTGTATCCTCTTTCTGTCTGTCTCCTACTGTATTTTGTTGGTCCAATAACATCTCAGTGGCTGCAGTACAATTGCAGGCATATTTGTATTGTTGAAAGATTTGCCAGAATACACAGAAGGTTTGATATAAATTATTGAAGTTTTCCAGTTTTAAATGAAAGCAATTTTAGAAATGTGGAAAACACATTTCTCTATCGATAATGATATATACACTACTGTGGTTTTTTTATGCTAGGTGGGATATAAGCCTATAGAAAGGGAGAGGAAGGAGTAAGTTACTCTTATGCCTTGTCATACAGGTTCTTTAGCATATTCTTTGTGGTGTTTGGCTTAACTACACACGCAGAGTCTTGCCTGTATCTTGCCTGACATAGGTCCGATGGGTGAGAAATCTGGCTTCCTCCTGCTGAGTAACGAAAGGAAAAGACAACCAGTGAGTGGTTATACATATGTATACATATGGAGGTTATGCCACGCAATGGGGTGCCTGTCTCTGACCTAGTCTTAGACGTGCTTGAATTGCTTCAGCCCTTTCTCTCCTCCTCTCTTGGCTTTCCTGTGCTTCACTACTGGTGGTCTGCTGTATACCATGCAGATGTTTTCCCCATGTTATTCCCTGGTTATTTTTCAAGTGGTTTCTTAGTAGAAGGGATGGAGGGTCCCCACATGGGAACATCTGCTCTAACAATTTTTCAAAGCAAACAGCAGATGGCATTGCTGCTTCCTTTTGATCTTGCAAGAAAAATCCCATACCAGTGGTGTTGGCTTAAGTTTCAGGCTGCTTGGTAATGGTGTACATGAGCATTTGCTTCTCCCTTTCTCTCAACAGTAGCACTACTTGCAGATGTTTTCTCTACAACTTTCAATTTTAACTTTTTTTGCTTTTTGTGACCCTAACTCCTTCTAGATGTCACACTCTTTGGAGTTTTTTTCCTCTCGCCCCTTGTGGGACTTTATAATTACATCTGTATCATTGCCAATTCTATTTATTATTCATATGCAAATTTTAGGGAGATAGAAGGTTCATGCTATTCTTCAGCTTTGATTTTTTTTTAATTGAATTTTTAGCTGAATCCTCTTTGCAAGGCACACATTCATGTTTTATCTCCCTGACCCGTTTATATGACTTCTTTAGGTACTTTCTGATCTAATCTTACTGTACCGAGTGACCAAGTTATTAATAGGCAACAGTGTGAGAAATTAACTTTGCATTCAAGAGGTGAAAATACAACATAAAAGTAAGTGCAGTTTGTACAGAAAGGAGGCTGCAGTAAAAGTCATGATACAGCTAAGACAGTAACAGGAGTAGGAGCCCAGTAACAGAAATAGGAGCAGTCTCTGGGGGCAATTCAGTTGAGTTTATTGTCAGCCTGATGTGGGAGTTATGAATGTCACTTAATGTCACTTCCCTGGAAGCTTAAGATGGAGCTTTTGAGCACTCTGTCCCTTCAGAGTTATAAGGCTGTTAATGCAAAATAGAGTATGAGTGACTTTATTTTATTTCTAAATTATGCTAAGTTGTATTTGGTCATTTTAGGTAGAGGTTAGCAAGATTCCTGTATCGACAACTGGTGCATTTGACCAGGATCCTATTTTCAGCTTTTCTAAACTCACTGTTTAGATGTACATCATCCTTCAGCCTCTGCTTATTTGTGCCATACTGCCATCATTTTTTTTTTCAGTTTAAACCTGGATTTTGCTTAGCAGTACATAGAAATAATTTTCTTTTGAAGATTTTATGTTCAATTTTTTATCTTTAATATTGTTTTATGTATTTCAGAAATTTTAATTTCTGTTCCAAATATTCACTTGGTTACTGATTGCTGAGTATTGTTTAAAACTTCAAGATTAATTTGTCAAGAGATTTTTGTTCTTTCTTTTGATGTTTGGTTGGGGCTTTTTTCAAAAATTAATTTTAAACCTCCTCTAAAAGAAACAATCTATTTATATAAGTGATAAAATGCACAAAACTTTGGCCTTGAATGTTCTGCATTTTTTACTGGAACTTGATGTCCTGTATTAACTACCTCATAGAACTTGATATTATAATTGGAACCAAGTAATAAGAAAGGGAAAACATGTTTTCTGCACACAGTTGCTGACGGCTTTAATATCTTCTTATTCTCTGGAAACTGGCAATGTTGTTTGTTTGGTTTTTTTTAAATATGTTGGTTTCCTTATTGACATAAATTTACAGATGGACGTGACATAGACACAGTTCATTTGGGCCTCATTTAATTGAACAACAAACACAATTAAAAAACTGGGATCAAAACAAGATACCATTTTATCAACATACTGAAATTGCTGGAAAATTGGCCAGTATCAGGAAAGGAAACTTGCATTATCAGTGTAAAAATTACTCCAGAAGAACTCAACAGAAAGATGCTGATTTAGCTAAATGTATTTTCGTTTGGTACCATGAAAAATTGGTCCATATGGGCTCAATCAGTTAAAAATCTAATTTCAAATATGTTTTAATCCTTTGCTATATAATTTTTGTATCTTAGGACTTTTCATTTTTGTTGAACAAAGAGGTCTTGCAACCTTCTGGAATACTTAGCTACTATCCAGCAGATGTAAAATGGACTTTGCAGAGCTTTTTTCTATTGATATCATAGAAAGAAAGATTTGGTTACTATGTCCACTGAGGGGTATGTCGTAGAGACTGGTATGAGAGGAGAAATCAGCGCACTTAAGTTATTTTTCTATTTGTTTGCTTTTAAACAGTGATCTAGCATTTTCTGCTAAAGAAGTGATTTTGCTCACAGTTGTGTGTTTCTCCCTTGTTACCACCTTCATTCCTGAAACAAAAAGGAGGATTTGTGTGGATTCACTCCAGAGTTGCATCAGAGAATGCAACCAGGTTAAAACTATGCTGGCTGAAAAAACAGGAGGCCTGAAGTAGTGCATGGAGCTAAGGATATCACACTGGCTGGAAGATGTATTGTAACATAGTTTATTATTTATATTATGGTAGTTTTCAGAGCTGGGGTTAACCAAAAATTGTAGGCTCTTACATTAGTCTTTGATCCTCCCCAAAAAAGACTTTATTCATATCTCTCTGCTACAAGCAGGATCTTATTCTTGTACCAGTCCTCCAAATACCATTTGCAGCTTGATGAGAAGCAAATCATAATTTTTGTGGTTCCCAAATTATGCTAAATTTTGGTAATACTGGGGGGTTTGAATATGTTTTCTCCATAGGCTCTCCATGTCAGATTCACCTCATTTCACTATGAACACTAGACGTGTTTAAAAAGATAGTGAAATATAGAGAAGATTTCAGCAAAAGAGGGAATATGTTTTCAGCTTTAAAATTGGAATAAAATTTATAACACGGAGAATATAAAATGTGTTTTACTTGCCAGTGTTTTGCTAGTTTCTTCTTATGTGTGATTTCTCTGAAGTATGTCTTTAACAGAAGGAGCCAAAGATTTGATTGAGTGGTATTCAGTCTTCTTAGTATTGTCATTCAAAACAGAGCTTGCTTTTTTACTTAAACCACACTTGCTGAGATTTGCATGAGTTGCTCAATAGCTCTTAATCTCTTGAATGTAATTTCAAAATTGATTTCTAAAGTTAATCTTTCCTTTCCAAATTAGGATTGTTTCATTCTGGGAAGCCATCTAATCTCAGTTCATATATTCTCTTCTTCCAGATGGAGACCATTCTTCTTCTTCGGTTATTTACCTTAAGAATTCTCTTTCTTGTTCTGTTACTAGAAAGGAAATTTATGGATCCATAGCTCTCCTCAAAGTTTGACTGTAATGACACACATTCTCCTCCCCATGGCTCTATGAGGTTGTGTAACTTCTTCCCCCCATGGATAAATGAAGGGTTTAGTGCGTGGTATCAGTGGCCATTGAAGGTAAATTAAGTATTCAAGGGTTATTTGATGCAAGTAACAAGACTGTTACAATAATTCATAAATTATCTGCTTTTGGAAGCATTCATTTAGCGCAGGATTCTCTTCATAAATCCCACACGATCTGTATAAGTCATAATACAGTCAAAAAAGTAAGCACTGCAAAGCTGTTGTGTTGGGTTTTTTTCCAAATTAACTCTTGCCATCCTACCTAGTGTAAATGGACATCTGATAGCTTTAGAGTTGTGTACCATCACACCATCTTTGTGACTGGGACTGTGTTATGTTAATGTACCATCATTCTGTTGTGTAATTCAGTGCCAAGAGAGTAAGTCTGCACTGTATCCATAGTTGATTGCACTGAAATACGAATATTCTTCAGCTAGTCATAATAACTAGGATGAGTCCTACCATAAGTTCATCACCCAAGTTTATACCTCATTTCTTAGATGAGCTTTTGTAATTTGCCTGGGGTTCTGTAATGCCACAGTTAGAACATAACAAAAGAAAAAGCAGCAAATAACAAGGGTAGTTAGTTTGGGCATGTCTCTAATTTTTCTGGATGTATGTAGTTTTGCACCATCTTCCCCAATCTTAATACTTACTGAAAATATTTCTTTGGTTAACCCAATGCAATCCCAAGACTTTGTGTATTTACAAGTTTTCTAATTGTGATTTATATAGAATCTTACAAAGATTGATTATTAAAAAATCTGTAAAGTGATGCATAAAGGACAACATTGACTTGCATGGTCTCACAAATAGATGAAGTAATGAATTTTATTTCCATGTCACAATTTTTTTTCTTTTTTGGTCAGCTTTGTTTCTGCTCTGTACTAGTAGCAATTAAATCTGATTTGGTGTTAGTTTCTTACCACGCAGGCAAATTTCCAAGAAAGACAGATATTCTTCTGCTATCCCACTCACTTGTTATTTGGGGACAGATTATATTGAAATTAATGTTCTTTCTGCCATTAGATGACCCCCTGCCATGTTTTATTCATATGAGGAACTAAAAGGACATTTACAATCTGTTTGTTATGTACAAGCGTAAAGGACAACAGGTGATCTTGCCATCGTATTTTAATGTGCTAATGTTCTATTTTCGGTGTTTAACACAACTAAATCTAGCGGCGTTCAGAAAGAGAAGACCTAACCTGGAATGTTAACACACTAGCTGGAGCTCCAACACTAACATAAGTGTGCCAAGCATTTATATCGGGCTAGATTACTCACCACTGTTCAAGCTAAATGACACTTTTATTCTCTAGGTAGTCCATTTGAAAAACAAGAAGTTGGAGGTACAAGAAAATGGGAAAAGTTATTAATATCCTGGCTTGCAAAACTTGCAGAAAAGAAGAGGATCTTAAAAATCCTCAATAATTTTGTTGTGATTTATTCATTCTAGAAGGAAGGACCGTGGCACTGTAAAAATTATATGCTTATATAGTAGTATTATAACATGCGCAGAACCTTTATCAGACTGCTGTTAAAAGGGAAAGACAAAAGAGGAAGGGAACATATATGCAGCATTGGGAAAAGCAAGAAGAGGTCAATCCAAAGGAAACAGATAAGGAGTGGGAAGAAAAAAGGTGACACCTGGTGTCAGCAAGGACTGGAGGAGGCAACCATAGGATTTGTTTGAAGCAGAGTGGTATGACGTCTTCTGTTTCACAAACTGGTGAGAAGGAATGGTTTCAGGAGGAAGTTAAGCAGAATGCTGGCACTGAGTCTACAGATGTTGGAACAAAAAGTGCAGGAGTGCTTTTGATTATAAAGGGCATGAACAAATAAGTATTGTAAGGCTTAATTGATGCCTATAGGGCACCTATAGGGCGTTATAGTCTGCCATTCTCTATAACTGTATGTTAATATTTAATTTCACCACTTGAATACAAACAGCAGATTTAAACTATTACAAGTTTAAGATTTAATGAATAAGATACAGCATTTTGTATCATGACAGAGTGCTAATTCCTGTGCTAGGAATCTAGCATTTTGTTTATCTTATATTCTGTAATAATGCATATGTGCATAGTGTAATGCTGTCCTCTGAAATTGTCTCAAAGGGAGAAGTTTCTCTGTTGGTAGATGTAATGGCATCAGGTCTCTCTGCTGGTGCTGTATGGAAAAGACAACATCCCTGAAAGCTTTACATTCTCACATTGTTGGAGCTTCGAAGTTTTGTCAGGTGCTGGTGACTTGGACCTAACACTGAGTTGTAACTCAGGAGACAAAACAGTTGGAAAACTTGGAGAAAGGCTCTAAGGGTCAGCGAAATTTACTGTGGGCAGCTGCTGCTTCAAAGCAACTCACTATGCAGAAGCCTATTAAGTAGTAGTAGGTTACTTTCCTGCCGTTTCCCCAGCATGATGGATGACATTCTGAAAAGTGAAAGGACTTCCTGTGCCGCAGAGGTTTTCCCTGTGACTTCTTACCCAGACCCAGTTGCTTTCAACACATTGACTACACTCCTGTCTAAATACTGTTATGGATCTCTCAAAATAAAGTGGTTTTCTGCTGGTAACGCTGAAAGGAATTTGTTTTCATCTATGATAGGTGCTTGAATGCCTTTATTTAGAGATGGTCATATTTGTATTGTAAATCTCTATTTACAATTCAAACCAGCAATAAATTCTTATCAGAAATAGGTTCGAGCTGCAGAGCTCAGAATTGGAAAATCATTTTTCTGAAGTTTTGGTGTGGTGTGCTTGGATTTTCAAACTTCTTACTATAAAACAAATCAACAGCAGAGTTCAGAACAGTTTTGATTTTCATAGTGTTCATATGTAAAAGTCTGTGTTTGTATATGTCCTAATATTTAATATTAACCTATTAATTTGCAGTGCACTTAATTTTGGATAGGGTAAATTGCTTGATTTTTAATAACAATGTTCTTCAGGAAGATAAACACTTCAAATATATGTGAAACTCTAGCAAAAAACTACATGAGAGCAGCTAAGATAATGTTTAATATTAAATATTAACCTATTCACCTGGTTATTTATTAACTTATTAATATTAACCTATTAAATTGGAGTACACTTAATTTAGGGTAGGGTAAATTGCTTGCTTTTTAATAACAATGTTCTTTAGGAAGATAAACACTTCAAATAGGAAGATAAACACTTCAAATAGATGTGAAACTAGCAAAAATCCACGAGACAGCAAAGATAATGTCTTATTGGCCAAACTGTATGATGACCCTAATTAAGATACTTATCTTCTCTTAAAATACTTAAAATAGAGAAATGTAAATATTGATTTATCAGGAAAGACATTGTAATTGTGTGGATGTAGGCTTTTTTATTTTGTGTATATCACAGGGAAAAAAAATCTTGCTAAAAGAGATTTCCGTGGGATTTTTATCATTAAATCCAGATATGTTTGAAGACAATGAAAAATGTGCTTTTAAATTCTAAATGTTTCAAGATAAAACCATGCATGGCCAAGTCTTCAGCAGAAGCTTTTGCTGGAATCGTTTAGGAATGTGAAGAAAGGAGTCTCATGTAATCCGGCTGTGTGTCTCTCGCTGTCTTTTGCTCCCTCCCCATTGTAACTTTTTCACTCTTTTGCCAATCTTAACCAGATCAAGCAAAGAGGTGGAAGCCTCAGAATTGTTCAGCTTCAATAAATTCTATGAGAACAGAGTGAAATAGGAATGTATGCGCTGGCTCAGAGCAAATGTCCAGTGAGCTCCCTCTTACAATGGCCATGAGTAAATGGTTAGGAAAGTCATACCAGAACAGAGCAAGTAAAGACTGATACTTCTTCCAGTTTATTTTCCCACCTTCTGGATATCACTTTACAGGCTTCCTGCACTCCACCTCTATCAATCAGTTTAATCTCATTTACTCGCCAGCAGACAACAGGCATTTTTTGTGGTAGCCTTGTGAGATATAACTTCCCTCTATGAAAGTCATGTTGAATTCTCTTTTTATAGAATTAGTAGTACATGAACAAATGTGCTACCCTTTACTATTCATTTCTAGGGTTGTGCTTGGTACAGAAGTTAGACATTTTGTGATTTTTTTTTTCCCACCCCAGTTCTGCATATCTGATCTACAGATTATCTGCTGTTTCTCAGTATCATTCCTTCAGCTTGGCAGGAAGAAAAATTGCCTTTTGTGTCATTCTTTCCTCCTCACTTGTGTTAGCACAGCTCTCTGTACAGCTGCAGTAGTGAGAGCAGAAACTGCTAAATCTGAAACCGCAGGATCACAAAACACTAGTGTTCAGCACTACTTCGTTGCTTTCTTCATTAGTTTTTCTGGAATTTTTTGATGTTTCTTTTATTGGTGGGCAAATGCACACAACCAAACATCTTTACCCATTGTTGCTTTTATGTGCTTGTGTCTGGGGTGAAGACTGCTTTCATTTCATCTGTCAAGTTACTTTAAAGAACTTAATGACTCCCTTTGCATTTACTGCAAAAAAATTAAGACTGCTACAAAAATCAACCTCAGTAGCATCTAACCCAATACACAGAAGTAGTTTTGCAAGTAGAACTGAGGTTTAAACTAAAATGTATTTTGCATTCAGTTATGCCACTTTGAGATACTTTTGCTCTTTGCTTGATGCTCTCCCTTGCACAGACTTGCTACATGGCAGGTCACCTGTATATTCCTTGGTGCTCTTTGCTGAAAATCAGCCAAGTTACTTAAACAATTTATATAGTATTGTGCCTCAGCTGACCAACAACTAACTATCATAGGAAAGGGTGGGCTTGATCTTTTCCCTTCTGTAGATATATTAGTTGCCCTTTAGCTGTAGGGCTCACCTGACTGACAGTGAAGAACCTGCAGGGTTCCATGGTGAGCAAGTTCAGGGAGCAAAATCAGAAAAAACCTGTTCTCTTAGTTTGCAAGATGATTTTTTCCTCACACTTTTAGAAAATTATTTGAAGAAATATCCAGGGAACTACAGAGGAAGAAATTTGGGATCTGTGCTATGCAGATTAGGAGGAACTACAACCAAGACTACAAGCAGTAAGCATATGGGTAGAGTCAACATGGCCATAGCAACAGGAATTCAAATTATGGGAGTTCAGAGGGAGTCAAATTTGTACAAAGAATGTAGTCTACTTGGATTTTTAAGAGATTTCTGATGAGAGTCCTTACCAAAGGTTGTTTAAGAAAATGACGGAGAATACAAAAAAAAATATTGGCATTGTATAAATAACTGAATAAAAAGAAACAGAAACACAGAGTGAGCGTGAGTCTTCTCAAAGAAATGGAAGAATAGTGAGGTGATGATCTGTGAATGATACTGTTACAAAAGGAAATTAAAACAAGGGCCAACTATAGAAAACTGCAGAGTTTACAAAGTATGTTGAATGGCTTTGTGATAGAACGTCAGATAAAATCAATGTAAGTTAGTATAAATTAATAGGCGAGGAAGGTGGAGAAATCCTAGCTTTGCATATAAAAGGAGAGACCTTGAGTTGTCTTCTATCACTCAGTAGTTAGATCTTGGACTTGTAATAGACATATTTCTAAACAGAGGTACAAATATTTGTATTCTATTCCTTTAGCAAAACAGACAAATATAAATAATAGTCCTGCAAAAACATTAGCTTACTATCAATCAAAAGAAAACAAATCCAATGTTAGTAATTATTTGAAGAGGAACAGAGAACAAAACAAAGAAAAAATTTGGGTTTCTTTGTACAGCTGTTACCGTATTCTGAAGACCAAATGCCGTTACTGTCCCCCTCTGTCTCTGTAAAGATACGTTAGAGAGTGGCCAAATTCTAGGACTGGTGGCAAGTCTAACCATGAAGCTGTATTGTGCAGGAACATTTAAACAAGCCAGGACTCTACATTTGTAGAGAAATCCTGAGGAATATGAAACAGAAGGAGCCACCTCTGGTGTGGGGAATCCCCCAGCTGTAAATTACTGAAGTCTATTGCAGGGGGGAGGGCATCCCTCTGCTCTTTCTGTTCTTAAACCTGTCAAACATCTGCTTTGGGTACTGGTCTTAATGGACATTTGATCTGACTCAGTACAGCCATTCTTATGATTCTGTAGTTTGACAAGCTGAATTAACCCACAGTGTGCTCAGGTTATGCAAATGGAGAAGGAGGAGTGCCAAACTCTGCCCTCGGCCTATTTCATGCCCTGAACAAGTTTGCTGCCTTCATTCTAGCATGTGCAGTTGCAGACCAAGCCCTGTGTATAACTGAATTTCAAGAACAGACTATCAGTGGTTTTGAAGTTTTTGCAGTCATTCATTAAAACATGCATTGAAACTCAAGTTCAAATGATGCTTAAATTGGAAGAAAATCAAAATAGTTTATGACATGAAAAGCTCAATTAGGGGGATAACAATGCTGCTTTTTCTGGTGACATGATAATATAACCATCCACATGTCATTACTCCAAAATCATAAGTGCATTTCACATACAAAATTGCTTTTAAGAGGCATATTCTGTTTTTCATCCACCACCTGTATTTCTTTTCCTGCTATCATATGAGAGCAGAAATAGCAACTCTATATGCTTTTTGTGTTTCTGTCACGCTCATGAGGCAATAGAAGCAAAATTCTGGCCAGATTTATAGATTTGCAACACTGGTATATGTATTGATAAAATGTAATCTTTTTAAATAATACTGGTTGTAGTGCCCACATGTGCTGAATCATTTTTAGATCTGACACCTAAACTGCATCCTAATTCTGACTTCATCCTAGCATTCATGCTTCATGGAAGCATACACAGGACTTCTTCTGCTTTCCCAGATGTGCTTTGTGTGCTTTCCTTTCCATAGAGGCCTACTGCATTCCAAATTAGTAGA
This sequence comes from Myiopsitta monachus, assembly GCA_017639245.1. Classification (NCBI taxonomy): domain Eukaryota; kingdom Metazoa; phylum Chordata; class Aves; order Psittaciformes; family Psittacidae; genus Myiopsitta; species Myiopsitta monachus. Next base: position 31,666,889 of record CM029924.1, on the reverse strand, counting down.
AAATCTGCAGCACATGTGCTTCCTGAAACTGTGTCAAAATATGATGATTTAATACAACATTCCTTTCTGATTAGGAAAACTACTTCCAATGAACTATCTACTTAAAGATTTTTATCAGACATTCAAACTACTGGTTCAGCTTTTAAGTGCTGCTTTTCTTGGCTGTATGTTACCTCATTCAGACATCTCATACAAGGAGATTAATTTTCAGCTTGCAGAACACTGATTTAAAAGCATTCGCCCCTTTTATATTAAGCAGAGAGAACAGCTCATAAATTAACAGTTTGTACCATTATCACTGTTCTCAATGTCTGGAAGGCTTTGAGCTGCCTTTGTACAAATTAACCGTATTAAATGTCAGTCAGGCACATGCACATAGAAGATATGTGATGATCAGTGTTTTGTACAGTGGGAGTACACAAAAGCTATTACAGTTCTAAGACATTAAATAAAAGTATGAAATAACTTAGAAGAATAGAAACATAAGACAAAAGGATTAATTCAATGAACTTTACTTTGGCAGGGCAGAAGATGGAGTTTGTTTTGTTTTGTTTCCAGCAGTTATCCCAGGCTTCTGGGCCTTCAGCAGTAGAGTTTTGTCCCTTATCCTCTTTCTATTTGACGATATCTGCCTCTTCCGTTTCCTTTCCAGGGAAGTCCATCTCCAATAGTATAATACTGCAAAATCTAGACCTTGCTATCCCCTGACTCATAGCAGATGTTAGGTGTAATGTTAGTTTCACAAACAGAAGTCTCAATTTGTTTTTATTATCATGCTATACAAAACATCCAGTGTAAGAGTAATTTTCAGAAGCAGAATCCTGTAGATCACATTGTAATAATTTAGAAGTTGAACTGGTTGATTAAGCCACTGAAGTGGAAAGCTTTCACTACAGAAAAGAAAATTAATTAAAAAAAAATTTAATTATTATTATCCCTCGAATTTAAAGTTTTGTAGAGAGAGAAAAATTTTAGTTTGGGAACCCTTATTCTTACCTAATGAAGAAGAGAGTAGAAAATTTTTCTGCAGACCTTTGGGGTTTTTTTAATAGTTATGATGTCGCTCTTCAACTTTCTTTTTCATTGTTGTTCAGAATTTTCTCCCCCAAGCTCATCAAGATTTTTACACGCTTTGTCTCAGAAATCTTCACATTCACCCTGCTTCTGTAATATCATGTGTAATCACCAATAAAGGGGCAGGCATTTCGGTCACACCAGGGAGACGCCATAAGATGATACACCCTTGGATTAACACCAGCCCCTTCAACACAAGGTGATGAATTTCAGTCACTTACTTGAATTTCTCAGCCCTTTTTGTAGAAATGCTAGAAGCTTGCACAGCATGTGAGTAATATAATATAGAACTCTACTAATATAAATGATAGCTTAGCTGTGGAGTTGGTGAACGATTTGCTAGTGTAACCTAATACCTCCAGACTAATTTGATGCTTTGAGAGGCTAGAGGCTATAAGGAGGCACAAATGCAAGATATAAATTTCTGTTTAATGCAGCGTTTGATAGCCACAGAACCTGCACTTGTAGACAAAGCCAAGTAAAAGGAAATAACTTTATGGACTGGAGATATTTTGCAGGATTGTTGCTCCTTAAAAAAAAAAAAAGAAGAAACCAGGATGCAGGCCAGAGCAAAGAAGCGAAGTGGTGAAGCATCCAAGAGATGCACAAATTATTTATATCAAATATCAAATATGAAATTTAGTTTAACTCATGCTTTAAAGAATCTTAGTCTGTGCTTATGAAGCATTTGCACTGTGACTATTCTGAAATCTACTTTTCATAGTTATTTTCTTAAGAATTAACTCTGTGAATCTACAGGATTTCAGTTTAGTTGTTAATTCCCAGGTTCTTCAGCACATAATTCGGAGTCATGCTCCTTGAGTGGAGTTATCCAAGTTACCAGTTGGTGACTTCCCTGTTACTGGCCTTTTTGAAAGGCTTGATTTAGGGTCTGTAGCATTTACCACCTTACTTTCCAGATCAGGAAGCTCTTTGGGTTTTTTGACTTCCCTGGAGTGAAAGGAGAGAAGGAAAACTCTCCTATTCCTTCTGCTTATAGTCAGATCCTCAGGGGACTCAAAGACTGTGGAGCTCTGTGAATTACATCCTTGTATGCATACACAAGGAATCCTTGGGCTGCCTGGCATTCATTCATTAGCGATTGCAGGGATTAATCTTTTAACATAGGGGTGCTAAGAGTTCAAGAGATGACCAAATGCTTGAATCTGTAAGTAAATAAGGAAATAGTGGTTCCTTTCCAAACCTTCTGAATCAAGCTGCAGGGGTTCGTTTTGTGAACTGAACCCTGCCAGGATTCATACAACTGTAGAGAGAAATCTAGCACCTAGTCCAAGTGAAACAATTTCAGGATCCAGCAAAGAATTCCTAAACCACACAAACCATAAAACTTGCTTTGTTAAAGTCTTATTTTCTGTTTTACTATTTATTTATCCATTATTGTCTGTGTCCTTACTACCAGTACATGACTGTACTTTACTTCAGAAGAAATTGTAAAACCTACAGTAAGGTTTTCTTCAGACAAACTGTCCTTGAAGTCTATCAAAGCTGGAACTTTCTTGAGTGAAATCTGAATGAGGGTCTCATGTTATGACCTTTAATGACTTTTACTGACTTTTTAATAAAACTTTTACAGACATTTAAATAAAATTAGTAGAACTGTGACCTGTGTCACCATTCATTTGTTCATATTTCTGCTTTCTTCATATTGAGGACCTTTTAGGTTACAAAGTGAGGACTGAAGTAATTGTAGATGGTTAAAGTGTGCCAGAGTAGATTATTGAATTAGTGATATAAGGGAAAACATAAATAGAAAATGTAGCTAGATTACAGGAAATCAGACATGCTTAATTGATACACTTTGAGAATGCATTTTTTTACATTGTATATGTGAAAAAGAAGTTAAGACGTACAGTTTTCTGTTTCAGGAAGTCAGATGAATATACCAAAATGTATAGTTTCTCAAGAATATTATAAAATCTGTAGAGATTAACTCCTGTGCCTCTTTGTATTTCTATAGTGGAGAAAGTCAAGAGGATAGCTCTTCAAAATCATTATATGCTTACATATGCTATTTGAAGTTATGGGAAATAGACACTGAAACACTATTGCCTGTCCCACCGTAAAACTTGGTACTCTTCTTACCTCACAGTAATGAAGTAAGTGATAGTATGTTCCTACTGTGGTATGCTATAGGTCTCTCTCAAATACTAAGATCATAAGCACTAAACTGAATATAAATTAAATGATTGCAAATTAGGAAAGCACTATTTTATGGTAGGGCTCTCTGATGTAACAAGCACTGCATGTCTTCCCTTATTTTGTTCTGTGTTTGGGTTTTTTTTTAATATATCCTAATGACAGGGAATCCACAAGCACTTAGGAAAATATTCTAAAGGCAAACTAATACTGCTGTTTAGAAGTATTTCACTTCTAGTTTTAATTTGTCTCACTTTAGTTTCAATATGCTTTTTTTACACCTTTATCCAGTACTAAGAAGAGTCCTTTATTATCAAACACACCATCCTATAAAGTACACACGAAACCCAGCAAAGTTCTAGAATCACATTAGAAACAATGAGTAGTGCAATAAGTATTTTACCTTACTTTGTCATACTATTCGTAAAAATGTTTTTGATTGCTTTGTTTTAATTTTTAGTATCTTATGTGTGGACATTGGTGTTACTTTTGAACAATTTTTTAACAAACATTCTGCAGATACACTTCTGTATTTGTTAGCGTGTTATAACAAAATAAATGGTATACATGCTGTGCAGTTCCACCAGACCTAGAGCAGACATGGAAAAGATATAAATGTGTCAGTATTGCAGGAGGGAAAATACATAAATGCACATGGTGACTCTCTTAACTCTTGAGCTCAGTGTGATACTAATTCATTTTGGTGACATTTGGAAAACTTCTCCCAACATTAATAATAAGTTTATAGTGGGGGGTAATTCTGACAGACACAGTGTTGAAATAACTTGAAAGAATGTCTATCAGATTTTACAGGTGCACAGAACATGCATTTGCAGTTGATTGATGATCTTTTTGTTAAAGGTTGACATAATGTTGAATGGAATGTTTTGTTTATATGTGGTGGTCTAGTTTATAGACCAGTACCAAAATGTATGACCAATCTGGGACTTTGTACAGTGTCTATTTTTTATTATTTTTTTTTTTTACCCCTGGAAAATTTTCCTGTATTTATCTTCTCTTCTGATCATCAGCGCCTGGATGCTCTTTGCTTATTTTATAAATATCATAGAATCATAGAATAGTTAGGGTTGGAAAGGACCTTAAGATCATCTAGTTCAAACACCCCTGCCATGGGCAGGGACACCTCCCACTAAACCATGCCACCCAAGGCTCTGTCCAACCCAGCCTTGAACACCACCAGCAATGGAGCATTCCCAACTTCCCTGGGCAACACATTCCAGTGCCTCACCACCCTTACAGTAAAGAATTTCTTCCTCTTCCTTCCCTTCTTCAACCAACACCCCCAAGTCCTTCTCCGCAGGGCTGCTCTCAATCTCTTCTCTGCCCAACCTGTAGCTGTGCCTAGGATTGCTCCCACCCAGGTGTAGGACCTTGCACATTGGCATGCTTAAACTTCATCAGGTTGACGTCAGCCCACTTCACAAGAGTATCAAGGTCCCTCTGGATGGCATTCCTTCCCTCCAGTGTATCAACCGAACCACACAGCTTGGTGTCATCGGCAAACTTGTTGAGGGCACATTCAATCCCCCTGTCCATGTCACCGACAAAGATGTTGAACAAGACCGGTCCCAGCACCACTCCCTGAGGGACACCGCTTGTTACTGGTCTCCAGCTGGACAAAGAGCACTACTCTTTGCATGCGGCCATCCAGCCAGTTCTTTATCCACCGAGTGGTCCACCTATCAAATTGATGTCTCCAACTTAGAGACAGTGGATGTCATATGAGACAGTGTCAAACTGCTTTTGCACAAGTCCAGGCAGATGACATCAACTGCTCTACCCCTCTCCATCAGTTCCATTACCCCATCATAGAAGGCCACCAGATTGATCAGACAGGATTTCCCCTTAGTGAAGCCATGCTGGCTGTTACCAAGCACCTTGTTGTTTTTCATGTGCCTCAGCATGGCTTCCAGGAGAATCCTGCTCCAAGATTTTGCCAGGCACAGAGGTGAGGCTGACTGGTCTGTAGTTCCCTCGGTCATCCATTTTCCCCTTCTTGAAAATGGATGTTATATTTCCCTTTTTCCAGTCGTTGGGAACTTGACCTGACTGCCATGACCTTTTCAAAGTATGATGGACAGTGGCTTAGCAACTTCATTTGCCAGCTTCTTCAGGACCCGTGGATGGATTTCATCAGGTCCCATGGACTTGTATATGTTCAGGTTCCTAGAATGGTCTCAGACCATATCCTGTCCTATAGTTGGGCCAGGGTCTTCATTGTCACTGTCCTTGTGTCTTGCCATTTTCCTTTAAAAATATTCACTTCAACTGTAAATTTTAGATGAACATACTAGAATTTTAAGCAATATTTAGAAAAAGGGTTCTGGAATTTCCCTTAGAGAAAAGAAATACAAAAAAAAAAGAAAATACACAAAACCCTGAAGGTTTCTACCCCTAATGGTTGGAAGTGGAAGAACTGGAAAAAATGATGCCACTATTTAATAAATTGATTTGTCTAACCTTACTTCCAGTTCATAACATTATGCTTTCAATTGAAGCAGTTAATTATCTAAATACTGAATTGTTTTTAAAATTACGAAGATGTGTGCACTCAAAACCATTTTTGAAATCCATACAAAGCATAAGGTGGTTCTGTCTTAGCAGCAGCAAATAAGTTGTTGCTAGTGAGAAATTAGAACCTTTCCAGCCCTTCAGTCAGTTTTATTAGCTGAAGTTGGAGTCTATAAATATCTTTCAGTCAAAACTGATGTTGACTTCAAAAGTGAAAAAGGTTTGTTTTCTTTGGTTTGTTGTTGTTTTTGTTTTTTTTTTCCAAAAGTTGTAACAGCACTAGCTAAAGGATCCTAACACCAACTTTGTCCTTAAAGGTCAAGCTATGATCTTGTCTTTCTCGAGACTGCACATTTGTATTTGTGCTCAGGAATTCACTCTCCTAACAAGACCATCATATAAACAATCCTATAAACAGCATTTATTCAGGAAGGAAAAAAAAAAAAAAGGAAATCAGCATGTTGGAGATATTTAGCTTGTTGGTCTCCTTTCATCTTTTTCTTACAATGTAGGGATTTCTATATGTGCAATCTCAGTGTATTTGTACTGACAGAAAACTGAATAGGAAAAAAAAGGCGATAATTCTTAAAAACACCTTCCTCTACTTCAATTGTCCCAGCAAAAACTAAAATCCAAAACTGTTCTGCCTGTCCTGCATCATTGAAGTATATGGATTGAGATACAGTGAAGGAAGTTATCTGGTTGTAATCCAGCCAATTTCTAGCAAATAATGTTAAAAAATAGGAAAATAAAACACCTGCATGAATCTAGGTGTCAGATGGGCCAGTGTACCAGTGAATCCAAAAGCATAGGCTTAAATTCTCTTCTTATTCTTCATACAGGCCGAATATTTTATGTATTGTATATTTTTCACTATACCTTAAGAAAAGCAAAGTTAGGGAAGTCAATAGCACCCAAATGGATCAGGTATTCTTGGTTTATGGGTCTCTTCAGAGGTGCAAGGGAAGTGTGTTCTTTTCACCTTCAGTCTGGGTTTGACTTGTGAAAAGTCTTGGAAAATTCCAAGGCTGTCCAACTGTCTCATTCTGTTATATCTTATCTCAATGGGAAGAAAATTTCTTTTGACAGTTTGAGCAACAATTTCTCTCTGATATTCATTGTATAGACTTCTATATATATAAAATGTCTAATATTATATTAGATTTTCCACAGATACAGTATGAAAGTGACAATTCTGTCTGTGTCCCATTCAGGCTTTTAGCCACCAATGCTTAACCTATTCGAGTTCTCACTAATCAGGAGCTACTTGAAAGAATTTAGATAAATTATAGCCGCTTTATACACCTGATTTTAATTCTGAAGGACACTGATTCAGAATATTTTCCAGTCATATTCTGATGATTTTCAGTTTCCTACAATAAAGATGAAGCCCTTTTAACCGTGTAATATTCCCCCTTCAGTCTTCTGAATCCAAATCCATAAAGGTGTGATCCTGATGCACTGTATAGCCTCTGAATACTCTTTAGGGTGCTATAATTTTTGTTTTCTCTCCCAGTGCTGTAGCGAGTGAATGTAGAAATCAGACAGCGGTATTGACAGGGTGACAACACTCTTTTCTACTATGACCTGACATCCTTTTCCTTGTAAGAACTAAGTTAAAGAATTAGAAGAATCATAGATACGTGAACTGAGTTGCAAGAACAGAAGACTAAGTAAAAGAAACTAAGCATAAAGCAGAATAGAGGGCTTTTTCTGTGCCCACAAGATTTTGAAATGACAATTCAGTGATAGTTGGAACAAATAAACTTCAGTACAAATTTAAGAATATTTAAGTGTGGGTCTTTATTGAAAGAATTTTTGGAGTAAAGTTCATAGTGGTTTAACTTACTTAAAAAAAAAAAGCCTTATCTCAACATTTATGAATTCTCAGTATATGCTTCCTTTGCATATTGGATGTTACAGACAATGCTTGCAATGTTTCTAGGATATCTAGAAAATAATAAACATCTTTTTTAATTCTGCCTAGAGTTCCAGCATTGATTTATTAGGAACTGAATGAAAAGGCCTTTTGTTTTTCTTCTATTTAACACATTCAGATTTGTTGTGTGAGCAAGACTCAGAGCAGTCATCAGGCTAATCAATTTACACATTATGTAAAACGTTAGATAATTCTACACATTTAAAATTAATTACCAAGGGAGCACAGTGAAGAAGCACTTAATGTTGACTTTTGGATGATTGTGGCTTCATGTATTTTAACATAGTTGCACAGTGTTTTGATCCTTTCTCTTACAGATCAAAGTTTGCTTATCAGTGTTGGTTTAGCTTTTTCTAATTCCTAATTCTAAGTATTTGATTAATGATAATATTTTGATATTGTAGGTTTTTTACCATATGCTAACACTTAAAACTACTCAAACTGCAGGCTCTTTAAAACTGTGAGTTTCTACAGCAGTGGTAAAATTAGGTTTTATCTGCAAAAAGAAGTAAACTGTGAAAAAGTGTGGCTATCAAATTGACAGCCGTTTAGTGTTTACAGTGTTTTTTCTTGCTTTTGTGATACTGCTGCAGTGAATACTTTGATTTTAGTTGGGGCTTTGTGACTCTTGAAGGTCTTAGTTTGGCATCTAACTCCCAAGTTCAGGAATAATTGACTGGAGTTTCTGCTATTTATCACAAAGCAGTGCAGATAAACATTTCAGTAGTTGCACTGATTTGGATGTAAAATACATGCTTGCTGTCTTTTACTTTTCTGTTATTCCACAAATGTAAATCCAGTCTTGTATAAACTCTGTATAACATGGAACTTGAAAATAGGGAAACTGATGTTTTAGGACCAAAATAAACTCCCATACTATACTGAAGTCAAAGTGCCAGCAGGGACATAAGACTTTATCTGACATGAAATTAACTGCTGAAAAATATTTCTGTGTTGTAATGTTGTTTTAAATAATATGCCATCTAAGAATGTATATTGTATATAATATGTATTTTGTATGCAATAACTTTAAAGAAAAATATTTGCAGGTAGATATGCAGGCCTTTCTGTGCTTGGAAGTTTAAACATACATCAGGTGTATATGTGTCAGAACCTGGTGGAAAACTCTATGTCATGCAATTCAGAGCAGACCTGGTAAATCTATTCATCATGAGCTGCAGACCACCACTGTATTTGCAGTGCAAAAAGCTAGCCTTTCTTTTCTGGGTAACAAATGATCACAGAACTGGAAATGAGTTAGACCTTTCAGACCAGCCAAAGACAAACTGTCTTTGATTCCAGTCCTCTTGATTCACCTGTACATATTCCATGTCTAACTCAGGTGCTAAGCAGAAGTGCTTTTTGTCTTCGAGGCTGAATGGTCCTTTAGTTTAAATTAGGGACATTCACTGGTCTTCCCTGAGAAAGTAAAATAAATTTGCTAGTGGTTACTACTTGTAAAAAGCTGTTAAAATACACAGGTTCTGCCTCATTTCCAGTGAAATGCTGTGACTTAAGAACACTCGTTTATTGTTACACAGTATGCTGCCAGACAGTCCAGGTAGATGAAACCTGATTCTCTCTCTTATTGCTTTAAGCATTTCATTATCACTTTTGGGTTGTTTCAGAAGACAAAGAAAATATAAAGCTCCTTGGAGTGAAGTAGTAACTTTCAGCTGAGATTTGTTGGTGGGTTGTTGGGGTTTTTTGGAGATAAATTGACTGCATTTGACCTTTGGCTTAGGAGGACCTTATGGTTTTCTATTACTGAAGAAATAAGTTTCCATAATGACAGTGCTATCAGAGGTGAGATGTATAAAAGAAGCTGTTAGGTAATGAAACATGAAGAGACACAAGAAATATTAAAAGCTTGATTGGGCAAGTCAGGCTGTGTCAATGTTAATGCTAAGAACATCTATGATAGCAGAAGCTGTGCCCAGCCTGTGATACCCTGACTGCAAGCTAGGTATGTAGTCAGATTGCTGAAGTGAAGCCCTTTCTCACTGACCTGTTACAATGATATGAAGTGTTAAATGTATTCGTAGATAAGCTGTCTGTTTGCTGTATCTAGACAGCAAACTGCTATTGATTTATTTGAGCCTTTGCTTTCCCAAAGTATTTTTAGTAATTTCTCATGAATGCTTGCATTAATGGTATACCTGGAATTTTAGCCCCCTGTAATTTTTTGTTCTTCTAATGATGATATTAAAACTTAGGTATTAACAATGGTGGGAAATTGCAGAAATAATACCTCTTTCTTCATATTTGAATGCATTCAAATAACTTTTTCATGGTCTTTTAATTTATAGGAAGTTATGTCCATATTGAAGCAGACCTTAGAAAATGTTGCTTCCTCCTTAATTGCATTTGCTTGGTATTCATGCTTGTCATCTCCTAAAGTGATGATGCTTCCATTTCACAGCTTGAAACTGCTTTTAGTAAAGAGTAGGAATGCCTCACGCATATCTGCCATTTACTAGACTGACAATTCTGGTTTAAAGCTCTTGATGCTAGTTTTTGATCACATTGTATGTTAGAAAAAGAACTTATAAAAGGCAAGTGCATTTGAGTAAGTGCTGCATTTCATTGTTAAAATTAGTATAGGTTAATTCTGGAATTAACCTAGAACCTTCTGGAATTAGTATAGGTTAATTCTGGAATTAACATAGCTGAAAACAGTAATTCTGCATTTACAACTTTCCTGGTCTCTGTGTTAGTGGTTTATATAATCAGCTTGTTAACAAGTTCTTGGGGTTTTCATAACTTTTTTTTTTTTTAAGATGAGCTAGGAGAATTTTAAAATTGCTTGTACCATATAAATCCTTCCATTTTCAGCATCCTGTTTTCTATTTTAAATAGCTTCTATTAACCTCTGTGCCATGTTTATTCACACACTGTCTTAGAATCTACTTAAACTTTGTCACTATACTGACACAAAAGCGAATAATTATAAATTTTATCCTCATAGGATCACTCTGAGACAGAGAAAGACTATCTTAATTATATGGCCAAGGAACTATAACATTGGATAGATTGCATGGCATGCACAGGTTACACAGGAAGCCTGTGGTTGAGATGAAGACTGAAGCAAGGACTCCCAAGTCTCAGTCTAGCCACATCTTTGGTTTACAGCTATGCATGAAACCATTTGTTATTTTCTTATTTAGTAATTGTGATAGTCTGGGATTCTTTTAAGTAAATAAAACTTTCTATAAAGCTTTAGACTAATCCCTAATCTTCATTGAAAAGAAAACCCAGACCAAAGCTGTGTTTTTCTGTTAGAATTTTTTTACTTAAACTCTTCAAAGAAATTGAATTTTTTTTTTCTTTTTTTTTTTTTTATGAATCTCCTACTTCAGCTGAGACAGGAACTGAAAGAAGAACATGCAATATCTTCAACCTTCCAGACCTCAGGCCTAGCACAAAATCACACAGGAACTTCTTGCTTCACAATATTTTTGACCATGACCCTTTTTAGTCAAGTATGAGAGGCCAGAGATGCACAAAATGTGAGATTATCATCTCATGAAATTAGGGGGTTGGGAGTGTCCATTTTTAGCTCAAGGAAACTCAATAGGGTGTAGATGTCAGTAACATCTCCAGCCCTACGACAACCCCCTTACCTACTAATGAGAAAGTGAGGTAAGCAGATGACCAGCAATGGGCAAAAATACACTAACTAAATTTCCCTGCCATCCACAAACAATTTTTGTGTAATCTTCTCCATCACTTCAGCCACTTTCTAAAGTAGTTCTGCAGTTTTTGCGCTGTCCTCAGCCTTAACATGGATCAGTAGGGCATATGTGTTTTGAGCTTGGTTCAGCTGCCATCACATGTTTAGGAGGAAAACCAAAAATTTTCCTCAAATTGGCACATCCTCACCACATGCATCTCAAAGAGCTGTTCAGGTCTACACAAAGAAATTATGGTTATGGATAATTCCGCTTTTATGTATTATATAAAAATCTAGGAAAACATAGCACAAAAAGCAGTTTTCATTTGTTCTATTCGCATTTACCCAACAACTCAATGTCTCATTTGCTTTGTCACCAGACAGATCTAATTCTGCTGTCAGAGAGAAATATCTTTTCTTTCTTCTGCTTATTTCCAGGGCTCATATTTTTTCTAGTTTTTAAAAATTCCTGCATCATCTGTATTTCACAAACACAGTGAGGGTAAAGGGTAAAGATCATGTCTTTCCTGGACTCTTTATTCTCCAACTTTAGGAAACATTTAGTTAGAGTAACTTGTGGACTGTCTAGTCCTTCTTTAATTATCAATGTCTTGTGAAAAAAAAATATGGAGGATGAAAATGGATTACCCACACTCATACTTGTGAAACTATTAACTGTCTTATTTCTCTAGATGAAACAAATTATTTGATCTAAAGTAGCTCTTGAATTTAAATAATTTGTCATTTATCTATCATTGGAGGTACCCCCCATGTTATAATTCAAAGTTTGGTAAAGTTCACATGAAGAATCAGTCAATATTGCAAATATCGTCATATCATTTTAAGTGTGTATTCTATAAAAACTAGGTTAAAAGGGAATTCTGGGAAGGAATTTGTAAACCTCTTTGCGAACCTTTTTTTAAATTACTTTGATTGATTGTGCCCTCTGATGTTTGCTTTCCAGCTCTGAATACTTTGGCAAACATGTTTACTTGTAAGAATGTTGACTGAAAGCACTAGCTGTAAGCATATTCTGGTGACTACAGAATTTGAATTATGAGTATGTGTTGCAAGCAGATCTACTAAACACTGTTTAGTAGACAAGAAAGAGACTGAGGAAAAAGTCTCATATACCAAGGGCAAACAATACATTATTTGCTGCTTATGTTTTTACATTGCAGATAGTTATATTGAACATGCTATTCACGCTTGGTACTTGAAATCAGTTAAGAATTTGTTCAGTACAGAAAGTTCACTTAGTTCTGTTTTAAGCTGCATATTTGCCATTTGTAACCAGGAAGCTAATCATATAAGGGGGGTGCGAGCAAAAAGGTTATACTTTTCACTAGAAGCAAATTCGTAAGCATGCTCACACAAACCTTATGTGAGTATGACACTTAAATGTTTAATAATTTCCTTTGTAGTATGATAAACACTGTCTTAGTAAACATATTACAATGTATATGGAAATAAGTCTTTTTCTTAAAATACTAGGTGTCAAAACAGACAAAAATTGACTGCATTTCTGTAAATATGGTTAAATTGAAATCCTGAACACAATTTTGTGGGTTTAGAATAATCTCTTATTTCCACAATGTTTCAATTTGCAGGGTTTTGTTTGTTGCCTATTTATTTTTTTATATCTTTTCAAGACAGGTTGTATGTATATTACCTAGAAAGAGAGATAATATTGTTATTGGCACTTTTCGATTCTTCTGATACTAGAAAGCTTTAGACTTCATCTTTTAAGTCTTCTGGAAAGTATAATATAAGGGAAGATATTATCTGCCTTTTTTTTCTTTCCCCTTAATGTGAACCTTAGTTGAATGCATTGGTCTTCAGACTGGAGCATTAAGAACAAGTAAATCTGTTTGCTTCACTGAAGGCAAACAAGGGTGAAATGATTTAATGTCAGGTAATACAACACCATGAAGGCGTCTCATAGAAGTTCCTGTGCATATGCCATGTTTCTTATGATAATAATGGTTTGTGGTAACTTGCTCTAGTGCGTGTTCCCACAGAGTTTTGTAGTTGTTGCAAAACTAATACGGGTTGCTGTGTTCTACAAAAAAAAAAAAAAAAAAAGGGGCTACTTTCTACGTTTTTCTCTAACTCCTGAATCCATGGACAAGGATGAGAGAGAGTTTTAAAAAGCTTCAGCCAGTGTTTCAAATACTGGAATACAATAGGAAATTTTCATGAGAGTATGTCAATTAAATGAATGCAAGTAGGAGGTAATACTTTCAATTGTTTCAATAAGAGGTATTACTTTTCCTTCTATAAAAACGTGTTCTAGTAATCAGTAAACAAATGAAGACTCCCAAAATCTTTTTCCTCTTCTGACATATTAGGCTCTGTGGAGAGAAGTCCCATCATATGTCTACAATTGACATAACTCTACTATGGTTCTGCTGCACAAGAAGAATTAGAGAGAATGGTTAGCATTGGTTTGGTTTGAACTTTAGCTCCAGTGTCCTGAAGCAAAGTTTTTCATTTGGTCCTAAATCACAGGCTAATATAGGGAAAAGTTTTGGCAAAATTTCAGTTGAATGTTTGCCTGCTCATATATTAAGAATTTACCTGAAAGAATATTTTTTTATTTGCAAACTGTACAAGGGTCTAATTTATGCATATATTTAGGTTGAATTATTGAATTAGTTCAGTGGCTTCAACTTTTCAGTGTAGATGCCTTCTCATGTCTCAGAAACATCACATGTAGTCTTTGTCAGGCTCTTCTTAAAGACATCCTGGAGTACAAAACCAAGATAGTGTGTTTAGAGCAGAAGGCTCACACAGCATTTTTCAGTTTATTTTTTGTGTTGTCTTCACTACCAGTCAGCCTCTCAATCTGAGTCTTTTCTCCTACATCCCAAGCTCTTAAAAATGCAGTGTTTACATTCAGATTTAGAATATAATAGCCAATATTACAATGAATCAATTAAAAGATGTATTCAGAGCCACAGGCTCTGTAGTTCTGTCTTTAAAGTACTCAGAGGACCTATGACAGTAATAAGCCCAGTTCTTGATGTTTACTTGTCTCTTCCAGGAAATCAATATAAAACCTGAGCTATATTTTAGTTTTAAAACTGTAAATAGGTTAAAAAGTAATCCTAGGTGTACTCTTCTACTACCTTTATCCACTAGGTGACAGTACAGCTCTTTTACCTTTTTTTTTTTATTGATACTATCCATAGGTGTTTTTTTAAGAAGGAGCTCAGTACAAACTTCTAGGAATGTGTTCTTACCAACTGAAAAGTGTGCGCTGTGCATGATTTTTTTTTAATGAGAAAAACTTTTATATGATAAAGAAATTTTCTCAGTATAGTTACCTTAGTTAATGCAGATTAAATTCCTTGTAATTGAATAAAAGTTGTTTAACTGTGAAAGATAATTCAGAGTTGACTCAATTGTGGACTGATAATAGCTACAAAAAAGTAAATCATGGAAGTAAATGGAAAAAAAACCTGGTTTCGACCCCAAGGTAAGATATGCAGAACAATTATACTTTTCTTTGTAGCACTGGTCTTTAAGAGCTTAAATTAATAAAGCTTTCTTTAGGAAATAGATTCTGTAGTGTAGCTAACCGTTGCTTACATGACTTGTTACAGTGATTTAATTAGAGATAAATTACTTTCAGTACTCTATTTTATAAAGCAGTTGTCTTTTACTTGAGCATTTAGTTACTTTTTACTTCCTGAAAATATCTGAGAAGTCCAAGCACTGGAAAGAAGAGATAATGTCTACCGAATTCCATTCAAAATTATGTGCATTTTGAAAGCTAGGTAACATTTGCTTCACTGCTGCTTGGGTAAAGTTATGTCTCCAAGTGTCTGTAGAGGAATTCTGTCTGGCAATATCCCTGTGTAAGATTAAACTCACTGTAAAAATTAACTTCACTAAATACATATATCATATATCATACAATTAATTAAAATTATCATTTGTCAGGTATAGAGACTTTAAATATTTCTGTGAAAGCAAAGTATTAAAAAGCTCGAGAGTGCCACATTTAGTGTTTATAACATTTTTAATGCATTTTATAGTACTTGGTTTTGATGATAATATTTAATGTTACAGTGTCACTTTGCATATTGTTTACAGCTTGTATGTTTGCATGCTCATACTAAATTGTCCCGATGTTTAGCAATATTACTTTGTTAATAAAGGAAGGACTTTATAGTTGAACTGTTTGCTTTTATCATTCTTCTCCTGCATTTTGAGAACACATCTTTTAAAAGAATACCTAAGTGTATGCAGTAGGCAAGTTAAATAAACAAAATTAATATTGCTCATTAATAATAAAACATGCTAGGTCAATCAGTAAAATTAAATAACTTTACTGATTTGCTGGGTTGTCTTACTAAATGCCTTCAACATAAACCTTATAGAAGGGTTGATTTTAAATATTTAGGAAAGTGCAGACTTGTAATAACTTACTCCTAAAACGTTCCTGGAAAAAAAAAATTGGTGTGATTTAGAGTACTCATTGCCAGCTGAAATTGTGACAAGATTTATGCTCTAACCTTCTTTCCCAAAATGGTGCAAGTCTGAACAGAATTTGGCCCATTTATGTTTAATGGCTGAGGACCATGTAAGGCTTACACATTTAAAATTTATGATAGCGTATTACAAAGGATTGCTTTGTACATTGACTTAGGATTTCTAGTAAGATTAAAGGCTAGTTTATTTCAGTGCTAGTAAAATGCTGTGGTTCACCTTTGAGATATCATTTCACATACATGTTTTATATAATTGTTATTTGTTTTCTTACAACGTGGAGTATGAATATTTCATTTTAAAGAGTTCCTCCCAAGTTCCATCACTTTCTTGTTTCTCTAAGATATTAGAGATAAATACATTTTTATTACATAGTCAACTGCATGCCCATTATAATATTTTTTCCTATTTCTTTTAGGTGCACATCAAAATAATACATTCTATTACTATACTACATAAAAGCAGTTCTGCACCTTAACTGTAAACCAATTAAATAAGAAAGCTTGCATACATGATTTTTAGCAATTATGTAGATTAGAGACACTAACATTAAACAAAAAAGTTACTGAGTTCTTAACTGAGAGAGAAGAGACTGCAAACAATGTACTTTACAAAAAATGTTGCGTTTTTCTGTAATTAATTAAGCAATCAGAGTTGCAACTCTATTCATAGTTTTATAGCTAAGAATGTGTAACTTCCACAATAAACTTGTATTTTGGGGTGTTTATAACTGAACTCAGCAATTTAATAATAACTAGAGAAACCTGTGAGGTCCTTTTTGACGGTGACTTTTTTAAATATATATTTGAAAAAAAATAGCTCTGCTTTCTTGGGGTGTCCATAAATAGAAGTTAGTGGGTTTCAGGCACATTTTTGTAAACCTGTAAACCTAAGAATGTTTTATTTTATAGGATGCTATTTTAGAAACCTGTAGTTCTTAAAAATTGTCAGTGCTAAAGAAATAGAATCTTAATTTTTTTTAATAGTTGGCTAGCTTCTGTGCATGCTTTTGCCAAAGCAGACTTTCCTGAGCCGTATCATGCCATTAGTTTCTAAGCAGAACAGATGTTAACTAGAAATTTTTTTTCAGAGGAGCCTGGTACAATATGGCTTCATGTACCAACACCCTTGGCCTGCTTCTTACCTTCCTCATATTACACTAATGACTTTCAGTTAAGGTGCTTGTGATTTATAGCAGCGCAAGAGAAACATCAGATCCGTCATGCTTTTAGCAGCTCCGACAAAATAGGATGTGAACTAATACCTTCACTACTAAAGTCTGGTCAACTCTATTCAGTGTTTCGCATGAAAAAATGATGGCTTCATTCTGAACTTACTGAAATCTGTAAAGGCAAGGCTTTTTTTGTGAACTTCCACAGGTGTTGAGTCAAGGTCTTTGTTCTAATCCTGCAAGGATTTATGTGCACACTGTTGCATATCCATTAATTTCACATAAGCAAAGTCATGGATGATTTGAGTTTTTAGCAGTTTTTAGCATTGTTTCGTATTTTACTCACTATAGTTATGGTTCCATTATATGTTCCAGTTACATCATTCATGACCAGGTTTTAAAAGCCAGTTTTATTCTTTGCAATTTTTAGTGTTTATTTCTTCTTTTCAAAAATATGGATGAATTTGGAAATGTGCAAAGAAAAATTTCTTAGCATAAGAAAATGTATGGATAGGTGGAGGCTGAGGGTTAAAAAGTATTGTTCCTAGCATATGAAAAATGAAATATTAAGAGCAATACAAAACAGAGTAGGTTAAAGAATAGCAGATAACTGCAGTTTTTAGCTGCAACCCACTGTTGTTAGAATGGCTGAGAACCTCTCAGTACTGAATGTTTTTATCCTCCTGGCATCACTGGGAGGACAAGACATATCATTGACCCCATTCTGCAGCGGAATGTTGGGGCACAGAATCTAAATGCAAAGTTATTTGCATTATTTCAGAGGCTTACAAGACTGCATGAGCCTCTGCTCTATATGTAAGCCATTACACCATCTGTTATCCCTTAGCTGAATAGCCTCTTGCTACTAGCAGGTAATGTTATCATTCTGCAATTTTTTTTTATATTTTTTTCAGCACAAGCAGGAATGCAAGCTTTTCCTCCTATTTTAAGTAGCAAAACTTTTGAATTAATTTACAAAATTGCATGAGTCAGCTGAACAACAGGTTCTGCAGTTGTTTCTGCTTTGTGCCTTGAAGTACTCTGTGCTTCCTGAGTTTGTTCCTTATACTATCCTGTAATCTTGCTAGCTTTTACCCATATGCTCTCACAGCTGGGCAAGCAGTATGAGCTGTGGCTAGTTTGGTGCAATGACTATATAAATAGACTAACTAGTAAATAACACTTGTAACTAGCTATTGGCTGATATATTGCTGCTGCCAAAAACAGTTCCTCAACATGTTTGACTTTTGATAAAAGCTGAAAAGACTATTAGACTAAAAAAATACCTAGCTTGACTTCCCAGCAGCTGGTTTTTAAAAAACAGTAAAAATAGAAGAATCATGTATGTTTTAGATATGTGATAAATGTAATTGAAATTAGCCAACGGAGACTATCTAGTCCAACTTCATGCTAAAACCAGGATCAGCTAGAACAGATTGCTCAGGGCCATGCCGTTAGGTTTGAGTATCTCTGAGGATGGTGGCTCCACAATCTCTGGGCAACCTGTTCAGTCTCCCCCTTACAGAATACTCTTATCTGAAACAGAATGCATGACCTTGACTAGGTGTCCCAGCATGCTGTCCACCTAAATGTTAAGTGTGCAGTTTTGGGGAATCCATCACATGCCTGGGGAGATTCTTCAAATGCCTGATTGCTCTCATTGTAAAAAATCATCTTCTTGTGTGCAGTTAGAATCTCCCCAGGATTAACTTGTACCTGTTACCCCTCATCTTTTTCATGTGACTCCTCGTAAAAAAAGAAGTCTCCATCTTCTTTGTAGCACCCTTTAATACTGGAACATGGTGATAAGGTCTCTCCTCAGCCTTCATTTCTCAAGGCTGAAAAATCCAGTTCTCTCAGCCTTTCCTCATACAGCAGGCTTCCCAGCCCTTTGATCATCAAAAGTTCCTGTATTTCAGTTTTCCACTTGCCTCTTGTCCTGAGATCTTGGCACTGCTGGAAAAAGGCAGCCTTGTGCCCCTTGAGGTATTTATTTACATGGATAAGGTTCTCCCTGAGTCTTCTTTTTACAAAGCTAAACAGTGACAGCCAACTCAGCCTTTTCTGGTATATATATCAGAAGCTCCAAGCCTTTAATTAAGCTTCAGGGCCCTTTGTCGTACTCACTTCATTTTGTCCACATCTCTACTGTTCACGTACAAGACTGTACATGTTTTCTGTAACTGTTCTTACAGTTCAGTACTGTTGAATGTATGTAAGCTTTGCTTAGCAAGCAGTAGAGGTAATTGTTGGTTTTGTATATCAACCCAAAAATGATCAGGCAATGTGACTTAAAAGTATATTTGATTTTTACCTGTTCTAAGATATTAAGATATGCAGAAGCTAGAGGAAGGAATATTAGCTAATACTGTAAGCAGAATACTTCACTGGTTATGCAAAGGAACAATGTCTTTTCTGTCACTAACAGCACTATTCATTGTTCTAGTTACGTGAATGTAGATAAAGGATTTGACTATGTTGAAGAAAAAGAATGTTGGAATCCAGTCATGTGATTGTACCTGAATTTTTTATGAGGTTTCACGCAGCCTACTGACTTTTGCATAGAAGTGCCCCAGCCATGTAGCATTTCAGGCTTTCTGAATGTATAACTTCACTGTGTCTGTGAGTACAAAAATAGAACAATGTAAGTAATACTTATTACTATATAAAATATGGTTATAACTTTGATTACATATTACACATAAAAAATCTAAGTAATATGTAAATATAAAACTGATCTTTAAAAACTATTAAATCCTCCCTTTTAATTCCATTGTGCTCTCAGACATAATTTGTTTTCAAAGATGCCACTTTACTCCTTAGCTGTGCACTGTGCCATTCTAGAAATTGTTCTGTAACATGGCCGTAACATTCTTTTTACTGATTTGAGTAGTTTAGATTTGAAGGACAAATGCAATGCCTAGCAATTGTGCCCATTTTTAGATTTTTATGCTGTAGAATGGGTTCCAGGAAGAGTTGCATGCACTTGCACCTTATTAAGTTGGGGTTTTTTAGGTGTTGGTATTCCATAATTGAGTTAGCTGTCACTTGGTTAAAGATACATGGTGTATTCAAATACAGAAGTGACAAATAGGAGAAAAGCGTAGAAAAAAAGACATAATAAAGTCAGGTAGACATATGGAAAAGAAAACAATTCAAACCTACCAAGAAAATTGCCTGTGATGGTTTCTCCAGTTGTATCTAACTCCATAAATATTATAATTTTTGAAATTATACAGTGGCCACTAATTGGTGGGGCAAAACAGCTCTGAATCTACAACTGCTGCCTGGCAGCCATTTATTTCAATAAAAGGTGCAATTATTTGATAGAACACCACTTTTACCAACTACAGTAATAAGGAACTGTGCCCTAAATGGCTTTTTATTATAAATCCCTCTCAAAAGTATAAATTATTAAAAAAAAAAGTGTTCTTTAAGATAGTTGTGTGTCGGGATTCTTGCTGATCATAATACACTTTAATATGCAAATAGCGACGCAAGAATTCTCTTCTGTCAGAAACATTTTTTAGTGAATCTGCAATTAGTGACCTAAATTAAAAAGCGTAATTCTGAACTTTAATATTTAGCTAATTTAATTGAAGAAAAGACAGATATCCATTCTCTAATTAATTGCTGATTCTGTAATTTAAAAGTAGAAATAGGAAAGAAATTATTTTTAAATAATCTATATAAGTGTTCATGTACATATTCATGGGGTTTTTTCAATTATTTTCATAGTGTATCAAATTACTTCTTCACCTGGATAGATTACAGCATTTTCCTGAAAACTTTATTCTTTTGTTTTCTGGTTCTGCACATAAAGTTAAAGGTCCAGATATTTAGGAAAACTGGGAACCTGGAGTTGGGTCATGATTTCAGGAGATCAGTGCCTGAGGGTATGCACAGATACAGATCACCAAATGAGAGTTGCTTTCTCCTAATCACCTTTT
Source organism: Myiopsitta monachus (assembly GCA_017639245.1). Classification (NCBI taxonomy): domain Eukaryota; kingdom Metazoa; phylum Chordata; class Aves; order Psittaciformes; family Psittacidae; genus Myiopsitta; species Myiopsitta monachus. Next base: position 31,645,896 of record CM029924.1, on the reverse strand, counting down.
CCCCTTACTTCTTGAGTAATATAAGCAGCTAACATAAAGGAAAGGGACTTACATTTAAAAGTGATTTGCAAAGGTTTGAGGGCTAATACTGAGTACCAGTAATAGTTTAAAGAGAGGACCTGCCATTAAAGGACTCAGAAACAGTACAAAAGGAAGTGCCAGGGCAAGACAAATTTAGGAGATTAGTCAGTGGAAAACCAATAGAAAGGTTGGCAGTAGAAAAGCATTTTGCCCCATTTAGTTACTTTACAAATCCCAGTGAGGTAATTATTCATTAAATAAAAGCTTCAGTCTTCTTCCCTTTCTTTTCAGGGGGTTTATGAGTGGTAGCAAAAAAAAAAAACAAACCTATTTGATGAAGGACCATGGGAGATCAAGAGCATCTGTGGCTCAGGCTGATAAGGGAGATGTAGATTTCCTTGTGGCTTTCAGGATCTACTAGTACTGATTCCCATCAATTTGTTTCATTTTTAAATCATGATTCATGGGTTGGAAATTGAGAAGATGCATAACACTGATACTAGTGTAGCTCAAGCAGATAAAAACTCAATAGCAGAAAGCTGTTGGGACTTTCTCAGGCTAAAATTACAGGTGATCACAGTTCCTTAACTAAGTAAAAGTTTTCACACAGAATGTTGAAGTGCTTTAGCTAATTATTTGAATCAAAGTTATTCTCATGCTCAGCTTTCACGCACAGTTTAAGAATTCAGCCAGGATGTATAGTTTTACATAAATGTGTGAAAACTAAGTAAGCAACATACGTTTTGTTAGTTTTACAGATCTATGATGTTGTTCTCACTTCTGTATTTCCCCAGTTTGCATCAGAGTCAATTTTGATGCATTCATACTTTGGAGGAAGACTATTGTGGTTTTGTCTGCACAAAGAGCCTCTTTTACTGTATTATTTTTCAGTTTCTTCTTAAGTTGAGAGAGAGATGAGTGCTACCTAGCATTTGTCAGAACTACGGGTTTTATCCAGCAGCATATACAGGGCTCAATTTACAAATCTTGTTCTTAATGATTTTTTTATTTTTTTTACATTTCTAGATAACTTTAATGGATCTGTTCTATTAAAAATATGGCTACAGAACATCTACACATTAGGGAGGTTTCATGTGGTTCTTCTTACACCTGAAAAAATAATTTCATTTTCGGCACTAAATAGAGAGAGAACAGCATCAACGCTCATGGTTTTACGTTTTAACTTACCAGGTGAGAGAGCTACTCTTCAGAATGGTTGTCATGCTAGTTTCAAAAAAATAGAAAAATATATGGGCTTTCTAGAGCTGAACAGTCTGTGCTGGCTGTGTGCCACTATAAATAAAATGTGTAGAAATGTAATGGCCCAGAGCAAGCTAATGAATGACAATGTCGCATGAGATCTTCAGGGAACGACAAGGATATGCGTGTCTTAAATATTTATTTGTGCTTTTGGAGAACATGCCATGTATTTTCTAATGTGCTTGAGGAAAAAAAAAGTGTCTTCAACTGAAAATAAATACTATTTAAGTTAAAAGAAAACGGTAAGGCATAAGATGTAAAATTGGAAAATACCATTTATTCAGAAGTAACAACCTTAGTAAATCAAGGCTTTGGTGAGTTATTATGGTTCCTACTGCTAGGCTATGCATATACAGATACAGTCTGATTTATTGTTCACAAAAATGGCAAGATACAGCAGGTGGATGGCAGTGATAAATTAAGATGTAAAGAAAGGGAGAAGAATAAGAAGTTAATAGTGCCGTGATGGTGCCATGTGTGCAAATAGCAGTAGCCATCCGAATTCTGCAGTAATCATGTCTTAAACTATCGTTACTTAAGTTTTATCCTTATTGTTGCTGTTGTATAATGTATGCATTGCCAGATGCCTTGAATATCTGCTGGTGTGATTTCATCTGATGTTCACTCAGGAGTACTGCTTTGATTAATGTTTATGTTCTCTACACACATGTTGTATCTCATGGATTCAACAGTTGATCCACAGAGATGCAAACCTTATCAACTGGACGTTGATTCTGAAACTTGATGATGTTAATGGCAAATCAGTATTTAAAAGCTATTTAATGAGAAAATGTCCTGATGGTTTAGTTTATAAGAGAGGGAGGAAAAAAATCAAATAAATCTGTGTAGTGATAGCATTTGAGAATGTTGAATATTGGAAAACACATTACACTTAAGTTAGAAGAAAGGTTACTATTCCTAATACATTAAATTTCTTTATTCCTTCAAAGTTCATATTAATTTTATAGTGACAGCATAGGCTTGTTTGTTTTTCCAAAAAGAAGTTTGTTAATACCTAAGTAAGTGGATGAATGCTATTGTTTGAAGCAAACTGTAATAGTTCAGAAAGCTGTGCCACTCTCCTCAGACCAGTTTTCCATTTCAAGAAAAAAACACTCTTTTTTTTCCTCCCTACTTTTTTAGTTAGAAATGGGGTGCTTTCCAGCACAGGCTTGTACGATGATTATAAACAGTCAGGTGCAGAGACACCAGCCATTATTTTTGAGTAAAACAGTAAAGTTTTCTTCATTGGGTCTCATGGTAGGAAACCAAATAAAAGTTGCAGTCTAACCATTTATATATTAATGACCGTACAACATATACACTGTGTTTATTCATGAACCTATGCATATACCATAAAAATGGTGGTAATTAGCTACACAGATGATATCCCCTCCAGTCTGAGTGTCAAGTTTCAATGCTCTCCTGCAACTGAGTGGCAGAGGACTGCTTTCTCCAGATTTTTGTACTGGAATGGTTCCAGAGTGCAGGGCTCCTGGAGGTGGTCTTCTTCTAAAGGGCTTCTATATTTTCTCCAGGAATTAATTCTCAGAATTAAGTCTGAATGAACAGACTACTTTTATACTTATAGGCTATCCAAGATGGGAATGTGTAACATACAAATTAAATATGTTGTTACTTACAGTGTCTGCAGCATTAAGTTCTTAGTGTGAAATACAAGAAATATCAAAGCAACTAGATATTAGAAACTGAGCTTTAAATACCAAGGTTTCCACCTAACATTTCCAGGTTTTTCAAAGTTTAACGGGATTTTCATGTGTTTTGTTACTGGATGTTTCTCTTTACCTGGATCTGCCATGCCAGATACACACAAAAGCAGAGGCTGAAGAATGCTGAATGTAAATTGCATACACTGAAAAGAGGAATTTGAGGACTAAAATCAAAAGGGACTTTTAGCGTTAAATTATATATTTGCCAAAATTAAAATGTTAGACTTTCTCTGTTATAATGAGGCTGTTAAAAGCATGATTTTTTTAAGTGAGTAATGACACTAAGATTGATAAAAAAGGAAAAGGTAAAAAAGCCCCTGTGCCCTGAAATTACATTAATTACATTTCACTAAGTGACTCTCTCATTGATTTTCAAGAGTATTTTTAATAACATCTAGCTTTTAGAACCAACATCTCATTGAATCGTAGAATCATAGAATAGTTAGGGTTGGAAAGGACCTTAAGATCATCTAGTTCCAAACTCACTGCCATGGGCAGGGACACCTCCCACTAAACCATGCCACCCAATGCTCTGTCCAACCCGGCCTTGAACACCACCCAGAATGGAGCATTCCCAACTTCCCTGGGCAACCCATTCCAGTGCCTCACCACCTGCACAGTAAAGAATTTCTTCCTCATATCCAATCTAAACTTCCCCTGTTGAAGTTTAAACCCATTACCCCTTGTCCTCTCACTACAGTCCATCATGAAGAGTCCCTCCACAGCACCCCTATAGGTCCCCCTTCAGATACTGAAGGCTGCTAATGAGGTCTCCATGCAGCCTTCTCTTCTCCAGACTGAACAGCCCCAACTTTCTCATCCTATCTTCATACGGGAGGTGTTCCAGTCCCCTGATCATCCTCGTGGCCCTCCCTCCTCTGGACTTGTTCCAATAGTTCCATGTCCTTTCTATGTTGAGGACACCAGAACTGCACCCAATACTCCAAATGAGGTCTCACAAGAGCAGAATAGAGGGGCAGGATCACCTCCCTCGACCTGCTGGTCATGCTCCTTTTGATGCAGCCCAAGATACGGTTGGCTTTCTGGGCTGCAAGCGCACACTGCCAGCTCATGTTCATTTTCTCATCAACCAACACCCCCAAGTCCTTCTCCATGGGGCTGCTCTCAATCTCTTCCCTGCCCAACCTGTAGCTGTGCCTGGGATTGCTCCCACTCAGGTGTAGGACCTTGCACTTGGCATGGTTAAACTTCATCAGGTTGGCATCAGCCCACCTCACAAGCATGTCAAGGTCCCTCTGGATGGCATTCCTTCCCTCCAATGTATCAACCGAACCACACAGCTTGGTGTCATCGGCAAACTTGCTGAGGGCGCACTCAATCTCACTGTCCACATCACCAATAAAGATGTTGAACAAGACCGATCCCAACACTGCTCACTGAGGGACACCACTCGTTACTGGTCTCCAGCTGGACATTGAGCCATTGAGCACAACTCTTTGCGTATAGCCATCCAACCAGTTCTTTATCTACCGAGTGGTCCACCTATCAAATTGATGTCTCTCCAACTTAGAGACGTGGATGTCATATGAGACAGTGTCAAACGCTTTGCACAAGTCCAGGTAAAATAAGAATAGAAGCAAGCATTAAAGGCGAGTAAGACTGCACTAATAATAGGATTGTGGCTGTTCTCAAAGTAATTTGCATAACCCTTGTCTAATGTATGATACCACAATTTAAGAAGTGTGATATCATTGTTGTGGTTTTAGTCTCTAACCCCCCCCCCCCCCACGCAGTTTTCTCACTTACTCACTTACTCACCTCTCTTTCTTCCCCCAGTCCCATGGGGGGGAGTGGGGAGGAGAATCAAAAGAATGCAACTCACACAGGTTGAGATAAGAACGGTTTAGTAACTAAGGTATAACACAAATCACTACTGCTACCACCAGTAATAATACAAGAGAAATACAAGGAAAAAGAATACAGCTGCTCACCAAGCCTGACCCACCCAGTGCACCCCCCAGCAGCGAAACCCCCAATGCACCACCATACCCTTCCGGGTTTCTCCTCTCCGTTTTCACATCCTGGGCATGACGTGCTGTGGTATGGAATAACCTCTTTGGTCAGTTTGGGTCAGGTGTCCTGTCTCTGCTTCCTCCCGGCTCCCCCTCCTCCCTGGCATAGCATGAGACTCAGAAAGTCCTTGGCCAGACAAAACACTACCAAGCAGTAACTGAAAACACTGGTGTTATCAGCGCTGTTCCCAGGCCCAAAATCAAAAACACAGCAGCTGCACCAGCTACCAAGAAGGAGAAAAAAATGACTGCTGCTGCTGAACCCATGACAATCATACATTAATTAATCATAGAATCACAGAATGGTCACATCTGAAAAGGATCTTAAGATCATCTAGTTCCAACCCTCCTACTGTGAGCAGGGACGCCTCACACTAGAATCATCCTATAATGCCTAGCTCTGTACACAAGGAGAGGGCAGTGGTTGCATACCTTGAATTTACTAAGGCATGTAACACAGTCTCCTGTAGACCTGTTGGCACCATGTAGGTGAGATATGAGCCAGATCAGTGGTGAAAAATGTAGATGGAAAATTGGATGGGCTGCTGTGCTTGGGGAGTTCTGATCGGTGATGCAAGGTCCAGCTGGCAGCCAGTAACCAGTGGTGTTGCTTGGGGACCAATACTGGGACCAGTAGTGTTCAAACTGGATGATGGGATGGAGACCATTTTCAGCAAACCTGTGAATAGCGCCCAACTGGGTGGAGCAGACCAGGATTTTCTAATGTTGGACTAAATGACCTCTGGATGTCCCTACCAAACTGAATTGTTCTATGATTTAATGCATAACAAAATAGCTGGTCTAATGGTGAAAAAAAGCACATGTTCAAGAGAAGAGTATAACAACTTAGTAATTTATTTAGCTAAGATTTGTTATCAGTAGTTGCAGTAAGAATGGTCAGTTTACAGACTAGATTTTCGGTGTTGCAGGTTCGCATCTGCACTGAAGGACAGACAATGAATAAATGCCTCTTTGAGTTAAGGTGATCCTCTACGGCTGCTGCCTTGGCACTGTCTTCATCAGCAGAAAGCTCCTAGTTTCCATATAGCTGAATGTGAAGTGGACACTGGGAGTCTCTTTTCAGCCTAAGTATTGGTGTTTGCCCCATTTCAGTATATTCAGCTTTGTATATGGGTTTTGACCAAAATCTGAACCATTGGTTTCTGCATAAGACCTTCTGTGTAATTTCATATACAAACACTACCTGACATTATTGAATTCCATTTTCTTTCTTCTAATCCCAGAGTTTTCCTATGTCGTCCTCGTATTACAGCCTTTTAAAGAAATATACTAACTTTTCATTCCCCTTTTCCATATAGCCAGCCTTCAGACTTGCAAATTTACTGCCAGCACCTTAGTGTTTGAGCACCGGAAGGTGGCAAGAATTGTGAAAACAAGGAACTCTGAACAATTCAGGAGCAGAAGATAACAGTATCTTATTGACACAGCAAAGCTCCACTACGTTATGGAACTAAGGTCTAATCAGACATTGGTATCACACAGCAGCCAATCCTGAATCCACCGTGCTGTCCTACTGTCAGCAGCGTGATGAGCTGCACAGTAGCTCAAAAGCAAGATTACTTCTTATTTTTCTTTGATATCACATCAAAACTGATGTAAGACACAAACTGACGTTTAGAGAATTAGGTCTAAAGCAGTTTGGGAAAATAAATGCAATGTATTTTTCTTTGTTTTACGAAAAAACTTTTCCCTCCGTTTTCAGTGAACCAAAGCTGACTGCTCTGCTGTCAGTTTACCAAGCACTCTCCAAACCCTAACAAGGAGAAGGGGTCCAAACCAAACCAGAGGATAAGACAAAACCTGTTTTTAAGTAGAGTGTATGTAATGAAGATGTTTTTGAGGCCTCAGCACTAACTGCTTAATCTTGTCACTCATTTTTTTGTGCTTAATTAATTGCAAATATAGATATAACAAAGTAGCAAAAAAGGAATGAAGTTGATTAGTTGAGTCTTCTAGTTACGGTTCTCTAATAATAATGTAAAATGAAATTCTGTGTCTTTAGGAACTTTGCAGGAGTGTTTTGCTTCTACACCTATGATAGTATAGAAGCATATGTCATCATTTGCCTCCTGTAAACTCTCAAGCTGGTTCTGACCCTCACAGGGTGGATTTTGGAGGTCTACCTATTTCTAACTTTCATAGCCTGAGAAAAGGACAATACTTGAACTTGCCAGTATAAAGCATATTTAACTTCTGGGAGGGGGGATTTCATTATTATGTGAAGAGAGTCGATTGTATTGTCCAGCTCAAGATGATGTGGAGAGGAGAGCTGGACAAAGAAAGGTTGACTTTGCAGTGCTGATTTCAGGATATCCACAGTTTAGATGCCAAAACCTTGGATCTGTAGGATACTTTTCAGATGCTGATTGCATTACACAGCTTGGCTCTGATACAGATATTTTTGCAGGGAAGGGATGAACATAATTAAAGGATATAGAGCTTCCATATTAACAGCAACACGAGTGTGGCCCACTACATCGTGGCAGAGGCATTCCCTATGGGTGAGGAAAACCCTCTAAAAATACCGTAGCTACATTGAGACTTACAGTTCTTTTTTACTTGACATATAACTGACCACATGTCAGTGATTAGAGATTGTATTAAAAAAATAAACAAAGGATTATAGAATCCTCGCTTGTTTTGTAGATGCATTCTGTTATGAAAAAAATAGAAAAAAGAAAAAGAAAAAAATGTCATTTTATAAAACTTAGTGGAAAAAATATATTTTCTGTGAGAAAGGGTTCTTGGGAAGTCATAATTACTTTCAGCATACCAGAACAAGAGTATTTGTTACCTGAACAATAAAAATCAGGTAATTTATCGAAGAAGAAATTGAAAATATCTAGTAATAGAGTCGATGGTAGTAAGTGCTTGTGCTTTCAGTGGAAAATTATTTCTTCTTAATTGGTAGCATTTATGTTCACAAGACATTTGTCTCTTTGCAAATTTAACATTACCAGCCTCTGTGCCTTGGTTGAAGAATTATTACTCTATTTTTGTGTTAAATACAGATACACCTTTTCCCCTTCTTCTTCTTTGGTGGTTTTGGTTTTGTTTTGTTAATGCTGGCAAGCTCCTGATGTAATTAAGTTTTGGAAAGAAGAGAGGGTGTGGGTGTCTGAAAACTGTTAAAGACAGGTTAATTCTAGACGTGGCTTTGCATGTTGACATTTCCCAGTTAACACACAGCTTCATAGTAGATTTCTCTTGAAACTTTGCCGTGATATACTGCCAGCAAATGGGAGTGGTGAAAAATACTGGGAAGACCAGTGACTACTAAAATAACACCAAATAGTGGTGCTGTCATCACCTGTTGCCACAACAGAATTCGAACAAAAAATGCATGCAATAGAAGATCCTAGAATATTTGACAGCACTGTGTACAGAGGCCACATTCAAGAAAATGTTTTAAATTTTATTTTGCTATCCACAAACACTTGATAATCGGTCCTTGTGTTTTAGTAGTATTGGCACCAAGAGCCTCGTTCCTTACTGGTTTACATTAGTGGACCTCTGAAATGCTAGAAAGCTGCTTCCATTTTAATAAGCAGGGAATGGGTCCTGAAGATCTTTTTATACAAAGCACTTCTTTTAGGCCTCATCTCGTAATTGGGATTAATATTGGTATTATAATCCTGTAGTAAGTGTTGTTAATTGGTGGGACATTGAAGAAGGAAAAGAAAGATGGGTATAGTTCTAGATCTCTTTGTTGAACCATGTCTGCTTCAATATTAATTTGATATGTGAAGGCTGAATATATTCTTCTTGAGACATCATTTACCATTTGTCTCCACTTTAGAAAAAAAAAAAAAAAAAAAAAGTGTTCATAAGCGTCAGTGGAAATTTGGTTCAACAACAAATGTTCAAACATACACCTCATTACAAGTGAATTCTGAAAGTTTTGCATTTATCTGTGGACAGTTGTCTCACTTTCCAGGCAATGGCCATCCAATACTGAACTTTCCCCGATGACAGATTAGCTATTATTTTTGCAAGTTTCCATGTACTACATATGGGATAACATCACTGATCTGAAACTATAAGTTCACAGTCATGTCATATTTTAGTGCATGCACACTTTATTTTGGTTATATTTTGTACAAAATATTGCTCACAGGTCATGAACAAAAGATACAAACAGGAATTATTCTGATATTTCTGAAATGTTTCTGCTCGTACAAGAATTTCTTATACGTGAAATTAAAGCTATTGAAATTTAGTGAGGAAAGTGAGGGAGAACTCACACTAAAATAGCTGGTTACTTTGTGACTGGATGGTTCACCCCAGAATAAGAGACTTCACGATATCTTTTTTGCACTTCTGTGTTTTCATAGCATTGTGGAGTTCAGCAGCTGTTCAAAAGGAGGCTGCTCCAAGTCGTTTCATGTCTTGCATGTGTATTTTTGACAAAATTTGCACTGTGTTTTTGTTTAATTATTTAGTTTATTTTTACCCAGAAGAATGATTTATGTTCACTGAGTCAGAAAAAAAAAAAGTAAAAATACGGTTTTGCTCTACGTTGTGTAAATGCTTTGTGATGGTAATCTTTTAGGAACATTTCCATTCCTGCTGTTAGGTTTGTCTTTCGGCAAGGTTTTCTTTGGCCTTTTTAATACTTTCTGTACAGAGTTCTAGTTCTCAGTTTTGGGGTCTCAGTAGTGTCCTGGTCAAAGATGACATATTTTCAGTGTAACATGGAGTAATGGATAGAAAATTACCAGCATCTATATTACACACTCAACATATACTATGCCAGTTTCTATTTCCTTTCTTCACCTGAGCTGAAACTGGTACTGTCATTTCATTATTCAGACATCTAGATACTTCAGTATGTTTACATTGATGGTACAAAAGATGGGAAAAGTCCATATCTTGTTAACAGCTATTCAATTACTCTTAACTTTAGGAAATAAGCATGTTAAATTGTTTTTAAATCCCCTTGGTTTCATTTTCTTTATGCATGTTACTTCTGCATGCTGCTAACAGTATATGCATTTCTTGAAGGATGAAGTTTGGCTTCTAGCCACGCCCGCTTGCTAGCTACTGTGCATATGTTGAGGCAGGCTTCTTTGTTCACATACCTCACCACAACTGTCTTTGAAGACTTGCTAATTTATTTGGAGATGTGATTAATTAAAACTTCCTTAGGGTAGACTAAAAGATTGTAATTTTGGAAAATAATATGGGGGTTACAAATTTATATTACATAATAGAAAGAGATTGAGGGATAGTTTAAACTACACATTCAGGTTTTGAGACCTTTTTACGTTGTATATGTATCTTTTATATAATATTTTTCTGTTGTTAGCTAATCCTCTGAGAAAGAGCCTAACCTAAAATTCAGAAAATTTTAAGAGGTGCTCTCCATCCACCTTAGTGACTTTATATAATGCCCTGTGTGATCAAGTACCAGTAACTTGAAGTTAGTTAGCATACAGTCCAGCTGGTGTGCTAAACAGCTTTTTTATTCCATAAGGGCCTGAGTTTGGTACAAGCATTTAGTGCAGCACTGTGAGGCTGTAACAAACAGGAACTGCTTCTTGATCCTGCAGCAATGACAAAACTTTCTCCTACTGGGAATTGATTTGCATTCTGTGCAAAGTAAAGATCTCCTAATGAACAGGATCTATGGAAAAAAATGGTAGGGCAGGTTTGTGACTTTCTATTACAGAAAGTGTATGCCCTAGCTCCTGGAAGTGCAGCATACTGTGCTAGTCAAAGAGGTGCTTGCATTTCAGTTTTCTTTAGGATCTCTGGTTATGTGATATTTATTCATTGCAGAGTTTAGTAGTACACAAAGAACTATAAATAGCATTATTTATTTTCCAAGCTCAAGAACCATTCCATTTTGACTCTCCAAATATTGAGAAATCTGTGATTTTTCAGATAAATCCAAAATACTACTGCCTTGGGTAGCATTTCCATAGCAAGACCAAGGGTTTCTTTCAAAGTCCTCTGTTAAATATTTTAAATTTACATTTTCGTGAAACTCTTGTAAAGTTATAGTCCTTAAGGACAGGTCAGAAGGCTTATAGACTGTTGAATGTGTGACAAAGAGGCCATAAAGAATCTGGTCAGATGTAGCTAATTAAAGGTAAATGAAGGACAGCTGCATTTTATGTTTCCAGCACATCTTTGATCTGCTCTACCCCTCAGACCTCTGTGGACAAGGTACTTAAATACAAACTAGGAGGCCTATTTTAAAGACATTAAAGCCCTCCGGGGCAACCAAGTGACAGTCCAAGCAGCCGTAAGCTGTTTGCTTTATTCATTAGAGAACTTTAAATGTGTCAAGAAATAAAATAATGTCTATGCTCTTAGATCAGCATTAGCAACGAAGATTACAACAGCTCGGGGACATATGAATGGGCAAAATTCTTATGAAAACAAGTTTATTGAGAAGCATTTTACTATAACAGCAAGGAAAATATTGGTTACACATTTTCATTGCAGGAATATTGATTCAGTATGCATTGAAATACCTAAAGCTGTAATGACACAAACATTGTGTAACCCAATGCTGACCTCAGTGGTCCTTTCAATCATTTTTTAAAAAACTTCCTTTTCAGACACACATGATGGAAAGAATATGTCATATGTGAGTGACATAATGGCATGTAATACTTGCTGAAAAATTTATGGAGAATTTACACGATATATAGCCTTTCACTTGTGTCTAGAGACTCAGATACTTAAGTTTGTAAATTGAAAGTGTTTATTTTATAAGTCAAAGCTTTAATGTCAATGCTACGTCAGTAAAAGATGTAGAAAGACTAAATAAAAAAAAATCAATTGACTCTATAAACAGCTCTTTATTGCTAGTCATTTTGGAAGAAGTGACTTTGGCCAGAAGTATCTGTGAGTCCAACTCGGTATATTCTTTGAGAATTGTTTAATATTTTTATTATTATTTTCTAAATACAAATTGAAATGCAAATTAAGGTGAAGCAAATTCCTGTAACATTCTAAACAGTAAATTCTGGGGAGACATTCTATAATACCTCAATAATATTTAAGAAATTGGAGAAAATATTTGCCTTTTCTTAGTTTGTTTGCTGTGTTTTGATCCATTATGTTCCGTGTCAGTACCTAAACATTGCATTGTTTGACTGCATAATCAAACTCTCCATGGTATTCATCCCCACTGGAACAGCTTTGGTGTTTTAAAATCAAAATGTGCAAAGCCTAGAATTTTAAAATGTCCATGTTAACTCTCGTTTCGACTATGCCGTAAATGCAAATTTCATAGGCCTTACATAAAAAAAAAGTTCTACATGTCATTTTACTTCAAAAAAGCTCTATGTGACTAGCGCAGTTGGAATTGATTGCCTGTGAAAGTGCTGTATGCTACTGGAGTTTTCAAGAACCTTTCTTCCAATGAGATGTAGATATAGTTAGGTCTTCTGTGACTAACCACTGATTTTTCCTGGGTGATTTGACATTTCCTGCTAGTCTCATTACAGATGTATTTAACTATGCATAATTTAACTCTAACTTGATGCTCCAAATTGCCATAGATTTGCCTAATGGCATACATATAAGTATTTCTGCAGTCAAGCCATAGACACAAGGATAATCAGGTCGGTAGGTCTGTGAAGCGAGGACTAAATTTTTTCATTTTAAAATAAGTGGCAAATAAAAATTCGCATTAAACTGGAAGATAGCCTTTGTTTTTATTCAGCAAGCAATTCTCAGCATAAATGAGCATTGAACAATTTAATTGAAGCACATTAAAACATTCAGTAAGTTGTATTCTAGGCAACAGTAAATAGAAATACGTGGTTAGTGGTAGCAGTGGTTGTTGGTGAGCATAATATACTGAATTGGCCAACTGTGCCAGAAACATTGTGAAAAGCAAACAATGAGTGCATTTTTTCTAAATTTAGAACAGTTTGCCCAGATACTTTAAACATTAAATCTGGATATTTTTTATCCAGGGGAAAGCAATACATCAATAAATATATTACAGAATTCTGCTAAATGTAAGAGAGATACATATTGTGGACTGAGGACCTGTGGTTTCAGCTAGCATACTTAACACAGGTTCCACTCACATTGAGTATACATGTCAGCTTGGATGTGTTAGACTGGAAAAAAAAAGCCCATACAATAGTAGAAGTACTGTGGAAGGGAAATACAATAGTTGATAGGACCACTTACCTTAATTTTAAAGATACAATAAATGCAAGTCCAAAAGGCAACTAAAATATAAGAATAATCTTACGGGGTTTTAACAGCCTTTATTTTTTCGTTTTTTTTTTAACAAAGTACCTGGAACTTTCAAACAAACATTAAGACCTTCCGATATATTCCTTACTGGAAATGCTTCATCACAAATGTTAGTTTACATTGCTTTCAAGAAGAGAGCTCCAAGAACGCTGACTACTTCTAGCACAAATGTTACAGGCCAAACTTCTGAAATTTCAGCTGCTCAGGTCCTGGGTTTTTTTGAAAGCTAGATAATCACTGTTTCCAACCCTGCTATTCCTCAGTTTCCAGATAGCAATGCTACACTGATTGGCTGCATCTGTTAAAGAACACTGTTAGCTAACAAGACAATGAGCTCAGCTCCTCCTGTAGGCATGCAAAAGATATCTTTTAAAATGTGTTAGGTAATGATGGTAAAGCAAGAGCTCCTTCTGGGATTAATTGTGATCAGCTAACACATTTTTAAACACAGACATCCTTATCCGTACCAAGGGAAAAATCATATTCAACATCTTGTTTAATTAACATGTTTTCTAGTATATTTTCTCCGTGTAGACAAGGTCTCAAAGGAAGAATGACTCATGAATGCAGCATTGCCATTGTGGAGTACTTTTTGGAGTAACTTTCCATTTCTCCACATTTTCTAAGGAAAGCATTGATTTGGCTCATTGCTTAAAAGGTTAACTAACATTTGTGAGGAGCTCCAGGGTACCATTAGTTAATCCCATACCACATCACCAAATAGAACCCTGGGCAAGAGTTAAAATAACTGTCACTTTCTTAAGTCAAGGCTAATATGTAGATCTTTTCTAGCACAGTCCATGCATACATACTGCTGTACAGTTTTCCTTGGAGCCTGTTTGATGCATACTACAACTGAGACTGAATGACTGCCTCCCTCGGAAATGAGTGGGCCTTGGCTGCCACAGTTATCCTAGCACTTTGTGGACTTTTCTGATGGAGAGGTACCCTTGCAGAACAGCTGGGAGCTTTATGTGTCTGTGAAGATGGCGTGGGACAGCAGACTAATAGAAGTTAGCTAGTGTAGAATTGTTTGCAGGGATACTTTTTTTTTATGCTTCAATCAGGAACAGGTACCATGCCTTCTATTGTCAAGTAAAAAGTTTTAGCCAGCAGACAAACAGAATTAAGAGGTTATTTGTGGTTGTTTTCATTAGGGATACAAAGATCAACACATGACTCTTTTTCAGACATATATTCTCAGAAGGAAATGCATGGTACGCATAAAATATTTATGATCATTTCTTATGCTGTAACTATATCTATGCAAAAGCCAAAATAAATACCAAGTGTTCCAGCTATACAATATATAGTGCCTGATGTGTTTATTGCCGTATTTTCTATGACCAGTCTCTTTTCTGTTGTTTCTCCAGTTACTGTGTTATTCCAGGGAAATGAGTAACACAAGGGGAGGAGGGTGCATAATGACTTCTACGCTGTAGGGGGTTGTCTGAAATAACACATGGGTCATGCTCTACATCTCTTGAATCCGTGTTGGAATCTTTGTTCAGGGTGTATTGTGCAGAAAACATGGATAGGATGAGAGACATGTTAGTGTGTGTCGTGGACACTTCACACTGTTCAGTTCATAGCTTTGAGTGTCAAAGAAGAGCTAAGGAAAAGAACTTGTCCCCTAAGAAGCACCAAAGTCATAATGATTCTATTTTTATCTGCACTATTTAGCAAGTATTGTTAGCTAGATTTCATTCTTCAAGTATGGAAACATTTGGGAAGAAGATGGGAAGAGCTGTAATCCTGTGCTGCTGAAGTCTCACTTTCACTTTTGCCAGAAAGATAATTAGACCACATTTTGAACAGTCATAGTATTCTCAGGCTGTGTATGATTATTGATAGATTTGTGTGTCTGATGGGATAGAGGAACAAAGAGCAAAGGAACTCAAAATACCCACCAGTCACTAAAATGTTTGAAGAGATGTGTATGAAGACTGCCAGTTTGAAATTTTAAATGTGAATCTTGTAGTGGGAAATGTAATGCAATCCTTAATTGGAAGCAATTTAAAAATGGAAGATATTACTTGGAAAAGGGAAAATTTTCTACTGAGGAGAGTTGTTTTGGGGGTCAGTATTTTCTGTCATTTTATTCCCTCCACAGGATCAGTTGCTGAGCATAATGTTTTACATAATAAAATTCTGGACTCCTGTCTTGGTTGTTGATATTTCACTTGTGTATACTCAGAGGATGTCAACGATGACAGCTGGTTATTTCTTCAACACAGAGATTTTGATTATGCCTTGTTTTATGATTAGTGTCCAATTTTCACAGGAATGTTTTCCAACCCAGAAGACAACAAATGTTGGACTGACCTAGTAATTGTTCTTTCCTATATTTCCTTTGGGCTCTAGTTGGATCTGAGTTGTTATAAACATAATTAGACCATCATAAATCATTCTGTGTTAGTTTGCATGTGACATCAACATGGAGACCCAATGGGATGATTAGAATATGTTTTTGGACAATCTATATATAGTTATGTTAACTACTTTGTCATGAAAATAAAGTTTCTAAACAGTAGTCTTTACGGTGTGACAAGGTAAAATATATCGAATCCTGATATAGCTGTTGAGAAAATTAGATTTTCATAGTGCTAATTGAATTTGTCATAAAGCTGATGAACGTCAGCTAAAGAAAGAGCAATATATATCATTTTATTGAGCACATCTCAAAGTGCTTGTAACTTCTAGGGCCACCACATTTTCTGGGCAGGCTATCAAGTAGGATGTTGTAATGATTTGCATGACTACTATAGTAAATGGAAAAATGTAGCTTGTGTTTGTAGCTGTTCTATTAGTGTCTTGCACAGTGTGTGCTCCTTTGATTCTCTTCTGAGAGCTGTGTCATAATCCCAGCACCTTTTGAAGAGTTCTGTCTGGTGAAGTCAAGTAACTATACACCGCTTAAAACCTAGTGCGTAATTAAATGATGAGACAAAGGAAAGACTGAGAAAGGCAGATAGCCAATAGAATCTTCAAGTTATCAAAACAGAGCTCTTGCCAAGGACCTTGGAATTCATCTGATTCAGTTGCTGGAAAAATGCCTGAATTAAAAATTATCCTATGAGGACTAAGAAAATAGAGCCAAATTCTGGTCCTGTACAGTTTTCTCCCAAAATGGACATTAATTCTACAAAAACAGAATAGGGTGAACAACCCCTGGCCCCATGCTTGGCCCTCTACTGTAGGCTCTATCTACCAAAACAAGATGGAATAGAAGGTCAAAAAGGTGGAGGAAAAGGGAGAGGAGGCAGTAGAGCTTGGAAAAGGAGGGTGGTAGTTAGAGATGAAAAAACTCTTATGCTATGTCCCCCTGCCAGCACCAAAACACTCAACTGCAGCTCACAAAGCACCTGTTGGCAGCTGTTGGGGTAGTTTATAGTTTCTGGGACAGAATCAGGATAGAAAATTTACAGTCCTATGTTACCTTTTGTGACATGATTTGGCCTTATTTTAGCAAAATAGAAGTTATTGCTGGCAATAGTTACAGCAATACATATACCTGGTCAGAAATAACGATGCCATCTTTTGCTTTCTAGGAAAAATAAAACCAATATTAAATTGCATTGCTTTTTAGTTGCTCTCATTAATACTGATATTAATATTCCTTGGCTGATATCACCTATGTTGTTCTCCTTTTATCCAGACCTGAAAACCAAAAAAATTTTGCAGTGGAGTGGAAAGAAAATATGACAAAACAATGGTCACAAATATTAGCCTGATACTGTCATTAGACACAGTGTCAAGAAACTAGGTGTAAGCAGTTATCTGGCCAGTTTTATGTTTTGCAAGCTTTAAGCATTAGAGTGAATGATGGAAAACAAGGAAAATTCCATATGTTAAATTAAAACTCTTCACAAGTATTTTATGTCAAGAATTCAGTTTAAACATTTTAACATCCTCACAAACTTCCATATAAACTCCTTTTCAAATACATTTAGTTGAGAATTTTAGCACTACATTTTATGTTCTTCTTCTGTTACTAACTCCAAAACTTACTTGTATTTGTGTACAAAAACTTTTGTAGTCCCTTGTTGTTATATAAATAGATTATTCTTCCTCAAGAGAAATATATAACAATTATCAGTAATATATGTATTCAATATGTAAAGCATATCAAGCAGAAAATAGATGGCTATTTTTAAATATAGGCATTTATTATAGGCTGAGCTAAAGACTATTGCTTTTATTGGCTAACTTTGACTGTAATGAGAATCTTCTCTCTGCTAATGCTTTGGTTCAGTCTAAAAGGCTTTCTTATTTAAGTACCTGTATTACTCAGAACATTTTGTTAAAGTTGAAATAGAAAGTAGATAATGTTTTGGAATTTAATTTTTTCTTGTATGAACTTTAAAAACCCCACAGTTTTCCTATGCTACTTGAACCACTAAACTCATTACTTCTAAAATAGCTGAAATTGGAAAATTTAAGGCTTCCTTAGATTTATATTTAGTAATGAAAAAAAAAAAGAACTCAAGTTTCTGACACTGCAGTATCAGACACTACGTTACCCAGGCAGAGCCTGGTTCTTGCAGGAACCGCTCCAAGAGTCTTTCTCCATCAAGTCTGCCAGAGAATAGAGCCAAACTGCAAATTCCATTAGTTTGCTTGTGCGTGGAACATTTCAAAATGAGATTTTCACTTTGTGTTAGAGTAGCCTAGTGTATAATAAATTGTCTTAGGTATTAGAAACTGTTATCTATAGTGATAACTGAGTTCAGCTGTATTCTGTGCCATTAAAATAAGAGGACAGGATCTGGACCTTAAGACAGTGATATCTGAACAAGGAGAACATCTAGTGGAAAGTAAGCATGTGCTTAAATTCAGTGGGAGTGTATGGTATACATAAAGAGAGGAATTTGTAGATAATTTAGCTTGAATAAGAATGCTTGCATCAATCAAGGTTTTTAGAAGTCTAGCCCTAAATCACCAAAGTACACATTCTATGTTACAGAAAGTTTGTAATTATTCTTATTATAATAATAAATAGATGAAATAGATGCTTTCGATCATTAGAGTAAGTACAGTCTTCATGAACTGTTTTTGCATGCTGTAGCATTAAATTTATTAGAGTGGATAAGAGGCCATGGATGCTTAAGTCTCTTAATAACCCAGGCACAGAAAGTTCAAAAACATGATAATCTAATACGTTGGACATATGGATATGTATTTTCTCAGCATTTCAAAATCCTGTCAGATTTGCGTAGTTGTTTTTATTACCTCTGCACATTGACATCTCAAAAATGCACTTTTTCTGTGATCCTGATAAATACCTCTTTTTTGTGTATGTTTGTTTTTTGAAATGAGGGTGATATATAAAGTGGACAGAGGAGTAGAAAAGCCTAGAAAATCTGAGCAAAAATACAGAAGCTAAGAAAGTTCTCCCTGGGCAAGGTGTGCTGGGAAGCATGGGCAAAATGTGTGTTGTAAACCTCTGGACTTTCCATGAGGGGGCAGGTGGGTGGAAAAAAGTAATGGAACCAACTTTGAAGCCAGCCTTGGCAGGTGCAAACTTCCAGATCTGGTTTTCCTCGGCATTTGCCCTTTCCTATTCACACCCTCCGTGTGTGAATGTTAAGTCCCCAGCATGTGAATTTAAGTGCTCATGATGAGCAGTGGAGACAGGAGGGGGAAAGCCAGCACTGTGTATCAACACAGAGCATGATAGGATGAAGAAACAGTAAGGCTGCAGCTCAGATGAGCAGCTCAGGACTTAGCTGTCATCTTAACATCAAGTTCATTTGAGACCCCGGCACTGTCTTGTGGTGTCCTTAGGGATTACTCTTATATGACAAGTCAACCTGAACCCCCGTCCTTCAGTACTTTCAGCAAGACTTAATGTATTTATTTATGATTGCAATCAAATGTTCTTTCTGTTTCAGTCATAAAATGGAGAAAAAAATGGTTAAATTGATCACATAGCTTAAGTCCTCACTTTCCCTGCTATAATGAACAGCTAGCACCATTTACTGTCTAGAATCCCTGACAGTATTTAATATACAGAGTATATAAGTACTGTATCATCAATGATATTTTTAGATTTTTACTTTATTTTTCAAACTTCAAAAACTGATTGAGTCAGTGATAATTAAACTACTATTTGTACAAATGTTAATTAAGCCTTTTTTATTATCGTCTTATAGGTCTTGTAGAAATCTGCCTGATGCATCCCCTTGATGTAGTGAAAACAAGGTAAGATTCTGCTTGAACAGGTTTTGTTGACTTTGGAAGATATCCAAATTAGGAGCTATCAGAAAACAAAATGCTAGAACTTCTCACAGGGTAACTTGTGCCTTTAATGGCTTTTATATTTACTTACCTGTATCTACAGCATTTGACAGATGGAATTTGGATTCTACGACACGTTTCTGATTGGAGGTCATCTAAAGGTGCTAAATCTGTTTTATGACATGTATTTTTGATGTTGTAACAAAATCCTATAGATGAGCAGAGATGTAGTTAAATTAATTTTCTATACGTATCATGTGCAGTAATACTTTTATATGCTGTTGAGAAATACCGTATCACCTCCAAAACAGCTTTCAAAAGATTTTTTAGTAAAATAACATGTTCCATAACTTCATGCTTTTATCTTTTTTTATCTGTCCCTATTTTGTTTTCCGAATACTTGTGTTTATTAAGTGACCTGGAAAATGTGGGAAAATTAAGCTTTTTTAAGGTTGATTACTGAAATGGAAAAATAATAGTTGTGTTTCTAGTTTCCTGAATATATTTTTACTTTTCTGTGATTTTTAGTTTTCATATCAATTCATAAGTGGGTGTTTCCACCTGTGAAAAACAAACCAGGATGCAGAAGCATACAATAAGGAGAAAACATTTCATAGTATATATGTTGCATGTGATGCCAGTAATTGCCATATACTGCTCCTGAAGTTCCATCTAGTTCTCAATCACCTAGGCAGAAAAGCTTCACTATGAGGTGAATTGGACCCAAACAAATGATGAGCATATTTGATATATTTGGTATTTTGATATAACCACAGCTGTGGTGTCTGAAATATGCTTGAAGCAATCAACTGTTACTAAAGATTCTAGTTCCAGTTAGCCAGCATGTGAGCTTGTTAAGGATGTATTTTTGGCTTCTGTTTAAATCATGTTGTGTAGTTTGCCTAAGACCTTAAGATATATTATTCTGCAGCTTGCATTTTGCAGGAAGAAAATGCCCAGCACTAGAAGACAGTAATGCAGGCTCCATCCATATTAACTGCTGCTGAGGTGCTGTAGGTGTTCCTCAGGGCTTGGAGTTTAACTCCCAGCGTAACTCAGGCAATTCTTCTGTATTCTTTAATGATATGGAATATATTGATTCATATAGAGACAATACGTGTTGTAGTTTCAAGGGTCCTGTCTGCTCTTCCAGGTAGCACTGAGAACTTGCTATTAACAAAATTAACATTGAAAGATTGAAATTAAAGCCTCAAAAAAGGCAGGATACAAATAAAACAAATACAAGGCCAAATTTAAAATAAAAACATTTGTCTTGGTCTGCTGTCATGTGGTCATCATAGGATGTGCTTTAGTGACTTCATTTCGGCAGGTTGTGCTATAACTCACCTATAGCTCTCAAGCTTTTGGTTTTACCTCTTCCTGTTTTTCTCTTTGTACTAAACCAGGAGTCATGTTTTGTGATATAAATGCAGCATCAGATTTACTTCTCATGTCTTTGGTGCTTTGAGGTTGTCATCCCACACATCCTCATGCCTCCAGTCTTGGTTGAAAGAACTTAATACATACCCTTAGAAACATTCATGATTTAAGACATGCTACATATCATATATTGTAAAAAGCATTAACTGCATATCTGTTGTGATAAATTGGCAATAAACCAATGTACTTTCAGCTTTCTGATAGAAACCACGCATGCAGTGGACTCGCAGAATCCAAGGCCGTATTTCCTCATTTCTATTCCAGATTTTGCTGGGTTTGTCATACTTTTAGCAGTGAAAATGCTAATCAGATCTGAGACCCAGGAATGGAAAGCATAAAAGAGTGTACAGGGATGTTTGTGAAGCTGGATCAATGTTAAAAAAATAATAACAACTAAGAACCCTTTAAATATGAAATCTAAGTACATAAACAGTGGAATTAACAAAAACAGGAAAAAATGAAAGAACAGTAGGTGTGCAGGAGAAATCAGATTATGAATCATGGTGAAACCAAGAGGCTGAATCAAGTAAAAAAGCCATTAAGCAAATTTCTTTATCTGAAGAAACTTCAAAATAAGTTAACTTTTCCATTGAATTAGCTGCAACTCTTTGCAGAAGTGGGCAGCACCCAAGTGATAGTTTCCCTGTATTTTGTTAGTGTAGAGGTATTCAGACATTATACAGACTTTGCAGTAACTTTTCTGCTGATCTTTGCAGATGTTAGTACTTAAAAATACTTACATTTTGGAAGCCAGTGACAAAACCAAGAATAGAATATCCTTGTTCTTATCTGTGGAGGAATGGCTCAATGAGCAAGGGCATGTTAGCATGACTGAACTGCTCTTGTCAGACGAGTAAGCAAGAGCTCGAGTTGTATAGGCCTCTGATTAGGCCGCTTGAAGCTGCTGACACAGCTGCTGATAAAGTAAGGCTAGAGCAACCTTGAGTATATATACAATGTTGCACTATAATACAATGTGGTAGTCAGTAAGACAGGATCTTGAGTAGGGCAGACACCTTAGGAATGTTGTATCTAGCTACTTTTGTAACTATAGTGGGTGAATCGCTTATTGTTGTGATAACCAATGACTAAACTATTGCTGACACTCTGCTAAAAAATGTATCCAGTTAGGTATTTGCTGAATACTTTAATATTTCTGAGACCACTAAGCTAATCTGCAACCAATGACAATAATGTAAAACCCAATTAGCATACGAGATGTAGCCTTATTAACCAATCATGTAACTGCAAGTACACTATAAAAGAATACTGTTGTTAACCAATAGATGGAACAAACTGATTAACTCTATGAGTACGAGTTTGATTCCGACTCCCGCGACAAGTGGCGCCCGAACAGGGACGACAGCGCTGACATCAGACTGCTTAGGTGTACAGCGGAGCCAGATATCTCCGTTTTGGAGGTAAGGCTGACTGTGTCGCGAGTGAGGAATTTTGGCTGACCAGCTGGTTTCCTTACTGAAGTTTCAATACTGGGTTTCAATACCGAAGGGCCAGCAAGTTTCAATACTGGGTTTCAATACCGGGTCAGCAAGTTTCAATACTGGGTTTCAATACCGTTCCTGGCCAGCTGGTTTCCTTACTGAAGTTTCAATACTGGGTTTCAATACCGAAGGGCCAGCAAGTTTCAATACTGGGTTTCAATACCGAAGGGCCAGCAAGTATGGAAGCGGAATACGCTGCCGCAGAACGGCTGCTTTTAGCTATTCTCTCTAAGAGAGGTGAAGCCGTATCTGAGAAGCTGTTTCAAAAGCTGATACATTGGGCTCGGGGAATCGGATATTTTAAACAACCACCGCTGCTTTTCCAGTATGGGGAATGGCGAGCAGTAGGGGACAAAATGTGGGATCTTACTATTGCTGGTAAAGACCGTGACATCAAAGACTGGAGGGCGATGTGGCGTACCGTTATTAACTGTTTAGAGAGTATGCAAGCTGAAACGAAGGTTGCCGCAGCGGCAATGCAAGCAAAAAATCCACTTCTAAAGGCAAGTGGCGGCCGGGGGAGGAATGAGGGCTACTATAGCAGAAGATAAGATAGCAGTCCTGCAGATCCTCCAACACATCCTCTCTAAGAGAGGAATTAAATATGAAGAAGCCACCCTTAAAGGGTTGTTGCAATGGAGCAAAGATAAAGGGTTATTAAATGATGTGGATACTGCTTTTGAACCCTCCACTTGGGAGGCTATAGGAATTCGATTATGGGACACTGTCAGTAATGGTGGCAAAGCAGGAAAGGAAGCATGTAACTATTCCATGTTATGGAAGCTCATTCGTGAGATTTTGCAAGCGATGAAGTCAGAACAAGCTGCAGTAGTCTCTGCTAGTAGTGCTCTTTCCCTGTCTCCGTCAAAAAGTCCTGGCGACCCAGAAGCTGCGTCAGTTGGCGTTTCAAACTCAACAGACCATGTAAAACCACCCCTGCCAGCTTCGGCTGATCATGCGGCGAGTCCAAACCCCGACGAAAGTCATGATGATACAGTCTCTCCGCGAAGGGAAATTGAGAAAAGGGGGGTGGCATGTCAGTCAACGAAAATGAGCTATCCACCTTTACCGGCTACTCCTGGGGAGTCAGGAGATAGTGGAGCCCAGCGTCGTCCCGTCCCCCCCCCCCCCGAACCTTGTCACTACAGCTGCGAAAACTGACGACGGGAATGAGGGCAATCCTTTTGCCCTGAGCCCTGTTAATCCCGAGAAAGAGCCTACTCTCAGATCACGGGAAACCTGCGGAGAAAAATGTTTTAATTGCACTTGATAATGCTGAAACTCCTGAACACAGACTGCTGTTGCTGCTCCTGAGATTCTGACACCTGATAATTTTGATGCTGACCAGGATAGTCCTTTTGACCCCATGCCTGTTAATCCAGAAAAAGAGCCTGATTTATATCCATAAAGGGAGAAGCGAGATGGGTGGGGGATGCAGATGTATTGCGTGTTTTCATGGTAGTATATATGCCAGATCAAAACCTACAGTAAGAAGGTCTCTCGTATGCTCTTATCAAAGATATTAGGCAAACGGTGATATGCAACTCATTTTACATAGTCTCTCTGTGATATTCATATGGTAAATGTTGGCAAATATAAGTATGTTCATGTTTCTACCGACCCTTGCAGACCTTTATAGATACTGCTGGCCACTTCTTCTGATACAGACTGGCCACCTGCATCGGAATGAGTGTGCATTTTAGTCAGTATAAAAGCCCAAGCCTCATGCGATGTGAGGGAGGCAGAGCCTCCGTGGGGACGCCCGCTGAGATTGAGCCTGCCACCTTGCACTGTAATGATGCCGCTCGGAGCTGGTTTTTTGATTGTCTTCACAGGGTCGTTGCACCACGTTTTGTACGTGGGACCATGTAGTGGGAGTACCCGGGCTATGTTTCATAGTACATATCCTGTTCTTAAAGAAAAAGGGGGAATTGTGGAGGAATGGCTCAATGAGCAAGGGCATGTTAGCATGACTGAACTGCTCTTGTCAGACGAGTAAGCAAGAGCTCGAGTTGTATAGGCCTCTGATTAGGCCGCTTGAAGCTGCTGACACAGCTGCTGATAAAGTAAGGCTAGAGCAACCTTGAGTATATATACAATGTTGCACTATAATACAATGTGGTAGTCAGTAAGCATCATTCCATTCCATGTTCCTAACATCATTCCACTTCTTTTCACTTCATAATGGTCCAAATTTACTATAGCAGATTAATTCTTTGATGGCTCTGAAGAAGTTCAAATGAAACATTGATTTTAATTCTGGATTTTGGATTCAGGATATTTTCTCGTGCATTTTCATTTACTTTATTCCTTTGTTGCAGTGCCTCTAAGTACTGCAGTGCACTTACAGTTTTCCAACTTGGTATTAATAATCTGTCATTTCCTGATCAATTCCAGCTACTGCAGTTTTGGTGATTTGTTTGGGTTTTGTTTTGTTTTTTCCTTATGGTTAGATGAAAGGACATGTAAAAACACAATTTGTTGCTTGACTTTTATGGTGTTCTGAGTTTCCTGCCATTTTTCTATAAAGTGTTTGTTGGAAAAAGTCCCATGGCCTTTTCAGATTACTGGAATCTCAATCTACCTTAGCATTCTGAAGGAGTTTAGGGAAAATGCCAAAGGCTCACATCTAGTGGAATGGTGGCTTAGTGTCTTTGCTTCATTGTCTAGTATGCGTGTGTGTGCAAGTTTTTAATAAAAATTGAAGAAAATAAAGTTCCTGTCAGATATTATTTTGAAACCCTACAAAATGGTTTGGCTTTTTTGTGACAATGTTTTGCAATTATTTTTTTGTGTTTGGTAATTTTCTATTATTCTACACTAACAATGCTAGGCTTGTTTGTCTCCTCACACCAAGGGAGGAGCTATATGTACATATATATACATTATAATCTATTATAACAAGCCATATGCTTAATGGACTGTTTTTTGCTAAATGTACATTTGAAAGTAATTTTATTTTGTTATCTA
Source organism: Myiopsitta monachus (assembly GCA_017639245.1). Taxonomy (NCBI): domain Eukaryota; kingdom Metazoa; phylum Chordata; class Aves; order Psittaciformes; family Psittacidae; genus Myiopsitta; species Myiopsitta monachus. The sequence goes on along the minus strand of CM029924.1, from coordinate 31,620,450 downwards.
TTATAACACCAAAGATATTACTTTAAGAACTTAATGTGTAGGGGGCTAGGAAGATGGATATAACTATGGTTCATTCATTTAGCTCTATATATCCCACTTATTTTTTGAACTAAAGCTTTTTTTCTCAATTACAAGATATATTGGTATCACTTCTGATGAAACAGCATTTAAAAAATGGTGCTAAACTTTTGATGTCTCAGTGTACCAGAGTCTCTGTTAGCTGTTTTATTTATCAGTTACCCTTATGATTAATTTAGCCATCTGTAGAATAAAGTACTCAGTCTCTGTCCTTGTCCTTTTAAGTAAAAGTTTTACAGAATTTGGTAAGGAGTTATGTGTGTGCCTATGTATGAGCAGGGAGAGCAGTAACAAATAAGATTTTTTTCGTACAGATACAGTTAAGACATAGAAGGCCTACTTTTCAAGTAAGAAACCTAGATCTTTCTTTGCTGGAAAGTGAGGAGAAAAACGTTTTTGTCTGGATAAAGAATTGGCTTTACTTATTTTGGACCATTTTTTTCATATTAAGTGTAATGCAGACTATAATCTCATTTTCTTCCATCAGACTTACCAAAAAGGATGGCAAAAGTGTATGCTATATCATGATACATAGGACAAGACATTGACATATATATTACTTAAAAATAGTAAAGTTCTTTTCCAGCTAGAGTTTATCCTTTATGTCTTAGTGGCAAATGTTTTGGCTTAAGCAAATGTACAAAATTAAGAATTTACTTAAGTTTTATTGTTTGAAAATTATTACGGATGCAGCAGCTCACAGGTGTAGTTGGTGAGTGAAAGGGAGAGAATCATAGGGAGTTGTCTGGACTCAAGGGAAGGCTGATGTTGTTTGAGGGATCCGTCAAGCAAGCCTGACTGATAACTAGAGGATGTTACTGTGGTCTGTCCGATGACTTCAGGTTATGTTCTAATGTAGTCCCGTAGCCTTGAACCGTTCGGATTTTCGGGAAAAGAAATGTTAATTTTTTTTTTAAGTTCCCTACTACTGGGTTGCTGGCATAAAACTGGCATTTTCAAGAGCTTGATAATTTCTGAGCTACATACACAAACATATAATTTTCCTTTCTATTGCATTTTAATGCCTAAAAAAAATGCATGCAAACAAGAGTAATACTGCAAAATTAGAAATATGACTAGAAATTAAATTTTGGCTAATATTCAGTTGGGTTTATAAGTCCTTTATCTTTACACATGCTTTCTCTTTCTCCTTGATTATCACCAATATTTATAAAATTGAATTTTAGAGACTCCACTCTTCTTGAAAACAAATTTCAGAGTTGCCTGTGCAAGTATTCATGCAAACTGTTGAAACATATATGTTGAAACATATATATTGAAACAGAATAGCTGTTTTGGATGTGACTCTGTATTGTGTAGTTAGGAAATGGAAACCATACCTTGTAACTTTTTGTAACAGTTGTCTACATGACTGAATTTAATAAGAACCACATATGAATCAATATATGATTAAGTGCCTTCAAATAATAGCAAAAAAAAAAAAAAAGCAAACAAGACCACCAAAACCTTTCAAATACATAACACATCTGAAAAGATTTGTGTCTAAAAGTCCTGTGAACAGGAAAAATCTCATGTGGATTCGATGAATCATTTACTGACCACTTTCGTTTTGGCAGTAATTTGACATCACTGTACATTTGAGACAAATATTTGAAAGAAAGAAGGTTCCTCTCATGTCAGACTAATAGAAAATTGTACTCCAGATCTGTGTTACATATAAATTAGTTCACACCACTTGAGAATTCAGGGGTTTTTACTTCAAGGCAATGTATTCGAAGAGTGGTAAATGTTATCATAAGTAAACTAACATCTAAATGACTTGAGAGCATCTAGTTTATTATGGAGAAAGTCTAGTTTATTATTTTATCAGGAAAATTATCAGGGTGACGTGTCATAACAAGTTAAACATGCATTTAGTGGGTAATGTTTTAATACTTTTCTGGTTAATTCAAATAATGACATTCCACATGACTTTAATTTTTTTTCTCTATATTTAAACAATTTCTACTATTTTCAGATATAATTGTGTCTTCATAACATAGCTTTATGCTGGGATGTGGGTGTAATTTAGAAAGCAATGCCTAAGGAGATCAAAGTGGCATTCTTTCAAAAGCATTTACTTTATCAGGAGAATAAGTTAATAAGTATAGCTTGTTTTCCTGATGAATCTATTTTACCTCCCTGTTTTTTAGTTAAAGCTGTTTCTCACCTTTGGCAGAACCTGGGGAAGATGCAGTCCATGTAGCTTCTACTTTAATACCTTTTTTACACAGTTCAGCGTTAGATCATAATTTTCATGTGAACCAACTTTCCAACTTATGTGTGATCCACAGTATCAACATTAAAAAAAATAGGCAAATAATTCACCTTAGAAACTTTGAAGAAGGTTTTGATCTAGTCACAGTAGAGATTATATGGTTTGCTATTCTTTCTGTCAAAATCTAGACCAACATCAGGAATCTAAAGCTCCAAATTCAGAAAATAATTTGGAATCTAAGTCCAGATTTGGACTCTGCATTACAGACTCATTTCTAGTTAAAAAATGTTCTGCTGATTTGTGTGTATGTTTATCCATTTTGTTCCTTTGTTCCAATGCTGTCATTTTGGTCTTATTAAAAAAGTTCAGCTTACTACATGTGTTTCTGATCTCATTCCATCTGTTGTTTTGCAAGAGCTACTTCCTTTATATCATTAATTCCTCTTTGATTTCTAGCTTTTTTGTTTGAGTGAGCAGTAGTGGAGCCTATTTCTGAAAAACATTGGTTTAAGGAAGAGTTCATTGTCCTTATACAGTGTTACCATTTCCAAATGACCATATTTCACTTGGTTCGCATCAGGCCATGTTAAGTTCACGTTACTTGATGCAAATTGTTCTAGTTAGATTTGTAACATTTAGATTTAAGCAAAAAATATTCTTCTTGTCCTGGGAAGATTATCATGATACCAAACAATTCTCTATTGGAATGAACAGCTGAACTCTCAGAAGACTGTTAGAAAAACAATGAATGTTAGCCAATGAAATTCTTCATTTAGTTTATTTTGAAAGTTTTCAATTCCATTTTTTTTTTCCTTTTCAACTACTTTTAAGTAATTTTGAACTAGGAAAACAGAAGTTTTGGGTTGAAAACGTAGAGTGTGACATCCATTGTCATCTAAAAGTAGAGTATAAAAATGTTTTGAAACTGATCCTTTTCCTGAGAAAGGGTTTTTTTCAATTTGAGGAAAAAAAATACTAAAAATAAGCCCATACCAACTCAACTTAGTGTCTTTATTTCAATGAAATGTCTGGGCTTCTCTCTGGGATTAGTTTTACTTGATGTGTCAGTAGCCCTTGACACAATTTTTCATAGGATTTCTGTGCATCTTGTCGCTTATACTCTGGTTTTGGCATTTGAATATCAGCATTAAAATGCTTTGAATATTTTCTTACAGATCCAAATTTTTTTTAATGTGAACTTATCTCAGATTTGCAATAATTTGGATGTAATCCGGGCTCTGTAATTTTCCCTTTGTTTTACTTCTACATACAATCTGTTAGGAATTAATAAGGGCACATGGGCTAATAATTCCTGCTAGATATACTATCCCAGTTTAAATCCTTCCCTGAATTATAGAACGGTATTGATGTGTACTGTTAAACAGATGCTCTGATTTGCAGTGCTGGTCAAAGTGATTTCTGTTCCTGTGTGCTTTTTTTTTTTTTTTTTGTATTCATAGGCATACCATATGTAGATTTTATGAAGAGTGTCAAGATCCTTTGGGATAAAAGGAACTGAAAAGGAACTGTATAAAGGCAGCTTCATCATCTCCGCATGTGACACTATGTTATTTCTGATCAGACAGCAGAACTGCTTCATAATGTCCCAATTTCAAGTCACTGTGGACTTTTGTAAAAACTATAGCATACATTGTTTCTTCATTTTAGAATAATCCTATCTCTTTCTTCGAAAGAAACTGAATTTGTGCATCATCAAATCAGACTGCCAGAGACCTCTTTTCTCAAGCTTTTCCTTAATCTCAGTTAAGCATTCTGCCATTTAATCTGGGGGTTTTAGTGAATAGTAGATGTCTTTTTGACAACTGAAATACCATAAAAGAAAAATTTCCATTTGATAGCATGGCATGTTGATACCATGGGGTTACGCGTTGTCTATGCCATTTCACTGGCCTATACCAAAATTACCTTCAGTTTCTTGATTCATTTATGAGCTGTAACAACCTGAAATTTCTAACACCTGCCAAATTCAGGTCCCTTTAACTTAGGTTTGGCTTTCATTCTAATGTCATAACATAATATTCTTTTTGTGTTTGGATGTCCAGTACTTAAAAAGTTCATGTAAACATTTCCTGGCAACTATAGTAGCAGAACATGTAATATGACAAAAGCATGAGGGTTTCCTGTCTATAACCTGCATCTATATGTTTACACATTTTTAAATAAATGTACACAGACATATTTTGTTGTACTGGTACAGCACCTTCATTGATAGAGAAAGTGAAGTTTCTCCATGTTTAAGTTATCTAGCACTGGAAAAACCTGTAGTTGATTAGCTGTGTCCTCATGATGCAGTTTCAAAAGAGTGGTGTGGACTGCATTTTGTGATTTCATGGGCTGCACATCGTGCAGTTGCAGTTTAGATCCAAGAAAGCTCTGGGTTTTGTTTTGGATTTTTTTTTTCCTTCCTTTTGTTTTTATCTTAATTTTATGAAAATATTTATTTTTATAATATGAGGCTACAAATAATCCTCTTCTAGACAGAGTAGGTAAATGTGACAAAAGAGCTCCTAAACTGTAATTATGGATTAAAAACATGCCATGGGTTACAGATAGAACAGAATAATTATTTTTTCATTGCACTGTGTGGAAGTGCACTGAAAGGAGAGAACCTAGGACTAAATGCCCTCTAAAATATGCTCATTGTACTATTGGCTGCTTCTCTAGCTAGAACCTACCAAAGAAATAAGAGAGTGTAAAAACACTAGGATTCTCTTTGTAGTATTTCAGGATTTCTGCAGATAATCAGGATGTTTATGTGAATCAGGAACCATGACCAAAGCTTCATGACAAAAATGAAATTCAGTTTGAAACATTTTGGATGTGTGGGTCAGCTGACAGATCTATAAAAATATAGCTATATTTGTGCAGAAAGTACCCTGTTGTTTAATAGTGTGTGTTATGGTTTGTATTAAACACAATAGATGTGTTTAATTATTTTATTTGTTTAGATTCCCACAGCCTCAGGATGTGCCATTGTATTACTGTCAAAAAAACCAAAAAGCAGTTTACTACCATAGAATCATAGATTGGTCTGGATTGGAAGTGACTTTAAAGATCATCTCATTCCAACCCCACCGCCAGAGGCAGGGACACCTTCCACTAGACCAGGTTGCTCAAAGCCCTATCCAACCTGGCCTTGAACACTTCGAGAGATGGGGCATCCATAGAATCATACAAGTTCTCTGGGCCTCACCATTGCCTCACTACCCTCACAGTAAGGGCTACTTCTTCACACCTAAACTAAATCTACTCTTGTCCTGGGTTCAGCAGTAGCAGTCATTTTTCTCCTTCTTAGTAGCTGGTGCAGCGCTGTGTTTTTGACTCTCAGCCTGAGAACAACACTGATAACACTGATGTTTTTAGTTGCTGCTCAGTAATGTTCAGTCTGACCAAGGACTTTCTGAGTCTCATGCTCTGCCAGGGAGGAGGGGAAGCTGGGAGGAAGAAGAGACGGGACGCCTGACCCAAATTGACCAAAGAGGTATTCCATACCACAGCACATCATGCCCAGTATATAAACTGAGGGCAGTTACCTGGAAGGGTTAGATCACTGCTCGGATCAGGCTGTGTATCTGTCGACAGGTGGTGAGCGGTTGTATTCTCTTCCCTTGTTATTTCCCTTATCATTGTTATTATTGCTGGTAGCAGCAGTGGTTTGTGTTATACCTGAGTTATGGGAGTGTTCTTATCTCCACTCATGGGAGTTACATTCTTCTGATTCTCCTCCCCATCCCTCCAGGAGTGGAGGGAGGAAGGGGGGGAGTGAGCAAGCGGCTGTGTGGTTCTGAGTTGCTGGCTGGGCTTAAACCACGACAACTCTCTTCCAGTTTAAAGCCATTCCCCCTTGTCCTGTCACTGCTTGTTCTCACAAAAGCTATAACTTTTATACTTTATAACTATATAACTTTATAACTATAAATTGCCTCAGTACCCCCTCTACTCTAACAGTGAGAAAGATATAACAGTAAGAGACTTGGCACTCAATGTAACATGGACTATCCTGTACATCATTTATGAATCTGATTTATTTATTGTGGACATGCGTCATCTGTTCACCTATTCATCTGCTAGTTCATGGCAATGAGGACTGGTACCAGAACTGCTAGCATTTTATTCAGGGCTGTATTGGAGGCCACTTCAGTAGAACAAGCACTTAAAATCACAGCCAGTCCCCACATGAGGTGTTACAGCCTGCATCTGTCATGTCCTGCATCCTGCCACTGCCAGCACTCAGAAATCCCCATCCCCCTGAGTTCAGCAGCCTCTCTGTCTCTTCTTCTTTTCCCTCTCCTCTCTTCTCCTCCCGTTTCTGTTAGCTGTTTGGCCTCAAAGCACAGCTTTGTGCAGCTTATTTTGAAATATGCCAGGTGACAAGCTCCCTCTAATTCCCTTGGGAGGCTCCTGCATAGTCTACTGCTTCTCAGAGCCAGGAATTATTTTCAGGTATTCTAATATTTTCATTATACAGTTTCATTGCTACCAACTACCTCAACTCCTTTCACTGTACATTGTTCCCCTTTCCCTTTGTTTAGTCCACTTAGGCATTGTAGATGCATGGTATGCCTCCATTTTCTTTCTCATAAGCCTAAAGTAGTTAAAATAATCAGGAAACTTTTAGATAATCTTTTATCTGTATCAATCTGTATTTAAAATAAAATGAGTCAACTGAAACCATGAGGGATAGAGTGGAATGAAAGCAGTCCAGAGCGGGAAGTGGAGGGCTAGGAGGTGAGAAAGTACATGGGATTCTATTTACAAGAAAAATATGTGCTGAAAATAAGTATTTAAGATGGGAATTGGGGTGTGGAAATGAACAGATACTAGCACCGTTGCAAAAGTAGTCTGGAGACAAAGAAGTGGGATAGTTTTAAACATGTATGCATTTTAAAGTAATATTTTAAATAAGGATTAAGCAGCTGGGAAAGGTTACATAGGAGACATCTATGGTGTATATGAGATTTTTTCTAAACAATCTAACAAAGCAGCTGGGTGAGTTATTAACAGATGTTAATGATTTGTCAGTGGTATAAAACATTGAAATCACATTCAGGGTAGACAGTGGTCATGCCTTGATTTCTCCGTGACAAAAATTTCACGTTAGACCACTGTCATGCCTGATTTCTAGCCATGGATGGAACATGCCTAAAATAAAATAAGCAGGGAATCACTCTGGTGAAAAAAATAAGGGGGGGGGAGGGAACTATGTTTACTTTAATTAGTATTTGGTCATGTGGTGGGAGATAGTCAAGTATGGAAAAACAGTGTTTAATGTCTTCATTTGCGCTAAACAGAAAACTTTTTTTTTCTTATTTATGTTCGAGCGAGCTTTTGGAAGCTATGGGTACAAGAGAATAAAGCTGTGTATGTTGGAAGCACAATATTACTGTAGCAATGCCAATAATTCTGTCTGAAATGTTGGCCATTAATACTATATTTAAGTATGTCCCTAAAATAACTGCATTAGGCCAGTAAGTGCCAAGTAAATCTGAAAATAAATAAAAAGAGAGATAATATCTTTATGAACTATGCTTTTTGTATGTTTTCATAAGCAGATGCATCAGTGTGTATTCTAGGTCTAGAGGGGGTTTTGAGAAACAAGAGTCTTCATGTTGAGTAGGATACAAGTAAAATAGCGTCTCCAAAATAATCTTGACACAATAGAGCTGTCTTTTGAATTTATTTCTCAAGAGAGGGGGGAAAAGAAAAAATGCAATTTTTTCACTGGTACAATGTTGTAGTAAGCTGATGACTCCCTGGTGAGAAGGCAACGGGTCAGATTGTGCTTTTACAACCCGAGCTGAGCCAGGAGCATATCTCAGCGGTATCAGCTGAAGAGCAGCACACAGAAGGGATTGTGCCTCAGAGGTGCTGTGACCTTCGTGGTTTTCCTGTATCCCAGTAATGAATTGTTGATCCATAGCAGTACTTGTAACTATAAAACTACTGCCATTCCTTATACCTTTTTATCCATTTCTCTAAATCTGGAGCAAGGGTAAAATAGTACCAGCATGTCCCCTGTGCAGTGGCTGCTATGTACGCATCTGCAGTGGAGTGGTTAGAAAGTGCGGCAAGTGCCCGTATATACAGGATGTAATTCTGGGTCTGTAACAGAGAGGAGTGCTACATATGATACTTTCCTTCTAACATCTGCCCCAAAGTAGCAGCTTCAATCAAGATGGTTTCTCCCAGGTAGTACATTGGATACATCTTTTCCTAGTACATTAGTGATCTGAATCAACTCGATGCAAGAGTCAGACAAGTGTCAGAGACAGTACAATGGGTGAAGGAGAACAAGACAGATGGGAATTGGATTGGGGAAAATACCTGTAGACAGCAACGTTTAGATTATTCCACTGTCTCATGATAATTTTCCCTGAGTCAGCTAAAGACTGGAAGGATCAAATTAAATAGTTCTGAGATTGCTAAACTGGAATACAAATTTGGAAATGCAAAAGGAAAAAACTTCTTTGACTTTTTTTTTTCTACCTTAGAAAGAAGTTAATGAGGACATGTTTCATTTGAAAATGTGGTTCCAAAACATTTTAAGCTCAATTTTTTTGGAATTACATTTGTTTCCTTGACACTTACACTGCCATACGGTGGCAGTTTAGGGAGCTGGCAACAGTGGAAAACCTATCAATTAATAATCTTCTGGCTGGGTTTCTTTTTGACCAGCTTGGTTTCCTGAATTGGTTCCTCACACAATTGTGTAACAGTCAATACACAGAAGGGGGCAACCCAGACAGGTCATCAGTGGCAACCACCAAATTCTATGCTAAAGGTATTCATGAAAGGCATGTGTGTATGCACTGTCATTAGAGTGGAGTATGATGTTATTCTGGTGAAAGGGTGATCTGACACTGAAAGAGTTAGTTTTGCTCCTATTTCCTTGCCAAACAAATCTTTTCTCTAGTGTACATAGTGTTGTCCCACCATTTCCCTTATGTCAGATCTAGCAATTGCAAAACTGCAGGGAAAATTTATTCAGATTGAGGAAAATTAAGGTGTTTAAAAGTGAGATTTTTTTCTAGTGGCTACATGCTGTTAGATCAGCTCTGTGTAATGCAAAAATGCATAGTAATCAAAGGTATATACGTACTTATTCATTATGTTTCTAAGTAAAATATGAACTTGCTTGAATGATTGCTGTTTTTTCTATCTCATCTGATAGAACATATTTCATAGTGTTATATCTTTTCTTAGAATATGAAACCCAGTTAGTGTGGACAAAAATCTTCCTCTGAAAACCTAAGTTGAGCTCCTCCACAAGGGCAATAAAAATAATGCAAGAATGTTAAGTAAGTAAAACACTTTCCTAATTTAGTTACTGAAAGGTGAAGTTTTAAATTAATAGAGATGCATCCTTTTCCTTTTCATCTCTTCTTTTTCTTGCTGGAATGTTTTATTGTCTGAACAATTTGACATATCTAAGTTGAAACAGCATACAATTCCATTGTTATACAGATAATATGCTGTAGCAGTAAATGGCAGATGTCTCAGGAAATTTAGGAATATACTGAAATATAGTTTTCAATTTCATGAGACAAGAAATTCTAATCTTGCAGTTTGTTGTTTCTAAAAGGACACGATGCCTATCTCCCTCATATTTGCAACGTTCCTTCTTAAATAAGCTATAGACCTTGTAGTTTCCCATGAGTCATACAACATATCATCCTGGGAGAAGACTAACTGGTACAGTTTCTTCTCAATTTATTAGTTGAATCACTTTACTAGAGGGGTTCAGTGAGCAGAGAAAGGAGCAGGAGCACACAGCGAAAAAGAAGTGGGAATAGGGGAGAAGGAATTGAGGGTGAAACCTCCCCATTCTGTTTTAGTTGAACTTTCACAACAGTTCAACCAATCGTGTAACAGCTGAAGTCGAAGGCATCAAACCTCTTAAATCATGGGTAAATTAGTTCTTGTTCTTCAGAGTACTCATTTATTAGCTCTACAATACTTAATCCATGTGTCTAAATACTTTGCCAGATTTGAATGAATAAAGGATTCCTGAAGTTGCCTATTAATAAAATTGCTCAATATTTCAAAAGTTGCTTGCTGTTATAACCATGACAAAAGAATTGCACATTACAAAAAAGCTGTTGACTTTTCTATGAAACATGTAATTAGGGGTGCAATTTTGTATTACAGCTTCAGCAGATATTATAATTCATGGCTACTAAAAAGAGCCTCACACACTCTCATGCATTCAGCAGGTTCAGCTCTCTAACTTGGCCAAAAAGTAATTCAATAACCAGAAGAAAATTTCTTTTGAAAAGACCAAACTGACAAACAAAAAGTAAGTGTAGATGGAGAAAGAGGAATATGAAAGAAAGTGAACTGAGGCTTTGTCTCTTTGTAGAGGTGTGAGTTTTTTAGTAAGTTCTGCTGAGCAGAGTGAGAAAAATAGAACATGAAGTGTTCTGTCCCAGGTAAGAATTAAACCTGGATATACCAGGAATCACTATCCCTGAAAGTTTTCAACAAACATGTAGATGAGGCCCTTAGTGACATGGTTTAGTGGTGGTCTTGACAGTTCTGGGGTGATGGTTGGACTTGATGATCTTAAAGGTCTTTTCCAATGTAGCTGATTCTATGCAAATGAGTATGGGACCATATGTAAAACTTGTTCCCACAGTTAGATGCTCTCACATAGGAGAGAGCAAGGGCATACTTAACAAGAAGCTTGAGCTCCAGAATCATGGAACATGAAAATGCAGAGGGTATATGCTTGTCATCTTACCATACACTGGCAAGATGATCTGCTACTAATTATTGGCAAGGACTAGATATTAGAATGGGTGGCCTCCTAATCTTTTGTCTTCTTATATGTAATATCAGGACTATAACTGAGTCTAAAGTCTCCTGAATATATTTAAAACTAGGAATTTTGGTTTAAGTATCTCAACAAAGTTATGGACTACCCTTCTAGTAGGTGCTGTGAAGGAAAAAAGCCTCCTAACTATCTTTACAATAGAGCTCCGTCACTTTCTTGGTTCAAGTTATGTGTAAAGGCACATATGACGTAGTTGCCTGTGATAACAGGGGCTGAATTCCCTGGCACAGCCAGCTCCTTTCAATCTTATTTGGGTATTTCACTACTATTTGATTTGCATGACAAATCATTAGATAAGTAATAAAAGAATGATGATGCTCATATGTATTATGGGTGACATGAAAAGTATCTCATCCATTAGAAACAACATGATCCTGGAGAAAAATCATACCTTTGGAACAAGGTTAATAGTACCAGATGCCTTCTGCTGGCTGTGCTACAGAAGCTGCTATGCATTAAAACTTTCCCTGATTAGTCAAACAATATTTTGAGATCAGTTAGATGCATTAATGATGCTATTTCTACTTACTCATTTGCAGCCTTTGTAGAAATGACTACAGCAGAAGTATTTAGAGCTGTTGAAGAGGAAGTACAAAGTCTTATTCTTGGGTTTTTGTGCCATTATGACAGCTCAAGGGACCTTCAGGGAGATTTTGGCACTGGAAAATTTTCTTAATCGAACAAAAATCCTTAGGTGGTAGCTGGTATAGAGGTGGATTAATGACTCTGCTTCACCTGTTCCTCACAAACTCTTATTTGGGAATAGGTAATTCTCGAAAGAAGTCAATGGTCAGAATGTCTTTTATACTCTAGGTTTTTGTGGCTGCCAGAACAGACCCTTGTGACTAATAGGAATTCTGCATCAATTAGAAAAATTCCCAGAGTTGTGTTATATGCACTGGGGCTACAACAGTTCCGCTGTTCTTGGCTAGCCTGAGTGCAATCAAACTGCACAAAACAGCTTCAAAAAGCTTGGCCCACAGTCCTTCCTCCCAGTTAATCATATTGCTTAAGAATAATGTAAACTTCAATCTTGGGTGACAAATCTTTAAACTGGTACAGCACAAAGACAGTTCACAGGTGATCTTGGAAGACATAATTTGTGCAGTTGCACCAGATTTCAGTTTATATGAATAAATAGCCAGAAACATTTGGAAAGAGGTTATTTTGCTATCTGCAGACAAATTAGCTTCTAAACAGACAGCTTTATTGAAATACTGGTGTTTGAAAGCTTCAGTGTTTGAAAAATAGACCAGGATTTTTATCCAGAGCATAATAAAACCTCAAAATAAACAGACCTAAAGTTTTGATGAATTGTATTTCAGAAAGCAGAGATCTTTTGGAGATGCATCAGTCATTAGAATTTTCAGTGAACTTTTCAGATTTCAAAATGACAAAGCTACTGCTTTGGAAGCTAGTGTGAAATTGCAGATGTGGTACAGCTGCTGAATGCTCTTTGTACTTCATATATCCTGAATGCAATGCAAGCAGTCTTTACAGCAGTCCCGAGAACACCATAAATGTTTTAATCCCTGTTGAACATAAAAAAGACAGGAAGAACGTTGAAGCAGTTTCCCCTAGCAGCAAAGCAAGGACTCAAGTTTTGTCAGCCTCACACACCAGAGAAGTTCTCCTTAAGCATACTAGGATTACCAAGAGTGTCCTGAAGAACAGCCCTAGCTGCCCTTCCTTTTCATCCTTCTACCAAAGATTATTGCCCCAGTAGCAGAAGTGTACCAGAAGTGAAAAAGTGGTGTCTCTTAACGTACTACAGCTTACAGACCATCAAACTTACTTGGCATTACTTCTGTTAAAGCTAAAGCTGTGAGCAAAAATACCTGAGGGACAGTTCATTTTGTTCTTTCTGCTACAAAGTGGTAATATGGGGCAATGTGTTGGGACAGGTGGTGAAAATAATATACCCTTGATTACAGCATTGTTAAATGCATTCTGAAAAGTGTTGTGGTTCAGAAAAATCAGCTACATATACTTATATACATATACTTATATACATATAATTATTGGTGAATAATTTGGCATGACAACATGAAATTTTTGGAAATTCAGGGTGATATATGTCCATAACTTTAAATAGATGAGAAAAGGTGAAACATTCTTAAAGTTATGTCTAATTTTACATTTCACTTGGGTACTGCCACAAGAATGTGCAGCACTCTTCATACTCCAGTAAGCATTGAAATAGGGCTGGAGGATTATAGATGCTCTGTCAGCAGGAGCTTGAGTTCACAACATGGAAGATTTAAGCCAGGTTTTGATAGAAATTCAGTTTTGATAAATGTAAACTTTTGTATTTTCCTCTAAATTGACAAATGTTTTTCAAAATGAAACTTTCCCATAGCAATCCATTTTATCAAGCTGGAATTTTTGTTTAACTTTGCTGTAAATGCACCATCACTGCCAGAATTAGTGGCCTCTATAAAAAAGTATCTGCAGAAACTACTTGAAGGGGTATTTCTCAGGTATTGTTCTGTTTCTATGTATATGTTCTATTTCTCAGGTATGCTTATGATGGAGGGGTCCAAGTCAAATAATGCTTCATTAACGTGCAAGTTGTATAGTGTCTGGGCACATAAAGCAAAATTTTGAATAAATAATTTCATTGTCATTATTCCTTTTCAATACTAATTTTGCAATATGAGCCTATGCATCTAAAATTGCTGGACTGTCTATAGAAGAAACACATTATGTGCTTAATAAGAACATAAAATCGAGGGATAACCTAGCTACTGATTTTTTTTCTGTATGTGCCTTGTATTCTCTTTTGCTGTATTATGATCTTTATTTTCAACAGTTTTCCCTTCTACACCAGTGTATTTTAGTACTTTTCTCATATGCTAAGCAAGTCAAGCAAAAGTACTTAGGAGCAGTGAATTTAATTGCACTTTCTGTTGTTACAAATACTTCTGTAATGCAGAAGAATTGCACTGACGTTTTAATATGCTGTCACTTTAGGATACTACATGAAGTGTGAACAGAGCACAGGCATTTTTAACAGGTGTGTCTAATTGTTAGTTTGTTTCTTAGAAATAGCTGTAATGTAAAATTTGGTGAAACATGTAGAACCAAGCTGTTTGGATCCTGTAACATGCTAACCAGGCTTTTCCTTTGGCTGCGGGTAAAAACAAATTGGGGTGTGTAATTGATTTTTTTGTAAGTAAAGCTTTTATGTTTGCTTTGAGTTCAAACTCCATCTTTTTCTTGTTATTTTTTTGTCCCTTAGGAGGGATTGCAACATGGGCTTTAGAAAAAAAAGAGTTCAGTGTATTCATTTATGTTAGCGAATAGGGCGTTTCTATTACTTTCAGATTTTGCCAGTCTGGAACTGCAGAAATAATCGTGAAAAGGGTGAAAGCCAGATCAATTACATTTTTTAAAAGTGTATTTTTATTAAATTTTCCAAGTGCCTGTTATGTTCAAAGGGAGTTCAAGATTGTCTTGTTCACAGAATATTTGAAAAGCCCCTTAAAAGAAACAGATCCATCCAGAAAAATGTCTGGCTTCTTGGACAAAGTGTGTTAATTAAAAAAATGGCAAAAGAGGAGCCTTAACATGCATACAGTCTTTTTAGATTTTCAGTAAGATTGCTACTAGTTCCAGAAGTGGATAGAAAAATATCTTTAAACAAAAGACCAGAATACAAATGGGGTAACAGAAGTTAATACTGAATTTTGAAAAGAAAAAAAAAAGCAAACAGTTTTTTTATATACCAATTAATTACGAACATGCACCTTCTACAAAGTTTACTTAGTTAATAAGATTTTATTATAAACAGTTATTCTTTTTCAATTTGGCAGAAAGACAAACTACGTAAGTTCTTCAAAGGTATATACTTAAGATTTAGTGAACATTTCAAGATCAAATGTTTCACTAATTTTGCAAATACATTTAGATTGATTGCAGAAAATTATGGAAGTCTATTTATTAGTTAAGCTGTAGTTAAAGTAAAGGAATTCTGATCAATTTGCTAAGAATTGCCTCCAGCTGTGCTGGTTTCCGTCATGTAGTTAAACAGAAGCTTACCATAGTTTGATCTATTTGTCCTCATTTTCATGGTCACTGAAGTAAGGTATGATGGGCTCAGCAGCAGTCGTGTGTTCTTTGAGTATTCAGGTGCTAATCCAGACAGCCAATGAGAAACTTCAAAGCCATTGGGGAGATATATATTTTTATATATGTATGTAAATGTTTTAATATATATATATTTCTGAAATTAATATAAATCAGTATGTGCACCAGTGATACATTTTAATATTTATGAAGAAGCTATGTAATAAATGCTTAATTTTAAGATAGAATTGCCACAGTAAACTTTCATCTGGAATAGACAACATCCTCATAATCACACCAGGTAGTTAAGAAATGAACCAGTTCAAATTCCTCCTTTCCTTAAATGGAAGTCAGGCTTGGACTTGACCTTCCCAAAAACTACACAGGTGCCTTGACCTCTGAGCCTCTGTGGTGCAATTCTTTATTCAAACCCCAGCAACTGCTCTAAGCAAGACTGAAAATATGAACTTTGATTAAGACATTCCTCCAGCATGTTCCCTTACACACATGGTTCAGCTACAGAGGGGTTGTAACAAAGTGATAACTTCAGTGTGTCTCTGCCAGATCCTATTGCAAATACTGTAGCCTCTAAGATCCTGCCTCTCATTTTTCCAACAACTACAACTCCCCTTAATCAAAATAACAAGATGGAAGGTCACATTTTTGCTCCTCACAAGAATTAAAAAAAAAATAAATAAATAAAATTGTATGTCAAACGGATCCATTCATAAAATGATTGCCATATGTACATCTAAACACTGCAGGTGCACAATCATGCACACTCACGATACAGAATATTTTTATGTCTCAGCACTGTCCATGATGTATTCCTGCACCTCCCCACTGTGTAGCATGTGTGCAATATGCCCAAGTGCTAGAAGCTGAACTGATACTTCAGCTGCTCCTCTCAAGAGTGCCATTCCAAACCAGTGTTATTCTTAAGGAAAAATTTGAATATGTCTAATTAATTTTATTCCTTTCTCCTGTAGTCTTTCTGCAAGTACACCTATATATGCTATTGGTCACTTTTCACAATAGCATTAGGCATGTAAATGTTTTAATAAATAGTTAATGGCTATAGAGTCCAACTGCTCAACATATTTTCTGTGAAATGTTTTAAACTGAGGTCTGCTATTTATGATCTTTATCCTTGATACTGTTGTTAGACATATCTTTAGTATGCTTTCAGTCGTTAGAAGTTTTTTTGCATGATAAATTAGTTGATAAATGTACTACAAGAGGATCATTCTTTTCTTCCTTCCCCAATTTTTGTGAAATATTGCTGGTTAACTTTATGGAGGGAATACTGAAAGAGTTTAAACTTTCAAGGATTAAAGGCCACTTGAAGAATTAAGATCAGCTGTGCTGAAAAGGCATATGCATGGCAGTTTGGGGTAAATGCCCTTTCTGTGGTGAATTTTTATTTTTGTAATTAAGATAACATTATCTATTTTCTGAACCACTCTTCTTGTACAGCAACCCAATCTTAAGTAAAACCAGAAGAGTAAGCACCTTTCTACCAAATCGAATTATGAGCAACACTCCCAGAGGGTTCTTGGGCTAATTTTAGGAACTTGTCCTTTTAAATGAGTCCATCCTTTTAAAGGAGTCCATCCTTAATATTGTATCAGAATCATCTGGTAGCCAGAAATATTGCCAAAGGAGAAATCGTTCCACTCAGATTAGTGGAATATAACTGATATAGAGATGGTAGAGCTGTATAGTGTACACAAAACCTCATACAATACAACGTGCATGCTGCATTTATCATCGTTGCAGGAGTTTATGTACAGTAAATCCTCTCCTGATTAGTTTAAAAAAGATTCTGTCTTCAGGGACCTACTGACTTACTTTGATTTGAAGGCAAATCAAGTCTTCCTAAGGTCCCTGACAGCAGAGTTTATCGTTTAAAACAGTAGCTAGAAGTCTGAACATAGTTCTGATTACATAATTCAAGCTTGGGCGAGACAAGATTTGAAAAGATGCTTCTAACAGCCAATCATCAAATACATTCTTCTGCTCAAAGGTACTGGCACTGGTTCTATACTTCATAGATAAAATAGTAATTAAAGTTGGAAACAGATAAGAAATAATCTATATAAAACCTAATGTCAAGTGATGTAAAATCATCCTTTGGAACTATTTTTATTTTTTATATTAAATCTGAGAACTTTCTGAAAGCAAAATTACTTGAAGATATTATTGAAATGTAGCTTTGTAAAACCTAGCAATTTAGATCCTGAATCTTGTCTCACAGTCTTTTTGTTTTACCATCCTCTGGTCTGATCTACCGGCAAATGAAATCTTTGTATTTGTGTAAAATCTAATACCACGTTTTTCTTTCTCCCCTCCAAGTGGCCTTCATTTTCAGCTGATAAACCCTATTTGTCTTAATCTAAGATGAAACAAAGAGATACTAGGGTAAAAAATACTTCTTTTTTCTTTTTTTTTTTTTAAATTGCATTTTTCATATAAAAGTAAATTTTCTGATCTCCAAGCCCAAACTATTGCAAAATTACATCCCCTTGGATCACGCACAAAGTAAGCAACTATTGTACATGAAGTAGTAGGTTGCGTTTGTTCATGCAGTTACTTGTAAATAATTGTTTTCTTGCCTTTAAACAAGTTTTCAGGCACTGTGTATGTAAGCCACTGTACAGTGCTACAACACATGAGGATTTTAATCTGGACTTTAAATATAACATTATTGATGTATGCCATGTTCTGTTGCACTTTGAAGTTTTATAAAGGAATGGCAGAGAAGGGGCAAGAGGAATGGCATTGTAGAAATTTGCAAGTGATAGGTGAACCACTTTCAGTCTTTCACAGTATTGGTGAAGGAGTTGTACCACATATTGCTATGAAATATTTTGGATGTGGTCTTCAGCAGATTTCATGGGTCATAGGTAAAAGCCTTCTTTCTTCTCCTCTCTCTCTCCCCTTCTTACTCACTGTTCCTCTCCTTCCACTAGGCTTCTGAATTTGCAAAGGCTGGAATTTATCCCAGGGTGGTTTCATTCCATGTTGGAGGCCACACTACAGTGTGGTGCTCAGTGTGCAGTCCCTATTCTTTTCCTGGGCACAGATCTTCCACAGCACAACCGATTCTTCCCTACCATCCCAGGTCTCCTGCCTCTTCTTTTGCTGCTTGGATTCTCCCTTTATTTTAGCACAGCCTCGTTGCAGATTCCTTTTGCAGGACCTGTAGACCTTCGTGAGCCTGCACACGACAAGACTGCTGTATCCTAATATTTTTCAGGAAGGAGGAGATGCACCAGGAGTGTGGAGTAGTGAGACTATGGATGTGAAGCCATCTCAGAAGTGGGGAAAGAGGGAGTGGGAATGTCAGAAGCAAAGAAGCAAAATACAAAGGGTCCAAGCCATCTGCAGAGGGGACCCACAAAAAATATTTTCTCCTGGTGGCATGTGGGTGCTTCTGACATTAGGTTTTAATCAAATGAGCATTCTTGGTTTTAGTGTACTAATTTTCAGTAATTTTGTGTTTCATGGGTGCTCTTCTGGCATTAAGCAAAATACACATCAATGTCTAATTCTGTTGCATTTTTCAGCAAGCATTTTTTTTTATATTATCTCTCTCTTCTGCAATCTTTTAGATCGTGGACAAGCCCAGTGATTATGTTAAATATATGTTTTCCTTGTAACTGCCTGTTCGTGTACATGTTTGTGGGTGCTTAAGCCACTGATGTGCTAAGTCTGCTATCATTGAAGTTTCTCCTATGCCTTGCTGAGACCTTTTGCCCCTTTCCTTGTCATCCTGCAGAGTCTGGGTTACATCATCTATCCAAAGAGCACAACCTACCCCAGGCATTGCTATCTTGTGGAGAAAGAGGGCAGACCAAAGTGGACTACCTATCCAAATTTCATTATTGCTGCTCCTATGGTGACCTCCACAAAATACTGGGACACCTGTAATGATGCTGTGCCTTGAGAATATGTTTGTGGGAATATGGGGGCACTTGGTAATAGTTTGCTGAAGAGTTTAAGTGACTTACTTTCTACTAAAAAAGCTGTTTGTATTTTTATGTGAAATATCTCTGTTATTGATCAAAATCCAAACATCCACCTAAGAAAACAGACCATTGACAACTGTGTGCCCCTTCTTTAAGGGCACCGGCTGGAGCTTTGGCAGCGTATCAAAGGTAGACAGCTCCATCTATAGTTAAGGGAAAGAGAGGAACACTTATGCAGGACAAGTAATTCCATCGGTCCTTGATATGCATTTTTGGATGAGATGGATTGGACTTCGGAAATGCATGTCTGTGCTGATTCTTCAGGGAACCTGCGTGACTGACTTAAACCTAAACTTGAATCAAAGATGACTGAAGATGTCACACATAAGATGACTAATACGTAAGTTCTTGAAATGTATGCGAGGTTTCTGCTTTCGTGCACATCTAACGCCAATAAGCTGTTTGTAATTACAAGAGTTCAGGCCAGCTTCTGACTGGGTCTAAAGGCAGAGCCCTTCAGTGTCACTGAGTCGACTGTGCTGGACCTTGCTAGCACAACTTAGTTCCCACATTCAGAGCAGAAGACACGCCCTCTGCCTGAATGTGGTTCGTATCTGCATGGATGTTGTTGTGTGACGCAACCAGAATTGTATGCTGTGTGAAGCAGTATTAATTGAAAACTACAACTCTCTTATATTCTTGATAAATCCGTATCTGCATCTATGCTATATACTAGTTAGTTGATACTTTCTATAAGCCTTGCTTCTAAACCAATGGTTAGAAATTGTGCCAAAACCAAAGCAGAAAACAACTTCACTGGCTTTTTAGCTGTGGGAGCACCATGCAAAACCTCATTTAATTTATGCTTTGTGTGTGAGACAGAGCTGCTTTACTGTTCTTGTATCATCAATGGGAAGGAGCTGATTAAGTACCTTTCTAGAGCAGATGCGGTAACGAGACTATGAGCTGGGTGGTTCAGGAACATCCTCATCACTCCCTTGAGTGCATAACTGAGACCATGGACTTCTAGAAAGGCCCTTTTTCTGTTGAGATTGCCACTCTCTTCTCTTTGAAGAGAACTCAGGAATTTAATTTCTTCTCTGCCAGTTAGATTGAGCATCCACATTTTTTTCGCCCAAGGGATGCATAACACATGATTTACAGAACTGCTGACTGCTGTAGTTGCAATTAAAACAATACTGCCTTCATAGCTTGAACACTGAGTGCAAACAGGCTGATAGTTTAATCAATCCATTTTCAAACATATTAACTAAACCAGCAGTTTACTGTTCATGTCAAACTCTAAACAACTGTAAATCTTGTTTTCAAAAATCAACCAGAAAAAATGTAACACATTAAAAATGAATTAGACGTGGCACACCACCCATAAGCTGCATAATAAACAGATCACAGGCCTATAGTAATAGTTGTGATTTCTGGCACGTCACTGGAGAAGAACTCATGGGTTTTCCGAATGACCTGTGTCATAAATCATTGCATTCCCATTTACACTGAACACATGTATCTAATTTTTCAAGAGTGGCTTCTGAAATCCTGATGAATGGCTTCAGAATTGATTACTGGAATCTACAAAAAGTGGTGTCACAAATGCCTAATTGAGGAAAGGAAAAAAGGATTAAAAATACAGTCCCATGAAATCTGAAAAAAATATTGTAATATATACTAAGTAACAAATGAATAGCCATGCAGGAGATAAGCCTAAAATATGGCATATGTGAAATCTGTCATTTTTCTTAAAGACAGATAAATTGAATTAAATTAATATGCATTTTCAGTAGAGTTAAACCAACATGAATACACAAGCCAAGCATAAATCATACATGTATTTTTTTCGACGATGCAGACATCAGTATCTTGCTGTCCAGTTTAATATGCTTCCTGTGTGTTATACATATGTTTTCATAATATGGAACACTTCATGTTAGAAAAAATTCAGACATCCCAAACCAGGAAATGTATTCAAACACATTAATGAAACTCCAGAGATGCACTGAGGTATTTTTATGTATATCTTATCCACTTAATTTATCTACGTTATCTTTTGTGAGCACGTTTGAGCCCCCCCCCCTTCATGCTCAAAGCTGAACAAAAAGCTATGTGCTCAGTAAGCCCAAATTAACACACCCTTGTCTCTCCATACCTCCCTGCAGACACTGTAGATGGACTATCTAATACAGTCTCATCTTTCAAGTGACAGGTAGAAGTATAGTTGGTGAATCCAATTTTTATTTCTTGTGTGTAAAAGACTGCAAGTTGCACTACATACTGAAAGATAATGTAGATAAATTTTATGTTTTGCCCACTTTTAAAGATTTATCTGTGTCAGCAGCTGGAGCATATGCACTGAAGTTGAATGTGTTACATGATTGTAGCGTGTAGATTCTGATTTGGTGTTGAAAGAAACTCCTTGGCAGATAAGTAATGAAATGAAACAGCAAACATGCCATCACCTAATAAAAACATCAGTTCATAAGAACCATTAACTACCTTTTCCCAAGATGTCCTCTTTTTTAATTGATGTATTTGAATTTGTGTTAAGAAAACAAATTCATGTTATTCTAATAATATGTGCTGAGCAGTGGTTATAGAATAAGGAATTTTTTTAAGGAAACTATTGCCCTTTGTCCAGTCTTTATTTGCAAGGTTCAAAATGACCAGCATTCGTTAAACTTTATTACTGAGGTTCATGAAACTTTCTTTGGATTAGGAAAGCATAACCTTCTGTCCTGATTTAGAAGGGTGTTGCAGCTTTTCATTAACCTGGAAACCTCCTATTTACATGGTTCACAGCCTGGTCTCAGCTCACTTGGAGGTAACAAAGGGTGTCGGGACAAGAGTGCAGCAGGGGGCTCATCCTTTAGGGCTGCCATCTGAATTTGATCAGGTCAACTGTTTAACTCCTGCCTCATTAGGCAAAATAAAATGGAGATTATGGTGTGTAGAAGGATCACATTACAGACAGCAAGCTCTGCCTCCTGACACTCTCTGTTGATTTTGCGTTTTGACAAGACCTTGCTTTCTGTGTTTTCCATTCTGTATTACAGCAGGCTTTAAATTATTTTGAAGACAAGATCATTTGTATCCCTTGGCATTTCAGAGCTTAGCCAAAGAGGAGTGAAGTAATAAGTGAAGACACATTAGTCTCAGAGGCAGTTTACCTACTGGAGAGATGTCACTGCTTAGCATGGGCTTAATGCTGATAGACACATTAATTCAGCTTGTCAAGCAATGCCTAGCTCTTCTCTTTTCAAAGTTTAGTTTAGCCGTAAATTTGAAAAAATCTGACACAAAAAAGTTCACTGGGTAAATTATTATTACCACCTGGCACAGAGGATTAAATAATTCATTTCAATTACTTATAATTAACATGTCAAGTCTATTTAGTTTCTCTTTAGTTACTGGGTTTAGCGTTTATATAAAATTGTAAAAATTGTTTAGAGTTAAATGTGTTTGTTGCATTATAGTGCATGTTAGAGCGAAGATGAGTATCATCAAATACTCATAAGAATCTTTGCCATCTGGTTGTCCACTAACAAGCATTTCCTACTGACCTTATCTATGTGTGCCATATATTGATTGAAAGTTTTCTGTGTATAAAAGGGGAAAAATGGTGCAGGATATCAGTTTAGCGAGCTGACAAATACTTTGCAGATCTCCTATGAGAAAGATAGTTGTTATTGATCACACCCAAGTACGGTTTTCTTTAGGAAAAAGAGGGATAAAGATAGCAGGTGATGTTTAGCAATTAGGTATAGCTCTTCTTTTTTGTACTGCGTTTATTGGTATGCTTTTCTTCTCTATAAGCTAAGAGTAACAATTTATGGTCAATGCAGAGGAAGTAGAAATATCAAAATTAGAAATAAACTTACATTATTTTTGTAATTATTGCTTTGTATATCAAAAATTAGCCAGAAATACAGACATTAAAAGACTGTCAAAACAAGAAGCTCCCCTCAGGGAAGGGGAAAAAGAGGCAATGAGTAATATGTGACAGATGTGAGCATAAATTGTTTAATGCAAAGTAGAATGCGGGCTCTTCTATGGTTAGAAGTGTAGCGTAAAATTGTTTTAAGCTGACTTAAGGTTTTTTATTCAAGTAATGACCAACTGAGAAATATACACTATTGTTACATCCCAAGTGAACTTAATATGTCTGAATTTAAAGCTATTAGCTTTCAGGAAACTATGAGTTGCACAATCCATAATAGCATGTCTCTTCAGTAACATGGGCCACATCACCATATTTAACTTCTGCATATTATACACCAACTTCAACATCGTTATTCCTGATGCAGCCTGATTCATTTGTGGGCTGTCGCTTATCCTGTGGACTTAAGGAGGAAAGAGTCTCAAAAATAAACTTCTTCTGCACATTTTTGTTTCTGTGTTTCTGCCTTAAGAATTGTATCTTGTGGGAATGTTTAAAGTTCAACATTTTCTCTAAGAAGTTTCACAGGATGAACCCACCACTTCCAAAACCAAACAACAGAGAGGCAGAAAACATGATTTTCATGAAAGAATTACACATACTGAAAATGTTGAAAGGTTTTTTGCTTAAAAATGTGTCGCAAAGCATGTGCACAGATCATTGCAGATCCTTGCGGCCCAGATAATCTGATTGACATCTTTTTCCAGCCTCCCATTTCTCCTTTCTCTTCACTTTCTAGCTCCAAAAATCTTTTCTTTTTTTTTTATTTTTTTTATCTTGTCCACCTTACTCTAGTGGCTGCCCTTTTCCACTCTTCTTTGTCCTTTTTAACAACCTGTCCAACATTCCTCTAGTCCAATTCATTTCCACTTCATTTGACAACAGTTCTTTACCTGCTCTGTTTCCATTTGACCCTTTTAGATGAAGGCATCACTTCCTGCTATAAGCTTCAAGTAGCTGAGATGGAGGGGAGACACATACCATGTAATGGTATGTCTTTTAGATACTGTACTGAATATAGTATCTATGAGATCCTATGATATGAAACAGACCAGGATGCATCAGAAAATGAAAGCAATTATTTAAAGCAAAGCTGTGTTAATTTTGGTGCTAATTGTATGCATGCACCCAAGAGCAGCTTTGCATTCATCATGAAAAATAAAGCAATCTGGGTAAATAGGAGAAATTCAGTTGGGAGGTGTTTGGTTTTCCTTTACTGCATAGCCTCATAAATATTTGCATCAGCAAAACGGAGTCTGGCAACAAGCAGTGACCTTAAGTTTACTTTGCCATTAGAGGAACCATTCACTGAATTACATCCCAAGTGGAAGATGTAAGATGCTACTGACACTTGACTGTCTTCCCAGTACTAAGGCCAGCTGAATTTTAGTAGTCTAGTCTGCGGCACCTCCAGTCCTGGAAAAGTATGGAGGGCTCTGGCCATAGAATTCATTACACTGTCCAAGTATCCTGTTAGTGTAAGGGAATGTTCAGTTATCATGTTAATACGTTTTATTCTTCATTAAAAATAATTTTGGCCAATGGTCTGGTCCTACTGTTGGAAGCAGAGCAGCTTAGCTGTATGAGTAGGTTAAGAGAGCAATTGCCTAGCCTTAAATGATGTCAAGGAGTCAGAATGGCAAATTCTCACACATGAGATGTTTATTATCTGCCTCCTAATACAGTTGTATTATTTCCTGTCCAGTTAGAAAGTTAAGAGGGAAATGCAGCAGCTATTACTCTTGCCTACTGTAGGCAGTAAAGAAAGCTATTCTTATGTATTGCAAGAGCACAACGGTGAAATTCCTCTTTCTCTGTTTTGGTCATATGAGAACAATACCAGCCGTGCTGTAGGTCTAAGTCATCTGGCATAACTCAGCGTGACTCATGGTGGCTTGAAGAGTAGCAGTCTGTAACTACAGTGAGGGAGAGCAGAGCTCACTGGCTTGCAGAAACAGGAACAAAGAGGCAAAACTGGTTACTTTTCCAGCATCATAAGCTCGCACCTTTGGGGTCCAGGTACAGCTTGTCAGGTCATGTTCCTTCAGAGTGTTTAAGGAGCATTGGCAAGGGGTTGTGTTCTGGCTGTGTGACAAGAGGAGTAAAAGAAAAAATTGTGCATGCCTTTTACAATCATGCAAAAGGAATAAATCTCAGAGTATTTTAACATGGATAATTAGTGTGTGGTGATTAGAAGTAACGCGGTGCCACACCCTGGAGCTGGTTTGTCTCAAAAGAAGGCTTTGCCTTCAAAGGACATAGAAAGCAAAATTGCTTTCCATGGTTGTGCTCAGATGCTCTGCTAGATGCAGAAGGGTCAGCTATGCTACCAGAACTATGCCATTTTTAGGAGTCTTTCTTCATGAAGGAGACATTAGCAGTAATACTACCATCACTAAAATTCAGGGAATGCTGTCCTAAGCTGATTTGGGTCAGTAAAAGAAGGTTCAGAGCCTGGACTTCTTTCCTGCCTTTCTGTTTATATGGTAGTCTGTAAATAAAGGATCTAATTCAAGATGTCAGATTTCAACTTTGACACTGTAATATGCAATTTCACTACCAGTGCATGCTAGCACAGCTCAGCATGGTTTGTCTAGAAACTGAGCTGGTTTTTACAAGTAAAAGTGTAAAGCTTTTCAAGAAAATTAAGGAGGAAAGGAACAAATAAGAAAACATCTATATTTGCATCATAAATATTCTAACTGGCCTTAGGCATAAAATCATTATTGGAACTTCTAGTCTAAATATACATATGATAAATTGTGTTTGAACTCTTCAGTAAATTGATTGTTTACAGTGAAGCCAAGTGATAAACATCTTTGCTTGGGATGGTTTAGGCTCCTTGTAGTAGATTAATTCTCCCTAGAAGTTTCTCTGTTTCTGTGTTGCATTTAATTCCTTTGTGCGCATTTCTCCGTTTTAGACAGTATCAGCTGATATTTGCATACAAATGTTTCTCAGGATCTGACATAAAATATCTTCAATTCTCACTTTAGGAGGTCTGGATTTTTCATCCGAATTTAATAGCTATTTATACCTTGAGAAGATATTATCTAATGTACTGTTGGTTCAAGTTCATTCACAGCCTCACATTATATTGAAACATGGACAAAGAGTGTAATTTGTTAATGTCATGAAGGATGAAGTTGGTTAGAAAGGGAAGTGTACACGATTTATAATAACACAAGTGTTTCCTTGCTAATCCCTTGGCAGGTTCATTATCTGTAGAGCCCCAGGCAATAGTTAGCCTATCGTGAGAGTGAAATTTAACCCACAGCATGAAATTAATCCTCAAAGACTTTTGTCTACTCTTTCTAGAAATAATAAATCCAAAGTGATTTTATACTTCTCCTCTCCAACTTTATGCAGAGGTGTTAAATTCATATCTAAACTCTATGGCATGTATCAGTCTATTGATTTTTGTTTAGTGAACTAACATCCAAGTAATAAGGAATTCGAAGATACGAATTAATGGTGTGTTCATTGTTTCTTCCTGAAAACCTTTTATCTTCGATAATAAAGAAAGCTCTGTTCCTTGTAATTACAGAGGAGACAAGGAATGTGTATGTGTATGCATGCATGTATAAAGTCATTCTAATTATAACACATGGATTTCTTAGATCTTCTGAGTTTATATATGAAATAACTTGGTGGGGTTTTTCACATCCTGACTTCTTTCATAAAACTTAGAATCATAGAATCATAGAATAGTTAGGGTTGGAAAGGACCCTAAGGTCATCTAGTTCCAACCTCTCTGCCATGGGCAGGGACACCTCCCACTAAACCATGTCACCCAAGGCTCTGTCCAACCTGGCCTTGAACACCACCCAGGATGGAGCATTCACAACTTCCCTGGGCAACACATTCCAGTGCCTCACCACCTGCACAGTAAAGAACTTCCTCCTCATATCCAATCTAAACTTCCCCTGTTTAAGTTTTAACCTGTTACGCTATCACTACCCTATACCCGTTGTCCTATCACTACAGTCCCTCATGAAGAGTCCCTCCACAGCACCCCTATAGGCCCCCTTCAGATACTGGAAGGCTGCTATGAGGTCTCCACGCAATCTTCTCTTCTCCAGACTGAATAGCCCCAACTTTCTCAGCCTGTCTTCATACAGGAGGTGCTCCAGTCCCCTGATCACCCTCGTGGCCCTCCTCTGGACTTGTTCCAACAGTTCCGTGTCCTTTTTATGTTGAGGACACCAGAACTGCACACAATACTCCAAGTGAGGTCTCACAAGAGCAGAGCAGAGGCGCAGGATCACCTCCCTCAACCTGCTGGTCACGCTCCTTTTGATGCAGCCCTGGATATGGTTGGCTTTCTGGGCTGCAGGCACACACTGCCGGCTTATGTTCATTTTCTCATCAACCAGCATGCCCAAGACTGAACTTAAGAGAAATCCATCAAAGGCTTGTTGGTGGTAAGCAAATGGATTTTTGCTAGAGTTTTGGAAAGTACTTCTTGAATCAGCAATGTAAATACTGTGTAAAACAGCAGGGTTTTATTGGGTTTTTCAGAAAGATTTCTTTTCCTTATGTATTCGAAGTACTAAGGAGAGAACAGGTGAAAGTGATTTATTACTGGTTGATTCAGACTCTCCTCTGCATTTTTTAGAATGTAATTCCTCACTCATCACACAACCTAGTCTAGAGGAATAGACGAGCACTTGTAGATGCTTATCTCTATCTAGGTACTATCTACATGCAGGGTAAAGATTTTTCATGCTTTTAGCCAGTGTTAACCCAGTACATATCCACTGGCTTGTTATATTTTTGTGTTCATCTTTGAGAGAATTTTTCCACTTCTGATGGCAGCAAATCATATTTAAAAGATGTTTGCAAATTGCCATATCCTCTTTG
The DNA here is from genome assembly GCA_017639245.1 of Myiopsitta monachus. Taxonomy (NCBI): domain Eukaryota; kingdom Metazoa; phylum Chordata; class Aves; order Psittaciformes; family Psittacidae; genus Myiopsitta; species Myiopsitta monachus. The sequence goes on along the minus strand of CM029924.1, from coordinate 31,592,449 downwards.
TTGAAGAACTTCTTCAAAAATATTACTTGAAACTTTGCACAGTCATAGCCCTTGGGACAGAAACCAAATGACAAGAAATGAAGCAAGTCAAGTGCTTCTTAGTACACAGTCCTGACCTGGGCAGGAATTTTGCAAGCTACTTAGAGGCCATTATATGAGCAGATCTGGAAATATATTACTCTTCTAATCATCTTTCTTATTCTTCAGACAGAATTTATAACTGTGATGTAGACACTGCACCATTCCCACTTCACATATTCCTTAAAAGAAGATTTGTATCTTAATTCATACTATGCTTCCTCTGTATATTTTAAGGAAGTTATTTTTATGCACAAATACACTGTACTGGTGAGAAGGAAAACAGATTGCTAAAGTATGTCAAGCAGAACAGTGAGCTGAGGGATGTCTTTGATCCTAACAAAACTTGAAGACATGTTAAAGATGCCATCTGATATTAGAAATAAGGTGTGGTGTAAGTCTAGGAAACCTCTGAAAACTTCAGATCTTTTTGTAATATTTATTGCTCAGAATAGAAAGTCCTACAGAAGTACCTCAAATAAAGTTAAGACATAGGTTTCTAATGTGTTTTTAAGCTTCTTTTATTGTTAATGGAAGCTGATGGATTTAAGCATTCTAATTTGATACAGTATGGTACAGTAAATGAATACCATACAGTAAGTCAGATATCATTATGTCTGCATTATTACTGTCCCTTCAGTGCAGTAGTAGAGAGAAGAGAAATCTGCAGAATTGCACAGCTTGGTTGTAGGTGTTAGAGATGACAAGGAAGGAGCACAGGCAATGATACATTGCTCATATTTTGATCAATGACTGACTCAGGGTTTCCCATCTGCTCAATATATAGCATTTCTTCAGGACCACACTCCTCTCTCCCCACTATACTCATAATTTTGCTCACCCCCTATACATCCATCAGCCATTCCCCTGTGACTGACTTTCCCTATTTGCCCATTTTCCAGACCACAAGCTTATAGTGAAAACTTCTTGCAGCAAAAGCAGCAGTGTTTGTCGATTGCAAGACCATGGTTTCTGCTGCCAGTTCCAATGACAAGCTGGCATCTTGTGACCTCTTACAAATGATCTTAAATAAATTGGCAGGTGAGAAGACTCTCAGCTGGTAGGCAGGATGGCTGTTGCATTTTCAAGAGTCTTGAGTCAGAAAAGGCTAAAAACTCTCCCCTGCATGTAATGAAACTGGAGTTCTGTAGGTTCTAAAGGTTCTGTAGACCTATAAGTTCAACTTTATTCTTTGGAAGGGTTCCAGCCACAAGTCAGACAAGCCGTAGTTTTTCAACAAGGATAATTCCAATGTACTCTGCAACACTTACAACATTTAGGTAACCTAAGTCCTTCTCACACTTGGCACCTTTCAGAATACACAGCAGGGATAGTTGTATCTTAGGGATCCTTGGATTCCTACTTAAGTGCACAGGCTATATAGACCCACAATGGAGCAGCTAAACTTACTGACAGTGTTATGTCACATAGCAGACCAATAGCACACACTACCTGGCTAGCTCTTGGGAAGAGTAACGTAATTTATCTTATTAATAAGAAGTTCTCCAAAGAGTTAGCTATATAGTTGCTTCTCCCATTAGCTAGCATTTGTGCTAAGAAAAAGAGGGAGGGAGGTGGCATGCCTACATGTTGTACACTCAGGATTTTATTTATTGCACTTTATTACTCAGTTAAGCATTAGACAACAAATAGCAATTATGGATCAACAAAAGCATAATCCTCCTCATATATAACAATATATATAGCAATTACTTATTAATTCTGTATAAGCATGCAGAAGGACTTTTTCCAACAGTCATTTTTCAACAAGCCAGTTTTATTTATAAGGGAGCATTCAATAATTCAGTTAGTTAGCATTATCTCTGAGTCCATGTAGCCCTATGAAGACTTGACTAAGTGGGTGTATGGAAGGGGCACTGAATGTGGTAAGGAAACAAGCCAGTAGTCCCTAGAAATACTGCTTGGCAGCATCAGAATTGCCTTTTTTTGTGCTTGCTTTCAGTCCTCGGGCTCAATAGCTGAGTCAGATCAGCCATGTTAGTGTAGTCTGCCTGCCTGCCTGGAGTAGAATGTGAGCAAAATGTCTTTAAAACGCTTCTGTGATTGTACAAAATGAAAGGAGTTTCTCTAGCTTGCAACTGGTAGTTAGTGAAACAGTTTGTTTTCTGAGATAGACATCACCATAACAGAACCTGAAGATACTTCCTTGATTTGAAGATTTTCATTAAATCAAAAGGAATCATTTACCATTTCTTTTTGGGAAAACAATCTTTGAAAGGCACAAGGTTGCACACAAGCAATGAAATCCTGTGAGAAGTATATGCTCCAGACTACTGCACTGCCTGCTACCCACAAATGCTGTGCTGAAATCCATTCTCTCTTTCAAAATTTGCCTTGCTTTGTGCCTTTAAAATTATCAGCACTTGGAAAAGTCTTGTTAAATCTGGAAGAAGTCCTGGTTTTCTTTAGAATCAGCAATGTTTCAGATACTGATTAAAAAGGGAACTCTCCCTTTATTCCTGAAGTCGGTAAGAAATATTATGGAAAATTGCGTTAACTCTTGCAAATCCCTCTACAACTATAAAAGTACAAATGAGATCGTCCCTGCTGTTTCAGTCAGGCCTATGAACCTCAGAGCAATAGGATATTTATAAGAAAATTCCAGACATAGCAGTGGTGCCGTGATCCATATGACCCAAAGTTTCCAGTCTTTGTCTATCCTCCTGTCTTTAAGGAAAAACAGAGGGGCATAAAATGAAAACTTGGAAGATCACAAATCATTGTTATGACTCATTATAATGACTGATTTGTGCATTACTTTATGGAGCAGTTAGGTTGAGTTTGGGGGAAAAAAAGAAACCTTCCTTTTTAATTTTCAACACTTTATGCCAATTTTCAGACAATTGTCTTTCCTAAAATAACAGCACTCTTTTTTCCACACTATCCTTTGTAACTAGTGAGTTTTTTCAGCTGGGAGAGTGTGTTTTGATATAAAGGTGCAGCTTTACATGGCTCTTGTCAAGAGCCTGTTATTGTTTCCGTTACAACATTGTCTTATTTTCTGGTGTTTAAAACTGGGCCATACTTGAACTTTGGAAGTTTTCAAAATGTATTTACAAATAAGAAAAATAATCTCATTGCGTGTGGCTTTTTAGTTCTGCGAAGAATATAGTGCTCTGACAGCTTTGTAGCAACTGTGATTCACAGTTTTGGATACTCAAAATAAGTTCTTCTGACCACAGCCTGCAACCTGGTTTCTAGATTCTCTTGAGTTTTGTTTAGTGATAGTGTTTCTTTTGTCAATTATTAATGGTTTGAGAGTCATTAGAAAAATAATAAATCTACTGAAGTCTCAAAATAGCTGCTGTTTTTCCACTACATTGAATTTGTAAAATTCATCTTCCTTATTTGTGTTATATCTTCATATGGTGAATTAATAGGGTATGTTCCCAGGTCTCAAAGTTTTTTCTTACCTTCCTAGGATAAATTCTAATGTTACACAAAAATCTGCTGGAGGTGTGGTTATGTATCTGTGAACTCTGAAAGACACTGGCAAGCTACCATTTCAACACACAACAGATTTTCCTTAAAGTTACAGGATTACATTTTTGGTTTGCTTTTTACAGAGGAAAGTGCAGTATTTCAGGTAAATTCTATTAAAGAAAGCAAGTTTTTCCCAAGATTTTGCTAGTTTTACTTTAAGTCACCAGAGCATAGAAAGTCATAGCACTTCAGAGGAAATTTCATCCTCAACTTGCCTTTTTATGCCCTACTGTATGTTAAGAACTGCTGAGGTCGCTCTGCACTGGCTGATAATGAATTCCGTATAATCTGTAATATTGGGGCACAACTGGGTGGGTAAGAGTTGAGTTTCAGTCTTTAAATCAGAATTTCCTTGTTTTAGTAGTTTCATTTCAAAAGGTAACACTGCTTTAAGGGTGTACATTTTCTGTGATTTAGCCATACAATTTTAGAGGAAAAATTCATTTTTTCATGGAAACAGTGTATGCATAATAGGTAATGTCCATGTGATGTATATTAGCTATTAGTCATTTACAAGGTTTGATTATTAATAAGAAAGGGAAAATGAGTTAAGGTTTTCAAATGCAGGGTATTTAGTTGTACTTTTCAGTTGGGTAAGTCTGTTTGTATCCCTTCCAGTATTTTAAAAATCTCAGCCACAATATGTTAATGAAATTGTTCCCCTTTTAAGTCTTTTCCAACACAAGCATAGGAGGTTGGGTGAACACTCAAAACTAACGCTTCTTTCAGCAACTCACAATTTGATTCTGGCTATTTTCCACTAAAAATTAATTTGGATTTCTGTATTTGACCATTTCTTTCCTTTGGGAGAAAAGATATTTTTGGTTATCTTTCCTACTTTGACCATAGGGAGCATGTGTAATGTATATTTTGTTGTGCTTTGCAAATTTTTGGTGCTAAATCATTTTAAAAAAAAAAAATATCAGAATGCACTAAGCTATGATGGGATTGATCTCATTAAAGAACTTAAAATGCTAATGAATGCTGAAAAGTATTGAAAAACCATCCAAAAAATCCTCCCCCCAAATCTTCTTGCCAGAAAGCTGCAGTGATTTTCCTGCCTTCTCTTTCCACTGAAAAGTGCTGTGTGATTACCACAGGGGACACTGAAATCAAAACTTTGTTGAGAAAACTATGTAGAAGTACTTGGCCTTTTCTGTAGGAATTGTTGAAGAAAAAAGGTGTCACTTCTCCTGTGGGTTATAGAGCTTAATTACATTTTCCCAAACTGGAAGAATTCTAGAGCAATGATTGCAGTTTGTATTTCAGGTGTTGTCCAGTAATAATTACGCATTTGAAACCTTCCTGAGGCTTATCAGATACATGTTTTATTTTACAAAGCTGCATTGAGTTTTGCCTTTGCATATTTTTGAAGTAAGAGAGAATACCCTTACTTTTTAAAGGCAGCAAAATTATTCTTCTAATCTGCTATCATTTAACTTATAGATGAAATTTTCATACTTTCATTTACATTTTTCAAAGGCTCTAATTTGCAGAGACTCAGTACTGGATTCATAGATTACAGTAAGGCCACAAGACACAAGAATGGCTCTACAGGGTAGGCTAAAGGTCCATCTAGTCCAGCAGAGAGAGGTCATGAGAGGATATGCAGTTTTATAATAGGAGTTAAACTGAGATAAGGAACTGGACGGGTTTTAGCAGGCACGTTGCACACTGAAATCCGCCAAACCACATTCTCATTTTTCCCTGAATCAAGACCAGATACTGGGGCCTTTATATTATATAATCCAATATCTGATTTCTTGTGAAATCTCTTCTCATCATTAGTTTATATTCCTCATCACTTTGTCTGTTGTTTCTCTATAAGCTGTTTTGAAGGAAAACATACAGGATTTTATCCAAAACTAATGAAAACCAGACTTCTTCTGTTGATTTATTAGGCCATGAGTGACTACCCATATTTAAAATCATAAAAATAACCCCATGATCTGTGACTACAAAATTATTCATTATGGTGCCATTTTCAATTATTTGTCCAGTTTACATAAGGGCAAAAAAATCCATAGATTTTGGGGGGTTGTTTTTACTTAGGAAATAGAGGCTACAAGAGGCTTCAGAAATAAACTGTGACTGTAAAACACAAAATGCTGGGTTTACCATTACTGGTTTCTGCTGATTCCCTCACCAACATAACTAAGAGCTTTTTACACAACAAGCTGTAGACAAAAAAAAGCCACAAGTAGTGTTTAAATTTGCCTATTACTTTTACAGTCAGCAATTCCTAATCGATCTTACCTTCATAAGTTTGTTAAGATGACATCACATATATTGCATGATCTTTCACACAAAATATTGTGTGATTTTCAAATACAGGTGTCCCTTTGTGATCATTGCTGTGATCTTGTGCTCAAAAGTTGCATCCAGGAGGCAAAAGAAAAGTTTCAAGGACAGAATTATATCCACAACACCAGCAGAGAGGGCAGCAGAGATGTTCCTGCTCTGGCAGGACTTGTAGACAGGCTTCTCACACAGAACAACATTAAAGTAATCTCTATTCTAAATAATTATAAAATTGTAAAATAAATTCTAGATAATTATAAAAATGTGCTGTTCCTACAGGTCCATAACTGAGAGGGAAGGCTAGTATTTGCAAGGAGCTCATAGAAGCCCACAGCTGCCAGTTATGTCCGGGACCCAGAAACACAAGAGCATTAACAGGATTTGGAGGCTGGGGATTGAAGATTGGAACATTTGCACATGTGATAGATAGGGAGGACTCCAGCTCAGAACCACATTCTGTAGCTTCCCCTTGCTATGAACGTGTTCTCAGTATTTTCATCCTTGGGATAAAAGAGAACTTACACAACATCATGAAGATGTTTGTCTGAACAGTTTTTAGTGTGGAATGAAAAAATGGCAGGTTTCACTGATTTGTTGTTGTTGTTATTTTGCACACCCCCTCCACACACACGCACTCATTGATGGAATTAGATTATTAAAAAAATTTATGGTTTGAACTTAGTTTCTGTATATTTCTTTCTCAGGAAGGCATTAAATTACTTGTATGTAACTGCTACAACTAGTTATTTTTGTTATTCATTAACCAAATTACCAGAGTAGATTTGCATGAAAGTTGCGTGGGTTAATTTGACCTGCTTCTGGTCTAGTTTATTTTTGCTGAACATTGTCTTCTAAAACTATGTGTAAAGGAAAATTTCTTTCTGACATTATAGCTAGTGTGTGTTTGTTCCATGCATATAATGGGAAAAAATGATGCAGGAGAAAAAAAGTAGTCCTTCATTAGTACTTGACAAAATACAGTTTTCATTTCTGAGCCATTTCATGACACTCTTGGTATATATAGTACTGCTTTCTTTTTGCCACTGATATTTTTGATGAAATGATGTGCCGTTTAGCTCAAATATAAAAGCAAGATATAGAGGAAAGTCATCTATAAAAGGAACAGGAAGTACAGGAAAGGTAAAGTTCTTTTAGTGATTAGTGCACTTTTGTCTGGTCTAAGAACAAGACCCACATGTAGAGAATTTACCAAGAGTACCAGTGAAACACCTAAGCCATGTTGTCAGTGTTTAGGACTTTGCTGTATCTCTATTCGATGATGCAGTTCATTTAGGGAAAGTATTTTCAAAAAATCCTAAACTCAGCATAAGCCATGCATGGGAAGTTATCATTGCCAAGGCTGCAAGAGTTTAGATCAATTGTTTTATGAGGTTTTAGATAAATTGCTTTTAGCTAACCAAAAAGAATGTGGCAAATGATGATGATCTTATTGGATTCAAATTTTGATCAGAATAACCAATATCTTCCCTCTAAATTCTGCAGTTATAGATTGCTAAATCTGTTGATACAGCTCTAACTTTACTGTGAATGTACTCCTTACTCAGATGTAGGTGTTTAATTCTTTCTCATGCAGTGTTAATGTTTTCTCCTTTTGCCCTGCTTAGATATCAAGTCAGGTTTTGAGATTTTTTTATTTATTTTCTTTTTGGTCAGAGGCAACCTACAAATTGCTGGATAACCAGTCAGGGAGAGGACAGAACAGATCAGGACTGCAAGAAGGCAGAGGGTCAGGTGTGGAATGAACAAATTTATGACTTGCAATATTTATTAAATACTTCAGCAAATGTGAGAATTCATCAGTTTGTGTTTGGTAATTTTTATTTGAACATCATACTTGGTGGCTGATGTTCAAACTTGCATAAAAGACATCTCTGCAGATAATGTTGAGGTTTCAGGATATCTTTACAGTTCTTTCCATTATTACTATCCCTTTCTTTCTTTTTCAAAAAACATGTTCCTCCAAAACTAGGAGGAACAGGTAAATAAACTAACAAGAATCATGAATTCCAACAAAGTGGGATTCATGTAGATGAATTTTAAAAGAATTTTTAGTAATACTTCTCTTCCCATGATTCTGGTTTATTACTTGTGAAGTAAATAGGAACTATATGAAAGATTCTGGGATTAGATGGAGACAAACCTATGTCTACTATGGAGAATGTTTGGAATAAGTTCTGTTCTTTTGCCTGTTCCCTATGTTCTACTTTATTGGATTCTTACATGGTTTTTGCAGTTAAATAATCCTCATAGCAATACTGCAATACCTAAAATATGGTCCCTGCACTATCAAAAATTTATGTCTTTGGCTTAGAATAATTTAGTTTTTTTGTTTTGAAATCTAATGTTCAGTTTATCAACAGTTTATATGATTTACTGTTAAAATAAGTAACAGAATTATGCTCTCAATTTAGTTATTACCCTGTAAGTGACATAAGCAACTCAAAGAACTTAAGCAAAAAAATGAAAATACAAGTGAAATACATTATATTTTCTAGGTCCACTTTGCTCTGAAAAGTTTTGAGTGAAATCTAAATATCAGTGGATAGTAGTAACACCTAAATAAATGTTTGAGTTAGCAAATCAAAATCTTTTAAATTATAATTTTTATTATAAGTATGTGAATTGTTAAATTATGTTTATTTATATAAAGTTTCAGACTATACATTTTTTATCAACCTATGCTGTATCTACAGCTAGGAGTGTCTGGAATCATGGGAATTACTGAAAGTGTAAAAAAGGCTATAAAAATTGGTTTCGGTTTTCCAAAGGCTGTACATATATATAAAAGTTGGTTTAAAATTAACATTGCACAGATAATTTGTTTTGTTGTTATACCACTTAACTCTTTTCTTTATAGCATCTGCACAGCTCACTACCTGAGATTATTTACTTTGGTATTGCAGAAGTCCCACTCATGGAGGGAAATATTAGGAGCTTTATTCAAAGTAGAACATATGATAAAATCCTAGTAAAACATGAAAAAAAGGAAAATACAGCTAAGACTGCCACTCATTGACAAGCACTGCAACATGGTATAAAGCCTGGTTCTCTGAGTCAGTATTTTTCTTTTCCTCTGAAATTTGTGGTTGAGGAACTAGTCAGCAGCGCTGATAAAAGCAGCAAGAAATGCTGGAATTTGTGCATGAGGGTATAGTCTTTGCAAACCCTGTGGCAAGAATTTGGTGAGCCTAGCCTGCGCCACATCACATTGCGGTTGTCCTACATAGCTGGGTATTTAACTGCTCACTATCTACTTGAATCTAGACATGAAAATACTGGTTTCTTCCTTTTAGATTTTAAGATTCCTAAATCAATTTTAGCATGTGTTGGTAATTTTTCTTCTGTCCAGATCAGTAAATACAAGGGGGAGGATTGCTAGGCTCATTGTGATGAACCGACTTTAAACACTACGTACCTGAATGCTGTAGTAGCAGACATCCACAGGACAACTTTGATGAAATGTTCAGCAAGCATTAGCAAAAAATATAGCAACTAATAGAGGGAGAGAGAATTTGGTTTTTTCCCCCAGAAAGCACATGCACGTGCTTGCTGTAGATATTGACTGTATTAGAAAAGACTACTTAGAGGACTTGCAATAGGAAGAGGGGGAGGAAAGCATCTTGTGGACTAAAGACGTAAAATTCTGAACAAAGTACTGGCTATTTTAAGACCAACAAGAACTCTGAAGTTAGGCATTGGAAACAGATATACGTGCTTATGTAGAGTCATTGCTCCACAATACGATGTAGCTCTTCTTAAATGGTAAGTGAGTGGTTCGGAGAACTGATGAGAGGACTCAAGCAACTTCTGTATTGTGGGATGTCATCTATATTGTGGGATGACAGGCAGAGCCCATTGAAAGTTATTGATCAAGGACTGTTGCAACCAAAACCAAAAATGTGCTCTCTCATGCTGTCAAAATAAGAATAATTTAGGTTTATTTATTTCACAAGTAGTAGTTGTAGTGCTGATTTGTGTGGATAAGTTAAAATATTTTCCTGGGTTTACATCGTGCAGGGTTTTCAATGAAGATACTGACTTTTGGACAGACCTCAAAGCCTCAAATTATTTACATGATTTCCACTTTTGGGGATTTCTGCCATGTGTCTTCTGGGAAGGACACTGATATTCTCTTCTTAAACAGCATCAGGACACTTTTGTATCAAATAAAGCTACTGCAAAGGTACTGTTTAGTCAAAGGTGTCATTAAAGACCAAGCCCTGTGGGCTGCCACTACGAGCCAGAAAGGGAGGCTGTGAGGTCCTCAAAGGCATGGGAGCTGGAGGTGGGGATGGTGGGGAAGAACTGAGAGGGCAGGCAGTAGGTACTGGGTTGGTCCTAGGGGTAACCTGGGGGCCTAAGTGGACAGCTCTGTGGGCATCCCCAGGGAGACAGTGCTCAGTACCACAACATTTTGGCCATAAAGCCAAAAAGCAGGAAAATGAGAGAGGAGGAAAGTTATCCTGGTGATAATTTTAGAGTGATAAATCTCTCTGTAAACACATAATATGTTGGAGTGTCTTCTTCTGTCAGTGGCTTTCTGGCACTTGTTGTATGCTAGTAGCGAATAGCAGGTCATTCATCCCAGCCCTGGAAAAGCCTCTCTACCCATATGTCTGTTCAGAGTGTTTCTGAACATTACCTGCATATTCTTCATGCAGACTTCAAAATAATTAATTCCATCAAAAGTTAATGCTTCAATTTTACTTTAAGGAGAATTTATCCTTTTTGTTCTAGCAAAGCTAATAACATACAAGGCAGGCATCCAGCTTTCAAAAATGCATGAAATCCAGTGATTTTATAATGCTTTTAAAATGGAATGAATTTGAGGCAGAAAAAGCCATTATGTATCCCCCAATTGTGTTCATTCCTCTAAACAATCATTAAAAACAGGGCAGGTTGTGTTTTGAAGTGAATGTTTTCACTCTTCTGTATTACTAAGATTACTAATACAGGTTGCTGGTGCCGCCAGAAAAGCAAACAAACATTTTTTCAGCTCTTCTCTGAGCTTCTTATAACAAGTGCTGGTGATCAATTAGCTAGTTCATTAAAAAGTTATACATGATTTTATTAAGGTAAGCAATTCTGAATCAAAGAACCCAATTTGCAGATCTAGGTTGAAGCACGTAATTGGCGTGTATTTTAGGATTGCTGCTAAAGCTATAAAAAAGATTTACTAGGGAAGGAATGGATCCAAAAACCCTAAAGGAAGGAATATATTATTTGTGTGACCCAGTGTTACAAATGGACTCATTTAATACTAAGATCTTATCTACATTAAAACAAAAAACTGAAATAAATGTAAAACTTCTTTGATTTAACTTCTTTAGCAAGAAGTTATTCTTCATCTGATACACGAATTCATACTGCATTTCTTCTGCTATGATTTTTACTATTGCTATCAAAGCTACATTTTTATTAAATCATGTGCATTTCATTGAGAAGTCAACACTGTGATAACTGTAAAGCAAAATTGTATAAGTATGTTCACCATGTTGTTGAGATCCACACTGAGTCTGAGATTAAAGCCCCAGTTCTACAAACAGTTCTGGAAGCACAACTCAATGGGGAGCCTTATACACATGCTAGTAGGACATGCTTGAGCATTTGCAGGGTGAAAGAGGGGGAAGGTGCATTATTCAGAGGATGTTTTAGAAACAGTGGTGCTTTATTCTGAGTTTACAAGCGGGCCAAATCTTGAAACTTGAGGGAAAATGTTTGGGTTAAGAAAGCTTTAATTTTTTAAATACTTGGAAGAAGTTATTTACCGGTGAGTATTTCCAACACTTCTTTAAGCAAAAGAAAGACATTTTGGGTTCTGAACTGAGAGGTATAAATAATCAAGTCTTAAATATATTAAAATGTACACAGAATCTACTTTCTGTTATAATTTTGATGGCTTGATAGCCACAATCTAAAAGCTTCTGTAGCTGATATTGCTGTTGGATTTTATGTGATGGCGTTGAGGCAATTATTTCAACTATTAGCCTTCCCAAGGGTTCTTTTCAGACAAAATGTTATGCATCAGCTCTTATTTGAGTGTAAGCCTATTGAACCGCATTCTCCTCTCTGCCAACTTGGCAGCAAGTTCTTGTGCTAATAAAAGAGGCAACCCCAGATAGAGATCCCAGATGTGCCTGAACTACTTTTATTAGGACGATGGAGAGGCTCAGTGATTCCTTCTAACTGTTTTCAAAAACAGTGTGGGCTTGCCTTCATAATTACCCAAAGAATTGAATTACATCACTGGAAGTTTTTTTCTCAAAGAGTAAAATGTTGTATGGGTTAGCACAGAACCCTGCTTAGGAAATGCTCAAAACAATTGTTCAAAACAATGAATGCCTTTTGTCACAGTACAAACCTTGATTTGACCCTCCTGAATTCTGTTGAGAGGAGAACATTGCTGTTTAACATTGAGTTAAAAATACCTTAATTTCTTACATATTAATGAGATTTAGTATCATGATTAGAATAAGTAACAATAGATGTTTCTCAGAATAGCAATCTATCTGTGGTATCTGACATACTTGACTGTAATGACAGCTATTCCTTGAAACTGTTGAACGCTGTATTTTGCAGAATTAGTATTGTACTTGGTGATAAAGCCAACTTAGTGATTGCCTGATACTCGGCTATTGTAGATTGGAATTGCTGACATCAATATTCTTCCTCTTTTTTTAAGTGCTATATAGTACTTAGCAGTTCAAGAAGTTTTACTGCTAAAATATATTCAAAATTTCTCCATACTATTTAGTTTAATGTGTTGGCAGCAATTTTGAAACTGCAAGAAATAGGGTAATCTAACTGAAATACTTAATAAAATAAATGTAGTCTGTTAAACTACTGTTGCTATCCATAAATCATAAATAATAAGATGTTTACAATCTTAAATCATAATTTTGATTTTCCTTTCAAGGCCACAAGCTTCCTGTTGAAATATTTATTGTTGTCAAAATGTGAATAGAGAAAACAAGGTTTTATTTAAAAAAATTCATCGCTTGCTTGCATTGTTCATCTTATTAAATTATGAAAAATGAATGGTGCTTTAATTTCTGGTCATGTCTCTGGTCGATTTTTATTGTAATTGTGTCAGATATAAAAAGAAAAATAAACTGCACAGTGGATTCATTTCATAGTGAAACACACAATAGTATCCATTTCAGATTTTCAAAACCACGGTTTGGCTCAAAGGCTCCCATTAATATCAATGGGCTTTGGATCAGCACAGGGTTAACAGCTTATTTTTCAAACAACTAGAAAGAGGTGTAAATGTCAAAGGTGATAGCTATACTGTGAGTTCCATAAACTACAAAAAAAAAGTTACTACCAAAGTTCTATTTTTCCTTAGTTTAGCAGCTTTACGAAAACAGTGTTAATAAGTATATCAGGAACAGTATGTAATAATGAATCAGATACATAAAAATAAACCCTTTAAAATTCCTTTTATATAATAATTGGAAAGTTAAAAGTGACTTAAAATCCCTGACTTCTCATGCTGTGATGTAAATTGTATTTTTTTTAGGTTCCAAATTCAAAGAGGGAAAACTGATCCAACCAGTTACAAGAGCCTGGGGGACTGTTTTAGGACTATTTTCCAACGAGAAGGGTAAAAGTATATGTTTCTAAAATTGTCAATTTTATGTGACCTTTTTTAATCACCCATTTTCCAGACATTAGATCCTCCTTGTTTTCCACCCCTTTTTTGCAATTGCCAGAATTTGGCAAACATCTTGTCTTACATAATGAGCACAATTTGAAAAGTCTTAGCATTACTTATACTCACAATACCAAATTTTGCTATTAGGATATGTTTGAAAACCAGGAGGCACAGCTTCATAGAGCTGGGGCAAACACTGCTTCAGTTCTGGGTGCAGGATGGCTGTGTCATCGTAGTACAGTATCTAGGCTTTGTTACTTATTCTGGTTTTCTGAACTGTCTTAGCCTGAACTATTACCAGTTCAGTGAAGTACTGGTTTCCAAGCCGTAACGAACTGGTGTTCCCAGTGGGAAAAATTCCACAGCTTTTCAGTTTGACAGAATATGGGAAAGGATTTATGGTCCTTAGCACCTGAATCATACTGGCTTCGTAAGGTACCACTGCTCTAAGCCTGAGCTCCTGTAAGAGACTTGGGTTCTGATCCACAAAGGCATTTAAATGCATGCCTAATTTTATGACCAGTCAGTCCAGTTAAAGCCATTGAATGTAATGGCACTGATCATATGCTTAAAGTTAAGCCTGTTATCCACAGGAGCTCTTTGGGAGCTAGCCTTTAATCAAGCTAACTCTAATTAGTAGATCTCGGTTTTGAGCAGCTGGGAGGCTTTCCATAAGGACTTTGTAAATATATTAGCAACACATTTTTTATCCATATATTCATCAAAATGAAACTGCTCTTATATATAGCTGCATAGATACCATGTTTGGAGGCAGCATAGGTGCAGTGAGGCACAGACTTCTTGTGTCCACAAGCTGTACTGGAAAAATGGAGGTGAGACAAGCAGTAAAAATTAAGAACTAGACCTGTTTTGTTTCTTGCAGGGAGTTTAGCTAATCTACTCTACATTAGTATGTAGATACAGAACTGGGTGGTTTGAAATGCTAAGTAGCTTCTGGTGTTTTCAAAGCTGAGTATATGATCATTTTCATTGCTTTTCAAAAGAAAACTATATTTTTACGGAAGGAAAGTATTAGCATTTACAATCATGGCAGTCTATTTTTAAATACAAAATTAGTTTCAATATTTATGTCAGAGAGCATGAAAGGACCATGTATCTTATCCAAGCTCACTGGTATAAACCAGAATACTTTTCTTATATTTATATCAAGGCATGACTCTGTAAACCAGAAAAGATGATTGCATGAAATTATCATAGATTTTAGTCATAATTTAGCAGTGGGTTAAACTAAATTTCTTTCAGGCTGGAGCTAATACAGAGTTTTACTCGCCTGTAGCAAACGGAGTTTGATCTAAACGAAAAGCAAATTCTATGAATACTTTGTTTTCCCCAGGAAGTTAGACAGAGGCAGACGGTCACATTTAAACAGTCGTTGGTGATAAGCACTAGGGAGAAAGGAGACAAAGAATCTCAGATACAGTATAATCTTAAATTTCATATAAATATTAAAAAAAAAATAAACCTAATCCTGAAATCCCTGTTTGACTCTGCGAGTCTTGCATTCCCATCTGCGCAAGTTGTCCGGTTTCTGAAGCATGGTGATTATGACACTTGTGAGGGCAGTGAGAGAGGTGACTGTGAAGTATTTTAATTAATGGAAACCTTGAATCCTGATAAGCCCCTCCTTGAGTGACCACAAAAATATGCAGAAGAGAGCACAAAGAAAGGGCTTCACATTTAGATAACAAGGAAACAACAATTTATGAGGTGTTCAGATTCAGGTGTATAGATCTGGGAAAAAGGTATAAGAAATTCATTCATGCCCCGTATTTATTTCATGTTGGCTATATAAAATAGCCCCGTTAGTGTGTGGCATTTTCAGACTGATGTTCTGAAGCATCTAATTCAGTGTACACTGACTATAAAAGATCCTCAGGACCTCTGTCTAGTACTCACAATTCCCTACTGGCATATGTGATTTTATGTTAAGTTGACTACAAAAGAAATTAATTAAATAAAGGAACACAGTGGGAAAAGAAATGTTACTGATGATCTGCTCCTGAAAATGTTTATGTTTGGGAATAGTGCTTATGCTCATTTGTACTTGCATTTTCAATAGCAGCAACTATGGTGAGCTAAAATGTCAGAGCCCTGCTCAGATGAGACACTTCCTAATGCCTTAACTTTTTGACCTTGTTGTGTTGAGGTTAGGTATGCAGAATCAGCCTGGGAAGGACTTATTTTTACAAATACATATGCAAATGTTCCGTTTACTGCAATGCCTTTTAACTGAAAATTAAGCAGTTTTACATTACTACAGTATAACAGTTGCAATCAGATGATTTCATGGAAATCTTCATCACAAAAAATGGCCAGGATTTCTTTAACCATCCCTCTGATTTTCTGTTCATTATAATAAAAAAGAGGAAATATTTCCAGTGTAGCCACTAACAGGACACTGTCCTTTTCAAAGAATCTGAAGGCTCCTTTATCTTTGCAAACTTTTAAAAAATTAATCAGAAATTCTTAACCAAAAAAAAACAAAACCAAAAAAACCCACAGGAAAAAAAAAAAAGTGCCCTTCCCCCAGACTTTGAGTGGCTCTTCAGATGGAAATAAACTTTCTCCACGGGGAATTAAATTCTTCAAAGAAAGATCCATTCCTTGAACTCTTTTCTTGTCTTACAAGAAAATGGGAGTCACAAAACATAAAATTTAATTGAGACTCACTAAAGGAAGATTCAGTTGAGCAGAACATTAAAGGTCACGGAGCTTTCTGTTAAAGTGAGGCAGGAGTATTAACTTGAAGGCTTTTGTGAACTTGTTTTGGGACCATTCAGTTGCTGCCAATTGCACAGGGGCTGCAACAGTGTGAATCCTTCAGGTGGTGAGCAACCTCTGCTTAGCTAGGAGCCATGCATCAGAGGTTCTCTAGTTTCATTTATGAGATGATACATGAACTGACAGATCTTTGACAGCAGAGGTAAACTCACCAGGAGCATATCTGTTTATTGAGGAGTGACAGCTTTATAGCCAACATAAAAATAATGTGATGTTTACTGGGGAAAATGTTTGGGTACAGGATTAACTGAAACCATTAATAGAAAAAACTTTTCATTCTTTTTTGATCCTAAAAATAAGAGGTTAGGTTAGGTTAAATGACTGATTTTTGTATGACCATCATCTTTATTGCATTTGTATTCATTCACTTTTTCTTTGATAATGACTTAGGTTTGAATATGAAATGTAAGAATAAACAAACGGTCTAGCTGAATGTATATGTTGCATTTATATTAAGGACACATGGTGTTGTGTCTCGTATTAAGAATAGAAAATTATGCCCATCTGCACTGTCTTAATTTGGAGTTACAGCATTAAAGTGATGGATGCTGTTATTTTGAGTCTATAAACAACTTTGTTCTTATAAACTTGGATTTTCATGGGCTCATAATTTTAACAGTAAATGTTCTGGATTATAGTTGGCTTTTTTTGGTGCGCACTCTGTTAAGAAACCTGTTACTTTCTCCATTCGTTAGTTAACTTGCCTGAAACAGAAAGGGCAGTAATATCCTGGTTTCCAGTTTTGCAACTCAGCACTTGAGTAAGTTACAGTTTAAAGTGCTGTTAGCCTTCCTTAGAACTAGATGGTCCGGGAAAAGTGCAAAACACAGTTGTCGTTGATCGCTTGAGACTTCGTTACTTCTACTGAGTTATTTCATTATCTTGAACTTGGTTTGGGAAGGAGCAATTACCTCCATGTTTACACAGCACTATAGCTTAATAATTATTCCTGTCTTGTTCTCAGCACCACCTTACCACTCTCTTGCACCTATAATTGTCTGTATGACCACACACCTTTTTTTTTAATAAGCAGTTCCCTGACTCATACGTTAGAGGGATTAGATTATAAAGCTACACAAAACTTGCCAGCTATGGGTGGAGTAGGTGGGAGAACAGCCAAGACTAAGCAGGAGCTGGGTGAGCACAGAGTTGTCAGCAAACATGCAGAAACCAGAGCATTCCTGGTTTATGTGAGATCAATGTTCATCAATTAAGGAATTTGCTAGCACTCTCCTTTGTCCTGCCTACATCCATCAACTTTTTGTTGTAGAAACAAGTTCTTGAGAGACTACAGCAGTGCTCTTGATGCCTGGCTGTAGGTGATACACTGCTGCTTCTAGTTGCCAACAGGTCAGGGAAGGAGACTTGCAGGATTGCCAGCCCTGCAGGCAAGCACCGGCCTCTCACACTCACCAGCAATCATCACCACCTGTTCCAGGGGCCCAGCTGGATGTATGCTTTTCCAGCTGGGCTGAGGAGACCTATCAAAAGGCTGCCAAGTAAGTGTTATACAAGATACAAATACTTGGCTACCTTGCGCCTGAATCCATCAATGAAATTGCCGACCAGGGAAGTGTGACATGGTCAGCCATGCCAAAAATCCCTTTTCCCTGTGAGCAGTTATGAAGCAGTGATCCATTTCCATTTTCTGGAGGCATAAATTCCTGTGGTATCAAAAGACCAGACTTTAGGCTCTGCTGTAAGCGCTCTGAGCAAGCAGAAGTAGTAGATTAAGATGTTATTTCCCCCTACAGCTATCTGCCCCACTCTTTGGTTTGTTATTAGCACTTCATACCAGAAGGAGCAGAAGTGAACTTGAACCCATGCTTGCTTGCTACCTTCAAGAATCTTGTTTCTTAGTAGAGACCAACCTGCACTTATAGATCTGCAGTAAAAAGAGAAAAGATGCCTTAGCATAGATTTCAGGTGCCCCACAACAAAAGAATTTCAGAATTTCCTCTGAGTAATTAGCAAGTGCTCCATCTTCGTAGCGATGGAACTAGCTGAGGGGGTTTTAACTAGAGGATCTTAAGGTCCTTTCCAACCCTAAGCATTTTATGATTCATAATCTATGCAAAGTAATAGATCTGCTTTCTGTGTAACTGTTCTTGTGGCACATACTCTCACTTTACCCCATATCCTACTCTGCATAGTCCTATGTACAATACCTGATCTTACTGGTTTCAGTTCAATTTGGTTGTCTATAGTTTGTTTGAACCTGTGTCTTAAAACCATCATTTTTGTTCTTATTCTGAATGGGTGCTGAGTCATAGAGTTTAAATGGCAGTACAGTTTTGAGTAAAATCATTATTAAGACTTGCTTTCAATATTAGAGAAGAGGAAGGCAGAAAATTTGGCTGATAAAATTTGCCTGATAATAAGTTGTGATTTATATTATGCTCACAAGTGTTTAGATCAAATATGGCCACAAACGAGACTTCTTTCATGTATCTGTATGAAGTTGATGCACGTTCTGCTTCCTTTTTTAAATAAACATTCAAATTTGATGGTTCAATTTTGCCTTGTTTCCCAATAAAGTTGACAAAAATCTCAGGAAATTCAGATGCCTCATTACATTTCAAAATGCGTGTACATGTGTGTATGCATGCCTATTTATAAAATGTTCATGCATTTTCTTAGTCTCTAAGTAAATAAAAAGCAACCAGTTCATAATGCAGTGAAGTTTTGCCAATGATCCCAAATGGTTGGAAGCTTTTGCAGCACTAGTCAGTCATGAAACAAAGATGATACTGGTTGTTTTAGGCTATGGATCTCAAAACACTTCACAAAAGAAGGAAGCACCATTATCTCAATGGTACATTGAGTCATATTGTACATTGGTACAGATGGGGATACTAAGGTGTAAAGTGCCGGGAAGTCAGGTAGATCTGGACTGGAGCATGCACATAGGTGGTTCTCACACAGCAGCCTGAAACCATGTCATTTGTTTGCCCCATGGTAGCATGTTAATATCAAAGCTCTGAGAAACATGTACATAGAATTGCATTCTTTGATACACGCTCCTAACTGTGAAGGAGCTTGTCTGGGAGAATGCATGGTGGTAGCAGTATTTTTAAGCCTGAAGCTCCCTATTCAGTGCATTGTGCTGACTCCAGATAAGAGTATTTACAATGATGTTACCATCGTGAGGTTTTCATCATCCCTTTCAGGCAGGAATTCTCTGTTCCTGACTGGAGGTTCCCTACCCCCATCTTCATATGTTAACACTTGAAAACATAAGAAATGGCTCTGGAATGTGAAAAACGTCTATTTCCAGTTTTATGTGTGCAGCTCTGAAATACATTTGGGTTCTACTGGTGTAACCAAGGATAGTGTTTAGCTAACCATGTTTTTGTTAGTGATGGACACACATTTTAGTTGCAAAATTTGATCTAGTACATATGGCAACACAGTAAACAAAGACAGTCATAGAGAATCACTTTTGAGAATCATGTTTTAAAGATGATACACTTGCTTATTTATTTCCCATAGGAACTAAACACAAGAAAATCACATAAATTTTATAAGCACCTTAGAAGTAAACAGGCCAGACCTTAACTGGTGTTAGTCATCATTGTTTGCTAAGGCCACTGAAGGCACACCCATTTACATTGGGTAAGTCTTCTGTATTTTTATAAGGTCCAAGTTACATTTTGTTAGATTTCAAATATTTTCATAATCAGATTGTTTTAATCTTAAAGTTATGATTTCTTTACTGTCTCTATTTTCTACTAATATAATGGAAATAGAACTCATTATTGTATTAGCATTCATAGCAATAGCTCCTATAGGCCTCAGTTTGGAATCATATGATTGCATTATAAGATGCTTATACTTACAGTAATAAGAAGATACCTAGAAGTATTGTTTACAATCCATTTATATGTATCTACCTTAGTTAGGGAAAGATAAGCAGAACTTAAATTTTTAGTCCTTATGATTTTAGCATTCAAGAATATTTATCATTTTATCACATTAGGTTCCTGTTGGCTTCAAACATCTTGTTTAAATCAGTGTAATGATCATGCTTCTCAAACGCTTCCTTTTAGTCATGTACGGAAAGTATCATACTATGCTGTATCATTGGCTTCTCTGAATGTGTTTACATTCTCTGAATGTGAAGAGCATATCTGCTGAATTTGGTAGTCTGGAAAAATGGCCATCAATTTCTCCCGCTTTAGTAATTGGTTCAGTGCGAGGTGCAGCAGTATTTTAGAGCAGTGACAGTGACATTCAGCAATGCTCCGTACAGAGGTTTGCACCTGGAGCCCTGATGGGGGCATTTCAACCTGGCACCATTTGCCCTGCTTCAGGCAGCAGTGCAGTGTTGCATTTGAGCCCCAAAACCTCCTGTGCCTTTAGGTGCAGTTCGGGCTGCGTAGAGTACGCAGGCAGCCAAGCTGCTGAGCCGAGAGCCATCTAGAGTTAGAAGGCTGGGAAGAGCTCGCACACTGTGTGCTGTACATGTTGCCCTTCTCCAGGGCTTCTGTGGCTCACCCAGGGCTGTATAAAAATTTTCAACTAGTGAGAAGTTGAGATCAGGAACCAAGACCCCTCTGAGATTAGATACAGCCAGGGCTGCATATCCTCTGAGCAAGGATTTCATGAATTACCATTAAGGCTAAGTGGCTAAATTAAACTAAGGCATACTTTTGGATCATGCCACTTTTGGGGGATCTGTCCCTACACAATTTGCGTATTCTGAAACTGTGTATATATAAAAACATTAGAGTCTCTGGAATTGAATTTAAAAGGTGAGAAACTGGTTCTAGCCCTGATGGAGGGGCAGGGGATCTCTCAAATCTGAGCTGTGCAAGGCTGTCCTGCCCAGCTGCAAGCAGATAAAAGGATCTGAAATCTCTTTCTTACAGAAGAAATAGCTCTGAAACCTGATGATGATATTGTCAATAGACAACTGCCAGAATTAACTATTTATCTGTTATGTAAATCTCACTGTTAACATTTTATAAACACAATAATGTATGCACCATGAGATGCAAAATTAATTGCAATTATGTGTTGTGTTTCTTTAAAAGGCAAAATGTTATTTACTCCTCCGTAACTTCTTCTTCTAGTAGCCATTAATTGTTAAACTATTCTTTAAAAGAAAAAATCTACCATATCAAGGGAAAAAACAGTGACCAGAGAACAGATAAATCACTTTTATGTCCTTAGAACAGCTGACTTGACACTTTTATTACATTGTTTGAAAAAGCGTCTTTTCATCTGGAAGGAATCAGTTTAAAATGTGATTGTCAACACAACGAAACCAGCTTTCTTTTTAAAATGGCTGCTCGTGAAGCTTAGAACTACAGTTTTGCCAGATTTTTCTTTATAGACATTAGTTACTAGAACCAAGAGATTTTAGATGGATGTTCACAGGAAATACCTGGCAGACAGCGTAAAATGCAAAGTGGTTTTATTTAAGTTGAAGGAAGCATGCATGTGAAAATAAGCAACAGTGGTTTAGATCAAAAGCTTTCTTTTTGAAGTAAAAGTTTGTAAGTTGTAGTTTGATGCGGTCAAGAGAAAAAATCCTCATTATTTTTTTCATGTCTTGTCCTAACTAATCAGATAGCATACATTTAGCGTATTTCTTAGACCACATTTCATACTTATTTATAATGACACTATTATGCCTTTCTAATCTGCATGTCCTTACCTCATCTAATTTCATTTGCTACACTGGTTACATCTGAAAACACAGCTTTGTCTCTTTTAATTACTATTGTCCTCAGTTGTTTAGTTACATATTTCTGCTCTTTTTTAAAATAGCTCTAAAATTTTTAGATCTCTTAAAAATGCAGGTGCAAAATAAAGTATTGCATTTTAGTGATAAAACATTTTCACTTCAGAAATAACTGAGCTTTACATTATATACATTTGCTCATGATTTTAACTGTAAATTATGAAGGTGCAGTAAGACTACCTCTACCTTTTAGAATAGGTATAATTTTTTCAATACTTGCCATTTTCTTGCTTTCAGGGTAGGTTAATTATATATTATATGCTATTTATAATATATTTACTAGCAACTTTATATTATGGCATACTCTGAAAATGTAGGTATCCTCAACTCTTTTTTTTTAATAAATTACTTTTTTTGTTGTTTTGTGTTTGTTTTAGGGTTTGGTTTTTTTAAATGTTGGAAGAGGAGTATCATTATATTAGAAACTTCTAAAATACACCTTTGTTAGAAAGACAATCCCTGACAGGCTTCTTTTTTGTTGAGTGGTGGAGCTGCATTGCAGCAGTAACAGCTAGGTATGCTGGCCATTCATCTCTAACACCATTACCAAATCCTCTTCTCTTTGAAATACTCTTTACCCTAGCTGAAGTCTTCCTGTACCTCATGCTTCACATTCTGAAAGAAATTTAGCAAGCTAGATGTTGAGAATATCTGTGCTTGGCCATGGAGGAGAAACTATTCCTCTAAAGCACTGTAACAACTTGAAATATAAAGGCAATGTAAATAGCTATGAACATTAAACAGTTACACAGGTTTTATGTGGAATGCATCTTAAATAAAACAAGATAAAATGAGGAATTAACATCGAGCATGGCAATATTTATGAGAGTATATTTCTGTATAATGCTAACTCATCCCTGCCCATGGCAGGGGGTTTGGAACTAGATGATCTTAAGGTCCTTTCCAACCCTAACTATTCTATGGTTCTATGGTTCTATGATTCTATGCTTCAGTGCGCATTGCATTCTATATGACTCTCAGAATCAAACTGTGAATAATAAGTAGTTTATTTTGCCTGTTATGCCATCTACGTCTTCAGAGAAAATAAAATTGTATATACATATGAGGTTGATTTTTAGTTTTCGTGTTCTTTCCTTATGCAACTTTACTTACAGCCTGCTCTGGTTCTTTACCCTATGAATAACAATACTAACTTTAATGCAAGAAAAATCATTTTATTTAATTAGAAAAATGTCTACAGCATGTAGTGTGTGTATGACACGCTGCATCTCCTTACAGGAATGCACACACATAAACACAGATAAACTGCACCGTTGCATTGTCTATCCAGTGTAGAAAGCTTCTTTCACAGTAAGCCAATAGGCACTTCGTAGTAAATTTCTGAAGCTTTCGTGTAACATACACTGCAGTAACTCTAGCTGAAGCACTGGCCCCAGTTATAAATGCAAGATCAATTCCCATGTTTTTTTTGCAGCTTGCCTTCAATGTTTGTGTATTTTTGCATATTTTGGTGTTGCCTGAACTTGAATATATGCTGTTTTGTAGCTATCAGGAACTGGGTATCTCAAGTACAGAATGAATTTTTTATGATTTATTTTAATCTGATAAATGGAATTGTACATAATAAGTAAACACCTTGGCATCATAGGAATTTGGTAGTCAAACTCAGTGCATCTATTTGCTGTGCTTTGTAGGAGTTGAACTCTATGGCAGGGACAAATATCTCAACACTCCTGATGCCTCCTAATCTAGTCAGGGGCTCAGATTACTCACCATTGCAACATTTCTTAATAAAACTCTTTTTTCTTTTCATTATCTAAATCCCACATGAAAAAATTTTATATCCTAATTTAACAAAAGATGTTTTGATCAATGTACATTTTTTTATTTGCAAATCCCTAGTTTACAACAAACTAAATATTCCACTTATGTCTTCAAGTAAAAATGTAAATTCAAACAGTTTTCTTTATAAAATCTTTTATAATATCAAAAAAGTCTTAAATATTTTAAGAGCTCATTTTTTACACCACTTTTTAAAAATATTACCTCCGGTATGAAATACTGTTTAGTATATAGGTAACATTTATTCTTTTGATTGCCACTGTGATTCAGAAAAATCCATTTTGTGGATAAAAGTAAAGTACTAACTAATTATCATTTGGACCCTTTTTTTTTTAAGATTATATATTTTCACATAATGCACCTCTACTTTTAATAACACAAAATAGTATACTTAAGTATACTATAATAGTAACACAAAATTATGTATACTTACATAATATTCAGATTTTCTTATGTCTATTGGATCACAACATAGTAAAATATTTTATCTCATTTTTTCATATCTTTGTAATAAATGGGTAATTTAATTAAAATATCAAAACTAATTAAATTTCT
Source organism: Myiopsitta monachus (assembly GCA_017639245.1). Taxonomy (NCBI): domain Eukaryota; kingdom Metazoa; phylum Chordata; class Aves; order Psittaciformes; family Psittacidae; genus Myiopsitta; species Myiopsitta monachus. The sequence continues at coordinate 31,567,979 of CM029924.1, read as the reverse complement.
GTATGTGAAACCAAAACTTTCAGTTGCATTTTAAAAAACCCTGTGCAAAGGAAATGTCACAATTTTGAGAAAAATGAAATGTCTCCATCAGGATTTCAATAGCTCACGTTAATATTTGCAAATAATTAATAATTTATCAAAGCTGTAATATTACAAGAAAAATGACAGTACGTTTTCATACTATAATTTCATTCTATAGTAGTAATTTTATCCAGCATTACATTTAAAAAGGGGGAAAAGGCAATTTAATGTATTCCTTAGAAGAATTATAGAGGTGTAAAATGTGAAAAATTAACTAGTGAGCAGTTTTTTGTAGGGAGAGTTATCTGTCATTGCAAAATGCTAGGAACCAGTGGCAAGAAAGTTTCCCTCAGCATCCTGTTCGGGACAATGCGGTTTTAGAAGTAGGTCTTTCAAAGTTACCATGAGGGAATGCTTGGAATTTTGTCTTTCTACCAAAAAGGATTGGTTTTCCCTTGATTGTCATCAGTTTGCTAGATTGTCCTGCTATTTAAGCTATTAAAGACTGGTGTGCTGCTTGGTCTCAGGTGATCCATAAAAAGGAATGAAGCCTTGGGAAGGTAAACCAGCACCAGACTGGCTTGGTGTATCAGCCTTCCATGACGGAAGCTCTTTGTTGAGAATTGTTGGCAATTGCAGCAGTTTCCAACCGAAGATAAGAGCTAGCGTTCTCGGATAATGCCCTCGATCACACACTTGATGACAGATTCCGGCATGCAAGTTTTTTCAGGTGCTATGTTTGCTCAGTAATCCTTCAGTGCCAATCTTTTCTAAATGGTAAACAGGTCCCGTCAGTAATGGACATCAGCCATTAAGCTTGTAATATTTGTCATATATCAAGTTACGGCTTTCTTACTGCAGCATGATGAATGGATGCTGTTATGCTTAGAAAATAAAGAAGTGCTATAAATTTAGCAGTCAGTATTAAGTGAGCTGCTACTTTAAGGGCCTGATTCACATCCTTCTGAAGTCAATTGAAAGTGTTCTGTTCAGGCCTTTAATTTTCTTTCTCTTTTAAGGAGCAGAACCCAGGGCTTTCATTAAAATGCAGTTCCTCATTTCTCACTATGTGGAATTTTACACCTAAATAGCAAATTTAGCTTAACTTTTACTTTATATCTTAATGTTTATGTTCTGTGCAAATGTTTTGATTAAAGATGGAGGCATACAGAGTTAATCACAGAACCTGATAGGTCACTCATGAAATAATCAGAAATGGGATTGAACTCTACAAACATTCATATAGTATTTCTGATAGTTTGCAGGTTTTTTGTTCATGATCCCAGTAATTCCTATACTGGATTTTGAAGTCTGTGCTCTGATTTTATGCTTTATTTACTTGTTGGTATTATTCTGGAAGTCACTCTGGAATGAAGATAGAATTGAAAAATTATAGAAGACATAAGCCTGTGTCCCTAGCCAAAGCCTGAATTCTGTTTCATGATGTTTGCAAATTTTTTTGGAAGCTCAGATAGTGTCCAAAGAATTTATAATTCATTAAAATCCTTTCTGGTGATGTAAGGACAATTAATTTCTTTTTTATATTCCAGGATATAAGTAAACCTAGCACATATGAAAATAAGACACTGTTTTAAGTTATAAGCCATACAAGTATTAGCTTTGTTTGCTACTAGACTTGTATGCACAACAGTTCAAAGCCAAGTAGGGGCTACTAAAATGTTAATTCTAGCCACATTTATAAAAATTCTGTAGAACTGTTTACTTACCTAGCTACTATGTTTACCTACGAGCTATAGCAACGCCAGTTTCAAATGACATAATAGATATCCTGCTTCTGGGAGATTGACTATCATCCTACTATGACATATTTAGTAATATGTGCTGCTTAAATGTATATGCTTTTTTTTAAGTGATAATTAATCCCCTCATGTTCAAACTGTGATTGCTATGCAACCCCGATTTTCATACTCAGGCTAGTTGTAGTATTATATAGATTTAGCCTTCCTACTGTTTTTTTTTAATGTTAGTGCTCACCTTTGTGTTACCAGTGAGATGACCTAAATCAGATATAAAAAGGAAAATGAACATACACGTTAAAAGAAGAGAAGGCTCAGTCAGAAGAAATAGAAGAAATACACTGAAATTTGTATAGTTTGGTGAGTTAATGCTGAGAAACCTTGCATATTAAATGCATTATTAGCAGGTATTTCACATAGAAGGGATCTGGGGAACTGTAGTAGTTAGAGAAGCAAAACAAGAAGGAGAGTTCCATACCAAAAGATGACACAAAGACAGGAAAAGATGAATAAAAAAATTTCCACAAGTAGATGTGAAATGTTACAACATAAAATAGTCTAAAAACTGAAATGTATTCTTTTGGGTTTATGTAATCGATAACATTTAGTTTTCAGCAAAATAGCAAATTTGAATGGAAACTACTCAAAGTGTGCAGATCCCGACTCTTATTGCTTAGATTATACAAATATTTTTCAAAAAAAGAAATCCAGGATCTTTTACCAGTATAAGCTGCTGCTGCTTAGGTTTTCCTTGATTCCTTCTGTGCCAGGTAAGTCTTTATATTTCAAATGAAGCTTATATTGCCTTCCAGAGCACAGCATGTAAATTTGCTTCTGTACTGCTGCGTGATCATTACAGTCTACAGTGCCATAGGCTCTATATAAACAGTATGCTCTTTCCACATTCATTAGTGACCTGCAAAATTACAGATTATTTACCAATTTCTTCTGCACTACCTTTCTAAGTCTCTTCTGGTGTATTACCTAAACCTGCGTTTAAGACAACATATTAAATTGCACACTTCTTTACAATTGCCCTAGGTTTTAAGATAACCCGCATGGAAAGCAGAATTTAGACACCTATAATTCTGTCATGGAAGTAATATGCATGCATTGAGCGGACAGGTGTATAACAGGCATTTCTACAAGTCTAAGTGGGAGTTATATAAAATCTAAATTCAAATAAAATTGTGTAGTCAGTATGTAAAAAATGTATGGGCTAGCCATCATCTATTTTACTATTTTTCTTAATATTTTCTTTCTTGCAATTCTTTTTATTTGTGAAGAGTCTTGTTCTTAATCTCAGATACAAGTTTTCATTGTTACAGAAAATCTTGTAGCTAGCAATGGTAACATTTGGGAATGCCTGACAGCATTCCAGATAGCATTGGATGTCTATATTTCCTGCCTTAACTGATGCAAGACCAAAGCTTCTGCTTCTGTGATTCATCTGAGACCACTTTATAAACACCTGTGAAAAAAAATTCTCTCACAGGAAGAGGTTAATTAAAAAGCATCTATATAAGCATATGTGTAACCATAACAGAAATATCTAAATGATACTGCTTGCCCATCACTGAAAGACAGCTGAATTAAGAATTCTGTTAGCCCTCAGGGTTTGCTACTGACTTCATATGTGTATCTGGCAGTCATTTCATCAGAAAATAAACTATGTTAAGCACCTATATTTGTGTTTAGCAGAACTTTGAAATAATTCTTAAACACATGGGACAAAATCTGTTTTGTGCTTAGACCCAGCTACAAAGCTTGCTTAGCAGCCTATGAAAGATCATCCTGAAGGACACTCAAACGGTAAAGCTGGCTAAACCAGTGCAAGGAGAAAGACATGGTCAGAGCACCACTTTGCATGCCCACATATCTCTAGGAAGTCCTACCAGAATAGACCCCAGGACAAAAGACAAAGTATTGCAACCTAGAGGCTTCAGGATTCAGAAAGTACAAGAACAGCTACTATAAAGCTAGGTGTGAATTGCTTATGAGTAAGCTACTTACAAAAGCAGTTCTGCGCAGATGCATTTTACTTAAACCAGAGAATCTGTATCAATAGTTACAGTGTCGTGAAAACTGATGCATTATTCCATGACCAAACTTTAAGCTATCATTTTTCCAAACTGTGATTATTCTTCTGTTAATTTAGAAAATTAGAATTAACCCAAGATGAGCTACTCTTTTTGGACCATACCAGAAATTTTGGATTGATACTGATGAGACAAATAAAAAAAGCCATGTTCAGAAAAAGATATCACCTAAGTTCAAAATTCTAATTAGAAAAAAGCTCACACAGTTGCCAGGTGGAGACAGGTAGGCTCAATTCACTTCTAGGCATTTCCAGACAATGCCTAAAACACATCTATATGATTGGACTCCTCATAAAATGCAATTGTGTCTTCTGCTACCTTGTTTTAGAGAAATAATAGACTCAGAAAGATATTTTCCTTTATGCAATGGCTTATAGGGCTTGCCTGGTAACTGGATATTCCTACTCCTTCTGTACCCACAGGAATCCAGAACCTAAGCTCCCACTTGCTGGGCTGTAGTCTAATCACCATTTTACAGCCTTTTTCAGTAGTCGTGGAAGAGAGAGAGTAGAGATGGGAATACTCATTTTACTTTTCTGCTGCAACTGTATACTTCAAACTGTATCAGTCCAGAGAGCAGGGCCTGTGACTCAGTGATAGTGCAGCTGGACAGAGTCATGGCTTCTAATTCTTTTCCCTAAACCGTTTATGATAATGAGTTTATTTAAAAAAAAAAATAAATCCCTTGCAGATGTGGAAGACCGTAATTGAACCTGACTTTCTGGTTAAGAGAGATAACCGATTCTTCCTACGATTTCCCTTGCAAAATAATAGGTATTTCTCTTCTTTACTGTTTTTGAGGAGTGACTGGGAACTATGTAACAAAAACGAAGGGAAGTGCTCCCCACCAGCCCACTTACACAGCAATAACAGCTGCGGTATTAAAGATTCTGTAGTTGCTCTGCAGAGTGAACCTGAATCTTGCAATACCCCATGCTGAGAAGCTTATTCTTTGCAGTACTGTTTCTGCTCATGAAACCCAGTTCTCCTCTGCTTGTGGAAAATAGCTGCCTGTTGGCTTCAGCTTATAGTGTTTCATTGACCTGTTTCTCATCCACTATAGTAACAAATCTAGCCTGGGATTACAGCATCCTGAACTAGACATTCAGCCTTCACTCTCTCTCTCACATCACCAACTGCTTCTCACTACAGAAGCTCAAGCATGTGACTAAGCATGTCACCCAAAGCTGTACAGAGCAGATGTTTAATCAGGAAGCAGGAAGGATGTCTTGCCACAGGCCTTCTGCTTTGAGAGGCTATGGCATGTTATGATATATCCTCCCATAAAAAGTTTTAGCTTTGGACTCAGGTTCCCTGAAACTGAATAATTATGCACATAGAATTTGTAGCACAGCACAGTGTGTCAAGTCAGAAAGTGCTGAAGGAGGTGTCCTAGTGTAGCGGGACATGAGAGGAGAGAGTCCTGGAAACCGACACTGTGGGACTACAGGAGCTGGCAGTGGGGATTGCAGCACTGGGGGGAGTGTTTGCAGCCCCTGAAGAGGGATTTCTGGGTTTGCTGGGAAAGAAAACATGGTAAAACAGATCTGCACTGTAGGGATAGCTTTTGACTGCAGAAGTCAAGAGTGGTACTTCTTGAAACGTTTTTATAAATGTTGCTGAGGCAGGGCAGCAGCATCTCTGCTTATTTTGCTAGCATATGAATGCAGCCTGGCATGGTTTTAGGATACTTAGGGGGTTTTAGTCTTCCCGTTAGCATCCCTTGGGGCCATGCTGGCTCCTGTGCAGCATAAGGGGCACGTTCCACTGCTGCACCACTTGACCCAACTTCATCAGGTCTGCATCTGCTGCTGCACCTTTGCTGAGATATATGAGTCTACAAAACTTTCAATGTCATATTTTATTGCTCTGAAATAGAGAGATAATTAGTACCTCAGACTTCACTGAAGGTATGCACAGAGGCATCTGTCTTCAAGTCTTGTAGGCACTGAGTAGTAAATTGAAATAGACGAAAGTTATTTTAGTTAATTTCTCTTTCCTCTTTTTTTCATGTTTGACCTGACTTATGGAGAGCAATTAAATTTAAAACAGATATTTATGATGTATCTGATCTAATTGTACCTACTTTTTGGAACAGCTTGCTCTTTCTTTTACTGTAACTTGCTTGTATTTGTATTTGTGTGTCATTATTTGAAAAAATACTTCAGATATGCCAGATAAGAGCATGATCACTGGTGTCTTGAGTAGTCACTGGAAAAGTATTCAATTAGTGGGAAAAAGGAAATGTTGAGCATTTCTATAATTGATTATTTATGCATTTTTCACTGGAAGCTAACCACAACCTTTTTTCAAAAATGTTTTGTTCTGAGTTTTAATTTATTTAGCTGTAGGGTTTCCTTAGGCATCTAGATTTTGAAGCAGATATTTAACTTAGACCATGTATTGGCAGAGATGACTACATCAGTTAATGAGAGAGAACTGAAATTTTATATCAAGACTATTGGAAAAAAAGGGAGACACAGAGACACTGCTATAGAAAAGAGAGTTATACACAAAAAGACAAATAGCCAGAGCTAGTAATAAATCAGGGCTGAGTATTCACCAGCTTCCTGGCTCATAGTAGAAGAATTTCATCTAGAAGCCGATACAGTATTTATTAAAATTTTGTTTGATTATTAACTACACTAAACCACTATTTTATTCATATTTTAATATATATGTATCTTTCTTTTTAAAGTGTGGCTAATATTGTTCTTCACGGTCTTGTACTGTAATGTCATTGCACTCCCACAGTGACATTCCTCCCACTGGAGGAATGTATATTTTACTGTAGAGAGATCAATGGAATTATGAACTGCACGTTCTTCTGATTAGTCATTCTTAAAACAAGATGCTCTGAACAGACACCAAAAGGATATCCAGTAGATATATCCAACAGCTTCTCATTTGCAGTTCAAACATTCCTTCTGAAATCCCAGAAAAGAAAGATTCCTTTAAAAATTCCCAGTAGTCTAGGAGTAAATCACTCGAAATCTCACAGACTTCAACAACTGGAATAGAAAGAGTCCTGAGGTCACACCTGAAACAGAGTTTTAGGGAGTAACATATTGCATTACTAAATGAGTCACTAGGCCAGCTGTGTTTATATATATATTGTGCAATTAAAAGTTGGTGATTTTTCTCCTGATAACAATGGGGTATGCTGTACTCTGAATTCACGAGTCACATGGAGAAATATCCACCATTTGGCCACTATCCAAAAATGACAATGACAAGTACGTGAGCAAGTGGTGATTTGCCTTGCTCAGTCTCTGGAAGCCTTTTTTTTTTATTATTATTTTTTTGGGGGGGTTCTGTTATTTACAAAGTAATGGAAATATTGGGCAATAATCAAGCGTAGAGAGGTGACTGTATTAATATAGCCTTGACGGACTGGAAACCAGATGGTCTGTCAGATAATGAAGTATTATCTGGCAAGAGATTGTTCCTGAAAGCCAACATCCTCACCTATTTAGCACTGTGGAATGTCGGCATATCAGTTACCACATTCATGAGGTGGTATGTGTTGTATTTTAGAAGCCATCCCTAGAAGAGGCTTTTTAATTCAAAATTACTGTCTGATGAGAGGGTAAAAGTGCCATTATTATAGCACAGCTGGATGAGTATAATATACAGCAAGATGTGAACCATACATCAAAAATCAAGTTAAAGAGGAAGACATAATAGGCTACATCCTGATCTCTGTCTAACCAAAGCCATAGTTTCATGGATGTTTTAAACCAGCACTGCCACCAGAAGAAGCAATGGCGTACACCGTGTGTTCCTGCTCTTGTACCACTCTTATCTTTTTTGTCAGCACATGCACTTCTGCTCCTAGTCAAGAGTCATGGATGCTTGAAAAATTATCAGGTTAATATTAACCTGGCCATTAAAAAAGAATCATGTTGGTAATCCAGAAGGGTTCTCCCTGGCTGGCTCATCATGTAGGCACATAGACCTTCTGCCAGTGGAAAGTAAGAGATAGGTTAATGTGGAGAATCCTGTGGAGGCAGGACAGAGTGACTGGGAAAGGAACATGAAATTATTTCATCTTTGACAGCAGTGCTAGTTTATGCCAAGTGTGCATGAAACCAAAATTCAAGAATAGCCAGATATATTGGAGGCAAATGTGGTAAATCCAATTGCACTTGGGAAGACAGAGCAGAGAGCACAAAAGGCAAGGGCAGCCAGGAGGCTGATAAAGCGAATGACCAGGGCTTGGCGATACTTCCTGGACACCGAAATGTCTCACTATGTCTTGGTTATAGCATAAAGAGGAATGCAAAATTCCATAAAAAGCAACATGAAGTAGATGGAGTGGTTTATTAAAGAGATGGCTATTATCAGTAAGACTGTAGCTTACAACTTCGGCTTTCATTAAACAAGCCATTTTCACTGCTTTTGTGATTACACAATTGCAAACAAGCTGGCTACATGATATTAGCTCTTTAACTCCTGTCCATTCTAGATAGTTAGTATTTTCATAAGGCATTTTTTGACAACTAGGAAGTCCTTTGCTCACATGAAAGAGGAAAAGCAGTACATGTTACTATTGAATGGAAAAAATAGTTACTATAAAATCCATTGAGATATGTAATAACTGATAACTAATGTTTAAGAGTAGAAATATTTTTCCATCATTGTAGGCATTATTCACTTACAACACCTAGAAAATAATTTACCTAGATAATTTACAGATATCAGCTAAAAGGGCTTCCTTTCCATGCTTTCAGTGCTGTAACATTCAATACTGATTACAGAAATAATAATTTCTTGAAAAGGCTGTCCCACTCAGCAAACCAATATGCAGAATGGAGCTTCAAGTTGTCTACAGTGGATTTGTGGTATCACCAGACCCAGTTATCTTGGCAGGGTGAATTTTCTGTCTGCCACGCAGATGACAGAATTTAGAATTTCCCTGATGTGAAACTAATACTCTCCCACACTTCAAATATGTACGCTGAAATATTATCAGTTAAAGTCTTTTTTTTCTCAAGCTTGGTTTGGGTATGCTTCAAAGCCATTGTTATCTGTAGAATCAAATGTATAATTCAGCCCAGCCCTTAATACTTTTGAATCAAGTAGGGAACAATAATTAAGAGTGGGAAGAGTTTCAGTTAAGTAAAAAAAAAAAAAAAAGACAAATACAGAAAGTAGAAATTAAAATAAGCATTTGAAATCTGTATTGTGTTTTATTCCCTGTGAACATTTGATAAAGTTGGTAAATATTTCAATAGACACAAAAATTGGTGGGAAGTAAATAAGAGCAGTTTACTGTTTTAGAATTACACTCAATTTCATGGTCACCATGCAACTAAAGTAATTTTCATATGACCAAATACAAAGTAATTCAAGGGGGAATCAAAATTCGGATTATACTTGCTGTATCAGCAATGCAGAGAACATTGTCCTTGGAAGCAGTAACGCCAAAAGAATTAGTTGTTAAAGAATTACATCAACGTGACAGCATAGGACTACACCATAGTAAAAAGGATCATGCAATGCTAGAGTATAAAAAATTGCCATGTGCATAGAAAGAAAGTACTTAATTTTGTCTCCATATATAACTTTGGTAACACAACTGATAAAACAGTGAATTAAATCAACACTTCAAAGAAAATATAGAGACACTGAAGAAATTTCAGAACGCCACAAAACCATCCTAGGAGGAAAATAAGCCTTGTGTCATAAAATTCAAGGGGCAAAATTTTTCTTGCTGTGAAAGAATATCAAAAAGTTACAGTGTTTGCTATGTATAGTTATATTTTTCACCTACGGAAAAAGCTGAGTGTGAGTTCAGGGATTTTCAGCCTTGCTCACCACAACCAGTACATGGAATCTGGTATTAAGCAAATGCAGCTTTCAGACAGCTTTCTCTCATTGTGAAAAAACACTGGAACAGTCATCTGTAGGGCCTTTTCTGCTGCGCCATTACTTAGAATCATAGAATCATAGAATGGCTAGGGCTGGAAAGGACCTGAAGATCATCTAGTTCCAACCCCTCTGCCATGGGCAGGGACACCTCCCACTAAACCATGCCACCCAAGGCTCTGTCCAGCCTGGCCTTGAACACCACCCAGGATGGAGCATTCACAACTTCCCTGGGCAACCCATTCCAGTGCCTCACCACCTTACAGTAAAGAACTTCCTCCTTATATCCAATCTAAACTTCTCCTGTTGAAGTTTGAACCCGTTACTCTTTGTCCTATCACTACAGTCCCTAATGAAGAGTTCCATCCCCAGCATCCTTATAGTCCCCCTTCAGATATCAGAAGGTTGCTATGAGGTCTCCATGCAGCCTTCTCTTCTCCAGGCTGAACAGCCCCAACTTTCTCAGCCCATCTCCATACAGGAGGTGCTCCAGTCCCCTGATCATCCTCATGGCCCTCCTCTGGACTTGCTCCAACAGTTCCATGTCCTTTTTATGTTGAGGACACCAGGACTATACACAAAGCTCCAATGAGGTCTCACGAGAGCAGAGTAGCGGGGCAGGATCACCTCCTTTGACCTGCTGGTCACGCTGCTTTTGATGCAGCCCACGATACAGGTTGGCTTTTGGGCTGCGAGCTTACACTGCCGGCTCATGTTCGTTTTCTCATAGACCAACACCCCCAAGTCCTTCTCTGCAGGGCTGCTCTGAATCTCTTCTCTGCCCAACCTGTAGCTGTGCCTGGGATTGCTCCAACCCAGGTGTAGGACCTTGCACTTGGCATGCTTAAACTTCATGAGGTTGGCATCAGCCCACCTCACAATCATGTCAAGGTCCCCCTGGATGGCATTCCTTCCCTCCAGCATACCAACCGAACCACACAGCTTGGTGTCATCAGCAAACTTGCTAAGGGCGCATTCAATCCCACTGTCCATGTCACCAGCAAAGACATTGAACATGACCAGTCCCACCACCGATCCCTGAGGGATACCACTTAAGTATTTCCAAATACTATTTAATGTAGTTTGTAGATTAAAACTTGTATCAGTAAAGTGATATAACCTAATGAATCTCTTCTCGAGTTTTTTGTCTCATAACTCATCTTCTGTCTTGTATTAAGCTTTGAGGACAGGAAATCTTGCACTGCCCTAAACCTACCATAAAACTTGGAGGTTTGCATTATAGTAATGACTGTACTTACGTCATGCTTCAGAGCTTCAGCAAGTCACTGTCAGGGATCAGGAGGGATTATTTTTTCATAATGCACAATTGACTAGATGCATGATAGCGAGGGAGTTTTTCCTTCCTTTTGAGCATGATTGGATACAGATGAAGATGTGATAGCATGGATTAGTCATTTGAGGTAAAAAGGAAATCCATTTTTTGGGGGGTGAGTTTAATTTTGGAGGCTCAGGGTCTTACCCATTTACAGTTTCGGGGTAAGGAAGGAATTTCTGCCTCATCTGGTAAGGAATATCATAAATCTTCCTGTTCCAGGAATTGTCTCTGGCTCTTTCTGGCCATTCTCTGCATTCCACCTAACCTGCTGCTCAGATTCCCTGCCTTCAAGACCAATGATGTCTTTAATCTGTATGAGAACAGATAGAGCAAAGTGAAAGGTCTTTTTATCCCTACTGAGCATCCCTTTAGTCAGCCTGAACAGAATTTCAAACCATAAATGTTTTGGATTCGCATCCATCAACGGTTTAACATTTTAGCTTCTTTTTCTCTTCGTCCTCTCATCTCCACATATATTTATTTCTGTCAGAAGATTACCATTCCAGAAAGACTTTGCTTTCCCAGCTGTTTCCCAGCATTTCCATTATTTTAATTCTTTTCTCCACTCTTCAGTGATCTGGTGTACAGTGCAGTTTTACAGATATTTGTATTAGCACGAATGAGTATGAAAGACTGTGGTATGGAGACAGTATGCGCATCTGGAGAATACTCTGTTAGGAAGGTATAGGCATTTCTTAAGCAGGTACGTTGCTGAATAATGATTCCCCTAAAACAAGGAGTTATTAAATGCAGCTATTTCTGGACTTACTAAATGTGCTTTAAATCTCCCTGAGCTATTTCCTATTATAGATCCTCCCTCCTATGGCAGCATCCTTATGCTCTCTTCTCCAAGCTGCACTATCCACATATATACATTGTCCAGTTCTTTGCCCCTCTTCCTTATTATTGCTTCTCCTCACTATACTTCCAAATGATCCTCTTGGCATACTGCCATTCTCTTCTATAAAATTACTTTCAAAACCTCTTCTGAAGCTGAAAAAAGACCCATTTTAACCCATCATAAGCCTTTCTCAGTATCTTTACTATAATTCTTCAGAATTTAACATTTAATCCAAATTAGGATTTAGGGTGAGATATAGATGAGGTTTTGCTCTGCCCAACGATTCACTTTTCAAGTCCAAGCACATACGACAAGAACTGCTTAGTGACTTGGCAAATAACAGAACAAATTACTTTTCTGGTGGCTTAGTCTATGATGTGCTACACTGCTGGAAAGAAACCTGGTGCTAGGGTGTTTTGTTTTGTTGGGGTTTTCTTCTTTGGTTGATTGGTTTGGGGTTTTGGTTTGGGTTGGGTTCTTTTGTTTGTTTTGGTTTGGGTGGGGTTTTGGTTTTTTTTTTTGCTTTAGTTTGGTTTTGGTTTTTTCGTCTTATGGTTGGGTTTTTTGTTTTCCAGAGCAAAGTTTTGGATCAAGTCCAGGCAATTATAACGTATTGATTTTATCCTAAACAGTTGGCACAAATACTTCAGGATCTGGGAAATAATCTGTTTCTCCACACCATTCTTTGTCACAGACCTTTCTTTGTAGCAAGTCATAGTTTTATTCAATCATTTTAAAATAAATAACTGAAACTTAGAATATACTATAATGTGATTAAACGAATTTTACCAAAGTGGATTACGCACAACTGACAGATGTAGGATAGTTTTATTTATTTATTTTATTTTTTTTACCTTAGAAGTTAATAATTAATAATTACTGTGCCTGATCCTTTGTTTTGAGACTCTGATGCTAAATTTCTCTTCTGATTCTCTTCAATTCTTGTAATCTAGGCTTTGTTTGTAGTTCTCAAAACTTTCAGTGACAGTAGGCCAGTTTCATATTGCATCAGTCCACCCACTTCCAAGAAAATGTTTCCAAAGGCTTTGTGTACTTCTGAAAATATGAAGACTGAAACATCAGTGGGGTTTTTTAATAACTGATGAAAATAAAATGATTAAAACCTGTGTGGTTTTACTTGATTTGGGAATATTCCACAGAACATTGGCAAAAAAAAATAGTTTTACCAAAATATAATCCATTACCAGTGGGTAATTTCCTGGACACTGAAATACAAAAGATCCAAGAACATTCTGCAGCTCCTCACAGTTCTGTGTGTGTGGAACTGTGCACAACTACAGATGTTTCCACTGCAGCAGAATTCACTAAAAACTGCCAGGGAATTTGGCCCAGATGTGCTATAGAATTACAATGACCCTGGTAATAGTGAGACTTTAAGCAGCAAACACCAGATGTCCAGTAAAATGGTTAAAACTGAGATCCAAAGCATTTTTTTTACCACATCATCACAAACAAGTATGGAGTGAATAAGCTGAAAATCTCAAGCAATACTTCATTATTCATCATCTCTAAGATGATTCTGTGCGCTTGACTTGTGATATAGTGCCATTCTAGTATAACGTCTCGTGAGAAGGCTGCCCAGAAGCTTAAATAATTTTCAAAAATTAATTAATTGGACATGCACATACGTTAAACTTAATACGAGTTTGTATTTTTCTCCTTACCTCCTTTCTCTACTCATTTTGCTTGAGAAGTAATTCTGGATGTGCGTGTGCTGTGCTACTGCCATATGATAGCACGCCTGCAGACAGGACAAATGAACTGCTGTTAAGTGCCAGCTAATGTAGCTCTGCTCTAGCTCAAATGGTAGCAGACTCGAGCTGTGGTACCAGGGCTCTATGCGCTTCTACATTCTGCATCTGTATACATGGTAAATGTACTTTTCCTACAAAGTACAAGTATTCCTTACCTTATGAGGTACTGCTTTATACAGTGTGCTTTCTGAGGAATCTGCATGTGGGTCAGACCCCAGAGACAATGGAAAGCAATATGTTTCTCTTTCTACTCTCTCTTGATTACAATTTTTTATATCCTCAAATGTAAATTTTAGACATCCACTATCAAAATGTACATTTAGTCATTTTTAAGCGTCTCTGAAACAAAGGATCTTTTCTGTTGCAAATCTTGAATCAAAATGTACAATACTCTTTATGGAAGCCTGGTTGTGTTTTTTAGTGGTGTATCTCAGTATAGCACAATATATATATAGGCATATATATATAAAATATAACTGTTATATATAATTATATAATATAAAGTTATATAATATAATTTAACATTATATAATATATATTATATATAATATTAATATATATAAAAGCATATATATATTATATATATATAGGCATATATCAGTATACATAAATTAGATTCTCTGGTTTTGCTTAAATCTTGAACGTAGCAGTAATTTGCTCTCTTTTGTCTCTGGAAAACTAAAGTTAAAAAGCTTTTTTACTTGAAATTGGGATTATAGGCTTCGTAGACAAAAACTGAAGAAAAATAGGAAGAAAAAAACACCGGTATGAAAAAAGTCTTGAATGCTTAGATAAAAAAATAAAGAGCATGTAGTCTTTGAAAGAAAAGGGGTAGTTACGTTCTCCAGACTTTCTTAAAACTTCTTTTGAAAAAGATGCGGTATAAACTCTACTAAAATAAAGAGGATTATTTTGACTTCAGTAGGAGCTGAATCAATGAAGAGGAGTCCACTGCTCTGTCACTGCTACTCACATTTACACAAGAAATGGTAAAAATTTGCTTACTAAAAAGTATATTCTTCCCCAGAAGAAAATTTCATCATAAAACAACCACTGCAACATGGCAAAACAAAATGAAGTTAAACTACTGCTTTCAGAATTACTACTGCTCAAGAATTTATGATTTCTCTCATTTTTTAGTTATGCAGCTTGTTAGATAATTTTCAGCTGGCCACAGGTGATATCCTTGTCTGAATTTTTGGAACCCAAAAGGACACAAGGCTGTTGACAACACTACTGTTTCTCTTTACTGTATTGCCAGTTTTACATAGTTGCACTACCAAATAATAAATTGTGTAATTCTTCCTTGAACCGCAGACACACATTTTGTAACAAGCTCATTGTTACTTGTTGGATTTCAGCATTTTTAATTTGCAGCAAAACAGAACCTGTAGAAAAACCGACGCTGTTATGTACCAGTACTGATAGCATTGGATGCCTTTTCTCAGAGCATTGCCTGTGGATGCCCAGCACTCCAAATGACTACCATCTGTTCCTTCAAGACCATCTACAGTTACAGCAGCAACCACTGCACTTGGAGCTCTCAGCCCACCCTTTCTCAGCCCACCAAATCTGCTTTTAGTGTAGACCCTTTTGTCTTCCAAAGCAGTTTGCTGCGCGCAGGCTTACAAGGAAAGATTGGTTCTGACTGCTTGTTAACCCAGTTAGAACGATATAAGTGTGGTTTTATATCCTTTCTGGCTGTACTGTTCATGAGAGGGGTTTCACGGGTCTCTAAATCAACTCTGTAGAATAGCAGGTAACCATTTAGTCATGCCTAGTGAAATGGTGTTTATATTGCCTTTGTAATGCTCTCCAATGACAGTGAACAAGGAAGTAGTGTGGTTGCAAATTGCAGTTACACTTACAGAGTGTGAGATCATGACAAATCACACTGCTGTGAAGGTGCAATGATAATCTCTGGCTAATCTGGCCAAGTTCTAAATCCAGCTCAGAGCTGGTTACCGAGCAAGCCTCATGGCATGTTTGTGAAATATGCAAGAAAAAAGTATTTCTCTTTTGCAAATTCAGAGAAAATTAGAGATCTGGAAGAAAAGCAAATTTGACCCAAATCATCTTTCTTTCTGATATAGTGATATTTATAAAGGTATTGTTATTTTAATTCACAAAATGCAGAAAAGTTTGACCCAAAAAATCACATTGTCTGCTGTAAAAGAGCTTGTGTTGCATTTGCTTGAATTGCTACATGAGATACTTTGTTCATTTGTAAAGTAAAATTCTCTGTATGCTTTTAAAAGCAATTTGGGAGAGAGGGTTCATTCGTTTTGTTTATTCAATGCCAAAGTGGCAAAATTTCTGCAGAAGAATTCAAGTTGGGAAGGGTGCTGGATCAGAAGAGTATACTGAGAAAAAGAAAACATTTCAAAAGAGATGTTCAGGGTAAACCTGCTGAGGCAGGTTTCCTGCTCAAAGATCATATTGCAAGTTTTTTTAAGAAACAAATAATCCAGTAGAAACTGCCACATAGTGAGACACGGGCTTCATTACTTTCAGAAAAAAAGAGATCCGTCAGGTTTCTTTATAGGCGCCCATGAAGATGAAGAGACTGTTGGCAGGTGAGGATGCTACAGTAAGCCAAGAGTACATCACTGAATAATAAGTAGCAATAATAACAATTAGGGCAGAAACTTCTACATGATTTTCCCTTCACATATTTGTCTTGCCCTATGATCTGGTCTCAAAGGCGTTTATGTATGTCTGCATCACGATCCTGTAGCAGGTTTTCCACCTGTAACTATATTAAAGTGTATCACTGGTGTAAAGCCTTACAAAGTCTGTTTCCAATTGTTTGTCAGCTTTGTTGGAATCCTTTGGTAAATCATTGGTAAATCTTCATGTCTCAGTCATTTAAATGTACCTTGCCTGTCCTTTTTCTCTTTGAGAAACTCAGAATAAAGGTTAGTCACCTCTCCAGACAAAATAATGACATGACATCATAATGTTTTATCTCATATGTTTTGTGGGAAGGACTAGAGGAATGTTTTCATAATGTAGGAGTTTCATAGTATTGAAGATGGAATCATAGAATCATCGAATCATAAAATCATAGAATTGGAGAATGGTTTGGGTTGAAAGGGACCTTAGAGATCATCCAGTTCCAACCCCTGGCCATGGGCAGGGTCACCTTCCACTAGACCAGGTTGCTCAAAGTTCCATCCAACTAGGCCTGGAACACTTCCAGGGATGGGGCATACACAGCATGTAATCTGTTTGGAAGCATTGCTGCATATGGCCTGCAAAGGAAGCTTTCATGTTAAAAACATATTGTGATTAAAAAAAAAAAAGAAGAAGTTTGTTGGTATTAACTGTCAACTCTATTTGTTCTCTGATTGGAGTAACACTGAGGAAAATTTATTAATCCATATGGTATTTTTAGGGAGTTTGTGACGGTACATGAAGAATGGGAGATATCCTTTGAGGCATCACTCCAGCATCCATGATAGTTGGTGCATAATGCAGTTCTTCATCTGTCAGAGTTTTCTTAAGCAGTATAACCTGGGCTGGGGTGACCTGGCTGAAACGAAGGGCTAGAGTTCAGTTTCACACCCATGTCCTCACTGTTATCACACTGGCATTGCATGGTGGTACTCCAGAGGTGGAGGAAAGGATCTGTGACACTGTGTCTCTCTACCTAGGGACAGTATCTGTAACTGTAAGAAATTTGTGGTTTTCAAAGGGTTGTGTTCTTGCTCCCAAGTACATCAAATTCTTTTTAATAACTTTCTTACAACAGAATCCAGTGTCAGTGACACAGAGCTATTTTGTCTGTCCTCACGCAAGTAGGTGCCATTTTGCAAGTTTCCTCACGCATCTGTGTAATGATACCTTCCTCTCCCATGGTACTTCTTGGTAGCACAACTGCCTACAAGAGGGGAATTCAAGCACCAGTATGTGTACCTATTCATGTTGCAGTTGACTACATAAGTAGCACTACAAATTCTGCCCGCTTTGATCACTGTGTATATAAGGCTTGCTCTCTACTGGTGCAACTATCAATATCTTTTTATGGTTTGTTGCTAGAGGTATTGTAAGAAAAATATCTCAAAGGTGAATGTGCTGAAAGATGGAATCAAATTAATTATTATGTGTATATTTGCATATTCTTAGTGATACTCTATTATTTTTAAAGCTAAAAAGCACTACCTTCAGATTTTTTGAGAAACAAAGAAAAATCTAAAGATTTTAGTTTGTTAAAAACACTATAAAACCACTACTTGGCCTAGTTTTACTTTAGATTTCAGAAAATTGATGTGTTTATGAATTCAAATCATTGCAGACAAAATTTTGCACCTGCAGTTATGGTTGCCTGCAGTTCAGTTCAGTTTAAGTATCTACATCACTGATTGCATCTGTAAATTAAAAACATCTAAGTAACCTAAATTACAAGCACAAATAATTGCAGGTGCAAAACTCATACAAACACAAAATGATCTCTGAAAGTTGTTCTTCTAAATCTCATTGTAAGTTATTCACTGTATCATGAACCTAGAGTCCTCTTGGGAGAGTCACTAATCTATATAATGACATTGAAAGCCTCTTGAATCTCATATTAGCTAGCAGATGGGAAAGAATACATGTAGTCATATAACTCCCTAGGGATTACGCATGTGGATATTGAAGAGTATAACTTATTCCAATGAAGGCTAACATTAACTTGCAATCAAAAATTTCCTTCCTGAGCCACATTTTTTTCTGATGGAATTAAAACAACTTAATGTTGTGTTTTGATGAAGTCACAACCAATCTTGAGTCGAACACACTCCCAGGGCAAGCACAGAATTTTGCTCATCTCATCATTTTCATTTAATGCATCACAGCACCAGTTTACCACAGAGAAATGCTGTCAATCTTTTTCAAAAACAAATCTAGTTATCCTGTGACTTTTATTCTAGTGTCAGAAAAAGATTTCTAAGCACATAGCTACAAAAGTATATTTTCTCTTTGGTATCAAATCTAAAAATGAATAATTTTCTTGCATTCTTTTGCTTCAGTAGATGTAGGTGTGGAGCTACTTTAAAACAGTGACTGCTTCCTGTCATACCAGTTATGGCAGTACTGTTAGCAAAAGCAGGGGGAGGGGAAACCCTTAAATTCTCTTCTAGTGTTTGAACAACTAAAACTCCTACTGAACAAATGAAGCATTCTGCCAGTTCTGACAATTCAAAATGCAATGAAGAATTTTTCTGTTTCAGAAGCTCTAGGCAAAGCTGTTTTGGCATGTCTGTAGCTTGTTCCTATTGCAAACAAAGGGGCAGCTAGAGGGAAAGTCTTTGGGAAAAGAAAATGCTGTCAGTTGTAAGAAATGAGACATGTAGACCCATTCTACAGCCCAGCTAGTGATTACATGCAGGCAAGTTTGTAAGAGCCTAGACCAGCTGCCAGTGATAATAATGCTGCCGTTCGCACTGATTTCAACAGGAATTACATCAAACATACCAGCTTAAGTCTTCTCAAAAACATGGGCAAAACTGGAATTTTGCTCATTTGCAATGGGGGCCAGCCTACAAGAAAAGTGTTAAGAAGGAAGATCCAAAGGTGTCAGGAAGCCCTGCAGAGTGAGCATTGCTGCTTCTACTGCTGGGCTGACAGCAGCGGGAGCACGCAGCGCGTGCTGCAGCTGGCAGGGTCCTGCCTCTCCGCCTGGCTGCAGTCGCCATCCTCCCAGGTAGCCCAATTCCTCCCTTAACAGTGGTGATCAGACCAGCTTCACAGGCACATGGCACTTGCAGAGTAAGTGGCAGAGGTGTGCACTGTATCTCCATTTTTAAAAGTCCAATCTAATTTAATATACATGAATATATTACTCAAGCAGTACATGGTAACAATGTACCACTTAACTAATTAATTTACAATCACCCTAGGAAAAAAAGCCAGAACAAGGTGTTCTTTTTTTGCACATGGAGAACTGTTGAGGTTATGTCGTCCATTACAGTGCAAGGCTCCAACTTCACCTTCCTAGAACTGTTTTCTTAGGTGCTTTGGTATAACAAAGCAGAAAACACGTGAAAAATATGTAGTAGAAGAGAGGACTAGACCCTCCTTTGAATAGAGAGAAATTTTAACAAATATTCTTTTTTTTACTCTCACTTTTTGCTGCCAGAGACAGAAGAAAGGAAGGAGAAAGTTTTGCCTTCCTTTTCTTGAGGGATTAATATTTAGGTGTGTCCTGTAACTCATATAAATTCAAAGTGCAGCCTAGAAAGCCAAAAATTAAAAAGCATTTTGACCAAGAGATTGAGAGGTGATTAAAACTAATGGAAGAAAGGCTCATTTCTCAGTAAGAACAGCAGTCACATGGGTGATGGGTTGTAATAACTTCATAATCTGACCCACGTGCAGTAAATACGGTGATGACTGTCACTGTGAATAAGTGAGGTAGATTAATGTTGATTATTAATCCATTTCTTGGCCAGTCTGATTCTTTCGGAGCCAGCTCCTCTACTGTTTAGTGTTTTTCTGAAGTATCTTAATACCTTTCACTGAGAGTCCCTTCCCTTTTAACCAGTCACTTTTCCTACCCATCTTGTCTTATTTGAGGGATTTCTCCCATTAATTGGTCTCCTGCTGGTATTCTTATAGCTGGACTCTTGGTCTTTTTTTAGCACATACCATAGCATCAGTGTTACTACAGACACCTGGTAACACATAATTCTGTATTACATTTATTTGCTGGGGGGAAAAAAAAAAAAAAAGCTTTTCCTTCATTCCCATGTGTTGCAGTGAAAGCTCAGTGAAAAAAGTGAAATACGCTTTGAAAATAAATACCTAGTATTTAGTGCTGGTGTCTAAAATGGCAGGTATCTGCATAGTAGACACAAAATGGATAAACAAATACATTTCCATTATAGAAATTCAGAAGCCAGTTTGGCTAAGTGTGTCACTGATAGCTTTATATGATGTTCCTGTAGGGACATGTGTTTAACATTTGCGGTAGGATAATACACATAACATACTTCACAAAAAAAAAAAAAAAAACCAAAAACACAACTTTTTGGAGAGCAACAGTGTCCAAGCTTGGTTTTCTGTGAATGTTTCCAACCTTCAATATCTTTTAAAGTATGCCTAACTTTGTGCCTATTGCCCCTGAATGACACCCAGCCTTCCCTATAGCCTTCCCTGTACCTCTTCAGCTGGGCAAATGATTGTAGACGCTGTGATTGAGGGTGAGCTACATGTGTGAACTGGCTAGTGGTTTGCTGCACTCACACAGCTGAATTTTATGTCCCTTTTACTCAGCAGTAGGTACTAATTTGTGCCTGCCGTCACTAAGCACTAGCTAGTTCTTCTGAAAATTCTGGGAACTTCAGTTTTTTTAAATCTCCAGCTAGGTCAACATAAAGATTACATCACACTATTAGCAATATTGAAGTAATATTGCCCTGTTTTCAATTGATTTACTTTATTTTAATAGATTCACAACATGCTACCATGAAATAAAGAGATAACTTTTGCTGCTGTAAATGAAATTGTAAGCAAATTTTATTATTTACACACATATACTTCCTCTTCTGAACGCCTACCCTTTTACCAAGCTTATCTTAAAAATTCCTTCCCTTTTTTTGAAATAAAACATTAAGTAAAATCAGAAAGTCACATACTCGTTTAATGTAACTGATGTTGTCATGAAATCCAGGTCCTTTATTTATACTTCAGATAATGCAGAGGTAATGAAAGCAGAATTGGACCTAAGAGGGTTTTTGTTTCAATTATACAACAATGTGGGTAACAGACTTGGATTTGACAGCAACACAAGAAAGGGAATATTGTGCTCATGCCTTCAATCAGCTTTATTAGATCCTTAAAGGAAAAACTATGTGAAAGACAGAGGAAGAAAACAACAAACTAAGCAAGATCCCAATTTCAGTATAATTTGAAGAAAATAACTGATTTAGGTTGGTCGTCTTGCCAGGGTGAATGACTCAAGGCTTCCAAACAAGAAATGGAAACCAGAAGGATAGCGAAAGGCTGGAAGAACAAACTGAGAAGATATGATTGACTGTAATGTTTCAAAATCAACTGCTGCAAAGATGAGTTTGGGCTGTCGCCCAGAATACAATTGAATGGTGATGTTCATTTAGACCCTTAATGCTGAAACAAAATAAGATGTAGCTGTGTTTCTGTTAGAGATATACTTGTTCTTTCCAGTGTCTCTAGCTAGGGATATGATGTTACATCCCTTCTCTTCTATCGCACACTGCAGTAATTGCTGCCGCTGTTCCATAATTTTTTCTGAACACAGGTTTTCTGAAGGAAGGCCTGAATCCGGTGATAATATCTTTCAAATGTGAAATATCATCCACTGTTCACCAGCTAACTTTGAAAAACTTTATACACTGTGTGCAACTAGGCTAACTCAGTGGTGTTGACCAAGGATAAGAGAAGTGTAAGATTGTCGTATGTGTGTGTACTTTCTGACTGACAAGGCCATTTCCGTTTTTGTTACTATCATGCTAGGTTTTCTTTTAATTAAGCAAATAGCTCATTTTGCAAAGATTTCAAATAATTGTTTCTTTAATGGGCACAACTTGCAAAGCATTATTTGGAAAAGTTGGTGCAGCTGCTTGATCTCCACCTCAGGCACAGAAGGTTCTAAAAGAGACTGAGCTTTATGCAAAAGAAATAGTCAGTTGACAATAGGCAGTGTTGAGATGGGATTGTCATCTACTTCCTCCTTTCCTTAATTCCTTTCATCTCACTGGCTGTGCTTACTGTTTTTCTCTTTCTATTTCAAATGAGGAAGAAAAAAAAATCTAAACCACAGTTCATAATTAAATACTGAGCTACTTCTTCCCATGTTTACTGAATTACATATTGCATATATGGATGTATATCCTCAAAATTTTCATGTGTTTTTAGATTTCTAAACTTAATGTGTTCCATAGGAATAGACCTTAACTCCTTCTTGTCTGTTCTTCATGATGAGATTTGCCTCCACAGAAGTGGTGGTAAAGTGGTAAAGCCCAGTTACAGATCCCTTAAAATTGTAAGGATTCACAGAGACATGAATATAGTTGCTGAGCTTTGCAGATTCTCCTGGTTCATAGTTAAGATTCCTCCAGCAGAAAATATTCACTGTTGACCTTACAGCTGCAACAAACAGATCAGCTTGACATGACATGCACAGTAACACCTTTGTATAGGTATCTTTGCTGCAGGGTGGCTAACCTGATAAAGAGGGCTTTAAACCGGGAACCATAAGTGATGGAGAGAGTTACCACAGCTCTGAGGGAGCAATGGACAGGCTGACAAGCAAAGCAGCTGGGTGATGTGAGCAAGAAGAACACAGAAATTACCGAAGCAGGGCTTAAGTGGCATCATCTCAAGCATTTGCATGTAAGCAAGGAAGTCTCTCTGTAGTGCCTACACACTGGGGCACACAGCATGGGGCTAAACACAAAGAATTAGAGATCTGTGTGTGGTGGCATGTAGAGAGCTGCAGCAGTAGGATCTTGTTGAGACCCCAGAGATACAGTGGATGGCTCATATTACTGGAGTGCAGTGCAGTGGAGGGATACAAACTCTTTAGGAAGGACAGGCTGGGAAGACAAGGAGGGGGAGTTGCCCTTTATGGGAGAGAACAGCTGGAGTGCATGGAGCTCTTTCTGAGGGTGACTAATGAGAGCTTATGGGTAAGGATTAGAGAGCAGACCAGTAGTGGTGACTTTATAAGGGATGTGTACTATGGGCCGCTTGACCAGGAAGAACGAGCAGGTTGTCTCACTGGGACATGGGGGGCGTCCATTTGAACATCAGGCAACACTTTTTTACTGTGAGGGTGATCGAGCACTGCCACGGAGATCTCCTGGATCTTTGTGGAATCTCCTTCCTTGGAGATATTCAAGAGCTCTCTAGAGGTGGTCCTGGGCAACCAGCTCTAGGTGGCCCTGCTTGATCAGGGGCTTGGACCAGATGATCTCCGGAGTTCCCTTCCAACCTCAACCCTTCTGTGATTCAAGAGCAATGGATAATTGCTTCTCATATTTTCAGTTTCCATTTCTGTAGAATTTTAAAACAATCCACCGCCTGGCCTGCTGATTATCTGAATCTCTGGTATTTCAACACCAAGATGTGATAGAATGGTGTATTACTCTTTAGAAGTGATTACCTGCCCCATAAGATTGCTGAGATGGCAGATACGTTGCTCAAATTCCTGATATACCCTTCCCCTCCACATTCTTTCTGCAAAGTTTCCCCTGAAGATCCTCAGAGCCCATGGCAATATTACAAGGTTTATATATTCAATAGCAGCATACATGAGAGTATACATGCTGGAAAAGCAACCTGTACTGCTGCTTAAAGCTAAGCAATGCTGCTGGGTGTTGTAGAACTGAATTGTTGCTTTACACTCCAGTCTTTCTGCTTATGCATCTCTTACTAATGATGAAATCTGGGCCAAGTTTGGGTCTCACTTTTTTGTAGTCAGAGCTAAACTTACGAGTAGAGCAGTGGTGCATTTCTTATTTTCCAATTATAGTATTTATCTTTATTTTATATATTTATCTTTATTTTATATATTTATCTTTATTTTATATTTATCTTATCTCATCTTATTTCTCTTATTTATATTTATTTTATTTTATATTTATCTTTATTTTATAGTATTTATCTTATTTATTTTATAGTATATTATCTTATTTTCCAATTAGTATTCCAAGTGATAAGCTGTTTCAGAAAGGTGAATCACCACATTTCGACATCACCACTTTTCAACATTTTAAGAAGAGATAAATGCTTTGCTTTAAGAAGTTATTTCTTCTATAGACAGAATCCTCTTACAGTCCTGAAGGAAGTGTATAACCTCTGAAGATGGATAAGATGTAAGATGTACCCTTGTTGGCTGGCAAGGCAGCTTTTTGCTGATTGCATTAGATGCCTTTCTGAACTCTTCCCAGGCACTGTCTAGGTTAATGTGGAGACCTAACAGACAAGAATTGTGTTTACTTTCACCTCATCCTGGGGTATTGAGAACTACCAGTCATTTAAAACATTACCAAGACCCAGCTTTATGCATCTTCATTGCCCTTGTAAGCAGAGTTCAGGCTGCCTGCAAATGTCATGTATGTTGCTGTGCTTGTAGCAGCATATATATATATATATATGTAAAACTTAGATGATGCAACACAAAGCATATCTTTGGCTTCAGGCTAGCTAAAAGTCAGCAGCTATTGTAAACTCCTTTGTTGTTTATGGAGCCAGGCAAAAAAGTGTCAAAGACCTGAATGAGTACAGTGGCAAGCTACTGTCAAATTTTTTTTCCGAGATGAAATACATGCATTCTATTATGTCTTTGTTAATAGCTAACTTGTGTTAAAAGTAAGTTAAAAAAAAAAAACCAAACTTCATCTATTTTGAGGCATATTTAAAACTAAACTTTAAAAGATGTCTTAATCTAGTGTGTAAAAATAAGCATGCAGGTTTTTTGTATGTAACTTGCTGAAGTTGCAGTTTTTGCCAAGTCTGTATTGTGTGACTTCAGATCTTAATATTATCACTGCTACGTCAAGGAAGTCTAAAAAATGAAGTAATACTTCCTCTGAGCTGTCAAAACTGTTCCTCATCCTTTTAATACAATTTCTTGTCTATTCAGGAAAAAAAAAAAGGTTGAATTTTTACTCATTCATTGCTGGTTCTTTGATATCTCACAGCAGATAATAGAATTGACAGCACATTACTTATCATTACTTATTTAGCAAATAAGCAAAGAGAATTGTTACTTGTCTGTATGCTTGGAAATGCTGAAATCTTAGTTGCTTTACTCAAAAGTAAAAATAGAATTGGTAGTATGGTAGCGATATGTTGTTTATCCATGCAAAAATAATTTATTTTTCTTCACCAGATTGCTTGGCTTCTACAAAGGAATATTTCCTCCCATCTTGGCTGAGACACCCAAAAGGGCAGTGAAGGTAAAAACTCCATACTTCCGTCTTAAAAGTACAAGTAGGGACGGTGTCAGCTGTAAAACATTTTATTCCTCCCCCACTGATTGACATTAGAATCTTGAACTTATCTGGCATGTTAATCCTCTGATTTTTACTGGGGGGAAACTTTCCTGTTGATAGCACAATAATAAATGTGTTTGATTATGAAGTATAGAATAATGCTCTTAAATGCAAAGCTGGTTTTGACCTCTATACACAATGTTACTGACAAAAAAATACAATTAATTTATACAATCGAAATTAATAAAATACCTCCACTGATATTTTAGCTTCAGAATTAACTCTGGTTTAGACATTTTTTTTAACTGAAAATGCCTAGTCACTTGCAAAACAACTAAGAATAGCTTAATAAATTAACACAAGAAGCCATTAATGAAGCCACTCCTAATAAGTACTTACTTGGTAACTTGAAGTAGTATATCTACAGATTTGAAGTGCTGCCCAGGGTTTTCTTGTACTCCAAAGAGCACTCTACTTCATACTTTCACTGTTTTACAGATTGCATAAAGTAACTCTTCATCATGCAAAGAACATTTTACTCCAGTTCTCTTACAGCTGAAATAGATGGTAGCCTATCAAAGTGTATTTGCTGTTGAATGTTGATCTGATTTTCTTTTATTGTCCTCTAAGTTGACTCGTGTAGGATTATTTTAGTAACATTCCTAAGCAAAATATTCAGTACATCAATCTCTTCAGTTAAGTAATGCAATCTTTTTAATGAAAAGGTAGCAATTAAGCACCTCATCTTAAAGTTCTAAATCTATCGTGTTACAAGAAAATGCTTCTTTGTGTCTTACTTCAGAACTTTAAAGTTTCCCATAGTTGCACCGATGTATCTAAAAGCAGTTTCTATATTTTCCTTTTTTTTTTTTTGTTTTGGTTTTTGTTTGGTTGGTTGGGTTTTTTGTTTCTTTCTAAGAAGGCTGCATATGATTCTGGTCCTTAGTCTCAATTAATCATTCACATTCCAATTCCTTTGCAGAAGAATAATATTTGTATAAAGTGACAGGATGTGACCTTGTAACAGAATCCTAAAGGAGTTCTGGTAATGTCATCTTCTTGTTTGCATTGGCATTTTAGATGCAAATGACATATGTCACCTATCTCAAAATTATTTAATGCAACTAAGAAAACTCAAGTTCTATTTCATAACAAAGCGGCAGTGAAGAATAGATGGATGATATTTAGAAGATTTGTAATAATTCATTTTCTTCGTGCTGGGATATTTCATCTGTCTCTCCATTTCATTTCATTTGAAACAGGTCAAAATCTGATTATGCTTTTTAGATACCAGTATATATGTAATTAAAATACAAAGCCAGGTTGGATTTCTCTCCCACCAACCTGAGTCATGCAAAAATCTTGAGTAACTTTCTCTTACTCAAATGGATTAAATTGGTTTAAACCACGTTATTCAATATAACTCTGGAATCACAGGAAGATTTAAATTGGGAGGGATCTCTGGAGGTCCTCTTGTGAGCCTCCTATTCAAACAGGGCTGACTTCATAGTTAGATCAAGTTGTCTGGATGTCTTGCTGAGTTCTGAAAATCTTCTAGGATGGAGACTACAGCCTCTCTGTGCTCCTTCTCCAGTATTTAATTACTTTCACTGTGAAGAATTTTGCCTCAAATTCAATCCAAATTCCCTGTTGCAACTTTTGCCTATTGCCCCTCATGCTTCTGTTGTGGACTTCTGAGAAAGTCTCTTTGTCTTCTGGATGGTGGAAGACAGGAATTATATCCCCTCAGTCTTCTTGTCTCCAGGCTAAATAGACTTGGTTCTTTCAGCTACTTGTACGTCAGAAGCTCACAGATCCTTAAATGTCTTACTGGCTCTCCCTTCGTGGGATTTCTGTGAGGGCTCAGTAGTGTTTCTGCTTCCATGGAAATCAAGTTTAAATGCTAAATATATATTTTTAATTAAATCATTGAATTCTTTAATTGCTTACACTACCCTTTTAAATTTTATGCTGTTCCTAGGAAACCAGGAGCTAAAAACCCATAAGTTTCCTTCAGACATCAGCTATATTCTACATTAGAAGAGTTCAGTGGCAGAATAGAGCAGCGCAATAACGTCCTTATAGGAACCTTGATACTGAAGCAATTCAATGTGAGATGCAATATGACAGCACAATTTCTAGCCTCCAAAGTGGAGTTTGTGTGCATGCTCTGACCTGAAGAGAATCCAGCTTGTCTCAAATTTCCACTTACCTTATTTGTATGTGACTCCAATGGAAAAGTCACTGCTTCTTTTGGTTCACTCTCCACCTTTTATTCTTCTAATAGTTTTCCTAATTTTAACAGATACTAAGTTGTCCCTTGTCCACTGCCAAAGTCACAAACTGGCTTGTGAGATCCAGAGGACACTTATGTCCGTGCTTGTGGCGTGGAGACTTGAGAAACACAAAAGGTAGAGAGTCAATTTCTATGTTTCAGCAGCCTTGGGTTGTGTTTGTAATGAACTTAGAATCATAGAATCATAGAATGGTTAGGGTTGGAAAGGACCTGAAGATCATCTAGTTCCAACCAGGAACAGGTTGGGGGGGGCACCTCACACTAAGCTATGCCACCCAAGGCTCTGTCCAACCTGGCCTTGAACACCACCCAGGATGGAGCATTCACAACTTCCCTGGGCAACCCATTCCAGTGCTCCACCACCCTTACAGTAAAGAACTTCCTCCTTATACCCAATCTAAACTTCTCCTGTTGAAGTTTAAACCCATTACTCTTTGTCCTATCACTACAGTCCCTAATGAATCTCCAGCATCCTTATAAGCCCCTTTCAGATACTGGAAGATTGCTCTGAGGTCTCCACACAGCCTTCTCTTCTCCAGGCTGAACAGCCCCAACTTTCTCAGCCTATCTTCATACAGGAGGTGCTCCAGTCCCCTGATCATCCTCATGGCCCTCCTCTGGACTTGTTCCAACAGTTCCATGTCCTTTTTATGTTGAGGACACCAGGACTATACACAAAGCTCCAATGAGGTCTCACGAGAGCAGAGTAGAGGGGCAGGATCACCTCCTATGACCAGCTGGTCATGCTGCTTTTGATGCAGCCCAAGATACAGTTGGCTTTCTGGGCTGGAAGCGCACACTGCCGGCTCAGGCTCATGTTCATTTTCTCATAGACCAACACCCCCAAGTCCTTCTCTGCAGGGCTGCTCTGAATCTCTTCTCTGCCCAACCTGTAGCTGTGCCTGGGATTGCTCCAACCCAGGTGTAGGACCTTGCACTTGGCATGCTTAAACTTCATGAGGTTGGCATCAGCCCACCTCACAAGCATGTCAAGGTCCCTCTGGAAAACTTTTTGGAAAACTTCTACTTATAGTGTCTTTTATATCTCATAAAACTGTATACACTATGGACAAGAGAGACTTTGTACCAAGAAGAAAAGTGCTTGTACTATTGGAATATTTTATTTATCTGGTGTGGATATTTGCAAATAATAATAAAGCTACTGAAATGAAGTTATTTAGCCCCAGTTATTTAGCTAAGTGTTGAAGATATTCACTTGTAGTCAACTATGTTCTCATGTCTGTCTTGCTATTTCTTTTTTTCTTTCTCTTTATTTCCCTTCTAAAAAGAAACCTGGTATTTCTGGAAGATGAAAAGTCAAGGTTTATAACTTTATGTTAGATTGAACTTGGAGGAAGGAAGTGATGATGCCAATACAATGGTTAACAGATGAACTTTTGAGGCAAATTCATATTGTTCATGTGTTCCCAGACATCTTGTTTCAAGCATATATTTTTACCTTAGAATTACTGAGACATCTGGTAAGTACTTTGACTATTTTCTCTGTAACTTGAATTAAAGCATATCTTTGCCAGATGGACAATATTGTTTATTATATACACAAAAGCATGTTTTAAATACATTTATTCTGAGATATTTTTTGTGTGTGCCAATCTATTAACTTAATACAACTGTAAAGACAAATACAAGATATGCTGTGGTTTTAAAAACATTTTATTTAAACATGATCTAAATCCATGTGATATAGCTAGAAACTTTTTGGCAAAATTGTATGTATACTAACCATGCTAGTATACCCAGCAAAATTTACATTGAGTTTTATTGCTATTGATTTCTTTTATTTTTAAAATGGTGTAAATCATAGTTACTATTAAGTAGCTATTTTATTTATGGCTCTAGGAAGCTATTGATTTTTAAGGTAAGATTTTTAAGACCAAAAAATTGCTAGGTAATATATTTCTGCCTTTATTACAACCATTTTACAGATCTGTAACATTATGGAAAACATTAAGGAATACCAGAAATTCCATTAAAAGTTAGGAGGGTAACAATGGGTAGAAGGATGCTGGAGAGAGAATAAAGCAAACTTTATCACAATAAGAAATTAATTTATTTCAGTTAAGTAACTCACACACTCACAATTGACTTTCCCAGAGACTTCCTTTACCTATAAAATATCTTCAGTTTTCCAAAAAGATAGACCTGCAGTCTAAGTAACACTTCTCTCTTTTCTGATTATTAGCAAGGCTTGGTACAATACTTTTAAATGTGTTTGCAGGGTGTTTGCAAGACTAATGTCTAATCTGTACACTATTTGGAGGGCTCCGATTTTAGGACCTTTTCTGCAAAATGAGATAAGAATCCCTACTGAGGATAAAAATGTATCTATCCCCTGACCAGAGTATCAGTCCTTCAGTTTTACAATTTAATATGTATTCATATTCCTTCCTACTTTAAATCTGGTGGCATGATTAAGATGTTAACACTTGTTTCTCTGATTATTTTGGTGCCATTCTAGTGACTTTTCATTCAAAGCCACTCTTGATTGAAAAATGTTATTGACATTGCAATAAGATAGGATTCTAAACAAGTTAAAATGACAATGTGGCACTTATTACTTATGTTCCTCTACACGCAGATTATGGACAAGCTGTTTTGTTCCAATAGGTCTGTGGTAACTAAGCCCTGAGGGACAGAGCTTGTCTTCTTTGGCTGAGACCCAGCACAGGTCACCCAGTCTTTCTGCTTTTTCTGAAAAACTCTATTCCCTTATGTTTCTTACAATTCCCACATCTCTATTGACCTCATTTCCCATTGCCTTCCTGTCATGGTGAAACTGTTTGATTGTCACATGCATGGGCAGGTGCTGTGTGGAGGGATCAAAGCCTCATGCGTGGGAGCGGAATACAGGGGATCCTGCCTTCATTTGAATCAGCTTGCTCTAAGCTAATCAAGTGTTACAGATCAACTTTGGAAAGTAGCCAAGAAAATCAGAGCTTCTAGTTACTTCTTTTTGCTATACAGGAATGTGACAGTTCTTGCTCTAGTAGATAACCAACTGCACTGATGCAATCTTGGTGAAACTGTGTGTCATGGGTTCAGCAGTAGCAGTCATTTTTCTCCCCCTTGGTAGCTGGTGCAGTGCTGTGTTTTTGATTTTGGGCCTGGGAGAAGCGCTGATAACACCAGTGTTTATAGTTACAGCTTGGCAATGTTTTGGTTTGATCAAGGACTTTCTGGGTCTCATACTCTGCCAGGGAGGAAGGAGCCAGGAGGAAGCAGAGACAGGACACCTGACCCAAACTGTCTGAAGAGATTATTCCATACCACAGCACGTCATGTCCAGAATGTGAGGACGGAGGGCAGAGACCCGAAAGGGTGTGGTGGTGGACTGGGGGTGCATGGCATGGTCAGGTTTTTGGTATTGGGGGGTTCACTGTTGGGGGGTGCACTGGCTGGGTCAGGCTCGGTGAGCAGTTGCATTCTCTTTCCTTGTATTTCTCTTGTATTATTACTGGTGGTAGCAGTAGTGATTTGTGTTATACCTTAGTTACTAAACTGTTCTTATCTCAACCTGTGCGAGTTGCATTTTTTTTTTTACTCTCCTCCCCATTCCCCCGGGACTGGGGGAAATAAAAGAGGGGAGTGTGTGAGTGAGTGAGTGAGTGAGTGAGTGAGTGAGTGAGTGAGTAAAACTTCGTGAGTTTTAGAGGCTTAAACCACGACACTGTGACAAGGTTTTGTTGTTCAGTCCTGTAATACTGGACATGCTGTGAAAACACAATTCCCTTTTGCATGTAAAATTGTCAATACTACTTGGACAGATTATAAGACTCACAGTGAGCTGGAGTTACAGGGCTTGTATTGTTTCATGTGTGAAAATTATGTGGAACAAACAGCATCTCCAATATCTTTGGTTTTCTCTGTAATTCAGATATCTATTCTTTATAATACACAAGATTTTCTGCTCTCCTCATTCATCATGTTACATAATCATTTTCACTCCCCTCAGAACTGTCTTATGTGGCATCATCCTGAAGTGCTCTTTCAGTGGCTTCAGCAACAGATCTTCAGAATATTAATTTGAAACAATGTGAGGTTTAGGGAGGTTTGCTGTTCACAGAAGCACTGAGACTAAAAAGGACCTCTTAGGCCAGCAAACCTAGCCCCTGCTATTCTGTAATCTCCTTCATAAATTTATCAAACTCTCCCTTGCAAGTGGTTAAATTCTTTCCTCCATTACTCTTATTGGAAGACTGTTTCAAGACCCCACACCTTTGGTTGGTAAGAAAGCATCAGATCTCAAGCTACATTTTATTCATTAGTAGCTGTTACTTTTATACCCAATTACTTTATGTTACATATCTTGCTTTTTTTTCATTCTCTTGCAGCCTCTGTTTTGCTAGACTAAACAAGGCAAGCATTTGTTCTCCTTCAGTCTTCATTCTTAAAAAAAAATATCTTTAAGTTCTCCTTATGGTCCTGAAAACCCTGGTTTGAATACACTGTAGTCTAAGGTCATCTTTTTAGAACAAAGGTGGCCAGGATTGGGTGCTGTATTTCAGAGGGAATCTTGCCAGTAATTTGTATGTTGTCACAAATATTCTTTCTTGTCTGATGCATCTTAGACCGTAACTGATACATCTTAGACCTTGCTTGTCCAGAGACAAAGAAAAACACAGTGAAGGTCTGTCTGCCTACATCATTAGGAAGCTTCTTACTGAACTCAGTGCAGTCAGGGTTATTCTCAATACTCTTCTTGGAAGAACAAATCCATTAATTTATTCTGCTTTGATTTTTAGATTTCACAAAAGGTATTCTGAAAATTAATGGGTTTGGGTGGCAAGAAATGTTAGGTTGTAAATGAAGACATTTACAAATGGTTGCTTTTCTCTGTGTCAATGCAGATGAAACTGAGCTTCTCATTTCTTTCTTTTCAAACACCCAAGAGTAAAGCTTTCAAAACTCATCCTCTAAGGAACTGCAGATGCTCAGAACTTCTGAGCACCACTGACTGAAAGCAGACAATTGGGTGAAATATTTATTTGGAAAGAGCAAAAACTAAAAGAAATGTGCTTGTGGACAGTAAAATATTACAAAAATCTATAGACTTTCCATCTTCAAAATCTTCAATTACATCTCTCAGATGAGAAGTAGACTAGTATCTGAGAAACTTGAAAGTGATTGTAATATATTGTATTGAATATGTGAGGATGATTTCTTGGGAGAAATTATAGTATTTGCTACTACATTTATACCACTATGTGAAAGTTTAATGCTAGAGGAAAAGTTTATAATTTAAAAATGTGAACTATGTTTTGTAAGAGAACTCTTACAGAAAAAATTACTTCAATTGCCCTTATGCTGCTATTATGCATGATACACTAATAAAATCAGTTCTGAAGCCTAATTGTCTGATGAAGCACATCTAACACTGCTACAGAGAGTGTGAAAAAAAAAGTGGCTTATGTTTATTTTGCAGAACTGCACATGGCTACTCAGGATACAAAGTATCCTGAAGCTCCATTGTAGTTTGGTTTTGCTAATTTGCATAAGTAACTCATGATTTTTTTCAATGCAATTTCAGTCTAACTTTTATTTACAGTTTTTCACCTTTGAACAATACAAGAAGGTACTAGGATATACATCATTACCTCCAGGACTGGTATGTATGGATACAGAACTTCATGTTCTAATTTAATACGGGTGTACTGAACAGCGCCATCTATTTCCTCCCATAGAAGGAGCCCAAAATTAAAAGAGCCAGTTCAACCAACAGTCTTCCAGAGCAGACTTTCCCTTTGAAAACACTGATAACAGAATTTATCAAAATGATAGTTACATTAATTTTTATACCAAATGTCTTCAAAGTAATTCCCTACAATGTCATAACATTTGTTAATATGGATAGAGACAGTCACCATGGAAGAGCCTGTATGCAGCTTGCCATTCTTCATTCTTACAAATTAGTGAATAAAGTTGAACGTTATCAGTATTTATTTATTCATATGGCAACGACTAGTTTGATACCTCAGCCTCAGTGTGCTACTCTGCAAGACGCAGTGCAACTATACAAAACTACAGACCTCAGTCTTATTCTAAAGACTTTATAATAAAAACATAAGCTATGTATAAGAAACTGCTACCTTCTTTGAAGTCAATGACAAAATGCTCATACATCAGTGGAGTTTGGATTTCATCTCAAGAACATTAAATATACACAGGACTTAAATATACACAGAAATGTTTTAATGCTGAGATGTGTTTTGCATATGTTGTATGCATTCTTATATAGAGAGCTTAATTCTGCTATTGTATCATTTTGAATAAAATATTTTTATAAGAATTACTGCTTTCTGTAGTGTAAGAATCTAAGTAATAGTAAATATCTATTTTTCATTAAAATGTAATCATAACTGTAGGAAATGATATTTTTATGGTTATGCTCTAAAGGTTTTGCTTATTTCAGGTATCTTTCACGCAGTATTGCTTACATTTATATCTGCTTTCCATTGCAGTGAGCAAATGGTCATGGAATCATATTAACTAGTTTAAAGCAAGTTTCCTTTTCCTCTTAATTATTCCACTGACCCTATAGTTGTTTACAGGATCTCCTGTTTTATCTTGTATTTTTCAGCAGGCTCTTATCATCCTTAGATTTAAATAGAAAGGCTGGTATTTGTTCTCCAGCAAGTGGAAATAACAGAGTTTAAGATTCCATAGTTCACCAGCACTTTTTTGGAGGAAAATATGGTGGAAACATGACCAAAAGCTGCTGTGATTCATATAGCAGATACAGAAACCCTCAGACACCCCCGATATTTTAGATGCAGAACTGTTACCACTGAGGCATTTTTGCCCCTAAGATAGCTGTGATAGAGAGGGAAGAAGAAGGTTGAGAAGTATTCTAATCTAAGCTAGGCAGAATGCTTCTAGGTAGCTCAACACCCCTCATATCAAGACAACATTTATTGTTAAAAGAGAGATGCCTATATGTTTGCACCATCTTCCTGCTGTTTTCAGTCTCATGGTTGATGATTAAAGGGGTAGATTATGTTCTCACCTCATATTGGAAAAATAGATTTGTTGGTAATACCATCTTCTCCAAAGGCGGTAATGCTGGAGCTTGCTGCTACCCTCCTAACTTACCATTCTTCTTTCTTGAGCTCTCAAGAGTCCCTGCTCAAATCCCTCTGTATTGAATAAGGTTTTTCTCTCTATTGTTGTTTCCTTACCTTTGGTTTCCTTGAATCTCAGCAAATATACTCAGTATGTTGTATTTTGGTCCTGGGACTCTTTTCAGCCCCTGGCAAGTTAGGAGATATTAAATGGAGTCAATAAATGTGTGAAGTGATCACTAAAATTAACCCCTCTGAATATTTGACCTAAATATTTTCGTATTGTTTTTCAGTTACAAACAAAGTTATTTTCAAATGCTGTGTTGTGATGGAAAGCAAAGCAGTGAATAACTCCATATCTAGGACTGTAATATACCATCAGCTTCTAAATGGAGTTAATTCACCCTTGTAGTGAATGCTGACATTTCTGTGTGTGCCACTCATTCCCATGTAAACCTTCCCAGGACTGATATTTACTTAGGAGAACTCTTCCTCTACGTGTGCAATTTGCTTATATACTGCGCTATTTTGATTTCTTATATTTATTTTCTTTTTAAGTTACTATGTTAGTGTTATTTGCTCAATTCTCAGTGCAGAGTTTTTATTTTTTCCAGTGCTGCATAACTGCATTCATATTTGTGTTTTTATTCAGACTCTACCCAAAGATAACATGAGTGCATTGTTTTGCCGTGTTTTCGTAATAAATTGGTACCACAGTTTTTCTTCCAGCTGAAAAGAGAGTTCATTGACAGTGCTATGACATTTTATTTTGTATTTTTGGAATGTGGTTTATGGCTATTGTCATATTGTCTTCATGAACTGTCAGCATCTAATCAAGGGCTAAAGTTGTTTAGTAACAGAATACTGCTGTATTCATGCTTTGCCACAGTTTGCATTGTATCATACAGTTTCATAAGCTGATGTATGGGAAATTTTACTCCATAATTTTTTAACTTTAATTTTAACTTTCCCAGGCATTTGCAGTTGCTGGCTTGGGATCTGGGTTGACAGAGGCAGTTGTGGTTAACCCTTTTGAAGTAGTAAAGGTTACCTTACAGGCAAATCAGAATGCCTTCACAGAGGTATGAAAATTGCTCCATTCTTCTTTTTCTGCTTTATTAGGCAGTGTACTACAATATTAATATTTAGAGCAGAATGTCTATAATATATTGGGTTAATGCAAATGATTTTCCCACATACTTAACAGAAATGGAAAAACAGTGAAGAGACTCAATAGACAATGCCTTCAGATATGCATGAGATCTCAGGTATGCAGAGATGCATGGAGTATCAGCAGCAGCATCAGCGTCAGCGTCTCCATTGTAAATATTCTGTGCATGAAGTGCACCTTGAGCATCCAGAGTAGCCAGCATCCCAGCACTGTGAGGAATTCTAACCCAGAAATACAAAAAACCTGAACCCCTTGTACACAGTGCATTTACCTCAGGAGGCTCCAGACTTCAAGTGAGCACCAAAGGTTAGCAGAAAACACCACAGCCCCATGCCCTAGCTGGGCATTTTAACATTTGTGTTAAAAATGTAGCTGACAGATTTCAGTCTTGGATAAAATTATTTATGTTATAAGTCTTCACATTTATAAGCTCAAACCAGAAAATTGTTATATAATAAAGCACACCAATAATTTCAATTCCTGATTCACTTCAGAGTTTTATTATTCAGATATTGTTTCATTCAGAGAAGTCAATGTGCAAAATTTACTTTGTCCGCAGTTCTGGATGGCGCTGAAAGTGAAAAAAATATTAAACTGGAAAATAGTGATTCAGCAAAATCAAGTGTTCCCAGAATACACCAGCTTCAATTGATTTTATTGTAGAAAATGTTCCAGGCTATTGGGAAGGAGGGCAGTCACAGTTTTTTTTCCTTTTCTCAGTGAAAAAGACTAACAATTGTCCAATCAGCTCTTTCAAAATCTTTTGAGAAATCAGCTCTACCATAGTAGAAGTGCCAAATCATTTCAGCATGGCATGAAAAGCTTGGCTGAATCCCTGGTGAGGCATGATTTTGCTTATTCTCCTATTAAGTTTTGACTGAGTTAATACTTGCATGCCTTGTAGCACTCATCTGCACAAACTGAATGAGGAGATGCACAGTAAAGACATTTATCACTTGGCCATTTACATAAACTATTTGGGCCAAGCCTTTCAGATACACTCTGGCAAAACATTGCCACTGATTTCCAAGTGTCATAGAATAGCTGGTACCTACTCTGTAACTCAGCAGAGAAGCATTCTTTTCAAGAATAAACCTTAATACATTTGGTAAATTTCTGTTTGATTCTCAGTGCATGCACAAGAGATCTTTGGATGCTCCAAGTCTCCAGCCTAAACATTTTTTAACCATGGGCAGCAAAGTCACTGAAACAGAGAGCTAATATAGTACTGGAGTAAAAAGTCTGGAATCCTGGAAGACTGAAAGCGGGAGAGAGCAACGTGTGAGGGAATCTTTCTCTGAGGAAGATGATATGAAAAAATTATGGACTACTACTGCTCCAGCAGTAGTAAACTAAGCAGATATTCTGGGTTTTTCTTCCTCATAGTTGTGAAGATACATTTAATCTATCTTAAAACTTTCTGTTTTGCGTGAAATACGCTAGTACTGTATTTTGGGCAACCCAGCTTCTATAAAGTTGGAAGAGACCAATATATCCTTTCACTTTATTTTTTTTTCCCTGTTGCAAATTTTATAACAAACTCTGGGGTGTTTTAGTTAGTAAATTTTATGCAATTACTTACTTTAATTACAGCTTCTCTTCCTTGGTGACCCTCAGAATATTCCACTAATCACAGTGTAGCTGTTCAGAAGCATTCAGGTTTGTTTTGGTTTAGGTAACTATTCTTTAAATCTCATTTAAATGCAAATTTTCACAAAATTCAAATTATAGTGTATTATTATGCAAATAAAATTGTAAAGTAATGCTACTGGGACTCCTCTAGAATCTAGTTTACACCTAAAGTAGAAATTGAAGTATCTATTTGCCCTAATGAAAGAATCCAAGGGACTAGAGTTCTTAAATCACACAGACAGTTATTCATAGGCATATCAATTTTTCATATATCTGTAAAAAAGTGTTAGGATTCCACACTTTGCTGATAATCAGGAAAATTCCAGTGGCTTCATTGCCATGCGGGGTACTCATTAAGAATATGTTAAAGAGCACTTCACACTAAAGCATATAAAACTCAAGCTTATTGGAAGAAGCATGTGTATGTTGTATCATGTAGTGTAAGGCAATGGTGCACTCATTTAATTACCATGCACTGCTTTTGTAAAAGGTTTAAGTAAAGTATGTACCTATCCCATTGTGTAGCTTTCATACTGTGTGATGAAACCGAATGCAGTTCACATATTTCTTTGACTATTGTATTGAAATAATAAATATATCTTGTTTAAAAGGAACAAGGAAGAACATGAACACATACACCCACACCCAGACTCCTGCACACCCCCAAAGCAAATACTCACACTGCAGTGACAGCTGAATTATTCTGTGGTACCAGATCACCTTTCGAGGGTTGATAGATTTAAAGAGGAAGGCCACTATAACACACTTATTGTCACTTTTGTAATGTGGATTGCTACAGGTAAAAAGTAATGGTGACTTTTTGTGAAGGTAAACTGCTAGAAGGCCCAACGCCTTATTTGGTTTTGAGGGTTTTGGGGGTTTTCCCTGTAGCCACAGATAGCTCACTGGCTACAGAAGTGGGTGTGGTAATGAAAACCTTCTCACCTGACTTAAGAGTTGTGCTTAATTGAACAAATACAAGTTTCTGCTTTACTATAAGAAGATTCTGACTCCAGATTCCACTGACTAGGTCTCTATTAAGTATAAGTCAACAGTTGTATGAAGTGAATTAACTCCAGATGTTTGTGCAAGAAATTCCTCCTGAGTTAGTCATCCTGAGGTCCTTCCATGATCAGTGATGAAACACAGAACTTCTGTGGCTTGATCAGTTGACATTTTAGATGCCTACTTCAGCTGAAGTGCTATCTACTAGAGCCCTCTTTATCACTAAAAGATTAAGAAATTGAGTCTTTTGAGAGTCTCAGATGTAGAGGTAAACATTGCAGGAATCTACATTTGGACAGATGAAACCCATCTCAGGTGTTCAGCAAGTGACAGGCTTCTCCTTTGAGTCATTAGTAAATCTGTATTCAAGATGAGAACAAGGGAGAGTTTACTATTGAAAGTTGCTGTATTAAGCTCAAATCACTTTATTCAGAACCATTACATGCTTTTTAAGGCTCTAGTCTGAATTCTTTGTGCATGAGAAAGGACATTATTGCTAGTATTGGACCATATTCCATGCTAGGTATTTACATTTTAGAATAGATTCCTGTTTGAATCCCTGAGGGGAGTTATAAAAGTAGAATATAGTAAAACATATGCAGAGCATTCACATGATATTAGTTACTAAATATGAAAAAACAGAATGAAACTTAGTATTAAAGACTAAACTGCTCAGTCACCTAAATAAGCAGACATATGCTGTGTCAGATATAATAGGCATCATTTGGCAGATGCTGTTGATTTACCAGAGTGGTATTTTGAAATGGAAAGCTATTAAACAAATAAGTGTATTGAAATTAGCAGTGTTCCCAGTGCTATAGTCAAAATTCTTCTATATTTTCATGTAGGGGCCTTCTAGTGGAAGTCATGTTTTGCCTTTCTAATTAAATATTTGGTTACCCAAAGATGGCTTTATGCTTTGGAGAAAGCCAAACTCAAGTCAACAACTTTTTGAATGGAACTTTTCTATAATTCTTCTAAAATGAAATAAAAAATGTTCAGAAAGAGAACACCTCATTCCAAGCATCACAGTATATTGGAAAATAGATCAAATGTGTGTGTTGTCAGGCAGGTCCTGTCTGAGGAACTGATCACTATATAAGTGAATTCTGAGGACATTTCTTCCTTTCTGCCTGTTGTTAAATGGAGGTTGGCTGACTAAAATGATTTCTGTGCCTTTTGGGCGTTCTTTTCAAAACAGGATTTCTAAAGTTAATTTAGTGACTCTATACCTTGAAATTTAAATGGGTGTTCTGATTTTCAAAATCTAACTACACTTTTTAAGCCAAGTAATTCATTAGGAGGGCAAAACAGGATTTCCAGCTCGATGCTGAATTAAAAAAAAAAATAAAAAGGAAAACAACACCACTTCAAGATTTTCAACACTAGGAGAAGGAAGTTTAACATGGCTTTAAAAAGTACAGTGTACCAAATAACTCCTTCAAAAAGTCAGTGTCTTAAAGCAGTGGCTTGCATTCTTAATAGCATGAGGAGCCTCAGAATACCCAAAAGGGTTCCCAGGCAATGTATGTGCCTTTTTATCACTGTTTCAACCCTATTCCTAATACTGAATCTGGAAACTGCCTGCTATTCAACGCAAATATTTATAGCCTCCTTTGCTGCTCTAATGTGTGGGTCCCAAGGACTTGCTTCCATAGCCATAATGGCTCAAAACTTCTAATTGTGTCCCTTTTATCACTCCCTCACCATGTATATCCTGTGCCATTGGTTTTAATAGAGAAGTTGGGTTTATCTTCCTATTGTCCAGAATTATTGTTATATATTCTAGTAAGTAAACCCTTACACAAGTGAGGGTTTCATCTGTCATAATCTTAATAGCACAGGATTAATGATTAAAAAAAAAAAACTTACCAAATTCACATATTCAAAGCCACATGTTGATCTGTAATTCTTTTTTAATTCTTATTTTGATAAATTGTTCTTTCCTTCAGGGATCCTTTGCTTTAGTACTCACGTCATATTTTCATCTTGTTCTGCAATCAGAAAAATGAGGAATTTTTTTTTAATGAAAGTTATGATTTTTACATGGTCACGGGAAAGGAAAAACAACAAATATGATGAAACAAGAAAAATGACAGCAACTGTATTTGTCAACAGGATGGAATGATACTATGGTCATTGTTCTCTTTTTGTAAAGATGATCCCTTCCTTCTTTTGCTTAACTTGTGTAGCAACCATCTAGCTTTGTTCAAGCTCGGCAGATCATTAAAGCCAGTGGTCTGGGCTTCCGAGGACTAAACAAAGGTCTTACTGCAACACTGGGCCGTCATGGAGTTTTTAACATGGTTTACTTTGGATTCTACTTCAATGTGAAAAACATTCTTCCTGTCAATAAAGTAAGTTCTTCATACAATGCAATAGATAAACATATAAGAGGTATGGCAATTTAATTAACAGTGTATTTTTCTGTGCAAAGCTGTGGTATTTAGTAACAAACAGTGACTAATCCAGCTCTCTGTTTTGTAGGAATTTATAGCATTTCAATGGAAGCAAACCAGGGATTTGTACTTTTCACTTTTTAAGCGAAACTTAGTATAAATAGTCATATATGAATTCTCTTTTTTGTTCATTTCCTTTTATACCATGGTAGCAATGTAAAAATGAAGAAATTGGGATACAGGTATGTTATGCTTGTGTTAGGTATGTATGCACGTTTTTGTGGTAAACTGGCTTAGAAGAGAAAAAACAGTTTCTTGAACTTCTTTCGGTGAACACAAAGGGGCTAAGCTTGAGGAGATGGCAGATCTGCAGTGCATAGTGTATTCTGGCAGTGGACCAGGCCTACTTACTCAGAAAAGAGTTCAACCTCGTGCTGAAGGATGACAGGGCAGATTTATCCACATGGGAGGGAGCCAGCCCAAAACAGGATTTACATGCATGGGGGCTTTATGTAGTTTGTTAATTTAAAAAAAAAAAAAAAGAAACAAAAAAAAATTCTATAGCTGTAACTTCACTTGAAGCAATTTTGTTTGATAGTCTTATATACCTTTACATAACACAGAAAACATTTCCCTTTTCAACAAAGGGAAATTTTACTAATGAAAA
Organism: Myiopsitta monachus; assembly: GCA_017639245.1. Taxonomy (NCBI): domain Eukaryota; kingdom Metazoa; phylum Chordata; class Aves; order Psittaciformes; family Psittacidae; genus Myiopsitta; species Myiopsitta monachus. Next base: position 31,526,070 of record CM029924.1, on the reverse strand, counting down.
TGTGGTAATACTGGCAACTTTCTAAATTACATGTGAGCAACAGCTAATGGTTTATTAATGACTCCAGGACATTACTTACTGAACTGTGTTTTCACTAATGTGATTTTTAGATGATGACAGTTAAACAGTTACAGGTGTAATACGTAGTGATATACATATAAGAAGCTGTAATTTACATCAAAAGGGATCAGTTTCTATTCCCAGATGAAGTAACACCTCTTTTTTTTTTTTCTCACTTCTGAGTAGCCTCATATTTTTCTTGGCATCATTGTGTAAATGGAGAAAAGCTCCACTTTTTATTTGCAGATTATTATAGTAAATTGAATTGTTCAAGAGCAGCTAACCCACAAGTTTCTACAAGTTTCTTTTAGTGCATTTAAGCATACTTTAAAATGTACTTCAATCACACATTCTAAAAACTCAAGCCACAAGCATAGCTTGGTACTAAGAGAGGTATAAACATGTTTATGTTGATCAAAAGATGAAAAAATTATAATCACTCTGCAGATCATTAAGAATCATATGCAAGTAAGGACAAAGAGGCTTGTACGCAACTTCTGTGAAAATCCTGAAGTGTTCTTGCATAGCAATTGAAGAATAGTAATAGTATTTGGCATAAGCATGCTTTCCTAGCCTTTCAGATTAAAAAAAAAAAGAAACAATTATTGCAAGCATTCAGAATTATTGCAAGATTCTTTATGCTCTAAGAATTAGCTCTTTCATACAGTACATCTAGAAGATGAAAGAGAAGTTACTTTAGTGGTGTCAGCCACTGGCCTAGCTGTCCTGTACATACCATCAAAAATAGAAGTCAATTTAGTCAATGTAGTGTTAGATTGCATTAACTGCAAATAAGTAAGGAAGTTGGCCTTGTGTTCAACCAGTGCAAAGTGACTTGCCTGGTGACTTCCACAGTGGCTACATCTGCACTAGTAAATTGAGCAGTGTCACTGAAACTCAGTCATCTATGCTGTTAAATGTTCCCTGGCAAAGCTTTGGCCCAGACCAGCCAACAGTGGGTATAGCTTAGAAGCTAGTGTCAACAAGGAACCATTCCTAATAGGCAGTCTGTTTTGAATGGTAATAGCATTTAATAGCACTAATAAAGATAATAGGCCTCTCTAGGCCAGCTGGCATCAGTGCCATAGACAGTTCTGTACATACAGACACAGCCAGTAATTCTGATAAAACGTCCATTATAAGCAATGCAAATCTCACCCTGAATTTAACAGGGTATAGATCAGGACTCATCTGGCTTGGTAGCCAGCATCATGTCTTAGGTAATTACTTGCACTGAACTTCACTTCCCTGACTGAAAAATGGAAGTCTTGAACAATACTTGTCTTGAACAGATCACAGTCTGCAACTTAAACTTCTGTCAGTAGGCAGGTACTAGAGGCCAGGAGTTATCAAACCTGTATCAGGAATTTCGTGGAAGCTGTTTTTGCAGTTAGTCTGAAAAACATTAGACAGTTGTAACTTTCCAAGATTTCTCATACACTTGATTTCATTACGAAACCTAATTTGTTCATTTTTTGTATTTTGCCAGAAAACAAAATAATAAAGTCAGTCTTGCAATATTGACAAACATATAAAAATTGTGAAATAAGAGTATTAATCTTTTGAAATCATTTTGGCTCTTGAGTATGTATCTGCTGTTCGCCATATGTAATGTAAGTGGAAAAATGCATGGAAATGTCTGTATGAGCCTTTTAGCTGTCAACAGTGCTAAACTGTGCATTAAATTTGCATCCCAATTAGGGATGTTTACAGCTTATTTTGCCAAAAACAATAAACCTGTTATGTTCAGTGGTCAAATGATATAAATGACATGTGTTGATCGTAAATGTTCATGATGAATAATTTTTCATTTTTTCAGTCTATTCTATTAAACAGACCATTTAAGCTAACCTCATGCTCTGTTTACTGAAAATAGAATAAGCCAGACTTTTCAATTGCCACTAAGGTATCAACCATAGAGCATTAACAGCTATGCTTCTGCACTAGCAATCAAATTAGCTTGCAAATTTATATTGTCTCAGTTTTATGACACCTACTTTTATAGCACATTTCATAGGCATCCAGCAGCTCTCTCTTTTCAATTTTTTATCATAGTTAGGTTTGATGGCAAACTTTCGTTTCATTAAAATCTTTACTCACTATCACCTCCAAGTGGCTGTCATTTTTCTTAACAATATGGAATATTCTCACTGTTAAAAGCCCCATTGGAAACTTGGCCATCTGCAAAACTCATTTCAAGTCAAGCACTGCCCTGCCTGCTCTAGCTGCCGCAGATGTGCCTTCTGTTAAAAGGACACTGGGAGCTGAGCTGTATGTTGTTCTGTCAGAGAAAAGGCTCCAAACTTCTATAGGCAAAGAAGAGATGGGAAACCAAAGCTAGCTGGTCAGCTTGACAAATAAATAAGATAGCAGGCAACAATTTTATTTTACTTGTTTTCATATCTATGCCAACATTCAAGTTATATGTAGGAAGAGAGAGTGAAAAGGTCATGTGGTGCAACAGACTTGGAAAAAAAGTAAACTAAGGTGATTTAGAAGACTGTATCAGAGCAGGAAATAGAATAAACTCAAGAGCTCCCATCCAAGCCCAGGTACAGGGTGACCTGGGAACTGAAAAAAAAAAGAAGAAAAAAGAAACATGGCAGTGCTGTATTCACCTGTATCCAGTACAATGTTACAAGTCATCCATTGATCAGTACTTTTCACTGTGAGGCGTCCTGTGGCTGCTTATATGAGAGCCTGTGTTGTTTAAAGACTCCAGCCCTGGCCATCACCACCAAAAGATGTTGTATCAAAGGGGGAGAGTCTGTTCTACCTCATCTGCTCCTGTACTGCAGTGTCATTGCAGGCAAGCCAGATCAGAAGTTTAAGGAGAGGAATCTCTGGTCAAAATAGAAAGGTGAAGAAGCAGCCCAAATTTCTCCTGTTTTCCTACAGAAATGAAGATGATGCTGAAATGGATACCCAGGTTCAATCATACCTGACAGAGGGGCAGGCTTAAAATAGCTAAGGTCTAGTGGGACATACAAATAATAATTTAAAAGGATGTGATCGTGCAGGTGCATCTTAAGAGTGGGCATCTTAACTGGGGGCAATTTTCCATGGGAATTTATGCCTTATTAAACACTGCATTTTAGGGGGAAAAGCCCATGTAAGCCCATGTATGTCTAGGCTTGCAGACATCAAATATCAGTCACTCACAGGGGCTGATAAGAACATCAGACTTCTTTAGTTCTGGCATTCACGGGGGTCCTCATTTTTTTTCCCGTTTCATAAATTATTGTGTAACTGAGACTGAAGATGGATAGTGCAGACAAAGGTACTGGATGCAGCAGTACATGCATTTCTGGATGCCTGTTTCTGCATAGCTAGTTTCTAAATGATGCCATGAAACGTTGACTTGCTTGTAATCCCAGCACTTCATGAACAGTCTGATCATCCGCATAGGCTGGCTTAGAATTGCAGCAGAAACCTCATGTGAAGTTGGAAGATTGATTCTGCTTTACCAATGTGGTTAATGGTTTTTCAGGTGGCCAGTCCTCAGGAGCCACAAGAACATGCGCTGAACAGTGAATGACAAGAACACTAGGTACCCTGTCTTGGGTAAACCTGGGAGTCATTGACGTAGGCAACTATGGGACTAACAGGGAAGACAGACAACAGATTTGCAAGGATCTAAAGAAATTGGGCAGGATTTAAAGAATTTTAGAAGAAATTTAGCAGCCTCTTTGATGTTTGCTTTCAACAGTCTAACAATAATATACAAAAATGGTGATGAATAAAAGGAACAAGTACAGATCTGTCTAGTGCTTCTGTTACTTACTACACTGACTGAGTCTCCAGAATTGTGTATATTTTCTGTTCAGTGATCAGCAAATTTTTTTGTCTCTTGGTTTTTTATTTACATTAAAAGTTCTTCAGTGCAGGTACTTGTTTTAAGCAAAGTGAAGTCCAAGCCTTACCCTGTCGGTCCAAAAGGTTATAGCAAAAGAGTAAATAATAGAAGATAATGCTACTTATAAATCTGGCATAAGACTAATAATTTTATCAGGAAATTGTATGTGAGAAAAACAAATCACTGAGAGTATAGCAGACTGTTTGAAATTATATACCTTATACAGCAGACAGCCATGTCACTCTGGAGGCTAGCCAGGACATTTATCCCAGTGGCTATCGTTCATCTTCTTATGCTGTCAGATGTCTGACAGGTGGATTTTAAAAACTTAAATAAATGTCTGCTGCAATGAGACTGCGCTCAAGGAGGAATCTGAGATGATACCTGTATGAAAAAAGCATATGTATTTCAAACAAAGCGCAACTGTGAGTATGTATTGTAGAGTGCCTTTTCTGGTCATCACTATGTTTACTGTAGTTGTAATTTCAGCATTTCCTATGCCTTTTGACAAAGATCAGACCATCATTGTACTAATCAGAAAGCAAGCTGTAGTTTACAGTAAGAAGTTTAGTACGTAAATCATGAGATGGACAGAAGTTTAGGGTTAATAAAACTAGGAAGTTGTTCATTAAGTTGTGGTCAAATCTTGATTAAGCCACAAACAAAAATTTTGAATATTCTTTTAAAGAATCAAAGCATGATGTTATCTCCACAGTGATGAGGGTCAGTTTCATCTTTTAATTTTCATCCCTTCTGGAGACTTGCAGTGAGCCTACATAATTTTCTCCTTCTTACTGCTGATTTCTGCTGGGAGTTTACATGCACCCAAATCATCTGATCACAGCTGTACCAGCTTCTCTCCCTCTAAAAGCAGAATTTGACAGCCTTTCTTCTCAGCTGTCCTCTAGGACTCAGCAGAAAGGCCCAGATCCTGTCTGTCCTCCAAGTTCTGGCTCAATGTCTGTGCTTAAAGAAACTCATTTGAGTTTTTCTGCAGTTCCTTGTTGCTTTCCTGAGAGTTATCTCCCATTTTGCCCCTCTGAATATACCTTTTCTCCTCTCTCTTGGAAGCTTCTCTTCCTCAGATACATGTGTTCATTTCTTTCACCAACTGTTGCCAAAGGAAGCTCTTTTTAATGGTTAAAATCAATTATCAGGCCAGCTAAAGTAGTTCCTTGCTGCCAAGCACTTGATTATAGGCAACATAGCCTAGGTCAGGTCTTGTGGCACCTCTTAGCTTGTCATAGGAGTTCCTATGCTGTTACATTTTACCTCTGCCAAAAGGGCCAAGAAGTAACTCTAATCCTTATTCCTGGCCTATCTCCCTCTTCAGTCCCATAATTCCTAGGTATAACATGCAGAACCAGAGTTGGCCAAACCAAAGTCTTATTTTTAGTCTTCCTTGTCATAAACAGGGAGATGAAATGTGCAGCATACAGTGCAAAGTCTCTCAGCTCCATCTGCAGTTTCTCTGCTAACTCGTGACCTCGAGCAAAGGTATTTAAATTTAGTGGTCATTTCAAATCACTTTTGGCACTTTCATGCCAAATGTAGCTCATCTATAAAACTAATATTATGGCTAACATTTTCAAAGGAGTTTAAGAAACTTAATGCAAATATTCTGCTCTAAGTAACTTCGGTAGACTGCTTTGCAATTACCAACTTCAAACATTATTCTATTATCATTATTATTATTTATTCTTCATGCAAATTGTTGGGAATTGGTATTCTCCTTATCTAGTAGGCATTACTCTTTTATAGTGACCTTATCTACAAGGTGCTCTGAACTACTGAAACATACATAAAAATACATAAAGGTATTCTTTCTCATATGCACCTCCGACAACTGGAAAAGGAAAAACAGAATGAAAAAGTGAAAAAATCTCAAGACGAACATCCAAATATTGAAGCAAACAAGCTTTGATAATTAGCTTCAATTAGATGTTCATGTTTATTGCTCTTTCAATTTTGTTGCTATTTATTGTTTAATAATAGTGTTAAATTTATAGTTTCTTTGTAAAAATTCTTCCACTCTTACTCAGACTGAACAGGACCTCACAAGGGAAAACTAAGTGGCATTCCTGAGGGTCTCTGTGGTCACATTTCTAAGCAAGCACTATTATGCATGTCAGCAGTCTGTCTACATTATCTATTTCTGTGTACTTCAAGCAACCCTACAGACTTTGAGCTCTTCCTTCAAATGTACCTACTTCTCCACTGCATATGTGTGGTGTCCTACCTTCAAAATCTTGAATTACACCTAAGGTGGTGTCTAAATCAGTGCAAACATATCTAGCATGGGGGGTCATTATCTATTCTAATGATTTCTCATTATTCTTGACAAATAAAATTAACTGAGTTCCAAGCATGCATGCCTTTACCAGAGGGTTATTTCATTGACGGATTAATAGCTACCCTGCTTAGTGAAGTGAACTTTCTTCAGTACAGATGAAGGTGACTGATAGTCTGGAAGATATAAAGTGAGGCTTTGAGAAAGTGCCCAGCAAATAAGCAGTAGGGAAAGGAAAGCCTGGAGCTTTGGAGGCTGAAAATGATAAATTAAAAGTGTCTCTGGTGAGAGACACTCTTGAACATTGGTGTGTATGTGCTAGGGCTAGAATTTTCTGTTCCTATAAATTATGAAATATAAAAGAAGAAATTAAGCAGCATATGAATCAGGAGGAACTTATGAAATCTCTACTTCTTTAAATATGTTACAACAGGAATAGTGAAGTATAAAAAGCGGACGGATAACATCTCAAAATTTTTTCTTCCAGAGAAAGCAAGGAAATCCACCAAGACGTGCATAGATATGGCCATAGGTTTATTAGTGATGCCTAAATTTCCCTATTTTTAATGGATGCTGGTGCTCACAGGGCAGGGACTCAGGTGTACAGGAAATGTGATTGTGAAGAGCATAGTAAAAAGGTGAGATGATCACAGATTATGTTATCCAACCACAGCAAAATTATTGCATTATGAATAAGCAAAGTGGCATTTCAGTTCCTTGTGGTATACTCAACTGTGGTGTGGCACCATCTAAAATCAAGTTTCTGTTCTATATATTCTGCTCATACTACATAAAAATTGTCTTTGCTTAAAAAAATCAGAATTCATGTGTGATTTTCCTCCAGTTCCGCCAATTTTGAGAGCGAGAGGAGCTTGTCAGAATCTTATTTTCTAATGTATAACATATGAAATATATCATATTTGGTCAGTGAACTGCGTGGTACAACATTAGTGACTAATGTGAAGATAACTGCTAGCCACTTGCAGCTTTAGCACTAGAGTGTTAACTTATCCTTACGTCACCTTTCACAGGATTCTAGACCATTAGGAATATTTTGGCATTGCCCATGGGTTGGAAAAGGACAGATTTTGGTGTAAAATAAAAGACACTGCTTCCTGATAAAACTAACTGGCACCTAACTGATAGACAGACAATGTTTCTTTGTCTAGAAGCATAAATTATGTTTGCAAATCTCTTTTTTCAATTGGAAGCATTAACACAGTAAAATGCCACTAAGATACTTTTAGGAAAAAATGCTTTTCAATTATTTTTAACAGCTAAAATTATTTTGATCTGTTATAAGAATGAAATTACCCAGATATTATAGTGATGGATGCCTTAAAATACTTTCTCATGAGATGCATAATAAAAAATCAAATTACATAGAAAGGTAGTGTACATCCTAGCACATTTTGTTAGAATCCAGTTTTGTGAATGGGCAAAATGCTGCCTTTCAACTTCCTTTGTGTCGCTGGAATAGATATAAAGTAATTCGGTTTCATTTTCCTTCAGTTGTGTTAGTACAGTGTCAGGTTTTTGTAGATGCTCACTTGACCAGACACCCACTGTATCCTACAGTCTGTGGCACTCTCAGACATAAAGCAGACAACACTGGCACTGGGAATCCACCAAAATATGAAAATGTTCAATCATTTAAATGTAAAGGATATGTCAGGAGCAGTAAGGCTTGAAATTCAATATGTATCAAGTAAATATTTTTGCCTGACATATATTGCCTAGCCCAGAGGGCAGTCCACTGTGCTTGGCACTATGGAAGAAAGCGTCCTTGCACCAAATTGCGTGACAAAAATACTTCAGACCATTCTAGACCATGAAAAGTCAACAGAGCAGTGGGAGCCTGCTCCCTGCAGCCTGGTTTGAGGAGGTTAGTACAATCTGGAATAGTACTTAGCTCTCAGGTGTGGGCATAATCATACGCCTGCTGCCTGGAGGTAGGCAGGCACCATGCTGGAGTGGGGCTGCCATGCTTCTGCTGCTCAAACTTCAAAAGGGGTCCTTTTTTATTCTCTATATACCAAAAATATTGGCTTCTTTTTCTTTGCATTTAAACCACTCTCAGTGTGTACAGAATAAACAGAAATTTGTTGATAAACTTTTTTGCTAATAAAGTCTTGCTATTCTTTACATAGCACAAGTAATTCTAATTTTTAAAAGATATTGCCAGTATATTTCATGTTTTGTGAAATCAAGGTGTTGAGTTTTTCTGCAAGCAATAAAAAGTCCTGTTGATTTTGACATTTCTCTTTAAACACCCGTATGGACTTCATCCAGTGCACATTATGGAAGTTATAATTTGTGTTTCTTGTTGCTAATCTAGAAAGGAAAACTTCATTATTTCCTTTTTCAGTCCCAAATGTTCAGGTTTAGGAAACAAAGAACTCCTTCATTTTAATATTGTGCTGATGTTTTAACATGGCAATGTCATTTGTTATTTTACTGATAATTTTCTATAATTGAAGTATCTTCATGAAGAAAAAAAGGAACTACGTATATGGAGTCTGATATAGGAAAAGAAGTGTCCTTTGTGTTGAAGAGCAATGGCAAAAATTTATGTGCATAGGAAATGCCTTGGAACACACTTCCCTGTGACTTCCACTACTTAAAGAAATAAGATTAAACTTGCTTCAAGGGACTTCGACTCCCAGATAAACTTAGGGTTCTTTGATGACATAGCAAAATCCAAGGTAGGAGGTCTTTCTAAAAGATCAAATAAAACGCAGTTGAACTGTGAACTGTGAGTGAGCCAAGAAATTTTTAGATGTACTTCTAACTTGCTTCTAACTTTTACCGTGAGCATATAGTAGGGTTCAGAAACAATCTGTTATAAATTCTTCAGCCAATTAGCCGAGTGAGTTACCACCGTTTATAATACGCAGAACGTGGAGGCTCTTTTGCAGTTGCGCCGAGTTGGATTGTTAATAACAGGAAGCTAGCACTTCTCAGTACAGTGGATCAGCTACATGTGAAAATAAATGCAAAAAACCTGGAGGGGAATGGCAGCAGACTGAGATTAGCCTTTATTTAATTTAGCATTTGGGGGTCCAACACACAAATGAGCGTTTTAGTAGGCTTCATGGTGGAAGTTGCTGTCATTTGTAAAATATTCTGGGCAATTAGCTAATAGTGTGCTTGGATTTCTCCTGTTTTGATACAGTAATACTAAGTACATTGTGAAGCCCAATTATACAAATCATCCCCATATGCCATACCAGTCTCTCTTTATGAACTGTGTTTATAAATCCTGTGTGAGGAAATGTGTACTTCAGCAATTTAGACCATGTGTAAAAACATAGCCAATAGGATTGTCAAGAAAACAAGTTCCAGCATAGGAAATCCTAATGTGTTCCGCTAAAATAACACGAGTGTGTTGTGTAAGTTTTCTGATTAAATACATATTACTTTATAGTGCTTAACCTGCATAGGTCCTTCCGTTTCCCTTTTTATTTTTTCTTTCTTTTTCTCTTTTTTTGCAGGATTCAAATTTGGAGTTTTTGAGGAAATTTGGAATAGGGCTAGTCTCAGGAACAATAGCCTCAACTATTAACATTCCTTTTGATGTTGCAAAAAGTAGGATTCAAGGACCACAGCCAGTTCCTGGAGAGATCAAGTACAGAACCTGTTTTAAAACTATGGCAACAGTCTATAAAGAGGAAGGGTAAAACATTCTTATTTTAATACATGTCCAGACCTCTCTTTTAGTTCATATGGGTCCATAAAACCATGTTGTTATATTTCAGATTTGATGAGGACCATTAAGCCACACTAAACTCACATATCAAAAGAGCACAATGCAACATTTTGAATATATTCTTTAGAATTACAAGGAGATACCCTCCTACTCCATGTGAACTTTTACAAACAACTTACAAGATGATTATTGGGTTGTCAAAATTTATGTTCCATAAATTAATGCTTCATATATCTCACTTAATTTTTTCAACTCTTCATTTTGTAAAAGTAAAATATCAACAGAAAACAGATTATTTCCCAATTTATTCTAATTGTAATTATACAGACCTCTGTACCTTTAAAATGACTGCTGAAATAATTAAATCAGGGCATATTGTGGCAATAACTTTTTCCAACTTTTTAAAATACTTCTCAAGTGGGGACCGAGTTGTAGCTTTGATATTCAATTATAGCGATCATTTTGTCCATGCATGCAGCTGTTGTTAACAGACTTGTCTTGAAAGTAAAACCATCTCACTGATTAAAGTCATATTTCTGATTGGCTAGGCTCACAGCATTGCTTTTGTGGCTGAACATTGATTAACTTTTTCTCTTCATCTGATCTGCCTCTGTAAAATGTTAAAATCCAGATATGGCCTGCTATTGAACATGTGTAATTTCAAATAATTGCTTCTAAGTGCTCTGCCAGCATTTTAATAAACACATGCTAAAATTCCGTTCTTCTTTTCGAGCAAGATATTGTTTGAAATGTTTTGTTTGTTTTTCTTCTGCTACAGATTTCTGGCTCTGTACAAAGGCTTGGTTCCCAAGATCATGAGGCTTGGTCCAGGTAATTTTCCCTCTGTCATTTCTATATTGCTTTTGTTCTTGCTTTTTCTTCCCATTTTTCAGTTTCAGTTTCTTGACAAAATGTAGTAAGCATCAGTCAAATAAATGAAACAGTGTACCAGAAATCATCAAAATCTTTCACCTTCAAATAATTTCTGTTGATAATACCATCATCTAATAGTATCATAGATGAATTTGGCTAAATATATGTCTAAAAAAATTCATTTACACATACATGCCAGAGGACTGAAGAGCCAAGTAACTGCTGGATTGTGTAATTGCTTGATTTGTGAACCAGCCAAAGTGCATCCATGCAAACGCTAGAACTGTAAAACCTTTGGAAGTGTTTCTTAAAGCTTCCAGTTCCTTCTAATGTGAATTTTTGGTTTCACTAGGACTATTCTGTACCCATCTAAAGTCATCTTAAAGTGCAGGTTAAGAGTCTCTCCAGTGTAAATGCTTTCAACTAGTTGAAGCATAGCCCAAGCATATGAAATTCCAGTTACTTTCTTCTCCTGTGCTCTGCGGGGGCTGTAAAGAACAGACACTAGAAGGCTGATAGCATGAACTGGGAAAAGCCTTGCATGGCCCTAGAAGACTAAGAAGACAAGTATACCTTAACACTGGGTTTGTTTTCACTAGTTGTTACTCCAAATGCAGGAGAACAGTGGTTAAGACCTAGATCTTCTTTGACTTTTAGACTAATTTTCCCTGGCTGGTTTTGATTAATCATGAAAGCAAAGCCCTGGGACCTTAGACTTTGCCAGGCCACAGGGGCAGTCTGTGTCAAAAAGAGCAGAAGCCCCAGTTTGAACAGTATTCCATTCCATGAAATTGTACTTCAGATTATGCAAGGTGGTTTAATAGGCAAGAACACACATGGTTAAAAGCAAGTAGGTGCAGAGTCTGTTCTGCAGTATAAAGGAGGCATTAGGTTTGTCTGGATGTTTACTTATCCAACCCATCTGGCTAAGAGTGAGACCATGCCTGGTTATTGTGCAGGATAAAGGAAGAAGGTGGGGAGGGGAAGCAAGGCAGCTAGGCATAACTCTGGAGCTAAAAGCCTTTTTCTTCATACTCCAAAGACACCAGACATACAGGGCAAAGAGGAGGCAGTTTCACTTCCCCAGTACCCAGTAACAGCAGATTTTGGAATAAAATTTTGCATCTTACAAATGACTATGCATTCTGGCCCAAATCCAGCAAGTCAGTTAAGTGCGCACTTCATTTTAAATACTTGTGTAGTCCTATTGGCTAATACATAGATTTGGCTTTCTGATTAAACAATAATGCAGTCTTTATTGTGACTGGAAAGGTAATTCCTTCTTTCAACATGCAAATGCTTTCAGGAGGAGATATACAAACAGATCACACAGTATGAGAATTGGATTGAGCCTTGATTTTAGTTGAAATCGCATCTTAGACATTATGTCTGTGATTTGTTTGTTGGTCAAAGACTTTTGCAAACTTTTGCTCTGTCTAGCAGTCTGTGAGTTGCTGTTCACAGGGGATTTCGAGTCTGATGATGGTTCATTAGGGTAAATAACACAAGAAAATTCATGTGGTAGTTCTGTGTGCTTGGTTGTCTGACCCTACCTGACCTACCTAGTAAGGTCAGCCCAGTTCAGCAGCAGACTTGTTAGAGGTACTACTCTAACTCACTAGCTAACTGAGCCAACAGAAGGCAAGAAAATATTTATGTCCCAGTGCTGGCACCCACAAATAGCAAAATGCAACACAGTTTTACCCCTGCAGCGTGGCATCTGATTCTCTTTTCCCATCTTTTCCAATTAGAAGTTTCTCTGTATGCTTAGTTATATATCTATATACGCACACGTACACACCTTCTATATACACACACATACCCACCATACTTTAGTTCATACTCTGCTCTCGTGAGACCTTGGAGTATTGTGTATAGTTCTGGTGTCCTCAACATAGAAAGGACATGGAACTATTGGAACAAGTCCAAAGGAAGGCCACGAGGATGATCAGGGAACTGGAGCACCTCCTGTGTGAAGATAGGCTGAGAAAGTTGGGGCTGTTCAGCCTGGAGAAGAGAAGGCTGCTTGGAGACCTCAGAGCAACCTTCAAGTATCTGAAGGGGGCCTATAGGGATGCTGGGGAGGGACTCTTCATTAGGGACTGTCATGATAGAACAAGGGGTAATGAGTTCAAACTTAAACAGGGGAAGTTTAGATTGGGTATGAGGAGGAAGTTCTTTACTGTAAAGGTGGTGAGGCACTGGAATGGGTTGCCCAGGGAAGTTGAGAATGCTTCATCCCTGGTGGTGTTCAAGGCCAGGCTGGACCATGCCTTGGGTGTCATGGTCTGGGTTGAGGCATCCCTATCCATGTCAGGGGGGGCTGCAACTACGTGATCTTAAGGTCCTTGCCAATCCAAACCATTCCGTGATTCTGTGATTCATCAGATCAAAAGCTTGCCTGTGGATGCATAGCCAGGTATAGGCACAGAAAGATTATATTTGTTTCAATACTGTGATCTTCTGCTTTAGACAGCTAAACAAACAGCTTTGTTTTAAACAAACAGCTGAAAACCTTTCTTGATTCTTACCTGGAAGCATTTTCATCACCCTGGTGATGAATTTTTCTCATTCCACCACTCAAGTTGCGCTTTCATGACCAGACTTAACTCTAAACAAACACACGAATACAGACTTACTAAGACAAAAAGCTTCACTTGAAAAAGAACAAAGAAAAATATGAAACTTGACAAAATGTTAGGAAAAATCACACTCAGGGTCATTTTGATTTAAAATACAAGCTTTTCACATCAACTTTATGGTCTAATATTATATAAAATTGGTATAGTTTAAGAACTGGTGAATTTTCAATGAATTAGGGAATTAGTAGAATTATCCATTTTGCAAACAAGGCTTTGCCATGTTCTGGTTTAGATTACACACTATAAATGCTCTACAAAACCTTGAAAATACTGCATTTTGTATGTAGTGAAATAATATCTTTTCTTCCAGGTGGTGCAGTGATGCTTTTGATTTACGAATACGTTTATGCTTGGCTTCAGGACACAGTTGATCACAAGTAGCACTTCAGAAAAATGTATTCTTTAAAATAAATGCATTCTAAAACACACTTTAATAAAGTAAAAGTGATTCTCATCCTTTATGGTGTTGAATGTCCTCAGATTACGCTGATGTTAGTACAGTTCAAGACAAATTTGGTCCTGATCCAACAAAACATTTAAGCACATGCTCTTCTCAAAGTGCATAAGTAAATAGCACAGTTGATATTTCTAATTGTTTTACAAAACAACAACAAAAAAAAATATATAGAAGACATAGGAACAATTTAGTTTTTCAAGGACAACCTGAAAATTCTGGATACTGTGTTATACTATGTTGTAAATACACTTAAAAATCAGCTGAAATGAAAGATAACTTTCAGGGGATTTAGAATAAAAAAATGGAATAATCCTGTGGAGCCACATACTAAGCCAGTATAAACTGCCAGCTCCATTGACTCCATGAGAACATGACCCATACTCTGCAAACAACTCTTGCATCAATCTTGGATCCAGGTTAAATTCAGTCCAGTATGGCTTCAACATTTATAGAAGAGCTTCTGAAGTTGTCGAGAGTTAGGACAGAAGAAGGACAGCACTACTAGCCACAACCTTTGTATACTATTGCTTAAAGAGCTGTCCTGTAATAAAAATGCTCAGTGCACCTTGACTGCCCATTTAGCCTTTCATTACCATCATGGGAGGGAGAAATGATGTTCTAGACTGATAGAACATATGCAATTGTAATTATACCTGAAAGAAATACACCTTTCTGTAGATAAAAGAATGTTGCTCAAAAAGCTAATATTGTTGCTTTTCTTACTACCCATTCTAGCTAGCTCTATGAAATACAATTTCTGCTATGCTGATTGAAGACATAGTTTCAGTTCATGCAGTTGTGCCCCATACTACATTAGCACTGCTAACTTTGAATGTCCTTCCTGTTAAGGAGGTACAAACCTTTTTCCCAACAATCCTAAAGAAACATCTTTCCAGATTATTACTTGAAAGTGACAGGTCACATGTGAGGTCTCGTCTCATGAGTGTTTTTAATGTGTTAGAAAAGCAACAAAAAGTTAAAAATAGAAATGCATTCTCAGCATTTTCAAGGGTGCTTGTACTGACTTGCTTAATAAACCTCTCTTTTACCTAAATTTGACAACAGTGACTTCTCATACCTATTCTACTTCATAGCTAAAATCAATAAAATTAACTCTATTGCAATTTATAATTTTAAGGCAAATGTTCCTCATTGTATTTCCTGATCAGTACTTAGCCAAATAGAAGACACTACTAAGATAATTTTGAAAATAAAGCAAAATGCATTATAATTAGTCTTTTATTAATTTAGAGCATTCAAAATATAAAAATAAAAGGCTTTAAACATACTGTATATACATATCTAGCCTTTGGTTTTACATCCTTTCCAACATGATTATTTTTATTCAGTTAATAGCTCAGCCTGATCTTTGATAGAGAGAACTAATAGCTGAAAATACAGCATAGTTTTAGAAAACAAACCATTAATGTGCCAGCCCATTCCCCCATCACTGTACGGTGTAATATGGGGTCTGATTCAGTTTTACAGTGGAGGTCTTCTGTACCAGGACCATGCAAACACAGTGGGGCTGTCGTAGAGGGAGTACTAAGCTCCACTGATTTCTTTGAAAACCTTTGACATTCTGTGAACGGAGTGTAAACTTTTCAGATTAAAAACTTAAATTCTGCACTCATATATACTGCATATTTCCCAAATTAATGCATTCACCATAGTGAGTTCACTCCAGATTTATACCCCTGTACCTGACAGCAGCAGCTGACTCTTGTTAATTATTAAAAATATTAATAAATCCCTTTTTCTCCTTTGTTTATTGTAAAGTGACTTAAAAATTTATGTGGTTAATAAGCTAACATGGTGCATTTTTCAGTTTAACCATGAGTATAAGCAGGGAAAAGGTCCTTGGGCAAAGGGAGTATTCTGCATTGAAGAATTAAAAAAAAAATAACATTATTATGAAGATACACACCAAAAAAATGCCTCACCGAGAGCCAAGGTCAGGTACCTTTGCTCAATCTGAGCAACACTCTGCACACAGCCCCACTGACTTTCCTCTTGAGCTGCAACTAAGAAACACAAAATAAAAATGGTTCATGATGGTGCATTCCCACATAAGGAATAATTAACATCATGTCTTGTCCTTACTTCATAAAATACCCTGATTTAGCTGAAGACAAGATAATGCAAACAACTGATGCAAACTAAGGGTCTGTCTCTCTTAAGTATCTCTCAAAACACACCAATACCTCATGGGAATGTCAGAAAAGATGGCTTTTGTTCCAGAAATGACCTCTCGCTGCTCAGGAAAATTTTGAAAACTTTTAACATAGGCAGACTTGTTTATGGATTTGTGAATTCTTGGAGCTCAAAAAGCCATACAAGCCTATGCAAGGCTTCTCATCCTTTTTTTCAAGGGGTTAGGTTTTGGGGGTTTTTTTCTCCTTTGATGCACCTTGTTTGTGCTGTATGGGTAACAATAGGTGGACTTATTCTATAATTCTACAGTCCAGTAAAACAACTAGGTTGAAAGCTAAGATCCTGTTGCCAACTTAATAATTTATTGATTCATGATCTTTTCTTATCTTTCGTTCTTCTCCATTTCATTTTTAGTGAAGAGCTTGTCTGGAAGTAAAGCAATTTCTTTTCCATAGTGTTAAGGATCATCTTACTTCCATCTATAGCTGCATAAAAGCAGAATAACATCCATCACATCACTAACAGTGTGGCAGAGTGGAAATGCACTTGTGTGCATGTTACCTTTAGTGGTTTCAAAGCAACATTCTTGAAAAAGTGTTCCACTGAATAACAAGGGTTTCAGCATCTCATTAAAACCAAACAGCTGCCGAATGCCTTTGAGGCTGAAGACTACAAGATCACATTCAAGATCAGATCTTTCTTTCCTTAGGGCCATAATATAATACCTGTGTTCTTTATAGAAATACAGTTCTATTAACTATTTTTAAATGCAAAAGGCAAAGGTGGCAGCAGCCAGTTGAGTCCATCTAAATTTCAGTGCATGTACTGTATATAACATATGAACTGGTTACTTAGATTCTTATGAAAATTTCGCCACAGCCATCTCGGTGATAAAAGCTGGAAATCCACAAAGAGAGGCCTGTATTTTAGGAGGGGACTGTATTTTACCTTCCCACTGAATGAATGTTTAATATAGTACGCAGATAGAGCAATATTTTAAGAATGAAGTTTTCTCCTTTGCTTTATCTGTCTCTAGTGTAATTTAAGTTATTGCACAACATTTATGAAAGTACAAAATATATTAATATCCTATGAAGAATATGAAATGTCACACCAGGCTGCTTTTTTTTTTTCTATGTTCATATTCTGAACATACCTACAGCATTCTGGAATAATAGTCAGAACTTTATTATTGCCCAAGGAAAACAGGTAAATTTTCAAAGATCAGTACGTTCGCTCTCCTGGGATTAAAGTTTAAAACAAAATAACTGGCACAGAGTACTTGCCACTGGATACAGAAATATAGAAGGGGAATTTGTTAATATTAAATAATATCTGTGTTTGTAGCACCACCACCAGTATACCTATAAGGGAAAAAAAATGCTTCAGAACAATGTAAACTTTACTAAGAGCCATATTTTACATTCATTAAAGCAGAAATTAAAGACAACTTCCTCTTAAAAAAAAATTACAACATAATCTTGGGGCCAAAAATGCTGGACACAAGTGTGCCGACAGTGACAGTACAATTGCCTCTCAGCGGTTTTGCTGACTGACATGATTTTGTATGCATCTCTGTACAGGTTGCACACTAATGGCATTTTCCCCTACAGTTTTCAGTTTGTTCAGGTATTTTCCACCCGTTTCTGTTTGTACACTTAACACAAGTGTGGACTTTCACAAATCTAGAAGGCTCCATATAGCTCGGGGAGAGTTACTTGATTGGATTTCTGCCTTTGAATCTTCTGCTGAAGAGATAACTGTATTTCATGAGATGCTGAAACCTCTACTGTAGGTACAAAAACACAATGTAAAATACCCTGCCTAAATCTCATCACCTGAGGCTGTCACCTCACCACGCAAAGAAACAGAAAAATAGCTAGAAAGTCAAAAACGGTCTTAACTTAGAAAAAGGAAATAAATGTACTGGAAGGTGAAAACAAAATTCTGTCAAAAGCCTATATTTACAATAGATAAAAACACAAAGGTATTACTACTGCCTGATGATGGCAACATGCCAGGAGAATCTGAGAGACGCTTATTGCCTTGCTTCTATATTTGATTGCCAAAACCCAACAAAACAACCAAAAGTGATCTCTTAATAGCAGTGGATTGTATAACCCTGTTGATGAAAGGGTTGTTCTTTAGGCAATTGGCAAACGCCTCCCATTTAACCGCCTTTGCTGATTCAAGGCATAGAAGAATTTTCTGAGGTGACTTTTCTTTATTGATTTTACACAAATCTTAATAACAATTGCACATTTAGAAAGTCTGTGATGATTAAGAATAAATACGTGTGGTTTGACCAGGAGAGAGTGGGACAAGGCTCCACAAGCCCTTTGAGGGATGCAAGGTCTTTACTTAAAGAGCACAACTCCACAGTTATGTCAGTTTCTGATGTCTTCAACTCTTTCAATCCTAAAAGCCTGACAGGAGACAAGTCATTAGGAGAAATGCCAGGTATCTCCAGCATGAAGAGAGCAGTTTGTGAGCCAGGCTCAGGGGACAACCACCCAGCAGACTCATGGTGGTCCTGGGCCAGTTCCTGCATCAGAGAGCAGAGGCAGTGACGGAGTGGCTGCCCTCCCTGGCCGTCTGCATGCCCTTGAACGCCAGTGACGCGGGGATGTCGCAGCTGTGTGGGGACAGTGGAGTGCCTCCAGCGTGCTGCCAGCCGTGACTCGCCATGTAGCCGGATGGGGCGGCACTGTACGTCATGTAAGGTGACACTTGGGCTGGTGTTGCATAGGGAGGCATGGCTGGTGCTGACACAAAACTGCTGACGGCAGGGAGGCCGCTGGGTGCCTGAAAGGGAAGGGAAAAACATTTCTAAGAGAGTAAGACAGCAGATCTGCTGTAAAATAAGTACCCGTATATGCTGCTTGGGCTTTGTTCAAGAACCAGAGCTATAGGGATGCCCAGGGAGCCACCCATAATCAGTCCCCTAGATTTCAGGGGTACAGTAGCCCCCCTGTGCTTTGCTTTTAAGGCCAGCTACCCCACATGAGCCCTGCACACCTCTCCCAGCAGCCTATCCCCAACGGAGACCAGCAGCAGACATTTAGGGAGCACACACTGAGAACAGGGCAGGAATCACAGAGCCTGTCCGCACACCTGCCTGCCTTCCAGCAAGCTGTTGTTCATGGATTCCTTAAGCCCATGACTGCATCTAGTCATTATATTTGAGAGCTACTGCTGGAGGTATTTGTGACAAGTTTGTCCCGTCTCTCTCACTGAGTACCTTCAACCTCTTGGAAATGAGTCCCATAGGCTGGAGCAGGTTGGCTTTAATATTTACCTACCTTTCCCAAATTTTGCATGTGATGCTGGCCATTGTAGCCAGGCCCTGGCAGGCGGTGCTGTGGCAGTTTAAGCTGGGCATTCAGCTACCATGGCCATATCAGCAGGAGGAGAGGTGGTCCCATCCCACCACTTTGCCAGTGCCAGCCCCAAAGGATGGTGGGCTCAGGCCTGAGGTGCAGCGGACATGTGCAGATCCCAGAGCAAAGCTCCTCAGAGCGGGGAGGTAACAAGCAGCAGGGGGAGGTGGGAACATCTTAAACTCTTTGGTAACTGTTTGCTCAGGGCATGAGTCACAACTAGAGTAGTAGTAGTAGTAGTATTGATGATGATGTCTTTTAAAAATGTGTTTTCTAGGTACTTGGGATGTAGCCTTGCTAATGTTCTTTGCTCACAGTTTCTCCTGGTCTCAATGGGGCTTCTGTGCACAAAACAATTGTAGGGCTGGGTCCCTTCCTGTGAGCTATTTTCCTAGGTTGTTCCTTAGGCTGGGGAGAACAGTTTCTAGGTAAACAGAGAAGGGAGAGTCCTTCAGTCTGCCGTGGTAGGATTTCACAATGAATGACTCTTTATTTAAATAAAGTCTTTGGTGGTTTATTTCACACCCTGTAAATGCTTCTTCAGCAGAAGAGGTACAAACAAAGATCATTTATCTTGCTTAAGTTTCAATTTGGATAGTGTTTATTTTTTTTAGGATTTGGGGTAGCATTTTTTTCCCAGAAATGTTTCCTATCTGAATATGAAAGAACAGGTATCAATTCAGCAAATCATGTAGCATCTGCCATTTTTAATTACCTGGTAGAACCAGACCTAACCTGGATCATGCAGAGTGATCTGCATGACCATTAATTAAAAAATTAAACAGACTTTTGTTTCTGCTAAAGCTTGACCTGATGTTAACATTTCACTTGTTCAATTCCTGTCTGGATCACACCTGCCAAATTTCCAGTATTTACCTCCATAAACGGCACTGGCCTGGTTTCAGACACATGAGTTTCCTACCAATGTAACTCACAGTTTCACTGGCTGGACTATCCTCTCATTGCCACTTGGGAAACCAAGCAGTAATCCTGCTGGAGTCAATATAAATGTGTACAGCAATCTAAAACAGCAGGAGACAGTGATGGGATCCCAGCCAGAAGCCTCCAATAGGTATATTAATTAGTACAAAACATACAGCTGCAGCAACAACATAATTGTCATTCCAAATCCATAAACACTTTGTTGAAGCTGAACTTGCCTTATTCTTTTGAAAATCCAAATATGTGACCTGACCTTCAACTCCAATTACACATCCCCTACTGTGTCTCAGAATTCCACTTTAGCCTCAGCTATAAATATAAGTGTTTGCAACAGTACTAATTAATACAAACCTTCAAATAATTGCACTGTAAATTAGTACACTTCTTAAATCACATTGAAAATTATTTCACTGGATTTACTGGAAAGTAAAAAGTGTGACAGGCCCTAAAAAGCTGCTGTTCCCCAAGCTCCCTGCCTCTTCCAATGTTAAGTGCTTTTCAGAGGAATATGAAACAAGAATGAGTACAACTCTGCTTTTTTCTAACGAACAGCAACAAAAATCTTTGCACAGATGCATTAGAGCCATTAAAGCCGGGTCGTAACACTGGGACATCAAAAGCCACAGCCCAAGTCTTCTGCACGGAGAAGTACAGAGTCCCCAAAGGGATCCTCAAAGGAGAAAAGACCTGGGGCAAGTCCCTGAAGAGTGTCATAACTATTGAGACAGCGCAAACCTTCAACCTCTGAAGCTCAGAAGAGGTTTTCTGGACTCTGTAAGGCTACCTTGCTCCTCCAGTCTTGCCCACTCCCAGACAGAGTGGTACCAAGCACTGTGTTCAAGGCTGTGCCTGAAAGCTGCATTTTGAGTAGGATTCCCCACAATGAGTGGTCACATCCTGTGATCCCTTGACTAAGGAGGCATATGTCCCTCCAGCCTCCTGTGCTGTCACTGCTCCCCTCTACCATGTGTGGCTCTGGGAAAAGCCAAAGCCCTCCTTTGCCACAGAGAAGAGAGAATGCTTCCCATATGCTGTACAGACTGCCATGCTGTAGGATGCTCTCCAACCACTGGCACTTCCTCTTAGAGCTCTTTAGAAAAGGCAGATGATCTAACAACCTTTCATTTGATAAAGAATGAGACTGTCATCAAAGTAGAGCATAGTGCTGCCTTATGCCAAGGCTTGCTTGATTGCTTGATCGAATCACTTCGCTGAGCACCACTCCCCACCCCACCATCACACACCAAAACTGCATGGATAAAGAAAGGCAACATTTGGTCCTCCAGAAATCACTTCCCACTATGTCCAACGCTGCGTCCTAGCAAAAAAAAATCCCCGGAAGTGATGACTGTGTCCTCAGTTCTGCCGAAAACTAGGTGTTCTCATCCACGCAACCTATCGCATAGGACCCCTGGGCTGTACCCTGCCTGACACCACAGTGGAGCAGTGTGTGGCCATGTGCTAGTGGGCACAGGCTAGATCTGTGTCAGGCAATGTGCCAATAAGCCACCTGTTTGCTGGTCCATCAATGCTCAAGCCCATATCCTTGTCTCCGGCAGCTCCTACAGAGAAGGCTGCCAGATGCCAGAAACTGTCACTTGGCATGATCTGGGGCAAATGTGAGTTCCTGAACAGCTCACATTAATGAAGACACTGTTGATAAAAATTTAATCCAATCACATATACGTTCCTCTATTTCTTTTTATCTTTGTGTGGTCTTCCTAAGTGGTCTTAAAGGCAAAAAGTAAAATTAAAGTCTCTGAACTATAATTACTGGAGAAGCCCTAGTCTGTTACTGAATTACACTGGAGGTGTTGGGTTGTTACTGATAAAACAGATAGGACTTGACTAAAGATTTACTAGTTTGTGTAAAACCCTAATTTAAAAGAATGCCTATCCTGATTTATAACAGACAGAACAACATTTTTACATACCTCCATTTACTTAATTTACAACTGTGATAGCTGTTGTTTTTATGGTGTCAATTTAAATGTGAGAAAGATCTTGCCCTGACTACTGAGGTGAGACATGGAGGCAGTTTTGTAGGGACCACCAGTTGTGACCTGTCAAGAGCCACCTGTGCTGGAAAGCTGTTGTCACTGCCTCACTGAATTAATGAATCATTCTTATTTTTACTCCAGTGCTACAGAGCTTTGCTGCTCAACCATGATTACGTGGATGCCAGTAGCTGCCTTCACCAAAGCAAGCATCACTGGGATGGGAAAAAACTGGCCCAGCATGGAGCACAGTTCTGTTTCAGGGGAGGTTTAAGCCCTACCTGCAAAGCAGTCAGAGGCCTCCTTTGGCCCAAATTTTAAATCGATGAGATAGAGAAAACCTCACTTTATGTGATTTAAAACTTTATATGATTTAAAACTATGCTACACAAAAATAAAAAATCCCGATTTTCATCTCTGACTTTCATCAGTGAAGGACTTGACCCAATAATTTTAACTGCAAGAGTTTTTACTTCTAAACGGCTTTAGATACGAAGTGTAGATTATCAGAATGGTTGAATCTTGCCTGTCAATCTGGCCCTTTTTTACAAACATGACATTCAGTTAAAATAAATGGGGGGATTAAGTTCCATGACCCTGTATATACTGGATGAATAATTCATCCTGCAGTATTTCAATTCGAGGAAATGAACATCAAAATCTAAACATTCATAATTAGGAGTGTGAGAACCCCATGGAGTTTATGGGGTTTTAAACCCTTAGAAATTGTTTTAAGCGCAGAGCTTCTTGAACCTGGTTTTTAAGTTTTATAAATATTTTTTCCTTAATTTAAACCACTGCTTTTCAAAGGAAATCTAATTTTTAAAGCAAGCAAACAAACATGTAGTTCTAAATGAACAAGAAGCTCTGCCATGCAAGTGATAAGGGTTCCTGTTTGAAAGCACTTACTGTCTGGCTTCTACAAAGACCAGAAGGAAACAGCTCTGAATTGCTGTTTTTATCAATGTTTTGAGACAACTGATGGAATAAGAATTTCCAGATTTTAGAGCCTAGAACACATGACCTCCCACTGATTCACAAATTCAGTTAAATATGTTCTCCTAAAGATACCTGAAAAACAACAGCAGTGGGGTCAGGATCTCAAGTTGGGTCTAGTGCCTTTCTGCCGAGTAACTGCTGATATGCACCAGTCCCAGTGAAAGGAATATCCAGGCCAGAATTCAAAGTCAAGGTGGACATAAAATCTTGCTTTAAGTCACATAAAATGATTCTGTTGAAACAAGTGGACTGCATGTATTTTCACCAGTGTTGGTCCAGTAGTTTTAACAGAGGGAATCTTTAGTTTTAGACACTTGAGGTACAATACTAATGAGAGATTACTTTTTTGTCATTGTTTTCAGTCTGGGATTTGTGACATAAAGGGAGGTGGGTGGATGAAAAGCAGATCTGAAACTTGCCTTAGGAACAAGTAATTTCCGTGTTGGACTCCTAAAAGTCAGAACAGTTTCTCTCTAAACCAGAGATAACCACCACACACATCCTAATTTCTGTTATGAAGGTTACACTGATATAACGTGTCGTATAGCTTCAGCCTTCTCTCTCCTGCACAGTAAGGAGAGAAAAAGGCACGAGCTTTCCAGACAAATTTCCCGATCAACCCATGTCAGACAAACTATCTGACTTCTTTTTTTCTCCTGCCTTAGTCATATTAGTACAAGAGAAATGCACAAGGTCAATTCCACTTTCAGACATCATGGTATAAATCCAAATTCTATATTGTAATTAATTGATACTATTTTGTTTTCTTTCATCCATTAATCTACTTTTCCTTCTCTGGCTTTTTGCTTGCTAGATATGTTCTCTCAGTATCAAAATTAGACCATCTCCTTCATTCCCTTCCCATGTGGCTTCTATAAATATTTCAGAAAATGTCTGAAGGTCATACCATTCAAAACCACAGACCTGTATTTATGTTAGTTATCATTAATAGCTATAGTGCTAATCAACTCATGTCAGGTTTATGTGAATATGCAAGAGCACATTTGATACCGCAGCTGGATGCCGCCTCAGTTTTATAGCCCAACTCTAAAGTGAGTGTCCAGAAGAATTTAAATTATTCTTGTTTTTAAGTTATTATTTCAAATTATTTGAATCACCTGTCCATTCTAACATAATTGTTACAATATTTTTATTATATAGATAATTTATTGCATAGACTAAGAGTGTACGTTTTGTAGGAGTACTCTTAATGTCTATGGAAAAAAAGTGTTTCTGAAGAAACACTCCAGTTACCCAATTCACCAGCCCTAACGAGCTTGGACAATAACTCAGCCCAAACTCCCCTGCCAGAGTCAGCAGAAGTTCCCCCTGTGTCAAGACCTGGGGAACACACCTCTGGTGAGTAAGGTTGCTGTTTCATTTGTATTTCTCAACTCTAACACTGACTTGGATGGAACGAATCCTTCCTGTCCATGGATCAGCAAACTCAGCATGTTGTCTTGATCCTCCAGCACAGAGTCTTTCCCCAAGAGCAAATGAAACAAATCTGCAGAGGTATTACAACTGTGTTTCTGAGAGCAGCAGCTCCCCAGCAAAGGGGAGTGCTGGCCATGGTTTGAGCTGTAGGATGCTACTGTAGCTCTGCAGACAGACACCCTCCCACTGCTCATTTTTCAAAATGAAAAACTTATAACGAATTCTGGAAATGCTGAATCTTTTCTGAATGTCCTGAAAACACAATCACAAAGTAACTACTGGAGAAGTCATTTTTTCCATAGCAAGAGAAAAGCATAGCAGGGAACAGAGCTGAATAGTCCTTCAATCAGAAGAGCAAATTACCTTAAAAACCCAGAGGATATCTCATGTTCTTAGTGACGTGCACATAATCAGTCAAAAAGGTTATGGCAACAAGACTAGGAGCAATCAAACACAAACTGTGAACATAAAGGAAGCAAACATGCTAAATCTCTCTTCTTAATTGGTGGTTAAATATGATTTATAAATCAAACCAACATATGGGGTCCCAAGGGAAGAGTAAACAAACTTTCCATGTAAAACTTTGGCAGCAGCAAGCCTATAATGGAAATGTCATTTAGGAAAATGGCATTACCTAAAGATGTAAATAATACACCTATGTTTCTTTTCAGGTTTTTAAATTAATAACCTTAAACAATATTTTGGTAGAAATTGTAGTTAACTAAATTAGAACTAAATTCTGAAGCTCCTATCCAGTGCTACAGCATCAATGGGAACAATTTCATGATCCTACAAACACTCATCTAGATCAGTGTCCCACTAAAATTAACGTGTCTACACAGGTCAGTTACCTAAAGGGGAAGGATTACAAAAATAAGCATGGAGTAAATTTCTCCAGCTGATGATAACAATTTTTATTTAAAATCTTTTTAAAAAAAAAATTAATAAAATTGCTAAGATGTATGTGAATGACTTAGAGTTGGCCCTGCAAATGAGGGTTTGCTGTCTTCTTATAATGCTGGAAAAAATTCTTGCCAAAATCCTTTCATATTTGACTACATATCCAAATTCTTAAATGGATGAACTTATTTTAGTGAACATATTCCCCCTTTAATTTTTTATTAATTTCACTGAAGCAGAAGAGAATAAAACAGACTGAAAAATAAGGACATTGTCATTAAATAATTTTGACATCCAAAAAATCGTGAACAGAAAGGGAAAAATTTTGTAAGTATTACTTTGAAACATATACCCTTATATTCAAGAAAGACTGAACAGTGGTAATACATTGAAATAGAGGAGATTTTAAAATAACACATGGGCAAGAGGTTTTCAGTCAGATTGCTGCTCAGTTGAGCTGGGTTGATTCCCAAAAGACTGAACGTTGAAAACCGAAAGAGACCTTTCAAGAATAGAGAATTGCAATATTTTTCTTCAACACTAAATTGTGCCAAGCAATGCTGGTATTCTAGTTAAGCCACAATTAAACCAAAGCTATTTGCTTGCTTGAGTCCTTTAAGATTCCAAATATAATTAGTTACCCAACCCTATACAGTGTCTCTTGCAAAGATGCCATATTCTTTACAGTAACTACTCCTGTTACAAAGTTCAATGCATTGCAGTGTACTGCATGAGAAAATCACACTACTTCCCTCTAAAATGACATTCATTCCCTTAATAATGAGCAGATCCCATTCCACATGTTTAATGCGCTTTTTTTATTAACTTCAAGTTGTTTCCTTTACTTATAGGCATCCCCAGCTGCACTGAATAACACAGAAATCAGATAATATCAATTGAGTGTTTTAACTATAGTTGCAACATGCATCAAGAGCGCTCTTAATTTTATTTTCTTATCAAATTTTAAATCTCAGCCCCTTCAGGGATATTAAAACCCCAGTTTTGGAAATAGAAACCTGAATTTACACACCAACACTGATCCTTTCCTAAAGGAGCCAGGGGCATTTTATGTCTTTCCAAAACAAACTAAAGCAGAAACAAAAGAAAAAAAAACCTAACAAACCAAAACAAACAAAAACCAACAAAAAACTCTTTATCGGAGACTGAGAAATCCACTACAAAAACAGAGAAAAAGAGAGGCAGGAGAAAAAGTCATGATGGAAGCAAGGCAGATGAAGGTGGTTGTAAAACCTAAGAGCCCTTCAAGAGAAAAGAGGGGAGCAAGGGTTTGCAATGCTCCTTCAGAAAAGGGGCGGGTTTAGACTGTTTTCACAGTAAAGTGAGATCTACCACATACAGAACATCAAGCACACACCAGTATGTCCACCTACAGTGTCTCCCAAACATAGATTATTGTGCAAGGTCTGCAAGTTTACTGGATGGTTGCTTTCCATTCACACTCCAGTTTAGAAAGGATGATATAAATGCCTTTCCACTGGAGATGCTGGATCTTTGTCCTGGTTTAAACCACGAAAACCACGACAATGTTGAGATATACTTTATTTTTTAACTAACCTCACAACCAGACTACCTCAAAGTGTAGCAAAACAAATAAAACAAATTCTGTTTGCTGTGATCACAAAGCTTGGTTTTAATTATGGAGACACATTTAAGTCTCCCTTAGACGGATACACTGGGCTTACAAGGACAAAAGCAAAACTCAGCAAAAAAAAAAAAGTCATGCTATATGAGCAAACTCGCCTGAGTAGGAGCTAACAACAGGTTCCAATAGTTCTAGAACAGATATGCACAATAATTCCCCCTTGGTATTTTGGCAGAATCTGGAGTCGGACAGGACACACATGGACAGAAAGCAGGCAAACGCAGTGAAAAGAATAAACATTTGCTCTTTCTACACTAATGGTTAAACCTATAATGCATTGGCAAAAGGTTCTATGGAAAAATGACTGATATATTTAACAATATATTGTCATTTCAATATGGTGTTATTTAAATGAAACTGAGGTTGGAAGGAGACTTGCAGAAACGTTAAAGGTATTCTTGATGGCTAGAAGCTAGGCAAATAGGGGGTCAAACTGGTAAAGTCCCCAGTTTGTCCTCTGAAGGAGGACAAAGGTGCAGGGACCTCTCTGTGTTCTTCAGGGAGAACCGAAACAGTGCTCCCCTTCATCTAACAGACCTCTGAAGCTGCAGAGACAGTTATTGGGAAGCTGGTAAGTTAATGAGGGTAAATCACAGACCATCAATTACTGAATATCCATGGCTATTACGACTAGGCATGTAGGCAGCTCCTAAGAGCTGATAAATTGCAACAACAAATTCAAACACACCACAGTCTTTGTTTACTTCCCACTCTACTGCAAGCAAGAGAATTCTGAAGAGATCAAGTCCTCTCTAATCCCCCTGCCCTTGGCTGCTCCTTGGCTGTGATAGGCATCTCCCACCACTCTCACTTTTCAGTCACTGCTCCTGTTTGTCAAGGCAGAGCTCCTGATGGTTTGGGGTCCTTGGAGCACAGGGTGCTCTGAGTGCAGTTTGAGTGTCATTATACCATTCACTCACCTCTCTGACTTTCTTTATTAGTTTCATCCCGGTGGAGTGCCCTGAAGCCATGTGGGTTGGTGGGCAGGGCACTGTGTTTTGGCCGTGGAAGCAGGTGGCCAGTAAGAGGCAGGTCTCACAAATGGGATTCGAATGGGGTGCCATCCAGATCACCTGGGAAGGAATCGGGTGCATGTAGTGGGATCAGCTCATGCCCCTCACCCACAACATGCAATGACACGGGTGCCTAGACCTCGAGCAAGCCATCTCAGTGACAGTGTTTCAATAAGAGGCACTGGTCTGGAGATCCTAATGGGAGTGACACAGGAATAGACAGTCTCCAAGCCAAGGTATGAACCCCTGCACTGGACAGGAACTCTGCTAACAATACTGCCAGGTATTATAGCAAGAAAGCAAATAAACAACTCTCCTCAACACACTCCTCCTTTCCCCACAGTCACGAGTGAGAAGCAGAAGGTCTGGACTTTTACCACTGGTGGATTTTGCACAGACCCATAGCAGGACTAAAACTGCTGGAATCACAAGTTTGAATGTAAGATACCAAATAATGTACCTGCTAATTTTTTTTTTTTCAACAAATAATCTGCATAGGAGAGTCACGTAATTGGTCATAACACCTAAGGTTGCATTTTCACCTTATTCCCAGAGGAGTTAACATATGTTGTGGGTTCTAAGCATTGCAGATAAAAACAATTACGGATGTTTTGGCTACCGCATATACAGTTCATTGTTCATTTACAACCAAAGATCAGGAACTAAATATTTACATTGCCTACATTTTCTGTGCAAATAATTTTCCAGAACTGAACCCACAATTATTTGCAATCACTTGTTCTAAAATGGAGCCTTCCTTTTATGTGCTTACAGCATACAAATCTCATTACCCCAGTCAGAATGCACCCAAAGGACAGGGAGGGTTATTCCAGTAAAGCCGAAAACCCAAGCCACTAACAGCTGATGAAGTTCAGCTGAGACAAAGGTGAAGTGGTTGCTACCTTGGGATCTGACAAGAATGTCAGAGGAAGACCACTCAAACTCCATTCACACACTGAATTAAGGGGAGTGTTTTCACCAACTCCGGTAGGCTCAGGCTCAGGTGTCCGAACAGCGTACCCTTCCCAAGAGTGAGCTTGCATAACCACTTGCTCTTAGACTTCCCCCAGTTATAAACTTTTTTCCCATCAGTGAGTATCAGCTCCCTTTGGCAATGTGCATATCTGCTTCCTGCAATGTATACAGCAAATAACTAAAAAAAAAAAATCTATTTGCCTCAACAAACCATGCAGATACACGTCAGGTCTTCTGCATTTTCATACATGTGAGAACATAAACCACTATCTTTTTTCAGTTACATCTATGATGTCAGTCCAGAAAGTCATGAGCATCAGGTGTCTGAAAACTGCATTTTAAAGATGATACATATTTATTAAATATTTTCATTTTAAATGCAGGGCACAAATGGTTTTGTATTTCAGTGATTTCAGCTGCTTTGTTTTTAATTAATGCAGCTTTCACTATAAGCTGTGTAATGCATAAAATACTCAGAATATTCATCCTTTGCACCAATAATACAATTATTTGTAGAAGCCATCCCCCCAACACCACCCTGAATGTGCCTCTCCATATAAATACTGCAATACAACTGAGCTCTGTATGAAATGTGTGTGACCCAAAACTATCAAGCTCTCAGAAAAATATATTTTCCTTCTCAGCTTCTCTGATTCACAGTCACTGTTTGCAAAGCTGTATGACAAATATATGGATATTATGCAACAGGAAAATACAATGCAGTTGCTTACGTATAAACAATAACTTGTGACATCAGGTAATTAAAAATGAATAGAAACTTGACAAGGCGTCTCTGTGATTTCCGGGGGAACATTTGGTACAGAATCGGTCTGCTAGGCAGTTTTCAACTCCTCAGACCCAAATACCAAACAACATTGCAAACAAAGGTCATAGAGGCACCAGAAAATTCATAATACCTAAAGTGAAAAATATTCTACATCCAGAAGTTCAGTTCTGTATTAAACAAGTGTGACTGTGTATTGCTGAGGCTAAAATGTGAAGTCTTCCTGCCCCTTTTGTGGTGTCCTTTCCGAGGACAAATTCCCACTGATGCATTGGGCAAAGGGTGAAATGCAGCCATTCTAACCCATCGCAGAGACCAGTCTGGCTGCCAGCTGACAAATCTGGGATGTCAAAGAAAAGTTTTGCCTGAAAAAAGCCTGTGGGATCCCACATGCTAAAACACAGCTTATAATTTGAAAGGAGGGATCAGATAAATGTATTTTAAAAGTACGGGAGACCCTGCTCTTTGGGCTCATTTTTTCTGGTCTTTGTCATGCAGAGGGACTTTCCAGGGGATTACTTGAGAAGTAAAATGTTATCTTCTGTAACTAAGGCTGGGTAACAAGTCCTTCACTCACCTAGTAGCTATGGAGCTATTTGCAAGCTGTGGACAGGTGAAACCTGAATGTTGCTGATGCTTAAAATGTATAGCTAATATTTGTCAGAAACAGCAGAATTCCCTATTGCTCACACAAAATCCTCTGTTAATGTGCTTCAGAGCACACCCCTCTGCTCCTGTTGTGTAATTGGAAAGCCTAAGTAAAACATGCACACTTGATTCTCTGCAGCTATGCTCCTCTTGTAGGTGCCTCTGACTTCTGTACTGCAGACATAAAACTGGAATATTAGAGAACAGTCACTTCTCTAGGGAAAAAGTGCTGTCTGCCTTCTTAAGACATCTTTTACCCACCTTTGTAATGAGTTTTGCCTAAAAGAGATGAGGCAAGTAGCATTTACCCTGAAGTCCAAAGACAGAGCCTATTTCACCGTTGTCCTTCTAGCATATAAATTATGACTGTGGCTTCCCCATTTTTCCACCAGTCCAGATACCCTTTTGCTAGGTTCTCACAAATGATCTAGTGTTCTTTCCTGTCCCCTGCTCATCCATTTACACCCAAAGCAGTATGCATTGTGAGAGACTATGAAAAGATCCAAGGAGGTCAGAGACTTTTGGTGAGACTTTACTGTCACAGGCTGTCACCCCAGACTCACTGCGCTTCAGCCAATGGATAGCTAGTAAGTCAGTGCTATGAACAGCAAGAATATGGTTCATAGATTTCACCTTCCACCTGGTTGGAACAAATCTTTTGGCAAAAAATATCAATGCAAAAACTGGAAGAAGAAAAAAAAAAAGTCACATTTTCACATCCTTATTTTTTCCAAATACTTTCTAAATTAGCAAGATAGTAAATTAGTGACAGAGGAAACAATTAATGTACATGCGAATGAGATCTCTGGTAACCAAGTCTGAATACTACATGAATAGATTGGTCTATATGTCAAAATTTTCCAAAGCCAGCTTCTGTTTTCCCATATTATTAAGGGACAGGAGTGAAGGGGAATCTTGTCTGTGTCTTCTTTTAGTGAGCAGGGTACTCAAAATGACCTTTTGAATAAAAACTTCTTAGCTTTTCTGCCCTTTTAAACTCTCTGGACAATGGATTTCAATAAATGAATTTCATTTTATTAATAGCAATTAGCTTCATTTCTAAATAGCAAAGATGTCTAAATTACATTTATCAGGTGATCTTTCAGGCTGAATAAAACATTAAAGTAAGACTGATCTTGACAGCAGTACAGGGATGTATAATGAAGAAAAAAGTGTAAATATTGAGAGTGAAAAAAAGATAAAAATAGTTTCCAGCACCAGCATCAAAAATAATCCAATTTACATAACAATTGTTCCTCAACACATCTGTTGAGGTAAATGAAATTGCAACAAAGGCTATGGGTTATAGCCTATGAGCCAGATCCTGTGAATATGTCAGCAGAATTATATGCAGAAGACCCAGCCTGGAACCTAGGACAACACAGCCACAGTACAGCTGCTCTTAACAGAACAGTGACAAGTTATTTCTATCATTTTAAGTATGACTGCTAACACTTTATTGTTTCATTTTTAAAGAAAATTGTGGAAGGTTGAATATTAACACTAACTAACCATATCTTTAACCATGAAGTGATGGCTATAATATGGTGACATTCTCTGTGATACGAAATGAACAGAATAATAGTGGGACAATAGAAAAATGTAACACAAAGAGAACAGGACAGCTTTAAGGGTGGCGTATTGTTTGTAAGGCAACTTATGCAGTGGTTGTTCGCTTTCGGGGCCTACAATAATTCCCACTCTGCCTCCTTCACCACTCTGCACGCAGTCCCATAGTTTGAGCGCCACATCTTGAATCCAAAAGGGTATGATTCATCTACCCTCAGCACCACATACACACTACAGAAGCCTCCTCAACATGGAATCCAAAACCAGACACAGAAATCAAAAAATACGTCCAAAACCTCTGTCTTTGAATGGGAACACTCTATACAGAGATCATGGTTTTTCCTCGACTTTGTCATGAGAGTAACAAATGAATGGCCGGGAAGTCGATGTATCTGAGAAACCTCTGATGCGTTTTGAAACGCTTCCATCTCATGGAAAAAAAGTTTTCGAAACCTGTTCTTTCCCAACGAGTAGCAGTCAAGCCTTTTATAGCTTTTCTCCTGGCATGGGATTTGATTAGCAAGTACAAAGATTTAGACAGAGATTTATTAAGTAACAGTTATATTGTGTTGTAATTAAAACGTAGGAAATTCGCAGTCTACTTAAGAGTTTAAAAATGCTTAATGTAGGAAGCAATTACACCTCATTTTCAAATTATTCCCCTGCCTACAGAGCACGCTGCGGACAGGGTAAACCGCTGCTTCGAGGGCGGCGGCGGCAGGACGTGCCCGATGGCGTGCCCCGGGACTACACGGCCTGGCCCGGGGCGGGGGCTCGGGACCGGGGCCAGAACAGAGCCCCGGTGAGCGGTGTGGCTGGGTCCGGGTGGCGGGCGGGCAGCTGGCGGGGGCCGGAGAGCGGCGATTTTCGAATGTCTGCTGTGCGGCTGTGCCGGGGCGGCGGGAATGCGGGGACTGCCCGCCCCGCCAGCCCTGCTCCCGTCGGGGGCCTCTCGAGCAGGAGAAAGGCGAGCTGGGGATGCCGGGGGGCTGCGGCAGTGTGCAGAGGGAGGGAGCTGAGAGAGGAGCGGAGGGGGGAAACCAGGCTCTTTCCCGATGTCGCCAATCTTGGCAGACTCGTTTGCGAACCAAAACTGAGGGAAGGCCGGCACCGGCTCCAACCAAGAGCGGCAGCCCGGACAAGGGCCGCAAGCCCGAGGCGGAGCTCAGGGGCCCTGTGCACGCCCGCCCTCCTGTCCCTCTCTCTTTACCTGGCTGTACTTGGCCTCCTGCTCCAGGGAGCTCTTCTCCAGCCCGTTCACGGCGTGCTGAGCGGCGGGGGGAAAGCTGCTTCGGCCCAGGCTGCTCCATTCCTCCACCTTGGGGCTGGGGTAAGGTGAGGTGTCGCTTACTGCTGGGAGACACGGGGGAAGGAGGGGTTAGAGGCAGGAGCCGGAGTGCGGAGAACTTCGCTCCGAGCTGGAAATGGTTCCCTCTCCCCACCGGACGCAGCCTGTGGGGCACAGCATGTCCCTCTCCCGCTACACCTCGCTAACCAGCGAGGGAATCACTGGAGAGGTAATCCGCGGGGGAGAAAGGTCCCTTGTTGCAGCGGAAGACAGAGATCGCCAGCGGAGTCTCTAGTTCCAGCGCCCCTGCACAGGCGGGAAGCAGTGACCCCCGGCACTTGTCCCCAGGGATCTCCTAGGGGGATTCACGGGAATCTCCTCGGATGTGTGCATGTGCGAGTCCAAAGACAAACCATATCCCCTGTTAGAAATCACCCTGACATGGCTACAGATGAACCAGCCTGCAAACAAGTTTGGGAAGGGGAAAAAAAATCCTAAAAAAAAAAAACTCACCTAAAAAATAAAACCCTAAAAAAAAAAAAAACCAAACACACACACCCCAACCCAATAAGAAAACACAACAAACGAAACGCAAAAATAAATTAAAATTTAAAAAGTAAAAGAATGGAAAATTAAAAGGGATGAAGAGAATAAAGGGAGGGGGGAGGGCTAAAGTCCTGTTATTTACACACGCATCAGCCGCGGCACGGGAATACTGGGCTGTGTTGCAGGCGGGCGAATTCCAGGGGCCGCCGAGGAGTGGAGTGGAGCAAAAGAGGGTTTGGGGGGGCTTCCCCAAGCTAGGCCGCTTAGGAGCCTGCGGAGCTGCGGTCCCGGCTGGGCCGCCGTGGGAGCGGGCTGCCTTACCGCACCGCTTCTGTCGGCCCCTCGGCAGGGCTGGGGAAAAGGCACAAATCTGAAGTTGTCTTAAGAAATTGAGCTCTCTCGGTGAGCGCCCTTTTCTGCTGATCTCACACTTTCCCATGAATAGGGGCTTCCTTTCCGTGTCAGCAAGGTCAGTTTATCCTATAAATCAAGGGCGAGCAGCCCCCATCTGCGACATCGGCAGCGCAGCAGCCCTGGGTCTCTTGAGAAGGGGAGGGGGGGAGGTTTTACACTGCAGAAAGATGTGTGCAGCTCCGAGGTCTGAGGGAGACGGGCAGATACCGAGGCACCCGGTGGTACCGTCAGAGGCCCGCCTGCCTGCCAATATGGTGTTAATAAAAGAAGAACTCACTAAAAAAGCACAACAAAAAAAGAAACCCCAACCAATCTCCATTTCTCCTGTGACGGTAGCGTTCTCATTCTTTTTAATGTTCACTGCCAACACTACCCTTCCCCAGCACAGAGCAGAGATTGCCAGGCATGTGTTTGTTAAAGTCGACTCAGAAACACAATTGCTTGTGCCAGTGTAGTCTGAGGATAAAATTCATATCGTGAAACAGAGGGCGAAGAAGGGCAAAACTCGTATCTTTTTGTATGTATGAATATAAATAAAACATACTTATGTGTATGTGTGTTACTTGGAAGAAAATACCACCTTTTCAGAAAGGAAACTAAAATTAGTCTGCAATGCCTAAAAGATCAGTTTGCATTTGAAGTGCTTCTGGAACCGGATTGTTGCCGTTAAAGGGCAAAAAACAAATCACGCTCCCCCCCCCCCCCCCAGCTAATTGGGAGGGAAGAGTGGGACACAGAGATCTCTGTAGACAAATGTTATTTTACACTGTTGTTTTAACCACTTTCACTGCTAGTTCACTGGCAGAGACCGAAATGGAAAAAATGTCCCTTCCTCTGCTGCAAAGCGCAGCGAGCTGCTGGGAGACGCCACGCAGTTGCCAGGGGGAGAAACAGAAAGAAGGTGGAAAGGATAAAAGAAGAGAATTCTGGGGCTTTCGTTTCCCCGGACCACCGCTTCGGAGGAAAATACACCATCAGAATGAAAGCAATTAGGTGACATTTGAACTTCCTGCCGGAGCAAATTTGGCCTGATTGCGAAAACTAGAGAAAATGGACTTCTCGGTAACGCCAAGGCGGCGCCTATAACCGGAGGGCGGCAGCGAGCCTCGGCCAGGGCCGGGCGGCCGCGGGGCTGGAGCTCAGCTCCCCTGGGGTCGCAGCACCCCGGGCCCTTCCCTCCGGTCCCTGTCTCCACTGCTGAGGTCACAGCGGCAACGGTGAGGGCCGGGATGTACAGCTTGCTGATTCCCCGGCAGCCCACACCTGGCCGCCGATCAGCCCGCGTCCTGATGGCTCATCTTCCGGTAACCTCAGCGCCCGAATTGGGCTGGGGGCAAACGCGGGAGGCGCCCCGAGACCAACCACGGAACCTCGTCCTTCCCACCCTCGGAGGGGCAGAAGCCCAAGAGCAGGGGACAGAAAGGAGACAGCCCTGTCTGGCTGCCCAGGTTCCCTCTCCTCACCTTGGTCTGTGATGGAGCGGATCCCCAGGATGTCTGTCACCGAGTGGGAGGACGGCCAAGTCCTGGGCATGGCCATGGTGCCGGGGAGCGCTGGCACCCCGGGAGGGGTGGGCACCTTGGCTCCTGCAGCAGCGATGGGGCTGGGGTAGGAGTAGATGTGGTTGTAAGGCAGAGCAGGCTGTGGGGGTGGCGGGTGCTGCTTGTAGGACTCGTAGTGACTCTGCTGAGACAGGTTCCCGATTTTGTTTCGGAGGATGCGGCTGATGGAGCTGACCGACGGCACGTTGTATTTGTCGCACACGCCGTCTGCCAGCAAGCGATCCCGGATCTCCCAGGCGAAGATGCCCGGATCCCTTTGTTTGTAGGTCCGGATGTGTTTTACCACCGTGGGGGTGGTGACCCGAGGCTTGCTACCCCCGATAGCCCCCTGGTAGGATGGAACCCGTCTCGTTGTAGCGAGCCAGGATTTTGCTGACACAGCCGTGGGAAACGCGGAGCTGCCGGCTGATGTCACACGGTCTGATGCCCAGTTGCGCCAGCTCCACAATCCGCAGCCTGATGGCATTGGGCAGGGGTCTGCCGTTGACAAACACCCCCCCGAGCTGGTTCACTTCCCCGAAGGCAGGTTCTGTAAGCAAACGCACAAACACAGCCGTCGGACACGGCGAATGGCTCAAAGGGGGCTCCTGAGCTGCTCCTCGTTGCGAGGTAGATGTCACAGCCAGGAGACCCCCTGAAAACCCCCTGCACGCTTCATTAGAATAGCGGGATAGCCCCAGAATTGAGGAAGGGGAAGGAGGGAAAGAGGGAAAACTCCGTGGCAACAAATGTCGCAGCTCTCCAGACTATGCATCAAGTATATTGAAAAAAAGGCACATTCCAGAGATGAAAAACGAGATCTCTCCAACAGACAAAACAGCTTTATTGCCACAGGAAAAAGGAACACGAAGAAAACAAAAAGAAAAACATTTGCGAAGACGGGGGAGGGGGAGGAAGGAAGAGTAGTTGAGGAAACTCTTTTACATCTTGGGAGAGGCAAGGGCGGGCAACGCGGTGTTTCTGAGTCGCGACTAACTTTTTAAAGACCGTTTCTGCTGCTGTTAGCGCCTCTCGCTTAACAACACAATTACACCAGGCTGTAAAACAAACGTGCTAAAATGTTAACTACTAAGATCGGTGTCAGGAATAATATACAACGTGCCACGGGCTCCAGCCATCCACTCTGCTGCGATCTGGCCTCGCACTAGCCGAATAACACTAATAACAATCCAAGCAAGTAACAAACCCTGTTCCTGACCCTTAACGTGTTCTTACAACTTGTACGAACACGAGCAAAGTCAATAAGGGAGCTGAGGCGGTGGTTCATGACGGCGCAACGGCGCTTCCCCCTCTCTTGACAGCACTTGAACCCTCCTGCGGCTCCCGGCCACTTACCCATTCCTCCGAGCGGGACACCTCTGAGGCTGCCCTAAATCCCAGTCGG
Source organism: Myiopsitta monachus (assembly GCA_017639245.1). NCBI lineage: Eukaryota > Metazoa > Chordata > Aves > Psittaciformes > Psittacidae > Myiopsitta > Myiopsitta monachus. The sequence goes on along the minus strand of CM029924.1, from coordinate 31,488,528 downwards.
AGACCCGTCCCCGGAGACAGGCTCCCAGCCTCCCGCGTTCCTGGCTGCACTAGCCCCCGCGGCTCTTTGAGCTCCACCGAGAAAGCAGCAAGGGCGGGAGGGGAAAAGGACTACAAGAAAATCTACTTCCCGAAGAGAGAGCCTTGACTTCTGCATTTCAACCTCAGGGCAACGTGGGCAGGGCTGGGCTGGGCCGGGCGCCGCGGCCCCCTGCTCCCCCTGGCCCGCCCTCGGGGGCGGCCCCACCGCCCAGCCTCCCTCCCAGTGGCCAAAGGAGATGACGGACAGCACGGGGCTGACGGCCCTTCCGCTCTGCCCCGCCACTGGGCCCGGCACCTGGGCCCCGCCATGCCGCCGGGGCTCCTCCGTACCTGCCCGGCGGTAAGTTCCGCGGTCAACGCAGTCAGTGCCGCGGCGGTGCTGAGCTGGGCCGGCGCTGTGGTGGGTCAGAGGGGAGCTCGAACACGCAGCCCCCGCTGGGCCGGGGCACAGCCGGGGGCGGGCGGGGCGGAGCAGGGCGCGGAGCAGGGCGCGGAGCAGGGCGCAGCGCCGGGCACCCCCAGGCATTCCCTGGGCACCCCCGGGCTGCGGATCCCTCCTCCCAGCCTTCAGCGACCGGGGAGGGAGCTTCGGGGCTGGCAGAGACGGCTCCCGCTTTCTCCGGCAGAAGCAGGGCGATGTCTTGACACCCGCGCGGCTTCCCCACGTTGGTTTCGCTGGTGCGGGAGGGAAGTTTTTCCTTGGCTACAGTCGCCTTGTTGCAATAAAACACTTTTTCACTAACGAACATCTCACGGGTGGTGCACGAGAAGGCTATGAGCCGTGAGAGTTGTCATTTTTGGTGGAAACCACAAAGCGATCGGGAAAGCAGCCTCGGCTTCTCTTGCCCCGGGAGGCGACGAGACGGGGCTGGCAGCACCCGGGCATTGATAGGGACGCCGGTGCTTCCCTGGCCGTTCGAGGCCGCTTCTGGTTCTTCTGCAGTCCCCAAAGTCACCAAACACTGCCCCGTGCAGAGCTGTAAAGCGCCAGCGCCTCACTTCTGATTCACCTTTATCAAAGGCGCTGCTGCGTATTAACAGTTAAAAGAAAAACAGGCAAAGCTGGTAGAGAAGTATGCTTGGGTCACACCGTGTCTGTGGAAGGGGTGTTTGGTTTGGCATTAGGTGTACAGATCCTGCTCCCTGAGTTTGTATGTGTGCATCTTACATACATCCCACGTACATCGGGCTGCTCACGGCATCACCGTCTTCCCGGCTCCAAACAAGGATTTATCACGGGTTTCTTTTAATTTTTTTTCCTAAAAATCTTTCTTGTTCCGTTTGATTTTGTTTGTTTGGGCAGGGGTCTTGGTTGGCTGGGGTTTTTTGTGCGTTTTGTTGGGTTTTTCGAGGGGAGCGGTATTAATAGATTCTCGAAGGGGCAGGCACTATACATAAAAATTGAAATGAAATAATGTGGTGACAGGAATGCGCAAAATGTCAGCTAGTAAAATATGAAATTGATGTCGTTGGTGTCTATGAACACGGTATAAATATTCATTTTAATTGAAAAGTTTGTAAGATATTTTCAAGCTAAAAAATCAAATTAATTGAGCTAGATTTCAGAGCCTGCGCATATCGCAATGAGTGCGGATGGTTAAGAAAGTAGGATATTGCAGTACATCGCGCAGAAATTAGTACCATGTTGCAGACGTTTTGTGGTGGGAAAGTGGCGATCGTGGGTCTTTCTCAGGTAGCTCTGTATTTGATCGGAATATCGGCGGATACTTCTGTTTCCTTCACAGGGATTGCAAAAAAAAGAGAGAAAAAACAAACAAACAAAAAACAAACAAACAAAAAAAAAACAAAAAAAAACAAAACAAAACAAAACAAAATCAGCAACAAGAGAGAACCCAATAACATCAAATTTCCCATGGCAGTTTTGTGGCTATTTCAGAAATATGAGCTGCCCATCCAAAATATTACACTTGTAAGTCGCGGTGCTCCTTGACCTAAATAAAATTACCTTGGCAAAGGGGGCACACACGCACGCACGCACATCGCAGCGCAAATGCCATGATCCGAAGGCGGATGGAAAGCTGCGCGGGAAATACTCGCAGGCATTTGCTGAAGCAAGAATCCTTTTCAGTGTTGTGAGCTGACCTGCTTTGGATATTTTAAAGGCAGGAGGCATTGAATGAGTGAGACCAGGATCCAACCTTTAATTAAGTTAATTATGCAATTAAACTATAGAAGGGAGTGCGTTTCCGTAAAACTTCCGATCCGCACTAACAGCGTATTTGTCCCCGAAGCAGAGTCGATAGAGGGATTCCCGGCAGCCTGCCTGCTGCCCCGCATACGCGTCCCCTCCCTTTGCTTCAGCCCAGTCCAGTGGCCAGTGGCAGGGGCCAGCTCGGGCGCCCGCCACTCCTGAAGCTCCCCAGAGCTGCCGGGATGCTCGGGCGCGCCCCGGCGCTCCTCTCCCTAGCTGCCCGGGTAGCTTCTCTCCCCATCTGTGCCTATTATGTGCACAGTTGTGTCCTTTCCTCCCCTCTCTGCCGTGTCTTCCAACCTGTCTGTTCCCCCTCCTTCCCTCTCCCAGACCTCCACCCCCGAGACCGCCTCTGATCTCCTGGATATTTGGTTTCTTTCCCTTTCTCAATGTGTGTTCCTGATGTGGTCCTGTCGGAAAAGCTCGTTTACTCTGCTTGGGTCTCCAGTGGTTTAAGGATAATGTTTATCAGAAGTGAACGTGCTCAACTTGTTTCCATTCAACTGCTGAGTGTGGGCTGAAATACCAAAGGTCACATCTACAGTGAGTCGGTAGAGGGCAGGGGGAGCCGAGAGGAATACGAAAACATTATAATACACAACAGCCTGTTGATCGCTTCTGACCTGCCTGGCAAAAAGATATACTTTTTTTTTTTTCAGGTAGGAAATCACTGAAGAACAGGAGGGAAAAGGCGGTAGCGAAAGGACGGCGAGGGGCGCGGGTTCGGGGCTCCTCCACCAGGAAAAGGGCAAGCGTGGCTGGGCAGGGGCTCGCTCCGAGGTGCGGCAGCTCCGCCGGCAGCCTCCCCGGCACGCACTCGCTTCCCACCGCTGGGTCCCCCCGACTAGGCAAAGCAAAGCGGGGGGGGGCTGAAGGAGACTCTGCAGGGGCCAGCCAAGGGCCGGGTTTCCCCTCACACCCCTTCGCCTCCGTGCCGGAGAGGGGGACTGAACCTTGCCCCCCGCACCATGCTGCCCGGATGCCGGCTGCTGGTCTCTCGGGGATCACTACCCTTGTCTGCCTGACTCCGACATCATGCCATCACAGAGGGGAGCTAGTGGCTACTTTCCTTCCCTCAAACACGGTCTTCTGGCCTTCCCTCCTCCATGAAATGGACTTGGCGTGACTTGCCTGCAGCAAGTCGCCTGAGTGGCGGCAGCTCTGGTCCCGGCGAGGCGGTGGCTGGCAACCCCTGACTCCCCCCCTTCCATGAGGGCCTTCTCTGGCTCTTTCTGGGGCCGGAGGCCTCCCGAGAGCCGGGAGCGCGGTACCGACGCTGCGTCTCTCGTCCCCGCCGGCCGGGCTGCGGCCAGAAAGGCGGCAGAGGCCGCCAGCGCTTCTGTGCTCAGCGCGACGTGGCCGGCTCCGGCCTCCCCGGGACGCTTTCAGAGAGAGCCCGTCCTCCACGGGGGCTTTTCTGTGGGGACTAAGGGGGATTCAGTGCCTCTCTGATCTCCAGCTCCCTCCGCCTCCCCGCTGTAGGGGGAAATCAGCCTAACATAACACGGCACACACACCCTCAGCTCCTCTGAAGCTGCAGATTTTTAACGCTTTTTTTTGTTTTTCTTGAAGGAAGCTGAGCCCCTTTCCTTACCGAAGGGAGGGAGATACTGAGAAGCTGTCAAGGCAGAAGGATGCTCACATGACAACACATTTTGTAAGTAGAAGCTCCCCTCGTCCGACCCTTCCCGAAGGGCAAATCCCCCCGTCTCCCATGCGTTCGGTCGGGTGGCTGTGTTTCTCGAGCTTGTGTGAGGAAGATGTGAGTCTGGGGTGAGCGGACGTTAGAGCCACACAGAAATGGTGTGCGCTGTCGCCAGGACAGTCGCGCACTGTCGCAGTTACCCTGTTTTCTCCTTGCCAAATTTCCCCTCCCACCTTCCCTCCCGGGAAGAGATGTGAACAGTTTGGAGGGGAAAGGTGACCTTGGAGCCGGAGCAGGGGTGAGGGGGGCAACGCAGTGGGGCTGTTGGATAAACTTTTGGACACCTCTGTATTAAAGGCAGGGAAAAGCGAGCAGAGGCAGGTGGAAGGGCAGAGACAACCTAGGACTGTGTCTGGAGGTGACCCATCCCGGAGAGAAGGTGCTGTGTTATGTAGATCCCTGGAGACCCCCAGAGCTTTAAAATGAAGCTTTCGTTTTGTACACAGCTATTCCTTCACGCGGGGGTATAAAATCCCACAGGATTTCCCGGGATCGCTCCCGTTTTCTGTGGGGTATATAACAACCAAATGCAGGATGCAGGGGCCCTTGTGTATCCTCGGGTATTGGCTGCCATATGCATTCCCTTATGCGGCAGAAGAGCTGAGCTCAGCAGGTTAGCGGAGGCACCGTGCCTTAGTAGGGCGCAGGAGGGGGCGCAGGGCCGGTCCCGGCTGACCCCGCTCTCCACCGGTAAAGAACGGAGGGAGGGAGGTCTCCCCCTCGCTCCCATCCCAAGACTGCGGGCTCCAAAACACCGGGTCTGACTCCCAGGTCTCGGGTGTGCCGACCCCCCCGCATAGTCTGCGACAAGCGCACTTCAAACAAGCCCCCGGCAGATGCTTACTTGGAAGCGGCTACGGAGAAGATGAAGGGGTTTACGGGAGGCTGCCCCTTTCCACAACGTGCGGCTGCAGGAAGGGACCTCCGCTCCCCCAGTCCCGATCCCCTTGGCGAAGCCCGACTCCCGCCCTTCTGCAGGAGTAGGCTTGGTATTCCACTTATTCTCCCCTTTTCGGGGGAAAAAGGGCTTCGTAAGAACGATCCTGGGGCATGTTGCCTATCCTTCGTTGGTAGATGTCGCTTCTCTCACTGCTACCGGCTGCCTTATTTCAGCTCGCTTAAAAAACACACGCTTCTATGTTTTTGTTTTCAGAAACTGCCCGCGTTCACGTACGGAAGTAGTTGTGAATTCATAAGGGAATATTTTTACATTAACCGAATTAACACAAAACTCAAACATGCACGGAAATAACGTGTAACGACTCTGAAACTCCTTCAAAAGATTTCTTTTTTTTTTTGTCCCGTCCTCAAACAAGCTGCGGGGTGAAGGGAGGGGGCAGTGCCATGTGTGAGTGTGTTATTTCAGTTTTAAAAACTGATTTGACGTCAGGGACAAGACAGGGAATAGAAATGCAATAGGATGAAGTTATGTTTAGCAGAGTTTCATCCGGCCCAAACAAGCCATGTCTGATCAGTCCCTGTGTACTTATAAAGCAATGGCGGGAAAAATAGTCAGGTCGTGGAGTCACCTTAGCGATAACAGACCCCAAAATCTGACGGGCAATGGAACAGAGCAAGAAATCAAGGTACAAGGCTTTTGAGTGTCGTGCTTTTGGAGTGAGGACGCAACCTCCTGCAAATCTTCTCCCTGGCGTGTGGGAGCGAGGGAGCTCCGTTTCAGCAGTTAGAAAATGTCCTGGCAGTGTCGGATTGTCTTGGCGGCTTGGCTGGGGCCCAGGCATCTCGCCGAAGCTCAGGCAGCGGCTACCCGCGGCTCAGCGCCGTCCAGGTTCCCGCTCCCGGCCCGGCAGGGGCTCTCAGCCCCCGAGGATGCGGCGGGGAGCCGGCCCCCGGCCTGCTGGGATGAGGAGCTGGCAGGGTCTGTATAAGCTCAAGTGATCCATGACGAGTGCCCCCGAGAGCTTGGCTCCTTCCCAGAACAGAGGCGAGGACAGAGCCGGTTGCCTTGTCCGGGTTGAGCCCCCCGTCTCAGGTTCGTAGCAGATCTTCTCCAGCGAGGGCAAGAACGCCTGCACTTTGCCGGGATACACTGAAGACAGATGAACAGGTGAAATAAATGTGCAGCAGTGCGAAAACGGGCAAAGAGAAGGGGGTTTACGACTCCCCAGCGAACGAAGCTGCCCCGCCAAGCTCCCCCGCTGCCAAGTCCAGGGTCTGCCTCAGCCCAGACCACCCTCTCCCCGGGTATTCCACTGGGCAACGGCAGCCGTGCCACCGTCCGACTCCTGCCACCCTTGTCTGAGTATTCAGATAGAGGTTGTAAGGGTTGGGGGGCGGCGGTGGTGTCTTAATGATGTGTTAGTTGCTTGGACAGATTTAATAACTTTGCCGCCACTTGTTCTTAGCAACCCCTCTGGAAACCAGACAGTGTCTCATTAGGGCTTTCCTGGTGCAAACATTTGACTTGAATGAGCGGTGCTGAGTTAATTTCTCTTTGCACTAGGATTCGTTTAATGACATATAGGGAAATAGACAATTCTCATGGACCAGGCCATAAAGCTACAGAGGGCCAGATTTTAAAAGCATATTTTGTTCTAATAAAGCAATCGGGTTTTCATTTGTCACATATTACATGAATTTAGGGTAAATTAAAAAAATACCTCTATTGTTCTGCATTAAATTATAGGAACCAATTGGGAATTCCTAGGCAATTTTCTCCATTTCTGCCTTCGCTTCTGCAACACCTAGTACCAGTGCCACCTACAGGAATAATTGCATTTTCGAGCTGCTTTCAAGAAACCATAAGCTTTTGGGAGAGTCGTGGTAGCTCTAATCGTCTTCCAGGACACATAGCAAGAAAGCTGGCTTCCAAAGTCATTCGGTTTTATCGTGGCTTTCCTTCGGGATCACGCAGACACAAGGGGGCCTTCGGCCCCTCCATGAGAAAGGGGGGCAGGAGGGCCGGAGCCCTTCCCGAGGGGGCAGCGGGGTCGCTGCGAGCCAAGGTGAGGGGCAGCACCCTCTGCTCACACCGAGCAGAGTTTCAGGGTGTCGCTGGCGATGTCCGCTCGGTACCGGGGAGGAGGTTGAAGGCGGGAAGTGAAGGGGAGGGCCAGCCCCGCTTGCTCCGGCAGAGAGAAAGCCAGCGCGGCTAAAAGCACGGAGAATTTCAGAGTTCGCCTGCACAGCGGCTCAAATCAGTGCCTGATTATATCCTGGCCGTGTTTTTACGAGAGACAGCCATAAGCCAAGGGCGGCTTTGCCTTGCCCTCCTGCACACTTCGGGGCTTTACCTTCGCCTGACTATTTATAAAGCATGACTCCAGAATTCTAGGGCAAGATTAATTGTCTCCTTCTTTGCCTCTTCCGTAAGGCAGGACATGGCTGCCAGCGGGGTTTCTTCTTCGCTGCAGTAGTGGGGTGCAGCCGAGTGAGCCCAAAGTCGTTCTCTGACCCTGGGGGGTGGCCGGGCCTGCCGTAGAGGCCCTGGCTTCGCTCCAGCAGGTGGCTCTGCAGGGAGTTTCCTCGTCTGTCCTTTTGCACGGTTAAACCGATCCCCTAAATACTTGTCTTCGGGACTTAATGTCGGTGGCTATCCTTCGGATCAAGTTTGACAGTGCGCCTTTTTCCTCTCGATTCTTTCTCTTTACGGGTTTTCAGTTCCCGTATCTTTACGTGCGCATAAACCCCTTACCCAAAAATGTGTATACGCATACACTTGCCCTATGCATTGTACTCGTTGATGCCCTGTTGCTCTGGAAAGGAGGGACTCCCACGGCGACCTGAGGTGTGTCTGCAGGTGGGACGTCGGTGTCACTCACGGTGCTCCCGGACCGCGGTAGTCCGCCCGAGACAAGCGGGGGGGTGGGGTGGGTGGGGGGCAGGTGAGACACGCAGGATCCGGGCGCTCCAGGACGGGCTGTGGCTGGGGGCATTTCCAAAAGGAAAGGGCTGAGAGTGTTTTCCTCCAAAACCTCAACACCTCTTGCATTATATACTCAACAAAACACGGACGGTTTTTCTTTTCCTGGTAGGGTACGAAACGCGATCATGTTAATGAAAGAAACCAGGGGGTTTGGCCTGAGCTGAAAGGCTTGTAGCCATCTTAATGTTATACAGCCTGGAGAAAATTCGACCGGTTCCTCCTCTAAGGGTTTCCTTTCGTTGTGAGAATAAAGCGGATAAATAGAAGAGCAGAGGGGAGCGAGTCGAGCTGCCCTTTCTCGCTGCCCCATTCCGTGCCGTTCGGTGCAGGCCCGCAGCTGCTCTCGGTGCCCGGTCCCTGGGGGGACCCTAGCGTCGCGCATCTCACCCCTCTCCCCAAAGGGCCAGTGACATTATTTACGCATGCTAAACAAGTGGTTTGCACGCTAATTATTAAAAAAAGACGAAATCGGACACGGAGTTCGCTATCGGTTGCTGGGCATTTTATAAAGTAAACGAAATTTTCTGCCTCCTGGGCTTAAAGCTTGTGCTGTGAAGCTCTGTTTTTTACACGGCAGATGCAGGGTCGAGCTCTGCCCGCTTTCACCAAGCTTGGAAGTGAAAGTGTCATTTCCCCCTCGTTGCTTACCAGGCAAAAGCCACCTTGCCACCCTCCCCAGCAGCCTGAGCTTCCGCTTCCCTGGCAGAAGCCCGGCGCCTGGCCGGCCCGAGGGACGGTGGGCTCCTGCAGTCCGCGGGGGCTGGAGCCCTACGGGACCAGGACACGGCAGCCGTGCCCAGTGCGGGACAGCTGTCCCCGGGCATGCAGACCTTGAGGGCTCGGTTTCTCACCAGGCCGTCTCGATTTCGTTTGAAAAGTATTTATCTCCTGCAACTGTGGTCTAATAACTGAGAAGATAAAATTCACCCAGGGCATTTACAACCTTGAGACGCCGCAAGGCTTAATCCAGAATCGTGCTGAAAATATATATATATATTATTTTTTTTTCCTTTGGAGCCTGCTATTTCTAGCTACCTTTGCCCACCGAACGTGGCTTTGCTCCCGGTGCCTCTCGGCGTGAAGGGGTTATTTCTGTCGGGCATTTGGCGGCGTTAGAAAACGACATTTAAGAGTGGCTTCTCTCTGGGTTTTCTTCTAAACGGAGCAATAACGAGTGACGCGGGGACGATGCCGGGCCAGCGAGGAGCTGAGGACCATTTTGCTGTGAATTCGCTTACCGCCTACTTCCTTTCCCCACTTTTCTAGGGGCTGCGAGTGCTAATGTCCAAGCCCCGGGGCCTGTAGCTCTCCGCCGGAGACCTAATAGCAAAAGGACCCACCGGGGCCTGCATCCAGTCCCATGGAACATGTTCAGCCCCGTGGATAGGGAGAGGCGGGCCCGTAGCCAGCAGCCTGCACGTTGGGCGACCCCTTGCCCCTCCTGTAGCTGCCCACCTCCCGCCCCAAACCCCGGGCCACCCTCTGGGAGAGGGCGCAGCAAGACCTGCGCCTGGGCTGCTCCCACTCCTGGCAAGGGAGTCCCGGATCAATCCCGATGGGATCAATTTCCGGGCGGGAGAGCCGAATCCGACATTTGCAGTCCATGCAGTGCCCAGGGATTGCTATCAGAGGCGAAGCTGAGGGAGGAAAGCAAGAGAATCTTGTTGTATACAGCCCTGTGATGAGCATCGAGACGTCGTCTCAGCGGCTTCAGGCGGCTTCACGCCGACAGGTCCCGGGGACTGATGTCTGCCTGGCCGCGGCTCATGCTCCCTCGGCACATCCCAATACCACCGACTTGACCGCGGTGGCAAAAGACCCGTGTTACAGCGGGCTGCAGCTTACCGCCGGCCCCTGCCCCAGGACTGATGCCCCAGGTGCTGCATCCATCGCTTTTTTTTTTTTGCTGCATCCATCAATGCTGCTCTTTTCTTGACAGCTTTCCTCCTCCCCAAGAATGAGATCTGAGCTATCCCCATTTGCGACATTCTTTCTCAGAGCCTTTCGGGTCATCTCAGACTGGCCAATAGGCAAAAGGTGCTTGGCAATGGGGCAGGGGGACAGAAGGGCCGCGGGATATGTGGGCTTTCCCCCCTATTTGTAGGAGACTAGGACCTATACGATTGGAAGAAAGGTGATGCCAAAGCCTCCAGAGAAAGTTTACTGGCAAGACTTCCAAGCACAGCTGCTGCGAAGGTGCCCGTGCAGCCCTGCAGAGATGCTGCATGGCGACTGTCCGCACCCCTGTACCAGGGCTTCTCTGCGTGACAAAGGTCGATGCTTATCCCAAGTCAGAGACCACAGGAGTCCTTGAGGAACCCTGACTCGGCCTCCAGCAGTAGAGTGCGAGGTTTACTGCATCCCTGCAACCTGCAGGATCGAGAGCAGGAACCAAGACCCAACCCAGGCGGGTGGGCCTTAGCTGCAAAGCCGTGCTGCCTGTCCCTGAGCAGAGGCAGGGTGAGATGGCTGAGGTGGGGCTTGGGCACAAGCTCAGATACTGGGGCCCATATCTATGAACTCAACAATTTAGGAAACTCAGCCCAGGTGTTCCCCTTTATTGTCAAAACTTGCAGATATTTTCCGACGTCTCTCTTGTATCAACAGGATTACCGTGAACAGCCTGTTAGTCTTTGGGAATCAGGGTATATGCCACGTAGTATCTCTCTTATGTACAAACACCGTCTACTTACAATAAGAGTAATAGATGAAATGTCACTTACGGGAAAAAAGAGCAAACAACATCCAGTTGCTCTGCACATTTGAAGGGTTTGTTTATTCTTTGTATGCACACAGTTCAGGATGAAGGTGGGGGCTTCCATGGTATTTGAATAAGGTGCCTTTTCTATCTGGAATTTTTTAACCTCTATCTTCCACTAGTAAATTGTGACCAAAAAAAAATAATCCATTATAAATCCTACTCACTGTAAGTACAGTTGCAAGATGAAGTAATTGAGATGTGCAGATTTGAAAATTTATTTAAAATAATCAGATAATCATAGGTGAATTATTAATGTAGTGGTATTGCAAATTAACAATTTGCAGTATTAGAACAGTTGCAGCACTATGGAAGATACAAAACCAGGAATAGCTTTCTCGATAAATTACCATACAACTTTCTTTAAAAACTTGTGGGTGGTTTCTTTAGGAACAAAACCAATTTAAAACCTCTGAACCTTTCACCTTCTGTATTTCTGTGACTATACACAAAATACAGTTTCTCATTTACAAACAGATCTGAGCACACTGTTCTGAGGAACAGTGCAAAAGAGGTGGGATTACACCGGTTAGGCAATAAAGATGAAGTTTAGCTTGGTTTTCAAAACCTTCTTTAATAAAAGTCGGCTTTTTTTCTGCCTTCTTTTTTTTTTTTTTTTTTTGTGCTCGTATTGTCTGCTTAGTATTTTCTTTGAATGTACAGGCATTAAAATCGGTCTCCTTTAGCTGTATCTATCTGGCTGTATGCTTGCGAGTGCTCGCTCGTGGCACAAAGGGGAAAGTTGTAAGCTGTCAGGACCGCCACAGTCAGTAGCACTGGCGCAAGGACTTTACCGGGTCGGACCTGTATTAGTGAACCGGCGTGGAAAAGCCGACTGCAGGTAACAACGCAGTGGGGAGGGGAGCCCCGCCGGGACACCGAAGGATCCCGGAGGGCTATCCCGCTCAAGACACTCGCCTTCCGAGCCTGCCGGGCAAAACCCTCCCGCTGCCAGCTGAAGGTTACTGCATCAGAACAGCGGGAAGCAACGGGGGAAGCCGGTCCCTGGCCACAGCACACGGCTGCAGCCCCTCGCATCCCTCTCTGCTCCGCTTCCGGCAGCGGCTTTTGCCCCATCTCCCAACCCGGGGGTTATCCGGATTCCGCAGTAGCCTCCGGCCCCCGCGGGGCCGCAGCCCGCGCTCACTCGGGGGCAGCGGACACCGTGAGGCAACGTCGACTGTGAATGGTGGGAAATTCGCCATCCCCCGGCTTTTTATCACCTTAGAGGCTGCAGCTTTTTGACTGGGAAACTGTGCGGCGGGTAGACTCAGGTTGCCTGCCCCATCCTTCCCCTTTAACCGGGACTCTCCTCGGATGGAGAGGAGCGGAGCCAGGACCGCCCTGCCCTGGCAGCACACACCTGGGAGCACGGAGAGCGCCCGCCCGCGGATACTGCGTGCAGTGCATTGGATGGCTTAGGGAGAGAGGGGAGTCCCCGGGACTGGGAAATGCCCCTCCCCTTTCTCTCCCGGCGGGAAGAACGGCGGCAAGAGCGTGTCCTCTCCCGCCTCACGATCCATACATAGTTGTGTATATATACATATATTTGTTTTCTGTGTAGTTGTGTCTTATCCGAACCGTGGCGTTTTCTGGGAGCGCGAGGCTATTCCTTCCGAGGGAGCTTTGCCAGAATAACGAGAGCAACGTTTGCCTCCGGCTCCGGCAATCGTGCTCCCCAGCTGCGTGCTTAAATCCAACGCGTTTTTTCCTGGTCCTTTATTTTTCTCTTGATGTACTTTGGGACTCTCTAAATTAGCTGTAGATAAAATCTATAAATCTCTTCTGGCGTCAGAAGCAAACGCAGCAAATGCAGGCACTTCTGCCTCTATCTCTCCTTGAATCTTTGAGCAGTATGGGAAAGGCTCAACGATGCGGGCAGAACGAGAGGGAAACATATTTTCTTGGGGCTGACGAATGACACTTTTATACTCAAGGACCCGAAATCCGGGCAGGAGGGAGCCGAGGTGCCAGGGCCGGCTGCAAGGAGCTTCTCTTCCCTCCTTTCTTCTCTCCCTTTTTCTCTCCTTTCCTTCTTGCCCCCCTCCTTCCCTCCTTGGCTCCCCGCCGGGTGGAGGGGCAGCTCCGCTTCCCCGGTTTGCTTGCTTGGCCGATGTGCTATTTCGACAGTATTTGTACACATTGCAGGGTAGGAAAAAGGAGTCTGCCTTGCATCCGTGAAATACCTGGCGAGAGAAACAGCTCTGCCCGCCACCCGCTGTCTTCAGGGCTGTCAGAATTTGCCGGGAGGGGAGGCAGGAGCTGTGGGTGCACCGCGTCTTGGTTTCTTAGGGAAGCCTAGTTTTATTCTCTTGCCAGGTTGGCATTTACAGTGATTAGTGATTTGGAGCAATACTCGCCTCGTCCTACCTACCAGAGATCACCCTGGGAGCAGCTGCCTCCCTCCGAAATGGCGTGTGTGGGTCTGACACTGGGCAGCCCGGGAGCGGCTCAGGGTCAGACCTTGGTGCCGGGGGAGGATCCCGGCTGTGCCGGAGGGGAGATGTGCCCGCCAGCTGTGGTGAGTTATTTGATTTAGTTTATTTTGTTTTGTTTTTCTCAGGTCTTGGGAAAGCAACTTCAGGAGAGACGGAAACACTGGGGTGATGAAAGGTCCCTCTGCCATCACTAAATTACAGCCAGTGTGCCCATGCCATCAAGGCCGTCATGTTACAGACTTTGTCCCACAAGCCAGGCTCTGGGGCCTTGCTCAGGTGGAGGGTGACCCCATCGTCTAGCAGTGACTGACTGAAGTGTGGCCTGATCTCTGTGGCTCCTGCACCCACAGCCATCGGGCTTCCCCCTCTGTCTGCTAGCCGTCTCTTGAAGTGTGGCTTCCTATTTGAAATAGAGAAGCAGCTCGGCAGCTTCTCTCAAGTCCATGTGATGTGTGTTTAGAATAAGCCTTGCTCACTGAGCGTCTGGAGTGGAGGAAGGGCTCTGAACTTCACTGTGCTGGGAATTTTCCACTTTAATTTCAGTCACAGAAACTGGTTGTTTCCAGTGTGGAAAGTGCTCCAGGCCTCTGCATGATTAAACTCATCTGCAGCGTTTGGAATGGGACATTGCAGTGACAGTGAGACTGGGACTTTCTGCTGGATCATGACAAGGCTGCAGGCATTGTAATTTAGAATCATAGAATCACAAAATGGTTTGGAGAGTACTCATATACCAAAGGCTTATGTTTTCCTCTCTCTCCTTCCCCATCTCCCTCTGAGCACGAAGATAATCCTGGGCTAAGTGCAACATTTATGTTTAACACTCCTCTGTTTGAGGCAGACACACAATCTTGAGCATAACTAGTGAGCTATGAAAGACACATTTAAGCATTATCATTCATCCATCTTATGGTGGCATCTGCTTGAAAGAAAGTGAATCCCATGTTGATAGTGATGATGATTACCGTATTTGCTGTAATGTGAAACCACAGGAAACAAGATCAATACACTTTAAAGTAATAGGGTGGCTCTCATTGATGGCTAGTTTCAGTTTCTTCACCCTTCCCTCTGCCAGTCCGAGGATTATGGTTTAAACTTTATGCTTTCCCTCCTTCTCTAGTATCAATATTGTACTTGAATAAGATTACTCACAACCAAACAGGGGCTTCTCTGTTCATAGTCTCTGTCATTGAAGCCCTTTTTTACCTTTCAAGTCCTTCAATACCACAGAAGTCCTGTAGTCCATCCTGAGATCCAGTCAGTGTCTCCCAGCATTAAAGAAATCTTCTCTGATTTCTTCTCCTCTTCCTTCAGGTCATTATGTTTGTCTGTCGGCAAGAACGCAATACCTGAAAACCATTCCACTGATCTGTGGAGCAAGACTACCTTCCGGCTGATCACAGTGCATGGGAAGAACAAGTCCTCTGAGACAAACTAGTATGTCAAAGCCATCAAAGGTGGTCTCCTGTGCCCAGCCATGGGCAGAGCTTAGCCTTCCCTGGGCTGCCAGTGGGTGTGGAAGGTGCCTGGTGCTGGCATGCCTGGAATTTCATGAGCAGTACCCAACACTTGCACAGTCAAGCCCTGGTTTCTAGGTATTTTCTTTCTGGGCTTAACTCCACCATCATACACCAAAGCAAGTAATATCTTATTCAGCAGGGAGTTTCACTCAGTCTTAGTCATGAAGATGGAATTGGTCCTACAACAACAAGAAGAAGTAATAGTTCTTTACCTGCATCCTTTCCAAAACTCCCTACATGGCCTCTCCATCACAAAAGCAAACAGAAGCTCCCAGAAAGCAGCAGCAATTTCAGAGAGAATTAGCTCCTCACCAGTCTGAATTTTGCCAGGTGTTTCTTGCTCCAAGAGTTTGAGCTATAGCTTGAGCTATATTATATCCTTTCTTGTATTGAACATCTGGGAAGACACCAACTATTTTATGCAATGAGGAACTAAACAAACACTTTTAAAATAAAATTATCTGTGGTTAACAATACTGACTTTCGTGTATTTTTCTTCTAACATGAATCTACCTATCCTTAGTTTTCATAAACCAGAAACTAAAATTACCTTCTAGTCAAAAAGTCTCTGTATTTGATAATGGGAGTGGATTACAGCTCTTGGCTCAATATCCCACTCTCCCTCCTTCCTACGCTTCCATTCCTGTACTGAAGTCTGTGGGAGCTACACATGAGCATTGGGGAAGAGGTCTTGCGCTTATTACCTGCTTTAATATCCCAGCCTGGTGCAAGGTGAGACAAGTCAGTCCCCTTGTAACAGCTGAATAATTGGGCATAGAACCTCAGTAACAGCTTGGTCTGTGTACAATTATTCATCCCAGGTATTTCTGATTTTTTGTATCCTTCCATTTTGGTCACATCCAGCTCAATATTACAAAGTGCTGAGTAACAGCTTAGGAACCCTCTCAGGTAATGGCTCCAGGGTTTGTTTACCAACATCCACTAGAGACTCCAGCTTTTCTGTGGAAACAGAAACTGAGCCCAGGCTTATCCAGGTATCAAGCTGTCACATTCCTTGGGGCCTGCAGAGCAAACTGGCCTTTGTGAAGAATGTTTACCATGACTGTAAGGCAGCTGTGTTTAGAAAAGTCATTTCAGGAAAGTCTAGAAATAACCAGCTGGATTTCCATAACAGATTTGTACCTAACTGCAAGGGAAGAACAATCGTTCATCAATTGGAGCTTTGCATCCATCACAGGTAAGATAATGAAATGGCAGGGACAAGACTCAGAGTCAGAGTCAAGAAATGAGGCAGGGAAGTCTTTAGGGTCTAAATGTCATTTAGTACTAACTCAGGTTTTATTAATTATTTCAGCATCTGTTCCTGAAACTTCAATAGACAAGCCAATTGGTGTAATCCTGATCACTGTGCCAGTGGTATTTGTGCTCAGTGAGACTGTCATTAGATTTAGATTCTTGCTGTCTGAGCATTTTGCCTACAGCCCATTTTTTGCAGCTTCCAACTTAGCTGTGGAAAGATATGTTGTCAGATTTCGGATACAGGTGAGAGCTGATCCCAGCTTCAAGACAAGACTATGGTTTTACTATAAACAATATCCCATGTGTAAGGAGTTCTGTCCATTTTTTCTAAACTGCAGCACCTCCCTATCACAAACATCTCCTTTTCTATGCCACCGTTGGCACCAGGGGCAACCAAGCATAGCACATGGAAGAAGACTGGGTAACCTTATTAGGGATGTGCAATTTATTTTGTACCTCTACAGAGCACTGACTATGGAGTATACTGCATTTAACTCCCTCTCTTAGATGCTGTTAAGCCCAGGCAGGTCAGGCTTTTAATTGGACAGATGAATAGATTAGCTGGGTTTTTTATTTTATTTGGGAGATTTTTTTTTTTGGGGGGGGGGTAGAAGGTGAGTGGGGGGGTGTTAGTAAACCCAAACTTTCAAAAATTTCCAGACCAGAAAATTGCATAAATGTCTAAGGTATGAATTCTTCACAACTTTATCACATCTTTTGCTTGGTCACTTCCATTTTTAACCTCACTGACAATGAAGATTCTTGTCGCCTTATGACCTTATTTTCTACTTTTGCTGCTGGCATTTATTTATGATTAAAACATTAAGTTATCATTATAGCAAATCTTGTTAAACTGACTGCAAAAATTATATTTGCTGAGTGAGATATCCAGCTATGGTAATGAAGTGACTCAGATGAAATATTTATTTCTTCTGCAGGACTGTAAAGTGCAATACTTCAGAAGCCGTAGGCCAAGTTCTGCCTTATGATTCACCTGGCCTTCTTTCCAGAGCAGGTAGGAACTATCAGAATTTGTGAAAGAGGCTTTACACTCTATAGCATATGACAACTGTCATGTTAGCTCAAATTCTAGCAGCTTATGCTTTCACTCTGGAGTTCCTTGAGACAGTTCTTTGATATATGATGGCCCAAATGGTAATTGGCAAATACACACAGGCAGAAGAGCCACACGGAAGCCAGCAGCAGCCAAACACAGACATCTGAAGGCAGAAGTTTGTTTATGAAGCAAAACTGAAAATAATCTTTTTTTTTTTTTTTTCTCCTCTCCTTCGCTTATGTAACCGCAGTTCAAGAGGTGGTAGAAATACGTCACCAACAGTTTGTGCAAGGTTTCACTAGGAGGAGCCATACCATATGTAATGAATGTGCAGGGCTGCTTGCAATTAGTAGACATCAGAACTGCTCCCAGGGCAGCATTTTTGCTATTGCCATTCATCTTTTTAATAAAGTCTTTTCAAATAGATCAGAAGGTAAAATTGACTCAAGTTACTGGGATCCTTTGTTTTCAGCGCGTCGTTTTTGTAGACTTCGTTCTGCCACCAAGAGGATAGGAACTATAACTACCACGTCGTGTGCACACTTCATGTAGGACTGTAGTACTTTGTAAAATGTTTCTTTATCTTCCTGTTCATTTTGTACAACAGTGAGCACTACTGGATGCTGCCTGGTGCTTCACCTGCAGTTAAAACAATAAACACCTCTAGTGCCATGGGGAGTTAGGAGTGGGAGTGTGTCTTATTACTCAAATTCTGCAGTTGTTTATCCCCAGGGAAAGAACAACTGTACCTTTAAGGTACTGAAAATGGCGCGGAGCCATCCTATTCCAGGTTGGAAAGCATAGGAAAAGAAATGTGAGTAATGAGGCAAACTGTCTTTGAGAAGGACCTTGCTGTGTCTGTTGTCACTTCCATGTTCCTTCAGGAAGCCCAGAAGTCCCTGTGCTCTTGTCATGGAGAAGACAGTTACAGCTCAGACTCCTGTTTACTTCTTGGACTGCTCTATGTCCCTGGGTGAGTAATTCTGTATGCCTGCTCCTAGGTGCAGGAGTAAAGGT
The DNA here is from genome assembly GCA_017639245.1 of Myiopsitta monachus. Lineage (NCBI taxonomy): Eukaryota > Metazoa > Chordata > Aves > Psittaciformes > Psittacidae > Myiopsitta > Myiopsitta monachus. The sequence goes on along the minus strand of CM029924.1, from coordinate 31,470,634 downwards.
CCATAGCTACTGCTTCTGTATAGAAATCTTTCATCAGCAAGAGTGACCACTTTTCACAGCCAGCAAAATCCTGAAGGCTCGTGGCAGATGGGTGGCCATGTGCACTGAAAGTGTGCTGGAAGCACAGCTGCCAGTGTCTCTAACCTTGCAATCCACACCCCAACATCTTCTAATGGCTGAGAGCCTCAAGACGTATACTATATTCTTCAGAGAGTTGGGGGGAAATGTCAGTGGTTGGAGTGATTCAGAGATATAGTCATTTACTTGCTTGAGCTAGGAGCTGAACCTGTGTGGGCAGCTGACCCTACAGAGGACCATAGATATTGGTGTTAGGAGCCCTTGCCAGGACACCTTCACCTACTATAAGGGACGTGGAAAGTCCAGTGAATTCTCCACTAGCATAGTTCTGCATTTCTGTCATAAGTATCACAGCTGAACTGTTCAAAATCATTGAAGTGTTTACTTTTCAATTCTATACTGTATTAGGGGTCCAGGCCAGGCCACTAAACATGTGAGAACGAAACCCAAATATCCCATTTCCACATTCCCATGTGTATAAAATCATAAAGTTTCTTGCACATATTTGGCTCTTCAAGTCTGTTTTTAAGAGAAAAACTTGCATCTTTCTTCGCAAATAGCATTTAAACAGTCTCCTTACACTGTGCTTTTTGCAAATGCAGGCTGGGGTTTTACAAGTCACCCTGCTTAAACCTACCGTATCAAATCTGTTTGAAGACTGACTCCTCTATCTTTGTGGAATGAGGGTGACTTACCAGCATCAAAGAAGATGCTACAAGAATATTAACAAAGCACTGGAATCCAGGAGGGTCTGGAGATATTCCTGGGAAAGTTTTGGCTCAGTGATGGAAAATACATTTGTGTTATTATTTTAGCTAAAGTGTCTTCTATAATGCTAAGGTTTGCTATCAAATATAATATAAATTACACATCTGGTTGGAAGAAATAAATGCAATAATGCTTCAAAGACTAAGTGTCAGACTTAAAAAGCAAAGAGATGAGGGTTTATTGGTGGTTTTATTATTAACAGAAAAGCCTCGGGACCTCAAAATAGAACAGGGTTATTAGGTAAAAGTGGGTTCTTTTCCTCTTTGTTCACTTTAACAGGCAATTAAAATCAAGCTAAAAAAGGATGCTAATATGTTGACTGTGTGCATTTGGGCAATGTTACCTTAATTAATGCATAGGTGAAAAAGGAAGACTGTAGAGAAAAACACATTACAGGAGTATTCCTCATCTTAAACATACCAGACAGTGTGCCATTCTGGAGATGTTATTTGCTTAAGAAACCCCAGTCCTACCATTTTTCAGTCTTCTAAGACCTTTGGGAAGCAGCAGTGGGCTACTTCTGTGCGAAGGCTGAGAATGAACATCTATTCACAGAACGAACGATGAAGGAAAGAGGAACTTCTGAAATAGATGTCTTATAAAATTATTATTTGAGGGAGTTGGAGAAAAAATAGCATTTCCAAATTAGCAAATCAAAGGCAGCTTGAAGACACACATAAGATTTCCTGCCTGACTTTCTGCTGATTTCAGCTTCCTTTCCGGAAGAACATTGTTCCATTCAATGATGGTTAGAGCCTTGCAAGAGTCACTGTGAGGTGTTTGAAAGATCTGTACAATTAATCTCCGTCCCTTCCTTCCCCTAAAAATTGTCTGCAAGAGTTTCTGTTCTGCTAAGTCAGGACTAGGTTGAATCCTTCATGGAATTTAAATTAAATTATTACAACAACTTCTTCATTGATTTTATAACAAAATCTGACCCATGCTGTGTTAAAGCTAGGGTGTTCTTTGTTTTGCTGGGTTTTTGCTTAATTACTAAATAAAGAAATATCAAATACAAATTTCATTATTTATATGATATTTCAAAACGACGTGTACTGTAGAGTCCCATTTACATCTACCACATTGGTGTTCAACTCACTTTCCATTATTCTAGAGGCTATTAATGTCAGTAATTACAGGAGGTAACATGTCTAATATCAACTGTATTGTGGAACAAAGCAATGTTGAGCTGCTAGAGTATGTTTTATATTAAGTACAAAAAACTTCTGATACAGTTAATGTAACTATAAATCTTAAATGCTTATATGTCTTTTTTATGACCTGAATAAACTCTGAGGTAAAAGCAGGGCAGCTGAATAGCCATTTGCTGCCAAACCGCATATTCAGGTGAATATGCACTTAGAATATACTTTTCATATTGAAAAATAACAGAAAGACTGAGAAGGGACTGAGTATTTTCTCTAAATGAAGTATTTTTTTTTTCATAACACTGAGTTTAGTGGTGAAAAAAAGTCCCTTGGTAAACATGAACTTTAGAATCATAAATATATAAACACAAACCAATAAAATAGTGCGTTGTTTGGTTTTTTTTTGTTGGTTTTTCCAGTGGAAATCTAGTCTGTGCTTACAATAAGTGCTTCCCAGGTTTTTATGTGTTAGGTGTTGAACACCCAGGCATCCTGATGCTTGGAGAATGCATACTACCTCTCCTTTGGGGGAGCTGCTGGGCTGGCTTGTGTGTGGAGGCAGTCAGAAGCCATGGTCACCTCTGGAATGGCTGGCGTTCGCTGTCTGTGTGAGCTGCTGGGGCGGGCCGGGTGGTGAGAATGAGGATATTTTGGGAGGCTGTGGTGGTCACAGCTGGTAATGTGATTAGACCTGGCTTTATGCTTGCTTGCACTTGCTGATACAAGCCCTCAAGCTCAAGCCCAAGCAAGAAAAGCTGAGGACCAGGTAAGGACCTGCTAAGGTCCTGCCAGGGCTCAGGCTTCCAACCTTATCCCCTGGGCACTGCAGCACTCATGTGTCCCCAAAACATCAGTACACATTTACTGAAGTTTCAGCCTAGGTGCCTGCAGCATGAGAATGGCTGTGGCATAGGAGCCTGCTGGATGAAACAAGGAGTGAGCCAATTTGACCCACAAAAAGTAAGATTTAGATGCAGGCTGCACTGAAAGTCACAGTTAAGCCCAGAGAGAGATCGACTACCAGAAATCACGAGCCCTACTTCAATCACATCCCACTGAAATAAATTCCTCTGAATGGGAAGTTCTCCGTGAAGATCTTTCTGTACAATATGACCCTTTAATATTAAGCATGTCAACATTTAAATTGATGATGCTTTTTTTTAGAACTATTTACAAGGGGAGTATTTCCCTCTGAATTTGTAATAAATCATGTAAGACATCTTTTCATTCCGTTCCCCTTTAAAAAAGAAATATTTGGTAGTTTAAAACGTTTAATGTAGTGGAAAATCTAAAGGGAAAAATAAAGCATCAATAGGCTATTTCAGCAGCAGAAACCATTTGGGACCTGCTTAACCTCCTAAGCTCTTCTCCAAATTTATTTGGAAAGGGGCATATAAAGAGCTCATCACTTTCCATCTCCATTTTTGTGTGTGGAGCATATGAAATAGTTTAGCATCATACTCACACTCCAAGCTGATATTGACGGTGGGCTGAGGTAACTTGAGATCCCTATTTCTTCCTCCTTATGGCAGTTCTGGAACATTTGGTTGACTAATTACCTTGTAACTGGTCAGCATTTTATATTATATATATTTGACTTTATTTATGAATGTATGTGTCTATCAGGGCGAGAGCCACACACATAGGATGCCATTTTAAACCAGATGATTATTACACCACTACACCCCAGGGCTTTCCTTGTGCTTGTGGTAGGAAAACTACACAGGCAAGAGAAAATGTTACTTGTGTCCAGTACTTCGCCCTGTCCATTGCTCAGTACAGCCCAAACTGAAGGACTGACATGAAGGGATCAAGGACTTCCTCAGCTGAGTGCAAATCTTCCCCTGACTTCTAGGGTTGATGGACTAAACTTGAAATCACAGAGAGTACAGGGCATCGGGCAGCCTCAGATATCCTTGCCCTTTCCCCTCAGTTGAAATCACATTTGTAATTAACAAATCTAAAAGAAAAGTTTCTTCAAAATGCTTCCAAACATAACAGCCAAATTTTGCTTATGCTGAGGGACTTGACGGCACTTCTTTTGCAGACAATACTCCCATTACTGTCAATAACAACCAATCAAGCAAAACCTGCAGGTTTAAAAAAAAATTAATTAAAAGGATGCTGTGTCAGTGGCTGGCTATGTCCGGATCTCTATTAGTGCCTCTGTACCTATATTTATTTACATTCCTTTTCTGTTGAAGATAAAACTTTTCACCATACCCAGACTTTAAAGCACTACTTGTAAAAGTTGAACCCCACAAACAGCAGCGTGTGCTCCACACCTGCAATCCCCCAGCCTTATTTTTATTTCTTTTTTCAGCAATGTCTGTCTTGGCAGACCCTTGCAGGACTATCTGCCCCATGTTCTTCAGAGGTAGCTCAAAAAGGAATCCAGGCGACAGCCCTACCTCCCAGGCCTCACCTGCCAATTGCTGCTGAAAGTCCAGTAAAAAGCCACACAACACTGAAACACAGCATTAGCATTAATATTGCATACACAAGCATTTATCCAGCCAAAGAAAACAGTGTTCCATAAAAAACTGATTGATAACTTCTGCAGGGTTGAGTCACACTAAAATGACAGACTGCTTCCAGAAAGAGCAGCATAGCTATAAGGGCAAAAATTGTCATATTTATTTATGGCAAAACTGTAAGTGGACCCTCCTGAAGGGATGTAAATTAAAACGAAAAAATAAATAGCTGGAGCAAGGAGGGAACATATGCTGGATGATGACAGGTGGCTTAATCCCAGTGGATGCTTTTTTACTTCAGCACTTCTTGGGAGCATCTGTGGCTGCAGGCGGAAAAAAAAGGAAGAGGATGATGACAGAGAAATACAGACCAGGGAACAAATGAAACTAGAGAGCAGCTGTGTGAGGAAACAGGGATAAATCTTTGAATCTAAGCACCTGGGCAATCACATGGAGCTAAGGGGCAGCATGCAGGAGGTGGAGTGCTGGGTTTGGGGACCCAGAGGGGTTGGGACTTTAAACCCAAATGATAGAGGAAGATAGATTATAGAAAGATAGAGATAGATTGCACCTTCAGGTAAGAGGCTTGCAGAGAGAAAGGATAAACAACTGGAACTGACTGTGAAACAGGAAGAACAACTGGCTGAGAGAAAGTAGTGTCTGCAAACAAGAAGCCAGGGGTGAGGAAGAAACAGGACTGGGACAGACATGGTTAGAGAGGAGTAAGACAGAGGTAGAGGAAGAAAACATTTGTTAAAGGCTACAGCCCCTTCACTGGTTGTCCCAAGGCAGGGAATGAAGCATAAGGACCCTGGGTCATAGCACTACTAGATCATCTCAGCCCTTAGCGAAAGTGTCCTCTGATCCACAGAGAAGTTGGCAATTTAGTACTGCTACAAATTACCCTATTAGCTTAGAGGGCAGAAGTCCATATGGAAAAGCTAACAGCTAACCCCAAGACTGTGAGGCATAGAGGTGTTAATATGATGCCACATAATAGAATTTTTGTTTTTCCACTTTGCTTCATTAAGAACCTAGGAAATTACCTACAAACACTCTCTTAAAAGAACTCTGTGAGCTGCCAAAGCAAACACACAGAAGTTGGAAAGTGCCAGAGCCGAAGTTATCTGTGCATTTTTTTTCCCCCTTTACATGTGTGCACTGGGGATAGGGGAAGCCATACTCTTTTCCCACTGAAGTTGTGTTTGCCTGTGTTCAGTCCTGGTCCTGCTCAAGATGAGTCAGGATTGTGTAAGGAGAGATGCTCAGCCCTTTGTTCATTGGTTTCTGGTGAATGGTGTGCTTTGAATACAGTCAAGGAGTTGGGGAAAACAGTGACAACTACCTGGCTTAAAGTATCAGAAGAACTGGGCGCATCCCTCCCTGTTTGTGCCACATATGTCTTATACAACATCAGTAAGTTCTTACATCAAATTTTGCACACATGGTCACTAATTGCATGTTCCCGGTTATACAAATACCTGACTTGGGGACTCCAGGGTCTGATTTGGAAAAGTGCTGAGCACTCACAGCTGCAGTAGGACTCAATGGGAGCTCTGCTCTGAATATCTGAAGAATTACATAATGGTAAGTACCCTGACAAATTAGGTCCTGGAGTCTTAAATTGGGCACCCAAAATCACTGCATCTCTCTGTTCTTCTGTTTTCCTGCTGTAAAATAGGGATGAAAATTGTATGAAAATAAATGCACATTTGTGAACTGTTCGGAGACTACAGGCATTGAGACCACAGGAAACTTTATAAATTAAATTAAACCCTCTTTCTTCAGATCAAGATCAACTGATCTGCGGTAAACAGGGGTTTAGGCCACATGTTAAACAGATGGAGAAAGCAAAGTATTGAATGACTTTTCAACACATAAATGCCGTCCATCCTGAGCAGTGATTGAGGTAGGGATTCTGTGGAAAAGGCATGAAGTGATCATGTATGTAAAGATGGCATCATAAGCATGCATATAAAGGAAGCAAATTAAGACTGTAGGATCCTAAGGATGGCTATTCAAACTGCCACATACAATGTCACAGCAAAAATTGCTAACGTGATTTCTCTGTGTGAAGAGTTAGGGATAATAGATGCTTTAGAATTGTCTTTTCTTTTGAGAGAGAGATTTTCTAGTTAAAATTGAGTTGAACATCGCATGTATATGCTATTAGCCAACCCTAATCCAGCTCAAAAAAAAGCCCCAAGAGTATGTGTATATACTGTTGCAAAAACCTAATAGGAGCTGGGTGACTGCCATATATTACCTGGCACACTGAAACTGTAAAGTCTGCTTTCACCATCAGAGAGTGACTTATCATCTGGAAGTGATTTAGTTGTGTGGTTACCTTTGGACTGCTGTTCTTTTTGGTTCTTTACTAGCAAGCAAATAACAATGGAGAATAAGACTTTAGCACTATCAAGTAAACAAATAATTGGGCTAAAGATTTCAAAACCAGAGGTGAGAAGTAAATTTGAAGCTAGTCAAAACTCTGCAGGTTTCATCCTCCATGGCTGCTATTAAAAGTAGTTATAAAACCCAGATCTCTGCCTTCCTTTACACCCCAGCCCCCTCTTCCCTGTACATGTGGTATGCGGGGAACATTGCTTGAAATACACTTCTGCTCAGATCTGCACAGTCCATGTCCATAAACTGAGTTTGTTTTCTGAAGTAATTTGCACACTATAGATCTATATGTGCACACACCTGTAATTTCCATCAGCATCACAAGGAACTGCTTGCATGTAATGAAGGGAAAATATGTGCTACACTGGGCACTTCACACAAGAATCACTGAACAGGTTCACATTACTTCCCTCTGACTAAAAAAAAGCCATGAAAAGCACCCCTGATAAATTTCGTATGACTGGTTCACATGACAGGTGGCCCTCTGTTAGAAATAGGATAGTTATAGCTGATTACCCGATATTTCTGAACTGAGGACAGAAATTCCAAGAACATACCTGAAGAACAGCCCAAAGGTATATTGTTCCGTGTGGGATCACAGCTTTCAATTACCTACTGCACCCCAAAATGCTTTTGCGGAGTTAACAAGCACTGTTCATTTAACAATAAATAAATACAGAAGAAAAGAGAAATTAAAACATGAAGACAACTGAGAAGATACTTATTCACAGTCAAGGTTGAATTAGGTTGAAGCAAAGGAAAGCTGGAAGACAGTTTCAGGTGCAGAAGCTCCATGGGGCTTTATGTGTACCTACTGCAGTGAGAGTGTAGGAAGGACCAAAAGGGGTGCCTCATCCATGTTAGCAGGAAGAAGGGAATGAAGTGGGGAGAGTATGATAAAGGCAGACAGGTGAGGCTAGAGAGTTCAACTGATTATTTTAAATGTGACATATTACATATTGCTCTTTAGTGCCTTCATAAACCTCATGTACTCACTAGAAATTGTGTGGGAAGAGCATCTTAGCTACCATGGGGAGGGAAAGAACAACAGTAAAACTTGAAAGATGTTACAGACATGCAGTGCTGAGATCACATTTTCTGCAGGTATTTTTAATTACTTAGTAGAAGGAAACATAAATCTTTTGTTGAGATCATATTTTGCAAGAAATTTCTTTCCTAAGAGGGTAGCACAGTACTGGAAGTCATTACTCAGAGGGGCTGCAGATTCCCCATCCAAGGAAGCTTTCAAGGCTGAGCTAGAGACAGTCAAGGCTGACCTGGTCTGATGGTGGGGAGTGATGGCAAGGAAAGGCTGACCTCTTGAGGTGCCCTATTTCCCATAACCAGAAAAAAACCCCAAACATTTAAAAATTCAAGCATTTCAACAGAAAAAAAACTTTGAAACACCCCCTGTGAGAAAGCATTGCACGTCACAGGAGGAGTTTGATTAATTTTAGCCAATATGTTTCACATTTGCTTTCAAAACTATGGTTAATGAGTAACATAGGGAATAACTCCAAAACCATCAAACTGGTTCTGTTTTGGAAAGTATTTAAAGTTAGTCCAGCATTAAGGAAGGGTCCTTGAGAGTGGCAGTACTAGGAACAGTAATTCAGCTTCAGGCCCTCCCCATGCCTGAAAGAGGTCAGGAATGCCAGGCAAGATAGGCAAAAGGATGCTCGGTCTGTAAGTCCTGTGGGGCTTCCTTACAGAAAAGATTTCAGCCACTCTTCACATGCCCAGCAAGATAAGTGTGGACATGCAGGAGATTTAGGCAGCAAGTGCAAGGGGTACCTTAAGGGTGACGTACCAGCTGTGAGGGTGTAGAGCAGGGGTGCTCTGAAAGCCAGGATCAAGGTCTGCTGAACACAGGAGCTTAAGTAGGCAGAAATGTACATACACACAACCTTTCCTAAGTGTGGCTCCACATAGCTAATGTTTCATATTAATCTGTTCTGGGAAAATTTTTCATCAATTACTCCTATCCTTATATGTGTTAATGCCTATGACACCTCATTTTTAACTGCATCACTTCCTGTAGGAGGAATGGGTGGGGATTGCAGCAGCAATTATACTATTGATACCCATTTCTTAACTAACAGTCAGACAATAGCTGAGATTATGCCCAGAGTAACCACCCTGACAGCAGACCCAGTTTTTGTGCATTGTGGTGTCCTGATAAATCCAATGTGGTTAACAGAAGAATGAATGACAACAATAATTAATTTAGAAAAAGACTCACAAAAGGACCAAGAAAATCAGAGGTCTGGATTTCTCTATCTGGAGCCATTCAGAGGGCTTACACTCCTTTTTTTCTACACAACTGGCCTCAGTCCACTGGCCACTGAGCTCAGCACAGTGGCATTACCCTTTCACTCTTTGACCTTGAATGTCCAGCAAAGTCCAGAACCAGGGAGACATTATGGCATGATAAGCCCAGCATGTGAGACAGCAGGATTGTGGTGAACTGGTACTACTTGTGGTCAATGAATCTCACATCTAGAGCATAAGCCTTACCCTGTACATCTGTGACCATCAGGACAAATAAGCTTTTTCTTCAGTCTCTCAAAAGCAGGAGAGACAGTAAATAAGATTTATGACCGGGTTTGGATAGGTAGTTGCACGGTTTAAAGTACTGGGTAACAAGTGACATGCCATTGGCTGAGCTGCCATAGCTGAGAGTATGAGTGTTCTTAGCACACTCCAACTGTGAGGGAGGATGTGTTAGGTGTTAAGACACCCTTGTGGATACGTGTAGGGCTTCAGCAACAAACAAAGAACTGGAAATGCTTCCATTCTTCTTCCCAGCGTTAGAGTAGATTGACAGGTATAAGGAGATAATTCATTTATTACTAACTTATTGAATTATGATGGGATTTACTTTACTTTGTATATCCAGAGAAGAGTAAGACGGATCTCATCCTTGCCTCTCACCCATAGGTACCATTATTTTAAGTACTTTTTAGTTAGAGAGCCAGAATTCCATCTTTGATTAACTGGCTTAACAGAACTACAGAACTAGCAATATTAGATTAGTTATTTCTTAGGAAAAACAATATCCGAGCTTGGCATGATGCAGATACTTGTAGCTGTTATATTTTAGTGTTTCTAACACCTATGGAAGCCAATGTGACCAATATAACTAGAAATATCTTTTTATGATGGCACTACTTTTATATATTTAGAAAGTGACCAAAGAGGGCTGATGCCACAGATTCCCTTTGTTACATTAATATTTAAGGGCAAAGCCTGATACTTGCAACATTTACCCTAATTTACCTGAAGTACCATAACTACATATAGCAGAGTGTAAGGTCATGATGTCTAAACCACTTCTTTCTCTCTTCCCTGCTGCAAGCAGGCACTGGCTGATATTGTAGGAACACCTGTGTGTTGCCAGGTTCTGCACTTTTAGGGACCACTGAAACTTCCAGACATGTCCTTTCTGCACTTTTTTATTGGTTAAGTTCACAGAAAATCCACTTAATCATTGTATAATGCCTTCATGAATCAAGCTTTTACTGTGCAATTCAAGTTACAGTAAAATAAAGTGTGCTTCATATGTTAACAATTACAGGCTAGATTTATAAAAGCATTGCACACTGTTTGCATTGGCTTTTCTAACTACTTTATTCACAAAACAGTGTTAATGCACCTTAAAAAATTCACCTTCCTTCTGAAACTGCAGAGACACATTCCCCTTGTGCCTCTGCAGAGACAACTCTTCAGTCACTTTGTACCCTAGGAATGCATAATGTAAAATAAAGATGGTATGTGTCTGCTCACACTCTTACTGTTCAACCAGGCAGGCGTGTGAGTTAGATGTGGCTGGAGCCAGGTCTAATCTTCATCTGACTGGTTTTGAGGTTATAGACATGAGAGATCATCCATGATAGACTCAGTTCTGAAAAACAAAAGGGTGAATTTCAGCAAGGATTTAGTCTACTACAAAAGGGCACCAAGAAGAATTTTACTTTGAAATTCTAATCTATGCTGCAAGCTCAAATTTGTTCTGCTTCCACTGGCTTCAATGAATGTCAGCGGTACTCACACAGCTGTAAAATGTTATTTGTACCTGTAAGTCTAGTGGTGTCAAAGCAACATAGAGCTAGTGTAAGAGAAGAAGCCAGCACATTGCCTTACTGTCAGCGAAGGCAGGATTGTCTGCAATAAAAGGCAGGCCCTCAGCAATAGGATTTTGGTTTTACAAATCACGCTTCATCCGGATGGAAACCCAAATTAGATTCATTTTGTTAAAAACATTTCTTAAAGTAATCTGACCCTTTAAAAGTAATTTACACTAGTAAGACAAAATAATTTGCTTTCTAAGAGTTTTCTTGGGTTTTTTACGAAGTTTGTTTTTTGTTATGTTTTTAATATGGGCACACATATGAATTTATTTAACATTTTCTAGAACATGATCTGTAAAAGAGGCAGTGAGGAAGTAGTTGTTGATGGAGAGTATTCTGCATAAACAGAACATTACTGCTTTTTGACTCGGCCTTCCTCTGAAGATCCGTAGAAACCAGAGGGTTTTTACGAAATACCAAGTGAATTTCCTGATTAGAACACGTAATCATCTTGGAAAAAGTGTGGGTTTGTGCAATCTGTTTCTTGCCCAAGTACAACTTTGCCTTTGGCTAAAATAGCACCACAAGTCGTAATCAATTAAAGTTCTTGTTTTTTTTATTTTGGAACCAAGTGCTCAACTTTTTTGTGTGAAAGTCTTAATGGTGGGTATATGTGTAAGTGTGAATGCTTTCATATGCCATTCATATTAATGAAGGCCTGCAGGTGTATTTGGAACACATTTTTTGAAATAACTTGCAGAATTATTTTTTTATTTTTCTTTCTTTTTTCTTTTCTCCCCCTCCCAGCATCTGCATATAAAATCAAATTTTGTGGCCAATCTGGAATTCCATACCCCCAATCAGACCATGAACTTGTACCTAGTTTAATCTCTTCTCTGGAAAAATGCTCTCAGAAAAGGCTCAAACAATTTATTCTCCATTGTAGAAGAAATACACTACTAAATGAGTCATAGAAATATTCCTTTGGATTGACCTAATCAAAACAAATTAGTTTCATCTTCCATCATTTGAGTAATAAATGTTGACAAAGCCACTGAATTATTTGGCTCCAAATCTAGCTGAAATTTCTTGTAATGGTGAATATGAGATAAATGTTACAAATGTGGCTTAGCCTTGAGCAGCAAACTGAAAATTCCCTATTAAAAGAAGACAAAACAGTGACCCTTTTTACCCAGGTTTCTGAGACTTTCTAAAATAAAAGCACAGAAATCTGATGGGAAGGCACACAGTATTTTCCAGAATGAGTAATCCCAGAGAACTCACCAAGCTTACTGAAGTAATCTAGGAGATTTTTCATCTTTTCTCTGGGATTTGTGTCAGTGTTCACATCGTCTCACAAGCAGTGTGATTCAAAGCCTAGAAGCATCTCTTTCTTGACTATTAGGAGATCTTACACTAGGAATTCGGAGGGAGTAACCCAGAAGTGCTCACCTAGTGAGGTTCTCCTGCAAAGCATTGATAAAACAAGACTCACTGTGTTTAAAACCCAGAGACTAACAAGGAATACAATTCCAGTTGAAAGCAAAAAAAGCAAAATGGACCTCCCTGAGGAAGCTGAGATTTGATGGTGATTTAGCAGCATTTTCAGGCTGTAACCATGACCTCAGTGAGCCAGGCACTCTGCAAACACAGCTCTCCTAAAGCTTTTGCAGAAACACTCTTACTTCAGATTGTCCATCTGGAGCGCCATGTCTGTATGCGCTCTTAACTGCCTTCAAAGCTAGCTTTGTTGGGACACATGATGGGCTCCTGCTTCCCCTCTTGGTTTCAGCTATGTTTTAATGGGCTTCATGATTTCCTGCTCTCACAGTACACCAAGTCAGTGGTGCTATGTTTACTGGAGCTTTTAAAACCATGAGGAAGAGCAATTCTGCATTAAATCAAATGTCCAAACACCCCAAAGTATCATGCCTTCCACAGTGGTCCAAAATAGTTTTGTGTGGAGGAACACAGGAAGAGAGAGCTCATGTGAGTAGAGACATGACATCTGACCCAAACTAACCAAAGAGGTATTCCATACCTCAGCACGTCATGCCCAGTATGTAAACTGGGAGCAGTTACCCGGAAGGGTTAGATCACTCCTTGGGTTGGGCTGGGTATCAGTCGGTGGGTGGTGAGTGGTTGTATTCTCTTCCCTTGTTACTTCCCTTATCATTATTATTATTGGTGGTAGCAGTAGTGGTTTTGTGTTATACCTTAGTTACTGGCCTGTTCTTATGTCAACCCGTGAGAGTTGCACTCATGCAATTCTCCTCCCCATCCCTCCGAGGGTAGAGGAAGTGGTGGGGGAGAGTGAGCAAGCAACTGTGTGGTTCTGAGTTACCAACTAGTCTTAAACCATAACAGTTCTTTGTGGATCCCAACGTGGGGCATGAAGGGTTGAGATAATGACAGATCTGACCAGAGTGTGTCTAATCATATTTGTGATAAGCATTCATTGTTTCGGATTAATAGTCACTTGTCATAATGCTGATTTATTGCCTCTCAGAGTTGTTGCTCTTGATCTCACAGATTCAGCATGTTGTACCTTACAGCCGGTATTTGCTGTGTTAGGGTTTATTGGCTGGGGGCCTTGGTCTAAGGTTCATGTTTTGCAGTACTTAATGGTAATGACTTATACAATGCAATAGGCTCATTGATCATGAAACTCATCTGGCTTGCTTTCCCAGTGTGGTCATCCCCTCTATACTTTGGGAGGTATATAATAGAAGTGTATAGGAATTGCACATCTTTTTTTCCTGCTTGGGTGGTCAACCGGTGGAGGAGACATTCCCTTATGTTCCCAGCTCCCCCACAAGACTATTTACAGCATCATTTGAGAGTTCTGAAGGTTTTCAGTGGCCTTTGGACACCCTTAAGACCTGCCTGCTGGTCGTGGTGGGGATCAGCATGTTGGCACACATACAGAGTGTTCTTTAGCCACAAGCAATTTGTTTGATCTTGAAAGTTAAGCAGAGTTGGGTTTGGGCCTTGTCTAAGGTTAGACTACCATATAGGAGGACCAAGAGATTTTCCCCAAAGCCGGACTGTCATGAGAGGCAGGGTGTGTGGGGTAGTGTGGGCAAGTACCTAGGCCAGTGGGCCCCTTCAGTGCTTTGGAATTTCACCACCGAACAAGTGTAAAATCCAGAAAAATTAGTAAAGCACTTAAACGAGGTGTGTTGTCATCTGGTCATACCAGAGAAGGACAAATCATGGCAACATGTTGGGGCTTGGCCTATGCTTACAGAGACCTGCTCAACACTATCCAGCACCTTCAAAAGGAAAAAAATGTCTCTGGATCTGATGGCAAAGCAGCAAACAAGGCAGCTACTCGAACTCCAAAAACAGCAGTTTCACCAGCCCCAGCAACAAGTACAGCAGCTACTCAAACTCTGACTGCAGCAGATAATGCAGCTACTCCAGCTCCAAGCACAGCAACTACACCAACCCCAGCAACAAGTACAGCAGCTACTCAAACTCCAACAAATGTGATCTCTTGCACTGCATTATTCCATGTTTTAGGGAAGGTACAGCATGCAGTAAAACGTCTTGCAGTTTCTTGTGCCTCTAATATTTTGCATCCTACCATCTTCAAGGTGCATAAAGTGGGTTTTTAACTGTCTTGCAACATATATCCACATCTGTACTGGCAAATCTGACATGTCTGTGGATAGCAATTGTGATAACTTCAGGTTTTCTGTGTGTCGTGGTTTAAGCCCAGCTGTAACTCAGAAAAACCACACAGTCTCTCTCTCACTCCCCCCCTTTCCTCCCCCCTGCTCCCAGAGGGATGAGGAGGAGAATCAAAAGAATGTAACTCTCACGGGCTGAGATAAGAACAGTCCAGTAACTAAGGTATAACACAAACCACTGCTGCTACCACCAATAATAACAATGATAAGGGAAGTAACAAGGGAAGAAAATACAACTGCTCGCCACCTGCCTACTGATACCCAGCCCGACCTGAGCAGTGATCTAACCCTTCCAGGTAACTGCTCTCAGTTTATATACTGGGCATGACGTACTGAGGTATGGAATACCGCTGGTTCAGGTCAGATGTCCTGTCTCTACTTCCTCCTGGCTTCCTCTCCTCCCTGGCAGAACATGAGACTCAGAAAGTCCTTGGTCAGACTAAATATTACTGAGCAGCAACTGAAAACATCAGTGTTATCAGTGCTGTTCCCAGCCTGAAAGTCAAAACCACAGCCCTGCACCACCCGCTAAGAAGGAGAAAAATGACTGCTACTGCTGAACCCAGGACACTGTATCCACCCCTTGTTCCATACCATTCATGTCATGCTCAGATCCCACATTTTCAATATACCATCACTCTTATCTCATATATATACATAAATATGTCCACACACACAGACAGAGAGAGTTCATTCATTAGTGCATGGACCAATTCCTATAAAGCTGCTGAGTCCATCTGGTCCATGACGTTGGGCTCCATCTCTTGTAACAGTCTTTCAGAGCAGGAGAAGCTATGCGCAGTGTTGGGTCATTGCCTGCTGATGCTGATTGTTCCTTTACTGCAGAGCTTGTCTGGTTTCATCAAAGTTCATTCTTTTTTGCGATGATGGTCGGAGGGCCAGTCAGGGCCAGTCTCTGGTGACCTGAAGACATCTAGTTGGTGGGCTATAAAAGTGCTACATAGCAGGCAACAGTATACAATTGAGTTCATTGGCTGTTTTCCCCTAAAATAAAATCCCCTTTAGGTACACACTGGACTTCCCCATCTTCCCGCATTACCCACCAAGTATATTCGGCTCCCTGAGAAAAGCAATCCCATGAGTGGGTTTGCCTTTCCCTGAAACAGGAATAATCCAGACTGTCTTCCCCCAGCAAATCCTTTATGTGCATCACAGAAACTTTGTCACCTTCTACAGTACGTAAAAGTTCTGACTGGGCTGGACCAGCCCTGTTGGCAGATCTTCTGGTGTTGACCAACCAGGTGGCCTTTGGTAAATGTGTATCCCAATGTTCCAATGTTTCCAAGTCCCACCACTCATCGCTCTCAGTGTAGTTTTTAACAGCCCATTGTATCATTCGATTTTGCCAGAGGCTGGTGCATGGTAGGGGATGTGATACACCCACTCAATGCCATGCTCTTTGGCCCAAGTGCCTATAAGGCTATTCCAGAAATGAGTCCCATTGTCTGACTCAGTTCTCTCTGGGGTGCTGTGTCACCATAAAATCTGTTTCTCAAGGCCCATGATAGTGTTCCAGGCAGTGGCATGGGACACAGTTTAAGTTTCCAGCCATCCGGTGGTTGCCTTCACCATGGTAAGCGCATGGCGCTTGCCTTGGCGAGTTGGTGGGAGTGTGATATAATCAATCTGCCAGGCCTCCCCATATTTGTACTTCAGCCATCGTCCTCCATACCAAAGAGGCTTTAACCGTTCAGCTTGCTTAATTGCAGCACATTTCACACTCGTGAATAACCTGGGCAATAGTGTCCATTGTGAAGTCCACCCCTCGATCATGAGCCCATCTGTATGTTGCATCTCTGCCCTGACAGCCTGAAGTGTCATGGGCCCACCGGGCCAAAAATAATTCACCCTTATGTTGCCAATCTAAGTCCATCTGAGCCAGTTCAATCTTAGCAGCTTTATCCACTTGTTGGTTGTTCTGGTGTTCTTCAGTGGCCCGACTCTTGGGTACATGAGCATTTACATGATGTACCTTCACCACCATGTTTTGCACTCGGGCAGCGATATCTTGCCACAGTGCAGCAGCCCAGATGGGTTTACCTCTGCGTTGCCAGTTGCTCTGCTTCCATTGCTGCAACCACCCCCACAGGGCCTTTGCCACCATCCATGAGCCAGTATAAAGTACTGGCCACTTTTCTCATTCAGCAATGTCCAAGGCCAGCTGGATGGCTTTCACCTCCGCAAACTGACTTGATTCACCCTCTCCTTCAGCAGTTTCTGCAACTTGTCAAGGACTCCATACAGCTGCCTTCCATCTACAATGCTTTCCCACAGTAAGGCAGGACCCATCAGTAAACAAGGCATACTGCTTTTCACTTTCTGACAGTTTACTATATGGTGGGGCCTCTTCAGCACGCATCACCTCCTCCTCTGGTGACATTCCCAAATCTTTGCCCTCTGGCCAATCCATGATGACTTCTAGAATTCCTGGATGACTGGAATTTCTTGTTCGAGCTCATTGTGTAAATTAGTGCAGCCCACTTACTCCATGTAGCATCAGTTGCATGATGTGTAGAGGAGACCCTGACTTTGAACATCCAGCCCAGCACGGGCAACCGGGGTGCCAGGAGGAGCTGTGCTTCAGTGCCAATCACTTCCGAAGCAGCTTGAACCCCTTCATAGGCTGCCAATATCTCTTTTTCAGTTGGGGTGTAGCTGGCTTCAGATCCTTTGTATCCCTGACTCCAAAAGCCGAGGGGTCGACCTCAAGTTTCCCCTGGAGCTTTCTGCCAGAGGCTCCAGGTAGGACCGTTCTCCCCAGCTGCGGTGTACAGTACATTTTTAACATCTGGCCCGGTCCAGACTGGTCCGAGGGCTACCACATGAACTATCTTGCATTTAATTTGCTCAAAGGCTTGTTGTTGCTCAGGGCCCCATTTAAAATCATTCTTCTTCCGGGTCACATGATAGAGAGGGCTTACAATCAAACTGTAATTCGGGATGTGTATCCTCCAGAACTCCAGAACACCTAAGAAAGCTTCTGTTTCTTTCTTATTAGTTGGCAGCGACATTGCTGTTATCTTGTTGATCACATCTGTGGGGATCTGGTGACATCCATCTTGCCATTTAATTCCCAAAAATTCAATCTCCTGTGCAGGTCCCTTGACCTTACTCTGTTTTATGACAAAACCGGCTGTCAGCAGGGTTTGGATTATTTTCCTCCCTTTCTCAAAAACTTCTTCCGCTGTATCGCTCCACATGATAATGTCATCAATGTATTGCAGGTGTTCTGGAGCTTGCCCCTGTTCCAGTGCAGTCTGGATCAGCCCATGGCAGATGGTAGGGCTGTGTTTCCGCCCCTGGGGCAGTCGGTTCCAAGTGTGCTGGACACTCCTTCAAGTAAAAGCGAACTGTGGCCTGCACTCTGCTGCCAGAGGAATTGAGAAAAAGGCATTGGCAATGTCAATCGTGGCATACCACTTGGATGCCTTTGACTCCAGTTCATACTGAAGCTCTAGCATGTCCGGTACGGCAGCACTCAGTGGTGGTGTGACTTTGTTCAGGCCACGATAGTCTACTCTTAGTCTCCACTCTCTGTTAGACTTTTGCACTGGCCACATGGGGCTATTAAAGGGTGAGCGGGTCCTACTGATCACTCCTTGACTCTCCAGTCTACAGATCAGCTTATGGATGGGAATCAGGGAGTCTCGGTTGGTGCAATATTGCCACCGGTGCACTGTTGTGGTTGCGATTGGCACTTGCTGTTCTTTGACCTTCAGCAACCCCACAGCAGAAGGATCCTCTGAGAGACCAGGCAAGGTGGACAGCTGCTCAATTGCCTCTCTCTCCAAAGCAGCAATACCAAAAGCCCATTGGTACCCTTTTGAGTCTTTGAAGTACCCTCTCCTGAGGTAGTCTATGCCAAGGATTCATGGAGCCTCTGGACCAGTCACAATGAGGTGCTTTTGCCATTCCCTCCCAGTCAGGCTGATTTCAGTCTCCGGTACAGTCAACTCTTGGGATCCTCCTATCACTCCAGAAATATAAATGGGTTCCATTCCTTGACAGCTTGATGGCGTCAGGGTACACTGTGCACCGGTATCTACTAGAGCCTTATACTTCTGTGGGACTGATGTGCCAGGCCATCTGATCCACACAGATCAGTAAATCCGATTGTCCCCTGTCTCCACCTGACTGGAGGCAGGGTCCCTCTAATAGTCATCACAACGTTGGACACTCAAGTCTTGTAGAAAGGGATTATTCTTCTTTATCACAGGAGCTGGAGTAAAATCAGCTCTTCCACTCCATTTGGGAACCTGCTCTACCAGAGACTGAAGCCACAGCTTTCATGGGATGATCATCCTTGACCTTTGTTCTCCTCTTCAATTCACGCACCTGTTCCTCCAGAGCTGAGGTAGGTTTTCCATCCCACTTCATCATGTCTTCTCCATGATCCTGCAAGTGAAACCATAAGGTGGCCTGTGGCATATTACTTTGATATCTTCTCTCTCAAGCAGTAGGACGCCTTTTGTTAATAGCTGAGACGTGGGTTGGTACACGTGAGGAGCTGGATAGATCAGATAGATTGTCTCTCAATTGCTTGAGCTCCTGGGACGGTTTTTCCACAGCTGAAATGATGGAAGGGGTGAGATTGTCTTCAAACTCCTAGGGTTTATGAATCATTTCATCCACTGTTAGTGGTACTATGTCATTCCAGGTTACTCTTGCCAATGAATGGGCATATGATGATGATGCATTTTGTATAAATTTCCACCACATGGGCTGTGTACATTCAAATTCATCTGGATCTATGGGTACATCCCCATTATTTGGCTTGATGTAATAGATCATTGCTACAATGGTTGATTCCCTCAGAGACTGGATGCCTTTATCTAGAGTAGTCCACTTGGTCAAATGACTCGTAACATTGTCCTTGTATGGAAATCTTTCTTTCACAGCTGCCAAGAGCTCCTTCCAAAGGCTGAGGGACTTTTTCCCACTTGCAATGTCTTTGTCAATTCCCCTTTCCCTAGCAAGTGATCCCAGCTGCTTGGCTTCTCCACCTTCTAATTCATGACTGTCAACCCCATTGTCCTAGCATCGGAGCAACCAGGTGATTATGTGCTCCACTGGTTGAAGGGTAAAATCTCTTTGCATTTTCTGTAGCTTGGTTGAGGTCCGGGGCCGAGAGGTCACCTCTTCTTCCTCTTCTTCCTCTGATTCACATACTAATAACTCCTGGTCAGATGCTGTCCTGGGTGGTGAGTATATTGTTTCTTCATCTTGCTTCATTTTTCTCGTCTTTGTTTTGCTTTTCCCCTCACGTACAGGGGCAATCAATATTGGTACAAATCGGTCCTCTGGTTTAGCTGCAGTGATTATCACTGCAGTTGGAGTGGCTGCAGTATCTGTTGTCAGGGTTTGGCTAGCTGCTGTACTTGTTGCTGGGTTGGTGTAGCTGCTGTGCTTGGAGCTGGAGTAGCTGCATTGTCTGTTGCAATCGAACTTTGAGTAGCTGCTGTACTTGTTGCTGGGGCTGGTGAAACTGCTGTTTTTGGAGTTGGAGTAGCTGCCTTGTCTGCTGCTTTACCATCAGATCCAGAGACATTTTTTTCCTTTTGAAGGTGCTGGATAGTGTTGAGCAGGTCTCTGTAAGCATAGGCCAAGCCCCAACATGTTGCCATGATTTGTCCTTCTCTGGTATGACCAGATGACAACACACCTCATTTAAGTGCTTTACTAATTTTTCTGGATTTTACACTTGTTCGGTGGTGAAATTCCAAAGGTCTGAAGGGGCCAATAAATCAGCATTGTGATGAGTGACTATTAATCCAAAACAATGAATGCTTATCACAAATACAATTAGACACACTCTGGTCAGATCTGTCATTATCTCAACCCTTCGTGCCCCACATTGGGCACCAAAAAGAACTGTTATGGTTTAAACCCAGCTGTAACTCAGAAAAACCAGTCTCTCTGTCACTCCCCCCCTTTCCTCCCCTCTGCTCCCAGAGGGATGAGGAGGAGAATCAAAAGAATGTAACTCTCACGGGCTGAGATAAGAACAGTCCAGTAACTAAGGTATAACACAAACCACTACTGCTACCACCAATAATAATAATGATAAGGGAAGTAACAAGGGAAGAAAATACAACTGCTTGCCACCTGCCTACTGATACCCAGCCCGACCTGAGCAGTGATCTAACCCTTCCAGGTAACTGCCCTCAGTTTATATACTGGGCATGACGTACTGAGGTATGGAATACCTCTTTGGCTAGTTCAGGTCAGATGTCCTGTCTCTACTTCCTCCTGGCTTCCCCTCCTCCCTGGCAGAACATGAGACTCAGAAAGTCCTTGGTCAGACTAAATATTACTGAGCAGCAACTGAAAACATCAGTGTTATCAGTGCTGTTCCCAGCCTGAAAGTCAAAACCACAGCCCTGCACCACCCGCTAAGAAGGAGAAAAATGACTGCTACTGCTGAACCCAGGACACTGTGTCACCTCAAGGTCCTTATAAGACACTGATTCTGTTTGGGAGGGTAGAGCTCACAGCAGGTCAGATATAGGGCTCTGCACATATATATATAACTCTATGTATACACTGCATTTTTTAAGGGCTCATCAAAACTTCAGTCTTGTGATTAATGTACAAAAGACCCAACTATAGTTACTCCTTTCAGACACAGGCACTGGCTGTATGATTGTCGTGGTTTAAGCCCAGCCTTAAATCAGCCACACAGTTCGCTCACTCACTCTTGCCCTTTCTTGCCCGCCCCCCTCCCTGCTCCCAGAGGGATGGGGAGGAGAACTGAAAGAATGCAACTCTCACAGATTGAGATAAGAACAGTCCAGTAACTAAGGCATAACACCAACCACTGCTGCTACCACCAATAATAATAATGACAAGGGAAACAACAAGGGAAGAGAAAACAACCACTCACCACCCGCTGACCGATACCCAGCCCAACCCGAGCAGTGATCTAACCCTTCCAGGTAACTGCCCCCAATTTTTACATACTGGGCATGACGTGCTGAGGTATGGAATACCTCTTTGGCTAGTTCGGGTCAGACGTCCTGTCTCTGCTTCCTCCCAGCTTCCTCTCCTCCCTGGTAGAACATGAGACTCAGAAAGTCCTTGGTCAGACTAAACATTTGAGCAGTAACTAAAAACATCAGTGTTATCAGCATTATTCCCAGGCCAAAAGTCAAAAACACAGCACTGCACCAGTTACTAAGAAGGAGAAAAATGACTGCTACTGCTGAACCCAGAACAATGATATAGACTAAAACAAAGAAAGTAAAATATTAGGAATTATTTTAAAGCCCTGCTGCTTATGGTGGATTTGTTTTAGTTTTTTGTTTTGATTGTTTTGTCCTTGCAGTGGACACAGAGTCAGGAACCTTTTTATCTGCTGCCTGTTACCTTTTACCTGAGCAGGTCTGTAATTTACCACCCCACTGAACAGGCAGTGGGTTTGTACCCACTTTACACAGGCATGCAAGCCATACAAGCTAAGTCATTAGCTACTTTAATGAGGTGGCAGGCGGGAGCGCCTGGACCACTCTAGTTGCTTCAGATCAGCCAAATGCTTTCGCTCATGAAACAGATGCTTCAGACTTTTACCTCTAGAGGGAGGTAGATACCTGTGTACTGTTTCCAGTATGTGAGGCAGCTCAGGCAGCTATTACACCACGACCCTATTTCTGTCAAATTCTCTGTGAATGTTACAGAATCACCTGGCAAACACACGACTGTTTTGCCGGAGCTGGAAGCACTGGCCTATGAGGAACCTGTAGCAATTCTTGTTTTAATCCCAGCTGGGAACTCTTTGGCATCCCTTGATTTTCTGCTTAGAGCATGACTGCAGGCTTTGTGCAGAGCTGAACTGGGGGTGGGGGGTACATAATGAGTTGTCCCCATAACATGCTCACTTATAATTGCTCCTGTGTTGCCCTCAGAGCCCACCTTCACTGGAGGCAATGCATGCTTTCCTGTCTTGCCTTCTCTGTGGAAATCCTGAGTGTTGGTAAAGTGAAATATTCTGTTTCTGCAGAATATAAACAAAAGTAATTAATATAAATAATTCCTCTTGCCTTCCTCATTTCTGCCTGTCATTCAAGAGATAAGGGAACATCATGACAGCTGGCATAGATGTTGTGAATAAATGATCTCCAGATGGAAAAGGAATTTAGCCACTTATTTGGAGTTTCCAGATGTTTGAAAGCCCTGGAAAACACACATTAACAGTGTAGACTATGCACAGGGTGTCCGGAGATGAAGTGCATCTCTGCTGCACCTTTGGCTTATGGACATGTAGTAAGTGATATGTTATTCACAATATGCTGAATGTACTGAGCGCAGGCTAGTCACATATGCACTGGTGCTCAGTGGAACAGCTCAACCTTGAAACTGCTGGGACCAGGACCACCTGATGTGCAGCACACACATCCACATTTCAGACCTGGAGGTCTGTCTTGGCCATGGGCAATATTTCCAACTTGTATTTGCTTGAGATCCCAAGCTGAACCAGAGGTTATTGGTATCAGCCAATACCCAAAAGTAAAGATTTCCAGAAGTCAAAGATCCTGAAAAAGATTTTACCTTTTTCTGCCCCGGGGAAATGAAAAAAAAAAAAAAGTAGAAATACTGGGAAAAAATATTTTTAGAAAATTAAAATAACTAAAATAACTTTGTTTTCTCCTTATTCAAGCACTGAAACTGGCTTATATATAATTTAGTTAGAATTTAGAAACTTTTGCAAGATGAAATTTTCAAATAAATCAATATCATACAATGTAAAACTTCTTGGGACCATGGAAAGAGTGATACTGCATGTGAAAATACATCAAGTTCTTTTCCTGAAGAAAAATTGTCCATCGAAAAATAGAAAATTTAGTCTCAATCTCCAAACCTTGTAAGCTTACAAATACAATATTACAAGTATATGTAATATGATTAAGTCCTGTAATACCATTTCGAAGATCAGGAATGTGGCAAGAGTAGCATCAATTTTGCTTTAAATTAAAAATAAAAAATCAATTTGTGTAAAGTTCTTTCAAATTTATTTATTTTTTTTTTCTGGATAGGAAAGTCTAGAAAGGGTTGAAGACGGAAGTTCAGTTTTTTCTGGGCTGTGAGATAAGGTTGGTGTCTTGCAAAACTCATCTATGTAGTTTTGCTCACTTGAGGGCAGAAAACAAACTAAATCTCTGCTCTGGTTCAGAAGTAGCTTATGGAATACTGGGATGACATGAGTTGCCTTGACATGTAGCTAGAAGATAATTTCATGTTTGATTGCAACGTCTACCCCCTTCTGGGATAGAAGTTACGTCACTGAATGAGGCTGGGTTTGACTCCAGTACATGCTCTTGAACTCTTCATTTAACTTAATTAGAGACCATTCAGGTGCCAGGCACAGACTTTATAGTCTACCCAGAGTTACTCAACCTGCCCCTGTGTGGCTCCACAGAGCTTGGGAAGAGAGACAGTGTGGCAGGCTCACACACTGGCGTCATGGCATGGAGGTGGGTGGTGGGGAGTTGGACAGCATGACGGGAACAGAGCTAAAACAAAAGGGAAAGTCCATCCTCTTTGCCCTGAGTAGTTTCCTGTGGTTTGAGGATCCTGTGACCATCCAGGAGAGGAGCTGAGCACATGACACCCTAATGTTTTAAACCCAAGAGGAGTATGGTCAGGCAAAGACAAATGCAAATTTCCACAATGTATAAAATCAAAAATAAATAAACTGTGGAGAGCAGTTATCTTACTGAAACCTGTCAATCTATGTATCACAGTATGGTCAATGGTAATCAAAAAGCTAAATTCTGGGAGAAGCAATCATATTTTTGGTTTGAACCATCAGTGGTTGTACAATATCTATTTTTATTAGAACAGAACAACATTTGACATTTCTGCTTAAAAGTTTTGGGGAAGCTTATTTTCTCTTAAAAAAAAAAAGAAAAAAGAAAAGGGAATTTTATTCTTGTTTAGAATCACAATAAAATGTCAAAATTGCCCATGACATAAAATACCTCAAAAAGACACCCACAGAAAGCTTCAATCTCATTGACTTCAGTGCTTACAGTTTAGGGTATTTTGTTATTTTGCTAAAGTCAAAATATTACAGCTGAATTGAGTGAGACAACCATAGAGAAACAAAACACTTCAAGCCGATGAAATGAAATATTCTGATATTTTTCCTCTGAGTAATTAAGGTAAAATGTTGGAATCCTAGTGACAACAAAACCAGAAACAAAAACCAGAAAACCAGACAACAAAGAGCCAGCAGTGGTCTTGAAGAAGGATGCAAGACGGGAAAGCACGTTGTGAAGCCAGAGAAATAAATTGAATGGAAGGTTGACAAGAGCTTTTTATTTGATGGTCTTAAAGGCAAGTGCGGGAAGGAAAAACACTTTAAAAATAAGCATTGCTAGGATTCCCTTTCTCTGTTATTGTCTTTATTCTGCCATGAAATATTTCATATTTTTACAAAGAAAGGAATGAAGGAAGGGTGAAAACAGACTGTTCTCTTCACATGTTCAAGTTCTAGCAGCTTCCTTGTCCCATGTATGACCCTCTAACATCTACGTGATTTTTTACTGTTTATATAAGTTAGCCTACCCTAGAGAAGGCAACATGATACCTAAATGCACTTGCACAAGCCCTCAATCTCTGAGCTTTTTAGTGACTTCTGGTAAAGCAGATTAGGCAGTGGCGTACATGCTACTGACTGTAGCATTCACTGGGCCACTCCTCCACTCACTGAAAAAACAACTGCTTCCATCAACTCATTTTACTGAAGATCTCAAAAAAATACTGTTTAGTCTTGAATAACTGCCAGACTGGATTGATCTCCTCATCCATCCCACCTAATGTAGGACTGAGTATCAGACAATTGCCAGTGTGCTTCATTCCCTGAAGGATTCAATATTGCTGCTATAGGTTCAAGCCAGCAGACTTAACAAGAGTTGATAGTTTTTTCAACACATCTTCAGTGGCCTTGAAATCACCATGTCAGCTCAGTTTACTTTTCTGTCTTTCGGAAGAGGATCAAATGGCCAAACTGCAGAAAAACTTCAGCCAACATTTTTCTTCTTAAAGCCATAGATCCTCATGACATTTAAGGCTCAGACAATGTTTCTGATTCTCCACTACCTTTTATTTTGAGCCCCCAAACAATGCTGATTCTTCGAGGCTGGAATGTGATACTGTATTACTGTAAAAGGTGAAAGTGCAGATTGTTATTTAAACAAAAGGCCTCACTTTGCCAACAAACAACAAAGTATGTTAAAATGAATGCAAACACAATACAGATGCCCAGAAAAGGCATTTTATATTGTCAGAGCAAAAGGATGAGGCCTTTGAAGGGAAGGTGAGTCTCACAGATTTATTGTAATTTTTTTTGTCTTTAAGCCCCTGAGTCCTGGCATCACAGGAACATAAAAGAAACTCAGCTTTCAAAAAAATTCCTTTCTAGATTTTGTGTTTGCAGAAATTTTTGTGTTCTGTAGAAATGAACAAACGAGGCAGATCTTAATAAGAGTATGGACCTGTATTATTGCAGACTACAGGAGCTGTAACCTGGTGCTGTGTGCCAGCTGTCATACCGTGGGATAATTATATTTGACACCAAAAGGAAGAAAAAAAAGAAAGAAAGAAAAAAAATTAAGAGGGAGGAAAGGAATTTTCTGAACTGAGGATGCAAACTCTGTTCAGAACCATCCTTGCTCTGAGATGATGTAGAGTCTAGCTGCTGTGGTGCCTGATTCTCTTCTCTGTTATTCCCATCTGTATGATGCAATTTTCTGGCCAGATGACCCTGACTTGGGCATCCAGCTGGGCTGGGAGTGGACAGTCCATGCTAAAGTGCTGCTGGACGCAGAGGAGCGAACATTAGCTCTTACCTTCCCTGCTGTTTCTTGGCATGCAGCCTGTTCCCATGACATATCTGAAGCTGGTCATGGAGGTTTATGGTTTATTTTTATAGCAATGTTTTCAAGCAATTATCTTCCAACTTGCAGCTATAGACCTTTATACTCTCAATCTAGCAAAGGCTTCTTTCTGTAAATCCACTTGTTTAAGATTTCCCTCATGTGCACACACTAAACACATTGTTAACCTTGACGAGCAGTTAAACACTTATCCAGAACTGCAAAATTTCAGCTCATTTTCAAGTGTTGTAATCCCTCATTTCTCCTGTCCATTCTGTAAGCCTGGCATGATAAGGCAATAAAGGAAGGAATTAATAGCTAGAGCCAGAAACTCAACTAGTTTGAATCAGGGTAGCTCCACAAAGTCCATGGGGTTATAGAGATATGCACACACTCTGAATCTGGCCTTCTGTAAAAAAAATTTCAGTTATCACTGGCTTTCATAGGTCTACCTGTATTGTATTTCTCTCTTATTGGGGTGTGTGTGTTTTCCTTTGAAGATAAGACACTAAGTTTATTAAAAGAATACTGAGAGCTTATTAGTCAATATTGATTTTGGTGTGCTTGAGTTGGCACAATGGCATAAATGCAATTATGCTAATAAAATCTATTAGCAATCATGCTGGCCAGTGAGTGTTATGTCTTCACAATGGAGTAAAAGTCCAGGCTCTGATTCTGTATTGTACTGCTATGTTTTATAGTTAGTGTAACTCAAATGATTGGATTAGAGATGCAGAAGAATAATAATCTGAAGATGCTCTAAACTAGGCCCCCTTTCACTGGGTGCAGTACCCAAAATGTAACGGGAACTTCATATGCTAGTTGTAGGTTAATTCTGGAGCCTGAGTTGCTGGATCTGGAAAAGGAAAAGGGAAAATATTGCTTTAGTGGTTACTACACAAGCAAAAGACCAAACAGAGCGTATGAGATCAAAAATGAGGCAGGAAGAACACAAACTAAAACACCGTGCATACGAAGATTAATTACATAAAATAAAAGCTGGAAAAAATAAAAGAGCCAAACAAGGCAGTACAGGAAATTTCCAAAAATGTTGCCTTTGACACTAAAGAAAGACAGAGAATATTCTGCCTGCAGCTGCAGTACAGCTGCCACAGCCAAACAAAATAAAACCCTCTGAGGACCAAAAACCACAATAAACTGTAACATTGTTTGAGTGAAGCAGTATCTTTCCTCTGCACCCTGAGCCAAATACTTACTAAATTAGGGCACAAGTGTAGCTTGGGAGCACCCAATTGCACAAAATATCTTTCTAGGATCAGGGAAGCTTAAGATCTGATTTTGGGGTGTTAAAATGCATCTTTTTGCTCTCTCGCTGCCACTGTACAAATGAGACTTTGGCCCTGCTTTTCTATCTCTGTTTCAAGACTCCTGATGGTAAATTCTGAAACTTCTGATTCTGGTGGCTTAAATCATCAGAAGGTGCACATGTACAGTTTTAAACTGAGAGCTGCAATGCTTCCTACTGGTCTGGATTGTCTGCTGTTTGGTGTTTCAGATGGTACTGTACAAAACGAGCAGCTGGGACTTTGTGTGCTGCTGGAGGTTTGTTCCTAGGACACCCTCCAACCTCTCAATCCCATCTCAGTTGCACTTGGTTACCGAGAAAGTTTTGCATTTGTTATAAGGTGCTTATACTGATTTACAAATGCTTTGAAAAGCAGAGCCCATGTTACCTTTCTGAGTTAGTGACTCTTTACTCCACTGGTCACAGGCTGAGGTCAACTGATACAGGTCTCTGTGCATCTTCAATACTGAAATGCATCACTTTGGGTGGTCGCTCTTTCAGCCATTGTACACGTGGCCCCGTTGCCTCCTGACAGTACTGGCACTGCTACCTTCCCTGCAGTTAAAGTTGAAACGCAAGACACAGTTGGGTTCATCAGCCATTAGCTGGATACAAATCATTGTGATTTCTGTAGAATTATTGCTGGCACTGTTTTTTCAGTTGTTTCTCTTCAGTACATTGAGATGTGTCTGAAAGACAGGGAGCTAAAAAGAGTGTTTTCTTTTCCCCTGTCATTCTATTTTTATTTTCTGTTTGCAAATGTAATTCCCCCCATGGTACAGCAGGATAGCATGCATAATGTAACTATGTGAGCACAGCTGAACTTTTTCCTGCTCTAAAGAAAACATTTATTATGGACCAGAGCACAGAATAGCTTTACAAAGCACTTCTTTGATTAAATAAATAACATAAACCAACTTCTCCTGTAAAGAAACATAACGTATTTATCAAATTAAATATGGATCATGCAATCCTATGCTGACTATTCAAGCTGAAATGCTTACTAAATCAACGTAACAGATCAGAATTCACAGAAGTCAACCTTCTAAAGCCATTATTATTAATCATTACTTCAAGTCCTGTAAGTCTGTTTGATGTTGGGCATAATACAGATGATTATGCGAGTAGAATTGTAACTGTATTGTTAATCAATGGATGATTTTACTAACTGGATGAATAATGGCAAAAGAAAGCATATTCTAAAAAAAGAAAAAAAGATTGGAATGTGTCTGCTCCAGAAATAGTAAAGTAGCTTTGTTTCACTGATGTAACAAATTCCATCATATGAAAACGATTATACAAAGATTACTCATTATTAAAGGTATACCACAAGATTTCATGGTAATAGAGTGTTGTCATGGGATGAATATATTTCACTTTGAAATATTCTCCATAAATGCCTCAGTCACCACAACTTCCATTTAGATGTGGAGGGCTGGCAGGAATGTTTTTTTTAAAATTAACCATCCACTCTTCTTCCTTCCTGTCAGTAAGCTTAAGCACTGCAACATGAGGGAGAAAATCTTGGAACTGTTTTTTATATTCATCCAATGCCCAAGACTGGAGACAGAAAGGGGGATGCCAAAATCTGATTTTGGGAATACTGTAACTTTGAGATTTTCAGTTAGAGCTCTCACTTAGCTGAAGTACCCAAAAAGTAAACTGTTCTAACTATAGCAGAACTGAGCACTAAGTGATTAGTATTAGTCCTACAAAAAGCTGAAGATTATCACAAGCATGATGGTCAGAGTTATTCATTCCAAGTATTTTAATTTAGGAAGCATGTCAACACACAATCAATCAACAGAGAAATCATAAGATGATTCAGCTGAGTTTAAAACTGCATATGTGTAGCTGACTGCAGACTCCTACAGAAAACATCTGATGTACAACCTTATCCTGGGATCAGCTTAAAAAGGAGGGCAGAGATGGGGAGGGTCAGCAGTCATTTATTCACTATTAGTTATTGTGTGTTCTTCCAGCCCCTTGGCTTTCTGTCCTCCCTCTTTCACAGAGCCTGTGTGCTCAGAATTTGTCTGATGCCTCAGCCAGCTCCTTCTCTGACAAGCCTGCTAGGGGATTTGCTGGCTGTTTTTGTAGGATAAGAGGCAGACGTGGAATCTGCCCTGCTTCTGCATCTGCAGGGATTCACACTACTCTTGAGTGCACACTGCTCCTGCCCACAGTAGCCTCAATTGGGGTGCATGACTCTGAATCATCACAGAAGTCCACTTAAATGCAAAAAGAACCCAGACCAAAAATATGTCTGTGAGTACTCATAAATGTTAACATCTCACAAGGCAGTGGGTTGTGTGCTCAGCAGCTGAGTGCTGGCATGAGGCTGCACTGGGAGACAAGCATGCCAACAAGTGAGACCGAAGTGGTGCGAATGCAAATTGGATTTTCCTATATTGCTAATTGCTGCCCATCAGTAAAAAATTCCTCTTTCCTTTTTTCAACAGTGTTTGTCCCTGGCTGAGGGATCACTCATGGATTTTTTTATGTGAGCTTTAGCAGTTACATTTTGGAAGCAGTTTCTTAATATGATGTCACTGGGTCTGCAGGTGAGTAAAATCCCAAATAACTTTTCTATTGAAAAGTTCTTGCTGCAGCTGCTTCCACTTATGATTCATAACTTCTCTGCCTTAACAACTGTGGCCATTTAAAAAGCTTTAGTGAACAAAAGCACAGCACAAACACAAGTCCAGAATGAAGGACAAATGCTTTCATGAAATACCTGCCTGCAAGAATGCTTATTTAGAATTTTTACAGCATTTTTTGTGGTTAATGTACTAGACAGGTACTTATCAGTCATGCCACGTACACGCACAGCAGTGACATGAGATAGCTGATTTAATAGAATCTGGCCCTCTTTTAGCGGCAAGTAAATAGATCAAGGAACCGAAGCCATGTGGGATGAGAGTGGCAGAACCAAAATTAGGTTTCAGATCTTACTCCATTCTCATCTAACACATGCTCTTTCAGACCATGTTGCCATCTTACTAAAGCTGGACTTTGGAAATTACTGTGTAAAAGAACCTTTGAGAAAATAACCTGGGGAGACATTTATATCCTCACTGTATGTAAAAGTAACTGCATAAACAGATTCTCATCTGTTTCAAGTAAGTTACTAGATTTTTACACCTGAACCCAAACTATATCTGCCTCACTAGAATCCTTGTTGCCCTTTGGGGCGACAAATGTATCATATGACAGCAGAATGAGGCCCAAAGTCTTTACTAGACTATCAGAAAGCTTAAATAAGAGCTTAAAATAAGCTTAAAATGAGTCATATCTGAAAACACACTGGCAGCTATTGTCTCATAATCAAGTATTACAGTCTGCAATAGTTTGAGGATATTTCAAAGCCTTGCGGTTCAGTTTTGATTATTCATGGCATTTAAGAAATGGCCTCAGGATTGAGAAACTACCACATATTCTCCCGGTTTCTTCATGCAATCTCTGGCAGTAGGGTATGTTTGACACTTGTTACTGTTAGCAAATAACTGCAAATAAGCATTAAAACAGTAACTGTGAAGAGTGAAAAAACAGGACAAAAATTGTTAAATCATGGGTTGAGAGAAGGGAACAAAACCAGAAGAGACCTGAGGAGACTGACACAGAGGAAGAAAAGAAGATGAATCATCTACTGTGAGGTTTAAAGACCATTATTATGTCAAATATTGATCATCAAAAGTGTGGCTATATATCTTAATGTATAAAATGTGTGAAGTTCGATATGTGTAGTTTGCTGCTTCTTTATTTAGAAGTTTGCTGTATATATAGTTTCTAGCTGCCCTGTTTAAAACATACATTTTCAGGAGCAAAAAAGCAGCTCATTATCAAGTCAGAGCAAAGCTGAAAAATTCATATGTGTATTTGTTCATCATATGTGGAAATGAGGACTTTGGGATCTGGGTAAAGTGAAACATAAAAGCCAATTTTATTGCTATAGAATGGAAGTGACTCTTTCCCCTGTAAACTACTCGTAACTTGTACAGCCAAAGCTTCTCTGTCACTCATTGTGTGGCACAGCCGAGCCAGCACTGCTTTACCCAGCTGAATGCTCTTGAAGTCAGCAGTTACCTTAGTCTACATTTTAAAGGCAACTGTAGTCAACAGTGTGTAAATGAAATGAGAATTCAGTCTGACGGTGACAAGAAACTGTGTACTAAAATTTTAAATTTACTTTCTCTGCTCACATCTTTTTATCTGAAGTATCAAGGACAAAACTATTCAGTCCTGGGAACAGCTAAAAACCACATTTTCCTTAACATTTTCAGTTGGGAACTAAAAGTGTCTTTTTTTGCCTGATTTCTCAGAGTGCAAGTCTCACATAACCCTATTTTCTGTCTGCAGTCTACAAAAAAAAAACCCATACAAACAAATAAAACAAAACAACCAAATTTGATTGATGGTCAGAAGTCTCAAACCCAATTGTGATCACAGGAGGTTTGCGAACTCTCATAGCTTGAGAAAAAACCCAACTTACTGGCTCACTGACAGGAAACAAATATTTGGCTTGGCATCCTGCTTGCCAACCAGTGAATGTGATGGCCAATCAGTTGGCGTGTACCTAGTCAAAGCGCTGCTGCCTCTTGGTGACTTGGTAAGTCACAGAGGAAGAAAATAATCCCTTGTGAAAATAATAAAATGACCTTTTAAAAGTCTGCAATTTTGGCTGCCAGTTTTATTCTAATAGAGGTCATGCATTAGAATTCAATAGAATTTGACCAATGGAGGACATTTATCAAGATTTAATGACTATTTAAAAAAACAATTGATATCTTACAACACAGGACAAAGAATTATACACTGAAATCAAATATATTCCCTTGTAAACTGTTCGAAGAACAAAATTATTTTTGTCTTTTTGAAGATCTGTTGAAAGTGATGGTGTTGGTGAACAGGACAGCTTCCCTCAAGGACACTGTTGTCCTCTATTGCCGTTTCTCAACAACTGCTTAAGGACTTAAGGATTCACGCTGTTTTCCTGGCACCACCCACTTTAGTTTTGCGGCCAGACTCTCAAGTGTCAGGCATCTAATTCCCACTGAAGTAAAGGGTGATTAGATACCTAAACACGAGGTGCATCTGGGGCAAGTTCATTGTCTGAGAGCAGCCCATTTCAAGGTCATTGGTGTTACTGGCTGCCCTCTGGGCTCCATACATACCACTCTCACCCTGGAGCCTGCTCATCTTGCACATGTATATTATAACAGCGAGCATAACGGGCCCCACACTCCAGTTACAGCAGCTCAATCTGGGCCTTAGAGCCATCCCACACTCCAGTTACAGCAGCTCAATCTGGGCCTGAGAGCCATCCTGTCCTGGGTATGGTTTGCCCCTTGGCTGGAATGTGCTCCTGCCCCCTGTACATCCCACGCAGGCTGAGTGTGGTATGGAAATGGGGCAAGGAGGAGAATGGCAATGCAGTTGTGGTAGGTACAAAGCCTGTACACCAGGCAACTGCCAACAGAGCAGCCACCCGCAGTTTCATGACCCAGGTAACTACAGTGGCCCTTCCCCACTTGTCCAAGGAGCATGTGCTGACGGGGAAGGGAAAGAATCATTCCCTCAGCTTTTCCTTAGAGCCGAGCTCCTGGGAGCCCAAGGGAAGGAAAGCCCAGGCAGCTGGACAGCCTAGCTCATGTCCACGCCAGTTTGGCTCTACACAAGCTAGTCCCAAAGCAACTTAAAGAGCAGGGAGGGCTTGTCCCTTGCTGCTTTGCTTGCAGTCAATTTGCAAAATAATTCCTCTAGGATGGTCACACAGAGCAAATGAAAAGCTCAGTCCTGAATCCTCCATTGCTGTGGGTAATCCCTGTTTCAAGAAGTAAAGTCTCTTGTTTAAATGCAGAATAGAAAAATGAGGGTTCAGAGAAGAGTAAGCCTCGGATAGCATGCTTTGCACGTATCTGATTAAATAATTATTATTTCTTTTTAATTAATGAGTTCTGTAAAACCAAAAGAAGATTGATAACAGAGGGAGCCATGACTTAGGAGAGACGGAAGTTGAGTGCACCACAGAATAAGGATTTTCAAAACTGGACATGAAAGAAAGAAATTTAGTTCAAATTTGTTGAATTTTTTAATAGGTACTTAGATTAGGAAATAGTCATAAAAAGAAGAAATCAAGGAGCTGCAGAAAAAAAATGTAGATCTTTCAGAAGTATTAGGAAGTGGGAAAAGCAAATTGCATTATTCTATGGGAAAAGAGAGGCAAATACAACATACAGAAATATATAGAAACCAATTCTTCCTGCAGAAAATATTCCATGCTCTCCACAATACTGCCTTAGAAAGTGTACCATAATGAATTTCAGCTGCAAAGCAAAAAGACAAAGAGCTTATAGTAAAATTCGAAGTCCAAAGCTGCTTAGTTGTTGAGAGGGAAAGATACCATTTTCAGAAGATGATAAAGGAAAAGGATGTAAAGTTATGGAAATGCTCATTACTGTGGAAATGAAATAGAGAATTAGTTGATTTTATAGAAAGGTGGAATCTTGTGTTCTTCAAAATCAATCCTGAAATTCACACTCTGTGAGGTCAGGTTTTCTTTTCATAAAGTCAGTGAGGTGAATTCAATTCCCTCTCAGATACGTTGTTACACAGATTAAATAGTTAAAATGCAGTATGCTAGAGAAAGGACGCTCTTGATCAGGGGTTCATTTGACAGCCCTGGTACAGGTTTTTTTTGTGTGATGTTTGCCAAGTCACTTATTTTCTGCGCCTCAGTAACCAGCCATCAGCTGAGGTGTGAGCCTGGCAAGGTCTCAGTACCTTTTATCCCACAGATTTAACCTACCACGGCAAAAGCGTTCAGCCCGCAGCGCAGACTGGAAGCCCCCGCCCAGAGGGCTTCTCCTGGCTGCCGGCGTTGCCCCTCGCTCCTCTGGCTCAGGGCCCTGGAGAGTTTTTTCTCCGAGCCAGGACCACAGCAATCGGAGCCAGGAGGCCACTTGTATTGATGTAAATGTGTTGGGTTAGTTTCCTCCCTTCTTCCCCTCTCCTCCTTTCTCGAGGTGTAGACACAGCCAATTATTTCAGGAAAGTGCGCGGTTTCTGCATCCCACATACATCGATTTGGTCAATCTGCTTTGCAACCCTCCACTGAGCGCCATAAATGAATCCATTCCAAAAAAAAAAAAAAGGAGAGAGAAAAAGCCTCTATTTGCTCAGGTGGTTGGATGTGTTTTTAACAGCGGGGGCCTGTGAGGAGGGCAGCCCGGCAAAGGCGCGGTACAAGCCACAACGGGACGATCCGATCCAGCCCCGGGTCATACCGAAAGATCGGGCAGCCCTCGGGCTGGACACCACGCAGTGTTCCGCAAAGGCCCCGGGTTGCTGGGATGGCCATCCCACGGACTGTGGGGTGGCCGCAGCCGCACATCTCCCCCAGGGCTACGGCGGTCCCCCCCGGCTCTGGCCCCTGAGGGAACGGGGACGGTTTCTCCCGCTACTTGGTTCCCTGCCTGCTTTATATGAGCCGCAATCAAGCACGAAGCTGGCCGGAAAGCGCCCTGCGAATAACGTGGAAACGAACAAACATCTTAAATGTAAAATATTTTTTCTTTATCCCCTTGGAAAAGTGAAAATTCTTTTAAAAGCGCGGGGACGGAGGGAGACGGAAGTATTCCTGTGGATTTAGCTGGAAGGATGGGGAGGCCAAGCACACGCAGCCTTCCCCTTCGGGGCCACGGAAACAGACACCGTTTCATTCTGTAGGCCCACCGAGACTCGCCGTAAGGCAGCTACTGACCGGCTACATTATCGCCCTGCGGTCCCCACCGCCGCTGAGGATGGAGCACACGACTGGGAGCTGCCGCGTATGTGTGACATCCCCGGAGAAATGCCTGCCCCATCTCATCCCCGTGGGTGCCGTCGGGTCTCTGTGGTGGCCCAGAGCTACCAGTGGCCTGGCGGCACGGCGGAGCAACCTGAGAACGGCAAACTCACCCCTCGGAGGGGCATCTAAGGATGCCCGTCCGCAGGGGGACCGCAGGTCCGGGATCCTGTTGGGGAGAGTGCTCCCCGGCCCCAACGCCAAAGTGCCGAGGGAGAAGCTGACATCTGAACAGGCAAACCCCGAGGTGAGGCCGAGCAGCCAGAGCTGAAAAATATCCAAGTCGGTCCCGATCAAAACAAGAGATGAAACATTTCGGGTTATGACGTTCTCCCTTTGAAGCGAACTATTTCCCGCAGATAACAATGCGTAGGTATATTTAGACAGCTCGGCTCGTCCCAGGAGAATGTGTCTTGCCCTATTTGAGAAAAACTCTAAGAGTAAGTGCAAATATTTGATGCTGAAGGGCTCTTAAGGGTTGAAGAGTACCATTTACTTATTTCTACACATCAGTGTGGGCTTAGGATGTTAAATAGATTAAAAGGCTAAGAGAGGTCACTGAAGTAGACTCTCTCTCATCCTGACTTTTTTCCCTTGGAAAGTTTTTCACTTTCTTTAGAGTGTCCTTGGCAAATTCCTCTTAAGAGCCACATCTGATACTGTATTAGTTTGTGGTTCTCTGAACACAGGCCCCCGCCCCTCCCCTGGCCACCCCCACCCCGCCACCCCCCCCGAAACTGCGCTCTGGCCCAGGCATTCGGCAAATATTTGCCTGCGGGCCCGAGATATTAATAACCACTTCTCGGCCTCCTTTTATACTCGGAGCACCCGGGAGCGCGGGCTGCAGCGGCGCTCCGGCGGGGCGGGCAGGGGAGCGCAGCCGTACCTGGCGGGGGGGGGGGGAGCTGGGAGCCGTGCTGGCGCCCACCTCCCACCGGCCTCGGGCTCTCCCGGCCGTGACACGGGCAGCCGGGCTCAGGGGCAGACGGCGACACCGGTACCAGGGCGACAGCGGGAGGAGCCGCTCCGGCGAGGACGGCCACGTCGTTTCAATTTAATCTCTTTTAAAAAGACGTAACTAATAAATTTGTATGGACGGGGCTGCCGGAGACGTAAAGCAGAGTCGATAGTGGTTCAA
This sequence comes from Myiopsitta monachus, assembly GCA_017639245.1. Lineage (NCBI taxonomy): Eukaryota > Metazoa > Chordata > Aves > Psittaciformes > Psittacidae > Myiopsitta > Myiopsitta monachus. The sequence continues at coordinate 31,433,811 of CM029924.1, read as the reverse complement.
TCCCATTGAACCCTATTGAAAACCATGACAACAAGGAACAAGCTCCGATTTATCCCGGAGAGTTAAAGCACATTGTGGGAAGGCGTCAATCACCTATTATTCCAGATCTGAACAAATGCAAAATCTTGACTGGAACAAATGCTTCCAACAGGTCCGGGACATAGGGCTACATTTCCCTTTTGTTCACGGCCTAGCAGTTGGCATGTATTTGTGCTCCCCTCTCTCCGACCACCCAGGACGGCTGGGAGGCTGTGCTTGGAGCAGGGAAGATAACTACTGTCACCAAGCACGCTTGATAGGTGGCTGCAGTAATCACGGCCTGGGAATCGTTTATATGGAGCCTGTCCAGTCCCGAAGAAATATGCGGGAAGTTGGCCAAATGGAGCCTTGTGCCCCGTTCATGTCGCCCACAAATCTCGTCGGTATAAATCTCTCCTTTCCCTTGTCGTTTTGGCTCTGTTGACATTGTTCCCCTGAAATGCAGCCGCTTCCAGGAGCGACGCCCGGAGCAGGGAGGGGAGGGGTGACTGCGGCCGGGGCAACTGGGAGTGGGTCTGGGGGTCGGCTGGAAGCGGGCACGGATGAAAATTATCTATACACTACAGCTTATAGATGTCTGTTTGGACAGAGAAATTTGAGACAACGAGGCCAGGAGAGTATCTCTGTGTGTACCTGGGTTTCTATTTCCAGGCGCTCAGAGCATCATCACGGGGTTTCGTGCCGTTCGTCTGGAGGGGCTGTGTCGTGTGAGCTTCGGCGGGGCGGCCGTCAAAGGAAACTGGGAGGAGGCTGGGCGTCTCCTTCCCCCTAGGCTTTCCCTCCAGCAGGACTTGCCTCCCACTGGTTTTCTAGATGGGCGCCAGGTCCTTCCAGCAAAACCGGCGAGAAGCGACGAGGACGAGAGCTGCGGCTCGCGGGTGGGGAGCGTGTCGCGCTCCAGCCCTCTGCGGCCCAAACTCTTGACCCACTCTGCGCTACCCGCCTTAATCAGTCACTTCTGCCCCAGCCCTGCCTCTGAGGACCGATCCCCCCAGCTGCGGGTTTGAGTTTAAAAGGCTCATCGGGCTTCGTGTTCCCATGTCATATTTCTTTATAAGTCCTCCGCGGCCATCGAAGCTTCGCGGAGGGATGGGGCCGCGCGGTGACAGGCTGCGAGGAGCCGCCTGACTGCGGAGACTACAGCTTAGCTGCCGCCGGGCCCCAGGCCGTGCCCAGTAGCTGTTCGCTGGACCGGGGCTCCGGGCTTGTGCGCTGATGCGCTCGGCAGAGGTAGCAGCTCTCGGGCAGCTCTCTCCCCTCAGGGACGGGAGACGCCCGGATCAATGAATAAATAAATGTTCCGTGTTTGACTTTTTCTCCCTCTCTCCCAGCTTGAATTGTTTCAGTCACCCATACATATCGCCCAATGATCACATATGCCCCAATACTCCTTGGTGCTACGACGCAAAATGGTGCTAAAATATATTTATCTCATGCCCCTCCTCCTGACTCTCGCTTATGGACAGCCGTGTGTCGGGCTTTCTGCGTTTCCTCACCCAAGACCATGCCATCAGCCCTTCCTGGGAGCAAGATGCACCTTTCAGAACCATGCTCAGAGAGGCAAAATCTCCCCCGCGATCCCATCTCCTCCCCGCAAACACCGGCCAGCCTTCCCCGCCGACAGCTCAACCGAGGTGTGAAAAATCCCCCATTGAGGGTCGGAAACCTGCCAATGACAAGAGGGAGAATTGGAGGTAGCACGACAAACAGCCCGGGGAAATAAAACAAATAACGACTTAAATTCCTTCCAGGTTTAAAGACAGAGCGAAGAGGGGGGCAAATAAAGAGGGAAAAGCTGGGAGGGGGCTCTCGGCAGGCTCTGCGGATGTCCTGGGAGGATTCACTTTGTCTGCGGATAGAAGGGACGCTGGTGGCTTTGGTGGCGAATGGAGGGGGGTGGTTGTTGGTCATCCACATGCCACCCAAGATGTTATTCACTGCTAACAATTACCATTATCTGTCCCCACTTTTGGCTAATCAGACAGAATATGTAATGATGAAGCCTGTTTCCTGCTGTCTTTGGGAGGTAACGGGTTATTCTTTCATGGGGGTGGGGGGGGGGGGTTACACCTACTCCCATTAGGGCTTTAGCACTTGACTAATTCAGGTACTTAGCATCCTATAGACAGGGACGGTTTGAAAGCAGGCAGTGTTTTCAGCGGGGAGGACTGTTTATATAAACAGGACACCTCTGTAAACGACACTAATATTTGGGGTTAGGTGGCGATGGAAGGGAAGGTCCTCTTGAGCTGGGAGATTCCTCAGTAATTGGGCGCAGTCCTTTCCTCGCAGATTTTAAGGGAGGGAATTCGAGGTTTTGGGACGATATTTTTGGCGTGTATGTACAAAACCTACCATGGCCACATCTGGCAGGATCAGTTTTACAGTGAGAAGCATTTTGGATTTACCAGAGCAGGATGCTAATAGCATAAAGCAAGCTTCTGACCATCGCCACTCAGCGAACACCACCGGCTCGCCGTACCGAGGGTGGACAGAAGCAGACAGAAATCACTGTCTCTGTGAGTATGAAACGGACAGGAGTTCGCCATCTCCGCACAGCTCTTCTGTTTTTCCCCCCTATTCCTTCGGGGAAGATGCGAAGAAGGGAATCGCCAGTGTGTGTAGCCTACAGGATCGGGGGGTGGGGAGGGTGGGGGGTGGTGCAGGCTGGGAATTTTATAGAATATTACTGAATTGCAACAATGAAACAGCAGGAATATCCCGGCCACGAGCTTAAGAGAGAAAAGATTAATTTTCACACACACACGCGTACTTTCTGTCATGTTCCCAGCTAATGCAGAAAGCAAAACCTCAGCCTGTGTCCGCCCTCCTCTCTGTGTTTATCGTTTAAGCTCGCTTCCCGGATTTTTTATTTTTTATTTTTTAATTATTCTTATTTTTTTCCGCGTTTCACTGTTGCAAGAAATCCTGCCTGTGTGCGCCACCGGGGTTCGGTCACTCCACGCACCGCCAAGGAAAGCATAGCGCATCCCTAAGCTTCGCCTCACTGTGCCTTGATCTACGCATCTGTCACGGTGGAGGGCAGGCTCCGGCTCACAGCCCCGGCTCCGTAGCGCACTGGTCTTGACTTACACACGTAAATGATGCCTCAGATAGTGGCATTTAATGTGTGTGCTTGGGGGAGAGAGTCCTTTGGATGGATGAGGGAACCCTGCTAGGATAAGTTGAATGTTAAGGTAATCGAGCGGCAGAAGAAAAGCGGTAACGAAAGGAATGGGTAGCCCGGTATTACGCTTTAGCACCGAGCGAGCACAGACGGCTACCGGCCCGCTAGCCCGTGGCGTCCGTGCCCGTGAGGGGATCTGCGGCGGGCAGAGCCTCTCCCCAGGGGGTGGAAAGCCTGCTCCGTCCTGTGGGCCAGGCTGAATACATTCCGGGGGGTTAGCTCACATCTCTTTTTGGCTGCCTTGATTAATCCGGCCCGGTAAACAGCCAGGGCTCTTCCTGCGGAAGGTGCTTCGGCTCCCGACGGCCGCAGCCTCCCGGGTGGCTGCCCCAAGGCCCGGCCCTGCCATCCCCTCTCTCTAACCCCCTCGCTGTCCTCAGCTTCCGACGAGAGCGGCCCGGAGCTGAGCTTGCCCGACTCTACCCAAAGGTCGCTCCCCGCCCGAGGCTCAGAGGCCGAAGAGAAGAAAAAGAAGCGGAGAGTGCTCTTCTCCAAGGCTCAGACCCTAGAGCTGGAGCGGCGATTCCGGCAGCAGAGGTACCTCTCGGCGCCCGAGCGGGAGCAGCTGGCTCGGCTGCTCAGCCTCACCCCGACCCAGGTGAAGATCTGGTTCCAAAACCACCGCTACAAGATGAAGAGGGCGCGGAGCGAGGGCCCCGGAAGCCCCCCGCCTCGTCCGCCCACCCTGCTGCGCCGGGTGGTGGTGCCGGTACTGGTGCGGGATGGGGAGCCCTGCCGAGGCTGCCCAGCCAGCCCACCGCCGCCCGCAGCCCGCCCCAAGCCGAGCTGCGCCCTGCCGGGCTGCAGCGCCCAGGCCGCCCTCGCCCTGCCTGGCTACCGAGCCTGCCAGCCCGCTGCCGCCCTCGGAGTCTTCCCCGCTTACCAGCACTTAGCGCACCCCGCCGTCGTCTCCTGGGGATGGTGACAGCGGCGCCTCGCCCTCTGGGGCTGGACTCATCCCATGGGCGCGGAGAGGCCCTCCCCAGCCCCGGGCTCCTAGCGCGAGGAAGCCCCCGGAGCACCGTGGCTGCCGGGCTCGGACGGGCCGGGCGGCAGAGTGCGGGTCCGGCGCGGCGGCGCTGCCGGCCGGGCCGAGGTTCTCCTGGGCCGCTTTCCCCAGCGTCGGTCTCACTGAGGGCGCGGACGCCGGGTGCGGCTCTGATTTGTAAAACCTCTGCTCTTCCTGCTCCTTTACCTGAGATTCCTTGTTAAAGACATAACAATAACAATCCCAGCGACGTAGTTCATTTTAAAATAGCTATTTTTTCCAGTGACTAATAAAATGATTTTCTGGAAAACAATATTTTTTTCCCCGACGGAGAAGTGTAGTTTTGACGGTTGGGGTCTTTCGTAGGATAACCTCCCGTGCCATGAAGGCTGAGATACTTGTCTCGATCGCGCCGGCGGATTTTCAATTTCGTTTATTTTACTCAAGTGCGCAGGTAAACGGCGAATAAAGTTTGCTGCAAGCATCTCATTGTAAGCCGGGTAATATTTCCTACAGATAGAGTGAACGCGGAGGCCCCCGCTCCTGGAGGGGCCAGGACTTCTCGTTTTGGGCCCGGCAGGGCCGCGGTTCGCTGCGGTCTTTTTTAGAGCCGGTAAAACAGGATCCAGAATTAAGCCAATATTCCCGTTAGTCTGGACCTATTCCAAAGATCTACCGCGGAAAGAAGAGTAGCCAAAAAAAAAAATAGTAATGCCTTTTAATACCCAGAGAATTACGTTTTGAAACGCTTTGATGAACAATCGATTTTATTAATTTTGCGGGGAAAAAGTTAATATAATTGTCCTGGCAACGGCCAATAGGGGGAAACCCTCAAAAACCAAACCAAAGCAGGTGTTTGAAATACAGACCAGACCTTCTGCCTCCATCCCTCAGACGAAAGCGCGGATCAGGAGCGCGGAGGGAATATCTGGGAGAGAAGACCCCATGGGGGCTGATGCAGATAACCTCCCGCAGAGGAAAGGCTGTCGAGGGAAAGGGACCGGGAGAAGCGGTTTAGTTTGTTTGTTGTCTTTTCTTTATTCTCTGGAAGGGGATAACTTCAAATCAGATGTGCCTCTGAGAGGTGTCCTGCTGCCTACACTTCCCCGGGAGCCCTCGGGGAGCAGGATGTGGGGTGGCAGCATAACCCCTCTCCTCTGCCCACGCTGCCTTCCCCAGGGCTGCCTCCCCTCCCGAGGGGCGGCTCGGTGTCGACTCTGACCTCCCTGAGGGAGGATCAGACCCAGCTGCAAGGCAGAGCATGTTGGGGAGGATGAAGAGACGCCGGTCCTCCCTCCCACCTGCATCCCTTTCCCTGCTTGGGCAGGGGCATGTGCAAAGGAGGAGATGCAGAGCGGACCAGGCTTCTGGGATGGGCGGGAAGGACCCGGTTAAATCTGTCACCTGGTTGTTTTTGTTTGGTTTGGTTTGGTTGTTTGTTTGTTTGTTTTGGTTGCTGCTGTCTTTCTCCCCCTTCCTTTTATTTTTCCTTCTACCATCAGAAACCTTCCCCCCCCCCCCCCTCCTTTTTTTTTTTTTTGTCTCAGCTGCTGGCCACCTTGTCTCCCATATGGATGGGGTTATCTTAGAAGAATCTCCCGGAGAATCGCTCCGTAAACCTCCTTTTGTCTTGGGGGTTGAAAAGAGCATTGTTCTGCATGAAAAGGACCTAGACAAAATCCGCACTGTTTCAATTCAGGACTGTTTAATCAGTCCCTAGTGACAATTTTATGGGTTTTAGGCGGTACAATAGTATCTTTTAAAACCTTGTGGCCTTCATGAAAACAAAAGGCTTGAATTTTATGGGCTTACAACTCCAGTTAGAACAGTGCCAATGTGTATAGGAGATTATCAAATTTGTATCATAAAACCCCTTTATAATAAATGATTGCTGGAAGCTGGGGAGGGGCGGGGGAAGAAGGGACCAGGACTTCAAGCAGTGGACTTTGTTGTATGTAGTTTTAAAAGTGCACATGCTGCTTTCTATCTTAACCCTTTGAGACCCAGCTGTGCAGCAGGACCAGCCATGGAAATAGTGTGACATCGTCGTTAGAAATGGAAACAAAGACAGCAGGAGAAGAGCCCTCCTCTTCCTCACTCCAAATCTACCCTCCTTCAACTTGTTGAGGGTTTGGCAGCCCTTTACCTGGAAGGCTTCCTCCCTGGCTCTTTGGTTATCTGGGCTGCTCTCCTGTCATTGAGCCCACACATGGACATAGGAAAGATCTATAAAATAAGAGGTCTTCATTATGTTACTGCTGTTATCAGTTGTTTCTCGTACAGGCAACGGCAGAGGGTACTGGGGTGTCTCTTACTCTTCCCAGCCCCAGGCTGCAGTGATTTCCACTCATCACCCACTGCAATGTCCACTCATGTGGGTTTCCTTAGGCAACATGTGCCGTTTCTTAGCGTTACCTTCTACAAAGCCCAGGGAATAAGAAAGGTGTAATTTTGGGTGCAAGCAAAAGCTGAGGTAGTGCCCTTTCAGGCTAAGGAAAAATCACTGTAAAGGGGCACAGGGAGGATGACAGAGTCAGGTTCAAGTACTGGGCAAAGCAGCCCCCTCAGTTTGATGCATACAAGTAGAAAGAATAATATATTAGATAATACGTCAATTCAATAGACTATGAAGGTTTACAGTAACAAGCAAAAGTCTTGTGAGGAAGATAGGGTGGACTGAAAATACTATTTTTTTTCCAGAGTCCTATCTAAATTTTAAGTGTATTTAGCAAGGAAAAGTAATATGTTAACCTTACCAGTGGTTAAGCCTTATCTAGGAGACATATCTTAACAAATGTCAGTAACAGCAAAAGAAACTTACAGTCTTTCTGTTTATGTTTGCTTGGTTTTTAATAAGGCATGAAATAGTCTCAATTGTTGATTTGGTGTTTGGGGTTTTTTTTATTCCACTCAAAGGATGAAAGCCCACGCAACCTCTGCCTTTTCTCCCTTTCTTTGGCCTGACCTGGTCTCGCTTTCACCCTCCGATAGCACTGAAACTAATGAGTAAGCACGCCATGATCAAGTTTGAAATGCCACCTTCAGCTAATGAAAAGCATTGCTATCATCTTAAAACATCTCCCCAGGTGCCTTATTCTTAGTCAGTAAATAAACTATTGACTTTGCAAAGGTCCAGCCCTATTTCAGAGGGAGCCCTTGGCCACATGTTTGTTAACTCAGAACTCAGGCATTAAAACAAAATGGACAATAGTTCTGAAAAAGCATATGATCGAGCTTCTTGGCAATAATTTATGAAACTGGAGTATGTGCTGGCCAGTGCATATCCATAATTAGTCATTAGATGTACACACTATACATGTTAAAAATTGCAACAGATGATAAACATCAGCTCCTAAGCAGAATTCTGCTGTGCATATTTGAGGAAGGCTCCTGGCAGCCTTGCAGTATGTATGTCTGGGTTAATAACCCATCTGGACTGTGCTGTTGACTAAGTGCATGTCAGGTCTGTGGAGCCTCTTTGGACTTTTCAGCCTTTCCTGCCTCGTACCACTTGACAGGAGTAAGTTTTACACCCCTGGTTAGACTTCAGCTGATACTAGAGGGGGACAGTGGGCTCACTTTACTTTCAGAAACCAGTGGTGCCCAGCACTATCTGTGGAGGAGCACTAGGCTTCAGTGCCCTTGTACTCAGTGCCCTTCACAAACAACAGCTCACTGATTCAGGTAGTGTCTTACTGGACTCAAAAACCTGCTGTTTCTTAAGAAGATGGGAACAGCAAGGATACAAGGAATAGCAGTTTCTGAGCCTTACTAATAGTATTCAGCCCTTTCATTAAAAACCTAGGTAGAGCATTTCTTTTTCCTCAGCTGGTGCTTCCAACCCTTGAGCACCTGTCCAGTCCCATATACATTGCCCATCAGGTAGTGTACTCCATTCAGAATTCCTGCAAAGACTGCACTACCTCTACTTGACATTAAAAAAATCTGACAGTCAAGTGCTGCCAGCATCAGCAAGGACAGAAGGACCCCAGGCACTTAATGTAACTTTCAGGAGGCTTCTAACTCATGTTAGCTAAAAGGGAACTTCCTGTGGGAAAGGGGGCAGTAGATGAAAAGTTGCCCATGTCCAAGAAGTTGCTTTATATTTCTCAAGCCTAAAGCTCTGCTCAAGTATCACACCGGAGTAGAGTAGCTCAGATCAGCAGTAACTAACATCATTAATTGATAAAAAATCACACATCTGCAAGATTTGACACGGATAAGAGATCTCTGCCTGCCACTAAGCACAGGTTACTGATCTATGAGATCAGGATTATTTTTTATCATATTTAGGCTTACAAATGTATTCTAAACAGTGAAGACAATCAGCTCTCTGGACTGAGGATGTTGGCAGTTGTGCCAGTTTTCTTCCTTTTTTGCCAGTCCTCTTCTATTTAAAAGAAGTGATGAAGTGCGTTGAAAATAAACTCTCCAAAGTTAGGTATCCCAAGGAAAAAACTGGGGCACCTGTCTTCAGAGCAGAGCTATACCTGTCTTTGTATTCAGGACCAATATGGAGAATGAGCCCATTTCAGACATCCACAGGTTTCAGAACAAAAGAAGACCTAGTCATTTAAAGACAATGCAATGTTATTTACTTCTTCATAAGCCTTTGCTCCATCTAATGCTTAAACTTGAGAATTAGCTATCCTCTTCAGAACCTGATGGAACTCGCCTCTGGATGAAGAATACTTTAAAAGAGAAAAAGAACAGAGAGAAACAGGAAAAAGGTGTAGACAAGCCAGTAGCACACAGTGAAAAGAATAAATCTCCTTACCAGTTCTGGAGCACAGAGGGGCATTCCTATGACAGTGTCTGTGCTGCTTTAAAACCAAATTCCTCAGGGGCATCTGCCATGCAGGACAGTCCTCCCTAGTTCATAGTTGTTCCCAAGAACAAAAATGATTTTTTGACATTCCCAACAGTCACAGTATTTTGCTTTGCAATATCCATTGGCAGGAAGCTTCAGACTTTGTAAACTGAGAATGCAGTTTTCCTCTTACCTCCTTATTTTCCTATTGTAGGTGGATAGGAGATTTGGTACTAAGTTAATGACTTTGTGATATTCAATACTAATCAAGATTTCACTGTATCTTAAATATAGCCACTTAAAAATGCATAGAAAATATTGAGCTGGAAGGAAAAAATAAATCCTTATTTTTATAAAATAGATTGATTTATGTAAGTACATATGAATATACAGTCTAATTTCAGTATACTGTTGCTACATTGGGGTGCTTGTATCCCATACTCATTACATGAACTGAAGTTAACCATATCTTTCTTTAGCTGTGATAAAAGGGCAATTAAGAAGAAAATATAATACTGACACTTTTCCATATCTGAATATTGTGAAAAATGACTGAAGATCACTGCCATCTGCTGTATTTTTGATGGGACATGTGACTATTTGTGCTAACTGTGGTTCCATAAAACCTGTATTAAGCTGTTGTTAGCTTGATTTTTTTTTTCCTACCACTACTGTTGTCTTTCTATAGCCATTCTTCAAGGTTTGTCTCCTGTCTTGGATATCCTTTACACCTATCCCATACGCTCAGCATTTTCCGTGAAAGTAAACTTCCATGGAAAGGTTGCAGCCCCATATAGAAAGGCGCCCAGTAGCTAGTGCAGTGGTTTTCTGGAAGCTGTTGATTTGCATCTTTCTGTTGTTTGTGTGCGTCTACGTAGAGCTCCTAATTGGACTTATCTGCTACCTGCAAAAATCATTATCATCCATGATGACTGCTTTGCCACCACACTTCAGCAAATGCATCATCTGCTGCTAGCTGGGCACTTGTTGGGAGGTCCTTCTGATTTCTTCTGTTTCCCAGTTGGTTTCAGAGACCGTTGTGTTATCAAACATCTTTCTGTGCTATTTGCTCATACAGCTAAAAGGCAGACATGACTGCTTTTACTCAGCTCTTCGCTTTACTTCCCTTGCATTGGCTTCAGGAGGCCACACCAATGCTATTTTGTCTTCGGTGTTGACGTTCTGCCTTCATCACCACAAGTATTTTTTCGTTTATCCTGGCTTACCTGCCTTCTAGTGAAGGTTGAGATTGTGTTAATATTCCTCTCTTCCTTGTCTTTCAAACCAGCAATTTAGTACTCAATTTTCCCCAGTCATGTCTAACATAATAATCTTGAGGATATGATTTTACCACTGAATAACTTTCAGAACAAGTTATCCAACCAGTCTTCTCAGTATGTCTGTGATTACTTTAACATTTGTCTATTTAAATTTGGCTTACAAACCCCAACTTTATGTATGCTACAAAGTAACCTTTATTGTTGTTTTTGGCTTTGAGTACTTCAGTTTTAGATGTTTCTCTGGCAACAAAGTGTTGAATTTTGAGTGCACTGAAATTTCAAACTGCTGCAGGAATAGTGGTGTTTACATTCTAAGAAAGATGTTGATGCACTCAAAAGCCATTGCGCAAGAAACACAGGAAAGATGAAGGCTTGGCAATAATACTATGGAGTGAAGGTTGGGGTAGTTGCCCTATCTATTCTAGCTTACTAAAGAGACTGAAGCAAGCTAACTTAAAGCGCTCGCAGAGTAAACATAAACATGAAAGCCAACCACATTCTGGGCTGCATCAAAAGGAGCATGACCAGCAGGTCGAGGGAGGTGATCCTGCCCTTCTACTCTGCCCTTGTGAGACCTCACTTGGAGTATTGTGTGCAGTTCTGGTGTCCTCAACATAAAAAGGACATGGAACTGTCCTTAAGGTCCTTTCCAACCCTAACTATTCTATGATTCTATGATCGTAAAAGGCTCTTCAGTTTAGTTGACAAAGTTTGAAGAGGTCCAATAGATAAACCATGGTTTGAAATCTGACCTGACTCTTAATCAGTTAGAATAATTAGCCATTTTTAACCACAACTTAGTGGCAAATTCCCTGACTCTGAAAAATTATAATGATATAGTTGAACAAAAAATATTCTAGTTTAATCATATATGCTGATCTTCTATTAAGAATTAATTCCAGGGATTCCCATTGATCATATAAAGATGACAGTGCTTGATCAGAATAAGCCCTTTTGACCTTAAAATACGAACATCTAAATTTGCTGCCCTAGTGGACTTCAGATGCCAGAACAGCCTCTGTCATCAACTCATGAAATTACCACCACCCTCGGCCTACTTTAATTTCAACTGATCAAGAAAGAACCCAATCAATTAGAATTACAAAGGTGGTTTTTGAACTGCTGGAAAGCTCTTCAATGCTACTGTTGCATATGCCAGTTCACTGGTAAATAGCTTGTCTAGAAAAGTTGCTGAACTTGGGGTGGATGCAGCTGAAGGTGGGGCTGAACAACAGCACAGGCCTGCTGTTATATGGCGTAGCCCCCAGCCCACACTGCTAATGGCAGGTACCGGCTCCCCTGGATGCTAAAAAAGTCTGTGCTTGTCTTCACATGTCACTCCATATCTTTATTTCTAGCAACACCCACCTACCAGTTTGCAGGCATCCTAGGGCAGCAATGCCACCAAAAGGCCAGAGCCTTGGGTGGCATAGTTTAGTGGGAGGTGTCCCTGCCCATGGCAGGGGGGGTGGAACTAGATGAACTTAAGGTCCTTTCCAACCCTAACTATTCTATGATTCTATCTCTACTCCTCTCCCAGTGAGTTTAACCCCAGCCAGCAACTAAGCACCAGGCAGCTGCTTGCTCATCATCCCCTTACCGCAGTGGGATGGGGAGAATCAGGAAAAAAAAGTAAAACTTGTGGGTTGAGATAAGAACAGTTTAATAATTAAAATAAAGTACACTACTACTAGTAGTAATGAAAAGGGAGCTAACAAGAAGAGAGATATAAAATTAAAAGGAAAAAAAAACAAAACCAAATAACAAACACAAGTGATGCACAATACAATTGCTCATCACCCACTGACTGATACAAAGTCCACCCCAGAGCAACGATATGCTCCTCCTGGCCAACCCCTACCAGTTTATATATTGAACATAATCTTCTGTGGTATGAATAGTCCTTTGGCTAGTTCAGGTCAAGTGTCCTGTTTCTGCTCCTCCTGGCTTCTTGTGCCCCTCCTCACTGGCAGAGCATGAGACACTGAAAAGTCCTTGATCAGGGTTGGTGCTACTTAGCAACAACTAAAACATTATTATGTTATTAACATTATTCACAGACTGAGGCCAAAACACAGCATTGCACCAGCTACTAGGAAGAAAATTAACTCTATCCCAGCTGAAACTAGGACACCCCAGCATTTTTTCTGCTCTGCTAAGGAAGTATGAAGATCTTGCAGGCTGTCTTAGGTCTCCTTCTGATCACTGTCCCTTTTCCCTCTGGCATTGACTTCACAGAAAATGAGGGCTGCTAAGGATGTCTTCAGACTAGGTTTCCAAGGGCACCTTGTAACAGCTAGGAAAAAGAGCTGAAAAATCAGGAGACCGAGGAAATATATGTATGACTATTGCTTTTTCTTTCCTCTGCTCTTGCTCTGTCTCTCCACCATCAGCTATGCCTACTATAGAATCAGGCCAGTAGCTGCTCCTAACAGCCTCACTTTGCATTTTTTGCTATTGTCACTGTACCAGACAATCATGTAAAAAATTATATATTGACTTGGCAGGTGCTTCTGTTTTGAACATGATTAAGTAACTTTTTATTGTCATCTTCAAAGCATTTTTATGGTCATTTACTGAGTGAAAGGGGTTCTGATTTTGTGAGCATCTGCCAGAATATGTTTGATCCTGTCATCATTTCTTCAGAAAATCACGCGCCTGTAGCTAAAGTGCAAGATACAGTAAGTGCATGAATTGTCCATTGCACTCTGCACTTACAACACTGCCTTCATTGTCAATGATAACAACAGCAGGGGAGAGATCTTGGGAGTTAAGCTACCTGCTGTTTTCTCCTTGATATTTGAGCTCTTGGATGCTGTATGAATCTCAGATGCAAAGGGCAGCTTCTTTGCTGATGCCCTATTTTATTGGCTATTTAAACATGGTATGTTGTTTGTAATTATTGCTGACTAGAAAGGGGGATTTCCATTTCACAGGAGCTGCTGGGTGTTTTGGTGTGTATCAGCACGGAAGTATTACAGCAATGACGGAGACCTGAGCTGTGCTTTGCTGCTGCTCATGAAGCTGGTCTACAGACCACTGGGCATCTAATTTTAAGTTCTCACTGTACTCCCACTTATTGTGCAGAATTCACGTGTATCCCTCAAATGTTCCAATTTCACTGAATCGGCACTTTCCCATGGAAAACCAGTTAGAGCACTCCCTGTCAGCATTATCTATCTATGCAACAGCCTTCATTGACCTTCATCTGGGCTTACAGTCCCTGTGCACATCAAAATAGAAGTACTTCTTCCTAGCTGAGTTAGGCTAGTAATATTGTGTGCATGAAGCAAAGAGAGTTACAAGTAGCACATCTTTGTTTAAATTTAGCAGTTACCAGCTGGCCACATTCTGTAGGAAGCAGGAAGGGAGGATTCACTGGGAGGGAGGGATCTGATGGAAAATCAAGCAGAGACTATAAAAACATTTCTCTAAAATGGCAGCATAATGAAAAAGGGATGCCAAGCAAAGAACTTATTGATCATCTGTGTATCACTCTTCTAGCGTACTCCAGCTAGCTCATCCCTCATTCTGGGGGGGGCACGCAGGTGTTGGGAAGGATTGCTTCCCACACATGGTAATTTCTGCAGGATTCTTTTCCACAGACAAAACTTGTTTGTACTTGATTATCACCCTCTGAGACAGGCTGTTGAAGTGCAAGGTGTAAAAGGCAAAATGTTGGAGCATGAGAGTGTCAGTATTCCTGAGAACAACCAAAATGAGGCTAACAGCAGAGGCTTCAGTCTCAGAGGGAACCTGTAAACTAACTGGCTGCATTGTTCCCTCATTTTCTTACCTGTGTCCCTCAGGACTGCTGTTCCTCAGCCATTGCTCTGCCATCTGTGTTTCTTTTGATGCTGGCTGTGTCACAACAGCCCTCCTCACCTTTGACAGTCATTACTTTTCCTTTCCTAAAATTATCAATAAGGAAATGAAGTTCATATAAAGCCAGTTCTCATTGAATGATTTGAAAGACAAAAGAGGCAGTTAACAATAATGGCCTTTAATATTGTAACAAAACAGCTCCTCACATCAGGAAGGCAAAAAAGTTTGCTTTCAGGAGTTCTTTCTTTTATCTACGCAACTGATGGACAGGGATAGAGCAGTTGATGTCATCTACCTGGACTTGTGCAAAGCATTTGACACTGTCTCACATGACATCCACGTCTCTAAGTTGGAGAGACATCAATTTGATAGGTGGACCACTCGGTGGATAAAGAACTGGCTGGATGGCTGCATGCAAAAAGTAGTGCTCAATGGCTCAGTGTCCAGCTGGAGACCAGTAATGAGTGGTGTCCCTCAGGGAGCAGTGTTGGGACCGGTCTTGTTCAACATCTTTGTCAGTGACATGGACTGTGGGATTGAGTGTGCCCTCAGCAAGTTTGCCGATGACACCAAGCTGTGTGGTTTGGTTGATACGTTGGAGGGAAGGAATGCCATCCAGAGGGACCTTGACACACTTGTGAGGTGGGCTGATGCCAACCTCATGAAGTCTAACCATGCCAAGTGCAAGGTCCTGTACTTGGGTGGGAGCAATCCCAGGCACAGCTACAGGTTGGGCAGGGAAGAGATTGAGAGCAGCCCCATGGAGAAGGACTTGGGGGTGTTGGTTGATGAGAAAATGAGCATGAGCCGGCTTCAGTGTGCGCTCACAGCCCAGAAAGCCAATCGTATCCTGGGCTCCATCAAAAGGAGCATGACCAGCAGGTCGAGGGAGGTGATCCTGCCCTTCTACTCTGCTCTCGTGAGACCTCACTTGAAGTATTGTGTTGCAGTTCTGGTGTCCTCAACATAAAAAGGACATGGAACTGTTGGAACAAGTCCAGAGGAGGGAGGGCCACAAGGATGATCAGGAGACTGGAGCACCTCCCATATGAAGACAGGCTGAGAAAGTTGGGGCTGTTCAGCCTGGAGAAGAGAAGGCTGCATGGAGACCTCAGAGCAGCCTTCCAATATCTGAAGGGGGGCTATAGGGATGCTGGGGAGGGACTCTTCATGAGGGACTGTAGTGAGAGGACAAGGGGTAACGGGTTCAAACTTAAACAGGGAAAGTTTAGATTGGATATGAGGAAGAAATTCTTCACTGTGCAGTTGGTGAGGCACTGGAATGGATTGCCCAGGGAAGCTGTGAGTGCTCCATCACTGGCGGTGTTCAAGGCTGGGTTGGAAATAGTCTTGGATGGCATGGTTTAGTGTGAGGTGTCCCTGCCCATGGCAGTGAGTTTGGAACTAGATGATCTTAAGGTCCTTTCCAACCCTAACTATTCTATGATTCTATGATTCTATGACAATAGAAGGAGGCTGCTAAAGATATCAAACACTCCCAAGAATATCTCTAACAAAGGAATATTTCTGGCTATATTAATGTGCTTATGCTCATGAGTCTAAGCCACATTTTTGAGACCATGCCACAAAAGTATTAAAAATCCGAAAATTAGATCTCAAAAATCATGAGGCCAGTGTGACGAATCATGAGATTTAAAGCAATAACCATTTCCTGGCTCCCGGTTTCTTTTTTGAAGAATATTTTTGTTATATTTTAAATGGGTTTTGATCTATTTTCTCTTTTAGAAAGAGCTTGTTAAGCTCAATGAGAACTAAAATGTCATGTGTTTGTACATGCTGCCACTTCATCATTTGACTTCAGGAACCAGGCCACTGAAACAATTACAGTGGCAGCCCTGTGAAAATCATGAGTTGATAAATTCTGCATTTTCAAAGGTAGGCCAGGCCCACCCTGCTGTAAAAGATTTTGTCCCTTGTGTGATTAGCTGTGGTGGAAAGGTCCCTTCAGTCTTATCCCTACCTTTAAAAACATCATGAGCCAGCTCTTCAGGTAGCTCTAGGAACATGCCTATGCCTAGCTGAGGGTATGACCTGATTAATTTAATCACCTGGCATTGATACGTACATATCATATGTTCTCTCACCTTCACATTTACACAGCTCTAGTCCATAGTCTTTAACTAATCTACCATTTTTATTTCTTATAACAACCCATTGACAATGTATGCATGCCAAATTAGGAACAGAGCTTTTGAAACAGCAACTCCCCATCCACATATTTTCCTCCAGAACCTAATTTAAGGGTATTGACCCTCTGGGTCATTTGGAACAGCCTCCATGAAGCTGCAGGCACTCATGACATTAATGTGGAAAAATCCACAGGACTTCCACTGTGCACCTTTCGCTGGCCAAAAGCCATATGGTATTCACTAGATTCCATAATACCTAGCACCCTAAGACACTTGTACATTATAACAAATGTTAGATTTCTTACATTAACAACTAATACCCTTCTATAAAAGAGAAGGAAGTCAAGGGGAGAGAGAAAGCAGATGAGGGGGAGAAAGAAGAAGAGAACACACACATGGAGATGTACAAAGTGAGAGTGCATTGTTTGGGGTAATTATGTACAGCACTTGGGAGCTATGGAGTTGCATATGTGACCACTGCAGGGACAGCTGATTTGCAGGTGAGATGGGTGAAGCAGCACAAGAAATGCAGCCCTTCACTGCATGGTTTTGAGTGCTCTGTAACTATGAGGCAGCACCATGGTACTAGCATCCTTCTAACATATCCTCTCATCCCATTCCTCTGCTGCACTGCAGAGAAGGGCAGCCTGGACAGCACATCCTCAGCCCGCCTATCAGAGCTGATTGGGAAGCCAGTCTTCTCCTCAAGAAAGCTAAAGGTGATGAAGAGATCTACCCTGTCCTCTTGTGCTTGCTAGCTCACAGGGCTATCCCAAACAGATTTCCTTATACTTTTGTGGTCACCTTTTTGGGTGCCTTTGGCTATTGGACCTGATTTTGTGAAGCCAGAGCAGCATATGTAGGGCAGGTCATGTGGAGAAAGAGTCTGGCTCAGAATACTTGCAGGGACTTCTTTCTCAACTGCTAAATATTGCACAGAGTAAAAGCACACGGGTTTTTCCACCTTGCTAATCAGGAAAGAGGTAGATCTTAGCAATGAGACAATTATGAAAATCAGGAAGCAATTTAATTGTCTGAAAACAGCTTAATTAGAAAGAATTTAAATTTCTTAAATGATAGTAATCATTTTCCTGGGGATTAAAGAATAGCAGATCTTAACTTCAAGGAAGATACCTAATAGAAACCAAGTGATTGGAAGAATAATGGAAAAAAGAAGTCCATCTTCCCCCAGGTTCTCTTAAGCATTGTTCATATGGGAACCTTTTCCTTTTTTAATTTACTATGTTGCTGTACCATCACAATTTATCTGTAGCACAATAGCATCTAAGCCCCTCAGCAAGAGGAGGGCTCCACACTGCAGTAGAAGCTGTCTAAATATATAGCAATATAATGTCAGAGCCATTCTACCAGGCCAAAAAAGGGGAAAAAAATAGTACACTAAGCAAGGTAAATGCATTGAGCCATTCTTAACTGCTTAAAAATACCTAAACTTATTTGGTTTATTTGAATAATAAATACTAGTTTTCAGGGACAGAGCAATGGAAGAGTATAGAAGATACCTGCATAGCGATAAGCCGTCTATTGTAGGTAGATTAGCTGAGGACAAAGTGTTGCTGGACATTTCACACTTCAGAAAACTAGCCCTTGACACCATTAGGGGTATACTAGGAAGCCTAAGTATGCAGTCTAAAAAACCCACATTGACCTATAGTTTTAGAGAGGTAGTTGAGGCCTGCCTCATTCACAGAAGTGCTTGAGAACCTGCTTAGCTTTAATTTAAAGTTCGTGATCTGCCTCATGCTTATCCAGAAGCTGTTTCCTAGGGGACATAAATAATAAGTGTTACAAATGCAAATAAATTTAAATGCCTTTTTATTTGCAAAGTCAAATGTCCAAAAACCAGGACATTCCAGAAATGAGCTAGCCCCTGGGGCTTATTTGCTCTGACATAGTCTTTAATCAACTGATCATACTGAATTTCTCCTATGAGATCTCTGCCTCATTTAGTTCACAGCATGGCTGGAGTTCCTGTAAAAGGCAATTGCTCTATGCTTTATATTTTTCCTTCCCCTCACATTATTTTTCACAAGCTAAAACATGTACACATGACAAAAAATCTTTTCTATGTCCAGTCAATAACATGATGGCAAGATGGCTGAGCTAATCTATCAGCTTGCTGCTTCAGGAAGGGCCATCCTATTCTCTTCTCTCCTCCTCTGCCTGGCAGTCCAAGCATAGGGAAGAATGTGAGTGGAAAAGGCAACCACAAAAAAAGCAGTCCATGCTCCTTTGAAAAGATGGCCCTTTAAAGAATGCATTTAATACCGTCCCCAGAAAGTGGTACATCAAGGACTGAAAATTATTGGTCCTACAGAAAGAATAGGGAAAAGATAGCTGGGAAGTCCTGAGTGTGAAAGAGATCTAGAGAGCCAGGAAGCAGCCAGTACAACTCTGGAGTAAAAAAAAAACTAGTGTAATCCTTGGATTTTGAAGAATGAGTTGGAAAGCTAGAGAGAAAGTTATTTGTCTCCACCTTTATCTCTGATGAGATCAGTGCTAGGGCACTATGTCTACTGCCTGCATTTTCAAAACACATTTCAGGAAAGCATACAAACAAGAGCCACAGCCTGATTCAAGAAAGATGAAAATAAAGGGAAGAATGACTTTAAAAAAATTATTTATACTGTGCTGAGCAGAAATGAGGGTGAAATATCCTTTCATTATAGTGTAAATATCTCTTTCCAGAGACGCGTGGGATTATTATGTTAAGATTTTGAGATTTCAGAATATGAGAATCTATTGCTGAACCCTCTGCAGTAAAACCCCTGATCCACAGGATCAGCTGTGCTCTAGTCTTTCCAGAGGCAAAAATCTCTTCAATCCAAGGCAGAAAAGCATAACCAAAATGGATGCTGAAAGCCAAATTTGGAAAAGGGCACACTACTGGAAATGTGAGGGTAATTAGCCAAGATAAGGACTGTTTAATGAAGACAGAGGCTCCTCTACAAGGCATGTTTAAATCACACTCAGATCACTCAAGGCTCAAGACACCTCTTAGCAGTGACATGACAGTTGATATGTAGGAGTCTGCACAAGATGATTTATTGAGTTCTGATTTTTTTCTTGTCTGTGTAAATCGGTGCAGAAGTAATGCTGGTGGTGGGTCTCTGGGGCACAGCATGACCCTGAATACTGTTTTGCAAGGATCTTTGGGGAAGGCAAACAGGAAGGCTTTAAGGAGAAATGCAGAAAAGAGTATCTAACCCTGCTTTCCAAGGCAAATTCTAACTCCAAAATTGCATCTTAGAACTTAACCTTCCCACTCAACCATTGTGATTGGAGAAGCTGTTGTTTTGGCTTGAGTTCCTTGTTGTAAATCAGGTTCTTTTTCAGGCTGAGTAGCACTTTTCACCAGCAGTGCTCAGGCTGAGACTAAACATCCTACTTGTAGGCTAAGTCACTACTTAATGCAAGAATGGATATGGCAGAATCTGGCTGCAGCACTGCTCTTGTGTTGAGGAGCACTTTAGTTACCACCAGCCCTTGTTTGTTTTCATCAGAGAATCACTTATGGAGTCAAGAAGTTCTTCATGCAGGCATGCAAGATCTAGGAAAATATGTTAGGTAAAATGTGTCTTAAATTACATTGAGAGGAGTCTTTTTAGCCATGCAGGTTCTTAACTGGTTATGTGAATGCTGAAGTTTAGTGTCTATCCTCTGTTCCTTCTGTCTGCCTGGGGGCAGCACACCAAGCACTATGGCAGTGAGTATGAAAAGCTCCTCCAACACCCGCTCAGCCTAATTGAATTCTCTTTAAGATGCCAATGCAAAAGCATTGCTTTGGTTTTTCAAACTGCAGCCATGGGATTCCTACCTTTTTTTTTTTATTTTTTTTAAGGGTATTTCTAATTGCTTAACTCCATTTCTGAAATAGAGCAGGCTTTTTGTTGGTATTTTGGATTCACTTATGGAATATGGATTCACAAGAGCAACCACTCCTTTCAAAGATGCTGCCTGTGTGGGAACCGAAGGAGAAAGAGTTGTAGGAAGGAGCCAATGCATCTGCATTCTTACCTTGCACAGAGGCTGAAAGTAAACCATGGAAGAAACAGCTCAGCTAGTGGGACCCACAGGGTTGAGACAGAATACCTAATTGACAGACAAAATAGACAATCCGAGTGCATCTCTGGGAATGTTAGAATTCCATATATAATTTTGCAGAAGGAAGCCCTGTCCCTTTACACTCTGCTGGCACTGACACAGGAAAGGATGGAGGGCACAGACAACTTTCTGTGAGAGCACTTGTGCTGGCACCTCCAGATCTGAACGGCACCAGCCCACATCCTGGGGAAAAGAGCTGACAGCCATTTTTGCAAGGGTTTAACTGTGCATTCAAAGACCATGATTCCCACTGAATCTGTAAGAAGAGCTGCAAGAACAGCAACTGCTGTTAATCTGCAAAGAGGTGGCCACACATGATTTCCAGATAGTTCATATTACACAAGCATGGAATTATACACTGACATAAGCATGGGCAGGGAAAGCAATGTCTATAGCTACAAAGCAATATCAGAAATCTCTTTCTGTGGGCATGGGTAACCTGTGAGGGTACTGCTGTTAGCCTTGGTGGGGGCAGGTTAGCACAGCAAGAGCTATTTTACCCCTGCTGGAGCATGCTCCCAGGTAAACAGAGCATCTACACAAACCCAGAACAAACTAGAGCACTGAAGTGAATTTTAGGGTAGTACAGGAGTATTGCTCAAATCACCCACCACAATATTTATCCAGTTTGTGACCCTAAGACAAATTTCTGTCACATCAGCAGGTAGACTAACCCATCGAGCCACTCCACCACCTCAGGAGAAGTACCATTCAATATTAGTATCAGCTGTCACTAGTATTTTTAAGACAAGAACCTACCAAGGAAGTGTGAGCTAAGGCATAAAGGTATCATTACTTACAGATAACTGAATATGAGGCTACGCTCCTGAGATTTTGTTATGAGGTGATAATCAATGGAGACTCAGAAAAGCTGGTTATTGTGGAGCCACTGAGCATAGCAGGACAGCACTGGGCCACTAAAAGTGGAAGCAGAAGCTATCAGCATGCCATGGACTATGATACAAGTTGTACAAGCCTGAATAAAGCAAATAATATGATAGGGCTGTTCTGAGCAAATGAAAAAATGTTGCAGAGATGAACCCCTCACTGCTATGGCCAGGCAAGGGAGCATATAAGAGACATTTTGCCTAAGAAGGCTCAGCAGTTTAACCTTCTGTCGTGGTTTAAGTCCAGTTGGTAACTCAGCACCATGCAGTGGTTCGCTAACACCCTTCCTTTTCCCCCCCTCCTCCAGATGGGATGAGGGGGAGAATCAAATGAATGAAAATCCCAAGGGTTGAGATAAGAACAGTCTAATAACTAAAGTATAATATAAAACTACTACTACTAATAATAAGGAAAATAACAAGGGGATAAAATATAAAACTAAAAAGGGAAAGGAAAAATGAAAAAAAATAAGCACAAGTGATGAACAATACAATTGCTCGCCACCCACTGACTGATACCCCACCTGACCCGAGCAGAAATCTGCCCTTTTGGGTAACTCCCCCCAGTTTATATACTGGGCATGATATGCTGTGGTATGGAATACCCCTTTGGCTAGTTTGGGTCAGGTGTCCTGTCTCTGCTTCCTCCCAGCTTCCTGTGCCCCTTCTCACTAGCAGAGCACTAGAGACTGAAAAGCCCTTGATCAGAGTGAGCATTACTTAGTAACAACTAAAACATTGGTGTATTATCAGCAGTGTTCCCAGGCTAAAGCAGAACCGCAGCACTGCACCAGCTGCTAGGAAGAAGCAAAATAACTGTTACAGCCAAACACAGGACATCTAAGTATAAGAACAAGTTTTATCAATTAGGTACAGACTTTGAATGAGGATACAGAATCTTTGCTGAGTGAAGCTACAGGATGGGTAGGTGAATATGTCATGAACCATTCGCATGGAACAACATTAAGTATGCTAAGATTGAAATAATAAAACTGATCATGTAAAGCTGACAAGTTTAAAATCTCATAAAAGCTCAGTGTGGTGCTGGGAATTGACCAGAACAGACTGATTTGTTTGTAACTACAGGCGATCATGGGAGATGGCTACTGCACTGCAGGAAGGATATCCAACAGGAAACTGGAGCCATGTTGCACTGCTCAGACCACTCACTCCGCAGCAAAATTAAACTTGATCAGTGCCAAATGAGAACTTCACACAACACCTGCCTTGAAATACTGATAAGAAAGATGAGGGAAGCATTGTCTAAGACTCTCACAGTCAAGTGAAAATCTAGAGGAAGGACTCATCCCCAAAGCATCTCAAATAAAAGATTTGTGAGCTGATGGACCAAGACCCTCTTTCCCAAAAAAAAAAAAGGAAATTCTGCTATGTGACCTTTCTGCTTCAAGAAAAAAAAGACAAGGAGCAAAGGAGATTTCGGTCCAGGCATCAAAGCACAAAATGCAACAGTGACCTGGTGAGGCATTCCCAGTTCTGAGCCTTGTTTCTTAAGTCAGCCTGGCCAGCCAAGATTATACTGCTGTTTAAGAATTAAAATAAGATGAAGAGCAGTGAGTGGCAGGTTCATCACATCAGTAAGGGACAATGATTTTGATTTTTGGAGATAATTAGGCAACTAGATGCCTGACCTTTTAGCCTTTTGCAGGCTACTCTCCTTCTTTAGCAGGTGTTGACACCTCTGAAAAAACTCACCTGAAGGCAAACCTTCTTAATAATTTTTTTTCTTTTTTTTTCCAAGGTATCACTTTCCTCCTTATTTTCCTTATTCTTTTTATATCTCCTCAAAAAGGACTCACAACTGTTGATATGGTGAGTTTGATGCCATTTGTTCACAAGTGAGGTGTTTTATAAAAGTACTGAACAAGGTATATTTGATGTACAAATATTAATGTTCTCAGCACAGGGTATATAAGTGTGTAAGTTCTCTCATAATTCCCATGCAGGGGGAAAGTTTTCCTGATTTAATGGTATCTACTGGACCCTTTACAAATTTCCTAATGTGAAAAGATTCATATCCTCTGCAAAGGAAGTTAGCCCTGCATCCTGAAAGCAGAGACCCCATGCTAATTACGAAAGATACTTCCCAAGAAAATGAATGCAAATTACACTTAAAATGCTAAATTAGGAGCTCTATACATGGATTATAATGTTCTACTGCAGTACAAAGGAAAAGATGTCTTTCCCTGCGAATTAAAAATGTTCCCATTATGCAAAAATCCCTCGGTATGTGCCTAATCCCCTAGAGGGCAGTATGACCTAAAAATAAATTAAACTGAGCCAGGCAATTAGGATATTTTGAAGGCTGGTTATACGAAATAAGACCCCATTTCTTCCTTTCTCTGACAAACTGGCACAAATGTGCAAGAAATAGGGAGATACTTATAGTTTTTAAATTATAGGAGAAAACAAATATAATAAAATGAGCATTATCACCCTATATTAATATATTTAGCTCACATAATACATATATTTGACTTCGTAAACTGTCAAAGCCAAGTACATTGTGCTTAAGCATCCCCTCAGGTGGTTTGCTAAGCTGATTTTTTATGGCTTCTCTTTTGGATGGCCTCAGTTCCCTGTGGTAAGATTTTCCTGTCTCTACCACTGCATGATCTTGATCCAGAAGAATTAAATTAAGTTTGCTACCCAAGCACAAGGGAAGTAGGGAGAACTGACTCAGTAATCAGGCACTTCCATGGCTTGATGCTCGAAGCCCAAATGCTTGCCAAACTGCTATCATGGCCTAGTCCTCCAGGCACTTTTGGAGTCTGAATGAGAAAGAGATGTGTGACTCCCTTGAAATGAGGAAGCCTCTGACCTGCATTAATGATCTTATATTATATATTATACAAGGATCACAAAGCACCTTTACTTTTTAGAGCATGAACCTTCTGTTTGATGTTATAGGAAGTAATGAGGGACAACAGGTTTAAACCACCTAGTAGCTGTTTGTCTAAAATAAATACAGCTCCCAGTTGTGCCTAGGTCCCCATTCACTTCCCATCCAGAGCTCCACTTTCTAGTCTTGACTTCCTTATTTTCCTGAGCAGGGAGAATACACGCACTCGCATGCAGGTGGGCTGAGCACGTTTGGCACACCCAGCTCAACTATCATTTCCTTTAACAATAGAGGGAAAATAGAGGGAATAAATAGAGGGAATAGATGGAAAAACTCCAAATGGACATGCGTGTGTGAGAAGCCTCCAGCAAACGTGAACATCCTTCCAGGAGCTATAGCCTCCCTGTCCACAAATGCAGAATTTTTGTCAGTGTTTTGCCTGAAAATGGGATTTCAAGGGATGAAGGCTGTTTCCTGGAGATGATACATCTGTTTGATTGCTTCTAGAAACTGCTGAAACTGGAGCCAGAGGACTAGTAACAGTCACTGATTTCTTGAACAGCAGATCCTGTTCAGCTAACAGGCTCCATAGGAGCAACAGTCAGTCACTGGGAAACCTTCAATAGAAGGTTTTTCTAGCTGGATGAAAATAAGATAGAGGAGGAATGATAACGGTTCAGAAAGACTTGATTTTAAATAAAGTTGATGGAAAAAGGGACAAAGAAGCCCACTAAAAGAAAAGTGCCAAGTAGGTATGCACATTTTTATGCTGGTCATTTCAGAGAGTGTTTTTTTATATGTATTTGTCCCAGAGCTGCTTAAAGATGGTTATGCCTATTCTTTGAACAGGGGAGAACAAAATATGTATATCTCCGGATAACTGAATTGAAAAAACATGGTTTGGTTGTAATCACCAAGGATAGGATGGATTAACTCAGTATATTTGGAGCTACTTCATTTATTCCTCTAAATCCAGCAGCAAAATATGTTTCAAGACCAGATATACTGCATACAGAAATGCTCTGAATAACAGCTATTAGGTTCCTGGAATACTCTTCATGAGAAAAAAACATTTCTGAAGAAGAAACTGACAGACACATAAAAAATTACTTACAATGTGAAGTGTGACTGTTGGATCCAATGACACGTTTTAGGTTAACTAGTTTACATTTCTTTTGAAGTGAATTTCCTAGCGACAATGTTTGCACTGTTCACCTGCCTCATCAAGGCCTGTTTAGAATACAGTGCTTAATACAGTTTTTAACCCATTATAAAGCCATGCACAGATAATTTAAAATGATCATAACAACTAACAAACACGTAATCAAGGAGCTCTTAAAATGTATTAAAATTCAGGTCTCTCGCTATTAGCAAAACCGCTTCATTAACATATTAAGACAATGTTCATTTGATAATTAGCTTCTGTTTTCTTTGCATCCTGGCAGTTAAATCATCCCTATGAAGCCAGAGGGGAAAAGTTTATGCTCCTACAAGGTGTCTTTGATGGACTCCAGGTCACCTTCTTCTAATTTTTAATCAGCTTCAATATTTTCTTGCACTCTATTTCTGAAATGTTGCAGATTAATGCCCACTTCCATGGTGAATGTGGGAGCACTCAGAGCCCAGAACAAGGAAAATGATGGGCTCCTTTTCTGCCTTGGAGTCATGCTACTCTGGTAACATAAGGCTCAAGGGTAAGAACTTGGGAATTCCTTGCATATGCCCTCCGTGGCATGCTTGTGCCCCATATAGAGCTCAGAGACTGGCAAAAAAGAAAAACTAATGTGTCAAAGTCCACAGACTGAGAATAGGATAATTGTTCTCCATCTTTTCCCTAACCACCAGTTATTCATTCCAAATAATATTTTTCAAGGGGAAAAAAAAATAAAGACTGTTATTTAAAATAGATTTAAAAATATTTCAGTCCCAAGAACAAGGTATTTGATTCCAGATTTTTTCTGACTTCAGATGTTGTTACATCTGCTGGGACACCTCTGAGCTGCACATGCAATGGCCCATATGTGCAGTCTGTTCCCACTGCAGCAGTAGCCAATGAAAGTAGCTTATTTATAGCAAAGGAAGAAGAGAGCATGGATTATTTAAGGGAGACTGCTCAGCTCACAGCCTGGCTGCATCCCCCACACACCATCACACCACCAGCCTTTCCCGGGGAAAGCTTCTCATCTTTACAGATTTGCAATGAATAGGAAGCCTGGCATTACTGAATATACAAACAAGACCAAGTGGTCATAATTTTCTCTGATATAATATTTAATTTTAACTACATGTTCTACTCTTCAAAATAGCAAAATGTGAATGCTTCCAGTATGAGCAATAAGGTGGCAGAATTGTCCAAAAGGATTTTGCAAGATGGAGAGGCTGGTTAATAAATAACAGATGAAATTTAATGCAGATGGACATTAAGATGCGCAAATTATATAAAAAAAATGATAATCCTAGGATAACTTCACATATTATGGGTTCAGAAATTTTCTCCTTACAATGGGAGACATCTTCAGTCCAAAAATCATGGAAACAACTATGTTGGAAAAGACCTTTAAGATTATCAAGTCCAAACTTTACCCCAGGACTGTCAAGACCAACACTAAACCATGTCACTGAGGGCCTCATCTACATGGTTTCTGAACACTTCCAGGGAGGGTGATTCCACTACTTCCCTGGGAAGCCTGTTCCAATACTTTCATCTTCTCAGTGAAGAAGTATTTCCTAATATCCAATCTAAACCTCCCCTGCTGCAGCTTGAGACCGTTTCCTCTTGTCCTATCACTTGTTACTAGGAAGAAGAGAGTGACCCCCACCTTACTACAACCTCCTTTCAGGTAGTGGTAGAGAGCAATAAGGTGCCCCCTGAGCCTTCTTTTCTCCAGACTAAACAACCACAGTTCTATCAGTCATTCCTCATAAGACTTGCTCTCCAGACCCTTCAATAGCTTCACTGCTGTTCTCTGAACCTGCCCCAGCACCTCAGTGTCTCTCTTGCAGTGAGGGCCCGGAACTGAGCACAGTATTTGAGGTATGGCCTCATCAGTGTACAGATCCTCATCAGTACAGGAGTGGATCACTTCCCTGGCCATTCTGGCCATGCTATTGTTGATGCAGGCCAGGATGTCACTGGCCTTCCTGGAAGTCTGGGGAGAAAAAAACCAAAACCAAACAAACTAACTAACTAAAACAACACAAAACAAACAAACAAATAAAAACCCAGAGGAAAAATATGCTGGAGGTGAATAAAGTCCTGAGTGCCAGAGAGAAGACAAATAGAAAGCAATGGCTGTCCCTCTCATAATGCAAGAGCAAGGGGCACCACATGACATCTGCAGGGGACAGATTATAACCAAGCAAAAAGGAGATGTTTTTCCACACAAAGTTTTTAAGCAAAATAGGTCTTTATTGAAAGAAATTTCAGGTACTACTGCTGTGCATGAATTCAGGGAAAGACTGGAAAAAAACATGTAACAGAAACTCATCAAAGATTAAACACCTTGTTTGACTTGGAAAATTCCAGAGCCACAAGATGCTGGAGGTGGAAGGTTATTTTGAGGAAGCATCACTATATGTTGTCATCTATCCTCTTACTCTCTTCCAGAGGCCTACTGATGGTTATTTTAGGGTATTTGCTAGGTGGACATTTGATCTGACAGCTCTGAGATTCTTATAAACTTACAACCTATGTCAGGTGAGATTCTGCTCTGGGAAAGCCCTTACAGTTGGAATTTTGTCAGAGATACCCTCAGACAAATGACTAGATCTGTCCAGCTTAACAAATGAAGTAGAGCCACCAGAGAGAAAACGTGCCATATAACAAACGCCCATTCAGTAATGCTAATCTTTTTTTGTTCAGACCTCTTTTTATTACTGTTTTGGTTACCTGCTGTAATAATGAAGAAGAAGATAGCATCACTGATGTCTTCTCATTATTGATGAATTTTTAATTATATTTTTGTTTCAATTTTTTTTATTGTTAAATTGCATGCATTGAATTGCAGACAAACCCACAAACCCACATCCACTACACACTGAAATGAACAGGGAAGAGGTTGAATCTTTTCATATATATGTGGACACAGAAGCTAGATGTCAAGCAGAGGTGTTAGATAATCAGTCTTTGTAGCTTTTACCTTAGAAAGTACTCATCTTTGCTTTGATATCAAGGGCACCTGGAAAAGAATATCCCTTTTACCCATCCATTTGTTTTGGAAATATGTGGGAACAGCACTCGCAGAAGACAACAACCAAGGAAAACAGCACAAAGGCACATGAAAAAAAAGGAAAACAAAATCTTCAAGCTCATAGCATGTTCCCTTCCTTTTTCCTATTGCATCATGAGAAGTTCTAAGAGGTGATTTTCTTCTGTCTTCCACAAGTTTTTCACAAAGCCTTGCTGTGAGACTGCCACACTTCTCAGGGCATGGAAACAGACATCCCTTTTCTGCTGTGAGCTCCCCTTGTAAAGCCCTTCAGGGATCAGCCTGTCCACCCACTCCTGCCCAGCTCAGGCTGTTGAAGGTCTCACATCAGCAGAGGACATCCTCTTACCACCATTCCCATAAAATCCAACTCTTGTTCTTCCACATCTTGAGCAGCTATTGCCCCTGGACCTTGGATGGTAGGAGCTGAATCAGGTGGCTCCTGGGGGTGTGTGTGTGTGTGTGTGTGGAATTGAGTGTCTAAGAGAGAGAGGGGAAAGCACTTCTGGGAAGCAGAACAAATTCCAGCAAGTCTTTGCCTCCCGTGGAATGCTGTCTGGCAGTGGCACTTGTGAAACCTACTGGTTCCTACCTGTCCAAACTTCACAACCACAGGAGGTTTGAACCCACTGCCATCGCCTTTGGCTGACCAATTCAAATTCTTCAGGTAACACCCATTAGCACTGAGGTGGTCACAGTGTGTTACTGACACAGCAAGTTTCAGGTAACTTTTGGTAATTTCAGCTGGCATTCAGAATGCAGTAGGAGAACAAAGACTTTCCTCCATCTAAATATGCAAAGTACTTGACCTTGGTTCTAACCAAGTTTTTCCAGATGCAGTGATATATTTAACCTTCACTTTCAGAGTTTCAAAAACTAAGTCTTGAGGTGTCAAAAGCCCTAGATGTTTTTTAATGGAAAGTGAGAGAAAACAGCAAATCAGCCAGAGAGAAGGCTCTGCCGAAAACTGCAGCTGCATCAGTGTGACTGGGTAAAAAAAAGTGGTTTTAAAACAGAAACTGCTGACACGGCTTTTGGTGAAGCCTCTGCAGCAGCTGTGATGGCTTTTAACTTTGAGTTTTCAATGGGGAAAAGATGATATTTCTTGCGTTGTCATTTTTATGAATAACACAGGCGGGTTTCAAAATGCCAGGCCAGGTTGAGGAGCAGATGTAAGGTTAGCTGTGCCTTGAACTGGTCTGAATAGCCAGGACTAAGCAATTTGCTAAGGGTGGCAAGTACAGGGAACACAGACATTGTCTTTCCTCCAGCTTAAGTTAGCTTCAGCACAAGCTGGTGTTGGTGTTGTGTGGCAGTAGTGACACTCAGGAAGATGTCTCTGAGCATCTGCCACCAAGAGAAGCCAATATGCCACATGGAGAGTACAAAGCAAAGAAGTACAAATCAAATGTGATAAGATGCATGGCATCTTAGGGCATGGACATCTTCCTTGCATGGCAGAACTTCTCAGCCTCTCAACAGTCCACACAGGAGAGGGTGGCTCTGGGGCAGCGTCTCATAAGATGTCTGAAAAGATCTCTGAAATCGGTCTCCTTTTGTGCAAAAAAAAAAAAAAAAGAAAGACAGTGAAGCAGTTGGTTTCAGGCACCATGGCTCTGGATTAAAATCTGACCCTGGGAAAACAGAGGGATGAGAAATGCATCTGCCAAAAGCTGGCTGAAGACCAAAGGCATTGGTGAAAAGTTCTGGGCTTGAGGAACAAATGTTTTCACAAAGAAATTAATAATTTCTGATTGTCTCATTAGTTTTTCCTGAATCTATCCTAAGGAGAAGAAAAGGATCCTGCACCTCACGGGTGGTTCATATTGATCTCTCAGAAAGACCCTGAATTTTCACCCTAGGAACAGAAACACTCCCAAGAAGGGACACTTTAGACTTCAATAGCTATTCTCTGTCTGAGAGAGCTGGCAGTAATTGTTTCTTTCTTCGAATATGTAAGAATTGCAGTAAGGGTATGTTACTGGGAAATACAATTTAATTTCTCAGGATGGTAACCTTGAACCGACTCTGTTTCCCTGCTAAGATATATTAAAAGTATGATTTGGGATTTGTTCAAGCAGGAACCAGGGACCAGGAGTCTAAAACAAATTTCCCTAAGTAACACTTTATTTTTGCCCACCCTTTTCAAATTTCCTTCCTTGCTCCCCATGCAAGATTCCTAGCCCTGCAAACGGCTGGCAGATGGAAATAAGAGTGTACCCATGTCAACAGGGTTGCATGCTAACGGAAAAGGGTAAGATTTGCCTGGGACTGGTAAGTGCCAAAGACACACATCACCTATTGACATATAGCAAAAGCAACAAGTATGCTTTGTCAGTTGTTGTGGAAATAGATGTTAATACTTCCACTGCAGATTTGCTTTTTCTTGGGAGCTTGTTGAAATAAGAGAATAGGTATGTTGTAGCTGGAGTTCATTCTCAGTGGGAGAAAAATAAAACAAGGGAGCTGGCTGCATTTCCTGTTTAGAAGACTCCGGAGGTGGTTTCTTATATTCCTGTACTTTGTGAGTGCTTATAGGAATAGGAAAAACAATGCAGTACTGAAGATCAACCAATATGATATGACACCACTGACTGACCAAACCCAAGACTTCCTCCCTGACTCCATGCTGAGTTTTGATGCTATGAAGCATTATGCTGTGTAAGATGCTTACATTTAAAGTCTTCACTTTGTACCTTTGTTTAGACCATTTTTTCTGAGCCATTGAAGTAACCTTTTTGTTCAACATCTTTGTCAGTGGCATGGACTGTGGGATTGAGTGTGCCCTCAGCAAGTTTGCTGATGACACCAAGCTGTGTGGTTCGGTTGATACGTTGGAGGGAAGGAATGTCATCCAGAGGGACCTTGACACTCTTGTGAGGTGGGCTGATGTCAACCTCATGAAGTTTAACCATGCCAAGTGCAAGGTCCTACACCTGGGTGGGAGCGATCCCAGGCACAGCTACAGGCTGGGCAGGGAAGAGATTGAGAGCAGCCCCATGGAGAAGGACTTGGGGGTGTTGGTTGATGAAAAAGTGAACATGAGCCGGCTTCAGTGTGCGCTCACAGCCCAGAAGGAGCCACTAGAATCTGGAGCAAGCCAGATAGTGATTCTTGTTCCAAGTCTGAAAAGTATCCAATTTCCCAGGCCCAAAAGTTTGCAAGGTTTATTTCCCTTCTCTAATCTCTTCCTTGGAAAGTCAGCATGAAAGGATTTGGAAAAAGTGCTAAGTTTTTTTTGAATGCTTGGAGAAAGAAGCAGAAAGATGGAACATTTTCTTCTGTATAGAGAAGAAATGAGCAGAGGGTATGAGTCCTCATGACCCTGAGGACTCATATCCTCTGCTTTGCTGCAGGAGATGCACCAACATCATTGTGATCTGAAACCATCTGACATTTACCCACTTCTAGTGATGCATGTGGGTGCTGCTGATATGGATAGCAGTAGCCCTGGAGAACATAAAGAAGGACTACAGAGCACTGGGAGAGGTAGTTAGGGGCTCTGGAGCGCAGATTGTCTTTTTGTCAATTCTCCAGGATACAGGGCAGGACCTTAAAAAGGCTAGGAGGACTGGCCAGGTTAATGAATGGTTAGAAAGGGTGGTGCTGTAATTCAGGGGTTTGGGTACCTTGAACATGGAACACCATTTAATAGGCCAGGTCTACTGGGGGCTGGTGGAGCTGCTCTGACAAAGAAAGGGAAGAGTAGATTTGGTAGGAGGCTTGCCAGACTGGTCAAGGATGCTTTAAACTAGATGTGTTGGGGGAGGGGGGTATCATTCCATCCCAACACACCCAGTCACTTGCCAGCACCTATAGTAAACGTTCAAAGCAATGTAGAGATATTCCAGCTGCTTCACCCAATGAGCCGGCTTCAATTGGATCTTGGCTCAGGTGCCTCTATACAAATGCCTGTAGCATGGGGAACAAACAAGAGGAATTAGAGATGTGTGCACGTCTGCATGGGGTATGATATCATAGGCATCACAGAAACATGGTGGGATGGCTCCTATGACTGGTGTGTTGGAATGGAAGGTTACAGGCTCTTTAGGAAAGACAAGCCCGGTAGGCTGGGGAGGAGGAGTTGCTATTTAGGTTAGGGATAGGCTGGAGAGTATGAAACTCTGTCTGGGGACAGCTGAGCAGTTGACAGAGAGTTTGTGGGTCAGGGTTAAAGGGAGAACAGTGATGGGAGACCTTATTGTGGGGATCTGTTACAGATCACCTGACCAACAGTACTCTGTGGATGAAGCACTCTATAGACAGATAGAAACAGCCTCACGCTCGCAGGCCCTTGTTCTCATGGGGGACTTCAACCACCCTGATATCTGCTGGAGGGACAGTACAGCCTGGCACAAGCAATCCAGGAAGTTCCTCGATTGTGTGGAAGACAACTTCCTTCTGCAAGTAATAGAGGAGCCGACAAGGAGAGGTGCCACGCTTGACCTTGTCCTCACCAACAGGGAAGGGCTGGTTGGAAATGTGACGCTCCAGGGCAGCCTTGATTGCAGTGATCATGAGATGGCTGAATTCGAGATCCTCAGGACAGTGAAAAGAGCATGCAGCAAGCTCACTGCCCTGGACTGCAAGAGAGCAGACTTTGGCCTCTTCAGGAACCTGCTCAGTAAGATTCCATGGGATATAGCCCTAGAGGGCAGGGGGGCCCAAGACTGTTAGTTGATATTCAAGGATCACCTGCTGCAATCTCAGGAGCGATACATCCCTACTAAGAGGAAGTGCTGCAGGGATTCTATAGGTACATTGCAAATAAAAGACAGAATAGGGACAACATGTGGCCCCCTCCAGAAGCTATCAGGAGAACTGTCTACCCAGGATTTGAAGAAGGCTGAGGTTTTTAATGACTTCTTTGCCTCAGTCTTCACCGGAAAATGCTCTGACCACACCACCCACGTCTTGGAAGGCAGATGCAGGAACAGTGAGAATGAAGACCCTGGGCCCACTGTAGGAGAGGATCTGGTTCAAGACAATCTTAGGAATCCTGAACATATGCAAGTCCATGGGACCTGATGAAATACATCCCCGGGTCCTGAAGGTGCTGGCAAATGAAGTTGCTAAGCCACTGTCCATCATATTTGAAAAATCATGGCAGGCAGGTGAAGTTCCCTGATGACTGGAAAAAGGGAAATATAACATCCATTTTCAAGAAGGGGAAAATGGATGAGCCGCAGGCACTACAGACCAGTCAGCCTCACCTCTGTGCCTGGCATAATTTTGGAGCTGGATTCTCCTGGAAGGCATGCTGAGGCACATAAAAAACAACAAGGTGGTTGGTGACAACCAGCATGGCCACAAGGATGATCAGGATGACTGATCCACAAGGAGGACTGGAGCACCTCCCATATGAAGACAGGCTGAGAAAGTTGGGCTGTTCAGCCTGGAGAAGAGAAGGCTGCATGGAGACCTCATAGCAGCCTTCCGATATCTGAAGGGGACCTGTAGGGATGCTGGGGAGGGACTCTTCATGAGGGACTGTAGTGAGAGGACAAGGGGTAACGGGTTCAAACTTCAATAGGGGAAGTTTAGATTGGATATGAGGAAGAAATTCTTCACTGTGCAGGGTGGTGAGGCACTGGAATGGGTTGCCCAGGGAAGTTGTGAATGCTCCACTGCTGGCGGTGTTCAAGGCTGGGTTGGAAATAGTCTTGGATGGCATGGTTTAGTGTGAGGTGTCTCTGCCCATGGCAGTGAGTTTGGAACTAGATCTTAAGGTCCTTTCCAACCTTGACTGTTCTATGATTCTATGATTCTATGATGTAAGTCTTGCTGTGATGGGATCAGGGATCAGAGCAAAATGGAAAGAGATGAGGCTAACTGCAAAATGGATTTATGAAATGGGCTCTGCTACTACTGCACTGCTCAGAGGAGGAAAAAAAAATCATTTTTCCCTGAAGTTGCTTACCACCTGTGTTCCTGTTGCAGCAACAGGCAGCTTGTGTTTAAGATTTCATTGGAATATACACCAGGGTTTCAGTGGATTTTCTTTAATATTTGGTGGAGTTTTCTCAGTAGATTGAACTGGATTTCCTCAGAAATTTTCAGACCTGAACAAAGGGATAATTTCATTAGGCTGATTTCTATGAATTTCTCTCCTTCTTTCCATACTGTCCATTTTGTCTGGACACTGATTTGATTCTCCTTATTCTTTATTTTACTCTGATTTTCTTCTTTTGTCTGCAGCTTGAAGGTTTGGTGTCATGACAAGTATTCCCAAACAAGAAAAGTTTGAGTTGCGATCCTGTCAGGGTCCAGCAAAATAACTCCTATTTCAGTTAAGAAGCTAACTTCTCTTGTATGGGTAATTTACTTTCAAAGAAGAATCCAGTACATACGTGCCACTGACAACAGCAAATGTCCAAAAATTTGGGATCAATCACTCCAAATATTAAAACTGCCTTCAAAACATGATTTTGTTAAAAAAATAGAAAATCTGCCTGCTACTCTTTGAGCCTTGCATGCTCCATCAAGCTCTCTGTCCTTTGTAGGTATGAGAGTAAGAACCTTGCCTTAAGAGGGTGAAAGAAGACTAAACTGAGACAGTCTTATGTTTAAGGATACCTCAGGGTCTGCACAAAACTCCAAGTATCAAAGAGCTGATCCCAGGATAATGCTTCAGAGACTCTAAATTCTTTATTCCAGAAAACTAGAAAAAACAAAGGGGTGGCAGAGAAAAAAAATCGTATTTTTTCCTCTCTTGTGGCAAACTGAACCTGACACAGTTGTGCAGGTGCCTGCAGCAGGCTGAAATACAATATGAAACTGTTGGAACAAGTCCAGAGGAGGGACACAAGGATGATCAGGGGACTGAAGCACCTTCCGTATGGAGATGGGCTGAAGAAGTTGGGGCAGTTCAGCCTGGAGAAGAGAAGACTGCATGGAGACCTCATAGCAGCCTTCCAGTATCTGAAGGGGGCCTACAAGGATACTGGAGAGGGACCCTTCACCAGGGACTGTGGTGATAGGACAAGTAGTAGTGGGTTCAAACTTAAACAGGGGAAGTTTAGGTTAAATATAAGGAAGAAGTTCTTCACTGTGAGGGTAGTGAGGCACTGGAACAGGCTGCCCAAAGAAGTGGTAAATTCTCCATCCCTGACAGTGTTTAAAGCCAGGTTGGACAGAGTCTTGGGAGACATGATTTAGTGTGTGGTGTCCCTGCTGATGGCAGGGGGGTTGGAACTAGATGATCTTAAGGTCCTTTCCAACTCAAACCAGCCTGTGAATGGCCCAATATAAGAAACAAAATCAGATCAGTTCCGCTTGGTTGACTGAATGGGTGCACTGCATCTCTATATGTCTGTAGTTGAAGAAAAACTATTGCAGAGGCACCAAGTAGATGAACAGCATTTGGCATTTAGCACCCAGGGTATTAAGATCTATATTCAGATCTTTGCTGCTTGCATGAACAAGGTCTGCAACTTCAATGCACTTCTTGAAAGACTGATGTCTCCTTCAATCAGTGACAGAAGTTTCCACTAAACAGTCAAGATTTGGTTGGAATCTAGCTGTGGACAGCAGCACAGAGGCAGAAACCACTTTGTGTTGCTTGGGCCTGCCCCTGAAGAGAAATTTGAGCTTCAGAACAGATGCTTTAAATTTGAGCAGGCAGTGGGAGCAGAAGGCAGAGCCCTCTGGGGCAGTAGCAACCAGTGTGCCTGTGGGTGCTGGAAAGCTGACTGTATCAGGACACGTGCCATCCGCTCTTTCTCTGTTTTTCTTTCTTTCTTTTTCCTTCCTTACCTGATGTTCATCTTCAGTTCCTTGGCCCTGTGCACCCACTGTGATATACAGGCTAGCTCTGATCCATGAGTATTCTCCTGCAGAACTTATCTCACCTTTTCTCTCTTGTACCCTCCAACTGTTGCATAGACTGACTGGCATAATCCTTGTCTTGAAATTTTAACAAATGCATTTCTTGGGAGGACAGGTGAAGGAAAAGGACTAGGATTAAAATTAGCTCCTTCTTTATTCTTCCTCACTGAACAGGTTAGGAATTGATCTGTAAGGTTTTGGGACTGTTTGTTTCCAGTGCATTGTGCTAGGTTTTGAACATGAACCTGAATGAAATTCCACTGATGACTCTTTTTCCCAGCACAGTTGGGAACAATACGAGGCCAGTGTAATGGCATCCTCCATGCCTTCAGGAGCACTGCAGCCTCATGATCTGATCC
Source organism: Myiopsitta monachus (assembly GCA_017639245.1). Classification (NCBI taxonomy): domain Eukaryota; kingdom Metazoa; phylum Chordata; class Aves; order Psittaciformes; family Psittacidae; genus Myiopsitta; species Myiopsitta monachus. The sequence goes on along the minus strand of CM029924.1, from coordinate 31,397,269 downwards.
CCTCAAAAAGGCTTTACTTCAGGGCATAATGCAGCCCTAAATGGATAGCATGATGCAAAAGTCGTTTAAAATTGGTAATGTTACTTAATGGTTTCAAATAAAGCTGACAATTATGTGATAGAGCAAAAAATATATATAGGATAACATGTTTCTAATATGAACTATCTTAGCTTGTCTGTAAAATTCTAAACATAGCAGAAGACAAAGAGATTATGAGTGCATGTGCATACTAATGCTCGCCAGCATGTACCTGACTAGAAGTTTTTCAAACCAAACTAGAGATGAAAATGCATGCACACAGAATGAATAAAATGGCAGCGGTAACCCTCAGACAGCCATTTTTACAAAAAAAAAAAAAAGCCTTAAACCAGCATCTAAGTCACAATTTGTTTACTGAAACAGAAGGAGCCTATAATGAAACATGATGCTTCAGATTTCTCACCGACAAGCAAGCAATGACCCCTAGATACAGATGCATATCAAGAAATAGTATTTAATACTGTAGGATCATTAATGTATTATCTTTTATTGCAAAGACTGCTTAAATAATTTGTCAAGCTGATATAATGAAATAAACATATAGAGAAATATAGATTTTTTCAAGGAAGATAAAATTTCTATTCCTTCATGTTATTGCAAAAGATTTGAAAAACAACATGTTCTGGCCTCAAGTATCAGACTTACATTTTGTCTTTTGTTACCACTTACAATAGTATTGCTGCTTGAATACCCAGCCATATCAAATGTAAGTTATTTGTATATCTCTATCCTCTCAGGAATTCTTGACCTTGAAATAGAATAAATATGTAACGTGTATTGGCTTCACGTGTTCATAGCTAACGCCACCAGTGCTAAAATCCATAGACATTGAACAAAAAGATGCAGAAGATGAGCTTGTGCAGCGCTATTTGACTCATTGTTGCAAAATGAGAAATTACAGTTTAAATGTTTTGCTGTCTTTGAATGACCCTTCATTTGTAATTGATTCAGCTCAACAGACTACAACTCTAAAACCATTGAGATATGGAACTTATTTGTCCCATGTTTGGAGTATGCTTCAGTCACTTTACCAAAATCAAACTGCACAGGATGGGACCTTCTCTATTTGAGTGCTTTGATAATGTGCCATGTTAACTTAGTCTGAGATGACTGGTTATTCAGATTAGGAGTAAACACCATACTTAGCCTTTGTTGACCAGCTCCATAAAAGGGAGTGGATTGCATAAACTAAAACCTATAAATGAGCCCACAATGTAGGGAAAAAAAAAAAAAAGGAAATTTCTTGAATGACTGTTTAGACAACTTTGAAAATTCCCTGTGAGTAGCCATACTTACGGACCCATAACAATACTTGAGGTGCTTGCATTGATAACAAAGGACATGATCAGCTGCAATCAAACTGGTACACTTTGAGGAATGTGATTTTTACATGAAGACTTGAAGGTCTGTGCTCCTGTGTAAGGCCACAGCACAGACATCTGGTGGCAGGAAGAGTGGGGTAAAAAATTTTACGGTACACAACACAGGTCCTTCCTTTCACCACTACCCCAGTGTGAAGGTGGCCTGTAGCCCTAAAGATTATGAAAGGCAACAGATATAAACTTTAGATATATGAAAGATGAAGCAAGCAAGGTTTGGAGTCAAGGGATCATATAGTAATAAGTTTGACTCCTAAAAGGTATAAAAGTCCTATCCAAAATCTTGCCTTTTGTCATCAGCCAAAAGGAACACAAGAGATGCAGTGAGGACTCAATAGCTAGTCTTCTTTATCTTCCTGGTCATACACAAGTGATCCTGGAGACTCACTGAGTGCTTGTGAATACGTGTATATGAGAACACCAGGGAGTGAAATCCATGAGAAAAGAAGTATGAGGGACTGCAGTCAGTTTTCTTTAAAACAAGTATCACCCTTGCTTCCAGAAGGTCTAGAATTGTGTTTGGTAGATTAATTTTCTTCAAGAGCACTGATGCATCAGTTATAAGTTAGCTACTGAACTGAAATGATAATCACTAATGTGACAAGCTGGGGAAGGTACCTAGAGGGTTCTTACAGAGGCTGAAGCTAGCTCTGATTTTATTTAATATCTTTAGTGTGATTAATAAAAAAGAAGATTAGAAACACACTGATGGCATTTGCAGGTGATTCTTCCCTGGGAAATGTTCCCATCCTTCACTGGAGACATCATGTTATGCAGATATATAATAATATGAAAGGACTAAAAGAGCCTGGGGAGACAGAAATAAAAACACAAGATTGATCTAGGGAAATCAGAAGGTGCAGAATCTGAAGGAAGAGAGGAAAGCCCAGAACAAGGCTATCCAATGGGGATAATGAATCATATTTTCCTCCTTGATGACGCATACATTAGCAGCGGACAGAAAGCACTCGCTGAAATGTGCTATCCAACAAATGTTTCTCATGCTATATGACTAAGGAAATACTGTAGCTGTCTTACTGATGCTGTGAGCAGCAGGACAGCCATCTAAACTAGAAAAAAAATGTCCTAATTAAGAAGTACAAACTCAGGGAGTTAACCTTGTTTCTTAATTTTGTATTTTTATTTCAAACTATGAGTAAGAGAAGGGCAGGGAAGATGGATGTGAATATTTGTAGCAATATACCTCACCAACAGATATAATTTCAAAAGCTACATTGCTACTAAATGGGGGATGGGGAAGTGGGAGGTGGTGGAGGGAAAGAGGTAAGGAAGCTTTGAATACAGGCATGTAAGAAAAGGGGGTAAGTTTCAGTCTTGTGCAAAGAGACATAGATGAGCAGGGAGAAGGGACTGACAGCCCAGCATTCAGCTCTCTAGGCAGTACCATTCAGAAAGAGAATTTAAAAACACTACTGTGCTCCCCAGCAGTTATTGGGCAAGGATGCTGGTGATGACCAAAAGAACTAGATTCAACACACCTACTTGGATATATCAATATACAGATTCCTACTCAGAGACAACTATGTAAGCTATTTTTCATAGGCAATACAGGGAATGAAATATTCCTACAGTGAGTCAACTCTTTACAACATAGCTGTGTAAAAAAGGGCAAAAGAGGACATCTGTAGCACAAAAATGTGACAGAGTATTCATCATTAAAAGTGATGTAATAACAAAATATGTGAATAAAACCAGCAGCTTGCAATAGAAAGAAAAAACAAAACCACCTAGTTTTAACATTGGAAAAATTGAAGGAGGGGGAGAAACCTCAGAAAAAGCAATGAAAACCCATCCAAAACAAGATAAAGCCTTACAGAAGGAAGAATCAAACCTCCACTGCTGCAGTTATACTACTGAGCGTAAACCACAACTGAGACACATGCTTGAGTGACCATGATGGTGATGTCTAACAGAGGGTCTGTTGCACTGGGCTCAGGTTGCCCCAGCTCCAGCCAGTAGTATATCATCTTCAGCAAAGCAAGTCTCAAAAGAGGCCAGTGAAGAAGTGAGGTGCTAACAGGCACAATGGGGTGAAGTCACTAGCCTTTAGGGCTAATAAGCTTATTCAGATTCCATCAGGAAGCATGGTCCTCTACTCCATTTAAAAAGGAGACTACTCAGCCAAGTTGTCTGCTTAGTCCTGTTATTTTGTGCAATTCATATGTTAGTAATGTAATGAAGTATAATATACTGCATTTTCTAGCACATTTACTCCTCATTAAAATTATATATTTGAGCAAGTGAAAATGGCAGAGTTCAAGTTTGTTTTTTCTTACTTATGATTCATCTGTACACAAATAAATTAGGCAGTCACAGGAGACCATCAGAACTACCAGATGCAGTGATTCAGAAGAGTTACTTAATCTGGGCTAGTGGAGAAAAGAATTGCAAAACTGGATGATAAGAAGGAGAAATCCAACATATTATCAAAGTTCTCAGCTAACAAGAGGTTGCAAACAATAAAAAAGTACTTTTTAAAAAATGAACATTGTCTGGCACATCCTATATTGTACCACAAAGCTTTAAACAATTGTGACAATAGGCTTTGCTTTGTTAAAAATATCTTGGCCCTGACTTTTCTCTCAAGTACTCCTGGAGTAACTACTGAAGTTGGTACAGTTATATTACAGCCACATACCCTTCAGACTCCAGCCCTTTGACACCGCTATGCACATGGATGGAAAGTAAGGAAACCTGCCCTTTTCTGAAGAGAAAAATGAAGCACATGATGTAGAAAAGAAATGAGATGTGGCAAGAATGAATTTTAAAGAAATGATTACCAGAAAGAAACTAACCTTGAACGAAATGAGTGAATATAGAATATTTAAAAGTATAAAGCTTCTGTGTTCCTCTCTCATACAATCACTTTGAGAGGGACTTTATCATGTAAGTGGATACTAGAGATTAATTTTTTCTCAGTGTTGCATTCAAACACTCAGGGAAAGCTTCAGTCACATCTAATCAAGTCCCAGACCAATGGAAAAAGCATGTTTTCTCCCAGTGCTCCAGGAAAATCTTGGCTCCACAAACACCAAAGCAAAGGAGCATCCTCCCCTAAGTAAGTCCTCATGGTAACCTCTGCTGCAAGTTGTATTTCATTAGACTGCTGTCTGAGTGTCAGCCATACCACCTCCTCACCTTGTTGCATGCCTCTCGGGCTATGTGAGAGGAAGAAAAAGCTGTTTATGACCAGTTTCACAGGCTCTCTGAGAACAACTGTGCTGGAGTAAAGGTGAATGAATACAAATAGCAGCCACCTCACCTGGAGCCAATCAAAAGCTATACATCAGATGTAACTATGCACTGTTAATACTGATTTGATTAATTGCATTTGAAGTTAAAGAAAGAAGCAAAAAGAATGATCGCTTCAGCTGCAATGGTGGCCACTACCAGTTCTCTACCCTTTCTCTATGTGTACACAACTCTATACAACCAGTAGAAGTTATGTGTGCACATAAAGGCAGGAAGGTTTGAAAGTGAAGAGCTTTACCTAGTATTCATTTAGATGACTAATCCAAAGAGAAAGACTATAATGTACAAAAAATAATGCCCATTGTAAAACTCGGTAGAAAACATTTCCTGTGGAAAAAAAAAGAGAGATGTTTACCTTTCTATCTCTGGAGCTGTTGACTTGAAAACAAGAAACAAAGGAACTTTACACTGCACTAATAAATTTAAGACAGCCGATGTTTTATGACAGAATACAGTGTGGTTATGGGTTGTCTTATCCGAAGTATTCCACACTGCTCTGCTTGAAAGTGATAGTAAATGGTCTAGTTAATCAAATAAAAGGGTAATATGTGTGCCTTATATGGAGAAACTGGATTTTGCTTTTCAGTAAGACCAAAATGCTAGAGGCATTCTGATTCTCTATTAAAGACCAAGCATTTTGGAAAAGCATCTTCTAAGTAAAATTCAATGATACTATAAAAATGGCTGAGGGAAACAAATGCACTTGGAGGAACTACGAAGAAAACACTACTAGTTTTTTATTAAATTATTTTTAAACTAGTAGATAGAGAATAATATGTTTAAAAAAAAAAAATCCCAAGACCCACATCCTCAGGTCTGCTAGAGCAAAGGCATCCACATTTTCTAACTGAGTCTTGTAATACCACCAGTTTCTGGTGTTGTATCACAGGTGACTTCACAAGACTCAGAAATATCCCTCTAGAAAGAAAGGGCTATTGCCCAGCTAGGATAAGCAGGACTGCTGCCTTTAGCAATGTGTCAGTTTTGCCGTAACAGTGATGAATAATGTAGTCAGTTCAGTGTAATGAATATCTGAAGGCTTTGTAATGCAGTGAAACTATATGGCTTGACCAGACTCTGTAGTGCTCAAGAGCTTTCCAGTCTAGATCATAGCATTGTTCACAAATGCAGATAGGTAGCATCTAGTATCTATAGCTGCAGCCTAAAATTTGATTCTAGCTGTTTTCCAACTACCTCCATTCCCAACTGTCTGACTTCTAGGGCAAGAATCTAAGCCATACTGCGTTTTGGGTACAAAACTCCCTAATAGCTAAGGATGAAGCCCTTCTCTGAGAGGTAACAAATGTAGACATTGATTTTCAAAACAAAGTCAGACACTTTTTAGTGCCTGGAAAGCAGTTATAACTTTCCTACATAAGACCTATTTACTCCTGCTATGGTGACAACATGACTGATTTTCCATTCTGGTTTATCACTTTGCTAAACTACATTAATTAACACCACTTATTCATACAGGAGGGAAAAGTTTGTGTTAAATATTTAGTGTGATGAAGCAGGCTTCCACCAAACAGTTGATGTTCAGATGTACATTTGAGAGGTTTCTTACCACCGGGTTTCACCTCCTTAGAAGGAAGCAGACTAACAGGTTTCCTCATGGACTTTTAGTTGCTCAAAACAATTTTAATAATTCAGAGTAATCGGGTTTTTTAATTTAAATTTGAGGTGATTGCAAACTGAAATTTCTCTCTCACAGAAGAATTTGATATTTCTCTTGAATCCAGGACACTTATCAAAACATCAAGAGTTCAGGTGAAATTTCTGTCTCTGGGAAAAAAAAAATAAAAATTGATACTTTTTTAGCTTTTGTACTGAAACAGAAAAAAAGAAGGTTTGTGCGAGAGAAAATTTAACTTCTGGGAGACCAGTAACAAGTGGTGTCCCTCAGGGAGCAGTGTTTGGACCGGTCTTGTTCAACATCTTTGTTGGTGACATGGACTGTGGGATTGAGTGTGCCCTCAGCAAGTTTGCCGATGACACCAAGCTGTGTGGTTCGGTTGATACGTTGGAGGGAAGGAATGCCATCCAGAGGGACCTTGACACGCTTGTGAGGTGGGCTGATGCCAACCTGATGAAGTTTAACCATCACAAGTGCAAGGTCCTACACCTGAGTGGGAGCAATCCCAGGCACAGCTACAGGTTGGGCAGGGAAGAGATTGAGAGCAGCCCCATGGAGAAGGACTTGGGGGTGTTGGTTGATGAGAAAATGAACATGAGCTGGCAGTGTGCGCTTGCAGCCCAGAAAGCCAACCGTATCCTGGGCTCCATCAAAAGGAGCATGACCAGCAGGTCGAGGGAGGTGATCCTGCCCTTCTACTCTGCTCTCGTGAGACCTCACTTGAAGTATTGTGTTGCAGTTCTGGTGTCCTCAACATAAAAAGGACATGGAACTGTTGGAACAAGTCCAGAGGAGAGCCACAAGGATGATCAGGATGACTGATCCACAAGGAGGACTGGAGCACCTCCCATATGAAGACAGGCTGAGAAAGTTGGGGCTGTTCAGCCTGGAGAAGAGAAGGCTGCCTGAGGACCTCATAGCAGCCTTCCGATATCTGAAGGGGACCTATAGGGATGCTGGGGAGGGACTCTTCATGAGGGACTGTAGTGAGAGGACAAGGGGTAACGGGTTCAAATTTCAATAAGGGAAGTTTAGATTGGATATGAGGAAGAAATTCTTCACTGTGCAGGTGGTGAGGCACTGGAATGGGTTGCCCAGGGAAGCTGTGAGTGCTCCATCACTGGCGGTGTTCAAGGCTGGGTTGGAAATAGTCTTGGATGGCATGGTTTAGTGTGAGGTGTCTCTACCCATGGCAGGGGTTTGGAATTAGATTATCTTAAGGTCCTTTCCAACCCTAACTATTCTATGATTCTATGATTCTATGAAATGGTGTCCTGTCTGAAGGACAGAGAAAATTGTTGGCAAGCAACACACCTAAGGAGTTTCTATTAGATTTGCTCAGGAAAAAAAAAAGATGCCAAGTCAGGAAAAAATAAAAAAAACAGACCTGCTGGAAATTATACAGTGTAGTCTAGCTTTAAACTTGCCAGATTTAATTGCAGTATAATAGATGACTCTTTACCTAGTTGAATGTAGATAACTGCAAGAAATAAACAATGGAAATATGGAAAAATCACCTAGATTAAAGAAATAGGAGTGGTGACTGAAAATCACCTCAGCTTTGGTGTTTATTTAGGGGGTTGATTATATAAGCAATAATTCTGCTTTTCTAGTAACAGACACTGCATGTCTAAACCCCTCCTCCAAACTCAGATTGGGTCACGTATTCCCCTGTGTCACAGATTCCCACAGATCACAGATTCTCCTGAGGTGCTAGCACATCTCAAGGGTCACAGATTCCCCTGGTCACAGATTCCCCTGAGACGGGTCACAGATTCCCCTCAGATGCTAGCCCTAACATGTCTCCAAACTCACCTCCACAACAGTTTATTCAAGGTCCTTGAAGATGAAGTACAAGCCCATTTGCCTCCAGCTTCTCTCACAAAGCTGTACCATGGGCCTCAAGTGTTGTGAAGAGTCAATATAAGGCTACCAAGTAAAATTAAGGGAATAACTACTCTTATACACTAAAGTGCATCAAGGCACTGAAGTGCCACCGTGTGTCAGAATTTCATGATCAGAAAAAAACCCAAACAACATTTCAGAGCTCTAAAGATTATGAACTTTCAAATGATGATTCATTAAGGGAAGAATTGGAACCCTGTACTTGGTCTGTCATCCCCTCTCCTCCCCCAAAGGCAGTTGCCAAAATAGCATAACTGAAAGCATACTGGATGTTGAATCATGTTTGATTACATCTACTGAACTGACTGCATCATTTTAGTATAGAGCATATACATTAACCCATCTACAAAAAACACTGTGCTCCACAGGAGGAAGTATTTTTTTGCTTTCTCACTGCATTTCGTGTAGATGTGCCTGAGAACATTTTCTGTGGCCTGTTTAACAGGCATGTATGAATGTGCATGCTATGTTCTGACATGTGATTTCTTCCTCCTTTTATAACCATTTTTATATAAATTGTATTGAATGCTGATTAAAAAAATAATCCATCAAAACATACTTTTTGTTTTAAAACCAGAGCTAAGAGACACTGTCCTATAAGAAAAGGAAGGAATACCTGAAAACAAAGCATTTCTATGTAGAAGAGGGATCAGAACTAAACGTTATTTTCTAAGTAGCCAAGAAACCAAATCATGTAAGAATTCAGACCTCTGACCACCTCTGAAGAGGAAAGCTAATGGAAACAGCACCTCACTAGGGACATTACTGCATATCATCACCTAACAGTGACCCTGAGGGAAATGAAACTGAAGAGAAATGGAGCTGTGTGCAAGGGAGGTGGAACTTTTCTCATTTCTGAATCTGCAGCAGAATAGTCTAATTGAATATACAGCACAGCAAAATGAATAAATATAAGAGGAAAAATATTTTCAATCTTTGTAAAGGAATGGCATGCATATTGAGGGGATGGCAAAGTCCTGCATTTCTAGCTATTTTTTATAAATGTAAGATACATGATGACTTAGAAAATGAAAATTTAGAGAAGCCCATGAGCTCAAGGGACTGCACATTTGGCAAAGCATTATGCCTTGCAAGGGATAGACCATGGGGAGCTGAGCATCCCAAGTTCATTTATAAGTTTCTACAGAAAGACAAAATTTTGTAGAGGTACGAACATTTCACACACCCTTTTTAGTTCTTTCCCCTGAAGTGATTGGTTTTTGTAATTCACAGTTTTCCTAGGCATGAAGATACTGCAGCCTGTGTAGTACTGCTGGCACTCAGACTGTTCTGTGTTACATAGAAAGATGCTCAGCTGTGAGGCTGGTACCTGTACACAAGCTGTCCCACAGCCTCTGCCACCAATGTCAGGTCCTACCAGTACTCTGCCAGTGCTGGTCAGCTGCTGAAACTGGGATAAGAGGAAGAGGAGAGGAAAAAAATGCAGTGTGGATGAGGAAAGATTAGGAAGTTTATGTTTGGCATCCTAGTGCTGGGAAAGGTTTGATGAGAGGCTAAGGAGCTGGAGGTGGGATAGGCAGAGTCACAGTGCTGGCACAAAGTCAGTTCTGGCAGCCTGTCGGGAGCCCTGGTCACAGCTGAAACCAAGAGCTCCGGCTGCCATCCCTGTCAGCATCAAGGTTTGCTGCAGCAAGCAGTACCCAAAGCAAGATTTGTTTAGAAACCCCTGCTTCATGTAATATGTATGTCCATTTGATGTTTCCAGGCTGCATTCAGGACAAAGCTTTTTTACTGAAAAAGCACCAAAATGCAATAATGAAAAGCAAGTACTCTTTGATAGGTTTTGCAGTGCAAGCTTTAAAGGCTGTAAGAACCAGAGACTCTTCTCATAGAATCTAAATGTAATACTTATTACTCTCTCTGGTGGAGTCCTGGGCCACAGGTGGCAAAGCGGCAGAACGGACCCCTGCCTGCTGGCGATGGCAGAGCGTTATGTGCTCCTGAGGCACAGCCGGCAGCCCTGTTTGCAGCCCCATGAGGAAGAACTGTGGAGCTGCGGGGTTACCTCCGTGTTTTTGCTCTTGACCTTTTTTCTAGCTGCTCTGTACTTAGTACAGGCAAAGGGACCACTGGGGGCTTCATTTGTCTGAGCATCAAGCTGCTCTGACTGTGCATGCACTTTTTACCAGAAACCGCTCCTCTATGCCTTGACAGCAATCTATGCTAGCTGTGCTGCCAGAGGGGTCAGTGAGGCCAGACAGGCAGCAGGCAGATTTGCCTCCATTCATTTGTCAAAACAGATTTCTAGAAGGGCACATGGATTACAGTGGACTCACCTGTTTCCCACATGACCATGAACTAAATCTTTGCTTCTTATGTCATCTCAAAGTAAGCATAAAATGCTTCCTTCCTCACCCTAAGACTGTTAATATTCATGGAGTATTTTGAGATTCTACAGAGAAGGGATGGAAGCATCAAGTTTATTCACGTATAAGTCTTGTCTCTGACACCTGGACCAATCTGTGATGCCCTCCCTGCCTTCTGGCAACTTCCCAGAGCATATAGAACCTGAAGCTGGCATCCCTGCGGGGTGCCAGAGCCGGCACAGCAAATATTGTATGTAGATGGCAAAATGGCTTTCCTCCTTAGTCCTGTATTAAGTGCTCACTGAACGAGTTTGACTTCACAAACTCAAGGACAACAAGCTCAGGTTGCTTCCTCCAGTACTAATATGTAAGCAAGTTACTCAGTTGGGTTTTTTTTCAGTTAATGTTATTCAGAGACAGTAAAATGCTGTAGAGTATTCATTCTGATTCCAGTTGTGGAAATGGAGCATGTATAATTACCAGTGTGGGTAGCAGTCCATCTCATAGCCTTATTTATGCCAGTGAAGGATATTATCTCATTATATCAGCTTAGCAGTTTTCTTTCCCTGGAATTTGAAATAAGCAAGGCACATAAAGGAATGATGAAACAACTAATTATAAAGGACATTATTTTAAAAATGGAACAGTAGTCAAAATCCATTAATGGACCATTTTACATCATTAAACTACTTCTAAGAAAGTATCTAGGCTTTTTCAGCGTAAGCATTTCTACATTGAAAATGTAACTTAAACCTAACTCTATGGTTAGCTATTTTTTGAATGAGTATAATATGTGCTTTCATTTACGACAGGGCAAAGATGAGTGAAATTTTTAACTTCATTATGTCTATCATCCAAAGTCATTTAGAAGATAGTCCTTGTTACATAGAGACTCTTATGCACTAGAATGTTAATAATGACTAATGTCTGGGGAAATATAATATTGAGCTGCTAGCAAGGACTTGTTTTAGCATATGTTTTATGCTTTTTATTTGAATAGAAAGTGCTGTTCTAATGCAAAGATAAAATTATTCTGGACCTTTAGAAACTTCTTGGGTGCGTTTTTTGGGTTAAAATACAAATACACTTTGTTTTTGTTTTCCAGCTCTCAGTCAACCCAATTGAACCTCAAGCTGAACTTCTGCAAGGCTGAGTGCATCTTTTGTCATACTTGCAAAACATTTTAGTCAGCACTCAGTTGCAAGTGGAACTGCATTACCCATACCCTAGTAATAAGGGAGCCAAAGAATCCTAATCAATGGATCAATAAAATGTCCAAAGTGAAAAGAGGTTGCTACTGAGGGAAATAGATGAAGATGAGGGTGTAAGTTGATTACAATAAAAGAAGCTCATCTAGAAGCAGTTCTGTTCCTCACGTAACTGCAGGAGTGGGTAAAAAGTCTCTTTCCAACTGGGTCCTTTCTTTGCCAAGCTACCAATTCTTGGGAGTTGGAAAAGGTGTAATACTTTGACGAAACTTTTGCTTCACCTTCACCTTCCTTGGCAAGAAAAATATCCTGGCAGATCCATACCATGCACTATGCAGCTCATATTAACAAAAGTATGTGGCAGAGTGAACGTCAAAGAGTGAAAACCAAACCAAACAAAAAACACCCATTTTACCCACTGCTCCCAGTAGTAATTCAGTACTGCAGACAGCTGTAACACACTAGCCATCATCTCCATTTCTTGCATAAAATAGAAAGTTTCTGCTTCCATAGCTACGTACGGCAATACAGGTGCCATTGTTGTTGGAGTGAGTGAGCTGCATACTCTGGCTTTGCAACACTCTTTCAAAGATACAGCATTGCAGGGTAGTCCAAATGATGAAGCCTTAACTGGCCTCCAGGTTGTCTCTCCATTGCTTTAAAGATGATGTGAGCTGTTGTCAGAATAGTCAAATTCCTTCTGTGGCACACAGATCCCATGGCAGAGCATCCCTGACATGTATGTCATGCATACAGCCCACTGTACAATGAATCTTAGAGACCCTATTTACAATAGGAAACTCTTGAAAGAGTGGTACCTAGAAACTGAACTAGATGAAACTGGCAACTGCACTGAACCCTTTCCTGGCAAGAGGAATGCACCTGCTATATCAGCATCCTGGGCCATATATATGTCAGTAGCTGGTTAACAAAACCCAGATCCGGAAACAATGCTGCAGAGTGTATAGCTTTTTTTAATGGGTTTGGTAGCAGGACCAATAAAGTTCATTGTTGGGTTTCCCTACAAACGGCTTCCTTTGTGCTGCAGCTTTTTATATCAGCTTTTAACTAGACCTACCAGTTGTACTAGCCAGACTGAGGGTATGATCTTCCTAGAGACTCTGGTTCCCATGAACTGAAAAGGAGACTTCTGAAACATCCCTAGAATTGCTTTTGGACTTCTAAAATGGTCCTCTTTGCCTAGGAAACCTGTATCCTCTCTCCCATGGAAGGAGCAGAAGCAAATCAAGGCAGAGTGAATCGAGGTTTTCTCGTTTTAAGACTCATGGAGAAATGTTGATTTTAAGGCTCACATGAGAAATAAACAAGTCCACCTGCCACTCACTGTGGCCAGTTGGGTCAGTCTGGCCCTACCAGGCTATCTCGCTTACTTGCCTCAGCTCTGCATTTGAGTACTTCAGCCCCTAACGGCATAGCAGATTTACACCCCACACTTAGAAAAGAACACCAGCAATCATGCTGCTCCTGCTGACTGGACACTATGCTCAGACCTTATGGGATATACAGGCTCAAGGGTGGGAAGCTGGTAGAGAAAAGGCAGAGTCACTCCCAACAGGCAGTTTCTGAGCAAGAATCTTTTATGTACGTGACCATGAACTGTCAAGAGTACAATTTGAAACTGTTTAACTGTGGTGCTCAAAAGCAAACACTTGGAATGGGCACAAATTATTAAACAGCTTCTCTTGATCCAGTAACAGGCAAATTACAGATACTTTCCCAGAGAGGGGGAAGAATCCCGCTCAGATACGTCTAATGGAGAGTGTTGAGGAGGAGCTGAGGTAACATTAAAAGAAGCTAACCCTTCCCTCTAGATCTGGAACAGTGCACAGTGAGGAGGGGCGAATATCAACGCAATTACACCTGTCTCCTACGATGACGACTAAGCCAGATCTCATTCCGTTTCCTCGTGTATTCGTTTTTGTCCTGTTTCAGCAGCAGCCGCAGCAGGCCAGCGGGCCCAGGGGAGCCCACCCGCCGTCACTCCCCAGGCCCTGAGCTGCACTTCCCCCGGCGGCCAGCGGAGGCTGCTGCGGGTCGGTCGCCTCCTCCCCAGGGCTTGCGGGGTCCGGCCTCCGGGCGTCCTTCCGCGGGAACAGCGGGCAGCCGGAGCCGCGGATGCTCAAACGCAGTGCCCCCACTTGCAGTGGTTACCCTTGCCAAAGGGAGAAGAAAACAAAGCCAAAGGCACAACGGGGCAGCTGACAGCTTCCTTCCGAATTAAAGCCCCCGGGGAGCTCAGGCCGAGGCAGAGACTGGAGAGAAGAGGGAATGCAGAGGAGGATTTAGGGACAATGACCGGAACGCTCGGTCACTCCAAAGTCAGTGACAGCAGGGCGGCTGCGGACAGATCCTCTTGTAGCCGCTCACTTTGTACGGGTTCCTGGGCCGCCGTGGGGATGCGGGCGGGTATGCCGACCTTCGGCTGGGTGGCGCGGCCCGGTACCGTGGGGCAATGAGGCAACGAGGAAGGACCGGGACTCCTCGCGGCCCTCCGGTAACTTCCCTCGAGTTTTGCTGTGAAAATAAAAGCAAAGCAAACAATTCCCTTCCCCCCAGCCAGAAAATAAAGCTCGGGTACCACCCGTGCTGGTCGAAAGGGCTCCATTGTCGTTTTTAAATGAGGTATCTTTGCAAACGCTCGCCCCTCCCCGAGCCAGCGGGGAGCCTCCAGTATCCCTGGAAGCGAGAGGTTGCGGGGAACAAAAGGCAAACTCCGAAGTGACATTGAAAATAAAAGGGAGCTTTGGTTACCCCCAGGGAAAGGTCGAGGGGGAAAGGTCGCCTTCCCGCCAGCGCACGTACTCCCGGCGGGCGCGGGGGAGCGCTCCGACGCCTGGCCGCCAGCTCCGCGGGACCGGCGGGCCCGGGCCGAGGCCGTGCGCCGGCCTCAGAGCCCGGCGGGCGCGGAAGGGCGCGGAGGCCTCGCCCCGCAGCGAGCCCAGGCAGGCTGCAGCTCCCCCGGCCCCTCGACGGGGCAGGCCGGGAGCAAGGGGGATGTCTTCACGATCAAAGCAGGGCATAGAGCACTCTCCCCACCAGCCGCTGCCAGCAGCACTGAAGCCTGCTGCCGAAAACGGCCGCGGTAAATCAAACCCTCACCCTGCACCCACTGGCACACACGTGTCTGTCCCCTCTGCGTCCAGCCCCAACCGGGATCCCGGAGCCGATAGCCCTTTAGCCCGGCGCCGGCGCGGCCTCGGGCCTGGCAGAACAGCTGCCAGGGCAGGAGCCACCCTGGGCCCCAGCGGAGCCGCGGGAGGGTGAGTGTAGGGGAAGGGAAGGCGGCGAGGTGACCCTCTTAAAAGCTAAGTTGCTTTTTGAAACACTTAGAGACGACAGGGTTGACGGCTGTGAACGTGTGCGTAAATATATACTCAAGCATACCCACTGACAGAGGTATGCACCTTACACACATATGTGCATGTGTGCAGGGACATTCTGGATGTACATACAAAAGCACATAGTTCCTGAACTATGTAATGTAATATACTGACAGCTAGACCTAAAATCAGATAAATAGATGGACCCCGGCAGGACTGTGTTTGTAGGTATCTACTGATAAAAAGTATTTATGTATGTATTCATATCTATGCAAAACTTTTCACTATCTTTATGAAACAACTTTTGGCAAATTGTCTCAACAACCATCTTCCAGCAGAAATCACCCCTGGCTCGGGTGTATCAAAGATGCTTCGGGGCAATGCTGTATCTTGAACTTGTAGTAATAGTGCTGCGGAGGTGGCAGTCCGGTAACACTAAAGAAGCCAGATGTGGAGGACATTATGACCATTGCTAATATAAAGAATACCAGGATAGGGATGGGGGTCAGACGACACTTCAGACACACCGGCGGGAGCACTGCTGCTTCCCCCCCCCCCCCTCCCCGGCTACTGGAGCTCCCGAGCCTGCACCCAGCGCTTTCCCGGTCCCCAGGAGGGGCAGCCTTGGAGGGCGCGGTGTGGCCTCCAGACCGAGGCGTGCCAGGGCCCCCCCGCCTGGCACAGCTGCGGCAGGTAGCCCTTCCCTGGCACCCCGCACCTGGCCCCACCCTGGTCCTCTTCGCCAGGAACTGGCCGGCGAAGGAAAAGCGGGGGAGGGGGGGTGTCTGAGGATTAGGGCAAGAGGGCTCAGTCGTCCGCCAGGAATTGGGGAAGGAGGGAAACGAGCTGCGAGAAGCACGGAACCTCGCGAGTGGGGCCGCCAGCCACGGGTGAGGAAAGGCCCCCGAGGAACCCCAGACGCGAGATGCTCCACGCCCTGAGCAGCTGGAGGAGCAACTGTGCGTGCGCTGCGGAGGGGTGAGGACTTGCGCTTTAGCTTTCGATGGCTTCATTTGTTTTCTTTGATTCCCACGCAAGGAGCAGAGATTTTGACAGGTGTACTGAGGGATGTCTCCCACTCGAACGAGATAACTAGTGCGGAGGGGGGAGGGGGTTCCCATAGAATTGTCCCTATGAGCCACAGCAAGCTTTCCCCCCCAAAACGCTGTGTGCCTAGGGAGTGCTTTCAGGGAGCGTGTCTGGGCAGGGCTCCTGCCCTACACACCCCAGCATGTGCTGTCCAGACAGGGAGCAGGTCCCAGCACCCTGCCAGCCGCCGGCAGTGGCGGCGGCATTGGGCCACCCTGCTCGCTCACTGCGGAAACCTCCTCTTCCTCCTTCCTTCCCTCCCACCCTGGAGTGGGCTCAGGGCGCGTTATGCTGGGCACATCTTCCATTTGGGGAGGGGGGCTAAGGTGACAGGAAGTGTATGACGCCGACATGCAGAAGAAATCAGTGATGAAGTTTCTATGAGCTGGCTAAAGGGTGGGCCCAGAGGGAAGAGTTGCAGCAAGCTGCGCGGCGGTACCCCTTTTCCAGGTGAGGATCTTTGGGAAGGCATTTTAAACATCTATATGAATGTTAGAGTTGTGCTGATGACCAGGAGAAAAGAGTTCTGTCCCAGCTCTGATCTTGTCCTTTTAACTCAGACTTCTCTAGGAGCTGCTGGCCCCACTGCAGAGCCCGGCGACCCCCTCTCTTACAGCAGAGCAGGCTGCAGGGCTGCGGCAGGGCCGCCCCTCAGCCCCGGGAGCTGGGCGGCAGGGCTGGGCAGGGTAGGGCAGGGGTGCCAGCCGCTCACCCGTGAATCGGCCCGAGGAGAGCTTGGAACACCTCAGGGCTTTCTATCAAAAAGTTACGCCTAGAAAGTGTCTCTCCGGTTGGGAAAGTATTCGCCCGCCGGTTGCGTGGGACCCTTCCCTTTCCCCTCCGAGCCCTTCGGCAGCTCTGGCTTGCCGAGCACATTCGATTCCCCCTGGGGAGGCACAGCAGCTCGCATAAAAAAAAAGACATTGTTGTCTTTGGAGAGCCCTGTGCGCACTTTCAAAAGCTGATCCTTGAGTTCCCAGCCCCCGCAATCCAGTTGATGAGGAAACGCGCTGTGGTCTTGGTGGCACAGTTTCCATTGGGATTGGCACCATTTGATTGACAAAGTCTCCCATTCTTCCACCTCTCGAGTGTTATCAAACGGATTGTGTGGGGTCAGAAGCTATTGAAGGGACGTCCGTGTAACCGCATTTCTGCAAACACGGGGTGAAGACCATGCCTTTCTCATGAAAATGCTTTCACCAGGCAAAACGCATCTCATCTGCTTTGCTCTCCTCCTTAGCATTTCTTTTTAACTCGAGCATTTTACTAAGCAGCAGCACCAGGTAAACGAACACATCAGCAGATGTAGTCTAGGCAGGACCTTTCTGGGGCTTCACGGTGCTAGCCCTGGCAGGACAAACTTGGGTGAAGGGTTTCAAAGAGAAGGGGAAGGAAACGGGACAAGGGCAGCAGCGAAGCAGTTTTCTGGCCAGTTGTTCGCGGTCTGACTCGCCTCGGTATAGCTCGTTTGGGGCGGGAAAGCGGAGCAGAGGTTGACCTGCTTCCTTTTCACTAGCTCGGTCTAGAGGGGCTAAAAAGTGCCGTCGGACCTCTCGCGTCAGTATGTTCCTAAAGAAGCGGTCAGAGCTACACAGAGAATTCCAGCCCGCTTCCCCACGAAGGGGACATGAAGGGCTCTCGTATTAATTTCCCTTTACGAGACCTCGAGCAGCCAGGGCTAGATTGCCCAGGTTCATCTTAACTGAGCAGTGCTTCGGAGGCGGTTTAACCTACGCTCATTCCAGCGCCAGGATAGCTATGCTCCCCCAGCCAAGGCAGGCGATGAACGGGGTCGTTCCTGCAGCGTCCCCGGGAAGGCGCTGGCGGGCGGCGGTGGCCCTCCCCCCCACCCTTTCCTCGCCGCCGGAGCCGCCTCTGGGGCCTCCCCAGCTCGCACCCCGGGGGGAGAGAAACGCAGTCGCTGCCCCATAGATTGCGCGGTCAGTCGCTGTCGTTCACCTCTGAGCCGACCGCAGCGTAAATTTGGTGGATCTTGTGGTATTTCCCCCCCCCCCCCCTCCATTCACACCCTCCTTTTTAACGGTAATAAAACAGATACGGAACTGATGTGCCTGAAAAATCCTGGGAAAAAGGAACAGGAAAAAATAGCACCAAGCCACCAACGAAAGGTCGAGCGTCTCTCTCTGTAAGAGTAAACCCAAAGACCGTTTCGAAAAACACCCTCGGAAAGGGGAAAAAAACCAGACGCGCGGTGGGGATGAGGCTGAGACATGTTCCAGGATGTGGAATGGCAAGATCTAAAGATCTGGAAATAAAAGAGGAAAGAAAAGAGGTAAAAGCAGTAGCCTTCCTAGCCCAAAGTCGCCCTTCCCTGACTTTGGTGACCCAGCAGACTCACAAAGAGCCCACTTCGGGGTGTTCAGCCTTGAAAGAGCTGGTACCGAAAAAGGCGGCTGAGATGATGTAGGAGAGCTGGAGGCCTGATTGAAGGAAAGTTCCCCCGATTATATTTTTGTGGAAAAGCTCACCTCTTGCAGAGCTCTAAAGTGCAATCAAGGCAGAGGCTTACACTTGAAGGATGTTAACTCTCATACGGGAACCTACTTTCTCCTAAACGGTTTCTTGCCTAGTGAATGACAGCCTCCCAATTGAAGCAAAATGATCCTTATGTACTGATATCAAGCACAGACACAAAGCGACCGGCTATTTATGCTGCCACTTTAGACAAAGATATTTAGTTATTCCCGGGTAGCAAGTGCACTTTTGCATTTTTAAGCACGAACCAGCCGAGCACAAACATATTTACAAGTGCCATTACTAAATAGTAACTTGACACTTCGAAGTCACTGGGTTAACTGTACCTTTGCTGTAATTTTCTTAATAAGTCAGGTAATTGCTGTATTAAATTGGGCTTGCCAGGGTCGTAGGCCGGGGTGTGAAACACTCAGGGGAGGTTTCTCGTCCCTGCTCGGGAACACCCCGAAATAGAAGCTTTGGAGACATTAGACAACTTGGGAGTTTTCTTCAAAGACCCGAGTGACATGAGCAGCCGCTGCCTTTATGAGGGGTAGGTTGGAGGAGGGGGGGAAACAACGACGTCTGTGAAGGGGCTTGCTTTTGTTTCTACACTGGATCCGGGAGCAGATCCGAAAGTGCCAGAAATTGCGGTTTATTCGAAACTGCAGGGAATTCATTGGCAAGGTCGCATAGCAGATGACCTGAGAGGTCTTCTCCATCAGCTCCCATGCTGTATAAATAACCTTAGAAAGCAGCTTCAGGTTCAGAGGGACCACGAGAGACTGTGGCAGTCTTAGCCTTTGAGAATAACGAGCGACATTTTGCGCTAACCTATTTTTCAACAGTCTCTCGTCCCAGGCAATTAATTTACTGGTCGCTTTTGGAAACTTGCATCTTTCACCTCTCCCTGAGTTTAAATGAAATTAAAATATCCCTAGTTGAACAGAACTGATGGCTTTAGGGAGACAAGCGATCCTCGCCCTGGGGGTCTCGCCCGGGGGGTCTTAGCAGATATAGGAAAGGTTCTCGAGATGCTGAATCCGAGGAGCTGTTGAGCCACCAGCCGGCCGGGAGACCGGACAAGCCGGGGCGGGGAGTGCTGAGCGCTGGGACCGCGGCCCGGGCGAGACGGCTGCACTCGGGGAGCTGCCCAGCGGCGGGGCTGCCACCACCCCGGCTTCGCGGGGGAGAAGGGGACTCGGTCCTGCAGCTCACCGGCATTCAGCCCCGTATTCCTAGCACTCACAAAGGCTGGGCTGTCAGCCTTGCCACCCGGGAGCTTATTTTAAATCCTTTCACCCCGCCAAACGGGGGTCATTTTGCCTTGCCTTCCATTTCCCATCCACTATATTGCCACCCCCAAGAAAAATAAAGCGAGTCGTGCTCACGGGGTCTGTCTCCTTTTCCCTTTCCCTCTCTCTGTAAGACATTAAAAAAAAAAAAAAAAAAAGAAAATCCTGACAAGGAAAACTTAAAGGTGTTTACCTTGTCATCAGCATGTAAGCTAATTATCTTGGGCAAGATGTAGGCTTCTATTGTCTTGTTGCTTTAGTGCCTATGCCCCGCCTCTGGTGGCAGCCTAAAACCTGGCGTCTGGCTAAAACAAACGAAAGGCAGCCCTGAGCCTCCACTCAATCCAATTAAGGCGGACTTCGTCCACTCGGTTACGTGTACATCCAACAAGATCGGCGTTAAGGCAACACCAGAATATTTGGCAAAAAAAAAAAAAAAAAAAAAAAAAAAAAAAAAAAGATTTGCCTCCCCTTCCTTTTTTTTTTTTTTTTTTTTTTCCCCAGCCGCCGAATCATGTCGATGAGCCCAAAGCATACGACTCCTTTCTCAGTGTCTGACATCTTGAGTCCTTTGGAGGAAAGCTACAAGAAAGTGGGCATGGAGGGCAGTAACTTGGGGGCTCCCTTGTCAGCCTACAGACAGTCTCAGGTTTCTCAGCCGGCCATGCAGCAGCACCCCATGGGCCACAACGGAACAGTGACTGCCGCCTACCATATGACAGCGGCAGGGGTCCCCCAGCTCTCCCATGCCACGATGGGGGGCTACTGCAATGGGAACCTGGGCAACATGAGCGAGCTCCCGCCTTACCAGGACACCATGCGGAACAGCGCTTCGGCGACAGGATGGTACGGCACCAACCCGGACCCCCGCTTCTCCTCAAGTAAGTCAGACCGCGGCTGGGTGGGCGGCGGGGGGTGGCCGCGCACCTGCCCCACAGCACCGCGGGCGATGAGCGCCAGGGGCTAGGCACCAGGGCAAAAGTCTCCCCAAATCGCGTCTGCCCCCCCCCCACCGCCGCCCCCTCAATTCTTCCTCCTGCCCGAGGATCATGCCTGGTCCCTTCACCCCGGCTGGTTTCATGTCAGCCGCCCGAGACTGCTTGTGCACGGGGAAGGGGGTAGGAAACACCGCAGCGGCCGGAGAGGGAGCTCGGCTCTCGCCGTCCAGCGGGGCAGCAGCGGCACAGACCGGGGGCCAGGGAGGGAGACGGCAGTGCCCGTCTGCCTGCTCGCCGACCGGCACTGGGCGGGCTAGGGGGGGAAGCCGGAGCCGCGGGAGCCGCGCCTCGAGTGGCGCGGGAGGGAGCGGGCGAGTTCTCTCCGGCCGGAGTCAGCAGAGCCCCCGTCCCCGGACGCTTCCGCCGCACTGTCACCTCTGTACTTGCTCGGGTGTCATTCCCCGGGCAGGGCGAGGGGCGAGCGGTCACTTTTATTCACCGGGGTTGGGTCGGGCGAGGAAGGGTCCCGTTGCCCGCCGTTCGCCTCGGGGACGCGGGTCGTTGTTTATGAGCTTGGGCGCCCCGAGGCCCCGGCCGGGCTGGGCTGCCGGGGGGCTGCAGCCCCCCTCGGGGACGAGCAGAGGTGGGTGCCGCCGGAGCGCGGGGCCCCGCTCTGGACGGGCCGGGCTGAGCCGAGCCGCCTAAACCGTGCCGCCTTCTCCCTTGCAGTCTCCCGCTTCATGGCGCCGTCCTCGGGCATGAACATGGGCGGCATGGGCAGCCTCGGCTCTCTGGGAGACGTGAGCAAGAGCATGGCCCCGCTCCAAAGCACGCCGCGGAGGAAACGGAGGGTCCTTTTTTCACAGGCCCAGGTTTACGAGCTGGAGAGACGTTTCAAGCAGCAGAAATACCTCTCCGCCCCGGAGAGGGAACATTTAGCCAGCATGATACATCTCACCCCTACTCAGGTCAAAATCTGGTTTCAGAACCACCGCTACAAGATGAAACGCCAGGCCAAAGACAAGGCTGCACAGCAGCAGATGCAACAGGAGAACGGCTCATGCCAGCAGCAGCAGTCTCCCAGAAGGGTGGCTGTGCCAGTGCTTGTAAAGGATGGCAAGCCCTGCCAAGCAGGCTCCAACACACCCACAGCAGCTATCCAGAGCCATCAGCAGCAGGCTGCTACAACGATCACGGTGGCTACCAATGGCAACAGCCTCGGACAGCATCAGAGCCACCAGACAAACAGTGCGGGGCAGTCTCCAGACATGGGACAGCACTCGGCCAGCCCGTCCTCTCTGCAGAGCCAAGTCTCCAGTTTGTCTCACCTAAACTCTTCTACTTCTGACTATGGCACTGCCATGTCTTGCTCCACCTTGCTATACGGTAGGACCTGGTGAAAGGATTAAACAGAGCAAAAGAAAAAAAAGGGGGAAAAAAAGAAAGGGAAAAAAGGCAGATTTTCCCAGTCACACAGATCTCTGTCCTGTCCAAACTACTGTCTTTTTTTGGGGTTGTTTTTGTGTTGTTGTTGTTTTTTTGGTTTTTTGGTTTTGTTTTTTTTTTTTTTTATTCCTTTTTCAACGCTCCCCCACTTCACTTTACTGAGTGGTTCTCTGAGGACTTCTAAGAGTGTGAGAGAGAGAGACTTGGGGTTTTGTTCGGTTTTATTGTTACTCTTGATGGTTTTGGGTGCTTTTATTTTTATTTTTTCCCCCAATATTGTTGTATGGGGTGTTAAAAAAATTCTGACTAATAACTACGGAGCGTCTGAAGAAAGGGGACCATAGTTAGGCATGGTCCGAAGGCTTGAATTTCAGATGTACACTTTGCCAGCGTCTAGGACTTGCATGTAAATATAGAGATTTTGGGGGATGGGGTGGTTTTCCCCCCCAAAAAAACCGCATTCGCGTCACCCAGACACAAGAAGCAGCTTTTCCCTCCCCCCTTCCCGCCCCGGTCTCCTCTGGCAGCCCCTGCCGCCAGGGCCAGCGGATGGAGACGTGGAGTCATCAAAGGCTTGGCTTTTATTTTCCTCCTTACGTTTGATGTGAACCTGTAGCTGTATAATGCTGTCAAAAGTTGGACTAAACCCATAGTTTTTAGTAGGCTGTATATTTTGTTGTATAAAGGAAAAGAAAAAAAAATACAATCAACCAAACCAACCCCCACCTTTTTTATGGACACTGATCGCCCCGTCGTAAATCCTCTGGCAGTTTGTTATTTGCGCACGCCGCCTATTCCTGTTGTAACTTATGTAGATATTCGGCTTAAATATAGTTCCTAAGAAGCTTCTAATAAATTATACACATTACGAATATTCTTTTTTTATTTCCCTTTGGTTCCCCCTCTTGACCCTTCCCCGCATTTTTTTTTTAATTTCCCCGTTCCTTTTTTCTTTTTTGATTGATGGAACCCCCCCGGTATGCTGCCAAACCCCGAGAGGCTCCCACCCCCCCGGGGCCTGGCCCCTGGTCCAGAAGGGGAGCTGCGACAGGGAGTTAACAG
The DNA here is from genome assembly GCA_017639245.1 of Myiopsitta monachus. NCBI lineage: Eukaryota > Metazoa > Chordata > Aves > Psittaciformes > Psittacidae > Myiopsitta > Myiopsitta monachus. Next base: position 31,373,856 of record CM029924.1, on the reverse strand, counting down.
GATATAGGCTCAGTCCTCAGCCTCCAAAAGTGACCAGCAAATGTGTGGGATTCACAAACTAGGGAGTGAAAGGATCGAGTCCAAATTCATTAGCCCGATTATTGGGAGGGTGAGGGGTGAGGGCCACCTCAGAGACTTCTTGCTAGAGAAAGCAAAGTATTCCGAGAGCAGAAATTCAAATGCCAAAGGCACGGAGGAAAAAGAAGGTAAAAGTCTAACGCCACTACAAACAAACTAACGAAGAACCTGCTGACAGTATAGAACACGCGGCCGATTTAAAGAGCATCCAGTTTTAATACCGTGTTAAAAAGAAAAAACCAAAAAAGATAATAATTTCTACCAGGTTTTCCTATGTACTTGTATTTTAAGGGAAGTACAGTCACCTTATTTATAATCAAAATAAAAAGATAGTTTATTGCGTAAGACATGTAGTTTGAATTAACTTTCTTTACCAGACTGTATTTAATTTTCTACACATACCAAGCCCTGAAAGCACGCACACCCAGGCACACAGGCACGCAGACACACAGACACACAGGCACGACCACGCAGTTCCTCCCGCATGTCTCCCCCTCACTGCCCCGGTGAGAGGTCAGCCTCAGGCTGCACCCCAGGCAAACGGACATCGACTTTGCCTGGGGCTTGGGGCTTTTTTTATGTGTGTGTAGCCATTTGGGAAGATTGTAAAGGAGGAGATGAGGAGAAAGTGCGTGTGTGTACACGTGTGCACGTGTGCGTGTTTGTATGCGTGTAAGCGAGGTACGCGCCCGGCTGAGGGGCGGTTGGTAGGAAGGTGAATATTGTGGGCAATGCAAGGCAGTTAGATTTTAACTTTGCTGTAAATATATAAAGCGTATCTAGTTAAGCAGTTCGTATCGGACAAGCCCGAAATACGCATAGTTCGCTGTCTTTTGGGTCCCAAATATCCCTTTTCGTGAGTGTAACAGAATAAGAAGTCCTCCATCCTAAAAGAGACTTCGTAGCGTGTTCTCCTTCGCATCTGCTGCTCTTTTTTTATTGTTATTATTTTATTATTTTATTGTTTTGTTTGGGGGTTTGGTTGGGGTGTTGTTTTTTGTTGTTGGTTTTGGTTTGGTTGGTTTTGGTTTGGTTTTGTTTCCCCCTCCCCCACCCCCCGACTCAGATCCCCTCAGTTAAAGCAAGGAAGTATATCGCGGTCATTGAAAGACCCCTGAATTACAGAGGTATTATGCAATGCTCGTATATTTGAAGAGAAAGCAAGTAGCTTGCCCGGGATGGAAACATCCCAATCTCCAGTTCAAGTAGCAGCTTTCGAAAGCTCCAGTCTTTTATTTATCCAAGATAGCCGGTGGCACTTGGACACCAAGTGCTAGTCTGGATGGAGAAAAAGGGAAATGAAAAAAAAAAAAGAGATTATCGTATTCTTTCTGCCTCCCCCCCACCCCCCTTTTATTTCTAACTGGAGAACATCACGTGTGTCAACAGGAATTTCGAGATCTTTCATTCTTTATACTATGTCATGCTTTATACAGCGACATTCCCAACTAACCCAAAGGATATTCCTTGATTTATTTTTCTTCCTTTATCTACTCGAAATACTCGGTTGAGATCTATAGCTCCATGTTAAGCATGGTGGGAGGCATCTAGAGCTTCGTGCTGTTATTTCTGCTAAATGAAGGAGGTGTTGGGAATGTCCGTGGTTCAGCGTGGCAGCTCCCGCCGAGGGAGCGAGGGCAGGCTGAAGTCTACGGATTTTTTAAGTTAAGGCTAGTTTCTCCCTGAGTTAATATGCAAGACCGAGGGGAAAGTGCTGTGGCTAAGACGACATTTCCGCTTCAGATGTAATTAACGTTCGTATCCTTCCAAATACAGGAACTTTCAAAAGTGAGGAGCACTGAAAGGCATTAATAGAGCCGAGAAATAGTATCTCCCTCCTCCCCCCCAATATTGGAGTTAGCATGTTCGATAGAGATCCAGCCAGTGACTTTTCATTATAGACTTCGAGGGAAATAAATGAATTTTATTGTGTCTCGACAGCCTCATAAACACATATTTGGTGGTGGGTGTAATTACTGTAATGGATTATTATGTACACTGACTTATCTTTCTTAAACTAGATTTAGTTTCGATTAAATAAACTCGTTTCCACTTTGTCTGATGTCGGCTTAGTTTAAAGTCTGTTTACTTGTTCCACAGAAAGGTGAATTCATCTCTTTATTAAGCACTAGAGACCGAGCAAACACAGTTCAAACTGTATTTACATATCAATCAGGAGAAATGCAAACAACTGCTCTTTAACAATTTTATAGGGTTTTTTTATGACATTGTGTTGTTGCCTTTTATCATAAAATTCTTTGTATAAACCAGTTATGCCTTGGTTGGGATTAAGATATTTCGGGGGTGGATGGGGTGTAAATACATTTTAATCTCCAGTGTCCCTCGAGAACACTCACGAGAACTTAGTCACTGTACAGCTTGTCTAAATTAAAGTATGTGCCTTCCGTTTAAACTCCTGCTTCTTCTAATACGCTGATTTTTCAGTCTCCTGGTAATCAATGCAGAACTTGGATAATGGAATGGTGAAGGGGAGGGGCAGCATGATTCAAATCTGAAATGATGGAAGAAGTGCACGTTTCTCCGTGCAACAACTGCTTTATCGACGTGGGACGGTGAGCACCCCGTCTTTGGAGAGAAGAAGGGATCTGGTGCAGAATGGCGATGCCTTCCTGCTCCCCCACTCCCTGGCACTGCCTCCAAACGTAGGAGAATCGCGGAGGGCATTTATTTCCTGCTGTAAATAGAAGTTCATGCTTGAGTGCCATGAAGTGTGCGTGTAGTGGCACAGCAGGCTGTGAAAAAAAAAAAGAAACAAAACCCAAAATGCAACAAACACCCATCGCCACCACTACCACTGCCACAACAGCAACAATGGCAAAAGGCTTCTTCATATTTGCTGTTTCATATCAAAACGGGTTGTGGGGTGGGTTTGGGTTAGTTTTTTATTTTGTAACAGTAGCCTGATAGCATCAGGGATACTGGAAGGAAAGGCTCGGGGGAGGCTGCGGAGCGGGGCCTGCACTGGCAGCTGATGGAGCAGAGCGGAGCTGAGACTGCTCGTGAGGGAAGTGGGGGGGGGAACCAGAGATGAGGAGATGAGGAGCTGATCTACTCGTATATTGCCTGCATCTCGGTTCAAAAAGCAGTGTAGGGCCCTAAGATAGTTCTCAAAATGCAGATCCCAAACAATGTAATCTGAGACAGCTCTGAGATGACACCAAAAGAAGTTGCCACAGGGAGGGGGGAGAAAAACAGAGGGGAAAAAAAAAAAGTATTTTAGGAGTTTCAGTGGCGGAGCACAGGTAGAGGGGCCTCGCTGGGAAGCAGACCCGGTCCAACTTGTCGTGACGGATGCGTTTACAAAGGGGACATAGAGGTAAAGACCGAGTGACTTCTGAAGAATTTCAGTCCTTTCATGGCCTTGTCGGGAAAAAAGCTGAGAAATATTCTTCTTTTTTTTTTTTTTTTTTTTTTCCCCATGTCTGACCCACTGTTCCTCTCATAAGCCCATTCAGGGGGGGAAAGCCCTCCAAACCCTAAGTAAATGGTAATACTGTTTATATGTATCCAATGTGTACAGAGACCTGACCCAGTACAGCTGTACCTATGAGGTAGAGAGATTACCGTCTCTGGCAAAGTGGTGAATAATACGAAAGGACTTCCCCCCCCCCCCCCCTTTTTTTTTTTTCTTCCTGGCTGCGAGCACGTTAGGGAGCAGGTAAGGTCAAAGTTTTCTTTATCCTATGTCTTTCTCTCGAAGGCTTCTGGTCAGCTATATAAATAAAACGATGAATAAGATGCATTGATTTTAAAAGAAACTGAAATTCGTTTTGATGCTTTAAACAACTTATCATGCAGAAAAATTCTTGAGAAACTTAGAAATGACAAGCTTAGCTATGACATTTAATCTTTCATGTAAAGGTTTTTGTTAGGGGGAGGGGGAAGAGGGAAATCGGCATTTTCTTTTTTTTTTTTTTTTTTTTTTTTGCGATGACACAGACGTAAAGAAGCAAAAAGCATTTCCAAATGGCCGCGTGCACTTGCACTACCTGCCAAAGATGGTGTGAATCCGCTGCCCTGAGCCGGCGTATGGAAATAAAAAAGTTTAAAATGCATATTCTAAAAATATTCACCAAGTAACTGAGGATACTTAGTTTTACTGGCTGGCTCCATTTCTCACGCTAACAACTAAATGCGAATAAGATGTTTACTGTGTTCTCAAATATATTTCTATTTGTTAAACACAGCGGGACTTTCCGAGTAATTTTAAATTAGTTTGTAGGTTGCGCTTCTATGGCAATGAATTTGTACAGATGATTTTAGCGAACATATGGGACTTATTTCATTCATTCGATGAGAACTCCCTATATCATTCTGAGTAGCGCTCCATCGATACAGGGGCTGCTTAAAGTATACAGGGAAAGAAAAAAGCGCATGTATACACGAGGTTGGTGGAGTTTTTTTAGCTGGGCTTTGTTTGGTTGGGTTTGGGTTGGTGTTCTGTGGTTTCTTTTCTTTCTATTTTTCTTTCATTTTCAAAAATAATAAAAGGGTAGTTGCAATATTTAGAAAACTAAGCAACGTGTGAGATCTTAGCTTCCATATGTTCTGATGGGTTTCACCGGAGTTCTTCTCTATCAAGTAAATTTGGGCAAGTAATAACGTGCTAGAAGGCGGCAAACTTATACACCTGGGATCTTGCAGGGAGCAGACTTTTTGCTTCGTATCAAAGGTGTTGCTGAAGTGGCTGAGTTAATTTCAGTGTGTTACTGACCTAATACAGTGACTCCAGGACACGGCTGTTTCGGAGTTTCTTTCGGCGCTTTTGTTCCATAAACTTTTTGTTTTCGGTACTGCTGTTATTCAGAGAAGCTCTTAAAAATATTGTCTTTTTCTCGAGCACCTTACTGCTCTCGGCTTTTGCTCTTAACCTGCGCGTTACTTCAGAAACGCACTGTTGCTGCTGCGAAATGGAGTGCACGAAGGTCCCCGTCTCCGGCGCCTCTCTCTGCATTCGCTCACGGCAGGGGAAGAAAAAACCCCTAACAAGTGGACGACCGATGCGGAGCATTTACTCTACCTGTGTGCGTCTATATAAGAATTATATCTGTAGATGTGTGCATCTGGTGGTATATGTAGGAGCTGATGTACCCGGCATAAACTGTGGTCTGGGGAGCAGAGGCGGACAGGAATGGGAAAACCCTCCCTTTAAAAGACGCATTGCCCGCCGGCCTGTGCCTCCGCTCTTATTATTATTTTACACCGAGGAAATCTTGCGTGGATCCTTCCGCCTCTACCCGGCCGGGAGCGGCCCCGCTGCGCAACCCCCTCCAGTCCCCGCGGGGAGCCCGCAGCGCTGCCTCTCGCCACGCCGCCTACCAAAACAACTCCCGGCGCTGCCAAAGCTGCCGCTGGAGCTCAGCTCGGGGTTCTCCGTCGAGGGGAACTGGCCTGATCCTGCCCGTTGCCCGCGGGCTCTGCGGCCGCGGGGCTGCCCGCTGTCCGGCCAGTTGTCTCTGCCCTCCGGGGCCGCGAGCAACCCAGCAAAGGTCTCGCCCGCTGGCGGCGGGGGGCCGAGGGCAGCGCCTGCCTCGCTCTGTATTTTTTAAACGCCAGCTAAGGCAGCCTCTGCCTGCGCTGCCAGGCTGCCAGGCTGCAGGTGCTGCCGGGCAGATCCAGCTGTGCGCACCCGCAGCTTCTCCTTTCCTTGGCACACGGGGCGATGCCCCTGTGGGAGGGCTGCGAACGCCGGGCCAGGAACCCCTTTGACTTCCGTCCAACAGCCCTGACAAGGTGTTGATCGCCTATGGCGCCTTGCCATAGCCAGGGCAAGTGGCATGGGGTTCGGGGACCCGGTGCTGCCCCGTCACTGCAACTCACACCACACTTGCTTAGAGGGATAGTGGCAGGGAAGTGCGCGGCACCTCCGCGGTAACCCAAAAAAGACCGAGGACGGGATACGGCCGGACGAATTTGTGTCTTCGCAAAGGTACTGTGCAAATGCGGGCAAGAACGGAGGACAGGTCCCAGCACTGGCATCTTCTGAACTGTCAGAGGGTTCCTGTGCAGACACTTTCACTGGTCTCTGCGGGGTGGTACCGGGCCGCCGCTCCCATCGCGGTGCGTGGTGGAGCAGCGGTCCTGGCCCGCCCGGCCGTGGGGGCTCACTGTGGGCACGCAGGATCGGGCACCCCACCCCCGACGAGCTCGGGTTGCGTTTGGTTGGTTTAGGTGAGGGGAAGGCAATCACGGAGGAAGCACCAGTTTGTGAGGGCTCGTGTGCGGAGGGACGGCGTGGGTGGGAGAGGGCAGCCCGGGCCGGACATGCGGGGTCCGGGCTGCCACCCCCTTCCTAGGGACGCTGCAGGGGAACCCAACTTCCTGCCGCCGATTTCTCTCTCTCCAGGGCACGGGGGGCTGCCCGCTTTCTGCCCGGTGCAGATCCCTCTTTTCTCTCATCGCTTTTTAAGTACCCTTCTGAATTTGAATGGATTATTCTTTGGAAGATATGACAGGATTTAAAGCTCTCATTACATATCAATAGACGGAACCTTTGCACGAAGGTTGTCTTCAGTCTTCCGCGTGTGAGCAATAGCTGTTGCTCCCTGGCTCTGGCTTTTCGATGCACACACACACATACACAGCCTGCCTGTTTTTAAAGAGTAGCTCACGAAGCAGGACCCAGGTGTGGGAACCGAGTAGTCCCGTGGGGCTCGGGAGGGTGCTGGTGGGTCGTGTGGCTCTTGCCTGGTGTCACGGGCAGGCTGTGTGTGGCGGCGGCGGGCGCTGGGACACGCCGCGGGTGTGTGGCGGTGGCTGAGCTGCTGCGTGGGGAGGGACGGCGTGTTCCTGCCGTGCAAGTCCGGGCACGGAGTGGGCTGTGCGCGGAGCGGGCTGCGCGGGAAAGGCGGAGGTGTGTGCGCTGGGAGCGGGGGGGGGGGGGGGGGGGAAGTATGTGTGTAGCGGGGGAGGGGGTGTTTGTGTGTCAGTGCATCGCTCTTCCACAATGGCAGCGTAATTATCTAGCTGAAACATTCATAAATGGCAAAAAGTTGTAAAATAGATCGACCTCCCTGAGATAAGAAGGAGCCAGTTTCAGCGCTGTTCAACCATCATGCTTTTTTTCAATACATTTTATACAAGAGGATCTAGCGAGTGATTCCGATTCAATACACATAATCAGTTTGGAAGTCCTATTTCCATTTGAAAACAGGCCTATTTGCAATCATGAGAGCCGGACATGCTGGAAGATACAGGACGCATTCAGAGTAGGTGGTAGGTGAGAGAATCTGCAGACAAGCACCAAATATTTTCTCCCCGCTGCAGACCTTTTACACGATACTTTCATCACGATGTATTTTTAATCTAATATTCTTTTTGAAAATATGACCTAATTGCTTTAGAAAGCAAAGGTTTGACCTACAGCGAGAGTCCCTGTTGGAGGAAAAGAAAAAAAATACAGCCAAGGGAAGAATGGTGATTGGAAAAGCATGTTGATTGTCCTATCAGCCTCTTAGGGTTAACAGTCATTTAATCAAGAATACACCGGGTAAATGAACCCTAGAAAATTGTAACTTGCTTTTTAAAGTAAGGCGCGGGGGAAGGAAAGTTGCAAGGAGGTATAAAGGGGAACGGGAGCCCGCCGAACCCGGCAGCCAAACCGGCCGTGCCCCGGAGCAGACCAGCCCGTCGGAGAGCGGGGCAGCCCTCAGCAACACGGGTGTCCCCCGCTCCTGTGCTCCGGGAGCCGCGTCCTGCCCTGTCGAGAGCGCAGGGGAAAAAAACACACAAAAGCCGGGCCGCAGAGCCTGGAGGGCGAGTTGGCCTCAGGAGGGGAGACCCTGCTCCGGGCAGGCACAGCACCCCCCGCCCCTGCTTGCTCTGGAGCGTTTTTCTTATTCCTCAAGTGCCCGAAGCCCAGCGAAAGCTGGAGGCCTGCGCCCGATTCGCCATGATCATCCTGCAGGAGAGGAGTGGGCAGGAAAGTTGGGGCCAGCCTGCGGGTAACCAAGAGCGAAATGAAGCCTCTCCCAGCCCCGCGCATAGCACGTTCCCTTTTCCCTCCATCATTCGTTTGTGCGGCGGTGCTCGCTGCGGGCAGAGCCCAGCCCCGGCCCCAGAACTCTGCCCGGTACCTGCCCGGGCTTCGGGAGCAGGTACTTGCTTCTTGCAGCTCAACACCGTGGCCCGTCCCAGCAGTGCTGCTTTTCCTGGCTCCCACCCTCCTCCACGCTGTTTTATTCTCTGCCACTTCAAAGGGCCAAATCAGCTACCAGGAAGGGGGGGTGTGGGTGGGAGGTAAATAAATAAATATTTGACTAAATAAGGCAATGTCGTAGAAAACTGAATTATCCCTGCAAGAGGTACACTATTATTACCGACTTGCAAACCGTAGCCACACCGGTGAAGGACGAGAAGTGGGTTTGTGCCTCCCCGGCTCAGTCTGCGGGGCTCGTTCCGAGGCAGAGCTCGGACAAACACACCCCCCCCACACCCCCCCCCACTGTCCCCAGTCCCTTTTCCCCCCTCGGCTCCGGCTGCTCTCATCGCCTCCCCCCCCCCCCCCCCCCCCGCGTATTTCGTCAGAAAAAAAGAGCAGAGAAAGTTATCTCCTTAGGGATTTCTACCTTGATACCCTCAGGCGGCAAAGAAGGACCCCGCACTCCCCCCTCCGCACCAGCTGATTAGGTCTGAGCCCTATCTAGGGCTCGGGCCAGAGGGCCCGGCAAGGGCCGTGTGCAGAAAGCCCCGAAAGGCTTAGCTCGGGGTTTTGAAGTGTTCCCTCCCCGGCCCGAGGTACCACAGTGACAAACCTGTTCTATTCTGCCCTCACTTCTCCCTCAGAAAAAGTGCTCATTGATTGCTCATGGTACCCTTCCACGCCAGGCCGGGCACTGGGGACAAGGAGCTCCTCCGGGCTGCTTTCACTCTCATGAAGCAAATTTGGGGTGGGGGAAGCGGCTGGACACTTTCCAAGCGCTTTTGCAGAGGGAAGGGGCGCCGGGGCAGCCGGTACCGCTTGGCGGTGGGTGATGCGCTCGCTGCGTCGACAGGGGTTTCGCGGTCCCGCTGTTGCAGAGGGAGAGCAGCTTTCCTCCAGCCTCTGAGCTGGAGCTGATTCTCCCACGAAGATCACGCAGTGGGGAGGTGAGCATGGGGGGCGAAGAGGAGAAAGAAAGGGGACCTGTCCCTCTCAGGAAAAGTTATTGCCAAGACAACTGATGGTTTTATTCACGTGTGTTGTCCCCTGAAATCTGTGTGTTAGTCGCGGGGAGCAGGCAAGCAGGTTTTGGCCTCACGTGCTTTCTCCTCTCCTCAAGCCACGGAGGCTGGCTGGTGTTCCATCCCGCTGGATCTTGCTCTGTTACTTATCGTTTGGGAAAAGCATTCCAGGGGTCTCAGCAGAGCGGGAAAAGATTCCGATCCCATTTCGGATCTTTCAGCAAGATCTAGAGATACCTTACCTAATGTCGGGGGTCAAATACTTACCCACATCGGAAACATAGCCCCAAAAAAGAAGCGGCCACTTCACCTCCAGAAGCATCATCTGTTCTCCAAAACAGTCTTTAGTTCCCCTCGTCATTTAAGAATACCCCCCTTCGCCTCCCTTCCGCTCCCCCCATGCATATTGCTCTCTAAGAGAACATCAACAAGTAACCCGTTTATTTTGTTAGCGGAGATTTTCCAGGATGGGATGAAAGGTCTGATCCCATAGCGGCAAGGTAGGCAGGATTCCTCCTACACCTAATGGCACCCCACAAGCAGGGTACAGCACCTCTCTCTCCCCAATCCCCCCCCCTCCCCCCCCCCCCCCCATTTCCGGGCAAAAGGGACCTTACTAACAAAAGTGACCCCAAATTAGAGGTGCAACAAAAAGTGTGTGTGTATCCCAGTGTTAGCGGATCTACAAAAGCGTGATGTATGCATGGGCGTGAAGGTGTGGGTAGATGTGTGTTTGCGTATGAGGGTGTTCGTGTAGAAAAGTGACAGCTTTCGCATTAATTTGAATTATTCAAACGTACACTAGAGAGTCTAAGCAAATCAGGGTGAGATTTGCCGGGAGATAGAGGTAATCCAGTATACAGCGAGTTAGAGAGGGGGTAGGGTTGGGGAAAAGGGGTGATCTCATTAAAAACAAAACTTAGGAGAGGAGAGTGTCCTGGAAAAAGTCGCCTATTTCTGTGTATCGTTTGCCAATGTACAGATGGGCTTTTTGTTCTTCTTTATTTAAATATTCGTTTGATTTATATATTCACTCCTAGACACTAGTAAAGCTACCGATGAGATGGAGAGATTTCAAGGTATTTTGAGAAGATACCGGCCGCTGCTCCGAGGTCCCTGCACGCGTTTTGAAATGAGGGATCCTGAGGACCCCCCCCCCCCTAAAAAAAAAAACCAAACAAATAGAGAAACGGCACCCTTCCAAATGGCTAACAATTAAAAAAAATCTGTTGCTAATATTTCAAAGAACAAAGGGATGGATGATAGATGATTCCTTTGCTCACTGAATTCAAACTAAATACTAAGGCATCTTTAGGAATAAAAAGGAGTAGATGATGTATTTTTAAAAATATTTCACACACACACAAAAATGTATACCTTTTATATGTACTTGTCCTTAACCTTTAAAAGCAACTGCTGTAAATACAAGATCCGTACTTTCTTTAATAGATTTTAGTAGGAGCTGGTGACAGAGAACTGATTTCTTTTCTATTAGGCTTTAGTATATCTTTGTTGAAGGCCTGCAGAATGACCAGGGATTAGATTTGCATCTCTTAGACTCCCTGTGTGGTCTTTGTGAGGAGCTTGTAACTGTTAAAAATGACTTGTTAGGAAGCGTGTGGGCTCTCATCTCTTTGCTTTTGACAGAATGATTGTGAAATTCAGATTGTTCTTATAGGCTTTAGCCTGCAGATTCCACCTGAACCTTAAGCAATTAGAGCCTAATCTCAGCGCAATCATGTAAGAGTTAGGATTTGTTGCACTTTGTTTACTTCAATTAAAAAGCTACGGAATATTTCGGAGTAGTTTTTAAGGGATATTCTGGGGGCATTAGCGATTTTTTTCAAGCCCTGAATGTCATCCTCTCGGCCCCATCGCTTGGCGGTTTGGAGTGCAAAGCACTAGTCGGGTTCAGACGGCGAAACTGAAGAGGAAACAGCAGGCAACTAAAAACAAGCTGAAATTCCTGGCGATGCGGAGAGGAGAAGATGCTTGGGGCATCCCCTTCCTCCTGGCGCCGGCAGGACCCGCCGTGCCTCAGCGGAACCCTCGGTTTACGAGCCGGCTGGGAAAGGTGGGGGGAGAACTACTAGCCCCGGGATAAGGCCGTTAAGATGTTAGATGCGTTTAGATGATGTTAGATGTTAGATGATAAGATGTTAGAGCTGTTGTGGCGGCTGGTGTTGGCGTCTGGGGGAGCCTGGGATCGGTTCGTTACCGAGGCGAAGCCCCCACCGCCCCCGGAGCTGCGCCACGCGTGCACCGAACCCACTGGGCAACTTCAACACGCCGCTTCCAAAAACCCACCCCGGCAAAACACCACCTAACCACGCCACCTGCCTGCAGCTGTCCACAAGCTTACATTCACAATATAAAATGGGGAAATAGGGAAAAAAATATACTCAGAGGGGGTCTTTTCTCTCTCGGATGGCAAGTTTCTATTTGTGCTCAGGTTTCCTATGGCCAGCCTAAGAAGGATGCTTTTTACTGCCGATATTCACATAATTACGGTTTTCAAGCGCCATTCTCTCACATCCGAACTATTTTATTCAAACTGAACCTCTTCCTTTCTTTTTTCTTTTTTTTTTTTTTTTTTTTTTTTTCCCCAGTCCTTAGGATTTTTCAGGAAGTCTTTACCAAGACTGTGATTCAAAGCAGAAATTTTCCGAAACGTGTTAGAACTTTCGGTCATTCCAGTTAAAAACTCGGGGACAAATTTTCTCACCACTTGAGACATTCGTAATGGGTATCCTGCGTTAAGGCTGTTTGGGCCCGATGCTGTTCCCCCTGAAGTTGTGATGCGAGGTCTCCGGCTGTCAGGAGAATGGGATCAAACCCTTCCATGCTAATAGAGGTTTAGTAGCAGCAACACATGCCCAACAACCACCTTTATAACCTTGACCTGGTCAGGTGCAATGATATTACTCCTCCTAAAGTTATTCAGCATTTTCTTGGTGACAACAAACAGCTCTTTATAATCTCTCTCAACCCGCAATAACCCACAGGCAGTAATACCAATAACCCACTGTTCTTTTGTAATTCTTTTCCCTCGAAAGGCTACCCAAATAACAATTAAAAAAAAAATTCCCTGCATCTTCGAGCCCCACCAACCTATAGTGCTCAGAGCATTTCAGTCCGAACGTTTACTTATAGCTGAAGTAAAAAATCATGTTTTTAAAAGTGGGTTAGTTACCCTCTGATCAGTCTCTGTCCTGATGACGAGTGCGGAACTGAGCAATGGAGTGGAGCATTAAGAGCTCCTGTGTGTATCCTGCTTCACAACTTTGCTTCTAGGCTTGCTCCTTTTGACCTGAAAATGCCTTTACACAGAGCGTTGGAGTAGTCTAGCATTGCCAGTTTAAAAACTTTATTTCAGGGCTGTAAGAGGGATACAAACCAGACCTCTCTTACACATTTCATATTTAAAAATAATCCTGCGAGACTGCTGCAAAGGTGCGACTTCTGTAAATATATATTTATATAGCAGCAGTCCTGCAGGATTACTTTTAAACCTCAATTTTCACTCCTTCCTTAGACCCACTGTGATTTACATTTTGTCTTTTCCTTTCAGTTCATAACCACAGACACCATTTTCCCTTAGAAAACTTCAGATTTACTTGAGATGACACGTCTGCATTTCTGCAAATTAAAGTGGTCTTCATCCTTTCCTGTAATGGTGAGATACAATCACCAACTAATTTTTACTCTAAGAAAATAAAATAGTAAAATTCAAGGGTAGTCTCTGCAAAATGCAGGATGGACACAATCAACTGATTCTAAAGTTAAGAAAAATATTCCTATTAAAATGGTGTCATGCAGGCAAATATGTTCTCTCCCTGCAGTGTGGAGGAACTTCTTGCCTTAAAAGGCTGTTTTACAGATGAAAGCAACTCAGTCCACAACTTAATCTGTTTTGAATCAGGCTTCAATAGGGCTGAAAGAGTCATGTAATGGCAAGATTTGTTTTGGGTATCTGTTCAAAAGTCACCCAGTATCTCTGCTGCCTTTCCTCTTTTCCCCGCCTTCAGTGCCTGTGATTGTGTGTATGTATATTGAATATTCACAGAAAACAAGGCAAAAGCAGCTGAATTAAAGGCAAAGGTTATACAGCAAAGGTTCTACTTTGATGAAAGAAACTGAAGGACACAGTACTATTCTTGCTTGAGACAGAACCACAGAATAGAGAAGCATTAAAGCAGGGATTAAAGCTGATACTTCTCTCAACATATTGGTAAATCCATGCCTGTACTGAAAAACAATTGCAGGTAAGGAAAAAACAGATAAGCAAGCATTTTTTCCCAGCATTTTCTGACGCAAAATTAGGATAATGAGAGGAGCTACCCTAAGAATGGAGAGCAAGCATGAAGAAACAAGGCAGAACAATGCTAACATGTGCAAGGCTCTACAAAAACAGCATGGCAGATAAGGACAATAATCTTGTTCTCCAAAGACTCCTTACCAGTCCTTATTAGAAACAGGAGGTAGCTGATCAGACTGTAAGCAAGTGAGCTCAGCCCACAGCCTAGTTGGATGTTTTTGACAGCTCACTGTCACTGAGGAAGGACAGGTTTTCCAGCACGATAGTGCAGAAAAGTTATGTGCTGAAATTGAGTGAGCAAAGGGGTTACGGGTGTTAAGTCTCGGAATTGTACCAAGAGGGATACCAACAGGCTCTCTCTATATGATAAGTGAAATACAGTCTGCAAGCTTCGTAGGTTGTGGAGAAGGTCTTTCCAGCTAAAGACAGTGTGGACCCAGTGTTATCAAAAACAGATCTGTGGAAAAGTTCAAAGTAGGGCTTCAAAACATCCAGAAATGGCCTTCTTTTGCTTGTGCTGAAGTTAATGGAAAAGCTTTCTTGGCTTCTGAAGAAGCGAATATGTCACTCCTCTAGTGAGTATTTTAGGAAAGCTCAGAGGTGAGAACAGATTTGACTGCTGCAGAAGCCAGTGAGGGCCAGAAGCCAGCAAGGGCCAGAAGCCAGGAGGGCCAGTCACATCGGTTTTGGGTTTTTTTTGTTTGTTCTGTTTTTTGTTTTAATTGTGTTTTGTATTACTCTGAAGTCTTCTTTGTCACAGGTATCTTTCAGTGAAGAAGCCAAATTATGAATTTTACTGCTTTTTTGCTAGGGCCATTGCCACTTGGACACATTTGCTGATCTAGAGTAAAACCTGGTCTGCTTAGTGCTGACTGATAGATTCTTATGCAACAGTGAGTGATATGCCTGTAGAAAGTAAGACCTCAGTGACAGCAGCATTTCATAATTTTTTCTTGTTTCTCCAATCTAACAATTTAGTGAAGCCAAATCCAGATCTCAGGACTGCTTCGCAACACATAAGACACAGAGCAACCATGTCCTCTAGCAGTACTAATAATGACACACATAATTTGCAATCCTTGACTTTCTAATATGGAGTCTTTATTATTGACTGTCCTAAGCCAATGTGTTCAGAGCAATCAAATGAATCTGGTTTTCCCACATTTTTCAGTAGAAAAAGTATGCCTTGGTTGCAACCTGAATTTCGTCAAATAATGTGACAGTTAGGTGCCCCTAAAGAGGATAACAGATGTCTTTGCAGTCACGTTCCTTTTGGGTGTCTTGTCTCACCCAGGCAAGCCTAGTTCAAAACAGTTGGGAAAATGAGTGAATGATCCAGAGTTTGTTTTGAAAAAAGGACATGCACTGTAATGCATGATAGTCCCAAAGCTTGGAGGAATAACGAAAGGGAGATGGTATATTCTGAAAGTTCTCTGCCTAGACTCCTGGCTGATGTGAGAATAACTTCTGCCACTCATTTCCAATAAGGAAATGCAGCAATAAAAACACCAGGCTCTAATTAAGGGTTAAGGCCCATCCTAAGGGGATGTATGGGGTTACTACAGCTTAGACAAAAGTCCTGGTACTACTGCTGGTACAGGAAAGAAATGGGTAGGGTGTGAATATTCAAAAGATCACAGATACTAGAACATTCTTCCTAAAGCAATGATTAGGCTCAGAGAAAAGATTGTGTAGAATAGTCAAAGTCAAACCAGACTCAATATAACTCAGTAACTTGAGTACCTCAGTATACTTTCCTCTGACAGCAGTACTACCTATTGCTTCTAAAACAAGTTGCTCAAAGCAAGTATAGAATAATTGGCTTAGATGAGAGCTTTCTGAGTAATTCCTGGTAGCTTTCTGAACTTCTTGGACTTTCCCAGGAGTATTCTGAAGCAATGAATTGCATCTCTAATCCATTACATGATTTGCATTTGGCAGTTCAAGGTCCCTTGTTTCTGGAGCTCTTAAACAGGCAGACTCCATAGGGCAACTTTCTTTGTGGTTAGGTTAGAGTTGCCCTTTCTCACAGTACTTTGTACCTTGGAATAATTTCTACCATGATCTTCCCATGTGGTTTCTAATGCAACTTTTTTTCCAGAAGCAGCAAAGAGTGGAGGGACCTGGAGAAGCTACTCTTCTTCCTGTGGACTCAGTAAGCAATGCTGTAAGATCCAAAGATCTGCCCTTATTTCTGATGTCCTCATTGCTGTTATTATCTTTGTTTAGAGCATGAGCTATCCATCACTATTTTGAGCAGTACAAATGTTACCATGAGTAGTTAATACATCCCCTGAAGAAAAAGAACTGCAAGTTTTTATGAGTCTTTTCATACTGTGAAGAATCAACATCTGTTTGTTTAACTCACATAGCAACTGGAAACAAAAATCTGTGCCATAATCTGAACTCTTTTCTCTCCCTCCATGATGTTCTTAGGAATGTATTATTTTTTATTTCACTGCAAATACAACCAGTACCTTCTGTTTTGTTCTCTCTTAAGCACTATTTCTGTGTCAATCCAGAAGTGATGTTTTAGTTACATTTATTTAAGGAATATGAGAGTCTTTTCCAGTATACAAAATCAATGCAGTGCGTTTTTCCAGGACAGTAGCAAAGAGGTTGAGATGACACTGTCACAGTCTACATGTAACTAAGAAAAGATTTCCTATACTAGATGTCTATTTAATTTAGTAGAGAAAAAGCACAATGACACCTTACAGCTGAAAGATTAGACCAGGAAAGGTCCAGCTGAAACAAGGTGAAAATCTTTAATAGCGAACGTATAAGAATGGTATGATAGATCCTCCACCACTTTAACTTCAAGTTGTATGTCTTTCTGGAGCATGGACAAAACTCTGATGCAGAAATTACCGGGTGACATATGGCAGCCTGCTGTGAGCAGGCAGTAAGACAAAAGATACACACTGCCCTTTTCTAGTCTCAATTTCTGTGACTCTGATGAATGCTAGACCAAAACCTCTTTGTCCTTGCAAGGACTCAATACTTTCCTGTTCAGAAAGGGTACTACTGGGGATCAACAATACTGATCACTGAATTACAGAGTTAACACTGGTAACCTGAGATCTGCATTTATGCTATACCAAACTTGAATTTCATATACAGAGATGTCTGCAAAGCTTTTACCCTCAGAAAACTCTGAAGCAGTAAATAGGAACAAATATTTCAGTTGAAGAAAAATACTTCTGTTCCTATGTTCTACTGACTTGTCCATCGTTGCCAGCCACCTGTATTTCACAGCATGTGAAATCCTGGAGCCTTTCCAGGAACCAAACATGAGTTCCTCAATAGAACAACCAAAACCTGCCATCACACAGGCACATTAAGGTACTGAAACCCCAATTGACACTGAAAAGTCCACACTAAGAACCCCATAAAACTATAACGTCTGCTATAATCAGCTGTTACAAGATTCCAGTACTCAGTCCTCAGACAGCTCCCTTGACAGCCTCACTCTACTTGGAGAAAGCAGGCATATAATGAAAACACAAAGCAACTCACTTTTCCTAGTCTCTATAGAGGCTACAGTTAGTCTGGGCTCTTCGGATATGTGACTCAAGAGGAAGAGGTCTTCAGAGAGCTTTCACCGCCTGTCTACTGCTAGAATTAATACTTCTCTTACTGACATAGCTGCCCACTTTTCTGCCTCTATGTTCTGTGTGTTTTCCAATCCAAGTGTTTCTGCAGGGAGAGAGGAAGTGAGAAGAGAGAGGTGTAAACTTTGCTGGAATTTCATGCTGGTCTACCAGCAGTTAACTGGGGTTGAAAAATCTACTTTGAAAGGCTGCTGCAATGAGCCTTTAACAATACCAGTAAACAGGGTTCTTGAGATCCAACACAGGAGAAGGGGAAATTCCAATTAATCCAAAACATGGTTTTTACTTTCACCTTTTACACTAACAAACAGACTACCTTTTCTTATTCAATTCTAGCTTCACAACTGGAACAGTATTATTCAAAAGAGATTTGAAGGCTGCTTTTGGATCTCTTTGCTACACAACAATATTGCTGCTTGCAAGAAGAGGACTTCTAGAAAACAGCTACATAGTACTTTCTAATGGAAAAGGTGTGACCTGTGTTCAAGGTGGAGCATTATAAGATCCATGTTAACTAAAAAATTATCACTCGGAGACCCAAGACCTGAGATGTCAAAGATAAAACCTATACAACATATCTTAATGACTCGGATTTAGGGTGTACAGGAGTTATAGTCAAATTTTCAAATGCTTCCAACTCTGAGTCAACCAAGCATAAATATAACAAGGAAGCCTTCGTTAGTGCCTTCACAAAACATGAAAATGAGTACACCTTATCATCCCATTACAGAGATAATATAGATTTTTTTTGTCAAAACCTTAGTAAATAAAAAAAGGGAAGGAGACAGGATGTAAAAAAAAGAAAATACAGGTGGTAATAATGGGAAATCAAATAGCTGCAGAGAAAGAGGAAGACATAAAAAAAAAAAAGAAAAACTAAAGCCAGAGAAAATAGAGGAGGTAGGAGAATATGGAAGAACTGGACTATAGTGTTCCAAAAGAAAAAAATTTTCTTTCTGAATATTTATCATCATAGAATCATAGAACAGTTAGAGTTGGAAAGGACCCTAAGATCATCTAGTTCCAACCCCACTGCCATGGGCAGGGACACTTCACACTATACCATGCCACCCAAGCCTCTGTCCAACCCAGCTTTGAACACCACCAGCGATGAAGCATTCACAACTTCCCTGGGCAACCCATTCCAGTGCCTCACCACCTGCACAGTAAAGAATTTCTTCCTCATATCCAATCTAAACTTCCCCTGTTGAAGTTTGAATCCGTTACCCCTTGTCCTATCACCACAGTCCCTAATGAAGAGTCCCTCCCCAGCATCCCTATAGGCCCTTTCAGATACTGGAAGGCTGCTCTGAGGTCTCCATGCAGCCTTCTCTCCTCCAGGCTGAACAGTTCCAACTTTCTCAGCCTATCTTCATATGGGAGGTGCTCCAGTCCCCTGATCATCCTTGTGGCCCTCCTCTGGACTTGTTCCAACAGTTCCATGTCCTTTTTATGTTAAGGACACCAGAACTGCACACAATACTTCAAGTGAGGTCTCACGAGAGCAAAGTAGAAGGGCAGGATCACCTCCCTCCACCTGCTGGTCACGCTCTTCTTGATACAGCCCAGGATACCGTTGGCTTTCTGGGCTGTGAGCACACATTCGACCATCTCATGATCACTGCAATCAAGGCTGCCCTGGAGCGTCACATTTCCAACCAGCCCTTCCCTGTTGGTGAGCACAAGGTCAAGCGTGGCACCTCTCTTTGTCGGCTCCTCTATTACTTGCAGAAGGAAGTTGTCTTCCACACAATCGAGGAACTTCCTGGGTTGCTTGTGCCAGGCTGTACCGTCCCTCCAGCAGATATCAGGGTGGTTGAAGTCCCCCATGAGAACAAGGGCCTGCGAGCGTGAGGCTGCTCCTATCTGTCTATAGAGCACTTCATCCAGAGAGTCCTGTTGGTCAGGTGGTCTGTAACAGATCCCCACAATAAGGTCTCCCATCACTGTTCTCCCTTTAACCCTGACCCACAAACTCTCTGTCAACTGCTCAGCTGTCCCCAGACAGAGTTTCATACTCTCCAGCCTATCCCTAACCTAAATAGCAACTCCTCCTCCCCGCCTACCGGGCTTGTCTTTCCTAAAGAGCCTGTAACCTTCCATTCCAACACACCAGTCATAGGAGCCATCCCACCATGTTTCTGTGATGCCTATGATATCATACCCCTGCAGACGTGCACACATCTCTAATTCCTCTTGTTTGTTCCCCATGCTACAGGCATTTGTATAGAGGCATCTGAGCCAAGATCCAATTGAAGCCGGCTCATTGGGTGAAGCAGCTGGAATATCTCTACATTGCTTTGAACGTTTACTATAGGTGCTGGCAAGTGACTGGGTGTGTTGGGATGGAATGATACCCCCCTCCCCCAACACATCTAGTTTAAAGCATCCTTGACCAGTCTGGCAAGCCTCTTACCAAATCTACTCTTCCCTTTCTTTGTCAGACCAGCTCCACCAGCCCCCAGTAGACCTGGCCTATTAAATGGTGTTCCACTTAATGGTACATGTTCAAGGTACCCAAACCCCTGACTACAGCACCACCCTTCTAACCATTCATTAACCTGGCCAATCCTCCTAGCCTTTTTAAGGTCCTGCCCTGTATCCTGGAGAATTGACGAAAAGACAGTCTGTGCTCCAGAGCCCCTAACCACCTCTCCCAGTGCTCTGTAGTCTTTCTTTATGTTCTCCGGGCTACTGCTATCTCTATCAGTAGCACCCACATGGATCACTAGAAGTGGGTAATAGTCAGTGGGACCAACTAGAGCAGGCAGCTTCTCTGCAACATCCCTGATCTGAGCCCCGGGCAGGCAGCACACCTCCGCTGAGCCTGGGTCAGGCTGACAGATGGGTGCCTCTGTTCCTTTCAGCATAGAGTCCCCTACTACTACGGCCCGCCGCTTTTTCCTGGCAGCACCAGCAGTGATCTTCTTTACCAGTGCATCAGCCGTTGTTCCTGGTGGGAGCGTGGTTCCTCATCAGCCCCCTGCAGGACAGCAAAGCAGTTCTGGGTAGGAGCAACAGATTTAGGAGGAAGCCCCTTGCTATTGTCCTCTTCCTCCTTTTTGTGTTGTTTTTTTTTTTTTCTGTTACTGTTTCCCAGCTTCCTGGGTTAGCGGCCTCCTTTCCTGCATGAACAACAGTAGACGCTTGAGGCCCCTGCACAGTCTGGTCCATAGAATGATGTTTAATGTAAATAGGTAATTGAATACTTATTTCTTATAAGCAATACCTATTATCTTCTTAACCCCTCTGGAAACCTCCTACAAGGTGCAATTTCACTGTATTCTTCTGCAGACTGAAAAAGAATGAAAAACTGACCATGATCAGTACTGGCATGGATTTCTGCTTTCTCCACTGGATAGATGACCACTGCCATTCATAGGTCCTGTGATGTTTCTTACTTTCTTCTTTCCGGTGCAAAGGTGATGATGATGTATACATAAAGCTGAGCTTAATCACCTCACTGCAGCGCCTAAACTCCAGAAACAGCCCCAGCTTCAGAGAAAAAGAGTGAGATAAACAGTTTTACCCTAATAAGAAAACTGAGCTAGGTATGATGAAACAGGCTTAAGGCTGTTCTAGAAGTCTGTAGCATGATAGGAAACAAGAAAGCCTGCCACTGTACAGCTAACATCTCAGTCACAAGTCTCTCCTTCCTCTCTTTGCCCTCAAATCCCTAGAAGCAGCAGGAGCAGCGTAACGGAAACAAAAGATGCAGTATGCTCTCACTGACCCGGCGCCTGAAGAGGCCTCTCAGCTCCAATTCCACTTTATAGAAGTGTGATTTCATAGGGGTCCAAGAATATGTCATGGTTGCCTAAGGGGCATAACAGCAGATTGCGAGAAAGTATGGGGGAGTAGCTAGGTCCTACCTCTTGTTAGCATAAAATACACACAGTATTTCAGCTGGGATTGATTTCTTCCGCAGTCCAACAGCTGACAGCTTTCACTCTGGCATTTTCACTGTGGAGTTTTGTTTTCACCAAAGGCCTGTTCCTCCCTGAAGACCTCCTAAGCTGCAGGAGAATCCGATGTCCCCAGAGGGGCAACAAGAGTGGTGAGCACTGACTGATCACAAGATATGGCCTCAAAAGATGCATATTCCAAGAGCTCCCATTGCAGTCAAGGGACAAGCTCCTATGTGTTGCAGAGCCAAACTGCTCTCTAATTTAAATTTTTCAGATAACTTGGTTTAGACCCTGTGATTTTCAGATGAATGCCGCCTTCCGACCCTTCTTCTTAGAGTCAGTAGGGGCAGGAATGAAGAAACTTTGTAGCAAAACCAAAACATAACTTTTGAAACAAGGATAAAGGATTTGGAAAGTGGTATGCAGAGGTGTGCAACCAATAGAAAATCTGAGATGTTTTAAGTCAAATTGTTTAGAAGTGGTGGTTTGCTTGAATATGAAATAAAATTCATGTACTGAACTTTCTCTAGATATTGAAATTTCAATAGCACCAACTAAAGGGAAAACAGAAATTCTTATGCATTTCACACATCTTCAGTATTAAAACAGTCTGGTTTGCTCAATAACAAAATGCCTGAATGCCTGCCTCTACAGCACTGAAATGGCTTTTTACTGTCTCAGCTTCTAACATCCTGAATGTATGTATGTATCTCCACAGATACACGGAGGCAAATGTAGGGTATACAGGGTAACAGCGTCTGTTACTGCTTCAAAGTGAGCTTGTATATGAGGGAAAAGGATCTAGGCTCATTTTCTTTGTATACATGTCTTAAAAAACTCATCTCTGAGTTGGAAATGCAATCACAAAGTAGTACACTTTGCATGTACACTATACTTATAGAAGGGGTCTGTAATAATAAAGCAAGTTTATAAAATCGTGCTTTATTTTAAAAAAAATCAACATACCATTGGAAACATTTCTAGTGAATCTGTTAAGAACATATTAAGGAAAAAAAGGGTTACATTTGTAAGGACATTGAATTCATCTTTTTTAAGCAAAAATCTATTGAATAGCAAGATAAAAGATAACGTGCTGTGTGTTCCTGCTTAAAACTGAACAACACTGGAACATCACTGATAATTAGCTCCAGTCAACATGAGATGCTTTACAACATTTCTCACATTGGTGCTTCATCTGGGCTTTAGAATAAACATTTCTCACACTCTGCACTAAGAAAATATCTGGAAGAAATATAGCTTAGTCATTCAAAATATAGAGGTATTTCAGACAGTCTTTCATGCCCCAGAGAAGAGATTTCAAACCTTTTCCATAAAAACAGAGATTAATTCACTGAGCAGTGTGGTTTGTAATCCAATTTACTTAGCTTTTGGGGAAGGTGATATCTATTCTTAACCATCAAATCATACGTATTGCTTTCTAAATGATCTTACAGCCTTTATGTATTTATTGTAATTTTTGTATAGTTATCTGTTATGCAAGAGAACTGTCTGCTCTGTAAAGGAATCATATAAAAATCTCCATTTAATGTATTATAAATAATGAAGTGCTACATTACAATAATTATTTCCATATTAACTCAATGCACAGCTGAGTTACCTGTATTAAACATCTACACTTGGCTTAATGCCTTTAAATAACATCTGATTCACTCTTCTTATTGCAATGGTTCAACTAATGTTCTGGCCCAGAGGAGGCTGCAGATTTTACTTCCATAAAGCCAGTGACTTGCCAGGGAGAAGTACCCTATTGAATGCATTTTATTTATTTTATTTGATTTTACAATACGTGTATTTAAAAGGTTGAGACTCTTTGCATCAAGCATTAGTAACAGGAATGTAAAATCAGTTTTGTTTTGCAGTCTCAGAAAAGCACTAAACAGCTTCCTGTTTTACCTACCCTATATTTATAAATATACATACCATTTTTTGAGGTCAGAGACAGTGCTTCCAAATTCAGACACTTGTTTTTAAACCAGGATATATATCAGAGAATGCAAAGGACAAGAAAGTTTTTGTCTAAAAAGCCAGGCTGAGCACAACAGCTTTCTTGTGTATTTTCTGAATCTGGATAACATGTTTTCCTCAGTCATTATTTGGTATTTGTTCACTGTTTGTTGCTCTGGATGTAATAACAAATAAATAGTGTTAAGATATTTTCTGTTGGTCAGCTATAAATGTACTAGACCAAACCGAACAGGGGCCACCCTTATTGCAAAAGTGAATGGGCTTTAGGGATGGGATTAATTAGGAGGAGGGAATGTAAGGACTCCCACTTTTAGAGGCAACTACCTTGTATCATTAGTTTGCTTGGTTTGGGGGCAAGAAAAAGGAACAAACAAGTAAAGAACCCTAATCCCAAACCTCTTGCAACAAAAAATTGTAAGCAGAATTTAATGCATTTTCAAAGACTGCTCTTTAGCCTCTCTGAAGTTTCATTAGTATTTAATATACTACTGCTATGACTGCTATAGAACATTTGCCTTCAAATTATTTAATGCTTCTATTACAGAAGAGATTCAAAACTGACCAGCAGGACAATTGTGCCATTCACATTCATGTTTCAATTAAACATTTGTGAATGTGACACTGCTTGCTTGTAAAGACCTCAGTGTTCTTAACACTGACAGCAATTTTATAGTCAGTAGTTGATGAAAAATTACATTGCTGTTTTTTACTTTACAATGTTTTTTTAGTAAATACAATGTCCGTGCCATAAAGTCAACTTTGAATATTAAAGCAGTCACAGAATTGTCTCTGCACCCTTTGTTTCTTAAAGCAAATATTTCTCAGGGAAAGGTCAAATGGTTTAGGTAAAAATATTTTAATCCTTTGGATAGATAAAGTTGTAAAAGGAATGATGTGAAGCTCTGGAAACTTGAGATTAGACTTTGGCTCAAAATGATATACTGTATGAGCAATTTTTTAAACAGAAGTTTCAATCACATAATTTGTCATCATTTTCAACAGGCAAAACTATCTTCTGCTAATGAGGAGAGAATCTGGTGCAGTGTGTACAACTGAAAAGAAAAACATTTGAAGGAAAAAAATCACAAGCACAGAGCAGTCTATCAAACACTTCTATCTAGAAAATACTGGTGCTTAATTCTGGTCTTCTTCATGCTCCTTGGCTGAGGATCAAAATTCTTATTTGGACAAAACTCTCGCAGATGTCTTTCTCTAGATTTTTTGCCTAAGCAGAAGCGACAAGAATTTGCCATTTTGTACACCAGCCTGGTTTTCTGCTCTCTCATACAAATTTTAAGCCACTGGCTTCAGCTGAATTATTTTTGGTACACATTATTTAACGGGAAAGAGCTGATCCCTTGGATTATACTTCTTATTTACATAATGTAAATGTAACTCTATGTCTTTAAAAGAAATTACAGATAATGAAGCCCAGGAAATTTGTTGATGGACTAGGGAAATCTTTCTGCCTTAATCTTCTCTTTTGTGTGTTACTTATTGTAATAGAATCAATAAAAACAACAGAACTGGCAAAAGAAGTAAAAGAAAGAAAACTCAGAACTGCAGGAAAGTCCATTTTTCCATTAATGGTTAAGCATACAGTCACAAAGACACAGAAGACAGCAGCGCAGGGATGAAATATTCTATGCAGAGTACTACTAGTCAGAATTAAATGAATGAGGCACATGAAATCCAGCTTCAACTCTTAAATTAGTATAAAGAGAACTTCTTTTTAAAGTGTGCTGCTTACAATTATGAGAAGAAACTGAAGCACCATGTATTTTAGTGTTACAAGTAAGCAAGCAATAAACTAATGAATGAACATTACACAATAAACTATTTATAAAACCTATCTAACCAGGCCTGATCGTGAAGCCTGTTTAGGGTAAGATTTCCATTAATATAGTGTTCGGCTGTAAGAACTGCAGGACTTGGATCCAACAGCTGTGCCTACAATTCTTTAGTTAAAAAGACAAATGAATAATTTAACTTTTAACATTTTCTTAAATAAGATGACTTCTTTGCCATAACAAACTATTTCTCTTTCTGGGAGAAATGCCTCTTTTAAGACCATACATTTTAACTTTTAAGGTCCTAAAAGGATTTCTTATGCAACTTCATGAACAGATGCCTAAATAAGGTGTGGACCCACAGAGAGAGTGCTGATAAAATACAGAGTCCATCTATCTTGTTTGTATTTATTAACAGCAAACATGTGGAAAGATGCTTCAAACCCCCTTTATTTAGCCAACCAGTTCAATGGAAATAGCTGCACTGGTTAGAAGAGCAGAAATTTTGTGAAATGTGGGATCAGGTAGACCTTTGAAAAGAGCACAGAAAGGGAGAAAACTCTAGTGGAGTGCTTCCTCTGGGGACAGAGTGGTTTATTGACAAAGCAGAAACATAAAAACTGGATCTGTAATACACAGATCTTAAAGAACCAGCTGAAGTCAAAGAAGTTCAGGCATACTATCTGGACTTGCTTTTATGTTGCATTTGGTTTAGGAGGGGATGATAGGTAGCTCTCTCCCAGACTTTACTGTAGACAAAAAGCCTCAGAAGGACCCCTCATTTGATCTCTGGTGGCTGAGTATCCACCCTGGGCTTTCTCCTTATGTATGGATCTACTGAGACATGCTGCTACTGAATTCAACGAAATTGAGCCCTGTGATTGAGATATGAGGACACATAATTAGCTGTGTTAGAAAACTGACCCTCAGTCTTCATTAAGATGGAATTTTACCCTGAATGAATAAGTAAAGACATTTTAATCAGGAAAATAAAATAACCAAACGATTCTCCTCTGTTGTTATTTTTATATTGCAGTGAGACGATTGAGGGAAACTCTCTTTAGGTGATATCACTTAATTAAGAAAAGCATTCTAATCAGATCCCCCTCCAATTGCAATAACTGTAGGGAGTCAAGTACATTTCTCTATCAAAGTAGCAAGCTGCAGTGAAGTATAGATATTGATATTTTAAATTGCCATACAAAAGCAATAGCAGAGAAAGTTCAAATACTAAGAAATCAAACTTGTATTCTCTATATCCCCAATTTCAGGATTGCTTCTAAAAGAGATATATTAGAGCTCTTATGACAGTTTTGCACCTGCACTAGTTAAAATAATGCTAGGATCAGTACTTCCATAGCCAGGACTTAATGGCTAATGAGGGCCATGGCACATAGACTGCTCCCATTGATGATGTAATATAAGTAACAGAGACCACCTCAGTCCTTGCCTTTTCGTGATATTTCTGTCCATCTCACTTGGATATATGGGAAAACTGGAGCAGGATAAAGATACAGTGATGATCTGTTGCTGCAAGGTCCATGTGGTTAGTACTGTTGGAATCACAGTATCTCCACATCCTCTGATTCAATGCAGTTCTTTTTTGATAACTGTGGATTAACAGTACAGTTAAGCCTTCTATATTTATAAGTATGCTTACAGTTTCCCCCTCTACATTCATCTCCAATGCTGTGAGTGCCTATTAACGATAGCATTCTACAGCATTCAGTTCCTTGCACAGGAAAAGTAGCTTTGGCTTACAGTACTTGATACTCTGCCTTCTGCACTGGACTAATGCAAAGCTTAGGAACTTTGGAAATCCCCTTCAATTTCAGAGTAAATCTTAGGGTTTATGTCAATGAAATGGGTTTTCAGTGAGGCACCTCCTCCCGAACTGCAAGTAGCCACGCATAATAAAAGCCATACATAATGGGAAGGGAAATAAATACTAAAGTACTACCAATTATATGCAATTAGTTGCACTGCCAACACCAATCATTGAAAAGTTACAAAACGTGATTTAAAATAGCAGTTTTTAATGTATGTGTAGGACCCTGTTCATGCATTTACTAAATTTGAGTGTTTGGTTTTCCCCTCCAGCTTTTCTAAGCAAACAGCAGTTAGTAACTCCAGGCTTACTTTGAAAAAAAACCCCACAAAACCCCAATGCTCATATATTGGCTACACAGTCTATGGCAGATTGAAAAAAAAAAAGGGGGTTGGTAAAGTTCTTCACCAAAGACTCTGAAATGAAGCTGTCCTGGTATAAAAGGTTCGGTTCTCTGCTTAAGGCACAAAAATAAATGTCTAGGTTTTACTATTTGATGAAAAATATGGATGTAGATTACCTACATGTTTTAGTTATCTGTCTAGAATACCCGTAACTGACAAGAAAAAGGAGGGTGCCATGAGAAAAGAAAGACTGCTGCTAATCTTCAAGCTCTTCAAAAGTAAGGCTGATTACAGAGTGTTATAGAAAGATATCAAGACATTTAGTAATTGACCACTAAAATTGGTGATGAACCTAATGTTGATAAATGCAAAGTAACAGATTTGAAGAAAACTGCTTCCTTACATGGAGTTCTACATACAAATATGGTCTCTAAATTAAGCAGCTGTGCAGGAAGGAGCTTTTGGCAGTCTTTTCGTACAGTCCCCTGAAAATACCAACTCAGTGGTCAGCATATGTGGTACATGAGATGTTAAGAATTACTGGAGGGTGTAGAGAAGAAAAAGGAAGGTATTTTCTTGTCAGTGAATGAATTCATACTGTAGCTACATATTAAATAATAGCATAGAGTGAACCCCCCACAAAGGAATAGAGCAAGGCTACAACAGATTCAGGAGAGAAAAAAAAAAAGGGGGGGAAAAAAGAATTATCAGAAGAATAAAATAGCTTCCTCACAAGTCTGTTTAATATATTATGACCCTTCAGCTTGGAAACCAAGACCTATAAAGAGTGACATGAAGAAGGTGAATAAGGAAGAACTATAGGGCATTTAGTGAAAGGATGAAGTAGCAGGTCTAAAAGTAACAAGAGGAGATGCTGCATAATCTTATTGTGGAATTCATTGATTTAGGATTTTGTGATGGCAGTACAAAGGGGTTGAAAAAAACCATAAAAATTTAAGAAAGGAAACTCTTCGTGTAGTTACTAGCCACAGCATGATCTCTGCAACTTTCTGCTCAGGAAATCATTAAACCACTGAACACTTAGACATGGAAGTGACAACACAGTAATGCCATGTTGTACTTTCCTTATCTATTAGATTCTGAGAGCCTGCTGTTGAACACTGCCAGACGCTGTGTCCTGGATTAGTTAGATCTGATCCAACACAGCCATTCTCTGGATACATTCACATGAGAATTTTTTTTTTGAGGGGGAGAGGGGGAAGGAGGGAAAGAAAGCTGGTGTTTTCATTTAGACACGTGCTCCCAGAAAACAGAAATTTAAGGTAAAAATAAATATTAGGAGTTTCCTGATAAAATTGCAAGATGTGAAAATTTCCATGTGGCAACCTGGAGAATCTGTATGAAAAAATTCTCATTGATTTTATTGAACCACTATGCCATTGTTTTATCTTAAAGGCTGCAGAACTGGCAATTTTTTATCATGGCTCTGCCATGTATCTACCTAATGAGACACAGTTAAAAGTAGTTTTCAACCAATGGAACATATCCTGTCTAAAACCATTAATTTCCAGCCTTTCTGAAGGATTTGGAAAGAGAACAGGAGCTAACAGAACTACTTTTAAACCACACAGTTTGAAAGACTTCAGGGTCACTCAAAGGTAACTTGCAGACAGACAAAGGATGCTGGGCAGAACAGATGGGCACACTCCCAAAGCAGAATGGTTTTGTTTAACTGCAAGATCAGCTGAAGGAAAAAGAAAGTGTGTATACAGAAGGGAAATTCAATGATTCAGGGTAAAATGTATAAGGGCAGGGTAGGAAAGGCAACTCTTATTTGAACATGGAAGACATACAAGCTTCATGAAGTCAAGAAACGCATGTAAATGTGTCGTGGTTTAAGTTCAGTCAGCCACGCAGTTTTCTCGCTTAGTCTACAGCTGTATTGTCCCAGGTATGGAGTGACTGATTTTGAAATCTTTACAAACTTTTTGTTGTCTTAACTGTTACAAATACCCAGGAAGGGGTAAACTGGAGCCTGGAAAGTTGGAGCTTCACTGTAATGAGAAGCCTGGTAAGCCAAAGCTGCTCTTGCAGGCTTATGGCAGGTGGCCAACAAGAACCCATTTTTGTAAAGGGATTAAAGAGGGAAAGCAGATGCCTAGGATATATGTCAGAGATGTCAAGGAAAGAAACAGTGCTGCAGCTTACTCAGACTAAGGGAAGCTTAAGAGCAAACTGATCCAAAAGGCTAGGACCCAATCACAGAGTGTCTAGTGGGATGAGCTTTAGTAGGACTGAGTGACAGAGTCAGTGAAATAAAGATTTGAACAGGGGAGAGCAGAAAGCTTTGAGGACTGGAATTCAACTGCCTGTTTGTATACAGCCTGAGAGGCTGCAGTGCTAATCTCCTCTAGCCTACGGACTGAGGGAGAACATGCAAGCCACTACTGACTATTTCTGTATTCAGTGGTCATCTTGGGTGGAACAGCCAATGCTGGGCTACAGCATCCGTCCCTCTGACTCCCACTGAGCACAGAGTGACTGCTGCAAAGCAGTCACTTTGTTCATGCTCCCTGTACAGACTGTTAGGTTAATGTAGGAAATAACTCCCTTTGCAGATCCTCTGCTCTACAATGAATTTTGCCTTGAAGTAAACAAATACAATTTTATCCCTCTAACATTAGAAGTGATGCTCTGTAATGTGTACACTACCCATATATTTTACTTGTAGCATGCGCTGAATAACTGATGCTTTGAGGTTTTCCATTTAAATAGAAAGATCTACAACTCAATCTAAATCTGCCGCTCAGTTATGCCTTATTTAGAATGACTGAAGGTCCTTTTTGAAAGCTTTTCTAACCTCGCACATCTGAAGCATCTTCTGAATAAGCTGATATTCTAAAATATCTTTGAAGCTTCATTTCTAAACAGACCATTATTTCCACGTGTCATGTCATTTATAAGGACATCTTAGTCTGGTCTTCTATATTCCAGGTCAACACAAACATGCAATGTTCATGTTCTAGCAGCGGTGGTCTAAGGGTGTGAGAGCTGATGGAGCTGGGAAAAGCAGAAAGCTTAAAAGCACAAAGCCTTGAATTGTCTGTTTTTTTTCTAAATGGTGGGTCTAATCAAAGATACTATCTCTGCCAATCTCACTTTACATATTACAGACCTGTACACTGTTACACAGGAAAACATACTTTTAAAAAGTAGTATTTCCTAGCTAAAACACTTATGTATTTTCAGGCTCATTTCACTGTCAGAAAAAGATGAAACAATGAATAATAGTTTAGATTTACACTAATCTCAGTAAGTATGTTTACCACATTTTATGAAGTTACTAGAAAGTCTTTATTTGATTTTATCTAATTATCACATAAATGCAGGAACATTAAGTGGGCTGATGTCAGCAATCAGGACTGCTTGTTACACAACATCAGTAAGGGGGCTCAGGTATGAAACAACTATAATTATAGGTATTTAGCCAAAATTTATGTCAGTTCTAACTGATTAGCTGTGTAAATCTTTATAAGTAATTGAAATAGTTTATAAATAAAAATTGCAAACTTAGCAACCAACAATATAGACATAATATAGAAGTTTTATTGGTTGTACAACGGTACTTAATTCTCTGTCCTTTTCTTCACTTTTGCTGATTGTTGCAAGCTTGTTCCTTCTTCAGATTTCATTATTGGATAGTTTTGTCCTCCTCTTTTTGTGTCTTTAGTTTGTTTGCATTGGGATTAACATAATGGCTAAGGGAGGTTAAGTCTACATAACATTCAGCACACATCCATCTTGCATGGCCATTAAAACTTGATTCCAACATGGCACACATAAAAATAGTGTCTCAAAAGTATTTCAACAGGGTTTCCTCAAGCTTTACAGTACAACTAGCCTGTAATTTTTGATGAATTCATCAGCATGTGCAACATTTTGTCAAGTGTATGTTGCTAAGGCATTTATCCATTCAACACCATGTTGTGCTATCGCCAACTGATGTAGTTAGCTTGTCATGATGCAAACCAACCTTTATCAATATTTAAGTAATTCCCTTTCTTAGGAATAAATGTTAACTGATGCTTTTCAACCAGGGATCCAAAAGTACAGACAGCTGCAATGGGATATATACCATACCAGAGTGATATAGGTATACTGATGTAGTATCAAACATTTGTTTTCCATCAGGACCAGCCACATCTCATCAGCTATGTGATTGCATCAACTAATCTATAGCAAAATGCTTTTCCCCGGAAAGCATATGAAAAATATACATTTTGGTTAATGCCAGTTATGTCGCATTTTATAATCACACTGTGTTACTGCATGTCACGTAGGCCTCCCAACTGAAGTCTTGCAGCAGGTCCTTGCACGTTTTGTACCATACACTAACCCCTATGCTATTTTGTATCATACACAAACCCCTCAAACTTAAAGCTCAGATTGCTGCACATCTGGTTGCTCCCACACATGCAGCAGAGCAGGTTTCTGCTGCTTTGGCTGCTAAAACACATAACTGTTGCATACTTGCAACAGTCTATCCGACAGTACACTGAGAACAGTGAGCAAAACCAGCTGCAGACAGTGGCCACGGTAAATATCCCTAATTTACAATTAATTTCTAATTCAGCAAAGTATGAAAACCATTGTCACAAACTCTTCCCCAGCATCATCACCTAATACCATTTGCCCACAGAGGAATCACACTCAGCCAGGCAGTCTTGTAGGTTTGGTTCCTTATATTTACTTATAGCTTCTTCAAAAGATTAAATTTAGGGTTAAGCCTGGTAAGGCTATGTACAGGTGCTGAAAGGTTTGCTGTCAGACACCACTGGCATAGCCAAAGCCGCATCCCAAACCATTCATGTGGAAGTATTTAGTTGCCTGACCTGAAGTGAGCTGTCACAAATTTAAGTATGGCTAAAAAGCATGACTCACTGCTATGTGCAGTTCCGAAAAACCCTTAGTAGAGGAAAACATGTGACTTTGCACTTGCTAAAGCAGGGCCACTCTAGAGTTTACAGCTGCTATCAGCCCTCAAAGCTCTTCCTCTTCACGAACAACAGCGCTTTATGCATGAAGACTGTCTCAAGAGCAAGACAGAGGAGCTCTGATGGAACCATATTCTGTTGAAATGTGCTATTTTATCAGTTCACTTCAGAGGAAAAAATCTGCTTTATCATTTACAAGACACCTCTTAAGCACATGAAGCGCATGTAACAGGAGCTGGGATAGTGGGGGGATAGTGCTCCCCAGACTGCACTCTTCCAACAGCTCCCTGCCCCCAGCAGTCTCCTCCCTCCACACCATTTATCATTAGTTTCCTGCTGTTGCCAGTCCTCCTCCCTCACACCATAATCCTAGCACCATCGGTGTTGCCAGGACAGTGCTAAAGACCTGATGGCAGCACTGTGAGGAAAAACGGAAAGAGACTATGTGGATTGAGAAAAGCCATAGAAGAGGCATCAGATGTGTTGTAACTCTGTGCTGTCTTCCTTTACAGTAGTCTTTGCTGTTCCTCTTGAGGGTATGTATTTGCACAGGGATACAGCCTGGGATACCCATTAACCATGTTTTCAGGAAATCACAGTGAAAACCTTCTCTCCATCTGTAGTGTTGACACTGAACTTCACCCTTTCATCTCTGGCTGTGAAGGAGCCAGGAACAGCCAGTTGTGACAATGGGCTGGAGAGCAGGCAGGAGACATGCTGCTTGCTTCAGCCAAAACCATGCTCACTGGTGCATAAAGGAACAGGAGTTTAATCCTGTTGCACCTGAGTTTTACTTCTCCCCTATTTTTAAATTTTATCAAACACAAAAAGATTTGCATATTAGACATACTCTGGTAAATCTTAGAAATGGTCTGGTTAGGAAATCATGTGGCCACAGTAACAATGTTCCTTCTGCACAGGCCAAAGGCAGGCCCAATGCGTGACTGGCCCCAAGGGTGCCCTCCTGGCACCTCCAGGTGTAGAGGAGTGCCACGGGGATGAATGAAGAGAAGCTCATATGACAGCCTACATCCTCCCAGCAGGTCAGAAGAAGAGTACACCTGTCCTGGGGACTTGCCTAGAACTGCCTTTCATCTCCTCCATCAGTACAAGGCCCCACAAACTGCCCACCATGACTGCAAAGAGCATCATTAGGTAGGTGATAAGGAACTGTTGGGAGGGGACCCTCCTGGGCAGGACACCAAAGTCTGGGGCTCTTGCTGCTTAATCAGCTCAAAGATGAACCCTGTGGTCGTCGCCCCAGAGTTCCTGATCTTGCCCGAGGCTGGGCAGTGGTGCCCCAAAGGCAGCCACCCTCGCCCAAGAGAGGAAACTGGTGGCCCCTGAGAGATGCCGCTCTGCCCGAGGCCGGGCAATGGCACCCGGGAAGCCCTGAACTGCCTCAGACAAGGGAATGACACCCTTGAGGGGCAGTGAGATGGTGGCCGTGGCCGTTGGGGGCTGCCCTGCCTCAGCCAGCAGACTGGCGCCTGTTGGGCACGTCTGGTGGCCGACCGCGCCAGGGCAGGTAACGCAGTCCCTGCGGAGGAGCGCTCCCCAGGGCACGGCCGGGAGATCCGACGGCGGTGCCAGTGGGAGAGCGCAGTAGTAGCGCGGCGGGGGAGCCGCGCAGGGCTTCCCGCGCTCCTCTTCTGTGCTGTTTCCTCCCAGTTAAAATAAAATAAATCTATATTCTCCACGAGTGCGGCCCCTGGGGCTCAGGCTACTCGGGCGGATCGGCGTTTTAAACGGGGGGCGGCGGGGCCGAGCGGGCGCGGATTGCCTGGCGAGGCGGCAGCGGGTGCCGGCGGGGCGCGGGCCCGCCTCGGCTTCCCCGAGGCACTCGAGAGATACTTTAAAGGCGGTGAAGAGACACTTGGCGGGGCTGATCCATTAATTTCGCTTTATTAGCAGCTCGACACGAGAAATCCAAAATTTTAGGGCGATAAGTTTATGTTTGTTTGCTTTCCGCTCACAATGAACCCAGCGCAATTGCCACTCTCGGGTGTGCCAGGCGGGGGGCTGGGAGCGGGAGGCGCGGGAACGCGCCGAGCCGCCGCGCTAATGGAGGGTTCTGTTTGTTTCCAATATTACAGCTATAAATAATAATAGAAAAAAAAAATCTGACAAGTTCGGGTGCTTTCATCCGCCGTGTTCCAAGGGTTTCCCCGGCGGCGCGCTGCCCCGCTGCGCGCCGCCGTCGCGGTTTTATTTCGGGAGGATCTGACGCCCTTAGCCCGGCCTCCTCTGCCTCCCGCTCGTGCCCGGCTCCGGGGACCGAGGGATCGGGGGGCCGAGACCGGGGCTCCACGCCCCCGCGGCGGGCGCCCCTGGCGCTGCTCCTACAGGCCGCCGCCTCAGCCTTGGCCCTTCTCCGTCTCGTCGTCCTTCTCCCCAAGCATCCATCCCGCTCTGTGGAGCTGCAGCCCCGTCCCTTTTTAAGCCGTGCCCTACTTTGTATTGGCAGGTGAACAAGCCTGAAAATGGATATTACAGCTTTTTATGATATAATATCCCTCTAATTGGTGCTTCATAGGGCCGTGCCTGAATTCTTTTCAATTAAGCCCTAAACTACAGCAACTGTTTCTCTGGGTACATGCTGGAAAAGCCATTCACAAGAGAGGCGACTGGTACTGCACAATTTCAAAGTACCTTTAATGTGTCAAAAATGTTTTGTGAAGAAAGCAACACTGTAAATGCAATCACCTACATTGGTGTCCCCATTGTTAAGCGGGAGCCAAAGTATTGCTAATTGTCCTGCGTTTTAGCTGGGTTTTTAGAGCATTATGTAGTAAGTACGCCGAAGGGTCAATTTGTGAAGTGAAATACTTAGCATGCAAAGCGTAATACAAGATGCTGTGTAATACTTGACCTCTCAGCATAATAAATGTAGCAGTGAAACGCTGTGCATTCAGGATTCGCTGAATAGAGCCTCCGCAGAGGAACAAAACCAGAAAATGTTCTCTTCATTCCTTTTTTTTTTTTTTTTTTTTCACTAAGCGAAAATTATTCTTTATAATGGCCATCGCAGCAATTAGCCAGCATTTGGGGAGAATAAATGTGCAGAAATAGCAATTTCTTATTTTAAATGAGATTTTTGTATGGAGCCTGCAAATTACTCGGAGGTATATGAATAATTGTTGCCTTAGTTTTATGCCACAGAATAGGGTGTGGGTGGGTATAAAGATTTCCTATTTGCAGTTAAATGTTTAGACATTTTATTATTTTAATTTCACTCTCAGTCTGTCTCGATTGACCCTGCTTTCCCCACTGATCATTTCATGTATGCCAGGAAGCAAGTACTCAGATGATGGAAGCTTTCCAATTAGGGCTTTACGGTTGGGGTGTGTGTGTACTGGGGGGGAGTGGGGGTGCCTTTCCTGTCCCTCCTCACCCTCCCCCCCTTTTTTTTGGTTGCTTTTTTATGAATGTGACATGTAAGTGCAATCAGGTTTTACTCTGGAAGCTACCATGGTGTTTTGAATTTAGCCTGCTAAATCAAAACATTTCAAGAA
Organism: Myiopsitta monachus; assembly: GCA_017639245.1. Classification (NCBI taxonomy): domain Eukaryota; kingdom Metazoa; phylum Chordata; class Aves; order Psittaciformes; family Psittacidae; genus Myiopsitta; species Myiopsitta monachus. The sequence goes on along the minus strand of CM029924.1, from coordinate 31,338,337 downwards.
TGTAGCATATTTGATGGGCACTTCTCATTATCCTCTGGAATGGTAAACCTAATTGGTGCTTTATTTACACATTTTAAAGGTTTTGTGCTCTGAAAAAAAACGAGATGCGAAATTCTTTCTCTTGGGCCTTCCAGATTCCTGCATTGAGTTTCAAGTGGGTTGTAATTTTTGTGCTTCACTTGCTAAACTGAGAGAAGTTTTGTGAATATGAAATTAAAACACTTTCAGAGAAAGCATGGGAAGTTCTGACAGCTAGAACCTACTAGGAACAGTTTGTTTTGGAAAAATCAGTAAGCTTCATTGTGCATTTCACTAGAGCAGTGCTGGAAGTTTATACCCGGGTAATGGAACGTCCAGTATAACTCTCATTTGATGAAGAAAGAAGCTTGGATAATTAATTTAGGATATATTACTTCAACTTACTTCAACTTCCTTCATCTAAACCTTTCCTCCTCTGTGTGAGTTCTCTCTCTGCACTCTTACTCACTCCTAACAACCTATTTTCCCTTCTCTAAGTTGCACCTTAGAAGAATTACCTCTGAAATTGTGACTTCTTGGGTAGTGGAATAATAACAGCCAGGAGACACGCACTGGTCTCCTATCCAGTCCATAAAACTGAATGGCCCCAGAAAATATGGATTCTTTTACAGAACTTGACAAATATTTTCTATAATTTTTATGCTTTGATAGTGTTTGGAGGGGTTTTTTTGGTGGTGTTTTTGTTTCATTTTGTTTTTTAGCTATTAGTTTTGCTTTGATTATATGCATGAGTAGGTTTAAATTAATAATGCAATCCTGGTATCTTGTTTAGGCCTGTGTATTTCGAAACTCCTTCCACTTCTTTAAGGTGTCTTCTCTGCAGAGGTTTTGGGTTGCAATCCTGAGCTAAATGCAGTTGGTTTGTATTTCATAGACCTTTATAAGCAATTACCATAAAATTTGCCAGTGACCACAAGAAACACGGTTACATCATCTTCTGTGTGAAGGGGCCATATTCTTTTTAGTAACCTTGCTTTTTCCTATCTTCCAACCTCTGTTTTTTAATGGATCTTTTTGATAGAAGGTGAACAACGAGCCCACAAAATGAGAACACATGCAGAAATTACTGGTGAGCAAAACTGTAGCTTTAGATCTTCATCAGCTTCTAGAATGAGTATTTTGTAAATTAAAAGCATCACTATAATGCTGTATACCGATTATTTTTCTCTTAATTTACTGAATTATATTAGAAATGGGTGCCGTGATTTTATGTGCTGGTAAAAGCATAGGTTCCACATCAGTGATGGTGATAATGTATGACACTTCAGTGTCATATTTACCATGTATTTTTGTCAGCCTGATGTGCTCCCTGCCTGCTGTGGTATTTTCTGTGAAAACTCAGGTCATCTTTGTACTTTTGAAAGAAACTTACCTTCCACAGAAGCATCCCATTTAACTCAAACTTTATGCTCTTTTAGGACTAATGTGTCCTCATTTGAGTTGGAAAGTGGTCACTTTATTCTCCTCTAAGTTCTTACAGTTAAAGTTCTTACATTACACCTTATGTGAACATCTAGTAAAACAGCTTTGTCTAGGTTCTCTGCTGAGCTATATTATCTGAAGCCAGTTACTCTGTAAGCTATTTGTTTCCCAGAGATGTGTATTACTGGAAAATAAAAATTCTATCTGTCCCAATGGAATCCATGGGACTAGCTTCTAGCTTCCAACTGTCTCAAGATATTAGATGAAATCAAGTGAATTAATTGCTACGTGAGCTATATGCCACTCAATTTTTTGAGGTGTACATAATTAGATGCACGGTATAAAGAAAGCTGGCTTTAACGGAAGATAGAGAAGACAGCAGAGTCAGTAAATTATCCGAAACTCACCAGCATGACAAAAATGTCTACAATTCAAAATACAAATTAGAAGATCAGACAATAATTATCACACATATCACATAAACTCATGTCTTGTGTATTTTACTTTTGTCTTTGCTGGCTGCTGGGGAGTGTGATGATGACTGGTTATGCTAAAGCACTCATGGTATTCTGTTACATTTAATTAAAAAACTAGACTAATTTTTTTATTACCCATTCGTGATTAGTGCCTTCATAATGGTTGTAAGGAAAAAAATCTGTCTTTTTGTGAGATTTCTACAAAATGTTCACAGGTAACATGCTTTCAGTACATACTGTAGGGGCTCCAGTATGAAGAGGGAGTTTGCAATGGACTTTTCTTTCTGTCAACTTTGGGAAAGCACACTCAGTGGAGCAACAGAGAACACGTCGCTTCTTCAGCATCTTTGGTCTGTTGTGCATCTTAGTCTTTAATGCAGTTTATAAGGAAAAGTAGTCAAGGTTTATTAAGAGCACATGCTTTCAAATCAGTGTATGTCTCCAGGAAAACTAAGAACTTAGTTACAGCAAGCCCTGACAGCCATCAGGAGTATTGTTCAGCCAAAAAAGTGTAAGTGAAGGAAACAGTTTCTTCTACCTCAGTTTGTTGTACTTTAGCTACCTTTATGACAATATTACTTATACATTTCTGTGCTTCAGTAGTTAATTCTCTTATTTAAATAGTTGATTAACCCCAAATAATCTAAACAATGGCCAGCTAAAGCCCTTAAATTTGGTAGATGTTTCTAGATATGTCACCAATAATTTCTTGATACAAAAGCAACCAAAAGTAAAATTTTGTATCTTTGCTGCTTCATAAGTACCACGGATAAGCTTCAGAGATACATGAATCTTAGAACTGATGCAGGGGCAACCAATAACCTGACATGGTATTTAGCAACATGTATAAAACCAAAAGACAGGCACCTAATTCACTGTATAAACCTGATTTTTAGAGTAAATACACATTTCTCACCACTTGAGAAAAACTTTAATTTATTGCCATGTATATATATATTCAGGAGTCTCATTTTAGGCAACTAGTTGTCTATTTGTATATGCTTACTCATTTCTAGAAAGAGGGAACTAAGTCTTCTGTTGAGATCAATTTATTTACTGGGACAGAAAGCCCTCTTCAGCTATGATAAGTCATATCTATCTGTCTTGTAAATTAAATTCAGTTTCTTTCCCAAAGATGTGCAAGGGTGAATGTGATCAGTCATTGCCTGGTAATATGATATGCATGCTTATAAAATGACTTAGCAAGCAGAAATAGTTTTCCTTAGCTTCCATCTAATAATTTTTTTACTTGTAGAAATATTATTTGATTCAGTGTGCTCTATTCATTAGAGGCTTCTGGTTCTTGTAAAACAGAAAGTTATGGCTGGTAGGCAAGATGATGTTCTTTGGTTCATTAACTTGCTACTAGATGTTAATAAGGAATTTTAAATTTAGATAGGCAAAGAGGCAGCTTTGCAGTTGCTGTCCATAAATGCCTCCCCTTGGTGTTCTTGCAGATTCACTCTCGTGTAACTTTTCCCCACAGGTCAACTTCAAGCACATGGTCAATTAAAATAATTAAAAATAATTAAAAATACTGAATCAAGTATTCCATTCACAGAAATAACGCATATGCCATGACCTCCTAACTCTTTCACTTAGGCAGATCTATAAAGAAGAATAATTGATGATGTACTTGACAGTTTTGATTCATATTTGTCAAAAAAAGAACTGTATTACCAGGTGTAGGAAAATAGCCTAACAGAGGATTAACCCGACCTTCAGAAGTAACCAAAGGACGTGTTTTACAAGACAGGATGTTGGGTTTAAATCACAACAGGTGGGAATATATATCAGGATGAAAAAAGTTAAGGAAGATCCACCTGGCTTGTCTTGTGTCTTCTACTGATATTTTTCCTTCCTTCAACTTCTTTCTATTTTTTTTTTCCCAACCACAGAACTGTTGAATTGATTACTTTTGCACAAATTACAGAATACTCAATCAATGCAAGTCAGTCATTGCACCGCTTAGTCTTACTGTCTGGTGTATTCATACGGTATGTGATATTTTCTTCAACAGTCCTGTTGCCTACAAACAAAATCCAGATTATTTCTATAAGAAATATAATTGCTTATACCAGAGGTCAAATTTTTCTCCATTCTTATGGTGTCAGCTCTGTATGAAACCAAAAGGAAATGTACTGGTATGACTGAGAATGGAATTAGCTCTTAGGCTGGATATACCTGACCAAAGGACAAAAATCCTCCAAATGTCAATGTGTACGAGAAAAAGGGAGACAATGTAGAGATCTATATAAAGAAGCAATCACACTTGTTTTAAACTAAGATTGTCAGTAAAATGAAAAAATTAGCAAAACTATAGAGAGCAATATAGGGGGCAGTTGCAATAAATGAAACGGGAATAAAGTCAAAGGCACTTAAATGATGATGGCATGAAATGACACAAGATAAACAGAACATGATTGGAAATTGGGATAGTTTTATTTGCCATATCACAATAAGCATAATAAGATGTGTGAAATTTGTCACTTTCAATCTGCTGTTTTCTTTTTGTGGAACATCATAAAGATGTTTATCCAGGCTTTTTCTGTGAATTTGCTGATGAATCCTAAAATTATAAATGAATGAGATCTGGGTTTTGAATGAGCTCTGGCTTCAGGCTGAGATCAAATGAAACCATTGATTTACTATGAATTGAGTACAAACAGATAAATACGGACAGGTTCATCCACTAGAATTTGCGTATTTATGAATCCCGGCAAACTATCCAGGACTATTGAGTTTTTAATGAGATCAAATCTTAACAAGTTTCATTTGGCTGCATTATTAACTCTAAGTATTTTATATAACTCCAAAATGCTATTTTGTTTTCCCATGTGTACGTGTGTGTGTGTGTATATATGTATAGATAGATGTATATATTCAAATTGTATGCACTGATAATTGACTCTCTGAAGAGGGCTATATCTTACATAGCGTTCATTATGTATAAATAGAAAACATTTTAAAAAAGATAATGGTTATATATGTAGTGTTATCTTACAACATATTAATTCATATAATGGAAATTATCAATAGATTTGAAGAAAAACTGAAGTCTGTGTTACATATTTTTTCCAACATTTAAAAATAACAAATATAATAATCTGTCAGATTCAAGTGAAACTTTGACCTATTGCAATGGATTCAAAGATGTGTTTTACTTTTTCAGTTGCTAAAAAGCTTGAACTTTAAAGTAAGTGGGTTTTTTTTGTATGAAACAGTAAGCATTGCATGGGTTAATTAGCTGTAGACTTCATTTTCCTCACATATTTCATTTGGAAAGCAAAAATTAAGGATCAAGAATTAATTAGCTATGTACAAACTATGAAAAATTGTTGAGGCAAGTGCTGTCTTGGTAATTTATGACTATATTTAGACATTGTAATGATTAGATTTTTAAAGAAACACACTAATTAGAACATTTTTCCAAAGTCACACAGAGGTCAGGGATGACAGCAACCTTATGTAAAATGGAGACTAAATATCTGCTATTCTGCACATTGTATGGAACTGGTACAGTAAGGCTAAAGCTTTTTCCTGTTCAATGAGTTGGAATTAAACATGCTAATTTGAGATCTCCTTCAAGTATTTTATTTAACTACTTTGGCCTTTGATTCCTTTATATTGCATCATTTAATGTAATGTTATTTATATATACGAAGCACGTTATACTTATTAACCAATGTGCAAAAATCTAAAGTACAGATTTTATGTAATGGGCTAATTACAGGACTTTAAAGCCACCTACTGAGTTTTGCTAAGCTTAACAACAGGTTCACTGAACTGGATAAATTTATTCAAACTTGTGGAAATGAACCCCATTCTATGTGCAACCGTACTGGGAAAACACACAAATTATACCTCAATACCAGTTTAATGGGTCAAACAGTGAACCTGAATACCAAACTTATCTACATCTTGCAACAGCAGAGAAGCTATAGGCCCTGGGTGAGAAGAGGAAGTGCCCATTCATAGTTTCTTCCTCAAGTTTGTAAATAACTCGGAGTCAGTACATGGGATGAGCCAGATTTTTAGGATATGTAGAATTGGCTTAGTTTTTCTCATGGCAGCTGTCGAAGCTGCGGTATTTAAATGCAATACAAGTATCTTATGCAATTGTAGGAGAAATGTAAATATATGATCCTTTACTATACTTTTCCTATTACACCTGCCATGGGGATGTTTTATTTATTTATTTATTTGAATAATTTAAAACCAAGGTTGCTTCAATCAGTCATTTCATATGCATCCATTGGGTCTGAACTTCATCTAACTCCTATGTTTGTAAATTGGGTCAAATTAAATCAAAGTTCAGAGACTGGACCTTTGTCAAAATGGAATGAAATCAGAGTCATGTCAAGAATGCCTTATTACTATACTTCTAAGGTAGTGTTACATTTTTGGCATCATTATTTGAAGAGTCTAGAAGAGGCTTAGGTTTCCTATTTATTGCTGAAAGTTTAACAGAGGTTCACAAGGCTTCTGCTTTCCATGGATATACAAAGTCACCTCATTGTTTTCCACCAAGTTACTCTAGATTTATGTCAGAGGAACTCAGCAAACTATGTCCCCTAGTAACTCTTCTTTTCCAACTTTGAACAGTATTCAAATAAAAGCAAAATGAAAAGGCCAGCTTTCTTATTGTAGCCATATCCTGTCCTTCAAAAATGACAAAGCAGTTTTCTATTTTAAACACCACTGTAGGCTAAGGTTCATATGTGACTTTTTCATTTGCATTGTTCTTCAAAAGTATCAGGCAGATTATCTAATAAAAATCTTTTCTCAGAAATTGAGTATTCTGTTGCTGAGATTTTATGTATCTATATTCTGTTTTGGATAACTATGCATAATCTATTCAGAAGCTGACATTTGGGTCTTGATAGATACATTCAAGCATGTACTTTCAGGAATAATAATGCCAGTGTGCTGTGTTCTACAATGTGTGCAATGAAAATGTGCCTCATAAAGCCCATAATTGTTGCTTAAGTTACAAAGATGATTTTTTTTCCCAGTAAATGAGGAACAAGCCACATAATCTTGCTAACACTATATGCCCAGGAAAGAAGAGTTTAAATAAGAAATGCATAAATTTAGCAGACTGCTGTAACAAATGAAATGGTGTAGCATTGAAAACATTTGAGGCAATTAATCAATGCTGTGTTTGCACATATCATTAAATATATTATACTAAGTTTAGATTTGATTTCTATGCTTCTTTTATAAAGAGTTAAAAGAAAATACATTTGAATTCATGCTGATACTGAAAACATGCTCCTAGCTCCTAGTTTCTTGGATTTCGAATCATTTCCATTAACAAACAGCTATTTGCCCTCTAATAAAATATGTCATTATGCGTCATTCACATCACACAAAAGAATCACTGAAAAATCGCCCCAATGATGGCCAATAATTACACATTTTGCTCCTGCACGAGCAATGAAGAAATCTGTTCATTGGAGAAAGCAGGTGCTGGGGCATCATGCTAATAGTCAATGTGTGCCACAGTAATTAGCCATTGCAATTGCTAAAATTAACAATTAGCTAACATGCAATTCTCTTTTTGCAGGCTGCAGTTTACTTTGTATAATCCTTGTATGTTCTTAGTAATTATTCTGACAGCTTATTATTTTTATTTTTTCTGGTTTGAACACAGCTTTAACATTTGAATCAGTCTACCCAAATGTTCAACAGGCAGTATGAAACAACTGCTTCACTAGGCAATTTCTAAGGAACAAATTTGGTTTTATTCTCAACTTTGTATTGTTCAAGAAGTACACAACTCTTCTGTAGAGTAAGAACTTCTCATCTGATTTGAGAGCTTGGGACCATAGCAAAGGTATTAAGGCTTTTTTACACTGGTAGAACATAGGGTCATCCCAACTTTTTGGAAAAATTACCATGAATTATTCTTTGCAGTTGGGTTCCTAGTCACTGGTTCATGGCCCCTGGTTGTCTGTGGAGCTCTTGTTGGCAGTCTGTGGAAACTTGGCAGATCACAAAGTTCTTATGCGCTTTGTTACTAGTGTTAGCTAAATAATGCATAAAGAATCATGGAATATACCAACCTCTTAACAGCTTTTCATGTGAACACGTGGTGGTATTATCCCTGGAGTTGTTTGATTTACAAAGGCCTTCACAATCTTACAAAGAATCCTTCAGAATTATCACTAGTGTATGGTCCATACTGTAGAAATGAAAATCAAAAAAACCCAGCCAAATAAACCCCGAAGCGTAGAAAAGAGTAAGGACTATCATGCACAAACTAATGTATGCCCTCATCTTGAATACTGTATGTTGGTCTTGCAAGCCATCTCAAAACAGAATAGCAGTAGACAGAAAATAAATTCAACAAGGACGAGCAATGGTGTGGAATGGCATTTGTATTGGGAAAAACTAAACAGGCTGGTCAGTGTGGAAAAGACGACTGACTGGGATTTAGTAAAGGCTTATACTTTCCTTGGTGGTGTGGAGAAAGTGAATGAAGAAAACTAAGTGCATCCTTAAAAAATGTTTGAGGGGCATCCAATAAAATCACTGAGTTTAAAAGGCTCAAAAGCAATGACATTTTCTTGTGGTGCATAATTAAGCTGTAGCACTCATTGCTACGGGATGGCATGGAGCATGTGGCTAAACAGGCTGAAAGATGAAATGCATGGATTCATAGCTGGTAGGTCCCCAGCTGTTCCCACGATTTACTCATGTGGTCTCAGGGACAAAGTCTCTGAAACTGGCAGGATATGTAACTCTATAACAGGGAAAGCTTCTTCCACACGCATATAGCTTTTTCCTTGAACATCTTACACCTTGTTCTATGTAAGCCATTATACAGAGAGGCTTCCAGAGCTAGCTGAAATGATGGTTTGACCTGCTGTACTCATCTTTTGTTTTGTTCAGCAATTCATGCTGTATAAAAATCTCAGTAATGCACTACAACAAAGATGCCAAAGAGCTGGATTTTTTCTCTACATATTCAGGTCAAAATTCAGCTGACACATAAATCTGTGCAACTCAGTTCAAATCAGTGAAGACTGAAGCATTTACATAAACAGATTGTATCCTGATGTTTTTGCTTTGGGTATTTTTATTAGGTAGAGATAACTGGACACACTGAAAACACTGAACCAGAATAGCCATATTCTTCTCCAGCACAGGCTTACACCTGTGTAACTACAGTGGAATTCTTCCCAATTTTATAGGTGTGAGAGGATAATAAGGCTTGGGGAATTTATGTAATCTTCTGTAATCAGCATGGCATCTGTTGCTGGCACCAAACCAAGAGCATTTTTTTAAGTAGTTCTTTAAGACTCCCCGGTGTTTTAAAAATGTTTTAAAATGTCATTTGCTCTTGTGCATACTAACCAGCAAAGCCCTGTTAGAAGGAAACTGACTCAGCAACTGTAGGTTTTGTCCTTATTTTTTAATAACCGAGCTCAACACAGTTTGAGTTAGGAAGAAACGGTGAAAGCATTCTCTGGGATCAGTCTGATTTTCCCAAAGAAGACAGTCAGGTAGGAGAGTGAGATTAACCTATGGAGCCCAAACCTTCAGTTAAGGCAATAATAGTAGAAGGATCAGCTACAAGAGTAAGCATGTCAGTCAGGCCTGTTTCAGCTCTACCTAGCATGCCCAGCTCAGTAGTTCTGTGGCTTCCATGCAATATCACAAGCAGTGCCAGAGAGCAACAAATGAAAACGAGAATGGAAAATGAATTCCATTTCTGAAGAGCAATGTGATATTGAAGGTAATATTCTTGATGACCATAATCTCTGTGGACTTCAATGAAAATATTTTCTTATACATTAGCTGAGATACTAAACTCTATAGCCACAGAAAGAATTAGCTACTCATGAGTGGTTTAAGTTTTCTGCATCAAAGGGGGCAATCCTCAAAGCTTCTAAAGCCACAGGCACTCAATGCCTTTTGAGACTTAAATTTTAGCTGGAAATAATTTGTGCATGTCTAGATAGCTGTTTATGTCATGCTAAGAAGAATCTGTTGTCAATAATAAGCAGCAGTGGTAAGCTGAGTTTTGCTGTGGCCCTCAAAGTTGATATATCCTGCCTGCATTCTCTTTGAGGCAGAGTCCATTACACAGGAGAATGTGATTTTAACTCTGCTAGTCAGGGCTGGTGCAGAGCTCACAAACTCACATTTCAGCTTCACCCACAAATGAAGAAGGACTTACATTAACATACTGAGCCACATGTTGTGTAGTTGAAGCATTGGTACACGCTTCTTTTTGTTGCTTCTGATACTGATACAGGAGACTGTATCACAAGTGCTATTTTCTCCCTGGGACAGTTTTTCCCAGTCTGGTTCACCAGGAGGTGTGCGTCAGAGATAAAAAGCTTCAAATAGGTGCTGGCCTTTGAATTTGGTTTCCTTTGATGAGTGTCCACTGTTTGTACATTTTCACAGGTGCTTCTACAGATTAGGGAACTTAACTAAGTAGAAAATAGGAGGCTTTTAGTTCTTCAGTTATTTGTACGCGTTGGATAAACTACAGAAACACCCTTGGAAGGAGGGAATTCAGGAATTCTTCAAATTGTGCTATTAACCTAAGTGCTAGGCTCAGTTGTCATACATCTCACATTCCTTTTCTCCTCCTAGCACATTTTTAATTGTTTTTAGAAAAGTGGAACACCGTCCACAGAGGCATTTGTATTACTTCTTTTGTTGGGCTTGATGCCTCCCCTGGGTGCATGGAAACCTCATTTCAGGGTGAAATCTAGGCACGTGCATTTGTCTTCTGTACAGCTCTTCATATCGTCAGAAGGGAGGTGTGGCCTTTGGCAGCTGGGTTCTTTACTGAATGCTAGGAGGCCAGAATACTGGACCACCCCACTGTGGACCTAGGCATAAAACTTGACTATTTGAACCCAAGAGAAGAATATTTAGAAGGTTTAGGAAACAGAATTTCCCCTGTAAGTACCCCCACATTAAGCAGAAAAAAATATTTTACAGGAATTGACCAACTACATAATAACCTTACTGACAACGTTGGCTGTTGAATTTACTCTGTGACGAATTTGATAGTTGTGATGAATCCCATGGCCTTTGTTTCACAGCAAGCCCTGAAACTAAAAGTGAAAAGTAGAATCACTTCACATCATTGCTTTATTGTCACATTCCACAACATATTGTTGAGAATTAAATGTCATATCTTGATCTTAGTGGGAACAAAGAAGAGAGAGGAAATGAAAAGCTTAAGCTTGCATAGTGAAAATACACATGTATAGCACACAGATTTCACTGAATTGGAGGAAATTAATCACTTTAACACAGCAATCTACCTCTATGCTTATACTTTATTGAAAGAGGTTAGCTCAGATTATCCCCATTAAAGCCATCTTAAATTTCTCCAATCACGCACAGTGGTCCAAATGATGGGCTGTAACGTCATTTAGGAAGGTTCAATTCATATCATGTTAGAATACTTGCTTCTATACTGCTCATTTTTAGTCTAGTCTCTAATCCAGTTTAAAGGTTGCAATTGAAGTATGCTTGGATGCTAATCTTAGTTCTCAATAACTACTGATATCTTTCCCTGTGAGCACTCCTGCTTGAAAATGTTCTTTTTTTGGGTTTATCTTACTGAATCAAAGGCTGGGGAAGTGAGAGATCTTAATGTCTCAGCTCTCTTGCACTATCTCTGCAATGTCCTCATTTTTCTATTTTTAAGCCTGTGGTCTGCCATAACTATTGAATGGTTGGATCATCTTGCTTTCATCCCAGACTTCCCCTTCCAAGTATAAGACTTAAAATACAAACAAAGGGGAATTAAATTTTGTGGTTTATCTTGCTTTACAGCTACCTTATGTCACCCACATGGTATAAAATATATTTCATTACTAAATTAATATATACCTAAGTACCTACTTCATATGGCTTCAGCATGCTGATGTCATAAGACCATATAATACAGAAAGAAATAGATAGTGATCTGCTGAGTTATAAAAATTATCTTGGTATACATCTGGTATTTGGTATATACATTCAGTATATAATGGTTCATCATTTGTAAATAGGCAAATTAGCAAAACCAAATTGCATAGGCCATCCCAGAACAGCAGTGACATTTTTAGAGGACTATATTCTATATCTGGTGCATGCCAAATGGTTGCCAAACATAATACCAAAATATTTTTGTGGCTGTTGTTATTTTTCTTTCCATTATTGAGACTATTTCTTATGCTCCTTACTATAAGATCAAGGGCTTCATGAATTTTGGTCTGACAGGGATTTGAGAGTGGGGAGCTGATTTAATTAAGACCTTTAGGATGACCTGAAATTCAGGATGAATGCAAGATAAGTCACAGCTGCTCTATATTTGTATCGCTGCAAATACTTCGAAATCAGCAACTTCTAGATCATGAAAGTCATGAGCTACCAAGTTTTAAATTTATTTTTGGACTAATCTGAACATCACCAATGTTGTATTTCAGAGATATAGCATAGTCTCTTTTAGAAAAAAGAATCATAGTGCGCAGGCAATTTACTGCTAATAATCTGGATAAAAACTCAGCAAAGATACCTTTAAAGCATTAGAAATTTCAAATCCTGGCATATTGAGTGAAGTCTAGATTTTTGAGATTGCTAACTTGGTGCCACCAGAGCTACCTGGAGCTTTAAGGCCCTAAGAGTGCTGCATGCTGGCTCACCTGGCAATGAAATTTACGTTTCTTGTTGAAATGACGAATGGGTTCTCAAGAAATGAATCAGGAAAGTTTAAGGCTCACCAGCAAAAGCTTCTGAAATCAATGAGAGGTTTACTGTTGCCTTCAAAAGGCTTTGGACCAGGCTTATGTAGAGATCTTCAGGAAGATAAATGTTACATGGCTGATCCCTTTGAGAAAGGAAGACACATAGTAAGGGCACAACATCATGATTCCTGAGACCCTGTAAGTAATCTAAATGCCTGTATTTAATTTCACTTGTATTGGCTTCCAACACAGAGGCACAAAATACAAAGCTAAATAATCTCCAGAGCCACGATCAGTTTTAAAACTATAAAGCCTTTTTTATTTTACTGTCATACCTGTTAAATATGTGCTAAGGATTACAATTTTTCACTAAGAATGTTAAGAAATTTAAAATTAATTACACTTTAATACACATCAACTATCTTATAAAAAGTCATCCTAAGGAAGGAAGAAAGCTGTTTAGTAAAAGTGTAACTCACTTTTTTGCAAATCAAGACATTTAAAATGTGTAATGGCATGCTTTCTGGAATATGTACGCTATGGGGTAAATCTCTTGCAGTAAAAAGATAAACAAGTTGTAAGCTTTCTAATTTAAGATGCTGCTGTATATAAACCAAGGCATGTAAAACTATAGTATGTTTCCTTATATAGGGACATATAATCAAACAAGAACAAATCTACCACCAACTGCTTCATACTGTGTTGTGCTTTGATAGCCGAGGAAAGCCAAGTTTCTAGCCTGGGTCTAGCCTGACTCAGGCCATAACTTGTGAGTCCTGCTATTCTAACCCTTTCTCTTGATCTGCTTTTCAGCATGTCTTAGAGTACACAGCTCAAAGCAGCAGGAGAGTTTCTTAGCAAAGGGCCACCCACTTGCATATTATTCCTTCCTTGCCTGTGACATGACACAAGAACAAAGTAGACATTAACCGCTACATTAAACCCAGAAGGAAAGTAATCAGTAACCTGTTATTCGCTTAATAAAGGGAAACACATGCAGTGTGAAATCCAGAAGACTAATCAATAGCCCCAGACAATGCAATGTGCCAAACAAATTGCAAATCAATTAGAATCCTTGTTTTCTTTGAAATGGTTCACTATACCTAAAGCAATTACTCGTTCATTAGACCTAATTTAACAGCATGACTGCCCTAGCAACAACTGGCAGGGTCTGGCTATCAAATGGAAGAATGGCAGCTTATTTCTGTCTGTCTGCAAGTCTAACACCAATCAAAAAAAAAAAAATGAATTCCTTTATGTAAGACAAACTTTCATTAATGGATAAAACATTTTCTGTGAAGGAAGAATCAAGTATCCTATTTGATTTGGCTGAGTTTGGTTTTATTAACTAAGTAAGGGAATTGATGTAGACTCTGCATGAAGAAATTTTGAAGTCCTTTAAATGTTTCAGTAAGTTGTGATGCTAAGATATGCAAGAAGAGGGGGAAGTTTTAGAACTCCTTCAATAAGACCTTTGGGATTTGAAAAAAAAAAAAAGTCCTATATATGTTTGCATCAGCTGCCATGTTTACTACAATTTAAATGGCACAATAAGATTAGTATGGTCTGGCATAGGATGACACAGATTCATCAAATGGTCTGTAATCCCTTTGATGGACTCAGAGGGCATTCAGCATTTGATAGAAACTCTCCCTATTGTCTTCCCTTGGCATTGGTTCAGGCCCCTAATACACTAACTACAAGTTTAAAGTGATGGTTTTATATGTTGTTTCCTGGTCTATTCACTGCTATAGTAACAGCATAGCCATATGGGCCTTGAGAGATTTTAAAAAAATATCTTACCTTTTAATGTATGTTCTTTTTCCCCTTGTAGATTTCATTATATAATTTTCTCCCCTCTTCCTCTGTTGTAGTGCATGGCAATCTTGTGATGAAAGGGATGTACCTACAATAGGGTCAGCTGGCAGGAAGACACTTCCAGGAGAGGGGCCTAGCTGCTTTGCCATGTTTGAAGTATAGATATTTCTAGCCCTTATAGTGAATAAAAGCAAATAAGAATGCTACACATTTAGCGGTTGGTATCAGGAGTGTTTACAGGACCTAGAGCAACTTCCATAGCTAGCTGGGGCTTTTTACTTTTAATGGGACAAGGTACTGCAGTCAGGTACTCCAGGATTAAGATACTGCAATAGCAATCTGTCCAGGATTAAATCCACCACAATTTTGATCTGTAAGCTTTAACCATAAGGGAAAAAAGGAAATGCTTGCCAAGAGGGTTATTTTTAATGACCATGATTCAAAACCCTTACACTGTTTACTGACCTTTAAAGATGTGACATTCTTCTGTAAAAATTCTTGTAAACTCTTCAGTGTATATACATGCGCATATATATAAATATACATAGCCTAAATATATATAGCCTAAATATATATACAGCCTATACACATATAGCCTAAATATATAGAGATATATTTATAGCCTCAGTGGAGTATATTTTTGTATTAATTGAAGTAATTTCTAATTTCCAGCAGATTAAAACCCCTCAAAATTATTTTAGAAAGCCTTTAAACATTTTTTTAGGGCTATATTTAGTGTCAAGTTGATTTAATTACTTTTAGAACAGCTGCTGTTACAGGGAGATGGAACTGTTACAAGTGACCATAAGTATTTAGATTAAGATATTCAACTTTGATGTTCAATCTTACCAGGCCTGCTGGAATTTTATCCTCTGGGGTCTTGCCATCCTTTCTGGTGGTGTAATACTCTCCCTCACTGCAGAAATGATTAGTGAGATGATATTTTAATTTTGGGATGAGAATATTTTTCTGGAAGTTTGTCTCTTTTTTTTTTTTTTGTGGCAATCAAGGGCTGCTCAGGAGATGGGCATGTAAGAGGTAAATGCAGTGATCATAGAAGCATAATAAATGATCACAGTTCCATATTTTCCCATATATACCTTGTTTGAGTCTGCATGTATATGTATATTGATGCTTTGCTGTAAATCCAGAGATGACTCATCATTCCTCACGTCTCACACAAACACACAGTAGCTGAGCTTTGTCTACTGGGATTTAATCTGGCATTACAGACTTAGGCAATGCTCAGGGTTGCTAGAAGGGCCAGATACTGAGATCCTATCTGAAAAACTTTGGACCACTGAATCCAAGTATTCCTGAACCTCCTGGTTCTTCTGCAGGCTAGTCTTTTCTCTGGAGTACAGGCTAAGAAGCCATGAAAGGAGCCTGAAATCAATAAAATGCGTCATTAAGATTTTTCCCTGATGTTTTAATATAGATCTTACAGCTCACATATGCTATCCAGTTCTGAGCAGATGCTCAGCTTTTAAAGAGGGTGAGAAATCTGAAATCACTTTATAACTCAAAAGGTCTGAAAATGAAGTTCACAATAATCTCCTGCAGCAGCTCTGCCAACATTTAGAGTTCACTAAGAATTATTTTTAACACTTTACCAAACATACATCAACAGTCGAAATATGTTATTGTGACTGAACAATTGGTTGAAATCAGTTGGAAGCACTTAGCTAGAAATGCTACCTTTGACTGCTAGAGCAAGTGCTGTGAGATATCCTGAACATAATAAGGATCATTAAATTAATTACAAATTACCTATTAACTTCTGTCCTTAACATATTCAACAAAGTAGGACAGCCGTTCATGCCCTCCCTTTGATGGAAAACTTGGGCGTATATGCATGTCTATTCTTTTCTGGCAATCCAAAAGTGGCCACTAAGCAATGGACCTATTGTTCACATACTTCTATCTCCTTAGAGCCTATGTGACTCAAGACTGTACCAGCGTTCTATTGCGCAGGTGCAGAAACTTGAAACATGTCCCAGACTGGATACAGTTTCTTCCTGTTCTGCCAGCATTTGAAACCCTGCAGAATCTGAAACTAGCCAAAGGACATTTTAGTACTTATAACTGAGATAAAATCATTATGTATCTGTTGCAAAATAAACTTGATGCACAATAAATGGTGCCTTCTCGTTTTGCTGGATTCTTTGCAGGTGAACTCCCTATGCATATACGTTTATCATATTTCATACATTTATTAGATTTTAGCACTGATCTGAATTTGAACTGAAGTCATCTGTAGGTAGCTCCATCACTTTCTCAGTTTTGCACAGATAACGTTATTTATTACAAAGCTGAATGCATATTAGAAGTCATCTTGAGGTAAAGAAAGAGAGTATCTGCCAACTGTCTCCACACCATGGCATCTGGGCAAGGGCCTTGCTTATTGACATATCTCCTGCTGAGTTCCTTTACCAGCCAGACCAGGACTTGGCTGGTGGGAAACTCCACATGAACCAAGAGTGGATCAGAGAAGCCCACTGTGTGTCACATCTTGTGAGGGTGCTCCTGCGTGCAGTGCCCTGACACTTAGTGGATCACATACAGACTTTTCAAAAACCACCGAGCAGATGACACTTTGAGTCACTGTACTTTGCATGTAGGGACTGAGGTGTATACTGGTATAGGTGATGAACAAGCCATATGTGGGAAGCACCCCAACACAAGAATTAAGGATTATTATTGTTGTTTCTTATTCTTTTAATAATATATGATTCCCATTTTACAAACTTGAGTAGAAATCAATACATTTTGTTCTGCAGTTACATCTGTGTCGTTAAGGGCTGTAACAGACAAGCTGAAATAACTGCAGTATTTTTAGAATTGTTGCTTCAAGCTCTCTGGGTTACATCTATAGCAGGGTTTACTACTGCAGTTCACATGTCAGACGTAACCAACACTTAAGCAGATGTATCAGAACAGGATATATATTTGTGCCTCAGTACATTTCGGTTTACTGCTCAGCATCTCATCTTAGAACATCAATGAACTATACATTATTTCTAAAGACAGAAATAATATCTGCCTAAAAGTGAGGCACCTGAGCTGCCAGTCATTTAGGGTCCTTTTGCAGGAATTCCAAAGATTATAAGATAATTGAGCCCCACACTGTGCAAACTGTGCATTTAATATTTAGCTTAGCAGCACTCATGATATTAATATAATATTAATGTCCATTTAGACTCAAACATTTGATATTAGACTACAGCTTCTCTTGAAAAACAATGCATCCACTGCTTGTGTCTAAAACAATGATTTTGGTATTTCTCTTTTTTAGTTTGTTTTGTTTGTTTTTATAAGAACATGGCTGGAGGGATACCACTGTCATCTTCATAGCTTTCAAAATATACATTTTCTCTAAGGACTTAAGGGTGGTTAAGTACTATTTCATTGCCGACACTACTTTCTTCAAATAACAATCCATTTATCATCTTGGGTTGACTTTTGTATAGTTAAAGACAATTCAATAGCAACATCTAGGTATCACTTTTCTCATTCATGTTTGGCAATATAGGAAATACAAACAGGTAGATGGCAATTGGATTTATTTGTTTCCTGTTTATTAAAAAGGTAATAGGGCTGGAAGAGATCTCAAGATGTCATCACATTGATCTTCCAGCCCCAAGGCAGAATCGACTGTATTTTGAAGTTGATTAGGGGAGGAAATATAATCTGTGTTTTGTGTTCTGGTAATTAAGCATTTTACAAAGATGTGGCTGTAGCTAATCTGAAGAATGACTATGCATATACATCTGTATGCTGTGATGAGGCATCTCTCTATTCAAGAAGGAGCTGGTCCTAACAGAGATGCACGTTTCAGTCAATGCATACCTAATATCTATATTGATAATGTATGAGTCAAAAGAGGATGGGATTCATCCTCTCATAACAGCACTGGTTCAATAGTGAAAAAAACTCACTTCAGTGTTTCAATGAACATATGTAAAGAAGAATCCAGAGAGACAGAATAAAGAGCATTCAGAAAGAGACTCTCTTTAACATTTTCCATATAATTCCACTCCTTATAAAAGGCTGTTTCCAGGCTATTGAAAGGGCTTCTTCCAGGCTATTGACAGGATGATGACAATCACCCAAATTGTCCTGTTGAACTAATTCCCTACACTGAAACTATTTATTATTTCCTAGAATGCAATTGTGGCTTGAATAGCGAAAAGTTCATATTTTTAGAAAGCTTTTACGGCATGATCCCTCTTATCTTTGTTAGAATCTATATTATAGCCAGTATCATAGTAAGGCCACTCTATCATCTTTGAAAGGTCATGGAGATCAGGGAGAGGTCCATGATAACTAAAGAAGGGCAAATGCTACATCCATCTTCAAAACAGGCCAAAGGGGCAATCTGGGAAAGCACAGGTCTTGTTCCAGTCTCCAGGACAATCACAGAATGAGTCCTCTTTGAATGCATTTACGGGTGTACGAAGAAGGTGGTGATTGGAAAGTCAGTAGATGAAATCATGCTTTTCCCAATTGTTTTCTATGATGCAATGAGTAGATCTGTGGATGAGGGGAGTGCAGGGGATGTCGTTTACCTAGCCTTTAGAAAGGCTTTGGATAATCTCCAAAATATTCTTCTGTCCAAGGTGCAATGTTAAGGTCTAGGTTGTTGCACAAATGGAAGACTAAATAACCGGTTGGGTGATCAGGTTCCAAAGGGAGTGATTAATGAATCACACTACCTTGAAGCTGCTAACAAAAGGACTACTATGGTAATCTGTCACCAGACCTATCTTGTTAACCACCTTTATCAATGACCTGAAGCAGATGGCAAAGTGCACTTTCAGCAGGTGTGAACTGACACCAAACAGGTGGGATCAGTTGATGCACTCAAGGGCGGAGCTGCCACTCAAAGGGACCCAAGACAGACTGGAGGAACAGACCAATGGGAACTTTGTGAAATTCAACAAAGACAAATGCAAAGTCCTGCCTTTGAGAAGGAATAGCCCTTGCAACAGTACAGGCTGGGGGCTGCCAGGCTGGGGGGCAGCTCTGCTCCCCAGGGGAGCTGATGGTCTTGGTGGGCAGTGAGCTGAACATGAGCTTGCAGAGTGTCCCTGCACAACAGAACCCAGAGCAGTAGTCACAGGAACACAGTCAGTAGTCAGAAAGGAGTTGTTATCTTCCTCAGCCCCAGGACATCACATCTTGATTCTGTGTCCAGTTTTGGGAGCACAAGTAACAAGAAAAGTAATCATCAGCTGGAGGGAGTTCAGCACAGTACCACTAAATTGGTCAGGATTTGGATTACAGGGGTTGCCCTGTAAAAAGGGGCTGGGGGACTGGGGCTTGTTCAACCTGGAAAAGAGGCAGCTTTGGAGGGGATCTAACAGGAGCTCCTCACTACTTGTGGGGTGGGCATTGCTTTTCTGGACTGACATCCTAGCCTTACCTCGATAGCCTCTGGTTTCAGCTTCAGGAAGGACAGCTGGCGGTCATGACGGTGGCACTGGGAAAGTCATTCAGCTTTGTGTAGAGGAAATGGAATTTGCTGCCTACACAACAAAAATAATATCCTGTAGTCAAAGTAATCAATTAAACAGATCTGATTTAAAAAAAAAAGACAGAGAAAGAGAAAGAGAAGGCATTGATAAGGTATTAGAGTAAACCAGCATTTCATCATCATAATAATACAAAAAGTATTTTCAATTAACAAGAAATTAAGGAAATTTTGAACTAGTACACAGGGAGAGAGTTACTTCCAGAAACATGTAGGTAAAATTACTCATAACAAATCCAGAATAGTCACCAATTCAAGACATTGGAAACCCTCACTTGGAAAGACTTCAAATACATTTTGAAGTCTCCAGTTTTATTTATTTTTCATTTCCCCTGTTCACTGCAATCAATAAAAATTAATGATACTTAGTAATTCACAGAAGCTCCCCAACAATTTGAAGGACTGGCACAGCTGCAAACTCTCTGAGAGACTTTGGGAATCTGGGCAAAGATTCTTATTTGAACATCTCTTAAAGGTGTGGTCTTTTGTCTAGGGCAGGAATAATTTGAAAGGTCTGGAAATTTATAATCCGTATTCCAGCATACACAATATGACCATACACCATAAAAAATACTGCACTATAACAAAGGGTAAATATTGCTGAGACAAAAGCAAAATCATGTTTTGTTCTAAATTTGTGATGTTTCCAGAATATCTAAGCTGTAAATTCCTACTTGGCATCTTTATTGTTATTGCAATAAAAATTATAACAATATAAGGCAATTAACTCCAGATACTTGAATAAGAAGTGAACAATACTTTCAAACTAATTAAAACAATTCAAACTAATACAGATTACATCTGAGAACCACAGATAAAAATACTTGGCAAGAATCTATACACATAAATAAAAATCAGTTTAGAACAGCCATTACATTTATATAATAAATTATATTAGCTCATTAGTAAATTATTTTAGTGTTTTCACAAAAATGTGTGTGTCTACACATAGGTGTATGCATAAATGATCTGTACTAGTGAAGGGCCTCAGTGCTGCTGAAAAGATTACAACATGAGCATTTGCATTTCCAAAATCTATGCATGTTTGTTATTAACAAATTATTCATCATTTTTACAAAATTCATTTTATATATAATATATATATGCTGAAGCTTTCGAATGCACCTAACATTTGTGCAAAATGGTGCATAGAGAAATTCAGGCAAGAAACTTCTCTGCCTTTGTTTTTAAAAATGCTGTTCTATCATTGGTTATTCATGAGCAAGTTTATTACAAATGTTTTAACTTGGCTTTGTGAATTTTCCTGTACCAGTAACATTACATGAAAACCCTAAAATCACAGTGAAAAATTCAGGTGATTGAAGACAGCTGTCTTGGGCAGACCCTGTCTTTTGAGGATCACTCTATTCATCAAAAGGAAGGAAAAATTCAGCTTGACCATTATAGCGAAAATTAAGATATAGGTAGTATGTAACCTTTTGATGAAGATAGAAGCAAGGAGGTTTTATGTATATGAATCATTATTTGTTTTTCTCTTAAGGGAATTACTCAAATTGTCCACTAGCTTTCCAACAAAAAAAAAAGAAACCAAACCAAAATTAGCTATAACACTATTATAATGACAAGCTTAAAGAGGTCCTCTCTCATTATAATTCTTCACATATTGCCAAGATGAGTCTGCCAATATTTATGACTGATGGCATTCCTGGCACCTATCAAAATGTTTTAAATGGTTTTTTCTTGCAAGAGACTTGCCAAAAAATTATTAAGGAGATTTTCTGTATGTGATACATTTTGCTTTACTCCAGCACATGCCTCAGAGACCAGATTACTGGTAAAGCACAGATAAAAGCTATAACAGAATGGTGGTCAAACAATTGGAGCCTATAAAGTATGCACTTCTCTTTTGTTTGCTGCTATACAAAAAGTGAATAGACAAGCCCTTTTGCAAACTTGCAGAGGACCAACTTTTTCCCCACCCCCCACTCCTGGGAATAAGCCATTTTAATTATTGAAGTTTTTTTGTTTAATCTTCCACCAACAAGTAATATGAATATTTTATACAACACTGATGAATGCTTAACTAATACAGTTCTTCATACAAATGCAAACTTCCTTTTTACTGGCCTCTGGTGACTATGCATCTAATGCCAGAGTGGCATCATTCAGCTCCAGTTGCTATAGCATTTTCAAGAACCTCTCTGTTCTTGTCATAAATTATCTTTAAGTGAAAAAAGCTCCAAGGAGGTCTGCAGCAAACTGTATCAAATAATGAATTTCTAAGCTGTGGTAGAAAACACTCATCTTACTTATATTCTTCTACTATTGATTGTTTAGTGACCCTTCTTTGGGATACAGATGAGCATAACCCTGAAAAATGTTTGTGTTGTCTTTCTCTTGCTGGCAGCCTGCAGCCTGCGTGATCTAATAAATATTGGCAGGACCAAATGAAATAATATAGAAGAGCTTCTCTTCTTTAAAGTCCATAGACCAAGAGACTCTTGTCACTTGTTAATATCTCCATCAAACACTGAAGTGTTAACATATGTGATACGACCACGCAATCAAGTAAGGACCGATTTGTTGACTAATTAAACCAACACAACAAGCTCTTTAGCACCTACAAGTGACAAGTTTAGAGCAGGCAAGTGGAAACTCTCAATTGAGTCCCCTTTTATGAGACTATCATGCCAAATTCAATTCTGACTGAGTAGTATTTGAATGTACTTGACTTCCACTATGTGCTGACATGCTTACAATAATTCATCATGTGTGACAATAGCCCAATATTAGAGATTTATGATATATACAAAACAGTTACAAATGAAATGTAGCCCTAACATGTGTCTGCTTTACTTATCCACAGCCTATTGATATTATAATTAATGGTCAATTACTTAGGGATAGAGAATAGAAAATAGTCATTACCAGTTTCAGTCATCATCTGTTTTTGGCAAATTCTGGAAGTAAATGAAACCATTTTCATAATGTTTGGCGGTTGCTGGAAAGTACACTGTTGCTCACTGCAAGAAGAACGTATTTCCTATCTATTCTGCAGTTAAAGAGTTATTTTAGGAACATTGTATTTATTTTATTATTGTCACAATGTAGCTAAGTTTTAAAAAGTGTATCTGGAAAGAAGAAAATATGGTGAACATATGAATATTTTACAAAGTGTATATTTTACAACAGTGCATATGAATATTTAAAAAATATTGCTGGCATTGGCCAATTTTACACACAGACACATACACAGAGCCAATCCCTGAAGCAAATAAAAAAATGTAAATTCAAATTCAAATTAATTTCATAGAAAAAAGAAAGCACGAAAGTGAGCACTTTCTATTAATCTTTCACAACGTTAAGGCCTGCCTTAATATTGACAAGATTACTTGAGAGTCTAATAGTCTAGTTTAAAGGGAAGTTCAAGCTAGAGGGGACAAAGGAATGTAAATCACTTTTAGGTCACTGACTGTGCAGTTACAAATACTTTTCAAATTTGAATAGTTCCACTGAAATCAAAGGGCCATTCATATGCTGAAAATTATGGATATAAAATATATATGTGTGTGTGTTGCAGTATGTGGTCTCTTGTCTTTAACAAGCAGCAGTCAGAAGTCCAGACCTTTCCAGGTTCTTGAAGAACTCATTCCAAGGTTACTCCTTGCAAACTTTCAGCTCTGAGGGGACACTGGAGGTTTTCCATGTTCAGGAGAGAGTCAGATACCGAGGAAAGTATTTTCAGGGATCAACCAGACAGTAGACACCTTCCTAAGCTTCCAAGAAGAAGAATGTGAAGAGAAGGCAGTTTCCTGACTCACCTGTTGAAACCTGTTGGTGGGCCACAGGAAAAAGCTCCTTAGCTCAGATCCCTCAACTATAAGCCTCCCTGGAGTTAGGTCACAAAGATGAAGTACCCTTGGGGGTCTGTTTTAGAGGGGAAAACATCTTCTCCAACACAAA
Source organism: Myiopsitta monachus (assembly GCA_017639245.1). Classification (NCBI taxonomy): domain Eukaryota; kingdom Metazoa; phylum Chordata; class Aves; order Psittaciformes; family Psittacidae; genus Myiopsitta; species Myiopsitta monachus. Next base: position 31,314,419 of record CM029924.1, on the reverse strand, counting down.
CATTTTATTAGGTCAGGATGAAAAAATAATAGGGAACTCAGAACAAGCAGAAAAAACCTGACTAGTGTCTCCATTTTGAAGACATATTTAATTACTGACCTGGCACCTTTGAAGCAGATGGTTGCAGTAACATACTTGAAAGAAAAGGGGAAGAATGAGAAATAACCTTGGATTTATACTGAGCAAATTGCTCTGTTAATTTCAGCACTAATGTTTGCACAGTGCTTTGACATCATCAGTTGGAAGAACTGCAGAATAATTTTTTTCTGCCTCAGAAGCTGACAGTGACAAAAGGAGTTCTTTGCAACTGCAGCAGATAATATTTATAGTGATCCCTTTTATATGTTACTGTTAAGTCACCAACTTAACGGTATCGCCAACCAAACTTTTAATATGAATTCTTTAATGTCTTTTGAAGCACAACATTTTGTCCCTAGATGGAAGCGTATAATTTTTTTTAGTATTCTCAATTTACTTTAAAATTATATCCAAATAAATATTCCTAATTCATCAAACATATCAAAATAAATTGTCAGAATTTTGTATAATAATGATTTGGAATCTAGATGAGTACATCTAATTTCATAAGTGCAATCATTCACAGTTGGCAAAGAAAAGCTTTGATTCAGTTCTCAGTGATACTGTTACAAACAGCAATAATACAGTACTGAGTTCATACAATTTAACTCCAGCTTTAACATATAAATTCATTTAGATATTTTATTACTTAAAAGCTTAAAAGCATTAAATAAAAATGCAGTTATTTTAGAAACCTTAAAGGAGATGAGATCTTACAGACTTGTGTTGATACCTGGATCTCCAGAGGAATCAATGCGATTTCAACAATTGTGTCACATTGAGTTGTTTCTTATAATGCCACTGAAATGAAAGAGGTTCACAAAGGGTTGATTAAATTTAAGTGGAAGAAACACAATGAGCAAAATTCATCGGCGGTGTAATTCTGCTGTATCCTGCAGTTCCACCATGAATGGATAGGGCCCATGACAGTATGAGCTTTTTCTACACTTTGGCAATTGAATTAGCTGAATTAAAATCCTTTAAATTGTAAAAAAATCCCAACAAGAAAAAATCTAATCCCTGCTCCCAAGTATACAAACCAAATTGAGTTAAAGAAAATTAAAGAAAAATACACTGAAAGAATGTTAAGAATGTGTTTAGAGAGAGCATATAATGAGGAAGCTCCACCATTAATACGCACTGTGATCGATATTGACCTTGTAGATCAATGGAAAGTGTTTCAAATCAGTCTAAAGATACCATGTGCATGATAAAGCTACTGATACTTTTGAGACAAATCTACCTTCTGGTTTTGGGTTTGGGTTTTTTTTTCTTCTATTTAGGGAGAAAGAGAGCAGAGGTCCATGATAAACCTTTATCTCAATTCTTAAACGGTTCTTAAAGACTATTTCTAAAAGATATTGAAGTCAACAGGAACTACAGGGAGTCGTTATCTCACAGGGCTAGGCATTTAATTTCTTTCCACAATTTATCGCGTGTAAGACCCAGCAGTTGCAGTAGCAACTGCAGTAGTGGGTCAATAAAGAATAACTACACTCTATAGGATTTATGTTTACAGATGCACAAATATGTTTAACAAGTGAAGCTATTCTGAAATGCAGTTAACGCTAGAGCTTATTGCACCCAGCCTGTATTTCTTATGAAGATGAATAGACCTTTTCCCCTCTTAGGTATCTCAGAATTATTTAAAGTCATATTTCTAAAGGGACTTACCTACTACTGATATTAATCTAACTCACATCTTTCCATCTCTTACAAAAGGAGTAACCTACTTTTATTGGAATGGAGTTTGCATTCTAACTCCATCAGTTTAGTCTGAGTAATCACACAAATAGCTGCATTCAGATACTTATTAATTTAGGCACTATAATTGGGAGGCCAGAAAAACTTCCAAAGGAAGAGGTATGATACTAGGAAAAAGCCCCTTGGATTTCTTTTAAAACAAAAGCAGCACATTTCTTAGTTTGTAGATTATTTGATTTGAATGTAAAGGCCTCGGAGAAAAGAATAGTTCTGTGAGTATCAGAATTAGGGGACCTGGCTCTACGATGTCTCTTCTATGTTAGTCTTCATGTCTTGCAGCTTCATGGCTGATGTCGTACCACAATCTTACTGGCAATGGGAACATTTTAATTTTATACCCCTGCCCAGCTGCCTATTTTCATGTATCTCTTACTCAGCTTGAATCTGAAATCTCTCTTTAAAGAATTCCAAACTTTCTGAATAATTTCATTGAAATTAGACTACATATTGAGGAAGTTCTAAGGGGAGTGAAGAGCAGCAGGAGGATAGACAAAACAATTACACAAATCTTTTTAACCTTTAGAAAAAAAAGCTAAAACCCCTCATATTACTTAGGCTTCTGTGACCTCAAAAAGTAAATTTATTTCCCTCTTAAGAAACATGGTTGAATCAATATTTGAATAACTTGGGATTCTTTTAATTCCAATGTTTAAAAAATACTAAACACTAGAGAAATTGTTCAATCCATTTTCAGTATGCCATACAGAGTTGTCCTGTGGACTAGAAAGGCTGCAAGACAAGAGCCCGTATAGGATGTCTGCTAGTATGTGTGACTGGGATTTTCCTGGAATTTTAGGCTAATTTTAACGTGTCAGCAACAACTCTGTCAGAGCCCTGAATATCTTGGATATCTGCCTGTGTTCCAAAGACAAGGAAAGGAAAAAGTAAGAGATATGTTAACTCCGAATGACACAGTTAAATAGCTCCAATAAATTAGCTTTCTCTTCAAAAAATCATAGAATCAATCATAGAATGATTTGAGATGGAAGGGACCTAAAAGATCACCAACTTCCAACCCATCAGTCATGGACAGGGACAACTTCCACTAGACCAGATTGCTCAAAGCTCCATCTAATCTAGCCTTGAACACTTCCAGGGATGGGGCATCCAAAACTTCCCTGGGCAACCCATTCCAGTACCCCAACACTCTCATACTGACTGAAATAGGTCTATACACACATGGGTAGGTCCAGTGGTACAGTGTACCTTGGGCTTTCAGACCATATATTTGCTGTGCTCTTGGGTAGCCTTACACACCATGGGATATACCCATTAATGCCACTGACATTACATGGGAATGCCGTAGTGTGAAGCCTTGGCTGCCTTGAAGTCAAATGCAGAAACATGATTGACTTAAATGGTGGCTACAGTGTCTCTCATCAGCTTTGTTCCACTTGTGGAGATCAACTGCAATCTACTGCAAGTCAGAGTCCTGTTGATTTGAATGGAGTTTATGTAGGTTGTGGATCTAGTCATGTCAGTGGGCTCACCGCAATCCATTATTATAACTGTGTGCATAAGCCTTGAAGGAACAGCACCTGGGAATAAATGTTCCTCAGAGATTAGAATTGGTCTTGATCTGCTTTAGTCCTTATTGAAACAAAACAACTGTGATTTCATTTAAATAAACAAAGTTATTGCAGAAACTGTGGATTCCAAAAACATATTTGTGACAGTCAAACCTCCTGAGGTGTTATCTCCATTTCTCTGTTATGACCTCCACAGGAAAGGAGGACAAAGACAGCATTTCAGACAGTGAACTTAAAATGTAGTCGCATGATCTTTTTTGCTTTGTTACTACAGCAGCAGTAACCTTTGTGAGGAAGGCACAGGAGCATCTGTGTGTAGTTACACCTTAAAGCAGATCAGTAAGATTTGCCATCCCCATGCACCTGCAGAGATGCTTCCTTCAATAAACTTCAGCTCACTTCTGCATCTGAAAAATAAATAATGCTCATGCAAATAACAACCAGAGTAATATTTTGTGGGCTGTGGTTTTGTGCTTGTTTTGTTTGGATTAATAGGACTTTGAAATTGAATAGCAGAATTCCGGAAGCAAAGTATTTTTTTTAGTAGAGCTAAGCTTGAGTTTAAAACCCTTCACCTCTGGAATCTTGAACTGAAATATTATTTATATCACAAACGGAAATTTAGTGCAGTGACATGAACCTACTAGCATGTAGGCTGAGATTACAAATCCTCTCTCTTCAGTAGGTTTCTATTTAAGTTGTTGGTTTCTATTTAAGTGAAGGATTGTTGGTTTCTATTTAAGTGAAGGCCAAGAACCTGAATAGTTGGGATGTTTGAACCCAGGACCCAGGTGCATTAGAATAACTGGAGGATACTCAACAGTTTCCACCTCTAAAAAATAATATTATAGTTCATGAGACAAAGAAACCAATGTAGGACTGCAGTCTACAAAACAATTAACGTTCAGGCTTTAATACTTCAAAACACTTAAATATATGCTGCTACTGAGAGAAGAAATCTAAGATATTAATGTGGTCTTAATAGCTTGTATTTTTAAATGTAGCTTTGCTTTTAAATGTATCTAGCTCCTACAGGACTCCCTATTTTGCAAATTTAGAGAAAGACGGAGGCTGAGGGATCCACTTTTGTACAGAACAGTAAGCAACTGTGGTAGTTTAAGACATTGTTTGTCCCATCTATTCTCTCTTCTCTGCCAGAAGTTGCTGCCACCATTGGAGAAAGAGAGAGGTTTGAATCAAATGTGTGCTCATTTCCCAGCTGCTGCACTGCATACTACAGTCTCAGTGCAAACTCCAACAGCCATAAAGTCAATATGCAAAGCTGGGAACTAGAATAGCTGAGGTACAGCCACATGCTCCTTTTGCTATTTTGCTACAGACTTAGTTACCTGCAGGAGAGAGATGAGGTGGGGAAACTCACAGTGGCAATGTGTAAATCTGCCCAAGTAATATTCACCAAAACTTACTCTTGGAGCTTGAAGATCTGGGTTGATCTAAGATCATAGCTGTCAAAGGTACAACTGTTACTCCCTCAAAGCCCAAGATCAAAATCCTCAAAATCCTTGTCCATGAAGGTGCCTAACATCCACCTAATTTTCTATTTTTCTGGTTTTATAAGTGCTGGGATGCCAAGTGTATCCATCTCAGTAGAGGTAAACTGCTCAATTATTATAAGATCTATCAGGACCTAAGAAGTGTTCCCCTGTCTGTCATTCCTGGATGTTGTTCATATAGGTCTCATAGAACACACTTATAAGACAAAGGTCTGAACAAACATGGACAGGAAAGAATACAGTGCATTTCATAACATGAAGGAGTAAGTAGAGGATTTTGATACACTATGTGAGATTTTTATCTGTGTTCTATCCCAGCTGAGGACTTAGAAAGTCCATCTTGAAGTACCAGAATACTTGTTCTAGGCTTAGAGAGCTCTCTCCATCCTGCAGAGCTGTGATAGCCATCAGATGAAAGCAGCACATAAAGAGACAGGATCCTGCAGCTCAGCTTGACAGGGCAATAATCATGGGAGAGGAAGGCAAGTAGTAGGGTTTTAGTCACACCTCTTTTGACTATGTATTTTATACTAGAAATTTATTGAAAAAATAAGTGCATTTTGTGAATAGTATTCTAGTGAATTTGTCTAGGTCAGAAGGGAAATCTATGGTGGACCTCAATAGGAAGTTTCCCAGCCCAGCTAATGCCCCAGCCGCTGGGTTGTGTTTTCTTTCTGAGCAAGTTATCTTGCTATTTATCAAAACTATTCAGTAGCTTCAGTATTTCCCCAGACCATAATGACCCTCTTCCAAGATAAAGCTCTTAATTCCTAAAGTGTAGCTAGAAAAGAAGAAAAAGCCCAAGTACGTTGTTCGCCTTATCAAATCAGTATCAGGGCTGGCAGAAGACACAAACTGTAATCTTAGCCCTACAAGGCTGTTTGTCCATCTGCAGGAGTAGTGATAAAATTACCAGTTGTTGATAATCAGTCTGTCCTAAGTGAAGATAAAGAAAAGTAGGGTTTCTTACTTTTAAGCAGAAATTCAGAGAGTGAGCTGAAAAGAAGGGGTGCAATTTAAATGAGGCAAGGGGAACAAACCAGCACAGTTTGTTTCATTTTAGAAAGTAATACCAAGACTATTTTTGGTATATTGAGACCCTGCCTAAACTCATGTGGGAAGACTGCTGTATGCCTATGCATATGCATATGCCATTTGGCAATACACTAACTACGGCACGCAGCCACCTACTAAATAATAGAACTTAAAAATGGAAAATCAAATGACAGAAAAAGCTATTTCCAGGTATTTAATCAAAGGGAGGATCAGAGTACAAAGCTCAAGACAGGCCCAGCTCACAACTCTGGCTGAACTGTCACTCTACAGTGGGTTTCAACATCTGCATTACTTTGACTGAAATACCATGAATAATTTATAATAGAATAAAGAATTTAAGAAAAATAAATGTCAAAAAAAAATTAATACCCCACAGTAATCACCTGGCTTCATGTTTATTAGTTAGGTGCTCTGGGGTAGAAAACATCACTGATTTTATGAACCTTTGGGAGGTTTCTTTTTAAAAATTAACATTTCAGCTTGATATTATTTTAGTATTTACCACTCAGTATTGTCTTAGATGTCATCTTGGCAAAGGGCTCCTAAACAACTGCCACTTTTAGCACTGCTGCCAAAAGGCCCCCTTTCACAATAAAGCATGCTGTGCTTTGGCAGGAAATCAATAAAGTGAAAATCTGTTCTCATCATCCATACATTTACCATCACAATCAACAATCAAAGGCAAGACCTGGGTTCTTTATCCACAGGCTCCAGCCTCCCAATTTTCTGCTATGAAAGGCAGCATAAATTAGAACCCTTGGTTCCTGTTAGCTGGGCTTAATGGGTATGATTTATGAACCATTAAATGAGGTTATGTAAATTGATCCTTAGCAGAATGCTAGCACACAGGTGACAGGTGCAGTACATTTGAATGATGAGTCCACAAGGGTTCTGTACAAATCAGATTTCAGTGACATTCAGTTTTAGGAAGGAGAAATATGTTGTCAACAAGGAAGTGATTTAAATAGTGCCCTGGGTTTGTCAGCAATTATGCTTTTCTTCTTAATTGCTGCAAACTATATAAATTCTAATAGGAAATAAATTACTGATTTACCAGTTAATGACAAGGGGGTATAGACAAGAATGGTTTAAACATTTAAAAAAAAAATTGCCTTGTGAGGCCATATTCAGTGATGATTTCATTTATGCTGTTAAAGTTAACAGATGCTTTAAAGTCACACGATAAACTTTGACATGAGCTAAGTTAAATTGTTTTTATTGTTAAGCTAAAGAAAACTGGTTTTGTGCTACAGTAATGGATGTTCTTAAAAGGATGAAGCAATGCATTTACATAGAAATAAGGATAAATTTTGCCTGCTATTTTTTGCTTGTTTGTTGTCTTAATAACCTTTTCAAAAATCAGATCAAATTACATTAACTAGATTAAAAGTACTCTGGCTGACCCTGGTAAGATTTTTATCCTAACCGTGAAAACGATCATACCTAGTGTTCTGGTGCTTGACTCATTTTCTTCTCACTGCTGCCCAAAGTGACCGTAATGATTGACTAACTGCCTTATAATAAAGTTTTAATAGGAAAAAATGGCTTGTTTTTTTAATACATTTAAATCAGTGCCATCACTGTTCAGGCTGCTTTGGTCTGAGTAGGAGGGCTCCTGGAGAACTAGATGTATTTGTGTGATATATAAATTCTGCTTTTCCTTAGTCTGGTTAATAATGTGTTCCAATTAGTGGCCTGGCACACCTCAGCCTAATGAATGTTTGCATCTTTCTTTGGAATGAAATGCAATAGTGCCAGGGATAAATTGGGTAAGTCTGTATGTAACTCAAGGCTTTGAGGGCAGCAGCTCTGGAGGAAAGATTGTACAGGAGGGCACTAGAAATACATAGGCTAATAAGATGGTGTGAAAATACTTTCAGATGCTTAGCCATGTTATACCATTTTCATCTGTGGAAGAAAGTATAGAAGATGAGAAGGAACCAGAAAAAAAAACCACCAGTAAGATGGGAAGCCTACTAAGATCTAAGGCAAACTGTACCGACTCAAGGTATTAATGTGTGTCTATTTTTGCCAGTGTGTTCATTGGCTGTGTGTTTTCTCCCCCTTTTTTTTTTCCCCATAATTCAGTAAAGTTTGTTCAAGCAACAAGCATCAGCTGATAATTGAATTAGCCTCTCCTATTGTGTTTTACTTCAGTGGAGATTCTCTTCAAGGTTCAGCTGCTTACTCAGTACATTGTTCTGTTTAATGCTCATATGTCGCTCCCTGCAATACTTCCTCTTTCACAGAAGCCATCACTTTCATTTCATTGAAGAGGATCAACAGGAGTGAGTCCAGAGTGTGCAGTGTTTTTTTGGGTGCAGTGCTTTGCGGAATGCAAATTAAAAGGATTGCAAGGGTGCAATGTGAGTAATGCAGAAAAAGTATGATGCAGTTTCATTGGTGAGGAGATGAAGTACTGAGTTTTACTCCAGGTATTAAGGAAGAATTCCATAGCCTTCCTATCAATATATATATGACAAAGCTACATTGAAAGAAGGCAAAAGACAAGCTCTCAAAAGCTGATGAAAACCTCACTGCGCTTGTCTATGCAAACCTCATTCAGTATCTTCTGTGATTGAATTATAAAACAGCCTTCATCGTACAGTATCCACTGGTACTTTAGAAGGTCCTGTTTCCATTTCACACAGAAAGGACTGTGTACCCAAAGACAAGTAAGCTATTTTTAAAGGTATTAGCCTTATCTAATCAAAATTATCTTCTCCCACCACACAGCTTGCCTTAGGTTGCTCTCTTTCAAGATCCCTGAGCTAGTCAATACTGACCTGGACTAGCACATCCACACAATTGAGAAAAGCTCTATATAGACTCAGCAGCTCAGGTTTGAAAGTAGTCTACTTGTGGTGGTGCAATGCAATTTGATTCAGGAAAGACAGAACTCATGAATTAACACTAGTATAGACACAGAAGCCAAATCCTGCAGATTTGGCATAGATGTCTTTGCATCATGATAGCGGGAGAGGCATTTAATTTAAGTTCCTTTTAGACCTAGTTATAAGTTCTTCAGAAACTCTAAGACCTGTGCGGATCCTTCCCTGAGGGGTGACATTATCCTTCCTGTGTTCCAGATGGGTAAGCAAAAGGCAGGAAAAGGGCACCCTGTTGGTACAACCTGATTGTCCAGGTATGCGAATGTGACAATGACTCTGCTCACTGAAGTTCTCTTTTGGACCAGATTTATGGGTTTATTTCAAGTAAAATGATGCTAAGAAAAGGGACTGATGTACAGCCACCTCTGCGAAATTTTCTCTAACACTTTGAAATTCCATAATGCAGACATAGGCTCTGACATAAAAGCTCAAATTGGTGACGACACGTAAATGCGTGTGCCTGTTTTGAAGAACCAAGAACCTCATCTTGTTGTATCTTAACTTTGTAAGGCACTTCATTTTCACAGTAGAGCTTCTAAGGGCTCTAAGATGCAAAGGTCAGAGTTTGGTACAATAGTGAAGCACAAACATGATATTTGAAAAGTGACAAAATAGTTGACTTCTGTGAAAATGGTGCCTTGGGACTTCTCAGCATCACATAGGAATTCCATGGCAGAATTTGGGATACGAAGCAGTTCATTAGGACGGCACTTCATTTCCTTATTCATCAGGGCACCCTGTGTTCCCTCCTCCAATTCCCTTTCCCACCAAGTTCATGCTTCCTCAAATTTCAGCAATGAATGAGACAGTTACTGAGGTGACAGTATCCTGAAGCACATAACGTGGATTCATGCTCAGACTAGCCCCTATGTACAGTGAAACGAAGTTAAGATGTCTCATCCTGAAGAAAGTTTACAAAATCATGGAATTAAAGGGTGCATTGTTATACTCTTAATAACAAGAGCAGTCTTAATTCTGGTAATCTTTATTTTGAGAGTTTGACTATTTACATGTGGATTTTTTTTTTTTAAATTTTTTTTTTTTTTAAGGATTTCCCAGATTATAAAATCTTAGACTTTGGAAAAACAAACTTCACTGTATGTCATTGCATAACCTCACAGAGAATAGGTTCTTTAGATGAACTGAAATATTTAGGGCCACAGAACCTTTTGGAGCTGATCGAAAGGTGGATGAGAAGGTCATCTGAAGTTCCGGTTCCCTGGGTCCTGCCTCACACAGACAGCTTCTGCACTTATTGGTCTTTCTCATGTCCTTGTAGTCTTCCTCTTTTGCTGTTCTCTCTGTCTCATCCTCACTGACAGTTGCCATTACTCACATCCTCCCATGAGTTTCTGTCCAGCTCCTAGCTTCTTCCTGTTCTCCAATTCCTCTCCATTTATCTATCCTTCTTCATTCACACCCACTCTGCAAAACCTTGGAAATCCCTGGGGTTTCCTGCCATCAGCTGAAGTGCCAACCACTGTAACAGACACCTCACCCACCCTCCACCAGCTCTGCCCCAGGTTTCCTGCTGAGAACATTCAGAGCAGTACAGCTTAGAAAGGCCCTCAAAGTCACAGAGTTCTTTCACTAGAAGACAGAAGGTACAGAAGTCCTAATTCACCATCTTCAACTTGATTGTTCAAAGCATAGAGGATTATTGTCATAGAGTTGGCATCCTAGATCCTGGGCATTTCTGCTGGGACCAGGACTCTTAGATCTTCCCACCAGGCAAGCCCCATTTCATTGGTTAGAGACACCATAGAAGAATTTCTTCTCCAGCAGAGAACCTGGAAAACTGATGCAGTTTGTCAAAACTGCTATATGAATACAACAAAGAAAAAAAACTCTTAAAAATTTTAATTGCCTAAAATACCTTCAGCTTTGTCATCTGAATTATTTAATTTCCACTGACTCTGTCCTGGACATCACGTCATCTTCCATGGTAAGGCCCACAGGCTACATCCCCACAAAGGATGAAAGATGGTCTGGGGAAGAAACCAGGCTGTTATGAAACCATTACAGTGGGAGCATTTCAGTGTGGCTATGGCAGAGCAGGAGATCAGACCCATTGTCTCAAGTATCATTAACCGGCTTTTCTGGAGGACTGATTGTAATCTGGAGTGGGTATCCATTTAGCTTGTCTCTGACTTTTGTCTCCCCATATCTGTTTCTCTTCTTATTCCGAATGATTCATGGAAGAATCTATTTGGAAAGATGAGGTTCATGAAGGAAGGGAAAAGGCCCTTCAAAAATCACTTTCTAAACTGCTTGCCCCCATCCTGGCTTTTTCAATAGATTTTTCTTTCTTCTGCTCTGCAAGTGCATTTGTATTGGTTATTAGCATGTATTTAACCACTGCTAACATTCATAGAAAGAATTTCAGCCCCTTTGATTTCGTGACTTATACAATTACATTAGCGAGAAATAGTACTTTTACAATTTTTTTTTACCAACATGGTTCATACATGATAAATCCTTATATGAGAAAATGGTGGAAGACTTCAGAATAATTTGCTGAACTTTAACTTTTTCCATCCTGCTAAAAATCATTATAAGGTTATAAGAATTTCCTTCAGTATTTTTTTTTTATTTATACTACCAAGTTTATCAGTTTCCTGATTTTTTTGCATTTAATACATAACATAATGATGTTGCTTTTTTTCCTTATAAATAAAACTCTAAAAAAGGTAAAGTTGCTTTTTTCTCAAATGTCAGAAGTTCCTGGTAATTACTTCTTTGTTTTGAACTTAATTAAAAACCAAAACCAAAGCAAACAAAACCAAACAACAACAGCAACAACAGCAACAACAAAACATTCCCATGAAAAGTGATGTTTTTCAGATATGTTAGTCAGCCTATCCACATTAAACACACGGTATTCCCAGCAGTGCGCATTACACCCGAAGTATGATTTTTGGATTTGCATGCTTAGCAATCAGTTGTTTCCCTTCTCTTTCAGAGATCACATAAAGTGGGTAATATGCTCTGTTCTGGCTCTTTGTACTCCTTGTCATGTGCCTTGGCACAAAATATTACAGAATTGCCCAAATTTTCCTTTTGACATGAAACACAAGTTGTGCCAGTTTTTAGTGCTGTATCCTGCCCTCTTCTTCAGTGAAGGCTACACCAGGAGAAGAAATCAATAGCTGCAATAGAGACTGCAAGTACAACCTTCTGCTGTTCATATTCTTTTTTGCACAGGACCAAATAATAATCTATCAACACTAGTGGAATTACAACTACTAGAAAGCAAAGGGCAAATTCAGGAAAGACCAGTCTCCATCTTCTGCATGGTGGGGAAGTCTCTGTTCCTTAGAAGTGGTTCAATAACCCATCCAAAATCACAACCCTTTCAACTTTTCTGCAAATACAGTTGAAGACTTCAAGCCAAAATTCAACGGTCACTGCTATTTCAGTTTTGTACTGACAAGTTCAGAAAAAAACAGAAAGTAAAACTTAGAATAATTTACTGGGAAGCCTGTGTTTTAAGATTAATTTTATAAAATAAAACTTGTGATCCCAAAAAACTGGAATCTTTTTTGATGAAAGAGCCTTTCCCTTCTGCAGTTTTAACCATGTCCTTCATGCCTTTTTTTTTTCTTTTTTTTTTTTTAATTTTCTGCTCAGATTTTATTCTATCTTGTGCTTAATTTCTTTCTCCATCTATCGTTACTTTTACAGCCATTTTTCACCTGTATCTGGCTTTATTGTTTCTACTTTGGTAATTTCTTTATCAATTAAGTTGCACTAATATTAGTAGGATAACTCCTGCCAAGTGTTTTTCCCAGTAGGGACAAGCTCTGGCTTTATATTCCAGAACTTTTGTGAATAACAAGTTCTTGTGCTAAGTATTTGCTTGAAATTCTAGCGTGGATGATATTGAAGGAAAATGTCTCCTTTACAGCCTTATATTAGAAAGCAATGGCCTCTGTGAGTGGAATAAAATTGCTCAGTAGGAAAATAACTTCCACCTAGTGGCTTTCCAGAAAACTGCCTTAATAGTGAATTTCTTGTGAAACTCAAGATTTCTATTTTTACATTATTTGGGGGTAATTCTGCCACCACAACCCATACTTAGTTTTCAGTGAACTCAAATGCACTACCTACACATAAATTTAGTACTTGGTATATAGTTCACAGTAATTTTTGCATCACCATGCTTGTGGATTTATCATAATGTCAACATCATTCTGAAAAACTTCAGACTAAAACTTTTTATGATTTCTAATGGAAAGCTGATTTCATTCCAGCTTTTCTATTTCACATTGAAAATATATTTAAACACCAACTATACTAACATCCCCATACCCACTTCAGAAAAAGCTCTCTGTATTATCTCTGTACTTAAACTACCAGCTCATCAAAATTGTATACATAACCATTTGGGTAATGTGGCTTACTGGAATATAAATGACTCATAAATCTGGTAAAATATGAATCCACTGTTTAATTTAAAAAGGAATTATTCAAGAGTTTAGTATTATATATCTGACAGAGCTGAATGAAGAAAAACTGGAAATGAAAACTCAAAATGTTATTTCTCATGCCATTGAAACAATAACTATTCTGGATCAGTGATTTTAATACTAATTTACACAAACTGAGGATCTGGTCACTAAGCTACTCTGAACATTTTCTTTTTTCTCAAACACATGTATTAAGAAATTATTTTTAAATTCAAGCAGACAGAGAGGAGTTTCTGTATTATCCAATTAGTGTTACACAGCATTCACGTTGAGTATCAAGGATACATGTATTGGCTTTAAAAGGACTGTGATGTATGGCATTGCCTGACAAATAATTTTGATTTGACTCATTAAATTGCTAGCTGTGGACTAAATTCCAAAATATAATCCAAACTTGTGTTTTTGTAAGAGTAAATTTTCCAAACAAAATAATCAGTAGAAATATTTAATATAGCAAAGGTATTTGTTAGAATCTAAGAAGTAAATAGAGAAGCTCATAATAAGCTGCAGTGAAATTAATTTTATAATTTTTAAATGTCTAATCTAAATGCAAAAAGTAGATAAGCAGAAAAAAATCCTAACAATTGCTGTGAATTGCAGACTTTTTTCCTTTCCGGTAACCTAAAATATTTAGATATAAATGTACATTTATATAAATATAAACAAGGAATTAATAATGTTCCTGCTATTGTTTTGTCCTTTAAATGGCCATATATCTTTTATATAGCCATATATCTTTTTGCAAAATTATTAGGAGCTGAAGGTGGCAAATTCTTGCAAACTGAATTCCACATGAAAAAAATATGGAAAATTATGCAAGATGCAGAACAAGAATATTGTGCTTTTTTAAGTTAACAATTCTCTAAACTATTAATACACATATTCAGTTAATTTACTATAGTTCTCCTGTCAAATAAATGCACAAATGTTAATCTCTTAATGTTATAAAAATATATGCAGTTGCAGTTCTAACATTATCTTAAGCTAGCTGGTCACCCTGTAGATATCTACTGTAAACTCTGATTTCATACACTGAACCTGGGGTTTTGATAAAGGGAATAAAAAGGAGCAGAGTCAGGACAGTCAAATTAATTTAAAATGTTTCAACTGCCATTTTAAAAGATCCTATTATATTCTATATTGATAGTGCTTACCCAATGTAGAACAGCTAAGTTTATAATTTGTTTTGTGTGAAAAGGGTAAAAACTGGTTCAGAATTAACCAGCTGTGTGCAAACCTTGATTAACTAATTTAGTCTGGCGTTTGGGAGCCAGGGGGATGGAAATATTTTTTGCATGCGTGTGAGTGGTTTAACTAGTAAATTAAGCTAAATGAACATTTTGTTGAATTAGATTATTACTATAAGGCAATTTTCGTTAGTATGGGTCCTATCAATAGAGTTTTTAGCAATTTTTCCTTACATCATCCCTCATGATATATAATATTTAAGCCATTGTCTGTCGAGCAGTGCACTGTGGATTGAGTCAATTCCACTACATGAAACATAACAGTACGATGTGATGAGAATGAGGCTTTAAGTGTATGATGGGAGATCCACAAAGCCAGGCAGCCTTCCTGAACTTTGACCATGGCCTCTTTGAAGCTCAATGACCTCTAAATGTGGTAAGAATTCTCTTTAGAGTACTTTAAAGGGTGGTGATATCCTATTCCTCTCTTTCAAACCTGCAAGAAACAGGAGGTTGCCCCAGTGGACCTAGGAGTGAAGGGAGAGGAGAGGCAGGTCTCTAAATCAGCGCCTGCCTGTCATCTCCTTCTTGCCCTCAGAAGCTGCAAGCCTGAGCAATAATCTTTTAAAAATCTTCCATTTTTATTCCGATGCTGTGTAATGAGGCGTCAGGAACGGTTTGAGGATTGCAGTGCACCCATTTCTATCTGTCTTAAGTTTTCATTACAGCTCAGATGCAGAATGTCAGTACTTGCTTATTTACTATGATGGGTATATATTTATTCAGGCTAGCAAAATGCAATTAATCTTGTTTATGGAAGGCAAAATTAAACAATTAAGCAATCAAACATTCTGTACAAATTAATCAGAAAACATTACAAGAAAAAAAAACCAAAACTAATCAAAAGGCATATGACTCCTTTGACTTTGTTCCCAAGATTTTAAATTCTATTTTGGAATAAGGGAAATCAAAATAACTGGAACACACAAAAGTTTTTAGACAAATAATTTTATAATTGTGGGAGATTTGTAGCACTGTAAGATGGAATTAAACCTTGTATTACAAGCAATTATCAGTGTGATAAACTGACAGATTTCATGTCACAGTTCTGGAGGACTTCAGAGAAAATAAAACCCGCACCTTCCTGCATGCTCCAAATTAGGCAAGTAAACCACTCCATAATCCATAAATGCTCTATTAAAGATACCAGAAAATGCATCTGCAAATATCTGGCTACAAAGCTGGAAAATGAAGGAAGCCGAATACAAACAATATCAGCAGTGAGAGAAATACAGAACTGTGATAGACTGACACCCAGATCAGTCCTGCTCCCGAGTACTTAGGCAAGTCCTGCCTCATATCTGGAAAGACAGACAATACGTAAAGAGCTAGGGGAAGATTATTTAAAAATATTTCTGTGATGGTTATTTGCACAATGGATCTGGAAGAAAGAATTTTTCCCATGGAAAAAGTGCTGGAACTTCAAAGGTTTTTGTTGCTCTAAAAATGAATACATATTTGTGAGTTATTGCATTTTATCAAAATCCAGACACATCCACCACCTCTCTTTCCTCTTTTTTTTTTTTATCTGACAACAAGATACTAATATTTGTTGAGTTTGTATAAAAAGAAATCATTCTGTTACTAACCACCTGAAAATGTTAAGGTTTTTACTTCTTCAAAAGAATCCCTACAACTGATGTTGTCCAAAAAGGCTACATTTTGACAACAAACAAACTGTGAATTCATTTCAATTGAAAAAAGTTGACATGAGGTCTAAATATGCTGATTTATTACTTTTCATATGATGTAAGTAAATGCAAACATCTCTGCCTACCCAAAGCCTGGATTTTGCTGGTCCAGTTTCTAAATGTTTACTGCTAGAAGAGATGTGACAGGAAGGCGCCCACCTTAATAGGGTGTGTGTGTGTGTGCGTGCATGCATATCTGCCTGGGGAGGACTGATCCATGCAGATAGGGATGAATATAAACATTTTATGGTGTATTTTACAAAGGGGGGACACATATGATTTATAATTTATTACCAAAAGTATCTAACATCTACTACTGCACTCCAGTATGTTGCAACACCAGGCAGGCTGCAGAATGGATTCACAAACGCACCCCTGAAAAGACACCACCAGAGACAGATGACCTTCAAGAACGGGATAATAGGAAAGCCAGCCATAATACTGGCTCTTTTCTTCAAAATTCAGATTCTCCTGTTATTGCCAGTCAGGTTGAAGTACTTTGTATTTACAGAATAAAACTCTCAAATGAAATAGTTTATTACAGCGTAATATCATGACACTAGGATATGAAGGCTGGAAGATTTATTCACTTTGACGCAAGTAAGGAAAGCTTTTATTTAAAAATTTCTCCCACTCAGTGCAGTGCGTCAAACAATCAGTTTTAATATCTTTAGGGTTAAGTGCACTCTTGTAATTTAGAACTAAATGATTTTTATTAAGCACTTTCACTGAATAACTACAAGCTTTACAACTCTGCTGATTAAGGATCTGATAGTGACTGGTAAAGCAGCCACCTCCATGAATTAGGGAAGTATTAGTGAATCCATATGGTCTACGGTCCTTAGTGCTTAGGGAGTATTTCAAAATAAGTGCAATTTCTGTGAAATGTAGCCATAAAATTACAAGTGAATCAGCATAAGTGAAACCTAGTGCTTACATTACACAGTGACATCTTTTGGCAGGTTAAAGGCATTTTTCTAGAGTGAGGACAGACCAGATAAAGTCCCCCTGGGGTGAAACTTCAAGTGCAGAGCTTCTGAAACATTCCCCCATGACACTGAAACATTTAAATGAGAAGGTAGCTGGGAGTTATCCAAGGTGTAATGGCCAGCTTGCCACTCACAACCCAGATCTGAGGAGGGCCTGGCCAAACAGCCTGAGCAGTGGTGTGGGACCACAGAATGCCCACTGCATGCTGATAGTAACCTCCCCTGCAAGCTTGCAAAAGCTCCGTTATTTTCAGAGATGTTGCTCTCTCTGCACTCTCATTAACTTCAATGGGAGCCAAGAATGCACAGCACCTTTGAAAATCAAGCGGCTAAACTCACAGCTTCAGTTTCCCTATCTATAAAATGAGGCTAAACCTTTCTTATCAGCCTCATAGAGCTGTTGTGAAGATTAATTAGATAATGACTGCAAAGCCCTTTGAACACGGAAAGTGCAAAGAATTGTTGTTGCCAAATGATGGCAAAGATTGGCCTATTCTTCGTTGCTGTCAAATAATAATAAAGAGATGTGCTAGTCTAAGGAAAGGAGAGGTGGAAAATAAAGGGCAATAATGGCTGCTGTTGTTTGCGCATATGGTACTGAATAATCTTTGCAAGAAGAAGCCAATCTTGTGAAAAGCTATCTACTGTAATGGTGCTAGGGTTATTGACAGGTCTGGCTATAAGTGCAGGTTCCATTAGATACATCAGCCACAATGTATTCGCGGCAAATCTCACTGATGATTGCCCTCCTGCAGAGGGAGAGATAAGACAAACTATGATTGAAGTAAAAATGTAAACAGTTGAAAAAAGAAATAGAAGTCAACCACCGCTCTCCCACAGGGGCAAGGACCAAGGATTGTTGCACCTGCGAAGCAGTAATAACATCAAATGTTAATGTGATATGTGATTGTAGCACAGATACTGCTTCAAGCTCTTGCTGAAGAATTTATGTTGTTTAGTATTTTTATATGTATATTAAGTGAAGTGCACTTTCCTAGTCTGGGGCAATGCAGGGCACAATACTGGCAAACTGAAGGGGTTTCACATGACTTAAGTTAACAAGAGCATCCTTCGTCAGTACAAGTTATAGTTTGTGTTTTTTACACGTCTCCAGCAAAAGCCTCTGAACTAATACTGACCCTCTTAATTTCAGGGCTGTGTCATGAAGTATGTGTGCTACAGTTTCCTCTGTTGTATTTGAAGTTTCTATTGGACACATTATTGTAAAAACATGCTATTAATTAGTATCAGTTAATAATGTATGTTCTTCTCTTTGGCAACTGGAAAGAAATTGAGTGATACCTCAGTGGTAAAAAAGAGCCTCCTATTTTCCCAGTGATAGGGAATGTTTACAGTAAATGCTGACATTAAATAATTTTCATCTCTGAAGGATGGTATAATATGCACTCCAGAGTTTTAAAGCAATTGGCTAAAGAAGCATTCTAAGGTTGATTTATGTGTGTGCCTTAAGAAATAATGCTGTTTGCATGGCTGCCCCTTCAGCTGGCCATTAGTTCTTAATTCCTTCCTCATCTTTTTCCCCACCCCCAGATATCTTCACCATTTGGGTTAGTTGTAGTCATATCTAGCAGAGGCATAGAAGTAACAAACAGAATTAATTTACTCCACATTTAATTGGGGGGGAAAATACTGTCTGGCTAGAAGAGAAAGACTATTCATGCCACAGAGGAGAATTCATTTTCTGTTACACTTAACAGCAGTCACCATATTCAGAGATCATACATGCACTAGCAAACTACTCATCATGTCTGTGCCACAGTTGTTGGCTCTACCCCTGCTGGCAGGGCAAAGTGCAGAGGTAGAGAACACGGAAAGAATAATATAGGGAGCGTGGAGAACATGAAGTTTTTGCTGTACTGGACATATAGGAGATGGAAGGGGGCCAGGGCCAGGGCCAACGTTACCAGAGATCAAAGAGAGCAGAAACAGTGCACAGCAGTAGTGTGGTGAGCAAGGTGATGCGATGGAGGAGATCTAGAGACTTTAGGGCACGACATGGCAGAACTGTGTTGAGAGAGATTTAGAAGACATGGAGAGAGCTGTAATGACAGCAGGGAGTGGGTTGAAGATATAACTCCAAAGAAAATTAGGTTTAATTCTTTCTACTGCTCATGGAACAATCTTTTTAGAAGACTGTAATACTATGAAAGTGTCAGTGGTCTGGAAAACATCTAACACTTTGGCATCTTTTTAAATGCCTAAACAACATTACCGAAGTGAGTAAAATCTAGTAACTTTATATTCACCCTAGACAAAATACTGGATAGAATGGGATCTAATCAGTAAGTTTATAAAGACAGTAGCATAATCCATTTCAGTGAGCGAGTTTTCATGGAAAATTAGTGATAGAACTGATTACATCTTTTGATGAAATGAAAAGGTTCTGTTGCTAAAGGAATTTGCTTAATATAACTGAGCTGACATATTTTACCTCGTACTCTGACCTTCTGGTTAAAAGTGACACAACATAAAATTCATGTGGCATATTTTAACTGGCATGAAAAGGCTGATACAGCTAAAAAGTAATTGCACAGAGGGCATCATTATATAACGGGGTTCCACACAGATCTATTCTTAGTTCAGTGCTATTCAATATCTTTATCAATGAGATGGAAGAAAATAGAAACTTGTTGTTGGTAAAGGCTGCAGATGCCATATTCATATATAAGAAGTTAGTACGTGACTTGACTTTTAGAGGCACTAAGCATATTTAGGCAATGAAAAAGGAGGATTTTGGCTTAGATAAACCCACAGATATGTAGCTATTGCAGTGCCAAGTTTTTAAGCACCTTTTGGGCTAAACTCATCTCAAAACGGGCTTTGTAACAGATGGTAAGAGAGAGATGCCTAAACTAGCCAGTACAGAACGACCCTGTTCTTCAGTCCTTTGGCACCTATTTGTGATCTGTTAGATCAGAAGGAAAGAGTTGACCACAGTCTTAAAATAAAATTATTCCATGCTAACACATTTGGCTTTGAGGCAAAACCTGTCCAAGAGACAAAGTGTGAGTAGATAAACAGATGCTGGTAGGTTCTCTCCTTGCATGCACGCATATACATAAAAAAACCCCGTAGCATTAGGACCCTGCTCCTTTGTGGTCTATGCAGGAATCTGACCAGTACTCTACCAGCAGTGCTGCTCTTCACATTAAGCTTTGTTTTCCATGGAAACCAACATAGAGCAGAGAGGACAGATATACAGATGCCATGTCTCCATCTGAGAGGTATGCTTCTACTTACATCCCACACCTGGATCAGAAGATGGAGAAGTATTCCCAGATCTTGCAGTTTAAACATAGCCTCAGAGAACAGAAGTTCCACCTCAGTCTTCTCTGCCTCTCACTCTGTTACATATTCTAATCTGTCCCCTTTTAATCTGTCCCCCTATTAATTTGCATTCTCAGGCAATGAATCCCAGACTTTTCTGTCTCTCTTCATAAAACTTTCCCTAGGCCTAGGAGTCAAGCAAAGGCATACTCAGTGCTTTAGGCAGCAGATATTAATGTACTGGAGGAAAAGAGTTAAAAAAAAAAATCCTAAACCATTTTTATTAATTCTGATAATTATGTTGGTGATAATAGAAAAGGATACCAACCCCTTAATTTGTCCAAACTACGGGCACCTAGGGGCAGAGGCCGTGCAGACTTTCCTGAACTTCCTGATTGACTGTAGTGACCCTGGGCAGCTCACTCTCCAGACTATTTTCTTTGACTCACTGCTGGAAGTACTATGAGAGTGCCACATGCAGGTATATTTTCTATAAAGTAGATTATTAGCAGAAAAATGTAAAGCAAAACTATCAATTCACTTAATGTTGAGTACCCAGGAGCACTCAGAGGCTGGCACTTCTGGGCACTGATGGCTACATTTAAATATCTGTAGATGCTGGCGACCTGCATTACATGTTGTGACTACCTGATGAGCTGGCCATGGAAAGAGCTGGCTGAGCTGCTCCACTGGGGCTGCTGCTGTGCAGGTCACAGTCCCTCTGTGCTCTCAGAGTGAGCCAGCAAGATCTGCAGCTTGCCTTGTCTCAAGGTGGCTTGCTTAGAAGTTTTGGGGTATCTGAAGTGATTTCAGCTGCTGTTTTCAGGGTCATTTTACAGCCCTGTTGTACTACAAAAGCAGAAAGTCCCCGTCCATGTCAGTGTATGTTCCTTTATTTATACTCATCCTTATTTTTTTTAAATTCTAAACCACACTGTCTTAATGTCCCTTCCAATAAAATTCCACAATAACTGTTCAGTTAAAGTATGCCTTCTTTTGTAGGGACTGCTCTATGCCATATCTGGGCTGCAGTGCAGGGCAAGATATCTGAACTGGCCTTAAATGACTTAGACGCAGTCTAGCCATTCCAGCACAGCTGTCAGCTTGGCTCAATTTTCCTTTCCAAAAAAATGCTGCCATCAGTAGGAATGCTTTGTGGCTGAGCTATCTTGATCTCCCACTACAGTTGCAGCAGGGATCTAGCCTATTCATATTCTTCAGCAAACAGCAAGGAAAGAGTGCTCCTGAACTGGAAATTGTTTGCACCCCACTCCTGTTGTACCTCTAACATCAGAAGGAGTTGGATTACTCTGAAAAAGTTGCTCATTTGGACGGTTGTTGTGCAAGAATGCACTGTGGCAAACTACAGCCCAGAGACCTGTACAGCAGCAAAAAAAAAGCCATGTCTTTTATTAGAAATTGTGGAGTTTATTTCAGTTTTACCTAACGTGATTTTCTGCCACTTTATGTATTTAAATACTTCAACACAGAATGGAGCTCTCCCCAGCAAAGGTAATTAGTAGCTATCAGTGTGCAGTACAGAAATGTTTTTCTCATTTCGCTCCTACAAAGAGAGCACACTGTGTATCACATTAACACTGATAGCAACAGATGACAGCTATAAAAAATCCAACAAGAAAATTAACAATAATGCTTCAAAAATCATCACTAAGGACCTGATCGTGCTAATTGATGTTTAAGATGAGTCATCCAATTAGTTCTTTGGAATAGGACTGGCTGCTGTTCTTACATTATTGAGATTGCTATGTTGTAGACCTTTGACAGTATCAAGCAGTCAATGAATGCAAATTAATGACCATTGACCCACAGATGCAGAAACAATTACATACTATGTTATCTTGCTTCAGTATCCCAGGGAGTGTCCTCACTCACTGTCTATGCTGAGTAGCCACTAACCATCCCTTGGGGTGCACTTTGAGCTCTTCAGCTGATAGCAAGTGAGAAACCTCAGAGCATCCAAGCTGCAAACTATTATGGATATCTGGATGGTCTACAGAAGCCCAAGTTCACCTTGTCCTACAGAAGCACAAGCTTGGCCCAAATCACACTTCACACTCTACCTCAAGTGTCTTGTGCTACTATGCCAAAAAACAACAGCACAAATGTTTAATCTTAATGGTGTCAAACAGCTGAGATGAAACAACATGACTTCTCATCCCAGTAGGAGGCTCATATGCTTCATTCTAAATAGAAATTGGATGGAAGAGAGTACTCATTTGAAAACAGCTACATCATCACCTGTTCTGGCAAGTTAGCGTGCAGGTGCGATAGGGAAAATAATAAGATACGCTTCAAGCAAGGCTAAAGATGGACAGTTTGCAGTTATGTACAAGAAGGTAGAGTGTCGCCCACTGAAGCAAGTGGAAAGCATCAAAGACTCTGAATAAAGGTATACTCTCAGAAACACTGCAAATGAAATATTCAACATATTCAGCTAGTGTAGGCCTTATTATACATGGACCTACAAAAACCTCCATTGTCAAGGATCACCACGCATCACAGGGACAGAATGGAACATCACTGACAGCAGGGGGTAACTGCACTTCTGTATGCTCTGCTTCAGGCCAAGAGCCTCTCCATGCCTGAAAAAGGATGGAAGGAGAATGTTGAGTGGGACTGTGGGACTAGGATCAGGGGAGCAAGAAGGGAGTTGACAGCAAACGAACTAGAAAATGTCTGCTAGAAAGATGCTGTAAGCTGGCAGGTGGGGGACAGGCAGTTGCATGCTTCCTTGTACATTTTCTTTGTGCTCATGTGAAGTGAATGACTATTGCTTTAAATCCTATTTGCTGTCTTCAAAAAAAGAATTGAGAAGAAATGCTTATAATTATACATAGAATATTAATTTTCTTCCTGGTGATCTACAACTCTAGCATATTCATCACACTGGAACTGTGCTCAAAAGTATTTTCATCTGATTAAAACCGCTGATTCATCTATGCATGTAATCCTTTGCTAATAGTATGTATAGAAATGGCTCTTAACAATTTGTACATCAGTTATTCCTCATTTTTCATTGTTATTTTGTTTTTCTTAAACGCTGAGTGCAACACTGAACATTTATGTTTTGATCTAGCTTTTTGGAGAGGTAAGGTGCAGTGATCATGGCTACAGATGGAGGAAGCTAGGTATCAGCTAGCATCTGATTTTAGCTCTGGCCCCAAATTCCCTTTGTAGCTTTGGATTATTCACTCCAGTCATGCCTGCAGTGGGGTCAATTTTACAGCCACCTTCAATCCTGGACCCACAAATTTTTAGGAACTGTGAATAGTTAAAAGATCACCAGCAGTCTATCTCATACTGAAAACTCTGCCATGCTTTAGTGTGTGAAGCTCACTGGCATTACTTACTATGCCATGTCTTTCTACACTTTCTCAGCAATTCACATCGGAAGACACTTGTATACTCTCACCCAGGAATGCGGCATTTTGCTAATCTTTGCTTCTGACTCTTTCTGTACCTTCTACCTTTCTTCAATATTTGTAAATGGAAGCTTGCCTAGAGGAAGAGGCAAGCCTGCGAAATGACTCACAGCAGTCTGCCACAAGGAAACTTAGGATAAATGTTACCCTTTATGCTCATGAAATAGAAATGCAATGCAAACAGCTTTGGTTCATATTAAACATGATGCAAACACAAAATACTGGCTCATGGGCTCAGAATCCTTGAGAATAACTTCAAGGTGAACCCTTCAATGTCTATCATTATAGTCATACCCTTGGGGCATATATTTGTAACAGCCTCAACACCACTCTTGTCAAAATCTTTAAAGCTGCGACTTAGTCCCATAGGCCAGAGATGCTACCAGTAATAATTTTCACTACTTAGACATATCTTTCCATACATGTTCACAAATGCTCAGCAGCAGAACACTCACCTCATACCCACTTTCCCTTGTTCATATACAGAAACTGGCCACATAGGCCAACCCTCTATGACTTCTGAGAAGCCTGAGATAGTAGCTGTGCTCAGAGCATGTGAAGTGCGTACGTAGGAGATCAATTTTGTGTGAAACTGAGTGTTAGCATTTTATTTTATTAAAAATAAAGGCATGTACTGACCTGCTTTTTGTACCATACTCTGGTGATGAGAGCATTTCTCTTAGGTTCAGTTGTCTTCTCAGGCTGAGAGAAGAGGCAAGGTCAAATACACCACTCCCAACAGCTTCACTGTTTGGCTGAAATCTCCTCCTGGGATACATTCTTCATTAGTTGTTGGAGCTGTTAAATAGCAGGCCTAGAATTTGTCCTGTCTTGTAAGTGCTCAAGACAACAGATTTTATGATCATACTCACAATTTTCCCAGTTTCCTTTTTCTCTAGAAAATGATTAGGCAGTTCATGCCAGGAAAGGATGCAGAGTTCTTCAGCCCACATGGAGGGAAGTTTGTAAAGGGTTATTTATACAGCTGGAATTGTAAGAATCTGGAAATCAGTTTTTCCTTTGTGTTAGCTTAGGCAGCTTCATGCTCACCTGCTGTAAACATTATTCTGAGTTAATGAACTCCTCCCATGTCTTGATCGTGGTGGTTAAAAACTTGTAATATTCAGTATTATGGTATCCAAGATTCTTTATGAATTTAACTACTAGAACAAAAGTTTCCATTCTGAATATGCAAATGTCTTCAGTGCCTCTGAAAATTAGATCATGCCTCTATCTAGTCAGTGCCTAATTTTACAGTTGATGTTCAGAAATGTTTGCCCAACCTCTGTATTTTCTGTTTTTTGTTTGTAAAAATGGAACATTAATACTTAATTGCTTCTCAAAACTTTGTGGGAATTAATGCTTCTAAAGCATTTCAAGAATGAAAAGGACCACATAAACTGACAACTACTGTAATTAAGTATGAATTATTTAAAATGAAAAATTTGTATTGCAAATGAAGTGCTGGAGCAATATATTGAACAAACCACCAAAAACCTCACAAAAATTGCTAACCGAAACACAAGGTTTAGACATCTTGCAGTACCAACTCTTAGAAAACTACTGAGTTTCAACTGAGCTGTAGTAATTGACCATATGTGCACAGAGCCATATTTTTATGGAAAGCAGTTTCACATAACATATTTTACCTTGCGTTTGGTGCAGACAGGAGTATGCATATGGTCAGTCAGTTAAGACTGACATAATGTGGAACCCTCAACAGCAGTTTCATAGTGATTGCTAGCAACTGACATCTAACTATTAAACTGTGTCCTCTTTTTTGCAGTATCCAGATTGTTTTTCTCATCCCATATTTCACATGTAGGTTCTGTGGGGCAGTAACCACCCTTTTGTTATATGGACATAGAACAGCTAGCCTTAAACTCCTGTACTGGCATATGATCTAGTGCAGAGAAATGTCAGTGATACTGTATTGCTGCTACTACTAAACTTAACATATTTCAGGAGGAGTATGACACTTGAGAGTCTGTGTTAGTAAGCTATGGCTTTTGACCTAAGTAGATAGAGCATGCAGGCCTTGACACCTACAAGTGCACTAGAAGTTTTTCTAATACCCATCTTTTTATGCATATTGTTGTACATGTCCTATATCTATTTTTACTTGTTAGTTTTTATCTTAGTCTTGAAGCATTTTAAATGAAATTAATTACCTATTAAATACCAAGACTATCTCTTTAACTTTCTGCTGCTTTTAAAATCTGTTCCATTAACACCACCTTTCAGTTTAAAGACAATGTATTAAACAAAGTGATTTAGCTTGTTTCCTATTTGTAAAATAAAGCCTTATTTTAAGGATGTTTACCATAAGCAACCAGCCACAGAATACAAATATGATTTATAGTAAATACCCTGAGTATTTTGTAGATGAGTCACAGACAGTGGATTTGGTTTTGGGAAAGGGAAACTAATAACTAATCTATACAACGGTATAATAATATATTGACATTTAATAACAGCATTCCACTAGTAAATAGTTACCAATATTTGGTATTTCTTTAAAAAAGTAGGGGTGTTGTTACTGCAAGTTATGCAGACATTTTACAAAGTCATTCTATTCAAAAAAAGACCTGATGGCTGGAAAATGGCCAACATAATGCCATTATTGAAGATGGACACTGCAAACACTTCAGGAAATTGTAGACCATTTAGTCTGGGTGTCTTTTGGGGGGAGAGAATCTTAACAATCATTTTTGGACATTAAATGGGGTACTATTAAGAAAAGCACGGCTTGATGAAGAATAGCCAATATTGCCTCAGGAATGAACGGTCATGCTTCACTACCTTCTGAATTTCATTCAGGCTATATGTAATTAGAAGAACAAATAGATAGCATGTATTTGGTTTCCATTTTTAGACAGTATTCAGGAACATTTTAAATCAAGGACTAATATAGTGTACCGTGATATTGGTAAGGGAATAAAGTAAATAATTTCTCTAAGAGGAAAACATTATTATTATGAAACAAATAGAAGCACAGCAACATGGGTATTAATGTTAGGGCTTTTACTTTCATTTTATATATATTTAGTGACAATAGTAATAACAAGATCAGGCTATCCAAAACCATATCATTTAAGTTGCAGTAGTGTACTTAAGAATGTATACAACTCTAAGCAGATGCTGAAACATTATTGTTACTGTAAGTGGTATTACACAGCTGCCTAAATGATTTACAGCAAATGCCATATTCAGCCCCTTCTAATATAAGATCACTTAATCCTGATTAAAGAAAATATAAAAATCATTTCTATGAAAACAAAGAAGCAATTTCTGCAACATATTCACCAGGAAGCTAATCTGAGAATTAAAGGACACAGTCTTTTAACCTCTCTCCTCTCAACACTTCCAAAATACTGAAATTTCACTTATGAGTTTCTGGCCCCCCTAATTTCATTATCCCACCCTCTATAGCTCAGAAAATTTAGTGTGCTTTAAAATATGAAAATGTTATACCATCAACATTTTCCAAAAACTACTGAAAATTTTGTGTGTCTCTGTGCTTGGACACCAGAGCAAGAAACCTTTGAAATACATTCCTTACAGAAAACGGGTGAGAACATCCATGTCTGAAAATCAATACCATTTTACAGAAGTCCCAAATTTAACAAGAAAAAAGGAGACATCCCTTCTTGAAATTCTTAACTAAGATAAACTCTAATTAAAGAATCTAAGATTAATTGTGCAGCACATTCAATAGAAACATGTTTTTATTATGTGGAATTATCAATTTTAGATAGAGATATATAGATATCAAGCAAATTTAGAGTACTATAAAATCTCTTCAGTAAAGTTCATTATTGCGTCAATTTACATACAAAATAACATATCATTACCACAAGACCCAAATACATAATTACATAATACATCATATAAATCAGAACAGATTTAGCTAAAAAATCCTTTGCTATTTCTTCCTCCAATCGTTTTCTGTTTCTTCTCCGATATCAGTAGCAGTTTGAGATTTCATCTTGAACATCAAGCCTCATGCTGAAAATTGTTATTACAGAAAAAATCCTTCAAACTAATTTATAGCTGGCTGAAATTCTGGAAATATTATGACAAAACAGTGGATTAGTTCGCACAGCAGCATTTTGCTTTTCATTTCTTCCAAGACCTATGCAGACATCTGTTTGAGATACAAATGCTATAGTTAATCTATCATAAACGTGTTAACATCACATTACCCTTCAACCTCTTACTTTTTTTGAGAGTCTGATAAAAGAAATCCTAACCAGGATAAAAATGGGGGAGACTAACAGGATTAAAAGAATGACAATATGTGGGCAGATTTTTAACAATTACTTTTGATATAGCCCTAATTTGGGAATTCAAATATTCCCCAGATTGTTCACTAAAGACAGTGCTCTCAAAGCACAAGAAGAATACAAGGTAGACCTCTTGTCTTGAAGAAGACAACTTGTACATCCAAAACTGCTCACTCAAGGTTCTGAACAAAGACATCAAGACAAAACTCATAAATTAATTAAAATACACAACATAATCTCTTTGTGATTTAGGATACACACAGTTTGTACAGAGAGGTAGTATCTTCTATAAGGTAAGTTAGTGGAGGTGGGAAAGGGAGACAAGCTTTCTGGCAGTCCCTGATCACAGCTCTGTAGTAACAGTTTGGTGAGGAAACTGCTCCCTAAATCTTACTTCTCTTTTGCAACCACACCAGCTGATCTGATGTACCTCTTTCTCCATGCCCTGTGTCTCTGCCTATTCTTAGATCACCACTGCTACAACAGCATTACTATTTCCAGCTGAAGGCAGGGAAGACTGTCAGAGGATGCTTAAATAGAGAAAAGTGAAGCTAAAAGTGATGTGCAGGATAAATCACTTCTCTAAGCCCTGCTTATTTATATCCACATTTTAAATATATCCCAAGATGATGATGTTAATGGAAATGCATTCTGTGGCTACCAGAACAACGTGATGCTCACAAGATGGTAATCAGCTTGATGCAGTATTATGGTTTATCACAGAATACTGCAAGCGTTCTCTAAGACAATACAAAATACAGAACAAAAAGTGATTTATTACCTAAATGATGCATTATTACATAAATGATGCAAGGTTGATGGAGTACCAGTTTATCTCAGGGGTGAATGGAGGCTGCACAGTTTGTGTGCCTTCCAGGTGGAGGAGGAGGCACGCTTTATAACAGAAGGATCAACAGGAGTCAGAGGAGGTGTTGCACTTATAGGACAGAGTGAAAGAGGAAACAAATGAGTGCTTACATAGTACAAAAAATAGAGATGTTGAGAACAGACATCAAAGAGCACAAAGAGAAGGAATTATGAAAATGCCGAGGCACCACTGCTAGAAGCTCAGTTGAAAAAAAAAGGGCTCTATTATGAGTCTAAAATCAATCTCATCAGTATTTCTGAGACCTGAGAGGAAACTCACATGACTGGGATGTTAAAACCAACAGTTATTACTCATTTAAAGACTGAAGGAGGAGAAGTGATAGAGCTGGAACTGGCCAACCTCTGCTCTCCCTCAAAGGACTTGCCTACAAGAGCACTGGTGTTTCTCACGTTCCTAATGTCAAAACATTAGTGAATTGCCTAGAAATCCTAGATGATGTTGTCTTCATTCAGATTGTTGCTTCTGCCATGTAGGTTTCCATCTTGGACCTTATGGTGAGGAGGTAAAGGGGAATTGCTTGCAGAACTAAGCATTAGTGGTTGCTTGGGAGCAAGGGATGGTAAAGTATTTTGATGGCTGAACAGACTAGAACAAATCAATCAAACGTGGCAACAAATCAATCAAATCAAATCAAATGTGAGAAGAACATGAACGAAAAAATGTGACTAGAAATTGTGAACTGCTTATGATAATTTCAATAGATATCTCCTGGAACAAGGAAAGAAGGGCAGACTAATTATGAAACAAACGTAGCCTACAGCCAAGTAGGAAGAGCAAGATGATATATTCATATTAACATCTGACGGAGAAATTAATTCCAAGAGTAATTACAAAAATTTTGGCTTAGGCCTCCTCACTCAAAGATCCTGACTCCCAAACAAGCAGCATAACTACAAGGGCCCAATGTGACCAGATCTCACAAGAAGGCTTTGGCTTTTCTGACTGGATCTCTTGTGTCTCTTGTTAAAACAGCATGGGATATAAAAGTGATAGGCTCAGGTACAGGCAAAGCATGACCAAATCAGACTTTGGCTAATGTGATTAAAGGATCCTAATGAGAGCATGAGCTTGGGTTTCCTGACGCTGCTCTGCCATACGTGTATGCACATTTATGTCTCTGAATCCCACTACTTGCACACCAGTATGCACATTGACCCCACTTCTACAGGGCGGGAGGACATTCCTGCTCAGAACTGTCCTACAGTTGTGGAGATAGACCTGCAGCTCAGCCATCCGAAAGGTGTCTCAGGTAGAAGTGCCTGAGGAAAAAACAGATGCTAAATCATGTGCATTGTTTGGTAATGGGATTCAAGCAAACAACACATGATTTTACATGGCCTGGTTTTGTCATAGGAACAAGGATGCTGATAGGAATTCTTTCAATGGAAGGCCCTTAATCAGAAATATCTGATGTTGCTAATATGATGTTAGAGGATGTGGTAGAAGTTCAGATGAGATTTCTCCCTGCAACACTGTACTCAATCTCAACCCATAGTGCTAACAGCTTTTTTGGCTCTCAATTTCAGGTCTTTTCTAAGAAGGATGCCTTGGATTTGGATCAGGCAGTTACATCAAGCTATTGTCATAATTGATATTTGTAGCTACATGCTTCAAAATCATGGCCATGTACTTTCTACCTGAAGAATGCCTCCCTCAGGAACTGCACATCTATCTCAGTAGGGACTCAATGACACATCACCTGCATCTGGTCCATATCAGTGTTGCTTGGGTAGGTTTCTGGAATACCATGATCATGCTGATAACACCAGCTGTCCAAATCAGTATTTAAAATATTGACTTCTTGGATCTTTCCAGAGGTCTACTACTTCGTAGGAGGTCCTTATAATCTCTGTTTGCTCTTTAGCAGCAGAATACTGGGTTTCAATGTGAGACTATGTGCTGCACTTATCATCTTGCAATTCCATGCAGTCACATGCCTGTCAGTGGTTCTACCATCCAAATCCATATCCAGGCTCCTAATACTGTGTAATATATCCCACGAGATAAAATAATAGCAACATTCTTCTGTACCTATATCTCTTTAACCTCTTTGCAACCTCTAATCATGATTTCCATGAAGGTAAGGGTTCCACTGATGTCTTGCTATTAATAATGATCAGCTTGTTGGAAAAGATTTTGACATTAATTCTTTTCCTTCCCTGACAACTATTTTATCCCCCCCTTAATTCATTTAAAACCAGTACATGAGCTTTAAATGAGTCAGATATCCTAATCTAATCTAACCTAGTCTAATCTAATCACAATCCTAACTACAGCTATGCCTATGTGCTGTTCAGAGCATAACTGAAATGATATAGTTCTACTCCCTGACCAGACGAAATGGAATTATAAGCATCTCATATACTTTTGATAATATAAAGTTTAGCCTGGCCTGATGCATATATGACAATGATAACAGTGCCTCACTGCGATCTGCATGCACAAGAGTATTGCCTAAAGGGAGAGAATGTACACCACTTTTTTCTTTGCTGCTAGTTCAAACTTTTTTAGACACAGTTTGTTTCATTTCAAACTGAAATAAAAACAATCTTCTGCAAATTACATTAAAATTTTCTTTAAGGTAAGGTATTTTGTGTCTTAGCTACTTAGCATTCATCAGATGGGTGTGCCTGGCAAACCAGAGCTGAGTAGCTGAAGCCTTGTGAATTCATATGCTTTCTGCATGCTAAGTTCTGTCTGTAGAGAAGCCCAGAAAGAAAATTAGAGTGATTTGTCCAAGTTGTATAAGGTTTTTAATAAAGAAACATGAAGACTGATCAATGTCTTCAGTTTGGGCAAATCCAGTTATACCTTTGGCAATGTATAACAAGACTCAGTGGCTGAAATTAAAGGCTACAGAAATTTAGACTAAAGGTCCCATTTTTTTCATTGTTATGATAATTATTGAAACATCATACTCAGAGTTTTTGTAGATCTTTTTGTCTCTGAAAATGTTATAATCAAGAATAGCATGTTTTCTCAAACATGCACTCTAATTCCAGAAGGAATTAATTCCATGAAATTCTTAGATCTATGTTATGTGGGAGGTCCAGCTAGAGAATTGCAATGGTTTCTACTGGCTTTATACTATACAAACAACCTAAGAACCTGCGACTGAATAGTTGTTGCTATACCACTCCTGTTTAGGGAACAAGCATTATGGTCACAATGGTCTTTCAGTGGCAAAGCTCATTTTAACTACAGGCTAAAGTATCAGACCTTAGAAAAAAGGCTAATTTGGCAGTATCACCCTTTCTGGCTCTTTGTATGTCTTTAATAATTTCACATTTCTTTCTAGTCTTACTAAATCACACTTTTATTCACTGTCACTGAGTAAAATCACAAGGAATTATCAATTCTTCAATAAATTCACTCATGTATTTATCATAGAACATACTTATATGTCATTTTGGATTAATGCATGACTTGTGTATATGTTTGTCCAGGTAATGCAGCTGTAAAATAAGCATTCAATAATACATCTTCTTGCCCAGTATTACAGTTTTAAAAAATAGATAGAAGCCCATACATGCAAAGAAGATTGGCTATCACTTAAGATACAAATGAGGTGTCTTAGGTATCTTTTGATCATGAAGAAATCTGATTTAAACCAAAGTTGCAGTAGTTAAAAACTGAACAATAAGGCTACTGCAGCATTTTCTGATTATAGTATAAAAAAGTGTGCTCAAGCACGTCACTGTATGTAGTTTAAATGTATGGCTCTTTCCACTTCCTATACCAATACTGGTACAATTTCACCTTGGAGACAGCTTTAGGATAGGGTTTATGCATGAAATCAGCTTTTCTACTTTTCAAAAGCACAAATGCGTTAGGATCTGTCACCCTTTCGTCTTTGTGAAGAATGCTAGGCTAAACTGAATCTGATTCTTGGGCAAATGTAAAAACTGATGAGGATGCAAGGGATCCCAACCTTTGTAAACACTGGCATAAACTGCAGAGGGAAAAAGAGAGGGAGAAAGAGAATGTGAGACGTTGGTGAAAGAATTCACCGTGCTTAGGAGCCCCAATTATGAGCCAAGATCCCATTTGCATTGTTTAATAACAAAAGATGGTTCTTGCCCCAAAGCACTTACAATAAATGTGGATTTGAAATTCATTTTCAAGGAATGCTAGGGTACTTGTGTGTGCAGTGTGTTTAATATATAGGCAACACACTTTTGGAAATGGCATGTATTAGTGGAATAAAGCCAGCCTGAGCCTGCATATTGTTAAACTCTGTTTACAAGATAAAAATCATTGTGTGATATTGGGCAAAGACATAATTTCTTCATTAATGAATTCCAATTTTTAAATGCCTTTCTACATTAGCTATAGAATTTATGCACCTGACTGTATCTGAATAAGAAAAATAAAAGATTTTGCATTCTGTCACTGAATGACCTTGATAACTATAATAGAAATTAGAAAATATGTTCTATATTTGTTATAGTAAATGTATTCTCCAAAGTATCACAGTAATTATTTTTAAGATTCTAGCAATTTAACAGTCCCTCACTTTTTCAAGTACTCTGGCCTTGGACGATTGCTTGAACCTTCACATACATATTACCTGCAAAATCTTTGTATATGTTTTTAATACTCCAAACACTTTACTTTCCTTGAAATATGTTTAAAGACAGTGTGGCTTAATGAAAGGCCAGATGAAGATATTTCATGGTCTTTTGTCACACAGCTGAAAAATAAATCTTTGTTCACAGCCATATTATCGAGTGTTAACCTTTATTTTTATTTAAAATGTTTTAACTTTTTCCTTTAATGAAAGAAGTGAGCTCTCAAAGAAGATACATCTTTCACACAGAGCAGCAAGCACCCTTTTTTTATTATCATAGGCTTGGAATGAAATTCTTCACCATTATACTCCACAGCTCAGTTCTTCACAGCACTGGTAATAGATGAAGTCATCCCTGCACCTCACTACAAAATTACAAATAGTACAGCACTGCTCAAACCCTTGGGACCTCATTACAAATAGTACAGCACTGCTGGCACCCTTGGGACCTTGCCATTCTCTTATGCATAAACCACCTTCCTGACAGCTATGAAGGTCAGTGGGACACTCTGGGAATTTTCAGTTCTTCTTTCTCATGTGGTTTTTGTTTTCTTTCCACTCCCCAACCCTTTCTGAAATCTGAAGCGACTTAAGGGAACAACACTCCTCCTCAAGTCTCTCCAGTTTGTTTGAATCCACAGCATTGTAATCAGCATAAAGACAATGAACTAAAGTTGCCTATAAAACTGCTGGAGAAGCACAAAGCTTTCTTAGACATAGGGCTTTAGCCTATGTCCTTACCTTCTGGTCCCTTAATGTGTCAGTCACAGTAGTCACCATGCCCAGAACTCCCTCTTGCATTTCCTACCTTTCTTTATTCTCTAGCTATTTTAAGTTCTTCAGCCTACATGGTGAAAATCTCCTCCTTACCAAACTGCTTCTCATGTAGGGCATCACCTGGTTTCTTTCTTCGGTAGATTTCTCCCCCTCCCCTTCAGTCAAGGTTTCCAGTCTCTCCCCTAGTGCATCTATTTACACATGGGGATCGGCAGCATTAGCCTGGAAGAGCTTATATCTTCACTGTCTACTGGCATATGACTGCAGTACCTATAGGAAAGGGCATATCACTATGGTACTGTCATAGGACGATGCATAGATTGCATCACACCACTTCTCTCTCCATGACACCTGATTTGTGAACCTCGACTAATCAGAAAGGAGCTGTTGGATGCATCCAAGCTCTATCAAGAGGAAGGCAATTCCACATAGCTCAGAATATCATCCTGCTCTCCCAGACTACAAGAACCAGTTCTTCTCTCCTAGTTATCATAGGACTGCATGACTTCCTTTCTGTCCCTAAAGATTTGTTTTCCTCTGTCTGCTGGAGTCTGCCAGCAAATTTGAACGCATCTCCTGCAAGCTTTCTTTGAGTATAGGTGATAATTTATGTACTGTGTATATTTATAGGCGTTATATTTATATAGAGCCTATACTTTCCCAGTGTTCTACATCAAGTCCATCCTTTGCATCCACAGTAGTGAACGCAGGAAATATTTCTGTCTTCTAAGCATTTATAATTAATTCAGAGCAAGACTTTCTCTGACTTCTGCTTGCCAACGTACCGGGTAGTTGAGTATAGTCTAAAATTCAGCAGAGGTACTTCATTTGCCATGACACAGAAATGGCACTAAGCATCTATGTCAGAAAGTGAGCTCTGCTCAGCTGCATACACTGACTCCACTGTTACGCAGACACCTGGCAGACATGGACCTTCAGCTGCCATCTGTTCTGCCTGTATTGTGCAACTGCATCCCTGTAATCTTAGAGTAAAAATGGAAGGGAAGAAGTAGCAATAACGGTGGAGAAAGGAGAGTGCAGTAAGTTTCATATAACCGCTAATATCAAGAAGTGTAGGTCATGGAGTAGTTGATTTTGCTTGCCACCAAAGCAATTTTCACAGCAGGTGATATATAAAATTATCCTAGACTCATTCAGTTTTTTAGAATAATCGAGGGGAATTACACACACATAAAACTCATGTCATATATAGGGCAGTAACAGTCATTACCATAGGAACTGTATGCCACATGCCTGCTTCCAAAGAATCCTCAGAGACATCACAAGAAGAAGCCATTAGGCTACTGTAATATGCAGAGAGTAATAAAATCTGAATGACACTATTGGAAGTTACTTTTTACAACAGCACCTCTACTTGCTGATAACTATCCTTACCTTTCTCTAGGATGTAAAAGAAGAGGATGACTACCAGCAGGAGGAGGTTTTATTCTTTAATACCCAGCTCTGTATCACATGCAGAGGAACACACTGCAACACCAGGAATTTAAGACAGGGGAAAGCAATAGTGCATAAGCAACGTAGTACAGTGGTGGCCCCCTCATTCCTTTTGGGCAAAAAGGGAGACAACCAAAGGACAACAAGGGTCACAGTTTTGGCAGTTAACCCTACCTCTTGTTTACTTTCCCAGCATTTCACAGAACTCCTCTGAGGTTTCCAAGTTAAGCCAGGCTGCTCTCAATATTAAAAGGTTTCAGAAGGGGGCTATGCAGAATAAATAGGATAAATTAGTAAATTCACTTGTAACAATGGCAATCGTGCCTTCAGCTTTTATAATTGGGCTTTTGTTCTCAGGCCTTTTCATATGTCTTTCCTTAGAGGTAACATCACGTGTGAGAGCTAAAGCTTTCAAAAACAGGCCTCTGCTCCCAGATGCCATGAACAGATTAGCCAAGGAATTATTTTTCTCTTTGGTTTCTCCTCTGAACCTCTGTGTTTGGATTCTGTATTTGGTTTTGGCCAGGCTGAGGCTAGATGGACTACACTATGTTCATTATTGTATCTAGAAACTTTTTTTTGAACAATATGTGTATGTTAGTCCAGAAATACATGTATTGTTAATATGACTATTTCTCTAATTTATTTTCACTTGTTTTTTACAAATTACTTACTGCATTTATTCTTCAGGCCAAAATCAAGCTCTTCCTACATGTTTCTATATCCAGCAAGTAATGTGTTAATATTATAATTTAAACTATGTTGCAGTTCTACAAAATATTAAATGATATGTCATAACCTGTGATTGTATTTTTCTTACAGAGTTGCTAAGGTAACATGCTGGAACTTGTGGTTCAGTTTTGTTGAGCTGACTGTTTATTACATTTAAAAAATAAAAGATTTATTATATTATGTTGTATTTATTATTTCTATAACCTCTGCAATTCTCCATGGGCTTCTATGCCAAAGACAATGACAGCCTGGTTTTGGGGAGTACTTTCATCAGGGGAGATGATGTAGGGGAGAGATCTATAGCACTAGACAGTAGATCATTAAGTGGCTTGCTTCTCTTACAGAAGACTCCAATGTCAAGGGATTTTCATGATCTGTCAAATTTCCTTTGTTTTGCTAGTAGATGGTAGATGTTTGTTCCTAGTGCGTAATTACCCTAACATTTAGCATTACTCTTTGCTGAAGCCCTTATCCTTATCCCTGCTTGGACCAGACACATCCTATCCCCTTCAGGAGAAGCAGCAAAGCCTCTTTTGTCCTGACCCTGCCATTCTGTACTGAAGCTTTTGCCATCTTACTGCTTCTTGGGGTACCTGGCAAACTTTGGAAGTGCCTCCGTTGCATGTTAGGCCAAGCACAATCAGCTGGGCAGGATTTCCTGCCTGTGCTTTTCACCGTGCCCATTATACCTGAAATTCCACCTCATGTCATTACAATTCCTTGTATTCAAGGGTT
The DNA here is from genome assembly GCA_017639245.1 of Myiopsitta monachus. Taxonomy (NCBI): domain Eukaryota; kingdom Metazoa; phylum Chordata; class Aves; order Psittaciformes; family Psittacidae; genus Myiopsitta; species Myiopsitta monachus. The sequence goes on along the minus strand of CM029924.1, from coordinate 31,277,016 downwards.
TCTGTGCAAGCTACCCACTTCAGTATTTATTTTACTGATTCATTAATATTTTAAAATATATTCCTCTTGGAATTGTAGAATTCCATCATTAAATTAAAAGTCAGGTGACCATCAAATGCCTGTAGATGGTATTTTCACCACTTAGGGGCAGTTCTGAAGATACAATTTAGATACAATTCTACAGATATTTTAGATACAATTTAGGGGATCTCAGTTTCAAGGCTTAGGAAAAACCTTTCTCACCCATCACTTCAGTAACAAACTTGCTGCTTCCATTGAATTGGGAAAATAGTATGAAAGCATAAAATGTTTATTAATTGTAATGTTGTAATCTACCTAGTTTACTGCATTCCCATCTGCCCTTTACTTGCAGAGGACTTAAAATAAGATAGAAGCTAAAGGAAATGCAGTTATCCTGCTGTTGTCTATTTAGCTTTCATTAAGTAAGTTGGTGCATGGCTCGCACTGATTCTCAAAACCAGCCCATCATCTAAAAGTATTTACATAAGACTCTTTGCATTATACACCAACCTCTGCAACACTAGTATTAACTACCGACATCTGCCAAGGCTGACTAGTAAGTGCTTTACAGTATCAATTCATCCTAAGCAAAAAGCATGTTTGAGTGCTGCAGTGCTCTTGTTAATGCCAATAAGAAGTATCAGAGCTCATATGACACCTAGCAGAAATTAGTACCCACATTCAAAGAAAAGCTTTTGTTATTTTCCAGAGTATTATGTGGACTTTATTGAGATGACTGCATCTGACACCTGCTGTAATATAAAATGCAGCTATAATTAGCCAACTGATGCTCTCCGCAGTTTAGGTCGAATCCCTTCTGTGGGAATTATGCTTTAAAATATTCAGAACTCCAAGTGGCTCTCATTACATTTAATTTTTACTTAGAATTAGGTGGTCTAGAAAAAAAATTTAGGATTGTAATAGCCCCCTGCTGAATGCCACACAGCAACGTGAAAACCCATAGATTTTTTTCCAAATAAAAAAATGAGAACAGCAGACTACACTACAGCCTTCAATTGAAGTCTGGCTTTGCTTAATTGTACTTTTTGCACTCATCAGTCTCTCCTCTTCAGAGCAAGCTACAAAAATTGCCTGAATAGCCAAAGAAAAGTTTCCCACAGTCACTGGCCACAGAAAAACACCATTGTCCTTCCTCACAGTTTGATGGACAACATTTCTATAAATGGGTAGCCAGTCTGTCAATGGTACCCTTGCTGAAAAGGCAAAAGAAGAGAACAGATTCTGCCAATATCTGACAAAGCATGTTAACACATAATCAGGCATTCAGTAGCCAGGCAGCTGCCCCTGGGACCTTCATAACACAGGTGCCTTTAAGCCATTTCCTATTCAGAGATAAAGGAAACAAGCAGGAGATACCTGGGAAAGGAGCAGTCTATTGTGGCTTGTCAAATGTCCATCTTCTAGCCTGCCTGCGTAAAACCAGCAAGAACATAAAGGAAACTCCAGCCTGACTGCTAAATTATAGAATAGCAAAATACTCTCCAACTCCATAACTTTAATCTTCACTTAAATAATAATTAAAAAGGTTAGGAAAGGAGGACCATGCTTTATAAGAAGTACCTTCTTTATTCTTTTTCCTGCATCAAACGGAGCAAAAGTTCTGACATGTCCCCAAGGCCAACAACTAGAATAAAGCCAGCAGTGGTAGTCTCAGGACTATCACCTTCACCCATGGCAGCTTTGCCATGTTTTTTTCCATGCCTAATGTGCTCATTGCTTCACCCATCTGAGGTTATTAAATTAATCCTTTAACAGAGGAAATTGGAATTTTCTGATGGACCAGTGTAGTGTAACTAAAACTTGATTAAGCTGCAGGACAAAGACTCGTTCACTCTTTTTTACCAACCTTATCTTAGTAAGCCTAACAAACAAGTGACGTTTCATAGTCAATGTTACCTAAAGGCCACAAAGTAGAGTGATTATTTTAACAGTGAATAGATCAAGATGAAACAACAGTTAGCTTTATGCAAAAGAAACATTTATCTTTTGTGATTGTGCATAAGCATGCCTATTTCATACACCTAGCATATTAAATGCCGAAACCTATAGCCCCAAGTGGGAACTCAGCTTCCATTTAAGTAATCTCACTGATTTTTCATGGTGATTTTTGTCAGACTGCCTGCATGTTTAATGTTAAACACAAGAAAAAAAAACAACTCTGTTATTAAATTCTATGGAAGTTCCTGGTGGAAACAACTCGTGGAAGCTCTATCAAGAAAAATGTTTCAAGAGATGTATCACAGCCTCTGGAATTGCCCTGATGTTGTTAGAAGGCTCCTGCAGGTAATGTGCTGTCTCTGAAAACACAAACTGCTGCAGTGCAGCACAAAGCACTTGCAGCAGAAGTCAGAATATGGCATGGTATGAACAAGTAAATATGGAAAGCTCTTCTGTGCATTTCTTTGTGAAACAGAGCTGGTCTTGCTTTCCCCTCAAGCAAAAATGTTCCAAAGAGCACAGTTATGATAGCTCAGAATTACCATTCTCTAAGCAGATCTACTCTTTCAAGAGGTGATATGCATATATTTATATGAATATAAACCAGGAAGATTTCTGAGTTCCTGCAATAAAGTTATTCAAATGGAATCCATAGACATAATGAAATCTAGCTGAAGACAAGAATGAAAAAGATTAAGAATGCTGTATTATAAAATATAAATAATAATAAAAAAATCTATATTGTATCTATGAAAAGGGTATCCTTTTTCATTTTCTTCTTGGTCACTTTTGAGAGATCCATGTACAACAAGGTTTCTTAGCACTGCCCATACCTGTGAAGCTGAGCTGGAGTTACACTTCTCAACATTTAAAAAAGACTGCTTGTTCTCTGTTGAATCAGCCTCAGGTCATTATCAAACTTACAACCTAGGCCCAGTCTTGCAAAGGCTTTTACACACAGGCTTAGCTTTATGCACATGAATAGTCCTTTAGAATTCATTAGAATGATGTGTGTACAAAGTAAGCAGGTGCATGACTAGCTTCACTGAAGGATTGGGACCCAAAATGTCAAAGACTCCATATTCCCTATTAGCAAATGCCTCTTCTGCATTAGAAAAATACTGACAGTGTAAAGATGAGTGTGATCTTTTGTTTTGTCCGTTTACTATAATACAATGGAAATCATTCAAATAACTTTATAGTTAGTTTATATCCAAAAAGGGCATTATGTATTTATTTGTACAGATGTAGAAGTTGAAGAATACTGCAGGTGGCATGAACAGAGTGATATATCTAGAGGATTTAGGTGCCTATCTTACTCTGTAATATGGGTATATTAACTCCTTAAGGCTATTTCGAGAGGGTCAACTCAATTACATAATATAGGTCCCTAATTTCAACTATCAGTCCATGAATCTCGTATATAAAGCAGATCTGGACCTAGTTCCTGAAGTCAATGGAGAAGCCTGCTAGAATATTGAATGACTGATCACAGCAGTAATGACAGATGTGGTCTATTAGATAACTGTCTAGCCACCAGAGTACAGAAATTTATAAGCTAAACTGCTGAAGCAGAAGGTAAATTTAAATTTAAGCAACAGCTCCACAGAGAAGGCTAGGGAGACTGTATGTTTAGAAAAAGAGTCTGCTCCCATCTAGGCTCTGTGAAAAGCTTGTACATAGCACAGCTGAAGAACCATATTTTAAATATTCCCAAGCATCCACCACTATTATTACTTTTGAAATAATAGTCAAATTATACTAATAAAGATGCAAGCTACAGCTTTTAAAATCAGGCACTCAGCAATCAAGGAATCCCAAAAGTTAAAGTTTCTCTGAAGTAAATGTGCTATATTCCTGTTTCCCTGTTAAATATAGATTTTCAAGTATCCCATTAAACCTGAGATAAATATATAATATGTGCAGCATGTACATATTAATGCAGTGCAAAATTATTAATTTTTAGACTATCTTCAGGTATGAGTGCTTAATTTCACAATACTTGTATCAATTTACTGACAGTTTACAGACAAGGGAAACACTGTGGGCATAGACACCTACTCCACAAGACACCTTCTCCATTTTCATGTGATAGTCTCGAAAGGAAATCATAGGAAAGAGGTTTATAATCAAGCCTTTCAAAGTAGCTATAAAAGTTAAAGCATTGTGAACATGGAATAACTGTAATAACAGTTCACTGACTTCTAAGAAGAGCTGTTGGGCTGGGCCTTGGAGGTCAGTTATGATCCCAAATTATATAACTGAAGAATTTTGTACAGAGGGTGCTAATCTTATTTGCAGACAGCAGCAAGAAAGAGGGGGTAGACAGGTATAGAAATCTTAAATATGGTGTAAAATTACTCAATGAAAACATGTAAAATAATGACCATGAAGCAGCATCAGAAAGTCTTAAGGGTAAAAATATTCAGAAAAGAAGGGCCATATGAGTCTATATGCCTGTCAGGATAAGGACAATAAAACAGAGCTGGCAATAGCCTCATGAAAAGTTTGCATTTTGTTAGAAATTACTAGAAGTCATAAATGTAGGAAATTTAGTGTTTTGTTGTTATTTTCTTGAAATGCAAATACATCACACCTGTATTTCCCACAGGTCATTTCATATGAATCCCATTCCAATCCTGTATGAAGGGGGCTTTCTAAATTTTGATAGAGTGAAACACCACAAGGTCAGCAAAGACATTTGCTTTGAAGGAATGCAGCTCCTATTGGAGAATCAGATTTGTAATTCAGAGCCTTTACTTGATGAAGTTAATAAGAACATGGATACATTTTATGGACACAGGCTGAGGTTTTCTTGGCTGGTGTAGTGATTAAAATCAGGCACCAGCTTAAACATCTCGGTGAACCAGGAGCCATAACCTTGTTTGGATCAATGCCTTTTCCTGGGTACCCAGGTAGCAACAGAAGTGAAGTGCTCTTCTGAAACCAGAAAAATAAATAACAACTTTTATTCCAAAGGGGAATTTGTTCTGTCCTATTCTATTTTAATCCAATGGGTAGGATACCACCAATTTTCTATTTAGAAATTGAGATAATTTAGAGCAGCACTGATAATCAGAATATTAAGGAAAACTACATTTACAGCAGTCATTGCCAAGTTGCAGCACCCAAGTTGCCTGGGGCTCTGGGCAAAATTCAGGATATTGTTTTTATCTTTGAGGCTCCTAATGATTTCAGTTTCATTTTTTTCTGAAGTGTTGTTGTCTCTTTTGCCTTTCTGTGTGTTACAGCTGACGTAAGCAGAAGTACACAGCATAAGCTTTTTGATTCAGGAGAAAAATCTGCTTATACATTACACAGGCTCCTTAGCTTAGCACTTCACTCTAGCATAAAAAACCTCAACCACTGGAGTTCTGCAAAACACCCACCTTTGTTTGGGTGTTAGGGACAAAATTAAACGGCAAGTTCAGAAATTATGTTAATTGAATACTCAGCAGAAGAAATAGTGCTAGTAATTATGACAGTGGTGACCAGCAAACAGAACTTGTGTCAATTTATTATACTGTGATATTAAAGTTCTTAAAGGCATTTCTGACTTCTGGGGTCAGAAAGAAGTGTATATCTTTATCATTTTATGAACCAAATAAAAAGGAGAAATAGTCCAAAACCAAAAGAAAATTCTTTTCCATTTCAAAATTATTTTTACTCAACAATATTTGCTATTGAAGAACTTTGTGGGTTTGCGCATATATTTTTGAAGGTGGTTTTGGTGAGAGAAGCTTTTATATGGCTCAGAGATCTATTTCAGGGATCAAAGCTGCAGAAGATTTAATATTATCATGATAACTCTAGCTCTGAATGTTGAAAGCAGTTCTGTATTATTCCTTCTGTCAGTAGTCACATTATTAAAATATCTGAAAGTGGACATTACTGCCAACTTACGCTTATTTAAATCCTCTGATCCCTCTTTATAAACTAGTATTGCTATCTCCAGCAATCCACTTCTTGCCAGTTTTTGACAAATTCCCTCCAAATTACCGGTATCTTTCCAGCAATGAGAGCTTCCAATATTTTATTGTTTCACCATCTTTAGTGAGGATGCCATGTAATTTCCTCTGTCTTTATGGGAGGCCTGGATTTACTGTGGCCAGCTTTACTGCCAGAGGCGTTTGTGAGTGCTACTGTGCACTACATGCAGTGAGCATATAATCATCTCTTGGAACCATTCTGCTCTGGTCTGTCTCTTTCATTAGATATGAACGTTTAACATACTTTGTCTTAGCTGTATTTGCATTTGTTTTTTTCCCTATTCTCATTTTCTCACATGCTCTCATTTTTCTAATCTCTTAAACCATTTTGGAATATTTCTGTTCTGTTCATGCTTGCATAATGCATTACATAATTTAATCTATGAAATTTCAGGTGATACCAAATTTATTCAGCTAGCAGATGCAACATGGATCAAGGCCTTCTGGGACAGTGAAAGTAGGAAGAAAATCTGTGCCATCTTGACCCATAGGAGTCATTACTGTTTATCTAAGAGAGGACCATTTTCTTGCCATCAACAAGAAGAAGGCAAAGATTCAGTTTCTGAGTAGTAAACAATAAGTGGACATCTGTCATGGGTTCAGCAATAGCAGTCATTTTTCTCCTTCTTGGTAGCTGGTGCAGCGCTGTGTTTTGATTTTGGCCTCGGAACTGTGCTGATAACACCAGTGTTTTCAGTTACTGCTTGGTAATGTTGTGGTCTGACCAAGGACTTTCTGAGCCTCATGCTCTACCAGGGAGGAGGGGAAGCCAGGAGAGCACAGAGACAGGACACCTGACCCAAACTGACCAAAGAGGTTATTCCATACCACAGCACGTCATGTCCAGGATGAAAAAACGGAGGGCAGAGACCTAGAAGGGTGTGGTGGTGCACTGGGGGGTTTGCTGCTGGGGGGTGCACTGGCTGGGTTGGGCTTGGTGAGCAGTTGTATTCTCTTTCCTTGTACTTCTCCTGTCATTATTATTATTGGTGGTAGCAGCAGTGATTTGTGTTATACCTTAGTTACTGAACTGTTCTTATCTCAACCTGTGGAAGTTGCATTCTTTTGATCCTCCTCCCCATCCCCTCGGGACTGGGGAAAGAAAGAGGGGGGAGTGAGTGAGTGAATGAACTGGGTGAGTTATTGAGGGGCTTAAACCATGACATCAAAAACTCTACAGACATGGTCTTTGGCCTACTTTTTTTTAATGATCACTGAATAAAGGTACATCACCTCCATCATCTCTTTACATCCTGCACATTCATCCATCCTCCCTTATATTTCAATGTACATGACAGCATTACCTCCCATATCCTTCTGAGATTTATGTGGTTAGCTATTTTTTTTTTGAAATATTTTGTACCCCGAAACAACCTCTCACTAGAGGTAAAGATAACATACTCAAAGGCTAATGAAAGACCTTAGGTCTCCAAACTAATAAAGCAACATTTAGCCACTGCTCAAGTAGGTACGCATGTGCTCCACTGCTCCAGGAAAGCTTCAGAAGTGGAGTTTATCAGGTTTATCAAGCATTCATCACTTGAAGTTAAAACTTGGTTCAAATGTCTGGACTTGATCTATCTGTGAAGGTCATTGGAGGTTCAGTCAGAGCGAATTTTCTCCTGCGATTCTGAGAAGCAACAACCAATGCCAGTGTGTTACATCTATAACCCATATTCTCTTCCGGCCAGATTATTACTTATATGTTTATTCAGCGTTATAGTGTTGGTGGGGGAAGGGGAAAGGATACTGTATTTTCCTTTATTCTTGAAAGCTTCATGGTTTGATCCAAATGAGATTATTATGTTTTGCCTGTTTCAACTGTCTGTCCAGAGATAAAACTGCAAGAAAGAGGCAAGGGTGAAGCATCTAGTCCTTGATAGTAAGCTGGAAGCATTGCTGAACAGAACTGCAAAATAAAATTTCACAATCTTTCTTAACTGACTACCATGCTCTTTGGGTGAGTTCAAGATATTGTCACTTGACAAAACCAGTAAACCTGAAGGAATTAAGAAAATTTCTCTACATTTCAGGGCTTCCAAATCAGGAACACATTCTGCAATAATTTAAGCATTTCTGAATCCAGACTGGTTCTCATCATCCGAATAAAGCCAAATGCAATCTAGCTCACCTCAGATAAGATATCCTTGCAAGGCACAGCTCTCCATGAAATATACTGGTAATCATTAGCACTTAAGTCCTCTTTGGAATTAATTTTCCTCTGGAAATGAGAAGAGCTTTCTCTACTAGAGTCTTCTCAAATATTTGTCTGCTGGAGACACAGAATACTATGTCTTCAGTTTAGTGAGATTTATTTTCATAAAATTAACCTAAGTTTTATCTGAATATTTTAGAGAGGAATGCCTTTAAACTACCCCCCAAAATGCAAGTCAAATAAATTAATCTGCCTAACATTTTTATTTAAGAATGCTTTAAGCTTTCTACAAACAACAGCACCCACCATTTCCCAATGGAATAAAAAATATGGAGGGGAAGTAGAAATAGGAAGAGGTATGAAGGTCAAAGATGAAAATTAGGGTATCAAAGGAAACATTAAATAGAAGAATCTTTGTCAATATTTATACCGTCTTAGGAAAGAAATCAAGTAGACTTAGAGGGAAAACAGTCTTGCAAGCCCCATAATCAAGAGTACTCTGTCAAACCTGCTCCTTTCAGTCTGGTGAAAAAACAACCTTGCTGTAACCAGAAGAGTCAAGGCTTTGAAGAGAAGCACATATGGATGTAACAAAGTGAAGGTATAACCAGAAAAGCATCACTGAAAAAGTGCAGTAATCCATACACTTGAGCAAGCACTCAGTGGAGGTACTCCTATAAGCATGCCTGCCCTGTGCCCATGCTGATAGCTCCATGGAGGTTGCTGAAGGACAGGAAGGAGACAGGAGGCGAAGAAAAAGGTGAGGGAGTAAGGTTATCTCATATAGAAGGGAAACCCCGCAAGTTGCTGCTGCAGTCTGGGGTTCAAAGCCTGGTGGTACCAAAGGTGCCAAAACAACACAGCAAGGTGGGCCAACTCACTGACTCTGCAGCCACTGAGGTGGTATTTTACCTGATGGTGTACTGCGTCTGGCTGAGACAGAGTTAATCTTCTCCATAGCAGCCTTCATAGTGCTGTGCTTTGTCTATACCATATGGCATCTGCTGAGCTATGAATGCAAGAGAAAGGAGGAGGAATGGGAGCCATTTATTATTTCTGGAGCAACTGCTATGTGCACTTAGCCCTGCTTCCCAGGAACTGCCTGGACATCACCTGCTGATGGGAAGTAGCGAATAAAATCTTGTTTTCCTTTGCTTCCGTGTGCACAACCTTTCCCTTTGCTTTATTAAACTGTCTTTACCTTGACTCATGAGACTTTTTCCCATCTTGTTTTCTCCCTCCGCATCCTGCTGAGGAGGACAGCAATAGAGACCTAGTGGGCAACTGGCATCCATACAGGGTCAACCCACCACAACTGGATGCAGTGGACCAGAGCTGAGAAACGCTGCAGGAACCCAGAGACGTCCAAGGAAGGAGCAAAAGTTAAGATGTTTCCTCAGGCTTGGGAAAAGGGGCTGCTCGCCACCTGGAAGAATCGTACTGCTGTAGGAGAGGGTCCTCCCCACACCGCAGGATGGAAACCCGTGCTGGCAGGAGATGAGAAAGCCTACCAGGCCTAAGGCTGCCCCCACAACCCGTGCCCTGCTGCCCCAGCCGAACTGCTGCCCCGAGGCACCGCTCTCAGGCGGAAGGGCAGAGCCACCTCTACCCATGCGGGCCAGCGCCCTAACGCGTCCAGAAAGGAAGATCTCCACCTCACCCCTGCGGGACGGTCACCGCCAGCGCAGCGCCGGCCTCTAGAACACAGACCGCGGTTGGTTGCGGCTCCTGCCCATCAGCCCTGGGGGGCGGGGCCAGCGGGCTCGGCCACCAGAGGTGTTCGTCATCGCGGAGCGACGCCTGGGACGCTATTGGCGGCCGCGGCTCGGCCTGGTGTCATGGCGGCGGCGGCGGCAGCCACTAGTCCGCTCCAGCCCGGCGGACATGCTCCGGAGATCGGCGCCGACCCTGCTGCTTCGGAGGTGGCGAGTAGCGCCCTGCGCTGCCTGGCCGGGCTGGCAGGGCAGGTGAGTGCCGGGCGGGCGGAAGAGGAGGCCTGGGCAGGGCTGGCCCCGCACCCCGCCTCGCCCAGCCTCGCCCCGCCTAGGGGGCCCCAGGAGGTCGTGCTCCTGCTTGGCCCCGGCTTGCGGGGTCCTTCTGGGCTCCAGCGGTAGGGTGCGGCGGCAGCGAGAAAAGAAGCCTGCCACAGGCAGGGAGTGTCTTCTGGAGGCTGTTAGCGGCTGGCCGCAGGAGCTGTGCAGCCCCTGGCAGAGTTGGGATGGCGGGGTCGGCTGCATCCCTGCTGGCGTGGGCAGCCCCGGGCTGCTGCTGTGTGTCCTCACCGTGCCTCTGCCTTCGAGTAACTGTACGGCTCGTGTCACTTTGCAGTTTGATGGATGATGTCTTCCGTGACAAACTGCAGTCTGCCTAATTGCTGTACCTTAACAATTAATGATTTTGAATTGAAAAGCTACTAAAAGCTGGCTGTGCATTGAATGAAAATAAATGATCAGGAGCTTGAAGTTAGGCTTGCTTGGTAATAGCGTGCTATGAAACACACAGTGCATCTCAGTGGGTCAGAATTTTTAAAGCAGCTTTGCTGTGGTACTTAAGTTGAAACACCTACTTTAGATTTAGTAATGGCTATGAATTATTTAACAGATGTTATGGCAGTGGTAGGAGGCCCTTACCAGGAGATGGTTTTAGTAACAATTTAATTATTACCGTAAATAATTTACAGATTAATTCCTTTACCACTGTGGAAGCATACATGTATTTCTGTGAAGGTGGTAGAACCACACCCTTGCTTCCGAAATTAGCAGTTTGAAGGTTTGGGGCCAGATGATGAGTGATATTTGCAGGAGAAAATATAATTTAATATATGTTTATGTTACAAAAATACTCGGAAGTGTCCTCTGTTAGATACAGAGCCAGTTTAGTAGTAGCTGCTGACTGGTGTGAAATTATTTTTTAAAACATTTCACCTCGCATCTGAATAGAATTTTGTATTATATTTGCTTCTCGCCTCAAAGTCTGATAGTAATATTCTCCATTTTCAAACAAAAGTCATGCAGAATTAAGGGCCTGAAAAGTTAAGTGCTGAGTAGTAAGAGTCTCAGTTTTCTTATCACTAAAGTGATTAAAAACTACCCTAGCTTTTGAACAGGAGTGCAGAGCTAAACAACTTGATGAACATATGCTGTTGATTCATGGGATTACTGAGACAGGAAAACTATGTATGGAAAACTAAATATTCTGTAATTCTTGTGAAAATTCTAAATGTAGTCAATAAAGAACTAGTTACTGTCAGTTTATATAGATGGCAGAGACTGTCATTCATACTGCTGTTCTTACAATGTTAACATGAGTGAAAAGTTGAGCTCTTGTATTTATATTTATGAAAAACACAATAATAAAGGAAAAGTTTCCTGAATTCTAACTAGGGTACTTATCATGAGTTTAATTGTTTTCAAACCTACATTAATCACTACTTTCTCCCTTACTTGTTTGCCAGTGTTTGCTCTGTGTCTAGCTTGTAACAGGAAACAGCTTAGTGATTTTTAACATTGTTTCGGCATGCACAGCCAATTGCAAGAGATCATTTTAGAGCTGCTACATCTGCCTCAGTGGGCTTGCATTAGTTGTAGTGTAGAGTAAAATTGTCTTAATTGGCATTTGGAGTGTATTCTTTCCATGACAACAAACCAATTTTACTGTGCACTGCACTGAACTATGAGTAGGGTTCTGGTTGCTCCATCTTAGCTGAGGCCCATTTAATTGCTGAGTCATGATTGTTTCCAGTTGTTGAGTTAAACTCTTGTCTGCCAGCTCTTGAGTTCTGGTAGATTTAACTGGTGTTCTACCAGGTTACTGACTCCAACAATCCATCTTGTGTTTTTGACTGAAACCACTGATTCCTCATTTCCCTTTTATAGAGATGAGTGAACATGTGCCAGATCATTAGCTGTCACAGTTTATGATCCATTGTAGTAGTTTAAGTTGGATTTATGCTAACAGGTTGGACTGTAAACAGGAATATTTCTGGCACAGAATTTTTTGCTAGAGCAGTCATTTGAAGCATAGAAGTCACCTAGGGATAACAACTCTTAAAACCAATATGACTGATCATGAAAAGTTCCTTTAAACCCCAAGTGACAGTGTCTTTCATAAAGCAATTTCAAAGGGCTGAAATGACTTATGATCCTGTAAATTGTTACAGAATAGGCTATGGGCTTGTAAATATACAAAGGCTTTGATGTTAGCAAATTACAGAATTTATAAACCTGTCACAGTTCTTAGAAATAGAAGGATGAGAAAACTAATTGTGTTGTACTAGAAACATGTTTGGATGCAGGATAGGCTTGTTCTTATATCTGAAAACAGTTTCTATGAGTTTAAAATAACACTGATCTAAATATCACTTATCTAAATAATTCCAAGTCAGAAGTTCTATTAGTTTTGTACATTGAACCATATGCACAGGAGTCACACGCTGTGATATGAAGGTACACATCATCTGCTGCTTAGTGAAAAAGCAGGCTTATTAGAAAATTGCAGCAGGACTCTTGTTTAGTTTTGTTATGGTGACTTACATTTATGTCTTTTTTTCCACTGTCAGTGCACTGTAATGTAGAGTGTAGCAGATATTACTCTTCTCTTTGGAAAGAAAGACGTGCTTCAGATGATCCCATGCACAGTGGCTAAATTCCATAAGTTTTCTTCTTACTAAAATCTAAAATTCTTGATTTTCGTAAGGTGTTCAGAACTAGTATTTCCTTACTTTTTTTCTACATCCTGTGTAGTTTGAAGTACTACAAAGGACAAGCATTTGTGTGAAAATTGCCTAAAATACATTATATAATTAGTCAGATCAAGGCCTTTGCTATGTAACTTGGAATCTAATACTGAATTTCACAAAGTTGTTCTTTGAATAAAGGAAGGCTCAGGCTTATAGTTCTTTACATGCAAAAATGTGATAATGCTGGGGTTTAAAACTAACCCAGTACAACTTACTATCCACTGCTTTGCTATAGAGTGATGGAGGCATTCTTGTGTTTAGTTCTCATTGTTTCCTTATACACTGTGTGATGGATTTAGGAAACAAGTACATTTGCATTGTGTGTTCTTGCCCATAATATTTGATGCTGTTAAAAGGTAAATATTTTTAGATCATATGTTAAAGGTCACTTTTGTCATCTGCTTGAGGTGTCTCTGGGGTTTTTGTTTGTTTCTGTGTTTTGTTTTTTTTTTGTTTGTTTGGGTTTTTTTGTTTGTTTTTTAAGAAAACGGAAGGAATGAGATGTAGACATTCAAATATTTATTTGACTTGGAAATTCTGTGTCTCAAATAGAGTACCTGAAGGTCCTCTTGATTCTTAGCTAGAGTTTTATCTGTATTTAGAATTTGGATATCACTTACAGATAGGTTGAAGAACAACATACTTGGCTTTGGGAAATGAAAGTGCTTGTTGCTTCAAGATCTTGAGAAAAGCTTTAGTGCAACAAAAATAGCAAAAGTGGGTGTGAAAGCCTGTAGTTCGTTAGTGATTATTAACAATCTGCTTTGTATTAGAAAGTGAAAGTTTATTTTTAATTTTCAGAAGGTACATAGTTGCTTTAAATCTTCAGATTCACCATGTGTGTCTCTGTTGCTTAGGGAGTTAAATGTTGCAATTCCTTGGAAAAGAGAATAGACTATGGCAATTGTTATTTTGATCTGAATGCATATAAAGGGAAATAGTGTGATTTGAAAATGGGTTTGATAGTGATGCTGTATAGTCTAGAGTTTGTTTAACCTCAAGATTATATTTTTTTTTAATGCTTATTTTTAAAATAAAGCCTCCTTTGGATTAGCAGCAAGTAATAATTTCAAAAGTGTGTCATGGTGCAGTATCATGACCTTGGTCATGCAGGAATAAATAGCCTTGCAGATCTCAGAGTAAAACACATGAACTTACAGGAGACTGCCATCATGGGTGCATTTTTCTTCCGACTGGTGGTTCTGTCATCTGTTAAAAGATTTGAGTGATTAACCTGAACAGTATGTTTTTGTACAATAGTTAATTGAATTTAGAATATCCTCTAAAAATGCTAGCTTTCTTTGAAAATGACAGCTGCTTGAATTATGATTAATGTCCAACCTCTCCAATGTCCTCATATGAAAATGGGATCTCTATGAGATTGAGCATAATTGTTGTCCTGTAGGAGTCTTGTGTACTTTTGTGACATTAATGCAACATAACAACATAATTTTTTGTTGTGTTTGCTTTGTCCTTTTGAAGCTTAACCTTGGAGATGATATTGTGAAAGTTGTAATCGATTGGAGCAAGCTTCAAAGCACATCAGCACTTCAGCCAACGTTGCTCTTCAGTGCACTTCAGCAGCATATTTTATGTTTGCAGGTAAGTATTTCATTGAACATATTTGACTCGACAAAAGTGATCAACAACTGAATGTAGTTATGTTATCTAAACTGTAAAATTTAAGCTGTTTTTGTTCTTACATTGCTATGTCTAACAAAAGATAGTGCAAAAGTGTTATATGCCTGGGATTCCACTGTGCCTCATCCATACTCACACTTATGGATTTTTCCGATTAGTGGTGGGAATAGCCACTGTAGGTGAGCAGGCTGAATAAACGCAGCCTCATTGATTTCTAGACTTGCATTGTAAATGTGATACATTTCCATCTATGGTGAGTTATAATTAAGCAATAAGACACGGCAGGTGTGTGTCATGCTATGATAATGATTCCATGCGTTGGGTGAGTTTTGAGGCTCATGGAGTGCTTTCAGTGGTTCAAGAAGTGGCATTATCCCAGCATGACACATCCTGGAGTGTCTTACTGCAATTAAATATATTTTCAGCTTTTTTTTTTTTTTTTTTTAAAGAGTAATTTCTTTGACATTAATGCCTCATCTTGCCAAGTAGCCAGTCACCATTACTGTCATTTCTTTTAACTATTTGAAACTTTCCAACCCTGCCAAAAGTATGTGTAATTTAGTTGCATGGCAGGGAGGGTAAGCAATTTGTCAGCTAGTAACAGAACGGTGTTTTGACTTGATAGTTCATCTGTAAAAGGTGGGGATTTGAATACTAATTTTTTGCTTGAGCTAGTCAATGAATTATTTCAAGTGTGTAGTACTGAGAGGGTTAAAAAGGAAGTTCCCATATTTGCTTGTCCGTAGGTAAAAGAAAGACCCTTTATGTTTTCCAGGCATCCGCCAAATCTTTGGTGTGATGAACAAAAAAAGAAAATATGCAAGATAAAAGCTAGTAAAAATCACATCCAACTGTAAGAACACTGCAAGTAGGAATCTGATTCATTTCAGGAAATGCGACTCATAAAAATCATGTTGTCTTTAAAAAAAGAAAAATTCCTAGAGGGAAAATAAGCAGTGAAATTCAGACTAGGGGAAAGTGGTAAAAATTTTAAAAAAGGGGGTGACACATACATATGTACTGGGGTTTTGTTATTACATCTGTGTAAGAGTTAATGCAGTAGAATAAGCATTTCTTTTTGCTGCTATAAATGTCAGTGCATTCTTTCATTTAATTTCATGACCTAAGTAGATAATAAACCATGTCAAGAAAAGCATGTGTTCAGGATAATGCTAATATATATCATGTCTGTGTTCTCTCGTTCGCTTGGGCAACCATAGGTTCAAGTGGAGAATGTAGTGCTGTGGTGATAAAAGTGAAGGCTTTACAGTGTGAAAGCATTGGCTTTCATGTTAAGGAAGAAAAATACTAAGCCTTACTGTTCTGAGTAGGCATTTGAATGAAATGTTAATTAAGTGGCATTGATGCCAATGATTGACGCTTCAATTTCCCTACTAACAGATGAGCAGCAGGCAGATTTTTGCGGAAATTTGGGAGTTTTCCTGTATAAACATCTAAAAGGCACAGGTCAAAAAGGCCAGAATCATGGTGTGCACAGTATTTGGAACTATAGCTTTTTTTTCCCTTTTTTTGAATTTTATTACTGTGTTCCATCAGAGGCAGATGTTGTAATTCCTAAAATTGTCTCAGTTGGTCTGTTTTAGAAATTGTAATAGTATTTTGCTTTTTGCTTTTTCTTTTGGGGATTTTTGTGGGGTTTGTTTGGGGTTTTTTTAATAACCCTAACATACTGGTTTCTTTGTCCAGCCTCTTTTAGAGAAACTCCAGTCATTGATTAAAGAGGAAAATATAGGCCATGTTGAACCTGCAGGTAAAACAGGCAATCAAGCTTGTGAAACAAGCTTAGGTGTTTATGATGGTAACTGTCAGACTGAAGAAAAGTATGCAAGTTATGATTTGGGAGATCTGAAGGAAGCTCATATTAATTTTGATCCAGAGGTGGTCCAAATAAAAGCTGGAAAAGCAGAAGTAAGTGATTTACCTAATTAAAAAATAAAAATAAAAAGTAAAAGAACTTTCTGAATTTTAAATTTAAAGAATGAAATAGATATATGCCATCATGTTTATTACCTGCAGATTGACAGGCGGATATCAGCCTTCATCGAGAGGAAACAAGCTGAGATCAATGAAAATAATGTCAGGGAATTTTGCAATGTTATTGATTGTAATCAAGGTAACTGGATACCGAGACTTCAATCTTCATAGCTATTTAAGTTGGTTGGTTTTAATTTTTGGTTTGGGGTGTTTTTTTGTTCTTGTTTGTTTGTTTGTTTGTTTGTTTTTTCTTTTCCATTTGTTCAAAAGCATTATTCTATATTTAAAACAGAACTTCATTTTAAGAGTAACTTTGTTTTAAAGTTAAGAATTTGCATGTGCACTGCAGATGTCAGCCAAAAAAAGAAAGTAGTCCCTTTAATACATCCCAAACAGAAAGATTATAGCTATTATTGTGTTCATTTTAAGAACTATAATCATAAATCAGATCGTTTTGTAACTGTTTTTCAGTGGTTTAGCTAGATGTTCCTTCCAAAGTCAACTGAATTGCAATTCAGAAATATCTTGTGAATTACATATTCAAATTGAAGTTTTAATTTGACTATTACCTAATGCTAATTAAGTTACAAAGAAGTATTTTTTGCAATCTATTTGAATTACTAGCTACTTGGAATAACTTTTTCCTTTCAACATTACTCACAGTGTTGGTGTTTTTAATGCGCCAACTGGCACAATTTGCTGTATCGATAACCAATCTTAAATTCATCTCTGGCAGGCTGGATCCCATTAGCATGATCAGTGACTGTGTAACCAAATGCATCTTTAAAAGTGAAGACACTTTTATATACATAAGTATATGGGGACATTTTCTAAGTACCTGTGAACCCAGACAGATGTGCATTGTCTCTGTGATATGCTTTTAGAGATCAAAGCTTATTGTTCCCTAAGCTTTATAGGAAGACAGTTTAATTGCTTGAATATTTGTTGGAATGAAAATGACAGATGAAATCTAGTTGAATATGCTAGACAGTAAAAGACTGATTCCTAAAATTAATTACGTGCAGAAGAAATTATGAAAAGACCTTCCTTTGTACGTTGAGGCATAATAAAAGATGTGTAAAGCTTTGGCATATATTAGCAGAGGTTAAAATATAAACATTAGAATAAACTAAGATGGTCTGGACTGTGGGTCTTTGTGGTTAAACAAATTAAAGAAGTCACAGTCATCAGAATAAATACAGGAAGATGATGAAAGAATGCTGATGAATAATTAGACCAGTGTAAAATGGGAGGAGAGTTTCAAAAAAGGCAGAAAACCAGAATAATAGTGGTAAGCAGGGAAAAGACTTCTCTACAGGAAGAAAGACATAAGTTACAGAGAAACACAATGACAAATAAGAACCAAATAAAATGTAAATTGGAAGAAGTTTGGGTTGATCCAATCAACTTTCATGTACACGTGTACATACATTTATGTAAGTGACTTACCCAATTAACACCAGTAGGTCCATGCAAGTGTGTGAAACTATAATGAGTATGTTTGTAGAATAAAAAAAGTATTTCTGATGTTTTAATTGTATGAAAAATTTTCATTAGATTTGTTAAAAGCCTCAAAGCTGATGATGGTTAGAATACTTTAAATTATAAAGACATAATTAGGACCTCACTTTTTCTATCACTATTTATTTTTCTATCATTATTTAGAAAATAGCTGTGCCAGAACAGATGCAATTTTCACACCCTATCCTGGATTTAAAAGCCATATAAAGGGTAAGCAACTACTTTAATACCCCTTTATTAAGTGTCCAGATAGAACAACATGGATAAATTTTTGGCTTTAAAAGTTTTTATAGAATGCTCAAAAATGCAAACTTAACATACTGATTTTTGAGTCTCGTACTTTTGCATCCTCACATCTCCAAGGTTTTCAGTTCTGTAACTGCTTCATTAAGTTGATGGTTATGCTCTAAAGAGTAAAACAAAATAGCTTATTTTCATTGTCTGAAAGATACAGAAGATAAAGCAGGACAGAGAAACAGAACAGTTCTTAGCTTTTCATTTAAGGCAATGCCAGCAGTCCAGTTGTGGAATTGAGATTCAGTAAAATTATCTTATATTTTTTGTTAGTTGGTGTAATCAAATTGGTTTAGAAACAGTTCTGGGGCACAATGGAAGTTCTGAGATACAGGTTTATGGGAAGTGTTGAGCTGGGGAACAAGCTCAGAACTGCTCTTACTTTTGGAAAAGAGTAAATAGTGCAGAAATGATTGTCCAGCAGAAGTTACATATAAAAGATTGCTTGTCCATCTGCTGTTCTCTAGGTGTACAAAAGTTACTCTGTGTTTAAAAACAAATGAAATCTCCAAAATGAGAATGAAAGTAACTTGTCCATTTTTTGAGAGTGATAGTGTTCAGTTATCCACTTGATACTGGTTCTAGAAACCAATTTATTATTCTAAATTGGGAATAATAATGTGAAGCATGATAGGTATAAGCATTAAAAGATCTGGTGAGCTAAGAGGGAGATAGGGAATTGAGTTTGAGTTTATAATCTTTCACTAAGAACTGCTTTCAGTAGTCACATTTTTTAAACTGAGTGCTAATTTGTAACTTGGATGGTAGCATATTACAGGAAAAAAAGAAAAGCTTGCGCTTCAAGTAACTAAAAACTGAACAGTTCATGAACTGAAATGTGAATAACACCTAGAAAGGAATTGGAAGTAAAACCAGCATAAACTGAAGCAAAAATGTAACTTACCTGCATGAAGTATTGGGCAAGAAAGTATGTGCTTCAGTGTCTGGAGTTCGAACATACTCTTTAAGCCTGCAGTACACTGCTGTAGTCCTGTCAGGAGGGACTTGAGAAGGGACCATGATTTAGAGAAGGGATGAAAATGTTCTGATGAAAAGACATGGTTCAGGAGGGGTGGAAAGATACACCCAGAAGCAGCTGAAGAGTTATTAAAGCTGTTAACCTGAAAAACAAAAATTTAGAAGAGAACTTCCTTGCCGAGATTTGTAGCGGTTCTTCTAGTTGTTTACCTCCCCTCATCTTCATGTATTTATGATGCTTCCTGTAATACTAGGTCTGGCCTTTTCTTTGCATTCACAACAGCTCACATGTGCAACTGCTGACATAGATATTGGGCTTTCTGCTATTTATCGCCAGCTGATGACAAATTCTTGATTCTGCCATTCTACATGAATGTATGAGTAATTCTTTTACTTTGCATATGTAAAGTCCTAGGGTTTTTTGTTTGGTTTGGTTACTTGTGCAAAAATAGGAGAATACTTTTACTTGAACCTTTGATCTTGATGTGTGTGGGACCCTTCACATGAGAGACTGGTGTGAAATTGATTTAACACAGGCTTTTATATTTTACCATTTTGATTGGTTTAGTTAGATGTACTTTGTGTTTCTTGTGTATGGGTATTAAATCTGTGTTCTCTTTACCTAGTTTCTAGGGTAGTAAATACGTACGGTCCTCAGACTAGATCTGAAGGAGCACATGGGTCCAGTCACAAAGCCAGTGTCCCTGTTCATGATTGTGGAAACCAAGCTGTTGAGGAAAGATTGCAAAACATTGAAGCACACTTACGGTTACAAACAGGTTTGTATCATGTTTTAATTTTGACATCAGTATGTCAGTTTGTGTTAATTATCATTACTGTAGTAAAACTGGACAGGTCTGTAAAAACAACAGATAGATCCGTGGAAGGATTTAGTCACCTTAAATACTGCAGTCATATGTTTAGGTTCTTATACCCAAAATGGAACCCAGATTCACACCCAAGTTAGGATGCTGAGTTAGTACATGTGTGCTTGATGTGGTGGCAAATGAAAGAGAGGTACTTCAGAATGGGATTAAGCCAGTCTGGAATATTTGGAGGTAGGGGTTCTCAATAGCCAGTGGAGTCCTCCTGCCTTGACCCACTGAACAGGAAAAGCTGAGGTTAGGATTCAGTCCTGCTTCATGGACACCTTCTGCGACAGAAAGTAGAATACTCCCAGATACTGTTGATGTAGCAGAGCTTGATGCTTAGCTGTATAGCCATCTCAAAAATAAAGTGGATTTTGTGCATGGAAATAGAATTTGCAAGTGGCTGGCCAGCACTAAGGTTACAATGCAGCTTTGGAGTTTATGCATATCAAGGATGACTGGGGGTAGCTAAGGAGGGGTCCATGCTTCCTGGTTCTGCCTATAATAGGTGACATAATTTTGTTTGAAGGAACAGGTTTTTAAACTACAGTATGGGGGAAGAGGAAAGTGTGCAATTCCAGCTCAACTCCTGTCCAAATCAGCATTTGGTGCTGAAGGTCTCAAGGTCATTTTTTACTTATCCCAGCAGCTGTGCAAAAGTTATTCATCTGAGCAGGTAACCTGCCTCAGTTAACCTGCTCACTGGTTTTGGTTTCTAATGATGGAAAGAATTGTTCTCGACTCATCTGCTGTTTATCTGAGCAGCTTCTTCTAGTGCTAGTACTGCTCTTTTCCCTTTGCATTAAGAGTTAGCAATATTAAGAAGAGTGAGAGGTCAGCTGACTTAATTAGTAGCTGCTGAGTGATGAGGAGAGAGCAGAACTGAAAGGAGGGAAGCTACCTGCAAAATGGTCTGTCTGAAGTGAGGAAATAGATGAATGGCAAAAAACCCCATTAGTTCTCATTTCAGTAGTTTGTACAATAGAATTATCTTACCTAACAGACCTAGAAATAAATGGAAATGGGTGGCAAGAGAATAAGTAAAAGCTTGCTAAGGCTCTGATTGTCATTGCTGTTCAGAACCGGACTGTCATTTTAGTTGGGCTAGCCAGTTGGGATAGCCAGTTAGTTGTGATAAACGGTGATTTTAGTTCATAGAATACTGTGTAGCATGGTACATAGATGCTTTCTGAGGCTGATCAGTTCTGTTCTTAAATGGGGAAACAAGCCCAACCTGCTGTAGTATAGCTGCAAACAGCAAATGGGGTGAGGTGGGTTTTGTTATTGTTTTGGTTTTGTGATGTATGCAGGTTTGTTGATTTTTTGTTTGCTTGGTTTTTCGGTGGGGGGAGAGGGGGAAGAGCTTGTGCATTATTTTGTTTGGTTTTTATTTTTTCCAAATCTCTGCTAATCCATTCCACACAACATTCCCCACCCCTGCTTCTCCCATCTGTGCCTAAGCAAATGCTATTCTTTGTCAAGTGCAGCTCATACCTGTCCTCGTAACTTCTGATGCTCAGTGGAGATAGGTGTCCTTCAGAACAATCTTGGATATCAGTGCTGAATTCATGTGTGGTTGGCCATCCCATGGGCTTGTGTGATTAATATATCATTAGAGTGATCATTAGCTGTTCCAGGGTCTTTGTCAGACATATTTCAACCACCTGCATGAAGTTGTCTGTTGCCTTCACTGACTGCAGTGGATTATTGATCAGCTTTTACCTTGAATCTGACTAATTACCCTTCCGTTTTAGTATCCTGTCCACTTGTTTTGTTTCAGCTACTGTTTGGTAGCTGGACTCAAACAATTAATGTGTAAAACTTGCAATCTTTCGTTTAAAAAGTTATTTAAGCACTTTTCCTGATTTCTTTGTATTTGTGTATTTAGGTGGTCCTGTACCAAGAGACATTTATCAGAGAATTAAGAAGCTTGAAGATAAAATCCTTGAGCTAGAAGGACTGTCTCCTGAATATTTTCAATCTGTGGTAAGAAATTCTCTCTTCTTCTTTTAGCATACCTAAATGCATTCGGGACTTTTGTGCTTATGTCTTTGATGTACAGACAAAACATAATTGCATACACTCTTGATAGAGAACTCTGACTTGGTGTAATAATTACGTTTTATTTGGACCATCTGTGTAAGTTCATGTTTCCACCTAATTCTCATTTGAAAGAAAATGGTATACATTTGAGGGAAAAAAATTGCAGCCTCCCAAGATTCACAATTTGTAAGAAATTTATTATTGAGGTTGGATTTCTTCATCTCCTTCTCCCCGCTCTGTCCACCACCCCACCCCACCCAGGTTGGCAAGCAGAAGGCTGAAGCATGTTACCTGCCCAGATGAATACTTTCTGAAAAAAACACACACTTATCTGTTTCTTATGACAAGAAAACTGACAAAATTTTTGATCTTGATACAAATCATTAATGGCTTAAGTCCTTTGGGCTTCTGTACATGATCTGATTACAAAAGATCAGGTATATGAAATAACTTCCAATGAGAGAGTAAACCCTTTACAAATTGTTTCATGTGATTCTATGACTTCTGTTTCTATGTTGCTAGTTTTCAGGTGGAGTTCTGTTTCTTTCTGAATTGTAAACCTTATCTGCCATTCCCAAAAGAAGATTAGGACAAAGAGAACATTGGTTGTTACTACATAGGGCTCTGGTTTACTGTAGAAATTTCTTGTCTGTTATTTTGTTGTTCTTTCCCCATGTAACATACTCTTTTAGTATTGATAATATCTTAATTTATATCTTCTCCCTTGTGACCAGCCAAAGAAGCATCTGCAAAAATCAATGGCAATATTACCTTTTTTTTTTGTTTATTTGTTTATGTTGGAGACCAATAAAACCCTTTATTTGTGAGGCTATTCCTTCAAGTTGTTGAAAACCAGAATTTAAAAAATACATTTTTATAAGATGAGATTTCCACAGAAAGGGCTTTAGGATCTTCTCTAGAATGGGGGTCTGTGGAAAATTTGTGGTCATGGCAATAGTAGTATTTTACAGTAATGAGAATTATTTTCTCCAAACTTTTGCAAAAATATTGGTGTGGATACAGGAAATTTTTGGGGAGAAAAATATTGACAGTTTCAAAAGCTGGATATTGATCTTGGTTTTGTCTGAAGGAAGCTTCAGTTAAGTTGATAATTGTTGGCTGCCAAGCATGGAGAAGCTTCAACAACTTCTGAATGTTCTTCAGTAGTGTTCCTTGTGATCTAAGGTACTTAATTATAAAAAAAGATTTCTGTAATCCGTGGAATGGCAGTCAGTGTTCTTTCTGCACTTTAAAGACTCTTGCCAACTTTGTTACAGAATTACTTGTGGTCCTTTGTCAGTGCAACATTAAGTCTCTTTTGATTATGTCTTTTCTTTAGAGTTGTTCTGGCAAGAGGAGAAAGATTCAACCTCCTCACGTAAGTGCTGTTAACTTTTGTTTACCCTAAGTTTAGGATGTTCTGAGTGAAAAGTAATCAGAAGTTCTATCAAGCAAATATCTGACTTCTCAGAAGTAGCTGCATCAGTACTGGTTATCTTGCTGACAAAGAACGAGAAAGAAGACGACAGAAAGTTAATGGATGTCACAGTGAAATGAATCTTCTAAGAGTTTATACTGGAGTAGGTTATTTAGTGTTTTCACCAGTTAGAAAGATGAAAGAATAAAACAAGTCTGTAATGTTGTTAATCAGCATGGGGGTAACAAACAGTTTGCAAATTCTTACTAGCCTCTTAGTAGTGTGTTCTGGTTTGGTTTGGTTTTGTTTGTGGCTTGGTGGTTATTGTTGATGTTTTGAATTATTTCTTAATTTCCTTTATTGGTAAATTTATTATAGTTATTCATATTTATTTATGAAGAGACAATAGAAGTAGAAATGTCTGGCTCAGCAAAAGTGTTGCAGAAAGACCTGATGTTATAGGAGATACTAACCTAAGTCAGTAAGACTTGCCATTTTCACAGCACCATCACATAAGGGAATGCATTAACTACGCACCTTAGGCCACAAGAGAATTTCTTCTAGTGTGAGACTGCAGCTGTAACACTGCTGCTAGCTGTCACACTTGGGGCCAAATGGGCTGGGGAGAATGCTTAGAATGGAATGTGGGCCTCAAGTCTCTGAGGAGACTTAAGGAATTAGGCTTGTTTACATGAGCTAAAAAAAAAAACCCTCCATAGAGTGAAATATGTTTATAAGAAGGATGATGATCAATTCTTCGTGTAAGAAGAGATAAAACAAAATGTCAGGTTAAGTGGGCACAGAGGACATTGATGTTGGGCAATAAGAAAAAAAAAAAGCCCTTCATTTGTAAAGCTGGGTTGTATAAGATCTAGGTAGGCTTGTCCAGTGTGTTAACATCAAAGAATATTTGTGGTTTGTTTTTTTTTCATGAACAGGTTAAATAAGCATCTAATGGAAATAGTATGGATATATTGATCCATGATTAAGACTGTCAGTTTCTTCTAAGTCTTTTTCTTTCAACTTTAATAGCCATAGACTAGATTCAGACAATTCTGCAAATGTATTTGTATCACTTAGTGCAATATGCAGTGACCTCAAGTTTAAAGTACTAGGCCTTTTCTCCAGCAATTACAAAATGTAAATGATTGTGGTTTTTATTTTATTCTTTTAGCAGAACTATTCATTGGCTGAACTTGATGAAAAGATCAATGCCATAAAACAGGCACTACTGAGGAAGACAAAAGAGAGCAAGTCCAAGGAGGCTGAGCGGCTTCTTTGATAAAAAAAAAAAAAGTATTTGCAGAATCCTCATCATGCTTTACACATACCTAAACCATAGACCTGAGTAGTGTTGATCGGGGATGACTTTAGCAATGAAAGCAAAGCATGCTTATAAGCTCCTTTTGGATGATCTCAAAAGCTTTGTTTTGGAAGAGCTCATTTAAAAACTGTCTTATTAATTAAATAGTTACTGTAAAATGAAGAATGTTTAGGAATAGCATTCTAATCCATTCCCTTCTGTTATAAAGGAGGATTGCAGCATTGTTCATGTGTGGAAAGTTGTAATCCACATACAAAAGCTACATTTCACATGTAATTCTTGATGATTGGGTATTCAAAAGGGCTATCTTTTGAATACTTTCCATGTAAGTAGTTTGCATAGACTTGTGAAATAAAACTAAATACTCATAAACAAACTTAGGAAGAGAAAATTGAAAAAAAAACCCTTGCAGTATGCATGCTTGCCTGCATTTTGTCCATATTTGTCACTGTTTTCACTACTGTTAGGACGGCAACAGATTTCTGTTTAAAATATGGTTATGGAAATTTTATATATGTAAATAGAGACACCAGTTCTTCACTTCCTTCATGTCCTGTGGGAATTTAAGCTTTGTACCCTGCTAACAAACTTAATATGTTCTAAAGACCACTCCAGGGGAGGTTTTGAGGAGCATGCCAGCAGGCACCAGCTTTCCTTCCTTCCATGTGCATGCTTATATGACTTCTGAAGCATGGATATTGGGTACGTAGTTTAAATTAGTCCTTTGGCCACACACTGAAATGTGATTGTTTGTTTTAATAAAACACTTTATACCAGTTCTTTAATTTATTTGCTGCCTCTCTGTTCATTTCAGATTAGAAGTAGCTGTTACAGAGGGAGTCTTTTATGTTAACTCTTCTGCTTATAGCAGTCGTACAATCAATGTCCTTATATCAGTCTCTGTGACAGGTGCTAAGAACAGTACTGACTGGACACGGTTGTACTTTGAAGAATAGACATTTTCTGTAATTCTGTGTTCTTATCTAAACTAATATTTGTTGTAGCATGTAATGCTTCTCTGAAGGTGAGCCGTCAGAGGTACCTGACAAAAGCTGCTTGAGCTCCAGGAAAGAACATAGTATATGTTACCTGTTCAGGTTCCTAATGTCTGCTCATGGAGAGGTTAACCCAAGCAGTTATGAGCGCCTCAAATACAGCTTTGGATACAAAGAGGTACTTCTGCATTTGAAGACAGTGACCTGCTCATGTGTAGGACTGTTACTCAGACTGTATGCTACATAACAATCCATCATCCTACAGAGACTACTTCTGTTATGCAAAGCGTTACAACTGTTGAAAATTTGAACAGCTCATGTTATGGGTGAAACAACACAATGAGCTGCAACTTTTACCACAGGTAGATAAGCTTTACTTGCTATCTACAATTTTTTTCTTTTTTAGCCATACTCAAAAGCATATAACATGGATATAATTGTGCCTAGCACCATACACGTCAAACCAGTAGTACTTGAAAGTGTGGGGTGCTTGTTACGGCTGGGGACAGGAAGGACAATCACAGGGATTTAGCTTGTGTAAAGGAGCCTCTACTTGTGTGTACTAATTCAAGTGTTGGTGGGACATGCTGGCTAAGACTACTGCATTTTCACTGTGCAGTTTTCTCTGGAAAATTCTGGAGTAAAGCCATAGAAGAGATAATAAACATGTGGCAGATACCTTGGGTAATATTGGCTAATATTAAATTATTTGTTGTTAGTTGACGTTATAACAAGTGCATATGTATATATATACAGACAAAAAAACCCAAACCAACCAAACCAAAACTTCACTCCTCATCTGGAGTCAGTTCTTAGAATAAATTGCAAACACCGCTGAATTCCCCAATGGAGAATGGTTACAAAATGACTGCATTAGCAGTTTCAAAGTGGCTTTTTCTGTAGTGAATTGTGTGCTGCTTGAAAAATCTCTTGCCATGGGATTCTCCTTTTTCTCAAGATGACAGTAACATAGCAGTTAAGAGTTGAAAGCATAATGAAGATGCATTGTAGCAAGACAATAGCTAAGGGACAGCATTAGAAGTACTCTGGATTGCAATTTATTAGCCCTATGTAATTTATCAAATAAACGCTACAGATACACTTGAAAAATGTCAAGGTATTCATCTTGCTGCTTTGTTAGACCTTTGCCATTCTTTGGTTTCAGGTTGTTCATTTCTTGTATGCTTAATGCTAATGCATCCATCCTGTAAGAATTCATTGGAAATGTATTCTCTGCTGCAAGTTGCATGTTAAAAGTAGTTGCAGATTCCAGAGGGCTGCCAAGCTGTTGGAAGTTTCCCTTCTTCTGCTATATGGCTTTTATGCATACAGGGAAGGGGGAGCAGGACATTGTTCTGGTATTCAGAGCTATTTGTCTTAACAGTTTATCCTTACTTGCCTTTTGTCTCCGCACTTTACCTTCTACAACTGAGTTTCACTGTAAGGACTGTTTCTGCAGAAAGAGATGAGCTCCCCAGTCCACCACACCTCCATAATATAGGGGATGCAGGATAGTCCTTACAATATCAATTTCCAGAGCTACCTATTATGCTGGTTTTCTTCTACACCTGAAACACTGCAGGTGCTTGCTGATGGGGGCTGCAGTAGCTGAAGAAGTCTGAAAGGTAACCACAAGTGAAGCAAAAGTAGGGGAAGCATTTACTGTCTTGTCGGCATGTGTCAGCACCTTGACCAACACATTTTTACAGGTGCTGGGCTGATCCACACTCCCTGTCCTCCAAAAGGGCATACAGAAGTGTTCTTAAGAAGAAGATTTTATGTCTTGGTTAAACATATCTTTCTTCTCCACTTTCAGCTAGAGCTAGTATTAACAATATAACACCAAGGATACATTCCCCTCATAAAATATTTTCCTCTTGGACTGCTTCTGGCATCCCGAATCCTGTGTAATGAGAAGCACTGTTGTGGCTGCTGCTTACTACAGCAACATTTCTTGCTTAGCAAAAGGCCAGGTTTGCATCTGAACTGGGCAAAGGAATGGTTTAGATGTGCAGGTTCACTCCAGAGAAGAATTTACTGAATAGATAGAACTATACAGAAGCATTTTTGAAGGACATTTATGCGATCTAGTTCACCATTCTCCAGCATGCATAATCCCAGTGATATTAAAGGTTTGCCCATGAAAGCACATTAGTGCTTTTGTGGAAACACCTTTACTGCTGGCAGCCTGTGTGTGGCATAGCAAGAAAAACTATTGCATGGAAAAAGCATTCTGCATGGCTGTCAGTCCAGAGCTCTTTAATTTGTGTAGGTTTTCCTGTTGAGGATCTCTTGCACTGAACATAACTGCAACCCATTGCAGGATGATATATCACAAGGTTCAGATGAAATTCAGTGAACCCCACGCATGTCTAATCTGCATATATTAAAGCTGCAGGTGATTAGGAATGTCACTGCTTAATTAACTAACCCAGAACATGTTTACCACTGTTTCAGGGTGCCAGCTAGTCCACCTTACCAACACCATCAAGCTTATTGAGCTGTAGACTGGCAGGAAAAGAGAGAATGACCATGGTGTGTCCTGCTTAGAGAGAAATTGCAAAGCATTCCAGACTGCCAAGGCTCCTACCTGAGCTGCATCTTTTCTGCCCTGCTGTTTTCAAGGTCCATGCTTTGAAGAAATGCTTAAAGTCTCTGTAGCCATCCAAGAGCTGAAAGGGTAGCTTGGTTTCCACTGCAAGAAGTCAAGATAGACTTGGGTCCCAGCTGCAATACAGAAAATTTCCCAGATAAAATGAGGGAGAAATTCTGTCTCCTGATTTATGCTTAAGTGAAAGTTAATCTAGAGCTCTTTCCAGGTTTTGCCAGCATCCAATAGCCTGTGTTTCACACTTCACCTGAGTTATTATGGGGTTCCAGTTACAAGATAAAAAAAAGATAATTGTACAGCACTGTAAATTTGGCATTAACTACTTGAGGAAGATGTCTAAGCATCACTTTCAGCCAAGGATTTTTGTCGCCCTTAGGAATGCTTCACATTGCTGCACCTTGCATGAGAGATGTAGTAAAACATTGGAGCTTGTGTTACTGTGCAGTTCTGCAATGTGTGCATGCTCGGTTTCTTTGCTTCAGGCTCCTCTGAGTAGGGAGTGATTCATCTCTAGGAGGCTAATTTCTTGCAGTTGAGTGCTGGATTTTAATAAATAAACCCAAAAGTGAAGTGCCCTTTTGAACAGCCCTCGTACCAGCAGGTAATATCAGTAATTTAGGAAACTCAAACCATTCACCATTCCATCCAATGTATTGCGATCAGTGCTGGATTATTTATTTATTTTTTAAAATACATCATAAGTTATCTCTTTTGTTTTAATTAAGACTTTAAAATGCCACTGAGGAATTTTAACTGCAGAATGCCAAAGATGCATTATTTGAAGGAGAAGTAGTTAAAATACTGAATACATTGTTTTTTGTTTGACAAGTTTACAAATCATTTGCGCCAATAAGAGCAAACAAAACATTTTACATGGTAACGGAGCCAAATCGTCTGTTCCTGAATGAAGATATGGAGAGGGGGTTTGAAAAGGAAAAAAAAATGTCTCCAGAAGGATTCCCATACAGATGGCTTTTGCCTTCCCCCATTAAAGCAAGTGCTTGCCCTGACCCTTCTTGTTGAAGGCTTGCTGAGTACTTCAGGCTTCTGTAGCCATAGGAATCTCCCTACCCAGATTTCAGCTATGCTATAACGTGAACCTGTATAATTCCCTCATTATTGCATGGTACCTCAAAGCATGGCAGGAAGTGGATGAAAACTATGCACAGCCCTGCAGGTTGCTGAGAATCCAGGCAACATGTCCAGAAGTGCTGGACTACACATTGCCTTTGTTGAAAGCTTTGCCCTAGTCTAGGTAACAGGCTTCTATGGCTAGGAAAAGGATTTTCTGTCCTATTGGATAACCTATCCCACCCAAGAGCAGCAAGACCCAAATCAAGTGGTCTCCAGGAGATGAGTTTTCTTGTCATTGCTTCCTAGGATACATGGATTTGATCTAACTAAGCACTACCTGATGGGGAAGAGGTGGGAGTATGTTGTAGAAAGTCTAATGATTGAGAAATAAGGAAAAAGTACATTCAAACAACTACCTCTGTAGATCTTCTAACAAAACTGCCTTATCATGGGCAAACCACTTAAAAGTAACAATGAAAAGAATAGGCATTGTTTGAAGCTATTATTTAGAAATCATCTAAATTTTTAAAGGTTAATTAGTGTAATTTACCCATCTTGGTTATTAAAAAGGGTTATACATGCACACTAAACTTAAGAGTTCAATCCATTTTATTTCCACAGTTGATTCATCCACATCTGTTTAGCTTTTTATGACCATCTAATTGATTTGTAGAATTCTGTCCAGTACAGATGGGCTACTGTTCATGACTACTTTCATACCATTTCTATTATTGTTGTTCTGATTTTTATTCAAGGCCAAACAGGGGAATATAAGAGCGTGATGTTCACCTAAACGTAACAATGACATTAAATTTCTATTTGGCTCTGAGTGAAGAAAGGATTTGTGGAGACAATCCACTATGAATACAAATAAGTTGTTTATACATAAATATAATGAAGTTTCTTACTTAATTATGACCTATTTTACTGGTTCTACAATGTACTCTGTTATTATGAAGTTTTGTAGCAACAGCCAGACTAAATCAATTGTCACAAACTCATTTGGCTCAAAAATAGAATCATACCCCTACTAACACTTGTGAGAGAATAAAAGCTATTCCTCTGTAGCCTGTTCTATGGTGAGTCTAGTAACTCTGTATGTAGCCTGTCATACAGCTTTACATGCATACACATTATTTTATACACAGTTCATACCTACAGAATTTTGCATTTGATGAAGACTTTCCCACTACCCTTTGAGTTGTCAAAATGAACAGAAACTGGCTAGGTGTTTTCCACCAGAAAGTCTCCTTTGGAATTCCTGCAAGGAAGGAATTGGCTCCGCAATCTAAATTTTAAGGAGTTTGTTATGGTCATTTTTGTAACTCCACAAATGTAATTGGTTACCAAGTCCTTGTGAAATGCTGGCCTGTAAACCTAGCTCTTGCTCTATTTAATCTCTGAGTCTTCTGAGTACATGGGGAGTAGTTTGAATAACCTGCACAGTAGTTGTCTTTGTACAGAAGAATTGTTATCAACCCCAGACCCTGAATCATCCAAATCATTCAGAGTGAAGAAAGTGCCCCTAATTACCCAGGAGTTCCACCTCCTTTGTATGTAGTTATAGCTTCATGCATGTAACCTGCGTGCATGATGGCAAGAAAGCAAGATGCATGCAGAGGTACTGCAGTAACAAGAGGTACACTTTCACGCCTGTGATTTTGTAGACATCATACTGTAGGCGTCTGCTTAAGTATGCCAGCTACTTTGCTTGACCACCACACAGGGAACTAACAGCTACCACTAACAAGTCTGAAGAAAACCAGCAAGGAGTTTTACTAACCAGATGCTCCTCTGGCTAACAGATGTAGTATCAAGCAAACTCAAGTCCTAAACTACAGCCTTTGCGCAAAACTTGTGAAGGAAAGAAAACGTATGGATTGTGTCTTTCACGTGTACATTAATTTTTCAGAATTTGTAGTCAGCCAGTAATAGCATCATAAAATGGGAGGGGAGGGCAGAAAGAGCCTTCTGTTTAATACAGACTAAACTACTGTGGTAGGAAGGCAGCCACTTCAGACATCACAGCTAAGCAGATTCTACTGCCTGTAACTTTAGTTACAGGGTACAGCAAGAAACATCACGCTTGAATCATCTACCACAGCTTAACACGAGATAGATAGCCAAATACAGGAATTTCTCAGTGCAGTAGAAAATCTTCACTGACACATTGTAAAAGCTAAGTACAAAAACATTTCTTACGTTGTGGAGATGACAGAGATTCTCCTTTACACTGAACACTCACATTTCTTCATTATTACGTGTCCCAAACAGCTAAGGAGGAAGAACACTGCAAAATAAATATGCTCTGGAGTATTTAAAAATCAGCATCTTAGAAGTTGCTGGTGCTAATTTCTTTCTTACCCAGAGAGAAACAATACTGATACATCCTCCAGCACATGTTAAGGGAAGCATCAGTTCCAAACCCACACTTATAGAGAGTGTTTCATCTCTGCTTTGGTTTTACAACAACAACACATATCAAACAACAAACTATTCTGGCCTGTGAATTCCGCTTAAGTACCATAATATTTGTGTATATGGACTTTTCTTTCAGCTGTGCCAAAGTGTTTCACTGAGTGCCTGTAGTGCAATTACAAGGCAAGCAAGCAGCAGGGAATGAGAAAAATAGGTATAGCAAAGGTGAAAAGCTATTTCAAATGCAATTTGAAACAAGACAGAGAGTCAACAAGAGACAAAATAAGGTTGTTCTAGGTGGTGGAGCTGCAGAAGAGAAGATGCTTACCCAGCACAGATAGTTGTGAAGGTAGAAAAGAGACCAGTGTGATACAAGATGGGCCAAAGGAGAGTGTCAGAGATTGACCTTGTAGGATGCTACACAGAAGGGTTGTTAGCACAGAGGAGACGAAAACAAAGAAAAAGCAGTTTGACAGGAGAGGAAGGAACCAATTCTGGTTATGTGTCTCTGACAGGCTCCTGCTGCTACAGGTTACACAGACACCGAGAAGTCTAAAGGGTATTAGGTCATTAACTGCATAGAGGAGAGCTGTTTCTGTGCAGAAGGAAACCAGACTATTAGTCCCTCAGAGCATCTCACATCAGTGCAAAAGGTGTTTCTGACTCCTAATGACACAGAGCTCCACAATTCTGCCTGCAATGGCTACAGGCTTCAGGAACTGTTTTTCTCTCAGTTAATATCAATGTTGCAGCTTATAACCAAGGCTCAGGGCTCTTGGAAGATTCACTAAGGAAGGAACTGGCTTTGCAATCTAGTTTTTAGAGAGATTGTTATGGTCATTTTTGTAACTCCGGAAATTTTACTTATTACAAAATATTTGTATATCCTTTTAATTCGTCAGCCATCCAGAGACTGCTGTGTGACAGTCATAAATTTTGCCTGTTGCTTCCTTCTGTGGTAATAGATTTACTACAGCAAGAGTTAGAAAAACAGGTTTACTGCATACTAAGTACCAAGAATATAGCATACCTTCACGGCAAGAAGGAAGCCCTGCCATCCTTCCACAATCCAATGTTCCTCACCATATCCTAGCAGATTCCCTAGGACTCCAGGTGCTTTGTATTTATTTTAGTCACTCCCACTCTTGACAATTTAGCTATGCAATCACTGCTAACTTTCTTAGCTGCTCTCCTTTCCACAGATTATTGCCCTTGTTCTCTCTTTTTCTGCCATGCTTTTGGTGATCTTTTCATTATTCAGTGCTTGGAATGTGTCAAAAAGCCCCCTGGGATAAGAGAAGTCCCTGGACTTCTCCAAATGGGTCTATATAAGGGTGATATAGAATCACAGAATCAACTAGGTTGGAAAAGACCTTTAAGATCATCAAGTCTGAAGTTTACCACAGGAATGCCAAGTCCACCACTAAACCATGTCATAAAGGGTCTCATCTATATGTTTTTTGAACACTTGCAGAGATGTTAATTCCATCATTTCCCTGTGTAGCCTGCTCCAGTGCCTGATCACCCTCCTGGTGAAGGAAGTTTTTCCTAATATCCAATCTAAACCTCTCCTGACACAGCTTGAGGCAGTTGCCCCTTGTTCTATCACCTACTGGGAGAAAGAGACAGACCCTCGCTATAACCTCCTTTCAAGTAGTTGGAGCAAGCAATAAGGTTCTCCATGAGCCTTCTCCAAGCTAAACAACCCCCGTTCCTTCAGCCATTCTTCATAAAACTTGTTCTCCAAACATGCAGGTCTCTGTTTTAAAGCAAGGCTCCACACTGTAGCTTCATGTGGGGTTCTGCAGTTGATCAAAAGTTAGCAAAGGCATGAAATACAAAGGGGCAGAGACACTGAAAAACAAATAATTCAATCAGACTGAGTACAAACTTCAATGTTCTTGGGAGAAAGGATGTTTACGTGGTTACAGTTCTCTGCTGAGATTTAGCAGGGACTGAAACAGTGCCTGCCACACCCTCAAGTTACTGGTGGAGCTCTGTGCAAATCATTTGGGCTTTCCATGCTTTATCCCACAGTTCCCTGTTGGTAAATGGGGTTCATAAAGACTGGCTGTCTTACAAGGTTGCCGTCCTGATATATCAAGAATTGTCTGGGATGTGTTTGGGTCCTGCACTTTAAATGGTGCTATGACATACTGTATCTGGGACGAGAATAAGCTGACTTTCTAACATGATATTGTTTCAGTAATGCTACAGAGTAAAGCTCCCTGAACTATACTGTATTCTGCTGCAAGACTTTAGGTAAACTGGTCCTGCAGCTGAATCCAAAGACAGTTTTACAGCTGCAGGAGCCAAAGCAGTTCAGGCAGAACTACTCTGCAGGCGGTTTCACCATGAAACGTCATCATGAGCTCCTTGAACCATCAGTGCTCTTTTGCTGGGCCCTGTTTTCCCCCACAGGTCCCTGCTGGCGCAGTTCCTCATCCCCCTTGGCCCTGCTCCCAGGCCAGCCCTACGGCTGGGTGTCACCACCTGCTTCCTGCCCTTCATCCAGGTGGGTCTGACAGCCGGAGCAAGACGTCTCATGGGAAACCCTTCCTAGCAGCATAGCAGAACTTTTGTTCTGATCTGAACCTGTGTGGCTGCTGCGTTTGTAGTTGTTTTGTTCCTTTTATTTTTCCCCAGTAAAAAATTATTTTTAAAAACCTTGTTCCTTTTGGAAGACATTTCTGGAAGCATTTCTTTAATGGAAAATGAATTACTACCCAGTCTAAAAACATTAGTTATACCGTTCTGTCATCTTAATACTTAGAGGTCTCAAAGAAAAAAGAAAAAAGAAAAGACAAACCCCCAAAACATATATATACTGTTTCTGTGTTTATTTCACTGAAATAATGTCTTCAAATTGAAAGGAATGAAGGAGTGTGGGAAATATTGAAAAGTCATGAATCAATTTCAATCAATTTTAATTCCAGTATAAGAGGAAGTAATGCCACTTGTCGAAAACAAAGCAATCATTTCTGACAGCTAAATTTGCAAGAGACTTATTGCTGTCTGGAGGGAGGTAAAGCTGGATGCTTCCCTGCTTCTACCTCCACCTGAATTGACTTTCAGTGCTGTTTGATTTATTCTAGTGAAGTTTCTCTATGTCCTGCAACTCCGACTTTTCTTCCTTCAAATCAGCACTGCCACACAAACAGAATTGCTTTATTCTCCAGAGTTTTAACTTGAAACTTGGACTTGGGTTTGCAAAAATACATGCAGATGTTTTGTGTAAGTACTTTCCTTATGAAAGATAGCTTGATATAAAACACTTGTTAGGGAATTTTAAAATGATAGTAAGACCAGAATAAAACTAAAAATAAGGATAAAATAAGAAAGAATATCAAATCCCACTTTTGTATCATTGTGCTCTTTTTTTTACAAGCTGTCTTTTCTGGCCTATGTGTACTTTCTCGTTGAAATAAGCTAAAATCCTGTTACACACATATTCATCCCATGTCAGTTATTTTGGCTGGTTGTTGCCTAAACATTTTACTGAATGATTCCCCCTGAAATCTCCAAGGGTATGGATTTTACATTCATATATTAAGAAGTTAAACAATTTTACTTTTGCTACTAAAAAAACCTGCAGGAGCCTCCTCCTTTGGAGGAACACCATGAGGACTCACAGCCCTCTGTGAAGGTTTACAAGGAAAATCCCCCAGTGGGTTTAGGATCCTGGAAAGGGAGACCCACAGTGAAGGAATTTGCCGAAGTATCTTCAAGGTCTCAACAGTGGGTCGTGCCTTTTGCCTTTTCATTTGTAAACTGGTTCCTCCACATACAATAGGCTCATGTAAACTGCAAAACAAACATCGGATGGCAAACACTGACCGCTGGCTTCATTCAATAAACTGTTCAACACTGAGTTTTTTCATTACTGATTTCAAGTTTTCAAACTGAAGAGGAAAAATTCACTGCTCAGCATAGCTGCTGCCTTACTAACAGAGGCAAGACTGCTATACTTAAAGGTTATTTTCTTGTAGACTGCACTGTTGCCTTTGGCAGCAGTAGGACTTGGGGGACATGTGTTTCCTTGTGTGTGTGCTGGAATTGTAACCAGCGGCAACCAAATATCTTTTTTACTGTTATAGGTAATTCTGAATGTAGATGTTTGGAGATTAATCTCTATTTATCTTTTATTTATATGTGCAAAATTTTTATATATGTGCAAAATATTTATATATCTTTTCATAAGACAGTTTTAAGCAAGTCACGGTTTCCACCAAAGATTGAATGATGAAAGTAAGAGGCGAACAGTGTCTAATTTCAATCTAAAGGGTTAATAAGGGTCTAGTTTCAAACCCTGCACCCATGCACCAGGGCTACCTACAAACAGGTCTCATCCACACCCTGCCAGGTGTCGGAAGCCCTGGACTCACATGAGCATTGGAAAATCCCCAAGGTAATAGCAATGGGAGGGTCTGGAAATTTTAAATTTGGCTGCAGATGTCAAAACCAAAAAACAACAACAACAAAAAAACCCCAAACAAAACCAACACAGAACCAAAACCAAACCAAACCAAACCAAACCAAAAAAAGAAGGCAAAACAAGCCAAGCTCTGCATAGCACATTTAGATTACACAGTAATCTAAATAGATTACTGTGTAATAGATTAATAGAGAGGATTTGACTTGGTAAATTAGAAATTTTGAAAGTAAATTCACTTGCTACATTTGAGCAGATAGGTACCATTATAGCCTTGCCCTTTCTACAAAGTGTGTTTTTCATGTTTATTCATATGCACAAGGGAAAAAATCTTGTTCTGTGCCTCTGTGCCCATTACTTGTGTAAGTAATTCCTCGCAGCGCAGTGAAGGCAGCTGTAAAGACTCCTTGCATCATTAAAAGCTCCTAGGATGGGGCCCATCTTTTGTTACATATGTTGAGACTGAGATCACTGTAACGAGGAACTTTCACAACTTTTAAAATACCGAGAATCAAGTATTTCATCTTAGATTTCACCCCTGAAGTCCATCATTACTGGTTAACTAACAGTTCCCTCCAAAGAGAGCCCACAATGCAGAAGCATATTTTCAGACATTCAAGAGCTTGTCAACGTGACACCCAGTCTTCCAGGCAAATTCATTAGACCAGAATTAAATACTTACTGTGGAGGAAAATATAGGAAGAGAAACTTCAGCCTTTGTCACCCATACTTTTGTTAACCTAGACTTTGCCAGATTTGCAGCATGTCACAACCGGTGCTTGCCGGGGCCATTGAGGCACCAGGAATGCATTCGCTTTGTGAAGTAGTTTCCGCTTGCATGTGACAAAGCAGCTAGCTGGCTAGTCAGCCTCAGTCAGTGTCTATTTATGGCAAAATGTCAAAAAAGAATGTCCTGCATTTGTGGCTCAACAATAATGAACATGGCTAAATCTGAAAATGAACAAAGGGAAGTGAACAGCTTTTTAAATCCTGAAGAACATTCGATTCTTGGTGTCCTTTTTGTTCCGATTGTTTGGGCTGAAGGCTGTGAAAGGACCACCTGTTGGGCTGCCATTTTGGGATTGTGTTAAATGCAGTGATTGCATGAAAGAACACTTTCCAAAATAACCTGGTATTATTATTCACTTATTTTATAGTAAATCTGCATTCAGAACCTGCAGGAAAGTATAAGGCTTTTTCTCTAAGTGAAATCTAAAGCTGTAAGTTCTCTATAAATGTGCTTACTGTGGATGCATGATTTTATAGTGACAATCATGATATTTTAAAAGCTCAATTAAACCGTTGATGCAGCAGTGAGTTTCCCTGTAACAGAAAACAAATATTTTGCAGTAATAAATATAAGATGAAGGAGAGATGAAGTTATACTGGGCTGAATATCTCTGAGGACTAAATTAGCAAGGACTACTTGCACAAAATGTAACTCAAATATTTATTTTACTCTTGGCACAACCTTGAAATTTTTAGTGACGCCAATTATTTTTAATGTCTATAAGAATGTTCTTGGGTGTAATTTTCTTTTGCTTGAAAGACTGCATTGAATTGCATGAGAATCTTACTGAATTTTTGAGAAGGTTTACCATAAACCAGTATAAACATTTAATTTAAAAATATAAAATAGATATTCATTTTTCTAATGGGCTGGGGTTTTTTTTGTAAAAGATACTTTATGCAGTCAAGTGATAATGATTATTTACATAAGAAAACCAGGAGGAATGTTGCCCAATTAAAAAAAAAATATGATAATTTCTGTTTTACAAACATCAAATCATACAGCTGTTAGTTTTTAAGTTGAGACAGATGAATCTTTTCACACAGTTTAGTATCTTTAATATCTTTATATGAATTTTAGCTGGGAAAGAACTTTAGAATTGGAGCTGGGTTATACAGTTAATTGGAGGGATAGCAGAGAGGGAAGTCTACATGAATAGCTGGATATATTTCCAGCTGCTTTCACCAGTTTCAATCACAAAAGTTATAGCTAAAACTCAGGAGTTAAATATCTTGGGTTTTGCATATTTTTCTTCTTCAGCATAGTGAAGGCAGTTGTACATCTGAAAATGATCTATAAATCCATTAGTTTAGTATACATAAGAGAGAGGTTATTTCCTGGAAACCTCTGTATATTTTATACTAGCAGAAATGACCCTTAATGTATCAGTACCATGACCTTTAAAAGTTAAAACATGATTTTAAATGTATGGGTTAAAGTGACTTTTAGAAAATTATAGTTTTGTTGGTCAAACAAAATTGCTAGCCAGGCAGATTTTTACATGTCGACTGAACTATATTTCCTACATTAGAGAAGAATGAGTTTCTATGTGACTATCAGTTCAGAGGGGGGAAAAGGTGAAGTGGAAGAGCATACAATGCACAAGTATAAATTAATGTCTGGGTTTATTGTTCACCATGCTGTAAAGAGTATGTACTACACACAGCTATTCTATTAGGGAATTATGGAAACTGAGGCTAGCAAGCAAAAATTACTTATGGCTGAATAAAAATATGTATCTTTGGGAGACATACAATATGTTTGGAACCCTGAGGGTTAATGAGAGGTAAGCTGGTGAAGGGGGGAGAGGAGATAAGGGAAATAACAGAAGCTGAATAGATGAAAGAAGTGATTCAGTGGGAAGCATTGTTGATCACAGCTAGGTGTCAGAAACAAACTAGAAAAATGGGAACTGCTTTAACATTGGCAGGAAAATAATATATATAAAAAAAGAACTTATGCCACCTACTAAAAAGAAAAAGAAAATAAGAAATAATAAAAGGCTTTCAGGCTTTCTTTGGGACATGTCAATGAAAAATAATGCAAGCAAGTACGAAAGAAAGCACTGAAATGGAATCCTCTCTGAAGGTATCTTGGGGAGAGGGGCTCATTGTCCCATCCTTTTCACATCAAGAATATAATTTTGCATTCTCTTTGTCAGTCTTGAGATATACAGTATGCAGTTATTCTACACTGGTTACTTTTTCTTTCCTTTCATCCACTTAGGTAGTCTATACTGGCAGAGAGACAGCCAGAATGGGTGAAATCTAGCCATGAATTAAATCATCCGGCTCTCCCTTGCCAATCTGTTTTTTACCTACATTTTGAACTTACTCAAGGCAAAGTGAGACCCTTTTTTTCCTGAATGCTAAAAGGAACTGCAGTTCTTCTATTTCCCTCTTTTTTCATTCCTATTTTTAACATCTGTTTTTACAGAAAAATTATATCTCTCTGGAGCATCCAGGTTTCATTATGCTTCTGCTACACAGGATGCAGTTATAGCTTACAGAACTTGATCACTTATTTACTGATCTTTCACTTTAGGCAACTTGAAAAAAAGGTACCAGCTTGTATTTTCTTCTGGAAATACCTACACTAAAATGTTATTAGCAGAACATTAAAAACCCCAAAATGTCTGTTGCTTTTTAGTGCCAGGGACATTCTGGTTCCTATGTATGTATTCTGTTTACACCCATCCCCCATGAATTCCTAAGACAGTTTCTCTTATATTAAGCTTCCTTCTGGTGCCCATAGCAACACCATCTAGTACTGAAATGTTCCTGCAGGATTTGCAGGAGTCCTTTCAAAACAAGATGCTGATTCTGCAGTTATTGCACACCCAGCTACTTATATCAGATTCATTGTCTGAGCCCTCAGTTGCACATGGAAGGCAATTCAGCTGACCATTGACCGGCCTCAGCATCGTTAGTGATGAAAGGTTAGGTATGTTCTGGTTTGTTTGGGTTTTCTCCCCACAAAAACAACCAACTTGTTTATTTTTTTGTAGTTTACTTACCTGTGAGAAGAAATTGCCGAAGGTGGCAGGGGCTTGGAATTGGAGATCGATCTTTGTTTTATTTATAATTCTTCATCTGCAAATGCACTGACATGCAAATTGACATCTGCCTGCTGGCAGATGCCTCAGGAGCCACCTTCTGCTCCTGAGGGCAACGATGCAAAGGGGTAAAAAGTACAGTTAATTAAAAACCAACCTGGGAGAAGTTCATGGGAAGCTCCCACAGCTAGCTCCTACAGCCCGGGAGCTTTTACCAGAGCTTGTTCACTGCGAGCCTGGGTTTCTTGGGCACCTGGTAGGATCAGAGCTGCCTGTATTGAGCTGAACCTCAGCAGGCACTGCAGATAGATATACGTGGTGGGACAAAAGGGAAGGGCTTGTGCCATTTCCGCTACTCCTGTCTCCCTGCATGTGTTGAGATTGAGGACATTCAAAAGCAGCTGTGGGAGCCAGTCTGCCTTCCATGCCTTTCCCCTGCACGCTGGAGATGCCAGTAGAGCCCAGAGAGGTGGAGAAGGCTGAGGAGATATACTAAAGTGTGCTTGAAGACTCTGAGCCTCCTGTTCCAGGTCTTCAAGCTGAAGACGAAAAATGCTGTTCCCAAGCACCAGATCCATGCACATTGTCAGTACCAGTCATTAACATGATTTTATCTAAAAAAAAAAATAAAAATAGAAGGGAAGGATGAGGGTCATGATTGACACTACGCACTTTGTTCATTCATTCTGAACACGGCATTTCATTTAAATTCTGTGTTGTGCCATGCTGTGTGCTAGGAAATGTACCCTAGGATAATTTTAAAGCTATAAAAGTTCAGTAAATGGAGACTTCCCGGCAGGACTCAGCTATTAAATCTTTGTTGGAAAGTAGGAGCCACATCCATTAAAAAAATCATATTCTGGTGAGACTAATCACATCTTTGCACAACTAAAGTATGCTTGTATTCAGATGATAATCGCATAAATATTTGGCAGTTATACATTGTGTAGAACAAATGCCACAAATTGGCAACATTAAAAAAACCCTTATCATTAAAGTTATCTTGAGAACATGGAAATATCTGGGTCATGTTCAGGGTGATGGCAGAACATTTACCACGGTGAGGCAAGTAGTATCCCTTCCCTAGACACCATTTAGCAGGAGAAAAGTTCGCCCAAAGTGCAGCTGCACTAACCTATGATGCGCACAATGGCACAGGCTGAGCAATGCTCTCTCCTCTGAGCAAGGGGGGCCTGGCCAGGCACTGCCCCCCTGCCTGGGGACCACACCAGTAGCACTCCAAGAGGGAGCTGGATGTTGCCAGTGGATGTAAAAAGGACATAAGGTTTGGGCATCCTTCATACAGAAAGTGTACAAGGGATGATAAGAGCCAACCCAGTCCCTTTGGTGCTCTGAGAGATGCCTTATGTGCTGCTGGTAAGGAGTCAGATTCAGGTGTGCAGACGGTTTATGCTCTGAACAGAAAAAAAGATCCGGTAAAAAGGAGAGCTTGAAACTCCTTTGGAGGAAATGGGTCACAAATCATCCTCCCATGTGCTGCCTTTAGGAGAGCTGTCCCAGAGCAGGAGTAAAACTGTACAAACAGTGTCCTAAGGTGCAGCATGGACATGTTTCTTCCTTGCAACCTTCACACATACAGTGCAAAAGATATAAGTCAGAGTAACTAAGAATTTAATTCCAACTTTAATTCTGAATTTACAGGTTGTTAAAGAAAGAAAAAAGTTCTTTATGAGACAGATATCCTTTTCAACTTGCAAGAAGTGAACAACTTCTAATATTACTATTAAACAATCATATTTTCATCTGATGTCATTCTTCCTACCTAACATTAAATCTCCCATTAGTGGCAATTAATATCTTATTCAGCCATTGGTATGCCTGCTTTGACAAGATCAGTATCTCTGAAAATTTATTTTGTTTCAAGGATGGCAACCCAGTGAGCATATCAAGCCCATGGAACAGTTTCTTCCACCCTCCTGGGAATACTGCTTGGGAAAAGGAAAGAAAAATCGGAGATAATACCATGTGTGTTGTAGGACTGGAGGGTTTCAGGAAGGAATGAAGGACAAATTAGCAGCCCAGCTTGGATCTGGTAGGATTTCTTTGATCATTTGTCAAGAAATGCTGCATTAACATTTACAAGCTCAAGAGTACCAGGCTGGAATTAGAAGAGACATCCAAATGCGTTGAATTGGTTGATCCCAGCTGGCACAGACAGGACTTGATAGGAGTTCTAAACAATACAGATAAACAAAATCTGGACATTTGTTTATACACAACACAGACTATAAAGCAATTTTTATAATTGATGTATGCTGAATTTTAGGTTTTCATTCTGGTTTGTGTTTTATTGCTTTTTGGTTTTATTTTTTCTCTCCTTTATATCTTATTATTAGGGAGTATTTCTTTTATGCAAAGGAATCCTGATGCCACACAAATCTTCGAGGAGAAAAGAACATTTTTCTTGTCATGAGCTGTAAGTAGAAACTGCAATCTGAAAGAATTGTTTATTCTCCATGTAAGAAAACTTTTCTTGTAGAGATACATTCATCCTGCAAAGTAAACAGATCAGCCAGTTCACATCGGGCTGCATCTTCCTTGTATTTGAGATACTGTGGTTTGCTATTTAGGTCTCAGAAAGGTCCAAGGTGCAGGGCCCAATTGATCAATGCATTAATTTTGTTTTATGCTTGCATAAAGCTGTGCCCTTTAAGTTAATTTAAATTGGTATAAAATCTTTTCAGAACACATGCTGCCTCTTTCTGAATGTCTAGAAAGTCCCTGGAAAAACTCACAAAGAAATTTTTCTCAAGATAGTTTCTAATGATAATAATAAATCACATCTGAAGTTGTTTGTGTGTATGTGAAGGCAATGGATACTTAAACAAAAAAAAGAAAGAAAAAAGAGAAAAGAAAGAAAAAGAAAAAAGAACAAAAGAGCAAAAAAGAAAAAATACCAAGTGAAAGAATTATTTAATTCAAGAGCCCAAAAACTCAGGGTTGTCAGGTTGCTTTCAGTGTTAAACCTCGCCCCAGTTCTTAATCCAGACTGCTAGTCTGTGTTTCTTGAAAAGGAAGTTTTAGCCCCCCTTTTGGAAAACTCTTTTACTACTTGTAGGTGCTATAGGAGAAAATCTGGGCTTTTGCCCAGTTATCGTTCCCTTTAAAAAATTCTCTCTGCTGATAATCAGAACCAATATTTACCAAGTCAAGAAATGCCATTCCTTGTCTGAACAATCCATGCGCTTGTAGCCAGTTACAACCCATCCCTTTGTTATCACTTTGCTCTGCTGTACAAAAGCAGGTTCTTTTCTTAAAATGATGAAAAATCACAATTCTTGGTAGTATAAGTTATTTTTAAATAAGTAAAGCAGTAATCAGATGTCTGATATACAAGTTTGGAGAATGAAGCGTAGTTAGTTTAATAGGAAAAATGAGTTTTCATCTGCTGAAACCACAAATGCTGTGCGGATTAGTTGCTTTTAATCCCATTTAACTAAAGCTCCCCATTTCATTCTTCTAATCTTTCCTCATAAACAAATCCTTCCAACTTCTCAGTCATGTTTTCTATCCTCCTTGGAATTCCTCTCTATTTGTCTACATATTTTGAGCATAAAGAGAGGCCCAGGGTGAATGTGGGATTCTAGGAGGGACTCCGTCAGCTTTGTGCTAAATCCGTAATTAAAAAGGGTTAAAGTTAATATATTAAGCTACAACAACGAATCCACTTGATCACACATGACAACAGAAGTATTTATAATTATAATGATTGTCTTACCTCTCAAATGGTCAGACTTAGAGTGTTTAATCTGCACAGATTTGTTTTCTGTAATGAAGATATTAAGGATATTTCCAAGGCAATGCAAATTTTGCTTGAGTTGGGGAAAGAGAACTATTTTTAAAGGGTTTCAAAATTCTATGCCCTGGTGATTTTGGTCTGCAAATAACAACCTCTCTCTTCTCCGCCTTCACTTTAACACTGATCTTTCTGTGTAGCAAGACCATACCTTACAGCGGTAGCCTCTTTATGCAGGCACAGAGCACGCAGGACGATGCACAGTAGCAACAGCAGCTGCAAATAATATTTTGGAAACATTTTGGTGCACTTTTACTGAAATGCTTAAATAACACAGTGGAAATGAAGAAAACCCACATGTTC
This sequence comes from Myiopsitta monachus, assembly GCA_017639245.1. Taxonomy (NCBI): domain Eukaryota; kingdom Metazoa; phylum Chordata; class Aves; order Psittaciformes; family Psittacidae; genus Myiopsitta; species Myiopsitta monachus. Next base: position 31,232,577 of record CM029924.1, on the reverse strand, counting down.
ATTCCATCAAGCATTAACTGAATGCAAACAGAGTCTGCTTATGTAAATTTTATTATTTAAATGTCCCCCAAACTATGCCAAAAAAACCCAGCTGCATACAGGAACCCCAAAGCTGTTGACTGCAAGGGCGTAGTATTAGACTCTGAGGCACTACAGATCATGATTATATAGCCCTAATCTATTTGGTTTATTACCTTTCTGACCTATAACCAAAGCTGAATGTATTTTTAAAGTCAAGAACACTATCCATGCCACTTGTTTATTAAAAAGGAGCATAGCCCCCATTCCAATTATATCCTACTTTTTGACAAGCTGTCAATAAACTTGCTCCTTCTGTTACCACCAATGGGCATGAACATACTACTTCAGAACCCCTCTCATACATTTGGACCCCAACAGGGTAATGACAGTTCCCACCTTACAAAAAGTCTCTGATGTGAAAAGCTTCCCCTGGGCACAAGTTCTCAGTACTTTGTATTGTCAGATTCACAGGTGCAAGGTTCAGAAAGTTTAGGGTTTGGGGTTATTTTTTCCTTACCAGTTAGGCTATGGAATTAATTCAACCTGGCTAACTTGTGAAAATAAATTGTGTTCTCTCTGAAGACTAATTTAGCAGTACAAAGCACATATGCTTGTGTACATTACCCCCCCCACACACACCTGCATAAGTACACACACACATTTACATGAGTAGATTAACTGCATCTAAAAATCAATTACTTATCTGAATGCACACGTGTTATTAAGATTTATGAAGACTATGCATAGATTTAACTACACGTTCTGCTTATGTTTTTAAAAATTTGAATCAAAGTATGGTCCTGATGCTCTTCATCCCTCAACTATTTACCTACACATCATGAGCATGTGATGTTTATTTGTATATGGTATATACAGGTGTCAGAGAGAAAATATATGTAGGTATATCTATCTATATATCTGTATATGGCCATCATGCATTATTTATAAAATGAGTTTATTGCATATACAAACATTAATTATTCTAAACATGCAATTATATATCCATATTTGTGTGTCCATATAGATTTTTTTGTCCTTAATGGAAAACTTGAACTGCAAGCAGCCATGTCAGAACTCAGATGGTTAACATTCACTTCTTGCTGTTTTATTGCATATTACTGTGCGCTCCTGAGCAGCAGGAGCAGATTCAGGCAATTACAATCAAGTCAGGGCACACGCCGTGGCTGAGCAACACGATCATGATGAGGATACTGATGAGGCACTTATCGAAAACCCCACATCATCCACACTCATCAGCCACAACATGTCACCCCAAATGAGGCATCAGCTGCCTTCAAATGGCTCATTGCACACTGTTTACAGCTTTCTTTGGACCCACTTTTGATTTTGCGGTCAGGACTTAGTTCAAACAGCAGCTGACTGGCACTGGCAAGCCTTGAGATTCAGCAGAGATGACTTCCAGGAGTCAGGAGTGTTTTGACATGGGGCCTGACCGACACATAGAAAAGTTCCCAGCTCAGTCCCCCCAAACACTGGTCCCTCTGAGAGGAGGGGGAGTTATGTCAGGCAAGGAGGGGCAGTGGGAGAGAGGGGGAAAACAAACAAACAAACAGACAGCCCCATGGCACTTTCTGATATTTTTTATTTCCTGCTTCCATCCTAAACAAGTGGCCAGCCACAGGAATTCAGGCAGAAACATTTTGGACCAGATCCCTATCATTTCTGGGACCTCTAAAGCCACTTTGATGGTGTAAAATTGTCCTTAAAGTGGGGATGTAAATTATGGGCTCTCTATTCAAACTTGTCTTTTTGTAGGAATCGCACTAAGCTGGGCAGAAAACTTTTCCTGGGTCTCATACCTTCCCCATTATTTACTGGGACTCAGGAATACCTTTCTTTCCTATTTAGTTCTTTCTGCAAAAAAACAAGCAAACAAGAAAGAATCAACGAGGAAGGGTGAGGATACATGGATGGGTCCTAGAGATCAGCCCTCTGCTTGAGTGGGGGACAGGGATGACCCAAAAAGGAACAACTCCAAATTAGAGAGACTGAGAGAGACTCTCTCCAGCCCAGCTGATTGATTGGCACTCGAAAGAGGGGTTTAGAGACTCACTGGAGTTGGAAAGACCACATCCAGACCCTTGCCTAAATCAAGTGGAGTGAAAGCTCTGAGGTGGAGATTGGTTACTCCTGCAGAGCATAGCCCTGGGCTAAACTAGAGCTGAAATGCTTTTTCCTGCCATCACTGCCTAGAAACGGGTATTTCCACAGCACAGATTAAAACTAATCTGTTTTGACAAATAGAGATTTTTCTGATGAGAAAGTGCTGCATCATGGAGTCCCTGACACTCTGCCAAAGAGAGGTGAAAGGACTTTAGGGTGAACAGAAATCTAGTCCTTGAACTTCGGACGTTAGTTGATGTAAACATATACTAATCAATTATTGTCAGTTTGTGTCAGTTTGTATCAGTTTATGCGACAGACTGGAAAAAATGAAGCTACTTTACTTCACCGCTCTATCTCTTCTATTTCATAAATATATATATAAATTTATATATATAAAAGTAATTTATTAATTTATGGCAATGACAAATATAAAAATTCCCAGATAATTGGCTTCTATACCAATTAAAAATCTTATTTTACAAATAAACAAGCTTATGAACCGAAAGCTGAAGTTATTCACCCAATTTTAGATGGCCAGCTCAGGCCCCTGAAGTAAATCATTACACAATACTTCCTGTTCTGATTGTTCAATTAAGATGTAGGAATATACCTATGTATAGTTACCTTTATGGTTGCTGTCTGCAGCCTGCGCTGTCTGCCTCAATAGTTTTCAAATTCTAGCAAGCAGCATGCTCCCTCCGGATGTCAAATTGTAACAGCACACTGCATCATGAAAACATCTGAAGCAAAAATACGGGATCCATGCAGGTTTCCCTACATTTGTACATACATCTGAGAGGTTTTTTTCCTTGCTGCTTTCATTTTTAACCCGTGTTGCAAAATGCTTTTTCTCTTAGGGACAGACTCTTCCTGCTGCTCATAAAGATTTTATTTAATATTAGAGGAATAAGCGTTTTCCAAAAAGGCAAAATAGGTGGTCCCAGGAGAGACAGAAATTAGTTTCTACAATCTGTTTATTAGACTTATTTACTAAAACCTTTTTTTTTTCCTTCCCAGTAATAGAAAATGTTCTTAGACAAATCCTAAACCCATTAATTTCCTCAGAATAGCTTAAACTTATTGGTAGGACTCCTATCATGCTATCTTCTCTGTGGTGCTCAGCAATATAAGCAGGGGGAGGAGGTAAGGAGTGTGCATGCATTAGGATGGCACAGCATAAAATCCCTGAAAACTGCTTGACCGAAATAAAATTGAGCTACTCGTGCACAGAGCTGCAAAGACACGAAACTCTGTGTGAATGATGCTAGATAAGAACTGAAGCACCGGTGGTAAAGCATCCTAATTACAAACCTGCGGTGCAGGCAGAATAATGGACAGAGTGGCAGTTCTGGTAGCTGTGTAAAAAGGAGTGGAAGTTTGCATTTTTGTGGCTGTATCTTGAACTGAAGGGTGTGTGTGTATGTGTGTGTGGGGGGGGAAGCGGGAGGGGGGGAGAGAGAGAGAGAGTAAAGAACTGTTTTTGGGTCATCATCTTACGCTCTTTGTGATGCACATTCTAATTTAGGCAAAAGGGATGCATCTTTCAAATGCAGATCATGTTTGCATTAGAAGAGCAATGAGAACACTTGTCACTTTCAGAACATTTATGTGCTAGAAGTACTGTTAGCAGAAGAGCAGTTTAGATAAATTCAAGACTTTTTTTTTGCTGATCACAAACATTAAGCTTCACACCTGAAACCCTCAACCCCCTGCTGTGCTCTAATCCTAGCACCATTCACCCTTAGAGACTCAAAGTGCTGTGCCACTGCTCTCAAACATTTGATTGCCCTTACTTTGAATGCCACCACCTGCAAAAATGCCTTTTTATTCCCTTTGAGCCTCTTGAGAAGGAAGTAAAAATGATAATTCATGACAAACATTAATTAATTGTTTACAAGATGATCTTTTCTTTTTCTAACTTCTGTTCAGCAGACATGTTGAGCTGCAAGACTCCACGCTTGATGCCAGAGCTTGTCAAGAGGTCTGCATTGTTGTTTATCACTCAGGCATAGGATAGACTGCAGGTCATTGTTTCTGCAGTTCAAGTAGGACTGTCTAGCTCTTGTTTGAAGAATGGAAGTGCCATGCATGAGTTCCCCAGTATAAAAGAACTACCGGTTCTAAGAAGGAACAGTGATTTAGCTTCTAATGCAGAGTAAATAAACATTTTTCACCATCTCTTGCTCCATGTGATTTTGGAAAGGTCAAGAGATGCCATTACAGTATTTTAAAAGCTCCAAATTATGTTTAAATAACGTATCACTAAACTCAGAGAAATCTTATCAGAATTTAAGAACCTATTGTCGTTGTTTTAGTTCTTGAATTCATCATCAGAGGAAGACGTATTTTGAAAGGAATGCACTGTTGTTAGGATGGCTGAGATTCACTCAAGGCTTGGACTCAGCTTCTCTGAAAAGCTGAAGAATAACACACAACACCCCCACTCCCCCCAAACATACAGACATGATTTAACTGCCCCCTTAAATTCAAGAATTAATTCTACAAGAGATGTTACACCATGCTAATAAGTGACCCACATATCCCAGTAAGAGGCTAAAAGACAATAATGCACTCAGTTTTAAAGCACCACCAAAATATTGAAACACCACCAAAACACTGGGCAGCAAAATTTAGCTCTCCACATCACACTTAGGCAGCTAAAGGTAAGCAAACAGGTTTGCAGAGAAGCTAAGCTGCTGCAACCTGGATGAAATCATTAGAAACTGTGGTGAACAGCGTCTTTGCAAATCAGAGTTCTTATTTACTCATATATTTTTTAACATATATAAACATATTTTTATTTACACACATGTAAGCAGACATGCGTTGGACAAGTTGCTCTGTTCCTCTTGTAGCAAAACAATTCTGAGAACTTTAAACCACACCAAAAGTCTGGAGAAAAGGTAAAGAGAGTGAAAAGTCTTACTTGTAGGAAGTGTACAGTAATATAGCTTCTCGCAGAACTCTGGTTTCCACATTCCAAATTAGGAGCCCTTAGATCACGGCTGCAAGGCTAAAAATCAATGCTGTATTTTCTGAGTCAATACTACGGCTTGCACTTAACAGACATGGAGACTAATAAGGTATGCAGAAGGAGTAAAAGCAGTGCACAAAAAATTCAGGCCTTCATCTTGGCGACGATCCAGCACAATGATGTTTCAACCAGATCTGAAAAAAAAAAAAATCAATAACATCTGTGGTATAATGGTTAATTAAAGAAGCTCTTCAGCAAAGCTCAAGATGAGAGGCTCGGCCTGAAATTCAGACAGCTGAAGCTTGATTATCAGGAAAGAATGCTTTTTTAGCTGTGAGTGGATAGGCCAAAAGCTGCAATGTGTGGAAATGGGGAAAAAATTGCTTTTATTTTAACTTTCTTTAAGTAATCAATATATGGTTTTCACCTGCATTAGGAGCTGTTTTGAGCAAAAGCCTCTTTCTATACATCTATATAAATATAATCCACTCCCTTTGGAATCTATAGATTCAAGAACAGCAGCAATGACAAGCAGGTTGCCTGCCCTCTCTTAATTCACAAATTCTCCACTTTCCCTCCCCACCCCCAGTACCTCTGGCTGTGCCTGATGTACAAAACCCATCCCATGGCAAATCCCTCCAGCTACATTGTCTTATTTAGTTTAATTTTTAAGACCTAAGCCTTTCAAGACTGCATGTGAAGGAAATTAATAAAAAATTGGATATTCAAGAATAATAAAATCTCCAGCAACCAGACAATTCTACTGTCAACCTCTGAACCTTTCTATCTAGCTCTTTCTATTCTTTTATTTGTCACCTCTATCTAAAATTCATATGCACAGACTTACAGCCAGAAGGGACTATCTTAATACCTTGCATGACACAGGACAGAGGTTTCCAGCTGGTAATTCCTGTGCATTGTCTATATCCCAAAGATGAGCAGGAAGATACATAGTTAAAAAAAAAATTAAAAAAAAATCCTGATTTAGAGATTTCAAATGACAGAAAATCCACTCCATCTCTTGGCAAGTTGTTCTGAAAGTTAATTAGCATCACCATAAAACTGCTGTATTTTCAGTCTGATTTTTTTTCTACCTACTTGTGCCTTGGTCTTCAAAGTTCAAGAGCCCTGGGCTATCAGAAATCATTTCTCTGTAGAAATTACAGACTATGGTCAACCTGCTCTTCATCTTCTGGATAAACTGAAAAGGATGGTACCTCTTTACCTTCTTACTGTAGACAGACCTTCTTACTCTAGACAGATTTCTCAGACTTTTTTCTTGTAGCTTTTCAATGTCAGGGTGCTTTTCAAGAGCAGGTAGACAAACACACATTCTTCTTCCAGTAGCAATCCCGCTAATGCTTAATAATCAGGACTCTGGCATCTACTTAGTTTTTCCCTATTGATCCATCCAAAAACTTCTCATCTGCAACTCACTTATTTTTAGCCCAAATTATTTCAACCCTTTTCTCCAAAATGTATGTCTCTGCCTTAAAAATAACAGCAACATTCTTTATTCCAGAAGATGAAAATACCTTGTTTTCAACCATGTTATAACAAATCTTGTTAGCAAGAGTACGGATCTGCAAATGTAACAATCCTTTCATTCTGCAATGCTAAGAGAAATATCTCCCACATATCACTACTGTCAGGAGCTACATTTTCTATTTTCCAGGAAATTCCAAAAAGGAATTCAAACAGATGGCAACATTTTTTAAGTAAGTTAACCAGGAAATTGATTTTCAGGTAGAAAGCTTTTTCTGGGTAAAAATGATTTATTTAAATAATTTGAACATTTAATTCAATTTGTTATTTTTAAATTAATATTGTTTCTGTTTATATATTGCTTCTTAAAACACACACAAAAATTAATTATCAAAGCCTGTTCCAAATGTTAAAATAAGTTCTTTCAACACTAGCGCAGTGTTTCCTTCCTTTTCCTGGGTGCAATCTCATGAAAGCATTACTTTTTCCAGACTTTACAAATCAAAGGTAAATAAACAAAAAAAAAAGATTATAAAAAAACAATTTAACTCACACTAATTGAAATGCAAGTAGGCAGCTCTTTCTTTTTAAACTGCAAGGCACAAAGTAGCAGCAGAAAGCAGCAGAAATAAAATCAGTTGTTTCTTGAACTCAGAATTTTCAGGGCAGGGCTTCCAAGAGCAATCGGGGTTGATTTACTTACACTTCCATTTAAATCAATGTTAGCTTTATGGCTGTTTTCAAAGGGAGCAGACCTAAGTCAAGAGAGAGTGCAAAGTAAAATCCTACCCTCTCAAACTTTCTGTCAGAATTCTTCAGATTCCTTTGGAGTTCAAGTGGAATTTTCCTCAGCAAACAACATACCCAGTGCAGAGATCTTTCATGTCATCAGCATTGAAGAAATGAAAACATCAGCAAGTACATATTTGGAAATATATAACTGCGATCACAGTCAAACCCAAAGGAGACAGATATCTTTAAGAAATAGCTGCACCTAACTTCGTCCATGTCAGACTATGTCCATCGGTGCCTTTTGCTGTATGTGCCAAACATTTTACCATGCATTTTTTTTTCAAATTAAGTTTTATCTGATATTCATACATAATATCCAAGAAACACACATTCACTTTTTTTTTTTTTGACAAGAAAGGTTCCACATCCCTCAGAGCTCTATTGCAACCCTTCCCGTTAACTGTTCTCTGCCATGATTGCAAGCTCCTGCAGGCACTGGATCATTTCCAGTTGCTCTGTTTTACTCTAGGTGAGAAGAGCACTAGCGGATCCTCCTTGCTCTCCCACAGCATCCAACAGAGCCAAACACTTCATTAATAAAATACTTCTGCCTGTAGACCTCCTCGTATGAATTGACAGCTCTCCACTCTACAGAACCCCCCAGTGAGATCCCTTGCAAGGCTCCTCTGAACAAGCAGAGTCTGCCAAGCTATGACACACTAAAATGGTGTCATTTTTAAACCCAGCCTTAATAACGAACTGGCATCCAGCTAGGTCCATCAGACCTACCTCCCACAGTCCCATTTAGGCCATTGAGTAGGTCATTATTATTTGGCATGTGTCATGCATGCTCATTGTTCTAGGGAGAATTCCTCAAAGAGCGGACCAGGGCCTTCAACTAGATGAATGATGACTTAAGGGCTGCGAGAGCAGGCAATGGAGTTAGCACTGGACTAATGGTTTGAGGCAGTCACATTGGCATTGGTCATGATAATAATACTCTCTGAATCATTTAGAAGGCCCAGGAGCCAGACATCTGCTGTAGAAGCTGGGATGGCATGAAGAGTGTATGTTATCCACATATACTAATGAGTTTCAAGAGATAACCTTGAACTTCCCTGACCTTTGCAGAGTACCTAGCAGCCCCTCAACATCAGGCTGCCTTTTCTCTCCTTTCCCTAAGAACGTATGCACTAGGAAACATGCAGATCACAAATGCACTTCACACACTGTAGCCCACAAGAGAGACACCAAATATATCTTTAAGTCACCACAGAATTGAGGGGGTAATGTAGAAATGCGAAGCTCTGTATTTAACATCTAACTTCTCTGAGACAGAAGAGTAGCTCAAAATGTGCATTGCAGTAGTTGCCCCAGCCTGCAGCAGAGAATACTCTCTCTGCTACTTGCCTTGGTCTGAGAAAAGAGAGGTTTGTGTTTTCTCTTCCTTCTTTAGACTGCATAAAGAAGCCATGATAGATGTTTGCATCAGAAGAGGAAACAACTGGCATCGAATGATCAGATGAAATTCCAATGTGTTACTGGTTTTGATGTTTTAGCTCTGTATGCTTAGGGAAAGTGTGCCAAAGGAACACTTCTGATCTGAATTAATGAGAGAGGTAAATTTCAGAATTAAACTGCAGTTCAGCCTCTGAACTCTAACTAGCAAAACAAGATTCATCACAAGATCCTCCCACACTGCTTCAAATATGCACACATGGGTATGCACACACTTCTGCAAAGTCTGAGGCAACAGAGCAGCTGGCAAAATCAAGAATTAACAGCCAAACTGCATTCCAAAAGAGCTCTTGCTCAACAGCTTCTCCTTAAAAGTACTAAGAGCCACATGCCTTGCTGATGAAAGATACCTCATTTCTGCCTGTTGTTTCTGTACCTCTGTTTTGAATTCTGCAAGTTTTCATGCTTCAGTGTTTTGGAGAACATTGTATGAACTGCAGTGAGAAATGACAGGTAAAAGGTAATAGAGGTGTTAATAGGATCTAGCAGGGTCAGAGACACAGTGAGGCAATGGGTCTCTCTATATGAAAGAATCCAAAAAGCAGGGGTTTCTGTTTAGACAATGAGCTGCTTTTAATTTTGCCTGATTCATCTTTGTCCTGATTCCTATATCCAGATTGATGATGTCACCCCCATCAGTGCAGAAGAAACACAGAGCAAGAGGCAGACCTCTCCTATCTTTGCAGAAATCCAGAGCAAGTCTGTTGACTTCTGGGAGTTACTCTGAGTTTACAATGAAATAAATGAGAGCAGAATCTAGCCCACGAAAGCATAAATTCAGCTGTTATCAGGCACAGTCTTAGAATTCACTATTAATATCTACACTGAGAGCTATTCTGATTACAATTGCAAAATATTATTTTATATCCACTTTTACTATCTTATTCAAATACAGGAAATGAGTCAATCTTCAGAGAACAGAAAGACCAGTCAAAGGAACTGGAGAGTCATATAATTCAGCAACCAACTTTGAAGTGAAGGAAAGGAAAACTGATTCCTGCAAATAGTCTGCAAGTGGGACTGTTAACATATTGCTAAAGGTCATACCCATAGACTCTCTTGGCATGGTGGTTTCAGTTGTTGTCTCCAAAGCACATGCAGTCATGCATTTCATTAAATGCAGAATGAGCACAAACACTGCTGAACAAAAAATGATCACCAAAATCTTCCTACAATAATTCATTGTGAAGTAGCTTAGTATTCTCTAGATGAAGAAAAGTGAGTATGGTACCTCCAACTTTCATCATAAGCTTTTCTATTCAGTGTTAATTATAGCTTTCTTAAATTTGGGAGTTTTGAGTTCTAGTATGTTTTATATAGTTCCCACTTAAAGATGCATTTTTTTGTAAAACACAGCTAGACCCAACTCACTTGCTTTTCACTATAAACAAAGCGTTAAAAATAGAAAACAAACCGCTTGGCCTTCCCTAGTGTGAAGGGTTGAGCCTGCTCTGCTCTTGGAGCTCAGACTCTTTTTCTTTAATGGAATTTTACAGACATGGCTCAAGCAAGAGGCAGCAACTAGTTCTACTTTTACCCCTTATTTTTCATCGAAAGCCCGTGCTTTCTAACACTTTTAAGAAATCTGGTTCTTCATACTTACGTCATGTGCTACCTTTCACTGATATGTGAGTGAAGCCCTGGAGGTAAAAATAGGCTTAAGGGCAGGCTGTACAAGTCTGTCTGGGACTTTGGATATTAATATGAGTGCTGTTTCACTACGTGCCAGTAGTGCCATCAAAGGCAGAGCTTAAACTACCTGAAAGGCTTCTACAGAACAGCCACAGAATTAACATAAAGGAACACAGGAGCCAGGAAATGACAACGCCTAAGGAATTGTCAGGAAATAACCCTAATAAGGTCTTAGGTGAGGACCCAGGAGCTGTGAGAAAGAGCTCCTGTTCTAGGTCTTCATTCAGAAGTTGCTACAACAAGGAAAAAACCAGGTTTCCTTAGCTGATAACTTGCCATTTTATTTATGTCCTATTACTGCCCTGGAGATTGCCCAGAAAGTCAAATATTATGCCTGTCCTTTAAAAGAGCAGTGCTCTTGATCAGTGGGCTGAGAAGAACCTTGCTGTGATCTCCTCCCCGGTCAGGCACAGGAGAGGTGCTACTGAGATGGACAGAGCAGCAGAGCCTGGGGATCTGGAGCAAGGCTAGTCATAAAGCTGTGAACTTTCCATCGGAAAGAGGGGACAGGTCTGAAAGGGTAGTCTCTATGGGAGACAATTTAAGTTAAAGATCTTCCCTAATGGATAGAAACATTATTTCTAACATTTAATTCCATATATTTTAAGTTCCTGTCATAGGGAACTTTAACAGGAAACAAAGAGAACCTTTGAAAAAGAAAACTTGTAAATTACTTGGCTGATTCCTTCTAAACAGCAATGGCTCAGTCTTTGTCGTATGGGTGTCCAGGTCACTTCTGTGACTCCCTCAAATATTTTACATTTAACAGAAGGAAGACTTAAAAAATGACTGACAAATCAAATGGGCAGAAATGATCAGCAATGTACACTGAGCACCCACAGCAGGTAAATTATAAAAGTATTTAGTATGTTAATTGTTGTCAAATGACATCAAACTCCAGTTATTGAAGTCTGTCTTTTCTCAGTGAGCCCACGTTACCAAGATCATGTTAAATTACAGAGTGCTGCTGGTGCCGCTAGTCATTGCATGGTCAATGAAACATAGGCTTCCTTCTTCTTTTTTATTTTTTTGATTTACATTCAAGCTGTTTTGTATAATTTTAGCCTCATGGACAATAAGAGTAGACTGTTTTCCTGCTCCATGGTCAGAGAAAGCCCATACAGGCTTGAAGCAGTTGCAGTCCTCCAGCAGAATTAGAATCATGATTCAACAGGATGGGGGAAAAGGGAGATAGGGCATTGCACAAACCACAGCGGTGAGCGTGAACGTCCTCCTTGCCCTCTGTACCACAGGGCGTATCGCAGCTGTGGCCGAATGGTGGTGAGAAATCTGTGCCTTACCCCTTCAAAGGAGTGATACCACAGATGGGTTGAAACTCAAATGGCTTCAACTGGCGGTTGGGTGGGAGCTGAGGGCACTTGCAACTCCATCTTCAGAAGCCCGAGGGTTAGTCTACACGGAGGCACTCAGGAAAGTTAACTTGAATTAACTAAAGAGAGAGGTTTAAAGTGAATGCATTAAGCTACATCAAACTGCTCTCTACTCTTGTCTTTTTGTCGTAAAGAAGTATTATCTGTTCTTTTTCCAATTAAATTAGCTTGTCCAATAAAAGATATTGCTTCTTCCTAAAAGCCTTCCCTGCCTTATTCACTTCAGCCCTAAGACTCTTTTGTTTGTTAATGAATTAGCTCTTGTGTACCCGTATCAAGGCAATGGTGAAAAATTCACTTTATGACAATATAGGACTATATCATTATCCTAATAGATAAGTATTTCAAACTGTGTATCTGTTTGGCTAAATTAAACCTTAGTTAGTAATAGAATTTAATAGCACGCTGATTAACTATTCCATAAAGATGAATCCACAGACTGTGTTGCAGATGAATTAAGACAAATGCCCACACAAATATGACCTGATGGCACAGTGTTATCAGTGTCAATGCTATCTGGTTCTGGGGGAGGAAGTACACTCACAGAGCATCTCATCTCTGTGTGTGTGTGTGTGTGAATAATCTTCAGTGCAGCATGTGTTCACCCATGCAGCTGGAGGGGTTCTGTTTGTTTGCAGCAAACAACGTGATATGTTGTGCACATGTACTTTCAGGACAGCTCAGCTCTCTGAGTTCTCTGCCTTTCATCTGTTTATGCCACAGCCCGATTGTCAAAGACTTTCTTTCTTTCTTTCTTACTAGGGTGGGTGCGAAGGTGAAGGTAATGGATCTCTGGTTTAATAAAATTTTCAAGTCTTTGTTTAAGCATATCCTATATAGTTATGTCTTCCCTTTAAGTGTGAATGATATATTTTCCAATTTTAATTAACAGTTCACAAGTGGATAAGCTAAATAGCCATTTAGAACTATGGAAATGTAATTGCTCCACCATCTGGTCAGCTGTAATATTTTATTATGACTATATGAAGAAACAATGATGTTTTTTTACCACCATTGTAAACCACCATGATGCTTTCAGAGCACAGTTATGCCGATAGGGATTCTGCCCCAGGGCCATCCTTGAATCTGAAGACCAGATTCCTGGGTGTCATGGCTGATTGCCAGGTAAAGTACCATTTATGTTTCACTTCACTTACTTTGAAGTTAATACTTATAGATGCTTTGGTTTCGTTATGACCTTTGTTAAGCTAGCAGGAACACTGAATGAGCTACATCGTGTTTTAATTTTTTCTTATGCAATTCTGATTACTGTGTGGTACACAAAGAGGAGGCAAAGGAGATATCATTCCAAGACCAATGCAATGTTCTTTGTATTTACACTGCTACTTCAAAAGGAAGAAAAAAAATTGTCATTACCACAACAATGCACAGTTCATGTATCACAGCTATAATAGAACTCTAGTAACTTGCTGGCTACTGCATCTTGGAAATTTAAATGTAATAACACAGTTTTGCTGCAAATATCTGGTGGCAGAAGCCATTTCTTTGATGCTATTGTAGATAGGATCTAACTGCATTGAAAATGTATTCTTTCTGAAAGAAAGGACAATGGTGCAATAATCAGGAAAATTATCTGCAGAAATGGCCTTGTTTCTTTTAAGTTGATGAATTAAAACCATGTAGATCTTATTATTAAGAGTATAAACTCTCAAATACAGTTTTGGCAGATTTGAAACTTTGGCGAGGTCTTACATAAAGGCAAATAGTGAAGAGATGCTGTATACTGAATGTCAGTAGGAATTTTACCATTGGCTTGAAAGGAATCCAGACTTCATCCCGACCTTAAGAAGATTCAACAACTTGAACCCAACTTGTTATAAGGATGTGTAGTGAGAGGCAAAGAATAGGCAGCTCATCCTTGCAAACTGGAATTAGGACTGAAGCAATCAAGGTAAATTAATTAAAACAATAGTGACTGCTATTTTGCCGCTAGAGAAAAGAAGATCAGTGAAAACAGGTTAGGAGATTTTAATAAATAAATAAATAAAAAAGTCCTTTAGTATTTGCCTTCTATGCCTACCAGTTCTACTGGGAGAAGGTGCAGGGGCTGCGTGGGGACCAGGGTGGGGATGCTGCGGAAAGGCTGGTCATAATGCAGCTTTTGCAGAAGCTCTGCCTGCTTGGGGAGGATGGCAGGGACTCCACTCCTCACCGCCTCTGCTCATCCATCATGGCTATTCCACGAGCAGTCAAATGAGTGAAGGTGGTTTCCGATTTATCTGTGTTCTTACCCTTACACCTTCATGATGCCCTAACACCATCTCCCATCTGCTGTGTAAACTCGCTCCTTTGCACCTTGCTCCTGTGCAATGGTTTATCTAGAAATTCCCTTCCCTTACTGGCAAATTCTTACATCTTATGTAATAAGAATTAACTTCAAGAAAATATCCAATTAGGAAGCCAGAACTATGAACTTACTTGCAGACTTTAGTTCAATGTTTGCTCACAAGCATGGAAGGGATCATTCTGTGATTTGTATGGGGAATACAGAGCTCATTCTCTTGACCATGAGGAAAGAATCAGCAGCTTCAGAACATTTTGGTTTTTGTCAGCACTAACAGAAATATCAGATTTTGCTACAAGGTTATGGAACTCTTGCCCTAAGCCTCCCGTGAAACATGACTCTCTGCAAACAACTGGAAGTGATGCAGAACAAGAGGCCTTTGGTTATCTAGGCTCCTAATGGCCCTGTCTGTGTTAGCATTTGAGTTTGGAGGAGCCCTGAGGTTTTGAAGAAAATCCCCTAGTCAACTCCACTTACCTTGGAGACATTGGTTCAGACCACAGGATGGCTTTGGTGTGCACTAACCAGATTCCCTCCCTTATCACATCCATGGCTAGTCAGAGTCTCTGATGCCACTGGGGTTTGGATTTGACTCCCTCCATTTCTGATTTCTTTTTCAGGATCTTTTCTCCTTCTTGAGCAGTGCGGTCCTATGGCACAGCTGACATCAGTTCCAATGCTGTGCACTAGAGGGCAATTACACTCGTACGCGCACTGGTTCATTACAATAGTATTCTTGCAGTAGTGCAGAATATGTCAATGCAGATATCCTCAATTACCTGCAGGATCCTGATGACTACAAATCACTCACTGCGGGCTAGCAAATGGTACTTTTTAGTTGTCTCCATTGTATAAGATAGCTCTGCATTTTGAAAATTACCTGAATATCTTATTTTTATCCACCAAGGAGATGAATCTCCTTAAATAATCCTATTTTCCACTGATATCCATCTATATATTGTTACCTTATCCATCTTTTTTAGCTTCAATTTAAGAATTCAGCACCAGTGATTATATGGCTCTATAGCCAGATATTGGAAAACAATTCTGAGTTCAAATTGCTGTTTTGTTGCATTAGATTTCTTTTAAGGTTGTATATCTTTTGGAGAGAAATATTCCCAGTTCTGCACTAAGAAAAAAGATGTCTTCTGTAAGGGTCTAATTTAAAACCATTGATCTCAGTGCATTTTGCTATTTAGTTCAATATAAACACAGAAAACTCCAAATTTTGTTTTTGTCAAAACATCAATTGTTATTTTCTACAAAAATACTTTTTTGTTTGTTTTTGTTTGTTTCTTTCTTCATCAGACCATGTACTGCTTAGAAGGAGTTTGTGTGTCACCTACTTTCTGATGACATTGTGACTCACTGCTTCCTAGTATTAGCCACAGCAGCTTGCAGGTAAGGTGTGATGTGAGTACATTTAACGTCTGTCAAGAGAAACTTATGTGAAGGGGGAAACAAAAGGGGTGAACAACTCTTCACGTGAGTTACTGGAGACCTACAAGGCAAATGAGCTGCTTCAGCTGCTGGAGCTGAAGGAGGAGGTGATTACTAATGGCAGAAAAGGGTAATAAGGCATGTTTTCCAAGATTTGGCAAAGCAGAAGTCACATGAGCTTTTACTAGGGTAGTGAGGACTGAAGATATATTAGAAGGCTCTTGGATGAAATAAGAGGGAAGGAAGCTATTTCTGCTCTGTATTTTTCAAGTAAAACACCATAGTGTCTAAAACAACCAAGATCTATTCCAAAATCACTGGGTCCATGATTCTGCCCAAAAAAGAAGGCAGACTTAGAGCTGTACTACCCCTTTTTCAAGGTCCAGCAAACTTGCTGAGTTTCTCCTACCAGAAATTGACTAACCATCACTGGGTTCTGGGGAACACAGCATCACCCTTGTGACCGGAGCTGATCCTTTCTATGGCACAATAGTTACTTGCAATGCCGAGGAAAGTCTTAGCACTGCATTCTTCTCTAGCTTCCAACTTCCCCACAGCCCAGCATTCACCTCTGCAGGGCCAGCAAGACCTTTCTAGGAGCCCACTCCTCTGGTCAGAGCAGGTGTCAGAGGAGCCACTCCTGCTGCTGGATGTTCAAAGAAGTGTGCAGCTTGCTGCCCCTAGTCCATGGAGAAGCAGCAGCTGTGTCTGTTGATGATATTCTGTCAGTTGAACATCGTCTTTCCCTTTTATACTTTAACAAAATATGAAAAAGGTAAAGACAGTATCAAGTTCTCAGCCTGCTATTCTTACTGTGGCATTCCAAACTCTTCTCAGATTCAGGAGTGGTTTACTTGCCAGTATTCCTCACACTATTGAAGACTATTGGCTTGTCTTTCCTCCAGAAAGTTGATTTACTGAATCTGTAAGGCATTTCTTCTGGATAGAATTACTTTGAAGACTGAGACAAGGTCCTTATTTGCAAGTGTGGTTGTTCATTCCTCTTTGGCATTCCTCTTATTGTGCATTTAGAAACACAAACCACTTCTCTGCTATCCCTTGATAACAGAGATCTCTCAGCTGTTTACGAAGAATAAATTCCCCAGGAAAGACCAACTTAGATTTTACTTCAGTTAGACAGACTGGGTCCGGCTGCGAGGGACACACCAGTTTATTTATGAATACATTGGTTACAAGAGACTCAATGGAAACAAAACTGAGTGACCTTGGACAAGGAAGGTAGGTAATCAAGACAGGATAGGGAGAATATGTAAGAAGAGCAGAAAGAAAAAAAAAAAAAACCCACAAACCAAAAAACCCACCAACCAATCAAACCAAACAAAAAAACAACCCTGAAAATTCAACATGATATTAAAAATCAGTTGACAGGGTGTCATGATTTAAGCCCAGCCGGCAATACAGAACCACGCAGCCGATCGCTCACTTCCCTCCCCCGCTTCCTCCCCCTACTCCCAGAGGGATGAGGAGGAGAATTGAAAGAATGTAACTCCCATGGGTTGAGGTAAGAACAGTGCAGTAACTAAGGTATAACACAAACCACTGCTGCTACCACCAATAATAATAATGATAAGAGAAATAACAAGGGAAGAGAATGCAACCGCACACCACTCGATGACAGATACCCAGCCCAACCGAGCAGTGATCTAACCCTTCCAGGTAACGGCCTGCAGTTTATATACCAGGCATGATGTGCTGTGGTATGGAATACCTCTTTGGCTAGTTTGGGTCAGGTGTCCTGTCACTGCTTCCTCCTGGCTTCCCCTCCTCCCTGGCAAAACATGAGACTCAGAAAGTCCTTGATCAGAGCAAACATTACTGAGCAGCAACTGAAAACATCGGTGTTATCAGCGTTGTTCCCAGGCGAAAAGTCAAAACCACAGCCCTGCACCAGTTACTAACAAGGAGAAAAATGGTCACTACTGCTGAGCCCAGGACACAGGGGGAGACTTGTATGGTGCTCTGGAAGTCTACAAATACCCCTGCAGTTTGGTGATTTGTCTTTTCAGTTTGTCTGAAGGAAGGAAATGGAGTGGGACAGTACAAAAGAGTAAAAATACTTCCTGGGTCATCACCACTGGTGTCAGTGGTGACAGGGAATGGAGGGGAGCAGAGTAGGGAGGAGAAAGAGCTCTGAGTGCAGACTGTATTCTTGCTAAAAGTGCAGCAGTTCATAAAAATAGCCCTGGACAACCAATGGTGAAGTGTAGTACCTAAAGTCATTCCTGAAGATTATAGGAGTAGTATTAATTAGGGATGGGAAATTCAAACATCAGAAACCCAAAAATGCAACTCAGATCAGAATATGGCTACTATATGGAAAGGATAAACATAAAAGGCAGAAAGAAAAAAAAATCAAGTGAAAGAATAAACAGACTGTGCAAATATCACCATTTGTTTCCACTAGCATACTAAGCAATTTTCTGTTTCTAACTTAAAACCCGTGTTTCTTCACGAGTTCAGGGTTTTGGTTTTTATCAGTTATCATGATTTTTAAATACCAGGAGAATAAAAATTCAGAAGAAATGAGAAATTCGAACCCCACAAGCTTCTGCAGCAATTTAAAGATTGTACTATGCTAAGAAATGCATAAAAGAAAAAAAGATCAGACTGACTTGCAAGGGGAAAATATTTCTATATTTTTAATTGAAACAATATTATATGTGAAAACATGGCCACACAGCATTTCCATTAACTGAAACAGAATGCTACCTAGAACCTTTTTTCCATATTCATTAGGGCCAGCAGCTAAACTAGCATGTGTATATCCTGCAAACTATAATGTACATTCTATAAAATACAATTATATACAATTGTACATTATGTACAGTATACAACATTGGTACTCATGTTTTCCTCTGTCTTTTGTATTCATCGCACATTTTTCTCATTGGTATCAATGTAAAAATGCATGTGCTGATACTTTAGTGAAAGATTTTTAGCAAGAATACTTTAACTTGTGTTACCAAGACATCTCCTAAGCATAAAGAAAGACTTGACTTTTTAAATGGATCCTTTATACAGAGAGTGCTTTATGCTCAGTAAAATCAGGCATGACCAAGAAGCACGTTTTGAGCACCTCTCATTTGCTATGTATTAAAGAGAAAGCAAATATTTTCACAATGTTGAAGTAACGGGAACACCAGGGTCAAGGTTTTACCCAAAATGTTTTTCCAAAGGAAGTGGAAACCAGACATCAAAATGTTCCCTGCTCTCAACAGTAAATAGAGAAGAAAGAACAAAGAAAAGAGGATGAGGTTAAAAATAACGTCTGTATGTTTCCCAAACTAAATTCTTGTTTTACATTAGGTTTCACTTAGGATTACAAAGTAGAAGCTGGGAACAAAAGCATATTGGCTAATAGGAAAAGTATCTAGGAATGGTTAGAATGGAATTTTCTGTCTTAGGTGGAAGAAGGATTCAAAGAGCTCAATGTGCTCAAGGAGGGTACACTAGGTGACCTTCATCCCAGAGTACTGAAAGGACTGACACATGAAATTATAAGCCCTAAGAAAGAGATAAGAATAAAAATCTATCAAGTTAGACTAACACTGTCTGACTGAAGAAGAGCAAACAGAACACCTGCATTTAAAACAGCCAAAAAATGCCCTGGTCTAGTACAGACCAGTGGTAACTTGACCTGAGTAGGTTTGTGGTGCACTTTAAGGGAAGCAAACACCACATCTCAAGGTGTATAAATGTTATATATTGGGGGGTTTTGTTTGTTTGATTGTTTTTTTGTTTTTCTCTGGAGCATTTCCTTGGGTTGTGTACATGTACAAGCAACGAAAGTTCGTCTTTGCTTGAAGTAAGCAGGCAGCTGAGATCCAGGTAAAGGCTTCTGGATTGAACATCCTCCTTAGATTCTTCTGGGTATACTCCTTCCCCATTCCTTATTCCTGTCTTTCCCATGCTCTGAGCCCTCCTTGCCATACTGATGTCTTCTACTCAGGACCCTATCCCCTCCTCTCCACTCTGTCTTCCTTTTGCTTAGAAAAGCAGCAGTTACCATATGTTCACATATATTAACTGACATGTCAGTTGATGGGATTGGGTGACCAGGGCACCTATATTTTGAGTACAATAATTTTAAAGGTTGATGGTTATCTGATATATGGGTTATACCTATGAAAAAAAAAGAAAAAATAATATATGTATGAAGTTTAAAAACTTTTGAAAATGGAACATTGGATTTACTTTATCAAAAATAGGTCATAACTTCTTTTTTTATTAAGAATTTTCTTCTGTACAAAATAGACGTGGTAGATGAAAGGTTTTTCGAAAGCTTTTGATGTGCCAGAGCATAAGAAACTGTTAGTTTATTAAGGTAAATTGAAGAACAGTCCAAGAACTGAAAGATGGATAAAGAACTGGATAAAGTAAAAATGAAACTCTGTTACTCAAAAAGCTTTTGGGATGGCTGCAAGTTATAGACCAAATCCCTTCAGAATAAGATTTCCAAATGGTTTCATTTACTTTCCTTTAATTATTGAAAAGTCTTAAGTGTCAAGTATGTCCTTCAGAGGACATCTTATTCCTGAGGTTTCTGCTAAACTATCACCCAGATCTATTCTATCTAATCTCTCTGGCACCTCTTCTAATATAATCTATAAGTGATGCCTAACAAACAACCTAAACTCACCTCCTAATTTGCCTCCTCGTAGCATCAATATTCCTAACTCCAAAATGAGTGTGATAGGGATTTGTGCTTTTATGTTAAGAGGTGTGCTCCTGGATGGTCTGGGAACTTTACTTCCAAAAGGCCAGAGCTCAGCTATGCTTAAGGCATTTTTGGTGGGGATGATGGGTTTTAGATAGCTGCACAAATGAGATGATCAGCATTAGTGTCTGAGTGAAATGCATACATCTCAGAGGGCAGAAGAATTTTGCACACGTACAAAACAAGTAACATTTGAGGTTAAGAGTTTCTATGGTCTCTACTTGACTACTGAATTCAGATGTGAAGTTGGTGTTTGGAATGTGACAGGCATGTGAGAGAGCAGAATTTGGTGGGATAGCAGAAGAGCAGTAGAAGTTAGCAACCTAAAATCTCTTGTACTGCTAACATAAGGGTATGATGCCAGTGTGTGATGACCACTGCATTAAAGCGCTGCTTGGCTTTGCTGTTAGCTTGTATTCCACCTTCAGTTTGTTGGTCTGTGTATGACCCATCCCTGGTGCTCAGCAATCTCCCTGTCCTATGAGGTGGAGGCTGAGAGGTGAGTGCTGACAGCTGTGCCAGGCAAAGATTTGCTCCTGGTAGGAGAATGCCCCATCTTTCTCTTTGCAATGGCTGAAGGCTCCTTTACACAGACAAGTTCATAGTGCTCCAACAAGGGGAAGAGTTTGCCTGAGCATTCTTACAGATAGTTGCTTTAATTATGCATTTACATAATTAATAATTCCATGTGATACCTTATCTAAAGCTGGCTGCAAGATTTACCCAGGGGCTAGCAAGAGCATGAAAGGGGGCAGGAGGAAGTATAGAGGAAGTTTTGCTTAGCACAGGGGGTAGTACAGAAAGGACTGGCTGCATGACTCCAGCATGCCATTGTCAGATAAACTGAAAAAAATGGCCAGAGATTTATGCCTACCACCGTTTCCAAGTCTCTAAAAGACCTCCTGGCTATCCTCAAATACCTTACCATTTAAAATCAGCAGCGTCCCTTCTCCATCCCCTTCCCTAATATGTGTAAAATATTCTCAACAGTAGAAATCATAGACACATTTTTCAGTGATAGCAGCAAAAAATCCTTTCCTATAAAGAAAATACCAGAACTTCTAACATACAATTGGGAGCTTATAAAAGTAGGCTATCAGCACAACTACAAATTTGGGATGTTTCAGAGAAGTACATTGGTATGTCTGTTGCTTGATATGTGGCACATGTACAGTTGCAGTTCAGGTTTCCCTGGAGCTGGAAGAGAGATCTGCACAAAATGGTGCAATAAATTTTACAGGGGATGCTAATATGCAGAAGGGGTTGGTTTAAAAACAACAAGCCATCACTAGTAATCAATGCTTGACACGTGTCCAGTTTTCTGAAATTAAAGTGAAAGGTGAGGTTGATTATGCCTAACACAATCCAGGCATATTTATTTGCATCTGCGCATTTGAAAATCTGAGTTTACATTTTTAAAACTAAATAAAGTTGCCTTGTGACACTCATTTTGTATCTATTACATATTTCACTTCAAAACCTCATCTCTCCTAAAGCCTCTTCAGTGTGCTTGAAGTAGCACAGCAAAAGAAAAGGAATTTTCAGTTTAACTAGAGCACTGACATTCTGTTACACAATTCAATCTTGTCTATTTACTGGCTCTTAAAAACCAGAAGACACTAAACAACAACAACAACAACAACAAAAGGGGGGGCAGGGGGGGCAAGCTGAATGCATCCAGCCGGCAGTGCCATAGGTGTCTGAATGCATCTGTAGCTTCCCTCTCACTCATCAGTGTAATTGTTGTCATGTTATTCCATTTTTTGATTAGGCTGGTCCGCCAAGCTCCCAGCTTTTCCTGGCCAAACGTTCTTCTGCTGGTTGTCATGGTGACTGCATTGTTCCAGGGGAGAAAGGCTCTGTTGTCTGGCATTGTTCTGTTGTGCTTTAGGTAATGCACGAGGCATCACAAGTGAAGTGGATGGACCTTTTTTGCTCGGCATCATTGCCGAGTATTGAAAATCTCACATAAAAAAGGAGCAAATAGGCCCTGACCAAAGAAATAACCAAGTTCTTTTTTTTTTCTCTTTTTTTTAAAGAAAGCACGCATTATTAGAAAGAGGTAAACCAGCGCTAGCGATTAACTGAATAATCTAAGGAAATGCTATAGAAATTATATTTATTACAAGAACAATTGCTGTGATACGAATGTTACTATACAAGGCTAACCATTTGGCAATTTATCTTGAATATAGTTTTTAAATATTCATTGATTTCTCTCCAGCTTGCAATGTCATTTAACCCCAGATTCCATTTAGCTTTAAACATTACACGTTAGGAGATGAATGCAATCATTTGGATTTTAAAATTTAATCTATGACTGTCTACCCTTTTAAGCAAGCTAGCACAGATAGTTTAGTACTTTTTATATCACTATCAGAGCATGCAATCACAGATTTTCCTTGTTTTGTTTTCCTCCAAAAAATGAGGCTTTACACCAATATTAATTAGGATTTCTGGAAAAATATTAAAACATTAGGCACTATTCACAAGCTTGACTTTGCTGTTCAGATAATTTCTTTAAGAAACAGCTGAGAAAAATTTGGGAAGAAGCCCTGAGAAAGTTCTTCAAAGAGCTTTAGCTTATTTAAATGGATTGCCAGATGAGATATTGGCTTTAAATTGTGATTAACTGATAACTTTTCAAGAGCAATTGATACATTAAAGATTGAAGGTAAGCCTAATGTAAATCCCAACTGCCTTAAAACAGTCAATAGTATATAGTTTGAGAGCCTGATTTTCAGCTTGTGTTCAAGTTCATCTGCTGATCCCATTAAAGGAAACCAGCAGGGTACCAGTGCTTCAATCCTGTCATTCCAGGGTGAAAAAACACCTTTCAGCAGAACCTGTCACTGGATGTCACCAAAGTTCCATGGATTTGCCAGCAATACAGCACTAATTTATCAATAAAACTCCAGTCTTAAAGAGAGCAAGCAAAAAAGAATATTGCAGATAACCCAGCTTACCTGTAAAGCTGGTAGGGCAAGAACCCGCACTCAAACAACCAGGGGCACTCTCACTGTTACTGAAGTCACTGAGTTTTACATGCAGCGGCTTTCAGCTGCCAAGTATCCCACACATGTGGAGCGAGGAGAGATTTCAACTGCTGAAACAGGCAGTTAAAAAACTGCGCAGAGTGGCCTAAATTGAGTTGTAATACCTTTTGACACAAAATTTCCCCCTTCACATTTGTAAAATGAGAATCAACTTTTCCCGCTCCCCCCTTATTTAGTGGGATTTTGTTTTTTTTTGCCCAGACTGTTTGTTGAGCCCAGAAGGGCTGGGTCCATCCCACATCATGTGCACCTCCTGCGCTGGAGATTGGTGGCGGCACACACTTGGTACCCGAGAGAAGATTTTGCCTCTTAGGTACTCAGCTCCTCCATGTAACTTATTGGGAATCTAAAAAGAAATAGTAGGAGATGCTGATTTCCTTGCAAGGGAACCAGTACAAACATGTAATCCAAGCAGCAGCTCTTTGACTAATGCTAAAATAATTTAGGTGAAGATGGAAAAAATAAAAATTTGCCATGAATATGAAACTTTAAAATAACTATTATGTGTAACAAAAAAAACAGTTTGTCCTTTGGAGAAAAAAGGATTGTTCTATCATGTAGTTCATATGCTTTTAAAGCTGAAGAGTGGGGACTTCAAAATAACAAAATTACTTGGGCATCTGCGCTACAATGACTTCCTATGGGCAGTACATCCCCAAATACCTTGTAATTTCTCAGAAATTTTTGATTTCTCAGAAGTTACTTTTAAAAGCTAGAGAAATCAATAGCCTTCATACAATTTGCAAGGAACACTGAGGTACAGTGACTATCTTTCTTTGAGTTCACCTTGGACTCCAGCTGGCACCGCATTTCACAAGAGCTTGCAAGAGCAGGGGCTGGCTGCAGCAGCATCCCTGCCTTTCCATGCTCCTCTCCTGCCAGGTGCTCCGGGCACGTGCCCTGCACCTCTGGCAAAGAATGTGCACACAAACACCTCTGAGACTGGGTAGGAAATCCGGATTTATCATGCTTGCATACATGCACAAAGATTATTTACTCACATGCAGGGGCAGGTTTACACACAGCTTCGCACCATATAATGCCAGCCTCATCTACGGCAGAGGTATAATTCCTGCTAAATTCCTAATTCTCTTTTAATTCTGTGAAATTACTATATAGCCTTGTTCATTTTACCCTTATTAAATTCAGGAGAGCTTTTCCATAAGGGATAGCTTCAGAAACATTAAAATAGGACAATTGCTGTTTTTTGGAGAGCTCTATTGCAAGTGTATTGCCTTCTCAGCTGGAAAGGATGATTACTGATGTCTGAAAAAGGTACTTACAGCTTAGTACACAGTAAACATGTATTTTGTTTTTCTTTTGCTCTGTTAAACAATATAATACATAGCAGAAGTCTACAGAAATAGCAATCAAAACAGACACACTTTAAGAAGAATCCCAATGCTTCTTAATTTGTATTTCATTCCTCCCGTCAGCATTTCCACCCGCATTCATCACTGAATATTCATTCCTGCTTCTGCCTTTGGGTTGAGTGTGTCAGCAGCCCGGGAGAGTCACGCAGGTATTTGGGCGAAGGGGGTGAGAAGACTTTCCTCCCCCATTCCTGCTGCCAGGAAGGAGGATCCCCAGCACCTCTCTGGTTTGGGAGAGTTGAGCTCCCCACCAGCCCCCTTTCCCCTGCCTGATGCGCTGAGAGCTCCCCCTCCTGTTACAGTCAACCTTAACCGCAGCCGACAGATTAATATTATTGCCTCATTTTAATTAATTCCTCTCCTCAATTCAAAAAAGCACATCTGGTGCTTTTCAGAGTCAGGCAAAGCTTCTTTCCTCCCATTCTCTCCTGAATATCAATTAATAACTTGGTAACAAAAAGAAAACTAGAGTTTGTTCTGCATACCTAACAGCCACAAGTGACAGAGAGAAAAGGGGCATGCTCCAGGTGGGGATCAAGGAAAATGATGGAACTGCCGAATCTTCTGTGCTTCTGCTCCTCAGCAGGACTTACTAGGTCAAGCCATAGTGACACAGCTACTGCAGCTCTGCAGTTGCCTGACCAGGATTGTCTTACACCTCTTCGACTTGAAGCGCACAAAAAGTGATGTGTAACTCTTTACACCTTCCAGGTAGGCAGAGAGCAGTTGGCTCCCATGCAATTGTTGAAGCCTGAAAGGTGATTTCAGACCTTACTGCCCATATTTCAACTCTTAAACACACAGGTCAACATCAGAATTTCTAAAATCTCTCCTAATACAGGCAGAAAACACACAGCATCCTGAGCCCATAGTCCTACACGGCTCTTGCTCCCTGCAAACGTAACAGTGGGGCTGAAGACAATGAAGATGAAGACCCCTTGCCAGTTCTCCAGAGCAGGAGGAGCTCTCTTTGAGTAGAGAAATGAAAATGAAGTTCAAAGGAGTCTTTGTAGTGGGAAAAAAAAATAAAAAAGGTGGTTTGGCATACAAAAGGACAAGTTTGTTACAAACATTTGTGCAATGTTAAGAGATGCAAGACTAAACTCTGGCTCTCTGAGTATGAACTCACTGGCCCAGGGTCTCCCATAGGGCCAGATCTTCAGGCCAAGGGGACAGCAAGTCCTTAGGAATGGGCACAGTTGAGCCCAGGATGTGTTCAGCTGTCAGGACAGGTTATCTGGCTTGGGCCATGCACTGAGTGGGAAGTCACTAGTGCTTTGTAGGCCTGCTCACCTCACTCACCCCTCTGGGCACACATTCAAACAAGGTTCAACATTCACCATTGAATTATCTGTGTGAGTGATTCCTGCTTTCCAACCTGACCTCAAGAAAGTTCCTGATGCCATTAAAAAACACATGAAATTTTTCAGGATGATAAACATCCATGATAAGTAAGGAGGAATGTCACTGAAGGCCACTGTGTCAAAACCAAATATGAGATAAAAATTAAAGAAATAATGTATTAATTTTAAAAAAGGAAACTGGCACCATACTGTTCTGCTGCTATCTACAAGCAACTCCAGGACCTCAGTTAGTCAGTTCTCCAATGAGAACTGAAATCTTTGAAGTTACTGTCCTAACTGTCTTTTTTCTTTTAAACTTGACATTATTGCAAACTCAATAGCTCAGATTCCTGACGTGCTTGGGAGCTTGGCTTTCCCTTAGAATTTCTGTCTAACGATGTCTTTGTCCAACTTTGTAGCAGCTACTTTCTTCCTTTCTGTCTCAATTTTATTTCTTCTGCTTTCCCCCTGCTCCCTCCGTAAAGAAATTTAGAGTGTGGATCACTCTCATGTGATTTCAGGTACAATTCCAAATGAAAGTTCTTAGGAACCCTCTTTTTTTAATGCTCAAATACCTTGTGGATGTTTTTGATTGTGCTATGCATATGAATAGCTACATATTTGGCTATTAAAACAGACATAAGACTGAGATGAAAAATGTATTTATGCACATTTTTATCAAACACAAACATATATTTTTCATCAGATGGGAAAATGTGTTCTCAAAAGCCTGAACTTTACTAGACATGAGGTGAATTTCATGACAACTAAACCAGATCTAGAAAAAAAAGAGGGATAAAATAGCTAGCTGGCTGCTAATAAACACAGATTTTAAAAATGCAAAAATTAATCCAACTGTCCCAAAACAAGAGATTCAGCAAATTAGAAGTATGCTCACTCTTAAAATTCGCTTTAAAACTGCTTTTTTATTTTTATTATAGAACTGTCACACAGAACAATATAGAGAAGGGAGCTGTGTTAGCTAATCTGCTGTAATCCTTTCAACTCTTTGAAAGAATAACAAGCGGTTGATAAGCAGGGTCAGGCTGGGTCAGGATTTCGATAGGAGACATCTAAGGAATGCCTAGGTGCTTCAGGAAGGGGATGTGGGTGATTTAGCAAGCTAGTTAAATCAGCAAGCTCCCTCGCCCCTCCACTTGGGTAAGGAGCAAATGGAGCAGACCATGTGCTGCAGAAGGGGTAACCTTTTGGGGGAGGTAGGCACAATAACAGAAATACACATTGAGGCATTGCATTATCCCTTTATCAGGCAGTGGCTTTAACTAACACCAGCTCAGGTAAGTACATTTTGCCTTGCTGATTGATGGATAAACCATTTCCTGCATCCAGTCCTAAAATTTACAGGGTGTTGTCAGTTGCTGTTAAGCCACACCATAAACCATGTTGTCAGCCCATTGTCTCAAGTCACTTCTCTCTTAAGCACTTTGGACATATTAAAAATATATTTCTGCAAAGTACTTATAAATTGCAGGAATACCAGCTGCACCCACTACAGCTATCACCAGCAGCAATTCCAGTGTTGGTTTTAACAGCAGCTTATATATATAATCGCCAAAAAATGGATGATATGCAATATCGGTAAATATTTTTAATTAATCCACCACGAAGTTCTCATCTGAACCAGAAAAACAATTGAGATAAAATGATTTGAAGAGTACGTACCTTGCACTTTTGAAATACTATACAGGCTGTGCTGGCAAAAACAACTGCCCTCCAACAAATATGTACTGAAAAGTCAGTATCTGTGGGTTACTGAAAGAAATGTAGCAGCTCCAATGAAAGGAGTAAACCCCTCTCTCTCAGACCTCATTTCATGCTTTTTTGTTTCTACTGAGCATGTTTTAAGAACTAATCAGCCTTATAAAAGGTACCACTGTTAATCTACTGTTTGTCTTCGTCTTCACTGCAGCTGCTTAGCAGATAGAGAGCAAACAAAACCAGAATTAAGGTCATTCCATTTAAATCCTTCAGAGTGGAAGACAAGGACTAAATTATTGCTGAGAATTACATGAAGGGAAAGCCCAGGATAAGATAACTATTGTTTATTATTTGCCAGACCCATAGTGGCACTGCATCTACATATTTGTGAAGGGATTAAATTAACATTTTCTGAGATTAATTGGTAACATGGGAACAGTCTCTGATATACTGTCCACACAACTTAAAAGAAATGCTCCTGTGCAGTACATATGCAGTACATATGACTAGTGAGAAATAACCCAAACTTACCAGCTACTGATCAGTTGTCATGCACGAAATGTAATGACATTTTTTCACATAAATAAAATATATAGGACATTACTACATTTCATCAAACAGTACAAGTTTGAAACTCATAGGACCATAGTACAGACCTGAACAGATGATTTTGCTTTTCTATTATAAGACACCTTAGCCCTGTACTTTCACATTTTTAAGGCAGAAGGAGCAATAGCAGAAAAGATCTCTTTTATGCAAATAACAGGAAATTATTTCAGAGTAGTCAAACATGAGTAGAAAATGAGTGGTCAAATGAGTAGAAAATCTTTTGACCATCAAAAATCCACAAGCTTTTCCTTCAAATTAGAAAATATTCCCTGGGAGCTACTCTATAAATAATACATGGTGGGTTTTAGTGTAATCTTAGTATGAGAACATGCTTTCCTTAGAGCCAACAGTAATACCACTTCAAGAAGGAAATGCTGTGTGAAGAGAGGATCTTGCAGCTCTCTCCCACTTTAAAATCAAGTACATTAGCTCCACAGGATCTCCAGCCCCCAGGAGCCTGATGGCTACAAGGTATGAGTCAGCTCCACCACTCCGACCTCTCAAGTGGCAGAGAGGTATGTCCCGGTTTAGTACCCTCTGCTGGCTCAGGCTTCCTGCATTCAGCCTCTGTGAGGCTCACTTGACACTGAAGCTGGTCAGAAATTAAATATTGGCACGAGGCATCCACAAAAAAAAAAAAAAAAAACCAAAAGGAATGGGAGACATTTCAGGGGGCTGAAGAAGGACCCCCACCTGGGTGTGAGATGCTTCCAGTGCTGTGATCCAAGCTGGGAGAAGCCATGGGCTCTTGTGAGAGGTGTAACTACTCACACCATCACAAAGTTTGCATCCTTCCTTTTTTCAAACAATGACTTTGATAGGAGATAAGTCTCAAGCACCAAATCACTGCAGATTTACAATTAGCCTGGAAATAATCCGCCCTTCTCCCATCCCTTCCTCCCTCCTTTCCCCTCACTAAATACATGAGATTTTTTTGCTTATCCTATTTTGTTTTGTCTCCCAAACCTTGTTCACCCAGCCTGATTTCACTCATTCAAGCTGACTTGGGAGTGCAGGACATTTAACCACAGCCACGTATTGCCTGCTGCGGCTGGGCTCTGAGATGACAGCAGGGTGATGGAAAGGGGACCCAGAGCAGAGACATGGGCCCCTGAGGGTACCAGGATATAACCAGGACACTAGGACTCCCTGTCTTTGCAGGCCACTTGAGTGATTCCCTCAGCCTGCTTGGCACCAGCTAAGTTTGTGAGGGGGCTTTGCACTGACCCCTCAAACAGCTTAGGAGCATACTGAGCCAACTGGACCATGCTCTTTTGGTCACATCCCTTCTTCTAACAATTCACCTGCATATGTTTCATTTTATACAGCTCTTCTGGGCTGTAGTGTCAGTAAGTGGATGAATTGCAACAGAAGATGAAAAGCAGGTGGGGCATAAATCTTTCAAGTGTCAGTAAATTACTGGCACCAGTGGAATTTCTAGGGATATCCACATATAGAAGATTCAGGGTGGAAAAAGAATAAAAGTTTCTTTTTCTTCCCTTTTTTAAGGAGTACATAATGGAAAATATTGCTTTATTATTGCTTATATTCTACTCTTGTATCTGCATTGGAAAACCTAACCTGTATTTGCATTCCCTATACAAAACACTGTTTATCTGTCTAAGATATACACAGCTTTAGTGTTGTACTTCTAAGGGATTTGACTTAGGAGATAATGGCTACATACAAGTGACTATTTAGAATAATAATGCCGAAGATAACAGTCAATACTAGAGCCACTGAAGAAACACATGAAAATTCTAAAACTGTCAGAGGCTGTATCTGCAAATAATGTCACTCGCATTCTTAGATCTCTGAAACATATTTTGAAACACACAAACATGCCACCAACATAATTCACCAGGGAAATGTTATAAGGATGATGGGTATGTACAAAAAAAAACCAAACCCACAAAACAAAATGAAGCTAGAAATACATAATAGCAGAATAATATTTTCTTCATGTGTATATCCAAATGTAGAAAAATTTCGGAGCCACATGCTGTGTGAATGTATCTTAATGCAATAAATTCCCAAATCCCCACTATTTTTATTTAGAATATTGGAAAACTAACTTGCACTCAGGATTTAAAACTCTGTATCCGAAAACACATGAATGCATGTCTTTTTCCCCTCATTCCCTGTTCTTTCCAAGAGATGCTGCTACTGTCTTGTTCATTGTTACAATCATCTTCAATCATGACATTTGTGTGCCATTTCAAGTACCAAAATAATAAGAAGACACAGAGCTCCTTTTCCACATACAGCTGACTAGATGGGCCAGAATGGAGTCCAGCTGGAGGTCAACAGAAAGTACTAATATACGGAGAGGCACAAATGGAGAAAAGCACTGTGGCTTCTTGCTCTAGTTTGTTGGAAAGAATTAACAAACAGGTCATCAACAGATGTACAAAATGCATTACATACATTTCTGTCAGCTAGACATGCTGTCAATGCTAGTGACTGTCAGGTCCATAGGCTTGAACCTTGATTCTCGGATGATGATAAGTCTATAGTACACACCAGTAACAGCAAATGTGGAAGATATACATAACACATCACTGAAGCTAGTTGACTAGTTTTATGACATTTTAAAAAATACATTGGATGGCAACAAATCATAAATGGCTTTATGTTTCAAGTGTGAAACACTCAGTGTTTTATCAAAGCTGAGAAGGTAGTTGGGATAAAAAAGAAAAGGAAGAAAAGGATCATATTCAGGCTATGTTTATAGTTAAGGAACTGAAAATGTTGTAAACGTTAGTCTCTTCAAAAGAAGTTTCACAGAGGTTGAATTACATAATTTATCTAACATAAAGAAGGCATTATACTTGCAACATGTAAATATTGACTGACTTAGCTAATGAGTGGCTGTGTATAAACAGCCTCCTTTTTTATTTCAACTGAGTCTAGAGCAGACAGCTCTGTATATTTTACAGTCTCTTGTACCTGAGCCAACAACAGATAGTGCTGGAGATCAAAGCCTTGATACAGAGATGCCAAGCAATTTGTGTGTAAACGTGCTCCTTAAAAAGAGTACAAAAGAAACTTTAAGGTACTTTCACCATGATTTAAATGGCAAATAGCTAATTACTCTGATGAGCTGTGTTAAAGTTGTACCGAATGCTAAAAATACACCAACAGGATAGAAGTTCAAAAAATTCTTTCTATCCCTTTTTCCACAAGATTTGTTATTAATGAGAAGAAATTTTACATGAAAAGAAGCAACTGCAACTCCTTCTATTCTCAACAGGAATATTTCATTTAACTCCTTAACTATTTCTTCATACTTTATGCAATAGACCAGGATATATTTTTTTCTGCGTAATTAAATTACATATTTAAGGAGGCAAGTAAGAAAAAATGCCTTCAATGGCCAGAAGATGCTCACTAGTAATGTCTGCTCAATTAAAGTCATTATTAACATATTAAAGTCATTACTGACACATAGAGTGATAACATTCAGTCCAAGACCTGAGCCTTTTCAAGGCTTCCTTTATAGTTATACTGCCTAATTCATGAGCAGGCTGAGCATACTGTGCATCTGTAAATCATTGTGTAAAGAAAAGTCACTTAGAAGTATAAAAGCAGTAAAATATATTTTGCAACCAGATTGCTGGGACTGTAGAAGTATAGGTAGTCTTGCACTATAATGCCTTCAGGAATTTGAAAAACTCTATGGATTATGCTTTGATTCCTATATATTGCTTGAAGGGTTAAATTGTGGGCACAAGTATTTTCTCCTCATATAACAAAGTACTTGGCTTCTTCACTTTTTATTATGCAATAAAAGACAACAAGTCAGAAGTACAAATGTAACACTCACTACGGCTCTTAGAAACGAACATCACAACCCTCTCTCTTGACTTGTTTTCTTACACTGTATCAACAAAATTGACTAGAACAAAACGGAAAGGTGAATAATATCTGAACAACACTTATTTACTGCTGTGTAGTACCAGAAGCCATACAGGCTGGAGAGGAACTGAGAGAGAAAGGCACCTCTCCATGCAGCTGTATATTTAAAAAAAACCCAAACCAACAAACCACAAAAAACAAAAGTAGCATCTTGCACTAATTCTGCTCAGCTACAAATGATGCAAGGCAACAATCTACCAAAGCTGCAACTGAGTTCAGGGGATACTTGTGTCTGAATAATTTCTGTGATGATTTTTAATAAGGGGGTGATTTTTAACAATGCACTCCATATTGTGGAGCTAACTATTCTTTTATTGTAAATCAGACCCAGGTATAAGAGGCAGCAGGGTTATGGCACTCAGCCTGTATGTGCAATGCTCTTAGCTAAAGCAAAGAACGCTGGCTGCAGCAACAAAGGAGACATCTACACAGGGTGGGTGATTCCAAGCTCTGCATATCTATGCGTGCACGTGTGTGCACATGCGTGTGTGTGTGTGTGTGTGTCTGCAAAAGTGTCAAAGGGTGTGTTGTAGTGTCTGGAAATACACCCACTCCAGCTTTACTCCAACTAGCTCCAGCAAGGGAAGTAGTGCAAGTATGCAATCCAGCAAGCAGAGCACATCCCAGACCCCAGCAACTGGAGTGGTAGAAGACTGTGTTCTATCTCCTGCTGCCATTGTATCTTTGACTCCAGCACAGACAAATCTGTAGTGGCAGCTTCCCAAGCATAGGCAGAAAGCTACAACACTGCACCCACTGCTTCTCACTTGGCTCGCACCTCTTTGCTTTCTCTGTGCTTTGGGGGAAATCTGAACACAGGCTTTTCTCCCCAGACATGGCTTATTTTACCTGGATGGAATGACTCAGGAACAGAAAATGCTTTTTAATATTTTTCCCTATTTACTCTAATTCAACATGTTGCAGCAATTAGGAATAAACACTGAGTGGGTACAAATCCCTTTACTGCTGTATCTGTGAATAGCTGTGCTTATACTTACTGTACCACAATACAATCCCAGACAAACAGTAGAAGAGAAATTAAATGAACATCATCAATCATAAAAATAACAGTAAGGCAGAACTGGGGTTTTGCTGCCAGTTAAATCTAGGTTTGACCAGGGAGGGCAATCCTGACAAGGCGCCCTCAGATTTCCAGGCAGAAAACACTGCAACAGAGCCAGGCACACTGCTGGCATTTGAGTAGCCTCAACAGAGCAGTAGCTGCTACAGGACAATTTCTGTGCTCCTGCCAAGGGAAGGCAAAGTCCTAATGCAAAAGTGGGAATGGGTTAGGGATCTCATATACCACTCATACGCGCATAGGTACCACAATAGGGATGCAGGGTGCTATTCACATCCAGGGGAGGTATCTCCACTGAGAGGACAGGTTTTACGCAGTAACCTGAGCTCTAAACACCGT
The DNA here is from genome assembly GCA_017639245.1 of Myiopsitta monachus. NCBI lineage: Eukaryota > Metazoa > Chordata > Aves > Psittaciformes > Psittacidae > Myiopsitta > Myiopsitta monachus. Next base: position 31,198,716 of record CM029924.1, on the reverse strand, counting down.
GCAGCCCCTGGCTCCGACACAGCAAAAGCAAACCTAATATGAAGCACAGGTCCAAGGCAGTAGTTTTGTTCTTCCCTGCCACAGCCACAGGAGGAGGCTTTACCGCTGCTTTGCTTTTGGCTTCTATCCCCTGTTCCTCTGCCTCTGTACCGCCCTGGAAACATGGGTGGCACTGGTGCTGCTACAGGAGCGATGCACACAATTCATGAGGGCACAACCCCAGACACAAACACATCGAGTCTCTCCAGCTGCTGCAAGGTAAGGATTTTTTATTTTACATGGTCTCTTTGTTTCCTTTGGAAGCCCTCCATTTCTTGGGGAGAGTTGGAATGCCCTTTGTTCCTCTTGAGAAGGAAAGGAGACCCAATGAGTTTAAAGTAATGACAGTTACACATAAAAAAAAATATCAATCCATCTATTAACATCTCACATTCAGGGTCCTTGGCCTCTGCAGTACCTGACCACTCAGATGCAATCAGAAAATTCCCCAATAAAATAAAAGTGAATAAAAGATACAGTCTATAATTTTTTATTGGATTTTCTAGTCAAACTGAAAAAGGAGTGGACAAAAGACCTGGCAATTAAATAACAGATTTGCATTCACCTGTTTCAAGGGTGGATGCATAGCAACAAGAAAAGGATGGTAAATATTTCCTAGAGCAAAAGACTGTATTGTATTTATGAGGGGTAACTTCATCACAGTCTACAAGTGTCTGTGGAGGAATCAAAAATGTAATAAAGGCCTCTGCAGTCCACCAGGGAAAGGTACAACTAGCTCCAGCTGCTGGAAGTTGGACCAAGGAAAGTTCAAGCTTGAAATAAGGTATGACACTTATGTAGTATGTTAATTAGTCACTGAAACGCTGCTGAGGATAATGCTCTTTTGAACTATAAAAGCAAGTTTAACTGTGTTTTCTTGGGAACATACTTAGGTGTCTTTTTGACGAGCAGCTCGTTGTTATGCAGGCAGGATTTCATGTTGTAAGTCCTGCTGCAACAACCACGGCCATTTTGAACACAAGCCTTCTTTTCACTTGGCACATTATAGGAGGACACAGGGATGTGATACAGCTGCACACGTTTAACTGCTTCACTCCATGTCTCCTAGATCCATGCAATACCTAGGACCCTGCCTCCAGCCAAGGGTTCCATCTACATGGGAAAGAAAACCTAAACAAAGTGCCTCTCTAAAACCTTCTCTGTAATACTGTGCCATGTGGTGAACACAGTTTTGCAAGTAATTTGCAAACAAGCATAAATGGCACCTACTGTGCTGAGTTCTGTCAACGCAAATTTGGTCATTTCCTTACTAGTGATATTATGGTGGGAGTCTATTACAGACCACCCAACCAAGATGAAGAGGCAGACAAAATATTCTATAGGGTATTTCTGGGAGCTGAGAGAAGTCTTGCAACTGCTAGCCCTTCTTCTTGTGGGGAGCTTCAACTTACCAGATGTCTGCTGGAAATATAATACAGGACAGCAGAGAGGACACAGTCTAGGAGGTTCCTGGAGTGTGTGGATGATAACTTTCTGACACAGCTGGTGAGAGAGACAGCTAGGGAAGGCATCCTACTGGGTCTGTTGTTTGCAAACAGAGGAGGATTTGTGTGTGATGTAATGGTTGGAGGCCGTCTTGGGCTTAGCAATCACAAAATGGTAGTTTTTAATTCTTGGAGAAGTAAGGAGGGGTCAGAACCCGCACCTTGGACTTCCAGAGGACAGACTTTGGCCCATTTAGAAGCCTGGTTGACATTGTCCCTTGGGAGGCAGTCCTGAGGGGCAAAGGGGTCCAGGAAGGCTGGACCTTCTTCAAGAAGGAAATCTTAAAGGTGTAGAGGCAGGCTGTCCCCATGTGCAGAAAGACAAGCCTGCAGGGAAAACAATGGGTCTGGCTGAACAGATTGCTTTGGCTGGAACTCAGAAGAGGGAAAAGAGGAGCTTATGACCTTCAGAAGAAGGGGCAAGCAATGCAGGAGGAATACAAGGATGTCATGAGGTTATGCAGTGGGAAAATTAGGAGGCCCAAAGCCCAACTAAAGGTATGTAAAAGATGTGTAAATGTGGTAGGGACATGTTTTAGTAGTAGACTCAGCAGTGCTACATTAACAGTTGGACTTGATCTTAAGAGTCTTTTCCAACCTAAATAATTCCATGGTTCTATGTTTTTGGAGGACACTTGCAGAAATGCTGGTGCTTGGGTACTAAATTTAATAGTACTTCTAGAAACCTCCAAAAAGGAATCCAAGCAGTGGTCATGACACAGGTACCTCTGTGGCCTGTGCCCTGCACAGACTAAGCCTAGGTCTGCTCCCAGTGGGAGGCAGGGGAGGGAATGTGGGTGCAAACATCTCTGCATGCCATAGCTTGAAGGGCCAGGGGCTCCTCCTGACCTTGAACAGTCCCTCACATCCAAAGAAAGTCAGTCTGTAACACTTAAAAATCTGCTCTTTCATAATTAAAAAGACTGAAATGATTTATTGCTTGGCAGGCAATTACAGTTTAAGCAGATTGAACACCAGAAGGTGCTTCTGCTAGGATTTCACCATTATGTGCTATTTTCCAATGTCTGCAGATTTGATGATGTGATCGAGTTACATTAGCTTTGAAATTACTGACCTGTTCGTTACACAGGTAGTAATTTACATCCCCTGCTAATTCACAGAGGCCAAACTATCTCTCAGTTTCAATTTCTCAATGATATGGAATCAAGCCAAAGCTAACTTTGCTTTCTGATCCTTATCCCACTTCTTAGCAGTCCTGGAAGTAGTTATTCCTGAAATTTTCATGCACTTATTTTGAAGGCTAACATCCTATTTTTCTTCACATTTTTTCTACTTAAAAGTCTATTCATACTTTTGGACAGTGCACTTTCAAACAACAGGATATAGGTGCATCTTTAATATGATAATGTTATTTCTTTCTGGGAACCTGAAAAGCTGATTTGTTTCTGCACATAGGTCCATAGGTCTCACTGCATGAAAAAGTGAGTAACTCCAAAATTACTATAATCATGTCATAATAAATACCTTAAGAATCTTGCGCACATCACCACTGTCAATGAGAATCACCCACTCCTTTCAGTAAAGTTGGATGAGACTTAAAGTAGCCTTTGTTTTTTTGGGGTAACAAATTGATGTTTTTAAAAATTTTGCCTTCACATACGGGTATTAGTACATCCTAACTCAAAAAAACCCAACACAAACTATACTATCCCATTTAGTAATGACAATAAGGATTTCTAATATGGTGATTTGTAATGTCTGGATTTGTAGTAGATTAGATTCCATTGTAGGGGATATGCTTACCTTTTTTGTTAGAGTCTTCTGCTGTTTCTTGCCAGAGTGCCCTAATACATTTCTATGTGTCCTTCACAGTCTTAATAGTTTTACTTTAAATATCCATGTTGTTCCCACAGAAATGATGAAGTGTCATATTAGGCCACTTTATATCCCACATTATTCTGTAACACCATATCCACAACTCTTAATTCTTTAGTTAGTATAACATTTACACATTACTGCAAGAAATCTCCCCAAATGCTAAAGCAATGGTAAGAGCAAAACTCTATTCAGTGGCAGACAAATAGATCAGATGTTGAGGTCAGGTATTAGAAGCACACTATTGTAAGCACTTTCCAAGGAGGGAGACGGAAACTACCCAGGTGACACAAGGGGCGAGTGGAAATGAAATCAATAGCTCCTCTATCCTGTCATAATCAACCAGTTGGTTATAAATCACCAGCTAAGTAGAACGTACAAAGAGTTACTTTAAAAAGAGCTTGAAGATTTTTTTTTCATACCATTACTTTATTTATCCATAAATTAGGTATTTGATGTGTACATATTCTTCCAGCATATTTAAGAATTAGTTATCCTTTCAGTTATACTTGACTCAAAGGAGAGAAGTAAAATCTCTTCCATCATCTAACTTGAGACTGCAGATATCAAGAGTCAGAGGAGAAAAAAATAAGATGGCTCATACTATAACACCTTCAGTTACTGTATCTAATAAGTATTATTACTCCTGCACCAAATAGGGGATATGAAAATGAGATTAAAAAGCGCCCTTTAAAATTTAAGAACACTAAAATAACCCTGAAGATTTGCAAAAGGTGAATTTCCGTATTATCATGGCACTCTACAAGTTGTCAGTAGTCCTAGCAATCGGAATACTTGCATAATTGTCTGGGAAATAGATGTCTCTTTTCTAATTTTCTGAAAACTAAAGGAATAGATAATCAAAGATCATTAGAAAATTCAAAGTAAACACTGATACTAATTTTAAAATTTCAAACCACGGTGAAAGATGCTCTACTTTTACTGTGTAAAGTGTAGAAGCAACATACAATGGTTTGACATTTTAAAATAAATATTTTCAGAGAAAAATCCTAAAAATATCTTTTTCTTATATTTACAGATCCAATTCAACCCTAGATAACCACTAAAACATAAATTCCAATTGCAATCTGGTTACAATGCACACCAAGCACAAAAGCCTTCTAATGATCTTTGATTAGTTCTTTATTAAATTCATCAAGGGAGCAAAGAAAATTTAATAATCTTCACCATTTGTCATCTTTCTGATTACAGTTTTGATTAGAACTTTCAGCTTTTATTTTCTTCTTTTCTAGTCATTACTATTACTGTGATAGTGCTTCTTTCCTCTAGTTTAAGAAGAATGAGAGAGGGCAAATGAAACAAATTTGTAATTCCAGATATGTATTTAACTAGGTACGCTCATGCCCTGAAAAAGGCTTGCTAAGAATATGAGATCTTAAAAATGCAAAATAGCCCTTGATGGAACATCTCCACATACATACCATAAAACAGTCTCAGGTCAATAATATCTTACTTAACTAATCAGATACCCTAAAAAGACCCTACTACACAGATTTCTGTGGGGATAAAAAAAAAATTGAGGAATTTTAATTTCTTAAAAACATTCATAGATTTATTCTACTATTTAAGTATTCAGTGTTATGATTTTTTTATTTAATAAAAATTTGCAAAGATGTGTTACTCTGCATTACTGATATTATTATAATAAGAAAATGTAAAGAAATATCTAAATAGATGAACCAATTTTCACAATATCGTACACTGTGTCCGTCAAAAATGTGTGTGTTTCAGTCTCTGCTACAAGTCTGATTCTTCTATATTCACAATGCAAAGACTGCCCTGCCACCATGCTCTGTGGGGCAGGCCCTGGTTCACTCAGAAGAACTAAGGGAGTTGCAGCTTTCTTATTTGCAAAGATTACTGCAAATAACCTGCAGCAGCAAGTGTTGTTTTCATCAGCGTGCAAAGGACACATTAAACAGTCACTGGGTAAAATCCTCGGACAGTCCTGGGCCAAGGGATGAAATCTGGACTCCCACTAGCAGGTGGACGTCCCAAGCACTGGGCTGAAGAGCTGTCCTTTCTCTCTATTCCTCCCTCCCAGTCCCAGGGAACCTTTAGATCTTCCTACAGAACTGAATGTCTCAGAAAAAGACAGAAAGTTTGCGCTGTCCCCTACCCCTTGTATGGACTGATAACTCTGAATGTCAGAAGCCTGTGCCTGAATTCCCTTAGGCAGAGGACAGACCTGAGTCCAGGCTGTGGCTTGTGATGCCTGTGTGTATGAGGCTTTTTCTGATAATTATGAGAAAAAAGGGAGGAAAAAGGACACCAGCCTAGTTCCAAGGTAATTGCACACAGAACCTGTGTGCTTGGACTTTACAATAAAGCATGGCATGGATTCAGAATATCACATCAGGGGATGTTGGAGCAGTAGCAGAGAAAAAAAAACTTTCTTGGTACTGCAAACTCTTTGTTCCTGCTGAAAGAGAGAAATTCAACAATACCCTCTTATGCAAGCTAAGGAAAAACTGAAATAATTGCAGATGAACATCTCAAGTCCATGAGGTTCACAAATTCACATCATGAACTCTCTCAGCCAGGACACCTTCTCGTGGCTTTTCATGGTCACCTTAAGATTGTTCCTTCACAGCCACTTCTGTAGTACTACTGCTGACCTGTAGTTTGGGAAAGGTGTTTGCAATTATCTTGTCCATTCCTTGGAGCAATATGCTTCAGAGTTGCCTCAGGACCACAATCTTAAGGCTCACCACAACCAGAAATGGGGCATCAGCCACCTCGAAACCACTGTTAACACAAACAAATGGAATTAATTATTTATAAATTCCAAAAATGACAACACAAAGATCTGTAAAAGTGCAGGGGGTAGCAAGAAAGTTAGAAATACACTTATTCCACTTTCTCCATTTACATGATCCCAACAAAAAGATAGTTCTCTCTCTCTGGCTCATAAGTGGTGTAGACTTAACCAGTCTGGTCCACGGGCACATTCCCTATCACTGCACTGCCCATATGAGAAAAGGCCCTTCTCTGTAAGGGGGACATTTTTTATAGCTACACCTTTGAATTGTGCTTGGGGTTTCTTCAAAATTCAGATCCTGCCCTTTCCCCCCATCAACTCAACAGGCGGTTGCAATATTGTCATACAAACTCTGATAAACTACTGTCCCTTTGGAAAGCAAGATAAAAATATCTCCTGTGCTTGGGGAAAATGTGAGAAATACAATAAATAACCTACTAAAGGATGAAACTCTCATTCCTACCAAGAGAAGGGCTCTGCGCAAGTGCCTGAAGCCTTTGTGCGTACTGAGCCTCATATTCCAGGCAAACTGAGCTTTGCCAGCCTGGCCGGCTAGTCACCTCTCCACCAACCAACCTTCCTCTTGATACATGGGCAAACATTGCACTCATCAGCGGGAAGCATTGTTTAACTGGAACACTCACAGGAGGTTTCTCAAGGGTTCACAGCTACTGCCAGCTAAAGGGCCTCTCTTTTAGTGCAGGCAAAGGGACTCCATCTGAAAGCTGAAGAGAGAACATCTCCACTTCCAAATTCCCAGGGACATATACGATACATATTGTTTTATCAGCTATTTACAATATAGAGATTTCAATCTTCCTGATTGTTACTAATGTAACTTTTCCCCTCAAGATTCTACTTATTAATTTTGTCTGGTTTTATCTCCTCTAAATTATTAAGCTAACAGCTTCTCATTACAAAATAGCCTTGCCCTAAGAAGCAATTTGTATTTAAATGTATGTGAAAACCTGAACTTATATTATAAAAAAGTATAGGTTTGTCCTTTCATTTGGATCTTTTTTTTTTTCCTGGGTTTCAGGATGAAATAATGTTGTGTCATTACAGGAACTCTTCCATGAAAACAAAATACTTACTGCGATATTTGCAATTTGCCTTATTGCAATACCACTGAATGTTAAGCTCTGTATTTTTCAAATCTTTGCATTTCTGAGTGCATAAAGGAGCACTTTCCCTAGCTAATTGGAGCCCTTTTTCTTCCTCACAGGCTGTCTACAGTCTCTTAAAATGGTCCAAATCATTATGTGATGTTGCAAATGCCAAACATTATACTGGAGCTTTCACTTGTGCATAGTGATGTATGTGTCCTCGTGGCCCAAGAGGCAACAGTCATTTGTTTATGTCATATTTGGCTTAATAGTAGTAGCAAGGGGAAAAATTAGTAGAAGGAGTAGAAATAAGAAAGGAATTTAACATTAGTGTTTACAGTAAAATCAGTACACTGTCTTCACTTCTGAAGATTCATCATGTGAAGTTGTCATTAGGATATTAAAGGCTACATTTTAAGAATAAAACTTTTCAGTCAGCGTGGCAAAAAATCACATTCAATGCAGAGAACTTGCAGAGAGCCAGAAATGGTAAAATCTGCTGAGGAGCTGATAGCATCGTTGTAAAGAAGTCAAAGTTTTGCACCTCCTAACTGCTCTTTATTAGAAAATGATTTATTCAACATAAAATAGGTTTTCAAAATGATGATGGGATTAATCAGCTTGTTAGGAGAGAAAGTATTGAAATAACTTCACGGTTGGCATAGCTAGTTGTCGGATCAGCTCTCCCTTTCATAGGCACTTGTTATAACAGGCAGGGGGCTAACCCTCTCAGACATGGAGCTAATCAGTCCTTGAAAGTCACTTCATCCAGTGGAGTGGAATAATGTACTCTAGCGTCGTTTGTCCACCTCTACCATTTGGAGCGATGTTATTTAGATTGTCCATTTTTGCCTCATCAGATTCCATTTCAAAGAATTACAATTTTTTTTGATGGTTTCTTTTATCAGAGCATCAGGTTAAATATATTGTTTCTTACTATCCACTTTATAGCTAGCATTGTTAAGACCATTCTGTGAACACATAGTAAGATAAAGAAAAAGCAGCTGCATACTTGGAAAAGCTATTCCTTAAGCTTGATTAAATTTTCACAAAAAAGTTTGGGCAAGAAGTAAGATCACAATTAATGACCAAGAACAATATTTCCAACAAAGAGTTAATCAACCTGCTGAACCTCAGGGTCCATTTACAATTGCCATGAGGATGCCAGTTTCTTTCTGGGCGCATGTGCCTTCCCACCCTACACAAACTGATGTTCTTTGCCTCATTTTGCAATATTTGTTGCTGTCCTCCCCACCATGACAAGATGCTTTCCCCTCTCTCAAGATTTCGCTGTTTTCCTGGGTCTGGGCTGAGCCTAATTGAACATGAATAGGTTCTCTAGACCCAAATGAAATCACTGAACTTGGAGAAGAAAAACGGGGGGGACAAGGATAATATAATAAACTTTTCTTCACTACTGGCTTTTCATCACTGTCACTAAGTGGTAACAGCAAATAAAACGATCACAAGGAAAAGTGTTTTGTAAAAGAGGTATCTGTTTCTCCTAACCCTTGGATATTCCTTCCCCCTTCGGAAATTCACCAGATTTCTATATCTTGTATAACTTATAAAACTAATCTTACTGATGCGTTAGGGCTTTGGTACTAGGTATTACTAAACCCTTTAAAGTAGCTTCACAATATAAGCACTCCTTAGTCAAAAATACCAGTTTTCTTCTACTGCGCTCAGACTTTTTACTAGTGTATTGAGTCTAGTGAACTTTGTAATAACAAGTGGAAATTGTCTCTAGCAAATCTTTCTTCTAGCTGAACTTTCCTAAATGTTTCATTACTCAATTAACCATGATTTAAATAAATCAGAAAATCCAGGAAATGAATAAAAGTAGGACTCAGCTAAACAGTGTTGACAATCTGATTATGTAATACACAGAATTCACCTATTCACTGAAATCCTCTGAGAGTGATAACCCTACTCATTGCTTACAATTATTTCATTTATGTGGTGAACGTGTTTTACTCCTGCTCTAATGCTATCTATTATTTTAAGAGATCTTGTTCTCCCATTTGGAGGAGGCTGGTATCAACAAGGGAATAGGTATCTTTAGAAATTTGTTCATCCAAATTCATTAATAAACCAAGCATCCAGATTTATTCCTTTTTGCAATGCAGACACAGCTGGGAAGAGTGTGGGTCCTGCTGCCATGCAGAGGGGAATATTGGTGCCATCAGGGTGTATTCCAGGGAGTGGCTGTTCACACTGTTTGGGCCATAGGGCAGCATAGGCCTTGCTCAGTTAGTTTTATCTTTTTTCAGTGTCACCACTCTTGTTTGCAATCACAGTGCATAATATACTCATTTCCTGACCAAACAGCTGAAGCAGAAAGCAAGCTAATCTGAAAGCAATGACAATTCATTATATGTATTTTTCTCTTTTGATTAAAGAAGGGTTTCTTCTTTACCTCAAAAATGTCTGTCTTGTATGAGAAAAAGAAGGAGCTTTACTTTAAGAAAATAAATTAAATAAAAAGCAATTCCCCTCAACATTTCTTGCAAAAGCAGAAACATTCAACAGACTTCTTATAGCTGAAACTAATTTGGTTTATATTGTGACATTTAATCCATTTAATTTCATTATATTCATCGCAGCATATATAATGCTTACCCAGAAGTAGCTATACCACAAGGTCTGATAAAGCTTCCTGCGGGGCTTGGTCTTTCAATCTCCCAGCCAGGTAAGCATAAGGAAATGTCATCACACTGCAGCAAAGTGCAGATGGGGAGCAGGGAGAGAAAGAAAGGTCCCAGGTCACACTTGCTGCTTTCCTCTGGGAATGGTTCCTGTTACCCTTGGTTTGAATAGAGAAATGAGTTGTATTTCTTCCTAACCTTCTCCATCTAGTTATAAATGTTGTTACTTGAAAGGCTAACTCAACTCTTTTGCACTATAATGACAGTAATAATGAATAATGGTACTTATGTGTAGTAAATTAGGCCCTTGTTGATAAACGTGTTTTTTACCCAGATGCCTACTTTCTTGAATTTAATAATAAATCAGAAATAATCTGCATGGAACAGGATAAAAAATTAACTCAAGCAAATGGGTAACTGCAATGTTCAGCAGAAGTTATTGGGTAATAATCAGCTTAATTAAACATACCTAAATAAATCAGAATTATGAAGATAAATTAATCTAAATAGTCTTCACACCACAAATCACAATGATGAAAAAGACAGCTGCAGATAATGAAATCTGTTGCTCTCAAATATGCCAGATGAACACGGAGTTATTAGGTACAGTTAATGTTTTTTGCTTATGCTTTTGTTACAATCTTGCCAGATTTTCTTTTTGTGTCATGACTCTTGACAATTTCTGCCTGAATATGTCAGGTGAGATTTTACTTGATAAAAGTCAGTGAAGCTGTTAACTGAAATAAATCCTGACATTAGCTAAAAGCAAAACTGAATGCATTACGTGTAACTTATGTTAATAGTTGAAATCAATTTAACATTGTCTACAGAAAAATGTAGTTATTTTTTCAAAATCCTTATAGGCATCCTGAGACTTTTCTCAAGGAGGAACATGGGCCAGGGCCCACCGACTACATTACTCTTCAGTGCTCTTCTACAGTGCTTTCAAAATCCCAGGTGAGCAGACACTGCTCTCTTGCCATCTTTGCTTGCAGCTGTCAAATCTTTCCAGTATCATAGAATCATAGAATCATCCTATGACTCCCCATCCTAAATTTAAGAGCACTGTATTTCAAATCCTAGTACCATTATGGGTAGCTACATGTCACATTACCTACTGAGATATGTATTTAGTGCTGAAGTTGGGGAAATCTGGCTGCTAATATTTCTCTGCTGTCAAACATTACATTTTGAAGTGAAACATCACACAATTGAAGCAACGTTTCTGAAAGACCAGTTCAATACATTAGCTCTCAAATATGAAAAAATACACTTTCATCATTGAAATTATTCACTTAAAGCAGCACTTCAGCGAAACATTGTCCACGCTGACCTTGTAATTATATCGCATCTAGTGTGCACTGATTTACATACTGTGCTTTTTCACCTGTAATTGAGGTTATTAAGCAGAATGTAGAGGCTGAGCCTCACCTTCTATATATCTACCAGACTGCACAGAAGGTGTAAATTTAACAAAACACATGGTGGGGATGCTGCAGCTGAAGTTACACTATGAGAGCTCATCAGTGATCAGAGTAATGTTCCTCTCGCCTGGAAGGTGCAGCTCAGCATCTTCTGTTCAGCAGAGATGCTGCCGTTCCCAGTGTAAATCAAAAACACTGCTTAGTGAAAATTCTCCTGGGATAAACTAATCTGGCAAAAAAGAGGGACACTGTTTCATTTTCAGAATTAGATTAAAATTGTAATTTTAGATTAGATTTTTTTTCTTTTTCAATAATACTGTTTGAAATACTGCTAGAACAGATGGTATTTCTCTGCCTGAATGAGGAACTTACTTAGAAAAATGCTGAATTTTAAATAACTAAATCCCTTTCAGATTTAAATAATTATTTGCCCACAAACATTTCAGGATCTAGGAATTAACATGTCAGGTTTGTCTCGTTATTGAAAATACCAACAAATCAAAATCACCACTTCCATTCATACCAAAATACCTTTAAATTTATTTTTTTACAATCCTGTGTGTGTTGTAAACTATTTGACTCTGGTTATTAATGTACTATGAGCTGAGAATGATAATGATCTAATTTGCTTCTGAAAACATGGCAAATGTCTAAATCAGAAACGTTCCTAGAGGCCCAGGGGAAAGAGCAATAAAAGTAAAGCCATATTGAGATCCTAATCTGGGATAGTATTTTTCATTGTTCTTGCCATATAAAGTAATTATGGAATCAACCATTAGAAGATGCTGAATTAGAGTCTGGATGGCACCAAAAATCACTGTCATGAAGGACGGGATAGGACATTTGCATGTGAAAGGGTTGTGAACAGTATCTAAAAAGAATTGTGAAATTACTACCATATTTATTATTATAATTTTGTATCATCACAGTCTCATTTCAGCATGACCTGTAAGAATAGATTAAATTAATGTCATTTTCTCTTCTTGTTAACATCTTTATCACAAGAGCAAGCTGTCACAATTTTAGTGCCTAAAATAGTCTGTGAATTACAGGGGGTAGGAGCTGGACCATTTCCCCATTCTGTGCCTCTGTTGGCTCACCTCTCCCAGTTCTCTCTTCCTTCCCCACCACACGGGGTGACAATCAGCGTAAAAGCTCTTTGTATCCAGCTCTCCGTAAGAAAAGAAGACAGCGTTCACTGTTTAAAATCTCAAGGTAAGTAAAAAATGTAATAAAACAAAGCTGGATGAAAAGAGAATGGCAGGAAGAGGAGGTTTGAATGGAGGTAAGGATTAGAAAATATTGTACAAGAAAATTGAACCAAGTATTTGCATAAATGATTTATGTACATACATACACATGGTTAGAATACGCACTGTTGAAATAATTGCTTTTATACCTGTAACCACCGAGTCCTGCCAAATGATTTCATGATATGAGAAACCTCTCCTTAGGACTTCACTGGCAGTTTACAGTACAAGTATTTTGAACCTTAAAAAGACCAAGACTGTTACATGAAAATAATTTGGCCTTTGGAATTTTTATCTTTTTACGTAACTGGACAATGAAAAAATAGATGTTACGGTTGGTAAGTTTTGTCTTCTCTCTCCCTTCTTCCTTTTTCTTCATTAATTTCAGATAAAAGGACATGAGAGGAAAGATCCAAACATGACCAAGGTATTTCCCAAGTGATATTTTGAGACATTTTCTTGAGTATTTTCAAAGAAATGCAAAAATCTTTCATTTGGATACCTGTTGAACAAAGGTATCAGGACTTTGCAACTAGTCGGTCCCTCCTCCCTCAAACATTTTGTTGGGCTGATTTTAAGGTGCTGTTATTCAATACATAAATATCTTATGAGATGAGCTGTTCCTAATTCGACATTGGCAATTATTGTCTGAGCTGCCATAGTCCACTTGTACCTACAGAAATGAGTATATGTCTCAGGCACAAGTTACATGAACTGCCTTGTTATTTTTTAGGAAAGTAAGAAGTGGTTGAAGGAAATCAAGTAATGGGGTTTGAATATCATGTAAAAGAATGCTGCAGCCTCGCCCTAATCAGTTGTGAATAAATATTACACCTATTTAAAGGTGTCAGAACACAATGTTCAGTGGGTATTTAAAAAAAAACCCAAATGTTGATAAACACGGACAGTAGCTATGTACTGTTCTCTGAATAACATCAGGTCACTTTTGTACCTTTTAGAAGGGAAAAAAAACAGAGATATATAGTTTGGGGAGTTTTTTAATAACTTAGACTCATAACTAGCCGTGATACTTACAACATCAGGCACAAGCACCTCCCTTCAGAGTTGAAAGACCCATTTGTGACATCTCCAGGCTCCTGGCATGAAGGTGCAATGCAACCTCTTTCCTCCACCCCCATTACCCATGGGTAAAAGGGACCTTCATTCACAGAGGGAAGCCTTGGGGCTTTTTTAAGCTAAATGTTACCTTGCCAAGATGAGGGACTGGATGTGTGGGTACTTCATCCCAGCTTCAAATTCATTCTACAGACCCCTGGGATTGTCTGTAATGGTTCTACGCTGTATAATCTTGTAAATGCCCTGTTTCACCACCAATCAGATATCAGTGCTGCAGGGGGGTTGGAACTAGATGATCTTAAGGTCCTTTCCAACCCTAACTATTCTATGATTCTATGATTCTATGATTATCTTCTTATAGAAAGTGATATAAACACCCAGAGCCATATAAATAGAATTTGGAATATGATGGTTTCCCAATTAGAGCTGGCTATTCTGGAAATTTAGGTAAGATACAGATAACATCCACTCTCTTCCCTTCAGCCACCTGAGTTCTGTCCTCTGGTGCTCCAGGACATACTCCTTTGGGCTCAGCAACAGATCTATGCGCTCTGCTGAGTTCCAGACAAGCAAAAGGATGTAGAAAGTTTTCCAGAGAAAACCATAATTCCAGCAACAATTATAATTTCAGTACTGCCTGGAAACTGCAAAAAATATAACTATTCCATGGAAAATATTGTCAAAGCAGAAAAAACCTGGTGCTGCAGTAGCACTTTATTTAGCCACACAAAATACTTGTGTACATGTGCTTTGTTGAAAGCATTGGCCAGACTGGTGTCAGAATGCCTCTGACAATGAACAGCTGTGCTGAAATGCTCACGGACCTGGAGGATGCACAGAATAAGTAACAGCATGAGATGCACCATACTATTTAAATCTGCTCTACATAAAAGGCTTTTGGAAGACCCCAAGTCTATTCCATTTTGTTCTACTCCTCTTGATAATCAGGAGTAAGGTGAAACCAATGGCTTACACAGGCAAACAAATTGTTCTAACTACTAATAAATGGATATGGGAAGTTTGGTGCCTTCTTCACCTAAACACGGTTTTCAGTGGTGGCAATCCAGAAGCTTTGCCTGCTTGACCATTCATCTGACAGCTCACTAGCCTCTATCTGTCAAGCTATCAGGGTTAAAAAGACTATTGCAACTTAATACCAAGACAGCAGCTGAAAAACAAAGCTGACAGAACTGGGGATACTGCAAAGAATTAGTTTTGGGCAACCTGCTGTTCCAGCTCAGCAGCAAATAAAGCAGTTTGCAGCATTATTTACATGCATAATTCACGAGGGTGCTTCTTAGGGAAAAGTAAAACCAAACCCTTGTGGAGTTCCAAAATAATCTCTACCTTCTCTTTGATATGCTGAATAGGTTGAGAGCTCATTTGTATTGGGGTTTTTTTGGTCTAAGTCTGTCCAAGGGGTATAACTACATACCAGTTTCCAGAAGGATTAGGAGAATAAGGCATAATTTGATGTTGGTCATGTTGTTGTCAAATGATGGCTTTTTAACATGGTGTATTTATATACTACTAATACCAGTTTCCATTGTATGTAAAGGATGATTACTTATTTAATGAAGAGACTTCACTGAAACAGAGTTTTGTCACAAGATAATGGTCTCATGCTGTTAACTAAATGGGAAAGCATTTACTGTAAAATATATAGACTCTAATTTATGAGATTAGCTTGTGCAAAGAGAAGGGAAGACCCAGCAATGGGATGTGGGCAAACATAAGAAAATACGAGAAAAAGAATAGTTGCTTGTCCATAACAGCAAAAATCGTAACACACACAAAAAGACTACTTTGTTGTATCTTTATTCTCACAATACTTGTACCTGTCAAAACCTGATGATATCAGTGCAAATTATATGCATCTGTGGGAACTAAAATAAATTACTTAACAGTGATTGTTACAGAATTGCAGGATTCAACCCTTATGCCCTTGAAGACTGGGTAAATAAAAAACCCCAGTATTTTCTCTGAGTTTTTATACCTCTTGGCTCAGGTACCCTCCACCTCTTCACTCAGCACATGTTCAGGCAGTGCTCCTAACTCCCCTTTAAGTTCCTTTGTGTCTATTACCAATACAAATTAATTTACATATAGGAACTTCCTAATATTCTTGAATGTGGAGCTAACGTACGGCTATAAACCCAAAGTGTTAATCAGGACTAGTGACACAAAAGATCTTCCTAAGGGGAAATTGTCAGTTACATAATCAGAATATATTAAAATCTAGTAGACTGTAGGTTTTTTTTAAAAAGAGCAAACTGAAGGGCTGAATTTGTAGCCAGTAGACAAAGCTTCCTTAAAAAAAACCCTATTAACGCTTTCTGCAAGGTTAGATCAAGGGTGATGAAATGAGAATTGACCAAACACAAGAGCAATTCCCAGATAAATAAAAAGCCAGATATTCTTTTCTTCACTGACAACAGAAAATGAGCATAGAGGCAAGAAGGGTTGATCACTGATGCCAAAAATGTACTTTCCATTCTCTGAGCTTTCTAAAGTCTCTTCTTTTATCCATTTTCTATTTTTCGTCATATTGCCATTCTTTTTTTTGTCAATGACCTTTCTTCAGTCCAACTCAGCTTCTGTCTAATGACCTGAAGAGGCCTTCTTCACAGGCTGGAAAGCTTTAGATTTAAGATCCCCCTCCTTCATTAGAGTGAAAAGTGAACAGCCTCTATGTGCTGGGTGTTAATGAATGTGAAGAAAGATTTTTTTGTATGTGTTTTACACATTATGTTCTTGACTCCTTAAGGTGCTACAATAAATTGCTGCGCTTCATTTACAAGGAGTGATAACAGAAGCAAAATGAGGATCTGGCAGCAAATTACTTCTCAGTTCACCCTGGGTCAGGCTGCTGGGGCTAATGAGAAGAGGTGCTCTAATTTTAAACTCCTCCTCGACCAAGCTATTCTTGCATTAATGTTCACTGCTATGAATTGTAAAGTCAAATGAAGGAGCACTGTTGAAAATTAACCAGTATTTTTATCCTTTGAGTACCCAATAGAACATATTTTGGCTTCTAAGCCTCGTGGTTATCAAAGGCAGCACAGCTACACCAGCCGCTCCTGCCTCACCACAACAGGATGCTCCCTGCACACACACACACCACTGTTTCTGCCTTTTCTTTACATGACAGGAAGAATATGGTACAGGTTTCAAACTAGATTATAATTTAACCCAAAGAAGAAGGTGTTTAAAACCAGCCTTCTTGTGTCTCTTTAACAGGACACTGCACACAGACATTAAAAGTCGTGCTGCATGTTTAATGAATTGTAATTGTGTATATGGAAAGACCCTGTAAATCACTGACCCATTTAGATCTATGAGCACTTTGTTGCTATAAGCGCAAAGCAGGATTTGAGCAGTTAATGAGAAACTAACGTAGCACCTGCTTCTCTCATGAAATATCTTCCTAAGCCTATATTTTGCCAATTTAACAAAACCAAATACAATGCAAATTAAAAAAGGAAAAAAACCCACAACCAAACCAAAAGAAACAAACAAAAAAACTCCAAAACAAAATCATAGCCCAGCGTTCCTACTAGGGGAGTTATGCAGTTTTGAAGAACACAGTTCCGAGTTCTCATTCCTGGATTTTTTATTGATAACTTGGCACTGACTGCAATGACATTAATATATTTAAAACATATGTCAATGACATGGCAATCATTTGTTGTGTGATGTGTCTGTCCTGGTACATTCTTCCATGAAATTGCTACATAACATACAAATTAACCACACTACCCTACTCTAATCATTGTAATCAGTTATGTTTTCATGTGTACATTACTAATATATAAGGTTGTTGTAGTTCTTGTGTGTGGTTTAATTGCTTGTTTTTGCATATCTTGTGTGATTGATGATGTTCTAGAAATCTTTTCCCCGAAAGGAGACTTTCTAAATTACTTTGTTTAGATGCTAATGATTGTATTTCATTAGTGGCCCTCTCATCCAGAATCATCTTTAAATGAATGAATATGCCATAATTAAAAATCTGAATTATGAATTACTTTGAAAGGAGACAACATTGTCCCGATTTCCCACTGCGACTCAGTGTTATTTCAATTATGTAAATATGTTTAATCATTCCCCTTTTGTTTTTCTAATTATTTAATATTAATGTTGCTTTACCCCTTTATTGCTACAAGAAGGGATATGGCATCTTAAATGAGAGTACTTAGACAAGTGATACACAGATGACTAGATTCAAGCAGACATTTACCAGAATGCATAACCCATTTCAAAAACAAACATGCTATTAACATTCATACTAATATAGCAACACTAGCAGTAATTGCACTTCATGCATGTTTTGTCTTTATAAACCTAATGTATTCACAATGTACAATCTCCAATCAATTTTCTTATCAAACTTAAAATCCATTTGTATAACTTTAAATTCTCTTGAAGTGCAGATTTTAAGTAATGAGATTTCTCTGCCCTGAAAATGTGCAGGCTGCACTTTTTCAATAGTTTAAAAAACAGATATAAATTATAAAGCATCTGGACATAAGATCTTGTTTTGTACCAATACAGCTCATTCTATTTCATAGGACCAGCAAGCAAATTATTTCCTGAGTCTGCCCAACATGAAAAAATTAATGTTCCGGAAATTCATGCCGAATACAGCACTTTTACTGAAATTCACAAAATCAAAGCACTGTGAAATTAATATCAGTAAAATTACTTACATCATAAATCCACATAAGGGGTTGCATATGCTATGTAACTAATAATGGGAATTAATGATAAAATATTTATACATTATGGAAATGTTACAGGAGCATTTAACTAAACATAATTATAATCGAAAATGTAATAATTTGGCAATTGCTTCAAAATATCCTGAAGTAGAATTCCTAGAACTACAGTATCTCACTCAGAAACCCAAGCTCAAAGGATTATTTAGTATATATTTGTTTGTAAATAATCTGAAACATAACCATAGAGATGATAGAAAGAAATGTAAATTTTATTCCCATACTCTTTAAAGACCACTGCAGCCATGTGAAAAAGTGGGGACCTGGTAGTGGAAGCTAACGCATGTCTTTCAGTTCTCATCAATCAGCAACAGTCATAAAAGTTGCTTAATATAAGAAGCCCTATATATTTAATCATAGGTTTTACATTTTTCTGACCACCAGGGTCAGAAAGGGTAATGAAATATGCAGAGTATTATCTGTAAAAACATACTGCCATTTCCCGTGTGACTTATTACTCTCTGCTTTGCAGTTTTCGCAAAGAGAATACTTCCAATTAACATTTTTACTCTTTCATCTCTGAATGGCACTTGGATGATTTATTACAAATGAAAACAAAACAAATGCTAATGGCATGTTCTTGTTTGGATTCTTATTTAGAAAAGTTTTCATAGGCCAAAGGAGGATGGCTATTTTTATTGATGCCTCTGTGCTGATGCAGCTTTATTCAGCACATCACTCTTGCCATCAGAATGAAGGTGCTGCCTGAAGGCAGATTTGTGCATTTTGTCAGACACACTTACATGTCTGGCCATTTCAGCAAGTTCTGTTACAGCATGCATTTTTGTGTAGATTTATTTTTTGTCACTAACATCTTTCACAGTCTTATTTAGTAGTACTGACATTTTCAATCAAAAAAATGACACAAGGTTCAGCTGCAATTTCCATTCTATTGCAGTTTTATGTGTGTGAACAAAACATTTAAGTTCTGTAACTGATTTAGAAAAACTAATGGAAGCAACCCCTTAGTACTCTGTGTATCAGTGCCAGTGAGCTACCACATTTTTTGAGAGAAGATATTTTCCCAAACAACCTTGAACAAAAGTCAGAGGAGGAGAGAAGAGAGAAAGAGAATCCAAACTTCTTCTATGGGCTGCTATGTTAAAAATGAAGAAAGGAAACAGCAAGGAAGCTTAGGCCTGCCAGCCCCCATTTTATATGTTAAATTTTTCACAAGACAGTTTAATTACAAAAATTAGGAATGGTAATTGCTACATATAAATGTAAAGTGTCTCTCTTGGCCCAGCACAGAGAATGAAAACCCCCAACCAAATCCCAAACTATAATGCCACTCTCTGTTCTCAGGATTCTTAAGTATGCAAATAGTTTTTCCACTTAAGATCTCACAGACACAGATCTGGTCAAAGCAAATTACCCAAACAGTTTGAGCTCATCAGAGGAAAAGAGATGATAAGGCAGATAAAATCAATGAATGTAGACATTTTGAACAAAAGCCTGCCATTTTACAGGGGAGATTATCTTGTACTCTAGTTCTCTAGTTATATAGGTAGCAGAAACTTATTTTCATATTATAAGATAATGTGAGGTGAAATGGCAGATAAAACCTGGCTTCACTGAAGTGAATTACAAGATTTTCATTGACATGAATAGAGCTATTTTGTTCCAGTGCGTTTATGCAATGTGTCATTTTTTTCAGTGTTTTTTTTGTAAAAATACTAGCTTTTTTAACAGAGTTCTTTGACACTGTTATATCAGTTGCAATTCAATTTTCTCATATTCATTTTGTGAATAAGATGTTCCCCTTTATTTACATTTTAATTAAGATGGGCATAATGAATGGAATTATCATGTAGAATGCTACTTTGTGAAATGTTAAATAAGACTGATCCTCTAATAAAATACAAAGGTACATAAAATCTTACTCTTGGTATAAATGCTTATAACCTCATCACATAGATGTCCTCAAAAGCATAATCTGTTTTTTTATTACAGCCATATCCTTATAAATCCCTCATTGCTCAACATCAGGACCAGGCTTATGACAGAACCTAGACCCTAATAACTTCAGGCATCAGACTCCAAAACTACAATTAAAAATTATCCCTGCTCAGCAGCTGATATTGAGAGCACCTCACTGATTTGGGGGCTCCTGTAAAACCAAAACCTTGCTGAATGTCACAGTTCCTCTGTACACCTTAAACACCCATACTCTGCACAGTGAGTTTCAAACATCCACCTCTGCCCATGTGAGTTGAAGGAGTAGGAAAGATGGTGTCACAATGCCCTGCTTCAGGTGGTACAAGCCACCACTTACCATGCAGTGGTAGAGACCATTTTCAGTAGCTCCATGAATGCCACCCTACAATGAGAATGATGATGCAGGGCTGGTTGCCTGGGTGAGTTTAAGCAAGCTTTCCAACATGTCTTGGGCGAGGACAAATATTCATATTATGAACAACAATGCAAACAATTAATGATATTATGAATTAAACTGGGTGTTACAAAAATGAGGAAGATTAAGCAGTAAGACCGTGAAGTAACATGATTAACACAATACACAGAAGGTGAAAAGCAGGTAAATCAATTGAACTTAATGTTCTGGTTATGCTTCAGCCTTCTGGATTTATGCAGTGACTATCACTGACCCATGTGAAAAAAAACCAAACCCCACATTAAATTTCTTGCCCTCCCCCATCACAAACAGAAAGAATAACTGATCATCCTCCTCTTCGTAAACATCTGTGACATTCTGAAAGAACTGTGTCTTGTTCCCTTTTGTGTTTCCCTTCATATTGCATAAACTGACCCAGACACGTCGTGCTTTCCACAGTTTAGCAAGTATGATGTTTTTACTATTCTTGTGGCCTCCCTTTCTGGTGACCTGCTCTGTTCTGGAAGTACCATGCCCAAGGCTGAACACAGCACTCAACAGGAGTATCCACTTCTCACATCCATGACCTGACACTCCCATTAGCACTTCTTAGAATGAAGTTTGACTCTTTTTCTGCAAGGATTCCTCCAAACCCTTTCCAGTTCTACTGCTGTTTACAATCTTTCCCAAATTATCACCTCTGGGATCTCCTCTGATGCAATGGATAAAGCTACTCTGACTCTTGGAAATGGATTTTGCTCAGATCAAAGTCTTATGCTAAACACTAAGAAAAAATGAGATATTTGTAATGTCTAGCTCATTTTAGAACAAACAAATCACTCCAGACCAGGAGCGAGTGGTAGTGTCATTAGTAAAAAGTATCAAAACTAGCAAAGCCCACTGCACAGGAAACAGTGTAAAAACTGAACTTCCTCACAAAGTTCTTTTCACCTCAATGTGAAATACGAACTTACGCAAAGTCAACATTAACAGGCATACAAGAGGTTTTAAGAGAATCAGGTTTTAATTGCTTACAGATTTTAATCAGTTGCTTAGAATATAAACCCCATCAAACCAAAAAATCTGTAACCTGAACAACACAAAAGATGCAATTTAACTCCACCTGCCTCCCTAGGGCAAGTGCTTACACTACATCACCAAGATTGCTCTGGAGATGTCTTTTAATAGCTGGAAATACTTCAAGAAGCAGCATCAGAAACAGATTCAGTTTTGTTTTAAAGGATAGAACTAGAGGAAACACTTCATTAAACAAAGCAATCAATCAGAGGAAATTCAAGGGTCCCAGGCCACAGCAGAAGATGGATGCTAGGGTAGCGAAGGGGACCCTGGCCTAGGCCAGGGTTGGCTTCTCTGCGCTGTGTGATCCGGGCACAGGCATGCTCACCTGACCCCTGGAGAGTGGGGTAAATAAGACCTCATCTATGCTAAGCTCTTGCCAGTCTGGTGAAGAAAGCAGAGTGAGCGCCACATAGGTACAGCCTTGCTGTGAGTTTAGAGGGATGAATGCCAGAAAAAGTAACTATTGTACATCTAAGTTTGTCAGACTATTTCTGACTACGAGAAATGCCTACTGAGGTTGTCTGCCACTTTCAGGAACCAGAGAACCAGGCTCAGACCACTCAAATGAATTCTGTTTTTCCAGTTCAGTGGTTGAAATGAAAACAGGTGGGAAATAGTTCCATTTTGGTTTTTTAAAAAACTTGCCTTTTGTAGTCCATTTTTAAAGCCACTTCCAGGTTCATCGTCCTGTCTCTGAAATGAGTTTCAAAATGAGACATCAAATGATTTACTTCTGAAAATATTGTAAGAATTTCAACTTCGTTTCCAACTTCTTTTTTGTCTAAACTCATCAGCAAATTTGACCTAATTTTATAGAAAGGTTTGATTCCTACCCCTAATGTTTCATTTTCATCAAATGTTCACTGAAAAAAAATTCTGCCTGGCTGCAGTTCCTAGAAGGTGAGATGAGTTTGAAACAGATCTGGGCAGAAAGGGTTTTGTAGGAGTGAGGACTGCTTAAAAATCTTCTGGATCTGATATCCAAAGACACAACATACTAAAAAGCAGTGGGGAGGTGTTTATTCTTTGGAACTATTCGATACCTTTTAATGAATTTTTAAAAATGTCTCAATTTTAAATCCAAAAGCCATTTCAAAATGGTAAGATGCATTCTTTCTCAGAAAATACTGGAATATTTCAGCTTTTCCACCACAATTTTTTTGCGTCCAAAATCTTCACCAGATTTGGCTTCTTTATATTAGCACTGTGGTTGGTTGTCCTCAACAAAAGTGGCTTCTTGAACAATTTTGATGATCTAGTAAATTCTAATGGAAAAGACAACTGTATGCAGGATAGTGGAAAAGGGGGCTTCTCAGAACTGTGATTTTCCTTATGTCACTGCAGCCTTTAAATGAACTAGCCTCATCTAAACAGACTGATTGTCTAGAGGTCAAAAATCCAGCACAGACAGTTTTGCACCAAACTGATACCAATAAGAACAGGCCATTTCCCCATTTCCCTTATTGTTTGTTCATCAAGCTTTTGGCTGCTGCTTCCTTGGAAGCCAAGAATCCTGCATTTATTTCAGCATAGTGGACCAGCTTCTAACAAATGAAACAGGAGAGCCCCATATTTCTTAGTGGTTATGTCACTGTCCTAGAAGGTGGGAGCAGAGCATTTTCATCCTCAGCCTCAGGGTCATCTACATAATGCCCTGAACCATCAGCAGACTTTAAGACAACTCAGACATGAATTCATTTTTAGGTATTTCCATCAGATTTGAAACTCTTTGTTAATAGGTAATGGGGGCAACAGTCCCCACCATCTGGAATGAATGTCATTGTCTGTGTGTGAAGGAGAAAAGCCTTCAGCTTCCGTGGAATTCAGCTTTTGTTAACACTGGGCAACACTGACAGATTCCCTTTTCAACCTTCTGCATCAGCTTTAAACTTACAGATGTCTCCTTCCAATATGGTTAAAAGAGAAGTCAAATGACACTAACTGTTTTTGGGAAAAGGGAAAAAGTAGGAGAGAGATTAATAATGGCATCAAATGGCATTACTCTTACTGCTACTGCTGTTTTTGGAGCTTTAATGGTACCTCAGAAGATGCTTATGAAAAATTACGCTTTCTTCCCTGAAGGGCTTACAGGCAAACCAGAGAAGAATATACAAGAGGTATTGTGAAGACCAGAGGTGAGGACCATTAGGATTTAAGTAAGTGGATTACACCTTGAAATGCCCATCTTCCAGAAAGAGACAGATTTTGTCCAAACTCAGGACAACCCATGTTAAAAACTTACTTCTTTTTCCCAATTTGAAACTCTGAAATACATCTGATTTGAAATGCCAAGAATTTTCAACTTTCTAATTGAAGGAAGATACCTCCACTGTCTTGAAAATCCATTACAAATGCCTAAAAAGTGCTTCCTAGTGCATCAACTCAACCTAACTTGCTTTGAACACATTGTTTTCTGAGAAAGACTTTTCTGCAAAGACTTTTTTCTCATGGGGTGCAGGGAGGGAGCAGGAGGAACATGTCCCCCCAAAGTCAGGCAACTCACAGGGAAGTAGACTGAGGGGAGATGTAGTCCTCCAGAAAGCAGATGTAATAAGAAGCTAGTGGGGATTTGAACATTTACTCCTACAGACAATTCATGCCATGGAAATTTAGGTTTATATATTATCAAACCAACATGAATGAGAACATTCTTCTTAGAGTCAAACCAACCTTTGTTAAACATTTAGTTAAATTAAAAACACCCACAAAGAAGGGATTTCTAACGAAAATCATTCATGCTGCAGAAAGGATTTTCATGCAGTTGACCATTCCAATGAAAAAGCTATATCTACTCTCGTCTTTCTATTTTATTGTTTCCCCTTCTAATTGTAATAAGCCAATGTTTGGGATTTGCAGAATAGTTTCTATTTGGTGGCAAAGCTTGTGATTTGAGTCAGATATTTCTTTGTTACAATTCTTTTTCCACACAAAGAATGTGCATGTCATTCTGCTTCCCTGAGCACAACAGGAACAGACAAGAAACAGTTCATCTGGGCACATTTCCAAGCTTGTCTTTTTAAACACCAATCTGCTCAAAAGAAGCTCAGTCTTGGCTTCTTCTCAGGGCCAGTGCTGCTCCAAGCGCTCCTGCCTCTGCTGCTGCAGCTCTTCCTTGTCTGCTTCCAGAGCAAACATCCACAGCTGTGTTCTGCCCACTGCCCTTGTTCTACATTACTAAACAATGGTTATCCCTCACCCCCCTCAGAAAAAAACACCCCACTTTAGAATTTCAAAGATAAAGGGGTTTCTGCAGTATTTCTGTTTTCTGCTTTGGGCACAGACTTCTCTTATTTCATTATTTGCTTCCATAAAGGAGCTTGAACACATTTTCCATTCAGTTAAAATTAAGAGAACCACTGTGCCAAACACCTTGGTTATGATTGCCAAGATAAGCTTGCTGTAAACCATCCCCTTCAATGCCACAGACCTGTTCATTGTCCAAGTGGCATATGGAATAGAGCTCTCTTGTAGAACACATCTCTGATCCATCCCCACTCAATTAAGGATGCATAGTTGTTTCTTAGCTCAAATAGCCTCTTATCCATGGTGCTGTGCCTTGAATAATGTTTTGTCTTTCAATGATGCCAATACCAAAGTGAAGAAGGCTAAGAAAAAATAAAATTTCAAGATATACAATTCAGGAAATTTTACTATTTCTCGCAGGAAATTATAACAAGAAAAGCCAGCCAGGAAAGGCTGGTGATGTTGCATGGTTGATGCAAGGTGTTTTGGAAGTAAGGTGTTCCAGTGCAGGGATGGTGAAAATAAGATTGAAAATAAGAACGGGAAAGATGCAGCCCTAGGAATGCCTAGCACCTTTTGGGGAAGGATGGAGAAGCTAATAGCCAGTCTTTCAAGCTGGCAAGTATCTTGTTTAATAAACAATCTAACATTTTGTTCTCTTGTCATTTTCGTTCGCTCCCACGATTGCAGATCCCATGCTGTTTTCTCCTTCTCTTGAAAGGATGAAACAAAATTACTTTTTAAACTAAACATTGTTCTTACGCAGGGGCCACCTAGTAGCGTAGGGTGCGTCATTCACTTGGAGAGTGTCTATCTTTCCAAGAATGTGTGCAACCTCCTGCAAGATCTGAATCCCAGGTTTGCAGAGAAAAACTTTGTAGCCCAAGTTTGACAAAGCCCTGCTGGCAAACATTGGAAAATGAGGACAATATTTTAGTGGCTACTTTGTTTCCTGATTCTTTAAGATACTCTGCCTTCGATTGTAGCAATATGGAACTTTCTTTCAACAGCTTCTCATTTAAAAAAGGGAGAAGGAACGGAAAAGAGATCTTTCTCCTCCCTTCATCATGAATGTCACTCCTATGCAGTGGTTAAGAACAGAATCAGCATGCAGGTATTTATTCTGAATTTATTCTGTGCAGGTTTTTATTCTGGAAATTGGTGTAGTCTGTAGAGAAGGAAAAAATGTATGTGAGGTGCAGAGGCAGATTAATAGGTCTGCCCTAGCAGACTTCAGTCTCCCCTCAGGCAGGCACTGTCCCACTATCCTTCTGAGGAATAGGGAACCCCCCAGCCCCTATATGAAATAGGAAATGTAAACATCCTATACCAGCTATTACAGAACAAATAGCATATGCCACCCCTGAGCAAAGAGCAGATTAATCCCTGATTCGATATTATGCAAATTAAGAAGCGTATTTGTCTTCTCTACATACCCATCTAGACTTTGCTAACAAACCCTGTGTTAGATCAAACCAGGCCTCAGAATGTTTTGACAAGGACAATGTCTATTGGTATGCAGTAGTGCTAAGAATGATACCTCCATAGAAGAAGGCAGCTAAGGCCACAGCAATCTCATTGCAACCAGTGTTTTTAATAGGAGTCCTTGTTCCAGCCCTTCAGATAAGACGGCCTTTGACCATTCATCCTGTGTCAAGGTGTTAGGAACTACATACAGGCCACACATAGATTTGGCACAGAGAGAAGGCAAAGAACCATGCATCTCCCTGTGCATGGTCTCATGCCATGCTGCCTCAGTGGCTGGGCCATTTTCAGGTTTAAACTCAAATTGCAATAATTAAACCTGTTGCTTTTTTGCCCAAGGCTATGTTTCTTCTGTGTTGTGCTGGCCATAACAGAGTCTGGTTTGCTACCCAGAGGTAATGTGGAAGTCAGGCCAAGGCGCAGAGTGGTAACATTGCCATCAGTGTTAAATCAATATAATCAGAACTGATTTTGCCTTGGCAATATACCATGTATACATATCTTTGCCATTTAATGAGACTTTGTCATTTACAGTACTGACATTATTTCTTTTCATCTCATAAGTCTTTTTTGTGTGTGTGTGTGTTTTTGTTTTTGTTTTTTGGTTGGTTGGTTGGTTGGTTTTTTTGTTTTGTTTTGTTGTTGTTGTTTTAACTGCTGCAGGGGGATATCAGATACAGGAATCATTTTAGAGTTTTACTACCAGCCTGAGGTCTGGCACTTTTGTGTACTCTTTTCACCAGTGTTAGCAATAGTGTGGGCTACCTAAACTTTTGGTATAACACTGTACTCAGCTTTCTATAATAAGGTTCATGCTATACAAAGCAGCCAGTAAATTATACCAAAACCAATTGAATAAACCTGTGCATTCCAGCATCTGCAAGATATTCCTCGTGGAAATCTATACTTCAGGTTACTTACAGAGCTTTCATAAGGACAGTGACTGTCATGAGGAGCAGCCTAGTTATGTTCTAATGTGCAATGTTCTTCAACCAAAAAGAGCCTTTTTAAAAGGCTGGAAAATTTTGTTAGCAGCAAGAGGGAATATAACATTCTAGTTAGGAAAGAGAGGGAAAGATTAAAAAACATTAAAAACTAAATATTATTTCTCCCTTATGAAGAAGTATAGCATTAATGTGATAAGACTACAAGGGAAAACTCCCACAAAATATTTGGATAAAACATTCACATGAAATGCCAGCAATGTTATGTAAATACTGATGATGATTAAATGCCTAATTAATTGTTATTATTATTTGTATTACAGCCATATTTGAACACTCTAATCAAGATCACAGTTCTACTGATTTCAGTGCTGTACAAACATGTCAGGGGAGAAGCTCCATTTCCCCAGTGAGTCTGCAATCCAAATAGCAAATGCAAAATAGAAAGGGAAAGAAATTAAGAAAGTGACTTCCCCAAGGGCACATAGTAAGTCACTGTTAGAACTGTGGAAAAAAAAAAAAGAACAAATGAAACAGCCAAACCAAACCAAACCAGAACCCCACCACCTGTCTTAGTGCTGTCAGACCACACTGTCTCTATTCAAATCATGAAACATATAAGCCTGTTTGACCTTGTTTACCCACAAACACTTCTTTCTTATCCTTCCCTTTTCACATGTCCCTCTCATTAGTTAGTTAGTCATTCAACTAAACCATCTAAACATAATCAGACATTATAAAGGCACAGCTACATTTCTTCCATGTATCAAAACATAAACTACAAGTTTAGCCCTTCCCATGCTACATATATTTTACCTGAGATAACACAGTGTGTACACACACGAACCAAAATCAAACAAAACCCAAGAGGTCAAGTCAAGGACTCAATAAGTCACTAAATAATATCAAGGGATGAGATGGACAAAGATACCTCAGGTAGAAGAGAGGATGATGCACTCCTTCTTGCACTGATGTTTGGAGGAAGACAAAAAGGTTCTCTCACAAAAGGAAGTACCCAGACCTAAGGAGGCACTGATCCTGCCACAAAGTTTGGCTAGTGTTCAGAGTAAAGAGCAAGACCAGCCAGCCTAAAAAACAGGCTGAGCAACAAACAGTAAAAAGAAAGGGGGGCCTCATAACCTTCATAATGGAGTAATAAAATAATATAAGCTGAATTATCCAAAAATTCTTTATCCTTCTGTGCCATTTTTAACTGCCAGTGGCACCTGCTGATCCCAGCTGCAGCATCCCATTGGTCTAGGAGGCCTTGTTAGTCCCTCAGCTCCCAGGTAATAGGCACATACAAGCAGCAGCATGCAGCTACAGCAGAGCACACCATAACCGTTTAGCAGCATTTCCACATATTTCTCTGATTTTTAATGGAAGAGGACAGACAGCTTAGCTACAGGGAATACACAAATCCTTGATAGAGACTGGGAAATGGGAAGATCCCCTGGACTACTGGGATGAAACAAACCAAGTTGTGCAACTGCATTTTCCCTGGATATTTTTTTTCAATTTCGATGGAAAAGTAAAAAAAATTCAGTTAAATATTTTTAACCAAATTCAAATTTGTAAATGCTGCCACTGTGACTCCTGTTGCCACTTACCACTGGGCACAAGGCTTCCCAGGCACAGTGGCTCAGTACAGGGTCATTTCCCTTCCAGCTGAAACATCCATCAGTCCTGGTCTTGATAATGTGTGCCCTACAAAAGTCAGCCAAGTCCAGCTCAGACAGAAAAGTGGACAAATAAGCCACAATTTCCAGGTGGGAATTCCTGGCTGTGTAATTTTTTATAGTAAGCTGATATTTTGGTCCAACCAAAACTGCAGTTCTCTAGTTATTTTGAAGGTTTTTCAAACTCTAGCCTCAGAAACTTCAGTCACCAAAAAGGCACCACTTCAAAACCCTGGTTTGGGTTTTGACATGTTCAGGTTTTCTAAGAACTCTCAACATAGTAAACGAAAGCACATATTATGAAAAGGAGAAAGAAAATCATAATTTTATCATTGACTATCTTATCTGACATTGAAGAATTGTTTCAGACAAAAATTTCCAACCAGTCTTATGAAGAATATTTATTTCCACTCACTCTGTTATTCACACTGGTTTATATTTGCAATTGATTGCAGAACTCATGGACTAGCCTCTGCAACTGTATTTAGAGATCCTTTAAATATAAAAAAGAAGTCTCCAAGAAACAGCACCTCTTTCATTCCCTCCCTTCCTGCTGAAACACACCTAGCTCACCCCAGAAATCTTTTTACAGAAAGATCACGTAATAACTTGCAATCAATCCCAACTCCAGTTTTATTGCACAGTTACTGCCAAGCTGTACTCAGGACTAGATCAAGGGATAAGAAAAAGGTAATTTTCTGTCAGCCCTGTTATCCATCCACATCTCTCACACAGTAAAAAGCAAGGAGCTAGTTCAGTTGTCAGGACAATTTGGAGTTTTTTTCTGAATTACTTATCTGCAACGATCCAAAGAAGGCTGTCCCATCAACAGCAGGCCACCTAAGTGGAGCAGTGATCTGGGCTCACCTCTTCCCACCACAGAATGCCAAATGCAGAAGGGAGCAAGGAAGAACAAGACCTGTGCAAAGTCACCACAGCTGGGATCAGAAATGCTATAAAATCATGCAGAAATGGTCAAAGGTGTGCCTGAAACAGCAGAGATCAAACGCCTGCTTCTTTCTTTAATGGGCTATTATGACTTGTGATTCTCAGATCACAACAATGGTATCATGAGGATAAACAGCAGGACTTAGCTATTTCTGGAGGGAAACAGGTATCTGCAGGTCCAGATGACCAGATGTGAGTGTTTCCGTTATTCCCAGTTTCCCAACTGTGCTGGGATCTCTGCTTCCTCCTCGCTGTTCCTGGTAACAGCACATCCTTCTGCTTATTTGTGACCTTGCTAACACTGGAAGCTTCCTATGAGGTCCCAGGAAACATGAAGGAACGACACCAGAAAGACAAAGCAGCTCCTAGCACTTGCAAAAGAACTCTAAAGAGCCCGGCTGTGCTCCAGATCACAGTGCACCACAGAGCTGTCAAAAGTCAGCAAGCTGGAAGTATGGCTGATTGCCTCCTGAAAGAGGGCTCAGAAATGAAGCAAGCCATAATTCAAACACTAGCAACTGTCTTAGTGGTCCCACAGACTTCATGGCTATTAATGAAGCAGGGAAGCCTTCTGCTCCATATCTAGTGGTCTATCTGAGATAAATACAATAGCTGTGGTCAACATGACAATTCGGGTTAGAGCAGTGAGCAGTCAGCAGCCAAGATACAGATCCCTCCCTGACCAGCTTCATTGGATATGTACAGAACTCTGCAAAGGCAAACACCTTAGCAGTTTGTCTGGTAAATAGCAAGTACCGATACAGCAGCACCAACTGGCTAATGAGGAACTAAATCAACAGAGCTGACAAGATTTCAGTTCCCCTCACACTACCTGGGTTGTACTGACTGTGAAAAGATAGTAGCAGATATCCTATTCATGAAGGTGTGCATTAGACCCCTTAGCCTTGCTGGCCAATTTCCATCCCCTCAAACCTCACCAGTCCCCTGGAGGCGTTGTACCTGTAACAGATGGAATTGGTGCCCATGGCAGGGGTGTTGGAACTAGATGACCTTAAGGTCCTTTCCAACCCTAACTATTCTGTGATTCTATGATTCTAACATATGTGTATTTTAAATAGGTTAAATCCCAAAGAAAAGTGTTATCTAGTTAATAATCCAAATTCCAATGCTGTAAACTAACCAAACCTTAATTCATCAAAAAAACTTCACAAAAGAGCCAAGTTGCAGAGACAAGCACATTAGGTATGGTTTTAGGCATTCGGGCTTCTTTATCACAACCTGGGATTTTGCAAGCATTATTTCATCTTCATTGTGCCTGATGCTTTCATTCTCCATGATGGCTTGATCATTTTTGCCAAGCCTCTTCAGCTGCTGAAAGCTTTGGTTTGCTTTCCAGTTCAGGTTCCCGTCTGCCACTTCTAATCCTCATTTTCATTCTTGGCAGTTAGTCATCTGATCTCTTTGATCCTTTGTAGCAAGGCATTGAACTCTGTTTTTTATTCAGATTTAGAATCCAGTGTTAAGAAGTAATGTTTTCTTTTCCCTGTGGTTTTGCAGTCTTTATCTTGTTTAAGCTCATTTTCTTGTTCCCAAGTTTTCCATCACTACAGCTGTATTTTCTGTGGTTTCAGGTCATATTTCTGACTTACACACAGCATTTGTGACAACAGTTATCAGCCTCTGCAGGCACAATTGCAACTGATGAACACCTTCCTTCTCTCCTTTTCAGTTCCTAAATGTTGGTTAGGCAGTACAGAGGCAGCTGCTGTAAAGCACTGCGAGAGCAGTAACTTACCCAGCTGTAACAGGCAATCCTTGAATTCTCACTGCCTTGTAGGTACGCAGGATAATAGGGTCTTTACAGGGTTTACGTTCACTGGGGTGGGTGATGCACCCTGAGGGTCTCCAGTGTTGTACTTATGGTGGTGTAGATGGGTGTCCAGGCTTGCTACATCATCTCAAAGCACCACCACAGGATGATTACTCTGTGAGTGTGCCAGAATAGATCTCACTGCACATGACTGACAAACAGTGATTCACCTGGCTCATTCAAAGGAGGATGGTGCTTGGCTTTACATAGATCACCTGGTTTAAGGTGTCTTCCACCACCTGGCTGTCCACCAGAATCACCTCCTTGGTGTGCAATTATGATTATGAATCCTTGATAGCCAGAATGGTCATTACTGTGGTATTACTCCAGCAGGATCCAACAGAATTTTCTGCAGGAGGAAGATTTTTAAATTGAAACCAGTTGAGTGAGACTGATGAGGTATGGACTTGTAAAGTGACACAACTGCCACAAACATCAGAGTTAACTGCAAATTCCCTGTAGAGGACACTGTTGGTCAAAGTGTTAAATCCTGTATTTGGATGCACCACTGTTTCTTAATTGGTTTATCAGTATGGATAGTGATGTTGGGATTAGTACCAAGGTTCCCTTCACATCCATCTCCTAGCAGTGTGTTCTGTACCTCCACGCAAGGGGCAAGAGCAGACATTGAGTCTTTGGCTTCAGAGCTATATCATGTTCTTGGTCCTCCTTTTGAAGATTCCTACAAAGATTTTTGGAATTACATTTTCCATCAGAGGGTCCCCTCATGGAGGTTTCAGTGTCATGAGCTTGGGTATTGATCTGACGTTACCAGCAGAGCAGCTGTTAGAATTACATTTAACGAACACTGAGATGACTAGTGTTAAGACTGTCAAGCCAAGAATACCCAAATTTTTGCAGTCACAGGTAGAAAACATGCTGAGCACTTCTTTGGGGCCTGAGGTTCTACAGGTAGGACAGACCATGCCTATACATGGATCTCAGAGGTTCATAATTTGGCATAGAAATTATCATGGGAGCAAAACACTTACTCTTGGTCAGGGCTGCCAGACACAGCCTTTACATTCTTTTTAATATCCATCTGAAATAAGGGGAAAAAAAAAAAAAAAGCTTTTCACACCTTTGTAAAAAGGTTTTCCAGGTTTAAAGTCCTCAAAAAGGATGCATTGAGCAGCCATCAGGTTGCATCTTAAAAGTGCTGGGAAAGAGCCATGAATTCTGTGCTCTTTGTAGCCTCACATGGAGGCAAGAAAGCCAGGGATTATATACATGTTTTCAAAAGACCCTGCTATTCAGAAGCTGGTTTCTCATACACAAAGTATATATGTGCCTCTGGATCCACACTGATAAGTAACCAAAGAAGACAATACATTCCTTGAAACAGAAAATAGAGCCCAAAACCAATTCACAGCAGACAATATGAATATTCTGATTTAAAACATCGCTGACAAATTTTAAGGACTGCCAAGCTACAACATTCTCTTAAGCACATCTAACAAAGAAATTAAAGGTCAAGGGATCATTGTAGGAGTGCTTCAGAACGGGCATGTTCTCCAGGAGGATGAATCACCTCTTTGTGCAATAAACCCCAGTATGGCTTCTGCTCCAGACTCTTCTTCTCCTGTCGGTCTGGGAGAGGCTGGAGCATTGGTGCTAGCTCCACCTCTTCATTCTGATGATCTGACCAGCAACTTAGGTAAGCACTGATTCATTACAGCTTTCATAACACATGCAAGACACTGCAGTTATAAACCCTGGCTGGGAAAGAGATGGCGTGTGAAGTTTTCTTAGGAAATACCCTAAGGGAAGGTGGTCTTTTCCTTTCTTGCTCTTACCTGTCAGGCACTGACTGCTTCCCTGGTTCCCTACGGCTGCAGAGTTTTCTTTTCCCAAGCCTTTCTCTTATGAATATATTTCATGCGTTTCTTACCTGAACAGAGCTACTGAGCCATTTGTTGCTATGGTTTCCTTAAATGTTTCCATGTCTGTCTTCTCCTGTTTTCTACATTATGTAATTCCAAACTTTTGCCAGCCAGGATTTTGGTTATTGATCTAAGTCCACCTAAGTTAACCAGAGACCTGTACTTTTAACACCATAATGTTTCATTCTGTATTTTGCCTTAGCCATCTTCTAAGATTTCACAGAAAACAATTTTCTGTCACCTAGTGTTACTTCATTGTGCC
This sequence comes from Myiopsitta monachus, assembly GCA_017639245.1. Classification (NCBI taxonomy): domain Eukaryota; kingdom Metazoa; phylum Chordata; class Aves; order Psittaciformes; family Psittacidae; genus Myiopsitta; species Myiopsitta monachus. Next base: position 31,164,587 of record CM029924.1, on the reverse strand, counting down.
TCATAAACATCAAGAAATAAGAAAGACATGGACAAAGAGTAAAGCTACAAAACTTAAGAGCCAGCTTCACCTAATTCTTAACATTCAGTTTTTCAAACAGCTTGGTTAACTATGGCTTTCCAGGTCCCCATGCTGTCTTCACGCTGGTAAACAAAGAAGGTAAGGTGCTTTGTCCAGAGGACAATTTGTGTCTAAAAATGTAAGAAATTTAAAGACAGTCGAAGATGAGGTTAAATAGGGAAAAAGGGAAAAAATTTCATGTTGCTTTTCATCCACCTACTGACATTAAATTTAAGTTTCAGTGCTGATGGCTACAGGACCAGAAAGAATAGCCACATTTGCTTGAGTTTCTCTGTCATTTGACTGCACAGATGTTTCTGTGTACAAACAGGCCATTTCACTACCTCCTTCTTGCACTCTAATCACTCAATAGTTACCCATACTTAAACCAACCCCCCCCCCCCAAGACCCCAACCAAACAAAACCACATGCAGATTTACTTGGCTTATATTAAGATAAGCAGCAGTTGTTTCTGATGAGTTAAAAGAGAAAGGATATAACCCACTAGGAATTCGGCAGTAACATTCCGGGCAGGAAATCACACTAACAGGTAACATATTCTTAATGACCACAAGATAAATACGTAATACATCTATTAAAGTTAATAAAATGAGTGGTGTTACATGACCACGGCGGCAGGGGGGGGTGCACAGGTGACTGCACTGCACACCCCTGGCTGGGTCTGCACCCGCCTTCCTCCTGACGTCTCTCACTGATGAATCTTCAGCACTCTTTGCCTAATTTAGCCGCCAGCCCCATTTTCAGCCCCCCTCCTCCACACTGATAAGTATCCCATAACTGGGTAAGGAAAAGCCGGGTGTGAAGCGGAGGAGGTCGCATGAAAGCCGAACTCCGCAAAACCCGCTGCGCGGAGCGTAGCGCAACCCGGAAGACGCATTAGGCTGAGGCGCAGACTTTGGACCATGCTAAAGTCGCGGAAGAGAAAGGGAGGGTCTTCAGTCCGTGTTGCCCCAGCGCAGCCCCGCCGTCCCACCTAGGGTGTCGGGGAAGCCCCTCTCCTGGTCCTGGTCCCGGCCCCGCTCCCGCAGCACCGGTCCTGGCCCCCGCCTGGCGCGCTGATGTCGCTGGTGCAAGGGCGCCATCTGCCGGGGTGACGGGCGGCACCGCCGGCGCTTCTCCCTCCCGTCCCCGGCGAGTGCGCCGGGAGCCGCGGAGATCCTGAGCGCCTACTGCCCGCGGGAGAGCCAGCAGCCTGAGGGCAGAGCGAATAGGAGTGACGCTAAAGGTGAGAGGGTAGCTCGGCATAGCCTCGTCGGGAACGCAAGGGGCAAAGACAGAAGGAAAACGTGTGTATGTATATATATATGTATGCATGCACATCTGTCTGTCTATCTATCTATCTATCTATCTATCTATCTATCTATCTATCTTTTTTTTCTTCTTTTCCCAGGGGAAAATGTAATTCCAGGAGGGAGTTAATAACAATATACTGGTTTGCTATAACAGGTCAGTTCTCTTGTTGTCAGGGCAAAGTAGAAGCAGAGCCCTGTGTAAGTTCCAGGAGAGCTTTGGGGGTCGCCTGGTCCCCCTTAGGAGCAAAATACAAGGGGGGAGGGGTGTGTTTAAAAAAGAAGAGCAAGCAGGAGCCAGTTCAGTGCTATGAGCAAAGGGGATGTCACAACCTTCAAGCCTCAAATAGCTGCTTAAATAACTACTTCCGGGGCAAATTTAAATACCCATGTAATCATTCATGCTCATGAAAAGCATCCAAGGCTGGCCCTAAATTGAAGAGCTTGGGGAGGCTGACCACTTGATCACTTGCATCATAGGGATGCTGTGTTCTTTTTCCTCCAAGGAATCTGGAAAGCTTCTCAATGCTTGAATGTTCATGTTTTTCTGTAGTAAACAGATGCTATTCCCTGTATCCAGCAGACCACAGTTATGATGCTATTTTATACATTCATACTTTTCACCTCTTCTACTCCCTAGTTTTCCCCTTTAAAAAAGCAACCTACAGTCCTGTCTTCACCCCCCCCCCCCGCTAAAAAAAAACCAACAAAACAACAAAACCCAAACTAAAAAAATTACTATATGGTTTTGGCAAGTCAGAATCGGTGGTAATTTACAGTTCTCCCCTTCAGAACTGCTGCCTCTGAATTTTAAAACTACTTATCTCAACAGAAATTGGTATGCTGGTAGAAGAATAAATCTCAATAGCTGTATAAGAAGAATTTGTATTCATTCAACCTCATGTTGAGAGCTTTGCTTTGTAAGACCGTTTTATAATATGTCAGGTTTTGCATTTCTGGTCTTTGTTGTTTAAACTGACAAGGAATAAACTACCTTTTATTTTTATCCATCATTAAAAAGTTAACAATTTCCTATGACATCGAATGGAGAACAATAGAAAGAGTAAAAACTCCAAATGAAAAATACATGGGGAAAAAATCTTGAAGAATCATACCTACTCTTGTTTGTAATGTGTGAAATTATTACAAGTATGTTCACTATGAGGACTATTGACAGATGACTCACAATTTAGCTAAATTCAATAAACCACATACCGTGCCTGTCCCAGTAGGTGACTCATGTATTTTGTATTTCAAGTATCAAATGTTTGCCAAAAACAGTATTTAAAAAAGTGGGTCGGGACTACCCATAGGCAGCTCTTACTTCTGTTCTGAACACTTACATAGGATTTCATGGCACCACTGTAGTATTCTGCTAGAAGCAGTGCTTAACCACAGCAGCCCCATCTTATGCACTTCATATGCTTTTTTCTCACATATATTGTACCTTCTTTAAATACACACACATTAGAATTTAATGTGATACTTTAAAGTGGTTGTGTTTTAAAGAGAAAAGCCTGCAGAGTAAACATTTTCCCTGCAGAGTCACTGCTCCATAATTTTGTGCACATTTCTTAATTTTCCTAGCACCATGCCTTGCCCTTCTAAAATTAAATGTAAAAACATAAAATAAAACAGAAATCTTAAAAGAACTATTCAGCTGGCCCCTGAACACTGTGAAATAGTATTAAAAAATCAAATAGCTCAATGTAAAAGGCACAGAATTTGGACCACCAGAAAGAATAAGTTTCAGTCCTGGTGCCAACACCTTTTCACTGCCTCAACAGGCTGCAGGGTGGCAAAGGAGGCTACTACATGCTGCTGACTCAATAGGTTAGCTCAGATTTTAGACAGTTTTCCAAACAAGTTCATACAGACCTCAGAACACATCTGGATCATACTTTTAACTTTGAGCAGGGGTTACTTAATCCCACAATATTGTGCATTGCATGTGCACAGCATCCATATATCATAAACTCTTTTGTGAAGGCAGAGAATCATGTGCCTTCATGGCACAAGATGAGAAAGGACAGTTTTTTTTACCAGGGCCTGTGAATTGTATGCACTTATAGAGAGTGTGACTTACGGTGTCTATTTTCCATGGCTCAGAACAGGTGAAATATTTGGTGAAACACTTTCACATTTTTGGTCACTCCTTTAATTGGTATCAAACAATGTAATTTCATGATTAATTTTCTCTGCATCTTCTTTCCCAGTATTCCTTTGGCACTTTTGCTGCTAAGCCAGTGCTTACTCTGACTTTACCAAGTCCATTCTGATCCCTGGAAGAAGCCAATACAGTGTCATCTAAAAAGAAATTAATCCAAAGTTCAAAGAATCACAGAGTCATTTGGGTTGGAAGAGTCCTTAAAGATCATCTAGTTCCAATCCCCCTGTAAGAGGCAGGAACACCTTCCACATTGCTCAAAGCCCCATCCACCCTGGCCTTGAACACTTACAGGGATGTGTTCATCCACAACTTCTTTGGGCAACCTGCTCTAGTGTCTCACCACCATCACAGTAAAGAACTTTTTCCTCGTATCTAATCCAAATCTACCTTTTTCAGTTTAAAGCCATTCCCCCTTGTCCTGTCACTACATGCCCTTTTAAAAAATCCCTCTCCAGATTTCTTATCAGTGCTGTTTAGGTACTGGAAGGCTGCTGTGAGGTCTCCCTGGAGCCTTCTCTTCTCCAGGCTGAACAAGCCCAGCTCTCTCAGCCTGTCGTCATAGAAGAGGTGCTTCAGCCCTCTGATCATCTTCAGGGCCCTCCCCCTCCATGGGTTCGTGTTGACTAGGGATATATTAAGTTGATGGAATCACAACTTTCATACATGCAGAAGTGGTAAAACTAAACATAATATTAAGCTCTGATCTTTAATTTCATTCATTAAAAACCTGACACGAAGCATGTTTTATTTATTGTTTTGTCAACTACTTCACATTTGCACCCTGGTTTATTGCAAAAACTATCAGAAGAACTCATGCAAAAGTATTGCAGGAAAACATTTGATCTATTTTAGTTTCATTTAATGAAATTTAGCATCCAGAGAACAAGTGGGAGAAACAGCATCAATATGCCCAGACAATTCTCCAAAGGCCTTTAACAATTGCTTTGTAAGAGGATCATTATCTTCCTGCCTATGAAATTACCAAAATTGATCTCTGCATTGACATGGGTGCAAGTTATGCTACTTGAAGGAAATACTAAATTTTAAGCTGGCAAAATATATATGCTTTGCTGGTAATACAAACTTGTCCAATTGTTCTACATTGGGAACGAATGCATACACAATATGGAAAATCTTAAACAGCAAATGGAGAGCATTTTTTAATGCTGTAAGGCATTTATCCACATGGGAAATCATATTAGCTGTGAAATGATGACAGCTGTAATATCAACATTATTAACAAGCAACCAGAGTATTGTTTTATTATCCACGCATCATGCTGAAAATGCTTTTTAACATCAGAGACTCAATATTTATCAAAAGCATTTGATTTAATAATATCCAGTATAATGGTACTCCACAGTTTCCATTAGTTTGATTGAATGTTATATCTCTCTGAGCAAACCAAGCATTAGGCGCTTCAGTGAAAGTCACTTGTAATGGAGAAAAATATAATGCACTGAATATTTCATTAGTAGATGAATACCCATCAAAACTTTACTTAAAATGCTTGGAAGTACCTACTGAATGTTTGCCAGTTATTTCATAAAACAGAGAAAGTTGTAATGCTGCTGTTGAAACAGGAAAAAAATCTATTAGATCATTTAACATACTAAAACAGTCGTAGTATAATTATAAGGAACATAATTATATGTTCTTGATGTCTTTAATTGTGCAAGCCTCACTAATTAATATTAGAAATTCAATCAAAACAAATTATGCTTTAAAATTTAAGGATGAACTTAAAAGAGAAAATCATGCTTCCCAAGTAAAAAAATTTGAACTTTCAGTTCCACCTGATAGTAGGCAAACTCTTCATATGCATGTTTACAGTCCCCCTCTCTTTCCATCTCCTCAATTTTATTCAGAGCATTTGGAGATACATATATAGATACATATATATATATACACACACTCAAGTGACTTGCCCTTATTTAAAGTTATAAGATCAGTTTTTCCTGAGCCAAAAACCAATAGACGTATTTATGGCCTTTGGATTAAACTTTAAGAGATTCCTATTATGCTCACTGTATTTGGGTATTTTCTGCCCTGTACTGTGCATAAACCTACTGTCAGACATGGGTCTCCAGCTCTAAACTCGGTTTGGATTTTGTTTGGGGAGGGAAATGTTCTATTCTTTTGTAAAGTTTAGATATGTCATGAGGACAATCAAAGAAGAGCTAGTCAGACATTTTCCTATAAATATTATTCTCTTTGAAAACATTTTTTTTTTTTCAGAACTGGAATTACCCTAATTACTTCAACCCTGTTGTCATTTTCAGTTTTTCACTGAAAGGGGTTTCTCTGAGGTTCAAGCTGGTTCAGTCAAAATATACAGTTTGGTTTCGGTTTGGGGTTTGGCTGGTTTTTGATTGTCTTTTTTTCAAAAAGCCATTGTGTTTCATATTAAATATGCGTCTACTTAAGTTACTGTTGTGCTTTGCAGGAAGTAGATGATCTTAAGGTCCTTTCCAACCCTAACTATTCTATGATTCTATGATTCTAAGTATGGATCAGTTGCCTGTTGCCCCTGCACCCCTATGCATGTGGGACTCCCAGACGCTGGGTCACATTTCACAAGATGCCCAGAGAAGCATAGCTCTGTGGATCAAAGTGAACCCAGTCAAAGTGAACAGGGCAGGAGCATTTGGAACCTGAGAAAAATAAGGAGTAATATTTAATCCAGAAGAAACTAACATATTTTTTTAAGTATTAGCTCATTGGGTATTTTCATAAACAAAAACAAATTTTGAAGAATCAGAATTTCATATGGAGTTAAAATTCCCCATTTTTGGCTAGCTCTATTCCTAGACCTAATCTGATATGGTTTTTTATTTGGCTTTTAACCTCATAAACTCAACAGAATGCTCACAGGAAATCATACTGCAGAGAATAAAGAGACAAAGAGGTCAGTTGTTGACAGTGCATTAAAGAGATGAATGTAAGTAGCCTCATCAAAAAGGAGAAAACAAGTTTCTCTTTAAAACATGTACCATTAGTATATTATTTAAAACCGTTGTATTATGCTTTCTTTTTACTGGGGCTGAATCCTAACAAAAAAAACTTTAGATACATTATTCTCTCTGGCATTGAAAGATTTCAGACTGGTGTCATATTCATAAGAAGAGCAAAATGGAAACCTGTGAGAACATGGTTTCTCTCTTAAAAACAAAGCAGCACAGAGAGACTAAGCACTGCATGTACTTCACTTTCTGCATTTTTGCTTTGTGCTCATTTTCTCCTATTAACAAATGAAGTCATTTGACTGCTGTCAAAGGAAGATTTTGGCCATTTTCCACTGCTCTTTTCTCTTAAGCAGATACATATATTCACAGGTCTGAGCACTGAAGGCACCAGCCAGTTTCTTAAATGTAGGAGCCCTTGTCAAGTTCCTATGTATAAAATTGCTTTCTGTTTCGGGTGCTGTTCCACTGTTTTAAAGAATCAAAGATGATGGGATATCTTGATCCTCCATATAAGTTCTCAAAACACAGCCTTTGGCATTATATGACAAAATATCCCTAGTGTGGTAGGGCTGCCTGGTCTGGTTCTTCGATACACAATGTTTTCTGGTGCAGCTGGAGTACAGGGAAACATTTGCTCCTGAACAGTTTTTCCCTGTTAATTCCAACATTAATTTTGATAATTTCCACATTATGCTACACTTCCTTCCGCAGCCTGAAGGTTTTTTTAAACAATTCTGTACATACTTTATTTTTACTTTATTTTTATATGATCAGGTATGCAATAAAGTAGGTTTCTGTTACCTGTTTTAAGTTGTAAAGGTACCAATGAAAAATGTCAAAAGAAAAAAGTCAGTTTATTTTTCCTTTAGTGAGGCTTGTAATAACTTATTTTCTAAAGCCTAGCATCTTCTCTCTGCCTTTAAAGAACCACCAAAATGTCTCTGTGGCCCTGACATGTGTTTTGCTGTTTGGAATGGCTGCACAAAGAGACAAACAAATAAATAAATAGTAATTAAAAAAAAAAAGACAAAAAAGTAATGCTATGTCCATTTTGCTTTGAAACAAATGATTACAAAGCAGCTGATTACAATTGGAAAGAAGATGTAGAAAGGCAAAATGCTAGTAGTAGCAATTGGAGTGAATTAACTGGGGTGCTCAGGCATGCTCTCATGAAATGGGTTGACCCACAGAAGGAGTTTTAGTGGTGTGAAAACTTGTATTGCGTTTCTTCAGCACACAGAAAAGCGATCTACCAGATTTTTCCAAAAGTAGCAAAGACATTTTAGCAGTCTATTGCCTGCTAAGAGAGATGGGGAAGCATGGAAAGAACAGAAACAGGAGGAAAAAAAACTATGTTTTTAATATACATCCATACATTATCAAGAAATATGCTTATTTCTCATAAATTTTGTCTTGAAAATGAATTTTCCAAAGCAGTTTTGGAAGAAAATGTAGCTGTAATTGTTAATTAGCTTACTTGACAAGGAAAGGAAAAGTAGCAGAAAAGCCTTTTTGGATGCTGCCGGGGACTCAGACTGAGTTTCTCTTATTTTTTCTTCTAAATGTTATCCATTTCAGCCATTTAAGAGCTGGCATTAAACAGAAATTCAGACTTCAACTCAGGAAATCCCAACACATGCACTAATAATTTGTTTTTTGGTTTTCCCCCTCTTTTACTCAATACCTGTTGCTGTATTATTTACATTCACTTCAATATCTTCCATTAATGTCTTCAGCCTGTAGGTCATCAAGTTATGTATGCCTAGCCTTGGCCAGGTCTGGAGATCTTTGTCTGCACAGGAATCAACAAAGGGATTGCTGTGGGGATGCATGGGAGATTTCAGAACCCAGGAGTCTGAAAAAGCCTAAGTTTTATTTTCAGCCGTGAAGATATTAAGCTAACTTTAATTTTTTTCAGAGTTATTGTTAACAAACCGATTTTGACATGGGGCTCATGTGCACTGCGCATTTGTTCAGTGTTTTCAACTCTGTAATCAAATAGGTTGAGCAAACAGAATATGAGTCCAGAAGGTGATTAACCTGGTCTTAAGATCTAATACTCTGAGCACATGTTCATTTTTATTTCACTCATGTAAATCTAGCTGTACCTTTGTCTTAGATGCAAGGATTTTAGTGTCTTGTCAAAGCATTGCACCACAGCAGAATTAGTCTTCTTTAATATACTTTATCCAATGAGCAAGAAAAAAGGAGTAGATTCCCTCCAGACTGAGCTTATTACATTCACAAAATGAAGTTTTATTTGCTAGGTAGCTTTTCATCAATGCTGTCCATTCATAAAAATTAGCAATGTGACAAGTAACAAGAACATAATTTGCTGTACTGGGACAGTGACAAAACACAGTACTTACCCTGTAATTGTCATTCAGATCAAACAACAAAAAGGGAGACACACTAAACTAATCAAGACACGGTGGCATCCTGACCTTATGACCAAGATCACTAACTTGAAAAATCGGTCATTAAATATTCACAGCTGTTAATTCTTACAGTTTCAGTGAAGGATAATACCATATTGAAATGAGGGCAAAGTCAATAATGGTTGTGTTTAAATAAATGGCATGGGGACCTCCAAGGGTAGATAGGACATTTTCATATGTATTCACTTATGAACTGTTACTGATGGTGTATTGTAAGACCCTGAAAGAGGTGGAATAGCAATAGAAGGAGGAAAGAGTAGCTGCACCCAGAACTTGCTTCCCAAGAGACAGCCAGGAGAACAGAAGGAATAGTAGAAAGGCTGCTAGAGAGGGATTTTGCTCTCCAAGAAGTGGTAAAGAGTGAGCTTCAGATAATATAAGAAGAGATGCTATTTGTTGTCCTTCAAGGACTGCTCAAAGAGGCTAGGCTTTAGCATCTGTAGGAAAGTGCCAGCCTTCACCAAGAGTAAGTCCCTATCCTCAGTGGTTAAACCTGGCATTTAGTGTTGTGCAACTTCGTCAGTGCAGCAAGTCTGATGTCATTAATTTGTCACCCTGTGGTGTGACAGACTGTGATTCATGCTTCTCTAGAGTCACTTTACTACCATGAGATATGCTAACCTGGCCCTCGAGGGAGAATAACAGCATGAAATCTGTGGGCAATGTGCTCCTAATTAATCAGTGTTTTCTTCCATTCTTCCTCTTAAAAACAAAATTTCTGCTACATTTGTATGTTCATGGTTTGTTTTCATGTTTTCAAAACAAAAGCAGGTTTCAAAACAATAATTGCAGCTAAGCAATTTCTGACTCAGCCCACCTGGAAGACATCCCATTTCCCTACCTATTTTATGAGCCAAACCAAACAATGGTAAAATGCTAGCACTGCATTTGCCTTGCTGCCCCGATTTCAGCTGTAATAGAGTTAAATTTATTCCTAGTAGCCAGTACAATGCTGTGGTTTTGATTTAGAATGAGAATAGTGTTTATAATACACTGATATTTTAGTTGTTGCTAAGAGGTGCTTACACTAAGGCAAGGACTTCTCAGCTTCTCAGCACCCCAACAGTGAGAAGGCTGGGGGTGGAATAAGAATTTGACAGAAGACACAGCCAGGACAGCTGACCCAAACTGACCAAAAGGATATTTCATACCTTATGACATGCTCAGTATATAAATCAGGGGGAAATCTGGCTGGGAGCCACTGTTCTGGAAATATCTGGGCATCAGTCAGTGGGTGGTGAGCAATTGTGTTGTACATCACATGTATATTCTAATTATTTTATTATTACTATCTCTTCAATTTCAAATCATGAATTTCCCACCTGCTTCCAATTCTCTCCCCCATCCCACAGCAGGGCTTGGGGGGAGCAAGCAAGCAGCTGTGTGGTGTTTAGCTAACTGCTGGGTTGCACACTTGCTAAGAAAATAACTAACGCTCCATTTGCTTCACCCTTTTTGTCTCGTTTCTTGAATTCAGTCCTTCCATTCTCACTACATCTTCTACAGATTTCTGGCATCATCTGCCGTTTTCCTTTTGCCTTGTGTGCAATCAGTCTAATTCTCTCTCTGAAACAGGGCTTTCTGTTGGCACAAACATGGGCTATACAACTACCTGGAGAAACCTCAATGGGCTCCTTCACTCCATGCCTAGTTCAAAACCTCCATATTCTTACTCGAAGGAACTGTTGAAAGCTGCTGGATGATTTTTATGTTTTGGGGGATCTTTTTGACATAATACAAAAGCAGTGTGTCTTCCCTGTGCCCATTGGCTTCTGTTCACCATGTGCTGTACAGAGGTTAATATTTTTTCTTCTTTATTTTGATGAACAGCAAGTTCACAGACATTTGGGAGAGATTGGAAGGAAATAATCAGATTAGTGGCATTCATCTGGGACTGGATCCTAGGAAATGCTGACTTTCTCAGTTGTCTGACTCTTGAAAGCTGACAGTAGCCAGCACATCACATGAGTAAGCCAGAAACTGTTATATTATTCTTCCACGTCTTTTGATATAAATGTAGTACCTGCTTACTCCAGGAATGTAAAACTGATTAAATGAAAATGGCACAAGCCCTGCATCAGAAGCAGCAGTTTTAACAGTCAGTGCCTACATCATTGTTCAAAACTGACCTTCCTTTAAAAAGCAACCACATTTCACAAAACAGTTTCTGAGAAGCAGGGTCTCAAAACCGCATTTTCCATAGGGTGGCTTTTAACCCTTCCCAAATACTGTCTCACTAATACCATTTGTCTGAACACAGATAAATGCATGGGTTTTTTTATTTTTCTGACTTTCCTACCTGATATTTAAAGCTTCTCACAACTCTAGAAAATCTTTCTTCTCATTCAGACTAACTCACACAGACCACCCTTGGCACCAGAGAGGAGCAAAATCCCAAGCAAATGCAGTGTACGAGGGACATTACAGGAAGGTGAGCGCTGAGTTTTGTTCTTTGCTGTTCTGCAGACATAAATCTTTTCTCCTATGATAAAATTCTGCTGATAGATGCCAAGGTCCATCTTCTAACACTATAAACCACAAATATTTCCCTGATAGCAGAAGGTGAAAATTGGCCCTTCAGTAATAGCTTACAGTAACATTCCTGGTTTGCAGAGAATAATTATTTTATGGGGCATTCGGGGCATAGTTAGCTGTTTGTTGTAGTGTTAGCCTGTTTTAATTATAAATAAAAGAACACCTCTCAGTTGCTAGTTAGCATGCAAGACCTTAGCTAAGATGGTGTGAAAGATCCATGCACCAGTTCTTTGCAAAGTCAAAGGAGGATTGGCTTAAACCCTTTTTCAAAGTGATTTAAGCTGATCCATTTTACTGCGCATCGCAACACCCATATATTCTATTACCATTCCCCAATAAATGAGGCAATAACCAGCAACGTCATTGAACAAGCTAACCTAATTGTCTGAATGCCCCATGAACACCAATGTACTAGTTCAATCAGCTGATGGCAGCATCCTGATAAGAATTACGTTTATTCATTCATTATATCTCAAGCTGCTAGTAAAGCAATTAAAATTCCATTACAGAGCCTACAGAGCAAGTAGATTTAAAAAATCTTCGTTGTGATGATTAGAAATTTAACAGAGAATAAGTATTTTGTTGATTCCAGAAATCTTTTTTTCCCCCTCAGATAACAAGCCTTAAGGTATTGGAGGTCAGATTTTAGATATAAAATATGGAGATAATGAGACTCATCTCTTTTGTACAGCGCTTTAAAATCTTCTGATGAAAAGTGCTATATAAGACCTCAATGTTATTGTGATTAATGCTCATAATCACCATCTCGTCAGTACTTTTTCCCCTTCTGACCTTGTAGTTTCCATGTAGTAAAAGGCACTTACCTCACTGCTTGATCAAGCTCTTAAGACAGCTCAGGCAGCAGGTTTATGCCTCCTTTCCAGGAGGTGGATTCAAGGATCTACCTAGGTGGCTTAATAAAAGGAATGGGAAGATCTGAGAAAAACAATTTTAAAAAAATAATTTAAAAAAATATTATTGATTCTTATTTATTCCAGAAAGTTTTACATCTCCCCAGCTCTCCAGCTGTATTCTCGTTGCAGTCACTGTCCCTTTAGGTAGGACATCCATAGAAATCATACCAAGTGATTTATTTGAGAGGAGATGCATTAAGGATAGTGTTTTAGTGATGTGGAGGTCTCTTGTTCAGCAGCACTCTTCACTGCAGCAATTTCAGGCTTTTCACGGAAAAGACTGGACATGTATCCATTGGATTTGGGCTGGTTGGCACAAGCAGGTGAGATGCAGCCCCATCAGATACAGGATTTAGAAAGCGCTGTAGAACAGAAGTCAGAATTTAAGGAGTTAGGTAAATTACACTTTGATGTTTTTCTGATCATATTGGTGGTGGTATTTCTCACAGGCTACAAAACAGCAGCATGGCAGGAAGGAAGTGACTTCGACAGGAGCTGTATCTTTATGTGAGGCCTCAACTCTACACCCCCAGCCTAAAGCAAAATGCATGCTCACTGACTAAAACCCTGGCCTTGGTGGAGTTAATGACAAAACCTCCTCCAGCAGTAGATAGAAGATGTTTGCACAGATGGAAAGTATTCTGGAAAGCTTCATTAACAAGCAGAATGTTATCCTTTTTTTTTTTTTTTAAATGCACACATTTCAAAAATGCACTGAAAAGAAATAAGATTCCAGAGTAATATAAGTGATTTTAACAGATGTCTTTGAAGCTTAATCCCTGCGCACACTTTCCCCAAGAGAAAAGTCCTATTTACCAGTTTAGGGCTCATTCAGTGTAAATCCATTTATAATGAGCTTCACTCATACACTTTTCTGTAAAAATAAAAAAAGATTTTTTTTTTATTTGAAACTGAAGATGTTCAAATGTGAGATGAGAGTGGATATAAAGCTTCTGCTTATTTACTCACATACCTATAATAGAGCTGTTCCTAAATGAGAAGATTAAAATATTCTTTTGAGTGAAGTGTGACAAATTTCCTTCATACTCAGCACTATTTCAGAGTGGTAGGATATTAAACTCACTGATTTTTAGCAGCTTTTAAGGATTTTATTTTGTGTAAAATCTCACCAAACATGGTGATGATGGACAAGCTGCTTTGATTTGCAGTTTATATAAATAGATATGACTTCATATCATATTTTACTGACATATAACAATATTAATATAGCTCTACACTAGTGTAGGATCCAGTCTTACAGGAAACTTTAAGAAATTGATATCCTGAACAAGGTAAGGACTGTTCTATAATTGCAGTTTAACCAAATATTATTTTATGAACTTGCTTCATTTCTGTTGCAATGTTTGTTTCTGCGTTTCTAGGTACCATTTCTCCTTACAAAACAGAAGAGATAAGAATGTATTAAGAAAACACTTAGTGACATGGTAAATAGAATAGTTGAGCGAGAACAATTTGGTAAGAGCAGGAAGGTTCATTTATATTAACTTTCTGTTAGTTCATGCCTTGCTACTACACAGTGTGTATTTGCATCCTAGGTAATCTGACTGACTCATGAATGCCAGTTCTCTAAGTTCATACAGAAACAGGAAGAAATCTATTACATATTTAAAATGAGCAGACTTCAGTATTTCCAGGCTAGAATGTGGCACTGTTCTAGCAGGTTCCCCACCTGCAGTACCAATGCAAACCTCATGGAGCTGTGTCCAAAACACTGAGGCAAAACAGTAAAAATAAACATTTAGAAACCTGGAAGCAAAAGAAGGAAAAACAGATCATCAGCAGGGGAACTGAAAGTATTTTCTTTGTCTTATAGTCAAAATTCTCCTTCTGAATACCTAAAATTAGTTTCCTAAGTTAATGAAAGTACAAGGGGGGGGTTGGCATTTTCACAGAATTGTAGCCAACTGAAAGGGTTTAAAATAAATACAGATACCTCTGGAAAAACTTACTGAAAGGAAATAGATCAAATTGTATTTTAAGGAGGAAAACCCCCTAGACTTAACTGAGACCTAAAGCAGGACAGATATTGTTGGAACATTTTGTAAGTATTTATGTCTCTTGTCACTGCAATTTAAGACATATAGCTGGAAGTACCTACATTAAAGTGTTTAATGAAGTGTAAAACTATTCTGGTTGCACATGTAAATGTCTGTTTTGACCAACAGGTAAGACACTTAAATGCATATAAATACAGAGTAGGTTATTTGTGACTTAAATTTTCTCTTATCATGACGATTTTCCAAAGTCAAGGTTATGACAAGAACTAGAAACTAAGTATTATGAACTATTTATAGGAAATCCAATCTGATCTTTTTACCTCTAAAATTGCCTGCATCCAAGCTGGATTCAAACAGCTTATATAGTAAACTGCAGGACAGAACCAGTTAATTTTATCTTCCCTTGTAGATAACAGAAACTTATGGTTACAGTCTCAGTGAGAATTGTGCTACCTAATATCTGGTGTTACCCTAGTGCTGTTAGCAGTTCAGGCAGGGTTAATGTGGGTATTGCTGAAATAGATGTGGAAAACCAGGAGAAATCAGTTTGGTAATACAAGTTGTGTTTCTGAAAGAGAAATACGCAAATTAAAGGAGGAACAAAAAGCCCTCTAACTAGCAGTAGTTGCTTAACTATGGCTCAGGAAAGAGGCAAGAAGTTTATGGAGAATTCTAAATGAATAAAAATATTCTCATTCTTCAAAATGCTTCCCTCAGGTAAACATTTAAACACATGTGTAGGATGTTGTCAATAGTGCCATTACAGCTTGATCTTTGGAAAATTTCAGCATCTGACACATTTCGTAAACCTAAATTCACATTAAAATATTTCCCTCTTCTTGGCAGTCACAGACAGGTGATCAACACTTTTCCATGAAAGGTCAGAGTTCATCCACACAAACTCAGATGTCTCTCCCAAATAACCTTGGCTTACATTATTTTTACATTTCTTTGTATATTTTTCTTATTGCTTTGCTAAATTAGTTGTGTTTATTTTTACCTCACTCTGCCAGCTGCACAGATACCACTAGCTGTGAGACAAAAACCTTCACAGCTGGAAACAACCTAAAATAGGCACTGGGATGATGCCACAGATACACAGCATCAATTAGCAGCGGGAGCAGCTGTTGCAACAAGCAAAGACCTTCCTGTGTTTGGTTTGCTCCCTTGTCATTTCACATCAGATGACACCACTCTTCATCAGGAGGCAGTTGTTGCATGCATGCTGCACAACAATCATTCCAGCACAGAGAGCCAGAGTAAGTCTTTGGAGCCACTTACATGTAGCGTAAGCTCTATTTTGAGTCTGGTAAGTAGAACACAGGGACTTAATGCTGGCCTTAATGCAAATAAGTATCCCTCCCCTTATGGGGAACAAAGCACACTGAGCACTTAGTCACTGAGTAGCTGCCATATTTTTAGGTGACACTGATTTATGGGAGTTCTCCATCTTTTAAGAGAGTGTCCCAAGGACAATTCATGTCCCAGAAGCCTCAAAAACAACTGATGATTCTACACAACTCTAAGGGAGTGTTATCTGCAGACTCTCACCTTTCAGACTGTAGCAACGATGGTACCTCAAACTTGTCTGTGCTTTCAGGGCAAGACAGAGAACAGGGGCAAGAGGATGAGAAAGAGGAGATAAGGGAGCAACGCAGAGGATGAGAAATGAGAGGGAGAAAAGAGAAATAAAAGAGCAAAGGACTCATTAAACTCAAGTTGGAAATTATGGGCCAGATAATAAGCCTGTTTCAGTAAATTAGTGTTGTTAAACCAAATACAATTAGCCTCCCAGTACTATGTGTGTATGTGAGTTCATATCCTAAGGACGTTGTTCCATCAGGAATCCAAGATACTGTCACGCATCAATCTATGATAATCCTGCTGCGGATCATGAACAGAATTACTTGAAATATTTTAACATCCCTGGCAATTCTTTCTAAATGAGAAAACATATAAGAGTACTGTGTGCTGGGCAATTGGAGGGAACCATGAAATGAAATGCAATGAAATAAGCTTGTCTAAGACAATCTGCAACTTGGGAACATAGAGATTTCAGTGCTGACTAGAAAGAACACTTTATAGGTAGGATTTTGGTGGACAGGTGAACAAGGCACATCACATTAATTCTGTCAAACTCTCCTGCTTTCAATTTCACAAAATATGCAAAATTAAGCATGAAGATTAATGT
Organism: Myiopsitta monachus; assembly: GCA_017639245.1. Classification (NCBI taxonomy): domain Eukaryota; kingdom Metazoa; phylum Chordata; class Aves; order Psittaciformes; family Psittacidae; genus Myiopsitta; species Myiopsitta monachus. Next base: position 31,147,985 of record CM029924.1, on the reverse strand, counting down.
AAGATTCCAGTAGGTCTTTAAGAAATACAAACAGAGCACAGGAAAAATAAGGAAATATTCAGCCATATTTTTGTGTACACTTTAACATCATCACAAAATGCAACACTGATGTGAGGTATGTTCTTTATCTTTGAATTGTTGCATTTAATTATAGACATAGTCACTTCTACTGAATTCAGCCTGAAATTAATTGAGGTTTAATAGTTTTAAATGATTCTTTAAGGGAAATTAGTAATGAAGACACAGGTCTCTCAGAGTTGAATCACCAGGGAAATACAAAGTGAGGCATTTAATTTCAGATCACTATGAGACAGTTCCCCAAGAGAACCAGTCATCCTGATGTTACACTCTCAAATAACGAGAACTTTTTTCCGTATTATTTTTTTCCCATTAGAAAGTATTCCTGCTAGCTCCAGTAAATGCTCATGCCAGACCAGGGGATGTGCATTTTCCATTCCTAAGTGCTTAGTTCTCCTGTGTTTTAAAGCCCCAGTGAAAATGTTAATTACCACACCATAACTGTTTCACAGGATATAATTTGGATATTTTTTAAAAACGCCCTAAGAGAAGACAGAACAAAGCCTAATATGGCAGAATTTCTCCTCTTAACTTCCTGAAAACCATGAAACTCAGACACGCTTTGCGTTGATTCTCAATGCTTAAGCCTTAAAGATATTTGTAAAGTGTTCTAGATACTCAGAGCTGTGCTACTTATACCTAAAGGTACCATGTCTTTGCTGAACCACCTATGTGCTGATTTTCCTGCCTAAGACTGCCTGAGGTGTTGGAGTCTCTTTCCCTGTACAGCCCAGAGCGTTCAGTCTGCTCAGTCCTCTACTGCCTTCCTCACTGATGATAGTGGCAATGCCTTTCTGTCTCCACTCCTGACTAAAGCCCTCAGTGCTGAGCCACTTAATGAACAGCAGGCAACCTCTTCTCATTTTAGAGTAAAAGAGTGAGGTGACTTCCTCAGGTCAGGATGGATCTTCAGCAGGGCAGCCTGTCCAGCTAATACAAGGGGTTATGCATGTCAAATGCAAAGCTTCTATGCATGTGCAGTTCAGCTAACCCTGATAGGGGCCCTTTTCCCTAGCATCTTTGCTGTCTTGAGTTATAGTTTTTGCATACAACCTGACTCTTCATTAGGGACTGTAGTGATAGGACAAGGGGTAATGGGTTCAAACTTAAAAAGGGGAAGTTTAGATTGGATATAAGGAAGAAAGTTCTTTACTGTAAGGGTGGTGAGGCACTGGTATGCATTGCCCAGGGAAGCTGTGGATGCTCCATCCTTGGTGGTGTTCGAGGCCAGGTTGGACAGAGCCTTGGGTGACATGGTTTAGTGCGAGGTGTCCCTGCCCATGGCAGGGGGGTTAGAACCAGATGATCTTAAGGTCCTTTCCACCCCTAACTATTCTATGATTCTATGTGCAGCTTCAGAGGTGCATACTGATTTTAATACATTTTAATACAAATTTACCCCTGCACATCACAACTAGTGCCTACATAAATATTTCTGTTTTAATTCTAGTATGTAAGTACATTTCCTCCACTGTTCTACTTGTCACATTTCAACTGAGCTAAAGAGCTGGATTATTAAATAAGAGATGTTTCACCCACTGCAAATCATTGGTACACATCCAGCTGGCTTCAGTACTACAATAAAAAAAAGACTAGCCAGTAAAGCAATTGTATTCTTTGTGAAGGGGAAAGTGTTGTGTAAGCGTTCACACCACAAAACTTTTCCACAGGTGGAATCAGACTGCAGCCATGTGAAAGTCTCAGATGAAAATCAAATGCTTGAAGAGCATCAGAGGCCAAATCAATCTTTTATCCACTACAGGTGATCGTGTTTGGGCTGTGAAGAACATGTGCGAGTACAGCAAGGCAGGAGCACTGCTGCTACCCCTGTCTGCACTGCGCATGGTCTGAATGAAATTAGGGCCTCTCTTCCCTGGGCTGTCAGTGCAGGACCTTTCACAAACACTAAATTCATGTAAAAGTGCTGTAAAGTTTTATTAGGGAAAAAAACACCCTTTAAACGGCTGGCTCAGTTCTCCGTTGAAGGGAACCTTTCTGTATGAACAGTCGAAAGTACTCAGTCCAAGACCAAAGTATATTGGGGGAGTTCAGCAGAAACTGGCACAGAGCTGAACAGTAATTTCCACATGCTAGCTCCTTCCTTTGATTATAAATCATGAGTGCCCATGTATTTTCAAAACTAAAACCAGTGGTCACTGAGTTATGCCTGAGTTCACGCTTCATTCTCACACAGTCCAAACTAAGCCAAGACATTATATAGCACTATATATTAAGTGAAACTGCTCTCAAGAGCTTTGCAAATAAACCCAAACAATGTTACATTGTTCCAAATGCTCTCAGCATGGTTCTTTTTTTTGCCCCAGAGAAGTAAAGTGGGATTTTAGCTCTTATAGCTGGAGAAAAAAAAAAAAGAAAGAAAAAGCCAGCACTTACTATTTCCTTTTCTGCATCTTCTATTGATACAGAACAGATAACATGGCAGTAAAATGCTATAAAACATATTTCCAAAGACACATAAGTGCCTTTGGGGCCTTGGCCCTTTGGGCTTTTATGGCCAATATCACAGATGTATTCAATGCCTAAACTTATACTGACAGATAGACAGATAGATAGATAAGGGTTTTGAAGAGCCTGAGTTTAAGTCTGAGTTATTTCCACTGAAAATCCCTATGTGTTCCAGACAGAGAGTACCAATCAAAGCTAACTTCCCATGCATCTTTGAAAAATCAAAATGAAGTGCTTACCTGTACTTTCATGCATTGTGTATCTTTAAAAAAGTTGTCTTCATGAATTAGATTCAAGAGGAGAATGCAGTCATCTTAATACACTTTAGGCACCTCAAAACTTCCTCAAGTTTCCACAAGAGAAATCTCCTAGGAGACTAAGTTTCTGCACAAGGAATGAGCAGAAGTGCTTGAGTCCTAAAAGCACTTGGCAATTTGATGTCTATCCCACACCTAAACTTATTGATGTTCCTGGACAAGGCTTTCTACCACCTGTCTTATCTTCAAGACCTGTCATGTCAGATATACCCTGAGGCATAACCTTGTTTAACCTCAGACAAATCACAGCCAGGAGGGGAATCCATCCATTCCCTCATTCCAGCTCTTCTCATCCCAGTCAGCAGTAGTACTAGGAGTATCAAAAGTGTTTCCTTTAAAGTCCCCTTTAAACTTCTCCATGTGAGCATCTTAACCATCAAAATGCATCAAGCTGTCCTGTTCTGTAGAAGCACATCAGAGGCAGGCCTCGCCCTTCATATGCAATTATGGATTTACAGGGTTACAGACAAGAGACTCACACTCCTTTCTGAGCTGAGCTTGGAGTTGTGAAAGAAAAGCAATTTGGTAAATGTCAAGGCATGATACTCACTAACAGCATGAGATATGTAGTCATGTCGCTACTACTCCTTGATACCTGTTTCCATGGCTAATTTGGGTAGTTCTCCACTGTGCTCCTACTTTCTCAATCTACTTAGAGAACATGCAATCATAGATGTGAATTTGCTGTGTGGCAAGACACCTGGAAGTTCAATGCTGCCTTGCAAAACCTCCTTTGTCAGCCTAAGCCTAACTAAGGAGCTAACACTCTAGTTCTTCAGTACATAGTAGCCATTAATTTAGTTTTCAATTAATTCAATTAATCTGGTTTATCATTTCCAATAAATAGGACTCATATGGCCATGTGAGAAAAACCTCATCTGATTTTGAAGCTGTGGTTTATGGTCCTATGTAATTAAGAAACTTTAGGAAATTTTATCAAATATGACATTCATCAATGTTTGCAAAATACTAAAATAGAGATAAGCCCCCCTAGTTCTCATTAAATTATTGTAAGATCTCACTCTGCTCCTGCACCAAAAACTGTAAAATACATTATGTAATGTAAGAAAAAACTATAATTGGACAAAGTGAGACTAAGAAATTGCGGGTTTATATTCCCCCTAATATTAATTCTCTGCCAAAGCACTTCATTAAATCTCAGTTACAGGTCAGAGTTGCACCATGAAATGGTAGGATATGTTAAATAATTATGTACTAAGCATGGATCTATATTGCCTCACTTCACTATGTGAAAAAGCTAAATGTGATTTTGTGAGGCAAAAATTCCATATCCATCAGACATTTATATAGATCAAGAGAAGGAAATAGATTTGGTTGCTGGATCCCCCAGTGTTCTTCCTCCATAAAGTATTTTCTCAGGTTACCTATGAAATCAGTGAAGCAATGACACAGGTGTTACCAAAACATGCAGCTAGAATTTTTAAAATGAATTAAAACTTACACCTTGTTTCTTCACAGCCTAGATTTAAAAACATTTCATAATTCTTTTATGTTTTCAGTAATTTGACTGGGAAAAAAGCTGAGCAGTGTAAGGTAATAAGGAAGCAGGGAATATCTGAGTCTGTAAGACCAAGTGTGATGCTTAATTCTTTGATAACACATGGGAAGAGTTAATTTTGAGGAAGGGCAGTTATACCATGTGATAGACTCCTTTAGTTTGTAGGTCTAAGGTATTGGCCATGAATTTGTGCTCTTGATAAAACAAAGCACCCCAGATCAGTGGGATTTTTGGTTTCCACTGGCCATTTTGAGTTGACTCTGAGTACCTGCTGCCTTTGCTAGGACAGGTCATGTTCTTCCACAGCAGTTAGAGCAAGAACTATTTTCCTTTTTTTTAAGTTAAGGGTGTGATTTTTTTATTAAACAATTTTCAAATTTGAACAACAGTATCAGCTAGAATTTATAAAAACGTTTTCTCTGATTTCATTTCATATAATAAAATTGGTTGCATTATTTAGAGGTGGTTTTATTCAGCCTTTCTGCTATTGAACACTCAAACTGGATAATTGGCTACCTTATACATGCATAGTCGTAAATGAAGCTTAAAATGTGGTCCTTTACACTAAGCATAATTTGGAGGAAAAAGCATCCTAGACAGATGTCTACTCCATGGTTTATAAGAGTATGTGATACCATCCGCACTTTTCGCAGCTAAACCCTTGAAAACTGGGAGATTGACAAAGGGACCCAAACGTGAAGAGCATTCATTAAAGAATGTAAATAGCCAAGATCCGTGCTGTTTTGTTTCAATCTTCTTTATCCTGTTGAAAACAGGAAAGCCTCCTGTCATGCAGGCTCAGGGATTTTCAGGGCCCAATAAAGGTTAGTGACATTTTCAATTCATGTTTGTTTTCATTCTTCTAATCATGAACCCTGTGTCAGCCTGAGAAACCAGCTGAGCTTAATCCATAACCTTTTACAAGTGAAACATTAACTCACAGCATGTTCTGTTGTCTTTTTAAAGCAATACAAAAGCAAAGGGAGAAAAAAAAAGAGCCACAATACACATGATAAACCATAGCAGCAGCCAAATGTGAAGGTTATTTGAAAGCAGTTACAGTTGTGGACAATAGCATATTTTTAGGCCATTAAATTAATCATGTTCAGATGTCATAACTGCTGTTTGTTTCACAAGAGTATTCAGGAGAGAAGGCTAAAGGCAAAAATGTAAAAAAAGCCAAGTAAATATTATCTAGCATTTTATCCTACATTTTCGTAAATATTCTGATGTGTTTCCATACCATCATTTTTGATTGGTAATAAATATGGGGAATATACCTGACTAGTTTCTACTCTTTCCGTCTACAGGTTAACTAGTCCCACTGGTTTTCCCCTGCAAGTTCCGTGCAGTTATGTGAACAGTGCTTTAGGTTTTTATGGCAATAGAGTGCAACAGGCTGGATTTTATACAAGGCAGACTACTGGCCACATATGGCAATCCTCCTGCCCCACTGAGCTTGGGGAATGGCACACACTGAGCAACCCAGGAGGGAAGAATAGCTCTGACTACAAAGTACACAGAGCCAAGGAAGAATAATTATTTCTTCAGCCTGTAAAAACCATTATGGAGAAATCCTGACCTCTCATCTCTCTGTTGGATAACAAATACAATCACACGTGTATTAAGGAGGTTCTCAAGTTACAAACTTTTATTACAAGAATAAGAAACCATGTTAATTCTTAGAGGAAAAGAAACAGCAATCAGAAGCTATCTGAAAACAAAACAGTAGGACAGAAATTAAAGGGTATCTGATTTAATAAAAACATGCATACTAAAGATGGCAGGACATAGGGAGCCAAAAAGTAGAAGGGTGAACTATCCTAGGTGTTACTCCATTGGTGATGCACCAGGACATGATGCTGTTTCCCTGCCCAGGCGGCCTAACTGTGGCATTTTGTCAGTACCTGTGTACCTGCTGGCCACAGCACTGAAGCCTGCCTTGTCTAGCTTGGGGCTATGAAAAATTAAAATGCTGAAGCTGAGACGAACAGAGAAAGCAAAGTAAAGTATTACATTACCTGCCTGCATGTTACTCTCTCATGCAGCAAAATGTTTGGCATGGAGAGCAGGACCTGGGTAACCTCAACTATATAATCCTGCCTGCATGCATATCAGCAGGGAAAGAAACCACTGCCTACATCTGCAAAATGCTTTTCCCTCTGGTTTGCTGGCCAGAGTTATTGGCTAGACTGGAAGTTGCACAGCCACAATCCATCCCTGTCTTCAGGAGTGTAGCACAGGGAAAGACCAGAGCTCCAAGTCCTACTTAATTCTCTGGTCTGCTGCCTGGGGCAATGACTACTTACTCAGAGCACAGTGTAGCATTACAATCAAGCCCAGAGTGAATAAAAAGGGGCTTGGGAGGATTAAAAAGGCTTTGATGAGTAGAGAAGTAAATATGAAAGAGAAGGAAAGTCATTAACAGATGAGGGGAATGAAATTAATTGCAACTCAAATATGGGTGAGATAATGGTCTTGCTAAATGAAAAGTAGAAGGAACAATAAGGAGCTGGAAGGTCCACTGAAAACAACTATTGGTAATCACATGTATGACTCTACATTAATTTTTAATTTATCCTTATGCATTAAGACAATTAGCTAACAAGTTTATTCACTCACTGATTATTATAGCTTCAATAAGTACATCTGTGTGTTCATGCATGACCTGTGATGATGTCATATCCCAGTTTCCAGGTCCTTCTCTAGCTGGACTGGTAAGTTTGTGGCCTCACCAGTCCATCCACCATCTGTCTGATCAATAACATAGGGGCTAGCATCCCCTATGTTTTTCCACCCTTAGTGCTTCTGTAATTGCTTTCCTGATTTTTTTTTCCATCCATACAAAACTTAAGTAAGACTGACTTTTGACAGAGACACTATTTCTCTAACTATATTTCTGCTACTAAAAATCATTTTATCTTTATAACTTATGTCAGTATACATCCTTGCTCTTTTCAACAGTATTCAGGACATTCATGTCCCTGGTTAGTTGCCTGTTTTCACTTCCAGAATTGACTGTATTGGACCAGCCACTGTAGTATGGGTCATCATGCTGTTAGTGTATCAGGTATCAGTTAGGACACTAATGGAAACTTCTCCTTCCCGGTGTCAAAATCATTTCACAGCAGTTTCAAAATATATGTTTCTGTTGAAATGGCATTTTTTTTTGTGTCTTGCCCAATGGAAACCATTCATTCCCACAGTGTTCTTCACACTGTGATTTGACACTGACAGAAATCTGTGGTGAGTTCAGTGATGCGCTATGGAATCTCGATGTCTGTTAGCATCCCTATAAGCATTTGAGGTAGAAAGGTGTCAAATGCTTTCCAAATATCAAATAAAATATGCAGTTAGTGAGCGATCATGTTTTTTTCAGAGATGTGGTTTCAGTATTGTGGATTGATTAGTTGCCTTACCTTTCTCAGGCACAATGTTTCTGTAACATGGTGATATTTCCAGCATTTTCCTCCTGTGATCCTGTAATAGAAGGAGATGAATTTTACTTGAAAGCGATATCAGTGAGGTGATTCTTGTGTCCACTTTCTTTGATACACATAGAAAAATTCCCTTCATCCAGTCATACGGCCAATTTTTACACACTCATAGACAGCTGCAGATTTTTTACAAGGTCAGTATGACAGTCATCTGTCAAATTTTACAGTTTTGCTGGGGTATTCTGTCTCTCTAATGTTTTCCCAAGCTGCGCTTTCAGATTAGTATGCATTACATCCTTGGTAGAGCTGATGGTCTGTGTGGCCCTGACTTTTCTCTGTACTTCTACCACCCTAGACGGTGAGTAGCTCTAGGAAAAATGCAGGTTTGGCAAAGTGCCTACATCAGTGGCAGCTATCACCTTTTACTATATTGAGACAGGGAGAAGGCTGTGGTAAGTCTGGCTACACAGACTTTTTTATCATTATTTCCTCTCTTTTTGCTTCACAAGTGCATGCATTTTCTCCCTCATATTTTGCCAACCTTTGAGTTCACCAGCCCACTTGCTTCTATAGTCCCTGTTCTATACCTCCTATGTGTGACTTTTTACCATATCTCATCAGCTCGAATACCTGTGTGATTGCATGGTCCAATAGCCTTGCAGCAGAAAGTGGGCATTACAGGTAATTTTCACTGCATCACAAAATTCATTTGTCTTTCTCATCTTTTAACCCTTCACAGTGCTCACAGTCAGCGTGGACATCAGCTTGTTTCACATGTGTCCGAGAAAGTCCAGAAGCTGTGACAATTTTAAACTAATTTTATGTGAGTTAAAAACTAATGGTCTGGTGTTTATCTTAAACTCAAAAATGTCACTCCCCATTGAGCATTCAGCTTCCAGTCTTGTTCTATGTTTGATTTTATCAGGTTACTTTTTTAGGGTGTTAACTGAGGAGGGGTTTACAGTGATCAGGTGATTAGGACTGTTTAAATCAATTGTTTTCTGCCTCATTTCATAAACCCAGACCAGTGTTCTCTATTTCTTTTGAGAATTCATACTGTTAATAATCCCACGCCCAGTTACAGGAATGAGTGATAGCTTTACTTGGTCTTTTAATGGGCATCTCTTGGCCACAGCAATCACAGAATTAGGAAGACTGACAGTGAGGAGGTAAAACAGAGCAATATACAGCGCAAGCAGAAATTTCAGAGGCTGGAACCTCAGAAGTGGGTGAAGTTACGTTTCTAGATCCATTTGAACTCCTAAATACCAGGACTGAAAGACTGATGATCACAGTTATTCCCTTGACCTATGTGGGAGCTTCTGTATGCTCAGCATCTCTGAAAACCTTGCTCTTGCCATTCAGTTCCCATGTGGATTTAGGGCCTCAGACCTGTTTGTCAGCAACTTTGGAACAGCTTTGGAGGCCTTGCCCAACAGCAAATGGAAGTAATGGGACTAAGCAAGGAGAGAGAAAACAGTTGAGCGCCATGAGATCATTATTGACCATGCAACACAGATGTTCAGTTGTAGTAGTTCCCAAGGAGGAAAATGAAACCCTTAATGCCTAAAATGCTCAAGTCAGCATTCCTCACCCACCAGATCTCCTGGTTTTACCAACAGCTGTGCTAAAGCTAGCAATAATAGTCTTTAATAGCATTTCTCTTCTACTTGTTGTTCACTGCCTCAACCTCACAGAGAGAGGTGGAGGTAATTTGCCAGATGCAAATTATGAGAATTACAAAAAGCCCTCTATAGCTGCTCCCTGAGTACAGAACTGCATGTTTCAGGCTGTGTGATAGGCAGAACTTGGAGCAAACTGAGCCCAAAGTCATGAGGCTCTCTCACTAGTTAGCAGGAGGTGGGGGTCGAAGCTGATGGGTATCCTTGATCTTTAGCATACCATTTATTTCATTACATCTAATTTGGTTGATATTATCAACATTATTACACTGATAGTTGTTTCAACTCAGACTAATTTAATTGATAGAATTCTGTGTCCTTGCTATTATATGAGACAATTAGCTCTCATTAGTTCACATTTCACTCATTTTCCACTGACTGATTGCACTACATACTGATACTTGCTAATATCAATATGTAATGCAATCAGTCAGAGGAAATGTTGGTACAGTATCTCTAAAAACTATCACACTTATCATTCTGATTGTCTTCAAAGTACCAATATTTTCCCATAACTTAATGGTTTCATAATGTAATGTTTTGTATTAATAGCAATCTTTTTAAGGTCACACAGTTAATCACATATGGATTAAACAGCGGTTAAGTAATGAGGATGGCAACTTATTAATAAATTGCAGATGATACACTTCCGTTACTCAGTGTAACCTTTAAAGAGCAGAGCTAAGTCTGAGGGTTGACTTAAAGACTTTTTACCTCCCTTTTCCTATTTCTTCTAGAGTTTTTTCTTTCCCAAATTCTAAGCTTTTTTTGTGTGCTTTTGTCACAGTCCTGCTGTAACCATATGGAGAGCTTTAGCAAAGCAAGAACGTGCAGCTGATGCTTTGACAGAAAAGGTGAAGAGGTTACTCGAATTGTACTACTGTTAATTTGTCCTTTAAGCACCTACAGCAGGGAGTCTATAATGGTAAGCACTGAAGCATGGAGATTTGTCTATCAGATTATTACATCAGAAATGTTAAAGATTCAAAGGAAATAAAAGGGCAAAAGGCTTTTTGTAACCAACTTAATATAATCCACTGAGCTTTCACTGAGGCCCACCTGTAAAAGGGCTACAAGTTGACAAAAAAGAAATTGCATACCTAGATTTCTCTTCTTAAATATTCTTATACCAGTACTCATTGCTGGGAATTTGTAGCTGAGTTGATAAACAATTAACTTGCGTCCTTGTATATGGAGTTGCCGTCCATTTATATGAAGTATGAAATCCCTCAACATGTCATATACTACAGATCATTCTGTGAAAAACAGTAGTCCAACACTCTCCAATATGCCGTTCATTAAATCTCAGCTATTCAATAACAAACACATTTAATCAACTCTACAGTTAGTCTGAAACAGTCTCATAATCTTTAAAAAAAACAACTGATGTCGTAAATATAAAAAAGCTTTAAATAAATGGTTTGCAGTTTGGGATTTTAAAAATTCCCAACAATCATATTTTATAGAGTAAATCTAAATTAGCCTTGCTATACTAAATTTTGTTGCAGAATAATGACAGAAGACATTTAAATACCATAGTCACTATAATAATCCCTGTTTGAATCGTGGCTTCCATGAACAGGGCTAAGCATTTAGACAGAAACTAATTGCTACAAACACTAATTTTCAAGTCTCTTTTGTTTCCTATTGCAGGCACCTCTGGATGCAGAAGGTACCCAATTAGCAGAATTCATGGTTCTGATTGTGCATTGTGGGACTAGTATAAACACTGCTGATTACTATTCCAGTGTAATGGTTGATTTTTTTATATATATATTTTTTTGATTGCTTAATAAGGCCATCTATTCTGCATCAGGCACTGGCAAGGCTGCTGGTGAAATCACTTAGGTCACTTTTTCTGGTCACAGTAGCAGAAGGAGCCTTGTGATGGTAACAGATGACTAAAGGCATAATTACAGGCTATTTAACCACATCTGTTTCCCCACTTAACATTGTTTGCTCAAGTTAGATGTAGTTAAATAAAGAAAAAGGAAAATAATGGTGAAGACACTAAAAAATTATTATTACATTGGTAAAACTCTAGGGTTTGTTGTAATTACAGAAAACAGAGTTTACAATGATACTTAAAAGGCACTAATTTCTATTAGAGAGTTCCTATACACATGCACTCTGACTGGTTGTTGCTGCTTTTATAGCTTACGTTATTTAAATACCTATTTGTAGGTAGAATTAGTTGAAACTTTTTTGTAGAAGTTGAAATTTCTTTTTAGAAGAATTAGTTGAAACTAGAAAAAAATCATTGTTATTATTTATTGAATTTAACTGGTTGTTCTTATGCAGTATTGTAATTATATGACTAATCTAATAACTTTATATGGTTTTGTGGTTAAGAACAAATCCCCAGAATACCACCACCTCCTGTCAATAAAAATGGGAAGAGTAGAAAGCTCCAAGTATCTCTTTACGTTTCTCCAGTCATCCAGGGATACTGTTTTCATCCTTTTAATCGTACAGGTAAATCTCTTGTTGTCATTTTTCAATATATTACTGCATCATGATCACATATAACACATAAATACTTAAGTGTTGTCAAAGCCCGTGTTGCACATGGTCATATAGCCAAACCTCCTAGGGCAGCAGGTACAGACATACCTGTATGTCTAGCTGACATTATCACATGTGTTTTAAAAGTTCCCTGCACTATTTTTTTCTATGCAGGAAAAATGATACAATGTAATAAAAATATGCACTAAAAAATCAACATATCAAGGGAGATACCTTTTTTGGTTAGTCAGTTGGTTCATTCATTGGTTGGTTTTGAATTAAAGAATTGATGAATCAGAGCAAACTCTGAACTTTCTTACTTCAGCTGCAACCAACAGGCAGTTTTTTAGAGCTAAGCCTGGTATGAAACCCACTGAAAACACTGAAGTTTGTCTGATTAACCCAGATATCCTTACATGCTCAGGCTATCAGTCCTAGCACATATGTTTTAAAATATGCTTGACTTCAGACAGTGGAATTACAAGTTCTTATGTCAGATAGTCCTGTGGACCTGTTTCTTTTACTTGTTTTTTGTGTGATCTTTTCTGGCAGACCATTGGAAACAGCTTGGGTTAAGGTAGGGAAATTAGTTTGGTTTTTGAGGTTTCCAAATGCTCAGCTGCACTGGGAGCTGGTTTTGGTGGGTACAGTGGAGCGCAGTGATGTAGCTGTGTGTTCTCAGTTAGATACTAGCACCACACTTGTAACCATTATAAAAAAAGAGATAGGAAACAAATTAATCTAGAAGCAAAAATGGATTTGTAAGGAGGATGGAGTGTGTAAGTGGCACAGTCTTGATTTCTCAAGTGTGGCAGAAAACAGTGTCCTTTCAAAACTGAACGTCCCACAGTCAGAGGCAAGAGAGGATGTAAGAAGAATGACACAGAGGTGCTCTAGTGGCTGGGGCTGTCATCATGCCTCAGGGGCAGTACAGGCAGAAGTTGCTGACTCAGTTAAATCCATAGGAGCTACTATTGACACAAGAGATTTCTAATGTGTGAAATGATCAGGTGACAATTTTGCTTGGTAACAAATAGTTATGACAATATACATCCCTACTGTGCATGCACATTTAAGCACATATGTTTGCCTATGCATATACATCGCTCAAGGTCAGAAGTATGATTACGAACGATTGAGAGATTCACCATGCTGTACACTGTAAAAGCATCTGCACTTCAATTACACTACATGTTCCTGAGATTAGGCTCTTCATTTTCATCAGATTCTCACTCAACCCAATACATTCAAAACTGACCTTGTATTTCCACACTCTGTATAAAGAAAATGAGACCACTGTTCCTGTTATCATAACAGCTCCATTTCATTATTTTGTTTTTCTCTAATAAGGCAGCTTCCCTTCTACAATGTCTTACTCTCAGCTCCCACCTTTTCTTGCTGCCCAACTGCAAGCAGCATTGCACTCAGAAACAGAGGGTGACTCAAGGAGTGAGCATGCATTAAGCTGGAAAAGGTAAAAAAGGGCTACAGCCATAAACATGAGCTTGTACAATGTATATATGCCCAAATTTCATGGCAAAGTTACCATCAAATGCTTCTGCAGCTCATACTTCCAATTACCACCAGGTTCAGGATGAATCCACTGCTGATGTAGTGGTAATGTGCTGTAACTTCATCAGACGTAAACATAGTAGGCAGTCTGTGACTGCTCTTTTATACATCATTTTCCCCAGGTAGCTAGGCTGAGAATGCTCAGGAGCACCAAATACCTATCCGAGACTGCACAGCCCTGCAAACTGCTTGACTTCCTGCCTGTAAGCGTGACTTGCTGTAAGGCAATAAACATACAGATGACAAAGGACAATAGATTCAAGATACATAATCACTTCCCTAGCTGCAGTATTTTCTGATAAAGTTATTTCAGGGAAATCAGGGTGTCATGGGTTCAGCAGCAGCTGTCATTTTTCTCCTTCTTGGTAGCTGGTGCAGCGCTGTGTTTTTGATTTTGGGCCTGGGAGCAGCACTGATAACACCAGTGTTTTCAGTTACTGCTTGGTAATGTTTTGGTCTGGCCAAGGACTTTCTGAGCCTCATGCTATGCCAGGGAGGAGGAGAGCCGGGAGGAAGCAGAGACAGGACACCTGACCCAAACTGACCAAAGAGGTTGTTCCATACCACAGCACGTCATGTCCAGGATGTGAAACCGGAGGGTAGAGACCCGTAAGTGTGTGGTGGTGCAGTGGGGGGGTTCGCTGCGGGGGGGTGCACTGGCTGGGTCAGGCCTGGTGAGCAGTTGTATTCTCTTTCCTTGGTTTTCTCTTGTATTATTACTGGTGGTAGCAGCAGTGATTTGTGTTATACCTTAGTTACTAAACTGTTCTTATCTCAACCTGCACGAGTTGCATTTTTTTTCGATTCTCCTCCCCATCCCCCTGGGACTGGGGGAAGAAAAAGAGGGGAGTGAGTGAGTGAGTAAAACTTCATGAGTTTTAGAGGCTTAAACCACGACACAGGGCTAGCAGATTTCTGTTTCAAACTTACAGAAGCAAACGTATAATTACTTTGCTCCAGACTCCAACTTTCTGTTGCAATGATCAGGAAGTCTTCTATGAGTTGGCCTGTGTTTTTGACAGACACAACAGCTCAGCAGCTTTGCATATGTTAATGTTCATATAATGCCCATATAAAATTTTCTAAGCCCATTTTCACAGACTTGCTATTCCTTCATGCTGCTTACACAACTTTAATTTCATTTAACCTTTTTTTTTAATCATTGTTACAAGTTATCATCTTAATGTTTTTCAATAAACACTCTCCTACTTTGCTAAAATGGTAGAGAGGTCAGGAAAATGTGACATCAGCTATCTTGTACTAATAAACAAGAAGATAATATCCTACAAAATGCATTCAGAAGTATTTCTGGCTAACATCATGTGAGTTTTATCTGAGACAAGACAATGTTGGTTGGGTGGGTTTTGGGGGGGGAGAAAAGGTGCTCTCAGTTTTTTAACTACACTGATAAGTACCAAATTTATATGTGGCTTCTACTGCCTTCAGCTGTTACAAAGCTTACTCAGCTGCAAATAACGTGTTTATAGCTGAGTCAAAAAAACCTCTTTATTCTTTAGAGATGTGCTTGTAGTAACAGTTACTGGGTTCCCGAAACGGATTTATCACTTGAAGGTTTGGAGCATTTGACACTGAATCATCTGTTTCCTAGTGAGACACAAGACTGACTGCATCTCATTCACAAGGTCTTTCTTTTGCATCTGCATACGTAATACAAGGTAAAGGAATATATTCTAGCTTAATCCCTCCTAAGCAACATCCAAGAACACTGCAATTATCAGTTTCATCTCCCATTAAAAACAAGATTCATTTTTTTTTGTACTACAACCAACCAGACTCACAGCATCTGTCTCTGTGGCAACTGTTGACATTTATTTCTTTGACCTTCATCTCTTCTTTTCCTTGTTTCTTGCAGTGTCCTCTGGTTCATGGCACCCTGTACCTGCAGGCAGCAGATTGACAGTGGTCCAAATGTTCTCCATGTGTTTTCTAGGACTCTGGATTCATTTTGACTTCATTTGTGTCCAGGAAGGAGGCTTTCATGGTATATTCAGACTTTCCTCATACAAAAGTACCACTGTACCTCACAAATCAGGCGTCCCTCTTTCCAGATCCAGGTTCAGCCCCTAGACCTGAGTACAGCAAACACAAACCAGAAGTGTTGATCTAAACGTATCAGAGACTCGCTTTCATTCAAAAGGAGGTCTTTCCAGGGCAGAGAATGATCACCTTTACTATAAACATGTGCGTAATCACAAGTTTACGATAAACGTATGTGCAACCTCCAGGTTATGTAGGTAGTTACTGCTTGTACAGTAGAGATGGTGGAGAGCACAGGACATGTTCACCTGTCAGCTAAAACAAATAGGATTTGGAGCATGATTGTCCTCAGCTGCAAGGGTGGGAAAGTCTGACAAAGCACAAAGGCAGCCGACATGACAAACTAGTGCCAGAGTAATTTGTTACAAAGGATTTTCTTTCTTTTTTTTTTGACTTGCATAGTGAATGAGAACCAACCCATTGCCAGTGTGTATGCAGCAGAGCTGAACTTTGGCGTGACACTGTTAACCAAATGCTGGCAACATCACATGGCTAGTCATTTCAATTTACAGAATTGTTTCATTCATCTTCACTATCTTTTTCCATTCATTTTTGCTATTAAAACTAGCAAATAGCTTTACTTTGCAGAAGTACTTGATATTTTTCTGGGTAAAATGTGCTCAGAAAACATTTCTATCCTTTACCCACATACTGTCAATTTCAAATTAATTGTTTGAGGACATTCACAGTACCTGATCGTTTTTTATATACAGTTTTGGCTTGAGTTTCATTGTTTGTTATACAGTCATTTGATTAAAATCATAAAATCTTTCAAGTTCCAATACTTATCTGATCATTTCTAGCTGAATATTTTATCTGGCCTTGTAAATATAATTTACATTTTTTCCTGGTGATATTTTATCACTCCATGGTACAACTGCAGTTGGGTTGGTTTTGATTGTTTTTCTTCTGAAGTTGACATCATTGTAGCCTTACATGTTTATAGATAGCTTATCTGTTGGCCTTAATTTTCGTGTTCTATGGTGTGTAATATGGTTAGCTTTGAAGTTTTGCGTGACACTAATATCTGCAAAATAGCTTAAGTCCCTGATGGACTCCACAATATAGTGCTTTTTTCATCTCTTATGTTTTGACAAAGATTTATCTTTTCATAAAAGTGCTTTTTTTTATGGTATCCAAAGGCATCCTTCTTTTAGGAGGAATGAGAGGATAGGGAGTGTCCTTCAAATCTATTGCATGTTTCTCCATGTGTCAGTAAACTTCTTTTGTACTAATGGCAATATCTTTTCTATTTCCCTGCTATGGCTGTACTAGCAAGGCACATATCTACAACACTGGGTAGAGTTAGAGTTTGATCTTGGAGCCTTCCCATTAGGTTCCTATGTCCTTCTTGCTCATTACAAAAGTACTAGGAATTGGTCCACCCTTTAAAGTGTGGTAACCATGAATTAAACATTTGTGCAAGCTGGCAATATACCCATTTCTTTTTTTCCTAGATTCTTGATTACATATAAATCCTGTCACTAAATCCAACTTCCTGCTGGTAGAGCAGATGTTCTCAGGCCACACTGCAGGCTTAGCTTATAACTGTTAAAAGGATAATTCTTGCAGAAAAACATTAAAACGGCCCTACAGTATCAGTCCAAAGGTTCATCTAATGCAGCATCCTGTGGTCAAAATCAGACGCGAATGAAAGAACACAAGAACGGGAGTGGGGTTGGGAAAGAATATTTTTAGAATAGAACAGAATATTTCAGTTGAAAGGAACCTAAAATGATAATTTAGTTCAAGTGGTACCAATTTTAATACTCTTCCAGGCTTACTGTAGCCTTCTTTCTTCCGGCCCTGTAGGAAGCTTGACATTTTTCTACAAAAATTTAAGGATTTTACAGTTGTTAAACAAGGTCTCTTTCATACCCATGTGATGAGAACAGGAATATAGGATACTACCTTTGCTGTTGTTTAACATTGTTTTGTTTAATTTGTTTTGTGCCAAGTTCACGTATCTTTAGAATGTGAGTCACCTTTGCCGTAGTACTTAGTACTCAGTCTTCAAATAAACACTCCATTCTTCTCCCAGATAGGTTGGTTTCTCACATAAGCATTTTCTGAAAGTTCTACTTCTATAAGTACAGGCAGAATAATATGGCACCTTTAGTCAAAGATGCTCAAATACCAATGAACTAGAACTCAACCATAATGTGCAAGCACATTATGATTATATGGAATTAATAAAGGCACAGAAATATCTCATGTGGTTTTCACTGATCATAAAACCTTATTTCATTAAGCATTTTATGTTTGAATACTCAGAAAGAGTTAATAAGGTATTAAATACAAAATATTTCAAAATAGATAATTACTTGACTTCATACATTGGCTAAGTAAATTTTAGGAAACAGGTATGTAAAAAATTGTTAGCAGACAAAGAGAGAGTATTATTTTAAAATCAAAGGATGCAGTGTTATATATCAACTTCCAGCTTTAAATTTTAAGAGAGGAGTCTGGATGCAGCTTTTTATTTCTTGTGTAATAAGTTATTTAAATCCATTGAAATAGATACCTCACTATGCCAAGTAGTGTTACCAAGCAATCAAAATCTGGAAGCCTACAAGTGTCATTGAGAACAAAACATATATATCACGTATTCTGAAAACTATGTTACATTTTGTGTCAAAAATATTATCCAGCAACTTTGTTCCAACTGGATGGCTACCAAAAAAACAAGACAAGTTGAAAATCAGTAGAGTTGAACCCTTTGGAGAGATCTAATACTGTGAGTATAATTGACATGTTAATAATTATGTTCATGATGATAATTACCAAGAATAGTTTGGTTTAGTAGTTACAGAGCTCACCTTTCACCTCTAGGTCTTGGATTTGATTTCTACCTGGAACTGTATGAAAAGAGTTCAATTATCTCCATCTCCCTTTTAGTGGATGGATTTTCCACCCCATTCACACTTCAGAAATAAACAAGAATAAAAATAGAGAGGGACAGAAAGAACATTTTGTGGTCCATAATTAGCTAATTAGTTTGAAGTTGTGTGTGTGTGTGTGGGGGGTGTTCTTATTAAATTTAACAGGAAATATACATTTGAGATCATTTGGGAAAGACTAAATGACCCAAAAAATGTAAATCCACCGAATGCCTTCTACCACAGTTTATTTTCATATTCTGAGGATAACATACAAAAATTGCAGTGGTCTCGCAATGTAAAGATAATACACTTTGTTGCTGCACAACGGCCTCATAGCGATGTATCCAACCGTATCAATATGACACAAACACTTTAGCACAACACTTCTCTTCATTCTAATGCGTAATGAGAAAAGGAAATAAATTACAGCTTACGCACAGGATTAACAGCAGAAGTTCAAACAAATACATAAAACCTACTCAATGCTTTGATGCTGTGTTTTAACTAGCCCAATTGTATCCATCTACATCTAGCAAGAAAAAAGTAACATATTCCTAGAATACGTAGGTATATAAGCACATGGGTCTATAACTTGGGGGTTTCAAAGATTTTATGAAGTTCCACTCACTTTGCAGTACATCTCTTGAACACCATGATAATGTGGCTGGGCGATACCTGAAGCCCTAATGCAGGGCTATGAGGAAATATGCAGTCAGAAATTTAGGAAACAGGGAAGCTTGTCTTAACATAAAAAGTGGAATCTCGGAGACTTCTACAGCGCTATACGAAAATTAAGCAATAAAGATCAAAATTTAATAACAATCATTGTTGATAAGATACTGCAATTAGTCTCCATCAATTACTTACCATTTACTACAGTAAATGCTGGTTTAAGTCATGAGTTGTGCAGGTTTAAAAATAAATCCCGAGCACCAAAACCCACCATGTTTTCATCATAGACACAAGCTGGATTCCTTTACTGTAATTAAGAATATAAATCCAAATGGGATTTTATTCCATTCCTATCTAGAAGCAATACCATCATTACCTGTACTCTTCTTTCAGTGTTCTAGATACCTAGATAAAATAGCAAATGAAAAAATATCTAGGCATCATGAAGAAAAGTATATTTTAGAAAATTTAGACTAGTTCTTAAATACCACAGGACAGAAAAATAAACACAGTCAATACCTGGAAATTAACAGGCATTTTCCTATGGATTTCAGCAGCATTCAAGAAGGAATTTGAAATGAAGTGGGCTAGCAGCAAGAATGTGAGAGGATTCAGGGTAGTTTAGTATTGAACTATGCAGAAAGCTCTTCAGCTCCTCATGGTAACACCATGTGTTGCTCTCTTCCTCTCCCCCTTTCCCTGGTCTTTGAGTGACAAATGTTTCAATTTTAAGTCAATTGGTAAATACTGCGTCTATACATGCTTTATGCTTTTTTTTTTCAGTGGGGTAGGGAAGTATAAGAGAAAGAAGAGGAGGGAACTGCCGATATTGAAGTTCAAGTATAAGGCCAAAAATCTGTGAAATTACTAGCTCTGTTATTTATGTTAAAGGGAAGGCAGACAGATAGTGACAAACCCCATGCCTGATGTAGAATACATCCATGTAGCTTCCTACTTTTAAATTTTTTTGTACTAGGTTATGTGTAGTTTTCATGTTTCTCATAGCTCCCCTGATGCAAATCAAAAATATATCTTATGGTTAAAATGACAACTACTCCGTTTCATTCGAAGAACTTTATATGTTTGAGTCCTCAAACATGGCAGAGCCAATTTAAATTTACTTTCTCTAATAATGTGCTCCAGTGATTCTTTATTTCTATGTTGAGACATCACCCTACATTGAGAAATTAGCCACAAGAGGGTGTTTAGAATCATTTATGTTTGAAAGGCCCTTAAGACCATTGAGTCAAACTGTTAACCTGGCACTGCCTAGTCTACCTCTAAACCATGTTCCTAAGCGGCACATCTACATGCCTTTTAAATACCTGAAGGGATGGTGGCTCAACCACTTTCCTGGACAGCCTGTTCCAATGTTTGATAATCTTTCAGTGAATAAGTTTTTCCTATATTGAATCTAAACCTCCCCTGGCACAAATTGAGGCTATTTCCTTTTGTTCTATCACTTGTTACTTGGGAGAAGAGATCGAGACTCATCTTGCTACAGGCTCATTTCAGGTAGTTGCAGAGAGCTTTAAGGTCTCCCCTGAGCCTCCTTTTCACCAGACTTAAGCACCCCAGTGCCCTCACCCATTCCTCATAGGAGCTGTGCTTCAGGCCCTTCACCAGCTTTGTTGCCCTCTGCTGGATCTGCTCCAGCACCTCAATGTCTCTCTTGCAGTGAGGGGTTCAGAACTGAATACAGGATTTGAGGTGCAGCCTCACCAGGGCTGGGTACAGAGGGATGGTCACTGCCCTGGTCCTGCTGGCTTCGCTATTTCTGATACAGTCCAGGTTGCTGTTGCCATTCCTGGCTGCCTGGGCACAAGCTGGCTCATGTTCAGCCATCTGTCAACCAATACCCCCAGGTCCTTTTCCACTGGGCAGTTTTCCAGCTACTCTTTTCGACACCTGTAGCGTTGCATGGAGTAGTTGTGAGCCAAGCAAAGGGCCTGGCACTTGGTCTAGTTGAATCTCACAGCAGCTGGCCTTGGCCCACCAATCCAGCCTGTCCACATCCCTCTGCAGAGCCTTCCTACCCTCCATCAGATCAACACTCCCAGCCAACTTGATGTTAAGTGCAAAATTGCTGAGTGAGCACTCGATCCCCTCATCCAAATCATTGATAAAGACTTTAAACAGAACTGGCCCAGTTCTGAGCCCTGGCAAAGAACCACTTGTGACCAGCTGCCAACTGGATTTCACTCCAGCACCTCTCCCGGCCCAGCCATCCAGCCAGATTTTTACGCAGCAGAGTACGCTTATCCATGCCATGAGCATAGTTTCTCCAGAAGAATGCTGTGTGAAATTATGTCAATGGCTTCACTAAAGTCAAGGTAGACAACATCTAAAGCCTTTCGCTCATGCACTAAGGGAGTCATCTTGCTATAGGATATTATTAACAGAAAAGTCATTTATTAAGCAACACTAAAGTTTGCTTTCACACTGCTAGCAGGATACCTGATGGATGAGCCATACTTCCATTTAGTAAATAGATGAATTGCTCACCATTTTCCATGTCTACAGTTCTAAGCACAACAATTGCAAGTCATAAAACACCATGTGCTTTACTAAAGATAGAGGAATGGTAAATTATCCTAGCTTTTAGGTGATGCTTAAAAGGTTTTCCTAATGAAAGCTGTTAAATGAGACTTGTGTTTCCTGCCATGAAGGAAACACAGCAGCCTCTAAATAAAAAATGCAATAATTTTGGCAGTAAAAGTGCTAGTCATACGGACATAATAACCTGTCTGGTAGTAAAAGTATCTAACAAAAAAGGAGAAGAAGGAGAAGACAGCGTTGAGGCTGTGGGAGCTGCAAGAGGGGAAGAATGAAGGGATATGAGAAGAGCTCTGCCCCACATCTTACCAAGAAAGGACCAGAATCAGAGGAGAGTGCTTGAAAGGCCTTGCCATGGATGGTCCAGTTATCTGTAGGGGGTGTCATACCCACAGGTGCAGTACTGCAGCATCAAGCAGTGCATAAGACTTTGTCCATGCCCTCAGTTCATTCTCTGGCTGCATATCACCTGTGGTGTTGCCAGTCGCATGAAAAGAAAAAACAAACCAACAAACCTGCATCAACCAGAGTCTGACAGCAAAAGTCACCTGGCAATTAAAATATATTATGAAATTCTTGAAGTGATAAAATGCATAAATCTACAGGGAATGCAGGAGTTGCTGGGAGGAATAGGCTAAGGAAGAAGACTCCCCTCAGCTAAACATACTCAAAAGCTTTGATATTAAATGTACAGGTGCTATATTGCACCCACAGAGTTTCAAAACAGTGAATTCAAGGTTTTCCCTCCATGGATTTTAAAACAGGAAAATAGTAAGCCCCAAGTGAGACTGTGAAAATAGAGAATCCATTAAAGATATTCTCACAGTAGGGCACAATAGGCCTATTTAGCAGCTAACAGCTGTTTTGCAAACTGTATAGTTACCAAGCAAATGATAGATGAAGGAACTTAAAATAGTAATTTCAAATATGCATTTCTCTGGCCTTGCTTTATTTTATTTCACAAGAGAAGTTTACCCACAAAATGTTTAGATATCTAAGGATTCTGGCCTTGAAACTCCTCTCGCACTTGCTTCACACTGGTGTCTCTTACATCCATGATTTCGTTCAAAGTATAACTACTTCTGCTTCTTCATGTATTGCTTGATGTTTGTGTCCTCAAATCCTCTGACTTGTAAAGAGGAGAGATGGTGTTATTGGTCATTCAACATGTACTCAGCATTATGTGTCTCCCCCATGTTAAATGTCATTCTTTGTGTCTTCATAAGCATTTCAGTACACGTGGGGACATAAATAAACACAGTATTTCAAGTGCAGATGCATTGATGCTGTGTGCTTCTCAGTGTTGCTTTTTGTTTGTGCACTGGTTCACAATACATTCCACCAACCCCAGCCCATGCTTTCATCTGCAACTTCATAATTATTTTTGTTGTCAATAAATTCCACCCATTCCTAAACTTGCTGACTTCTATAGAGCTAATCCCAAATTTTTGTCTATCCTATTACTTTGCTTTCTTGAGCCGTATATACAACCTTACCCTTGCTAGTATTTAATATTCCAACAGACACACCTTTTTCACAGTAATATACCTCTAAACCTTCGTTTTTTTTGCTGTGAATGTGTTCATCTCTTGCTCCCACCTCTATTTTCTTTGGAATTAGTTCTCTGTTCTAGACTAGCATATATTCTCATGTATGTAGCCAACTCCGCTGTGAATCTGTTGCCTGTTGTGTACACAGGATTGCTAAAGGTCTCAGACTGGCCACTTTTCCTGGGACCTGGCATTACAGGAGATAGAGCTTACGCCATAACCATCCTCAACTCCTTTCCTCACACTTTGCCCAGCCTATTTCGACCATTTCCAGGCTCTGCCACTTGATTTTCCTATTGGACAATGTAAAACATTGTGAAGAGGCCATGGGTCATAAATATTTTGATGGAACAAAAGCAGCTCTATAGTCCTCTATATACAGTTATTCTTCAAGGATATCATAGGTCTAAAGAAGCCCTTGCACACATGCATATCTGCTATCAATGCAATTTCTGCAAGGTACGTCTCTGTTTTCTCTCTCCTTTAAAGTGCAAATTTTATACCTTATTTTCTTTAGGTGTGAGCTGGTAATTAAAAACCTACTAAGACAGTGTTACTGCAGCTGTCAGTGTTCCCTTTGCCAGCATCCTGGTGCCACATCCCAGGCGGCTGCTTGGCTGGGACACAGAGCAGATCAGCTGGAGGATGCCCACCACTGGAATGCAGATCTCTTGCACTGTGCAGCACTTGCTTGGGTTCATCTGCTTCACCGCCCTGCCCAGCTGCCGCTTAAACCAGACAGATTCCACTTAGGACCAAACTAGCTGCATCAGTGATTAGTAAATCGGCTATGACAGTTTCACCTGAAGTAGAAATACCCTTCATTTATATATTAACTTTTTTTTTTCCTTCTTCTTACCACTTTTGGGTTTTATGCTATCTGTGAAATGACACAAACTGCCCAAAAATTTCTTCTTCAAACAAATGCAAATTTCTTCCACCTTAATCAGAATTTTCCTTGAGTGTAGAACATGGTTCAAATTAAAATTGAATTGAAATACTTTACGACATTCAGAGCACTGGGTGGTGAAAGAAAAGGAAGTTTACCTTAAACTATCCTTTAGCACTCTTGGCAGGCTCTGTGGCAGTTCTTCTGATGTTTTGGATTCTGACTGATTTCTTCTGGAAAATCACTGTGATTTTTAGACACCAGCGCTTTTCTCATTGTTTCTTTGTGAGTAAGTATGTCTGCTCTACACTATAACACATTAGCTTGGTTAAAGAGCTTTTTCTCCATTTTTCCACAAATACTGTTCTGTTGAAAATGGAGTCTTAGGGCACTGATTTTCTGTGTGTCTTTATAGGTTGACTCTGCTTTTTGTTGTTGATGTTGTGTGCCCTCCCTCTTCCCTCTGTCTTCTTCATATTTCTATGGCTAGAAGACAAAACTGAGCTGGTTATTGAGACAGTATCATTTATTTGTGTTCTTTAAGCAGGCTGAAGCAGAGCCAGAAGATAATGGGCACCTCATTTATTCAGGCTTTGAATGATCATATTTAATTCCCAGTGACAGCTGTCTCCACCACATTAGCATTGCAAATCAGTTCTGTTTTGTAATGGCCTTCTATTGAACATGATTCAATTATGTGTGGTCCGTAGCGAGGCAGGATACGGTCTTAGTATCTATAGCAATATTTCTGCAAGCTGCTGCTCTTTACACTGCTCACATTTAAGCTGTCTGTTTACCACAATGCTTTCCTTGAACTACACTGAACTCTCTTCATTTTGCAGCTAAATAAAGATGAATGAATGTAATTTGTAAAAGCAGTTATCTGGTCAGACATATTACATACCCCATCTTCTTTACACATGCCTGGAATCAGGAAACACTTGTTAAAATAATTGTTATTATATTTAAAACATTTATATTACAAAAGTCATTAAAGTGGATTTAAATGGTTATACAGCATTAAATAGTACTAAGTACTAAAGCTCAATGTTGACTTGAAGAAAAATTGCTAATAAGATCCCCAGCAAGTAAATTTTCTTTTAGTGGCTGTCATGGGTTCAGCTTTTCCGAGTCTCATGCTATGCCAGGGAGGAGGGGGAACTGGGAGGAGGCAGAGACAGGGCGCCTGACCCAAACTGACCAAAGAGCTATTCCATGCCACAGCACGTCATGCCCAGGATAGCTTTCCGGGAGAAAAGGCAACAAGGTTTAACACTTATGAGGCAAGCTAAAAATCACACCACTCAAAAAATACAGTTTCAAAAGACTTCAAAAGTCCCATTTAATTTTACTGTGAAATGGCTACATTCTGTGCACCATCAGTGAGCTGCTGAAGGCCTGGATTACAACACTGGATCTTAATAGGTTTGTGTATTTTTTTTATGATGCAAACCCTTTTCTAAATTCTGATTCCACATGTAAGGGAAGTTCTCTTATTGTGTCAGACAGTCTCAAAAAGAAAAGCTTCCTCTGCACAGATCCAGCAAATGCATGCTTCAGTCTGTGCAAGGCAAAGCACAAACCTTACTCTCTTCTCCAGGATTTCCAACCCTCTGATCTCTACAACATCTAACTCTTGCAGAAATCTCATTATACACAATGCAACTGTCCTCAGGGCTCTCTTAGCATCCTTCATCTTGGTGACAAAGTGCATCTATAGCAGAAATATGTTATTTATTCCACAAACTAGATTGCTGGGCCATAATTCTAAAGTGTTTGATTCAACAACAAAAGGAAAGGTTTTTTAATTATACACTAACCTTGAATTGTTTAAAGATATTCTCTAGATAATGATGACAGAGGAACTGCAGTGTTGTTTCTCTGGGATCCCCAGCTAGAGATTCATCCTGGGCTGAAGCCAAAGATCATTGCTAGCCACCAGAGGTAGGCTGGAAGGTCACAGACGCCCATGCTAACCACATCACTCCTGACATTACTGCTGCACTGGGTGCGACTATGCATTTGCCCACATTCATCTATCTTTTAAAGGATCACTTCAACTAATTTATACTATTAAGTCTTCTTTTATACCTTTCCTCTCCACTGTCTTCTGACAGATTGTGTTGTCTTGTTTTGCAAAGATTTGAGGCATACTGATTTCTTATGTTCTTAACTTAGTTTTTGAGGTTTTACTACATTTTTGAAACCACAGAACTTACGTAAAAATAATGATTCGCTTCAGTCACTCATATAGGGGATTCAATGCATTTTTTAAGGAAAGACCCATTTCATCCTCTCCTAGGTTCAGCAGTAGCAGTCATTTTTTCTCCTTCTTAGTAGCTGGTGCAGTGCTGTGTTTTTGACTTTCAGTCTGGGAACAACGCTGATAACACCGATGTTTTTAGTTGCTGCTCAGTAATGTTCACTCTGACCAAGGACTTTCTGAGTCTCATGCTCTGCCGAGGAGGGGAAGCCGGGAGGAAGAAGAGACAAGGCAATTGACCCAAACTAGTCAAGGAGGTATGCCATGCCATAGCACGTCATGCCCAGTATATAAACTGAGGGCAGTTACCAGGAAGGGTTAGATCACTGCTGGGGTTGGGCTGGGTATCTGACAGTGAGTGGTGAGCAGTTGTATTCTCTTCCCTAGTTATTTTCCTTATTATTATTGGGTAGCAGCAGTGGTTTGTGTTATACCTCAGTTACTGCACTGTTCTTATCTCAACCCATGGGAGTTACATTCTTTCAATTCTCCTCCCCATCCCTCCAGGAGTGGGGGAAGGAAGAGCAAGGAGTGAGGGAACAGCTGCGTGGTTCTGAGTTACTGGCTGACTGAGCTTAAACCACGACACTTATTAATAACTCAGGGTTTATATACATCAGATTCTATATTCTCCTACCTGGGGAACAAACTGGAGTTTATGGAAGTAGTTTGATTTGTTATCTCCCCTACCAAATGAAAATATTACATATGTAGAACCAAATACCTATGCATGCTGATTTTGCACATGATCCTTCAAGAAGCTGCTCCATGGGACTGGATATCAACGCAACAGTCTATTTAGGGATCTAGTGCCCATAAGTTCAATACTAGGTGAAAAATTCAGCTATGCATTTTAAAGAAAAGCTGTAACAATATTTTAGAAGTTAACATATAAATGATATAAAGGCTGCTCTTCTCTTTTAATTTCTAAGATACTTGAAGCATTCTGCTGATTAAAAAATCTACAACGTGTATGTAATAATATGGATAATAGAATAAAGCAGTCTCTAGAATATATTATCAAAGTTACATCCTCAAAACACTTCACAGACAATCAGAGACTTATATAAAATTATTCAAAAGGAGTTGTCCAGTTCTTTTTATATTTTTTAATAGTGCCTTGAAAGATCTAAGCAAAAATTATATTTCTTAACAGAAACCAACATCAGGGATACAACTTTGTTTAAGGATCAGTAACAGAATAAGGAAAAAACAAAAGGAAAGCATGCAGCACAAGCTCTACAGGGAAGAGCAAAGTGAAAGACTCAGAGAATAAAGTGGTGAAACAAGATCTTATGCATTTTGTCTTCTTTCTCCCATTGAAAATGATGAAGAAAAATCAATTTTTTGGTAAAATGTGGATTTCCAATATGCTTAGAAAATAATTCATCTATGCTATGGCAGGTATTAAGAAAATTTGTACATATCAGAATATGTCCCTTTTTTCACACAGTCTTTCACCTCAGAAATACTGGACTGTAACTTGAAAGGAAAAAGCAAGTGTGAGCTCTACATTGTGGTAGGCGCTGGCAGGGCTCCTGGTAGAGCATAATGTCACACTGGCAGCCTGTTATAGGGCCATAGTGTCTCACCCTGCTAGGTAACTCTCAGGTTCACCTTTGCAGATGCTGACCTTCATACAAAATATTTCCACCTGTCTCTTTGCCTAGAGAAACAAGGTTTATGTTACCACATTGTCCCTCATCTAACTTCACACACACAAAACCATTATTAACCCAAATTTGAAAGGTACTAGAAGTCTTACAGAAGATTGCACTCCTACAGGTTTCCTGAAGACTAACAGTTATTCTGAAATAAGTAAGCTCTTTTCACACAAAACCTGCACAAATAAAACTAACATCACCTCCTGAATACACACTACATATGATACTGTGTAAGGCTGGTCATGTTTACAGTCAATTACCACAGAAAACCAGGGAGTTTATTTCTGTATTGCTATGTGTAATGGATATTAATGACAACTTCCTCCACCTGTCATGTAACTTGGTGTAATTAATGTAATTTGTTCTGGTAATTGTAAGAAGGTCAGGACCAGACTTTATGAAATACAAATCACTTCCAGATCCTATTTCAGTATTTATCATCCTGTGCTATCTATAGATACCATCAATATACAAAGACCTTCACTGAGAAACAATGAAGGATTCAATAAAGTAAACCTTTCAAAAAGTGATGAAATGGAAAGTAAATCCTGTAGTATCAGCTCGGTCTTCAGATGGAGGCACATGTTCTGTTGCATTGACACACTGTAGGCCACCACTTCAAATCCCCTAAATGTACCAGCCTTCCAAAATCATTACTTATCAGCTGTATTGCTGTAGCACTTTGAAGTTGTTTATGCTACTTGTTTCTGCCCCAGATGACTTATGCTGCAAGTATAGAGGAAATTAATGCAGGCAGATCAGTGGGGAAAATAAAGCAACCAGCATAGCTCAGCTTGATCTCAGAAGACTGCTCACGCTGTCTCATGTATTAGTCATAGTTTAAAAGAATATTAATGAGGGATTTGGAGGATAATGAAATAGTTTGGGATTGCTTATAGGGACATTCCCCTTTCCCAGCTTAGGGGGAGGTGTAAGAATACTATGGGGAAAGAAGCAAAATGTGTCTGCCTGGAACTTCAACAAATAGATGGAGAAGGCTCACAGGCTAACTGGAGGTTGGTGTCCACCCTCAGTCTTGAAAATAAGGTGGTAAGTATCATGCAAGAGGCTGTGAAAAGCCTTGAGAATGAATCAGCATCTTCAGTTTAGTGAGACAAGTGAAGGGGAGAGGATTTTGTAAAGAAAACAATGTAAGGTAAAGGAAATCTGGGAAGGAAGATCTTTGCAGCAATATGAAATATTGTGAGAGGAAAAAATTACAACAAAAGACAAAAAGTATGTCATAGTAACTGAGTCACACAATAATGCAGACTTATGCTACATGAGAAAAAAGACAGGAAAGACTGGAACTATTGAAGTGAGAATCAAGGCAGCCCGAATGGGAGAAATAAACTACAGAGCAAACCCATGCTACATGCCTCACTGACAAGCCTAACAGAGGTCATAGAATCATAGAATCATAGAACAGTTAGGGTTGGATAGGACCATCAAGTTGATTGGATCATCAAGTTCCAAACCCCCTGCCATGGGCCGGGACACCACACACTAAACCATCCCACCTAAGACCCCGTCCAGCCTGGTCTTGAACACTGCTGGGGATGGAGCATTCACAACTTCCTTGGGCAACCTGTTATGTTCAGAAAAATGAAATTGTGGGCTGCAGTCAGACTTTAGTAGCAATCTCTGAACTGGAGTTCACAGGCCTCTTTGAGAATGTATGAGTGTAAGATTTGAATTTGAACAAAATAAGCCAAGAGTGGAGTAGAGAGACAGGTTTGTGAGGTGGCAGCAGCATAGAAAAGATTGTCAGATTCATGTTTTCTCAGGCAAATATGCAGAATACAGTAAAGGAGAACAGGCACAGCCCACAAGGAACCACTGGAAAAATTGTAAGAAAGGTGAATCGTACAACTTCTCTAAGGAAATCCTTCCCAGAGCACTCAAAAGTAGGAAAGAGTCAAAAGAGGACAGGATCTAAGCATATGACAGGCTGGGAAGGAATAACCATGTCACAGTCACACCTGACCAACAAGGGCTAAGAATGGAATATTTGTTCACTAAATTTATCTAAAAAAAACCAACTATAGTGACAAAAAGAAATAACGGTGAAATGTAGATCCTAAAACCGGATGAAGGGGATCAAGGGTAGAATATGGCAACAAAAAATAAGAGTTTGGTAAGAGCATCTATGAGATCAGAGGCCTATGAGATAAAAAGAGGGAAGAAAGATATTTTAGAACAGGAATCTAAAACATGCTTTTATTGTAAGGAAAGAGTGTGAAGTTATGGGCAATGTTGGGAAGGAGTACAAATGCGGTCACCAGGTAGAGCACGAAGTCGGACAGAAGGCTCACTAGCCTAGGAGAACAAGAGAAAAGGCAGAGAGGAGGTGGGAGAAAAAGTCCCATCACACCTTGTCAGCTTTGTGCCACAAGAACTAGGTTAAGTCTTGTGGCAATATTGATGTGGAAGTCAAATGTGGAAAGAATTGAGGGTGGGCCCACTGTGCTGAAATTGCTGGAGTTGTCAGTGTGGGAGCCAGGCAGCAGTGAGGGACTGCTGAGCTGCACAGCCACAGCTGCATCGCATACTGAGGCAGTGTATGTCATAGAATCATAGAATCATAGAATAGTTAGGGTTGGAAAGGACCTTAAGATCATCTAGTTCCACCCCCCCTGCCATGGGCAGGGACACCTCGCACTAAACCATGCCACCCAAGGCTCTGTCCAACCCAGCCTTGAACACCGCCAGTGATGGAGCATTCACAGCTTCCCATGGGCAACCCATTCCAGTGCCTCACCACCCTCACAGTAAAGAATTTCTTCCTCATATCCAATCTAAACTTCCCCTGTTGAAGTTTGAACCCATTACCCCTTGTCCTCTCACTACAGTCTCTCATGAAGAGTTCCTCCCCAGCATCCCTAGAGGCCCCCTTCAGATACTGGAAGGCTGCTATGAGCTCTCCACGCAGCCTTCTCTTCTCCAGGCTGAACAGCCCCAACTTTCTCAGTCTCTCTTCATACGGGAGGTGCTCCAGTCCCATGATCATCCTCGTGGCCCTCCTTCCTCTGGACTTGTTCCAATAGTTCCATGTCCTTTTTATGCTGAGGACACCAGAACTGCACACAATACTCCAAGTGAGGTCTCACAAGAACAGAGTACAGGGGCAGGATCACCTCCCTCGACCTGCTGGTCACGTTCCTCTTGATGCAGCCCAGGATACGGTTGGCTTTCTGGGCTGCAAGCGCACACTGCCTGCTCATGTTCATTTTCTCACTGACCAACACCCCCAAGTCCTTCTCTGCTGGCCTGCTCTCAATCTCTTCTCTGCCCAACCTGCAGCTGTGCCTGGGATTGCTCTGACCCAGGTGTAGGACCGTGCACTTGTGATGGTTAAACTTCATCAGGTTGGCATCAGCCCACCTCACAAGCGTGTCAAGGTCCCTCTGGATGGCATTCCTTCCCTCCAGCGTTATCAACTGAACCACACAGCTTTGTGCCATTGGCAAACTTGCTGAGGGCGCACTCAATCCCTCTGTCCATGTCACTGACAAAGATGTTGAACAAGACCGGTCCCAACACTGCTCCCTGAGGGACACCACTCATTACTGGTCTCCAGCTGGACATTGAGCCACTAATGTCCTTCAGCTCATCCTGGTATATATCAGGGACTTGTTTTGCACACTTGTTTTCCCTTAATGTGAGTATAACCTCTCATGTTCTTCTATTTTTATATTCTTTATGCTTGAAACTTTTAACAGGCTTTGGTAATTATCTTGCTGTGAATATTGCCTGTATGGTAGAGACCTCCTGAAGTGGGTTGCTGCTCAGTTCTAATGCACAGTTTGGATATTCAGACCTACATTGAAAGTGGAAAAGGTTACGGGCCCTCAGATGCTTACCTGAAAAGTCTCTGATTTCATAGGGATGCTTTGAAATTGGTTAAGTCTTGTTAATACCAGTCTCCAGAATAGGTTGAGTAAAGTCCAAGAACCAAACCAAATCTGAGAATAACTTGGGAAAGAACAATCTATCCGGTTGCAAAGATTCTGCAGTTAGTCCATCTACAATCTTTCGTACAAGTCGATTCCTCCATCAACTATGCTCCGGAAATGAGTGTCTATGTCACTGGTTCTGGAGTTTTTGCAAAATCCAACCACAATTGCTTCTCAACATTCTGTTAGCATGCACTAATAAAGGAAACTGCAATGAAGCATCAGCACTTGAAAGGACATAACTTACCAGTGCTAGTTACTGAGAGCAACGGAGTAGAAATAGGTAAATTGGAAATAAATGGCTAGGTTTTAAACTGAAAAGAGTATGTTTGATTCCTTAGATATAAAACTCACAGAACTTTACCAAGAGATAACACTGTTAAGTCCAAAACTGTAGAGAATTATATTTCATAAAATTAGTTTCTAATTGCAGAATGCCAGTAAACAGTAGCAGTCCATATAGGGTAGAAATGCAAGCAGTCAGTCCACAATTGCTGGTGTAAGAACAGGCAAGCTGCGTGTGTATTGTTTACAAAGTTCCCCTCTTATTACATAATTTAAATACTAATATGGAGAAACAGTCAGCAAACCTGAAGCATACTCCAGTAATCCATAAATAAACCTATTGAATAGGTACTAATAAGCCCTATAAAATACATTTACTCTGTAAATAAATATATATTTAGTTTGAATTTAATTTATCTTCATCCAAACTTTAAGTATCCATTCCCTGGATAACAACAAAGAGCAAAGCCATGAACAAGAGTATAAAATCCTGTCTTAGATGATGAAAAGTAAGCAGTTTTTTTCCTGGTTCCCTATTCTGTTCTATAGTACAATTTTTCTGGAATGAAATTTTATTTTCTCTTATATTTCTTTCTCCCATATAGATTCTCTGTAATTGATACTATGGTAATTCACAATCACCATTTTAAAAAGCCTTTAAGGATACCATAGATAGAACAAAGAGAAGCTATCCTGAGAGCCAATTCCCTGAGTTCTCTGTGGACAAAGAAGCCACATTAGCAAAGTGCCATTACAAAAGCAGCTCTCCAGCATTTTCTCAGTTTGGTTCAAATTAACAGTTGCAAACTAAAACAAGAATAATGAAGCTGAGAAGTAAAACCAATATGAAACACATGACAAATTGCCCATTAAGAGCACAAACCAATCAAATAACCAGCTTATCAAATTCTAATACAGTTAAATAAACAAAATGTACTATTAATACACCAAAGCAGTCCTCTCGCTTTCTAAGACTTGCTGGTCTCATGAACACCATGGCCACTCAGGGCTTACAGCAATGTTGGAGATAAAGCTCGGGAGGTGAGCGCTCTCAAAGCCAAGCCCGTATCTTCACAGCTGAAGAAAACTGTATTAATTCAGAGCCCAGCCAAACATACAGCACAAATCAGGTCAATTATTTTATCCTTTCAAAGTCTTTAAGAAGGATAACCTATTTTGATTTTACAATGCCAGGTAATATAGATTTCACCATTTAAGCTTCGCTGCTAGAAACAGTCACTTCAAAGTTGACAGTGATTCAATGTTTTTCTCTACAAGCTCCCTTCTACCTATACTTCTTTCTTCCACTCTCTCCTATCAGACATTCCAAGTGAACACTCTAGAACAATGTTTCTTAACCTGATCTCGAAAACTATTCAAAAACTCTTGGCAACAAACAACTGCATGTGCAATTGACAGCTGCATAGTTATGCATGCCCATACATGCGAGCAAACAAAACAGCCTAAACTGGAGTTTATTCTTTCTTTTTTTAATTTATTTTTATTTTATTTTAATTAAAACTAATTTGATAATCCCATCTGCTAAACCACTTTGGAATACAAAAAAATATCTTCAGGTTTTTAAAGGCTGAAAATGCAGCAGGGTGGATTGCAACTCACTAATTTTAAAGTTAATGACATTCTACAGATGCCCAGGTTGGTGCAGTTCTGTACATCCTAACTTGGTGCACTACCATATGGAGCCAAGTCTTCATTGAGGAATGCTCTTGATTTTATCTTCAGGGAAAACCCCTTCTTATAAAACAGTGCCTTCATACTGGGTATGGATGGAGGGGGTTGCAAAATATGGGATATATGGTGGCATTGCAGTATCCAAGACATTCATACTTTAAATACATTGTGACATGTAAGATTTGGTTTTTAAACAATATACATCATATGCATTCAACCATCGTATTATGTTTTAGGATTACTGAAGTCATATATACATCTGCAAAACCTCTATATGTATACCTTTCTCTTCTCTTCATTCGGAACACACTGGAGTTATTCTGACCTTAAAGAACAAACGAGTTAAAAATCAGTGATGTCTTCATCATGAATATTTGTCCTTATCAGAATGGAGGCTCCTGGAACAATTGCTATGTATCTAGGCAGCAGCACTACAAGTGAATGTGAATCAGCATCACTACAGATTATTCCAATAGTTCCTATTCATCGTAAATAGCAGCTTCAGGAAAACATAACACATATGAACAGACAGGAGATATATTAGAAAGCACATTTTCAAATCAATAAATGTCTCAAAACTATGAAAACTGCTAACGCAGAAGCCACAAAACCTGTGTTCAGATTTAGAATATTTAACTGAACTTTTAATAATCTCTAAGAACTGTATCTGAAAAGCTCTTCTTTGTACAACACAATAGGTTTTAAGCAGAAAACATATTCAGACAGTGACCTTGCCAGCCAATACTGGGATATAAAAAACCTGCACAATTCCTTGTCACATTCTCCAGAACCTTTATTGCTCTACCTTCACATAGAAATAACATACAATTAATGGAGGATAATGCATGTTCAAATGTGGTCCATATATGAAAAAATTTGGGAAAACATAATTAATATTAACATGAAGACTATTTTGCACCATATCTCCATTTTTTTATTCTAACATATGAAAGGAAATGTGCTTGCTGTCCCCTATACTCCCTCCAGTTATTAGTTATTAGCAGCATAACTGCATACAACCAGCACAACAGCACTAGATCCCATATTTATACTAAATTATGGAGCTAAGTTTTACAACTAAGCACAATGAAAAAATATGTTGTCTGGAGGATCAATTTTGGATGGATACTTTCAAAGAAAAATTTATCTGCTTATTTGTCAATCTTTATTCTGACAGCAGAAACTGTATTGCTAAGAGGAACTGAGCAAGTATTGTCAGGGATTAGTCTGCATATTGTAAAAGAATTGACAATTTTATCATTATATCTCAGGAGGAAAGGAACCATTATTTTTACCTTACTTATATCAAGCTCATCTCAGTGGGCCAGCATTTGTGTGACTGTGTACAACCCAAAAAGCAGCTTCAGATCTGGAGTCCAACGCCAACTTGTGGAGCTAGCAGTCACCAAGAAGATAGGTTTCTTTCATACCATTCTCAAATTTTTTGAGGAAACTTTTTCTCCACAATGTCATATTAATTTTCTGTGTTAAAATAATTTTCAAATTGTGTTAGCAAACTTTAAATACAAAATCATTTATAAACATGACCAAAGTTTACTACCTGAATTTTAACAGCATAAAGAAAACAAAGCTTAAGGGTCTTGGAAGTTTTATTCAGAATTGCAGAACAATCATAGAATTATAGAATGGTTCAGGTTGTAAGGGACCTTAAAGCTCATCTAGTTCCAACCCCCCTTCCATGGGCAGGGACACCTTCCGCTAGACCTGGTTGTTTAAATCACCATCCAACCTGGCCTTGTATACTTCCAGGGGAAGGGCATCCACAATTTCTGTTCTTTTCACCCAACACATTCTCGCCACATAGAAATCTAGCCCGTAGAAATCTAACACACATTGATACTGGATCATCCATACCACATGGTAGGAATATTCCATACTGAGTATTCCTGCTTTGCATAAATGTCAATCCCATCTCTATTCTGGTTTCATTGAACTGTCATTCCAGGAGTTCAAGAAGTGAGTGCAGAATGTTTCTGCAAATAACTTCTTAATTTGCCGCTAACATACATAGTTAGCGTAGTTTCTGAGTTGTACTCAGACAGCAATTGTCAGTGACCGTGATGAATCAAGCATGCCTGAGCGGATGAGAACTTAAATGTGGAAGTTCAAGACAATAGTTTGGATATCTGATCCTCGCTGATACCATCATCTCAATTTTTGACACAGGTTCCTCAAAGCATCTAAACATGGACACTGAAGCATGTGCAACAGCGCATGAGCCCTGCTCAGGGACAAAAAAAAGGTTCTTAAGGGTTCTTAGAGTCTGTCCAAGTCCCAAAAGTTAGGAAGTTGATATGGTGCTCAAGACAGTGCTTCATTTACACCACAGGCTTATGACCCAACGGGACTGTTCAGCCCATTGCCATTGTGCAATATATCCTGCACAATATATTGCATATATCTACCTCTATATGGCATTTGCAGCCAGCCCAGTAAGACACACCAGGCAAGCTGTTCTTATACCTCTCAGATGAGCAAGGCATACACACCATCATGTTAAGCCAGTGCCTGCTTTAACATTGCCAGATCTCTTGAGCTGGAAACAAATGGCAGTACAAGTCCCACTTCCATCAGGAAGCTGCCTGTGTAGCAGGGCACCCGTTCAAACGGGCTCTTTCATTCTTCACCTTTCAGAAGTGAGTATTCCAGGTAATACAATAGTACCTGTCTAAAAATTTCAAATAAATAGGAGAACACTTGATTCTTGACAGGTCATCTCAACATTTCAGCTGCTGGTGGCAGCATTAACAGCCAGCCTTTCCATTTTCTGTCATTACTCCCATCTCACAAGCTCTAAGGGTTTGATTCTGCTTCAAATATTTAGGACTTTCTTTGTGCAATACTATTAACTAGCAAAGCAAATTTAAACTATAACTTGACTTAGCTTTGCAGTCAGGAGAATCTCATTTTCTCACCTCAGAAAAGGGGGGGAGGAAAGTCCTGCTAGCATTTTGTAGACTTTCCACATGCTGATGCCAGAGTTGTGGTTTTGTTCACGTTGGGCCTTTACAGAGAAAGGATCATTGTCACGTTAGCTTTGCAGCCCCATGAGGACGCCCACATTCTCTGACCAGGTTGTTTTCTGTTCCCACAGAAACCACATATTTATGGGGACGGCTCTTGAAATGAATGGAATTCTCTGCATTCATACAGTAATAAAGGACAACAGCCTCCTGGCTTACAGTTCTTCTAGTACTATTTGATAAACACAAACATAATGAAAATACCGAACCATTCCTTCCTTCCTTCCCTCCCTATTTTTGCTTCACTAAAGCAATGAAAGAGAAACTGAATTAGCACCCCTTGCTAGATTGTGGAGAAATATCTTTCTCATTTGTCCTTAACCCCTACTATACTTATTGGTTTGAGTCTCAAGCTGTATGTTCTATTTTTTCTTTATTCTTAACAATGTTGAAAACATTCATATATGACTAGATATACAATAAATGTCAAAAAATAATCATCTGATGGTAAGTTTTGATTGGATTATTCTTGAAAGATTAGCAATTCTGAAGTGCTCAGTTATATGACATTTAATCATGCAACTTCAGTGAAACCTGGCTAGCTTTTATACTGAGAATAGGCCAGAAGAAAGGATAGCAGAATCAGAGCTTACATATTTAGTATTGAATAAACCATATTTTCTATGCTGTTTTCCATAAAAACAGACATGCTAGATCAAACTAAAAGATTTTTCTCAGCTAGTGGCCAGCAGCTGATGTTTAGAAAAAAGAACATATGAAAGAGGGAAAGGAGAGTGATAGTTGCCAGCTACTCCTTTTTAAAATCGTCCATCTCGTGTTTAATAGCTCTTCACAGTCTTTCCTTTATAAAATTATTTAGTCACTTTTTGAACCTATTAGAAATTTTGGCATCCCATGAAAATTAATCTCAAAATGTAAGATTGTCATGCAGGAAAGGGCTTTCTTTTGTTTGTTTTAAACCTGTGGCCTAATAGTTTCCTTGGGTACCCTGCAGTGAGTAATCATTCCCTATTCAGTTTCTTCATGTCATTCATATTTTTATATTCTTCTATCACACCCGCCTTTTATTGTCTCTTTGCCAAGCTAAAGAGTACTGGTACAGTTGTATCTCACACAGAAGCTGTCCCATACCTCTAACCTTTCCCTCTACTCTTCTCCCCACCTTTTTTTAGGTCAATATCCTTCCACACTTCCACAAAGCATTCACTATGTGCCCATCTCATCAATATATGCACAATCAAGCTTTCTAGCTTTCTGTTTTAGTTTTTTTTTCTTATTTTTCACCCAATACTTCCTAATATTCTGTTAATCTTTTGACAGCTGCTGAGAATTAGGCTGATACCTTGAAGGAATTAATCAAAAGAGCTTCCAGATCATTGCTAATTTAGAGTCCACCACTGTGAGTTTCATTGTTAAAACTGT
The DNA here is from genome assembly GCA_017639245.1 of Myiopsitta monachus. Taxonomy (NCBI): domain Eukaryota; kingdom Metazoa; phylum Chordata; class Aves; order Psittaciformes; family Psittacidae; genus Myiopsitta; species Myiopsitta monachus. Next base: position 31,109,515 of record CM029924.1, on the reverse strand, counting down.
TTTTTCCTCAGGAGGATTACTTTGTGTTAATTTGATCTTTTCTCACCCAATCACTCACACAGTAAAATCCTTCCACAACTCTTTACAGCAAGCTTTGGCTACGTTGAGTCATTTCATATCAGCCAAGAATTGTCTTTTTATTCACTCCCTTTTCTAGACCAGCTATGAATATGTCGAAGAGGAGACAACTCCATTCATTTCCCTACTAAATCCCTTGGGAAAATATTACCTACCTTTTTTTTTAACCTCCCCTTTTCTTTAACCCTTTGCTAATTCAGGAGGAATCTTATTCTATATCCCATATTAGTTAATTTTTGTTAACATTTGGTGAGACACCTAAGTTGTGCCAATTCTTCACCGTTGCAATATGTTAAAACGCCATGGCATATTAATTCTAGTCTTTATTACGATTTCAGCCAATCTGCTCACTGTAGAGTCCAGACACACTAATGAACTTCAGCCTCACAGCCTACAGGCACTTGAAAAGCTTAGCTTCATGACTATCACTTTCTGCTCCTCAGGTATCAGGGTTGACGTGAGTCATAGTTATCTCTCATAAGGAGCAGTTCAGCACTTTAATTTTGATTTCTGTTAGTTCTTAGATGAGCACAATTTATTTCAGTTGGTTTGTGACTGTATGTATATGCTAATTTCTTCTAAACTTTTTTCATGACAGCTAGGTCAAAGGTCCTTAGTTCATTTTCCACACAGAAAGGCTCCAGGTTGAAGAAAATATCCAAACTCTTTTTGCTCTTTCTTAGTAAACAACAATAACAGAAAAACATTTAGTTGTTTTGGGTTGGTTTTTGTGGATTTTTTGCTAAAATCTTATCTTTCTTAAATGCTTCTTTAACACTTTGTCAGAAGGACAGAGTCAGGCTTTCTACTTTTGCATTTTAAATGCTGATATTAGTTGTGTTAATGATCTTAGCAAGTCAAGGCTCAACAACATTTTTGGCCTGTTTCATAACAGTTTTACATTATGTTGCCAAGGTTTTCTATTTTCTTATTTGGATGGAAGTTCTACAATGGAAAGTGTCTCCAGCAGCTTTAAACACTCTCCTGCAAGGATTTTACCCTTTGGGCTTCCTCTCTTAATTTCTTTTGAGAAATGTTCTTCATTTGTATGTACTTTCTTGTTGCAAATTATATTATGGTGGGGAGATGGACGAGAAGTTGTGCTGCCTCTGCCTGCAGTGATACTGAATTTGACAAGGCAGTGGCCAGTATTTCTGGGCAGATCATCGTTATGATTTAAAAAAATAATTGCAAAGACAAAATGATTTTACTTTTCAATATGAATTTCTAACCACCTGTTGCTGGATTAAAATAACATCCTTAAGAATTGTAACCACTGATGGATACATGTGCTGTATAGCACATAGCTAGCATCAATATCTAGTTTAAATCACTGCCATTAAATAACAAAGTGGAATAAAACCTGTGCTGTCTTGAATTATTTTTTAAATAATTATGATCATTTTAATCTATTACGCTGGGCTTTTTGCAGCTGCTGTTTTAGAAAATGGCGAAGCCTCCCTTTTTAGTGAAAAGAATGAAACCTTTCACTTCGGCTAAAGATTAGATGTTGCACTTTATCATTCAACATGAATATACAAAATCTTGCAAAGAAAAGAGAAATTTATTATCATTTTAGCAATCTCTGTTTTCCAGATTATTGAAATGGAAAAAAGAGCAAAGAGTTCATTATTATTTCCGCCACTAAATGTGAAAAGGCAAAAAAAGTTTTCTAGATTAGTAATGAGCTTAAAAAAATCTTACTAAACCAACACAAATTTCTGCATGTTGCTATCAATGTGTGTGACCTCACTGAAATTACATCAATCTGTCAGGAATTTAATCTCATTCTTTGAACATGATGTGAAAAATTAGTACTTTTTTTTTTAATACCTTTGCATTCTCAAATTTAACATATCAAAGAGCAAAATAACAAAAGATAAAATTACTGAAGTAATGCTTGTTCTGTGTGACAGTAAATGCCACATTGTACTGACATTATGATATTCAATGCAAGATTATTATTGGTTGACCATACCAAATTCTTATTTATATGAAATGCTAAATAATATCAAGCATCTCTGTCCATATTTAACCAATGACTGTGGCAGACCTCAAGCTATTTGAAAACAGTGCCCCATGCCTGTGCACAACTGAAGTCACTTTTGGTAGATTTGGAGCAAAGCAAAAGCTACAGGATGAAAACTAAATCAAAATCAGTGCTTTAACAATATGCATTTCAATTTAGCATGGGGGGAGTTTAAAGTGAAAGAGGACCAAAAGTTTAAAACCTCAATTTTATGTAAATATTGATTTGCAGTTTTTGACATTTTAAATTACAAAGCATTTCTGCAACAATAGTGAATGTCAGTAAATTATTCAGCTTGGCGTAAACAGTCTTGTGATCACAATTAATTTGGTTCAGAGATACGGATAGTGCTTTATAATTTTTTTCTACAGCTTTTTTATTACCTAAAACCACTTTTTCCCCAGCTCAGTGAGCTCCCCAAAAATAATAACAGAGATAAATTCACTAAGGCCATCCCTGCACAGTGAGAAATAGTTAGTGGGTGGGAAAAGTATACATAAGTAAGCGTGTATTGAGTGGTCTAAAAACACCTGCTCTGTGAAGCAAATTCTGAACAGCATTTAAGGATAAATAAAGGTGACTGAAGACTATGTTCATGGCTTTTACTTTCTTAAGTCAGTATGAAACCAGCAACAATTTCCAGGACTGCCTGAAATTTAAATGGTAGGAACTGAAGAATGGCAATGCCACTGCCAAGAGGAACTTTCCATCCTGTAATTACATGGATTGCAACCAAAGACCCCTTTTCTTTAGAAAAGCAATATTTTTCTTTCAAATACACTTAAAATATAATAAAATACTGCACCTTGTGCAAGAACTATAGAGAAATCAAATTTAGACAATTAAGGCATAGGTAAGCATTCACAAATCTATGCACAGACAATATTGAAAAGAATTTCAACTACATGTAAACATATTTTTGCAACAAACTAAATATTACAAAATATTTCATTTTCCATATGCCCTTTCAAAAATTAACACATTTTTTCTCCTTCCTTCCACACCTTGCCCTATTGATTTTTTCCTTTAATTTCTAGATTCTATTTCCTCTTCCTTCATTTCCATGAATATTCTTCTATGCATCTGCCTGACTTCCCTCCCCTTTCCTTCCCCTCTTGATTTATTGCACTGCATTCAAATAACAGTTCTGCCTGGGACATAACCTCTGTCTAAAACAACCTCAGCTAATTTTACACCTATTGCTCTCGAAAAAGGGTACTCAGGGTATAAATGCTTTTTTTCTCCTGGTACCTCAGTGCCCATTACAGCCAAGCTCAGTGTTGCCACGGCATGGTCTAAAAATAAGCATAGAAAGCCTACTGGTTTAGAGATCTCTATGCCTACTTGCAGTTCAGAGAAAAAGGTAGATATCTTACTGTACTGGTTTATCTGGTTTTGCATTTGTTCTGTTCAATAGTGTGTTGTCAAAAAATGAAATGAAAGTGGGTGCCTTTTTTCTCCTTCCATCTCTGCCATGCTGGACCACTCATCTGTAACAGAGGCAGTTGTCATGCACAGCAACAAGGGAAACATGGGGCCATGAGGGAAGAGAGGAAACCGTGTTTATCTTGCAAACCCTGTTTTACAATTTCACCACTAAACTTTGTTTGTGGTTTCATGGAATTCTTGGAGACATGTATAAAAATATGTCCTCTGATGAATATTAAGCCACCTTAGGATCAGTGAAATGGTTGAAAACACAATGCTCAAAGTGCTTTTTATAAACACAGACCCAGGTTTCAGTTGAGACAGAAGCCAGATAAGTTCTCCAGATAACTATTGATCGCCTGCGCTCTTTTTTTTGCCAACATCATGAGGATTTCAAGGACAACACTCTGCCATATTACTCCTGCATGTAATTATCTCACAGTGTAATCAGTGGGATGTGTACCTGAGGAGCTCTGAAAAGATGTTGTCTATCTATAAACGTTACATTAAAAGTTTTTGCTGCTGAATATACATCTACTCAGAGAAGCTAACAGGTGTATGCTGCATTTTGCACAGTTTAAATATATTTAATCTCCAATTATATAAAAACGTATCGAGGAGGAGAGGAGGTTCTTTTAAAGGAGTGCTAGCAAGGCATTAATGAAACCTTCTCAATCTTACTCTGCCAATTGTTCTACCAAGAGGCACTTGCAAAAAGAATTCTGCCTTAGTCAATAAGAAGTCCTGTTTTCCAGAAATGCAAAATGACTGCTACTGCTGAAGCCAGGACAAAAGGTTATTAAAATACTCTTAACAACTGGCATAGGATCATGCTACTAACTATTTGTGACAGTGGTATGGTACAATTTTGCTGATCAGAATAATATGCTAACAACTGTAGATTTTAATTCCTCCCCCAGCCCTGCCAGGGATATTTTACCTTTCCTCTTTCCATCATCTTCCAGGGTAATACTGTCACATAACAGTATTGTTGAACAGATTTGGGCGGGAGGTACCTCTCTTCATTTAGAAAAATTTCAGTAGTGTAGGTGAAGGTCCTCTGTGGTAGAAGATGGTGAGATATTACTTTGGGAAAATAACATCTTTTAGAAGTTTTATGAGAATAAAAAATGTCCTGAGATGTCTAATCTCAAACAAATCTATTGGCTGAATATTTCCAAAATTATTAAATACAGACATATCTCTTTTCCATTCCAGCTTGCCCTAAAGCAAGTCTTTTGCACCAAACCAGAATTTTGGAGGGAGACAGAATTTTGCTCATGTTATCTGTTTCCTGCTGTCACTGATAAAAGAAACAAAACCTCAGTCAGTCACTAGAGTCAGTAAATGTCAAAACTGTAGGAAACAAAAGTCAATGGGATTTCAGAGAAGGTGTCTGCTCTAGAGAAGGTTGTTTATTGGCAGTTGTCTAATGTATGATCCAAGCAGCACCACTCATCACTCTGATGACTGTATTGTTAACATAACAACTGAAGACACTAATGAGAACCCTGCCAATCCAAACCCCACCTGAAAAGCTCAACATCATTGGTTATCACCACTAAGTTACAAGTCTTCAAGAATAACTTCAGCCCTCCTGTGTCCAGGGCTGTGAAATAGCCATGAGTTTTCCCGAGGGAAGGCTTTTAGTGCCAACATGGGTGACATACTGCAGAACTACCAGGCAGAATAAAGGTGATTTTGAGAAATGGCAATGACTGGCAGCTCTGTGGCAGCACAGATCCAAAAGGAGGTTTATCTTGCCAAAGCAACACGCTCCCCAAAAAAGGTATTTTCTTTTTGGCAAGCCCAAAGACAATTCATACCACATTTAAATGCTGTAAAATTGCTGAAAAGCATTTCTCAGGATTCTGGAGGATAAGATCTCATCTGCTTGCAGTACCTCAAAGTGCAGGAAAGTGACTGGACTGAAATGAAGGGGAAAAATTAAGAAGAAAATTTAAAAAATCATTATCAACTTTTTAGCGAACAGTGAGGAACACTGTTGTTGGACAGCCTTTCTACATACTTGTTCAGCTCCAAGTGCACTTGTACTTGAAGGCAAGTATCTAATTACAAGCAAAGTGTATCCCCAAATAAAAAAAAAACCTTATGACTTGAAAGAAGTGAATTTCCCTGCTTTGAAGCCAAACTATAGGACTGACAGACAAACAGGGCTTTAAAACTACTGATTCACACAGCTTCCTACGTCACATTTGCAGTTACTGAATGAAAATTTGACAGCATAACCTACAGTCAGCTATCACAATGCTATAATTTCAAATAGAATAAATTCAAGTGCAGATTCTCACAGTAAATTATTTCCACGAGTAAATGAAATAAGAAATGAAATACATGTTCCTCTACTTTTCCAATACAGTGCTTTATGAATAATACATTTGTTTCTAAAGCAATAGTGTTTTTAAAAACAACCTTTTAGTAAGCAAGACTGTATCCAGGAAATGGTCTTGCAGTCCTCCTTAGATGTAATCAGAATTCAAATGCAGTAACAACATGCATTTTTAAAAAGAACCTTTCAAACCATACTGCTGTTCTTATGCCTCACAACTAATTCGTTAATTAAGACCTTTCCACCAAAACTACTAAGGGCTAGAAAGCGGAGTAGGGCACAGAGGAAAATGAGATTGAGCTTTACTTTCATTATAATCTCTATACAGCTGAAGGAAACACGTATTTGTTGAGGTTGAGAATCTTTCCTTTTCTGGGCAATTTCTTTTTTTTTTTTACTTCATGTACAAACCAGGAAATGGGGGGTGCTTTTCCAGCATTACATTTTCATTGTGTTCATTCAGACAGCAAGCATCCACTGGGCTTTCTTTGTTTTGTCAGATAGATACTTAAGATTATTTTACATTTTAAGAAATTGCATGCTATCAGCTTCTGCTGTTGATTTCTATTCCGCTTCTCCAAACTGATAAATGCGAAAAGTGTGTATCTGCTTGGAAGCATTCCCAATAAATAAAGGCATACTTGCAGCAAAGGCATGCCCTTTCCCAACATTATTTTTTTTTTCGGTTTGCATTTAACAAAATAACTGCAAATGTCAGGTATTAGAAGGGTTGAAACAACCTTTTCTATTTTGTTGTCTTTAGAACCCTATCTTTTATTCATGACTTCTCTCTTGGTGCTGGAAGGGAGGCTGTGTTGCTATAGCAATGCCCTGCATATCCTTGTGGATAGCTTACAGTTTTACTTTTTTTAAACAACAAAGAACCATTGATACTACATGTTGCCAAAGGTTACAGAAGTTGAATTCTAAAATGGAAATATTTCTTCTATATGACTGCACAGGATATATGCCATGCAAATTCAAAGCTTCAAGTAAACATACAGCCCTTTTGTGAATACAGATGAACCTAGCATAATAGTGTTTGGCTTCAATCTATTATTCAGAAAAAAAGTATTTAAAATATACTCATTATCTACTGTTTTCAAGATACAAATGTTCAAATATGTATAACCTACTCTTACACCTTTCTGACCTGTAGTAGAAATAAAACCTTTCTACATTTTAACAGTGCTGGATAATAAAATGCAATCTCTCATTCCAATTACGATTTAATGGTAAATACACTCCCAATGTCAGGGAACAGTCACCTTATAGAAGCTTCCCTGCCCACAGTGGATATTAAATATAGTTGAGTGTCCTTCAAGAATTCTCAAGTATGGTTTTTGTTCTTACCCTAATTGGTTTCTCTTCTGTCAGATTTGAGTCCCACAGATAGATGTGTACATAGTACAAATTCAATAACAGTTCAACAAGTTAAATCAAATAAAGAGTTAGACGGAAAAACTTAGGGTTCTACTCATAAAAAAAAGTTTATACTGATGATTCAGCAGGCAGCACCAAATTACTCAGAACAGATCAAAGAGGGTAGCATGAGCAAAACATCTCCTGTCACTACAGCGGAGCAGTAAATCAGAGAGGAAATCCAGACTTTTTCACCCTCTAAGCATAATGCAGGTGGAACAAATTCCTCCTGTGCTGGCTTTACAGCAGATATTTAGTGTGCTGACAGGAGGACCAAAGCTATTTCAGGCTGTGTTTCAATGGAGTGATGCAGTTTCCTGTGTAATCCTTCTGGCACCACTGCCTGGCAGCTGCAGGGGACAGGTTCAATTCCTAAATTAACAAAACACTTTAAAAACCATCCACCTTGCTCTCCTTTGCCCAGAAACCAGGCACACGAAGGCCACCGCTGGACACATAGCAGTGGTGCTGCATGGAGCCCCTCCTGTGCCTTGCAGACTCAACTCAGCCCACTCCTGCCTCACAGCTTCACTAGTGCAAGGTTGCTGGGGCCAGGCAGGATGTGTCCTGTCATTCCACACAAAAAGTCTTCTTTAGTTCCAAATCTCTCTAAATTTACAAACCCATGAATAGTTGCTAAAACGACTGCAGAGGCAGAGTGCAACTGAGGAAACAGGGAACATCCATCAAGTATCATCCTGACTTGGACCATTTGGGTTCTGGACAATTCACCTCCACTCTCAAGCAAGCAGTGGGACATGCAGGGTTAAACAGACTCTCTTTAACTGGAAAAGAAGGAAAAGAAAAACCATATACCAACCCCTCACAACAGGCGCTGGTTGCGTACCTAGCAGTGCTCCTGACCTCATGCTCCTCCTGAGGATGTGGTCTGCTGATGCTGCTCTGCCACCCCACCTTTTACAGCACTCCTGCTGAGCACAGCAAGGCAATGGCATGCCAAATCCACCCAGGGTCTTTGTCCCAAAGGAGCTTTGGCACCTCACTTTTTTTTCCTCCCCAAACTCTGAACTGCAGAATTTGGTTACAGTGGCTCCCTCGTCCCTGGAACCAACCAGGCTGCTTGAGCTTCTCCTGAGTTAACTACAGAAGTTCTGTTCTCACGGTTTTACAGCTTTATTTTACAACTCGGAAAAGCTCCTTGGAATCTTTGAAAGAAGCTGAGCGGGACAGGTGGCATTTCCCTAGCCCACCAGCCCATTTCAGCCATCACTTCCCAAAAGAGGCTCTCAGAGGCACAGGAGAGCTCTGAATTTGGGTTTCCTGGAGAAGTACTGATCTTTGTCCTTCTTTACACTCAGAGACCGTCACATAAGGAAATATTACCACAAACAAAAGACTAGAGTGAAGATAGAGCTTGCCACAACATCAACTCCAAATGTCAACATTCTCCAAACCACCACAGGACATTTTGTGGATAAAATATATTAACTTTCTTTTGTTACCTGATGACAGTGCCACAAAGCTTGCTAGTTCCTTGCTGCACACCTGCAAGTGTGCTGTGTAAGCCTGTTCCCCAGCCTAAAAATGGCCTGCTGAAGGAGTCATTAGGCTACGACTTCACTGCCTGTAAGATAGCAGGAGTAACAGGACCTGTTGCTCTGCCCCAGTCAGCTCCATGTTGCTGTCCTCACGCCTGTGAGTGTGGCAGAAGCTGCCAGTATGGGTACGGCAGAAGCCAGAAGCCAAGCTGTCTGTAAGTCCTGTTTGCCTTTATGGCATTTGATGTCATGGCCTTTTTCTGAGAGATTTCGTCTTGCTGCAGGGCAAATGACATGTGTGATACTGATGGGCCTGGAGTGCTGACTCAGCCATGCTGCATGTAGGTGTGCTGTTGAGCTAGGGCCAAGGACACCCAAAGCAAAATTCTTCTTATGCCTCCTATTGGAAGCTCATCTGAAGCCTGCAGTGGGCCCTCGATTTTGGCTTTATGTTGGTTGTGTCCGATTGGCAATTCTGAATTCAGGCATGGGTTTATACCTGATGCAAAGACACTCTTACTTCTCCACTGAAACATGAAGCACCAGTTCCTTCTATACCCCCCCAACTGTTTTAGCACACCTTTCCCAGAGCTCAAAGCTGTGGGCACGCTGGGCTTACCTTTTGCTGACGGTTTCTTCTGTCAGATGCCTCTCACAGGGGTGCTGTTGGGTACCAGGGCTTCCAGCAGCAGCCATTGTTACAGCTTCTCAGAAGGAGACACGTGAGTATGGCAGGGAAGGCAACCAATACCCCGTTTAGAATAAAGCTCTTTGTCTGATACGAAGCAGGTAATAATAAGTACAAGACTTTCAACGACTTGCATATCTCAGATCTGGGCCATGGTGTTACTATGAGCCAGAGCCAAGCTGGAACCCAAACTAGCCAGGTTAGCAAAGTCTCACATTGGAAAAACCTTGCAACTAGCACGCTTACATGTCTGAGTCATTTATGCTCATTTTCTGGGGCTCTCCCTACTGGCAGGCTGCTTATTAAAACCAGCATTTCTGGGTTACACAAAGCAGCAGTTTGTGGGCTTCTTTGCAAAATCATTTGCCATTAATGGCTGTTTATCATTCAGAAGGATTTTTGTTTCATGTGTAGTGGTATTTAGTGTTTGAAAAGCTGCTAATTCAGTAACAAGTTTATTTGTTGCCTTCCTACTTTAACCAAGATTACTGCTTTTGGTTTACCCTGCTTGCTCTGATTTCCACTGTGGCTGAACCTGGCATCATAAACTTTTTCTCTGGGAGATTCCTACCTACCCAAATTACCTGCAATAACGACTGCTGCCTGTCCCTCCTACCAGACCCTCTCTAGCCCTATTCCCATGCGTCCCTTACACTGTTAGTCTAGCTTTTCACCCCTTATACATCCTTCTTTTCTCTGACATGTTCTACAAACATCTTTACTGTATGTCTGCTCCAAAAATGCTAAGTTCCCTCTCAACATGCTCTTAAAGATGAAGTCTCAATTTATAACCATAGACCATACGTGTAAAAATTACCCCTAGATGAAAACAGTTTTGTACTCTAGATTGGTTCGGAGTAACAAAGAGATGTCATGGCCTAGATTTATAAAAGGCTTATTTGTATCATGTTAGTCCCCACTTCATTGTTGTGTTTAAGCACAGGATTTCATGTTGCCAATTCTAAGTAAATCTACACACATTGAACCTTCCTCTGAAACAGAGATCAGCATTTATTGTCAGACAAAAACTACAGGAGGATGGAGCTGAAGTTAAGATGCATTTAGCAAAGACTTGGGGTAAAACCATTGCAAGGCTGAATTATAACCATTCTGAAAATCAGGCTTTATGAACCCTTGGAAAATTAGGGTAAGTCACACTTGAAATAATTCCAAATATATGAGGATATCTGGGGTATCATTATGTACCTTTTCTTTTTTTTTTCCCCTTTCATATTCAAGGGCCTCACATACTGGCCTGGAATAACACTAGCTAATAATCATGAGATTCTGATTAGGCAAATATGGTTGTCAAGGCCAAGTTAAGAGACCTGCAGCTGTTCTGTAGAGCTATATTGAAACATATAGTTTTAGTATAGCCTTTCGAGAATTTGTTCTTAAAAGCAGAATAATAGATGCTCTAGCAGACCAGAAGAAATAGAAAATTTCCGCAACTGGAAAAGGGCTCTTAAATGATGGGGGATTTTAGCGCTTGTACTCACAGACAAAATCCACTTCTAAAAGTACACTTCATTTTTTGGTTTTTTGACCTCACAACAGAAGGGATATTCTTATGGTGATTCACAGCAAAACAGAAAATGAAGGAACTTTTTCTATGACCCAATTTTTAATTCTTTTCAAATTCATTTTTATATGGAAATGCAATCTTTTAAAGAAAAGAATAATGGAGTCCACATTTTCTGACAAAAATCTCTGCAGCTTTCATATACTAAAAAAGGACTTTTCCTCTTTTACAAAACAGAAATCCATGTTCAGTTTAGTACAGCATATTAAATAGTTATGCTGAAGATACATATTCTAGACAATTTCTTCTGTGTGTCATACAAAAATGGTAGGATACGCATAGTTCTAGCCAGCAATATTCAACAGCTGAGCTGTACATGCCAATACTTTAATAAAACTGTATTGGGCAATTTCCAGCATCCAAGTGCTAACCTTGGAAACAATTTTACAATTGATGTGGAACGTGACTCAGAAGAACTTACTATGGGCAAGAGGGACACAATAATGTGTTCAGGAAGTCAGGGAGGAAGATGCTCAGAAGTTTAAAGATAAAGATTTCCCTATTGAAAAAACAGATTTGACGAATAAGTAAGAGGACCTGGGCACCCCTGGGATATGCAATACTGACTAGCAGAATGGCTAAGTATTATGCAGAAGCTATCTTAGCTGGTGGCACAAATAGTCTCTGTATCTTAACTGTCAGATAACACAAGCTATTGCCTGTTTTCCAGATTATCCATTGTAAAATAACTTCGTGAGTGTTGTTTGAGCTTGTAGAAAGGATGGACGTAAATATTAAGGCCTTACTCTGCCATGTCACACCATTCACCTAAATTAGATGCTGTTCTCCTGACCTCCAGAGATTTAATAAAATGCTATGCAAAGATTTGTCTTCCATTTGTTCACAGTGACGGTGTCTTACATTTCTCTCTCATCTTTCTTACTTTCTGACAACAGCAATTAATAAGTGGTGTGCCCTTTGCAAGCTTACAAAAGCCATCAAAGCTTTCCAACATCCCAAGGAAGTTCACAGCATCCCTCTCAGTCTAGAAATGATGAATCAAGTTTCAGCATTTTCTCTTCTATTTTTCTTCGGTTATTTTTATTATATGGTTTAGCTTATAGTTATAAACTATAAAGTTATAGTTGCTAGTAAGACTGAGCAAACAGTTCATTCAGTATCAGTTTGAAAAATCAAGCCATTATTTGTATACCTATCACTTTGTACTGGCATACGCTTTAAAATTTGTATGCATGCTTTGGATTACAGTCAACAATTCAGAATGTTCCAGAAACCTCAAAAGGAGACTGAGGTATTACTCCAGCAATGATGAGGACAGTCGCACTCAGGATTCAGCCTCTCCCTATGCAATTCAGAGCACAACTTCAGAATTAAGACTTACCTGTTTCACAAAAGCAGTCCCTTAAAGAAGCCCCCCAAAGAACCCATCTGATGGTCCAGTCATTCCAACTGGAGGCACCTTTCTTCGTATTAAAAAATCCAAATAATTCAACATCCAACAACAGGGACTGAAACCACAGGGTACTCCCAAAACTATGACTGAACTGCCAATGTCTCTGCCATGCCCCATAGGTATTTAAAATATTTAGTAATGCACACAAAAACTCAAGCAAGGCACAGATTTCTATTCCAAAGCACACATTTTTTGGCCTGCTTGTTAAAGTATTCTACTGGGACGAAGGAGACCCGAGTTACAACCTCTTTCCTGAATCAAACAACAAGGAGATCTGAATGTAGGTTTATACATTTTTGGTAGGAGTCTTGGTTACCAATTACAGATAGATTCAGGAGTTTTCTCCTTGCTCTTCCTGTGAATGCTCCCTAACACCTTAAAATTTATATTCAGCTAAAACCAGTTCATCAAATTCTGCTGGAATTTGCAAAGTTTTTCATTTCTCTTGAAACTTGCTCCTGAAAAAAACCAATATCCTATTGAGCCCATGAATTATTAATCAAAGAGGGCACTCACATGTGTTCATTTTCAGCTTTGAGAACCACAACTATTAACTGAAGAACCATCTGTTAGCTATAAAGAGAGTGCTGTTTACTACTTTATAGCAGGATGTTTTACCATAGAGCATATTGAAGGAGGAAGGGAAATTCTTTTCTCTACCCTCCTGGTCGTTTTCAGTTATAGCACATGTCTGAAGATAGTTAATAACAACAACAACAAAAAAATCTGACTTAAATTAGCCCCTGGATTCTTCTTTATTCATCACACAGTTCTAGATTACTCGTAACACCATAGGAACAAACATATACTGGGAATGCCATAAACCCATTGGATTCTAACTAGGTGTATGGAGTGTCAAGCAGATAAGCTGCTCCACTAGGATTCTAGAAATGTGTGCACAAGAGATCCCATAACACCAAATATAGAAACCACTTGGCTAGAAGCAAGAAAAGAGCATCCTTTCTAAAGGACTGCTTTCCCACATGCCAGGACCCTTTACAGTGATGGAAACAATCTGTCATGAAGTGAGGGAAAAATGATCAGAACCATTTTTATAAAGGTAATATTATGAAATTTTATACCAGGGTGCAACCACAGAAGACAAGTGCGTAACAGGAGAATTAAACTGATATTGCTGAGTACACACAAAACCGGTAATACTTGCAAAGTCACGAGATTTTAAGTAACATAGTCCTATAATAAGTGTATAGAAATAAATGCAAGGTACGTAGTGTAGAAAGTCTCATGAAATCGAACCCAAGTTTTCTGAAGACTTAGCAGTAGAAGCAATTTTTCTTCCAAGGTTACCCGAGAAGTTGAAGTGTCTGTTAGTGTCAGGCACAGGAGGTGGTAATGTGCTGCCCCCTAGAGACTGCATTGATCGCTTCTCTCAACACCCTTTTTTTTTCAGTATTAGCAGAAAAATTCCATGCTCTTGCTTTGCCCAAAGCCCAGACAGCTCTGATGGAGTTAGTTCTGAGCTGTTGTAGGCTTTCATAGCCATGTGAGGGAAACTAATGATTTTAGTTACTGCTGCAGCTGAAATCTGATTCTAAAGGCAATAGGTAGGTGCAAGGTTTTACTCTTTTTGGTTATTCTGCATCTCAAGTTTCCAGTTTATCTGCAGTCATAAAAATAACTTGGATATATACTGTGTGCTCATACAGGATCATGTCCACACGTACAGTTTCTCTTGCATTTAAGAAAATAACATGAGAGATTTGATCGCATTTTACTTTCTCAGCTTAGCAGCAATCAGACTATACCAACGTGAAGAAGGCTTCCCACTTATTCTTCCCAGGCCTCTCTTGATGCGGAGTTTGGTTACTGAAAAAGCAGTAAAATATCACAACTTTATTGACAATAAAATGTATGCAAAGTCATGAATGGTTGCTTAATGTAGGAAATAGTTTTATCATTAAAGAAACAGGCCACTCTGCATGTATTTGGGTTTTCACTAGATCTCTCTAATCTTCTCCAAGCAAATCAGTTTCAGGTCTGGTCCTCTGTCTTACATCACTCCCACTCATTCTTTATTTTGGTCTCCTTTCCCCCCTCATCTTTTTTAACCAACCTGAGCATTCCCAAAGGACATCTTTGTGCTTCACATCTTTATGCATAATTTTCAGGTCATATTGCTGATTTCAACTGTATGCTTCACAATCCTGAAACCACAGTCCATTCAAAATTAATAAAGTGTAGTGCTGAGATGCCCACAGTATTTTTCAACTAATTCTTACTGCTTTAGCATCCTCTCCCTACCTCTACATCCACATATCTCTTGTTTTCTCTCCGAGGTCTCTGAGGTTAGGTCCAGTTTGTTTTAATTTTGGTAAAAACACAAAACTAAGCAAAATCCCCGGTAGAGGATATTTGCTGTTAGGTATTAGAACGTAAAGGAAAGAAAATGAGTCCCTTCTGTCCTTCACTTTTGATCAAACTGGAAACTTGCTACTTACAAGAAGCTGAGAGCTTGGCATATTACCTTCTGCTGCAGAAAACCCTCATGCATCTTGAAGACAGGAGACATGATCTAGAAAAGGCAGAGTTAGCTCTGTGAGAGATTGATTACAAAGCAAATCCACATTTTGTGGGAACCAGATAGCTCAGTCCCAAGGGGTTTTCCTGAAGTAAGTGGGGAATGAGGTGCAGGAAGTATAAAGTCACACCTACATGGTTCCCCCAAGCTGCAGGGACATTTATCACCCATATATATTTTGGAGGGATATTTTCACAAGGCTGAAAGCAAAGATCCACCCAAATAAACAGTAGAGGTGTATCCCCTTCAGTTCATTAAATGAACAAATTTAATAACTGATCTCACACAGGATGTTTCTCACAGCTTTTCTGCTAACCTTCATGGGAAACCACAATATCTTGCCTGACGGACTTCAGGGAGAACAGAGAGAGAAGCAAGGACAGGGGTAGCCTTGCAAACAATCCATATTCCAAGCCAGCCAATAGTTTTCAAGCCACCAGTCCAAATCAGTGCATCATAACTGTAGCCTAGTAAAGAACTCAGAGCTGATAAATTCCCCTGGCCTTTTTTGCTTAACTGAGAACAGAAAAACTCTCATTACCTGGAGTCCAACTGACTTAAAGGAGCAGTTTTAATGACTGCAAACAGCAGCTGTTAGTTCCAGCAGGTGTAAGTCAGAAGCAAAAGAAAAAAACTGAAACAAATATTTTGTAACCACCAGCAAGATGCAATGGAAATCCTCTTTCAACAGAAGGGGATTTTATTGTTGAACATACTAGTTACTCGCGAGAGTGACACAACACAGTATCTGCCTTTTGTAACCACCAGCAAGATGCAATGGAAATCCTCTTTCAACAGAAGGGGATTTTATTGTTGAACATACTAGTTACTCGCGAGAGTGACACAACACAGTATCTGCCACTTTCTATCATGAATTCACCAATCTTTGGTCAAAATTTGAAAAAGATTGCTACCTTTACCAAAATAATAGGCACAAGTAGTCAGATGAGAGGGCTTCAATTCTGCACTTAATTCACACAGCTGCTACTTACATTTCATGTACGTACCAATGTGTATAGGTGAATAGTATACAAGAGGGTTACACGTACGTTTATAAGCAGCCTGCAGCTATAGAAGTGTACCAATTGTAAGGGAATGCAAACCCTGCTGTGAATAGAGCTGGAGCTCAGCTAAGCCCTTGGAGTGGTACAGGGGACTGGGTCCCCATGCCCAGGTGATGGGTGAGGAGCAGAGGAGCAGCAGGCCCCTTGAAAGGGCTTGCTCGGTCCCTGTCCGCCTTTGTCTGGCACTGCACGTTTTGCAGGGGACATCCTTGTCTCAGTTGCCTTTGGTCACAGAGTTGATGGAGCTCCCTGGGCGGTGGCCGGGGTCCATTACCGGGCCAGAGCTCAGCCGGGCCACCCAGGAGCCCCGTTGCACGGGCTCCCTGAATGGCTTCACTGGTGGCCCATTCAAATGCACTAATGTCAGAAAAAAAGGTTGAATGGCAGAGCCAATGTACACCATTGCTCAGGCAAAGTGACTGCAGCCTCCAACAAAGCCTCCCCTGTGGCGATGCTAAGCAGAGTTATCAATAGTGCTAAGGCAGAGCAAGAACTAATGCTCCAATCATGTCATCAACAGGTGGCACAGATGCAGCCACTTCAATACAGAAATCACAGGGCAACATTTCCTGGTAATTCTATCCTCTTTCCAGCGCCAACCTACAGAAAAATGTGCAGATGTCATGTGGATCTCTTGTAGTGTGTCAGACCCCCTTGAACCAAGCTCCAAAGGACTTTTTTGTTTCCCTTTTCTTTTACTATTCACACCAATGGTAGCCAATGTTAAAGTCTCATTTTGTGGGAAGAAGAAAACTTAGTTTTTAAGGTACACATAAATAATTTCTTTTACTTTCTCTGAGCTGCATGAATGGACCTTGTGAGCAAGAAAGGAAACTCTTTCAGCATTCACAACAGTACAGGACACATTATTACACCATTTCATTAATTCTTAGAGGGCACAGTAATTTATTTTGATTTATTTCAAAAAGGAAATTAAATGAAAATATGGTTTAACTCACACCCACTGTTACCATTAACATCTTTTCTTCTCACTGGACTACAATGTTCACTTCTAATGTTTTCAGAAAAAAAAACACAGAGCACAATAAAAACAGGGCTCCTAACAATTCTGAATGCAACATCTATACAAAGTGAATTTGCAAAGCCCATCAGAGGCAATGAACCGCCACAGTTTCTGCTCTAATTAACAACTCATAACTTGGATTAGCAATGGATTCCCATTGCCGCGCTCATAGTAGGTGGCTAATGCGCAGCAGAAAGGAAGTAACTATCTCTACAAAATACGTTACATCTGAACAAGGCAGACACCTTTCTCTGTTAAGCCTGAAGACTTGCATTCATTTTCAAATTGTTCATATGAGACACAAGGGGAGAAAACAAAAACCACTAAAGAAAATTGCCCTGCCAAGGGAAATTCCAGCACTTAAGGGGGCTGAGATAGGACTCCTTCCAAAAGTGTTCCCACAACTACAGGCTACAGGTCATGGATGCAGACCAGTCACCAGAAAGCTTTCCCCAACTCTGTAACTAATCTGAAATCAAAACTCATGACTGCCAACTCACACAAAGAAGCAGAATAAACCACACCAATGTTCTAGGTTTTTATGCTGCAGGGAATGGGTTAAATACAATTCCCAGATGATTTTAGGAAGAGAACTGAGCACAGCACTACAAAGGCAAGAGGGAAAATTCACTAGCAGTCCAACCTTGGAGAAAAATAAACCCTCTTACTTGGACTTTGGCTCTTGTTTAAATCCCCGGCTTACCAGAAGGGAACACCTTCCACTTCACACAGACAGGTGAGAAATTGCGGGCCAGAAACATGAACTAGGCAATAATCAGTCCCACAAAGGCAACAGATTTCACATTCCTCCACTTCAATGCAAACGAAAGCCACTATAATAAACGAATTGATAAAGACAGCTAAGATTAACAGTATACAGGTGTTTCCTTTTACCCATTGCCATCACGTGGACGGGTACGCAGATTTAGTGCCAGAAGGTGGATTTTTTTCCCAAGCTACTGTAACTTTTTTTCCAAATCTATTACATACAGAATTCATGACATCAACACAGACACTGGACTAAGATTTTAGTTTACTTATATGTTTAATGGTCTGAATATGATTTGCCGTTATTTGTCAATGGGTTCTTCACTCATACATAATTAACCTATTCCAAATTCAGGCTGATAACATAAAAAATTATGATACAGGGTAGTAACATTTTCAAATAATCATTAAATCAACCTCACTGTGGGATATAAGATTATTTAATAAAAGCAATGGGACATCTCCATTGAAAAGAGAGGTCTTGTTTTAAATTGTATAAAAATACAGAGATATTGTTATAAGAAATAAATGAGACCTTTATAGATATCTATCCATTTACATCAGGTTTCCCATGACCCTTTCCATGAAATTTTATGCATGTTTGTTTTCTTTCTCAGAACTTTTGAAAGATGGAAAAAAATGCAAAGGATATCCTGACAAAATAAATATGTTCCCTAGCACCCAATTGTTTATTAATTGTTACTACTTGTTTCCATTTCACATCCAGAATACAAAAATTCCAGAAATTTTAACATAAATCTTGTCTAAAAGGTGCAACCCACAGACCTCAGGAACCCCCTAAGCTGTGTTCATCTTCATTACATATTTTGGAATAACTTTCACTATAGTTAGGACTTGTCAGAGATTTGTTATTCAGAAAAAACAATGTGACTTTTTTTTCCATGCATTGACCTCAAATGCTGCTATACAATTCCAAAAGCATATCCTAAGAGATTCTACCAGAATAACACCAGGAGAAGCTTTTTCAAACTAATTTGCCCCAAAGAAAACTGCTTTTAGTTAGCACAGAATCACCTGCTTTTCATTATTTCCTTTCTTTTACTCTGTATGCATGTGACTGTAAAGACTCAGCAGATCTCCATGGAACTTTAAAATCATGAAGCGGGAAAGAAACTCCTGCTGCTTTGTATGACTTAGTCTTCGATGCCTTTATAAATGTGCACTAAAATGCAAACTGCAGTAATTTCACAGCTGGCCTCTCCTTCCCATGTCTCAAATTCTCCACATCTGAAAGTTGCTCTTTCATGTTGCTGCCCCACTTGGCCAGCAAAAAAGGAACCTGTTGCCTCTCCCAGAGGAACGAGCAGCAGGCTTCAATGCCCAGCTGGCACAGTGGCTCTTTTGGTCTTAACATACATGCCGAAGTGCTCTACAGGCCGACATTTATATTCAGAAATATTCTTATTTAAAAAAAAAAATAAAATCTTCCTAAAAATCGCAACCAGTGGCTTCTACTTGCCTTTCAGAATGTTAGGATTTATAATGCTGATTGCTTCTATTTCATTCAGGTCTTCTGACTATGTTGTCTGGTAACAGAACGTGTAGCGACAACTGAAAGGTCACGTGTTGTCATGGTTTAAGCCTCACCCAGGCTAATAACTCACGAAGTCGCTCACTCACTCACTTCCCTCTTTTTCTTCCCCCAGTCCCAGGGGGATGGGGAGGAGAATCAAAAGAATTCAACTCGCACAGGTTGAGATAAGAACAGTTTAGTAACTAAGGTATAACACAAATCACTACTGCTACCACCAGTAATAATACAAGAGAAAACCAAGGAAAGAGAATACAACTGCTCACCAAGCCCGAACCAGCCAGTGCACCCCCCAGCAGCAAACCCCCCACTGCACCACCACACCCTTCCGGGTCTCTGCTCTCCGTTTTTACATCCTGGACATGACGCGCTGTGGTATGGAATAACCTCTCTGGTCAGTTTGGGTCAGGTGTTCTGTCTCTGCTTCATCCCGGCTTCCCCTCCTCCCTGGCATAGCATGAGACTCAGAAAGTCCTTGGTCAGACCAAAACATTACCAAGCAGTAACTGAAAACACTGCTGTTATCAGCGCTGCTCCCAGGCCCAAAATCAAAAACACAGCACTGCACCACAAGAAGGATAAAAATGACAGCTGCTGCTGAACCCATGACACATGTGTAAGGCCTCACCCCTACAAATATGCTTAACAGACATGCCTGTTTACACTCAGAGGAATAAGTCACTTAACTAAAGCAGTCTTTGGCTAAACCAATTTTTTCTTATACTTTTTCAACTATTTTTAATATATCCAAATATAGAACATGATCATTTTCTGAAATACTGGTTGGTACCATGAACAGATGGGAAAAAAAGATTAGGATTTATTTCTCTCTAATGAAAACACAAAGAATATCTGTGTTTAACATATCACAGCTGGCTTAAAAATGGCTCCGTTTCAAATAGGAAGTAGGAGCTTCAGTTCTCCATAGTGTAATATTTATCACTGTGCAATAAAAAGTTCTGTGCCTTACAAATTCTATAATAGGCAGGTCAACCACTTAATATCATGTCACTCCTATAATCATACACAGCACTTGAGCTTTACATAGATCTCAGACATTGTCACTTCAAAAGAGATCAGAACAAAAGCAGTAAGAGAAAATGTTCCCTTTCTTTAATGCAAATGGGCTTCTTTTTATTTAGAGACATGTTTTTAAAAGCCTTCATATCAAGTTAAGAAAGTTGAATTATGGCTACCTGCTTCAAACATCTTTATAATTGTCTGACAATTTAAAAATTAAACTCAAAGAGATTACTCATGTGTTGAAAATGGTAACTACTATCCCCACTAAAACAACCTACATTAGAACATTTGAGGTAACAGAGATCATTTCCATTTGGTTCTGTTTGTAGGCAGTTGGCATGCCATAAGGATTCACAGTTAGCCCACTTGTTACGGGCATTTGACAATACAATAATTTGGTTTTACCACATCAGCATTCAAGGAGCGGAAGGGCGAGGAGGAGGGAGAAAGGAAAGGGAAAGGGAAAGGGAAAGGGAAAGGGAAAGGGACAGGGACAGGGAAAGGGAAAGGAAAGGGAAAGGGAAAGGGAAAGGAAAGGAAAGAAAAGAAAAGAAAAGAAAAGAAAAGAAAAGAAAAGAAAAGAAAAGAAAAGAAAAGAAAAGAAAAGAAAAGAAAAGAAAAGAAAAGAAAAGAAAAGAAAAGAAAAGAAAAGGAGACAGAAAAAAGAAAAAAGAAAAAACTCCACCAACTGTAAATCAGTTATCTTGGACTTCACAGTGTCTGGAGAGCAGAAGTTTCTGGCACTGCTGGAGATATAGGTTGTATACTTGAAGGAAGATTCAGTTCTCCCATCAGCACAGACCAGGGCAGATCTCCAGTCAAATCAGGGCTGAGCATGTTTTTGACCATCCTGTAATGCAAAAGCATGAATAACAACAAAAAAACCTCTTGCAAATGAATGTCTATGGATATCTTGTAGGAAAAAATGTGTCCAGATTTCTAGCATTCACAAAAAATACACCAGAAAACGTACACACTTGTAAATGGTGGCAAAACTCTGGGAAAGATGTCATGGGTTTCCATGTATTTAGGTAACTGAGAACTGTTAGTATATTTGGGATATAGCTCCAGTGCAAACTATTACGGACAGAAATATTTGACTCCAGATACTCTGTCTCTCAAGAATTACATCTGGGAGTGAATATCAGGTCTTCCACCAGTGCTAGAAGAAGACAAGAACAGCCAGTTTGCCTTAGTTGGTAAATCATTGGCCCAGTTTACAGCCAGGCAAGGGTAGAGCCTTTACACTGCTACTATAATCTACCAACTGTTCACATAAAACAAAAGAGAAGGCCGCAGGGATCAAAATTCAGACCTCTGTATGTAGTAGCTCAGGTCCCTGACTAAACCCTTAGGGAAGCCCTTCCCACCCTCCTTTTTCCCACTCCCATGCAAGGGACTATAAAAGTAGCATTCACTGGGCAGGCAAAGACACAACCAACTAGTCAAGGGAAGGAAACTCTATGGCCATGGTATGCTTTTTGTAGTATGATGCTGTTTTCCTTTTATCCCCCTTCATCCTAAGGCATCCTGCAACTTTTATGCCATCTTCCCCTCCAGTGTGTAAAATTTCCTCCATCATTTCCTTGCGTAGCATTTGGCAAGGTGTGGTGGGGTGCTGACGTTTCCTTTTCCCTCTTGCTCAGTAAGGATCTCCTTTAATGCCACCTCACTCTCCATCTACTCTGGACAGGAACACAAACATGCTCCTGTCTTCTCTTTTCTTGCAGAGTGCAGTTGTAGCCTCCGCTTTTAAGAGCAAGGAACTTGAATGAAACATCTCTTTTTATTTTTGCCCTAGCCACTTGACAATATAGGGCTGAGAAAGAAGAGGGAACAGGACTTTGAGTACTAGCAAAATACTGAGGTATTGTCATGAAATCATAAAAATGCCAGGTCTGAAATAGACTTCAAGAGATCATCTAGGTCAGCAGGGTGCATTAAGAAAGAAGTCTATCTGCTGACAATACTAATGATGGGCTGTTAATACTACCATTCCAGCTCTGCAACTTTGTCGTGGTTTAAGCCTCTCAGCCACACAGTTTTGCACACTCACTCTCCCCTCTTTCTTCCCCCCCCCTCCCAGAGGGATGGGAAGGAGAATTGAAAGAATGCAACCCCCACAGGTTGAGATAAGAACAGTTTAGTAACTAAGGTATAACACAAAACCACTACTATTATCACCAATAATAATAATGACAAGGCAAATACAAGGAAAGAATACAATTGCTCACCACCTATACCCAGCGCGACCAAGCAGTGCACCCCCACCCTTCCGGGTCTCTTCCCTCCGTTTTTACATCCTGGGCATGACGTGCTGTGGCATGGAATACCTCTTTGGTCAGTTTGGGTCAGGTGTCCTGTTTCTGCTTCCTCCCAGCTTCCCCTCCTCCCCAGCAGAGCATGAGACTCAGAAAGTCCTTGGTCAGACCAAAACATTACCAAGCAGTAACTGAAAACACTGCTGTTATCAGCGCTGCTCCCAGGCCCAAAATCAAAAACACAGCGCTGCACCAGCTACCACGAAGGAGAAAAATGACAGCTGCTGCTGAACCCAGGACAAACTTCTCATCAGTTTCTGGCTGTCATTCACTCTTTTCCCCCACCCCCTTCAAATGACACCTTTGCGTCAGTCGCTTGGGAAAGAATCAGACTAAATCACATCTCACTGGCTTCAGATAACCTTTCCATGACACCTTTGCGTCAGTCGCTTGGGAAAGAATCAGACTAAATCACATCTCACTGGCTTCAGATAACCTTTCCCCCTGTGATGTGTTCTTATGGGTTTTAAAGACACCATTGCTCAAGGAATTTCTTCTTCCCATGAGTCCCTTGCAAAAGAGAAAGGTTAAGTTAAAGAGTAGTTGCTCTGTTAAGACCATTGAAATTGCATTTGTGACATCCAAATGGATTTTTTTCAAGCAGGGCATTGGACTGGCAGGAAAGCAGCTGCTCTGCATCAAACGAGTGAAAATTAGTAGGAGACCAAGGCAAAACAAAGACCGTTGGTTTTGCTCACCCCCTCAAGTTGCTGAGATTTAGAAGGGCACCCTTTGATCACTCCCAGTCTAATTACTGCTCTGGGCTTGGCTGATTAGTACATCAGTTGCCCTTCATAGAAAAATGCAACTACTGTACTACAAACCTGTAGAAAAATATTAAATGGAAACAGAGCATCCAAGAAACAAATCACAGCAAAAGTCATCTGGCAGAATACCTGTGTCACACAACTTTTTCAAGTGTTTTGTAGCTGAGCAACAGCACGTGCACCGGCTGTTAAAATAAAACAGGCATAAAAAGGGAAAGCATGTGTCCAAGAGTAAGAGATCAACGCATAAAGAGCTTTATGATGCATATGTTTCTTTAAAATATTACCAAAGTTCTAGGATTAATTGATTCAAATATGCTTCTTAAGTCTTACCATACTAAGTGCAGTATATTGCAAGAACTCTATTATGTAAGAACGGTATTGGTTTTAATTGGTTTTCATAAGCTCAAAGCAACTCAAGATGAGGGACATTTTAACTGTAAATAAGCACATCAGCTCATGTAACAATCAAGGATGATTTTTCTGCAAGTAAATAATTCTGCTCAAAGCTTTAGAGCATACAGCTCTAACAATGAAGCATCTTTTTGCAAAGAAAAATCAAATAGAAAACGTTTCCATGACACAAATGGCAGAGAAAAAAAAAAACACATCCTTTTATGAAAAAGCCTCATTTCCAACCCTGGAAGCTTTTATGCTTTCCTACTTTGGCTCCAAGAGGCAATCGGGCATTTGGGCTCCATATCACCCTGCTCCTCAGCACTTGGTCCCTGAGCAAGGGCAAAGCCTAGAGTCAATTTCTTGATTGCTGGAAAATAAGCAGAAATTCCAGACACTGTCATCTTCAAGGTCAACTTTCCTGCAAAGAGAACAGATGACTTCAAAATCTGATGTTCAAGGGGAGGACCAGGTAGACATGACAGTTTTTTGCTGTCTAACAGCCCAAGTTTACTTTAAAAAGATATGCATAAGCACATTTGCAACATGTGACTCCTTTTATTTTACATAAGAATAATTCTTGTCTAACAAAAAGGAAACACCGCTGCTACTCATTAGTTCATAAAATTTGTCATCATTCTATCTGTTTACACATGTTTACTTATTGAAATTTCAGCTAAAGCAAGGTGCCGGAGTCTCATGCAATGAGTACCCAAGTGGACAAAACCCAAGCAAAACCAACCATCGAAACCAAATGCACATGGAGAAGTTAAAGTGCCCCTTGAACTGGCTTTAACTGGCAACATCAACAGCTGGTTTTAGGACACACATAATTTAAGGAAGAAGTAGCATAGGGAAATGGAAATATACACGAAGGAACACTGCAATTATTTGTTTCCATGCTTTACCTTCACGTACCACAAGTACACTTACATGTACTTGAGGTGACACCTACAGCCACCCTGTAAATACCCCAGGTAGCCAGGCTGAAACTGGCAACTGTGAAGAGCCAAGACCAAAAGACGAAGACGTTGGAATGCCACTACAAAAAGCCGCTGTTGGTGGTGGTGTTTTGGTTTCCGGGGGGGGGAGAAGAGAAAGGGGTGTTTGTTTTTGTTTTAGCTTTAATTTAGTACTCAAAAAACTTACTGCTGTTAGGAAAAAGAAGAGCCTACTATACCATAACACAATATGCATAGACATAGATCATTACACGTCAGAAGTCATCACCAACTTTTACCAAAACCCAAAGGGAACTTCCCTTTGGTGGTCTTTCCACCGGCTTTGGCTCTGAAAACAGAATGTGCTTTTTATATTTGTGATGAATATACAAAGGACAAATTCACAGTTTCTTTTTATAAAAATCCAGGAAAACGTGGTGACAGTAGTGGAGTGAATCTTCACATGGATGCCTTTATTAGCATTTCCTACTCACAGTGCACTACACTTGAAGCGGCCTTTAAAATAAGGCTGCTACATAATGCTGAGCATCTAAGAATTTACTAATAAATGCTAGTAAGCATTTATTGCTTATGTATAACAACAGTACAGTAAAAAGATTGCACACACTTTCACTGGTCAAGCACTTTTTGGTATTGCCTGCAGCTGCAAGGAAATTGCAATGAGAGCACCAGATGGTCTTATATTAACCAAAAAACCAAACATCTATTTCCACTCAAAATACCAGAAGTCCACACACACATTTATTCCAAAAATCACAATATTTGTGGGTTTGGACTGCAGGACATGAATATTAACAAATTAATGGCAGATAAAAGCTGCTAAAAGTGAGTATGCACTGCACACAAAGTAAGATTGACAAACTGTTTTAAGAAGAAAATACACAAATGCTAATGTACCAATTGCATTTATGTTTTCACTTTCAATACAACTTTGTTTATTCAAGAGAAGCTGCTGTGAAACTTGCATCATTCCAGAAAATTAAGGATCTTGCAATGGAATTCAACCCAACTTACTATGCAGCTCTTAAAAGCGCACACTCATGGCTTCCTCTGAAATCCTTAGCTCTGATGAGTCAGGCTGTCCTCTGAGGAGCATTTAAGCAGGCACTGAGCACTGAAGAGTTCACTTGCATTTCCCTCAGTGTACCAACCCCAACATCCATGAACCAGTGTCAAACTGCGAAGAGGATTTGATTTAACTGAGTAATACATCAGAGAAGAAAATGCAGTCCTTTAGCCATGGTGTTGCCAGAAGGACTCTGCACTCCTCTAGGTGCCAATACCCAGACCTGAATTCACAGAAAAGTGAACCTTGCAATGTTTTACAGCCGATCACATCACTCCCCATTTTCTGTTCGTATGTGTAAAACTGGTAAGTATTTTTGTTTTAAATTGCAGACCACTAAGAAAAAAAATTCCCATAGCTTTCCTGTTGTGGAGGATCAATGGACAGCACACACAGATGAATATAATCAAGTGCTGACAATTTATTGTAGCACAAGCATCGCCTTTTATAGAGAGCTTCAAGATATTTGTACATTCAGCAATATGTGATTGGTTAATGTCTCTCAGCCCAGTGTTAGTAATAGCTTAGTGATTGGCTAACTATGACAGCATATGTTTTCAAGGTTGCAGTTATCAGTTTCTTCTTGCACATCTTACTTGTTAGTTTTCCATGCCAACTTTCTCGAGCTTCTGCACGTACGCGTCCTCTAGTAACCTTAAGGCAAGGCCTCAAAGCCTTTGGTTCACTACTTCACAATTGTCAAGTAGCTGTCTGGATTGCTCACATGACCATGTTCATTTAGATACATTCCCATACTTTCCTAAATGTATCTTATGGAAAACATTAGAAGACAAGCTATGTGTTACGCAAAGCCAACAGCAGTTTTAACTGATACTATAGCTCACACCTGTACCTACCAGCGTGGAGAGAATATTATCACTAACAGATTCAGAGTAGCTTTAACACTACAGCAGTACAGAAGTTCTAAACACAAGATTGGACAGATTGCAGGTAATTTGTCCTGTTCGCTAAACACCAGAAGCCTGATCCTCCAGCGCTTGCACACCCACACAAGCAGATTCCATATCTCTAGAGTACTAATTCCATGTTAGTAAGGCTTTCCAGGAATGCAAAAGTTCATCCACAGGTTTCTCAGATACAGGACCAGGCCTCCTATCTTGAAAGCAGCCAATATCTACAGAGCTAAAACAACACAAATGGATTCACTGACAGTATAAAAAAAATAAAATCTAAGATAAATGTCTGGAATGTAATAGCAGGCATTCAGAGCATCCAGGGGTAGCACTCTTCTCCATACATTTAGCCTCCACAAGTCATACCGGCAATGCAGCCTGGTATCATTCGGGTTTACATTTCTCCCTCAAAATTAGCATGCCATTGCTCTGCACCAAGAGGTTCTGGTTTGTTAGGATCCCAATAAGAAAGGCATTCAGACTCCCTGAAGTATCACTTAAAATATCATTTAGTGGAGCTAATACTATCGAAAAGCAGAGGATAGTATAGACGATTTTAGATCTCTTCAGATGCTGGGAATCCTGAGCTGCATGGCACCAGATGGGTCTCCAATCAATGCACAGTATGCTGTGTGGATCCCTGCCCTATTTTGGGCTTTTAAGATTTTATGGGATTTTGTTAAAACAAATCTATTCATTTTTACTGTCAAACAAATGGACATTCATAGGAGAACTTGTTGCCACATTTTCAGATGAAGGCAAGGACATGTGGGTCGTGTAATCACTGGTACCGAATTGGAGCTGCCTGCAGGCTCGACCATTACAGTTCACTGGCAGCACTTATCCTGTGGACAAGGCCTACATGCAGCTCAGCACAGGCCTAAAAGCAAAGCTCTAAATACATAAACTGCTAAGTAAGTGCAGCACAGGCCTACAGCTTCTCAGGTTAATTGTGATGCAGCTCTCCAACTCCTGGATGCACAGCTGACTCCTGGCTGGGATCACCAGAGCCACACAGCATTCCTAATGCACACAACAGACCCCTGTCACTTGGCTAAGCTGTAAAATCCTAAATCCTGTTTATTTTTCTGCTTTAATGAAGGATTCCTCAGAGCACTGAAAAGTAAAGAAAATCAATGTCTATTACGCATATTTAAACTTACTGCACCAATCATTAAAACTAAATTCTTAAACATGCTGGTGTGCATAGAACGCTCTACAATATGTTCATAATAGTCTTTGTGCAATTAGATAAAATTACTTCCTACCAGTTTAGAAAAGGGACTTTCTGGCCATAGGACACCAAGAAAACAAATAAGGATAGCAAGCAGCAGTATTAATATTTGGGATTAAATTTACAATTAACTCATAAAGCATTATTAATGTTATGAACAAAGATGCAGAAGAAACAAAACCCTATCACTGGCTTTAGTTTGCTTGCTCAGTATTTTTGATATTAAATACACATTTCTGAGGAGACTTATTCAACTACACCACTTGTTTGTCTCTCAGTTCTTTCACTGTAACAATTTCTGAACTTCGTCGCCTTTAATTACATCCAACAAGGCAGCAAGTGATTTCAGAGAAAGCACTTTATTTACACAGTGTGTGAGATCTTGTGGGTGGGAGGGAATGGTTTACATTGCTGTTCCCTATGGAAGGAGGCAAGGGGAAACCGGAAGGTTGAGGCTTAGAGGTCATTCTTGCTCCTCTTCCACCAGCTACACAATCTCCACCTGTTGTCTTTAAAGCATCAGAAGTGCCCTTGTTGCCTGGTCCTAGCTGAAGGGTTGTAACAACTAGGACAGGAAAGTAGCTGTCCACCCATGTTGTAATTGCTCTTTCCAAGGGAGAAATGCCAGATCCCAAAAGCTGATGATGATGAAAAGTTTTTCCAAATTATTACCACCACCAAATGTGATGGGTAACAACAGTCTGGTTGGGTATGTTTCCAAAGTTAGAACAGGAGATAATGAGATTAGCCTGATGCTGGGTATCAGGAGATAACCCTTGCTGTGATCACCTCCTTCATAAAATAAAATATGATTAGTATATGATTAGCCTTCTGCAGCAAAAAATCTTTCTTGTATTATAAAGCACAATAATAAAGCAACCCACATCCTGAATCCTATGTGACCAGGGAAATGTTTTTATTCTGTATTATTCTGAACAATACCAGACTATTTATACCCTAAAAAGGGAAAGAAAAAAAAGAAAAACCACAAAAAAAACCCCGCAAAACCAAAACAAACAAAAAGCCACAAAGAAAGAGCATTACTCCAAATGAGAAACAACTTTTCCCAAATTGCACGTGAAATTTTTATGAGAGCCCAATTCAGATGAAGCCTGATTAAAAATGGTTCATTTGTGGGCAAGCTGGAATTGGCTGGCTACTGCCTAGTTATTAGGAATATTTATATGCATTTCAAACTATTTAAAGGGAAACATTGGAAGAAAGAATTAAAAAAATATCAAAAATGCATTTCAGCCCAAAAGCTTTCCTTTGCTTTCTATTTAGAGATATAATGAGTAGTCCAGCCATGCAAGCAGCAAGACCATACAACTGGAGAACACAAGAACCTGGACAAATGCAAGAATTTAGTAATCATGTTTTGCAATTAATAGTACATTTTATCACAGCATCTTACAACTTTTTCCACAGGGGCTGAGGTTCAGTTTTAAGTCAAGAACTCAGTTACAAGTTCTTGAAACAGAAGGGAAACACTTCTAAAGCTGATTTGTGATTTGATTCCTGCTGTTAAAATGGTAAAAAATAAAATAATAATGAAAAAAATGGTTAGCTATCGGTTACGTAGCATGCACAGACTGTCTCACTCAAGTTACTTACATACTTCAATCCAATAATAAGTCCAACATAATATTCCTTGTCTGACTAAAAACTGGATCCCACTTCATAGTCTTAAATGCACAATAAGTTCTTTATTGTGTTGGGTTCCAAATATCTCTGTGTAACATAACTAGGTATTTTTGTTAGTTTTTGGGTTCCCACAACTAAATGATCTGACAAACCAGTCCCGAACACATTTAACCTCACAGCTTCCCACCAGTGAAGTGCTATTTTACATGTGGGGACATGTGGAGAGTTGAAAGCCAACCTCTCCGTGGCATTTAGGGCCCAAGCAGCAATGCCTTGCAGGATTTTGTTTCAAGAGCAAGCACACAAAGTCATCATATGCAGGTGGCTACAACATCCCTGACTCAAACAGGCATCCATGTCTGGACAGGAACCGAAGAGGTGAAGTAGTATATCCCAGACCTGCCAGGAACGTCATCAGCACCGTATCTCAGAAGCTGGTGCTTTCACAGCTTACTGAAGTTGTTGCATACGTTATCATTAACAGTTATTTGACACACGTTAGTCCACAGTTACCGTGTACATCTTTTGCATACCAAATAACTGCATTTTCCACTAGATAGCAGCCTATGCTTTCTGCAGGCTGTCTCCAGCTTCTAGAAAGGCTGGCAATAGAGGTAAGGAACAAAGAGTATAGGGGTTAGGGAACAAAAAAACCCCAAACAAACGAACAAACAAAACCTACACCATTTCCAGGATCAGACTTGCACTTGATTTCTCGTTTCTAGAGCACCATCACTATTCACACAACTTAGCAAGGCAGCGGCTGCACTGTAATTATCGCACGTGCTTAAGAGCAGATTCAGCTGCATAACTGCTGCTCTGGGTCCTGCCCACAGGAGGCTTGAAATAACCTGTGACAGCACAGGACCTTTAGCTCTAGTCCCCCAAGGTTTTGGGCATGTGGCATACTTTGGTGTCTCTCACATCTAGCCAGTCTCATTTTGATTAATAATTAGCACTGTATTTATTGGTACAATCCCCTCCATGCCTCATGAGGTCAGTGTGAGCATTAGCCAGTGTGAGCATTGCAGTTTATTTCAGTTAAAGAAATGGTATATGTTGTAATATTCTATGGTCTTCCTTGGTCTTTCAGAATACATAAAAGCAGCACTGTACAGCTCCTTTTAAAAGGTTAAACTGTTATACCCCCCTGACATATCTTTTACTCTTTTGATGAAATCCTACAACTTATAACTTTCCAGGTAATTTATAAATATATAACAATTTTTTGGGGGGCGGTAGTGTTGTAAAATAACAAAAGCTAACCAATTTCCATCCATCTCCCACAGCCACACATTGAGACATGTTTTAAATAAAAGAGCCTTCCATGGAAACGCGCCTCCCCAGTTCACAAATAGCAGAATGTGGTCACCTTCAGAGTTCAGCTAACAAAGAGAAGTAACAATCACTGCTACATTTCTGAACTTTAAACAGTGAAAATTTATGATACAAGAAAGAAAGAAAATTCTGAGAACTCGAGTTAAACTTTGGAAATAAAAAGCATTTCATGAGAAACCTCAAAGTGCCCCCTCCTGGCAGCTGACACTAACTGCTAGCTCATTTGAAAGGCGCCCTAAATCCGCAGAGCTTACTCTCCAATTAAAGAAATTTCTCGACACACATTTTTTGTTATGAAATTGTATTTATTAGCTATAAAGCAAGGGTATGAAACTATTAATATACTTTTATAGAATAAGAAACACTGACATAGTCTGTTAAAAGTTAAAGTGTAATTAAACAGTTCATACTAATAAAATCATGTGGGTGTTTTTTTTCCCAAAAAAACATGTACTTAAGGTTTGCATTCATTTCATCATATCACTGGTATCACATAAGTTATTAATTTCTGGTGGTATTAATGCAAATCCTCATCGTATTACTTATTATTATCAACATCCCTTTTTTTTCACCTTACGAAATAAGTACTTTTGCTTTTGGTTAACCAAGTACAAAAAAAATGCAGTAGGGGAAAATAGCATTAGAAAAATAAACCTGAACCCTCCGTTTATTTCTCAGTTAGCTGTTGCAGTATAAAACACTCACTCATTGTCCAACCTTTACTAAGTACTTTCATCAGTGTAAGAGTTGCAATATACTTCATTTTGATTAATTACATATTTTGTTTCTATAGAAACTAGAAAGCATCTAATTCCATTTCTGTTTCTTCCTAAGCCTTTACCTAGCAATTTTCTTTCACTATACAGTAGCAAAAGATAATCCTTCTTTAGAACTCCGGGTACTATCTGTTCTTTCCAAACATCCTTTAATTAGTATGCATTAGGATTAAAACCAGTTGCAGTTGTGCTACAACTAAAATAAACCAAGAAAAAAACCCAACCCAACAACCTAGCAGGATCTAGACAAAATTCTAAAACTACAATTAAGTAACTTCAGCATAAACTGAGTGCCATTTGTAGGCTTTCAGCAACATGGGTCTCCAGGGCACAGGAGCAAAGGTACCTCCACTCACAGCCCACATGCATGGAGTGAAGGCAGATTTAATATCCTACTCCAGCCAATGGATTCAAATTGATTTTGCTTACAGGAAAAGGAGGATCCACTAATGTTGCCCTGTTCAAAGAAACAATGAAGCATATTTTCATTTGTTGCTGCTAACCACCTCTTAAACACTGGCTGCTTTCTGTATTTTACCATGGTTCAAAGCAATTAGTATCTTCAAAAACATAACCCAGATCTTCAAAAAAACCTAGCAACTCAGAACTTGCAGTGAAAACCATGTACGTAGTTAAAACATCTGAAAACACTGTTTCAGGAGAATTTGGAGATTAGTGCCTTACTAAATGGCTTGAGTTCTATAAATTTATATTCTTTCATACACAAATCATACCAAAAGAATAATATTGATACTTCCAAAGCTTGGAAATGCCAAGCTTACCTATAACACCTTTATTTGAACCCACTGTCATGTGAAACAATCCTTATTTATAAAATAATACAGTATTTTTTCCTATCAGAAACTGTCTCTCTCAGTGCCAAGGGTAACCAGGGTATGTTACTCATCTTACCATTAAAAAAAAAACAACAAACACTGGCGTTTGAACTCATATTTCATCATTCTGGAAGAGGAATTTCTCCCTTTCAACATTGCATCCAAACACCTAACCTCAGCTCCTCTGCCTGCTAGTGAATCTCTCAGCTCAGTTTCATCATTCAAACTCATCTTACGAAGTCAGAGAAAGTTAGAATTCAAGAAATAAGGTCTATGGGAGCCAACACACAAAGACAGGGATCACCTTAGCACATCACTTTTTACTTTTGCAGCCTGGCAGTTCCAGAAAAAGCAGAAATGAGTCTTAAATGTCAGAAGTCACATCCATTCCATCAAGATCAGATTTTCCATACAGAGAAATAAAAGCATACACAATGCCATGAAACTACAGGTAGGCTGGCATTTCCAGGAAATACTAGGCTTACTAAACACATGCTGTGCTTTTGATTAAATAGTAGACTGCAAATCCCATGCTGATTTACTGCGGATGTACTGTGCAGCTGACCTACACATACCCTGAAGAAACACTAAAGCGTTACCTGGAAGGGTTACTATTGTGCTACCTGGAAGTACACATCACCCTGAGTATCCTGGCTGTCAGACCCCTGCAGTACCTTAAGTAGCAGAGGTGAAACATCAAGGCTACTTGATCTTAATTCCAACATAATCATGTCCCTGCCCAAGGAAAGCCTTGTAAAGAACTTCTTTAGGAACAATTATGTGCCTTAAAACAGAGCTTACTTGTACACTTGCTTTGACAGCAAACACCCTTTTACTGCTGCAGTTGTGCAGCAACACAAGAAAGCATGTCCCATTTAGCCACCACAAGAAGGCTCCAAAAACCTGATACTCATAAAAGCCCTCAATATTTAGATATTTAAATATGATACCTACTGAATGCTTTGTTTTCTCCCTACATCTCACCCTTGTCCTCAAAACGGGGGGGGGGGGGGGGAAAGCAGCTCTTCCCACAGCAATAATTGATGAATTTCTCCAAGAGACCGGGAGCAGTACTAGGACATCCCTTTCTTGGCTAAAAAGCCAAAATCCTTCCTTTCCACTCCAAAGAAAAAAAAAAAACCAACCACCAAACAAAAAACCCCTCCCAGAACAAACTGAACCTGTTTGTGGAAGACAACAAAGGTTTTCAAAGCGAGTGAAAATTTTAGTATTTAATCATCACTTGCCACTTGATGGGGGTGGTGAGCTAGCTACACAGGCCTTGGCTTACCAATATAAACCAAGACCTTCCATGGATTATACATAGCCAACTTTTATGGTTTTAATAAAAACACAGTGCGACAGAATGCCAAAATCAAAGTGTATTTGTAAACTTTAAAGAGCTGCTTGCTACAAGATACTTATGCTAAATTCCACATGGTATTTACACATCAAGTACTGGAGGTTAAATTAATTGCATTTCGACTAAGTATACCAGATACTTCATTATAGTAAAGATGAACAGATCAGCTTGGTTTGTGTGATTTGCAAAAAACCACGAACCTGCATCTTCTCTGAAATGTAACCATTGATACAGACGCCTTTTCTACACATGCACCAAAGGTTATTTTTGCCACTTGGTACCCATCATACTTCATTTACTTCCCTTTTCACTTTACTGCATCTCAAGGAGTAAACGATATGCCCAGTATCTTCTTCCTTTCAGATCTTACTCCTACTTGTAGGCTAAAAAAATGATACCAAGGCTGGGAAAGCTTAATGTAGCAGTGTAAAAGATAAAACAACAGGCAACAGGCTAACAACTTCTATACTTCAAAGGACTAAAATCTGTTGAAGACACCTCTTACATTTTATGATGTAGGAAGCAAACCATTAACTGTTCAAATATTGAAAAGATATAGAGCAAGTACCAAAAACAATTTTTCTAGGCATGAAATAATTAACCAATCACAAAACAAACAAAAAAACCAAAAACAAACAAAAAAACAACCAAACAAACAAACAAAAAAAGACCAAACTCACTTTTCCAATCACACACACAGAAGTGATTACATGTAAAAAAGAAAGCCATAGCTAAGTTTCTTGGACCTCTGGTAGTAGAACACATAGATCCCAGTTGGTTCCTCCCTTAATCATACTGCTACACTTACTACCTGTCATGTTGATACAAATTATATTTTTTTTGAATAAAGAAGACACATACACCAAGCATCAGTCCATACCACAGGGCTGTACAAAGCCCTGCACCAAAGGAGACCAGATTAGAAACAGCTGTAGAAATAATCAATCGCAGCTAGAGAGTGCAGAATACAGGAAAGAGGAAAGGGGTTAACCATGGAAACATATGATTTCAAGCACATCAATAGCCATGAGGTTTTTAACAGCGCTTACATTTATAAAAGCACAAAATAGTGCCTACATAAAATATTAAAGAAATAAATAGTAAAAACAATCTATACATTCAAACTCTCAAATTTCAAAAGAAAAGAAGTGCAAGTCAAAAGATTAAAATTTAATTAAATTAAATTTAAAGACTTAGGCCTTCTGAAAGTGTAAATAGATTTCCCTTTAATACTTTGTGTGTCAGCAATTCCAACAAGACTAGAAAACCAAAAAGCAAAACAACGTTAAGAGATATCCACTACCACAGATTTATTTATATACCAAGTTAAAAAATAAGAATATTTTATTACAAAAAGTTTATCAAACCACTGTATACATACAGTTTTTATTGTTAAAAGCCAACATGTCAATTAATACTTTATGTACATCTGATCAATAATGTCATACAACTGTAGAAAATCATCACTCATCAGAAATTCATTTGGCATTTGGAAAGTAGTTACCACCCTGCACTAGAAGAGATAATTAATATAGAAATAAAACATTTATATGTTACAATAAAAATACTTATTTGCTGTGATCATTTAAAGCAAATGGATGCTTTCTTTCTCCAAGCAATATCATCAAAAGTGGAGATTAAAGTGCACATAACAAAAGCATTAATAATTCCTCAGCAATCTTTTCTGTCAATCTAGATGCTCCAAACACATCATATTAACACCAAGGATTCAGGACTTTTCTATGTGGCTTAAACTGCAAGATTTAAGAGAAATTCAGCTTTCCAAACTGCATAAAATAATTCTGGTGTACAGCAAGATGAAGTAGGTTACAGAAATTTGGAAAATGGTGGTTGGTGGAAGTCAGTGTAAATTATCCCACATATATGATTTCTGGGGAAATCCTTTCCTTTTGAAAAAAAAAAAAAAAAACCCCACGTAGTATTTCATACAACTGTGGACCAAATAAGCAGAGCATGCAACAGTATTTACATGTCATTCTTTGTGGGCTACATACAACACAGGTTTGGAGCAACACTGTCTATTTCACACATAAATTTTGCTGGAAATCTGGGAAAGAAAAAAAAAATTTGCCAACAATTTGTTTACTACAGAATAGGGTCATAAATCAGAAAAGTGCTCCTCAAAAAAATGTAGCTCCAAATATTGGCTTTGTCCCATTACAAGCAATACAGTAAACCTTACAAAATATAACAGTCAGTACTAGCAGAGCTGTGAAGGGCAATAATTTTAATAAATCAGTCTGCTTTGGATAAAAGAACGCTTATTCATGTTACAATCTATTCAAAAGCAACAGCTGAACAGGCTAAATTTACATCCACAAGAGAAGCATGACATGTTCACTGAAAACAAAGTGAGTTGCTGGTAATTACAGTTATAATTTTTATCACACCAACTGGTCACCAACGGGTTAAAAAAAAAAAAGTCTTTTTTTTTTTTTTAATCTGTATTTTATTTTTTTATTTTACAAAGATGAGAAGTTCTGAGCCATTATACTTGAAGAGCATACTTCATATCTTAGGCACTGGGCCCAATTCAGAGGCAAAATGTTTGTTAACATGATTTACCATCCTCAGGTTTCTGAAGCCCGTCCATATGAAGTCTACATACAGCACTACAAATACACATCAGATACTGCTGTAAATTTATAAGGAATACAAAACACTGTTAAATACAACTTTCACCCCATGGCACATCAAGCATGGCAATACCACTTGTTTCATAAGATCACCAATGGTCAGTTGTGGTTATGCTTTATTGAGTATTTTCCTTTCTGTAGTTGAGAAATATACAGCTTGGACTTGCTTCCATCTGGTCTTTTAAACCAAACTTCATCATGGTTAATTGTTGTAATTACGGCACTATAGAAAACGAAGGAAGAAGGGTCAGGGGAAGAAAAACAAGAAGAATTTAGAAAACTTCTAAGCTGATAAATAACCTCAAAACTGCAGCTGTGTTTCCACACAGTAAATGAAAATATGCATTACTTATAAATGCTAGACCAAAAATATATTGGCTCCATTGTAAGGATAGTTCTAACAGAAATCTTTGGTAACTGTATGTGTCTTTAGTGAAGGTACTTAATTTTTCAGCCATCTATTTAAACCCTTAACAGGTACAAATATTTTAAAAGAACAGTAGTCACCCATAGAAAACACAATAGATGACCCATGGTAAAACACAGATCTGTTGGAAAACACACCCAGAAATTACACTGAATACAAAGTATTCAGAAAAATTAAACAGATGGAAGCCTGAGATTAAAGCAGATAAAGCATCCAACTGTTAGTCATCATACCAAGAGAAAGTCAAAACCTGATTTACTGAATCATTCTTACATGAACCATGCTTTTATGCCCCTTGTGGTAAACCTTTATACAAATAGTGAACACAACCCCCTCCCCATAACCCCTACACAAAAAAAAAAAAGAAAGAAAAAAAGAAAAAATCAACTACAATTGATGACAAAAAAAGGCTCAAAACCGGAGATTAAAACAGTTAACGGAAGAAAGATCAATTAAATAATGAGCAAAACTCCCTCCAGGAAACAATTCAGCCTTAAAAGTTGCTGAAATCTTGAAAAGGCTGGGAAAGTTCCACTCTATGCTTGCCCTGCTAAGTGTCAGGTTTTGGCTTTTGTCAGACTGGATACTGAGGTCTTTCTTTGGCCCAGTGTAACTGCCATGTTCTGCTAAACCAATTCAGATTTTTTTTTTATTTCAGAAAGAACACATAGTTTACTAAAATACTTTCATGTTTCAACCCAGAACAAACACCAAAATCACCAAAATCCATTCCCCTTTACCATACATGGGGAAGAAAAGAAATAGCCAGCTTTACAGTAGTGTACTATATATAATATATATATAATATATATAGTTTACTGCTATATGAAGTTCCTGGGTAGCTGTACATATTTTATCAACACTGTGATTAAATTCACTTGCCTCATTCAGGAAAAGGTAAGATAAAAATTTAATTTTAAATATTGTTTTAAATAGACCCACTTTTTAGAATTTGCAAATATCCATATAGAGAAAA
Source organism: Myiopsitta monachus (assembly GCA_017639245.1). NCBI lineage: Eukaryota > Metazoa > Chordata > Aves > Psittaciformes > Psittacidae > Myiopsitta > Myiopsitta monachus. The sequence continues at coordinate 31,071,378 of CM029924.1, read as the reverse complement.
TACACTTAGATATCTAAAACATTCAGCCAAATTTGCACTGTAATATTTAGATTGCTCTCCTGTACAAACTTTGTTAAGAGAAGGAATTCCCATTTTAAAAGTTTCAAAGAGTTTCAACTCTTTTCTGTCAGACCATTAATCAACTAAAAAAAAAAAACATCTTTTATGGTATAAAGTGTTTTTCTATAATCAAGTATTTTTGGTGTGCCAGCAGATCAAATTTTCAATGCAACAAAATCCCAAGATACTCAAAAAACTTACTCAAAGGCTATTAAGAAACCAGGAGGAGCTTAAACTGTTAGCAAGATCCTAACTTTAACAACCATCTCATGACCTTCAGTTAATTCCAACCCTTACTAGCCTCTCAGAAGTCCAGCACACAACCTTCTTTAATAATACCTGTCTTCCAAGGTGAACTAATAAATGATACTTAGGTGACAGCACTTCCTAATTAGCCTTATTCCTCAATGGATCATCCTATCTTCTGCCTAACATGAATGTACAGAGCTGCACAACCTGAATAATCTTTACCTTGTAGGGCATTCATCTTTCTTATCAATGCATATTGTCTGTCCACGTCCATACCACTCTCCATCATAATACAGTCTTCCTTCTTCAGATCTAGCACTGTGTAGGTGCTTTTCTAACTTGACAGGTGCTAAAATGATCAATAAAAGGAATTTAATATTGACTTGGCAGAAGTCAGTTAGTTGTTTAAATATACCTTCATGAAGTTATTTACATAGAATACACGTTTTCCATTATCAAAAGTACCTGCAAGAACACACAAAAATTGGAAGCAAGATACTTTCTACTTCCAGTCAGGTAAGTTATATTTCCATTTTCAAATAGAAGCTATCTTCCCTACAACCTTTGGATCTATGAATTTTCACAAATTGAATAATGCAATATAAAGATTACTTCAAATGGCAGAACCTGAAACCTCTTCATCAGCACATTACCAGAGCGTGAGGGTAGTAATGCACCACTAAAAAAATATATCATTTGTTTGCTTCCTCTCCCTTTTCGTCCTTACTCAACACCTCCAAGCATTTGATTTTACTTAGCATTCATGTGCTTCTCAACTCCTTTCCCATAGCTGTACTTTTTCAGGGCTGTAGCTTGCAGCGAATGTGAACATCCTTCACACTGCATTCCTAAGGTCTGGGGCTCTGTTTCCTGCCTCATCTTGCGCAAACACTGGCGTAGCTTGCTGAAGTCAATTGGTATAAGCCACTTGAAGAAGTCTGTATTTTTGTTGCTAATTTTCTAGAATTCAGGCATCAACACAATTGTCAGTAATCAAGCTACAGGCATCAGCACCCAATAGAGGGGAAAGACAAAAGCCAGATCTTCCAGCTTCTTCTCCCTATCCTCCACCACTACACCAGGGCTAAAATAAGTATGATCTGCCTAGATGCAGTTTACACCATTACACACAGCAAGTTCTGTCTTGTGAAATCGATGTTTACTTACGTTCTGGCTTTACTCTGTGTGGCCCCAGTGTAGCCATTGCCTTGAAACAAAAATGAAAATTAAGTTAGTCAGCAAGCGTATTCTTTTTATCCTAAATTACCAGCTTTGACTGTGAAGTTATGAGTGGTGTAGCTCAGGATACTTGCTTTTACGTGCAAATACCACAACTGGAACAAATCTAAAATAGATATGTGTTCAATGGTGACTCCGTAACTAAATAAAACAGAATTTTGAGGGTGAAAAAGAATCACCTTCTTACGTAATTTTTGAGTTCAAATCACTCAAGATGTTTTAGAAATTAAACCCTCCATTTCTGTTTTGTAATTCTGTCAAGAAAATACAAAATGACATTAATTCATTCTAAAAACCAAAATGCTATATGATTAATCTATTCTTCTGATTTATACGATATACAAGCTCATTCTCTGTTCTCTCATACGAACTCTAGATCACACTAGTATTAAAGCAGGTTTTAAAAACAAACACACTCTAAAGTTTTCTGGAGTTGTTTGCTTTTGCTTGTTTTTAATTATTTCCTAGAAAAGGCAAAACCCCCAGTAAATTCTGGGATTCACTACTGTTTAAAAATCACGTTACACTACAGGAAACAAACTGAGGAAAAGCTGGTTTGTGTCTATTCTTCTGACATGATATGAAAAGACAGACAATTTTTCACATAGGCATCACATTTTACTTCTTGTTAACAAAATATGTACAAGTGTAAAACGAGTGGAATGATTAGCTGACCACTGAAGAAATAAAAATCTATTTAGAACTTTGATCATGTAAGAAATACATTCACATATTTTTAAGAGGCAAAAGGACTGGACAAAAACTCAAACAAAACCTTTGGCATTCATCCTTTAGTCTCACCTTCCTTATTGTTGTCCAGTCTTCAAGAATATCAAGGTCTTGTAACATATAAACTATATAGGGGCGTGAAGAAGTTAGGGAAAATTCTTTTAAAAAGCAGTAATAAAAATACTGTAATGTTTGAAGAAAGACAGTAATAGCTCTGTTACGCCAATCTTTTAAGCAAAGAATACCTATGTGAAGCAAAAATAAATGCATCTTTGAATTATGCAAGCTAGAATCACACTTTAAAAACTCTGATAATTAATAGTATGTAGATATTCAGACTACTGGAGTTCAAGAAGAGGATAAAACAACAATTGTGATAAAATCATTTATCCTGAGTTCAGCAGTAGCAGTCATTTTTCTCCTCCTTAGTAGCTGGTGCAGTACTGTGGTTTTGACTTTCGGCCTGGGAACAGCGCTGATAACACCAATGCTTTTAGTTGCTGCTCAGTAATGTTTATTCTGACCAAGGACTTTCTGAGCCTCATGCTCTGCCAGGGAGGAGGGGAAGCCAGGAGGAAGAAGACACAGGACACCTGACCCAAACTAGGCAAAGAGGTATTCCATACCACAGCACGTCATGCCTACTATATAAACCAGGGGCAGTTACCCGGAAGGGCTAGATCACTGCTTGGTCGGGCTGGGCATCAGTTGGTGGGTGGTGAGCAGTTATATTTTCTTCCCTTGTTATTTCCCTTGTCATTATTATTATTGGCAGTACTCTGCGCCATATTTTTTTTTTTTTTAGAAAAGCACAGACAGCGCCACATCTCTGAATATATAAAAAAAAAAAAAGAAAAAGAACACAGTAAGTAGAAAGGTAAAGCCCCTCCCTTGAACTATCAACTGTAAAAATTGTGTATTAGAAAAATACATGAACTTCAAAACAAAACTCTATATAGCACTGCTATTCTGTTACAACAGTCTTTTTTCTTCATTTCTCCCCATTTCATCTCCCATAAACAAGTGCAGAAAAAAATGTGTTAGGAATGTTTAAAAACTAAATCGTCTTAAATGGGATAAAGGAGCTTTAACTCACATTCCATTTGAAATTTTAAGAATCTTTAGCCATTTTCAAATTTGTTGCCCTCTAAAGTAGTATAAATTAAAAAATGTAAAATTCCTAGGATTATAGACAGATCTGTAGAAAGTGACAAGTTCACAACTGTTTTAAAATCGTGAACAAAAAGAAAATTAATTTACTTCCCAACTGAAAGGATTTTCAACTTTATTAACTGCCTGAAATTGCTGGGGTTTTAGACCTAATACTATGTCAGCATTTTCTGATTGGAATGTATTCTAAAATAGCAAGGTAGCTCATAATTCACAGAATCTGAATGCTACTTGTATGGACAACCCAAAGACAAGGATGGCCTGAGAGCTAAAGAAAATATACTTTCACACAATCTGGCATTCAAATTGCTAAAAGGAGTTAAGAAACTAAAGAAGCCACTTGTAGGTACATTGATTAATATCACCTGGCTTTTAAGCACTAGCTAAAAACCACCTCTCCTAAACTGAATTTATGATGCATCCTAATGGAAGAACTGTCACAATTAGGACAAGTCATCCATCTGATATAAGTTCCAGTAAACTGAACATCCTCAAAGGAGGGTTTGGGTTTTTTTTTCAGAAACTTCTTCCTTCCTACCTTCTCCTGATATTATGAAGCTTGTGAAAGTAGCATGATTTTTTGCAGCAGGTTAGCAATAAAAAATGGCCTTTATACTACATAATGTCATTACTTAGAATCACAGAATGGTTTGAAAAGGACCTTAAGATCATCTAGTTCCAACCCCCCTGCCATGGGCAAGCAGGGACACCTTCCACTAGACCAGGTTGCTCAGAGTCCCATCCAGCCTGGTCTTTTCCTTTTCAAGGAAGTCTCTACAATTCCGGCAACTTCCAAGCCACCACACTTCTACCCTATAAAAACGTTGGGCTAGGGGTAGGAGTAGAAAGAATACTCAAGTTTGCAAAGGCATATCCTTCCTGTGGAGAAAGATGATCCTGTCTCTTAGTTGTTATATCTTAAAAAGTTTGCTTGTCAACAGCTATGAAGTCATCAATGCACAATTCTTAAATACTATACTCTCTCTACAGGAACCCCAAGCCCACAAACAATCCCTCTAATCTGCTCAATTCTTTGAATTTTAAACTTTTGATTAAAGAGGTTCTGTAGTCTATGGAATTGTTAAGAAGTAATAAATTGAGACAAAAATAAACCAGAATAAGAAGCAAAGTTACACAAGTCAGAAGAAGTTACACAAGCTAAGTTATACTTTGCAAACATAATGCCTAATTTTTTTATTATTTTTGCCTTGCAGCTCTGTTTTTTGAAGAATTAGAAAAATCAACTTTTAGAAATGTTCTCAATGTGAAACTAGTAGTTAGATAAGAGAATTTTAATTTCAATTTTTGTAATAGGATGTGTCAACATGACTTCCCTAACCTGAGTAACAGCTGTTGCGCAAAAATACATTCTGAGAATGCATTATCACTTCAACTTGTTATTCATGACATATATAGTAAGACTAGCTATAAACCAGTGAATACTACTAGAGAGAACAATAATTTCAGTAAAAGGATATCTGATACAACAACAGGTTTCTTCTTATCTGGACTAAATGGATCCTTCCTTTTCTTCCTGGACTGTAGCTCATCATTCCATAATTCTGAAAAGACGTAAGAACATGCTACAAATCAGAAACATTTATAAGTTTAGCAATTTTCACAGCAGAGAAATTGTCCAGAAATGACAAATAACATTTTTCTGGTGAGATGCTGCTTCTGAACAAAATGAAAGTGTTACATAATTACACAGTCATACATTAATACTCGCAAAACACACAAGGAAAACTGACAATTACTAGATCAAAGTTTGTTTCAAGCTTAAATTCAACCTCTGCCCAAAGTTTACAGCTGAATAGCATCCTGCTGGATAACCTGAAACTCACCAGACATTCTATGTGTACAGTCCATTAATCAGTAGCTACCAGAAGATTAAGAAAAAAAAACAGTGACACCAAACAAGCAAACAAAAAAAACACCCCAACAACTTCAAATTTCTATTCACCTGAGGTAATGTCAATACTATGCCTGTCTTCTTCAAGTCTTCTAATCTTTTCTTCTAGTTCACTTTGTACAGTATCATACAACAGAAGCTTTTCACTCTAAGAGAAATAAGTTATACATTTTTACATTACTAAGTTCTATCATCTAAAAATAAGACAACAATTTAAAGCCTCAGCTGAAGGAAGGCAAGAGTAGCTTTAGGTGAAAACTTTTCAGAAGCCATAAAGCATAACATCTCCTTCTATCCACTTCCTTAGCATGAGACCCTACCACATTAAAGACAGCACATTCACTTAGCATAAGCATAAATATAGTTATCAAATATCAGTACCAAGAATAACTAAGTGGATAAAAGCATGCAGCTAGATCTCTAGAATAACTGTTTATATTTAGACACAAATATGGTATTTTCCTTTTGGATAGCAAAGATTTATTCACAATGAATAACTCTGGTGACCTCTATGCCATCCTTCATTACAAATCAGAAAAGCTAATGATTTTCTATGGAAAGCTTTTTATTAAGCTGCCTCCAATATTAATAAACCTGTAGTAATTTATACAGAATTATCATCTATTACCATGTATTTTTAACTATTTTCATAGATCTGAAAAATACTTTCCCACAGAAGAATTTCTTGAGCACATAAAATATTTATAGTTGTGAAAGCAAAACCATCTACCCTAAAGCTGTGAGAAACACTTTTCAAGCACTGCTTTAGAAAACTTAGCTGGTTCATCCTTTTAAAAAGCAATTTCTGATTCAAACAGATTAACAAAATGCCTTCAGCATTAGCTGTACCATTAGCACTTTTTATACACAAGCAAAACCACAGACTGATGTGAACTTTCTACAGCATTTCACACTGTCTACACTATCTTCCATCTCTTAAGTATTTCTGAACTAGAAAAATCAGCTTTGTAGTAAACTATTCTTCATTACCGTTCATAGCATAGGATATCAAAATTACCCAGTATCTATTTAGACCAGTTACCCCTTCAAAGGCAGCATCAAGAAACACTACACTCTCTAAACCAGTAACTTGGAATTAAGCAGAGTTCCAGGCCTCTTAATTTACTGTTCTTTCAAAAGCTTGCACATCTCCTAAAGCATGATTAGGAAATACAGCTAACTGTTACATTTTAAAGTTCATTATTACTAAGCAATATATTTAACAACTCTTGGAAACAGAGGGCTTGGATATGCTCACTGAAAAAAAACAAAACAGTTTAAGCAGCACAAGTCGCTGCATCTAGCTGTTCGTTATCATGTCTCTGCCAGAAGCTGCAGCCCCTAAAGCCAAGTCAGCAGATTTCTGCACCTCAGCTGCTCCTGCCCATAGCACAACATACTAACAGAAACTTAACCTTTACCAATGTTCAAGCTAGTATGCTGGAGTGAAGCAAAGTAGCTGAGAAATAGACAAAACCAAAGAACCCTGTTCTACTAAATGGCTGTCACATTTACTATTCCCTGCAAGTTACAACATATTAAATTCCAAAGGCCTCCTTTCAAATATTTTTCAACCCCTTATTAAAAAAGAAAAAAAAATTAAATAAAAATTTCTCAGTAGAACTGAAAAGGCACAAGCCTTTTCAGTTATGCCTGAAATGGCAAACAAGTGTTATCTGTTCCAAGAACATGTTAAAATTCCATTTTAAAGTGAAATAGCGTCTGTGTTTAGACATGTTTTGCTTCAAGCTCTTGGAGACAAATAAGGTGTGAAAAGCTGTTACAGGCATCAGAGACATTCCTCCTGAATGGTTATATTGCACTGGAATAGGCAGCACTGCTGACTTTAAAGACCTTACTGCATGATGTGTATTTGAATTCTGAAGGTTTCTATGTAGAAACATAATAGCAAAACAAGGCAGAAAGACCACCTTAAAGAGGAATAATATATAGCCAAAGCAAATCATTCAATCACAGACAAGAAACCCTGTAAGTCTTACAGGATTCTGCCCGACTTCCAGAGTATTCCCAGGAGCAAAGGTGGTCAGCAATAAGTAGTCCTTATCATACCTTGCTCTTTCCCACGGCATCAAGAATATAGATTTTTTTATTTCTTTTTTTTAAAAGTATGTGCTTTATTGGTATGGAAGGAGCCCCACAGACTTCAGGAAGCACTCCAGAGAAAACACCTTTAAGCAACAGCAATGGGGCTGAGGAGCACTATGACGCAAACCTCACTACCTTAGCAGCTATATTACAGCATTGGACACGATCATTTTTACTATGGTATCTAGTATATTTAGATACTTAAACAGAAATGTTTGTATTCAAGGAGAGATATATTTTTCCTGTAACTGCTTCTGAAATCACAACTCCACCACCAGCTAAGGCATCTAAAAGACATTATTATTAATAGTATCATTAATACTATTATTCTAGTTGTCATTGTTGTTACTAAAATGTAAGGTTCTTTTGGCTAAAATTAGGTCAGATTTTAGTTACTGTTCTTAGTAATCTTTTTATAACAAAGGCAAAAGAAATGTGGTAATCTACTAATAACAATTTGTTAATGAAAAATAAGAAAACTTATACTTACATGTAAAGCCAAATTAATATAAAGCAAATTTTTATATGCTTTGAATAACCTCTTTTGTAGGTTTAAATTTCACAAGGCAATTGCATTCAAATAGCAAATAACAGCAATAATAAAAGCATGCACTGAACTGGGAAAGCATGACACCATAAAGTTAGATGAGATTAGCTATCAATGTCAAATAGCTGGCACAACCTCACAGTGCTGTCGAGAGGCTTGAATCTCACATTCATACTTGTTCTTCACAGATTCCAGACAAAGCTCTCTATAGATACCTGTAATCAGACAAATTACAGCAATATTACTTTCTTTAGCTAGTATATGACTTCATAAATCTCTTTTAAGACTGCCTGCAAGTCCCAAAACATGTACATACCAGAAAATACAGATTATATTAGGCACTTAGAGTGGCTGGCTGCTTTACAGAGTAAACATAAGAACACGTAATCCCTTGTTCCAAAGATCTGAGGAAAAATAAATGCTATTTTAACTTTTCCCATTTGTCAACAAATTACACCAGCAGTCATGCTAATTTTACAAAATTGGTCAATTTCATATTTATGCTCAAATTATCCTGGATATCCCCAGTTTTCAAATCCAGTACCAAATCAAATTTCCAAATCAAAGTACCAAATGGTCTCTTCTAATTTCTAATTAGAGTTTTAAATGATGTTTTGAGGTTTTTAAGTAGCTAGAAAACTGAATGAAAAAAACAAGCTTTTACAAATTAATATTTAGAATAAGGCTTACTTCATAATGCATGACCTTAATAAATTACATCAATTAACAAGACACTGTCCTATTCTGTGAAATAGCAACTTTGCAATACAAAGGATACTGCTTCTGAGCATTGGGAGCATTTCTTATACATTTCTGAAAATGTGTCTACTAAACAGACAGCTGAAAAAAAATCTGAAAGGTACCTGAAATGTAGTATCTGGCAAGTACAGACAGAACTTGATTTAATACAGTCAAGGCATTCACACAAAATACTCAAGTTGTTCCAGATTACCATCTTGAGGAGTTAAGTTTGCACACACATTAGTGCTGTCTAGCAAATTAAGAACTCCAAAGAACAACTTCGCCTAGAATGACTATAATTTAATACAGTACAAGAGAAATAATTCTGTTACCAGCAATAGCTCTGAAAAATAAACCTCAAAGTATTATGTCAATCATCTTTCTGCTGTGAAGTCACATTTGATCTAGAATTCAAAATGTTCTTTTCTTACATCAGTACATTATGCTGTTTGGTTGGTTGGGCTTTTTGGGTTTGTTTGGGGTTTGGTTGTTTTGGGGAGGGGGTTAATATTTATGTCTGACTGCCATATCTAGGTCTATCCATTTATAACCACGGCTTATTTCCCTGAAATTGAGCAGTATAAATATTAATACTTCTAGAAGAAACAGCTCTATTCCCAACTTCCTGGAACAGTCGGGATCCACATTTTGTGTGAATAGTGCTCAGTGCCTTAGAGAGCAGACGAACACAAGTACCCTTTCTACTGCAGAGGCAATTATATCCCTAGTCCAGCTAATCATACTTCAACATTCTTTTTCCCCATCCCTTTCTCAGATACTTAGGGATTACCTGCACAAGCTCAAGTCCTACCCACTTCTGCCAAGGCTTTCAAACAGCAAGAGCAAATAAGCCTGTTCTGCATTCTCTTGCTTTCCCTGGAATAATTTCATCAATCTCATTCAGTTGAGAAAAAAAAGAAGGGGGGGGACGATCAACAAAAAACCAAACAATCCTGATTTCCAGTCTCAATTTCAAGGTAAGTTTGTAGTTTTTACGCTGGACTCTTTTTACATTGGAACATTGATCTTCAATGCTGCTGAAGACAAATCAGGTGAACCTGTAACATGCTGCTACCCATCCCCACCTACTGAAAGGCAGCCACATTTAAAACTGAAAATCAAAAAAGCATGGATTAAAGTTGCTTTTACATCAAATCTTCTGCAAGTTCACCTGCAAACTTTCTACAAAGCCCAAATGGGGTACTTAGGACTAGTCAAGTAAATTTGGGTTAAGAACTTAAAACCCAAGACATTCTGTGTCACTAGCTACGGAAAAGTGACAACCACCAAGACAGAGAAAAACACAGTTGGTTAAAAGATTTCAAATTCTCTTCATAGCCTGATGTCAAAAGTACCAATGAACACAAACTAAATAGCACTGAAGCAGCACTAGTATTATTAAAAATGAAAGCAAGCTTGCCATCTTCCAGTTTGCCTGCGCCATGTTTCTGCTGAATTTCTTAGAAAAGACACTGGCATAGTTTCTCTGACTAAAGAGATCAAAATACCTGCTTTTTGGATTTCTAACAGCCTGTGTCAGGTAACCCTTAGACTGCAGAATTACTCCTAAAGAAGCTGAGCTATAACATGAAAAGAATTTACAGATGGGAAGAACAGAACTTAATCTTCCTACAATACCACCATGCCATATGATAATATGACTGTATCCCAGAAAAAGATAAAAGTCCTTGCCTGCTTCTTCTGTAAGCACAAAAGCCTATCTAAGTGTTAGTCTTAATAATTAAAATGCAGCTTAGATAAAAGCTAAGGATAAGAGTCCTGCTCCCTCCCCAGATGGAACAGGAGGACAGCAGTACAGCAGTAGAAGAGACAGACTAGAAGAGCAGAAAACACATTATCAGCTACGATGATCTGGCAAGAACTTCATGAGATAGCACCTACATAGCTCTTCATTTCAACAGTAGCCAGCACGCAGACTTGATTGCAAATCTTCTGACTAATAAAAAATTAGTCAGTTTAATTCAGTAATTTTGTGCTTACTACACAGTCATTAAATGAAATATTAAACAAAAAAAAAAAAAGACATTTTTAGTGTGATGTTATCAGGCAACTTGTGCAAAAAGGTAAGCAACCTATTCATTTTGAATCAAAAAGTATTTCACACAGCACACATTTCAAACTATGCCACAGTATTTCTAATTTTAAAACATACTCCTTTAACAATTCTAAGGAAAAAAAGATTAAGCTCAAAATGCATAGTAAGTTTATACTTGTAGAAACATCAATACTCATTTTACATGCCTTACCTGCCACCTTAGTTCGGATTTGCATATTTTCTTGCAAAGCTGCCAATGGTTCTAAATATTCAGGTGCTTTTCCAGCTATGACCTCTTGTAGCTTTGCATCCACTTGGCTTAACCTTTCTTTGTAAAGCCTTAAAATAATACAAGGAAACAAAAAAACAAAACAAAAAGTATTTATTTCACTTAAAAGCAAACAGGCTAGAAGAAATATTCCATCTCTAAGGAAGAAGGAAAGAAAAACAAAATCACACAACTGTTAACAGGATTAAGAAGGAGTAGGAGGTGAATCAACGTGGAAGAGGACAGGAAAGGGTGCTATAATACATGAGAACAATACGGCTTACATCATGGGAGAGAAAGACATTTGGTGGATAGAAACACCCATTTCCTTTCATGTTCACATATCTGTTCCCACCCTATAATAAACCAAGAGAAAAGAGAGGCAGGCTTTTACTGAAGCAACCCTCATTTCACCTCCCTTGAAAATCCACATATTCCATATTATCACAAATATCACAGGATAATTCGTAGTTTATATCTTCCATTCCTGCCAAAGGAAGTGTGTTTAAAATATTTCCTGGTAAACAATGAAGAAATCTGCTTGCATTTTAAAGAATTTAATGTAATATCAATTACAAGTATTTCAATCACGATAAAACTCTGGCCTTTGTAACTGGTAAGTTATCAGTTGCAAACAGTGTAATACAATATAGTGTTGAACAGTTGAGTCATCAATATAACCAGCTTTCCCTGTTCTCATTTTTAACCTTGCACTCAACAATCAAAAACTGTAAAATTAAGGCAAGCATGTACAAACTCTGTTGCACAGCTTAAAGAGCACATCAGATGTTGCCTGTTTACACAGATATAACAGATGTCTTTGGGACAGGGATGCTGCTTTACCTCCCGTTCATCTGCCATCAGCCTGCTCATCATTACACTTTGATGACAACTCCATAGTTCAAGCCTGTGTACCTAGCCTAGGAATTGTCAGTGATCACTCCCCTCCTTACCTGCAAACCAAGTATTACATACACAATCTGTCCTGCAGTCAACCGACAAAGCCTGCAGCTGATCAAAACCCAGCAGCTGATCAAAACCCAGCCTGATGGGCTCAATCCATGATGAGCACACAACTACTAACATATAGAGAGTTACAGCAGAATTATTTAGCTAGAGCATAAGCATGGCTGCACAGCACATGACTGGGTTGGGTCACTGACATTTGATTACAACAGCACCAAGTTCAGGCTACATCAGAGTGAGCAGTCTTTGGTACCATTGCATAACTGCTATCAGCCACTGTAAGTTCTACTTATATCATCTAAACTCAGTTTCTCTGAAAAGGAAGAGGAGGTACATGCAATCATTTCATCATCTCTGCTACTGGTTGTGGCTAAACATTCCACTGTTCATGCGTCTTTTTCTTCTTTCCCAACTTTATCACTTCCCTACTCATGCCTGCTCCTTCCTATAATCTTTGTTCCATCATTCTAATGCTCCTTTCCTAGTAATCCCACCATCACAGTTTTTCCAGCCCCTAAAACCACACCAATCTCTCACTAACCAGTGTCTCCACAAGGCCTTCTTCCTCATATACAACAGCCATACCAACTGCCAAACACCATTCACAATCCCTAAACCCCCTGAAATACTTGTTGCTTTCCTCCCAAGATCACCTTCCTTCATATTCACTCCTTAAAGGTTTGTTTCCACAATCTATTTTCACTCATTCAAGCTGTCCAAAAGATGGAAGAGCAGAACTGAACTCAAAAGCTGGAGGACATCCAAATGCCAAACCAGTCGGTATCAACTGGTTCCAATACTCATCAGCTGGCTACATTTGCCAGCTTGCTCCTTGCTCAGCCCAAAAAAGAACAGCAAGACAGTATTCCCTAAACACTGCAGCAAGAAATTGCTTGCTGGGCAATTCTTTCCAGTCCCAATTAGGTGGGCCTCACAGCGTCCTGTTAGGCCAATCAAGTTGTATGTCTCAGTTCTGCCACAGAAAGATCTCACAATATAAACACACACCTGAAACAGTGACAACTGACCTGATTTTCAATATATGCCAAAGGACAGACAAGGTCTCCTCAAACTGTCACTTTGTCAGGTACTCGATTAAGCTAGTTGCCAAGTTACCACCAATTTAAATCAGAACAGATCCATCGACCTTGTCTGGGCATGTGGGAAAAAAAACCAAACAACTTAAAATACACACAAAACACTGTCTCTAACATAAATGAGATTCACTTTGAGTAACTATTAATTATTAGTATTAATACTTACTAAGTCTTTACTGCTGATGTAGGTATTATGGCAGACAGACTACAGACAGAGTTAACAGTATTTTCTTTTTTTTCTTATTACTGGTATCTGGGTAGCAGTAGACACAAGAAACTTTCATTGGTACCAACTATAAAAACTGCTGCAATACTCTGAAAAAATAACAACTTAATTTCTTATTTAGCAAAGACGGTACTTACCTCTGTCCCACACATATAAAAGGATGAGAAAGATCTTGAGTAAATAAATATATAAATTGAAAACCACCACAAATTTCCTTAAAATTACAATTCATTGGTTCTGCTAAGGACTTTGATGTAATATACCCACACCAGCCCTTCACAGCAAAAACACTTCAAAACCATTCTTACAGCAATACGTAAAAGCACTCTAGAGCAACTGCCTGCAAATAATTTCAGAATTCCCAATCCTTAGTCTTCTCCAGAAGTAGCATCCACATCTATGAAAGACAAGAAACACCAGCTGCACACAATATTCTTATGGAATGGATCCTTCAAATGAGGCACTTAAAACATTAAAATACTTACTGATCTTTAAGGTCTGTAAACTGCTTTTCAAGATTGGACATTTCATCTAAACACTCCATCCTCCTCCTTTCACAGTCCTCATCATCCATTTCTACGAATAAAAGAAAGATAATTTGTTTTGAGCAACATAATGTATAACCAAATAAACTGAGTATTTTGCTTCTAGTTAATCTGAAGCAAGCCTGAATTTCAGCTATGAACAGATTATTCATTATATTATCTTATAGCACAATATCAGAAATCACTTGCCATATAAACTACAAAGGAAGAAACTTGGATCTAATTCTTGAAGAAACTCCATAAACAGCAATTTTTCTTCCTCAAAACAAGAAACAATATCATGGTAAGGCGTCAAGAGGGTAAATTTCATAACTGATAATATAAAGTGTACCTAAGAATGTGTGAAACAGAAAAACTAAACATTGTACATCACACCAGAGGAAAGGTGCCATTAAGCACAGACAGTTATTAGCCACCACTGAAAATTCAAGTGTATCCTGTGTTAGTGTGCGCGAAAGCAATCCCTGGAAAGCCCACACAGTTCAATCTTATATTTGTCATACAAAATTCAGGGTTTTTTTTACTAATATGCATTAAATAAAAAAGTAACACTTGGTTTTGAAAGCACGTTTCATCCTGTTCAATCCAGAGATTTCTTTGATGCCAAAATATTACTGTAGAAATATCTATAGTTCATCTTAATGACCATTTAAAATTACTGCATTTCTAATGAAACACTTCTTAACCTGCAAAGCCTGGAATTTTGCAGAAATTTTATTCTATATGCTTTTATGAAACAAGAGTAACTGACATTAAGTAACTGACACTTACCACAGGTTTTGTTTTAATTTATATTCCTGATTTTTTTCTTAATTTACCTAGTGAACATAAGTGTAAAGTATAATAAATCCCCAGTTTTTGGCCAGAAATTTTGCCCCACTTGCCATGGAGTCATCTGATGTTATTAAACATCAGTTGTTACCTTCCCAGCCTTTTCTTAGACAAGAAAACAGAAAAAATAAGCTACAAAATTCCTGACTCTTTCCCAGCCTTCCCGGGGCAGGGGGGGGAAGCCTTGTTAAGCCACATTCAGAAGTTAGAGATGTCCGTCATGCCCTGAAACTGCTTTATAGCAAACTTATCTCCAGGAATTAGCTTTCGACAGTTATGGTACAACTGACCAATTATCAAGCAGTAGCAGAAGACAAGCAGAAGAAAGCACAGGCAGGATGCAGCCAGGAACTGGAGCTGAACTAGTGCTAACAGGCCAGGTGTCTGAGAGAAGGCGCTGCCCTAAGGAGGCTGTACCCATCTAAGCAGTTACTCTGTCATGAAGTCCTAACTCCTGACAGAGAGGCAAAATAGGATCCTGAACCAAGCAGAGACAGCCTGGACTCACTCTTCCAGACCATAAAAAACTCTGAACCTTTTGCTTCTTCTGCACCCACATTTTTCCAGCACACATTTAATTCCTGTTCTCTGTCTCCTACACCAACTACAGAAAGCAGCATGCAAGTCTTCATCCTTATTGTTCTGCAAAAGAGTATGGCAATTTGCCAAGGTGCAAGGAGTAGCTTCAGGGCCAGCATAGCTACTTCTGAGGATCTTATCAAGTCAGATCTTCTATTCAGACCTCTCAATGTATGAAGGTTTCTGCACATAGCTTCTTCCCAAAATCACTGCAAGTTCTTAAGACTAAAAACTACACCAGCCCTCTCTGCCTGAATATGAAAACTAGCAGGCAGTGAGCAGTATTAATCTGTACTACAATGCTACTTACAAGTCCAAATCAAAGACCTATTGCAGTTTGTCATTTATAGATAGTACAAGCGGAAAAAGAGTGCGTACAAGGTTTTAAAACATGATGTATCTTGAATGATTTGAAAGCAGAGAGAGAAAATTTATAGGCAGACCAAAAGCTGAATGCTTAGCACACTGGGGGGGGGGGGGGGGGGAAGGGGGAGTATCAGGCTGTTGAGAGACACTATTCTATTTTAAAACCCTGTTCTCAAAAGTAAGGCAGATCCTGAATTCCAGAATAAGGCTGAAAATCAGATTAAAGAGCAGTTTTATTTGGCCATCTGATGTAATACTAAAGCCAAAACTGATAGGGCAACTTTTAACTCAGATAGATTTAAGGAATGTGGCAGTAGTCACATTACTCAAAGAGCTGCCTAAAGCATTTATGTGCTATAAAAATAAAGAGTCTTTAAAATAAAAATAAAGCGTCTTTAAAATTTGAAGGCCCATCCCTCTAAGGCCAGACAAGCAGCAGCACTGGGATACCAATAGTTCTACTGCTCAAATATGCATTTCAGATAAGTTCAGCTATGTTTTTGGTTCTAAGTATGTTTTAGTGAAGAATCCACTTGGAAACTTTTCCTTAAATTAACACAGATTTTATCTTTTGTGGATATTTAGGGAATAAAAATCAAAGAAAACAGCTAAGAACTGTAACCCTGGCTGAGAATCTGTACAACACCCACTGCTGGAAAGGAAAGGGACTGCATCTTATATTTTAAACTTGCATTGCAAAGGAACTATAATGCATTGGTATCTAAGGACACAGCTGACTCTTGCAGACAGTGAAATAACTTATAGCTCTGTCCAATCTCCCCTCAACTACATATACACTCAAAAGTCTGCATTTGGCCTATTATTCATACTGCATGGCAATTCACGTGCTAAGTAACTCTTCAACTGTTTCACCCTTATTCTGTCTTCAGTAAGATTCATAAAATGATGAAGATTTTCAGAGTCCTGAAATATCTTTAATCCCCCAGTTATGAAACTCCTTCCCCATGGCTTTAAATGACATACAGATTGGGTAACATGCAACACTGAACAAGTAAAGGGTTTTACAATCAAGTATCATGGCTTTCCAGTTGAAAAATGTACATCGTTAAGTACTAAAACACTTGTTCATAGGCCCATCCTGAAAATATTTAGGGTATTTTTAAACACCTTAAAAATCACAGTAATTCTACTATATTCAAGCAGTTCAACTCAGTAACTAGGCAGCCTGGTTTAAAGAAAAAAATAACCAAACCCCACAGTACTTAAAATATAACAGTGCTCAAACCAGCTTTTTTTAATAAGTTGTGGCCTATATAAAAAAAGGCCAAATTCTCGTCTGGGATAGCGGGCATAACTTGCGGTTTCTTATTCATCCCCAGTATGCTATTCTATATCCTTGTCAATAAAAAAACCCTATACTAAATACGTAGCATTAAAAAAACAGGATAGAAATAGTGCCATCTCTCAAGGGCAAGTTATGCTTCTTCTAACTGCACCTTCTGTATTCTCAAGACATCTACTGGAAGAAAAACAAAATAGCAAAAAAAAAAATGCTGAATGCAAGCAAAGCAAATGACAAATTTAACAACAAAAATACTTCAAAATCTTTTTTTCTTATTATAATTTTTATAAGGACTTATTTCTTGCAATGCTAATCATCTTATCTTTGTAAGAGCAACCTGCTTCCATGGAGCATGTTCATATTTGTCAAGACACTGGGACAAGCACCTCATTTCCTGTAATCATTGCTTTTTAAGTGCTCCTTAAAAGCATTTATCTGGGAAGGCAATATAAATTATCTGGAGAGCATCTTGTATTGTTTTAAAGAAACATTCACAGACTACACTCACTTAAAACCCAATTCCTCCTTCCAGGTCCCTAACCCCAGAAGACACCAAAACAAGAGCAAGACAACAGAATTATTTGCCTTCAATTAAAAAAAAAAAAATCAACCAAAGCATCTTTGAGGACATGTAGACTTCAAAGTTTTCTTTAAAAATATCAATTAACACAACTGCAAAAAGAAGCAAAGGCAAGTTTTGAAAAAAAAGAGCAAACTTCAAAGCTGGAACTAGCAGAAACAGTTCTCTCCACCAGCCAGGGATCTAGAAAATAGAAAAAGTTTACATCCTTTTCTCCCTCTCATGGAGAAAATTACTTTTTTTTTTAGACACATAGATTAGCTAGAATAAGAGATGAAGAAAGAGCATTCCCAGAAAGCACCTACCTACAGTACAAACCGGAAGGCTAAGATGGGCTCTGTAAGTAGTGCTTATAGCTGTAGTGCTGCTCCTGGACCTCATCAAGGAGTTTTTTATAATCCTGTGTATCACCCACCTACTGCCATATAAACTTATATATTTATACTCTCTGCTTCCCCTCAAAAGATGTAACAAACTTTGTATATCAGAGCTTCTTGAAAAGCTGTCTCTTAATTTCTTATCCAAAATAAAATATTCCCTTTTTAGTCCATGTACAATTCTGATAATAAAAGAACTGAAGCACGCTTTTGTAAGTTAGCTACCTTTTTCATGAGTTATTGTTCAGACAGTTTACATGCAAAGGCCCAATAAACATTGAAGACCATGCAAAAAAGGGGACAGGAAAGCACAGTGTACCAGAACGGGTTGGTAAGGATGAGAGGCAAGACAGTGGCAGTGGCAATTTGACCCAGGTAGACAGCCACTGACCAGCAGCCTGACTTATAAAAAAAAAAAAAACGGGGCTCACTCAGTCATACCGATCAGCTCAAGCCATGGGGGGATGGCAGAAAAGCAAGGGAAGCTCTGTATAAAACACAGGCAGATCACTTGCATCTATAGATTAACAAAGGCCTCTACTGGGGATCAACTCTGGTGACAAATGAATATTAAATCAATGTCAAAAGGAGTGACTACACTCTCTCCCAGCACAGCAGTCTCACTTTCCCATCACTACTAGAGTTTTCACTCTACTTCTGCAGTCAGCTTGGCTCTTTCTACCACATGTGTAGGGCCCCAGCACCTTGTTAGTCCATGCACAGCCCAGAGAAGGGCAAGCTCCACAAGACCACAGGGAACAACCATACCAGGGCTTTCCCTGAACTGCACCAGTCAGTGTGAATCTAAAAGCCATAAGATTTAACAACAAAAATGAATAATTAACTGTATATTGAGGACTACCATAAACAGATAAATTAATCACAAACCAACATATGAAAAAATATAATTTCACAGCTGCCTAATTTGTCTAGTTCATGGCGTCCCATTCTTTCCACTGTGCCAAGGTGGCACTCATGCCATAGGTCAATGTGCTAGTACAGGCATGGGATGGGATCCCAGAAGACCACTCTATACCACTTCAACTGCCAGAAACACATGCCAGTACCGCAGCCAGCACTGAACACAGCTACTGTTCCTCAGCTAGCCCTTTCAATGACTGCTATCCTGCTCATGGAGTTTACATACTTATGAAGCCCCAGTGATGCCAGAACAGCAGTGTATGCATCTGATGATCAGCATGTTTCCCACTTTATAATTTATCCCTTGTAATTACAAGGGAAGTTTGAACATATAATAACCACCTTCTAACACAGTGATACTGCCCACAGAAAAATTAACCCTTTTAAAGCTGGATTTCACCTACTAATTCACAATCTGTGGTCCCAAGGAAACTATGGAAAAAGGGACCTTCAACACAGCAGAGGTTGAAATGCTTAGCAAAAGAGGCCAATGGTACTGACAGGGTTTCCAATGCCCCCTCAAAGACAGGCCTCAAAACATCTAATTGAAATTCATGGGTTTGCATACGATGAAATACATATATATATATACACACACACACCTGTATTTTGTTGCATGCACGCACACAGATGTGTGCATATATGCCAAGCCTGTTAGCACAGATCCTAGCGAGCCCTCCCCCCCGCCCCAGGCCACGTTCCCTAGCCCAGCAAGGCATAACCCACAGCACCTATACGGAGTACCAAGGCCCGGCCCGCCAAAACCGGGTGCCAGCCGACTCCAGAGACGGTAGCCTGGGGCAAACCCCGCCACTTCTCTCCCCCTCAGTCAGCAGAGCCGGGGGGAGGCTGGGCCGGGCCAGAACGGCACGGGGGCGGGGTCACGGCAGGGGTGGGCACCGGCAGCCACGGGACCCGGGCGGGGCGGGACAGGTCTCTCTCCCGGGACAGCACTCTGAGTGTCGAGGGAACCGCCGCAGCTCCCCCCTATCCCCTGAGGGTGGCCGCAGCACCTGAGCTGTCCCCCTCCTCAGACACAGACGAGCTCTCGGTCTCCTCCTCCTCCGAGCTGCTGCCCTCGTTCTCCCCGTAGTCCACCTCCATCTCATCGTGGTTGTTTTCCTTCTTCTCCCGGGAATGGACCGGCATCGTCCCTGCCGCCGCTGCCGAGCCCTAGGACAGCCCTTCCCGCCGCCGCTCCGCCGCCGCCAGCCCCTGCTGCCCCGCCCCTCCCCGCCTGCGTAGCCTACGTGCCCCCCCATTGGCCGAGCCCCACAATGACGTTACGTCGGGCGGCGCGCGGGGCATTCTGGGATTTGTCGTCCGTCGACAGGCAGGCGGGGGCGAGGGCCGAGCTGCTCCCGTGAGGGGCCGGGCGGGACTCCGTGAATCCCCCTTCCCGACCGCTCATGGTTCTGCCCGGCGCTGAGTGGCTGCGTCACGAGCAGACAGAGCTAGAAGCCCTGCCCACGTCTCCCGCAGGTGGCCCAAGCGGGCCTGTAGGGCCCATCTCGCAACCCAGCACCAATGCTGCTGCCCAGGGGGGTTGCGTCCTGGCCAGGTGTCTGTCGCTGCTCGCCACAGCCTGCCCGCCTTCACCCGGGCTCCAGAGGGCCTTGCGGGTAGTGACCTCCACACCAGAACCTGCTGCTTCCCCGGTGTTGGTGATATGCTTTAAATTAAATCAGACCTGGGCCCCTGAAGCTGACAGCAGCCACTCACAGTAGACACGAGTAGGGACTAAATGGACATGCAGGCTGTCCCAGCTGCTCCCTTGCTACAAGGGACTGATGAGCATACTTTCAAGATGCTTGTGGGCACAGAGATGTCTGGCAGGGATCCTCAAGACTCCTGAAACACACGGTTGGTTGTGGCCTGCAGGTGAGTGTGGGCAGTTTCTCTCGGGCTGAAGTGAACTTGTTTGTACAGCATGGGCTCTCTTCTGAAGCCCATGCCAGGTGGAGGAGCTGCAGAAACAAACTCTGTGTCCCACTGTGGGATGTGATGTGCTGCTCCAGTGAAGAGAAGGCAGTATTTACCTGGCAGTAGTAGTTCTCCTTCATATTGAGAGATCCAGATCTAGCCACCCTCCGCAGCCTGGAAGGATGTTTGTTAACACAGGTTATGCTGTGAAGCAGTTAATGATTCTGAGCTTCAGCACAGACTTCCACCTCCATAGCAATTGCTGCCCACCTCACCATCACAACCATCGCTGTATGTTAGTCACTTTTCTCCCACATCTCTGTATATCCAATGCAACTAATCTCCCTGTATCTCCACCAAGAGGAGCGTGCACAGGTGTCCCACCTCTTCTCCAAGAACCGAAATATACGACAAAATTAACAGCCTCCCAACCTTCCCTGGGCACACCCCATCCCTGTTGCTGATGTCTCTAGCTTTGTAGTGAAGTGGAGATCAGCACAACCTAGCATGCTTTCTCTACACCAACCACAACTGTTATAATTTTAAGCATATGATAGGTAACACCTGTAATTTCTGAGACCTACAGCACACACAGGAGCGGCTCCTTTCCGAGACCCCGCGGTTGCCGAATACGCATTCCGCTCTCCTGCCTCCTCTTTCTTCGGGGTCTCTCGCTCCCAGGGGAGCACGGCGATACCGGGGGAAGACGAGGAAGGTGGCCGCGCTTGTGGCAGGAGGGGCGCGGAGCCGTGCGCGCCGCCGCCACAAGGGGGCAGCGGAGGCGCCTGGAACACGCAGAGCCCTGCCCTTCCACGCCGCTGCCGCGGGGCTCGGGCTCGGGCTCGGGCTCGGGCTCGGGCTCGGGCTCGGGCTCGGGCTCGGGCTCGGGCTCGGGCTCGGGCTCGGGCTCGGGCTCGGGCTCGGGCTCCTTTAGTCTCTGGTCATTTAACAGCGCAACTGCAATGGGCCCCCGGTTCTTCTCTGCTTAGAAACAGCTTGCGGAAACCCGGAATCTGGCCGAGTGCTGGTTCATACCGTTTCAAACACTTACCGAAGAGCTGTTTTTTAAGCCGGTCTTCATTTGAGCTACTGTGGCAAAAGTGTTTAGTAGTGATGACCGATACTGAGACAGCTGAGAGGGGTTAGGAGAAGGCCTGAACCAAAAGCTGGACACATCCCCAAAGAAAACCAGTGGATTTCACAAGCTGGATCTGAAATTCCTCTTAAGACATTCATAGGGATTTAATACATAGGAACTGGAAAGAAAAAAATGTCAAACAATCATGAATTCAAGTGTTGCATTTTGGAGTAGCCAGATAAAAAGATTATATAAAAAAAAAAAGAACAGTTGCAAGGGAAGGAATGGCAGAAAACCAGGGAAACCCTTGGCCTGATTGTAATTTCCTATCCAAACAGTTGGAAGTAGGTCTAAGGGAGCTAAAAATAAACCCCAGAAGGAAATCAAAGTTCCCATGCCACGGTGGAAAGCAGCAACCAGGGTAGGGAATTGAGCCAGAGTTTTTTTTAGTAATACACAATTTCACATGCTTCTATTCTGTTTGTAGCCGGGGTGGGGGAGAGGAGGGAGGTATGCATCTTAGAAATGAAGGCATCAGCTTCCTAGGACTTAATCTGGGCACTTAAAACAATAATCTGAATCAAGCTATTGAATCACATCTGTGAAGCACATAGAAAAGTGGAAACTAGCACAGGCATAGTGGCTGTTAGACCAGACATCTTCAGAAAAAGCTAAGAAGTAGAGCTGTAATTATACACCTACTTTGTTGACACCTACTTTGTTGAATGGAGACACTGAGTGGAAACATGTATCATTCCAGAATCCAAAAAGCACTTAGTAGCTTTCTGATTATCAACCTGATGGCCAGCTTTTGTTGCCAGTAACTGTGCAGTAAGAGGATATTTCTGACAGGACATCAGCATATTAGCCAGGTCTATCAGTATGGGTTATTAATGATGAAAGAAGAATCATGAATGAAATTTATCTGGAAGATACAACATGGGAGGTTTTAATTAGTTCTTGTGCCTCACATGTAGTATGGATTAAGAAAGAAGTGGTAGTACTGGGGTGTTTGTGAACTCTGGCAAACCAAATTATGTCACTTGAAATAATTTTTATCCAGTATCACAAAAGAAATAACCTACTTGGTGCTCTTCAAAGTGAAACACTGGGAGGTGGATGACAGAAAGGCAAAAAGACTATTTTCCCTGCAGAACAAGGTCAGCAGCAAGTTAAAGTAGCAGTCACATTGTGCAAGATACTAGCCGTGTTTGAAGGCTACTGGATCATGTTCCTACCTTAGCTTGTGTATTATCTACGCGAGATAATCTGGTATGTGCAGCAAATGCTGTAAAGTTTAAAACTACTAATCTAAATAAACTCAAAGTGCTATGACTTATTTCTAAAAGGCTGCTCACTCCTGAAGATGTGATAAGAGGAGAGATAAGGGAAATAGGAAAAGGAAATAATCTGTGCAAAATTGGCTCTCCTCAAGAGGCTGGCAGACATTCAGAATTTCTGCTGGGCTTTTCTAGGAGTTCTTTTGTGGGTTTGTCAATATTACAAAACTATTTCACAACTTGGGAAAGAAAAAGAAAACCTCTCAGTGCTTGAGTTTGAGTACTTTCAGGGGGAAAAAAAAAAGTTGTAACTGGTGCTATTTACTCACATTTCAAAGCATCTTTCATATCAGATATGAGTGCTAGTGCTTACATTAGAATTCAAACACTGTGAGCTGGAGGTGACTTTGAGCATGATTGACATAGTCCTAGTGTGTTAAGAAAACAAGTTTAGGTACTGTTTGTGGGGTTGGTTTGGATTTGTGGTTTGTTGTTTGGGGTTTGTTGCTTTTTTTTCGCTTGCACTCTCACTGCTACTTTTGAATCCATTGTCTAATTCAGATCTGATTTTACATGACAGCACAAGTGTTAAATATACCAAGTTTCTGCGTGGTATCTGGAGCAGAGAATCACTGTTAATGTCCCACGGAGAGAAACGTGTAACCTATCTTTTACCTTTCCAAGGGATAGCAGTCAGCTCACCAACCTGTATACACAGTTAAGACAGTACAGCCTCTTGCTCATCTCAAATAGGTAGGGAAGGACTAAGCCAAATAAGGTTTATAGTTGTAGAAGGAGGTGACTCATGGCATTCAGTGGCTAGAGTACAAATCCAGAGGAAATATGGCTTCATTAATTCTGCAACTCATGGAAAAAATATTCAAGCTTGGGATCTATAGTGGTTGGAAAAACTGCAGTGTTCTAACTTTGTACCAGATGTTCACACAAAGGTATTAATGGTGATATACTGCTTAACAGAAAAAAGCAATAAAGCAAGAATTGATTTTTCAGGAGAGTATAAACTCATTAACAGTTCCTTCCCTTAATTACAGAAGCATGTAGATTCCAGATCTCATCTGTGAGATATGGGGTTGTGTAAATGAAGTGGGATTTTGTGACTTTTTTTGCACAGGAACAGGATTTTGTCAAAGAACAGCTAGCTGTTCCATTATTCTCATTATAAATATCTTACAGGATGCTGATGTTTGACTGCTTAGGTCAAAGTAGCAAACATCTCCAGTATCAATATGTTACACTAGAGTACTAAACTGTACAGAACCCTGGGTTTGACTACTCAAACCTTAAGTATCTAGGTTTCGGGGGTATTTCTTTCAAACTAAATACTTGCCAATTAAGTTAACTAAAAGTTTGTTATTCAGAATGGTTCCCAAACAGGAAAAACCATATACTCAGAGGATTACAACACACCATTCTAATGCCCAGGGTGCAATGTAGAGAGGCTGCTTTCTCAAAAGCAAGACAACCAACATAGGAAGGAAACTGTGGAGGCTAGTATAGAAAAGTAGGAATAGGAGTACTTAGAGAAAAGCCTGACAGGGATCAGCTGTTGAGCTAAACAGGAAGAGATGAGAAGCCGTGGAATGCTTTTTTAAAATTCTTTCAAATGTATTGTTTTCTCCTGGAGGACCATACAGGCAAATAGCTCTTCGTGGAATATAACCATGCACCTCTAAGGGATCGGTTTTAAGAGGCATGCTAGCTACCTGAAGGAAGGGAAATACTTAGTGAAATTCTGAGTAATTTTAACTCTTTTTTAATCATGGACCATGATGTGGTATAAATACTAGTAAAGTTGGAGTTCTAGAAACTTGTATTTCTGAGAGTGGATACAAAAATCCAAACCATAATCCACCTATTTGAAATGTGAACTATTGAACCAGGCTAGAACTGAAGGGTTTGTGCTCTCTTCAAGAGACCAAAAAAATAAAATAAAATAAATTTAAAAAAACAACAAAACAAAACCCCTTATGATTTTTCAAGCACTTGGCAACATCTGAATTCTTTGGAAATTTTAATCCTAGATGAATTGTGAGAAGTTAATTGATGGTATGAATGTGACCCAGTTGTCCCCACTACTCTGAGTGTCTGATGGGGCCCTGTAGAGAGAGTTAAAAAAGGGGGAAAGAAGTTCTGCAGTGCTTAATTGTCTACACTACTCCTTTAAAAGTTCAGTTAAATTTACCTGTGTGGGGGGGGTCCCCTCACAGCTGGACAAAAATGTTTGAAAAGCTCTTTCTGTAAAGTGGAAATGCAAAGATCTGGGTACAGTATTCGCCACCTGGAATGCAGCAGAACCCAACCCCTTCCAAACTAATCCTGCTGTTTTCTAGCCCTGTTCTTCATGCATAAGCAAAGGCATTGGAGTCACATGCTTTGAAGGCAAGCCTTTGCAAGATCAGGGCTTTCGCTGTGCACAGAGTGTGCCCTTCCTGCCTGGTGTGCTCTGCACAAAATGGTTCTCTGTAGAAGCCATTATTACCTTGGTTAACAGTACCACCTCCTATCATTTAATGTTTTGGTGCTGTCTTAACCTATTATTTTTAAGCTTTGTCTTGAGTTAAAGGTAGGCAGATGATGCTGGCTCCCTCACTGATTCCCTGCTGAATAAATCCCACTGCCCTTATGCTTATAACACTAACTGTTATTGGTCATGCCTTTAAATACTCGGGCTACGTTATTTATGTAACAGGCATGTAAATGTTGACAACTCTTACAATTTTAGAACATCTCAAATAGTTAAATATTGCTAATATTAAAAACTCCAGCTGTTATAATGACACACTTAGCTCAGGGAATTTGGGTTTTCTCAGTGCAAAACCAAGCACCAGGGACTGTTTGAAAACATCCAAGCAAAGAGACACAGGAATTCATGTATGTTAAATGATACAACAGATGTCTGTTGAAAAGTCCAAGAATAGTCTAGTTCATAAAGACAGTGACTGTAAACCAGTGACAGGCTTTTAGGATAAACTTTGGGCTTTTTCAGTATTACTAATTCAGCCCTCAGCTGCAGAGGTTATGTGGCACCTCGTGCCTTTCCCTGGCTGTTGTTGTGAGCCTTGCTGACAAGGTCATGTCTGGGACCTGTACAAATGAGGGCGTTTGAGCCCATTTCTGGCTTTGCTGCACGAGCAACATGGACATGACCATCCCACAGCAGGCACAAGGAACGAGGATGCTCCAGACTGTTGTGCTAGACCCAGGCATACCTGATGGTTCAGCCTCGATGCCAGCACTGCATCCAAAGACATAGGCAGCAAAGCCAGGAAGAAGCAACTGGGGGCAAGATGTTGCAGCACTCTGAGGACCAGTTTGTAAAGAGGAACTATGAGACACATCATTGCTGGTTGCACAACTGAGGATTGAGTAAAGGTTGGGAGTCACCGCCTTGGTGGACACGGTCCCACCTGGATTTTATTTCCGTATTTCCCACGGGATTTCCCCCCTTACTTCGCTACACTCGAGTGCCTTTGTATAGCTCGAAGTAGCTGTATAATGGGAAACCCTGACATTTTACGTGTAACAGCTGTACCGGTCGCTGGTGCCGAGCTGCGCAGAGAGTACCGCGGCGAGCCGCTGCCCGCCCAGCCTCACAGCCCGCTCCCGTCCCCGCCAGAGGCACCGCAGGCGGAGGCGGCGCGGGGACCCAGGGGCTGGAGGGAGGGAGAGCGACGGAGCCCCGCCCGCTGCGCCTCGGAGGTGAGCAGGGGAGCGCCGGCCGTGACGTCACGGTGCGGTTGCCATAGGGACGCCTAGGGTCGCACCTGACGGCTGTCGTGAAGCAGCAAGGGGAGAGGGGGGGAAGAGGAAGGGGGAGCCCAGGCCCGGCCCTGCCCCCCCGGGCCCGCGGGGAGTTTGCTGTGCGCCGCGCCCCGCCGCATCGCAGTCGGAGGCAGGAGGAGGTAGCGCTGCCCCGGAGCAGGCGGATCCGGAGGCTGCTGCCCGCCTCTGCAGCGCGGCGCCGGCGCCAAGCCCGGGCCTGGCGGGATGTTCTCCAAGAAGCCGCACGGTGACGTGCGGAAATCCACGCAGAAGGTGCTGGACACCCGCAAGGACCCTCTCACCCGCCTCAAGCACCTGCGCGTCCTCATCGGTGAGGCGGCCGGGAGGGAGGGACAGAGCGAGAGGGTCAGAGGAGGCCGCGGCCTGGGGGCCGTGAGGCCGCCGGCGCCGAGTCCTGCCGCAGGAAAGACCGGGGACTTGGAGGGACCGGCTCGGCGTCGGGGCGGGAGGCGGGCTCAGGGCTTTGCTTCGGCGAGGGACCACACCCGGGGGTGGCTGGGCATCGTGGGGCGGCGGCAGTTTTGAGGCTTCAGCTGCGTGCTGGGGGCCGCAGGAGCCGGCGGGCTCAGCGGGGGAGGCATCTGATGCTCCCCGCTGTTACACTGAGACACGCGCATCGCCACTGAATTTGAAGGTGGAGCTCATCTGCTAGCTGTGGATGGAGTTGAAAAGCTGGCGTGCTTTCCCCGCGAATTATTCTTTTTAGCTACATAAATGCTGCTAAGTCGGCCTGCTTGAACAGAAGGGGCTGGTGAGCGTTAATAGTGTTTGTGATTCCCTAATCAATTTCCTCTAAATACTTAGAGTAATAGCTTACATTTATGTATGTTTTCAAGGTAAGAGCTACAACAGTAATTGCTCACTAGAGTAGATGTTGACGAGCTTTCATACAGTTAGTCTAAGAACACTTTTGTTTCGCCAGTTGATCGGGGGGGGAGCCTACACACTTAAATACTGCTGCAGTTCCATGTTTAACCTGACCAGTGAATTAGAAATTGTGATTATATGGAATGATTGCCTAATGAAAAAAGTGTGAAAGAAAACCCTCAAAGTTAACCATTCCATAATAGCTGTTAGTTGCAAATGTTTGTAAAAATCTAAGTTGTTGTCTTCAAGCTGTCATTGAAAAAAAGAAGTTTGCTCTGGAGTGTCTTTTGGGCCCTTCAGTTTTGTCAGTGTCTGTGTTGCTTCTAAAACTTTACCAACATATGAGCAGGGCTTGGTCAAAGTCAAAGGCATTCTGTGTTTAGTACAGAGTACTGAATGGATTATTCTGGGTTCTTCCTACAGTCTGGAGGTATTTAAGTACCTTGTCCTTGTCCTCCAAAGCTGGATTCTTGCTTTTCAAAGGAAAATTATTATTCCTCCCTTTTTTTTATTCCTCCCTTTTTTCTTTTGTATTTGTATTTGAAGGAGCAGGTGTTCCTGTATGGCAGCATCTGCTGCTGCATGGCTTATTTTCTGCAACATAATAATTACTTAGACTTTTGAAATGGAGAATAGTTGGGTGGCTTGCTACTGAAGACACTTCAGTAGTGTGGTGTAACCTCTTGCCTCACTCAGAATGTTACCAGTCATCTCAGCTAGCTGTACTGAGCCAGCTGTGGCTTGCTTTGTGTGCATTTACATTTATTTTTAGCTATTTCAGCAGCTGAAACTTAAGAGGAAAGAGCATTAGAAAGAAACTAAGTATTTCTCTGAATTTAGGTTTCCAGGCTAAAGCATGTTGAATATTCCTAGTTTTGCTTTAGTGTGCAAACCAGTCTGTGATTTTAATCTAATCTGTTCTAAGTTTGATATTCCTGTGCTGGTCTTTTATTTACAAGATTTTTCCTTCATCTTTGTTAATACGTTGGTGTATTCTGTAAGATGCAAGCTGTGAGCTCTCTGTAAGGCAGACATTCTTATCTAATCTAAGGTTTCTGCTTACTTGCTGTAGGACAGAATAAATCTGCTGGAGCATGTTTTCATGTGATAGCCATTCCCTCTTCCGCTCTGCATATGAATATATCGCACCTGTTGTAACACAGCTCCCACATACTCTTTCTCCAAGTTTGGGATAATATAGTGTGTGACAGTGTAAGTAGGGAAGGGTGCAACAGTACGAACCCATGACATCTGTCTTGAATGCATCTACAAGATTTTGTCATTATGCAGATATTCTTAGGTACACAAGGTACAAAACCAAGGTCTTTGAAAGGGGGACTAGGATATTTCTCTTTAAGTATTCCTACAGTAGTTCAAGGAAAGTATATAGCAGATTATTTGAAGTCTGTCTTCTGTGATCAGGTGGCTTCACATGCAGCCACTATCCTGCAGCTTGACCAGCATAGTGCTGCATATCTTTTCTTCAGTGACAACTCCCCCAGCATAGTAATTGTCATTTTTGCATATGCTCAAGGTACCCACGATAGCTATTGCCAACAGACTGAGGGGAGAAGGGAGGAAATTTCAGTCTAGCTCTGTTCATCATCTTTTTGGATGAAAACCAATTTGTCTTGTTTATTGCTCTTAGACCCTGCATATTGGAGACTAAAAGGACTATGCAGAAGAGAATTCTCTGCTGTTTCACATCCAAGAGAAGGAGAGAATTTTCTATTGTTCTTAACTTAAAATCCTTTCAATAGGCCTGTAAGGTGTATTAGAGCAGAGCTGATTTTTTTTTTTCTTTTCCTCTGTACTTTTTAGTCTCTGGTTCAGCAATTATAAACTGAAGTGTGGCCTTGGATTCATGGTTAACACTTTCGGGGAAGAAAGGGAGTGCTAATTCATTTTCTAGTTGCATCCAAAGCAGCAGTTCTCCATTTTAGTAAGCGAAAATAGTTATGGAAACAGGTGAGTGTTTGTGAATTATAGACTGCTGATTGCCTATTATTGAAACAGGAGAAATCAAAAAACATTCATTATGGTAAAATACTGACAGTTGGATACTGCAAGTTAATGGTGCAGGTCAGGCATCATCTAAACATTTAAGATAGTGTAATGTAGTTTTTAGTGAAGACCAGAGAAGACTGAACAACTCCAGAGAATCTAGTATGAAGCTAAGTGAAAGAACAGCACAAAGGCAAGTTACATATATTTTTAAGAAATTAGTGTACCTTAGATGGAATTATTTAAATGCATCTTACAAGTAACTTAGAATGCGGTGAGTTGTATCACTTCAGGAAAAAGTATCTTGTTGGTGACAGCTCAGTTTAAATTTAGTAAAAAATGCAAATTAGTCTGCATAAGAAAAATAGAAAAATTTGTGGTCTTCATAAAACAGTGCTGTACCATTACACCAAACACCACTGCCGTTTTAGTAGTCTTATTGCTGTAGTCAGATTTAGAGATGGGAATGACTTGGATGAAAGAAAAACTTTAATGTGAAAAGACATTGGGAGCTTTGGAATCCCTTTCTGTAGGGGCAGATAGGGAAAAGTATGTAAACGTATATGAAAAAAACTAGGAAAAAACTTGCTAGGGCCCACCAAATTTAAAGTTACAGTAAAAGATTTTTGGCTTGTGAAGCTCCCGAGTGCTAGACTATGAATTGTAGGCATAGCGGGGGAAATGTATTTGTCGTTTTTTTGTTTGTTTGTTTGCTTGCTTCTTTGTTTGCTTTTTCTTTTCTTTTTGGTGGAACTCCTGTAGATAACTGTTCTTTGCCACTTCATTTGTGTGCCATCTCTGGCTGGCACTCTACTCTGCTTCAGTATGGTTTTATTCAGCCTTTTTCATAATTCAGGAACCAAGGAAAATTCAGTGAAATTCAGGTGACTAATTCATGAATTGACTAAATTATTTGTTAATGTAAATATAATACATGACCAATTTATGCATGTCACAGGCACAAGTTTGGTTTAATAGAGACTAAAGCCTTTAAGAAACCTTGAAATAGTAAGAAATATTATTATTGCTAAGAAATTGTGAGGAAAAATGGAAAGAAATTGATGTCTCATATCCTGGGACATAGCACTGTGAGTGAAAGTAATCTCCTTTTCATTGTTTTCCTGGTGCAATATTTGTCTTAAAACAGCTGGGACTATCTGCTTTAAGATATTTGGTTCTTCTGAGGAATATTAGGAAAAAATTCTTCACTAGGATGGTGGTGAGACACTGGCACAGGCTGCCCAGAGAAGTTACAGATGCCCCATCCCTGGCAGTGTTCAAAGCCAGGTTGGACAGGGCTTTGAGCAGCCAGGTCTAGCGAGAGATGTCCCTACCCATGGCAGTGGGGCTGGAAAGAGGTGATCTTTAAGGCCCGTTCCAACCCAAAACATTCTGTGATGATTAGTTTCTTCCTGTAGGGAAGAGTTTACACTCCCAGAAAGCATCACCCTCCTATTCTCCGCTCCCTCACCATCCCCCTTTTTTTTTGTTTTTGTTTTTTTTTCCCCTCATTCTTCGATCCGGGAAGTCTCATACAGTTGCCTAATGCTATCTTAGGTCAGTATGTGATTTTCTTTTTTATCAGACTGTTCTGTCTTTTTTTCTATAAGCTGGAAAGGCTGTAACATTTTTGTTTGCTGTGAGCTGCTGCAGTAGTTAGAGCATATTAACTTTGAGCAGCAACATTGAATGGGATTCCCTTGCAGCCTGTGTGGCAGTGGCGCAGCGTTGTCAGAAGTAAGGCCCTTGTACTGTAAGGAAGGCTGCCAGCTGCAGTTAGTGCAGGTGTGATCACTGGGACTTTTCTAGCAGATTGAAGTGGAGGCACGCAGTGTACTTTATGGAATTAGGTATTGCCTGTTGAAGGAAGCCTGTAATTTTCCAGAAGAATATATGTTTTAGCAATTCCCAGTGAATTAGCAGCTAATTGCGATTTTTGGGATCCTCAAGAGTAAATAACATGGAAATAATATTGCATTGTTCTTATAATCAGTGTTGCATTGTTTAATCAGACTTCAACATCAAACTAGAATTCTGTGGTTTTAAAATGGTAGCTTATAAAAGTTTGTTCTAGTAATCCTTCAAGCATCAAATCATGCTTGATTTGGCCTTGTGTTAAAGCAGTTGCTTTGAGAACTCTGTAAATAAGGCAGCTAGAGCTAGATATGTGACCCTTCTGTAATGTTGTACCTTAACAATATTGATTTCTTGTTTTGTTCTAGGTTTAGTATCAAATATGTTGCTGCTACCTGTTGAATCTGTAATTTGTGAGAATTTGTAAATATATATATTTAAAAAAAAAAGCTAAACTCCTTAAATATTTAATGATTTTTGTGTAATCTTGCTGTGTGCAAGCAATTTAAGTGAATATACTTGGTTTAAGATTTACTTCAAGGGGTGAGTTCTTAAAGTAATTTTTTTCTTTCCTTTATCTTGTTGCAAAGTAGGAGTTACAGGCTTGTAATCTGTTAATGCAGTGTGAAGGAAAAAAGAATATGCTGGTTTTCATAAAATTTTATTTTTTATCTTACACCACTTTTATCTCTTGAACCATGGAAAGAATGCTTGTAAAATGTAATGCTAAGAGGACAGAGTATGTGAACTGTGGGATTTATTTGAATTAGTTTTTTGTTTTGTTGTTCTTGGTGGATTGTTAGTGTTTGACGGATCACGTGAGCAATCTCTGAAGGGGAAAATCAAGCTATTCTGGATGGAATGAAACAGGCTGCATTGGACATCCATTCTGATATATTTTTTATTATTAAACGAGGTACTTAAACAGAGATTGCATTTGTCTAAAGGGATTTTAATTTAAGAAATCTATTTCACTGGCAGTCAGCCCTAATGCTTCATCTGGATGGCATTAATTGGTGTTGCACATCATCAACATCACTGTCTTGGTTTCAGCCGCAAGTTTTTTTTTTCTCCTTCCTGGTAGCTGGTGCAGTGTTTGGCTTCAGTCTGAGAACAGTGCTAATAACATGCCAATGTTTTAGTTGTTGAGCGAGCACTTGTTCTGATCAAGGATCTTTTAGTCTCTCATGCTCTACCAGTGTGGAGAGGCACAAGAAGTGAGGAGGAAGCAGAGACAGGACACCTGGCCCGAGCTAGCCAACGGGGTATTCCATACCATAGCATGTCATGGCAGTATATAAACTGGGGGGAGTTGCCTGGGGGTGCTGATTGCTGCTCAGGTTGGGTTCGGTACTGGTTGGCAGGTGATGAGCAATTGTATTGTGCATCTCTTGTGTTTATTGTTTCTTTTCCATTCCCTTTTTAGTTTTATATTCTCCCCCCTTGTTATTTCCTTTACTGTTATTATTAGTTTTATATTATACTTTAGTTACTGGACTGTTCTTATCTAAACCTGTGGGGTTTACATTCTTTCAGTTCTCCTCCCCATCCCACC
This sequence comes from Myiopsitta monachus, assembly GCA_017639245.1. Taxonomy (NCBI): domain Eukaryota; kingdom Metazoa; phylum Chordata; class Aves; order Psittaciformes; family Psittacidae; genus Myiopsitta; species Myiopsitta monachus. The sequence goes on along the minus strand of CM029924.1, from coordinate 31,038,145 downwards.
TGGGGTGGGGGGGTAAAGAGGAGTGAGCAAGTGTCTGCACAGTTCTGAGTTACCAGCTGGGCTTAAACCACAGAAATCAGTCATTATAATACCACTTATATACTATAATAAATGAAAAATATTTTATGGTCATGAAAGTGAGAGGTGAGTGAGAACCTATAGCAGAGCTAGTTGCCTGGAATTTTCTTTGGAGATAACCATTCTAGAAGTTTGTGTGGATGTGTAAAGCTGTATTATTTTTGGCAAGACCTATACTTTCTTTTTTACTTTTTTCTTTTCTTTCCTGGTAATTCTAATGGTGGAGGACATTTCACTGCTATAATTCATAGATTTGGCCATGGGTTTTATGCAGTTTAAAAAATTATACTTGATGTTCTGTTTTGACTTAACCCTGAACTCATCCTGTTCCATTTTAGCCAGGAGCACGGGAAGAATTTCTTTGCTTTTGGATTTTTGCTAAAGTTGCGCTCAGTTTGCAGAGAGCCGCAGCAGTCAGTGCTGCTGGCTTGCCAGTGTAAGGGCTGGATTTGGATCAGAGTCCCAGGCTGTGAGCACTTGGATGTGAATTAAAGAGGTTTAGCTGATGGCAGTCCAGATGAAAATAAGTACATTATTGCAGAACTGTTTGAATTTAGAAAAAAAGCTTAAGTTCTGGAACATGGATGAGCTGTTAAGGAAGTGTTTCTTACAAGTTTGCTTGCGTAGACTGGATGGAGTCTGCAAGCAACCTAAAAGAATTAGTTTGGAGAGATGTTAGCTGCTACTGCTCATTCCTATAGAGTGCTGGTGATCTGTAACAGATTGCGTATAGATGATGTTCATTGGTGCTGTAAACCTGCTTATTCATTCAGAATTTCTCTTCTCCCCTTTGTGTGTTTGTATCTAAAAGATGGTGGAGAACAGGAGTTCAGACTTGTCTGATGCGAAATAGAAATCCATTAAAAGATGTCTTGAAGTATGTTTCCTTTTCAGTACCAAAAACCTCAAGAATATTTTCTTTGACAAAATTACCTTCATAAAAAAGAAAAATTGTTTTTGCTAAATAGCTGTTAGTGATCTGGAACAGTAAGAGCTAATGTGAAGCCCTTGTTTAATGGACTTGCATTTGTAACTTACCATTTAAGTGTTGTGGTTTGTTATCATTGGGTCTTTCTCACTTCAGCAGTCTGTTAACTATGGCAAAGGCACCAGTTAGTTCTGGAGTTTTTCCACTTAACCTTTCTAAATGGCATGCTGTCTGCAGGTAACTGAACCTCTCTGTGCTGTTTTGTTGCAAAGCAGCCATTCGTTTTTGTTTTGTTTGTTTGTGTTTTCTTTGGTGGTGGTTTTGTTTTGTTTTGTTTTTTTCTCCCCCAGCTTGGAGAATAAAGAATTAGTAAATTCTGTTGACCATTTTGATTGTGTTAGCTGAAATTGAGTACACTTAGAAACTTCTTGCTTTCTAATGGCACCAGTTTGTTAGGAGAATTGATGTTGAACACTTCACTCTGTAGTGGGCCCCTGCTTTACAGAAATAGACCTAGAAATCTGGCCATCTTCCAGGCCATTGTTTGCTGCAGTTGTCACTGGTATTTTATTTTTGGGTAAGGATGAGGGAAAGTGATGTAAAAGCCAGTAAGTCTCCCATGAGACAGGATAATGGTTTTTTTGTTGTTGTGTTTTTGTTCTTGTTTTTTTTTTTTATACTATGTGCTGTTAAAATTTTATGTATAAACATGTTATTAAATTCTGAAATGCTTAAAATCATTTGTAAAATTAACTATAACTTTGTAATAATGTTGACTATTCTGTTGAATGCTGTAGTAAATTTCTGTGATGCTTTGCATGAACTGGTGAATGCTATGTTCTCTTCAGAAAAGTTAATAGATATCTAAGATCGGGGGGGGGGTTGTGTTGTTTTAATTTCAGAATTTTGATTGTTTACCTTTAAAGTTCTGTCCTGCAGAAAGTACAAATACCTGCTTTATAATATTTTCATTTCATACAGCAGGTAACCATCTAAATAGTATAGATGCATTTCTCTTGCTAACTCAACTCATTATAAATATGTAACAGTTGTTGTGGATTAGTTTATAATAATTTGTAAGGTAATATGTAGAAAAAAACAGGGAAGACAAATTGTATATAAGTTGTAACTTATAAGTTGAGATCCTTTTCCTGCAGAGGATTGGGGTGTTGAATGTGTAAACTTGTAATCTTTACAGAATCTGGCTTAGCTGATCCCTTATGGGTAGTGATCTGTGTGGCTTTTTCTGGTTCATGTTTTACATTTTTTAAGCTCTTGGAGGTGGTACTCTTTCATTGTAATTCTAACTATATGGTATGTAAATAGTATCCTTCTTCTAATGTGTACTATGGTTGCATGCTTATGGAAATACTGTTGTTAATGCTTATTATTCCTGCTTCAAAAATGATGTGCTGCTAATTTAACCACAGTAAAAGCATTAGGGCTTGGGTTTACTCTCGCCAGAGTTTTGTAGCAGAACAAATTTTCTGTAAGAAAAATTTGGCCTAGAATCTTCCCTTCCTAAAATGATCATTAGGGCACTCAAGTTTTTAATTCCTTTCTGAGACACTTGAGAAGAGTGGAACCTTTTAGAAAGTTTTGAACAATTAACCATCAAAGAGTTCATAAGAAAAGAGTTGGCCACTTGAATATGTAGGAAAGCAAGTTCGTAGAAGTGCAGTCATGTGAAAGCGCAGAAGTTGGTGAAGAGGTGGAAGGTTTTTTTTGTTTGATTACTGGGTTTATTTTTTCTTTAGTCCTTCTTTGCTGTGGTTCAAGTCTGTAAGGTAGGGAATAGTGGAACTTATAAATTTCAATGGTTTAATGGAAATATGAATTCCAGTTATTTGGTACTTGAATGCTCTTGAAATGAAGGTCATACAAATAGCTTAGATAAGTAGTCTTCCATTTTTAGTTCGGTTGTGTGTTTTGTGCATCAAAATAGAACAGAAATCCGTAAAATTAATGTGACTGCTAAAACTTAGACCAAAAAAGGTAACTTACCTTCTAAATGCTGAACATAGGAAAAACCTGAAGCTACTTTTAGGGAAGTTTTATGGTAGCAAGAAAAGGACAGAGAAGATGTACAGTGGTTTTATGTGCTTAAATGTAACTTTCTCCTTGGAAAAAAAGTCAAAAGAGATCACTGAACACAGAGTTAATGCAGAGATCAGATTTTTAACTCAAACATTGGCACAAAACGAATAAGGCAAAATCAGCAAAGATCCATGTTTCTTGCTTTTGTGAAACATAAAGAGAACTGCATTTTCTTGGCACACAGCTTCTGTAAATGATGCTGGAAATCATAGAATCATAGAATGGCTTGGGTTGGAAAGGACCTTAAGATCATGTAGTTCCAACCCCCTTCGAGCTAGACTGTGTTTCCCAAGGCTCTGTCTAACCTGGCCTTGACAGAGGACATAAAAAATATGAATTTTAGTGTACTGGAACTGTGCTTTGTACAGTAGAAGCCTTATTTTTTCATTGTTGGAATACAGTGATGTCCCATTTTTCTCTCTCCCATTCTGAGAAACCTTTCTATTTCATATGATGCCTGACCTGTTTTGAAATCCTTCCTTCCTCCCATTCTGGGCATAAGTGCCAAGAACAGGAGGAATGCAATAGTTTGGGTTAGTTACATGAATCTGTGGTAGGAGAATATAAAGTTCTTTTGTTTAAAATAAAATAAAAAAGAAAAAAGCCCTAACTCTGAGTTAGGGGGGAAAGCTTGTTTCTGTGTAATCCCACTTCATGTAAAAGCAAGGATATGTCTCTCTGTTCTTAAAAGGACACTGAAGATTAAGTAGCTGAAACAGACAAGCAGCTTCCTGCAAATTCCCAGTTCAAGGCTGTTTGAAGCAGACATGCATATGCTCCCTGCACAGGAAATTATTTTTATCTCTGTGTGCAGTGTTCATGATACTTTGGAAGAGGACAGAGATAGAGGCAATGACTTAATGTTAGAGAAAACTGTTTAAGATGAGAGAATTTAAGAGCTGTATCTTTAGCTGATTGTGAGGACAAAGGTGAACTGAGTGTTTTAAGAGGCATTTTTCATTGGGGCGAAAAAAATCGGTTTTTTCATTAATGAAGAAAGCTGTTACAGCAGCATATAGCTGGAAGTTTTAATGTTAATTAATGAGAGCAGTAGTCTCTCCATGCATGTGTTAGTCCTGTGGATTGTATTCAGCATAGCAGTAGCTGTGGAATGGAATGATGTATTCAGGTGGCCAGAGTAGCTTATTGCCATATCAAACTATTCTGACGTCTACATTGTTATTTCTGTGCTGTATCTGCTCTTTTTTCTGCCTTCTTGCCATAATTCTTGGTCCAGGGTATACCTAATGGGTTCCAAATTTCTTGACCAATGCAGGGTTCCAAATTTCTGGACCAGTAGCTTACTGAATCACTGTAGGTGTCCTTCAGTCATGAGCAGATGCTACTTTTTGCTGTAGGTGGCAAACCTGTCAGATATACAAGTGTGTTTTTCCTCCTTCAGAAGTTAAGCTGGTTTTCGGTATTAATAGAAATAGTTTGTGTGGGATTTCTTGTTTGTTGGGTTTTTTTTGTTTGGTTGTTTTTTGTTTCTTGGAGTTTTAAGTGTTATTTTCAGGTAATGACAGGACAAAATTCCCATTAAAATGTAATGTTTTTATTTTCTTTCATCTGAAGAGATAGAATTTATTGCACAAATTCAGTTGTTAACTGTTTGGTTTGAATTCCAAAAAGTTGGTTTTGATTATGCTTCCAGGTGTGATCATAAGAAGAAGTCAGGGTGAAATGCATTTGATAGAAAATTTGCAAGGTCAAGGAATTTTTACTGTCATTTTTCTCATCCAGTCTGTAGCTATTTTCTGAAATTACAGTATGATTTTAGTGTTAGCTGGGTATTGATGGCAATAATACAGGCCTAGCAATGCTCCTTTGAGCTTTTCCGGAGGTGAGAAAGGCAGAATGCTTTACCGCAGAGCCAGTTGTATGTATGCAAGAGTCACGCAGTAATTATGTGGTAAAATCCAAATCACTCTTTGGCTGGTTATGTAGGCAAGCCTTTTGTTTGTCACCCGAAGAACCTAAGAATAGTGTCTCCAAAAATTACTGTTGTGTGAAGATTGAGTCTTCAAAGAGTGCGTTTGGCTTGGGTTTTTTATTTGTCTGTTTCAGAGTTGACCTATGTCTGGGAAAAGAATGAGTGCCTGTTCCAGGAAATGAAACATTTAATGCGACTGCAAAAATGCAGTATTCCTGTGTGTTGATGGGTAGGGGTTTTGTTTAACTGCTTCCCATCCCTGTAGTATTTGGAGCTAGCGTTTTCTGCTCCTTTTCATCCAACGAGCCATTCCACTGCTTTCCATGTGCAATTCCAATAAAGCAGTCAAATATATGGACTAAAGGATTATCTTCTGCCGCCCTTCTTTCTCCTGGAAGTCTCAGTCATTGCTTTCTTTATCCTTTCAATCCTCCAATCTCAAAACCTTCTGATTTTCTTCCTGCTGTATATTCTTGTCCGTAGTCTAGAACTCACTTAGGGGGTTTGCCCATGAGTGGAAGTGGTTATAATGGTTGTGCCTGTGTTCTAGTCATAGCTCTTTCTAGTGCACTTGTCCTGACTGCCTGAAAGTAATGGTCTAGTTTGCATGACCTGGCATTGTTTTTTGTTGTCCTTGCTTCAATATTTCACTGTAAACTTGAGCAGTTCAGCTGCTCATCTGTTACTGCTGTAGCAATTTCTGCAAAGCCTCCGCTTTTGCAGTCCTCTAGATGATTACGCACATGCCACTCTGGACCACAAAGTTTATTGTTACCTAAGCTTGCCTTAGTTTAAGAGTTGATCTTAGCTGTTAATACTGTACTGTCTTGCTCAAGAGCTCTCTAGCTTCAGTACACTAGTTATGCAAGACATTAGCAGAATGCTGTGATACTGCGAAAATTTAACATGTATTGGAAACTTTGATAGCAAGACTTGTGGTAAAATGGAGTTGAAAGTCTTCTAGAGCTACACAGTAAAATAGAAATGAAAATATGCCATGCTTTTGGCCATACTTTCAGTTGATTGTTTCTGTGCTTTATACTGTACCAGTTGTATGTCCAGTCATGTGAGATGATGAAGATGGATGTAATTCTAAAAAGGGTTTCTCTAGTCTTAGTCAAATAACAGGACAGGGAGTGTCTTTTGGTTCAGTGTGTACTAAGGCTTGAAAGGATTGTTTAAAATGATTAATTAAAAAAATTGATGAGTTGTTATGTATTTCTTGAACTGAGAATTTGCACAAAAACATTTAGGGGTTGTGGGAAGAGAGTCTGGAAACCTTTCTGGGCTATGCAAGAAAACACATCTCTCTACACTCATGATGATCCATCTCAGGGTATCTCTGAGGTCGCAGCCTCTGATCTCCTGAGATGCATGGTTGAAGGAGTGCTGGCAGCTGGCCCAGATGGGAAATGGAAGTGCTTGTTGGAGCTTGGAGGGAGTAAGGAGGCAGCAATAGGAGTCCAATGCTGTTGTTTGTTTCCTCCTAACCTCTTTCTCTGCAGAGTAGATATGGTCCTCGCTTACCATCCTTCTCCCACTTTCTGAAGTAAACTTAGTTGTGTCTAGTAATTACAATTGATGATAGTGATGGCCTTTCTGTTGTAGTTCGGGCAGTATCATAAGCTTAATTTCTGTTAAATTAGCAGTTATCATTCATCTGTACCGTGCTAGTCCTGATAGAATCCTGGTTCATGACTGGGTTTTGCAAACAATGACTGTGCAAGAAGATGCTGCTTCCTGTTTTAAAATTCACTAGGCACTTATGGTATATCATCTTGAATTTCATTAGCTTTAGTTTAAAAAAATGAAAACTTTAAGAACTGCTTTACCAATAATATGGGTTTTTCTTTAAATATCTTCAGTTCTTCCTGCAGGATAATGCTATGCAGTAGCTGACTGAATGAATATTTGAAAGAAATAAAACCAAACTTGTGTTCTGTTTTTCAGAGAATGCAGAATCAATTGATCTCAAACAGTTTTTTGACCTACATTTCTCACATATATATTATGTGTTCTTTGAAAACTTTGTGACTATTGAAGTTGGCCTTAAACAAAAAGGTAAGTATTTCAAGTAAAACATTTTTTGTCTTGGTGCTTGTGGCTTTGTTATGAAGCAAAGCAGGGTGTTATAAATAAAGCTGTGTGTGTCCGTGGTCACAAATGGCAACATTAGCTGTGCAGAAATATGTGTTAGCACCAACTCTGCAAATAAAGGCAGAGCAATTTGAGGTGGGTACAGTGGAGGTGAGCAGTGTGTTGATTTTCTGATGACTGGTTTTGCCTTTTTACAAAGTAAAGATTCTTAAGTTGTTACACTGAAGTTCTGCAGAAGTTTTCTTTCATAAGGTGTTGTATAACATAATCTCTAGCAGCTGTTGATGCTATAGTAGAAAATGATACGAACTGTAGCTGTTATAAACCTAACTATGAAACTTTTTTTATTTGCAAAAGGAATGCAAAATGATGGTTGTAGAATGCATGGTTTTGTTTTACATATCTAAGGATCTTTTCTCATTACGTTTTGTTTTGGTAATTAAATTGTATCGTTATTGATTTTTTTTTTTTCCATTGCGTCTAGGTCACAAGTCTCAAAGAGAAGAATTAGATTCTATTCTTTTTATTTTTGAGGTAAGATGACTTGAATCTTCCTGTATGAGGTTTTTTGCTTTGTATGAAGTCTTGTTAAATAGTAACAATACAACTATCCTACAGTTGCTTGAAATACACTTTACATTTAACTGCATTCCTTTTTCCTATTGCTTTGAATTGAATGTATATCCTTTGTGTGAGAAGAAAAAGAATTTGACTACCAGTTTTGCAGGATGATGTCTTAACTGGAAAAAAAATGTTTTCTGCATCTGCACATAGTTCCTTCCTTTTTGATGGTGATGTTTCCCATGTATTATATGCTTTGAAATTCTCACAAAGGTGATCTCTAATTAGTTGTGATATTTTTGACCTTTTGAATACATGTTATCCCTGATTTTTCTCATTTTACTACTGCAGAATTAGTTTTATAGATCCCTTTTATTTTCAAAAGATTTATTATTTGGAAATAGCATTTCACAATAACCTTACCAAAGGCATATCTTAATTAAGATTAATTAGAAACTAATGATATTGAAACATTTCTGAGCAGAGACTGTAGTTTATAGAATAGCTTAGAATGTAAAATTTTTCTTTCCTTTTAATGGAAGCTTCTAGTTATAGAACAGGGATTGTGATTTTTTAAAATATCTGTAAAATTGAAAGCTGATGAATGCGTAGCATGTGGTTGAATACAAAGTCCTTTTTGAATTTGTATTCTGAATCTGAAGAGAGCTAGTTTATTTGTTCACTATTTCCTACCTAAAGGAAAATTAGGTGACCTGTGCTTTGGAAGCAGTTGCACAGGTTGTTGGAGTACCACAGTCAGAAATTCATTTGGGAAATCAGGTTATTTGCAAATTGTTAATTCCTCTAGCATAAACATTGAAATGCTACATAATAGATTTTTAACTTCTGTCACTGACAGAGCTCTGTTTCTTACCATCTGAAGATGATCATCGTCCAGTCTAACTGGAGAGGTGTTAGTTAGATCCTTGTAGCCCCGTGTCTGTTCTTCATTATTTTGCTGTAGCTCATTACCCCTCTGTTGAAAAGGCTGAAGCAAATGTCTGCATGTGCTAGAGGCAAGTTGACAGCTGAGCATGCTAGCTTAAGCCTCTATAAAGACAGCATAACCTAATACAACCTGTTGTGAACCAGAGCAGCTGAGGCAGATACTCATTCCATTCCCTTTACTACAGGCAGCAGTATTGAGCAGAAAGGCAGTGAGGCCCAATAAAACTGCAGTAACATCAGAAGTCTTCAATGCAAGACTTGCCAGACAGTCCTTTGGACTTCTTAGGTTTAGGAATGAGTTATGTTGAAAGGGCAGTAACGCTTCCTGGGAAAGAACTGTGGAAATCTTCTAAGTTAACCGTAACTTCTGATCTGTGGCCTTTGTGAGAGTGCTTTTTGGTCTTCTGAGAGTGACATCTGCAACATAGATCCTTGGGTTCTGTTTTTCGTAGAAAATTTTGCAACTTCTTCCAGAAAGGATTCATCAGAGATGGCAATTCCATAGTATTGGTAAGTTTATTTCCCTTCGCCCCCCCTCCTTCTTTCTCCTCCTCTCTTTTAAAAAATCTTTTTTTCTCATTAGTATTTAATGCTACTCATGTACTTTACTTTTCTAAGTGATAGAACAAGGATTATGGTCTTAACTCTTGCAAGCTAGGAGAAGGGGGGAAAAACCCAAACCCAAGTTTTTTTTCTTCTCCTAGTAAAAAATTGCAAAATTGGCATGAGGTTTGTACTTGTAAATGGGGAGTGCTGATGATATGCATATTAATGACTTGAGGATCGTTTACTTACAATGTACACATCTCCAAAAGTTCTTGAAGATGTTATGGGTTATGAGGAGGCTATGGAAGGTGATCTTTTTTTTTTTTCCTTCTGGCATTGAGAGAGTTGCCTGAGGATATCAAGTTCACCAAGATTAAATTGGAGATTGCCAAGGACTTGTTTAAAAGTTACTATCAAGTCTGACCGAGAACTCTGACATAGTTCATAAATAAAATGTATAATTTTAAAGAATACCAAACAACAAAGAATACCAAACAAACAAATGCATTTATTTTTTTTCCCCCTTCTTTTAGGGTTGATTTTAAAGAAGCTTCTTCACACTGGAAATTCATTAAAGGTATTGGAAAATGTTGCGTACTATTTTTTTCTGAAATACCTGCAAATAAAATAAGAACATAAGGGTGAATTTTTATGGAAAAAACAAAGGAATGAGAACCAGATCATGACTTGTGTGTCATGAAAGAATGACTTCACATCATCAGCTTTACCTTGGTAGTACTGCTCACAGTAGTGTGTTCTACGTACAGTAGCTAAGTTAGGAATTTGTGCAAATGGGTTGAAGGATATTGTGTTAAAGCAGAAGTAAGCCTTAGCCATTCATTGTTGGGGCAGGGAAACTGGTTTTGAGGCTCAGACTGTCTTGGCAGTGGAGGATTATCTGCGCCAAAGAGACCTATTGGTGGGTAGCATAATAACGGTCGACTGTGTGACAGAAGCCACCCAAGTGTAGCATATAGTTTTGGTACTGCAGCAAACAACCATGCCACTTCCCTGTAAACATGCAGGCTTGGCTGGTGCTGAAATTCTCCAGTGTGAGAGCCAGGAGGGGACTGCTCTGGGACTTCATCACCTTGAAGAAGGAATGGAAGAGGGTAGAATGGATTCTTCTGCTGCAAAAACTTCGCTCTGTTATTAAATCACAAACACGTTTAGAAAATTTATGATAGTCCCTGTATTTTCTGGAAAATTCACATGGCATCTTGCAGTCCTGTAGTCAAGCAAGTGACTATAGACTTGTGTTGTTCTTTTTTTCAATCTTTCCCCTTCCCAGAAATGCTTTCGTATATTCTGGGACAAGTTAACTTGTTTCATTTTTTTTTCTTTTAAGATACGTCGAGAGGGTGTGCGTCTCTTTCTTTTGTGGTTGCAAGCACTTCAGAATAACTGCAGTAAAGAACAATTGTGGATGTTTTCTTGCTTGATTCCTGGATTTTCATCACCGCAGTCTGAATATGGCCCCCGAACACTAGACAATCTCATTAACCCCCCACTTAATGTTCAAGAAAGTAAGTAATTTGGTTATATTTCTCAATTCTTCATGTAATTCTTAGCACAGAAAAGTCAAGTTGCAGTAACAGAACTAATGTGCTTAGCGAGGTTATATGGAGATGTTAATGAGTTTCTTGGCAGTTTATCAGGTCTTCTTCCAAGAGTAACTGTCTTTTGTTGTTGTTGTTGGATTTTTTTTTTTTTTTTTTGAAGGTGGGTTGGTTTTTTTGGGGGGTGGTTTGGTTTGTGGTTTTTTGTTGGTTTTGTTTTTTGTTTTTTTGTATTGTGGTTTTGGTTTTTTTTTTGTTTAAGGTATGGTATACTAGCTTAACACATAGCATGTGTTTGAATTGGTTAATGACCAATCTTATGTAATTTTTTTGAGGGCTACAAGCAGATGCTAAATCTACTGCAAACTTGCACAGGCAGATTCCACTTGTGTTGAACAATGGTACACTGACTTTGGCCATACTCTAGAGAGCAGGCTATGCAAAGCAGTTTACCTGGTATGACCTTCAAGAGGTTGTTAGGGCTGTAAGTAAAGCCAAATGTGTGATCTTCTGGCTGTGTCTGTGTATGACCAGGCGATTAAAGCTGTGGTATTCTTGTGGTTGCTTGAAATCTGCCAAAAGAATTAGACCTTGTAAACTGCAAAACCTGAGGTCATGAAGGTCTGCATTAGTGGAAAGGCTTGAGCATTCTGAAATAAGCTTTTTATACTTTCTAGATCTTAAGAGTTTTTTAATGTGAAAGTCACTCAATGGAGTGAGGATGATTTTTCTATTACGGTGGTTCTTAGGACAGTTCTTCCTTTGACCATTCACTCTAGCAGTAAGCGTCAGATACTGGTTACTAGTGGGGAGCTTCTTGCCTCCTAAATCCATTTAGTCCTCCTAGTAGGATTTTGAACTCATTTATTAATTAATTTCATGATGTGTGGGGTCATAAGTGCAAACTGTGCATTCATGTAAATGTGAATAAGAAGCTAACCACTTTTTCCTCTGAACATTGTGTTGTTACTCTTTTTCCATCTCCACCCAGTGTTTTAGAGCTGGTGCAAGCATTGCTTTTAGAAGCAAGCAGTGTCTCCTTGGACTGATAATTCAATTTACTGAAACCTAGCAGATGAGTTCTGTGGCAGGATAGCTCTGCAGATAAGTTTGCTACATAATTTAAGCCCTGTTCTGGAGTTATCTTGCATATATCTCTACTGAGGGAAAGGAGGAACAAATTAAAAGGGATGTAGGCTGTGTAGAAATGCAGCATGCAAAGACTGAAATGCAAACATCTAACTACAGGAGTGGGAGAAGAGTAAACTTTGAAGTAGCTTCACTGTAGAGGTGAAGGAAGGAGAGAGCTGGTAAAACTTAACAGAAATGTAAGTGATCAGCTGTTAAATGAAGAAAATCATGAGAGATACAAGAAAAATTTGGCATTTGTGTAACACAAATGTTAAGCAATTGTTTGCATAATTCCAAAAGAAATGGATTATGCCTTCTGGAGAAAATGTCTTGGCAGGTAGATTCCCAGGATATATAGGGCTGTGGTTTTATGTATGTAAAAATCACTTCTGTGGTGGTTTGTTAGCTAAATTTTCATAATTTTCATTAATCTGTGGGTGGATTTTGTTTCCTGTAATTGTCTCTGCTTACCCCAGTGCATTTCTACTTTCATAACTTGGTAGATACTTATGCATGAGGAGAAATGGTCTAAATGTTAGATGTACTTTTTTTTTTATTATTAAATAGCTCAAGTGACTATAGAGGAAATCACTCCACTTGTTCCTCCACAATCAGGAGATAAAGGACAAGAAGATTTAACAAGCTATTTCTTAGAAGCACTTTTGAAGTACATGGTAATTCAGGTATGTTCTGTAGCTTTCAAGCAAAGAAATATGAAGGAACCAACACCTGTTTATCTATTACAAGACAACGTTTACTAGTAGCACTGCAAATCTGTATGAAAATATTATAAACATTTCTATCCCTTGTCTGCCCTTTAAGTGTCCTTTGTAAAAAGTAAATCCTAGAATATCTTTATTTATCTTCTGTGTGAAGGCTTATAGGTTTGTTCACCACACGTTCTCGCATGAAATTGCAGCATGGTGAGAAAAGAATTGTCAGTCACTTCCAGCAGTGCTAATTTCAGCTCCCTTCCCTTTTCCATCTCCCCAGCCCTGCCCTTGTTGCCTTCAGCAGTGGAAGTATAAACTTTGCTCACTTGTGGGTTTTGTGGCGGTCAGGGACTTTGCTTTTCAAGCTAAGGGGAAATTTCTAACTGAAAGCAAAATGGCCTGGCAAGCTGGCCATAAAAGCTGACGTATTTCTATTGGTTTTGGTATTTGATGTGTTCAAGTTCATTTTGAAGCAACATCTTAGAAAAGAACTATCGTTCTTTCATTGACATGTCATAGCTAGTTTCTGTTCCATCTTTCTTAAAGTGTTTATTAAAATGCATTATTTTGCCCAAAGAAATAACTGAAGACATTTCATCAGCCATCTTTCTCTTCCACTTTGAGATGTTTACTTTATCCAATATTTTTTTTTTAAGGTTAAGAGTTTAGAATGGAAGAACAAGGAAAACCAGGAAAAGGGATTTTCATTTTTATTCTCAAATTTTAAGAAATACTACTTACCTTCTATTTTCCCAAACATCTGTAAGGAGACCAGCTTGTACAACCCTATACTTGGTAAGTGTTAACACAGCTGATAAAATCATTACACTTCCTCTAGTAGAGAGTATAGTAAAGCATTTTTTTGCTTGGGTCACTTTGCCCATAAAGAATGTTCTCCAAAAGTATTTCTAATGAAAGAAAATATGGTTCCTCTTCATAATTTTCAGTTCTCTGTGGAGGCACCTGACCCTTTGCTCAGAGTCAATCTCGCTATATTAATCTGATTCAGGTAAAGTTAATGTTCTTGTAAAACAATTCTTTAACGTGACCTCCGTTGTCAATTTAAGTTGTGCTCTAAGGAGAAACTACTGCTTCTGAGATAAAGGTGTTAGTGTGCCATTTTTTGGGAGCTGTTGGCTTTATCTGTATAGAATACAGATATAGAAGAGTTTCAGAGCAGCCCTGCGGAGAAGGACTTGGGGGTCTTGGTTGATGAGAAAATGGACATGAGCCGACAGTGTGCGCTAGCAGTCCAGAAAGCCAACTGTATCCTGGGCCGCACCAAAAGGTGCGTGACCAGCAGGTTGAGGGAGGTGATCCTGCCCCTCTACTCTGCTCTTGTGAGACCTCACTTGGAGTATTGTGTGCAGTTCTGGTGTCCTCAACATAAAAAGGACATGGAACTGTTGGAACAAGTTCAGAGGAGGCCCATGAGGATGATCAGGGGACTGGAGCACCTCCCGTATGAAGACAGGCTGAGAAAGTTGGGGCTGTTCAGCCTGGAGAAGAGAAGGCTGCAGTGGAGACCTAGCAGCCTTCCAGTACCTGAAGGGGGCCTATAGGGATGCTGTGGAGGGGACTCTTCATTAGGGACTGTAGTGAGAGGACAAGGGGTAACGGGTTCAAACTTAAACAGGGGAAGTTATTGGATATAAGGAGGAAGTTCTTTATTGTAAGGGTGATGAGGGTGGTGAGGCACTGGAATGGGTTGACCAGGGAAGTTGTGAATGCTCCATCCCTGGCAGTGTTCAAGGGCAGGTTGGACAGAGCCTTGGGTGACATGGTTTAGTTGGAGGTGTCCCTGCCCCTGGCAGGGATGTTGGAAGTAGATGATCTTAAGGTCCTTTCCAACCCTAACTGTTCTATGATTCTGTGATTCACAGTGTTTGGATCATATGGTGCTTGCTCATAGTTTGGCTAGGGCAAAGTTAGTTATGTTTTTTGTGTCAACTGTGTTTGTGAAGAGGAAAGAAAGTAGTAAGTAGGAAGAGGAAGTTGGGGTTTAACAGAATCTTTAAAGCTGCTGGTGCTAGAGCATACCTTTCCATATAGAGAGCAGAATTTTAGGTGTTTTCTAAGAGAACCTAGCTAGAGTTTTTAGCCCATTCTAAACTAGAACATTGTTTGCAAATCTTGATTTTTTTTTTTTTTTAGTAGCTTTGGTTTGCAAGTACCCATGCACATGTTGGTTGTAAGATAATAGAGTTCAGTACTCTTGTTTGCAGAGTAGTACCACATACATAGGCTTTAAGCTGCCATTTCATTAGTTGAATAATACAGACACTTCATTTCGCCTCTTACCTGTTTATGTGGTATCTCAAGGGTTTAGTAGTAATCTCCACACACAATTTCATATTCTAAAACCAAGCTGTCAGGGAAGTTTATTGAAAAGGTCTTAGATTCTGCCAGGCCATGTACATGTATTTGGATGTGGCTTTCATCAGAGATGGATGTTTAAAAAACCCTGTTCTCCTGGGAAAGACAAGCAGCGAACCGTCTCATCTAGGGGAGAAGAGATGATCTAAATCTAGCCATAAGCAACTGCAGAACAAGAGTTGTGTGAAGATGCTGGAGAAGTTCTGTGATAAAACAGATACAAGAGGGATGATAAGCAATGCTGAGATGCTGAGAGAGCAAACCTACTGCTGCTTGACATCTTTGAACAAGAAATGTGGAAATGATATTTTCTCTTCCTATGAAGATCTTGATTGAGTCTTCCATAGTTCATGTAGTCATCTCTCTTTTCTGTGAACTGTAAACAAGAAGCTTTCAAGGCCTTAGTAAAGAACAGGACAATGGAAAACAAAAAGAAGAAATGGGCACAGATCCCCAAAACTATTATTAATAACTGTGCAAGGTCAGCAACAAAAATTTTGGGAAGAATACAGTAATGAAAACAACAGAAGCACTGGTAAGTAGAACAGCCTTTTCTCCTCTAAAAAGTTCTTCTCTGGCATGCAGCTTCCCACCCTACTTGTGAAAATTCTGTACCTGTTCTGAACAAAATTGACAGCATTTATGCAGAAAACAGAGCACTGAGCCTGCTATTAAAATGAGCTTCTTATGCTACTGGTGTAATGTTTAATTTAGGAGTTGTCAAGAGGTACAAATCAAAACAGTAGTTTTTAGTGAGCAAGCATTGATACAGGGCTTTACTGCAGATAGTCTATTGGACTGAGATTTTCTTTTCTGTGAAGGCAGATTTTTAGATAAGTATATTAGTTACAGTAACAAGCACCAGTTTTTCCAACTATAAGATGCTTGTATTGTGCTTCCTTCAAATTCTGGCTTGAGTATTTCAGGCTTAGAAGAGCCCATGAGATTGGTTTGGGGCTTTGTTTGTTTTGAATGTCTTTTAACATCTGTTTAGAATCCTGTAAGACAGTCTTCAGAAACTGTTTAGTAAGAACTATAGATCTGAGGGTAAGATTCCAAGGGCATTGTTTCTTTCATCATGATAATGTGCCTTTGTGTCCTTTCCAAGGCATTTAGATGGGCTCCTTCTTTTACTGGGAAACAAAGTGAGCTCTCTGCAGCACTTCATCCCTTCTGAACCCTTTATTACCTTTCAAAGTAAGCATGGTCAAAGCTACAAGTGTCCGCCATTATAACTTCTTCCTAGCCTTTTCATTTTCTACCCTGCATATGTCTTCCACCTTGCAGCTTTCTGCCTTTTTTGGCACCACCTTACATCAAGTTCCTAGAGGGGAGAGGGCGGGAGATGAGGAAAGACCCAAAATAAAAAAGAAAGGAAAAATTGAAAGTTGGGGGAAGGAAATATTTCCTCCTGTGCTACCTGAGTTAACCTAATGAGCTTTTTTGCTTTTTTTTTTGTGTCAGCATCCTCATCTGGAGCCTTGACAACTACTTCCAAGATGGATAGAAATGTGAAAATGGCTGAAGGAGGATACATTTGAGAATCAGCTGCACCAAATAATGTAGTTGAGAGGAACTAGAGAAAGAGGATGTTCTGAGAGAGTATCCTGAAACTACAGAAGGAGACAATGTGCTGCAAAGATGTGTTAACTGCCTGTCTGCTGGATGCCTTGTACTGCAGGCTTCATGCCTGGCTGAATGCTAATAGATACCAGAGGAAACTGATTTTTGCGTCTTTAAATACTGCACTACCAGATATTTGCTTCCTTTCTTACAGTGATTGAGCTGTTGTATATGCTTCTGTTAAAGATACATTAATTTTCTTACTAACCTGCTGCTTTCCACAGAATGCAAACAATGTACTGTTTTTTATTTGTAGTAAATAAAGTCTTTATAAGCTTTTAAAGTATTCTGTATATTTATTGCATAGGTGGATTGTATGCAAGAGTCATGTAGTTTTTTCCTCTTAAAATAATGCTTCCATTAAAAATAGTGGATGTGACTTTAAAGTCTGTTCTGGAAACATTCCTCAGTTTAGCAACGTCATGATGAGTTTATCACTACTTTTGTATGTGGCTGTTGAAGTGACACTGAGATACACCAGCTTGGATATCCTCAATGCTAGTGCTGGATTTTGTATTGTTTATTTGCATGTTAACAAGGAAACCTTTCCAGCAGTCTGGCAGGTAGGCAGCGTTCAAATGCCTAAAAAAGGCTGTCGTAAATCAATTGCCTAGATAGTAGCCGAATATTTCTTTGCTGCTGTCCAGATTTGTTTCTCCTGAAGTGTGATATAATGACCATAATGTAGCAGAAGTTATGTTGGATTTCTTAAAACAACTAAGCAGCTCTCAACCTTGCATTAGTAAAATATAGTCAAGGAACAACTTTATATTCTTCAACACGACTACTTTTCATCTTCGTTGACTCCTGCCGTTAGTATCTTTTAAGCTACCTTCTGGCCTGTAAAACCATGGAATGTATTTCTTACTCCGATCTGGATAGGACCATTATTTTCCATGCCTCCTTATTTCTGTTTTCTGTTTGGTTGTTTTGTTTTGGGTTTTTTTGTTTGGTTGGCTTTTTTTGTTGTTTTGTTTGTTCGGGTTTGTTTTTTTTTGTTGTTGTTTTGCTTGTTTGCTTGTTTTATGGGGGGAAAGTTGCTGTCACCAGATGAAAGTAATGATACTGAAACACCAGCAGCAGGGTGTGTTCTGACAGCATGTGTTAGAATTGGTTCTCAGACAAATTTTCATCTACTTCTTCTATCAGAGCAGATCTCATACTTGCCCTTCTAGAACTAGGAATAGACTTGGCATACCACTCCCAGAGAAATGTCATTCACATCTGAAAGTACTTCAGACTGATGATTGGTATTGCAGAAATGATGTTTTGCAGTATTGAGTTGGCTGAGACATGGCTGGATTGAACTGGGCTGTTGATACTTGTCTATGCAGCAGCATGCATTATGCACAATTTAAAAAAGCAGTCCCTAAGTTTAAAAAAACCAGCACATATGGAATGCCCTTTCCCTCTGCCCTCCCTGCTCCATCTTTGTTATGGGTTTACTTTGCATGTAAATTCCAACCTTGTTGAGTTATTAAAGACTGTCACTTTTTCTGAAGCAGATTCAGAAATAGTGATGACACTGTTGGCATCTCTGTCACTAGCATAGTAGAGAGGCAGAAGAACTAAGCAGTTCTGAGCCACCATGTAGAATGCCTGATGAGAAAATAGAATAGTAGGCTATAGACCTCAAATAACCACAGTGCCTGCCAGCTGGCACTCCACTGGGCATTGTTTGTGATATTTGCTGAAAGCCAATACACAGAAGTCACGACCACAGAATCATCTTTCAGCTAAGTCATAGGAAGATGAATGTGCCCTTGCTCTGACAGCAAACTCCAGGAAAATTAGCTAGTGCAGATGTGGGACTAGATGAAGCTGCCAGACTCGTGGCTTTGGAGCAGAATGTCTTCTGTTCTATTCATCCTTCTAGTCATCCTTCCTATTCATCTCTTCATCTATTTCATCTCTCTATTCATCTTTGCTGTTCTGTCATCTTTGTCTGCATCTTTCGCCTATTGCAGGGCCAGAAGAGACTGCTTATTGTGTTTACTGTTAAAATAGAGTTTGGAATTAAAACTTTCCTGTTATAGGATGTTGGGATCTGTATCAGTAATAACTGATGACTCTTATAATAGCTAATTATATTGCTTTATTGTGAATTGCTGCAGACCACCATATAGATCTTTCTAGGGATGTATTAGGAAATGTGATGATCAGTTGCCTCTGAACTGTATCTGCTTTTCCCAGTAGGTTTGGTAGTAGGAGATGTGACATATAGGACTCTTAAAAGGCTGTAAAATGGTATCACTCACATACATTGTTACTTAGTAACTTAAACAACTATAAGCACATCTTAAAAATGAAGGCATTTGTCAGTATTTTAATTCTGTATGAAGATAGACTAGAGTATGGCCTACACAAGAAAACTAATAAACAGTTATTTTGCTACTTAGAACCCTTTTGTATTTTTTAGGTGCACGTGCGTATTAGTGAGTTTGCTTTTATCTTTATAAGTTTTATCTTTAAGTTTTTGGTACAGCATGTAGCTTAAAACAAGCTGGAAACAATTAAAAGAAATGCGTTCACTTGTTCAGAAAAAAGTACAAGCAAAG
The DNA here is from genome assembly GCA_017639245.1 of Myiopsitta monachus. Taxonomy (NCBI): domain Eukaryota; kingdom Metazoa; phylum Chordata; class Aves; order Psittaciformes; family Psittacidae; genus Myiopsitta; species Myiopsitta monachus. The sequence continues at coordinate 31,018,997 of CM029924.1, read as the reverse complement.
ATGTAAGGCTATAGAAATCACTGTCAGATAAAAAAGGGTTTGCATAGCAGAAATAAGTTGCTGTCTCTTGGACCAACAGTATTGTATCCCTCCAGGAGACATTACAGCCTTTTGAAGTCTTATAGTCTAGTCTTGAAATTTTCTCTGTATCCATTTTGGTGCACCTTAGAATGAGTTGTGCAACAGTGAATAGAAAAAACAGTGCCTCTGAATGTTCACATGTATTGGTTATGATTTTAGGATTTTTTTCTTGTATAGAGCTTTCCTTCTGCAGCTGTTCTTAAGATGATGTGTTTCTTTACAGATATACCACAAATGAGACCAAAGCCACACTATGTAATGGTTAAGAAAGATGCTGAAACCAATGAGGCGGTGTATTGCACAAAAGAACCTTTTATTAAGGCTCGTGTTATTGTCATTCGATGGTTGGTGTCTTTCTGGCTTGAGCCAAAACCTCATACAGGACCTCATATTCCTGGGATGGAAGGTGAAAATGTGCCAAAGAATATTCAGGTAAAACCAAATACATAAAATGTTTGGTTTTGTTTTTTTGTCTTAATTATTATGTTAACAGCCTGCACTCCTGATAATTATAACTTATGAAGAATTCAATAAAAAGAATTTCTAAGCAAATTTTCTGCATATGAATTCACTTTAGAAAGACTCACTGTGGGTTTTTTGGGATTTTTTTGGGGTGGTTGGTTTTTTTTTGTTTTTTTTTTTTCTTTTCAAATTCTGCTCTTTTACTTTTAAATCACAGAGCTGTAAGAAGCTTTGAAATATACTGAATCCTCTTTTGGTTTTTGTTTGTTTATTTTTCTGAGTTCTTTGTACTGTTTTAAATTATACTGTTGTATAACTTGTACAGTACACTTTGTACAACTTATTGGTTGCACTAAACATGAGCTATGGAATATTATTCTTTTTTTCCAGAGAGCAGCTGCTAGCATGGCTTCAAGGGAGGACAGCAGAAATGACAGTACTGATAAGCAGGATAGAAATGCAGAGCCAGAGCAATCTCATTCTAATACAAGTACTTTAACAGAGAGAGAACCAAGTTCTTCCAGCCTCTGCAGTATTGACGAAGAGCATTTAACCGATATTGAAATTGTCCGGAAAGTCTTTTCTGCTAAGAGAAGCAATGTTAATTTTCTAACAGAGATTTTTCGACAGGTAAAGAACAATTTTTATAATGCAGGAATCTTTATTATATCATAAATGAACATTATGTCATTGTTTTTTTTTCAAGAGCATTTGCTAAGCAGAACATTACATAAATGTACAGTTTTCTTCTGTCATCTTGCCTTGAAGGTTTTAAGTATTGGAAACTTAAAATTCTGAAATGTTTTCTGTGTAGAGTATCTGCAGTTTCTGATTTTTCTAATTTTATTTCTTTAATAAGCAGTTTGACAACATTTAACTTGGACTTTACAGTTTGCCATAGACAGGAATGTTTGATCTTCTCATACATCAACCCCATAGCTATTAAAACTCTCAACCAAGCATATTAAAATAAGCTTTCTGTGGGAGTCTGCAGCTGTTAAAGAGTTGTTTTGGGAGCAGCTGAATATCCTTTCCTTGATAGTTTTCATCAGAAGTGGGAATCATAGTTACAGAAGGTAACAGCTTCTGCTTCTGACTTTGCTGCAACCAGAAATGTTAGCTGAGCATACTCAAAATAGTGCTTCTCAACTGGAAACTATTAAACAAGTTTAAACTGAGAACATGTGCTAGAATATGTAGCCTTTATTTATAATGTGAAATACATAACTTCGATTTAAATGTGGGAGAACAAATAGACTCTCTTTATGGCCCATGCTATTGATCAAAAGATGAAGAATTCTTTTCTGAACAATAGAAAAGAAAAATGTACTGTTTCGATTGAAATGTATTGCACTAAGTGCTTTAAACAGCAGAAAACTAAATATTTTAGAATTCCGGTATATCTGGATGAAAGGGATTTTTTTGAATGAGGAAATTAATGTCAGTAGCTTATCCATTCAGTGTGTTGAAGAGTTTGCACACGTTACTGAGGAACATAAGTTACCCAAGCTCAGCTACCACCCAAGAGTTTGCATAGTCTGAGACATTGAATATAGAGTCTAAATTTCTGATGGGCTATTTCAGAAACTGTCCTCCCCATTCACTCAGTGAAAGAGACAGCATTCTTCTTCATTCTTTTCACAAGGCAGTCCGTGAGTTATGCAGAGTATCTGGATTTTATGTGAGGCTAATGCAGTCTTATTTAAGTCATTGTTCAGCCTGAAGGTTTCAGTGTAAGTTCACTTGTAATGTGCCGGATGTTTGTAATTTTCCTAAAACATTAGGACCAAGTTATTCAGTTAGGAAAAGGTTTAAGTTGAACTGCATGGTGAGAAGATTGTCCATTAAAAAAAAAAACAAACAAAAAACAAAACCAACCAAACAAAATGTTTTATGCATTTTAGACTCCAGGGTACAAAAAATATATATGAGCTCACGGAAGACTGTTGGACTTGATGAGCTATAGTGTGTAACTGACGAACTTGTCAGTTGAATTCTGTAATACACAACAATTTTTAGTGCAATACTGGTATGAAATGTGTATTTCCAGAGAGGGAATACACTGCTTGTGTCAAGTGAGTACTCCTAAAGACATGGGCAATGAGTTTTCAACGTTCACACTATGGACTCCATAAAACTATGTGTTGGTGTAGTTTAATCTCTTATTTTCTAAATACAATTAGGGCATAGCAGTCTTTGGTAAATGTATTTTAAGTTAGTTAAAACCTGACTGATGTTAAAAATTTCTATCTGTGACTTGTTGTTACCAGATCGGCAAATGCGGAAAACGTCCTGAAGAGGGCACTGATCAGCCATCGCGCTGACTCAAATGCACGATTTTTTGCAACGGGAGTTCTGAAGTCGTTTCAGGGAGGCATTTGTTTTAAGGATAGTGTTTTGCAAAATGTCATTTACCTAAAAATATGATATATGGCTACCAGTAGTGTCTGTCACTTGAATATTTTTTAGTAATTTAGAATTAACTCCAATCTTCCAAATTATCTGTATGGAAGATGTTGCAATAGAAACATCTGCTCGTTCATTTTGCATACTTTTGGTGTGAATGTTTGAGGTAAATTTCAGCAGTCTAGGTGTTGGACTAGGTATGCCTATATGGGTTCTCATATCTCTTTCTTTGGCAGTGAAGTTTTTTGTAAGTACTTTCTTGACTTTTCTTCATAGAACTTTTTTTCACACTTTCAGTTTACAGATAAAAGTGAACAAACATTTAGGTTTAGGAGTCATTTATTTGTAAAGATCCTACAGTGGCTGTATTTCCCCCCCCATCCCTTAGAAACTGTATGTTATAGAGGCCAACTTGATTTCAAGTATTGCAACTGAGTTTTCATTTGTTTCTTTTTCTACTTGCAGGCCTTTCTGTTGCCAATATGTGAAGCAGCTGCTATGAGGAAAGTGGTAAAGGTGTATCAGGAATGGATTCAGCAAGAAGATAAGCCTTTATTTATGAAAGAACCTGAAGAAATAATGCAGTGCACAACTGCAGGTTGTGATGAAAATGTTGTTGATCACAATTCATCAGAGAAAGCAAAAGAAAGGGAAGAGGTAAAATATTGTTGGTTAATATATGTGCATCTTTCTGATATGCAGGTAGACAGAGTTGAATCATAGAATGGTTTGGGTTGGAAGGGTTCTTAAAGATCATCTCGTTCTAATCCCCTGCTACGGGCAGGGACACCTTCCGCTAGACCAGGTTGTTCAAAGCCCCATCCAACCTGGCCTTGAACACTTCCAGGGCATCCGCAGCTTCTCTGGGCAATCTGTGCCAGTGTCTCACCATCCTTTAGTGAAGAATTTTTTCATAATAATCTAAATCTTCCCTCTTTCAGTTTAAAGCTATTCCGCCTTGTCCTGTCACTAAATGCCTTTGTAAAAAGTCCCTCTCCAGATTTCCTTTTTGTGGTTTTGTTTGATATCAGGCCATCTGTTGGGGAAAATCAGTGGTAATTAAACAGCGAATGGGGTACCACTTTGATCCATTGTCTGTAGATTTAAAATGTGGCTAGTTCAATTTACAATTTCATATAGTTTTATGAGCTGTTCTCAAGATGTGGATTATACGATATGCCGACCTTCAGCTATGTGTAAGTTACAGACAAGTAAAAGGATGAGGAAAATAATAATTATTTCATCTGAATACTTTAATTGCTGCAAACTTCTTAAAATATAGTTGTGTCTTTAAGATGCATCTTAAGCATCTGTCCACCATTGTTTGTTTTTTAATATCTGTTACATCCTTTTTCCTTCAGTGTAAAAACAAAATACCTCTCTACAAATCTATGTGATTTTAAGAAAAAATATTTTTCAGGAAAAAGTCCTGAACTCCAGTCATGGTAGAAACTCAAACTGGGCAAGAAATGGCTGTTATGAAGACACACTGAATAAAATGTCTGAAATAGACACAGAAGAGCAAAATGTACGAGCTGGAGTGCAGTCAGTATTGCAGGTATGAAATAGACTTGATATCTCATTTTCATCATGATATTAAAGCTCTTGTTATCAGCACACAAAGAGTAGAATATAATGCAGTTCAGTCCCATACTCCTTCAAAGCATCTCTGAATTCTGAAAACACTTCTTAAATATAAAGTAATCATGATAAATAATGTTAGAATAATTACTGTGGTTCACTGTATCTTTATTGACCTTAAGTAGGACAATGTATACACAAGTGTTGGATAACACAGTAAAAAATCTTTTAATTTTGCATCAGGACATGCATTCTGCTCTCTATCATATTATGGAAAAAACAGTTCTCATCTGAGTGCCACATCTTCCAGTTATTCTAATTAAGTATTTAATGAGAGTGCTGGGAAGATTTTTCTCTTTTAAGCTATTACTCACCACACACAAAATATCTGAACTTTCCTAATCTGAATGATAAGGTGATCAGGGATATTTTCTCATCTTTTTCTGAATTGCAGATTGGATGAGCATGCAGGTGCTTAAATAGTTTGAGCAGACTCCACGACTCTCCAATGATACACTTAAGGAATGGGAGAGTTGTAGAAGCTCCCTAACAGAAGTTTTCTAATTGTTTCTAGGGAATTTGGCAGGGCAGAAATTGTGTTAATTTGAAATGTTCAGCAAAATGATTCACTGAAGTTGATATAGTAAATCAAGTGTGTATAACTTGAGGGAAGGTGATATAAAATGTACCCATTTTATGTATGTGCATGCCTATACATACATATAGGTGCATATATGACTAGCCTCTGTAATATTCTTTTATCCAGAAGAAAACTGGTTCTAAACAAAATGAAATAGACATGTGCATTTGCCACTCCACCATGTGCACTTTTACTGTGGGTGATAATGCTAATTAGAACTCAGTTCTACCACAGCTTGGATGATTTCCTGAATAGGGTTTCCTGTTGTGCTGTACATTGTTATATATAGAAGTAAACCTTGTAACTGAAATTACCTGTAAATTCAAATATAGTACAATAATTTAAGCTTCATAATCTTTGGATACAATAAGTATTTAAGAATATGAAGTTTTTCTGAGAAAAGAAACAGTGAGAAGCATCTTAATCTGGTTGCAGTGTATCATTAATATTTACACATCTGAGAATGTCTGAGAGATTTTCCATGTTGAACTGTTGTAGGCAAAGGTTCATTTGACCACTAGATACCTTCTTTAGCCTAAAATGGGGTCAAGACATCATTTTAAGCCAGTACCATATCTGAGTTTGAGAGGTTTCCTGACCTGGAACCACATTTGACTTTTTCTGTGAATCAGAAATCCAAGACTTTTGTCTTGAGTTTTCTTCCCTTTTGATTCTTGTATGGACAACATATTTAGGTACTTAGAGTAGGGTAGATTCATTATTGAGGCTAGTGAATGTAAAATTGCGTACTGTCAGGTTTTAATTATTAAAATTCAAAGCTTTCAGTAGAGGGAAATTACAGCTGCAGAACCAATGATTTCCTGTTGATGTGCATTAAGAAAGACAAATATGATAATTTAAGATCTAGGGCTCACTGTGATTCAAATGCTTCCTGAACTTACATAGAAATATAACAACGCTTCAGTAGCAGCTCCTGTAACTCCTACAGTGTCCTTGCCTACTTTGTTTTTATCATTTTAATTCTGAAAGCCTTAATTCACTGTCCACTTGTCGTGGTTTAAGCCCCACACCCACGCAGTTTTACTCACTCACTCGCTCCCCCTCTTTCTTCCCCCAGTCCCGGGGGGGATGGGGAGGAGAATCAAAAGAATTCAATTTGCACAGGTTGAGATAAGAACAGTTTAGTAACTCAGGTATAACACAAATCACTGCTGCTACCACCAGTAATAATACAAGAGAAATACAAAGAAAGAGAATACAACTGCTCACCAAGCCCCACCCAGCCAGTGCACCCCCCAGGAACGAAACCCCCAGTACCAAAAACTTGACCATGCCGTGCACCCCCAGTCCATCACTACACCCACACCCTTCTGGGTCTCTGCTCTCCGTCTTCACATCCTGGACATGACGTGCTGTGATATGGAATACTCCTTGGTCAGTTTGTGTCAGGTGTCCTGTCTCTGCCTCCTCCCGGCTTCCCCTCCTCCCTGGCATAGCATGAGGCTCAGAAAAGTCCTTGGTCAAACCAAAACATTGCTAAGCAGTAACTATAAACACTGGTGTTATCAGCGCTGCTCCCAGGCCCAAAGTCAAAACCACAGCGCTGCACCAGCTGCCAAGAAGGAGAAAAATGACTGCTACTGCTGAACCCATGACACCACTGAAGTCAGCCACTTTGGGGGAGGTATCCTGCTTCCTACTTTTGGTAAGCCTTAATGATCATAGTGGGATGAATGCTTTAGTTTCACAGGAAAATACAGACCTTGTCATGCTGAACCACACTCTTTGTGCCAGGACTATTTCAAGTAGTTTAGTATATATTATACTAGTCAGTTTCTGGCTTCCAGGTGAGCTTTTGTGCAGTGGACTTCTTTACTGGGACATTTTTAAATGCTTAAACCACGACAGTCCATCGTATTATAATAATTGTGTTGAGTAGTTTGTACCATCTGCCTGTGAAAGCAAAAATATGCAAATATGGTCTGTAGAAAAAAATGGGGAAAAAATCCATCATGCTGCTGCTTTATCATCATATCAAGCTAACTTTATATATTTATTTCTGATTGCATATGCAGTCTTTTCTGTAAATCATAGATTTTTCTCTTCCTAGTTAATAGCAATGGAATTGCTGAAAACACAAATGTATTTCAAGCTCATAACATCCACTCTTTTCTACCTACAGGTTTTTATTATAAACTCTTCAAATATATTCTTTCTTGAACCTGCAAATGAAATAAAAGCTCTGCTGGATGAACACACTGATATGTGTAAACGCATTCTTAATATCTACCGTCACATGGTAGTCCAAGTGACGATGGACAAGAAGACATGGTAAAATGCTAATGCTTTTATCTTCGATTATTAGATCACAAGATTAATGTGAAAATTTACTTGGCAATAAATACAGTAGAGTGGTACTGACTATGTGAACTGGTTTCTTTTATCAGTAAATACATGGACTTTAACATCACAGACAACATAATACAGGGGAAGAGGTTATCTGCACTGTTAAAGCCATTAGTAAGCACCTAGTTAGTTTGAGGCAGCTTAGCACTCAGTGAAAAAAGAAAGTAAGCTAGGATATACAGCTACTATTGAGGAGCTACTGATTACATTTTTTAGGGCATTTTGCTTATCTGGCAAAGTGCTAAAAATATGCAAACAGGTGAAGCTTCACAGCCTTATTTAAAAGTAAACAAAAAATTGTCAGATAAGCATGGATAAGTATTATAATCAGATGTGGCTTGCTCTTAATCTGTAATTGTATAAAGGAGTCAGCATACTGTTTTGTTCCTTTCCAGTGCTTAGGGTGCCTAGCAGGTACAAGAGACCCCACTTTCAAGTTCCTGTCTATTATTTTCCTGACTCTTCTAAATAGCTGCTTCTAATGAGGTAGTATATTGCCACCTTTCTCCATTGCAAGGAAGCAGTAGCAAGAGGATTTCAACTGGCTGATTTATTCCATTTTAATTTGACTTGCGTTCAGTCTGTAACTAGTCTTTCCTGAACTCTGCTTAAATAGAGCTGGAATTACGTGTAACATGAACTTGTCTCCTCTTGTGAAGAAATAAGGAGTTAGTTCAAGGCTAACCACTGGGAAATTGGGGGTAATAATAGAAAACAGATTCCGCTAGATTAGTATTCCCCAGTTTCACATCACTGTAAAGAAGTGACTCTAGTCTGTGATGGCAAAGATTGTGCCACACAAAATTATAGATGAAGCATATTAATGATGATGTAATATGGGCAAAGAAGTCATTCAGGGGGAAGGAGGGGGAAAAAAAAAAAAAAGAGGAAAAGTTCAGACTGGAAATACAGTTAAAACTTTGCGTGTAACTTTAGGCTGTTGAAAGTGATAGTGCTTGAGTGACCTGGTAGAACGTTTCAGAGGGTGACAGGGATTTCTGTCTCTCAAGTGTGAAGAGAAGATTGGAGTAATTTCTTCTGCGAGAACCAAGTTAGGCTGTTTATAATCACTGTGTCCTGTTTGGAATGTATTTGAGCAAATCAAGCTTGGTTATTACCTTCAAAAGTATACTGGTATAAACAGAAGTGTAACAATACGCTAACTTTTTTTTTTTTTTTTTTTAATGTAGGGAACAGATGCTACTTGTGCTGCTCAGGGTTACTGAATCTGTGCTGAAAATACCACCTCAAACTTTCTTGCAGTACCAAGGAAGAAAAAACTCCACTTTAGCTGGAAGACTTGCCGGACCTCTTTTCCAGGCAATTAAACATAAATTCACTCTAATTAATTCAGCTTAATTTTGACTAAGAGATTAGATGCAGCAACCACTGTTGGCTGGTTTGACATCTTAAGTCATTGATTATGTTACCCAGATAATGTGAATGGTGTGGGTTAAAGAGCTGGCTACATTTATTACTTTCTGTCCTATATGTAATGACCCTACAACAACAGGTTTCGGGGTACTCTGAAACTGAAAAATTGCTGTCCTTTTGTCGAGTTGGGATAACTATCAATGTGTGCAGTCTTAGCCTGCTTCCACTGCAAAGTTAGCTCAAGTCAACAGAAAATCTTCTGTGCCATCCATGCCTATCAAACTGATTTTGTTATTCCTTACAGTAATCTGTAACAGATACTTTCAAAGTTAATAGGTGCAGTGTGCTGCTGTGGTGGCTTCTCTGTAAACAGAATCTGTAAAGTATCCAGATTCTTCAGTAGACAAAAAGGAAAGGATACACAAGATATGAATGTGATGAGAACTAATTGAGGACAGTATTTCAAAACTCTCTGGCAAAAGTTGTAAGGCACTGAAAGGTCTTTCATGAGTCTGTTGTTTCTGTGTCTAAGTCAAAAACCCATTTTAACATAACATTTGATAATTCATGAAAAGTTTGAGTGCACTGGTGGTGAAATGAATGTCAGGATTACACAGAAATTTCTATGGCAGTTGAAAGCTTTAAGCAGTAACAGTTGAATGATGACATCTTATGTTCAGAACCCAACTTTTCTCACTTTATTCTTTTAGACTCTTATAGTAGCTTGGATCAAAGCGAATCTAAATGTGTACATCTCTCGAGAACTTTGGGATGACTTGCTGTCTGTAATGTCATCACTGACATATTGGGAAGAGCTGGCCACTGAGTGGTCCCTGACAATGGAGACACTAACTAAAGTATTAGCTAGAAACTTATACAGCCTCGACCTCAGTGACCTGCCGTTGGATAAATTAAGTGAGCAGAAGCAGAAAAAACACAAAGGCAAAGGTAAGACAACACTGTATACACATCAATTCAATTTTGACTGGGGTAATGAGATGTTTGGTACAGCATAATTTTGGTCTGGCCTTTTTAGTATACCTAAATAGGCATTACCTGAAATAATCCAGTTGCCTTATAATAAGGCTCCTTTTTAGAACAACCACAAAACTCTCACTTTAAGAGTCAGTCCTGCAAATAGCTACGTATGGAATTTAATTTTTTAAAATTAAAAGAAAAAAGGTGTTGTTTAACCTAAAATGTTACACTGTTGTAGGTTATGCCTTTCTTATTTTATCAGAGCAGTTAAATAGTTGAGTCCCAGTCATAACTCCTTGAAAATAACAAAGGTTATACATCTGGTAAAAATTAGCTAGCAAGTGGCTGTTACAAGCACCACTGGAATATTGATCCTGAAATCCAAGATGAAGTGTAAAGTGAGCATAGTTTTGTTTGGATACCAGTTCATCACTATGCCATGGTGAAGGCAGGTTTTGCTTAAGTGACTTTGTTGGATTATTTAAGAGAAAGGATACTCTTAAAAATCCATGTGAATGCTATCAGCTTTTAAATTGATTCCAAAACAATGCAGAAAATACTCTGCAGGACATAATGTGGGGAGAGGAGGTGGCTTCTTGCTTTTAATGGTACAGTTCTGGAACTGGTAGAAGACTTAGAGGGCTGGATTGAGAGTTACAAAACTTGGATTCTCTTCCCAGATCAGAGACTGAATTTCTGCCTGGGACCATTGACAATCACCTCTGACTTTTTTTTCCACTTTTGTAAAAAATGGGTAATGACACTGGTCTCCTTTAAAAAGTGCTTTGAGGTGTAATGGTGAGAGGCAGGATTAGATTTAGGCTGGGTAAGATGGGGAAAAATGTTTTAGTTTACTGTTTATCCCTCTGTATTCTGATTGATGTGGTTCTCCAGTTAAACCATGGGGAAGAGTCTTCCTATTGGTATCCTTGGGTTTGTCAGTGAGGAGTAATCAATGTGGATTCCCTCTCTTAAAGCAGGTGTTCCTATTTTTGCTCATCTTGGGCAGAGGCGTTATTCACACTTTTGTTCTGGTGTGTGACAGCTGTCTGTAGTTGACTGAGAGGTTGTTCCAGACCATTCATCTTTGTTTTCGTACTATACAGCTGATTATTTTTATTGCAAAAGGCACAGGTTATGTTTTTTGGTTTGGGTGGGGTTTTTTTGTTAGGTTCTTTGTTGGGTTTTTTGGGTTTGTTTGTTTGTTTTTTCTTTAAAGTCTGATATTGGACAAGAATGTGTATAGTTACTTGAATATAAGCTTAAAAAACATTTCAAATCTGCCATATCACCCCCTTACCGGGCCACCTGACATGAGCTTATGTTAGTCTTCAGTAATAAGAGTTCCAGAGAGAGCGTCTGGCATGAGACGTGAGTGGCAGAGTTAAATCCAGCTTTGGAGGTAAAAAATTTAATACAAATTATGCCAAATTTCTTTGGCCCTGTTAGTTCGCTAATAATAATGAACCGGTTGTACTCGGGCTAACTTTCCAAGAATATGCATTTTCAATGATTATCAAATATAATTTTGGATTATATGAGTTCAGTGTGGATAAGGAAATGCAATGCACATATTCTTTAGTTCACTTTTTTTTTTACGTAGGTTTTTTTTGATACTTCCTTTTATGTCAAATGTGAATTTGTTCCATCTTTTCTTAATCTTAGTATAGTATTCTTTGTGAATTTCCAAACAGCATTGTTCTCTGAGCCCATCATCCCATTGTTTTTTGCTTTTGCATTTCATTTTATCATCTTTATTTCGTGTTCCTCAAATGCCACAAAATCATTTAGAAGAAAACCACAATATTAACAGTCTGTAATGTATGATTTTGTGTGTTGTGTCTAACAGGTACAGCAAAGGAAAATTTCTATAGCTACATGTCTCATCAGGCTACAACCTTTATAAACCCAGTTTTCTTGTGGTTTTGCACTTGACTGGTCAGAAAAAATCACAGTAGTTTAACAGCACCAACACTTATGATAAAGTTTGGTTTCCTCTCAGTGTTAATACTGGCTAGTGGGTTTATATATTTAAAAACCAGTAATGAGCTGTATGTATTTGAAATCATACTTGCTTTGACAATATAATTTATTCTGTCCAGCTTTAAAACTTTTCAGAACTTGACTACAAATATCTGATGATGCCAGAATAGAAGTGAATAGATTTGCAAATCTTTTTTTGCAGGAGTCGGGCATGAATTCCCAAAATCTTCTGTTGATAAGTCCTTTTCTAGAGGTTGGAGCCGTGATCAACCTGGACAAGCACCAATGAGACAACGCAGTGCTACAACCACTGGCTCTCCAGGAACAGAAAAGGCAAGGAGCATAGTTCGTCAGAAAACAGTTGGTATGTATCTGTAAAGCCTGATATAAGTGGCATTTGAGAAAGGGTAAGGAATTGATGACTGACTTTTGTAGCAAAGGGGGTAACTTCTTTCCACAGAAGTATATTATCTGTAAGAGTTGAATGTGTAACTTAGGCAGACTTATTTGCTCTGAGGGTAGCTGAATAGCTCTGATTGCTAGAATTATTGTAACTGCAAATGAAAGTAATACAGTTGATGTATTAATTTTTAATGAGTTTGATTGAATACTGAAGCTGGACTGGAAAAATACTACTGTTGTATGTATATGAAAAAGAAACAGCTGGAATGGTTTGTTCAGTAGTATGGATAGGTGGGTAATAGAAGGCTTTTTAAGATCATGTTTTCATGGACTGTGCACAAAACAGGTTGAGCATTTTTCAACTGTGCAAAGAAAAGTGTGAGTAATGTGTATATGTCTGTGTAGTTTATAGAATGTGTTGTCTTTTACTCTACCCTGAATCTTTATAAAAGCATTAATGAAAGGTTGACAGAAATGCATGCAGTTGTCCATTTCTGAAGTCATTTATTTCTCAACTTCATTACTTGCAGGTACTCTTTGATGTGTTAGAAATAAGTGATGCTAAACAGTGCTTTAGGTGGATTGCTCAAGACTCAATTTATGTTCATATGATTTGCTTAGAATATCTTCACAGGAACTGGACTACAAATTTCTTTAGTCTGTTGTCTCATCTTGCTAATCCCAGTGCTATTCCTTATGTGAAGGAAAGTTAAGCTGATTTTTTTCTGGTTTTATTTAAAAGAAGAATCTTTTAAGGAGTATGTCTTATTTTTTTACTATTTCTGTAATTGTAGTGGCCTTGGTCATGGTGTGTTGTTGCTTCACTGATATTTCTTGGAAGCAGGTGCATTCTGACACAGTTTTAAAAACTGGAGATGTGTATTGGCAGTTGAATATATAATTGTGTTAACTTCTCATAAATGAACATTGTTTCTTTTTTTTTTTTTTCCAAAACTATTTACAATTAATTTTTTTCATGTCGCAGATGTTTTTACTTGAATATTCTTCAACATTCCCCATTTAAAAAACTTGTTTTCTCATGAGGCTTTAGTTGGTGTGAGAGAGTTAATTATCCTATAAGCAGTATAGATATGTGAGAAAATTAAAGTTACTACTCAAAAATTTCCTGTCTTTTTCATGCATTCAGATGCTACACAGCTTTTGCTGTACCTCATGCTGAAACCACTTTGTTTGACTAGTTTTCTTTATGGATCACAGATACTTTAAATGTAATTTCTGTTTCTCTGTAGATAGTCTGTGATTAACTGTTGCAGTGTTTTTGTTTTAAATCTCAATTGCCTTAACAAGGTAAAGCTCATGTTAAAATTTCTTCTTCCCAAATTGTTAATATTTCAGACCTTCTGTCAGAAGGTTATGTAGTTTGGTCAATTTGTTAATGGTTTTGTTTTGCTGCTATTTGAAAAATGGCTATTTATATGATGTTAGCCCTAAAATGACTGAAATTTATCTTAATCAAGCTGTATATTGACCTCGTTAGCAGCAAACTAATCTGATTTTAGTTTCATTGTACTTCAGCTTCCATGGTTTTGTTCCTTTCCTCCAATTATCTTACATGTTTGATATTAATAAGCCAAGTTTGTAGTACTGTAACCAGTTAAAATTTCAGCTCTATTCATATTTTTAGAATACCATCTGTGGACAAGCATCACAGTATTAGTAGGATAATTTTAAAAGATGAAAAGCCCCAAAAGAGTTGCCAGAGTCAGAATCCCAAACTCCTCAATTTTTTACAAATGTTTCTGAAGAATATGTTGCAAAAACGTATCTCTTCACTGTCCACAAACAGGTGCTTGTTATTGTCTCTCAGGTCTGCTGAAAGCTTCTTAATCTGTGCCAGTTATCAAAGGGTCACATAATAAAAATAGTAGTTTATAGTAACAATAAGTAAAATTTTCTATAGAACATTCTGCTGGGCAGATCTTCTCCTTTGGTTTAACCTTAGCTTCACAGCTAATTCTGCTGTTAGACCTCAGATACGTTGCATGATATCTGATATGTAGTATATTTCCTTTGATCATGAGTAATACATTCTTTTATATCTGAATAGGGGGGATATGCATGTTGAATGTTTTATGGTATGAAGAAGCTGGGGTTTCTTTTTCATCTATTTTGTTGTACACATATTGTGTACATCTGTGCACCTCTATTTTTTGAGCCATCCTCATGCCAGCACACATTTATTGCTGCACCAAATATGTGTGTATATGTATGTTACTCAAATAAAAATCACAGCTTTTCTGATATGCAGTGTGTACATTTTTAGCCTGAACTTATGTAAAGTAATTTTTGGAAAAGGGCCTTTAAAAATGATACGCATATGGGTTGAAAAATCTTCTGTAGGGCTAGATGTAGAATTTGTGGCATAGGCAACAGATTCTGGTCCTATAAAAATATTGGATCAGAAAGAATTTACTAATCTATTTTCTGCCTTTGTCTATAGACAACAGTGGAAGGTTATAAACTGTCAAATATTTAGTCCGCATTCTGGTATTAAGTGTGCCTCTATTTAAGTACTTAACTGAATGTGTTGCATCTTGCTTAAAATAATAATTTATTGAGATAACATTTTCCTTTTACATCATCTTTCAATAATAATACACTGCAATTTTTCTTTCAAAAGTTTCTGTAAAATTTCCACCTTCTAATTTGTAAATTGGTTGCTCTGCCTCCTCTCCCCTTGTTACTGTTAAAATAATATGCTGGAAAAGATCCAGTCAAATTACAGCAGGCACTTTAGGTTAAGGTTTGTAATCCGCACAGTATCGAATCTCAAAAACTTGATTCTAAGATTCTAAATAAACCATTTAGCTTTGAAAGAGCCTTAAGATTTACTATGTAGCATGTTAGTTTTTCTCTTGCCTAAATTCATTTTAAGACGGCGCAATGATGAATGTAATGCATCTGTCACTGTATCCTGAATTATATTATTGTATCTCTTAAACAGAGATGTTAAAGCCATACACGTAATTGCCTTAAAAAATATAGTTTTCTGTCTTATAAACTAAGTTTAATCAAAAATTGCTTCAGTCTTAAAACGTCTGTCCTTCTGAATTGTTTTTTCAAACTGATGTTAAGATTCCATTTAAATTGCACCGCATTTGTCAAGTGTGTTTTCTGCCCTGTGTACGTTGACCTACACAAGTTATCTGCATGTTGCTGTTAGGGACAATTCTTTAACCTGATTTAGAAGTGTGATGTGCTCAACTTTCACTGCACTCCATTCATGTACTTCTGATTCTCATACAGACCAGGAGCACTGAAATTTTAAGTCCGTATTTCGTGTTGTTTTGAAAATACGTACAGAAAAGTTCAGAGACTGATTAAATATTGCGCTGACATTATTTAGGTAAGATGCACTGAAGTTTCCTTAAAAGAACTTTTATCAGTAACTGTTTTAAACCAGGTGTCAAATTTGCAACAGTTTGGAAAGGAAGCTGATTGAAGCAATGAAAATTGCTTTTTTAAGAACTTCAAGTGTACTTTGAGATTGAATGCAGTATCAGTTCTTGCTATGTCTTCCTTTAACAAAGTAAAATAAATATTATAAAGATTCATTTAAAATTTATTAGAAAAGATGCAGATGTAACCCTGATCCTGATGCCACAATTCTTACAAAAGTTTTCTATTCTGTAGGGCTGTTGGCAGGACGTGAGATATGAAAATGTGAATTAGGATCAGTTTAGCAAGATTTGTGCAGTATCGACTAAAAGCCAGACCTGGTGGATAAGAAACAATTTAATGCTTTCTGTTGTCAAATCGTTTCACTTGAGTCACTTCATTTTTAATGTGGAACTATAACAAGTTGTATTGCAAATTTCTCCACACAGAACTGGTCATTTTCTCCTTATAATTTTGAATCTCTTTTGGAGAATCATGACTTCAAGAGTATGGGTATGTGTAAAATTCAGAGATGCTTTTTCAGGAGTAAACCAAAAGAAACTAGAAAAAAAGCAGATGTAGTGTAAGTTGCTTTTTCTGTTAAAAAAAATTCCAAGTTCTGAGTGTGGAGTGACTTTAACCTTGATTTTTCAACCCCTGATGCAATGGGAAAAAAACTTGTTAATTAGTTTCTTGATTTTGAATGCAAAAATCTCTGTAATCGTCATAATAAAGGCATTGTTGCTGCTTTACATAAAAGTTAAAAACTCAAAATGTCTTATGCGTGCACTGATTTTTTTTCTTTCTTACAGCTCTGCCAATATCTGCTGTGCTGAAATGTTTTAATTTTTGAATTTTCTTCCTTTTTATCTTTGTTTTCTCTGTTGCTGCTTTTTCTGTGACACAAGCCTTTCATTATAGTCACTCTTCTTTTTTCCTTCCCCACTTCTTTCTTTTCCTTTTTAAAGCCATGAGAAGCCGATCCATTGGTGAATGTGCTCTGCCATCGGCCTATATACGCAGTGCTAAAAGTGCTCCTGTTCTGATCCATACTTCCAAACCCTTCTTGCCTGATATTGTTCTCACTCCCCTTTCTGATGAGCTTTCAGGTAGTGCCACCTCTGCTAATTTCTGCACCCCCTTTATCACTTTTTTAAACCTTCTGCTTTCAAATTCTGCTAAATCATTAAATTTTTCAGAGTAAGAATACTTGGGGGATGGGGGGAGAGGGGAAGAGATTAAGAATGAATATTTTCGAGTTGTGTAGAATACCATGCTATTTTGTAATTCATTCTGGAACTGTTAGAAGTTAGCGCTGTGCCAATGTTTACTGTCATGAAAGTGAAAATTGAAGAAATCTCTTGCTTTTTCAAGTAATTGTTAAGCAGTAACATAGCATCTCTCTACCAGAAAGTACAACTGATTTTTATTTGTAGTAAGGGAGGGAGGAAAAGGAAGAACATAATTTTACTTTGACTTGCCTTTTACATCTTTCTGTATAAATTTTTGAATTCAGTGTCATAGGTATGTCGACAGCCATGATAATGATATACTTCAGCACCCATGAAAAAAGGATGTCTGAAGTATACTGTAAAGTGTATTTTATGATACCATATGCCTTTTTTCATTTGTTTATAAAAACATTTAATAATCTATACAGTTTGGAATTTTCAAATGCTGTGTTTTGGTAGTGTTTTTCAACAGATCCATTTTTCATAGGGTTGTTGTTTTTCTCAACATTATTTGGTCCAGCAGCGTGGTGGGCCAGAAGTTTTACAGTGATTTTCTTTGGATAGTTTTCTTTAAAACAAATAGGTTCTACAGTTAGAATTAGCACAGATTTTCAAAATGTATGCTTGAAAGTTTACAGTTAGTTATTATTTTCCTGTACTCCAGCTATTACATAGGTGTAAATGAGTATTATGTGAGGCTGACAATCATATTATGCCTTTGTTTCAATGAATGAAAACAAAACCATAGTGGAAGGACTATATATATATATATAGTCAAAACTGTGTACAAATGTAAGGACTTAATGGCAGTGGGTTTTTTAATGGAAGATAGTTTTGGGATTTTCTTTGGTTTTTTGTTTGTTTTGTTGTTTTTTTTTTTTTTGCCTTTGTTACAAAAAGTACTAAGAACTGTATTTTCATAAGTGTATTTTGTTATGTGCCGAAATTAAGTCTTGTTGTGAAACAGAAACTTGGTGCCTTAGTATTCAATCAAAAACACAAATGGAGAATTAGGAAAGTTTGAAGAACCCACTCTAGGGAGACCAGACTTTCACAGTGAAAAATTTTAAAGTACTTGGATGCAAATTTTGACACCAGAAATGAAGAATAAGAAAATATTATTCTATTATTATAAATGTATGAATGCAAAGGGTATATCTTCTGAGATATAAATTAATTTAGAAGATGGGTTTTTTGATAGGAATGAAAATCTCAGGAGCACCTGTGGATGGGAATGAGCTTTCGCAGTGAACTATTGTTTTGTTATATAGCCACTGATACTTTTTATCCTGTCCTAAAGAAAGCAAAAGTGCTTTTGCAGTCAATTTTATCATCAATGTTTCTGAAAATTCCTTGTTTGCATCTTTCTTCTAACATGTCCCAGACCTGATGGCTGTCTTGCAATTATCCTTTCTGTTGATACTCATCCAATGCAGAAACTGCCCAACCACTGTAATCCTTGAAAGTGAAATAATTTTGCAGACCTTTGCACTTACAACATTAAAAAATGTCCTAGATGCTTCCTGGTTTTGGTGTCTTCTCAAACAGATTGGTGTTGAAACAGCTTCGTGTTGTACCTAAGAATCTTGAACACTGCTAGGAAATGAAAAAGCTTTAGTGAAGCAAAGTAAGCTGTTAATGGGGAACTAACAGAGTAAAGGAAAATCTATCTGCCCCATCATAATACACTTTGCTCTTCTAATTTTTTGCATTTTTCATTGTGTGCGCTCTTTCTCTCTTTTCCCTTTAAAACATGGAGCTTTATTGTTTTCCTTGCCTTTTCTTCTTATGATAAATAGATTCTTTTGTGAATGCCTTCTGTGTCCAGATGTAGAAACAATTTACTTCCCAAATAACATGCTCTGCTATAAGCATATTTAGGTAACAAATACTGTTTAGCTAGCTGTGAGAGCCCTTACTTTTATTTCACCATGATATGAATATCCTGTCATTCAAACTGACTTTCAGATCCCACACAGCTTGAAAGAGAGGGTATGTCAATTATTTCAAAAGAATAGAAATCCCTAATCTTAAATTGTAGTATTTAGCTACTTCTAGCTATGAAACTCCTCATTGAAAGGTTGACTCACTGTGGAATCTTGACAGGTAGTCCAAAAGAAAACATATATGCCAAAACCTTTACCTTATGTTAAGTACAGTGTATTAATTTTCAAGAGTAAGGAAGAACACCCCACTGTTATTTATTGAGACATGTTTCTGCTTGAAGGTCAGTCAGTAGGTTAACAAAAGTTATTGCAGAAGCTCAATATAGATATCTAGTCATCTCTTACCATAGAGAGGATGCTTTTCCTAAGATTGTTATTCCTTCAGATGATTTCCAAATTATGCTGCATTTCCATGTTAGAATCATAGGAAATACAGTCTTACACATTTATGGGGTAACTAGCAAAGTAAACATTCATTCCTGGAACTGCTGAGGACTTTCAGGTGCAAGACCACTTGTGGAAAAAAAGTGTTGGTGAGATGTAGGCAAGTTTCCTGGAAGCAGTGGGCTGCAGTGACAGACTAATGAATTGCAGGTGGGAGGTTTTTTCCTTATCCATTGGAACTGAAAGTATCAAAAGAAGTATTAACATGAAAAGGAGATGTATCTTATGCATTTATAACCGTGCTCTCTAATCACTAAGTAATCACTAAGATTAAATGTAAAAGAAATCATAATTGTAATATCAGCATGGCTGTAATTATTCTTTTAATCCCAAAACTCATAGAATGAATGTTGTCTTATAAAAGAATCAAGATGAAAGCTGAGAAGCAATTTTTTTTTTCCTCCACTTTCTGAACTTACTTTCCATGGTGAAATAAAATCCAGTCCTAATGTTATATGGAATCTTCTACTTATGCTGTCTTGCCAGAATGTGTCTTTCCATAAGTTTCTGATTTAGCGTATCTGTCTTCCAATTGATGCTGAAAACCTACCTTTTCTTTCTGCCTTCTAGCAGAAAAAGAGAAAGTGAAGTTGCTTTAGGGAAAGTTGTGATTGGGTGATACTGGCTACAACTACCAATTTCAGTATCTTCCCACTCTACCATATTATGAACCAGGTCAGCATTTCTCCTAAGTACGTGCAGTGTGTCAGGTCGACAGCCTTCTGGTGCACAATTGCAGTGTAGTTAGTGAAAACTGAGGAATAGATGATGTCCCAGTTTGACTGTATACCTGTGTGAAAGGGTGAGCCCTGGTTATGAAGGAGCTGTTTGTTTGGGGTTTTAAATATTGTCTGTATTTTCAGTGCTGATATTGCAGTAACAGTATATTTTTAATTTCCTTAATTTCTTCCTCCGTTCTGCAAAAAAGAAATCTCTGTTGGCACTAGCACTACACATTTGTTTGAAAATGTTTGTGTACCTGTATGTGCTAGTCATGCATACATGAGCACCTAAAATTAATACTGGATCAACATTGAAATAGATCTAGCTGAATTTATTTCAATACGTGGAGCTGCTTGGCGTGCAATTGAAGTTCTCCATACAGGAATTTTTAACATCCTAGAAAATCATAATCACTGCATGTGTGCACAGTTTGCAATCCTCAGGTTGCTGCTTTAGAAAAGTTGCATTTATAAAAGATATGTATGATGCATATTGAGGGGTCAAGATGAGATCAGTGTATAGTTACGCATATTAATCTCATATGTAACGTCATCGTGCATATTTTTGACTGAATCCTATGGAACTTCCTTTGTGGCTGTAAGAAATAGTTTTGAGACTATGTAAATATAACCTGTGTAAGTCTCTGCCTAAGTCAATAGAGTTTGCAAGTTCTAACTACAGAGACACCTTTCGTTTCAGAGGATGTTTAATTCATGTAGTTAGCTATAAGTTGAACAAGAGCAACGATGAGAAATTTGTTGCTTATCAAAGCTGAAGTGAGAGGCAAAGGATAATAAACTGCCGTATATTATGATGCTTCAGTTCATATTTATTTTCTGAAACAGCTTGGATGTCTACTCTCTTTTTCCAATGTAGACCTCTCTGTTTCCTGTCTAACAGTTTCTTTACAGCTCAGTAAACTTAGAATCAGGTCAAACTTTTAATTTTCAAATTTTAACTTCTCTGAAATACTGAGCATGAAAATACCAGTTTTTATTTTCTTCCAGCACATATATTTACTCAAATACAGATATATCTCATGCCTTCAGTTTATGTGCTTTGCTCAGAAGGAATATTAGAAAATTCATCTCTAGCTCTAACATTTTCAGAAAAGTCTGAGCACTTTAAAACAGGTTTTTAAGGTGACTTCAGATTATCATTATTAAATACTACTGAAATAGGTATTGAGATCCTTGAAGTAATGATGTGAAATAGTTTTAAATTAATTCAACATAGTTTCTGTTTTTTCTGGCAGTAACAGATTTAGGGAAAGGGGCTTAAATTTTGTTTTAAGTAAATTCACCATTGCAGTCCTGAAGATAAACCTTCTATATAGAAAACCAAGGTAAGTCTGGTTATTGTGGGAGGTAATTCTTGTTGGCAGTCATTTAAGTTTTTTATTGTTATTCCTAACCTTAAAAGCACACCTACAACTTTTTAAGTGAAAGGTAGTAAAAACCAAATCTGGGCGATAAAGGATTCTATCAAAAAGAAACCAACAAAAAATTGAGAAAGCTGTGTGTGGAAGTGCCTATCCCATAAAAAGACTGCAAGGCATAGCGTGGGTTCTTGCAATTAGTTGAATTGTCTGTAAGAGATACTTAGTCTTGCCTACACTGAGGATCTGATAGTATGTAGTGTTCCTAGCACATAACAGGAAATCTGAAAAAGAGTGGAAAGGTTCTTTATTTTGCTGAATGATGTGAAGAGGTCTAGAAATACCTCTGTACGATTCCTAGGGGTTCGTGTTAGAACTGCAGTTTTCATTACAGTTAACTATGGTTTGTACTGATTTGTACATTAGCAGTCTCAACAGAGACAAAGTAACTAATTTAAAGGGTCATAACAAATGTTCTGATATCTTCCTAAACAAAAGTGGTTTTACTCTAATGTTAGCTGTTGTGAGGCTGCAGGATGTTTTTCAGTAGCAGAGTCCTTAATTTGGTAGTTCTCGTAAATGTCACATTTGCTTGAGTAAAACGGGAAGAAGAGGGGGAGGTAAGCCTCCGTTAAGAATTTAGTTTTGCATTTTGAAGATGAAAGACAAAGCATCCTTCTAGGGAAGAAGGGTGTATATTTTAATTATCCATTATGTATAGTCATCTGTTCTGTACAGGGCCAGCCCTTCCCTGTCATTTACAAACTTTAGGTATACTCTATATTACATATGCCATAATATTCATGATAATATGATAGTATTCTTTGTGATATTTCAGTAATTTATAGATTCATACAAATTCTAAAAAAGTAATAGTTTGTTACTTCAATAGACAGTGATTTTCCAGAAAACTTACTTCTCTTTGTATTTTTCTGAAGATGTAAATTTCATGCAGGGTACTACTGTTAAGCTAATTTGTATTCCAGGTAACCATTTTCTGAACAATCTAGCTGGAAAAATACTGGTTGAATTATTGAACTTATTGGCACAGCCCTAGCTTTAACTGTATTTCCAAATGCTCCATGGTCTCACTGTTTGTTCTCATGCATGTTAACATTTAAAACTGTGTTCTGATGGTCTAACTCATTTATATTGCATTCTGTTCTGGATATTATGTGCGTGTGTTTTTAACACTCTAGTACTGGGAAAAGTATTTTTGTTGTACTTAAGAAAACAAGCCTCTGGATTTTACTGGCTTTTAAGTCAATTAGGATGTAGTGGTAAATAAATATTGTCTCTGTAAATTTTAGTGCATGTTACATATACTTTTTTCCTACAGACATTGATGACGCTCAAATTCTTCCACGTCCACCTCGAGTCAGGCATTTTTCACAGAGTGAGGATGCTCCAAGTGAAGTTTTTGGTGCTTTAAATGAGGAGCAGCCACTGCCACGAAGCAGCAGCACCTCTGACATCCTGGAACCGTTCACAGTTGAACGAGCCAAAGGTGCAGTTCCTGTCATTGACAATTCATCCCATCATGCTCCAAGCTTACAGAGTTCCACTGAGACCTCTTCAATGCATAGATCCACTGAAAGCCATACCACTGATACAAATAGCAGAGAGTCCTCCTTGGAAGTTGGGGATAGCATTTATGACCATCTTTGTCATTTAATAGGGCCGGTAGAATTTGCAAACACAGCCTTTGAACAAAGCCACTATGTTGACCTTGAAGGTGAAGATGACCTCCTTTCCTCTCTGAGAGAATATCTTAAAGAAGAACTTTGCGGTAACTTTGAGATAGATAAATGTGAGGCTTCTGCTCATGAAGTTGATACATCAATAAATAGGAATGATAGATTGCCACTGGATGGATTAGAACATAGAGATCAGACTGGTCAATGCACGAATAGCGTCACTGTTACAGAAAGAGCCGATAACACAGAGCTGCATCTAGAACAAAACCAAAGCGGTTTTATAAGTACTATCACACCTACTCAAGTAGACATTTTTACAAGAAACCAAGTACTCGATAAAGCCAGACAATTAAATGTTGATAAACAATATGAAAGCATGTTTGATTGTGGGCCAAGTAGCCCTAGCAGCAAAGAAGGGAAGAGATACCTGTACAGGCAAGCAGCCACTGAAGCTGATGTAGATTTAGTTGTGGAAGCAGCAGTAGCTGAAAAGCATAAAAGTGACCAATTTAATGAAAAAGTAACCAACTCACGTGTCATACATGCAAAGAAAATTCTTCCTAAAACACAAGTTAACCCTCAAATGCCTCACATCACAGGCACAAGCAAACTGTCACCAACTAAAAGAAGTATATCTGAAACTGTAACTCATAGGGCCAAAATCATGAAAATAACGACTAAAAAAAGAAATAGTGTTCATGTTACTTTTAGGCCATCTACAGAATCAATTCAGTTTTACAATCCTCTTGAGAGCAAAGAGGCTGCTTGGAAAGCAAGACTTCGTAAACTTGGTGGCTTCAGTAGTAGTGGTAGTAGTAGCAGCAACAGCAGTACCAGTGCAAGCACTAGCTCATCATCTGTCACGGAGCTGGTTAGACCTGGAATATATAGACCTCTAGATGTGATAAATGCTGCTTCAGCTGGCAGCAAACAAATTAAGGAATCTACAGAAGCTCAAGCAGCCATGTTGCAAAAAGAAGGTATTGCAGTTAACCAGTTCTATAATCGTAGCACCTTTAGAGCATCAGGTCAGGAGTCAGCACAGCAGCAGGGCTCCCTAGGTGGTGTTTATAAAACTGTTGTACATGCTCTTTCGAAGCCGAAGGCAAATGTTTCCCCACAGAGGCAGAACAGAATGCCAGCAGAGGCTCCACTGAGGGATCTGTACAGTCATGTAATGGGCTATTTTGGAAGGAAAGCTGCAGGTGAGCACTAACAAGTGTGCAGAGCGCAAAAGAAGAAAGGCAGCGCCAGTTTGGCTTAATGCAACTGAAGCAAGCTCTGATAAGCAATCAAAAGGCTTTGGGATGTTCACTGCTTTCCCTGTTTGGTTATGCATGCGCCTACAGCCAGCTGATTTTTCTCCCAGCATAAAGTTACTTTTACATACTTTAAATTACTAATTTTCCTTTCCAAGATATTTAGTTGAACCTCTTTGCTGCTGAAGTCCATCAGGTTAGGGAAGAGGAAGAGACAGTAAATGACCTAATAAAGGATTAAGCTGTGAG
The DNA here is from genome assembly GCA_017639245.1 of Myiopsitta monachus. NCBI lineage: Eukaryota > Metazoa > Chordata > Aves > Psittaciformes > Psittacidae > Myiopsitta > Myiopsitta monachus. The sequence goes on along the minus strand of CM029924.1, from coordinate 30,994,396 downwards.
TTTTGAATTTTCATCTGCCATACAGACCCTTAAAATTCAGCCTACTGAATGATTGGCAAATGCATATTTTATCCAAATGTGCTTTTCCACTCCAAGTGTAGTTTGTCAGAAGGACCTGGCTCAGCCAGCTAGGTTGAACTAATTGTATTTCTGGTTCATTTAGTGTGTTTTCTTCTTCCTCCTCCTCTTCCTCCTTTTCTCCTCCAAACCAAAAAAGCCCCTCAAATTTATATTTGGAGGTCAGTTTAGATAACTTTCAACAAACAGTCTGAAACAAAAATCTCCTGTTACTGGAATGATTTGATTGTGACAGTTCTCTGATCCAATCATAAGGTTTTTTGTTTGGGTCTTTTTCAAAACGTGCTCTAGACCTTTCTATATTAATTCTTCAAATTTGATGCAGTTACATCTTGGCAACATCTTTCATTGCTTTCTTTTTTCTTGGAATCATGGGTGTTCATGAAGGTCTCATGATAATAGTCTTTCTCCTGCTAACTATGAGACCTCCGTGGACTGATCAAAAAAGAAGGCTGGCACTCTAATATCCATTGTCTTCGTTCACAAAACTTTAAATGAACAATAAAATAACTTTCAGCAGTAATGTAGGTTTTCTTTTTTTCCCCATTGTTATGCTGGCATGATTAACAGAGGATTCTATAATGCATCCTGCATCAAGATGTTAATGCCACCTGAGGGCAGTCTTTATAAGCATAGCACCTAAAGAGGATGTGACTGTCGTGAGTCTTGAAAAAGTAATTTGCTTCTCTGCAGAATATAGACTTATGAAAAAGAGGTATCTAGAAAGCACTAATTTTAGAAGTACCTTTTATTTGAAATCTGTAACATTTAACAGAGCCTCATTATTAGAATAAGTTATACTGTGGTCTCATGAGAGATGACACTGAGGGAAAAATTCTTACAGAGAAAACTGTAAGCTGAAATAACTTGAAGAATTTAAAGGTGAAGATCATGAAGTCAGGTGTAACAGCCATAGTTTTATATGAGCTGTATAGTTATATTGAAAATGTAACACTGGTAAATGAGTGAACTTCATGACTTGTTCATAACCATTGACCATCCAGAATTTGAATTTTCATTCCATGAACTAGCATGTGATTTTATTATATAACATTTTCTTTGCACTATTTATACTAACTGTATACAGTGCCATATTGACATTTGTCATTAGTACATATTGCAGCCTACTTCACGTTTTTGACCACATTGTTTTTCATCAGGAATACAATGAAGGGGCCTGTAGGAATCTAATAAATTTTTTAGGGTTTGTTACTTATGATATGGAGGAAGAATATATGCTGTATCCTTAAAGCAAGCATTAACAACTTCGAGTAGTGCTTACCTGTAAGCTTCTTGCTCTTAAAGGTGGTCCTGGAAATTGACTAACCCCTGCTTAGTGGGAAGAAGAAGCTGTACTAATTCTTAAAGTAGAATCTGCTTTAAAATAGGGAAATTCTTAAAATGCATGTTTGGCCATTTTTATTTTTTTATTTCTGTTAATTAGCAGGTTTTTTTGTTTGTTACCTTTTGTTTTGGAAATGTTTCCATGTGTTCTTTACTATATACAGTTGTTCGTTTGCTTTTAGCTAATAGAGAGGACATGAGTCAGAAGCTGCACCCTATTGATAGTGACATTGGCAGTAACAATACAAATGTTCCTGATCTCATGGATGAATTTATAGCTGAGAGACTCCGCAGTGGTAGTGCACTGGTAAGCCTCTAAGCTTCCTACATTTCAGTATGTAAGTCTGCATATATGTGTGAACTCATCAGTGATGTTATAAATAAGTTCACTAAAAGGTATTTCTGTGGATTTTATGAATCAGAAGGAATTAAGACTATCACTTAGCTTTTGCTTGCCTTTGACCTAGATTCATGCCATTTTATGCTGTTTGTGATTTCATATCTATTAAATCTTCATTGTGGAAGCAATGCAAAGTTACTGTCAGGTAGATAGTCTCATTAAACTTGACAAAAACCAGCCAAGATAAGTTTGAATAAATACTTCTAAACTGCCACTGATTTTGTAATCTAGCACACAAATAGATATGTCTTCTTAAAACAGAGTACCAACTTAGTAAGATTAATTTTAGGTTGGTGTATCTATTAAATGCTAAAATGTTGTATCATGAAAAGCTTGTCAGTCTGAGTAGATCTCTAATTAGTAATAGGGTGGTAAAAGAATACAGAAGCAACTGGGCACAGAGTAAAAGGACATTATTTTTCATAAAACGTCTTTTCTGCTTTTATCTCTCTTCTGTGTGAAGCAAACCTATCTGTAAAAAAAAAAAAAAAAAAAAAGCCTTAAAGAGACACCAAATAGAACACCACCTGACTTTTACAGGAGCAAATCTAAGTGCCTTATTTCTGCTATATGCTGTCTTTGGCGTCCAAGTCAATGCCAAAGGTTTGGCTTAATCATAAGAAAATTAATGCATGAATTAGTAAATTCATTTGCTTGTGGTGTACATTAAGTTTTTGCTCATAGCGTGGTAGTCTGTAGGGCAGAAAACACAAAATTCCTTTACAATTTTTTCTGCTTGTGTCTGGAACCAAGGCTAACAAGTTTTCTTTAGTGATTTTGGCATAATCTGGAGGTAATATACTTTTTACTGTTTTTCTCTCTGAAGTCTTCCCTAATACATGTGTGGCACTTGCTAGTCTGAACCCTAGCCTTTTGAGGTACGTGCCAAAAAATTCATTCTGCAAATAAAATCTGTATTTATGAAATTCCGGGACTGCACGTTCTTCACTTACTGCTGTCTGTCTGGGATTTTGGGAAGTCTTGGCTATGTATGTAATGTAATGACAATTTCTGGTTCAGGTACTTTTAAACTATTTGTTATGTTCTGACCTTTGCCAATGTGGGAATGCTTTTTCCATTTTATGTAAAAAAAAAAATAAAAATCCAAGATCGTAAGATAACTTATGTCTTTTTATTGTGTAGAATGTGACAAGAAGAGGAAGCAGTCCTGGCAGCCTGGAAGTGCCTAAAGACCTTCCTGATATATTGAACAAACAGAACCAAATGCGTCCTATAGATGACCCAGGCGTGCCTTCTGAATGGACTTCACCTGCCAGTGCAGGCAGCAGTGACCTCATCAGTTCAGACAGCCACTCTGACTCCTTCAGTGCCTTCCAGTACGATGGACGCAAATTTGAAAGCAAGTATATTTTTCCAAAATTAATATAGCATTTCTTATTGCTTGCTTGCTTTCTCTTTTTTTTAATCTTTTGTTATTTTATTTTTTTTTTTTAATTTTTATTTCTGCCTTTTTTTGGTCAAGTTGTATGGCAGCAGTTTTCTGTAAAGAGAGCTTATTTTGATTTCCCATTGAAATCATTAACAAGTTAATGGAGCAGGCAGATTCCTAGAGGGAAGCTGTTGTGGTTTTAGTATACTATATGAAACAGGACTGGAATACTACTGTACAAAAAGCAGAACAACAGTGAACAGAAGTTGTAGAGCAACATTGTCTTCTCCCTGGGGTGTATCCGTCTGTTCTGCGCAAAGTATAAAAATGAAAAGTTACTTATTTTGGAAGTTATTTTAATTCTTCTGAAAATATTTAAGTAAAACTTGAACTTTTTCTAATATTTTTACAGCAGTCGTTCTGTAGCTGTAGATTAATAAAGATACTAAGTTCAATATGACGGTAAAATTAGTATATTTGGTAATAACAATGCTTTTTATTTGTTTCATTTATTCATTCACACCCTTGTTCAACAGAAGGGATCATTATGGTTGCCAGGGATTATGACTTTCTGTGTTGTGTAAGAAAGATATAATGTTTACATGGTAGAATTTATTGAAGAAATTACAGTTTTAGGTATGTAGATGTTATGCAATCAGATGATCATATTTAAACTGACATTTCAGCATGACGTTTTTTCTAAAGAAAAAAAAATTCATTAGAATATCATTTGCCATTATATTTTTAGTTTGAATTTAGCATTTTACCAACCAACTTGGATATTTCTTCCAGCTTATAGGTTTTGGAAGTAAATTCCTTATTGTATGTTTCCATTATTCTCACTTTATTCTCATGTAGGTGCGCTTACAGCAACTAAGCAGAATACAGGGCATGCAATAGGAATGTCTTCTCCAGAAGTACAGTCACAGTTTCGTGACAGACACAAGAATATTCATAATAGTAAATTGCTGTTCTATTGTTACATTTTATATAAATTTGCGACAGTGCTGTAGCAACATAGGAGATGCACATACATGTTTTCTATGCAGGAATTTGGAGGTCCTGGGCTTTTGTTTTTTATATTAATGGTATTTTTAGGCTGTCAGTTAACACAGTGCTTTCCTCCTACAGATTTCAGCTTTGGCGCTGAGGCAGGGACACCAGCTTCCATTGACGTCAATGCAATTTCAGGACAGCAACAGAGTGCCGAGGAGCAAGAAGTGGCCAGTCTAACTACACTCCACATAGACTCGGAAACAAGTAGTCTCAATCAGCAACCATTGTCTGCTGAAGCTGCAACTATTACTGGTAAAGTAGTTAAAAAAAACTTTTAAAAAAGCATTTATTTCAGATATTTTCCACCTGCCCTGAAGAATGCAAGTTCCAGCTTCTGCAATGAATCTGTATTCTATATAAGATGATTCTTGGATTCAAATTATTTTTTGATTGCTATTGAAAAGTAATGTATTGAAGTAACATAAGTGGAAAACCTTTGACATATGATCGCAGGCTTGATGTTAAATGTATTTTAAATTTTTCATGAGAAAATCTATACAATTACCAGGGAGAAAACTCTTACCACGTAACTTATACCAGGTCTCTTACAAGTCTCCTACTCCTGGTAATCAAATGGCTAATTTTTGGCAAGAGCTTTTTCCTTGGAAGGCTTTGAAAGTGCTCTTTTAAATCAGTTTATCATGATGAACTGTCATGGAATTCTTCTATGTATGTATGTCTTAACCTCTCTATATGTTGGCTGTTGTGTAACTGAGAGGAACTTTTAACATGCAGAATGTTATTGTGCCATGTAAGATCAGTTTCCATTTGTGTAACTTAAGGGTTCTTTCTTTCTTTTTTTTTTGTATTACTTCCCCTGTTGATTTCATGAAAAAGTAAGCCTGTTTGGAAGCAGTATTTTACTGTCTCACTTGATGAGCTTGAGCCTCCACCAGTTTATTTTCCAACTGTTTCTTGGGAAAGAGAGAACAGATGAGTAGGTTAACATCCACCAAGAGGTGCAGTTCACCCTAAATTGAATGGGCTTTCTTTCTGAAAGAGAGAGTTTTCCTCTCTGAGGAGTATTTGGAAGAACGGTCTCTTGCAGGAATTTGTAAATGAGAAGTAAAGATGTCTGTAGTCATTTTCATACTCCTTGTTCCATAACTGGTATGCGCTACCATTCCTGTTGCAACCTTGGGAACAAGTGCCTATTTACCTGTGAAAGCTTATACCTACATACAGTGTCGTCCTCTCTGTAAGAAATCAAATTCTGCATTTTCAGATATATTGAAAGACATCTTTGCTTCCCTGGCCACAATTTCACTTTCTAAAATTGCCTTTCTACTGAAAGCAGCATGGTATTAGCTTTCTTGTTCATTGCTGTTCAGCTTGTTCAGCAGTGTTCAGCTTGACTTTTGTTCTCTTCATTTTCTCTTTGCTGTGTGCTTGTTGAAAGTCCTTGCAGAAGATATGTTCTTTTTCTGCTTGTTTTTATATGTTAATACTTTCATTAGTGTTTGGTGTTCTTGTCTACGTTTGCACTATAATTGCGTTAATAAGATTGCAATTAATGATTGAGTTGTCCATTGAGAGATTCTGTGGCTATCTCTTCTTGTTGTTTGGACCACTGTTTTAGAGAGTCAACTTTTGTGTGTCACATACATTAGCTAGGGTTTCCTGAAGAAGCAAGAATTGTGCAATTCCCTGTCTGTCTCTCTCTGACTGTTCCATGCTCCCAACAGTGTTGGAGTCCATTGTCTAATTTCTGATATCTATATATGTATCTATATATAGATACAGGCACACAAACCCCATATAAGAAAACAGAAGGACATTATTTTCTTCGAAGTTTTATAAAAGATAGGCAGCTATCTAGTGAAAATTGCATGTATGCAGAGCCCCATGACAGGGAGGCTTGCAACTTGGATTCACTGTATTAGACATCAGCAAATCCATGCAGAAACTCAACCTCAAAACGTGCTCATAAAAAAATGAGTTTTCAGTGGTTTGGCTGCTCAGAAATCTATGTGTTTCTAAATAGTTTTGCTTTGAAGGTTTTTGGAGGGAAAATTTCTTCTTGACATATAGCCATTATTCATGTTCTTAGCACACAATTAAGTTTACTACTGATCGTTGCTTACTAGTCCTAGAACAAGTTGCACCCATGTAGTCTCAGTCAAATTTGGATCCACATGTGCTGGAGTATCTCTTGGTGCTTCTGACAGGACTCCAGAAGTTCAGCAAATTTTCTGTAATTCTTTCTGTCCATTCTTTTCCATCCTATGAAGGTCTCCCTACTCTTTCATTCCATCTCATTCCCTTTCTTTCCCTCTGTATCCCACTCTTCCTCACTTTCTCTCCTCTGCATCAGTCTTTCTCACTCTTTCTCTTGATCTGCTTTCGTCCAACCTGCACTTAATGAGCAGAATGGAAGAGAAGTAGGAAAGGATTTCTTTGGACATCTTTTGAGTGTAGTTTACAGTGTCTTTGTAAGCTACATGGAAAACACTGTGATCAGTAGCAAGAGGAGAGTATCATTACCTGTTGCATGAAACAGTAGTTTGTGTGTGAAGCAGTAGTGCCAATCTCTCCTGCATGGAGGTGTTGATTTAAATTGATGGCAAAAGCTTCAGTTGCCTGTGCCATTTAAAGCAGATAGAGACCTTTGCAGTTTAGTGATTAAGGTTGTTTACCACAATTTCTGTTCTGATAACACTAACATTTTCTGTCAATTTCTTTAAACAATTTGTTCTCTTTGCAAGAAAGAACACTTCATAGCTGGTGACTGGGAAAATTACTACTTTAGGAGACTCACTTTTTCATTCCTAAAGTTTAGTTTCTGTCTAATACTAGCTTCATATATAATATTTTTGGATCCCAGTTACATTTATCTAAAGCTAAAAATAAATAGGTTTGAATTCTTCTATTTTAACATGTGCTGATGTGTAGGGAAGTATGTGTTGAGTTCTTTTCTGTCATGTGACTGTTCTGGCCAAACTCAGCTTTTTACTAAGCCTCTTTAGGCAAATTCAGGAAGTGAAACCAACGTAGTGCAGAAGAAAAATACAAATACCTACTCCCTCTCTTCAGGTCTCTCAGTAACGGAGACCAAATAGTTGCCTAGAGAGGTTGCTCAGTGGTGATCATGGAAAAATGCCTTTGCAACACTGCCATTCAAACACCTGTATTTTCCTGTCTCAGAGAAAATAGCGTTCCTCTAACTATACAGAACTTCCTCTCTGTATGAATTTTCTCAGGCCAATTGGTACATAAGCATCAAAGATTGTCAGTTACTGGTTTGAGCTTTTATTTTTAAATTAACTTGCATGCATCCATAAACCTGGAAAAACATTTGTTCCAGGAAAATTTCTGCTTTAATTACTGGAGGGTAATTTTAAGTGAGGGAATGTGAAGAGAATTTTGACTGTACAAAGCACTGAAAGTGCTGCAGAACAAACACATTTAAAATTATATGCAACTAAAATAGAGCTCTGTTAATCCATTTACATATCTGATTTTGATGTTCATCTCTCAGCTGTCCTGCATGTAATTTGTTTTGGTTTTGTTTTTTTTTTTGGAGCACCATTCACAGGGAGATCTGCTTACAGTTTTTCTATCTTTTCTTGGCCCAGTTTGGTACAGAAAAGTAGCTCAGTTTTAATGCTGTGTTTAGACAACATTTCAGTAGCTCAAGAAAATAGAAAAGGCTTTTAAGGTAACTGTTAAAAATTGCATTTACAGGCTCTGAAAGTGCTTCTCCAATCCAATCTGCTCTTGGATCCAGATCACAGACACCCTCTCCTGCCACTCTTCATGCAGATCATATTGAGCAGAAGGATCTGCAGCTGGATGAGAAGCTCCACCACTCTGTTTTACAGACGCCAGATGACCTAGGCAATATCTGGAACAGAAAACATAAACCTTTCTTTCTTTGTTTTTGAATGCGATATAATGAAGTAGCTAGTATCACATTAGTTGTAAACAGTCCTGTACAAGGCTGTTTTGTCTGCGCGTTAAGAGATATTTCATCACCATGATTTCCTTTAAAAGCAAAAAAAAAAACCTTTTGCATTTTATCTTTCATTTCATTGGAGTTATTAGCAGTGGATTAATAGTCTACACATTTATAATTGTTCTTTTTGATGCTTAGAGTCATGGCAGCTTAACCTAGTATGCAGCCCTGCCATGGACTGTTTTATCATTGATTTACAAATAATAAGGCATAATTTTAAAGTAATGTTATGATTTTTTCTTGGAAGTTTTGTTCATTTCCCTTTCATATTTAAACAAATTTATATTTACTTGAACTATGTCAGCTATTGAATTCTAGACTGCATTCGCTTTGTAAATGCAAAGTTCCCATTTCTCCCAGCATTTGGTCCCATGGAAAAAGAAGAATATCTGATCTATATTTCAGACCATTTTGCTTGAAGCAGCCTACTGATGGGCAGAAATGTTATAATTTTGCTTTGCACTTTGATATCTACAGCCTAGAAACCATTAGTGTCTCTACCACAGTGGTCCAGATCTTCAAAAGAAGAGGCTATGTGATTAGGCTGAGTTCAGATTTAATTTTGACTTTGTATGGCTGTGGGAGCTGTGAGATTTTCCTAAAATCTCAGCAAATTCTGATGCTGAAGTGTTTTGAAAATCTGTCTGAGAGGAGCAGAAAGGAGATGTGGGATACTGCTGCTTTAAAACTGTGGCTCGTTAGCTAGTTTCATGTGGCTGTCTAGCTAATTAAGCGTGAGCTGAGTAGACTTTACTCATCACAGAATCATAGAATCACAGAACAGTTAGGGTTGGAAAGGACCTTAAGATCATCTAGTTCCAACCCCCCTGCCAGGGGCAGGGACACCTCACACTAAACTGTGCCACCCAAAGCTCTGTCCAACCTGGCCTTGAACACCGCCAGCGATGGAGCATTCACTAGCTTCCCTGGGCAACCCATTCCAGTGCCTCACCACCCTTACAGTAAAGAATTTCTTCCTCATATCCAATCTAAACTTCCCCTGTTTAAGTTTGAACCCATTACCCCTTGTCCCTCTCACTACAGTCCTCTCATGAAGAGTCCCTCCCCAGCATCCCTATAGGCCCCCTTCAGGTACTGGAAGGCTGCTATGAGGTTTCCATGCAGCCTTCTCTTCTCCAGGCTGAGCATCCCCAACTTTCTCAGCCTATCTTCATACAGGAGGTGCTCCAGTCCCCTGATCATCCTCGTGGCCCTCCTCTGGACTTGTTCCAACACTTCCATGTCCTTTTTATGCTGAGGACACCAGAGCTGCACACAATACTCCAAGTGAGGTCTCACAAGAGCAGAAGTAGAGGGGCAGGATCACCTCTCGACCTGCTGGTCACACTCCTTTTGATGCAGCCCAGGATGTGGTTGGCTTTCTGGGCTGCAAGCGCACTTACCGGCTCATGTTCATTTTCTCATTGACCAACACTCCCGAAGTCCTTCTGCTGCAGGGCTGCTCTCAATCTCTTCTCTGCCCAACCTGTAGCTGTGCCTAGGATTGCTCTGACCCAGCTGTAGGACCTTGCACTTGGCATGCTTAAACTTCATGAGGTTGGTATCTGCCCACCTCACAAGCAGTGTCAAGGTCCCTCTGGATGGCATTCCTTCCCTCCAGCGTTATCAAGCGAACCACACAGCTTTGTGTCATTGGCAAACTTGCTGAGGGCGCACTCAATCCCACTGTCTATGTCACTGACAAAGGTATTGAACAAGACCAGTCCCAGTACTGATCCCTGTTTTTTTCGCATGGACATCTAGATTTGGACAAGGGGTAATGGGTTAAAACTTAAACAGGGGAAATTTAGTTTGGCTATAAGGAGGAAGTTCTTTATTGTAAGGGTGGTGAGGCACTGGAATGGGTTGACCAGGGAAGTTGTGAATGCTCCATCCCTGGCAGTGTTCAAGGGCAGGTTGGACAGAGCCTTGGGTGACATGGTGTAGTGTGAGGTGTCCCTGCCCGTGGCAGGGGGGTTGGAACTAGATGATCTTAAGGTCCTTTCCAACCCTAACTGTTCTACGATATTATGAGATTATTCGTCTTCTACACAAAAAAGAACATTAGTTTGTGTAACACTGCTGTGTAAAGAGAGCTAGGTGAGGGTTAGATTATGATGCTATCTTACTGAATGTTGCCTCTCCAATCATACAAATTTACTGCTTAAAGAACAGCAGTTAGAGGCTAGTTTACTCTCACCTTTCTCGTTAATTTGCAACAAGATACATGTCTAATAGATTCTAGTGGAAAATAGTGTTTCTGTTTTATTAGGAAAAATGTAAACTTACGTGGAAGCAGGCAAGTGGAGTTCTGGACATTCATTGACTCCAAAGAATGTAAGGCAGCAGTTAGAAATGGAGAGGACTTACTAGGTCCATCAGATCCATACTAGGGCTCCAGTACTGACCTTAGATGCTATTTATGGGGAGAATATCAGACGCAGGTGAATTCTTCCTCTACAGAGTTTGATAATTGACATATAGTTAAATCCAGTGTTGAGATGGCTGAATGGGTAAGAAATATCTTGCTCTGAAAGCCGAATCTTTTTTTTCCTTTTGGTTTTAAGAAAGCTGTGCAAGAAAAGTTGTGATAGAACTGTTACATTTGCTGGAGAAGTAGGTCTCACTATACTTTTTTCTTCCGTTACAGAAACTAGTGAATTCCCCTCAGAATGTTGCAGTGTGATGGCTGGGGGAACACTTACAGGCTGGCATGCAGATGTTGCTACTGTGATGTGGAGGCGAATGCTAGGAATTTTGGGAGACGTTAACAGCATCATGGATCCAGAGATTCATGCTCAGGTTTTTGATTACCTGTGTGAACTATGGCAGAATCTGGCCAAGGTAAAAGAACTGAACCTCTTCTCCAACCTGACCTGATAGGGCATGATTTTTCAGAAGAAAAAACCTCAACACCTTATATTTGTTCCTTAAATATTTATCTTTTGTTTGTGTGTTTTTAATAATTGCAGATAAGAGACAATCTTGGCATATCAACAGATAACCTAACTTCACCATCTCCACCAGTTTTAATTCCACCACTAAGAATTCTAACACCGTGGCTGTTCAAGGTAAATTTGAGCACTAAATAGTGAAACAGAAATAAAAGTTCATGTAGGTGTAGAGGAGTTTTTGATGTAATTTTTTAAGTTATTAATAATAAATATAATTCTAATACTGTAGGCAACAATGCTGACTGATAAATACAAACAAGGAAAGCTACACGCTTATAAACTCATTTGTAAGACAATGAAGCGAAGACAAGATGTTTCTCCAAACAGGGATTTTTTAACTCATTTCTACAATATAATGCACTGTGGACTTCTTCATGTTGATCAGGTAAGTTCAATTACAAAATTCAGGTTAATACAAATTTTATAACTAATAATAAAATTGTTTTATCAGAAATGCTGAATGGATTTTCAACTGAGTAATTTGATTTGAAAACAGTTATGTGACTGATACTTTTTCTACACTTTGATAAATTGCCTTTGGTTGTAATCAGAAATGCATTGTTTTGGGTTTTTGTTTTTTTTTTTTGAGTCCATTTCAAGCAAACATGAGGGCAGAAAAGGTATTCTTATTTTTTACTGATGTTACAGACTGAAACATGCAAGAAAGAGAAAGAAGCAGATCTCTTAGGTCTTTAGTTCTTACTTGCTCGCTGATGTAACAGTTTAGCTAGTGGGAAAGTAAATTGTGCTAACTACATTGGAGTAGTTCATACAGCAAGTACAGGAACCAGCAAAGTGAGGCATGCTGAGTGTATCTAATCAGTGGGAGTAGATCTTTTTCATAGGTTTTAATATGAACAAGTCTGAAAATACTGTATGGCTTAAACACTCTTAAAGGCTTGCATCAGAAGTGTGAAAAAGTTGGGTTTGTGATTTTCTTTGAGGAACAGTTAGAAGCATGGGGAGATCAAAGATTCAGGCAACCCTGTTTTCGTTAACTGGGGAAAATAGAACTAGTCCTAGTCCAAAATTATTCCACAGATGTCTATGGATAGGACAGGCCTCCAGTTTCTGTCCTTTAACAACCAGTTTACACTGCTTTTCTTGTTGGATTGCAGATCTTTCTATGACATACTGCCATTCTGTTGGATATCACTGCTATTTGAAGGAGAAAAGGGGGGGGGTTGCCTATCTCTGAACTTGGGGTGTTTTTTAAGAATTAAAATATTTTATACTTTTTTCTAATAGTTCTTAAGAGATTGCATCTTGTATATTAATTTTGAAAGCTTCCTCACCAAGTCTACAAGAACGTAATCTGTGTTGGATAACTATATAGCAGAGGTGTTACATAACACTTTATTCTAATTCTTTCTTTATATTTTGGTTTACATACCAATATATGGAAGAGTGTAATACGTTCTTTAAAGTTACAGTCAGATGATACTTGGAGAGGTTTAACCATGGAGGTATAATGTCTGGCTATCTGTATTTCTTTTGTACATATTTAAATGAATGATTAATCATCTATAGAACTTTAAAAGCTAAATATAAATTAATATAAAATGTGACCTGGTACTGACCTTGTACAATATTATCCAAGCTTAGATGGACCTGTTTAATATATCACAGTTTATTTACATTAATACGAGTATACTTAAGGAATTTATCTTTTTATACTACTCTGCTCAGTAATGACTGTCTTAATTGCCGCAATGCATTTGCTTTCTTGCATTTTTACTTTCTACCTTTAGTAATCAGCTGCCTTTTTTTTCATTCATTGTTCATTTTGTTGATACTCTTGTTTTTCTTTTCTTCCTTTTCCTTCTGCAAGGATATTGTCAACACAATCATCAAGCACTGCTCTCCTCAGTTCTTTTCACTTGGTTTGCCTGGTGCTACCATGCTCATTATGGATTTCATTGTAGCAGCAGGAAGAGTGGCAGCTTCTTCTTTTCTCAATGTAAGTATCTATCAGTTTATTCTAATTTATGTATGAGTTGAAAGGATTTGAGAGAAAACTTAGCAGTATTTTTCTTTGACTAGGATGTTAACTTGACCCCAGAATTTAATTTAATGGTTAGCAAATACCCATACTGTCAGAGGTTTATTCTAGAGCACTACACAGGCGAGTCCTCTCCAGAAAATATGTGAGGAATGCAGAAATTACTGTTGAAGCAGAGTCTTTTACTTCAGAGTTCTCAGAATTGACTGTCATTTATCTGTGCTTTAAAATGTTTTAAAATAAGTGTCTAGCTAACTGTACCTTTATTTTAAAAATGTATTTATTCCTCCATATCTCTGCTATGCAATTACTTTGGTCATGTTTGAGCAGTCAAGTCTGCTAGTGTTAGCACTATTTGAACACTTTTCTGGTATTGCTGTCCAGGCAACTTCAGCCTTATATAGTACTGATAATGATTACCTAGGTGCTGTTGGCCTTGCATGACTATACTCCCTCAAAGCTCCTCTCCAACTCTCCATGAATTTTGACTGTTTCTCATATCATTCCCACTTTAACCAAATAAAATCCACTCTCCCTCAAAGTACTGTCGGAAGCCTTTGTCAACATCTTGGACTGTTACCTGTCATATCCAGCAGTGACTCATGTCATGTCCTGTTTTCCATATCCTGATGAATTAGCAGAACGTAAGACCTAAGCCTAGTTAGCAGCTCAGTCATTTGTCTATAGTCCTAGCAATATCTCTGTATCCTTTTGTCCATCTTGGCAAATGGGACCAGGGAGTGTGCATGAGTAGCGATCTCATGGGGCTGTGGTCTTGGTTTGCTCAGCTCTACGGAATTTTCAGAAAGAGAAAGGAAATAGCTGTGCAGAGTTTCAGCCGTCGTTCTTTTTTAAGGCAGCTAGATACGTCAGTCAGCTTCCTGAATGCAGTAAGAGTACGTATTTCTCCCCACGTTTTTGTTCTTTTAGGCACCAAGAGTTGAAGCACAAGTTCTTTTAGGATCTCTAGTCTGTTTTCCCAATTTATATCATGAACTGCCAGCTCTTCACCCTAACATTCCTGACATTGCTGTGTCACAGTTTACAGATGTTAAGGTAGGAATTTTAAGAGTATTTGAATGATATTTAGCTATCAAGTGTATGTTTAATAATGATGTTTTTGCTGGAAATACTGAAATTATAAGATTCTTTTTTTTTCCCAGAAATAATTTCAAATAGACTGTAAGGCTTAAGATCCCATAAAATCTTGTCAAACTTTATAGTACTAAACAGACTTTACAATTGCTATTAATAATAAAGTGTTTCTGTATGATTGTAGAAGGAAATGATGAGTTATTTCACTGATGAGCAGGTCTCACAGATTTGATCAACTAAGATGACAAGATTGAGAGGTTCAAAATATGTTATTTAATCAATCAGTAATTCACAGTTGGCAAAATTTGCTGGTGTTTAGAAAACCTCTATACGTCAGTATGTTCTCTTAGGCAAAAAGCAAAGACTAATGGAGCCATTATCTTTTCTATCGTAACACAGAGTTGAGTAGTGTGTCAGTGTACTGCAGCTGTGCAGTACTCAGTTTGTGTGTTTAATTGCTGTATGTGTGCCAGGTATGATTACTATGTCTAAGAAAGGCTCTTCCCATAAGTTTCCAAACTATTTCAGTTTAGAGGCAAATGATGGCTTGGAAGCTGCTTTATGCCTTGCTCCCTTTTGGAGACTTAATTTTTAATTCATTCTTTCTTATTTCTATTGTATAATGTCGTTTTCTTGAGCTTTATTGAGAGCAACCTACAGCTTTAGGGACATTTCATTGCAGTTGAGATAAAATTCTTCTTGACATCATTCTTAAGGTACTGTAGTCACTTGTTCTGCAGCCGCTTCCAAAGACATTTTAATCAACATAACTTTGAAAAAATACTTAGAGTAATAAATTCTTTCTGTTCTTCAGCACTATTTACAGAAGTTATCCTTAGGGAGTTGTTGGTTTTGTTTACCCTTGGTATTTTATGGAAATACATTGACAAGAATTGGATAAATGGTTCATCAGCAGAAATTAGAGCAATAACCTGTGAGGTATTGTTGAGGGTAGCACAATAATGAGCATCTGGGGGAGATTAGAAGATTGGAGTAGTAGGTAAGCAATCTGACCACAAACCTAGAGACTCAGCTAAGCAGCTTACCTGTGTGTACTATAATAAAGTTCTAACTTGCAGATGCTTCATGTGATGGAATTTACTGTTGCTTAGTAAAGCAATGCATATTTTCCTCTTTGTTTTAGGAACTCATAATTAAAACTGTGTTAAGTTCAGCAAGAGAGGAGCCATCTGGTCCTGCACGGTATGTCATGCAAACAGAGCTTCTAAATCAGTAGCTTCTTTTCTTTATTATACCATTTTGAAGTGGATGTATTGGAGAATTTAAAGTTTATGTCTTTTATTCATGGTTTTCTTCACCACTATCAAAAGTATGGTCCACCACGTGAATTGAAATTCTTTTGTAAATAGAGATATTAAAAGAACATATACCTGTCAGAACAATTTCTGATCGAGCCCAGTATTCTTTCTCTGATAGTGACTGATAAGAAAGGGTGTAAATATGGGTAAGGGTATAAGCTGTATGCTTTCTCAGCCTACCCTGATGTTCAGTTCAGGGATTTTGTGTACTAGAGAGTCATTTTTTACTTTGATGAAGGGCAAGATTATTTATTAAAGAGGTATGGTTATTTTTTAATATACCACATGATTTAATTTGAACATCAGAAATAATCCAAGGTATGGAAAAGAAGTGGAAAATACTGAGCTAAGCATTAAACTGGGAGTGAGTTCTCTGATGCTTAAACCTAAGGGTCTCCATCTAATGCAGAACTTCAGAGAGGATAGTTACTGGATAGAACCAGTGTTCTTTTGCGTTTCTGAATTTGCTTAGGATTTTGTTCCTCCTTACCCATGCCCAGAGGCTTTCAGTTACAGAGTCCTGCATATAGGATTGAAACAGGAATCTGTAAGTAGGCATTAAGGAAGTAGGCAAGGAAGAGCATTCCTGTGTGCCTTAGATGTTTGGGTAGTGTGTTTATATATGCTAAACCAATTTATTGTCACTTGACAAATGCAAAGTACCAGAGCTGTACGCCTGAAAAATGTTGCTGGAAAGATCAGCTCACTTAAAATGTTTTGCTGAAAAACCAAGAGCAGTTTTCATCAGCTCACTTACCTGTTGTTTGCTTTAGATGGTAGTATCTCTCAACACAGGGGACAGAAGGAATGTTCGGAGATAATTTTAATTTCATTTTTCCTTTCCTTTTACAAAACTGAATTCTAAAAAGCATTGCACTTTTCATTTTGCTTTTGAAAAGGTGGTTGAAATCTATTGGTTCAGAATATTATTACTGATCCCTGTGGCACTGAGGCACACAGTATTAGTATCTTCAGTTCTGACAGTGTGGCTGGGAGCAGGAAGGGAGCATGCTGCATATCCCCATATCCTGTATGGCTGCGAGGGTATGTTTACAGGAGCAGAGGCATGTGTGCCTGCCCAGTCTTTCTGAGATATGCTGCCCCCAAAATGCAAAGTTGGACTACAGTGTGTAATAATAATAATAAATGAAGACTAAAAAGGAATAGATTCCCAGTGTCTCTTTGGGTTACCTGTGCCCTTCTCCTTCATCTGGGAGACAGAAGGTTTCTGTCTTTATTGTGGGGATAATGATGATCCCACAGCTCCTGAAGCTTGACTGCCTCACTGGCAGTTTATCCACAGTCTTTTTTGGTAATAAATTCTTTCATATCATCTGCTTCACAGCAATATGGAGTTCACCTGGGTTACTGTCAGAGGTAAAATTTAGGATCTGCATTATGTTTTTGCCATGTTGGCTCACCCACTAGTAGAGGCTTAATTTCTCTTTGCAGTTTCCTAGGAGAGAACTTAGATTTCTTGAAATTTAGGTACATAGCTTTGTATATCTCTAGCAAGTCTGGGTGCTGTTTCTCTTAACCCAAACTATAAATCTCTATTCCTTACCTTTTCCACCGAGGTTCAGTGTTTTGTGTTTCATTACATACTTGACCCAGCTGGGCTTCAGGGAAATCAGTTATCTGAAATATGTTCTACTCAGATCTCTGTCTGGAAAGATTAACTGTATTAATCAAATACTTCTCCTGCTGCTAACAGTTTGAAAAAGAAGTGATAGGTTGCCTAACTCGGTGTTGGTCTCTTCTGCTTGTGCTGTTAGTCTGTGATTCTTTAATAACAACATTGTAGCCATATAACTACACAGCTTTTCAGAGACTACTCTGAACAATGATAATAAAACTGATGTTCTTGGTTGAAACCTTACAGACTACTGGATATTTTGCATCTCAGTGTGTCATCGGATGTGGAATGGTTCTCAGTAGATGATGAAAAATTTAAAAAGTAACACAAACTTAGATTTGTCTATTCTTCTATATCGTAAAGGTTTATTTTCTGAAACAGCTTACACAAGCTGTCTACATTTATTGTAAAATCCATGCTATGTTCTTATTTTGTTCAAAATAGATTGAAGCGCATATAATGGAAGTAGCAGAAGTGTAAATCGTGTCTCTTCCCCTGAGGCTGTAGTGTGTATAAAATATTCCTGGCAGTAAGGCAGCTTCCCTAAACGGTCCTGAAAATTTTCTTAAAGAAGAGTTACACAAAAATTTTAGATGGACTGTTCCAATACTCACCTAATTTTTACAGTCAGATTGGGTTTATGACCACTCTACAGGAGAAATCTTTTCTACTGGAAATTAAATTCTTCAGTGACTTACTGCATGTTAGAAGTTTTCTTACCATGTTCTTCTGTAATTGTGATCTAGACTTAGTGCACCCTTCAGCTTTTCATCCACATGCAATATTTTCCAAAGTTGATTTTTATTTTTGTTGCTCTTTTCCTAGGCTCACTTATGTTTGTCTTTATTTTTAAATTGAATTAATCAAAACGTAATGGAGGCAGTCTTGCAATTGAGTTTTCAGTAACAGTGTACAAAACAGGATGACTTGACAATCTTATTTACACTATCACATAGAACTAATTCCAATATGTATTTTTGCTACCTGTTAGTAGCTGCATGATTCTGAGCAGCCTTAAAATAATTTTTTTACATCATAGGCTTTGTAGCCACTTCTGTTTTGATTCTATGTATGATTTTTCCTTCCCAGATGTAATGCTTTGCAGTTCCCGTGACCAGCTTTCATCTTGTCAATTTTGGATTGCTCTCCAATTTTATTCAGAGCATTCTGAATTTTGAAGTTGTTTCTGAAATATTTTGCAGCCTGTGTTTTTGAAGATAATTATGAACGATTTGGAGATTGTTTAAGCTAGCTCCTTAACGTGTCTGAACAAATTTCGTCCATTTAGCTTTATACTTTTCTTCAATTTCCTGATTTTAAATGAAGACACAATAACGGAAGTTAAAGTATGTAATCCATGTATGTCTAATGTCTTTAGCATTCATTTACCCCTCCTTTATACATCCTTGGTTTTTGTCAGTCTAAAAAAAGTGTAAATACATATTAACAAATAACATCCTCTCTTGTCTTTGTCTCAGAAGCTCTAAACAAATATGATCAAACTCTCATGCTGGGGAGGCAAAACATCCCACCACATTTTTTTACCTTGTCTTAAGAAATATGTATGGATTTCCCATAGATTGATTTCAGGTAGTATTTTTAATCCAAAAAGCATATAGGGATGTAGGGGTTCTCTTGGATTTTTTAGTTGTTCAGAAGGGTGCTTCCTCTGTCTTTTCCATGCCTTCAACAGGATACTTACTGATTTTTAAATAAGTTACAGCATTATAAAGGTTTTTGTGGAGTTCTTTTTAAAATATTGAAAATATATTTGTTAGACTTCAGCAAGACATAGCAGGAATCATTAAAATTGCACATTCCTGTAGCATGTTTCTTAATAATTTATTCTCCAACTGTTTCATTGTTTTACAGATGTGTTGCTCTTTGCAGCCTTGGTATTTGGATCTGTGAGGAGCTAGTTCATGAATCACATCATCCTCAGATCAAGGAAGCACTGAATGTGATTTGTGTTTCTTAAAGGTGAGACATAACACTTTTACAATGTATATTGCCCTTACGTGTAAAGATGCTTTGCCTTTTCCAAGTCATGATCGCATTTTATCATCTTTACTTCACAGTCTCATTTTCAATTCTTACAAAAGACTGAATTCAGTTTAACTGGTGGATTTCTGAACTGTGTCTAACAAAATCTTTACCCATCTTTAATTTTTTTGTTTTCCTACTTTTTGCAAATCTTCATCATATTTATTCATATTTTATGTAATAATCAGAATATTATTAAAACTACATGTTTTCTAGCATTTTGCAGGCTTGCATGTACGGTATCTTCATAACGGTATCGTATCTTCATAATGGTACATCTTCATGTATGGTATCGTTCATTAAATCATGAACGGTATCTTCAACATTTTAAATATTTCCCAGTTTGTTTTCAGAACCTTTCCACATGCTCTTTGTTTACATCAAAACTAAGTGAGTAATCTAGTCTTTCTATATATACACATCAATAAAAACCAGAGTGTACACCTGTTGTACATGGCTTGTGTCAGATGCTGGGGACTAACTATTCTTTCTTTTCAGCAACAGGAATCTGAAAAATATCTTAGCAAATCAGCTGATCACATCCTGTGAAGCAGAATTTGAGTCTATGTCTAAAATGGGTAGCTGCAGGGCTTTTAGTATTAGACTCTAAATTGCAATTTCCTGTTTTGCGAAATCACATTTATCCTTTGCAGCTTCACTAATACTCTCTTCCAGGGTTTTCCCCTTGCTTTTTAATATCCCTTAACTAGTGTGTTTTATCAAGTTCCTGTGCAAGTTTGGCATTAGGCAAATGCTGGTTTTATCTTACTGCTGCAATTTATCAGAGTTTGAACTATTTTTAATCCTGACATTCGTTGTGATTTTTCCTATTTTTCTTTGATGTATTTATTAAACCAATTACTTGTATCTCATTTAGATTAAAATATAAATTACTTCTTGAATGATAAGACAAAGATCTTCATATTTCTGCTTTGCTTTGCCTTCGTGTTGGCAAAAGCATTCAGAGCATGTTGGCTTTTCTCCTGTTCGGAGCAGTGATATCCTTTCACAATCAAGTTTAATCATGAAAAGAAGAATTCATAAATATATCATGAGAGGAACAGATTAGCTCTAATTTGTTACCTAATCAATCTCCTGGCTTCCAACTAGATGGAGATTTGAACTCCCAGAGTGGGTTATTATTTTCAGGAGAAATGAATGGATAAGGAGCTATAGACCTAGTCCAACTTACTCATAAGTACAATTGAGCAAATAATATTGAATAGAAATGTTAGTAGCAGCTATATGTCTATTTCTGACATACAGAAGCATGTTCAGAACTGTAGTCCTGCAGCTTTCTCTCAATGCAGCTAGTGCTTCTCTCAGCAGTGTGGCGATACTGCTGTATCTGTGTTAACCTCTGCTGAAGTCTAAGTGCAAGGGATCCTGACCAGCATCTCATGACTGCGCCTCTCAGAAGTGCTTTAGATACATCACAAAATTGTGTTTTTCAGGCTTAGTTGAATAAGTACTAAACATAGGTTGTTTGCAAGCATGGACAAAGTTATGCTACCAGTGTAACATCCAGAAAGCAATGAATCCTTGCAAAGCTGAAGTGTGGAAAGACTACCCTTCTGAGAAGAACCCTGAGCATTAGGTACAAGGCAGAGTGCCAGTTCCTCGAAAGCTGCCTTTTTCCCCCCTCTATCAAGTAACTTTTAAAAAATTATGTTTACAGTTACACTGCTAAATATAAAATGTCAAAGTAGTGAATTCTTATGCTTTATACATACAGCATTTTCCAGAGACAGAGGACAGCAGGTGAAATGTTTGTAGCATCACACAGCCACCTTTGTGATGCCTCTGAAGGCTCTTGGAAAAGAAGTCAGAACAAATCAGCTGACTAGGAAAGGGTGAATTGTTTTGCTATCCAGCATAAACTCAGTGTTGCTGCTTGAGTTCAGGGAAAATGTCTGTCCAGGACACACAGCTCTACAACTGTTCTAAAGTGTCTATGCATTCTTTTGAAATGGGGTACATTGACTATGCTGGGTTTCTGATGCAGATGAAGGGTTTGATCTGTTTGGGTCAATCTGCATATTCTTGATCAAAATTTCCTTCCTGGTGCTCTTCCCATGAATAAGAAAACTTGAGTGCACAAAATTTGAGCTTTACTCATATTCATTACTTTATACCCTTCAGCCTTTCTGTGAAATTTGTATCTCTACTGACTTTTCTCTCTCTTAAAACAAAAAATCAACCAGAGAACAGAAAGGGGTTAACTAATTTGCATAAGCCACGCCTAAAAATCATTCACTCCTCTTCATTTTAGAGCCCAGTTACCTTCCTTAAAAAAAAAAAAAAGGGAATAAAATGCTCCCTGTTTTTAAGTAGTGAACTGCTGATTATTCAAAGACTCTGAAAAGTCTCCAGGCTTTTTTTTTTTTTTTTTTCAGATAATTTTGTCTTAAATTCAGTGATCTGGATACTCCATGTTAAGCTACTCTGGTTTGTCCTCACCTTTTGTCCTCTCCAGTGACTCTGGGGTTTTCCTGCAAGCTTGTAAGGATGTTTCCACAATCTGGATTTGAGCGCAAGTTCTGAAATCAAATTGTTATGCTTTCAGTTTTATTTTTCTTGGGTTGTCACTCAAGCTCGAATTTGTCTTTAGCTCAGATTTGCAAGATTTTCATGTCCTAGATGAGTAAAATTCACTTGTAAAATTCACTTTGTGCTTGTTGTTTGGTGCACAGCTTAATGTTTTAAAGCAAGTGCAATGGAGTAAAAAGCCTCAATTACAAGTCCTGTGCATTAACAATTGAGGAAGGTGTATTTCTGTCTCTTCCTTTCTTTGCTTTCCCGCTTCGAATTGTAGGGCAGTGTGTAAATCCACTTCCAAGTCTGGGGACTAGTTGTACAAATGCATTCACTTCTGCTTTGACCAGCACAGTAATTTAAACGTTTTACTAACTGTTGAAGGCAGGCTCCAGTGCAGCAACTTTCTTCTGCATTTTAAAAATAACGGAGAGCAGCAGTTAAGCACAGAAGCCAAGGTGCATTCATTTCCATTCACACAACTGCTGTACATGCCAGTCGCTGGCATAGAACAGTTAGTCTCTCTGTTAGTACTATATACTTGGATACATGGCTGTTTGCCTCCCTTGGTTCTCAATAAAGATCTCTTGATTTCAGAATTGGTTCCTTGCGTTTTTGTGGGTTTTTGAAGTGATGTGTTAATAATTATGAAGGTAACAAGAACTTAATGTTTTATTTCCTGGATTCATGATACTGCACTAACAGGTCTGAAATTAGTTAGGAAACTCCTCTTTTTCTCATTGTATGCCACTCACTGATAGTCTGTCCCAAACTGTTGATGCTGGCTGCTAACATTGTTTGTGACTAAAATAATTCCTTTCAAATTTTATAAAATTTTAGTTCTTTTCCTCTTTTATTGCATTCCTTATGTTCCTGGAACATAAGGAACTATAGGTACAAAACTGCCACTGAAATTCCTTACCACTTAATGTGCTTTCATGTGAAATCACATAGTCATTGTTACTGTGCTGTGTTCTGTGTTCTCTTTTCTAGTTTCCAAATAAAACAGTAGCTCAAGTTGCCTGCAGTATGCTGAACATGCTGATACATTATGTACATAGACTTCAAGTGTATCAAGCTGATTCACCTGTAAGAATTATTCAGGTAAGTAATTTTTAAAAATTTGAAAATTTTGATTATTTTAGATGCAATAGTAGAATGTAGTTCCCTGAAATTAAAATATGAGAATATTGACAAGTCTGTTTCACAAAATGTTAAATTAGTATAAACATAATCTTACTTAATATTAACAGTAGGGATTCACTTCACATTATTTGCTGACTTCAGTATTAAAAATGTAGAATGCCTATATCGTACTTACTTTTTCTCAGCTACAACTGTCATTATTTACATGAGATTGTTGTCAATAAAGTCCAGATTTTTTTTAATATTAAATATCTTCACATATGTTTATTTAAGTTTAGTGAGAAAGCAATTACTGAATTGCTTATTGAATTACTGAATGAATCTGCAATTGTATTTTGCATACGCATTAAAGAGTTTCGGTATAAATCAAAAATCATTATTTTGAATATACTTTAAATAACAAGGAAGCAGAGTATGGCCTCCGTGAGTCTGAATCAGAGAGAAATTACAGAGGTCTCCCAGGTAACTGGAAAGGTAATTGTGTGGAAGCTTCTTAAGAAGTGTAGCAAGCATTTATTTCCCTGCTCCTCTGCAGTCACGTTGCTCAAGAGGCAGGGTGTTTCCAAATTCTAGTAGCTCTAAGAACTATTAGAGCTCAGCCCCATACTCGAGCCCGCATCCTGCACCCTATAGGTGTGTTGAATCAAGTTCTCTTCCTGCCTGAATTATTTGTCATAGCTGTATAATTTCATTGCCCTTAATGCACCTACGTCAGACAAGCAGAACTGTATTCCTTCAGTGTCTTCTGTGAAACACAATTAAAAAGGTTTTATAAAAAAAAAAAGCAGCATGGAATATGGTTATTTGCCTCAAAATAACTTTTACAGATTTAACCACGAATCTAGTATTATGTCACATTTACCTGCTTAAAAATCTGTTTTAAACTTGAATATTTAGATTATATTTTTAAAGAAACTACACTGTATTTTCCCCAGATTCTGATAGCAACTATTACGCATCTGCTGCCCAGTACGGAAGCTTCCTCTTACGAACAGGACAAGAGGGTAAATATTTTTTCATTTCTTTTTAATGTGTCTATTTAGTTACAAAGGTGTACGACATAACTTTATTACAAAATCTAAGCTGTGTTTTAAAGCAAGGATGCAGCTTTTTAAGTATAATACAGTATATTCTTTCCAGAATTACAGATATATTGTTTGTGCTAGTGAATTTCTGGAGTATTTGTGGGAAAATATGCATTTAAAATTACTTGAGATTTATTGTTTTTAATAATTAGTCTTCTTTTTCTTTACCCTCTGTAAACTTACAAGAAAAGTAATGTAGACTTTTCAAACTTGTCTTACAGTAAAAATATATTCTCAGCTCAAGAGTACATTGCCAAACACATATAAGGTCATGATTTTTTTGCCTTTTCCATTGTAAGTACATTCTTGAGCAAGATAGCCTATAATCTTCAGGTGAATTTGATTGTTGTAGTCCTTCAAAATGATTGCTCTCTTTTTTTGTACTTTCAGTGGGTCTGAGTCCCCTAGCTAAGATGAGCTCTTTCTTTACCTGATAGTCTCAGTAGTACTTTCTGCCTCCTGAGAGCTGTGTCTCTTTTGAATTATTTGGCTTTGCTCTAGGACCGTGGGACTCAGTGGTCATTTTAACTTGGGCACTTTGGTCCAGTTTGTCACTGACAGCTCTCATGTTCTGAGCTACATATTCCCACAGGAGCTTGCACTGATACTGTTACTCATTTTGGCCTCCAGAGCTCTGTGTTACCTCTCCTGTTTGCAAGAAGTTAGGGGCAGTTGTAGACTACAGGGCTGTGCCAAGCTAATCAGCTTTCAACTTGAGGATGCTTCCCATAATGGGAAAATTTTCCCATGAACTAATGCTGATTGTTGTATGTCAAATATCATAAAAAAATTTGCTTACCTCGTTTGACAAAGTAGTCCTAATGGGTTTCTTAAAAATTGGTTTAATATAATAAATACTCAGAACTCTTCATCGTTAGGCTTATTATATGGTGTTTCTGAGAGACAAACTTGTATTATGTGAAATGGGTATGGTGTATATATGTTATTTATTAGTAAATAAAGTAGATTTTCTCTGAAAGACTTTTATTTATCTTGGGAAATACTTTAGAGAATCTTGCAGCTATTCTCTGAAATTTTTCTTCCACAGTTAAGTTTTAAAAATTAAAAGTAATTATTTGAAACCCATAAGTTATTAATAATTTGATGTGTAAGTGTGTCTTAATCTAATTCTATTCTACAGTCTTTAGAAACATCCCCTAGAGGGAGTTGGTTCTTTTGCTGACTGAGTAGCCTCCAATACAGAAAGCAGTTGTATTTCTTTCAGATGGTACCTGGTGCTGCATAGCATTATTGACATGTTGTGAAGAGAACTCTGAGTTTTTATACAGCACTAAATGTAGCTGAAATAGTTCAATTTTGCATAATCCTTGATTCACTTTACAGTGAGGTTTGCGTGCAAAATGGCAGATCAGCCTTAATTTGTACCTGTGTAATCTGAAAACAGCACCCTGCAAATCAATTTTTAAAGCATGGATATTCTACTCAGCACAGTATCTGCTCACAGACTCACCACGATGAGAAACTGTGTCTGGCTGTTTGTTGTTACATATCTCAGTAGCCAAAATTTTCACTGGTGCTGTAGGTTTTGAAGACACAATGGCTTTTAAACTAGTGCGACCTCCCATTACTGAATAACGGTGCCTCTACCAAACTGAAAAAAGAAAGTAAAACAGAGAAGTAAAATGCAGTGATCAATGTGAAGTAGCAGGTGCTGGTTTGATTGTTTTTTAATTGAAAGTGTTTGTTCCAGTTGGTGGTTTCTTTACTTCTGTGCTTATTGGACTGGATAATGGCCTTGCCATTAAAGACCTTGCTTCAGCCTCTTCACGCTACAGGAGCAGAAAATGATAAGACTGAAAGATCTGTTCTTAATTGTATATATAAGGTACATGTTTCTTTACTTGCTAAATAAGTATTTCTGTGTATGGAGTTAGTGTCTGTTTTCATGAAAATGAAGACAGAGGTTTTCTGTAACCTGACCTCAATTCTACTGCTGAAATGTGGAGCGCTGTCTTAGTTCTTGTACATTTTACTGTAACTGGTTGATCTCTGGTATATTTGGAATTGTTGATTCTGATTTACGTTTTGTGATGCTTAACCAAGTTCATTTCTGCATGACATATCAATGGCAGATGCTTGTGTTGTAGAAGACCAGCTTATACATTTAAGACAGGAGGATGTACCTTTTATATACCAAGCAATTTTATTTAGCAATAAGCAAAGTAAAAAGCACTAATTACTGTCTTTAGGGACACAGAACAAAGATAGGTTGTAGTTTTCATTTTTTCACAAGGGAAGGGGATTAAAACCTCCAGCAGCTTAGACCTAGCATATATAATTAAATAAGATAGGAAATCTATAAATAAGGATAGCTTAGTGATTTGTTGTATTTTTTATTTCTTGTTTCTTTGTTGTTAAATTCCATTTCAGTGTTGATGCTGCCTTGACAGTTTTCTTTGCAGACCAGGGTTTGTTTCTGTAAACATTAAGCAACAAAAATTTTCCAGCATTTTGCCCTGCCTAGATGGTTTTTTTTAAAAATCAATTAAAAATTTCAATAAAAATAAATTTCATTTCTTATAAAACTATCAAGTAGAAAATTCAGTAATGAAATTCTGGTTTTGTTGTAGGTTCTGCATGGATGTGTCTATGGCTCTCAGTGTTTTAGCAACCCTAAATATTTTCCTTTAAGCCTTTCTGATTTGGCATGTGTGGATTACGATCCTTTTATGCATTTAGAAAGCTTGAAGGAGCCGGAACCACTGCATTCTCCAGACTCAGAGAGGTCTTCTAAACTTCAGCCAGTCACTGAAGGTTTGTCAAGTTGCCTAAATACGTTTTCTTTCAAAAAGATTTTATCTTGGTTTCTAGTATTGAAGTGTTGGTCTAAAGCATAAGTTTTAAATTATACCTAGACAGTAGGTAAGAACCATTAGTATGGGATGAGCTAACATAATTTTGAGCAATTATTGTTCGATTAACTGAAATAAGTCTCTTCTGAACAACATAAAGATCAATTTGGTATGGATTCTTCTGTGCTCTGTTACTGAAAAGTGTTAAGTACTGCAACATGGATAAATGTTGCTTGTCATTTTATTTTCAGTAAATTATCTTTTCTTAATTTTCTCTAAGAATATTTTGGACTTTTTCCTTTCTGAGCCTATAATATTGAAAGCTTTCTGTGAATTGTCATAGCCCATCTTAATGTGTTGTTGATTTATTTACACTGAAACTATAGTTATCTAAAAAAAAAAAGAAAAGATAGGAAATTTTCTCGTTGACTGCTTAGGAACTTAAAAGCCCCCAGAAATTAACATTTTCTTCACAACTTAAAAATAAAAATAAAGAATCTAAGCTGCAGAGGAGTAGCATATATTATGCAGTGAGTCTAGTCAATATGAAATGGCTACATTGGGAAGAAAATTGAAAAAGATGAGATTAATACTGATACCAGAAACTGTGTAGTGCTATTCTCCCTCCATATTAAGTTGTTCCATTTAGGCTTCCTTAAAGGTATTAAGGACCAGATAAATGCAGCAGCTCTTTGTAGCAGCTGTGTGCTAACAGCAGGTGATTTTGTGGTCTGTAGTGACTACGTGCTGTTTTTTATGTAGAGAAAATGGCTAATCATTGTGCCCTTGTCTAAGGCATGCTTCATCATCCTCAAGTACTTTTTTGGCCAAAGAATTCTAAACATAGAGCTGTCCCCTAATAAGCTCAGTATTGGATTGAACAAGTCTGATTTGAGAACTATTGGCAGGAGGAGCTGTAATTATTAAATTTACTGAAGAATGAAGCAAGGTACTATAGTTGGCTTTTTGTCAAATGGCTGTGGTCTTATTAGTAAAAAGTAATCATCTGCTGGGTCAGAATGAAAGAGGCTTCGAAGGATTCATTCTGTCCTAATTACAGTCTCACCTATACATATTATGTAAAGCTAATATTTAAAGCATTTGCCAAAATTAACTTCCACTGCATGTTCTATTACAGTGTAGTGAATTGTAGTAGCTTTTTATGCCTGGCATCTTTTGTATTCTGTAATAATCTGTAATTATAGGTTAGCAGCAAATGCTGTGTGGCTTTTTTAATCTGACAATCTGAAAAGACAACCCTGAATAGATTTCTCTTTAAATGAATGTAGTTGCAAAAAACGTTAGCATTGATATCTTCATTTTGCATTTCCGTACATGATCTGTTCTTTTGTAATTTCTTGTTAAATTTCTAAATACAAGTAATTTCAGCTGTTCCTTTTATCTCTCCAGATAAATTAAGGAAGCCCCATATGTTTTTAAAGTTTCATGGGCTTTGGAATTGTAAGTCAGATCGTGAAATTTAATTGGCAAACTAAAGCATTATAATGCAACCATGGTCTTGCAACCTTGGCACTTCTAGTCCACATTGCCAGGCAGAGAATAAAATTGGCAATGCTTGACTGATCGCAGAGCATCTGTTCTTCCTGGCATTGTTGGAGGAGTGAGAGGAATAAAGCTAGTGGATAACAACCAGTCTGGGACTCGATCAAGACAGGGGTCAATTAGTACAAGCTAGGAGCAGAACAGTATGCTGGTGGGTCAACCTCTTTTAGTAGAGTAAAAATACTATCATGACTTTTTTTTTTTTATTATTATTTTTTTTTAAGGAACGGAAATGGGCAGGATGGCAGTTGTAAGGAAATCAGGGAAGTTCTACAAAGGCCGGGTGGGGTTTGCTAGATTCTTTCTTCAGATCACAGGCAAAGCCAAAAGTACCAAAAAGCCAGAATTCTTAAGACAGGCTGCTTTTGAACAGTTTAATATATGTGATTGACATACCCGATTAATGCTTTCCATTGTTCAGGGTCAGATCCATCACCAGTGTTATGGACACTCAGCCACAGTGTGATGTGGTATGAGACCACAAAGATACAGGACTTTCAGTGATACAGCTGTGTAGTGGGGACAGGATCTATTGAGAGGCTGGAGCAAGCCTTGCAATAAACAGCAGGCCAAAGGTTTCTTAAAAAACCTGGAAACAGGCGATATGGAGAGAATTCTGTTCACCTCTCTGTTTCAGTAACTTTCCAAGTGCTAGGATGGCCTGTGAAATTGGCTTTGTCCTCCTTTCTGTAGGTTTCAGGTAAAGTGGCAGGTTGCAGTGTAAGATACACAAAAAATAGTTTTGCAACTTGCGCTCCATATATTAAAGTGTTTTGTTTAAACCAGAATGAACTTTTAGCAGATTACAACAAAGACACAAGTAGGAAGCTTTTCTTGCATCATCCAAACTTGAAAACAGCAAGCCTGTGGTACTTTTATACATCTAAATAATCATAGGGCATGTCTACATGGAGGGTGATGAGCTGTTCTAGCTAGTATTGACAACAGCCTTCTCTACCTACAGTACAGGCATATAAGTGCTGTCTGTGCTAGTTAACCGCACATCTAACTAGCCTGGATTCAGTGTCACACTGACAGATACACTTTCTCCAAAGATAGTGTAGCATTATACTGCTGTGCAGTTTAGATGTGCAAACACTAACTTAGACTGCATTGTGCCATGATCTGCTTACCTGCTTCTGGTCTTTCATTAGTCATTACAGGACCATAAACATAAATAAGGGAGAATTACAATGGAACCTCTCTTCAAAGCTTTTTTTCTTGTTTATATTATTATAATGCAAATATTTAGGAAAAAGTAAAATTTGAGGGGGTTTTGTGACCCTTGTATTGACAGAGAAGCTGGTTACATGAAAATGCGTAACGTTAAACAAAAAGTGCTATCCATCTTCTAATGTTAATACATAGCAAAATCAAACTATTGAATAGAGTCTAGCCATAAGGAAATAATATTGTATGGATTTTATTGTTTTTGCAATTACAGACAAAAATGTTTTGAAACCTATTCTTCATAGATCACAGATTTGTTAGGGTTAGTTATGATTGGAAGCTAGCAGTTACATTGCATAGATACAGTGGTCTATCAATTATTGATTTAATGGGTTTTCACCCATTTGTCATATTGCTTCAAATGTAAATTAACTCTTTTGTATAGATTGATAATTTTCCAAACATATTTCCATTTCTGAAGAAAAAGTTTTTCCCATCTGACGTTTAGTCTTTGCTTTTATTTTAAAAAGGTAGAAATACAAAGTACTAGGGGTTTTAGTGAAAGAAGACAAAAAGTACTCTTAAAAAAACCCCAAACACTTTATACATGGTGAATCCAGATTAGCACAGTTTGTATTTCATGACGGATATTCTAGAGGTGAGTTCTCTGTAATAGCATCTCTCTTTTCCTGAAGCTTAGAAAGGAGTGGGGCTTCCTTAAGCTAATGTAAAATACAGGTAGCTAAGCTAAACTGAACTCTTAGGCTCCCTCTAAATGTAATAAAGAGTTTCCAGAGTGGGATTCATCCCATTTCTCCAGGGCTTCTGAGGTGAATCAGTCTGTGCATGTGCATCATTCTTTAGATAGCTTAAAGGGTGAGGAGAGTTAAATTGCACCCTCAGTCATTTCTTTTTCCTTCCACTACGTAGCTAGTTCAGAAACTGTTCAGCCAAAGTTGAATTAGAGAGTTAACAACAGATCTTAAGGAAATTCAGGAATCCTCCATTCATGCTACTGATGCAAATGAGTGGTGATGGACCTTCAGCCTTTCCACAAAAGAGGTAATTTCAGGGACTAAGAAAAATAGCTAATATAACATGCTTCTGGTAAATTACCAAGTAATCATGTACACATATAAAATACATTGACCAAGTAAAACACTGTAGCACTGTAAATAGAGCAGAAACATGTTCACTCAGGAAGACGGGTTGGCAAAGCAGCCAGCTAGACTGCTTCAATGTGTAATGCTATGACTTCATTTGTAGAGTTTGTGGTAAGGCTGTGATGACTTGCATTATTGCGTGTTTTGATCTGCCCTCCAGGAACAAAGAGCAGGGTTTAGATACTCATTTTAAGAGTTCTAATATGTTGAATGTCCAGTTGTTCCTGATTGAGATGTGCTTCTCGGAACACATTATTAATATGTGTCCTTTAAGTTGAGAATTTAAATTTCTTATATTTTCTAAAAGCATTACTGGGTTTGCTTTTTTGAGCCGAGTTTGGTTTTGGCTTTTGCTAAAGGAAAACACCGTCAAAATCTGACCTGCTGGGTGGCAAAAATTATCCAAGATTGCTTAATATTATTGCAACATAACAGGTTACATCAGAGTTTACTTTTCCATCTCCTTCTTTTAATTCTTCTGATTTAAGTTTACTGTGTCAATTTTAGATCCACAATACTGTATTCTGAGAGAAAACTCAGTGAGAAGTTCTCTCTCTTCACATCTTATAAAAGAGGCAATAACAGACTTATATCCCAGTTCTTCTACGTTCTGTTTTAATTCAAGAACAAAATTTTCAGAGAAAGGCTGTGGTAGGACTGGGAATGGACCTTCCAAATTTAAATTTTATATGTTTTCTCTTTGAATCACTGTGTCACCTTTTCTCTTCTGTAAGTCCCGTAGGCTCCTAAGGGAGTAACTTCATGGACACCGGCACAATACAATCATCGTCGGGTTTGAGATGTTTAGGGTTTGCGACAAAACAGTACTAGTAAGAATTTATTACTATTATTACTAACAGGTCCCTGCCATTTCTTCAGGTTTTGCAGTGAAACTCAATGGAAGGCATTTATCTATGGAGTGTGAGGCTTCAGGTAGCTGGGAAGCTCACATGGTTTTGCTCCTAGGAGCTTGAGAAGAGTATTATCTTGCTTACCTGTTGCAGTGCCAAGCACTAAACACTTAACATAAATACCCTGAGAAAGATGAGCCAGCCTCTGCATTGTGCAGGTGGTGGTTAGTACTGTGCTGATAAATTATTCTTCAAGCACCCAGCTTAGTTTGTCATTGTCTTGTATAAACTTGCTTACAGTTCCTTCTTACATTTCAGCAGATGGCACTACAGCTTAATTTCCTGTATGTTATCAATATCTGGACTTTTAATTCGGCTTCACTGAATGTTTTTGTGTTTGTAAATTTTAAATCTCAAGAAGGTTATGAATTAAAAAATACAATATTGAATTTGTTTATATTTGTTTTCAAGACCTTATTTCATTAAAATATTTGAGTTTATCTGAGTTTGGAATAGTGTAAACATGAACTCCATTTTGCCAGTTAGATATTGTAGCCAACTGTTAACTGGATGAAATTATTCTCTTTTTGTAGTTCCGATCTAGTGCTCCCTAAAGGTAGAGAAGAGCCAGAATCCCAAACATCTCTTACTGCTTTACCCAAACTTTATGGGGGGGTTGGGAAAAGGCAAATATAAATGGTTTAGGGTTTGCAGATGCAGAATGCATCCTGTGCTTCAAAAACTAAAGATCTACCATAATAGTATGTGTTACAAATTTGCCTTTATTTTTCCAGATAAGCCAATTCATATGCCTTACGTGGCAAAAAGAAGTTTGCCTATTAAGCATGAGTTTTTATTGTGTATAAATACACAATCTGAAGGGAGATGAGATAGTTATACCATGGTAACATGTCTGAAAGGTTGCATTTTCTCAGTAAATACTGAATGAAAAAGTAACATGTTTCAGAGCATTCTAGTTTGATGGATTTTCAGTGAGAAAGAAGTGGAAAGTGTTTGCAGCAGTTTGCAATGTTTAATATAGTTTAAAGTGTATGACATAATCCTGAGGAATACAATCTTGATTTATCTTTCCCTTGTTAATCCCAAATTTGGGGCATCCAGGTCCTGTTACAAGAGAGAGGCTGCAGAAATATGTGCTTTGCCATGTTAATCCTCTTTTGTTTTCTGCCTGTGGTATTCTACATTGTAATACTTTTGTGTATGGCTTCTTCGGTGGATACTCTGATCTAGTTGAGGGCAGCATGACTGGCAGTCGCTTTGACCACCTCTCTACTTCATGGGTAACGTAGAGTGGATTTCATAGAAGAATCCAAAACCAATGAATGGCAACACTATATTGAAATACCAGTGCATCTCACAAGATGAATGTCACGTAAGATAGGCATGATTAACTTCTCCCTCCAAGTTTTCCAGCCTGAAACTTCTTAAAATGCAGTTGGGGCATGAGATTTGTTTTTTGAAAATTTAGCTACTGTTAGATTGTGTTCAGTATAGGTAGCCTGGTCTTTGATTTGGTACTTTAAAACCATCCAGTATTATTCTCGACCTAACCTACAGCTATGT
This sequence comes from Myiopsitta monachus, assembly GCA_017639245.1. NCBI lineage: Eukaryota > Metazoa > Chordata > Aves > Psittaciformes > Psittacidae > Myiopsitta > Myiopsitta monachus. The sequence continues at coordinate 30,961,214 of CM029924.1, read as the reverse complement.
GCTCCCCAGGGAAATTAAGATGGATTAGAGGCTTTGTACATCTTTGTTCCTTTGTTTTTCTCAATGTAATGATGTGTATAAATATAAAAATCCCATTGCGGTTGAAAATGGACTTTTCCAACACAATTCTGTTCTCTACTTCATCAGCAATTTAAGATTTATTTTCACTAGATTAAGAAATCGCGTACTTCAGAAGAACTGTGCTTATTAAAAAGCTATGGTAAAGGAGGTACGCTAGGCTGTAAAATAATGAGGATGCTTCTTTAACTATCATGATTTCTCATGCTATTTATATGAGATCAGTGTTGATCAAAATACATATTTTCCATTACTGAGTTGGACTAACCTTGCAGTGCTCATCATCTGTTTAAAACTCACAAAGAAGAGGAGACCAAAAGAAATATGTGAATCTCAGTGTTGTTTTTCTGAACTCTCCTTTTAAAACCTATGTTCTTTCTCTCACAGTGAAAACTCACATGCAACAAGGATTAATTTCTGTTGCTGCTCGTACTGTGATAACACATCTAGTCAACCACTTAGGCCACTATCCTATGAGTGGAGGTCCTGCTATGCTAACTAGTCAAGTGTGTGAAAACAACGACAATCCATACAGTGAAAGTCCTGAACTTTCTCCTGAACTTTTTGAGAACCCAAATCTTCAGTTCTTTGTGTTAAACAATACATCCCTGGTGTCCTGCATACAAATCCAAGCAGAAGATGACATGCCTGGGGGAGGACTGTCTGCTGGACTTGCATCTGCTAATTCGAATGTTAGAATTATAGTACGTGATCTATCTGGCAAATACTCATGGGATTCAGCCATTCTGTATGGACCATCATCTTTATGTGGATCTTCACAACCAACCTCTTTTGCACTTTCGTTATCTCAACAAGATAAAGTAGAAGATGCTCTTTCATCTTTTGAGCATGTGGAGGATATATCTGCAAGGGATGGAATTACACTCCAAGTGAAAAGGAAATTTAGAGACACTGTACCAACATGGGATACAATTAGGGATGAAGAAGATGCCCTTGATGAACTCCTGCAGTATTTAGGTGTTACAAGCCCTGAATGTTTACAGAGAACTGGTGTCTCACTCAACATTCCTGCTCCTCAACCAGTCTGCATCTCAGAGAAGCAGGAGAACGATGTCATTAATGCAATTCTGAAACAGCACACAGAAGAGAGGGAGTTTGTTGAAAAGCATTTCAATGATTTAAATATGAGGGCTATGGAGCAAGATGAGCCAACCTCACAAAAGCCCCAGTCAGCATTTTACTACTGCAGATTACTTCTCAGTATACTGGGAATGAATTCTTGGGATAAAAGGTAAAAAGAAAAGACTCGCAATTCAAGACAATTCTCTTAAGGAATTGTGCTATTCTTAGTGTGTAATAAGAGTTGATCATGGAGTGGGTTAAGCCAAAAATACTCCAGGCCAGCCAACAAAAGAGGAGAGGGGATATGCAACTAAGGGGAAAATGGCAGTTTTCTTCTGTATTTCAACCTGTCATTTAGAGAGGCAGAAAGGAAGAACCTGTTGCCTTTATTCCTATATATATTCTTTCCTTATAACAGTGTTGGAAGGCGAATTAAAGGAGTGATATCTTTTCTAATTATCCTTTCACCAACTGTACTAAGAGTTACTGTGACGGGTGAAGGCATGTTTTTGCTTTCTTTGCTTCCCGTATATGTTCCTGTAAAAATCATTACCTTTCTGTGCCAGAGTGAGACTCTGAAAGTGTCATATTCTCAGCTGTTGTGTTGCTGGACAGTGTCCTGCTGCTTTGCCTGATATAAGCATGCTTGTGTGCACCCTCAAAGCATTGCATCTGTGTTAGCTAATGAAAAAGATGCATCCTTTACTATTTATTTCAACATTGGCAATGTTTGGGTATTGTTTAGATCAACAGGAGACAAGCCATGTTCAGTTACAAAAGTAAAGTCTCTGCTTACATTATTTTTGGGGGTGTAGTTAGGTGTATGTCTGCATATACATGAGGGTATGTACAAAATATTAGCATCCTAGAATTCAAGGGTCTTTCTGAAATTATTTTTGATTTTTGGATATAGCTGTCAAATTCTGTATTTTCGTACTATGAAGTAAACCAAAAATAATGTGTGACATCAGTGGTAATTGGACAAAATTCTGGTATTATAGCCCTTATTTGTGTCTTTAATTGCTCAAGGCAGTCTGGTTTTGAACAGTACTGCTTTTAAATTCATTCCACTGTGCTTTGTGGGAACCATCGTAGCACAGTTTAAAAGACATGAAAAGTGCCTTTCTTGCTCTAACATACTGTTTTGGTTTTTCTTTAAATTGTTACAGCTGGATGGATGACTAGGGAGTTTATGTTCTGCTCTCTTCTGAAATTCAGAATAGCAAAACCTCTGTGTTTAATGCACTGACTCCCTAGGACAGTAGGTTATGGGAGTGTCTTTTGTCAGTAAGCATATATATTATGGCCTAGTAGAGCGTGCAGCTTATTATATGTGTCAGAGGGAGTTCTGTGTGTTCTGTAGAGAAGGGATTGATTGCAGTTGGATCCAATAGGTTGACAGAGGAAAGTGGAAAGAAGTAAAGGTTGTACTTGGGGCTATAATGGAGATTTCCTGGAGTAAAAAAAAAAATTGCTTGTGTGTATTTTTAAAAGATATCTTAATATTTTGTATAAGAAAGTACTATTGAAAAGGCAAAAGCATTCGCTGATTGTTCTTGAATGGACCTGGAAGTGATCTTTTATCATTCTTGTACTGTTCTGTATCCATTGGTGAACAGGTGATATAATAGTTACAAATTTCTCTGTTTAGAAGGAGCTTTCATCTCCTGAAGAAAAATGAGAAGTTACTTCGAGAACTCAGAAATTTGGACTCAAGACAATGGTAAATTCTTTTAATAGCTGCCTACTTATTTGTGCTTGTACTTAAATGGCTCTAATTGCACACATGTAAGAGTCAAACTGATTTCTAAAATAGTTTCATAAATTATTCATGTATTTTGCTCTGTAGTAGTTACTGCTATAGAAGTTACACTGGTATTATTTGTAGAGGAAAACTCCACAAGTAGAATATCATGAGACAGAACAAACTTCAAAATAACTTAAAATTATGAACACTTGTACGCATAAGTTGGAATAGTTTTAAAACTTGGATAAATTGAAGTCTCCACATTTTAAGCTTTGGATAATTCTTTAGCTGTTTTCCAGTGCTTTTAGTGTTTGAGGACATGGAATTCTAGTTGGCATTATAGCACAGAATTAAAAACTGTGAATTGGTTTTGTAAAAGTTGAAATAAAATCCAATGGAGGTTTTAGAAGTGTGGAAAACCACATTTGGTTGCTCCAGTGTCCAAAAGCAAGCTTGACAGAAGGCATTGCTGTAGTACTAATAGATCCTTTGTTCAGTTGCATAAGATGCATTTGCCACAGCATACACAAGGCTACTGTTAATGGACAGTGCAGTGTCAATGCTGCCTGTATTACAGGTTTTGCTCATTTCAGAAGCCCAGCTATTCCATTGGTAATTGTCATTGCCACTACCATCCTACATCTTAGAAGTAATAAAAGGTAAATGCTGTTCATGTGTAGTGAAACTTTAGAAAAGACTGGACTAGAATGGGAATGTAGAAGGTATTCAAACAGAAGCCATATAGTTGTACTTCCACTGTATTTTTTGGTGTTTTAAAAGCCATACTCTGTGTGTACTGTTTGCGTATTTTGGTTTCATATTAGTAAAGGCACTGTCATGCAGTGATCGTTCTGTTTTACAGCCGAGAGACACACAAGATTGCAGTGTTTTATGTTGCTGAGGGACAAGAAGATAAACACTCCATTCTTACGAATACTGGGGGAAGTCAAGCCTATGAGGATTTTGTAGCTGGTCTTGGCTGGGAGGTATTAAAACATTTTTATCGTGAGTTTGTTTACAGAGAAATTTACAGGTCCCTTTAGGTATTATAACTCTTTGGTTCTTTAGTATTACTCACAAGTACTGAAATACACTGGTTTGCAAGTAGCAAAACTAAGTAACACACAGCCTCTTGCTCACTCCTCCTCTCTCCCCCTCTTCATCCCCTCACCCACTGTGGGATGGGGAGGAGAATTAGAAAAAGGTAAAACCTGTGGGTCAAGATAAGAACAATTTAATTGAAATAAAGATAATAATTATGATGTTAATAAATAATAAGAATAGGGAAAAGAGAGAGGCATAAAACCCAAGAAACACAAGTGATACACAATACAATTGCTCACTAACTGCTGACCGATACTCAGCCCATCCCCGAGCAGTGATCAGCCCCTCGTGGCCAACTCCCCCCAGTTTATATACGGGGCATGACGTGCTGTGGTATGGAATACCGCTTTGGCTGGTTTGGGTCAGGTGTCCTGTCTCTGCTTCCTCCCTGCTTCTTGTTCCCCTCCTCACTGTCAGAGCATGAGACACTGAAAAGTCCTTGATCAGGGTAAGTGCTGTTGAGCAACAACTGAAACACTGGTGTGTCATCAGTAGTATTCTCAGACTGAAGGAAAAAGACAACATTGCACCAGCTACTAGGAAGAAACTTAACTCTATCTCAGCTGAAACCAGCACAGACATCTAATATTTTAACCTCTTAGAATTAAATTCTGTATCCTTCACTAGCAGAAAAGCAGATTTATATCCCATATGGGCAGAGTTTAAATGTATTCACATCTGAGATTCAACGTTCTTTAGGCAGTTTTGAAAGTGAAATAGCACAATAAGTGTGTTTATTTATTTCAGTGTCAAAATATTGCCCATAGAACTAAGACTTACAAACTTATGAATTATCAATTAGTTTCCTGTAATTTTTTTCATATTCGAAGGAGAATATTTCTCAAGAAAGCATATGGAAGATAACAAGATGATGTAAAACTTTTGCCTCTCAGGATTTTTTCAGAGCTTAGGTCAAGGCTGATAGAGTATCAGAGAATTTTAAGAAGTTAAAAAAGCACGTTAGCAACTGGTCAGGGAATAATGCAGTATATACTCATTTATACGACCTTTTCTCTAACCTCAGCTTCCCAGCAGCACCTGTGGTGACTGTGGAATATAGAATGCCACTGCACTGCAGTGGATGTCCAGTCTAGTTGGCAAGTCTGAGCTCTTCTAGAAAAACCTAACTGTACTATTGTGAAAAGGAACTTCGCTTTAAAAAATATGGTTGAAAGCACATTTTAAAGTGTAAAGAATGCATTTATCACCTGATTTTTTTCTTTTAATTTTTTTTTTCCCTTCTCATAATGCTTTCTCTGCTTTATTTCTAGGTAAATCTCACAAACCATTGTGGCTTCATGGGAGGACTGCAAAAAAACAAAAGCACTGGATTGACCACTCCATATTTTGCTACCTCAACAGTAGAAGTAATGTTCCATGTGTCAACAAGAATGCCTTCTGATTCAGATGACTCTTTAACAAAAAAGGTAGGTGATTCTGAATAACAGGTTTTCTTTTGATAATAATCCTAGGGAAATTAAGCGTCAAAGAAAACTTTTTCTGAAAAATCATAAAATATAACTTTATAATTTATTTATTTTAATAAAACACTTTTACCTGCTAATCTCTAATTTCACCATACTGGTGATCTTTGCCATCATTGCAACTCTTGTCAGGATCACATATATAGTGGTGAAAAATAAAGGGAGGTAATGGTCTGTGCAGAAGAAAAAGCATTACATCTGAGTGATGTTTTTAGTACTTCCAGACTTTAAATGCCAATTAGTAAATATGTGGTAAGTACTTTCTAAGATGTCTTTTTATTCACGCAGGAGCCACATGATGGCTATTAACATAATTTTACCTTTTTAAAAAAGTTTAAAATATAAAGAATTCAACAATGTTAATTGCATATAGGGTATTTTGTCTTGGAGCAGGCACAGATGCTCAAAAGTGATATGATCTCTCATAAGTGCATTAAGAAAAAATGGTTTGCTGTATTGGTATTTTTTTTTTTTTTTTAGAATTTAATAAATTCCACATTAGTGATAGTAAGTTACAGTCTCGAACATGTGTCCTATTATGAATGAACAATTGGCTATCATTAGACTGTCCCCCATCCTGCGTACATACATCTTCAGATGTGCTAATCCATTCAGTAGACACGTTAATGAGCACTGGTTGAAGTGTAATATTGGAGGAACTGAAGCTGGTTGACCTTAGCATGAAGCTTAATACTTGTAATTCAATTAGACAGTAGACAGTTAGTAAAAAGAGAAATAGCCATGCCTCTGGCAAGCTTCAGTTATTAATGACTTTTTTGTTCTTTGTGTTCAACTTGAAGAAAAAATATTATTGTTATCATTATTACTATAGACTGACTACGAGTTCTGACTTCTCACTGTTGCATTTTAGGTTGTTTGGTTTGGTGGTTTGCTTGTTTATTTGAGGGGGAGTGTTATTTAAAAAATAGGGTTTTTTTATGTCTGTAGTGCTGGGGCTTTTCTGTTCTTTATTTCCTGAAATAGAGTCAGGGTAATACTTAGGTTGTAGAACGATTTATGAAATTGGTTCAACAGCAAAAATGACTAACTTTAGAACAAGATTGTTGCTATTGTTCTAGTGTAGAACAGTGTGTATATATTTTTTTTCTAAGTTTATTGGCATCTGTATTTTAAAAAGAAACTTTTTTTATAAAACACAGCTTGTAATTATCCTTACAATATTTGTTTATAATCTGTTTGAATCTCATTCATTAAGAAGTGTTGTTAAGGGGGAAGATAGGTCACAGTGAAAACTAATTAATGATAAATAATTTGCAAATGATGTGGACTTCAGCAGAACACTGGCAAGATCTCATGTCTGATTCTGGGAGCACGTTTAATCTACATCATCTATAGCTGTTCCTGTCAGGCAAGGTTCAGTGCTGTCCAGGTGTCCTCTGATTTAGCTTGTGAAAATGGTATCAGCTGGACTTTTTAACAGTTCCAGCTTGCCCCAGGCCTGTTTCTCTCCTTCTTTACCCACAATCTCACTTGTCAGTAATTTGAAATATTTGAGGTCTGCATGGATACTATATGGATACATAGTGTATCAAAAGATTGGGATTATATCTGTAGCTCAGCTACTGATGGACTGTGTAATGAAGCTATTTTATTTCTGTGTGACTTACTTTCCTGTTCTTCTTCTGTGTGTAGTTTTTGTTCTTTTTAAGCCTGGTTTCCCCATGAATGGAAGCTTGAGGGCCCTCTTTTATGTCTGTTCTCCCTTCCCTAACACCTTTTTCCCCATTTCAATCAAATTTAATAAGAGACATGTTTCAAGGTGTTCTTTCATGTATGTTTTACGAGGATAGGCTAAGTAAAGGCGATAGAATGAGAAAGACTCTTAGTGCTCCTACTCCACAGGTAGGGACTGCATAAGAAGAAGCATTAGGCATTAAGGAACCAGCACCAGAGAGAGAGGCTATGCAAATCATCCCAAACTTGAGAAAAGCATGAACTCAAGTTTTCGTCTTAGGTGAAACCAGCAAGTGGTGTCAGAGAGACATGAATAGGAAAACAGGCTTAATTCTTTTACCAATGGTACAGCTACTGGTGCTGCTTAGACCGAACACATGAGCAAAAGGAATGTGTTGAGATCCTCTCCAGCCCTGACACTTTATAGGGGACCTGAAAATAATTTGAGAGCTGTGTGTGTTACAGTTGAATTGTTCTGAGTGCATGCTCTGTTTGTGACCTCCAGAGAAACTTGAGTTTTGAGCATCTCTACAGGTCTTTCATGTGCTTTCTTTGTCTGTTTCATTGAATAGGAGAAAACCAAGCAAAATTGCAGTAGTTGGCTTAGAACTGCTGCTGGTTTTTATATTGTAAATGTGCCTAGAGGTGCATGATAGGTTCCTCTTATAAATGGAAATTAAATTAAATTAAAACAAAACTTCTTCCTGCCAGTCGAGCCACTGCAAAATCAAGATTCTGCTGTTTCGGAGGCTAAGCCAATTTTAAACTTATTTTCCATCAGTCTTACAGAGGAGTCAATAAAACTTTTAAGCATCTTGGATACCTCATATGCATTTGTTTCTGCAGACATGCACAAGAGCAAGAGAAGCCATGAATTCACAGAGAACAGATAAAAATTTTCTGGATGTGTAAAGGAACATAGCATTGAAATACATATATAGAATAGGTATTTAATTTGCAAATAGTAAATTCAAATTTAATGCTGATAATGCAGTCCGTTTTGTTTTTCTTAGAATTGAATGTCAGAATAAGAAGTAGTTACACTACCCTTGCAAGAATAAACTTGCAAAGAATATAATCAGGATTAAATGAAACTGAAGACTTTCAGTTCACAGAATGAGAAAGCTCATGTATGTGCCTCTACAGCTTATCACCTGTCTAGCTCTTCCTTCCTTAGCCTGATAAAGGAGTGGAGGAGTTGTAGGTGGGAATGTTACACACAAGATAAGTAAATAAAAAGTAGTAATATGGTTAATGACTGGAATACTAATTCATGATTCTAGATTGTGTGATAATTTTCCTAACCACATAAAAGATTTATAGTTCCCAGTATTTATAGCTTTTTTTAAATTTTTATTGTGGTATTAACAGGTATTTGGAACTGGAAGGTTTATAGATGTAAATTAGTAGTACAACTTTTTTTGGAGTTACAATTACATAAATGTGTTGCTTTAAAAAAACAAAAGCAGAAACAAAATAAAACACACACACAAAAGCCAAAACACAAAACCAACCAAACAAACAAAACCAACCCCAAAAAAAGCCCAAAACAAGCACACCATAGTTGTAGACACAAAGTTGTGTAGTAAATTCAACTGGAGGGTACATATGCTGTAGACAGCAGTGCTGCTTACACTTAATGAGCAAAAGTAGCTGCATTAAGCCATTACTTCAGATGTTTCTGCTCCTTCCATTCTTTTTATAATAAACACTTCCGTTTTGAAGTAAAAAAAGTTGGGGCTAGCTGTTGTATCATAAGAAAACGTAATAGCCTTTTTTCTCCCTCCTTTAGGTAAGCAGGTATTAGAAATTACAGTAATTTTGGCAAGAGTTCAAGGGTTAATGTAACAGATAAATAAAAGGAATTTTCTGTAAATTGAGCCCTGCATTATTTCAGTTGTCTTGCCTTTCCAAACCTAACTCATTTAATTTTAAAAAGTAAATACTTAAATTCTTCCTGACAGCATGCTTTGCTTTTACTATCGTTTATTACTTCAATTATACTTGGTATCACTTAGAACAATCTGCCATTTGGAAATTTCAGTATAGCCTGCAGCTTAGTATTAAGTCTGGCTGCTATTGTAACATGTACAGCATATGACACTAATGTATCAAAATTAGATTTGATCATCCCTTCTGGTTATATTTATTTCACATTTCTTTTGTATTCAGTTAACATAAATGTATTAGGGGAGCTGACACATGGTGATGGCTATAGAGTAAGAATATTTTAAAGTATTTTGAGTTAAATTTGAAATTTCAGGTAACCTAACAGTCGGTCATTTTTATATATTTGTTTTAATGGAGTAGAGTTTCAAAGCAAGCCTAAAAAAAAATCTGTTTGTATCTGACATCTCCTCAGGGCTGTCTTCCCGACAGCTCAGGTTTAAAATGGCTAAAGCAGGGCTCTTAATCTCTCTCATTGCCACCTTTCTGGATCACCACGGATAGTACAACCATTGTGCCTGTCACTTGTACCCATAACCTGAAATCATCTTTAATTTGGCCTACTTTCAGGATTCTTACATTGTTTGTTCTTAAGACTGTTCTTTTTTCTACCCAGCCTTTCTTGTAACATAGCCTTTCCATACACACAGTTAAAATTAACTCATTATATCCTAAACTGTTGTTTTGATAGCTGAGCCTTCCTTTCTCTGGCCTTGACACTTTGATTCTTGAAGAATGCTGCCATAAAAGATATTCCTCTAAGCTTTAACATCTTTTTACAGTTCCTTTGCATTTATCCCTCTCCATTTTGTGTTTTGCCTCAGATAATAACTCTTAAGAGCTGTTTGATCTGCATTTATGCGGTATTTAGCATTTTAGAATACTAGCGTGTAACCTGTAGTTCCAGGTGTTTCAGCTATAGCGTATTACAGGTTACTAGAAGTATAACATTATTTTAGAGCTTTTTATTATTTATATTATTGATGTGGTTTACATCTCTAATAAGGATTTGCACTTTGTTTTGCTTACTGTAGGCACGTAGGAAGTTGTAAATTTAAGAAGACAAGGTCAGGAAATTAGTGTGAAGATATAGTGGTTTACACAACTGGTGGTGAGTTTTGAGTAACAAATGATACAGATTTCAGTATCAGCATCTGTCCATTCTGTGTGCACCAAATCTGATTCTGTTAGATAACATTGAGACCACAACTTCTTGGGAAATCATGTTGCTGTCTGTCTTAGGTTTTAATAAACAGAGGTGGTTGTAGCTTTGTCCCACTTGTGTCCAGGACATGTTTTCTAGGATGCTTCCAATGCAGTACAAAGACATGAAGAATCCAGCTGAAAGAGGTCAGGCTTTGGCTCTCCTGTGGTGTAACAAGTACAGTGAATAATGGATTCTCCAAATGTTTGCTTTGCTGGCAGGAGAGCTGTCCTACCCTCATCCACGTCTGCTCATTGAAACCTGAAGGAGAGACAGCAGCATGGTCACATTTCAACAGATTAACTGTCACTTCACCACTGAAAGTATGAAAGGTTCAGACCCTCAGAACAATTCCACAGTTGGGTGTCTTTTATGGTGTTTGTCATTGTTGGGTGTCATCCAAAGTTTCTGCAGCTGGTGTTTGCGTATTGCACATCAGTCATTCAGGTTGCTGCCTCTTTTTGTTCTAGTCCAGTCAAATAAAACTGTGTAGTGAAAGCTGTGCTAACCAGTTCTTTTGTGGGCTGCATTTACAGGTGGCACAAGATCATCCCTAACTAAGTGTTGTTCAAAGTAATTCAGCCATCTACAAAAGAGGCAAGAACAGCTCACTTCGAAAGAGCTGCAATCATTGTAGATTAGATGCATCTATTATCTGGTCCAGGCAAAACAAATGACTTGTTGAGCATCAGACAGGATTTAGGGTATTGATGCTATCTGACCTTTGTCCAGTCCAACACCTTGTTTTTCTGCCTTATACAATTTAAAGCTAGCAGACAAGAGGTAGCTTCTTTTTTTCCTATTTCTTTTTTGTTTTTTCTTTGTTTGTATAAGTCTGCTGCTGGACAACCTGTGTAAGCTTTCAAATAAGACAAAGATAGCATTCCAGGAGGTTTTGTAATCTAAACAAATGAATACTTGCAATGACATTTTTCTCATGACTGCATGTTTGTTTTGCTTTTATTTAAGTGCAGTTACGTTCTGTAAATGAGTTCAGAAAATTGTTACCCTTTTATGTACAATAACTTCTTGTAAGCGCTCAGGTTAGTATCTGCATGTTACCTGTTCACAGTGCTGTCCTTTGAATATTATCAAGGCAATTGTTTGACAAATTCTACCTATCTAAAGCTGTGCAAACAAAGTGATAACTGTGGGTAAAGACAACTGTCAGCTGTAACTGGTGATACACAAGGAAGAAAAAAATGTGATTCCAACTTGAATTTTCAGAAGTAGCCTTTACCGGAAAGAAACTCACATTTAATAATTTGAATATATTTGATCAGTGTATGGAAAGCCTCTCTCCATGATGTTCACATTTGTTTATCAGATGGTAATGTTTAGCAGAAGGAGCATTTTGGAGCTTTAGTGCAGATAATTCCAAAGAGTTCAAGATATTCCTTTATCTGGTTATATGATTACAACTGAGGGTACAGCATGGATTTTGAGAAATCTATTTGGCCATTATGAGCCAAGTCAAGAACTATTTGGGATTTTTCTGGGGTGGGGTGTTTTTTTTATTGTGGGTTTTTGTTTGGGTTTTTTTTGTAGTAGGAAGTTTGGGATTAAAATGATGAAGTTAAAGACTGCTTGAATATGCAGCTTTTAAACAAATTCATTCATATACTTTAAAAGTTCATATATAGTTCAGTAATTTACTGCCTGTTTGTGATGGCAATCTTGAAGGCATTATAATAAATAAGATTGAATCACTCTGCATTTTTGAGGATAATATCAACAAAATTTTAACTTTCAGTAGAAAACAGATACTGACATATCTGTTAATTTAAATAGACACTGGCCCCAATGTATAAAAATCTGTAACACAAACCAATACTGTGAACTAATACTGTCATTGAAATTGTAAAAGAACTATAGTGTAAATTGGTTATTTTATTCATTTTTCTTCATTTCTTTTTAGTGGGCTTGTCCTTTTGAAGTACAAGCATTTAGTATAGCTGTTTGGCTATAGAATATATTCAAACTGATGGGGTTTTATCCTTCCTTTTCCAGCTAAGACATTTAGGAAATGATGAAGTGCACATAGTCTGGTCTGAGCATACTCGGGATTATAGAAGAGGAATAATTCCAACAGAATTTGGTGATGTTCTTATAGTTATCTATCCCATGAAAAACCATATGTTCAGTATCCAGATCATGAAAAAGCCTGAGGTAAGGTGGTTTTGGTTCTTTTTCTTTCATGTTTCATTTGTATATTTAATATCAACTGAATTTTTGGTCAAAATCTGAGTTTTTGCTGTAATACGTAGATCCAACAAGGTGATGTGTCTTTATCATTGACAGTTGCAGTGGTGGTAGAAGGAAGAGGAAGAGCACAATCCATAGTAAAACCAGTAACTTGAAATTGTAAAGGCCTGATCCTGTCAAACATATCTGCTAACATCATAAACTGGAAACAAAGCTAGAATATTCTGCATAATCATTTCAATATTAAGATAAACTTGGCAAACTTTTTCATCAAATTTGATAAGTGGCTGTGGTGGTTGAATAAGAGCCTACTCCACTTTATCCATCTCCATGTCATATTTTCTTCTGAAAGCTAGTTTTCTCTTTCTCCTTGACTCCACACAAAAATTTGGAGTTTAATTAGGCAAAGCAAGGCCATTCAGCTCTTAGGCATGTGAGCACTTTTTCTAATGACTGTTCTTCAAATGTCTGTACTGGCCCTGTTCTTAAAACAACGGTTTAGGGTAGCGAATACTGACTGAGTAAAAGTAGTCATGAGGGTTTGACCTGCACACATTCTGTGTGTGAAGCCACTTGCCATAAATTTCTATACTTCAACTATTCTTTCTAGAAGCAGTAATAGTAATAAACGAAGTATGACAGAAATAGGATTCCCCTACAGGATGACGGCCTTTGTCTGACACTAAGCATGAAATGATACACAGTACATCATGGTCTTGTTATTGCTGGTTATGTATAGTTTTAATATTTCTTTTACTACTTTAAATATAAAGAGTTGTACTATTGGAAGTGTGCAGGTTAAGAAGGAAAAGAAAACTAAGAGCGGGGATTGTTGTTAGTCCAAGAAGAGATCCTTGTATATGAAAGATGTGCCTTCAGTCAGATTTTAGTGTTATCAAAACTATGTTAAATGACTGATGGAGAAAATAATACCAGGATCTAAAATCCCTTTGCAGCGTTGGTTTCATCTGATCAGGAAGAATATTTAGTGTACACTCCGCTCCCTTTGCTGACCTGATACACAAACTTCGCTCTTCTTCACATGCCTTATGCTTGCAACTGCAGAACTTTATTCCCACATACAGGAAATTAAGATATTTAATAGGGGGGTTTGTTTTGGTTTCTTTTTTGTTTTTTTTTTAATTAGACAGTTATGCTTGATCAGAGAGAAATTATTCCCAAAAGATCCATCTGTTCTGTAAACTGGGTGCTACCTATAATAAACATCAGGGTTTCCTACTGATCTCACAAATAAGGCCTTCCACTTAGGGTCCAAAGAGGCTGAATTTTCATCACAGATTTCTCCTGTAAAGGGCTTACAATCCATTTCTGTAGATACCAGAGGAAGGAAGAACAGCAGCTAGAAGAATAAAAGAAAATGGAAGGTGAGGGTCAGCCCACCAGTAATTGTATGGCAGTTGCACATTGAGTTGGTCCTTACGGACGTGTTCTATCTAAAGCCATGATAAATATTACTTAAAAATTTGAGTAATTATTCCTTTTGCTTACTACCACCTACAATATTGTCATTTAGCCTTTCAACCTCATAAACATCGTATGTATGACTGTTCCTAGGATTTTGGCAGCAAATGTTAGAAATTAGCTTTGAGACATAGCATTCAAATGGTTGCTTAATTTTCTTCAAATGCTGTGTTATCTGTTACCAAGGATATCAAGCAGTTATATGGCTGTATATTTCCACAAGATAAAAGGTCTGTCATGGAGCACAATAACTGGTCTGATTATCTAGCAATGAGGAGGGGAAAAAAAGATATATTTGAGTGCTCTATTGTTAATGTTGATTGCTAATTGTTATAGCTAAGATCTTGCTTTACATTGAATTTCTTAATTTTTTGTTCAGGTTCCATTTTTTGGTCCACTCTTTGATGGTGCTATTGTGAATGGAAAAATTCTTCCTATTATGGTTCGTGCAACAGCTATAAATGCAAGCCGTGCATTGAAATCATTAATACCATTATACCAAAACTTGTATCCTTTCACTCAAATGGTTTCCAAGGCATATACATTTCCTTACAGTTCTAAAGATATGATTTTCTTGTTTTCTGTAATCTTACGTATTTGTTGGATTAATATAGGGTAATTTTATTATTTTTTTTCTGGTGATGGTGCCTTTAGGGAACTTAAACCTATGGAAGAGTATTCAGATTAAGACCAGCTTATTTGAGTGAAAAAAAGGTTCAGTGCTGAAAAATTGCCCGTTTGTAATGTTTTATAACATGTGCATATCACTTTTTCTTAGCAAAATTATTTTAGTGACTGTTTTGCGAGTAGTTTTTTCTAAAATAGCAATGTCATAGTGTTAATAATCTTTCTTTACTTAAAGATATTAAATATTTATCCAGTATTAGTATGACTTAGTTTCATTGTCTAGTTCCAAGAAGGATATGAATGCTGCTTTCCTTCAAGATGTGATATTTGTTACATTTTCATCATACATGTTTTTTTTATTCAGCTCAGAATACAGAATTGTTGTCAAAATAGTGACAGTGTCTTTGTAAAGACGTCAGAAGTTATCTCACTTTTTGGGAGGAGGGGAACTGAAATTGTAATTTTCTGAAAGGGCTGCTCTTGGAAGAATAGATTTACCAACCAGAAATTCAAAAACATAAGGTAAGTCAAGCCACCTGTACCTCTCCCCTATTTTAGATTCAGTTCTGTTATATATCTGTTAGTTAAGAACATACTGTTTTTCAATTTCCTAAACTGAAAAATAAGTTTAAATTTGGATCGAAAAGAAATTCAGTTGTTATTTTCCACCCTAGCTGTAGATACTTTTATTTGTTGTGTGATAGATTGTTGCTAAAAGACTGGTTTTTTTCTAAGGCTGATTGTTAATACTTGGAGGTTGTATTAGATATGAGGAAGTGGATTTACAGATGAATGATGGATAGTGTTTGATGTGATCACATTAAATGACGTTTGTGCCATTTCTTTAGATGACATGTTGATTCATTGTATTTTTATGTTTGGAAAGGTCCGATCTTTTTGCCATTACTCAAGTGGCTTAATCAAAGAATTTTAAATGTATTATCATCATTATACCATGAGAAGTGATGGCTTATAGCATTATATTGATGTATAGTGGTGAGCAATTGGAAAACAATTTACTTTGAAACATCAAACTTTCAGTATCAAAAAAACCTGCAAACTTTTATATTTAAGCTTCTTTACAGAATATGGAAGTTATAATACCTTGGACATAGCTTCCCAAATCAATGTCTAGGAATTGGCTGGTTCCTAAAAGCTGCATATTGCACTTTTAACTAAGTTCTCCAAATTGTGGGGTTTTAATAAGCATCACAGCACTGCATGTAATTCATAATTTTTCCCCTAATATGGTTAGCATGATAACTGGAAAGTGCCACCTGTATTTAAGATGAGATAGAATTTGGTTGGTACATTTTGCACCATCACTTAGTAAGCTTGTGAAACATCAGTTGATTGGGCACTGATGTTAAAGGATGACTTTATTAAGTAGTGTGTAGAATTCTTTTTCCACCTGGCTTGGAGTGCTTTGTTTAATACTTTAAAAATTAGAATGGGGGTGTGGGCAGTTCTTTAAAAGCTGTTTGCTTGGCATGAAATTAGAAAAAAATCTACAGACTTCCCTGGCTTGAATTAGGCTATGGTGGAGTCAGCTGTCAGTGGAGAACAGCAAAAAAATGTTATACTTCAAAGCTTGGTCTAACTCTCAGTGGTTTAAAAAGGTCTTGATTAAAAACATCATGGACATGCTGTTGGTGTTCAACCCATGTCCAAATTCGAGGTCAGGAAGGAATTTCCCTGAAAGAAGAATGGTGAGGACTCGTGGGTGTTTCCTGTAACATGGACATGGTCTGTTAACTAGGAATATTTGAAAATTGAATCTAATTGTGATTCTGCAGTAGCAGGGAATTGAAGATGTCAAAGATTGTCTTTAGTGTCTCCCACTTTTTTCCGCTGGCATATTTTAGCTATGGCTGTAGCAGTTCACTACTGGCTTTCAAGTTTTTTGTGGACTGAAAGGCATGGGGACAAGAGTATTTGATGGTCTGTGGTTAAATAGCTTTTCTTGAGACCCTGCCAGACTTAATGTCTTTTGCAGAAGACAGGACTCATTGTCCAAGGTGGTCTTTCCTTGTGTTGAGTGTTGCTGGAACAAATTAAAAGAGGGCTTACAGTAGTGAAAACAATATGTTCGAAGAGGGGAAGATAAAAGGAACAGAAAAGCTATTTTTTTTGGAAGGTATGCCAAAAGCAGAGACCCAGCCAGGTAAGTGAAGCTGATAACCAAGACTTCCTGCACGTCCAAGACCGTAATGGTGTCAATGAAAGAGAATTATGAAGTGGTCTGCTTGAAAGTAATTTTTGTTTACTTATGAGTATCTAATATACCAGTGTTAGTTTATTAGGAACTTTGCTGATGGTTAGTAGAAATTCAGCTGAATGTGGTTCTTGAGGAAACAAGAATACTTGAGGCTGCTGTCAAACAGTACACATTTAAAGCCCTATGCTTCGATGTTACATCTCCTTTTCCCATAGTAGTAGACCAACAGAATTAGTTAGTTTCAAAGCCAGCATCAGTGTATGGATGTCTCAGTGCCTGCAGGTGTGTGGTTCAGTTCACTGTGCTGTGTAATACCTGGTGGACACCTTTTGACTCAGTGTCGAGTTGATGATATGGAAGGTATGCGCTTATCTATTTTTGAGGAATATTTACAATGGCATATTGAAGATCTGTGGTGATGGATCAAGGTAAACACTTAATTAGACTGTGTTGATTTGCTTGAGTATGGGATGTGAAGAAAGTAGCACTGAGTTTGACCCTCCTGCTTCCAAGGAGTGTTCACCTGTCCTCTGAGTTAGTGCATTTTCTAAGTGCAGACCTGACTGAAAAAAATCAGCTGTCATTTGTAATCAGCAGGGATATTCAGTCCTCTTCATGTAACCTGATTGCAACTTTTTCCTTATTGCGCTAGTCTGTTAATGATGATGTGGCAATGGGTAGTATGTGTGAATAGTATAATAACGGTTGCGTGGATACAAGAAATTCTGCTCATCTCCCTTTTAGTCTGCCCCAACTTTGGGCATGTATTTTACAAGCTGAAGTAGCTTTCTGAGATTGGCATATTCTGTCAATCACCATCCTCTTTCTGATATTATTTTGACATCTCTGATAGCAAACTTAGGAAAACACTTCAAAGATTTGATTGTGTTAATAATATTTAAAGGTTTCATCTGTTTTGTGATTTTATTCTTTGTTCAGAATACTGTAATGATCTGTTTCTGTATTGTAGTATTTTAAGATGAAAAAATTTCTTAAAATTATCAACCAACATCAGTCATGCATGGCAGGTATCCTCCTTTAACTTGATGCTTGACATACTCGTTGCTGCAGCTGTGTGAACAGAGTAATTGCCATTTTGAATACAAGTTTCTGCACTGATGTTTGGAATTTGCTTTAGTTCCCCTTCGAGGATTCTGTACTCCCTTGCTATCATTTGCTGGTGTTGCTCTCTTGCACCAGTACTCCCTCACCAAAAGGCAGCGTATGTGCACGCAGCAGCAAGTGACACACGAAATACAATCATTTTCACTATGATGTAGAATCAGGAGGCCAATATTTAGGGAATTATTACTCTATTTACTAGATTGCAGTGAGATTCCTGATATGAATAGTTTTATTCATGATTTGCATCTCAGAGCAAGCACTTCGTTACATTCTGAATTCAGAGTCTACTGTGTGTGGGAAATCGTAGAATCATAGAATAGTTAGGGTTGGAAAGGACCTTAAGATCATCTAGTTCCAGCCACCCTGCCGTGGGCAGGGACACCTCACGCTACACCATATCACCCAAGGCTCTGTCCAGCCCAGCTTTCAACACTGCCAGGGATGGAGCATCCACAGCCTCCCTGGGCAGCCCATTCCAGTGCCTCACCACCTGCACAGTAAAGAATTTCTTCCTCATATCCAATCTAAAGTTCCCCTCTTGAAGTTTGAACCCGTTACCCCTTGTCCTATCACTACAGTCCCTCATGAAGAGTCCCTCCCCAGCATCCCTATAGGCCCCCTTCAGATACTGGAAGGCTGCTATGAGGTCTCCATGCAGCCTTCTCTTCTCCAGGCTGAACAGCCCCAACTTTCTCATCCTATCTTCATAGGTGAGGTGTTGCAGTCCCCTGATCATCCTCGTGGCCCTCCTCTGGATTTGTTCCAACACTTCCATGTCCTTTTTCTGTTGAGGGCACCAGAACTGCACACAGTGCTCCAAGTGAGGTCCCACGAGAGCAGAGTAGAGGGGCAGGATCACCTCCCTCAACCTGCTGGTCACACTCCTTTTGATGCAGCCCAGGATACGGTTGGCTTTCTGGGCTGCAAGCGCACACTGGAAGCCAGCTCATGTTCATTTTTTTATCAACCAACACCCCCAAGTCCTTCTCCGCAGGGCTGCTCTCAATCTCTTCTCTGCCCAGCCTGTAGCTGTGCCTGGGATTGCTCTGAGCCAGGTGTAGGACCGTGCAGTTGGCATGCTTAAACTTCATCAGGTTGGCATCAGCCCACCTGGATCAATACTAAATATTTTGAACAATAGAGTGGTTTAATAAAACTTTATGTGAATTTCCTAAATAAACAACAGATGTTAGTCAGATGCCAAGAGGTACACCAAAGTAATGTTCTTTACTTGGTTTGGTAAGCACCTCCAGTGATCCAAATTGTTAAAATTATTGCAACAGAACTAGGAAAAATACTATAAAATCTGTGGGAGTGAAATTCCAGTTGTGAAACAACTAATGTTACTTTTTGCACATTGTACACTAATTTTGGAGTGCTAGCAATTATTTCAAGCTATCTGCTCTTCAGATAGTGCAGTTCAGACACCGTGGTTTCTGTCTTATATAGTATTTCCCTCATAAATGATAGTACATAGTATGTAGCTAGACACACAGTAAAAAGTCCAATTTAGCATTTTTTATATCTGATTTTTTTTCTATGGAATATAGAAGGCTGTTTTTTCCATAGTCATCATAGCATGATTTTCACTTATTTTGTATTCGTCGATGAAGTCTTTGACCTAATGCCAAGAATCGGCTTTTTTTGTTTTGGCTTTTTTTTTTTTTTTTTTTGTCGTATGGAACAGATGAGCTTAGATAGCAAAAAATATCTTACTGTTCTTATAATTCCATCCAAAGACTATTATATTGCAGCAAATAAATATAAATTATTGGAAATTTTTTTTTTATCAAAATTGAAAAATTTTTGACACTCTGTGTCTAAGCATTTGGTACTTGATGTAGCTAATCTTTTTCATCTGCTGTCTTCCAGAGAAAAGGAAGACATTAACCCCATATGGTATCTGACAAGACAGTAACTTCTTCATAAACAAAATAATGTCTTTGAGTGGTTTGTTAGAAGTTTACTCTGTATTAAAAACTCATAGATCAGAAGAAGCTTTCTTGCTTGATGTGATATTCAACTGCCCCAAGAAAGGATTTTGTTGGAACTGGTAGTATCACTGTTGGTTGTGCCTGTTCAACCATCATCTGCCTCAAGATAGAATTGCAGACATATTTATTTTAAAAATAAAACGTTGATATAATAATGACATATAAAAATAATGATATGTAGTGAGCGAAGGGTATTCTTCGGGTTCTCTGGCCACATTTGCTTCATTTAATTAAAAGTATTTGTTTTGATTTACATTTTTAAACTGGAATTTGTGCAGATTTTGGAGTTTCTTACTAAGACAGGAAGTTAGACGTTAAAGCTGAAAAGCACTGATTTTGGCAATGCCAATTTCCCTTCCTCTTAGTCCATTAAGTTTTCTGTCTTCTAGATGCATTGAGAAAAAAATGAATGCAGCAATCAGTATGTGTGACAGCATTAGTGATAACATTGTATCAAATGGAAAAGGCTTAAGAGGGTGCTCTCCTTAAATGTGTATCATGAATTCATTTTTTACAGTGCCAGTAATTAATTTTGGTATAGTGAAAGGAATAATACATGCCATTATATTTGCTCTTCTAATATGTTCTGGATTAGATTTTTTTTTTAACTGCTGTATGCAAAGATTCTCAGCAAGCTCTGCTATATTTCTGGCAAACAGTTTTGATACATACATTTAATAATGTTTTAACATGCCTGTTACTGATTTGTCTGTCATCACAGGTGAGAAGGAACATTTAAAATAATGCTTTATACGCTTTTTAGATACTATTCTATATCCTTTATAACAAATAATTGAAAATTTCAGGATTTCAGTGAATATTTTTCCAGTTGCTGAATTATAACATTGTAGCCTTATCTGAGATGAGTTCAAGTGAGAGCCATGGATGAGTTCATCATATAACCCCCACTGTTTTGTTCCAGAAGAAAATAAGAGTTGTTTCTAAAATCTACTGTTTCACAACAGTAGAAACTGCTTTTCAAGTTCAAGCAAGAATCATAAGGTAGAGAATGTGATGTTCAGTCTTTCTTGTACTTTGATTTTCTCTGTTTTGCTGTTCTCCCAAGTCCTAGTTCTGCTGGCAACTTTCTTAGAATAGAATCATAGAATAGTTAGAGTTGGAAAGAACCTTAAGATCATCTAGTTCCAACCGCCCTGCCATGGGCAGGGACACCTCATACTAAACTATGCCACCCAAGGCTCTGTCCAACCTAGCCTTCAACGCCGCCAGGGATGGAGCATTCACAGCTTCCCTGGGCAGCCCATTCCAGTGCCTCACCACCTGCACAGTAAAGAATTTCTTCCTCATATCCAATCTAAAGTTCCCCTCTTGAAGTTTGAACCCATTACCCCTTGTCCTATCACCACAGTCCCTCATGAAGAGGGGATCAAGAAGAGTCCCTCCCCAGCATCCCTATAGGCCCCCTTCAGATACTGGAAGGCTGCTATGAGGTCTCCATGCAGCCTTCTCTTCTCCAGGCTGAACAGCCCCAACTTTCTCATCCTATCTTCATACAGGAGGTGCTCCAGTCTCCTGATCATCCTCGTGGCCCTCCTTCCTCTGGACTTGTTCCAACACTTCCATGTCCTTTTTCTGTTGAGGGCACCAGAACTGCACACAGTGCTCCAAGTGAGGTCCCACGAGAGCAGAGTAGAGGGGCAGGATCACCTCCCTCAACCTGCTGGTCACACTCCTTTTGATGCAGCCCAGGATACGGTTGGCTTTCTGGGCTGCAAGCGCACACTGAAGCCAGCTCATGTTCATTTTTTTATCAACCAACACCCCCAAGTCCTTCTCCGCAGGGCTGCTCTCAATCTCTTCTCTGCCCAGCCTGTAGCTGTGCCTGGGATTGCTCTGAGCCAGGTGTAGGACCGTGCAGTTGGCATGCTTAAACTTCATCAGGTTGGCGTCAACCCACCTCACAAGCGTGTCAAGGTCCCTCTGGATGGCATTCCTTCCCTCCAACGTATCAACCGAACCACACAGCTTGGTATCATCAGCAAACTTGCTGAGGGCGCACTCAATCCCACTGTCCATGTCACTGACAAAGATGTTGAACAAGACCAGTCCCACAACACTGCTCCCTGAGGGACACCACTCGTTACTGGTCTCCAGCTGAACATTGAGCCATTGAGCACAACTCTTTGCATGTGGCCATCCAGCCAGTTCTTTATTCTCTTGAGTCATCCATCTATCAAATTGATCTGTCTCCAATTTAGAGCCAAGGATGTCGTGTGGGACAGTGTCAAACGCTTTGCACAAATCCAGGTAGATGACATCAACTACTCTACCCCTGTCCATCAGTTCTGTAGCCCCCTCATAGAAGGCCACCACACTGGTCAGGAAGGATTTCTCCTTAGTGAAGCCACGCTGGCTGTCACCAAGCACCTTGTTGTTTTTCATGTGCCTCAGCATGCCTTCCAAGAGAATCTGCTCCAAGATTTTGCCAGGCACAGAGGTGAGACTGACTGGTCCTGTAGTTCCCCGGGTCATCCATTTTCCCCTTCTTGAAAATGGGGGTTATATTTCCCTTTTTCCAGTCATCGGGAACTTCACCTGACTGCCATGATTTTTCAAATATGATGGACAGTGGCTTAGCAACTTCATTTGCCAGCTCCTTCAGGACCCGCAGATGGATTTCATCAGGTCCCATGGGCTTGTGCACATTCAGGTTCCTAAGATGGTCTCGAACCAGATCCACTTCTACAGTGGGCCCAGGGTCTTCGTTCTCACTGTCCCTGCGTCTGCCTTCCAAGACGTGGGTGGTGTGGTCAGAGCATTTTCTGGTGGAGACTGAGGCAAAGAAGTCGTTAAGAACCTTAGCCTTCTCCAATTCCAGGGTAGCCAGTCCTTCTGATAGCTTCCAGAGGGGGCCCACATTGTCCCTAGTTTGTCTATTATTTGCAGTGTACCTATAGAATCCCTTCCTGTCATCCTTAACATCCCTAGCCAGTTTAATTCCAGCTGAGCCTTAGCTTTCCTAACCTGGTCCCTAGCTTTCTGGCCAACATCCCTGTATTCTTCCCAAGCTGCCTGTCCTTGCCTCCACCTTTTATAAGCCTCTTTTTTCCCCTCAAAAGTTTCCTCAGCATTCTTGATCTTTTAACAATTCAAAATGTGATTAATTAAATGCCTGCATACAATGATATAACATGAAAAACTGAAGATTTCCAAGGCATTTATAAGTATCTGATTATTTTAATGGGCTATTGAGGTTTTTCCGTTTCAAGGAATCATGTAACAGTTTCTCTGTGCATTATAAGAAGACCTAAATATAAGGGAAAAATTTTATTTAGAGTTGTGTGCGTTTGCACATTTGTACATGAGTGTGTGTCTACTAGTAGGTATGCAATGACAGTAATAGCTGTTATATTTATAGGATTTTCCACCTGAACTAATACATCCAATTAATGTATTTTCCTTTGATGTCACAAGTATGTTTGAACAATAAGAGACTATTGTAAGGAAAATTTCAGGAGAAATTCGAGAAAGATTTGGTTTCTTTTTAACCGTGGATGGCTAACATACATCAGAATGGCAAACCACTAATGCAAAGAAAAAAAAGAAAAAGGGCAAAATGGGCAGTGCTTAAATAACTGCTGCATTTTAGAATGCTTGTATTTGAGATTTGTGTGTTAATACACTGTGCAGAAAATTGGTACAGTTTGAAACATAAAGGAATTGTATACATGATGGCAATGCAGTAGAATAGAATCATCTAAATTAATTTTTGTATAGATAACATCACACTGAAGTTTGCCCAGTTAAAATGGCCAAATGAAAAAACAACTAGGATTCCAAAGCTGTGCAATTTATGTTTCTTAAGTATGGTTTGAATCCTGTCTTAGGGACATCTTACCTAACTATATATTTAATGCTGCTCAGTAAATGAGGAGAGTATTGATTGGCATATGCTGCTTAAATCGATCACCTTGACAGCCAGAATTACAGTAATCTGTCAGTATTAATGACTGTCTTTCAAGCCTTGATACCTCTCCTTCACTTGTCTCATCTTTTCTCCCTTCTGTTTGAAGTGCATTTTCTTGCAGCCTCTGGTTTTGTCAGGGTAGGTACTTCTGTAGTGGTTTTTTGTCTCCCAAGTCAAATTTATTGGCTTGATCATGCAATCAGAGTTAAAATGCAACACCAGGGAGCAAAAGTAGGCAGTGTTCCAAGTAACAATTGGACCTCAGAGGTAATGCAAGCCTGTTCTCAGCCATCATTTATTAGTTACCTGTTGAAAGAACAGAATTGTTTTGCAAGAAATAATTCCAAAGCATCACTTTAAATGCCTTTGATTCTAGCCACTAGAGACAATTGGTTGAACCAACATTTGTGATGGGTTTTTAAACTCTTGCCCTAGTTCTTATCATATAGACACTGAAGTGACTGCTGGAGAAATACTTGCAGATACGTGCACTAAGCCACTTGTTTTACTGCATTTTCATGTTGACATACACATAATTTGAATTGGGTTTTGTGCATTTTTAATGAAGAGTAAATTGAAGTGTCAAACTTGGAAGTCTGTGTTGTAATATATATTTTCATATATATAGTTTAAGCTTTTTAGCAAAACACACATACATACTATGATTTAGCAGCAGTTCTGGATTTGTATGTGTTCAGGTAAATGTATTTTCTTCAGTAATTGCCCTGCTTCTAATCCCACAGAACCTGCTATATTTACCCCATGTAGCTTGTCTGTATCTACCTCTTCTTATAGGCTATCTATGAACCAGGATGCTGGAAGCACTTGTTAAAGAGGTATAGTGTAAGCGCTTGGGTTAAAAGGTATTAATGTTGTTGTCACCACGAAATAGCTATGATTTATTTTATAACTAGTAAATATGGCTTTTTTTTTTTTTTATTAGTTACTCTTCCCTAGTGAAATGGATGAGACTCTCTTGAAAGTGGTAAAAAAGCAAAATACCAAATGAGACAAAACTGATTGACTCTAGCAGTAAAATTTTCTGCTAATAATTGCATTTATAAAGGGCTGAGTGCTCTGTTGATGTTGTAAACAGACAACTGAGCAACAGATTTGAGTCTCTCAAATCTGGGAGCTTAAATCTTTCTGTACTATTAATATATTGTAGGTTCTTTTACTTCTACATTCTGCCATAAATTGAGTTTACCCATCTGAAGGGGGATATTGGTTCTACTGATTTCTGCATAAAATATGCATAGGTTTATGCTGCTGTCATTCTGTTTTAGAATGAAAGGATGTCAGTGGGCTGCTGTGAAAAGCAGTGAAGTGCTTTATCAGCCTTCAGGAAGTTCTGTATCTGAGTCTGTCAGTAGAGATCGCTTGAGGGAGGGGTGTTCTTTGTTACTGCGTCTTTTTAGGGCAGGAAATTTTTGTATATTGTAAGCTGGAAGCTAGTAGAGCAATCATTCTTTCATTATCAAATCTGCTTTAAATGTGGATACACCCCTCTCTTAAAAATTTGTAGGGAGAAGGCTAGGAGTCCTTAAACTAGAATGAAAAAGATAAACTAGTTTAATCTTTTGCAGATTGATTGCCTTGTACATAACACAAAACGACAGGGTTGTTGTTAATACCTACTTAACCTTTTTAATTAATTAAACATTTTGGGTAACAAAAGCCCTTTGTTAAAATGTTAAGACTCTTGCCCCTTAAGGTGTTAAAATTCATGCAGATTTCTTTGATAGCTCTCAGAGGTCTGTGAATAAAATCAGGGAAGATGAAACAGTTCTTCCTGACATTCCTAAGATTTAAACAAAGAAATATTTTTAAGCTATTTAAAAAATTAAATGTTTATGTTGCAAAAGACAGTATTGTTTATTGGTTTAATCCTTTACTAGTCATAATTTCACCCCTAATAACAGAAGTGACTTGCAAACAACTTGAAAGATTTGTATGTTAAAATACTAAAAGATGTGTATGTATAAAAAACAAGTGTATACCACTGTGTATGATTGATTCTGGTATTTAAATTGGTGGGAAATGTGGGTGATTATTAGTAACAAAACTAACCAGCAGTGATACCTGTGAGACAGAGTGATGTTTTCAAGTGAGTTGAACAAGATATTGGCAAACTGTATGTATTGTTCTGCATATGGTAATCAAGACAGTTGGGACATGCTTTCCAGTGCCAACAGTGGGATTAGAAGATGATAGGTACCAAAAAAAATGAGGAGATTAATAGAAACTAGCACACTGGTTGTCTTTTGTTCTCTTTTAGGTCTGTATTTCAGTTACTGAGAAAAGGGGTTTTATATATAATACCATTTAGTATATGGAAACATCTAGTAGGAAATGGAATGTCCCTCACTAATTAAATGGGTCGAAATTATAACAAAAAGGATGTATGTATTAATAGAAAAAAAAAAGAAAGAATAACATAAAGCAAGGATTAAAAGTTAGTATTACAGTAATTGGAATTACCATATGGTAGTCCAAAGGACATGAGTCCTAATCATAGCCTGGCCAATCAAATTAATCTCAGTATAGTTTCTGGGCATTGAGAAAATAGTTTAATTGCTGATTAACTGCACCTGAATAGATCTGTGCGTCACAAATATATCTATCTCCTTCTGAATGCTTCTCCTCCCAAACTCTGAAGAATGCAGGCTGTTAGAAAATCTTTTAATTTCTGCTTGCCAAACCATATTTACCATCCATCTGTTCTTGCCAGTTGTGGAAAAAGGTCAGTTTTCAGCAAAGCCATGCATTTCACATATATGTGAAGTGAAATTTCACGAGGAACATGATGCATCCTGATTCTTAGTGATAAACCTTTGGGGCCAGCAGGGTTGGCATATGGTTCAGCATGATATGAAGGCTTGGGTTCCCTGGCTTCACTTCTTTGGCGCAGAACTGATAAAACCTGGCTCTTAAGTATTGTTTCACTGGACACCAATCATGGGCAGCAGGAACTGCCCATTTAACTCTCTGTGGGAAGGAAGCCCAGGCTGTGTTCACAATAGTACCATTGTAGTGCTGCAAACTGCTCTCAACAGCTTGACAGCACTAGGGAGGAGGGTGAAGGGGCTGCTTTCCTAATTGCCCTTCAAAATAAAGAAAGAGGGGAGTAACTGACCGTTAATATTTGTTTTCTTCATTTAAATAGAAGAAGCCTGTCTTCAAGTTTTAAAAATAATTTTTAAAATCAACTTTGCTGCCCCCCAGAATGACTTATAAGTAAATTATCTCATGCCAGAATTGCAGCAACCTAGGATAAAGAGAAAATACTCTCTTCAAAGAGAGAGAGAAAAAAAAAGTAGTTGTCAAGCTTATTACAATACAGACTGTAATTAATGGCAAAACTTCTCATTAGAGAAGTTTTCTTTGTTACTATGTAGTGTAGAATTACAATTTAGTATATACCTATATGTACAATCTTTTCAGTGGACAATATTTAATATTAAATAATAATTTTTATTTGTGTAGTTTTAGAGTTTGTAGGGATGTCTTCATAAAGGGCATTTCCTTTACTGTTTCCTCATCAATTAACATGTCCATATATACCAAGAAAGTATTTAAGGTAGAAATTCAGATATTTGAATGTATGAAAATAGTGGGCTTAAACATTTATTCCCTATAACCAGGGAGTGAAGAGCTAGTTTTGCTTCCCTAGTTTTACACTCATCAACCTTAATTACTTGAGTTAAAACTGATGTAATGCTAAGTGACAGAGTAGGGATAAATCCTTTCCCAAAATCAGGAGTTAGTATGTGGGGCTGCGGTTCCCCCAGCCTGTACTTTTTCACATAATCTGTGGGCAGAAGTGATGACTGCAGCACCTTAACATCTCTCATTGGCACCCTTGCAGCATCCTTAATAAACTTCAGTCTGGTGGCCCACTGGCTGTGCCTGTGCCTCCCCTGCTGCCTCCTGCAAAGCCAGCACTGCCAGGTAAGTGTCTGCATACCAGCGGGGCTGGCTGCTGGCAGGAGCATTGCTCCAAAGAGCGCCGGAAGCACTGGCAGCTGTAATGGGCTTCAAAACAATTAGCACAACATACCTTATAGGTTCATCGATTGTCCTGGATACATTAGTAAGACAAATCCTCCCTGGACGTTGGAGTAGGAATTCTGCCTGTGTAACGGCTTCAACACTGTTTCCTTCACTGTTTTGTTTTCACCTCCATAGCCTGTTACTAAAACACGAGTGGGGTTTTTGTAAATACTGTAATTTTCTTCTAACCACGCAGTCAGTAAAGTAATGAGTAATCTGTTACTGTGCTGAGGTATTCGTCCTTGGGACATGGCTGGCCATTTGTTCTTACTATCTTTCTAATTTGATGCTGCAATGCAGTTCAGCATTTGTAAAACTAACAATGCACAATAAATGGTACCAAAACAGAGACTTTCTACTGTATGTTTGTGTTAATATGCTCCTGCTATATTTCAAACAGATAATTCATTGAATGCCCATTCTTCCTCTTACTGCAGAGTAGATTATATTTAAGTCAAGATTAATGGATAGATTCTGATGTTAAAACCCAGTCTCTGAGCCTGTCGTTCCCTAGAGGCATATAGTGCATTAGTTTAAGCCAATATGCTGCTTATCATAGATACTATGACACTGTCTTAAATGACAGTTTGCTGTACTTTGTTACTGCTTACTCTGGTAATAAAATCATTATATTGTGTTCTTGATAATTAAAATATTAAATAGAAACTTAATTGGATTACTGCACATTTAGATACAGATAGTTCTTAAGTAATTGTCCACTGTAAAATTTCTGATACTCATTTTTTCTATCATGCAGTGTTTTCTGTCAGTGTCTAAGCTTAATACTTCATTCAGTCAGCTGAAAAAGTGCTGAAAAGAGATCTGCAGTGGGCTTTTTCAGTGCAAAACGGCGTATCTTCTATCATACAGTTTTTCTCTTGAACCTTGCTGGTCTTTAAATCCTTCTGTAAGATGCTTTCATTTGCCAAAGTCCTTAAGATAAAATAACATCTGCCTTCTACAGAGTTTAAGAATTCAGTAAGTATTGTTAATTCAGATTTTTCCCCATTAATTTTGAAATTGCTAGAAATCTGAGCATCAGTTTTGTCATTTTTGCTGCCTAAGCAGATGATCAGAATTAGAATTTGTTCAGTTCAGTAAGTACATATATTAATATGGTTATCTTAAAAAACCCAATTTTTTTAAATATAGCTTGGGGGGGTAATAGGTTATTCTTATTAGGAATATTTATACTGAAATTAAAATTTATGTTAAGTCCATTACACTTGCACTTTAATTCTACATATCTTTGTAAGTGCCTTTTGTAAAGGAGCTTGGTGCAGAGTAGTTACATTTTTCATTTCATAATTGAGTGTTTTAAGTGGTTAAGCATAGGCCAAATTTTATCCAATTCCCGCTTGTGTTAATGGTGCTACACTCACACTGCCTTAGCACCTGTTATGGATTTTGAGTCATCTGGCAGCCCGTGGGACTTAGATAAAGAAGTACCAGGTGTCCTGCCTGTCTCTTAATTGAGACGCAATGTAAACAATATAGACTTGGCAATATGGTTATAGGAATGGATTAAAGCCCAGCTTTGTCTGTGCTGATGAATCACAGCTTTTCCTTCCTAGATGTTGTTACAAACCACTGAAGAATTTGGTTAGCTGTAAGATCTGATGGAATAACATAAAAATAAGCAATATATCAAGAATTTTCCTTGAACGACAGTGTTGCAGAATGTTTATTGGGTTTTTAGTGAAAATGTAAGCAGCAATTAGAGTTTCTTGCTGTAATTTAGCAATTTTGAAGGTGCTTATACTGTAAAAATGAAGATTTTTATATAAACTTGGATGAAGTCAATGTTTTTCAATATATAATGTGTTAGTAAGCTAGGCAGAAAGCAGTAGCATGACTTGGAAACACCCAGTGGCTGCAACGTCATCTAGCCTATGCTTAACTTGCAGGACATTTAACCATAGATTAGATATACTGGACGTAATCTCCTTTAGCTGCAAGATTAGTACTCTTAAAGAAAAAAAGCCTCTAAATGGCAAAACTATGTGTTATCATTTGCATGATAACTTTTAATTTATCACAGATTTATTTGAATTTTTTCATAGTGTAAAAAATGAGAAGTAATTTTAATTAATTTAAAGAACAATGCAACTTGTGCATTTGAAACAAATTGCAAGATCTGGAATGACGGGATTAATTCATATGGATTTGTCAATGTAATTTCTTCATGAAGAAGTATACCTCAAAAATTGCCTCAGAAAGCCCTTTTGCAGTTCCAACTTGTGTTGAAAAAATTTTAAAGATGTTAGCGATTACATTTTATGTTTGTTTAAATTCTACAGTCTTAGCTTGTTACTTATTTTTATACTTATTTTCATTTTTTAATGAGATAACTACATTAATTGTCATATACATTAGTTTCTAAAATTAGTGATATTGGGTAATTAACACTGAGTCCCTTCTGCAGTTTTAAAATGTTTTCATGAAATGCAACATGAAGTTTAATTTTAAAATATAACTGATTCCTTTGAGTTTATGTTCTGGTTTTATGAGTAAGAAAATATACTGTTGCATTTTATTCTAAAAGTGCTGTTGCTAGTATTGAAAATATGGTTTCAGTAGAGAAGCAAAATCACCTTAGAAAAATATAAAATTCTTATTCTTTCATCTCATTAGTAGCGTCAAACAGTAATTTTTCTTTCCTTCTCTTTCATCTAAATAGCTTGCATCAGACATGAAGAGAATGAACTGAATTCTGCTTTATGAATCATCAGTGTTGTGGCTAAGTTCCAATTGCATATGCAGAAGCTGCTTTCATTTACAGCATAGCTGTGTAAACAGATGCACAGAGCAAAATATTTATATGCCATTTTTAGTATTGGCAGTATTTAAAAAACACAAAAGAACCCAGGCTGACTTTGAGATATCAAGTTGACTTCAGCAAACAGAAGTTTCAGGTGGAAAAAAAAAAATCTGTATTTGTATACCGTGCAAACTAGATGTGGAAATCGCTGAAATGCAATAAATAGGGAACACCATGATGCCACTTCTACAGAGTCACTTTTCAGAATATAAGAGAACTTTAACTGTTCGTCTCAGTGTGGACAGTTGATACTCATCACCCACCTACATACAAAACGCAGCTAGTCGCAGGGCTTACAACACCGGATCAATAGCAGCCTGACTTACATCCTTAACTCTAAGAGCCAACAAAGAGTACAAATTGCTGTGACTCAGTATGAGTTCAGGTGGTTTGACAGCCACTGCACAATCTCTTCTTTCAGAGTAGATTTCCCAGAAAAAACTTCCATTTCTGTGATGTGTGGGTTTTGTCCTGTCTTCTTTTAGAAGTCAGATTCTGCTATGGCTAATTTTTCCTTTCAGCTTCTATAAAACCTTGGTCCTAACCTGTGTGCTTTATCTTTTTGCAGGAGGCAATCCTCCTTTCACATTCTGATGTCAGGAATTGTAATCTACTAGGAAAAAATGGCCAAATAAAATTGACGCTTTCATAATTTTAAGTACTTCAAACTGTAGCGATTTAATTCTGCTGGGTTTGAACACCTTTTCAGGCCAGAGAGCAAGAAGTCTCTTGCCAACAAATTCTGTTCATTGTGCCTTACTGTTTCTTCTTTTCCTTTGGTCGTCAGTATCCTGAGAGTATTTTTGTATGTTGACAATACTACACATTTGGGTTTTTCCTAGAAGAGGTGAGGTTCTGAATTTGCTGAGGGGGCAAATGTAGTAAACAAGAAGGTGCTATCATATGTATCTTTCCTTAAAATACTGTTAATCTCTTTTATATAAGTAGTGTATACGTGCAATTATAAAAACTCTTGCAGGTGTCCATTGATCCTGCTAGCAGATATCTCTCGGTGGAGGATTTTCATTTTCCACTTAAAGATGGAACAGTGCTTTGGTTTCTGCTTGTCTAAATTATTTTCCAAATACCTGGCTGACAAAGTCATACTCTCCACAATCATATCAATATATATTGACTTCTTAGATGATTTTGCTAACAGTTGGAACTGCCAGGGATGCAGCTGTACATGTATTTCTGACAGGAGCTTGTAATTTAACCTGAAGAAGTCCATCTTGCTATTTAGAAGTGCATTCTCTGGCTTTTTTTCTAAGAGGTATTTCCAGGCAATCATCAAAACGTCCTTTTTTTTTCCTAGCACCAGAATCAAAGACTCTCAGGTGCTGCATCCTGTCATTATTGTGATCATATTCCAATACACAGTTATATCATTATATACTACACATGTATGCATATATATGTGTATATATATATAAGAAAATAAATAAGGCTCAGGAGGGAAGATTTATGAACAAAAACTTTATAGAAGTGTCTCATTTCAATTTTTGTTCTGAATGAGAGACACAGTGATGGAAGAACATCAAGTGAAAACCCCTCATTTTTACTTCCTTTCACAAAGCAACTCTTTTGTTACAATTCTGTTTGGGTTTTTTCCTAAAAATCAACAACAACAAAAAAAGTCACATTACCAGTTTACTGGACTTGACCTGCCCCTCATTAGGCGTGTAGGAATGTCTGCAGCATTGTTGATCTTGCAACTTGAAACTTTATAATTCCAGGATATTCCCCGAACTATAGTGATCTTGATGCATTTTAAATCATCCTGACATCATCTTGAAGTCTAAAACAGAAGCTAAGGCATAACATTTTATTGTGGGTATCTGAAGTGATAAATACTTTTTTTTGACTTGGAAAAATACAGTTTCTACCATTGATGACTTTAGGTACTTCACAAGCACATTCCTTTTAAATTTTGTTGAACAAATGAGTTATTAATCTGCCATTACAAATAATTCCATCACTGTTTTAGTGTAGTGGTGAACTGTGCATCTTGTCAGCCCTTTTTTAAGTTTCTGTCACTGAGTAGGTTCCCCAGCATAGTGCTTCCTCCAGAAGCTGCTGAAGAAATCTGTCTTGATAAAATATTTTCTGTATATTTTTCCAAAAGTCTTAAGAGCATTTAGGAATGTAACCACTCTCTTGATCTGACACAAGTTCCTCACTAGTCTTGAGTGCCCCTGGTGTTCACAGGTATCTAAAGGTTTCACTGCCAGCCTTCCATGGAGATCTGCCCGCTTCAGCATACGCTAGGAGCTAAGTCCTTGATGTATCCTGAAAAGCCAAATGCCTGGTTCATGCCTCTCTTTATCCAACAGTAGGTAGGTATTTCTTTGCCCATCTGACCTGCAAGGCAGCAAAGCTAAGACTTTTGAAGGTATACTTGCTGGATTAGAGCCCATACAAACACAACAGGAGGTAACCCCCTAGTTATATCAATCAGCCAGGAAATGAGAGAGCAGTTTCCAATTTTGAGGCCACATCTCCTGCCTCTTACAAATCTGTTCTAACCACTGGAACTAAGGACATTTTAAAACCAGGCACGCTGTTCACTGCTGAAATTGCTCTTCGTTTCATAAAATATGATCTCTGAATCACAGGGAAAGTACATGCTCATCTGTATAGCCTAATGGTTATGGTACTTTCCTGGGAGAAGAGAGTCTCTGGATTCCAGTCCCTGCTCAAGAAGCGTTTGTTATCAGATGGTTTTTGGTGCAGGCACTAGAATTTCTTCTCCAGCCCTTTTCTGAATCTAGCACTTAGGTACTCTGATATTGGACTACAGCATTGTGAAATGTCATATCCTTAAAGTCTTGGAAATTTTACTCCATGTTGAAACTGCTTTCATTTTTTTTCAGCCTCAGGTTAGTGACATTTTAGTGCTGGTATTTCCTGGATAACTGTAACGTAGTAATTACTCATCTAGTCTTCAACTGCAAAATACTAGATAGATTTATTGTAATGCATTTTATTCAGTTCTAAAACTGAGAGATGTGAATAAGAAGAACAGAAAGAAGACATAGTCAGAATGACAAAATACGTCTTTGGAAATTACTATGAGGAGATGAATTCAACAGAAGGACTTGAAAGATGGCAGAAGAGGCTGAAAAATGGGAAATATGGGATTTTGTGGAGATTACATGGTTAAAATTACAGGAAAGGAAAAGTAAAGACTAAAGAGCTAGAGATGTGGGAATATGTAGCAAACACATTTCCTCACCAAACTGAAGAATGACAAAGCCATGAGTGAAAAAAAAATAAATTGGCAATGTGAGAGAGTTGTTCCAGATTTTTGTCTTCCAAGGTATTTTCCTTGTTTCTTTTTTGATAAACGTCATAGCAAAGAGCAGAGGGGATTTGCAGGGGGATTGTTTTGTGGATGCTTATGGAGACCTGATGCTAGGCATAAGACACATGGAAAAAAGTACCAAAGTGCCTGTCAGAAAATGTCAAGGTGAGTGAGAGTGACTGCGTCAACTGACTGGAGGCAAGAGCAATTTAGATTAAATTCATCAAATTGGTATGGACTATGGAGTCAAGTAGCTGGCATTTGTGCTAAGGGGTGCAGTATCTGTAGAGAATGCTCCACCTAAGCAGCGTGTTCAGAAAGTGGGCTCTGCAGTGCTCTGAGCAGATAAAAGGAGGGATAAAAATTCATTTGTTGATGTTATAGAAAAGCATATCACAGAATCATAGTGGTTTGGTTTGGAAGGCACCTTAAAGATCTTCTAGTTCCAAGCCCTCCAAGATACCTCTTTTCATTAGACCAGGTACGTATGAATGGCAGTAACTCAGATGGGAAGAGTGAGCCTATATAATTTATCTTAGAATATGTAAAAAGAATCTCTGGGATGTAGTTGTACTATGCCACAGGAATCTAAATAGAGCTATTAGGTGAGGACAGGAGGTGTTTTTCAGACAGATTGAGCATAAGTAGTTGATATGACAGCTAGGATTTTGGTGCTTGTTCCCAAGTGCAAACCAACAGGTCCAAAAAAACTGCTTGTTTACAGGAATAATGGGAAGTGCAGTATTTTCAGTATTTATAGAATCATAGAATAGTTAGGGTTGGAAAGGACCTTAAGATCATCTAGTTCCAACCCCCTGCCATGGGCAGGGACACCTCACACTAAACCATGCTACCCAAGGCTCTGTCCAGCCCAGCCTTGAACACCGCCAGCGATGCAGCATTCACAACTTCCCTGGGCAGCCCATTCCAGTGCCTCACCACCCTTACAGTGAAGAATTTCTTCTTGAAGATTTAGAGAATAAGTAAAATGGATTGTAATGCAAATGAAGTTTTAGTTGCAGTGACTGCCACCTAAGTGACCTATAAAGGTATAATTCCTGATTTTTTTCTTGTACTGATTTTATTTTTCAGGACGGTATCTTCTGAAAAAGTATAATGAAGTCATTAGATTCTGGGGTTTTTTTTTGTTACCCTTTTTTGTAGATTGTGCATCTTCAAGTTTTTAGCTGAGAGATTTGGGAGAGTGCCTGTATAATTACCATTTTATCCATTCTATTTTGTTCCAGTTAGCACCTTCTTCAGAAGCAGAAAGCTCACAACACTGTTGTTTTAAGTGTTTAGTCACTCTCTGTGCAAGAGTCTTTCTCCATTGGTTTGTCCCTGCATCCTTCCCATTCCATCTTAATTGCAGATGCCAGTGGCAACATCCACACAGTAAGAATACAGCTTGCATTGCCCTATTATTACTAGCCATTGAGTTTGTATGTGCCACTCAATTTGTAGGTGCTAATAACTCTTCCCTAGAGAGCAGTGTTTTAAAGAAATAAATGTCTAGCCTATTAGAAGTAATGTAGAAATTAACTACCTTGGGTTTATGGTCACACTTGCAGATAGTTGCATTCAAATACAGCATGGAACTAGATCATCTTGGCCACAGAAGTATACAAGTTTGGAGTTCTAAAATACAGGAATGTTCTCAAATCGAATGGAAGATAAAAGTATCCCAGTCTCAGCTAGTCAGTCTAATACACAAAAGGAGTTCTGTGTAGAGTGTTTAATTTCTTAGTGCAGAATACAGCAAGCTTTAGACTTGGCATTCGCATCAGGGTTTTGTTTTGTTTTTAAGCAGGCTTCTGTTTTTAACAAGCTGCAGATGGTTTTGTGGATTGTTAGGACAGGCGGCAACCTGGCTAGCTGAATTACTTTTCTTTGGGTATGCTAAGTGTGCATTTGAATTAGACTTCTAGAACTGATATAAGCATGTCCTCTCCACTATGTAATGAAAATATCATTATCCTCCTCAGTCAGCATCTGTGTCAAGACTTCTTTGTTCAGTTAGGGGATAGGTACCTAGACTGGAGAATGGGAATGTCCTTGTCATGTTCACAACAGTAACTTTCCTTCATTTTTGCCTTATTTGTGTATAAGCTTTGGATATAATAGGATAAACTAAAAGGTTTCCTTTAGAGACCTCTGAAAGTAGAGCATTTTAAAAGCAAGTAGGTGCCTCCACCCTACTTTTTCATGAAACATTTTACCCATTCAAGCAGACTTTTAAAAACAGCTTGTTTTGATAGCAGCCTGTTCTCCTGTGGGCCT
Organism: Myiopsitta monachus; assembly: GCA_017639245.1. Lineage (NCBI taxonomy): Eukaryota > Metazoa > Chordata > Aves > Psittaciformes > Psittacidae > Myiopsitta > Myiopsitta monachus. The sequence continues at coordinate 30,924,835 of CM029924.1, read as the reverse complement.
TCAGCCTTTGCTTCCTGGCAGCACCTTTGGTGCGAAAAGAGAGTGATCAATTGGGAAACTATCAGTGCCAGCATGCATAGAGTGATAAGTTAACACACCACTGGGAATTTCTAGGGCCCACCAAGATACTTCACTTCTAATGTGCTAACAAGCTCATTTTTCTACCTCTTGCCTCTTCAGTTATTTTTTTTTTCTCAGAAGAGCTTAGAAGTTGAGTGCATCAGGCATAATGAAAAGCTCTGTAGGAGGGAGAAGCAATAACCCCATTTTTCCCTTTGCAGCCAAATAGAAAATTAGTTTCTGGTAATACACAAAGGCCAGTATTTTTTGTGCAAGGGGCACTGCTGTGAATCAAAGGACTCTATTAACTGCAGAAAATTCAGCAGCTGTGAATCTCCCCCAATGAAAAAAGTGCTTTTCAACAAGTTGTGCGATACGTAGTATTACTTAGACTTGAACCATCAGTTTCATCCTCTACCACTTACACACAGCCTCTTAAAAACTGTGCTATATTACTCTCCTCTGTTAAGGCTCAATACTGTGTTTATCCCCCACCTAAGAACCATTACAATGGGAGATTTTTATATTTTCTCTTGTCCCAGTGCTTCTGTTATAGCTTCTCCAGACTGACACTTCTGCTGAGGTTCGGCTGTCTCAGGATCCAGGAAGAATTCGGAACAGAGATTTTGGAGGGAAAGTGGTTTCCCAGTTATGTTACCAAGCTGTGGTCTAAAGAAAATTAAGATCGTTTTATTCACTAGAAATTGTTTTCAGATAATAGTCTCTATATGCTTTTTCATATTCAGATACACTGCAAAACCTACTATAGATACGGTACAGAAAAGTACAAAAAGGTTTTTTTGTAGGATAAGTTTTGTATATGTTGAAGTATAGTTTTATAAGCTAAGATTAGGGATATTGTTTCCAGCTTTAATTTGGACCTAAGAATATCATTGCTTATAAATGAAAATAGTATTTTTGTTTATTTTAAATGTTAGCACTTGTTATTAAAAACACTTCTCACTTGTCATGCAGTTTTTATGTTTGGATTGCTGAAGGACTGTGTGTAAAATAAATATTACCCTCATTTCACAGGTGGCAAAATTGAGTCAGAAAGGTCATTTCCTCACTGTCCCTCTTCTCCCAAAAAGAGCAGCAAAGAAAAAAATCAGGAAACCAATTCTGACTACATTCCTCCACAGCATCCTCATTTGTTGGTTGGTTGGTTTTTTCCCTAGAAAAACAGAGCTATGCAAGGAGAAAATGATCCATCTACATATAAATTAGGAAAAACAAATGTGCACAAGCATAAATGCCAGGGGAAACTTCTGATCATTTTACGGTTCTCTAAGATAGCTGGAGAAGGTCTCCCTCAGTCAGTGTATTGAGTCCAGCTGGAGGACTTTGAAAGTTGTGAGAGAAAAGGTTAACTGATTTCTCAGTTCAGGAACTGTACAACATGAAGTCAGCATGGTAGTTTTTCTTGATAATTGTATGTTGCTGCCTGCTGCTTTACATTTTGACAGCCATTTCCATAGTTGCTTTCATGAATAGCAGAAATATTCTCTCTTTTTCTCACTCTCTCTGTGCTAACAGCACAATCAGGCCTGCTGGAACAAGAAGCCTGGAGAGGGTTCTTCAAAAGCAACACTTCAAGATACTGGTCTCTTGTCAATAATACTAGAGAGGAGAGAACACAGAGAAAAGGAAGTAGTACAGTGTTTTGCTGTCAGCGCACTGCCGACACCCTGTTAGCCAGTATTTAAGTGTCCTGCAGATTTTTTACAAATATTCTTGCTTGTTTTATTGTCATAATTGAAGAGGTGTTTTTCCTAATACTCAAATTTCACTTTGTATTTATCTTAGCTGTGTCTATCTGTGGTTAGCGATTATGGAAGCAGTTTGTTACGGAGAAGTGCAAAATCATTCATTTTGTTAGTGCTGAGTTTTCATGCTATACCTGTTAAAAATGTTAATATTTTTATATTTGTGATCATAGAACAGGCAAATCAGTTATTTAAAAGAGAGTATTTAAGTTGCTGTTGTTTTGAAAAAATAATAAAATGCAAAAAGCTTTGCATCAGACATGAAAAAAAGATGGATGAACCATAAGATTTTCATTAATCATTTCATCTTAGAGTCAATATTACTTCAGTGAATCAGATTATATCATATGTAAGGAATTCAAAGTAAGTACAGTCCCTGAAATACATGATGCATGTGTAACAAAAAGAATTCTGAATTACTACGCATTGTTATTTAGCAGTTACAGTACATGATATAAATTCTTCCTTAATTCTTGGCTAAACCAGTTATGAGGAGAGAGCACGATACCTGCAAACAATTGTTCAACATCATCTAGAGCCTACAACATTTGAGGATTTTGCTGCTCAGGTTTTCTGTCCGGCGCCTTACCACCATTTGCCCTCAGAGACAGGTAAGAAGTAGAGTCAAGAACCGCTTTTATACAGTCTTACTTGAAATGCAGTATCCTTACCTATGAAGACTAAAAAGTCAGACCTTTTGTACATCATTAAGAATTACCATAAGTCAGAGAGACTATGTGTACATATTTGAGAGCCCGGGCAAAGTTGCCTCTAAATCTTTGTTGTGTTTCCTGGTATCATGAGCTAATGCCTGGCATTAAGATTTGGCAACCAGCTTTAACATAGCACCCAGGCCCTGCATTTTACAGTGAATTTTATCACCTTCCCCTCTCACCCCCCCCGTATAGATTCTGCATGGAAGTGTTGGTACTGCTTCATCTAGACTAGTTGTGGTAGATATATTCTTTAAGTACACCTTCATCGTAGGAAAGTTTGAAGGCTCACTGCATTTTTAGAGTTTAAAGTTTTAAATTGGCAGTCTGAGAGCCTTGCAATCATGAGTTTTGTGTCCAGGTCATTAGCTGCAAAGTTGGTTTTAAGGTCATTTTTACTTTGCCATAAAACACCCATTTTATAAAAGGATACTGCATTTTCAGTTACTAATGAGAAAATCAGTAAAAGAAAATGAGTAACTCAAGGCCTTCCTTTTCTGACATTTCTTGAACTCCTTATGATTATTTCATTATTTTATTTCCCCTCTTTTTAGATCATTAAATATCAGTTCTGTTTATCTGAAGGTAAGACAAAGTGTCCAAAAAATCCCTTTGTTCCTCTTACTTTTACTAGAGCACTAAGCTTGTAACCAAATTGTTTGCAAACTTTCCTTGTTGCCCTTGTTCACACTAAAAAGAATTTCACACTGATTGAGAAATGACCACTACATCTTAAAAGTTTTAGTCTTTTACTAACCTCAGGTCTGCATGAAGCACTAACACTGGTTCTGGGATTAAGGTAACTAATGATAGAGACAGTTGTTGAATGAGTAACACTTTATTGTGTTGACCTCTGTTTCTCAGCATGAAAAAGTAGTACTGGATGGCAGTGGTGTGTTCTGTACCCTGTACTGTCTTTCACTGATGTTGTAAGACATTCTGCAGTGATAACAGGAGAGGAGGACGAGAAGAATGTGTAACACTTGAAATTCAGTGTTCAGAAACCTTTATTTAACGATGCATAAACCAAAACACTTCTGTGGCAAAGGTGTAAATCTGAATAAAATAAATTTTGTAAGAATAATTTGGCAAGTTATCTCAAAATTTGTTTCTCAATTGCAAAAGTATGCAGAAATAAATTCTAAATTATAGAAGAGTTGTGATAGGACTACAGAAAGACTGAGAGATGTTAAAACATTAAAAAAACATTATAAAGAGACTTGTTCACTTGGAAGTATAAAACATAAGTAGAAATAAAATGTGGTTTTCAAGTGTAATAAGTGGTATAGATATGCTAGTGCAAATAATCAAGACCAAAGAGAAACAAAATTAAAAGCAATTTAAAACTAAATCAGTATAAAAAATAACATAATTTAATGTATGAAAACATTTGAATAGGAAAAATCTGTAACTAGAAACATTACAAACAATAACCAGAGATACATGACCTTGCACATTTGCTACCTAATGGACTCAGTAAGTATTCAACACCAGACACTTGTACAGCTAGTATATATTCTGTACTCTGCTGCACTTGTATCGGTTCTGCCTTTTCACCTTTGGAAATCTTCCAGGCTAAATCCTTCTGCCATCTTCCTATAGTTCATTCTTTTGGGATGAAGCAAAGCTGTTTTTCTGTATTATTTTGGTGCACTGGAGAACACTGCTTTACAGTGGCTATTCTTGTATTTCTTTAAAAATTGTCCTAGACATGCTTTGTATTCTCTAATATCTGGAAAAATAAGATTTTTAGAAACTTGATTTTAGACTTAACCTTTCTAGCAGCTGTAATAATTATCTGCAGGAATCTCATTAATAGAGCCTTGCAGTTATTTCACATCTGCATGTACGTGTGTGTTTACATACCACGAAACATGCTGTCCAGTCCTGACGGACACATTCTTCTGGACCTTGTGATGAACGGTGAAACTGACCCAATACATCAGTGTTGGGAGCAGCCAGGAGCTTCTTTGGGCAGACATTCAGCATAGTGTGACCAAATGTCAAAGTCAAACAACCTGTTCCCACACCTCCCTGACTGAGCTTTCATTTCAGCCCAGGGAAGGTGGGGATACTCTGGCAGTCCTGCTTTCAGCCTGGAGGCTGACTCCTGTTTGATCTGGGACTTGTGGAGCTCTGATACTCCATTCTGGGACAGAGTGCCTGGAGTATCACCAGACTATCTACCTTCAGGCTGACTCTGGAGAGCATAAATTCTAAAGCCTGAGGCAGGTATAAATTAACACCGCAGTCGTCTGCCATAAAGGTTACCCCAGGGGTTGGGGTTAGCCTGGAAACCACTGGTTTTCAGTTCTAGCGAAGGCAGACTTGTGAGCAAGGTGGCTACAGATGATCTAGAACTGTGATGGACTGTGATTCCAAGAAAGAGTCCACCCGATGTGCTATTAAAAAAGTAGATACCCCTAAGTTTTCAGGGTCCCTACAACAGGCAGATTTTTTGAAAGATGGGTGCAGAGCTCTGAATTGTACCAGGACTGCACATAAGAGGGGCACTAGAGTCTTGTCTGGGAATCCACACACATCTATCACCCCCAGGATGACTCACACAAAACCATGCAGGCTCCCTGCTAGACCTGGTTGTGTCATCTGATAATTTGACCAGATTCTAAAAATACATCACAATTATTTTTCAAGATACAAAATATTTCATTTACATCTGGGTTTTTAAATGAAAAATAAGTGACCAGAAGATTCAAGAAGTTTCAAAAAATAAGATTTCCACATTTTAGATACTATAGACTTGATTCTTTAATTGGATCGTGACCTCCAAGATTACAATTGCTGAATGTGTTTAATTTTTATAAAATATATGCAATTTCTTCTAAGAGCTATAGAGACTGTGAAGGTGCTACAGCCCATTCAGGTGTTGTAATTTTGTTGTTGTTGTGATCCCATTGGCCAGGTTCAGCATGCCATTTTTTTTTTCACTTGAGCTATTATAATCAGCACAAATAGAGAACATGCTATTTGGTAACAAGCTCTGTTTCCTCAGTCCGACATATTTTATCAAATGCTCAGCCCTAGGCAAAAGCTGCTTCCTTCCTTACAGTGGTTGCCCTTCAATACAGTGTGATTGTAGCTGCTGCTGTTTTATCTAGGTGCTTAGTTTGGCCTGTCAAAATATCTGTCAAGTCCACCTTCCCGTGTTTGGGAACCTGACTAGTGCAGTGGATGTGTGCATTTAAAAAAAATGAGATATACCTGCACTTACACAGGGAATATAGTTAATTTGCCTCTATTTTTTACTTTGTGCTGACTCTATGAAACACAGTAACTGCAAATACTCTGTTAATTGGAGTAACTCCTCCTGTGCAGCTATTGAGTAAACGAGATTTCTGACACCAGAACAGGTCAAGGGAATTGTTAATGGTAAGCTCAATGATATTGAAGGCCTTATTGACTCCATGATGCTAAGATTCTGAGCTTTAAAACGTTCTAGCGTCTTGAGTTTGCTTTTTCTCAGTTGTCTTTCATTCCCTCTCTTCTTAATCATAACTCAGTACAGCAAATATCATAAAGAAGGGGCTTCTCTACTATTAGTCATAGTTTTTCCTTGTGTTAAAAGCATGACTTTTTGATCCCAACAATCGTTCCTATATTTTCAAGTCTGTTTTCAGAACTGTTCTGCTTCCCAATCCCAAAGAAAACGGGAACATCATTGTATAAGAAGCAAAGGAGGGTAGTGTAGAGATAACTGTACTTCAGCCTTGCACAAGAAAAATCCAAATTCAATAGCCTACATCTTAATATCTCCTGCTGCTTACTTGCTGTGTAACTCTTAACTGAGAATCTTTTTGGTCTTGTATTACCCCTTCACAGGTGAGAATAATGGTGCTTTTCTCAGTGTAGAAGGGTCTAAGCAACACCTGTTGATGTTCGTGCTTGAAGTTTGGGAGTGGATGTGTAACTGAAACAAGGGCTGCATGTTTGGCAGGGCAGGGAAGAGTTTCTCATTATCCCTTCTTCAGTCCAAACTCAGGAAAAATCTTTTTCATTCCAAATCATTGGAAACCTCAAAACTCACTGATGGTTCATATTAGAATAACTGAAGCTGAAACCTTCTGCATTTCTGAAGTACTGTCCTTAAGTCAACCACCTGGGTGATAGTAAGCTGAGCATCCTCAGCACTTTGAGGCAGTAGATTCAGTGTGAACTGCTAGAACCCCGAACAGATCAACTTCCTACATTAAATTAAATGGGTCCAGTGGAAAAAATAAAGTATGATTATCCAGTTAAAAAGCATCCCATGCATATGCACAAGGGGAGAACAATAAATTTTAATCTTGATGTTTCCTAGGTTTTGAATGTTTCACTTTATGGATTTATTGTCTTGTGATGACATTTTCCTTGTGTAATTCCCTCCATTTTTGTTTTAACGCATGCAGCAAAAGCAGTTCTGTGACACTAATTAACAGCCTTATGATTCATAAGCAAAAATGCAAGCTCTGGATCTTCCACCACCTCCTGCAGACTGAGATAGGGCAGTAACTGGTGGTAATGGTAAGCTGCCTTACTGCTGCCTGAATCTTCTCTAGTGGAAAGACTGGGAGTTTTGCCACTGTGTTTCACAGATACTGGTTGACAGAGAAGGATCAGTTTACCCAACACTAATATTTCCAGCCAGGTTCTGAAGAACACTGGACATGGGCTCTGCTGCTCTTTCACCATAAACTTCATAGGTTTTGCTGTGCTCTTTCTCATGTCTGGCTCTTGGCTCTCTCTCTCCTATCCAATTCCAGTCTCCCACGTCTTTAGACCATCTCTTCCTCACCTTCTCATCTTGCTTTGCAGCAGCCTTTGCAATCTTTCTGTCTGCATCCACTTCTTGGTTCCTTTCCTCATTTCTCAAAATTAGCAAGAGACTTAATTGACTTGACTCTAGCAAGGCTCTGCTGAGTATGACAGACAGCTTGGCTGCCTTTGGACTGGAATTTCTAGGAGTGACAAAGGGCACAAGCTGTACAAAAATGGTTGCTCCATTCCCTGGAGGTCAGGTGGGGAGTACTCAAGGATCTTAAAAGACCATCAAAATATACCAATATGCATAAGTGCTATTTTCCTCTGTGGTCAATCTCAGAGATAGTACTTAGGAAACTGTTGATCCAGACAACAAAGTGTGGTAAAGCCAGAAGCACCGAGAGTAGCCTTGCCATGCAGCACCTTGTCAGGCTTCTGCTTGGTGAATTTTTCACCTCTTCGAAAGTCAGAACCGACAAGCAAGATGAGTCATGACAATGTGTGTTTTAATGACCCCTTCAGATTCCTCCACCTCACTTCACTTCTAACTCAGTCTGAGCATAGTTAGAATGCCATTTTACATTTAAATAGTTAATTTCTGATTCAAATAACCAATATACTAGTATTAGAAAATCCTAAAATTTTCAAATGGAGCGTGAAAATGTCGCATTTCAGCTTTGTTGATCCACCTCCTTGTTCAGAAGCAATTGGAATGGCTTTACATTATAGCCCAAAATATTATCATAGCTCATCAGGCTATGATATTTGTCACTTGTAAAACCTAAGAGGTGAAAAATAAGGATCACTTCCTGACATTTTTCAACCTCTTAAAAATCCTAACATGTCTATTTTGTTTATTTTATAGAACATTGTGGTTCTAGGTGAGTTCTCAAGTCCTTCTTATTTAACCCAATTTTAATATTTTGGATAACAAAATATTTCATTGCATAGAGAGATAAAGATAACATTTTACACTGACAATTTTAAAACTCTGAAGGGGAAACAAAACCTGCAAAATTTCTGTATACCACATTTAATACCCACATGTGTTTATGTGTGTATGTATGTATATAGAGTTATATATGCTCGTCTAAAATCCAAAGAAATTTAGTTACTAGTAAGTCTGTTGAATGCTGTCAGACTTCAAATATATTTTAAGTGCTGTTATTCTTCACTCTTCTGGTGCGGTATGTTTGGATGTGAAAATCACTTCATGTGACTTCTGTTCTTCAATAGCTCTACATCAGTTTCTTAAAAAATGGGATTACATCTGAATCTATGCTTTGGTCTGCAGGAATTTGAAACAAAATTTTGAGTTATGACCAGAAAACTTAAAATAACAGGGGGGGTTAATATTTTCTTTATCCAACCATTGTCAAATTTCATATTAGGGTTTGACCCTTTGACACAAACTCACTAGCTTAAATACTCTGGTTTTTCTTCTTTATGTGATTTCAAGAGTCTCATGTTGAGACTGGCTAAAATTATAGCATACTTAATATTATGGAACAGCTGGGGAGCAGAAGCCATACATCAAGTTGCCATTTGTTTTTCCTTCTTGATTGTGTGTATGTGTGTGAGTATGTAACTGTTTTCACAGACTTTAAGCAAACATTTCAGACAATGTTTAGGATGTATCTCAGTTGCTATGAATAAGGTTGCTGGATCTGGATAATGTTATAGAACTCTTTTCTTTCTCTTTCTCTTCCTTTTTTTTTTTTTCCTTTTAATGCTTAGTTGGTAAGTATGACGCCGGATTTCAGAGCTGTTGCTTCATTGCACATAACTAACTCATCACTCTCTTTAACGTGTAGCATGAGCAGAAATTGCATAATGAAATTCGAAATTCCGTTTTCTGTGCTCATCTGTTAATACCCTTCAATCTCTGCGGTTCGTGTCTCATGTCTCACGCCTGTTATCTTTTATCTTTTCTCCTTCCCCTTCCTCACTTCTTTCCACTCCTCCTTCCTCATCACTTCTTCATTCTCAACAAAGAAAGAAATGCTGTGATATTTCTTCTCCTTCCAAAACCTCCACTAGAAAGCATTGGCCACATCAAGGTAAAGGGCAAAGGCTTGAAACGGAAGGTCTTTCACGCTAGCTGTGAATGGTATGCTGTGCAAAACAACAACGGTTATTTTCTGTTCTCTAACTTGCACCATTTGAAATGCTTTAATTCCTTGTAAAATTAGAACAAGATAGAATTTCAGAAAATGACAGTGCATGTTTCCCTGCCTGCCTTTTTTTGTAAGGCACAGTGAGTCAGGCATTATCATGCTTTTCCAGATTGTTTGGCAATGAAGTACCTAGTTCATGAACAGAATTACTGTCACGAGCTGGGGACAAATAACAGCCCTTTCTCCTCCCTGTCACTTTGATGGGTCATGTCATTTTGAAAAAGATAGGAAGTACGGTGTTGTCCCTCTGGAGCAGGCAGGTAGTGGACAGGGCGAGGAGGCCAGCCAGGTCACTAAATCACAGAACTTTATGCAGTATGTTTTAAATGTACTCTTAAACTTCTTACCTGATGACCTTTGATTTTAGAGGAGTCTATCAAAATAAATCATGCTCACTTTTGAATGGGTTTTGCACCCCTTATACATGAAATGTATACTGAGGGAGGGAGACCTTCAATTCTGATCAGGGCATTATTATTGTTTAAAAAAATTACCAGTAATAGCATGGTGTGGAAGAAATAGTGAGTGATCTCTGGCTTACTGAAGTCAGCAGGGGTTTCCCTGTTGACTTCTGCAGGACTAAGCTTCAGTCCATAATTTATATAGGTCAGAAGCAACCACAGTGGTGACAGGTAGCTGAGTTCAATCAGGCTGTCAGCCTCTCTAAATGGCTAATTGAAATGCAGTTTCGTTTTGTGGGTATGAGTTCACAGTGTTAATTTTCTGTCTCATGGAAAGGAGAATGTAATTTTGGTTTCGTATTTTCTCCTTTCCTTTTGTATATTTATGGAAGAAGATTTGGAGATGGGCTGTCTGTGAGGAAGAGCCTTGTCCTCTTGGCAGCGAGGACTCGGGGCCCATTGGAGCATAGCTCCAGGTGCTGGGCAAATGAACTACTTCCCGTTGTCTCAAATTCATCTTGTTCCTTTTACAAAGAAACGTTAACACATAGTACATCCAGTTAGTATGATCTGTTCAAGCTTCTGCCTTGTGGACCCTGTAGGAATTTGCCTTTTGAAGCACTGACTAAAATTGGGATGGGAGATATTTTGCTCTCCCAGTTGGCCCCTGATTCACTCCACCTTTTCAGCTGCATTCCTAGAGTTCCCTTCATGTACAACAAGCTGTTAACCTTCATGTTCTCACTAAAGACTGGATTCTTCTGGGTTGTGGTTTGAATAACAACTCCCTATCTTTGTGAGGGAACTGGAGGTGTTTGTTCTCCCTGTCAGCAGGAGAACACCACCCACTTCAGTGCTGCCTCAATTCCTGAGAGCGAGGGGGTTCTGCAGTCCCATAGCTCAGTGGTGTCTGGCATCCTCTTTTCTCTAGAGGTGGATTTGTGGCTGTTGAGGTACGTGCAGTACCATCACCCACAGCTGGTAGAGGGCTAGGAGATGCTGTGGGAGTGACAGCAGCACTGAAATTCCTCTCTGCCCCCTGTGAATAGATCCTGAGCTGCAAGTGTGGAAGACAGCACTGACCCTTCTGGTTCTTGCTGTCCTCTGCAGGCTTCTGCCCAGAGACTCAGCCGGGAGAAACTCCAGCAGCAGCCACAGCACAAGTGGATGGAACAGACTTAGCCTCTCCAATGTCTCCTCGGACTAGCAAGAGCCGCATGTCCATGAAGCTGCGCCGCTCCTCTGGCTCAGCCAACAAGTCCTGAGTGGCAAGATGCCTGCAGCTTTCTAGTGAACAGCGATCGGCCACCCTTCAGTGACACACAGTGTCTCACTGCTTCCCATTAGAATAATGCCATCTCCTGCATTCCCCTTTTCTGTATGTTTTATTTTAAACAGTGACACTGGAATTTTACTTTAATGTTTCAGCTTTTGGGTTTTTATCAAACTTCAGGCTGCCTTTTTTTCTTTTTTTTTTTTTTTTTTTTGCAGTGCAGTTTGTCCTGCACCTTTTACCTTCCTGGATGATTACGATATGTTAACAGTAGTCACTTTTAACTCTGGCTGATCTTGAGTCATATATGAACTTGGAAGCTGTATTTTGAATACACTATATTTATTGTGCCCCACTGCAATTTTTCTCTGTAACAAAGAAATACGTACAATTTGAAAATGAGTGTACAATTTTAAATTGAAGTTGCATTTGTAAAGTCTGTGTCAGATGTCACAATGTTAATGCACAGGATGTGTACAGGTTATTTATGTTAAGAATAAAATAGTTCAACAGCCTTTCAAGCATTGCAGAGTCCAAGCGGAATAACTTGCTCATAGCACCAAATCTTTCTTCACAAAGCAACGTATTATTTCATAACTCTGCAGGTGATGCCATAATCTGTGCCAGAAAAAAAACAAACAAAAAAATCACTGTGCTGAAATTTTACTTATGCCTGGTCCAGCTGCTATCAATAGTAAATGCCATCGAGTTTCATGGGGTTTTTAGCCTTTATCACCAGGCTGCTGGGTCTAGAGGTAAATACATGTTTCGTTTATTAAAAAAAAAAAATTAAACTTTCCTGATAGAAGTTCATGCTCTGGTGATGTGTGCTAGGGGAGAAAAGGGAACGTCCTCCAGGAGCCTGGCTGAAATGCTGACAATTCCAACCCTGTGAGTGCAGATTAGTACATGCATTCCACCCTCCCAGAGGTGCTTTCCTGCAGAAGATGAAATGCTCACATTTTGAGTCTGGCAAACAACAAAATGCTGTTAACAAAATGTAGCGTGACATCGGTACTAACTGCGTGTGTAAATATATCTTATGGGCAACAATAAAAAGATAAATTATGTATTGTCATTCATGTAGTATCTACAGATTTGTAATGGTTGAAGAGAAAAAACATGCTATTTAATAATACAATAAAATTATTCTTACCACCTTTTGGAAATTGGTCATTCACCACAGTGATTAAATTCTTACTCCAATTGACAATTGATAGAAGAACAGACAGAGTATTATGTGTGGAAAGCAGTTAAAATGTGATATGTGGCTTAGTTTTCATTTGTAGTAAAAAGTACACACAAGTTCTTGGGAGCTCCTTCCCAACCCATGTACTTGTACACCGTACTCCAGACAAGCTTCTCCCTGGATCTAGTAAATAGAATGCACGCAGCTCCACAGGTAATGCAAAGCGCAGGACGTTCCCTCCTGCAACAACAGGGCTGGTTGTTCCAGTGCTAATTGTAGGAGCAGTTAATAATCATCAGGTTTCTGTGGTCCAGGGCCCTTCGGCTTTGACTGTACAAGTGGAGAAAGGAGAGCGATGACTCAAAACAGCACAGCAACCTTCTCCGGGGAGAACTCATCTAACTGCAGAAACAGACATTTTTAGCTAAGTCTCCGTTAACTACCAAATGATGGGTAAATGCACAACTTAAAATAACATGCTTTATTCCTGGCATATGAGAAGAGCAAGCCACTAGTTCAGCCTCCTCCACCAGAAGGCAAATTTGACTGCCTTAGGTTATATTGTATTATAGGTTAGATTGGATTCATTTGTCCAGGTCTTGGAACTAAACCAAGAATGTCCATGAAACACATTTCAAATAAAGCACTTGCTTCAGCATTTGGGTTGAAGTACACACTATTCTTTTGTCGTGTGTAACAAAATACGAAACTACAGCAATAACTGCTTTAGAGGATGCTAATCAAGAGATTGACGTATTTTGCATGCTCATTTCAGAGAGAGTGTTAGAACAAAGACTACGGCTGGGATTGGTTTGAGTCTTCAGAAGTCACCAGCTGACCCACTTTGCCCTGCTGAATTCAAGAAGAAGGTGAGCTTTGTTTTAAATCCTTTATTGAATTTTGGTTGCCCTTATTTTTGGTCTCAGTTGCTATCACATTTAGAAACAGGCACTCCTGCATGGAAAAATAAATAATAAATACCGGCCGAAATGTCAGAGCTGGTAAATTTGACGTTATTTCAAAGCATCTGGCCAGAGCACCGTCAAAGCCAGGGAATACGTGCCTCGGGTTGCTTTGCTAAAGGTATGTCTCGTTAGGGAGAAGGAAGGCAGCCCACCACACATGCTTCAGTAGCTCACAGGGAAGAGGGGTCGGAGGTTGCCTGAAAAGGCCAGCTGGAGACAGGGCTCCTCTGCCTGCCACACCACAGGGGCTGGCAGGGCCTGGTGAGACCCAACTGTGCCTTGTACTATTGTCGGTGTCTCACTGACAAGCCACTGACAGTGGGTTTTGAAGTGGGCAGCTGCTGGAGACGTGCGTTTGCCTACCACACGGTCGCTAGCTAGAGCACATGAACACAGAGCAAGCGGGAGATGCAGAGTTAGCTATAGAGATTGACGCCTCGTACTTTAATTAAGCGGACAGCACAATTCATTTTCCATACGTTTTGCTAGCTATTGTATGACTTGACATTGACTTAATATGAACGCTTACCTTCCCAACTATCTTAGTACAGAGTACAGCAAACAAAACACCTCACAATAACTTAAATGTTGAAGCTCAGGGGCTAAGGCTATTAAAACAAGGTCACTAGATTAGGCTCCTTTTCTCACGAAAAATAATTCCTCTCTTTAAATATCATATATACAGCTGAACTTCTATCTGAGGGGTAGCTACAGAAGATGTACTCGCAGTGAGTTGGCACCTGGCTCCCTGCATCGCCGTCGTCCCAGGGCCAGGCTCCCTGCGTGTTGCCGCCAGCCCTGGGTCGTGCCCACACCGCCAGTCCTTCTTGCGGCTGCCCGGCGTCCAACGACCCGCTGCGCTCCCACCACCTCTATGAGGCTCGGCACGGGCACTGCCGCCCACCCCGGCAGTGCCGCCCGTCGACTCAGCCTCCTGCCGCGGGGCTGAACTCCGGTACCCGCCAGCCGGGGAGGGCAGAGAGAGGAGTCCTTGGGTGGCCCCTCGGCCGTCGTTAGCCGTGACTTTCCGTAGGAGTTACAGCGTGGACAGTACTCGCTCGGCCCGCACGGGCTCCCGGAGCAGTCCCGTTCCTAGCAGCCCGGACGGACGGGCACCTGGAGCAGCAGGACCTGCCTGCTCTCCGGCGGGTGGCACTTGCTGGCGTGCCGCGCCAGGCCGGGCGCGCTGAAGAAGGTGGCGGGGCAGTGCTTGCAGGGGAAGCCCTGCCGCTCACCGCCCACCGCACCGCCCTCGGGGGGCCCTGCCGGCGGCGGCGGCAGCAGCAGCTCCTCCCGGACGGCGTGCCACAGCCGGTGCTTGTCCCTGATGTCCGCCGAGGGGAAGCGGGCGCCGCACAGGTGGCAGGCGAAGGCGAGCTGGCCGCGATCCGGCGGGCCGTAGGCGGCGGGCCGCGCCGGCCCGTGGGTGCCCAGGTGCTTGCGGAGGTAGGCCTGTCGCCGGAACCGCTTCTGGCAGCAGGGGCAGGCGAACGCCTCTCCGACGGGGCCGGGAGCGGGGCCGGGGGGAGCCTGGGCGCCGCTGGCGCTGTCCGCGCCGCCGCGGTGCTGACGGGGCTGCGGCGGCGGCTGTGGCGAGGGCGCGGCGGGGCCGCGGGGCCGTCGCTCGGGGCTGTTCTCCTTGCCCGGCGGGGCGGTGGCGGCGGCGGGGCCGTCGGAGCTGGGGCCGGGCCGCGGCTTGTGCCAGCGGCGGTGCGAGGCCAGGTTGGCGGGACAGCTGAAGATCTTGTGGCACTCGGGGCAGCGGTACTCGACACGCACGATGCGGGAGCAGCGGTGCTGGGCCAGAGCCAGCGGGTCCGCGTACTGCTCCTTGCACAGCTGGCAGATGAACTCGCCCAGCGGCGTGCGCCCCGTCGTCGGCCCCGGCCTGCCCTCGGGACCCTCCTCCTTGATGCGCAGCCCCAGCACGGGCGAGGTGGTCACCTCGTCGGCGAAGCTCAGCTTTCGCGTAGCCTTGGCCTTCTTGGCCGGCGCCTTGGCCCGAGACGGCCGCTTCAGCGAGGGCACCGGCGCCGGCGGCGGGACGGGCAGAGGTGTGCGGGGCTGCAGCAGCAACTTCTCGGCGGGCGGGAAAGAGGCGGCCAGGGGGAAAGACTCGGCGGAGGCGGGGGAGCTGAGGCACCGCTCGAAGAGAGCTGCCCGAGGCCCTGCGGCGCTGCAGGGCCCCGCCGTGCCCCAGGCGGCCGGTCCCTCTTGCGGGGCGAGCCCAGGGCCGCCGCCACCTCCGGGGGGCCACGTCGCGGGGTACGCGGCGGCGGCGGCGCCCTCCTCCTCCTCGCCCTCCTCCTGCTCCTCCGCCACAGGCCTGGCGGCGGGGCTGCCCCCGGCGGCGGGTGGCGGGGGCGGCGGCGGGGCGGGCGCCGGGTCCCGGTCCGAGTCCCGCTCCCGCGGGCGAGCCCGGTAGGAGCCGCCGGGACGCCGGCTGCGCTTGACGAGGAATCCGCGCGGCATGGCGGGGCGGGGCGGCGGGAGCGCGGCGCCGGACTGCCCGCACCGCATTTATACCCCCGGCGTCCGCTCCCGACCGGGCGTCATCCTCCCTCCGGCGGCGGCGGCCAATGAGGAGTTGGGGACGGCGCTGGCAGCGGGGGGAGGCGGTGGCGGCGGCCGGGCCGAGCCGGGGCTTCCCGCTGCCGGGGCGGGCGCCCTCGGGTTGCGGGTCCGGGTGGACTGTCCCAGGGAGCGCAACCCGCAGCGCGGAGCTGAGGGAAGCGGCGTTCTGCGGGACTGAGGGAGGTGCGGGGCCGGGAGCGTGGATCCGAGACGGGAGAGACTGCGAGGGGCCGGGCACGGATCCGGCAGGAGCATCTGTCGCGGGTGTATGTGCCAAGAATCTCCATCAACCCCCGGGGCCGGCCCGCCCTGCATGTGTGTCCTGAGGGGAGCGGGAGCCGGGAGCCCGCCACAGAGAGAGTTTTCCCACAAGTAGTCAGAAAGATGTAGTGTCAAGGTGAGCTCCCGATGCAACAGCAGAATTGCCGCTGCCGCTTGCAGTGCTAAATCGCCGACCTGGGTAATGGCTGTGGTCCCCAGGCAGAGTCACTCATGGGCAGCCTCCGAGCACGGGTGAGGCAAGACCGAGCACACAAAGCGGTGCAACGAACTGCCGAAGTGCCCAACCCTCAGCACACACCCCGCCTCGATGCCGCTCCTGACCCGTTTGTGGATGCCCTGAGCCCGGTTGCAGCTTGTGCATCCCCGCAGCAAGGAGACAGTTGTGTTTGCTAAACCACGAATCGCCTTTTAGAAAGTCTGAGTTTCAGTGGGGAGCGAAGTGCCTATGGGGTGAGTTGTCCGCAGCCTCCCTGGGCCCCGTTACCAGCATCTCCTGTCCGATCGCTCGTTTACCCGAGCCCGGTTTCGGAGGCAGGACGGTGCCGTCCTGCCCGGGGACCTGCTGCTCCTGGTATACACAAGATGGCGTGTGGCTGGCAAGGAGCACGCCAGAGCCTCTCTCCAGCCCTTGGCACGGGGGGACGGTCGGACTCGCCGTGCGGGGGAGCATCCCCTGGCCCGAGAAATTGGAAAGAGCCGGGAGAGAGGGAAAACCAACACCTCTACATCGAGGGGCTTTCCACAAGTGGCAAGAAAGATTTGAAGCCTTCATGCGAGACCAGAACTTGCCCCACCTGCTCACAACGCTCAACCACTTGTCTGTGTAAGTGCACTGATTTGCTTAGCAAATACTTAATCATGTTTTACATTACTCTCCTCTCCCATTTTCCTCCATTTTCATGGTCGCACTGAATTTTAGATTAGATTATAGACTTTACAGCCTAGAGATCACCCTTTGTTAGTACAAACTGCTGTAATTGGGACCAATGAGCCACGCTGCAGCGCAGTTAGGTTGCTCCACTGACTGACTGCGTGATTTTTGTCTAGTATTTGGGTTAACCTTTGTAACTGGGACTTCCCGGCTACATTTCTCACTGAATAATTGGGTCTCTGGTTACAGATCCACTGCTTTATACTGTTCCTCCAAGCGACATGTAAATAGTCCTTCCAGTTTCCCCTTGCAAGCAACGTTCCCATTAATGTTTCGCTTCCTTTTGTCATGTTGCAAGAACAGTCTGTGTTAGGAATGTTCAGCTCAGCTTCCATCCCAGGGGGTGAGGAGCCTGGTGATGCCTTTTCCTACACAGGAGTAGCGGGAGTTGAACTGCCAGTTGGAAAGCAGGTGCAGTGAGTGCATTTACTGGGACCCAGACATTTTCTCTGGTAGAAGCTGCAGGCTGGAGTTGTGCCAGGGAGTTTCTTAAGGCCCCCAGGGTCATGGTCCGATATGGCCCAGAGGTCACGCGGAACCTGGGGGGTAGCTTAAGGTCTCCCCTCCTGGAGTTGAAGGGGTGGAATCACTGCTCTGCTGCCCCTGCTGCTGCATGCCTCAGCTCTTCCCTATGACTTGGTGAGAGCCTGAACACCCCCCCATGCTCCTCAGTGCCCTCACAGCGCAGCCTTCTTGTGGCCTCCTCCATGCGGCTCCAGTTTATTACCAGGTTCTGAGGTGGGACCCAAAACCGCAGAACCCATCACCCCATCACTGGTCTTGTTGCACCCACACGTCTTCAATGAAAACACCAACAGAATTGCTTTGGAATTGTTGCAGCCATCTTGTGACTTGCTTGTCTCAATAAACACACCATTTTCCCCTGGCTGCCCCTGCTCCAGTGCTGGCTCCCAGCCCCTCACAGGGTCATTATTGCATGATTACAGATTATTTCTCCTCCCTCCCTGCATCCACAAGTGAGTTTAACCCTGTGACTGGCATTACACCTGGCTCTCACAGCTTTCCAGACTGTTACATGGGTTTGTCTTCTTGCCCTCAGATTTTACTCCTTCCAGATATTTGTAATCAGAAAATCCAGATAATTTGTAAGGGTATTTAACAATTTGTGCGCTCACACACACAAATCATGTGGAAATTTGCTGGGTTTTTTTCCACTGACATTACATTCTATTACTCCCATCATGTAGCTGTGAGTGGAGCACTTCACCTGCCTTAACATCATAAAAAGGGGATCGTTGTTTAAGGTTGAGGCTTTCTTCAGCAAGGAACTGAACAATGTAATTCCTCCTGACCTTACACTACATTCTCTACAGTCTGACAAAACCAGGTTGGACTTGACCAAATGTACTGGGTGCTTCCATATGGGAGTCATCCTTAGGTGACCTTAGATTAACCAAAGGGTTAATACCACAGTAAATAGGTAATCAAACTTTGAGCGAAAAATGTAGTAGCTGGGGGGAGCTGGCAGGTGAGAACAAGAGGAACCAGTTCATCCTCTTACATCCTTTGCCTCCTCAAACCATTCTCTCCTTTCTGGTTGGGGCTGAGTACTGGTGTGTTAGAAGAGAAACGAGTGGTATGGCATTGCTTTGCCTCCCTTTTAGCAGAAGCTTCCCATTTTTATGAAAGAACTTTTACCTTTGTACATAACTTTGCTGCTAAAATAAGCCTATGACACCCATTTAATCCTTGCTGAGATTCAGCAGTCAGGTCCAATCATGGCTAGGTCAACCTCTTGAGGACCTTCCAAAGCAACGATGATGGACTTCAGGTTCCTCTAAATACTTTCCCCTGTTGGATCAGAGAGAGCCTGGTGCCTTCTTTTAGGGACATGGCTTAGTGGTGGACTTGGCAGTGCTCCGTTAATGGTTAGACTCAATGATCTCGAAGGTCTTTTCCAACCTAAACAATTCTATGATTCTGGAGGATTCTCCATCTAATTGACCACAGCGTTCCAGAATATAGCACCAGCAGCTCATCGCCCAGGTCCTTCTGCATCCCGGTGCCCATGCACCACCTAGGGACCAGGATCTCCAGCTGCAAGGAAGGAATCCCACTGCTCCAGCCATGCCTCCAGCAGGGCCTAGAGGTCGGCACTGGCTCTTTTCTAGACACCTGGGAGCCTGTGAGGGTGCTGGAGAGGAGGTGCAACACATTCCCCAAGTAAAACATAGTCAAGCAAGTGGGCAGCTGCATTTGATGTTTCTGAGCAGTCTTGGGGCATAAACAGCAGAGGAATGTATGACAGTAATCCCGGCTGGGAGGGAGAAGGTCTTGGGTGAGGTTTGGTTCTCAAAGAAAATCCTAAAAACTCTTCTGGGGGCTGAGGGGGCAGAAAGAAGAGGAATGCCTTTGGCCACTTAATAAAAGAAAAAAGCAACCACAGCTTTAAAAAATAAGAGTTAAAAATAAAGCAGAAAAGAGCTATAAGGAAAGGATTAAAGAATATTTCTCTCCTTCATGTTTCCCCTCCCCACCACAAAAAAAATTGTTGTGGTTGGGTTTTTTATATTTCAGAATTTCAAATAAAGTTGACTTTTAAATCTTTCCCCAACATCTGGTTTGTAATTAAAGGAGCAGTAAATAGGAGGGAGACAGAAGCCGCCTCAGAAGCCTGTCCTTGATACATGACTCTCCAGCAATACAGCTAGATGAGCGATACCACCCCCAGGCACTGGCATTTACACAAACAAAATCCAGGCTGGTTTTTTGGTGGCAGCACTAGCCATTTCATCTTCCCCCCAGAAGGAGGCTGCCAATTATCTTGCTGTGGTTGGGGATTCGATGCTGGTGACAGACATTGAAGGCAATATCTGCGTTATGAGGATATGAATTGTCTAATACAGCTGACCTTGCTGGTACCTTAATTGTGTTTTGTTTTACCTGCGGACAATCTGCCTCAAGGGAAAAATGATGCTAAGAGCTGCTGTGCTTTCTTCGTGTTAGCAAAAAGCTTTCTGTAAGAGAAGGCAGGAAACACTGTTCTGTGAAAGTACTTGGGCTAGAGGGATTTGAAGGGGTATTAAGACACTATGAAAACATTCAACCTTATTTTCTCATGAATGAAGGGGTGCTGTTGATCTTGCCACACAGCCTTCACTAACCTGTTACTGTGAGGACAGTGATGCTGTGGCTCCCCTCCTTGCTCTATGAGTGAGCAGCAACATAATGCCCAAGAGTGCTCCCACATGTTGGTTCTTCCCTGTCTCCATCTGCATTAGCCCATTGTGGGGGCGCCAGGTCCTCTTCTCCAGGGAGCAGCTGGACATTCTCAAACTCATACAAGTCACCCCAGAGCCTCGATGGGACTCTTATAACTTTTGCTATTTCATTATGGATTCCAGCTGCGTTTCAGCTTGTACCCCACAGGCTGAAGCCATTTGCCATAACAAATTTGCCTGTAATGGAGTTATTTATTGATCTCGCCGTGTCATAAATAGGAAGCTTTGGCTTCCTTGGGCACAAGATACTCAGCGGTCTGTTTCCTACAAGCATCATTATATATTGCAATTCACTGAAAAACATACTCCTTGTGCAGAAAGGTCATGGTTATTAATTATATGAATAGCAGTAGTGGCTTTCAGAGAGGATGAGTCCCAGCTGCGCTGCTTGCAGATGTGCCTGCAGATAGGTGGACAGTTCTGCATGCAAAGAGAGGAGCAACCGACAAGACAAGACAAGACAGCAAGAGGATGGGAGAAATGTAGCTCCTGAGCAGTGGCAATGCTGTGTGCTGGGCTGGGAAGCTCCATGCCTGCTTCCAGCAAGCCTGTGGTTTTCTGTATTTGCCAAAAAGGCTCAATCCGTGAGGCTTTTGAAGAGCAGAGAACAGGACCAGGTGAATCACAGCCACAAGTACTTTGTTTGGCCACATTTTGTTCTGCTCCTGTGCTGGTGGTGGTGCAGGGAGATGAGCCCTCAGGAAAATATTTACCTTCTTCTTCTCTTCTTTTTCTTTCCCCACCCAAGTCTTTTCATGCACCTCTGACAAGGCCAACTTCCTCCTCGAAGTTCCTCTGGCTCGGAGGGGCAACAGGCAATTCCCCAGAGCTGTTGTCCTAGAGCTTTCCCATATCCGCACTCCATGGTACCCTGTCTACTTCTGTTTTCTTCAGGTTCCTTCTCCTGCCCGAGCTGCAGGTAGCTCCTGTCAGAAGGATGTTATTGTAGCTTTGCTTGCCTATAGAAAGGAAATACAGGTATTACTGAGGAATAGGGTGCAGGTACATCCTGGCCACTGCAAAGCAGATGGCAGTGTAGGAGCCCTCATTGCCAGCAACAGTTGCAAAGGGGCAGATGGAGCATGGGAGACTGTGATAAGGAAAAACAGTGACAGGGAATGGGAGGAGAGCAAACCAACACAGAAAGCTGGCTAGGAACAACTGGGCAGAGTAGCACCCTGAAGAAACAAGCAGGAAAACTGCATTACAAGGAAATAAAACACATCTGACCTGGGTGCCTGCATCTCACAAAAGGAACAAGGAGGGCGACTGCTCCCAAAAGGAAATCACAATTTAACTCCATGCAGGGAATGTGAAGGAAAAAGGCAAAGGAAAGGCAGTACTGAGCCAGAAACCTGCTTTTTTCTGAAAGTGCACCCTTGGTGTCTCAGGTCAGTCACCCTGCTCCTCCTCAAATGAGACCTGGCAAATGTCATCATGCACGAAGCTTCGGGGGACAGGATGCAGCGCTGGGGACAGGGGACAGGATGCAGCGCTGGCTCTTGGCAGGTGCCTCAGGCTGGAGGCTGCCCATCTTCAGTGGGTCAACACCTATGGTCAGCCCCTGGGGGCAGTGACAAAGCACTCTGCTGGCTGATGAGGCCAGAAGAGGGGAAATGCAACAGAGCCTCAGGATGCTGAACAGGATTCAGGTGCTGGAATCTCCTCTTCATCTGTGCTTTCCTGCCCAGAGCCAGCGCCTGCTTCAGAGGGCCAGGGCAGTGGTGGCTGGAGGGTGTCTCCAGCAGAGCCCAAGGGGCAGAGCAGCACCAAGCTGAAGTCGGTACCTTTTGCAGACCGAGAAAATCAAGCTCAAATTTCATTGTTTTGAAAGCACTTTTTCCGGTTAGGACAGTTAGCTCTGTTTACTCCGAAGTCAGACAAAACACAGGGGACTCAAAACCAGCATCAGGCTCTAAGCACTGCAAATGTAAGTGATCCATAGCCGTTGCCGTACGGGATTCTCCAAATACATCTGTTTTGCTTCTTTCATGACATTTGATTAAAGTCTCTCTATCCTGACTATTAATTAAAGTGCTTAGAGGCAAGGCCCACATTTCACTTCCCCTCCCAAGTTCACCGGCTCCATCCTCCTCCTCCAAATATGTTTTGCTGTAAATTACTGGCACTGTTTCTGTTGATAGTCAACATAATCAAACATTTGTAAGCATGCTGTCTCTTCAATCTGTTCAGTTGATGCACTTTACCTGATCTTTCATTAAAGTAATCAAAACACTTGCTGTGCCGCATCTAATGAATGTTGCATGTATGATTAAGTACTTTCATTCATATTGCAAGTTTGATTTAATGTAATCTGCCTTTCAGACAGCCATTAGCCTAGCTCCTGCGTGAATTCGATTAATTGGCTGAATTCTTCCAGATGTCCATTAAGTATTACAGGAATTTCTATGTAAAAACAGCAGGGACTATCTAGCGGAGAAGCAAACAATGATATGTTATATTGCTGCCATGACTTACAAAAAGCTGGATTCATTTTCATTAATAAAACATCTGTACTCTTGCACAGCTATGCATCAAGATGCATTTATTTTATATGTTTATTTCTCTTATGACTATAAATAGATAGTTAAACAGAAGCACAGTATGTTCAGTTGGAAGATACACGAGCAGAACTGTATCAGAAATGAAAATAGCAATAAAGAATGGCAGAGTTAGGACTTAAAATAAGCATTGGGAATTGTATAGCAAGCAAGGCAGAGACTCCTATGGCTGCATGGTATTTCTTAGCATAAAGGCTGCAAAACCATCAACTCTTGGGTTGAAATGTCCTGTGCCTGGTTTACGTTTACAAGGCTCATCACACCTTTAAGTGGGAGCAAAAATGCACTTCACCATTTTTAAATGGTATGGGGGAAAGAGGAAAATTGCCATTAAAAACAAACAATCCTGATAAAAGGGGGGTTTAATTCTCAAAATTGTATTTTCTTCTATTTTTTTTTTCCATAAAGTCACACTTAAGGAAGGAATCACTTTCTTCCTAAAAAGCAAAGCTCCCAGAAGCCAGTTTGGGTTTCAGCACCTGCTGTACCCCGCCATACAGGAGATGGTGGTGTTTCAGGGAATGGGGAGGATGCCCTCGCAAACAGGTGGAGCTCCCTTAACTTTCCACTCACCTTCCTAGATCTGAGAGCACCTTTCAAAGGACCGTGTGAGATCTCAGTGCCTCCTTGCCCCTTTCATCCCCTGTACCCACCAATGACTTTCTCATGCTTGGGAATGAGCCCATGGATGCAGGCTGAAGAAGCCTGACTGGGGTTTGACCCTGACCCTATGGCCCTGACCCCTGCACAGTTCCTCAAAGCCGGGGAGCTGTAGGGCTGTACCTGATGCAGATGTGCCCACATCTACAGCACTAGGCTCTGCTGAGTCAGAGGCTGAGGACAGGAGCAGAGCCGCAGCACTGCAGCAGCATTGCAGCTCTTCCCAGTGATGCTCGGGCAGGCGGCTCCAGCTCTCCAGGACACTGCTTGCTCGGGGAGCAGCCAAATCACGCTGTTCTCTCTCCTCCTCTCCTTCGTCTTTCCCAGCTGCTGATCAGCCTTAAAAGTGTGTTTCGTCCTTGACATACCAGTCCCACACTGGGGAAATTATTGCTGCTTTCCACCACATCAGGATTTTACTGACCACCCCCATCCAAATAAGCAGGAGCTGGAACAAGCCAGTTCATTTTCAAAGGCTGTTTAATAGATGCTGGACTCACAGGAGACATCTAAAAGAATATTGTTCTGCAAAACTTGAGCTCTACAACAAAAGGAATTGAGATTTGCTAAACTGTAACTCCTGTTTTCTTCAAACAGAGTCCCACTGCTGGCTAACAGCTTGCTTGTTTATGTACACATTCTCCTTTGGTTTCACTTCTTTCTCTGTTTGTTGCTCGTTTGTTCTCTATTATCCCCATGTATCCCCAGATAGCAAACATACCCACAAAAATCCTGTATTATTATTATTATATTAATCTATATTATCTGTATTCTGCTTTGAAAAATACTTTAAGACAAATTTTTTGCTACAGTTGTGGTATGAGACCTTGCTCCAGCACCTATATAATCTCATAGAAGTCTGAACCTATCATACCTAAATCTTTACCTTAACCCATTGCAACAGTCTCGTTGATTGACTACCTTGATCTGCATTACAGAGGGATTTTCTTAGCAGGGAGAGCAGTGGGGTGACTGGGGTAGGGGAGGGTACATGGGAGCAAGGGGCGAGCAGGAGGTGACACAGGCTGTCCTCGTCGTGCTGCAGCAGCCTCGGCAGCAGCATCAGGAGAAACACTTTTCCCCTTTGAAATAGATCAGAAACCTGACTTGCAGTGCAACAGAAACAATTCCTAGATTTTCGCATAGGAAAAAGCAGTGTAAATATCATGCATAGGTGACCGACCTAAAAATAAAATGCAGCAAAGCACGCGGAGCCTTTGCTAGCTTCCAGCGCTGTATGTTTTTCACGGCGAATGTGGAAAAGTCACATCTTCTTTTGAAGCCCGAGAGACTGAAAAATTAAATCAGGGGCTTTGTTATTGATGTTTTTCTAATACAAATGTTTTGAAATCCCTGCCTTTCATGTTTCTCTTCCAAATAAGCAAAAATGTGTGATGAATCATCTTCGCTTTTAATTCCTTTAATAGATTCTTACCTCACCCACTAACGTCTAAACAGTTTTTGTTTCTGTAACAATCAGTGGCCTGTATTTACCTCAGTGGTAAATATTGCTCTCAGACAACATCTTTTTTGGAGGTTCATTATGTTCATTCTGTGGCTGAGAGTCATTACAGTCAGTTATTTATTTAAAAGAACAAAATGACAGCAAATGCCTACATTTATCGTGTCTCCTTTACACATTTATAAAATACATTTCAGATAGAAGGCCCAGCCGTTCTCAGAGTTCAGACAAAACCAGCTGGCCTTCCTTCCCTGCCATCACCCCCCAAGAAAGGAATACTTAAAGGCGATGGAAGAGTCCAACCTTGCTCGCTAAATGAGACTCCGCTGACACTAATGGGAGATTTGGCGAAGAAAGGAAAATAATTTCTGAACTCTTTGATTTTTTCCAATTACAAAATAAAAAACTTCGGGAATGATTACGAAGAAAGAAACAAATGAAAACGTCACCATGAGGCGTGGTGAAATGGCATGTGCAACCAGCCCAGGAAATGGTTTGGGTACAAAAAGACAGGTTTGAATCTTTCTGAACTACCGAAGTGCAGCCCATCTCTCTGATGAGCTTGCCAAAAAAAGTTCACTGCTTTTCGCAGTTAAAATCCTCAGCCCTTTCAACTGATATTTCACTGCTGCAACATTCACATAGTGGCTTCTGTTTATGCTATTCCAGTCTCCAAAACCAAACCCTGAGTCCTACAGGGGCACCCACTTCTGTTCACACCAACTATATGTGGCCCTCAAAAGAGAAGTTCTAACTGGCACTCAGTCACTGCAAAAGGTTATTGAGATACTTATATAGATTATAATCAGGATAATTACAGAAACGGAGAGCAGCTTGGCCTCAGGGAGCTGTAAAATGCGTTTTTAACTAGGCCATTGATATAATAGAGATAAGATGAAAAACAAGAGAGGAGGGCAGAGGTTCAGCTGTGTGGCCATTCTAGGAACCGACTGAAAAACAAGAACAAAGCTATTCAGAGCAGGTTGTTAAAGGGGAAAAAAAAATCTAAGCTGAGTCTAAAAGATAGGAAATAGAAATATGACATGGTATCTTACAAAGCAGAGGTCAAAAAGACATTGGTAATTAATGATGAAAAGATAAAGAGCCAAGCACTTAATGCCAAAGAAATAGGTGGGGAAGACATAATGGTACTGTGAGCAGGAAAAAAAGATTTTGCAGAAGCAAATGAAAATGAGAAAGATCTCAATAGGGGAAAAATGGATAATTGAAAAAGTAGAAGAACTGTAAATTGCTGTACAAATTCACCTGGAACATAAATCGGTTATTTAGGACTGAGGGTGAAACACAGTTTTGAATGGATCCATTTTTTCAAAGAGACCTTCAGGCACACACTGCCAATTTTGCTCTGATATTGTTCCACATCCAGGTTTTGTGCATGGAAAATACAGGTGAAAATGTCTACTGTGTTTGAAAGTTTAAAGACCACTTTCTGAAATGCAGACCAATGGATTTTACTTCTCTTTTGTCAAGAGATGCCTGCTGGAACGAAAGGTGTGGGAAGCACAGCCCGGAAAATGGAAAATAGGAGATGTTTCGAAACAGCAGAGCCAACCCCGTTAGCATCTTGTGTTCTTTTTTGTTTTCTGAGCTTCAGCTTCAGATAAGCAAAACTAGCTAATGCAGAGGGCAAACCAGCGGTGGACAGCCTAGACCTGTACAGCCTCTGTTGTTCTCCAGACTTGTAACAAAAGGAGTGCCTCTCAAGGAAAGGAAAAGAAATAAAAAGATGTGGTGAAGGTCTGGCTTTCCCACAGATGCTGCTGCAGGACACTGTCCCACCACCTCCACCAGAAAAAGACGAGCAATAGCAAATAATTTGCATTACAAATTGTTTATTTCCCAGTTAAAATCCTTTTACTTTTCTCCAAGATCTGTACAAAACCCAACAGTTGTTTAAGTGGCATCTTAAGCAGGCCACGTTTTTCAGCATAATCAGACTTAACTTGCCCCTCTCTTGGTTGAGTCCCTTGATGCTGGTAAGCAGATCCCTGGTCCACAGGATGGCAGAGCCCTGCACAGAGGCACACAGGGCAGTGGAAAATTTATCTGCTCTTTGGAAGAAGCTGCCGCACCAGAGGTTTGATGTATTATGTAGTAATGCACAAGCCCTTGCACCAGACAGTGACTGCTCCAGCCCTATCAGAAGGATTAATAACCACATCACGCCAGTACTGCAGAGCCAGCTCAGACACTGTAATTCCCAGGGGCTGGACCGCAACACTGAACTTTTACATGAAGAAGTAATCCAAAGTGCCGTGGACTGTAAAATATAGGGAGGCTTTTCTGGTAGACGATTGGTGAC
The DNA here is from genome assembly GCA_017639245.1 of Myiopsitta monachus. Classification (NCBI taxonomy): domain Eukaryota; kingdom Metazoa; phylum Chordata; class Aves; order Psittaciformes; family Psittacidae; genus Myiopsitta; species Myiopsitta monachus. Next base: position 30,897,498 of record CM029924.1, on the reverse strand, counting down.
AGATCCACCTGGTACAGCTGTGGGTCCTGAGCAGTGAAGGAGGATGTACGTGGTAGCTGCTCTGAGTAGAAGTGGCCTGATTTAGTAAAAAATACCTGGTGCCATCTCTCAAATACTGCTTTCAGGAGCACATCTGTGTGTGGATCCAGGAAAAGAGTCCCTGATATTCTGTATTTCAACAGCACCTGGAAAAACTACCAGTTTGTGTCCTGCCATCTACAGAAAACAATTAAAAGAGATCCTAACAGCTGTAGGTGTTGAGTGAAGGTATAAAGCCCTTAAACACCATAAATCACCTCGGGTGCATCCTCCTCTGGATGCTGAGCCATAATCTCTGAGCACCCAGTGCTCACAGAGGCTTAATCCCTTTCAACAATGGGATGAGCTGTACACTGTATCCTTTCAGGATTTACATAACACCCCAGCTCATGTCTTTCAGGAGGATAACAACAGTGCAGAATGTCCTGCATTCACATTTTTACAACCATTTGGTTTAAATTCATGTCTCTCTCCTCAGTGGGAAAACCTGAGTTACCAATGTTGCCCTCAGCCTACCAGCATGCTGAGTTAGGAGCTTCAGAGCAGGCTCAGCTCAGCAGAAAGCACTTGTGCACCCTGTGTCCTGGGTGTGACCCTTGCCCTGACACACACTGCATCTGCTCATGGCCACCTCCCTGTGACCCCACCAAATGCACATGGATTTTGTGTCCTCTAAAGATACCACAGCAGGAACGTATAAGAGGATGCTTGAATTGGAGGCAGTTGCGTAGGAAAAGGCAATGGCTTACTGGGATCTCTTGTGAAAAGCCAGCCAAGGGATCCTGGTGTGAGCCAGGGGCACAATCTTATTTAAACCTGCCTAGTCCTTTGTTGGCCTTTTTATGTTCAATTCTTCTGCTGTATGCTTACCTTAAGGGTGATCTCCACTGCAGAGCTCCACAATTGTGCTCCATTGCTACAGAGCTACAGTAAGCCGTATTTCAATTGGTTCGATATGGATACTGCATCCACTGGAATGAAGTTTGCTTTGAAACAAAACTGCTTTCTGGTGAAGTTCTTAGTTCCTTTGAAAGGGACAAGCAAGCCTGACATCAGCTTTCCTCACTTTAATTACTTGTAAGTGTTTTCTTCATGTCAGCAATCTTCCTTGGATGCAACAATCAATTCTCAGGACAAGAATAGGCGAACAATTAACACATCTGAACTGAAAAGAGAAAAGAGGTATGAAATAGAGAAAAAAAGAATAGCCCAACCTTTGGCTGTCAGTTGATATCCTTGCATCTTCCTGTTTCCATTAACTGCATTTCCTCCTTCTCTTGCATGCCCAACAGCTGCTCATCTACAAAATGGCAGATTCAGAGAGCTCCCTTGGCTCTTCCTCAGCAGCCCAAGGCACTTGTCTCTAGCTGTAAGGACTTCCCCTAATTTTGCCAGGGACACATTCCAGCATTATTAACTGTGGGGTTTTCAACATAGGTTTTAACCTTGCGGCACTTTTCCAAATCTACAATAGCAGCACTGGAAAATCCACACAATGTTCAGATCACCCCTTAACCCCTAGTTGGGAGAGCGGGGCTGTAACAAGAAAGAGAGGAAGAAACTTGGAAATGTAACGACATACAAATCGGGGTGGGCATCATTAAAGTCTGTCCCAGAAATGTATTCATTTTGCCTTGCCCATTTGTTTTTACAATGTGCATTATAATCTTGTGTCCTGGGTTCAGCAGTAGCAGTCATTTTTCTCATTCTTAGTAGCTGGTGCAGTGCTGTGGTTTTGACTTTCAGGCTGGGAACAGCGCTGATAACACCGATGTTTTTAGTTGCTGCTCAGTAATGTTTATTCTGGCCAAGGACTTTCTGAGCCTCATGCTCTGCCAGGGAGGAGGGGAAGCCAGGAGGAAGCAGAGACAGAACACCTGACCCAAACTGACCAAAAAGGTATTCCATACCGTAGCACTTCATGTTCAGTATATAAACTGAGGGCAGTTACCCAGAAGGGCTAAATCACTGCTCGGTCGGGCAGAGTATCGGTTGGCGGGTGGTGAGGAGTTGTTTTCTCTTCCCTTGTTATTTCCCTTATCATTATTATTATTGGTGGTAGCAGCAGTGGTTTGTGTTATACCTCAGTTACTGCACTGTTCTTATCTCAGCCCGTGGGAGTTGCATTCTTTTGATTCTCCTCCCCATCCCTCCGGGATCTGGGGGGAGAGAAGGGGAAGGAGTGAGAGAGAGGCTGCGTGGCTGACTGAGCTTAAACCACGACATCTTGTTCTTTACATCACACCGTACAAAAACCTGTAAGAGCTTACAGATACTAAAAAGCATCTTCTTTTCTTTCCCTGCCTGCTTCAATGTCTGTTTAAGCAATTAGGTCTACTTCTATGAGGGATACTAAAACCAAAAATTCGGCATTTGCAAGCTAAATACCTGATGCTAAAATGGTCAAAGTTCCCTCGACCTGTCACCAGCAGCATTGGATAAAGCTAATTCAACCACCAGAAAAAGAGTGCAGGTGCAACCTTAGCAGCTAGACCTGGACATTTACTGAGTTTACGCAAAGCTGGTAAATGGGGTAGAATCAAAATCAGCATTATTGTAATCTTACAGAAAAACACAGAATGTTCTCATCTCACTTAACTGCTGCCTCAGGTGAATCACCTTCTCTGCTTGGAAACATGTCTGTGCTACAGAAGTGGTATTTAGATTCTATCCCTTGTCCAGTTACAAATTTGAGCTCTCTGAACTCCTGGAGTACTGAAACCATTCACAGTCCAAGTATCTGCTGCTGGACAACTCTCCAGAACAGGCGAGACCAGAGAAGGTGAAAAGGCCCAGCATCCCCAAGCCCCTCTCCTGACCACAGCGGGGATATAGATTCAGTCAGTCAGAGAACAAGTGCCTTGCAACCCCATTCCACATTTGGCACTGGGAGTGAATAGGACCAAGGAGGTGTTCTCCAAGTGCTTTATCTCTGCAGCTCAAATACACACATAGTTCTTTGCTTAAGGACTTTGGTGCACTTAAAATTGAGGGGAAATCCTCCACATGTATCTTTGTAGAGGAAATCAGGGCAGAGCATTGCCTTGCTCAACATAACCGGTGAGAGAACCAGAGCCAGATCAGTGACTGATTCAGCACCAGACCTGCACAGCACCCTTGGTGTCACAGCCTGCAACCTGTACATGAAAAAAATTGAATGAATATTCATATCTTGGCTTCAGGAGGCTTGGGGGTGTAATCAGACTCCTCAAAAGTACGGTGAATAAAACATTCTTAGTGTAGACACATGGTAGGGCACAGCCAGGGAGACACACACAGACATGCAGAGCTCAGGACAGAAACACAGACAGTAAATGAAAACAAAGACGAACATATAATGGGTCTGTTTATGATTTCAAAATACTGTCACAGAAAAAGAAACCCCAAAAAAGACAGATATTATTTGTCCCCATCACCACCACCGCAAAAAATAACCCAGAAGGGAAATGTTGGCTGTCAGTATCTTTCACATTTAGGTTGGTTTTTTTTGTGTGTGTGAGGGGTTAGCAAAGCAAAACACAGACAAATGCAAATTTTCTTTTTTGGTGGTCTAGTTTTATATTTCACACTTCTTTCCATCAACCTCAAATTCAAAGAATTGCCAATAAAATAAGAGACACTGGGATTGCTAGGAAGAATTTTGTGACAGGTGACTTCCTGCTAATAGCCCCTTACATACAATGTTGTGGAAGAGAAAGAGGTGAAAAAACACTGCTATAAGCTCTGTGGCCATTTAATCCTTAACATGGGAATGCATTTCTGTTCTTTTTCCCTCCCTAGATTCATTTTATGTTCCCATCAGAAGGTTAATTGTGTTAACAGGAGTTACAGGCACAGGGGAAAGATGTGATTGAACGCTGAGTGCAGTTTTAGCTGATAACCTCCGAGTGAGTGAAAGGGCACAAAAAGGGGTTGATCTCCTCTAAAGGGGCTGTCAGTCATTCAGGAAAATATGCAGCTGTGGGAGAAACAGCCTTATCTCCCAGGACACGGAGAAGAGAAGCTATCAAAATAATCTTGAAGCTACACTCATCCCAGGCTCCATGTCTGTGCCTATGCCTCTGACAGCAGTTAGATGCGAATGACTGGCTTTTTTGTGTGCGTGAGCAAGCAGACCCTGACTTGATGCACATTCTTGAAGACCAATTAGATTGCATGAAAATCTGTAATTAAGAACAATAGACCCCAAATAATTATACCTCTAAAAAGCTGGCATGAAATCTTGCCATCTTTTAGCTTGACGGCACAGCTCCTGTTTGCTGAACTGTGGACATAATTAAGTGCCAAGGTTTTAGGTAAGACTAGCAGTGAATTCTTTCCCATATATTTAAACTTAGTAAAAAATACAACTAGAGGGTCTCCATGAAAAGCTGGGTCTCTATGGATCATTTTGCCCCACGTCTGAACCCATCCTGCGAAATTGCAAAAGATTTATGTTAAGTAGCTTGGCAAAGATGGATTGTGGGGGTGTTAAGATTAAATATTTCCATAACCTGCAGCTGATGAGAGTGGGTATTTGTGGAAATGTCTGTACCCACAGAGACAGGACAAAGGACAAGGTGCATTTCAGTGCTGGAATATAAGCAGAGAAGTTTGCATCTGGTTTGTCTCAAAGGTGCACTGCAAACTCAAGAAAGCAGAAACACTTCTCTCTTGCACTCCAGGACTAACATAGAAATGTCTTGGGAGCACTCCAGACATGGTTTTGGGTGTTGTTACCAGCTGAATCACAGTTATCCTTCTCTATCATGTCAATGGAAGGGGTGCTTAATGTCCAGAAACTGTCAGACCTTTCCTGTTCAGATTCTTGGTTCTGCTATCTTTACAATGAAGATACTTTTCTTACACGCTGAAGTAAAAGCACAGTCACTTGTCCAGTCACAGCCATAATGTAACAATGAAGTCTTACAAGAGAAAAACAAGTAGATGGAAAAACAAATGTTTAGACTTCTGCTTTAAAACACCCAAGTAAAAACCCGGCTATGCTTTTCCTCCAAAGCTTCTAAGTGCAAAAAAGTTCTGTAATATTAACATCAACAGTACAACTTGAGCAAAACAACTAAAACGCTTATTGACTTGGTAGCAGGGAAAGCCAGTTTGAAATATTTGATCCTAACACCAGCTAAGCAAGTATGTGTAAAGTGTAAAGCCTGCACTTGTTGATTTCTGAGGTAAAAATCAATAAAACTGTCCATAACCTATAACTCTTTGGTTTACCTCTCCATAGAGATCAAAAGAGAGTAATTAGATTTCTGCCTGACTAGCAGGGGTAGAAAACTGTTTCATTTTGGATCAAAACCTTCCCAGCGGATTACACCTTCTATCCACTGCCTATCAACACTTAACAATTGCTTCTGTATTTGACTTTGACAGAAGTACCAGAATGTTACTATCTAATTTTCAGTGTAGTTGATACAGGATTTTGAAGCTTTATTCTAGTGTCAGATTTTAAAATTAATTCTTCCCACTTCGTACTTCACATTTTTATTCTGGCTGCTGTTTTGTAACAGCCAGCCTCGCTAATGTGATAAATAATTAAAAAACAAAACAACAATACCCATCCGACCTCTAATTTACAGCAAGCAAAAAAAACCTTAATCTATTATTGATGATCCAGCCTTTGGATTCAGATATCACTCTAAGCAAGCATTTGTCTGCCTTGGATTGTCTTTGCGTTTCATATTCAAATGAGGTTGATGCTGTTGCATGTATTTTCATCTGATGACATTTTAATATCACCAGATGCTATTGCCTGCCTGGGAGATAACTGCTTCAAAAACAGCCTCCTTTATCCTCTAAGCTCAGTGATATTAAGGGGCAGGCAGAAAACAGGTCATGTTTTTAGAATAAGTTTTACAACACTAGCTGCTATCACTGTATTCTCAAGTTTTAACAGTCCTGGAGTCTTTCTGTAATAATGCCTTTTTAAAGAGAAATGTCACTCTGCATTTTGATCTTCCTTCACTCGGCAGCTTTTTGAGCAGGCTGAGAACATGAAATATCAAATAACAAATAGCGCTTGCAACAACTTCACTTGCTAGATAGAGATTAATCTGTTGGAAAATATGTGACAGCTTAAGTTCAAGTTCCATGTAATGAGCTGTGTTGATGGACAGATGCAATAAATTCATGTCCTGATGCAGAGAACTTTGTCAGATGAAGTTCAGATCACAGCCAGCCACCCGCAGACTCCCAGCACCTCCTAGTCTGTTCAGAACAAACATTTGGGTCATTTTGCTTAGTTACTTGCTTATACAGTTAACAAACCTCCCCATTCTCACAGCTCTGTGCATTTTGGAAATAAAAACTAACCTAATTTTTTAAAAACCAGCTAGAACTTGCATATCTGAACCTGACCACAATGCGTATTTGTGCAAAAGCATTGCATCAGATTTGAGCTTACCTTAAGTGTATGTATTTAGGCTGAAATTCCCTCTGAACTGGAATATTTTTCACTGTGTCTTGGACAGGATAACGCACCCTCACCTCTAAAAGGGAATGTATGCCTACTGGTTATTGTTATGGCTACCTGTGTTTCCCCTGCCCTCACAAAATGCCTACATAGAGACAGATGGGTGCAGTCTTGGAGAGCTTTATCTCTGTAGCACTACATCCCAACACCAAGACCTTCAGATGGTGGCATAAGGCTGGAGTTAAGGGTGTATGTTCTGCCCTTCTTCTCCCAGTGACCACTACAGGGAAATCTATGATAACTTCTGTGTAAACAGGCTGGTTAAGTACAGTCTAGCCAGACTGCAGAACCCATCTTGCTTCTACAAAGGGAATTAAGGAGCCTTGTGGAGGCAATCAGATAGTCCTGGGTACCCTGCAATTTTCAAAGGCTGACATATACGCTGGTCCTGGGTTTGGATGATGAAATCCTCCCTTGCTTAATCACAGCAGTCCAGAAGAGCAAGTGTCCCACTAGAGTTCATCACACCAGAGCACAAACCAGAAAGCTCTAAACTTCAAGCCCACAAATCTACATTGCTTGATGGCCTGGAATTATGCTTCATGAGCTCATGTTCAGAAGCAAGACGGACATTTTCCTCCCTCTGAAAGAGTTACAGAGACATATCAACATGGATGGATGTACTACTACATTTCAGCTCATTCACATGACCCCAGGTCAGGCATGGGGTTTAGCGCTGCACTCCCCAGTGTGGGGCTGATAGAGCCACGAATGTTCCAGCATCTCTACTTAGGGAGCTTTTTCCACTGGGAAAGTTTGGATGTGTTCTCTCTGCCATGCCTGAAATGGGGACGAAGGTCAGTGCTCACTCCCAAAGACAGAAAAAGGGCTACACTCTGTGGTTAGTGATAATAATGCTCAGCATGCCCACAAGTAACATCACAAAGCAGCAGGGCAATACTCTATTTTTGTAAATTCATATACAAGATAGTACAATTCACCCCACTTTCCCACTTGCTTTGTCCCTGCCCAGACTCACATCTGCTTTCCAGATCCCACCAGCATTTTCACTGCACAGCCCAGCCACCACACCTGCTGTACATGCCAAATCACTGTTTCATACACCTGAGCAGTGGATTCTGTTGGCTTCAAACAGGCATGTGATTGTTTCTGAAATGTGGCAGTAAATATTGTAAACTGAAATACACACTATTGAGTGCATTTTAACCTCAGGACTATCAACTCCTTTCCTTACATTCTTCTGCTTTTTAAATCAGATTCAATCCTGTCAGTGGTTTTATTCTTCCCCTAGTGAAATATCTCTTTATCCAGTCTTTATCCTTCATCAGTTTCCATTAAATCCTGTTCATGTGCATTAGCATTAAACAGAGACAATGGAGATTTTCTATGTTATATTCACTGAGGAGTTACATAGGTAGAAACAACTTTACGCTTAGGTCCACAGTAAAATTTCCAAGTGGCAAAGCTGGTTTAAGATAGTTCCACCCTTCTTTGATGCAATATCCTGGTTCCACCCACTGGATGGATAAAGCTACTTTCAAAAATGTGCCCTAAGTTGCGCCAGTAAAAAGATTACCTCAAAACTGTTCTCAAGAAAATATTTTCAGCAGGTTACTTAAAGATCACTTAGAGTTACATCTGTACTGTCAGAATGGCTCCCATGTTTAAACTGAATGAGGAACTATTCAGCTACGTCCTCCACTCAAGAAATCATTACATGAAACAAGCCTGCATTTTTTTGAGGTGTAGATCTGCCAGTGGGATCTATTCCCCAACTGCTCCCAAAACCCAAGTCTCAATTCTGATCTTTTAGAAGGCATTAAATGGACACCCAGGGATAGGGGAAAAGCAAAGCACTTGCCCTCATGCCTAGTGTTAAGCAGCAGTTTGCATGCTTTGCTGAATTGAGACCAGTGACTTAATGTTGAAATTATTTGTATTTTGTCCTATGGGAAGGACAATCATTCTTTTAGGTAACCTTAGCACCTAAGGAGGACAGTTAAATTACAAGTGGCACCATCTTAGCACAAAGCCATTGTTCACCTGACGTCTCTGGAAAGTCATGTGGGCACTTCATGTTCTCTCCATTTCCATGTGAGAGGACTGTTCTGGTCTCCATCACTGCCCCCTGTTCTTCTTCCACCTTGGTCTTCTTTCTGCCCTGGGAAGGAGGAAGCTTTCTCTCTTTAACAAAGTCGCACCAGTCAAGAAGTACTTCTGTGACATGTAACAGGCTGAGACAAACAGATTTTGAAGAGTTAGCAACTGCACCTTGTTCTGCATTGTGCCTTGCTCTCCAGTCTCCCTTTGGAGATTGTGTGATTGTGTGATAGATACATACAGTTCCTTTTTTGTGAGCACCCAGTGTTGTACAGCTGTCTGCCTGCCTCAGCCTCCCAGGCATAGGAATTGCACATGAGCTATTTCCAGGCAGGCAGTGTTCTTAGACCTTTCTCTGTAGATGCCAATTAGAAGATTAGCGTCTTTTCTCTCCCCCTCTTTGCTATTAAATAGTCACACAAAAGCTGAGCTGACAAATTGCTCTCTCTATGGTGTGGGACAAAGACAGACAATAGATCAACATCATTTACTATACTCAAATCCTATTAATCACAGATTAATGAGAACACGTCTAGGGGGGCAGAAATTACCAGAATGTGGGCATATTGGCTTGTTACTCATGTAACATCTGCTGTAGCTTTACCTTTAGTGTCATGTCATCTTTTATCACATTGAAATAATGTTTACTCCAGAAACATAATTAACATAATGGGCCCTTCCTTAACAATTACTGGGGTACAGTAGGATTATATTTCTTAGCCATTTGTTTTTTAAAAAATCTCTCAAATACTTTCTGTGTGTTTCTATCAGTCATTATTTGATTAACGAAGATGTATTTATAGGCATTAATAGAAACTTGGTATTATCTTTACTATTATTAATTATAATTTTATTCATTACTTCTTTCTGGCAAATTACATGTGCAGAAGTAAAACTAGAGTTTAACGTTTAGTTTTTATGCTTAAAGTATTCTTTCTCTTCTGGGAGTAATTGTTACTAATTTTTCATCAATTCACATTGCAACAGTATTGGAACAAAAAATGTTTGTTTTGATAAATGCGCACTTTTCTAACTGTCTCCTTAAAATAATTCTATAGATGAACTGCTGATCAATTTGTTCCCCCATTTTCTTTTCTGCCGTTGCCGTTGGTGAGGAATATTGTTCAGGTCAGCAGCCTAGCACGTATATTGTCTCAGTGCTTTTAGCCACCTACCCTGGCTCGAGTCTCCTTTTTAATTAATTCCTCCGTTTGCCTTTAAGACCCAAAATTTAAAGTTCTGGGTTTAAGTAATTAGTATTCTTCATGGGGCCTCCTAATGCTGTTATCCTCAATATGGAGGAAGCTACTCCACGGATAAATAACAAAGCAATTACAGCTGTAATCAGCCAACAAATAAAGAAGGACTGCAGTCTACACGTGGGGCCGTGTATTTTACAACATTAATTGGCTCTTGCTCTCCACGTCTAGAGCACTTACAGGTCTCTGCTGGAGCGCACAGGGGTTGAGGCGGGCGCCCGTCCCGCATTAGGCGCCATCGCGGCGTTTCAGCACCGTGGGACGGAACAGCTCCTCCGGCCCGGCCCCGGCTCGGCTGGCTGTCTCCGCCGTTTCCAAGGGTCCGAATGCCCTTTACACCTGCTTCCTAATCCCACCGCGCCCAGGAAAAGAGCTTGCCACCACGGTGCCAGCTCATTGCTGCAGCACCCAGCCCACAGGTGCTCAGCGTTGCACGTAAGTGCTTCTGCTCACTTGGGATTCGGAGACCTGGAACCTCTTCTTAAGGAAGGCATGTCAGCTGTGTGTTTGGAAAACCAAGGGCTGTTCAGCCTGGAGAAGAGAAGGCTGCGTGGAGACCTCAGAGCAGCCTTCCAATATCTGAAGGGGGCCTCTAGGGATGCCTGGGAGGGACTCTTCATGAGGGACTGTAGTGATAGGACAAGGGGTAACGGGTTCGAACTTAAACAGGGGAAGTTTAGATTGGATATGAAGAAGAAATTCTTTACTGTGCAGGTGGTGAGGCACTGGAATGGGTTGCCCAGGGAAGTTGTGAATGCTCCATCGCTGGCGGTGTTCAAGGCCGGGTTTGACAGAGCCTTGGGTGGCATGGTTTAGTGTGAGGTGTCCCTGACCATGGCAGGGGGGTTGGAACTAAATGATCTTAAGGTCGTTTCCAACCCTAACTATTCTATGATTCTATGATAATGTGTTTCTGTAATGTATTACACCATGGTTTACACCCTTAGCACATTCACCCAAGACACAAGAAACCAGACTCAATGTTTTTGTCTGGCCAAGGAGAGTCCACCCTTCCCCTGTATAAGAGAGTGTCCCCCAGCATCTGATGACAGCTGCACTGGGGCTCTCTCCACTCCTTCAGCAGAAATGAGGTCACCATTCTGGAATTATTTAAATACTCATGAAGAAGGGGAGAAGAGGGAGATCAACTTTGCTGCTTGGTGGCTAAAACAACCAGAGGAAAATCTAGCCATCTGTCCCTGCTCCAAGAGCGGCTCCTACTTCATCCAACAATTGTTCTATATAGTACCTTATAATAGGGCTGCCTACAAGAATATTTTGCCCAGTCCACATGGAATCTTGAACAAAATCCCATATGTCTTACACATCTCTGAGGAAACAAGTTCAGCATAGTGGCCTTTTTCTGCTGGAGGTGACGGCATGCAAAGACACCAGGTTTCAGTGAAATTAGTGGATCTCAGTAAATTGGGAAGTTTTACTTTTTAGCCCTTGGCTCAGGCAGTTAACTGGAAGCATGCACAGGCAGTTCTGAACCCTTCCAAACAGAGGGTTTGCTGCTATCATCTCACTTCCATCCTGCATGACTGATCTATTAATTCAGCTACCAGATACAAGACCAGTGATAAGGATGCCAGAGCTCTTTGTATCTGGGAGAAGGGAATTAAAAAAAAAAAAAAAGTGATTCCAGTGGTGCTAACTGGATTGAGGATTTCAGCACATTCCAAGTACGCGCTGGCAGATTCATCCTCCAGTCCAGAGAGTCCTACTAAGGCCACAGGCTCTGACAGGGGAAAGCTTAGACTTGCAGCTGCTATCCCCTGACAAGACTGAAGTTTTCTTCAAGGCCAGAAGGAAATCTGCTGGTACGTGGGACTTTACTGTCCACAACACAGGCATCTTCAAAGACTTTGGGAAGCAGCTGTGCAAACTAGTCTTGAGAATTATATTCGGATTTAGGTCCCCCTTTCTGCCTAACTTCTGTATCCTTTTGTGGCTTTGGTCTGTAAATGGGGATATATAGCCTTTCCAAGTGACTCTGAGGATAAAAGTATTCAAGGGTTTGAAGTAATGGTGCTAAAATTCTGGTAATGGGAAGCCAGAGATAGCTGAGGGCTCCTTACTCACACTCTGCTTCCTTTCTCAATAACTAATAGCATGTCTAGGCTTTGATGTTGATGGGTAGGCAGAAGAGTGGTCTTGATTAAAAGCATTAATTTACCTGTCTCAGATAACAGATTCATATACACAGGTCTAAATCAGGAGTTACTCCATCAAAATAAACAGCCCTCAGGTAAAACAGGTGTAAAAGAGAAGAGAACCAAACCCTGCATCTAGCAGATATATAACAAGGGAAATGGGCAAACACAAGGAAAATGAATTATTGTTATTATATGTGCACATTCCATTCAGTACCATTAAAATCTAATGCTACAAAGAAAATACCTTTCAAGCTTGCAAAGTAATCACAATAGGGGCTGTAAAGAACTCATCAGAACCTGTGAATATTTCCCTTGTGCATGTTTCCTTCATTGCAGTATTGATGTAAATCAGGAGTATCTTCATTGGCAGAAAACTGGCAAGATAAAAATAAATCAAGTCTCTTAGCTCTAAGGAAATTAACTGAGACCCATTGACTTGAGAAAACCTTTAGAATATTTGAATTAAATCTTAAATGAACATTTAATTTCATAATTTGTCACCTTAGCTAATAATGTTAAGAGATCTATGCTGGTACAAACCATTGTGTTAATTACAGTAAAAGCCATCAAATTAAATTCAATTTCTGGAATCAATAGCATTTCTCCAAGTACCATGCCTAATGATGGCCATACCTTTCATTTGGAGTTTTATTAATGCATATGTTATATCTGTCACCTTCTTCAGTTGCAAGCAAACTCACGTATATGTTAATTCGCACCTGAGAACAATCATTTTTCTTGTACTTACCTTCTAAACCTGATGATAGGATGTGTCAACACCTATTGGGTTTTTGTTTTGTTTGAGGGCTTTGTGCAAGTTTTGTTCTTTTCATTTTAAATTTGCTGCTAAGTGAGTTTCCAGACATTTTGATTGTAAGAATGGACAGTAAAAACTTCACTGTCTTTGCTGCAGTCTCCACTGTAACCGCTAGAAATGTTGGGAACTAACAAAATCTGAGCAGGTAATCTTTTAGAAGTTTTTATTTTAGAAGTTTCTCTTCTCACTTCAAGGGGAAGTTCTCTCATGTTTCCACACAGATAAATTATGCCAATAGTTATTTACGCACACTTCCCCCCTCCTAATAATCTGCTTACACTAAGTTTAGACCCAATACTCTAGAAAATTCCCCATCGCACCAGCCTCCCTGTTTATCGCATGCTTTCCCACTGCCTGTCACAGTCAAAGCATCACCTTTTTCAGTAGACACTCTCTTGACAAACTGCCAGGACATGCAAAAGATTGCTGTGAGTGCATAACACCTCATGCTAATTTCCAGCACATCAACAATGAACTTTTCCAAAGCAACATAACCTTAATTACATTTTAACTTCCTCACAGAGGGAAGTAATATCTTCATTAACTGTTGGGAGGTGATTTTCAGGTCTAGTTGCAGGTGTGTTTTTTCATGGTGACTGTTCTTTTCAGGCAAGGCACAACTACTGAAGTGTATTAGAAAAATATTCTCTTTTCTTTAGCTCTCAGTCATCCTTTAAGAGAAAAATGAAACTGGTTATGGTTTTGTTGTCTGGGTTTTTTTTAAATAAAAAGTTATTATCACCTTTCATGTGCTTATAAATGACTCCAGGAAGATAAGGTCAAGATGTCCCTCCTCATGTCATCAAATGTTAGCCACATGGAAAACAGGTGTCTAAGCTAAATTAGTTGGTTAAATGCCTTCCATGCTCAGTGGAGAGACAGACACCTTCAGCAGCAACTCATTATAGCCCAAACCAGACCTTCTGGACAGACTTTTTGGTCTCTCTGTGGCCCAATTGGGACCACAGGCAGCTCAGTCTAGGCACCTAGACACCTTTAATCTGCGTGGTTTTTTCCACATCATGGGAAACTCCCCTTAGTTTCACTGCAGACCAAGAAGCCTGTACAGGCACAAGCACCATATGGCATTTGTAACCACACCTGAACCCTAACCTCACCCCAGAGACCAGCAGTGCCACCACGAGGGAAGACTTCAAGCAGAAGAGATGGAGATAAGGGAAAGGTGACAAATGGGACCCTGGAAGATAACAGAAAAGAAATGTTACATTTGTGGTGAGAAGGCAACTATTAAGGTAAGTGGAAGCATTACCAGACTCAAAGAAAGAACTGAAGATATTTATAATGTGAAATGACAGAAACAAAGAACCTTTGTTGGCTTATGAAAATGTGGGGATCAAGAGAGCAGAATCCACTTTCAGGTGCCAAAGGCTGCCAGGACATCTGCCCAGCAGGCTGGGGCTCCTGGGCAGAAGGACTACTCGTTACTGCTTAACTTTGCAGCATTAGACATCACAAATAGTGCTCATCTGTCAAGAGGACAGATCGTCTTTGTATTAGTTGCTGTTCGCTCAGATTCGTCAGGCTGGTAACATGACAAGCTATTTATACATACATACCTGATCACAACAGAATCTGATTATACCAAAACCTCCAATTTTTGCAAGAGCTACTTTTACATGTACTTGCATGTAAAGCATCAGACAACATTCCAGCAATCGGTACTGTCACAACCAAATACTTGCTTTCATGTTTTTGTATTATAGTACCTAATTATAAACGACTGCATGGATAAAGCTATAAACAAAGATACATACTTCAAAATATGTACTTCCAAATACTGTAAGTTAATCCTGTTTCATGTGTAAAAGAAATATAGAATTGGGATCTGAAGTAGAAATTTCACTAGATTATGAACGAGCTGTCATCCATGTACAGCTTTAGCTGACTTTGGGTGTGGTGGGGACAAACCATTCTATAACTAAGCACCAGGTGCCCTCAGCACCCAGAAATGAGGAACTGTCTATGCCCTTGCTGAAAAATGTGGTTTCACTCAAGACATCCAGCATCACAGCAGCAAGCTCCAGGGGCAGGGGCTCACAGCACCAGGCAGCCACCCTCTATGTTCACCAGGAGCTTCTCTCCTGCCCATAGGCTCCCACAGGCAGAAGGAGGAGGAGGAGGTGGAGGTAGGGCTCTGCAGGCAGCCCTCTCCTTCACCCTGTTCTCCTCACTCGACCCTTGACACCCTCCACTCTGTGATCTGAACAAGGGAGGGACCCTACATTAAAAATAAGAGTATTACTGTGTAATGCAATTCTATCTCCTAGCACACACAGGAGGACATCCAATTTGGAATTTCCAACGTATTACAACCCTAAGAATACAAGCTCCCTTATTTTGACATTTTCTTCCCTCTAAGTGCTTAACTTTGCAACCTCAATGCTGTTATTCTCATTTTCATTACTTTATTATCTGGTTAATCTTTAGCTTTGTGATATAATCAATCAGAATCACTGCCAAAGACATTTACAAAAACCTTGGGGTTTTGCAACGCACTACCAAGAAGGCAGCACAGAAAAGCCTGTGTAGCTTTATAAATACAAATATAAAAATAAATATATTTTATATTTATTTTAGATTTTATAGATATATCACTGAAAGCCCATCTAGCCTAGCATTTTGTCTCCTACAGTGGCCAAAGCAGGTGCTTGGGAACAAGAAGTTCAGCAACAGGAAAGCACAAAGTGGTGTTTCCTCCAAATATCTTCTCAATAGCCAGTAATCTTTGGCTCCGGCAATTCCTGAGTGGTGTCTTTATATTTAATAGATTTAATAGATTGGCTTTTCCATCCATTCACTTTTGACCTCTTGTAAACATTCAGCATCCTCAGGAGACTGTGAAAGACAATGAGGAAAGGGAGTGCTCCCCTGGGGACAGGGGTGTCCAGGGCTTCGGGCCATGCTCCAGCAAGCGCGCAGGGAGTGGAGCTGGCACAGCCTCTCCTGTGTAAATGTTGTCCCAGTTGCCCTTTTTTTCTGCAACAGAAGAAATTTTGAAGAGCCTACCCGCAGCAGCACCGTGTCAGAGGTGAGGCACGGGAGCCCCACAGCACAGCTTTGTACGGAAGCATCTGAGTTCTGCCCGAGTCCTGTGGTCACATCCCTCCTGGAGCTGGATCATCTGCCAGTCATTGCTCTGCCACCCCTCCTACTGGTGCTTTGCCTTAGTAATTGCTAATTAAGAACCTTTAAAGCTGCTCCTATAAGGCTTAATATAATAACGATAATATTTACTATATATAATATTAATGAACACAAATTAATCAATATTATTTAACTATTAACATTACTCCTTCAACACACAAACAACAATTTAAAGTACCCATAATAGTTTTTTAATTTTAAGAGCAATAATCAGGAGATTCACCTGCTCCCCTACCAGATGTCAAGGAACAAAACGATATTTCCTTTTTTCATATTATCTGCCCAAATCAATGAAGCATGCCATATACTCCCCCAAGTCTGAGGTCTTTCTGAAGGGGAAGAAGACAAACAGATATGAAGGAGGACACTCTGTGCTTGTGTAGTTTTACCAGGAGAGTTTCAACAATCCTTGCAAAATGTCATGTTCATGATGGCACATACACATGAAAATCAAAAAGAGGGTTTACAATTCAGCAGCCAGTGCAGCTTGTGGGCTAGGGAGCTGGAGCTGCACCAAGATACTGGTGAGGAGAGTGCAGCCACTCAATGGCTGCTAGCAGCTGCTGCTGAAGGGACCAAGAGAGGGAGATGGCAGGTTAGCAGGGAAGTACATAGAGGAAGCGAGGACAAGGGCAATAACGGAGATTCCAAGTGACATTGCCAGCATGAGGGTCCCAAGATGGTCAAATGTGGATCAGCAACAGTGGCATTGCCTCAAACTCTGCCCACAGTCTTGCTTGTCTCAGGAGAGACCACGCGATCAGACTGAGGCAGGGAAGAGGCTTTCTCTGAAGCAGTGACACAATTGCACAAGGCGATGGAATGCAAACAGACCCAGAGGCTAGCGCCTGCAAGTCCTGCACCTTGCTCCTCCCAAGTCTTTTGGCTAATGATGCACAGGACAGGTTACAAGCACCTGCACCGGGCTTTCCTAGCACTCACAGTCAACAGGCAGTGAGAAGCAGGCACGTAATGATACTTGCCCACAGTAACTCCAAAGGGCACGGGCACCTCATCCTGAGGCAGGACACCCTGCAGTCAGGACTCCCCCACTTTTGGGCTCAAGCCTGCATGCTCCATACTGCACCAAGCCCTTGCCACTAAGGATCTCTGCAGTGCACACATTGATGGCATTTACATCAGATCTAAGAGGAGCTGGAGGGTTTAGCTACACGCTTCCAAGTGCCTTGAGATATGGGATTATTTCAAAGCGTGTGAAAATCCCCTGACCTAGAACATCTCTAGAAAGTCGGATGGCCCTGCCAGTAGCTGCAGAGAATAAGCTTACTAGGCAGTTTCTGTTGTGGCTAGAGAGCACCTCTGGTTGTTATTTGTGAAGAGTTTCTTGTCTGTACAAGGTATTTTGTCTGTACAAGGCCTCAGCCCGATATATTTAATGCTGTTTTCCTTGGAGATGCACAGTACAGTATGCTCATTTTCACCAATTCTCTGTTTCTCTTGAACCACAAACTCTTCAGGTTTCTGCCTATTGCTTGTAATACTGGATAACAACAAATCAGCAAGAGAGTCACACACCCTGACACGGACTTCCCCAAATACGCATCAGGTGACCGGGAGTAACCTTGATACTTCAGCATCCTAACTTGTCCAAATACGGATTTCTGGAAACAGGCTTTTCAGCTGTGCCACAAGTGCTGTGCCAAATGCCGGTGGGCTGGGGCTGCAATGAACAGTGCTGCTATTGAAGCAGGACGCAGCGACGAACACTGATTTCATGTGTACAAGCCATATCTGGGGAGCCTGAAGAAGGAAACCGGGCTACATTTCTGCTGTAAGGCCGTGGAGACGGCAGCATGCCTCTGCGCGCCCAGCAGCGCCTTCACCAGCCAAGAGGGACGCGTCCTTCGGGGGGAACGCGTCCTTCGGGGGGAACGCTTGGGCGGCGAGCGCCGGACGCCAGCCGGTCCCGAGAGACACCGCCCGCCCCCCGGCGGGGACTCTCGGCTTTCCTGCCGAGCGCTCAGGCACCACTAGAGGGAAACACCGCTCCACCCTCCGCCCTTTCCGACGCGGCACCGAGCGCCGGAGAGTCAGCGGGGGGGGCAGGGCAGCCCCGCGAGGCATTCTCCCCGCCCCTCACCGCTGGGGAGCGGCAGAGTGGGGGCCGCATCGAGCGCGAACGGGAGTGGACGACGGGGGCGTCGTGATAAAATACACAGAGAAGGAGAAGGAGAGAAGACGATGACAAAGAAGAAAGCTTAAAATTAAAATTGCTAATAACGCGATGAGCAGCTGGGAGGGATGCTAAAGTTCCTGAAGTACACGGGTGCTCCTCGCTCTCAGACCCAGCGGGCACAGCTCTTAACTTTAATGTAACTGTTACCCAGAAACAGCTTCCTCCTGGTTCTCTTTATCTTACCAGTACGGAAATCTCCCCTGCTGGCAGGAAACCCTTGACCCATTTAGCTCCTAAAAAGACAGCCCTGCTCTGAAAAACTACTGAATTGTTCTTACTAAGAAGACAGCTACCAAAGGGCAGAAAAATGACACAAAATTTATGAGAATTATAATTACCATTATCATGGTAACATACTGCACTTAGCTTGTAGAATACAGGTTTCCTTCCCCAGATTTTGTTTTTAAAGCAAACTATGTCCAGTCCTTTACCATATCCATAAATGATGTAGTAAAGCGAATGAACAGCATAGTAGGAAAGGCTGCAGCTGACATGAAATGATTCAGAAAAAATTAAACTACAGCTGAGAAGCGCAGAAATATTTCATAATGTGATGTACCAGAGAAGTAAGAAGGCAGATTTTGCATTAAATTCCACATCAACACATGCACTGTATAGCATCTGAGGGGAAAACTCTATTTATATATGTCACAGTCATTAAATTAACTGTTTTTACTAGGAAAAGCATCTCTGAGCCCTGGTGAATACTTCAGATCAGGGCTCCACGGTGGTCAAAATTAATAGGAATGAATAGGAATAAAAAGAGAAAAAAAGCAGAAAACCTTATTTCACCTTCCTTCTTAAGGCAAATCCTTCTTAAATACAGTTTGCGCTCTGTACGAAAAAGCCAGAAAGAAACAGGTTCAGTAAAAAGTGACCGGGTACGGAAAGGCTCCCATATGAGAAAAAACTAACCAGGTTAGCAGGACTAGGTGAAGCTTGGAAACAAGACAGCAGAGGGTGGTGACAGCTCAGTCACAGGTGGCCTAAAAAGGAGAAGAATGACTATCACTCCGTGTTTCACTTAACAGAAGTATTCCTTATTCTCAATTACAATACCATCTAGTAGGTTTTTTAAAATACCATCTAGTAGTTTTAAAACAAACACCAGGAAGTTTTGGTAGAGTCTTCTTTTCAGTACATGTATAATTAAATCTCATTGTTGCAGGATCTTGTGGAGATCAAAGATCTGGAGAAGCCCACCAAGGGGTTAGGGAAGTTCACTGCAGCTAAATCCATGGGTAGCTGCTAAACACAGGTGCATGGGAAGCTTCTAAAGCTCTGAAAGCCAGATGTGCAGTCCACAAGCAGGAGCATTACATATTTATCTGCTTATATGTTTTTCTTCCCTAGATGTCTTCAGTTGGGCAGTGTCCAAGAGAGAGTGCTGGACTGCGTGACCTGGCATGGTATAGCCTAGTGGGAAAGCTGGATCACAGCAAGGCTGTGATTTTCTGAAGTTCATATGAACTCAGGTTGGAACTAGGAACTGGCTTCACACCTACAAAGCATCGTATCAGAAATACAGCAATGCATAACCACAGGGACAGTTTCCTGCACAACTGTGTGCCAGAGTTTCACTTGCTGGTCTGGAAATGAACCAGGCAGTAAAAGCGATTAGCAATGGAAAGACACTAGACAGCTGTAATTATCTAAATGCCTTCCTATTAACCATGTGAGAAACTAAATCCTTACAATCACATTCATTAGTAAATGCTAACGACAAACTAACTACATGAAGTTTCATTTGATTAGGTAGAAGAATTTTACTCCAATATGATTATGTTACACAGAATGACCTAAAAACCAAATAAAGCCAGCCTGGCTCAGAGAGCAAGTGAATGTTAATACTAGCAGACAGGCAGAGAAGCCCTGTCCTTGCAGTACAAGGGCTGCTCCCATGTGCTACCAACAGCATGGCCAGGGTCTCTCAGCTGGTGGCAAATGTTCCCAGCTTCTGGTCCTGCTGTGGATGCCGAGTGCAAGTGGGACCAAGCCAGACCTGCTGCAACACACTGTGGGGATTCACTGTGTATTAACCCCACTTAGAAAACCCTGCAATGTCATAGTGAGGACAGCGGGAGAAATTCACCTTGATGCCTGCGCTGTTTTCCACCTGAAGGGAACAATGCGGTTCAATGGATAGGGCACTGACACAAGAGATGTGAGCACAGACTGACTGCCACTGACCTCAGAGGCGCCGGTTTTCGCCATCCCTGGCACCCCGTGTTGCGGAAGTGTGTCACCAGTCCCTATGCCAGACGCTCACTCCTTCCTGTATCTGCAGAGCATGAGGAGAGCAAAACATGATGATTTCTACAGAGATGTGCAAATACCGCAGCAGACATCAGCTGTCAGGGCAGGCCGCCCTCTTGGTACCTTTGCTGATTCCTTTCTTGAAATACCGATAAAGAACAAGGTTTCCTGAACTCGCCTTTTCTGAGCACCCACAGACAACAGCTAAGAAGAGTGGGTCTGCTGGCACTGAGGATGGAGGAGCTCAATGCACCTTTGCAGAAGACTGAGGGCAATTCCAGCACCAACCTGAATCCCGCTTGATGTATAATGTCCACTATTCTAGACATCCACGTACTGCAGTGGCAAGCATGATGCCAATGTCCAGACACAAGGAAACTATGTCCATTCATAATAAAATGACCGTGCATCACAGCCCATCCAGGGCATGAAACACTTCACGGAAGACCCATGTGCCTCCAGAGCTCAGGTACCACAGTGACAAGGACATGAGGAAAGAGTGAAAGCCTTCACCAGAAGCTCCGTTTCCAGCATGAGTTACAAAGTATGATTTGTTCTTCACTGAAACAGTAATTCTCATTTTGAAGTGTGAGTTCCCTCCACACCCCTTTATTCTCAGGCAGACAATCTGCATTTCTGGCGTTTGTGTGATTTTGCCCAGTTGTCCAGTTGGGAGATTCAGACCCCCATGAGACCCTCCAGGCAAGGAGGCAGAAAGGAGAACACAGCCTCTCCTAGGAGGCCCCTCTACATTTCTGCATGGGCACAAGTCGCGATGAAGTCCATGAAAGCTGCTCCTGGCCCAGCTGAAGGGCCCTTAGACATCATCTCACTGCTCTCCTTATGCTCCCCAGCCTGACTCATGGACCTTGTGTGTGCTGTTGGCAGCCCAGGGACAGCACATGCACAGAGACCACGAGGCAGGCAGGTCCCAAGCACCCTGCTGCTCTCTAGCCCCATCCTGTCACAATGCTGCAGGTGAATTCTTTATACATAATCAAATAAACCAGAAGGTTATGAGGTTTAAATTAGCATTTGCTAACACAATTGATTGTGTGGATTTAGCCATCTAAATGGTCAATGCTAGGACATATGGATAATTATTACTATTCAGTGATATTTCTTTAGCTAATTTTTTTTATTGAATGACTCACTTTGATGATGCAGCTGAAACCAGTGTGTAGCTGGGATGGCAAAGGCAGGCTTTCATCTGCCCAATCCACCTCCCCGCAGCTTTACCCTTCAGTGCATTCAGATCTCTCTGAATTTTCCGTAAGAATGGAAACATTTGGGAACTGCTCCTGCCTCCTCACATGCACGCCTGATCACATGTGGGATGATGTCTCACAGCAGCTTACCTCAACAGGGTTAAGGAAAAGCAAGCTAAACTGAGCTGAAGTAGGGGTTTTCCAAACTCTGCTTGAGTGGGCACCACCTGAGCAGGCACCAGTGCAGCAGCCTGCATAAGCTGAGATATTTCCTCCTCCGCCAGCCTAAGCACACCCCACACTCACCTCCATGAGCAAAGACACCCCTTATGCTGCCCTCCTGCCCCCTCCTCCACAGAGGGGCTCAGCCCCACTGCACCACTCTCCCAAATTCAGGCTGAGCCCCAGCCCCATAATAGTGCCTGCGTACACAGGAGGGCTTGTGAGCATCTCTCCACAGGTGTCCCTCACCACATGCAGAGGTACACAGGTAAGGTTCTGCCTGTGCAGCATCATGCCGATGTAGAGAGCTCAGAGCTGATGTAAGTTTTTCCACCTGGAGCTGCCTGGGAAAGCCCAAATGAGCAGACATCTGCTCCAGCAGCAAGAGTGTACCCATGCCTGCTTCCTGTGATCAACAGCTTCCACAAGGTACAAGGTCTCCCTAGAACACTGTTTTACTCCCCAGGATCCCCAGAGACTTCTAGATGAGGCAGCTGAGGGAGGATATTAAGGAATACAGGACTGTAACTAACTCTCACAGTTATGCTGTGCCTGAAATGGGGCGATCTGGCTTGATTTTCATTCTACAATATGTTGTAATTTGAAATCAGCTAAGCTAAACACTTGGAAGGGCCACAGAGATCTGCAGGTTGTTCATAACCAAGGAGAACAGGGGGACTGCACCCCCAGCCCAGAGAGTGAAGTCATTCTGTCCCGCACAGGAGGGCTCAGTCTTCTCCATAATCATGCAACCTGAGTGACCTCAAGGTGACGGGGACTTGATGTTGCTCACTAAGAAGGGTGGGAGAGGGTATCTCATGCACACCTTTTGCTGTCCATTACTCTCTAGGTTACTGTTCACAAGCATCCCAGATGTCCTAAAGAAGTGCAGGACTGCACGGGCACGCAGCTTTGCTGAGTGGTGCCAGGAGGCTGCCCCGGGCAGAGGTCAGAGCACAGAAGTGCCAGTGGCACAGAGAGATGCACTGAGTGACACTACCATGACAGCAGCAGCAGACAGTGTGGGTGAGTGAGGACCCTCCCTTAGAAGGGAAGATATGAATATAATATGATGGATGCTTGTGAGGTGGGCAGATACCAACCTGATGAAGTTTAACCATGCCAAGTGCAAGCTCATACAGTTGGGTCAGAGCAATCCCAGGCACAGCTACAGATTGGGCAAAGAAGAGATTCAGAGCAGCCCTGTGGAGAACAACTTCGGGGTGTTGGTTGATGAGAAAATGAACATGAGCCGACAGTGTGCGCTTGTAGCCCAGAAAGCCAACCACATCCTGGGCTGCATCAAAAGGAGTGTGACCAGCAGGTTGAGGGAGGTGATCCTGCCCCCCTACTCTGCTCTCATGAGACCTCACTTGGAGTATTGTGTGCAGTTCTGGTGTCCGCAACAGAAAAAGGACATAGAACTGCTGGAACAAGACCAGAGGAGGGCCACGAGGATGATCAGGGGACTGGAGCACCTCCCGTATGAAGATAGGCTGAGAAAGTTGGGGCTGTCCAGCCTGGAGAAAGAGAAGGCTGCATGGAGACCTCATAGCAGCCTTCCAGCACCTGAAGGGGGCCTCTAGGGATGCTGGGGAGGGACTCTTCATGAGGGACTGTGGTGATAGGACAAGGGGTAATGGGTTCAAACTTAAACAGAGGAAGTTTAGATTGGATATAAGGAGGAAGTTCTTTACTGTGCAGGTGGTGAGGCACTGGAATGGGTTGCCCAGGGGAGTTGTGAACACTATTGCTGGCGGTGTTCAAGGCCAGGTTGGACAGAGCCTTGGGTGACATGGTTTAGTGGGAGGTGTCCCTGCCCATGGCAGAGGGTTGGAACTAGATGATCTTAAGGTCCTTTCCAACCCTTACTATTCTATGATTCTATGGCAGGGTGTTCCTGTATACACATAGAGGGTGAGACACTTTGCTTTGGGATGCAGAGTATTCAGCCAGTAAAAGGGTCTGGGTCTGTGGATGCAGGCAGAAGAAGGATTAAAAAGCATGACCATCAAACACTTGTTTCAAAGTGGGACTGACATGGCTTCTCTGCAGTGCTCTGGGGATAATCACCCCCTCCCATCTCACTTCCCTCGCTTGCTTTCCCACAAACATGTTTTGGAGCCTCCACAAATCTTTCTGTCTCCAGCATAAAACCAAACCCGTGGCACTAAGTCTGTGTTGCCAGAGGTCAGTGTTTTCCCAAGCAAGTTATATTTTCCCTGCTCAGAGAGTCAGTCTGGGAAGAACTTGAAAAATACCTTTGCCTCATTTGTCCAGGATTCCCGGACATCTAGGAAGTCCAGCACTGTATGCCCTTGAGACTATGCCGTGTGTAGGCCCTCCAGACATCACCATGGCACACACACAGCACAGGGAGTTCACAGAACTGTGTACAAACTGTCTGTCCTAGAAAGGCAGAAGCATATCCTTGACGGGTAATTTCTGTCTGGGAAACACCAGAGCCATAAGTTAGTAAACAACGCCCACGAAATTGGAAGAAATCAGAGCCCTACAAGGCATATGCTAAATGGGAAATCATCCCAGGAATGGATTCAGCCTTGGAGAGAGATAAATTTAAACTCCATCCAGGCTGGAAAATCTGCATGCCATCTCCATCTGCTCCCCTCCTCTCCAGTGCAGCTCCAGTAATGAATCACTGCCACTGGCACCCTCTGAAAGACACATTGCTGCTTCCAGTTCCTCTTTCCTACATGCAGCTCAGGAATGGCCAGCCTCCAACCACCAGCCTCGGTGGCAGAGGTGAAACAGCTCCACAGTGTGCCACTGCTCGTCCCTTGGTTCCCACAAGTGCTGGTGGCCCTGAACCCACAGCCAGCCATCACTTGCCCCAGGAGAGGTCATGCTCAGAGTAATTGGCTGCGTGAAAACAAACAGGAATATAATGGAGCAAGAGCTGTACAAGGAAATTAAGGTTTTATTATAACCGGATCTAGAAAACCTGAAAGTGCAGGGCATGGCATATTTGGAGTTCTCCCTTTACTCCACTCTTCCCCCTTTGCTCCACTCTCACCCTCTACTCTGCTCTCATGAGAACCCACCTAGAGTACTGCAGTCAGCTCTGGGGCCCCAGCATAATAAGGATGTGGAACTGCTTGAGCAAGTCCAGAGAAGGGCCATGAAGATGATCAGAGGGCTGAAGCATCTCTCCTAGGAAAACAGACTGAGGGAGCTGGGGTTTTTCAGCCTAGAGAAAAGGCGGCTCAGAGAGAGCTTAGCTTTCCAGTACCTAAAGGGAGCCTACAATGAATCTGGAGAGGGACTTTTTACAAGGGCATGTAGTGGTAGGACAAGAGGGAATAGCTTTAAGCTAAAAGATGGTAGATTTGGATTAGACATTAGGAAACAATTCTTCATTGTGAGGGTGGTAAGGCACTGTAGCAGGTTACCCAGAGAAATTGTGGATATCCCATGCCTGGAAGTGCTCAAGGTTGGATGGGGCTTTTAGCAACCTGGTCTAGTGTCCCTGCCCATGACAGAAAGGTTTGAATCAGATGATCTTTAAGGTCCCTTCCAACCCAAACCATTCTATGATTCTATAAATTTGGAAGAATCTGCATTTAACCCCCTCGAACCTGACTCTCTCAGTCTGTAAATCAGAGTTCACTTAGCACCCCTATAAATGCTGTCCCTTGGTGCTCTTCTCCCAGCTTGCTCTCTTGTAGAGAATAACTGAGCTACCGCAAGTGCTGCAGCCCCACTCTCAGCAGCAGTCATTTGTATAGGTAGAAGAACAGGCTGGACCAGCAGGACACGGCACCAGAAGCACATCCAGTCCTTGGCAATGCTGTGCACACTGTGCTGGCACAGCCAATGCTCCAGCTCTGAGCACGGCCCACAACTGTCTCAGAAAAAAATGAGGTTAAAACCTAAGGAACCTCCCAGGCAAAGCTCCAGAGCACCCTGATGGGCCTTCTGCACTGACATACTTGAAGTCAAGTGCCCCTTAGCACTATCTCAGCAGCAGCTGCTGCTGACACCCACTGCCAGCCCCAGACAATTTGTTCATGGCAGATTGGGGTTATCCCCTCTAGAACCATGTGGTCTGCTGGGCTTCAGGGTTCCAAAGGATTTTCACTAGGAGATGGAGCAGAGAGCCTGCCCTCCTTCAAAGGGGGTGTGCAGAGGAGGAACTTATATTGAGACAGTCCCTCAGCTGGCAGTCCCAAAGTTCATCTTCTGTTGCTTGTTGGCTTTTTTTTCTCTCAGAATTACGCTTAGTATTGTCTAGTATTTCCTGCTTCCTCCTCTGGCAGCTCCCCTGCTAGTGCAGACACACAGCTATAGCACTCAGTGCACTAGCCCCTGCATCTGCCACATCCGTCCCCAGGGAAATCCCTGGGCCCACACGTAGTTCAGCTTCTAATTAAGGCTTGCTGTGTGCCTGCCTGCTGCAGCAGGCTCTGCTGCTCACAGAAGCAGCATGCTGGCTTCTTTGTGTTTATCCAGGATGATTTGCACCCACCAGCTTTAGGGACAAGGGTTGCACAGGAGCACAAAGAGGCTTGGAGCAAACTCCACTGAGACAGATGGCTCTCTTCTACCTATATGCAGCCTCCTGCTCAAGCAGCCTAGCATAACTCAGTTCAGGTGTTTCATTTGTTCAAAATATCACCTAGCATCACAGGAAAATTGTATCCAGATCCAGTTTTGACCTTCTGGATACATAATCCAAGTGGAAAGCAGCTCCCCCTCTTTGGCACGGCCCTGCTGGCTGCCCACACTCACCCTCTGCCAGGTAGAGCTCTCTGTCCCACAGTCTCACCCAGTCAGTTTTCTGCGCTGTCCCACCATGCCACTCTCTCCACCTTTGCAAGACTCCTACTTCCTGGGAAGAACTGGAGGCTATAACATTCCCAAATGTCACAGCTGCCCTCAGTGGGTAAGTCCCTTCGTAATTACTAGCACATTCCCAGTTCATGTTTTCCACATCAGGTGCTTCCATTCTGCCTGCAGCTGCAGAGGGGGCTGTACTGACGGGGACCAGTGTTACTGCTGAAGGGAAAGTTGTACAAGCTCAGGAAAAGTGCCTTTGCTTCTTTTTGCCCCCAGCAAACATGAAACACATGTGGCAGCAAGCTTTGCTGCATCAGGCAGTGAGCATCAGCTTAAAGCTTTGCAAGTAGCATGCTTTAAAAAAACTTCCACATGAGAATGGGAATGACACCAGAGAAAACCTTCCAAGTGGGAACCGATTTCAAATTACTTGACCTGTATTTACTCTTAAGGCGTAACAATACAAGCAGTTTAAGCTGGTATAGTACATCTCACCCCTAAGGATCCCCAGAAATGCAAGGATATATAAACAGCCCACCCTTCAAGCAGAGAAATGCAGATCTTCCAGAGACACAATACACCAGTTTAAGAGATGCCAAAACTAAGCTGCAGTCTAAAAATAAAAACAGAGACTAATGTAGCCAGCCAGAAATGTAGGCCCATTAGACCCTGTCCCGACACCCTAGTTAACTCCATTTCTGTATCTGCGGGACATGGGTAGGATCTTAAATGACCTAATTTGGACCTTGGTTTTACATGCCAAAATTACTCCTCACGCTGTTTGCTTGGATATTATATTAGCTCAAATAATGTGGAGAAATGCTTCCTACTGCATCTACCGCACTGCTATTTGGAGTGTCTGACTATCCCATAATAGTCTCCAATGAAAAAGTCTGAGGAGGTAGGGATACTTCTCATTTGGTCATTTTTTTTAAAGCTTTCAAATTGGTAACAGTCATGCTATTATTAGACAGCAGAAGGGAAATACGTTTTCCTTGTTTACCACTGGACTAATTGTTCAGAGCTGCCTGTTTCTTATCTCTACAGCAGCTGCAAATGGGAGCCTGAGATATGTGGATTTTAATTGCAAAACGTTACCAGAATGACAGTGTTCAGTGCTCCCTGGCTTCCATCACACTAGCAAAGTATGTAGACTTGGAGCAACAAACAGGAGTCCTATTCCAAAGGGGTATCAGCATGTGTACATACACATGCAGACAGCCGGTTTGCTTTCTGTTTTAACAGCCTGGGCCAAGATCCTGCTGGATGTTGTGAACTATCTTTCCTGCTACATTTGCTGTGAGCCATGCATAGTCCTCAAGATTAAATGAAACAGTTAATAGGTATCTGCAGCAGCAATCACAAAAGGATGAAGTTGAGGGACCAACTCAGGTAAATCAACAGCACCACAGCGACAGCACTAGATGGTTCTCATGATTAGTGTGGCAATCAGGAAATTACAGTTTAATGTGTTTGCTGGAGGAAGCAGCACGAGAATCCTTCATGTACTTTAAAGACTGATTAAAACCCTACTGCCCCTTTTCAGCATTTAGGCACGCAAGGCAGCTTCTCAGCACCTGGCCAGCTGCTTTCTGCAGGTAGAATAAAAACAAACATCTCCTGATACAGCCCCACAGCCCTGACAATTGAGTGCCTGGGGCACCCAGAGTGGAGGAGGCTTTTGCAAAATCTAGCCCTTAGGTATCAGGTGCAAAACTGCCTCTTGTGGTTATGGCATTTTACGCTGTCAGAGTGACAAGGTAGTCCCTTGGTCTTGAACAGCCTGCTGGAGCAGGCAGTGGAGACTGCTAACATAATCCCCAATTAAAAAGTGCAGAAAACTTTCATTGTCCCTCAAGCTGATGAGCATAAAAAACACTCCTGTGAAATTAGACATAGCAGAGGTACTAAACCAGAATACACAGAAGAAAATGAGGGTTAAGTTTGGCACAGATGAGTGCAGCGTTCATAAAGCTGTGATCCTGTTTTGGCAGGGCTATCCCCTGTCCCCTTCCTCCGTCCCCTGGGCCATATCTAAGCCTCCTGGAATTGCAACACGTGTGTGAGAGGCTATGTAGGAAATCAAGAGTTGTGACAGGCTCCACTCTATAGCCAAAAACCATTTATCCAAAAGTTGAGCTTGGTTTTCCTCTTCTTTTTCTCTTGTGGACCATGTAGAAAATTGTACAGAAGAACTTCTAGAATGTGTTAATTTTCAAAACAAAAAGGACAGCACCTCAGTAGCACAAAAGCAGCCTCAATGACCTTATCACTACTGCAAAACCTTTGCTTTATACCGATTTCTGTATGCATCCCTTTAGGCAAATATTTTACAACAAACTCATTAGCTGTGAAGAGTTACAGATAAGACAGCAGCTTTATTTGTTTTAATGTTAACAAAGGTTCCATCCACCAGTGCATCCATGCTGGCTGATACTTTAGATGTGGATCACAGTGTAGGGCTGAATCCCTTCTCTATCTGTGCTTCTGGCTGCCTCGTACCCAGGGCTGCTGGCCCATGTCTGGGGGCCCCCTAGATGCCTGAGACCAGGCTGAAGAGCAGCTGTGGGGCATCAGCATCTCCTTGGGGCAGGAAGTGGGCTGGCCTTGGTGTGACTTTCCATCCAGAAAACATTTTCCATCTCCTTTCCACCACCTACAAGTGGCTGCAGTACCACTAAGTTAAAAAGCACCCAAAACGAAAGCACCTCGCGTGCCTCCAAAAAGAGGTTTCTGCTGGCAAATGCTTGCTAAAAATAGCCCTGTGCTTGCCTGTGAGAGCAACTGGAGGTCACTTACAGAAGCGGCAAAGAACTCACTTTGCTCAACTCTGTTTCCAGCCATCACAGCGAGGACAGGAAGTTTTAAAGTTTAATTTCTGTGTGGTTCTAGCAAAACCCCAACTGGAGGCAGCATGGTTGGGCTTGATTCCACTGCTAGTCAGAGCAGGAGCTTGCTTTCCAACTCCCATCCTCCCTTTTTTACAGGGAAGCAGGTAGGAGGAGATTCATTTGTTAATTAAATTTCCCCTGCCAATTTACATTACAAAGGGGAAATTGTTGCAAGAAGCTCTCAAAACTTTCATAACCCTTAACCTATTAAAGAAAGAGTTGTACGGCTTTTTCCTAAACCTGCCCAAAAGCACCACCGGATTGTCCCAGGCTAAGTGATGAACAGCAAAAAAAAGTTCAGGAATGGCACAGCTGGGCTGAAAATCAGGAACATCTGCTCACCGGAAGTCAGGCGTTCGCCATCTCCTCTGGCTCCCCCTTTCATCTTTGGATTTTCTCATAAGTTCTTGTTCAAAGGGATGCCATCCCATGGGAAAATGACAAGAAAAGAAACGCAGACACTTACTCAGCTAAGCCAGCAATAGTTGCAAGAGAAGAAAAATTCTTTATGGGAATCCCCCACATCTGAGAAGTAGAAGCAGAAATTCACCAGGGAAAAATTCAGTGCTTTCAGCCCCACAGACAATGCCTTTTATCCATGTGGGACCCTGCAGCTATCCAGTTTTCATTACCCACAGATGGCACAACAGCAAAGAATCATTAACTAGGCCAGAGAAAGTAAGAATAATGGCAGAAGATGTAATTTTTTTTTCATAAAAAGGTTTGTTCTGTTATAGAAATATACCTGTTGAAAGAGGCCTGTTTAGTCCTGTGCCAGACCTGGATGTACAGGAGGGGCTCAGAATTCTCCTGTTCATTCCAGATCCCACTGTACTGAAATAGAGTTAACACTTCCATAGCAGAGGCGAGAAACCCTCTGAACACTGAGGCAACACGTGCATACTTGCAGGTCTTGTGACAGTGCAACACCAGCAATGTGCAGTATTACCCGAATCTCTCCAAAAAGCCATGCACCCCCAAGCAACAGCAGAGCAGACTTGCAGCATGCTTATGCAGTTGCAGCCTCAGCATTGCCCTGGGTAGTTTTGGTTCCCTGAACTTCTTGCATGACCTTGCTACCCCGGGCTAGCTACAAAGCCTGTTCTTGCTCATCAGACTCCTAAGGGAGTCCCTCTCACCAGCCCTCAGAACGATCCTCCCGGAGTCAGGGGTCTGCCCTTGTGCAGATGAGGGCCGTCGAGGAGAGCTGATGCACCACACTGCACCTCATGGGCTGTGGAGCCTCTACGGGTGCGCTCTCCACCGCTTTGTAAGCTTGCACACTGGCCTTCTGGCCTGAGGCCTCCCACAGCCCCTCTGAACAAACAGCAACCGGTGTAAAGTCGCGGGGGGATGCAGGGTGCCAGCAGTGCCCGGCATGGTGGTGCCCAGGGAGCAAGGACCCCCGCAGCGAGCAAGGGACCCCGCAGCAGTGCGCACACCCGCAGCCCCGGTGGGGAGGGGGCACCGGGAGCCCCACGACCAGGCAGGGCAGGGAAAGCCCCCCGGGAAAGCCGGCAAGGGGCAGCTGCCCGGGACGCAGCAGGGAAGTACCGACGGGGACGCCGGGGAGGCGAGTACTTCCCCCTGACGAGGTAAAACGCCAAGTCCCCTCCCGAGGACGGCGGAGGGGAGGGAGGGGCTGGCCCCAACCGATCCGCCCTCTCTGCCAGCGCCAGCGGCACCAAGCAGGACCAGACCCGTCGGTCAGGCTTTGAGTGGCTGGAAATTCCCGTCCTCGGCAGCTCCTCCCCTGCAGAAATCCCCTGTCCGCGGTGTATATGCGAAGCGCCGCCGCCGCCGCCGCCGCTCACTCGCAGCAAGCCGCCGGCATGATCAGTGCTAGCCGTCTCGCTGAGCCGCCGGCTATGGAGGGCTACGAGCAGCCAAAGAAAGACCGTCAGGGCGGGCTCCCGCTCGACGATCGCCACGACAGCGGCTTGGGCTCCATGAAGGAGGAGGACTACGGGCAGCTGGTGAAGGAACTGGAAGACATACGTCTGCAGCCCAGCGAACCGCCCGCCTGGGCACAGCAGCTGACGGAGGACGGGGACACGTAAGTGGGGGTCGGGGAAGGTGGGGTTGAGGAGCATGGACGTGGCGGGGACATGGCACGGTGGGAACGGGACAGGATGTGCTGCTGGCGGGGAGGCGCCAGCCGGGCGGCGGTGGCGAGGGAAGGGAAGGGAGGAGGAGGGCGGAAAGTCCCTGGAGGGGCGCCAGGGAGAGGCGGCTCCGCGGCGCGGAAAGCCCCGGCCGCCGAAAGCCCCGGCTTGCGACACATGCGCATGACCCTGCCCCGGTGTTGCGGGGGGTTTAACGTGGGGTTTAACGTGGGGTTTGAGGGGTTTGACGTGGGATGTTTAGGCTTTATTATTTCCTCCCCTGCAGTTTTCTCCACTTGGCGATTATTCACGAGGAAAAAGCCCTGAGCCTGGAGGTGATCCGGCAGGACGGCCGGGGACCGTGGTTTCCTGAACTTCCAGAACAACCTCAGCCAGGTACTTGCACCTCCGCAGCCCCAGATACAGATCAGCCCCTGCACCCCGTAAAGGCCATCTGAGGAACTGCCTCCCCCCCAACTTCTCTTTTATTTTTTAATCGATGGAATCAATTACATCATAGCCTGCTTGAATCAATGCCTACATTCAGGCAAGTCCCCAGCTGGCTCCAGCCAGCATTACTACACTTCCTCTACCCTGAGAGTGGCACTTAACACCCGCATTATTCAAATGTGATGCAATGGGTTGCATCCCTCTTTACTGGGATGTTAATGATACCTTTCATATAGATTGACTGTTGGGTATCCAGAGAGCCCTAAGTTCATCACTTCCAGACTAAAGTACAGCTCTGCAGTATGTTGGGAAGCATAAAGAGCTGAGTTCCTGGGGTGTGATTTTAACTGGGGGAACAAACCACCAAGCGGTTGAGGGGTCTGTCCAGATGTTGCTGCCAGCTTTGTGGCATAACTTACAGGTCTGCTTTTTCTCCTTTGCCTGCAGACTCCTCTTCACCTGGCAGTGATCACTAACCAGCCGGAAATTGCTGAGCATCTTCTGAAGGCAGGATGCAGCCTGGAAATCAGGGACTTCCGAGGAAACACCCCCCTGCACATTGCCTGCCAGCAGGGCTCCCTCAGGAGTGTCAGTGTCCTCACTCAGTACTGCCAGCCACACCACCTCCTCGCTGTCCTACAGGCAACCAACTACAACGGTACGGGCACGCTGCTGTACATCGGTGTTGCTGTGCTGTGCTGCTGTTAGGGTTGGTGTTCCATAGAGCCCAAAGACCTCTGGAGAGAGGGAGGAGGATCATTACGCCTGATTAAGAGTTGGGAAGCCCAAAGCACACAGCAGTGTCTTGACTTCTTCAAAATGTCACTTAGAGGCCTCCTCACTGTTGATTATTGGCTCTGATGGCCTTGAATTTTGCGTTTTTAGCAAGTAGTTCCACAGTGCTCCTTTTTTCTTGGGTTGCAATAAGTTGCACTCAAACGCTGGAGTAAAGCCTCTAAGAAATCTTTTCAAAATCCAACCCTGTTATTCGTACTTACTGGAAGCTAGAAGGCTCTTGTGGAAAACACCCTTTTGCCATGGATGAATCGCAAACTTAGATATTATCCTGTCTTATTGTCTTGATTTTAACTGAATGCTAGGACATGAGGTTAAACTTACTCAAATTTTCCCTTAATTTATGTTTTGCAGGGCATACATGTCTCCATTTGGCATCTATTCAAGGATACCTTGCTGTTGTTGAATACTTGCTGTCCTTGGGAGCAGATGTAAATGCTCAGGTATGTAATGTATACAGTGAATTTAACTGAGCTGGGCTGTGTAGTTGTTAGAATCAACAGGTCTGTCACAGGCTCTGGTTTTCCTAACATGCCAAACCTTGTGTTATTTTCATGCAGGAGCCATGCAATGGCAGAACTGCACTACATTTGGCTGTTGACCTGCAGAATTCAGACCTGGTGTCACTTCTGGTGAAACATGGGGCGGACGTGAACAAAGTGACCTACCAGGGATACT
Organism: Myiopsitta monachus; assembly: GCA_017639245.1. Lineage (NCBI taxonomy): Eukaryota > Metazoa > Chordata > Aves > Psittaciformes > Psittacidae > Myiopsitta > Myiopsitta monachus. Next base: position 30,863,927 of record CM029924.1, on the reverse strand, counting down.
CCCCGTATCAGCTCACATGGGGAAGAGAGAATTCCGGCATACAGGAACAGCTGAAGCAGCTGACCATGGCCAACCTGCAGATGTTGCCAGAAAGTGAGGATGAGGAGAGCAGTGAATCAGAGCCCGAATCGACAGAGGATGAAGTAAGTAGCTATTTGCGCCTTTTCAGGAGAAGGGGGAATCCTGTCCTTTGTAGGTTTACTCATGGTGCGCCAGTGATCTCTTACCTATGTAACAGATGGGTATAAATTGCCCATAAAGTAAGATTGCACTACCAACCATCAAGCATATAAATAGAAAAAGAATAAAAGGTAAAAAATAACCTAAGGGAATGTTGCTTCATGCAACACCGTTCTGTTTGCTGATACCTACAGAACCTATGAAATAAAATTCAAGCTGGTGGATGGTTTTCTTCTCCCTAGCATTTGTTTTTCTAACATTCTTAGCGCTGTTAAATGGCAAATGTAACCCTTTCAGTGTAGAAATTTTCCACACTGCTGAAAGTCAGGGCATGCTGAATTTGGCAGTTAGCCCAGAGTGGATACAATACTCCCAGTCAGAGGTTTGCATTAACAGCCTTTTGTTTTTTCTTGCAGCTTATGTATGATGACTGCCTTATTGGAGGACGACAGCTAACATTTTAAAGCAAAGCCTTCTGTGAAAAGAAGTGACTGTGCATATATGTATAGAAAAAGAACTGACTTTTCATTTTAAAAGAAAGTCACGATGCAGAGGGAAAAGCCAGGAGGCCCACCAAGGAGCGCGTAATTGTGACAGAATGGTTCCAGGTTCTGGCCTGTGTTTAAATACAGGAGTGGGATGTGTAGCACCAGTAAGGATCTGTGATTATTCACACCATCTGATAAAGAGCCACACAGCCAATGTTCTCAACCCTGTGAAGGTAGCTGACTGCACGTCTAACCTGCTATCAGCAAGCTCTCTTGTGGCATCAAGTACCACAAGGAATGCGTATCCTCTCATGACAAGGCAGGCATGTACCAGCGCCCCATCTTCTCAGAGACTTTGTGTTAACTTGTGTTGGGCTGGTGGCACTGCCTGGCCTTACTGACCAACCTCGGCTGCTCCCAGTGCCGTGTCTGGGCAGAGGAGGCAAGCCCGGGCGCTGGTGACCTCCTGGCTGTTACGAAAAGTAGCAATAATGGTAACTGTGGGCATTGGAAACAGTATGTTTCACACCATGTGTGTCATAATGGCTACACTTTTTAGCAGTTGTGTATTGTGTAAATACTGTACATTTTTGTTTATAATTATTTTGGTACCTGTGAGATTTGTATTTATTAAAAAAAGTCAGATTACTGTACCTGGTTTGTAAAGTGGTTCATTGCCCACCTCATTGTCCTGAGATACCTGGGAATCCACCTGTTTCGCTTTTTAAGAAACATTTTAACACCTTGTAGACCTGTGGGGTCACAGGCTCAGGGGTTGGAGGTGGTTTACCTCGGCTGCAGGAGACATCTAGGAGCTTGCAGCTCCCAGCCCGTCTGCTGCAGCTAATTTTGGAAGACGTGGGTGGTGTTTCCTGTGCCTGTGTCGGCAGGGGGGTCGTGGAGCTGGGGTTCCCCCCCTGTCACCCAAGCACCAGGTCTCTACTGCTACAGAGGGGCTCTGAGGCTGGCTGTGGCAGCATCTTCCCGCCCTCCTGGCACCTTTCGTTCCAGCTCCAATACTCAGCAGTTCCTGCCAGGACTTGCCGGTGGAGGCCGCAGTTCGCAGTGCTGCTTGCCCTCTTGTTTATCACCTGGCCCAGCTCCGGTTTGAACTTGGACACCTTTGGATTTTCCAAAGGGGATTTCCACAGGAAGAGGGAGCACACGCCCGGGAACACGTGCTGCTGCCTTCCATCCCTGAAATTGAGGCATGGGGCCTCCCCACCCTCCCTGCTGCAGAAGTTACAGCTCTACCCTGTCCAAGGCAGAGCCGTGGAGGATGTGGTTTTAACCCACTTCAGTTACTCCTGCTTGTTTCCCTCCAGCATTCTAGCTGATGGAATCACTTTGCTCAAATCCTCATCTGCACCTGATTATCTGTTGGCAACACAGGATTAATTGTAGCCACAGATTTTAACCCATTGTGTGACTATGCAAAGGATGGGTTGCATGAAGGGTGACCGTGCTCCATTCCTTCTGTGCTGTAACCCCCTGGGGATGGGAATGGGGCACGGCAGAGCTGCTGACGCAGGATCTTGGCTCTGCCAAGAGTGTTGGCCAGAGGACTTGCGTGTTGCTGGCACCCAGCCCAGCTCAGGCCACTGGAGGAAGCCAGAGTTCCAAACTACACAGGGACACCCATTCCCTTTTCTGCTCTTCTCTCCCAAGGGGTTCCTGACACATGATCTGCTCTAAGGAGGGGTCTCTGGTATGAGGAAGGGCACCACAGCCGCTGGGTGCTTCCCAATTTGCATGGGAGCCAAAGGCCATTGTGGAAAGGATTATATAAAATTGTCATCCTGAGTCATTTTTATTTCCCTTCCACTCTCATTGCATGAGCATAGCCCAGGTGTATGCACTGGAACTTCCTCCTGACAGACAGGGCCATGCCTGCATTGCAAACTTGCAAAGTTTTCCAGGTGTGGGGCTGGGTAAGAATCTGCCAAACTCTTCTTTTTGGGAATTCACCCTGCACTCCAAGTGGCCATTAAATCTGAGCTGGGATTGGGAAAGGTGGGGGGGGGGGGTGGGGGGTGTACCACCTGCAGCAAAGAATCTCCAGTGATTTTCAACCTTTTTTGACTAAACACAATGTTGCCACAGCTGGAATAAAAAAAGCAATGTTCCCCTAACAAGCTACACTTCAGTTTCCCCTTTGCAAAACATAAGCTGGAAATGCTGCGGAGGCATTCACCAGCTATTGGTATCAGTGTTCTGGAAGTGCTCACATACACGGCTGGACCTACTATGCAAATAGTTAAATAGATACCATCTGAATGCAAATACTTTTTATTCAAAGGCCAGAGGGAGGGAGGAAAGAGCACTTATCACTAGTACCAGGTTGGTCAAGTAGTTTCAGAGGCAGCAGCAGGCTCGCTGCTGCCCATTGCAACATCTAGACAAATAGCATCTCAGGAAGGTGCTGTTACGGTCTTGAAAGGATGCTGTAATGACTTAATAAGTTAAACAAATGCTGTGCTGTACTGTACAAGGAAGTTTTGCAGCTAAACAAATCATTGCTCAGGTACCGTATGCTGGTTATGCCACTGTTTGCCCCCACTAGTCATGCACAAGTAACCTAGTGTTGTATGTGGAGGAATCATAGGTAAAGCAAGTAGGACAGAGATGAATTGGGGAATATGTGTTTGTTAGTAAAATAGGTTGGGGCATGTTGGAATGGGGCATGGGGCAATAGGATGGGGCTACAGAACTGATGGACAGTGGTAGAGCAGTTGATGTCATCTACCTGGACTTGTGCAAAGCATTTGACACTGTCTCACATGACATCCTTGTCTCTAAATTGGAGAGACACCAATTTGATAGGTGGACCACTCGGTGGATAAAGAACTGACTGGATGGCCACATGCAAAGAGTTGTGCTCAATGGCTCAGTGTCCAGCTGGAGACCAGTAACGAGTGGTGTCCCTCAGGGAGCAGTGTTGGGACCGGTGTTGTTCAACATCTTTGTGGGTGACATGGACAGTGGGATTGAGTGCGCCCTCAGCAAGTTTACCAATGGCACAAAGCTGTGTGGTTCAGTTGATAACGCTGGAGGGAAGGAATGCCATCCAGAGGGACCTTGACACGCTTGTGAGGTGGGCAGATACCAACCTCATGAAGTTTAACCGTGACAACTGCACGGTCCTGTACTTGGGTGGGAGCAATCCCAGGCACAGCTACAGATTGGGCAGAGAAAAGATTGAGAGCAGGCCAGCAGAGAAGGACTTGGGGGTGTTGGTTGATGAAAAAGTGAACATGAGCCGACAGCGTGCGCTTGCAGCCCAGAAAGCCAACCACATCCTGGGCTGCATCAAAAGGAGTGTGACCAGCAGGTCAAGGGAGGTGATCCTGCCCCTCTACTCTGCTCTCATGTGACCTCACTTGGAGTATTGTGTGCAGCTCTGGTGTTCTCAACATAAAAAGGACATGGAAGTGTTGGAACAAGTCCAGAGGAGGGCCACGAGGATGATCAGGAGACTGGAGCACCTCCTGTATGAAGAGAGGCTGAGAAAGTTGGGGCTGTTCAGCCTGGAGAAGAGAAGGCTGCATGGAGACCTCATAGCAACCTTCCGGTATCTGAAGGGGGCCTCTAGGGATGCTGGGGAGGGACTCTTCATGAGGGACTGTAGTGATAGGACAAGGGGTAACGGGTTCAAATTTAAACAGGGGAAGTTTAGATTGGATATGAGGAAGAAATTCTTTACTATGCAGGTGGTGAGGCACTGGAATGGGTTGCCCAGGGAAGTTGTGAATGCTCCATCCTGGGTGGTGTTCAAGGCCAGGTTGGACAGAGCCTTGGGTGGCATGGTTTAGTGTGAGGTGTCCCTGCCCATGGCAGGGCGGTTGGAACTAGATGATCTTAAGGTCCTTTCCAACCCTAACTATTCTATGATTCTATGATTCTATGTTGTGTATTTGTGCATTGCTAACATGGGGATATACAATGTGGAGTTTTGCCTGTTTTCTTGATGACATAAAGAGATTGTCCACTGTTGCCCTCCCCTCTCCCACCCCGCATGCCCAGTTTCAAACGCTTGCCCTTAACAGCTCCATGTCCACCCTGTCTCGGGGCTTTCCCACACCTATGTCTTTAGAAAGATCTGAGAGTAGTTTTGTTGATAGCCTGCCTCCATGCTTTGGTGACAACCTGCCTTCTTGGCACTTTGGCTGATATGTTGCATCCATTTGCAGGACTCGGAGCAAGAACTCCATATGCATTTATTCTGCCAGTGTCACTTTTTCCTTATTCAGCTTCCATGGCTGCTATTAGCAGAGCACAGTAGCTTGCTTTCACTTGTCCTACCAGCGTTGCTGGCACAGGGTTCAAAATTCTCTCCAGCACCTCGGTCACCTGCCCTGGATGGCTCAGCAAGCTCCAACTGCAGTCATGCTGCTGCAAATCAAGGTCGTCTGAAGTTCAGTTTTGATTTCCTGCCTTTGACCTTCTCTCCATTAGTCTCCTTCCTTTCCTCAGCTCCTGACATGCATGCATCCTCTGCTCTTACTGCCCCTGTGTTCACCTCTGCCTGCTCTTTTCTCCCTTCCTGGGTGAGCATCTTTCCTCAGGTTCTTCCTCCCTCTTTTCCTGCAACACCAGCTCACCATGAAGACATTCACCCATCATGACAATGCACAACATGAGGCTGCATTTGTTTTCAGCCTTTCTCTGCTACCCATTCTTGTAAATCTTTCTGATAATCCCACAGGGATATTCACATACTTCCTTATATTGCTCACAAAGAGCTGAAGTACCCATTTCTTCCCACACGTTCTTCTTCCTCCTTGCACTACAGCTCTCTGCAGAGCTCCCTCATCCCAGCCACAACCCAGGGGCCACCTTCAGTCCTTGCCCCTCAGCTCACTCAGCATGAACCCTGGCCTTCTCAAGAACCTTATGGTGGTGATTGATAGATAAAATGCAGGCTGCCAGGTCAGCAATGGCAGACAGCAGAGACCAGGATTTGATTTTCCCCCAGAAAGTTGGGAACCCTTCTCTTCCATTCACTGCAGCCTTGGAAAGTGTTAAAAGCAAGGGCAAAAGGCAGCCCTGCACCTAGGGATTTGCACAGGGAGGCTGTGTCCTCCCACTATCTCCAGCAACAGCCTGACCTTTGCAGTTATGAGCAAAGACCTTTCACCACTCTGCCCACCTGCTCACTTTGCTGCTCTCGAGTAATGGTACAGTGTGCTTCTCGCGTGCAGCTTTGGCTGTGTGGGCTGCTTGGTGCACAGGGGGGTGTCTCACCTCCCTCAGCAGAGCAACATAGGATGGGCAGCCCCAGGAGCTGCCTGCCTGCTGTTGGGCTTGGAGATCATGAGAAGACACAGTTCTAACTTCGGTGCCTTAACTTCTGCTCTCCTCCCCCTCCTTCAGCCTTCTGACATTAGAAAGGGGCTTCCTATTGACTAGTGAGAATTTTACACACCAAGAAGAATTATAGGACCAGACAGAGGCCAATGGACAGTGTTTACCAACCATGTGCCTGGCATCCAGCTGGTGGGCAACATCTACCTGCCTGCCCAAGCAGGGCTTGATGCACCAGAAGGCAGTGAGATCACCAGGACCCTTAAGCTACTCCTGAAAGTGGCAGCCCCACTACTGCTGCCTTTGCCCCACAGCCTCAGTTCATATTTGGATGAGCAAGATTGTTGAGTGAGGAAAGGAAGAGGTGGAACTAGCAACAAAACCTGAGGGAAGATCGTGATCTCTGAGAAGGAGGAGGAGAAGTATGATTTGTGACTTGTTTAAATGGAAATCTGTTCAATGTTGGTGGACTGTGGGCTAGGCAGGGGCTCAGCACATACCATTTTTCTGCAGGAGTTTAGCTGTGGAAATAATTAAGCGTCTGGTGTTTCCATAAAAGAAGTATTGCAGAATGGAATTCAGGGATGGCAGGGAGGACCCTTTCCCTGGAAGAAAGCCCTCCCCCACTTCAGGGGGGTGGAGGAAGGGCTTTACCAGCATTACTGTGCTCCCAGTGCCTGCGCTTTGCTGGAGAACGAGAGCTGTGTGGGATCCCAAGGGATGAGGGAGCAGGAAAGTCCTGTTCCCTTGCACCAGCCAGGGTGGCATAAGCTGCTGGGACCTCCACTGCACAGTCTCTCCCTGTCTCCAGCCTGTCACAACTCTGGCATCTCACACCTCTATGATCCTTCAGGCAGCTCGCTGAAATACTAACATCAGGGCCAAAAGGCTCCCTTTAAATGCTGACACATTTATCAGGGCACAGTGTAAGAAGCCAAAGTCTGGAGGGGTTGAAACCTCCCTGAACACCCTGGAGGTTTTCCTGCCCTTCCTCCCTCCCCTTGCTCCAGTGTTCAGATTTTCCCAGAACAGTCTCCCTATCCAATTTTCCAAACAGGACTTTCCAGTCCCTGTCAGAAGAGAGCTGGGGTTTTCCCCGTTCACTCCTTTCTGCAGTTTTACTTCTTTATAGCAGCCACAAGCTATGGTACCAGGCTCCATTGTCTCTCCAGCAGTGGGAGTGCAGCCTCCTTCCTGCCCACCATCAGCCCCAGGAGCTTCTCTGCTCTGAAGGAAGAGGCCTGCACCCTTTTAATTTAAATGCTTTTCCTATTCCCAGTTTTAGCTAGTTCAGATTCATTTTCCTGCCCACCTTTCAAGGGAAGCTCTCTATCCCTCCAGCTGAAAGCAAAACAAGAGCAAATGTGTGCAAAGTGTTGCAAGAAAGAGCCTTAAAACGTAAGTATTTTTAATACACACACACCTAGCGAAGGGCACACAGCTGCAATTACAGTGTGACACTTAACTCAGTTAATTATTAGCCCTGGATTTCAGTAGCTTGGAGGAGGGAGTTTCCCAAGGCCCCGCAGAAGGTCTCTGTAAGCATTGCTGCTCCGCTTCAGCAACTCTCCTTGTTTGCACTGGGGAGTGCCCAAGGGTCAAGTGAGATGCAGACCTTGGAGGAGGAGTGACCGGTGGTAAAGGAGAGCCCATGGTGTTCCCTCATGCAGCGTGGGAGAACCGTGTGGTGGCTCTCTGCATGGGAAAAGGACCCAGTCAAAGCTCTGCATGTGTGCTAAGGGCTGTCAGTCAGTAAGAGTGGCTGCCCAACCTGTGCAGCACAGAGAAATGAAACCACCCTCTTCTTTCAGATTTTCCTAAGTGGATGGGTTTCCATTCCAGAGTGCATCAAGACTGATATTTCTGAGTTTCATCTAAAAACTCAGATCTGACTTCTGGCAGCAGCTTCTCTGAGACATTTTGCCCCAGCAAACAAACAAGCAAGCCCTCCCCCAGGCTGCACGGAAGATCCTTACCCCGGGCTGTGCCAAGCATTGCTTGGGCAAAACCCTCCTAAGGAGGGGTATTCACACTGTCCACTCACCTCAAGCACACTTGACCTCCACCTCCTCTCAAACAGCCTATGAAGTTTCCTGAACTGTAGTAAAACATCTAACATTGTCTGTCTGTCCATCCACCCCACACTCTCCATGCTCCCATCTTTGCAGCCTTGTTCCCCATCAGCCGCAGGCTGACACGCATGGTGCCAAGCAGCTAGACTACCCCACTGAGGTGAAGGAAAGCTCACAGACTGTCATGGCCTTCTGCCTTGAAAATCACTCTCACAGGACAGAGCTCAAACCTGTGGAAACTGAAATGATTAGGTGAAATGGGGCTAACTGGCAGTGGTGTGGGAGGCTGGCAGGCTTTACCTGCTGTCTGTTTAAACCAGTGATCAAACAGCAGGAGAACATGTTCAGTAAGTGTGAAATGGCCAGAAGGCAGAGGGTAAAATATCAGCAGTACCACCGGGGTGTGAAAGCTAGGTGAGGTATCACAGGCAGCAGACACAGCCCAGCAGCTCCTCCAGCTCTACTGCTGGGGTGGTCTCATCCTCTTCACAGTCCAGCAGCAGCACTTTTCACACAGAAATGCTTAAGCTTAATGCCCCACAGCATCCTCCCCTCTGGCTCTGTCCCAGGGAAATGGATGTGAGCAGGTCCAGGAAAGGCCAGGACTTCTGGATAGGACTACCTTCTGCCAGTTTCCCTTCTTCACACAGCTGATTCCCAGGGTGATCCTATCACTTCCCTCTGCAAGCCACTTTTTGCATTGGAGGGACTTGTGGAGTAAGGAACTGATGAATCTTCATTTCCTGTTTCAGAGAAGTCTGGGCAAAGAGAGAAAGGGAAACCATGCAGGTTACTTGGCAGTTAGCTTCCTTCCATCAGCAGTTCCAGGCACACGGTGGCATGACAAAGCCCTTCCTAGGCATGGTGCTCTGGGAAAGCCTCCTCCTAAAAACAGCCATGCAGAGGAGCAGAAGACAAGAGGACCGAGCTGCATCCATGCAGTGCACAAAATTAGAGAAGAGCATCTCTGTAGAGCATACTGGCAGCTCTGTGCCTCAAGAAGGACCAGACTTTTCTCACAAAGACTTGCATGTGCAGAAGGTGTGACCACAGCATCCTTAGAATGAGTGCCAGTATCTCCAAATTTTCTGCTTCGAATTTGAGGACAAGTGGAATAATTCAAAATAACCAATTGCTTCTATTTTGCAAATGAAGTGTTTTGCTCTCGTTTCTTTCAGCTAGAAACAATGTGCTGCTTAAAAAGAATAGTATGACAAAAATCGCACTGAGAACTTCCCAGCTGAAAGAGATCACTTCTGTAGACTCAGAAAACAGGAATTATATTTTGTTTTTTCTTACTCACTGGAAACTTCAGGTGTTTGTTTCCTCACTCACCTGAAAAAAATTCTAGTCCTAAGCTTTTGTGGTTGCGACATAGCAGAATTTCCTCTCCCAGTCTTCTCCTGAGTCATGTGAACTCGGCATACCTGCGACCTGGGGCTTACTGTGTCATCTTTGATAAGCCAACCCCCAAATTTGCATGCAATTTCCATCTGTATAATAGCTATTAAACTCCTCATGCTTGTGTAGGAGCACATCGTCACTTAGCCTTACAGTTAGAGGCTTCCATCAGGTCTGCTTAGCTGCCTCTCGCCATCCCAGCTTCTACCCTCCTCGCAAGCATATATCCTGTCCCCTCTAGCCATTGACTCCATCTTCTGACTGCCCTAAATACACCACGTAAACTCAGCTTGCAGGAGGTGATATTTTCAAAATTGATCTTGAGAGCATTCTTGTGCTGAAAGTTTTGGGGCTGCAAATCAATCCATGGCAAATGTGCAGCTTCTGACGAGGCACTGGAACAGGCTGCCCAAGGAAGTTGTGAATGCTTCATCGCTGACAGTGTTCAAGGCCAGGCTGGATGGAGCCTTGGGTGACATGGTTAGTGTGTGTGTGGTGTCCCTGCCCATGGGAGGGGTTTGGAACGTGATGATCTTAAGGTCCTTTCCACCCCTAACTGTTCTATGATTCTATGATTCTGACACCAACCAGTGTCCCTCTGCTGAAGATTGTGCCCATGACCTAGACCATGTCTGGAGACTGATACAACCCAAGGTTTGAAGCCAATGCACATGACCCAGGGAGTGTGAGGTGTTTCCCACGTAGATGCTTTCATTCAGCAATAAAGCAAACGCAGCTTGGTGTGTCCTCTTCCTGGAGGCAAGACCTTAGCCATTGTAAGCACATTTGTCATAAAACACCACTGCACATGGCTTCTCAACATTATCATAGGAAAAATGTTCTCTCTGCAGCCATTCCACTTCACTGAGCTTGCAGCTGGGCCCTTGAATGCTGTCAATAAAACTGCATGTTCGTTGCAAGCATAGGATAACGACAGCTCCGTGTGGCCTTATTAATAATTTTGCTTAACAGCACATGAAATACCTTAATCTTCAGTTGCCCAAGCATCTGAGTCCCGTCTCTGTGTATAGCAAAGAAACCCTCTGGGAGCAGCTTCCTTTTAGGCGGTGGCAAGCCTCCCACCATGCTGCGTTGGTGAAGATGCTCTGCTGTGCAGAGGGCTGGCACAACACAAGTGATTCTGTCCTTCAGTGCCCCTTCCCACAGGTCTGCCTGCTGGCACTGCAGGGAAAGGGACAGCTTTTGTCCCAGGCTGGATATGACCCTGGCCCAGCACAGAGGTGAGGAGGGTGCAGCACTGCTGGGCCCCATCTCGACAGGGGATTTTAAGAGTGAACCAAAATGCAAGTGTGTGCTCATGGTAGGGCAGACTTTTCTATCACGTTTCACCATCACTTAGCCTGAAAAGCAGTGCTGTGACACACACGAAGTGGCTGCTGTTTGCTCCTTGTGGCAGCTCAGCCCTGTCCAGAGCTGGCCATCGCGCGCAAGTGCACCTGGTGCCAGGGCCTGTGGTTGGAGCAGGAGGTATCCCCAGCCTTGCAGCACACTGGTGCCTGGCACCCCAAGCCCTATCCAGTTAGCTGTCAGCGACCTGCTTCAGCAAACCACAGGAGGAAGTAAAAACCAAGATGTGTGAGATCAGTGAAGTATGCAGAGCACAGTCCTGCTTAACCTCATCAATCTGCCAGCGTGTGGGAATCCAGGGTTCAGGGCATAACTCACCAAGAGCGGATGTAAACAGTCATGACAATGAGAAGAAAGCAAGCTTCAAAATTAGGGTAGACACTGCAAATGTCATCCTTTAAAGGGTTAAAGCAGAGAGGCAGCATGTAACTTCAACCTGCTCACCATCTCCGAATTGAGCCTCCAGGAGCTCTTCAGAAAGGAAAGAGCAAGCTGGTGCAGAGTGACTGAGCTGCTTTGCATGGGATTTCATTTTGCCTTTTTTTATGAAGCACTGGTGAGAAAAAGAGGCAGTGATGGTAAATGCAAATATCTGCAAGACGTCAAGGCCTCAGCAGGGAACCTGATCAATTCTGCAGTCCCTGAGTGCAAGGATAAGGGAGCTGTGTGGTTTGAACTTATGGCTGACATGAATTTTGCTGCAATGACTGACTGCTTTCCTGGCTGGGAAATAAGTTCCTTTATCCCATCAACATCAGTTGGGGTTTTTTTGGCTCCTACTCAGATTTGATTGAAATACGTACTGAAGATCTGCTCTTAACAGTGAGAGCTCAACATGCACGGCTGCTTTTGGCATTACAAGAAATGTAGAAGAAAGAGGAAATTATTTGAGCTGTGCGCATGCAGCATGAGCTGCATTAAGCTGCAGATAGGATGATTCTTCTCTGATGGAGTGCAGCAGCTGCATTGGTGTCTCTCTCCTGCTGACAGATAAATTATTTCTTGCACAGCTGTAATGGTATACCTAGTGAATTTGCGACTGCATAAACGCAGAGCATCTCCCTTTTGCTAACTGGTAACCTGCTGGGACCTCTGTCCCTGCACAGCACCACACAGATCTCATCTGTAACATCAGATACGCTGCTGGCAGGGTCTGAGAGTCCCCAGGAGGGGCCTCTGTGAGAACTGTGTGCTTCCAGCATCTGCCAGCTGAGGCTGCAGAGGTCCCAGGAAAAAACCTCTGTGGGAGAAGCCAGGCTGGTCAATACCAAAGGAATGAGGGAGAGGGAAGGAAATGTTTTTGCTAGCAAACAGTCAGCAGTTTAATTTTGGAATTGCAATAACAGCTGTGAGCCTGGCCAAAAATACTTGTAGTACAAATGCTGTAAGTTCCTGATGGGGAAAACTGAGGTACAGATAGTAAGTGGTTTATGCTGCAGCACAGGAGGGCTCAGCCTGCTCCTTAACAGCACCTAGGACAACAAGAAAATTAAATATCACCTCTCCTTTAAAGCACCTTCTGGTAACAGCAGTGGCATGGCCTGGCAAAGGCTGGGAGCGGCTCCATCTCTGCTGCTGACCATGTGTGTGGCTGGGGCAAAGCCCAGGCAGCCCATGTGGCTCTGCTGCTCCTCACCTGGGCAGGCTTCACAGGCACCTTAGGGTGCTGCAAACCAGCAGACACAAAATGCTGCCATAGGACATGGAGTCACAGCCCATGCCAGCCTTGTGGCTCGCAGCATCCCTGCCCCAGATCTGGGTTCTAAGCTCCCTAGGGCAGGGACTACTTTTAAATAGGTGTTTGCAGAGGTGCCTCCAGTCCCTTCCTCTGTGGAGCCACAAGGTATATGAACTGGTAAAACCAGCACCTACAGTGTTAAAGTAGTTGGTGTTTCCAGCTGCATGTGTACTCACTTTGATGTCTGTTAGGCCAGATGAGATTGGGCTGACACCTGTGCACCAGGCCTCCCTCAGGTTCTTTAGACTCTACTAAATGAGCAGGCTTCCTTCAGTAATGTGCAATAAGGCAAGGTAAGAGGCTGTGGACTCCCATAAGCAGAGCTACTTGGAAATTCAGGAGGATTTCTTGCTGGGTGGGGGCCGTGCCGCACAGCAGGTTTCACCTTTGCTCAGCCCTGCTGGCAGAGGCACTCTATGCAAATGCTGTTCTCTGAGCTTTCACACACGGCACTTTCAAGAGGTTTGTGCTCTTCAGAAAGAAATCTATAGGATCAGATTTTCCTACGGCCCCTCAAGTCATCTTATTAATCACCGGGACCATTCTCAAATGTCTTTCAACATAGAGAAATTCCACTTAATCACAGCCTGCCCAGCTACCACCTTCTCAGCATCAGATGGAGAAAGAAATGATGCAGCGAGGACCTTAGTCACACTAACACTGCTTCAAGGCTGAGCTGGGGAACGGTACATGAATCATCTTTGCCTTTTATTTCTTTTAAGGGAAACAGAGAAGACAACTGCTGAGAGTAAAACGCATGAAACAGTGGCATGTCTTCCCGTTTCCTTCCCATCCCAGGTGCTGCATGCTCCTTCCCTGCGCTTTAGCTGTACCTAATGAAAACAAGCCCTTCTCTCTTCCAAGCTGCTCCTTGGAGATTCGGTGACCGCGCCTCAGAAAGTGCAGAGCCACACAGTGCTGTTTTCCAGGGCCGTCTGGCGCACTGAATTGCAGGATATTTTTCAAGCCTTTTCCTCCTTTCAGAGGACTTTTCTGTGTGCACAGGAGGACAAGGGGATGTGATGCTGGGAGATAAAAGACCAGCTCCTTGGAAAGGCACAAGACATCACTTGTACATGCCTGCCTGCTCGCCGGAGTCCACAGAGCACATCCGGTGCACAGGACAGGGGGCAAGGAGCTGTCGACACCAACAAAGGCGAATGCCAAGGCCAGAGGTGCACCTCCAGTATCAGGCTGGCCAGCATGGCAGGGAGAGGGAAATGAATCAGGATCAGAGGTCATGGCAGAGCTGTGCTACGGAAAAAGCTCTCTGTGGCCTCTCCTTTGTCCCCCTGATCTGAGTCACGCAGAAAGGAGCACACCCCAGGATAGCATAGGGCTCTGCAGACTGTCCCTTTCCTGCAGCAGGACAGCCCAGCAAGGCTTGCTCCAAACCACTGTAGTACTGGAGCAGAAATCCTCTCTGCATAGAAGGAGAGGTCAGGGGGAAAACAGCTGGAACGTTTTGCCTCCTTTCTTTTCCACTGGAAAATGTGTAACCACAGATCCCCACGGGTTGGAGAGGAGTAGATATCTTGCCAGCAGAATCCAGACATGCTTTGAGCAAGGCGTAGGTAACACTCAGCTGAAGAGCCAGGAGCTGAACTCCACGCTAACACTCCCTCCACCCCTTCAGCCTGCTCCTGTGCAACTAAATGCTATGATCTCCTGCGGCAGGCGGTGCAGTGCCTCAGCCGTGGCCGCCTGCCAAAGGGAGCTGCAGGCCTTGCCTCCGTGCTGGCAGCCAGGCGTGCTGCAGGGGCTGCATCTGCAGCCTGTCCCACGCGGCCTGGGCCTGGGCCTGGCAGCCGGCTGGAAGAAGCATGCTACTCGCTGTAAGCTGCGTTACGGTTTGCTGCGAAAAAACCCAGCGCACTGCTAAGGAGAAATCCCAGCAAGCTGCTTGGGTAGGCAGGGGTTGCCCTATTTCTGTTTGGGGTTTCCTGGCCTGAAATAAAGGCGCCTGCGCTGAGCTTACCCATGCCTGTGGTAAGTTCGGCGGGGTGCGTGCAAGGGATCTCCAGCAGAAGAGGGAACGGTCTGTGCAGTACAGCCAGGACACTTGGGCTGCACTAGTGCAATCTGGAGTCCAGGACTGCCAAGCACACACAGGTGACCGGTCACAGCTGCTGTTTTGCTGGGGTTGCTCACTGTCTGCTGCCAAAGTCCTCAGCTTCGGCACAAACACTTCCAAGGGAGAGCCCAGGGAGGCTGCGGATACCGGTCTGTGCTCAGTGCATCTCCTCCAGGGAGAAGGTCAGAGAAATCCTCCCCTGCGGATCTCTCCTCAAGGATGGAGCTATGCACTGCCCTGTTGGCTTCTTCCGTATGCCCCACAAACATGCTGGCAGGCTGTGAGTGTTCCTGGCTCTTCTGAGCCCTGGTTTGGACAAAAACTTGCCACCAATTCAGCAGCTAGGGCTGTGCATGGAGTAGCTTGTCATTAATCATAGTACAGCTTGCAGCCATCCAAACTCAAATGACATGTAAACCTGGGAATCCCCCCGCCCCCAAACCCTTCTATGACCCAAATGAAAGCACCTCTGTAAACCACTGGCTATCCATCCTGTTTCAGCTGTAGGCAGGATGCCTTTAGTCATAGACAGAGCCACATCTTAATGCCAGTGCTTGGATCCAGGCTCCCACCAGGCTGCAGAGCTACCTACAAGGAGACACAGCTTCCAGGGTTTGCTTTTGCAGCTTCAATCCCAATGCTCTCCCACTTTCTCTGGGCCCATTACCACCCTGCAGCTGCCAGCCTGGAGTGGCCAGTCCTGTCTTCTGACACCAGTTCCAATGCAAAGTAGGTTTCTCAGCTCCCTGCACTCCTGTGTTTTGTTTGCTTAGATTTAGGAGCTTGAAGAGGATAAACAAGCCCGTTCCTAGAAGCTTTGCTACAGGAGCTGGCAACCTCTGCTGGCCACCAGAGCCAGCTCTGCAGGAAGGTGGTGCCAGGAGTTACATGAACAGGGAAGCCCCTGGCAGGCGATTTTGCAACACCCGCAGCATCCAGGACGTGGTGACACATGGTTGCTCTTCCCTATTGGCCCCAGCACTTCTCTCTGGCAGGTGCTGCAGTAGCTCCATGCGCTTGCTGAGCATTAGCACAGTGTGAGAATCAAAGCTGTCCTTGGGGCAATCTGAGCTCACGTTTTCTTATATTTACACTGCAAAACAGAGGCCTCATCCTTGGAGTTGAGCAAACCCATAATTTATGCCAGGGATGATCACCCTTGGGCACATGCTGGAGCCACTGAGGGAGCTGCTCATGTTGCTCACCACACTGCAGTTTATTTGCTAGGCAGGCTATTTCAGGCTGGGTCAGAGACACTGGGTTACGTGAAGGAAGCAGCTCATTGGGCAACAGGCAGAGTTCAACACTTAATAAGGCCACCGCAATCACCAACCCAGAGGTCTTTCCAGTCTTGTGTGTTGTCTTCAGCCATGACTAATGCTGGAAATGTTGGGGTATAACCTCACCATCTCTTGGGCAACTGGTAGCGCAGACCTGTGCACGGAGATGCCTCTGCCCATGTTGGCGACTATTTTAACTACCCAGCAGCAGGAGAATTAAGAACAGTATAATCCAATCCCAGCTGGAGCTGATGCTGTAGGGCCTACAGAAGTATTTATACACCAGCTATTACATACCAGCTTCAGGAAAAACTATGTATTCTGCAGTAGCATAGTGGAAATCAGCACTTGGGCACGGATCCCAGGAGAGCTCTAAGACACTAAATCAGGATGTGGGTAGGCTGTGAAAGTCTGTATCCAAACCCACCATCTGGAAAGCCTGTGCTCAGCAGCTCCCTACATCCTGCAATGTGTACAACTCACTAGAGGCCTCTCTCTGCTTGGCCTGGAAGTCCTTTGAGCAGCTGTGGGTCTGCCTGGGCATATGCCTCACCCAAGGACCCTTTGATGGACATTGCATACACCCTCCTGGGAGGAAGGACTCTAAATCTTCCCTCCCTCCCAGCTGAGCAACCTAATCCCACACTCTTGCACACTCTGCTCCTTACCCTATGCCACCACCCTGAATCTCTGGCATTAGGGAAGGAGAGGAGGCTGGTTTGATGGTTTTGGCCCCTCATGGAGAGGCACAACACCAGGACAAAGCTTGCTTAAGCCCCAGCTTTGCTGGTGGAAGAGACGATGTCTCTGGTCTGCCTGGCCACTGCGGTACCCACACTGCAGCTGGCAGAGAGGACTGCATGAGCTTTCCCCTAGTCTGACAGAACCAGCCAGGGTGGCTTAGATGAGCTCAAATTAACCTCTGCAATTTTGCCCGAAGCAAGCACAGGGAACAGCACTCTAATTACTCCAGCCACCATCTGAGAGAGAGCAGCCTCCAGAAGGAGGGGTAGGTGAGAGCAGGGAGACTGAGAAACTCTTCCATAGCTGGGTTTGGAGGAAGAAAAGTGCTTGTGGCCCAATGCATGCAGGAAACCCCTCCTAGAAATCCATTAAATGACCAGAGTGGGCGGGCAGCAGCATCCCTTCCTAGCAGCAGGCAAAGAGGCTTTGGGTGAGCTCAGAGGAGCAGAGAGGTGAAGTTTGTGTGCTTTCTGCATAAAAAGACAGAGAAGGCCCTGAATGCTTATTATGGGAAAGATCAGAAGAACCTGGCAGGACTTGCCTGCAAATGCTTGGGAGCACAGAGCAGGCTGGAGGTAAAAAAGGACTACCCTCAAGGGAGCAGCTAAGGCCAGGAGGGCTCTGGGGAAATGGATGGTAGACATGCTGAGAGATGCGGCTGTTGTAAGAAATTGCCAGGCAAAATGTAACTTGCACCACCAAGTGACTGCCTTATTGAAACAGAGAAAACAGAGAAAAATCGAAGAGTTCTCTGGCTCTCAGTGCTCCTCCAAGGTGGCTGACAGCATCAGCCTTCATCCCCACAGCCCCCTGGGCCGCTGTGCATCGGGGAGGAGAGGAGACGAGTGGCAGGCTGTCCCAGTATGCAGGTGTTGCCTCTGCTCACGTACAAAGGCTCACCTTGAAAACAGGCCTGGCACCAGGTAGACGGTCACTGAGCTCCAGGGCCGGCAGTCAGCCAAAGGAGCTGGAACCCTTCTCAGCCTGCAAGGAGGCTGGGGCAGCTGAGGTGGGGTGCTGGAAAGGGTGCCAGCTGCTCAATGGAAATGCAATCAGTGGAACCCACTCCGCTCGCCTCGGGAAATTCCAGGTTCCTTCCACAAATGAAATGTTCCTTTTGCAAACTTGCTTTGGCGGGGTTCCTGTCCACACCCAGGCTGTACAAACAAAACCAGTGCTGAAAATAAAAGCATCTCTATGCAGGACTCCCTTCACTTGTGCTAGCCGTGGTGTGACAGCCACCCTCTATTGCCTTGTTAATGTGCTCAGTTAAATCTGATCCCTTCGAACACCTGCAATGTGAGCAGCACGTGCCATCACATGTGCAGGTCCTCTGAGGGACAGCTGGTATTTCCCAAATCACTTGCTGACAGAGATTTGCCTTGGTGACTCAGCTCTTATGACCTGCAGCCACTCATCAAGGAGAGTTTTGCCACTTCCACTCAAATTAGCTAAGCTAGCAAGGCACGTGTTTGAGTTGATCTTTCTTTTCTGCTTCATGGATCCTTTATGTCATAGCTGAGCTGGTGGTGCCCTCCCTTCTTTCATTTCCTTCGAAGGCAAAGAGCTACAGGGTGGATTTGCCTGGAAGCCGCTGCAACTGATGATGCGCTGCACTGAGCATGGGCTCTGCAGAAGAGCTGTGAAAGGAAAGATCCAGACACTGCAGTGGGAGAGGGTCACACTTTGAAGGAGCATAAGCAGATGACAGTGTGGAATTGCCTTGGGGCAGCCAGACAAACCCTGGTTTGGATAGTTACTATATGACGTTACACACAACATCTGTGAGAACCCAGGAAAACTCGGTGAGGGCCAGGAGTGAGGGCAGAAGCACAAAAACTTGCAGAAACTTTAAGCAATGCGGGAAGACAATTGTCAGGCAACCAAAGCAGATCAGGGCAGAGAGATAGAGATGAAGACACTGCCTGAAACCACTATCCTGTAAGCAAAAGGACTCCTGGATCAAACTGATGCAATTTCTAGCTGCACGTACTGTATTTCAGTGCAAATGGGTGTGCCACACAGTTGCTACTTTTCTCAGTGTTTTTGCTCAGAAAGCAGAGTGTGTCTTGTGGTAACTTGCAAAGATGAAGTCCTGTTCTCGCGTTTGGAAGGAAGATGCTTTTCCATGCCCCCCAGGGAGAATTCCTGATGGGACATGCTGGAGAGAAGGCAGGGCTTTCTGGTGGGCTCAGGAGCAGCCAGGAGGATCATCTTTCTGTCCTCACACTCCTTTCTTCCTTTAGGGGTGCCTGGCTGCTGCAGGAGCTGGTGGGGAGGCTGCTCTTGTGAATCCCATAGAAGGCTGCAGCAGGGGAGCTGGGCCAGCACCGGTGTCAAGCTACCCGCTTGGCCTGCACTGTGGTTTTCTGGGGAATCACCCAGACCAAAGCAAACACAGCACACAACTGATGGGTCTTACTAAAGCATTTCTCACTTCCCTAACACAGGTGGGCAGTGTCCTGTGCTGCTCTCAGGTCCAAGCTGGGACCATACCACTGGCCAGGGTGGGGATGCTCCTGTGGCTCCCTGCAAGAAGGTATCCCCAGAGAAGGGGGGGAGAAACCACTTTCATTGTGATTCAAGAGAAAAACACTCAGGCCCTGATTTCCACTGGGTATTCAGACTCAGAGGGCTACATGCTGATACAAAGGTCAGTGACAATAAGTTGTATTCCCCATTCTAGTCCCATTTAACTCCCTGTAGCACTCTGCTGCTCTGAAGCACTGCAGAAGCATAAGTTTTGGTCCATGAGCTGGGACACCTTCCCCTAAAATCCAGGTGTCACTTGGGGTCTCCTCCATTCCTGATGATCTTTTGTCTGGAGGAGGAAACATGTGAGGATGTTTCCAGCAAGCTTGCGGGACTGGGGTGGAAACACACACATCCAAAGGCAGATTACTTAGGTAGGAAAAAATGTATGAAAACCAAGCCCATAGGAATTGCGGGATGGACACACTGCAGTCCTGATGTGGGAAAAAAAAAAAAAGGCACATTCCTCCCATTCTTCCAGCCAACTTTGCCTTGCAGCTGAACACAGCAAGAGATCTACATGGTGACAGAACATCCCCCTGCATTCATTTTCCCTCCCTTCCTTTTTTCCCATATGCTTTTGTTTGGTTGTTTGTCCTTTTTTCTTATTTTTCATCTGCTTGGTCATATGTGCTAACATCTGCTTGAGGAGGAAAGCATTGCTCTGGCCTCAGCATCCACTGGTTCAGCTTACTCAGCATCTCCTCGGGGGGATTTCTAGAGGAAGGTAATTGGCATTGTGGCTAAACTAGCTTCCCTTCAGCAGCCAGAAAATAATCCCTAACCTCCAGAAGAGGAGCAAATGCGCTGGACTGGGGTGAACTATGTCACATAGCCCACGGTAATGCCTGGTCCCCATCCTGCTGATAGGAAGGGGAGGAAAACCAAGGCTTGTAGTGTTTGTAGAGCCCCTCATTCTCCAGACCATGTAGCTGACTAATCAGGTTTGAGGGATTTGAAGGGATTTTCCTCTTTGTGAAAAACATAGATCTACTGAAGTTAAGTGCTCTGTTAGCGCTGATTGTAAAGCACCTCTTCTCTGTTTGCACACTGGGTCTGTTTTTCCTTGCTTAGTATCTGTTTAACATCAGGAACATTTTGGCCAAAAAAGAAAAGTTAGAATGTTTGTGGTTTTCAGAAGCTGCCTGTGCCTAGAGGCACCTGCCTATTCTCCTGTCAAAATGGTTGAGGACGAAAGGAGCACCCCTCCCTTCTCTCCTCCTCCTCCTCTTCCTCCTCCTCCTCCCAGAAGGGTCTCCTGGGGAGATGGGTCTGCAGAGACTTATGAATGGAGCTGCACAGTGCTCACTCTGACTGGAATGTAGCATGCTCTCTCCTTTCCTTGCTAAGAGAACACTGTGTGGTTGTGTAATGACAAAGCCACTGCATTTTAGGAAGAAGAAAAGAGGAAGGAAACTGTGCAAGACAGGGGGTTCCCAAACTGCAACACTGTCTTTATACACGGTACTTTTGAATGGAGCACAAGTTTGGGAACTAGAAGGGGCTTTTGGTACCTTTACTTCTCCTTGCTGAGCCAGTATCTCAGATCCTGGTTGAAGGCTGTGGCAGTTTCCCCACCCCAGGCAGCCCACAAGAACCACCTTGCAGGCTCTGTAAGGTGCACACAAAGTACCTAACTGACCTCCTGCCTCATTTGCTTGTGGACCTGCTGACACTACAAAATGCTGCTGGCAGGGCTGGGCTGAGTCATGAAGGTGGGACTGACCCACGAGCTTCATCCACCCGCAGCAGCCAGCATCACACCCACCAGCTCTCCCCAGCACCTCCTGTGTCCCACCATGCTGTAGGGCCGCTGGAATCACAGCCCTCACATCCCACGTCCCACATCCCTGCAGAGTGGTGGCAACATGTTATGCTCCACGGCATGGAAAGGAGTTCAAGGTGGGATGTGTACGTGCCTGGGCACAGATAAGTTGCACCATCCCCACACAGCCTGCAACACCTCCTCGCTCACACCCTCTGACTCTAACTTGTCTTTTAATTTGGTCCTAGCAGACCTTTTCAACAAACTTGCTGAGGAGACCAAACCCCAGGTTTAATCGGCCACCTTGGCTGCAGCAGCTAACTCAGCAGGGATTTTGCTGGGAAGCCATTATCTGCATTGCAGTATTTGAAGCAGAGGTTTGACCTACAGTCCCTAGGTGGAAAGATGTCACTGTCTCTCTGACCACAAGAGATAAAAGCACAGACCAGACCACTCCAGCGTTATCACACAAACCCTGTTATTCACTGTTTGTCACAAAAGTAAACAAACCCACGCTACCCCAGCTGCAAAGGCCTTGCTATCTCTCTGCACTGACCAGATACAGCTTGCCTCAGCTGCAGGATGTTCAAAGGCACTAGCACAGATAACCTTCAGGGGAGGAAGGACTCTGAAAAGGCCAGGCACGCTCACATAGACTTGTGCTTTATTTACAAGTCCTGCAGCCAGGCTGGGCCCTGGGCTTGCTGAGCCTCGGTTGTACTGCTGCAGTGCAATTACCTACCAGTGTGGGAATTCCCTCCCGGGTGGAGCCCTGCACTGTAGCTGTGGTACCAACAAAAACAAGCCCAGGTTCTGGCTGCTCCTTTCAGGGTGGGCCTTAGAGCAGCTGGGGGTGGGGAAAATTGCCTTGGAAAGCTTCTCCTGTTTATAGTTTAGTAGAGGAGTAAATAACTGCTAAGTGTATGGAAGTTGGAGGGGTCAGGACTAGGAAAAGCACCAACGTGACAAATACCAAACTATCCTTATCCTGCTCTTTTATAACTTACTTGTAGCAGAACTCATCTTTTTTGTCTCCAAAAAAGAAGCCTGATCCCTTCTGTCAGATCAGAATATGCCTGTGACCTGGGTGTAAGAGTTTTAAAGACACCTGAAAACAAGAGCAGTTGATGGGAGTTAATCAGTTTGCACGAGACAACTCTCTAAACATGTTAACAGAAGGCTGGAATAACTGTAATTTATGGTGAAGAATGGGAAAGCAAGAAGGGTGGCAGTATACCTGTTGACAGTGGCAGAGAGCTCCTCAAGAGCCAGCCGCAGCATAGCGCAGCAGCAGCCCGGAGCGAGCTAACCACAGCGCCCTGCAGGGTTAGCAGGCAGTGCTAAAGCCTGGTGGAGGCGCGTCCACCCTGTCGCTACCGTTGGCACGACGGCACTACGTGCGGATATTGTTTAATCCAAATGTTAAAGCACAGCTCCAGCAGAAACAAGCCAAGCAGGTTCTGCTGCAATTATACTTAATGGCTGCTCTGAACCCGCTCCTGCAGCCCACGGCACAAGGCTCGTGAGAGCACAGCAGCGTTTGGACTGGTTTCCTTTCTAGGCCAGTTATCCTCACATGACCCTACATACTGAGGACAACACTAATTTCTTACCCAGCTCTAAAAGTCAGCAGCTGTGCAAAACCAAGTGCCCAGCGTTTGCTCACACTTATTGCAAATACTCAAACTGTGTTAAACGCGTCTCTTTCAGCATAGGTACACTTTAAGATTATTGCTTTATTTTATTCACTTTCAACTGACCTTCCAAATGAAAATCAGAGGCAGAACATCACAGAAGAGCAGGCAATAACATACTAGCCAGCACAGCTAACCTGTCTCAGCAGCTCCACAGTATTTGTCAAGGCCAGAGGGAGGGAGCGGGAGCCTTTCGCCAGAAGGAACTATTCCAGGCAGTAACCACAGCTCTTAAATCCAGCCCTTTCAAGCATCTGTTTTACATAGCGCTGAAAGGCCCCCACACACAGAGCTTCACGCTCTTTGCATGGCTATGAATGAGTCGGTACCTGCAGTGTGGGCTGAAGTACCATCTGGAGGATTGTACTTTTACTGCAGGAGAGTGCGGCAAGCTGGCCACCCCAGTGAAGCTGGCCAAAAGCAACTGTTTATTCTCCTAGGTAACAGTTTAAAACAGCAACACCATATAACCGTGGCAACCCGCAGTACGTGGCACAGCGAAATTGAGAGATGTGCTTTTTGCACTCCAACAGGATGGTAAAACATCAGCCTGCGCTAAACTGGGTCCTGCCCTCCCTGCTTCCACAAGATCTTACCTCTCCCTTCTACAAGCACTGGAGCATTCAAACGAAGGAAATGATACTTCTCTGGATGGAATTTTTATTTTTTTTCCCTTTAAACATGGCTATTTCCAAACCGGGTTCCCCTGGGAACTGCTGAGCTACACAACAGGTGTTAAGAGCAGAGGAGTCTGGGAGGAGCTGTTGGAAACAGCACTGTCCCACAGAAAACTTCAGACTAGAAGGGGGCAGTCCTGCTACTGCTCAAGTGTAGGCTTGTGCCACCTGATGACACACGAAATGCCACTTTGGTGGACCAGGTTCAAGTCAAAGAGCAGTCAAGGGGATAACGATCTACAGGTACTCCCGTTCCTTTGGTGATGCTGGCTGTGGTTTCCACTGCAGTCTATGCCAGTGTCAGTGCAATCCCATTTCCCTTTTCCCTCCTTTACACCAGCACTACAGCCACTTTCAGCCTGCAGTGAGCTGATTCAGGTCACTTATCCAACAGAGAACTGAACCAAACAAAACAATGTTTTCCATCAGTTCAGTAAATAGAACAGCTCATTACAAATGTAAATGAGCAGCAGCGCCGGTTGCAGGAAGAGGGCGGACATACCTGGTATCAAAACAGGGAGAGATGTACCGCAAGCATCACAGCAACATCAGATGTCACTGAATGGCATCCTTAGTCCTGATCACGCATGCTATGCTCTTCTACCCACAACTACAAAGTTTTATTCTTTAACTTGAGAGAGGGTTGCTTTCTAGACTAAGAAATCCCATAAAGGATTTAACAGCTTACATTCACAAATCTCTATGCCAGCGGGTGTCACAAGAGGCAGTTTCTGGGACAGAAACATACAATTTGCTGGTAAAAAAATCACAGCCTGGCTTGTGTCCCCTAATCTGTCCTGCACACCACGTTTTAGCTAAAGCTTAGCTAGGAAATTTTATTCCACAGGTTTGTGGTTCAATCTATGGATCAGGTAAGCCACAATGAGTTGCACAGCAAAGCCACGCAGTGCATCTGCTGGACTGGAAAGCTTAGCTAGGGCTGTCAGGTTCTAAAAAGGACCAGGAGAAAAACACTAACCAAAGAAATGGAAAACCACACTTCTTTGTATATAACTCAATTCTGCCAGATGCAGTTAGCTGGATATTGACTCAGTGATCTGCTGGGTCTGTTTATTTACCAGGCTTACTGTCAAGTATATTACAGTTTACATACCTAACACTGTCGCACAGAATTTTCATAGAGAATGGTGACACAAGTAAGACTGCTTCTAGAGAAAAGGTTATTGTGCTAAAAAAAGCCTGGTGAACAGCAGCAAATAACTGCTAATAGCTGGGGGTTTTACCAGTCACTTAAGAAATGCAAGTTTACCTGCACAGACGTAGTACAAAGGACAAGACACAGTGTTTCGGTGGTGGTTTTTGTTTTGTTTTTTGTTTGGTTTTTTTTTTTGTTTTTTGAGGGCTTGTTTTTGTTTTATAATGTGAAAATCATGATAAACAAAAATATCCAGACACTATTCTCATAAGCTTTGCATAAGCATAAGATGATCCCTGGTTTAGTTTGGCCATGAGAGGTTTAAGTTCGCCGTTCCAACAAATCCTGAACTACAGGAAACAACTATGCATTGTTTCCAAGTAGTTTGGGTTATGGCAAAACAAGAGAACAGAACAAACTGTTACTAGCAAGAACTGGCTGGAACAAGCTATGACAATTTAAGAACTTCCCATCTGAAAAAAATAAAGAAATAATTAAAAAAAATCACTGATTACAGAATGAAAAGCAATGCCCTTGCCATTATTACCCCAGAAGAAAACATGAATACTCTCATGGAAACACTTCAAAGAACTTGATCTCATGAGCCAACAATGGTGCTGCTAGGAAGAACTCAAAACAGCAGGTTTTGCATCTGTGTCAGGGAAAAAACGCTAAAGTTGTTTGTTTTCACAATCTAGTTCTTTCATCTTACTTCCCACAACGTGCACTGAAAAAAAATGTTTCTTATTAGGTACACCTGGACATTGGCTTAATGAGAAACAAAACGGAGAAGGAAGAGAAAAATGCAGCATATTATTCCATGTGATTAAAATTGCTGTAATATATCTACACATACTCACTCCACCTGAACTCCCCCCATCTACCTCTCTGTGCTGCTCAGACTGTCACCACTGGAGGCTTCACAGTAAAAAAAGATAGGGTCTAACATTGTGCATTACAAGTCAATTCAAAGGAAGTCGATTCAAAGCATATGTTGCACTTGAGAAGTACTGGAAATCCTGGAGCAGTTCATTACTGCCTGCCTTAACACCTTTTGTTCCCAGGATGAATACACAGACAGCTCCTGATGACCCACAGTTTATGTTAAGATTTCCTATTAAGCTATTTTGGTTTGTAATACCTGCCCTTACTGCTTCTGGGACCACCTTAGGGTGTGAGCAGGGCTGCTCATAAGAAAACCAGATGCTTTGCACATAATCCATCTGATTTACCTAAGCAGACAGCACCTATGCGGAATTTGCATCCTTACACTCTACACCTCAAATAAAGAGCACTGGGAACATAACATAGACACAGCTACAAGGCTGTGCAGAGCCAGCCGAGTTTAGTACAGACAACACTGAACTGGGTCTATATGCAAATGAGACTTAATCCTATTCCTGCTTAATCACTTGCGCATTCACAACATAACTGCACCTACCAGTTTTCAGCACTGGCAAACAAACCAAGTCTGGTATCACTCTTGATAAGCTGTACCCAAACCAGAAGCATGAGGATCACATCATGCATCCTCTAGTTTCTCTGCAAGTGCCAAGTTTGGAACAGCAGGTGCTATCCAGGTACAGTTCAACACCAGTCATGGCTGCTACACAGTTGGGTTGCAGGTGCTATCTGCCCCAGGGTATGAGGAATGTGATCACGTGTACATGTAATACATGGTGTTTTCCCATTAGGTCAGGTATCCCCATCTGCACAGCTGCCTTACCTTAAACAACAAAAAGCTCTGACTGGAAAAGAAAAATCCCCATCATAAGTATGAAAAGAGAACTGTGACTTTCCACTATAGGACAATATACTAGCAAAAACGGCATTTCAGTTGCTGCAATTTTAACTTTGCTTATTAAAACAAGATGCAACATACCAAAGTAAGATACTGTAGACAGCTTATTTCATCATCTCTGAACACAAGATTCGATGTTCTGTATTGCAAAAACGTAAGTTACGAACAAACACCCATTGCTCTCAGAACTACCACCAGAGTTATACAATCATATATAAGCTCCAAAATTTAGAATTAAAGGCATTGCAGGGTGTTTAGCTACTAAATGCCATACAAACGTGCACTAGTCATACAGCTCCCGATTGTCATCTTCCTGTTTCATTTTGTTCAAGAAGTCATTCGTGCAGTTTCATACACATAATTAAAGCTGACAGAGAACAAAGATTCAGTGGATTGTATTTTATGGCACAGTAAATGATGACTTAAGTCTACTAAATTTCATGTTGTTATACAAATGGAGTATTAGGAAGAAAGGTCCTAGGAAGTTTCAGGAACTCAGCCGTCACTGACAGATGGAAAGACAGACCTTTCCAAATGTGCCATTAGTCCTGCCAACTGTTGCACAAAAGCACACAGAATTAGCAGATAACCAACCCAAAACCAGAAGCAAGGGTGGCTTCACCTAATCACCTATAGTACACTATCTGACATGAGGGAAGCTGAAATTTGGAGGCGCTAATGGAAATTTAGGAAGCTTTGTAAAGTCAACAGTTCACAGTACATTTGAGTCTCCTCAACTCATTTATCACATCAGGTTAGCATTATCTTTTATTAAAGCCACCAAACACAGAATTACATTTCCTTTACTACAATGAACTTGAAAAATACACATTCAAGGGTCTTTAAGAGTAAAGCAAGAAGAAAAAAACGCAGCAATCTGTTTCTGATGACCTTCCCCAAAGGTCTCAAAAAAAAAAAACCGAAGAGAAATTTGAAGTAATTAAAGCAAATAAAGGAGCAACAGGACAGAACTGAAGGTGAAGGAGGCAGGTCGCATTATCTTGGCATTCTTCCAAGGGTACTCCCATGTCTACCCTGCAGCTAAAGATGCCTAGTAATCTTCCCTTTCTCCTCAGTGTCTCCTTCCTCAGAACTTCATATCCCTTTTTGCTGCTGAGACTGAAACCTCATCAGTTTCAGCAAAACAGAAATGCATTTTTCTTCACCTTGACTTTAATTTTTGCAGTGTCCGCTCTTCTCCTAACCCAGAACTTTGAAGGAGCAAGGGGAATTGCTTCACAGGCACATTCTTGTGGACAGGACTTTGTCTATCAGCCAAATCCAGCCCCAACATTGTTTTTGGCTCTGCTCAAAGCCTCAAAACCAGGTAGGTGACAGGAAGCCAAAATCCCAAAGGATACTACATATACAACCTATTTCCCTAAATAAATATTAGCTTCAAAGCTCTTAATAGTAGATGTCTGTTAAATTCATTACCTGCACCCCAAATAAATCAGTTTAAAGGAATGCACTGGGAATTGCAGCTCAAGGTTTTTCCTTTAACATTTGTCCTATATCCTCATACAAACCTGAGCAAATATTAAGGATCATCTTAATTCCTCCGCAGTTAAACCAGTAATGTTACAAGCCTTTCAGTATCAGGGCAAGAAGAGAATACATGTAAATATAAGAATTATCTCAAGACATACACACCACATAATCCGATATAAAACTTGCATCCGGAGCCAAATAGCTCAGATGAAAAATATCATGCAAAGTATAAAATTTCTCTTAAAATACAACTAAAACGCAAGAAACACGACGGAAACATTCAAAGTCATGAAGCATTTTGATAACAATTTCATAGAACTGAAAGTTTAAAAAATTACATTAAAAGGAGACACTAAGTATTTCAAAAACCTCTGTTTTATTTGTACAGAGTAAAATACATCATATAGTGAACATGGTTTTCCATCCATAGTCTAAAGCCATTAATCAGTGTTTTCGTTTCATCAAATATCCTGGCCAGAAGCACAGACAATGGAAATGGGAATGCTAATTAGTCTCTCTCTGCCAGAGCTACAAGGTGCACATCAATCTCTGCTTCTGTAAGGATCCTGAAAGAACAAAATGAAATCTTAAATGATACTTCACCTTAAACTCCAATATTATAACCTAGTACCTAGTACAAGTAAGTTACATACAATGCATCTTTCAGCTCTTTAAAGACCTGCCGTTAGGGCCACAGGCCAACATTCCAATTTTTTTTGAAAAATAAAGGAAGAATCAAAGGCACTAGAAAGCAAAGAGGTAACAAATGGTGAAACAACATTCCTCATTACTAATATATTTGCAAGCTGGGACCTTGTGAGAGAAGAATGGATACGGTAATTAGTATGATACTCCAAAGGGGGATACAGGTTTACATAGCCTTGTCCCTCTACTTGTTCTCTATCCTTTCTGAAAAGGACACAGAATAGCAAGTGAAGGTTGCCAGAAAGCTAGCACTTGACCCTTGAGCAGCAGTAGAAAAAAAGGGGATAATGCAGCTCCTTGCATGCTTTCTCAAAAAAATCTATGCTGTTCTGTTGTCCTCAACATGCACCAAATGCAAAACCATCTGTCATCACTATGTCACTTTAAACGCATTAGGAAGCACTCAAAAGACTGCACCTGTAAGACCCAAAGCTTTGAAATCTCCCTCCAGTCCCCACCTACCAAGTAGCTAAACTAAAGCAGCAGAGGACCTTCCTCCCTACTCAGCTGTCTCTCCTCAATTTTTTAAAAAGAGTATATACTAAAAGTGTATATATTTAAAAAAAAAAAAAAAAAAAAAAGGCCTAAGGCAGGAATAACTGCCCTCTTCTGCAGCAGGCCAGACTTACCTAAATTTTGGTAACACATACCCAGAGGGTCTTTTTGCATTAACAAAAAGCACCAAAATGTACTGTCTCACACTTCGCGCATACTTCCACAGATATACGTTGTGTTGTGCAAAGACCATCAGGGACACTGTATCTGATGTGAGGTATAGCCCTCAGCAGCAAGATTTCCAGGTGCTGTCTTAACAGACTGACCAGTTTGTCGCACACAGTGCACTGCACTCAGATTCAGGCAGTAACAAGGGAGGGAGAAAATAGCAGGCGTCTTGCTTTCATGCTAGGTGGGAATGCAGTGTACTCAGAAAGCAGAAGTTCAAGACAGTTTCATATCATTGCAGTGATTTTTAAACCCATGATCTTTTAATCTTGCCAAATATATATAGCATTTCAAAGAATATAAATTCATAATGCGTTAACTATACACTGGAAATGTTAAAAACTACTGCAATTACAAGATGAGCAAGAGTAAATTAAAGATCCCATTCAGAAAAAGATACAAAACCCCTAAGTGATCTGCAAAAATTTCCCTAGTATAAAAACAGACTTCACAGTGTTAGTTGTCCTGACTATGATCTGAAGTGGACTTCATATACTAGTACAAAGAAAAATGTTTATTCTTTAAAGTATGAAAAGCCCCCTATACCAGATGTAACTACATTTTAATCATCACATAAAGCAATACCCTTCAAGAAACAAAAGATAACACTTTTGTTGACATCCTTTAACCATGTCAAATGTTTTAAACATGTGTTTTGTGTTAAGTGGTTTTTAACAATGTTTTATACCCCTACATATTTTGAAGGGTTACAAGAAAAAAAACCTCAAAAACTTCAACTTTTGACAT
This sequence comes from Myiopsitta monachus, assembly GCA_017639245.1. NCBI lineage: Eukaryota > Metazoa > Chordata > Aves > Psittaciformes > Psittacidae > Myiopsitta > Myiopsitta monachus. Next base: position 30,833,987 of record CM029924.1, on the reverse strand, counting down.
TTCTCTTTTTTTTCTTGATTTATCATTACAACAAGTTCAAACTAATTGCACGTAACTAGAGAAACACACACCAAGTTTTATAACACTGATCACTTACCTGAATTTAGGATTTTCCACTGTAACTACACCAACTTCTATTTCTGAAGGTTTGAAATCAATGGATAGTACAGTAGACAGGCACGTTATTGCTGTCTGAAAGATGACAAAAACCCCTATCATTAAACAAAAAGCACTAAGGTTTTGGGTTTTTTTTAAATAGACATAGCATTCACCACTACCCTTCCTTCTAGTTTCAAGTTATTTCCTTCCACCTCAAAACCTTAGCTGAAAAGTTTCAAATAGTTTCCCCTTGTTACAGAATACAGTCCCAACCCAGTCCTCTCCCTAAAAAGCCCAATCTACAAAAACCATAGCACAAAACCCCCACACAACAAAACCCAAACTTTATCATGAGAAGATTAAAAGCCCAGGTCCCAAAAAGAGAACATGTTTCATTAGTGGCAAATAATACAGACATCAGTATTACAGTCCAAAATTACTGAAAGCACATGTCACTTGCGTAGCTTCCATCTTGCCTTTTTCTTCTGGTAACTAGAATTATGTTGGCTGTTTTTAAAAGCTGCATTTCATCATGGCTTAACTTATTTTTTGTTGCAACCTAATCATCAACCATTTTAAAAGGTGTTCTTTGTAACCTCACTCATACTTAACCCTGCAGTAGGGTCATAATAATGCTGCAGATGTATCCTTAAAATGACGACTGAGCACAAAAAGAAGTTTCATAAAACAGCTATGTAGCTACATGCTTATCAAATCAGTTATTTTGACATGCTGCCGTTTAATTCTGATCAGCAAAGTGTTAGTAAGTGTAGAACACCAGACAAGATAAAGTTTGTTTTTAGTATGATGATAATATACTGATTCTGCAATAATTCTATAAGACCATATAAGATGCATTATCAGAAGACTGCTAAGCTGTAAAAAAAACCCACTAAACTAAGAAAACTCAAACAGAGTTCTCACCCTTGGAGCAGTACCTCTACTGCACCACTAGCTTTAAAAAAAGAAAGGCAGCATATGTGTGTGTGTGCAAACAGCACAACAAAAACATGATTCTTGTTTCTGCTTGAGACTTGCTTCTCCTTGTCACTGCCAACTTTTAGAGTAACAGTGACCTATGTTCACAATCTCAGCACTTTTAAAAAGACAACAAAAGGTATAGAAGCGCATCCAGGACTTGACTGCCAGACTAATTACCAAGTGTGCATTTGCACCATACCATGGAGGTTTTATGAATTAAAAACAAGAATATGAAAAGACTGTTTCATCTACCTCTCAACAAGAGGCCTGCACAATATAATCAAGCAGTGATAGAAACATACCTTTAATGTGAAAAATATTTAGCCAGGATAAGAAAGGATCTCTGAAGTAATTGCAAATACATTCCATTTCAGTATGATATGATTATTTAACACCCTCAGGATCAAAGAATTGACATACTAAGGAAATCAGTACTTACTAAGATATACACTTAAACCTTATGAATTTATGCTGAAGAACTTTCTGGTTAAATGGTACTTTCACAGTAATGTAGATTTCACAAGTAATTTAGCTGAAGGTCTAAATCTGCAAAGCATTCACAGGGATCTCAATACAATAATCTTACAGGGGCATCAGTTGTTAGGTTGTTATTCTACATTTCAACTGCTCATCTTGTGATACAGAAAATGTAACATTATGAGAGAAGAACAAGTCCTGGCAGGGAAAACAGGTATGCCACGGAAAAGGACTGTTTAGACAGATGTCTATGGCATAAGTGAAAAATTAAGGATGATTTATAAAATAAGTTCATTGGCCTATTTTATAAGTGGGATACATTTTTTTAATGGGCCCTGAACAACAGCTGTTATGCTTACCGTGAGAACTGTTACGTTTAAACTGACAGACAAGCACTACCACGTCCTGTTTGAAATGCTTTTTAACACAATGACTGTTTTAAGTGCCACTAAATGGAAATTGCACTGGTATCCCCAGAATGAAGCACTGTAGTAATAAACCACCCGCTACAGTGGAAGTGCTACAATTACAGATTCTGCTTCAGCTAACGTAAAGCAGACCCGACGACCATTCAAGCATTTGCAAAATACCTCCAAAAGATTCTCTGGTTAGAGTAGCCTGTATTTGCTCTGGCAGCAATACAGAACTGTAAGAAAACAGGAAATGCCTAACTGCATTTCTCTACATCAAAAGCCTACATACAGCATGTTCATTAAAAATACTTTAACAGATCTTTAATTCCTTCTGCTGGCCTACCTCTACTGTTTGTTCATATGTCCAATCAAATTTCTTCTTTACTTTCTTTTCAAGGAAACTGGTTGACTCTGTCTGTTTAACTCCCGCAGCTGTGGCCTTGAATCCACAGTAGTAACCTGCTGGATCACACTTGTATACCTGAGGGCCGTGTTCTTCATCGATACCAATCAAAATCATGCCTTGGAGAGAAAATTTGTTATTTCCCCAATTTTAGCAATTTCACTAAGCTGAAGAACAGACTAGATACCCCCCTCCTGTGAAAATCATGCATGCAAAGCAGTACATTTTTGGGAACCAGTCCCATACCAAGAGCTGCGACTTTCTCTTTATCTCCAATTTGCCATTTGTTACCAGCATCTTAACAGGCATGCAACTCCATTTAGTGCAAACTAGATTTCTGTCATTACCAAAGAAGGCTCCTCATTAAATGTAGAAACTGTTTTGCCATGTGTGTAGAGAACCACAAAGTCAGAAAATGCAAGAATTTAACCCCAATACAAAGTTAACTCAGCCACAGTTCACATCCTGCTTACTATATGGCGCTTTCAAAAAGCGTAAACAATAGTTCTATTAACGGGTGCCTTCCATCAGAAAGCAACTTTACAAATATGTTGAAACTAATAGAAATATTAAAAGATCAACTTCAGACTTCTCAACTGCAATCCTGAGAAGCGCTGCATTACATCCCTTTTCCTCTTCTCTTCACAGGAAAAGACAATAAAAAGAAAAATCTGGAAAAATAGTGGAATGTGGAAATAACAGAAAATAGAACTGAGTCTCTGAAGATCATCTGACTGTTTCAAGTTGGATGTGACAAACTGGTCACATCACTGAAACACATCTGTGTTCACCCACACTTATAGATTTGTATAGACTCAATAAGCATATTAAAAATAACTCAAAAGCAAAACAGCAACAAAAAAATCCCAGAACACACTCAAGGTTTTAAATTACTTTTCCTCTACAGTTGTGAAACTTCTCTAGGAGTTACAGCTGATAAGCTTCTGAGCAGCTACTACTACAACAGATAAACAATTTCCCAACATCTTTTCAAAAAACCTTAAGGAAAGTCGATATTTTCTGTCATCTATTTGAAAAAAATACCCCAAAACCAAACAAAAACCCAACACCAAAACTCAGTTTCCAGTAGTATGAAGGCATGGGGAAATGCCAAGGGAAGAAAGAAACAATCATTCCTGAACATCATAAACATAGGGAAATTGCCCCATCATGGAAAAACTGTGGTGCAACCACGACTGTTACTTATGTAGTGAGAAGTCCTGGTGCCTACTATGATTACGAGAAGTGATTCACCAATTCTGAAACTATTCCACTCAGTGAAGAGGAAAAAAAATAAAATAAAAACAAAACAAAACAAACAACAAAACAAACAAAACAACAAAAAAACCCCACCAAACAAACAAAAAGAAACCCAGAAGAACGTTTAATGAAAATGTAATTGAGGAAGCATTAAGTATTTTAGCTCAGTTCCCAGACAGTCTAACGGTACAGTTATAATTTGCTTACAGCCAAATGTAAGAGAAAAAACAAGTCAGAACCAACCTCAGAATACACAGATGACCAGGAATACCTACAAAAAACAACTCTGCACATATCTGTTTAATTTAAGCTGCATCTGCTGTTATTATTCAAATGTGATGCAGAAATGCTTCCGTGTGAAATATTTTTAAGCACTTCTCTACATTACATATACCACAGTTAAGAGCAAAAATCATGCAGACTTTTGTGCTTAATCTGCATGATTAAGATGCAGAAAATCTGCACAAGCACAGCCCCAGAAGCCAAAGTGAAATAGGACTGCACATTTTAAAGACGCTAAATCATTTACTCCAATTCAAATGCTGACTCAACGGCAAAATCATGGCTTGAATTCAAGACTTTCAACACTGCTCTCTCATTTGGCTGTTCATCCCTCTTACTTATTCAGTTACATCTGTATCTTGCACACCTTGAAAATGGGTGAGAATTTCTTATACTTTAAGTTGCAAACTTAGACAAGAAATAGAAAAGATTAATTTCATACACTGTACTTACAGCAACCAAGAGGCCTCATTTCAGCATTTTGCGTATAGACCTGAGAAATATCTGCAATCCTTTTACACAGCATATCCACAGGGATGTCATAGCCATACTTGTACTTCCAGTTAGCAGCCTCATAGCGAGCTCTCTGCACCTGAGATCTGCTGTCAGCTAGACAGGAAGAACCAATATTAATTTCACTGAACATGACCATGTTTATTCCTAGCATCACTTGAGAATGCAAATTCCAAGGTAAACTGTAAGTCATCTTTACATGCATGCATCAGAACTAGACAAGTTTTCCAAAACCAGACTGAAACAAATCTCCTAGAGCACTTATTTGTTTCACGTGATGCAAAGTTGGCAAACTACACGCTTCAGAAACTTAAAAAAGGATACTGAAACAAATACCTGTCATTCCTGTCATCACACAGCCAATGTTTTCAGTAATTCTAAATAAATGAGTCACTGTGTTGGAATCCAGTAACTTGTCCTAAAGACGAAACAGAAATAAACTAATAGAAAACACTGCCCTTTGAGTAAAAAAAAAAACCCCAAACCCCCTAAAAAAACCAACCCCGAAAACCAGACTTGGGATACTCTTGTATCTACAGAAAAGCCCCAAAGGATCAACTAACAGCTAAAAATTGCCTTGCAGGCTCACCACTACTTACTGCTATAGGCATGAAAAGAAGAAATAGAATAGGGAAGATAAAACTGCAGTATCTGGAAAAGAATGACAGCTAGAGCATGACCGACATCAAAGTCCTTTTCCCTCTGAAGAAACTTTGAAAACACAAAATACAAAAACTTGTGCTTGTGCCTTCATTTCAGTTGAGATAGAGTTAATTGTCTTCCTAGTAGTTGATGCAGTGCTGTATTTTGGCTTTAGTCTGAGAACAATGCTGGTAACACACCAATGTTTTAGTTGCTGCTCAGCAGCACTTACCTTGATCATGGACTTTTCAGTGTCTCATGCTCTGCCAGTGAGGAGGGGCACAAGAAGCTGGGAGGGAGCAGAGACAGGACACCTGACCCAAACTAGACAAAGGGATATTCCTTACTACAGAGTGTCATGCTTGATGTATAAAGTTGAGGAAGTTGGCCAGGAGGGGATGATAGCTGCCTGGGAACAAGCTGGGCATCTTCCTTGGAGGGGGTGGGGTTCATTCCTTCCTCTCTCTGTTTTCTATTATTATTGAATTATATTTTACTTTTATTTTTCAATCATTAAACTGTTCTTACCTCAACCTCAATGAGTTTTTACATTTTTTCACCAATTCTCCCCCCCCTTCCCACTAGGGGCTGGGGAGGGAAGGAGGGTGAATGAGCAGCTGCATGGTACCGAGCTACTGGCTGGGCTTAAACCACAACAGCTCTTATTGCACACTGTCCTTCAAACACAAGGTTTCCCCGCTTGGTCAACACCACATCACCACTCTGCTGAAACACTCATGAAATAGTTCTATGTGCTATTGGTACAACATTGAGTGGGAATTAAAGAAATCATGAAACTGATTATGGACCTTACAGCCCTTACAAGCCAGAGAAATGTATGCATGCTAACATAAAGCAGGACCAACTTCATGTTTTAGCTTCATCCCTCCCACAACTATAGGTAAAACCAGTGCTACAGTACTTAGTGAAGAAGTGTACAGTTGAGCACTAAATGAAGCTAGAACTTGTAATAAGCAGAATGATACTAAGATAATGAATCCAAGCAGCAATATAGGTCAATGCTAATAAATATAATATCAGTCTCATCCCCCACACCTTTTTTCTCATCTTCTTCCAGTCCCCCCCCCCTCCCAAAACCAAACTACTTACAGGTACTTTCTTCTGTGTTACAATTACTGCAGAATCTTTTCCACGAACAGCGACAGATGTAAGTCCACCTTGGTTTATGGCCTTAAAAGCATATTCTAGAAAAAAACGTAAATGTTAATAAAAAATAGTGTTAGAGATATCAGAACAACTAAGTCTGACACCTTCCCCTAACACAGAAATCTCATCAAGTTCTGGCTTTTTTAATACTCCAGTACTTCACAACACTTGCTGTCTTTAAGGTCTTTAGTAAAATGTATATAAGTTTCTGATGGGAACTTAAGTAATTGACACTCTTGACAAAACCACTAGTACTGCTTCCTTCAAATATTTCTAATAATTTGCCTTTTTGTTCAGTTAGAATGCTTAAAAGAAACAGGATTTGCTTTAAAACAAAGAGGTTGTTTTTTGCTTGACCAAAGTGGTCCAACCTTCACCTAAACTGCAAATCCTCGCAATTTTTTAACATGCAGAAGCTTAGTATTTCAAGCATTGTTATCACTGCAAAGATGCAATTTTCCTTTGTAGATTTTAACTGATACAGTTGAAAACAGAAATGATGGACCAGGCACAGAAGATGGGGTTTAACCTTACTATCACATTTTCTGACTTGACATTCAAACCCTGCAATGCTTTTGCTCACTTTTTAAAATGAAACCTATGCACACGCCAACTAAACAGCATTATTCAGATAAATATAATGATTATGATTTACTTTATGTGATCCATGAAATAAATTTCCCTTGATTAATGGTTTCAAAAGCCTCAGGAACAACAACTTTATAAATCATTTATCCAGCAGTATAGGATAAACGTGCAAAACTTCCTACTACGTGGTTAGGAGAAGCAAGTTTCAAGCTGTAGCTAAATGCAGATGAATTCTCTCTTAGCTATGTAAATGAAACTTAATGTAGAATATGTCTAGCTGCTAAAACTATCTTCTAAAATAAGGAAGGCAAGAAACGCATCTGTTTTAAAAGCTGCATTCAGATCTATGGAAGAAACTGCACAACAGAAGAGGAATAATCTAAAAATTATAACCAACTCTTGCAATACCGGGGTCTTGACGTTCAAGCTGCTGAGTCAGTGCTGCGGAAGAGCTGACTGACTTGTATTCATGGCACTGTATTTATTACTTTCAGGCATCAGAGCATTTATTGGTTATCCAAACATGCCATAAGGAATATTCTCCCTTTCTCTCTGCTAGATGCACAACTCTGCTCTCCTGTTCACTTGCCTTCCCCAGGATGATCAGTGCTAGCCTGCAGCAAAGCACAGAACCCTGTGAGACATGAATTAGCACTGCCCACAGACTAGTCATGTCTGAAGCCCCAGGCCAGGGCTCTGCAACACTTTTTTATCGATGTGTACAAATACCTGAAGGGACGGTGTGAAAATGGACAGAGCCATGCTCTTTCCAGTGGCCCCAGTGACATGACCAGAAACAATGTGCACAAACTGAAACACGGCAGAGTCCATCTGAACTTGAGAAAACACATTTTTACTGTGAGGGTGACCAAGCACTGCACGAGTTGCTCAGGGAGGTTGTGGAGTCTCCCTCCTTGGAGATATTTAAAAGCTGTCTGGAGGTGATCCTGGGCAACCAGCTCTATTTGGCCCTGCTTGAGCAGGGGTTTGGACCAGGTGCTCCCCAAAGCTCCCTTCCAACCTCAACCATTCTGTGGTTGCAGGAATAGGTGCCCTCACAAACTGGTTTTGCTCACAAGTAGAGACAACCAGGGTTGTTGATTGAACCGCAGGCCCCATCTTGCGCCATTCTTAGTATCATCTGCAGTTGCTTCAGTTTTCAGAGGCAAGCCAAAAAGTGAAGTGGCTCATAAAGTATAACCAATGCAAATGGCTAGTGGTGTTTTAAATCTGTTTTCTGCTACTTTAAGTATTTCAGTAGCACTGCACGTGTTTTCTGAGAAGAGCCATCCCTCGCTGTTCCCTGAAAACATCACAACACTCACAAATTTGACCATAATTATTTTCTTCACCTATCAAAATCCCACTTAGATGAAGCATCACATTTGAAGACAGGAAATAATAGGTGGCAAGATAACACTGATGCTCTGAGGGATTTTAACAACAGCAATGAGAAATATATATGTAACAACTTATACTTTCCTAATACATCTATGTAGTGATAAGACACTATCAGTGTAGTGATATGGGTAATGGGTTTAAAGTTAAACAGGAGAAGTTCAGGTTAGATACAAGGAAGAAGTTCTTTACTGTGAGGGTGGTGAGGCACTGGAACTGGTTGCCCAAACAAGTGGTAAATGCTCCATTCCTGGCGGTGTTCAAGGCCAAGTTGGACAGAGCGTTGGGTGACATGGTCAGGGCGAGGCACTGCCCATGGCAGGGGGGTTGGAACTAGATGATCTTAAGGTCCTTTCCAACCCAAACTATTCTATGATTCTATAATATGAGATCCCTTTAAAGGCACATGAGCTTCGTAACGGAAGGGAGGGAAGAAAGATGGGCAGCTAGATTCTGACATTTGACCAAAAGCAAATGTGAGCTTTTGGCCCATGCTGTGGGTAGATGCTGACCAACACAGACACTAGTGTGGCACCACATCAGAGTTACCAGCCTGGCAGTGGGAAAAGTGAGCTCATTCTTGCTTGAAGTTAACTATGCACATGTATATACTTTAATTCTCACAGCGTATTAGTACTTAAAATATCTTCAAGACAGCTTCAGGCTGTGTGCAGAGGCTCTCAAATACACGTGCAGAGACTTGGTTCTAAGAAGCCGGTAAAACCTATGGAGGTAATGCACGTCTCTCATACATTAACTTAATTGTTGAATGTACCCAGGAGGTAGAAAACAAAGGCTCGGTTTCCTCTGCTCCAGGATGCAGAAACCATTCCCAACACAAAGTATGAAATACAGAACAACCAGAAAGGTGATGCAGACCAACCAGCCTGTTCTAATGGCAACAGAAAATCAGAACCACTGACATCCTCTGTGAGGAAGTACTGTCCCTACCATCCATGTGTATAAGGCTTACTATGCAAGTCGCATACAAGCCTTATACAAACTCCAGGTACCTAGTACAGGCAACTTTCTACCTGTGTATAGGCACCACAGGCACTTCCCTAGCTGCTCCTTGGAAAAAGGTCTGCTCAAGATTGGGCTGCCAGCCCATGAAGCCTATTTCACACAGCCTTCTTCATCAGAAGAACTCAAGGGCAGACACAACAGAGATTACTGACTACCATGGAGAATTCATGCAGCCTGGTCCCAGCAACCTCCTTTGCTGGAGAACAGATGGCAGTATGGACATGCCCCACAGTGAAGCCACTGCAGCTGGGGAAGAACCACTACGCTCCAAGTGAAAAAGGCATCAGAATGATGCTGCCAGAACAATTCGTCTGGCCCTGTTATGAGGATCCTCCAGCACCACCCTCAGTGAACTGTTCTGCCAGACTGCAAGTTGACTATGCTGGTATACAGTATTCTGCAGAAGGCACACCATGAGCTTCTGCAGAACCCGGTGAGCTGTAAAAATAAGAATAAAAAGGCTTAAGCCTACAGCGGTTACAGGAAGAAGCAAGATGAAGCTATGCTGCAGCTTAACAGCAGAATGCTCCAAGATGCCTGGAAATAAGGGATGCTTGCTGCTGCCTCACGGGCCATGATGCACAGAACACATGGCACTCAGGTGTAACAGGAGAGAGCATGGGTTACCTCCAAAACCTGGCTTTGTTACTCTGGCATGCAGGGTTTGAGGCAGCTCAAGTTCTATTTCAAACAGCTATATAAGTTCATAGGTTCCAAAACACAATGCTTGTAAGTTTGGCAAGAGAAACTGCAAAGAAAGAAATAAAGACACTTCAGGAAGAGCAAACAGGCCGTTTCCCAGGCCCCCACGCCGGCACGGCCGTGACCGCAGCTGCTCCAGGCTCCCACCGGGCTTCTCCAAGCACACCGCGGGGCCAGGCAGAGCGGGAACCGAGACACCTCGGCCGTGGGCAGCGCCACACTCCCACCTCCCCCAAGGCAGCCAGGCTCCGCGGAGGCGGCGCGGGCAGGCCGAGCCCGTGACGGGGCAATTCAGCAGCAGCATCCCCGTGTCCGGACACCCACCGACTTGGTAAAGGCGCCCCTCGGGCGAGAAGATGGTGATGTGACGGTCGAAACCGGCGCTGGAGCCTCGGGACATGGCGGGCGGCGTGAGGAGGGCAGCTCGGCCGAGGGGCTCACGGCGTGCAGGGCCCCACCGACACCGCACTCACGGCACCCAACGAAGCGCTTCCGGGTCACATCAGCCGCGCAGGCGCCGAGGCGCGCTCTACTCGAGCACCGTCACGCTCCACCGCCCTCACTGCGCATGCGCGAAGTCGTGCGCCGCCTCTTCCCCTCCAGCCTGGCGGAGGGGTCGCTCCGTTGGCTTGCGTGCGGGTGGGGGTTGTCCTGTCGCCGTGTGTCACCTATGTCGTGAGGGAAACGCGGCCGCCGTGAGGAGTTTAACCGGCGGGGCTGCGAGGGGCAAGGCGGGCGGAGGTGCAGCGGGGCTGGGAGCGGACTGAATCGTTTCTGATTCATGGAAAACGCCAAATGCGCTCGACGTGTGCTAGGAGAACACGCACAGGAACGGCAGAAGACGGGAGAAAGCACCTGCAGGCGCCAGCCAGGGAAGGACAACCGCGCTCCGTTTTCTAAGCACAGTATTTCCACTTCTCAATGAGTATAGTTTTAAAGCACAGGGATAGACTAACCTCAAAACCCGTGTTTAAGATACTCGTAACGAGGAGTTGTTGCCGCAGCTGCATTACAACGTGGTGTTTAGAAGATTCTTTTTAATCGGTGTCCAGAACAAAGGGAAATTCCCCAAATTTAAACTCCTGAATACATGCTTTTTTTTTTCCCTTTCAGCGTCTTGGATTTCCCCTACTCCTTGTGGGAAGGCTGTTACAGTCGGTTATCAGAAGAGTTCAAAACTCTCTGTTTTGATATCCACACCTCTGTTTTAAAAGATGATAATTAGATGAGCTTACTCTGTGTTGGAATAGCAGATCACAGGCGCATTTTGTGTGCACCCTACATCAAGAGTCTGCTTGAATATTTCAGTGTATTTTACCTTGCTTTCTAATCTCCCTATGTAGTACAGGACACAGAGTTTATCCCCTTTGTTAGGGAAGCACTTTGTGGGCAGACATGAAGCTGTTTGAGATGGTTCTCACTGGAACATGGAGAACATAAAAATGCAAGATGGTCTCTGTTGGGTCAGAAGCAAAGTCTCCAGTAGCCCTGTGCTCCATGTCCACATGTGAATGTCCAAGAAGTATTAAGACTATAGGGAAGCCTTTAATGAGACACTCCCTGTGTCTCCAGCTGTCTGGAGGGACTTCCCAAGGCAGAGATTGTGTCTGGTTATTTAATCAGCTATGCTGGATTTCTCTTTCATGAACTCGCCGGTCTCCCCTTGAACTCACATGAACTTCTTGTATCCATAACATGCCATGGCCAAGAGTTGCTCAGCATAACGTTATATGTTGTCTGGTTTCATCTGAAACCTTACCTTTTATCTGAAACTATCTACCAGCACCATTTGGTGCCACTTTTGTACTGTAAGACACAGCAATCAAACAATCTCCATGCATCCCTTCCACAACACTCATGATTCTTACTGCCTCTACATCTCTCAAACACCTGTGTTTCTCCAGGCTAAGGATTTCTACCCTTATATGTACAAAGCTCTCCCAGTCTATAACACTGGAGTTGAATGTCAGATTTTTTTTTTCCACTTGAAAAAAAGGGGATAGGAAAATGGAAGTAATTATCTAACATTCAGCCTGATTGCCATAAAGTAACCAAGCGAGAAAATCCGTGTTTGCATCCAGAGATTCAATATTTGACTTGTACCAAGGAAAGACTAATCGTTGCTCAGTACCATGGACACGATGGAGTGGAAATAATGTTACTCTTCGAATATAGCTTCCAGAAGTCTTCTCCATCTACATAGCAATTCTGTTAACTTGCAAAGTTTGGGTTTGTTTCAGCAGAGCAATCACGTATATTTGGTTTAGTGTTGATCACCTCTGATCTACCACGAGTTAAAGTCCGTGTTGCAGGATCCTGAGATAGACTGTTCTCACTGATGTTTTTTAACACAGTAAACAAGAAGTCTCTGAGCTTGGAGAGGAAGCTGTTCACAAAACAGCTATAGTGCAGGCTGAATCAGTTCAGTCTGCCTCAAGGCTATCTTGCCAGTGAGTCTCCATTTCAATAGCACATGACAGGCTAAGCTGAGCATTCTTCCTTCTGATTTCTGTTATCCTCAGAGTACTTGCAAAGGGCCATCAGTGTCATTTGGCATAGTTTTGGAGGTACCAGTTGCTGCAGCATTTGGAGGACTTGCCTTTCCAGCATTCAGCATGGATCATCAATCTAATAAACTACTAGGCGGACATTAAAAATCCTTAGATTTTTACTATACCACTGTATACAAAGTAATAGATACCAAGCAGATTCTGTTCCATCTTCTAAATACACTAAGAATGTGTACTAAGGAAGTATTACTACATAGAAGGTATTATGGTAACTCTTTAAGAATAGTTTTTGAGATGAAGCCCAAATGATCAGTATGAGGTATGTTGTTCTCAGTCAAAAGGAAGCAGAGGATGCATTGAGTCCAGTTAGATGTTGATGCTATGCATGTCTGTTAGTGACCAGGGTGAGGTAAAAACCAAGCTTCAGTGAATGAACATGTCTGGCAATGAAGTAGATAATAATGCCAGTTTCTGGTCAGCTAAAGCTGACCTAAGGCAGAGCTAGAGGGACCCATGTTCTGCAGCCTGATGTTTCAGCCCCCCTCCTACACAGGTACTTGTGCAATGGTGCTAGTTCAGTGAAACGACGATAGTCTTGACCTAGCCAAACCCAAGTTTTCAAGGGGTTTGCATTCAGCAGACCTAGCTCTGAACTGCTTAAGACTGCACAAGCACCAGAGCCAGTACCAAACTGTGACTGTAACATCACTGATTCACATCAGCTTATGCTGTTATGGGGCTTCATATAGAGGGTAAGTAACCCTCTTACAGAGCGACAGTTGCTAATGAAGCAGTTCTGTAGAGGAGCAGATGCTTACTTTTAACAAAGCAGAATTTGCACTTTCAAGGAAATGTGGCAGTTCTCCAACTTACAGAATTGCAAAACCATATTCTGACAAATTAGAATTAAATCAGTTTGATGAGTGAGAGAAGTAGATCCAATCTCTCTGCTTTCCCTGGTGGACTCCAGAAAGAGGTGACTCATAGGAACTGGCATGTTCTGTCAGAAAAGGGGTCTATGATGAATGCTGCCAAGATGATGAATTTAAAACCAAGGTTCCAGGTTACCCGAAGAACTAATCAGCTCCTCTACACTTTCTGCACAGTACCTGAAGGACATGAAAGTATGCAAATCACATGTGCTGGTTTAAAAACTGATATCTGGAGTAGAACAAGTGACATGAAAAAAATAGCAGGGAACATGTTTGAATGCTAAGAGTCCTGAGGAAGCTTGTCATGGGACACTGCGAAAGGTCAGTTGTAAGTACTATACAAAAAAGATCTGCGTGGTTCAGCTCAGTTTCAAATAAAGGATTTTTCAGTGTACAAGATAAATGCAACAAACCCATGATATTCTGTCTGAGATTAACGTGTAATCTATGTTTTTGGGGAAGAAAGGCTTGCATTAAAATGACAAGTGCAAGAAATGAACACATTTACTATATACTCACTTAGAAATAATGACTTGGAACACTTCCTGTAATATGTACCTTTTTTCTTGCTTTATAACTTGGTATAAGTTTCATAGAAATCTCTGTTCAAAATTCAGTTTTATCCTGTTGTTGCCTGTAAGAATTTCTAGTTATCATCAATTTTTGTTCCAAAAATTCATGCATGTCCGTAAGCAAACTATTCCAGTGACATGAAATCCTGTCAGAAGCAGCAAATGTAAGAGTGTGAAAAAGCTACACAGTATCCCACTGGTCATTTCCTTATTCTTCCAATCAAAATCTTTATGTTGCTATAACAAATCTCTTGCATTCTATGTGAACAAATGAATTATAATTAGCATTAGCCCTATTAGGGCTGTATGTGTCTGGCAAACAGTAAACGTATCATCTGACCCTGTTAGTTTGCTTTACTGGTGGCAGACATTGCATGGCACTCGTGCAAGGTCAGCCCTGCAGACTTAGAGGTATCTTGCAAGTCCTGCTTTATTTCTTTGAAGTACAGAGTTTATGCATTTCAGTGTAGGTGAAAATTTTGAGGGGAAAAAAAACCCAAACCCAACAACAAAACCCAAAACAAAACAAAACCCCACCGAAAAACTTAAATTGCAAGAGGAAAAATCAAGTTTTAATTCAGATCACATTAAGAAGCCACAGAAATCACTCATAAAGATGGAGATAATGGACGTAATTCATCCCTGCTGGACTACCATTGATGTTAGCAGATTTACTGCAGGAATGATTTTGACAAAATGCAGTTACTGAATTTTCTTCAGTTCTAGGCCTCACACATTAATCCCATAATTGTACTGCTGAGTTCTCCTGGTCAGCAACAGTGATTAAAAAGAAGAAAAAAAAGCAGCTTCAGCATGTGCAGTTACATTGTTCATCATTTCTGTTGGATACAGAGCCATTTTCTTGGTACTTGATAGGAATATTTTTCCTCAAAAGTGTCTTTATAGGGAATATGCCATGTATCACCTGTAGTCTGTACCACACAGTCATAACGTAAAGCAGGCTGTTGAATAAAGACAGAGAAAAGCATTTTTTTAGACATTAACCAATATATTACTAAAATACCAGTTACAGGTAGTTATCCAGCATTTATCATATAAATCTCCATAGATTCATCTCTTTAAAAACTCTCATTTATTTCCTTACAACAAACAAACTCTAAAATTTAGTACTGGAGGAAAAACTAAAATATCTTCTAGTATTCTGTGGTCTAGGAGTCATAATAAATGGCTAAAATTCTGTCTTCAATCTTCACCAGATAATGATTTGGACATAATGCATTTAATTTCTAGAAATAGCAAAATTGTTGTTTTCCTGTTCAGTTAAATGAAATCATCTGGGAACTAATTCAGGATGTGGAGTTTACAGGCTTGAACTGATAGGATTTAATGACATCTTGTGTTTGCTCTTCCAGTGTACCTCTTTAGAGACTGTCTTGCTTTGTGCTGAGGAGGATGTAAGAAAAGGGTTTATCACTAACATTTTCAAGAGAGTCTAGTTGAACAAATATAATAACCTATTTTTCTAGTCTATTACGTTACAGGTGTACTGGCTCAACATATATGACACAAATACAAAAGAAACATTACCGGTTGTCAGCTCTGGTTCTCAGAACATACTGTACTCTGTATGTATAGTTTTGGAAGTCTGCTTTCCCATGACAATGTCCAGAATAACTTATCAGACAGCTGTGACTGGGAATGTCAATCATCTAAGTCATTTCTATGGGAATTAAGATGGAAAATTACCAGCCCTTTTGTACAAAAGAAAGGAACAAGGTGCAGGTAAAGCCATGTTACTCAGGTAACCCTATATTTAGTATTTGGTCCCATAAAAGGAAAGGTATGTATGACAATATGGAACGAAAGACTGTCATTCTTTAGAGATTGTATCTCTATGGTCTGTTTGTAACGATGAATATTATTTTACAATTTTAACCAGAGCAGCAAGAAAAATTGATCTGCATAGATGCAATATTCCTTTAAGTAGGCAATAACAATGCAGACAGACCAGATAGCAAAAAAATGCATGATCGGAAATGGCACATGATGAACTTTTCCCTAAAAAAGTCTTAAAGCAGCCTCACTCCTGTTAATGTACTGCTCATGGCTCACAAGTATACATGTCTTCTAGACAATACCAGAAGTATTCTGCTATAAGATGATACTATGCTTGGAAGACTGTAATTTCTGCCACCGAATACTGACTATAAACCTGTCTGTTCTGGTCTTTCCTTCATGAAACTTCCCATGTATGTTAGGCTGATATTACAGTGGATAGTGAAATAACTGTATTTTCCTGCTTTTTTAAAATAAAGATGAAAGAAATTTGATTATAGTTCTATTAGAATTTCTTTAGCATTAGAAGCACAATATTTTATAATAGTACTACAAAGGAGATATTTCGAAGGTTAAAATAAATGAAAACATACTGGCACTTAGGTTTTACAGCAGTGGAAATACACAAACTTGTATTTACATTGTAAACATTACAGCAGCATTTCCTGTCTTTTTGAGAGTTTTCATGCTTGTGGCATGCTTTGTGAACATAGTGAATTTTTGAGCCCATTGGTACAAATCCATTTCTTAGATAATTTCAAGAATCTTTTTGCTTCCAGAGTTTGCAATTGTGTAGCTTTAATGAATGTGCTCTGTGTGCTTTCTGACTGCAGCAGGAAACTTACCAAAAAATGTATATGGTTTCCTTCTGCAGAAGGGGAAAACTGCTATTTGGTGTCCACGCTGCCACTTACGGAACAGATGACGTGTCAGGCTGTCGGAAAGGCAAGCCTTGTGATCCCGGAGGAAGTCTCTAGTGACAAACTTGCAATGCTTGCCTGATCGAAGAGTGGCATATAACAAGAAGGCATCATCTTCAGAGCTTAACAAAACAAATGGAAAAGACAGATGTCATTCACAAGGCAGTGAGTGGTTGCAGGAAATAAATCAAATGCTAATCTGATATTTATTCATTCATCAGCAACACTGATGAATATCCCATCACCATTCCAGTTCCCTGGTAAAATAAAGAACTGCTTACCAAAGGGCACCAAAAGTTAGAGTGCAATAAATATTGACTACATGCTACACAGAGCGTTCTTCCCTCTTAACACAATCTGATAATACAACAGTGTAATTCTCCACAAAACTTGACGCAGTGCTATGTGGAACAGAACTGCTAAAACTCATAAGCATATCCCCAAAGCTTTGCTGGAATACAATCACCACAACTGATAATAAAGTGTCATGTAGGCAACATCACAGATCTGTGAGACTTTGTCTATACACGGGTAAATATACTTCCAAAAAGTACTATGGTTATTTGAAAAATATATTCAACACTAGCTGCTATTAAACTGAAATAGTTTTAGGGGAAAATCTCTAAAAATACATTGATAGTGGGCATGAGTTGCCCTATACCTGGAGAAGCTGAGCAGAACTTTGCTTGAAACCATTTTTGATTGCTGTGGATTACTGTAATAGATGGGATTAGCAAGGGTCTCCATCCTGGAGTAACAGTGTCCCCTTTGCTGGTGCGCAGACAGCAGGAAAGAGAGCAATGTAATTCAACAGCAAAGAGAATGAGATAGAATTGGAGTCGGGGGGTGTGAAGGAGAACAGATCTGGAACAAGGAGGCAGACACAAGAGACTTGGTCTGGCTGTTGGTACAAGGAATTTGGTCAGAAGTGCTGGAAACTATGATCACAAAAGAAATGGCAAAGATAGGTTAAGGATTAACAGGGCCCAACTCACCTGGAAACCAGGTGAAGCTGAAACTGAAGGAAAACTGAGACTGGTATAAGAAAAGCAGGGCATGGAGAGGGAACACTGGAGTAGAGGCAATCACCCAGTTTAGAGACAAGGATGGGTTGACTGGACAAGAGCCTAAATCAGTGAGGCAGGGGGTCTATTTCCATCCACAGAAATAGTCTCCTCTAGGAGGAGCAAGGAAGTCAGCGCTTGAGACTCTCCACGCTCCTGGACTACTAAGCAATAGCAGCCAAGCACGAACTTCATCTCTTCTCCTTGCACAGCTTACACAGCTGACCACAACTGTACACTAATGCTATCAGGTATTCTGTAAGTTCAGGCCACTGTTTTCTTGGCAGTGGTCATAATGATTACAAATCCTAATAACCCATACAGTTTACACAATTCCAAGCAATTACATTCTTCATAATTCAATTTTTAATCTGTATTGATTTTTGAAGAAAGTATAGTAAAGGATATGATGTTTCTCTTTCACACATAGAGAGCTGGAGATACCGGAAATGGTACTAAAAACTACAGGAAAATGCACATAAATCAGGTGTTGATCTCCATTACATCATTTTTTTCAACTTACATATTTTCAGCAAAGAAGAAGTCTGCCTTATTCTGCATCACCTCCATAATCTCTCTTTTCCAATTTGAAGAGTTAATCAGCATGTGTTTGCGGCCCAGCACAAGCAACCGGGTATTCTTTTTTGCCAGGTAGTTGACAGCATTAAAGAGCTGCAGAAAACAAAGTAAACCAAAAGATTTTATTAGCTGTAAAAACAGAGTGACAGGAAACAATTTCACATCGGTGTCTAATTAGTGGGACTTCTACCATACTCCCATTTCCTGCAATTCTGAACTGCAATATGAATGGAGTAGATAACTAAGTTAAATCCCTAATGAAAGAAGAAAACCCAACAAACCAATTCATTGTAGGAAGCTGCTCTCAACCACACACAAAATGCATTGCTATTATAAATTTTTCCCAGCTCTTACAGCTTAAATGACGTGAATGAACTCACAAAGAGCTGTATAGGAGATTTCAGAAATTCACAGTCAGCAGAGGGAACTGAATCACATTGGGATTTAGGTAATATCTACTTTTGGAAATGATTCAGCACTGAAACCTTTGTAGGTATGAGAGGAGGACCAAACTCTAAATCATTCTGCTTTTCCAGCCCCACCTGTTGTCGAGATTGGAGAACTACATGTGATCTGGGCTGGCCTGTGGGGAAGAAGCAAGCAACAGAAAAAGGAAATCTGTGGCCTCAGGATTAAGGGTTTATGAAAGCCACATCCACACCAGCCTGCCACTTATGAACCAACATCCTGAGGTGGCAAATTCACTGATGCGCCAGCTTTTCTTCAGAGGGACTTCTCGTCAGGCTCAGGGCTGTGCCTCTTTGGCAATAGGTGCTCTCAGGACTGGCACTCGTGCCTGCGAACAGTTCGGCTGATGTTCAGCTTCCAGGTTATTCCTGTGGACTGTTCACAAAGCAATGGCATTTCAGTTCTGCCCAGAAAGAGAGAACTGTTTCTTGAGACTGAAGCATCACATTTGAAGGCCAAGGACAGTGCTCAACCACTAGGGAAAGGCGTTTCCTAAATGTTATCTGCATTTGCTGCTATTATTTGTCAATATACAGTCTCCTGGCTTTTCTCTAAACCCTCTTCCTACTTTTTCTAGCTACTTCCATCTCCCCTATCTCCTCTCCCTGTAATACCTCCAATTGCCTTTCTCCTCCTCTTGCTCTTTTCCCTCCTTCCCTCCTATTTGTGATTTTGATCATTATTTGATATCATTATCTTTTGTCTCAGGGACTACAAAGAATTGTTCTTCTAGCTCTTGGGTCCAATTTTATGAAGCATTTACTTTGATCTACCTGCGAGTATCAGTGGAGAGGGATGGTCCCACTCAATCCTCTCTCCAGTTGCACATTCCCACTACTTCCGTGGCGTCAGTCTAACAATGTCACAACTACCCATGAGCTCACTGATCCAACAAAAGAAATATTTTTGCAGGATTGAGCCTGCAGGCACGCAACTGATAGACCTGCGTCAAAGGTGATGACTGATGGGAACATGTTGCTGGAGGTGGTGAGGAGGGGAAGCTTGGGACTACCCCTCTCTGCAAAGGACCTGGAGATGGATCAAATTAACTGTGAATCTGGATCTGAGGATCTGAGAGAACAGGACAGATTTTCTACATTACTTTTAACTGTTGACCTATACACTGCCATTGCCAGCATTGACTCTGACGGACTGAAGGCTCTGTTTTCATGGAAACACAGGGTTTCAGTGCTAATGCAAAGCACAAGAGCCTAACAGTACATATCAGAATTGACTTCCTGCTTCTGGGAGATCGCAGTGGACATCAGGTATGCATGCATACACTCTACTTTTCCCTGGTTAAAACAAACAGGGCATAATGTGAGCAGGGAAAGGTCAAAAGCAGTAATTTCTGCCCATAAAATGGCACATAAAAATAAAAACTGCATTGTCTCCACTGCGTGACCTGAATCTTTGGAGATACGTTTCAGAATTCTTACTGGAACAGAATTGAAAGATACAAACAAAAGCCATCATTTTTATGTTACTGGAAAGCTTTCAAGGTATCTACATTATGTAATAATATATCTCCTCATCTATGTCACATAATTTATTTGATTATTAAATGAGGTGGTTATTAAAAATTGAAAAACTGAATTTCAGTTTTTCAGTATTGACATATATTTTTGTAATGTCTCATCTGGGCAGGGGATCATCAATTTTACTTGTTTACAGTCACTTTTATTTTCCAGTTCTCATGCACTGGCCCAGTCCTGCAAATAGTTGGGATATCAAAGGAGAATTAAATTTGTTAAGCTGAATTCATTAAATTTAATAAAAGCTAGGAATGTACCTACTGCATCCACACACATTTTCATGTAGAGAAGTCAACCATAACTTAAGCAACCCCTTACAAATTCCAAATGAAAAGACTTTCTCTTTTTGCCTAGTGTTCTGCTACATTAAGGGAAGGTTAGCATGTGAAAAAAAAACCAAAACACAAACTTGACAGCAAGAGCATCCTGATGGTACAATAGGAGAAACAAGTCCTAAAAGTACACCGTGATACAATTAGAGTCTCAGGAATGTAGCTGCACTAGTGGTATTGCAATGTCAACAACAAATCACCGGGATTTGAACTCCTGGAGTTTACTCCCAATAAAAACCACGGAAACACCTTTTAATTGCACTTACGGTTCAACACAAAGGCAGCTGGATTTCCAGATACAGATTGGTCAGTTGGGGCTATTCCCAAGTTTATAAAAAACCTGACTGGCTTGCATCCAGATCCCTTAAGTCTTTCGTTCTGAAGGGTGTAACTAGTGGTACTTTGTACCTGTTACTCATATGGACTTTGTTCTCCTACATATCAACAGTGTATGAAGTCCTCTAGTATGAAGTGCTTCTGGTAGGTTGGCAGAAATTAGCTGCAGTTTTGCAATGGAAAAACTCAAAATAAGCTTAAATCATAGTAAAATTAATGGGAATCGCATTTAAATATTCAGAAACTCCTGCTAGCATACCAGCACGCTGTCCCTCCTCTGCTTACCACAGAGATGAACCTTTACTTACACTAAAACACAGAAGATAGAAATTATTTTTGCTTTCACAAGATAAACATAATTTTGTTCTGCACACCCCCTGGTCTGATGCAACTTTACTAAAGAGCATTTAACCTCATTTTAGGCTGTTATAGGGGTGGTCTAAGGGAGTCACAGAAGTTACATGAGGGGTTTCCTAAGCATATCTACTCCCACATCTTGGCTGCTTCTCAAGAAAGGAAGACATGAGACACACAGTAACGCCTGTTTTAGTCATAGAGGAAACTGAACATAATACTGCTAACAAAAACCCAGCAGTTGTGATCTCTCACTTAAAAAGGCACAAGTATTTTATTAATCTGGTATTTCCAAAGGTTTCCTAAAAATTGTTGTCTGCCACTGAGCAATGCAAACATGCTATATGCCGTAAGCTCTATGTAGATGCACCCTGTAAATGTTCCACATTATTTAGGCAGCAAACATCATCAGATGCTCAGTTGGATAATCTGTTCAAAACATAATCTGTATAAAACATTACAAAATACATAACATATACATTATACACACATTCCATACACTTTTCATCTTCCCAAGGAAGAGGATTACAAAATTAGTACAAATTTTTCCCCTCTTCCCCCATTGTGCAGATACAATCCATTTATTGGGCCATGTTGTCAACTACATCATGGCACAATCGCACACCAGGGCAGGAGCCTCTGGATCAGAGGAGCTGGAAACAAAGAGGTGGAGAGGCAGAGCTGTAGAACAGAGAATGCTTACTCCACAGGATCATGCTGATGTTGAACTCCTCATATCATGTAAAAAGCCCAATGCTCTGCAGATGTGAAATAAAGCAACTGAAAATGCTGTAACTGGGAGCATTTTAAAAATCAGCAAGTTATACCTTAAAGAACCACTCTTCAGGTGAGAATAATATTAACAGTTCCCATCAGAAGGGAACTTTTCTATACAGTTTCCTGGAAATCGTTTTGCAGTGACCCAAATTTATAATTCTGCATAATTTAATGGAGATCAAACCCTTGGGGGAAGGTGGGAGAGCAGGGAATCCTATTCACACTGCAAGATTAATCCTCATTCTTTAAACATAACAAGAGCCATATGAAGTAAATGCATCATTACATCTTTGTTTTACACAAGTGCATAATGGAGCACAAAGAAGACAGATTTATTACTCTACCTCATACAAGCAACTATGGGCAGAACACAATACAAATTTCCTAGGGCTTCCCTGCCTGTCACCTGTTTGTATTACTAGATAATGCTGTGCCAACGTGTCCCAGTTTCAAAGGTTAGTATGTTGTAGGACAGCTTTCTCCTTGCACACTACTGGTGGTTTCCCACTTGTGAGATGGGAAACCCCTAAACACTGCTGCTGGGAGACACACTATTCAGTGATTCAACAAAAAGTAGCTCACCTGTATACAGGTATAGCATGAAGAAGTAATCACCCCTGAGTTTAAATCAGATTTGTTATTAACAAATCATGCTTGCCATCCTCTAAACATCTGGTTTCACTAACTGCCATTTAAAAGCAAAACACGCCTACAATCAGATTATCTGCTAATAACAGCAACAAACTCATCTATCATTGTTATTTTCATCTGTTATTGTTGCTGCCTCCCACCCAACACTGTAGCTGTGAAACTGCAGAGGAAACCCCAATGTTGACCACAGGTACAGAGCTGTCAGAAGTACACTGTCAGGTGGGGCTGAGCATGAGCTACAAAGGTTAGCAAGGAGTCAATTCCCATCATCACCACATTTATTTGACTTACAGTGTCATCATTTTCAGTTCCTGTGTTACATGTTGTAGCCAAAGAAGCTCAAAAACTCAAGGGTGCTGCTCACAAGAGAGGCAGCACTCTTCTCACTGAGCCTGGTGATTTCACCAAAGCAGATTCAACACCATCATCACAGCACCAAACACAACAGAAACTGTTTCTTGCATTCTTTACATTATTACTGATAACACAGCGTAAATTAGTCTCAAAGTCGTTTTTACTCAACTGCAGGCACAGCATACACATTTCTTGACCTCCCTAAAGATTATCTGCCCATGACTAGTAAGGGGCAGCTACTTCGAAGGGAAAGAAATAAAAAAAAAGGGAAATGGATGAGTAAGTAACAGTGACTAAGCTTAATCAACCGTGTTTACTTTACGCTTTTGAGACAGTCAACAGCTAACTCTTGGGAATTATCCCTTACGACACTGGGGATCTCTCAATACTCAGAAGCAACATCTTTGAGAATGTTTGTATCCTGTGTTACTGTAGAACTATTTAGATTGATGAACACACATTATCATGCAACTTCATACATCAATGACAGTAATCACTGTAATGTTCAACAGTTTTAACCTGTCTACATTGACCCCGCACCTAGAATTGACTTATCCTCTTTTGATGCATTCACTAGAGATATTTCTTAACTCCCTATCACAAAGGCAGATTATTGATTGAGAAGGAAAACTAAATCACAGAAGTGAAGATACCTGAGCTGATTTAATATAGATTGAGGATGGTATGGTAGCTTCATTTTGCTCAGATGAGGCGATGCCTAAATATAGCTCTGCTGCTTGCAAGCTAAGTTTGCATTCAGAGGCATCCTGAGGATGCTTTTGCAGCCAGGTCCAAACTGACTGTGTAGTAAGGCACCTGGTGCTTCTCCACAGCCCTGTGTTCCCAACAACTGGAGAACTCGGCTCAAGCGTTAGCACTGGGTAAATGTAGACATATTACTTCCAGGTCAAAATGGATTACAAGGATACTCCATGGACTGAGCTAATGGACAAGCTAAGGAGTCCTCTTGAATCCTGAGTAGTGGGGAGAGTAAAGCAGAGTAACTGTAAACAGATTTAGGTCAGGTACAGATAGGTTTGGAAAGACTCCTCTTATCTTCTTTCTTGCAACAAAAATACCAAGATCTTAACAATATATATGGGTATCTTACATGGATTTTTTTTTTATCCAGACCTCTCCTGAGTGCTTAGTGTTTTGTACCAAAACCTGGAGATCTCCAAAGTATTAAAGAGTTATCAGTATCAACACTCCACCCCAAGGAGATGAGCTACGGAAACATTTCTTCCCATGATTATACCCGAGTAGAAAAATAAACATATAAAAGCTCACAGGACTTGAAGTGTTAACTATGCATTTCCACATATCGATACTATCTTTGTTCTTACCCTCAAATTCTTTCTGCCTGCACTGCTGTTTCTTCAACAGTATTTTCTTACTGATCACCAACATTGCTTCATTGCAAGAAGTACTACATATACATTATCTTATTTTCCTGAGGAAGCAAGTTACATGAAAATGAAAAGGTATGAGCTTTTACATACTTTTGTATAGAGTTCAGAAGTGAAATGTTACCTATCAGAGCCACTGACTAAATGGAAAAACTGTCCCAGCTGAAGTCACAGCTTCAGCGATCTGCCTTCTCTCACTGTAAACCCACTCTTGCATTTCTACTATTATTGTAGCAGCTGCATACAAGAAGTTAAGGCCGTAAGAGAACTTCTTTTATCATTTTTCATTTCAGAAAGAATCACAGAATGGTTTGGGTTGGGAAAGACCTTAAGATCACCTAGTTCCAAGATGCCTGCAATGGGCAGGACACCTTCCACTGGACCAGGTTGTTCAAGGCCCTGTCCAACCTGGCCTCGAACGCTGTCAGGGATGGGGCATCCACAACTTCTCTGGGCAAGCTGTTCCAGTGTCTCACCACCCTCACAGTTAAAGAACTTCTTCCTTATGTAAAAAGCTAGCTATTAGAAGGGAACATTTGTGAACTGCATGCAGCAGTGCCAGTCTTAGACTTTCACTGTGTGGGTCAGAAGTTATATTTAAGTACTGAAAATGCAAAATGTGAGCAGGATCGCTGGGTGGTGATGGCAGCAATGGTAATGGGATGTTATGAAAATGAAAGCACAAGCTTGACTGATCCTTTCCATAGATAGGAAATAAGTTGGTGCACGACTGAAATTGGCTTTGTAAGACTGAAACTGACAGTTTAAAAGATATCAATACTATAGCCCTCACTACTGTCCTATGCAGATGTCTGCACAGTGTCACTGACCTAAGTCTGATGTTAAGTGTTTTCCCCCCTCTCCAGTCTGTGGTTGAAAAAGCCCCAAGCGGTACTTTTATTCTTTGAGAAAGGTGCTGCAGCAGCTAGGGAGATCACTGTTACAGAAGGTACAGGCATGACGCTGTTCAAGGCACATTAAACCTGTGCTTCTGCAGTGACATCCTGTGTTTTAATAAACTTGACAGTTCCACAAAAACTTTAAAATAAAGACTATTTCTATGCTTACAGGTCAACAGACATATCATCCAGGTAGAATGACATGATAACCAAGGAAACCCATCAGTTAATCTTTTGTTTGCAGTTGAAAAAAAAAAATTAGACTACAACATGCAGGAAACATTTATAACACAGTTTTCACACTGATTTTCTTCTGTTTCTCATTAGTACTATTTTTCAGGTGCCTGCTATAGATTACTGTTCAGAGATAAAGAGGCTACCTTCAAAAACAATTGTTCCAGTAAGAACAATTTTATAGTTCTTAACACAAATTAATACATTAATAAACACTACTTGAGTAGTGATTTCTCTTTGAAGGTCAGAAAGATGAAAAACTTTGTTTAATATGAAAGAGAACATATAAAATGTTCTTCTTCAACAGGACAAAAATCAGCAGAAGCAAACTAAAGCACAAGGATCTGAAGTGGAGAAAAAGCTGTGTTGTCAGAGTCAGGCCCACCTACCCCAGGTAGACCATGTACCAAGGCCTTCAGCAAGGAGGGACCAAGGAAGATTAATACTGATAAGAGCACAGCGGGTATTCATCAGGCTGGAGAAAACTTACAGGACTTTCATATACAGCAGTACACCTTTCCTGACAGTCCCATGAGGCAGAGGTACAACTGTCTTATTTGGATCAAGGCTTTACGCCCTGGTAAGTAACATACTGTTCCTGCAAAACCAGCAAAAATCTGATGCAGACTGTACTTGTGATGCATCACAAGTGCACGCAAACTCTGGGTCAGCATTATTTTTCTTAACACAATCATGACTCTACATCACTGCAGACTCATGGGATTTTACTACTAGTAACACTGCAGGCAGTATCTCAGCCTGGAGATCCTGGGCAGTGAAGGTCTGAAAGCCCCCCACAATAGCTACAATTCACAAGACCTAATTTACTTCAATGCTTTTAATATAAGCTTATGGATAACAGCCCACAATACTCAATAGCTGGACATTGGGCAAAACACTGTTTTATTCAAAGTACTTTCACTCAGAAGATAAGATACATCAATTTAACAAACAAATAATATTGTCAGCTCCTACAAATTAATTATGGATGATATCTGGCATTTAGCTAAAAGGTCCACCTCCTGGGAACAAGCATTTACATGAAAATCTTTGTCTACTTAGTAATTTTTTGACCCTGTAGTGGAGATAAATAAGCTTCAAAATATGAACATCAAAATGGCTTAGACAGCCAAAGCCAAATAAGAACCAACCATCCCCTATTTCATAAAAGGATATATCTTTTTAAAGCAAATTCTAGGTTGGGGACTCAGCACTGCAGTTTCCGGATATCTGTGTATGACTATATTGGCCAACATGTTGGGGGAATTCTGTTGCATCTTTCCCTCCTTTGTCCATTTCCATGAAAAGGATGCAGATACCCACCTAACAACTCTTGGGGCACCCAGGACCAAACAGCAGTGCTTAAGTGCAAGAGAGAGCTATAGTTTCAGGAGTATTTTGTTTAACGAATTTATCAGACAGCTAAGGGTTAAAACACTGTGTTGTATTATTGGCGATGTTAGCTAGGCTGGCAGAGTGAAAGAGCTTGTGGAAATGAAAGTGTGATGAGAAAAAAGAAATCCCTAACCTCTAGCATTATTACTTCTGAAAGCCTGTCTAGGGACATCCATTCAATGGAAAGTCAGAGCTTTTCACTCAGCAAGGCATGAAAGTATGAAGATACATACAAATCAATGAGAAGTGAAAAAGTCAAAAGCCTCCAATTCTCTTATTTAAGCTGCTTCATGTAACTATTGAGGCTTAGGGCCATCATACATAAATGGATCTAAACAGTACAGTGCTATGTACAGATATCATGTAAATGACCTCAGATGCTGAGAGCAGCACAGTGACATTAACATTAGACAAGCTCAGGATAACCACTCATAAGGAGCATGGTAAATCAACAGCATTAAGACTGGATCAGCTCTATAATTACCTGTTGCAACCCCCTTACTATTACTTCATTTTGTTTATTCAAATGTGTGGCAACTTAGGGCTGTGGTGGAATTCCAATCAATCAGTCAATCAATCAACCAGTCAATCAATCAGGTAGTAGTGTAGGTAGTATTCAAGGAATAGCTATCTTTCACTGTGCCCTCCTCAAACTTGCACTGTATGTAGACGCTCATATTACAATGAAACACGGCCCTAACAAACACCTGCATCATATTTCTAGTTCTTTCTTTTTTTCAGCATATAGTGTAAGCACTACCTCAGTTTACCCAAACATCACACAATCAGGAAATAAACAAGGAGAGAAGACATCAGCAAGCTTCATCTTCCCACACTGGTATACCACGTAAGTCAAGAACAACTCCACAGAACCAGTGGAGCTGAACAGGCTTTCAACTTCTGTTAGAGAGCTTATGGCACACCATGTACACAGCTTGCTCATGGAGCCACGTCAACACAACTTCTTAAAAGCTCAAGACTCAGAATACTAGAGGCAGAAGAAGTACTACTACCAACTCACTGTTTCCTTTTTTGGCAGTCACAGAAGCGAGCAGGGTAAATGAATGAATGCTGGATAATGATGAGGACAGACATAAGCATCACTAATATTTTCTGATTTATGTAAAAGGTAAGTTGGTATCATTAGTATGACAGAAACACAGGTCCAGTTTTAACAGTCATTACAGGAAACACTGTGTAAGTGTAGGACAATGCAGCAGCTGGAAACGGTAGAAATTATTTGGAAATATTTGTCAGAAGTATCAGTTACTACTTCACAAAACTGGTTGGAAAATAGAGTATGCTATGTTTATATAATTTTGACAACCTCTTCAGCTTCTGACTCACCTGACTCAACACATGTTTCCAGCTAGAACTGTGAAAAGTATTATTTGGATCATAAGAGGACTGGTGAATAATAAATCAGTAAGAAACAGCACCACAAGCTAGTATCTCTGTGTAAAGGAAAAAACAGCAGATACTTGTGAAGATTAGTATGAAATATGTAAATGATCTGAAGTAGAGAATTTCTCAGGAAGAAGGTTCCTTAACAATAAGACAGGCAGTAAGCACAATGCCAGAGATTAACATTCAAACTTATTTCAAATCTATTTTGGGGACCATATTTAGAAAATAATATTTATAGAGAATATAAATGTTTATTTGATAGAAATGCTTATAAAAAGGAGAACATAAATGATGCTTTTTCAATGACTGATTTTTAAGATCTTGAGGTAGGCATATTTCATGGAGGATAGGGAGTGGAAATTTCTATTGTATAACAGTTAGGACCATGGCTTCTAAGAAGTAAATACATACAGTTTTAAATTTTCAGTTCATTATCATTTAGAAAATACAAGCCAGGAGATCTAAAAAGTTGTAAAATCATGTAAGCAACAGGGAAGATCAGGTGGGAAAGCAAATAAGGAAGTGTTTAGAGAGTTTCTGCAACTAAAAAGGAAATTATCTTGCTTTACAAGTGAAGACAGGGATGACCTTATACACAAGATCCACCTCTGTAGCCACTGACATGCTACATTAGCATGACATGCATATGAGATGACCCAGCAGATATGAGGCTCATTTTCAGGGAATCCTGCAACTCAAGACTTCCTCTGCAGTTTGTTTCATGACTTCACTCCTAGAAGCATCCCCCAGATCCCCGTATTTCGCAGAATTCATTCTATATGACAGAGGAAGAAGCCATGTAGACTAGCATTGCCTGTGCTAGAAATCAGCCTGTGGGCTGTACTTTTTTTTAATTCTGAAAATTGGAAGGACGGCAGCAGCAAAGGTAGCCATAGCTTGCTTAGTATATTCTTGGTACTTGTATTCTTACTGCATCACTTCTATTCCTCATCTGGCAACAAGCAACAAAATCATTTACAAGTCCCAGCATGTATGGTAATAGCTTAATTACACTTTGCATGGATAGATCAGGTCTGATTGTAACCATAAACAGACATGCTTGCAAGGCTTCTGGGCATTTCACATCTTGTACTATGCCAAACCACATTTCGATTGCATTAGTGGTGGGGAGTTAAGACAGATGATGCCAAATCACTGTTCCCTGCTCCTGCTCTCTCTGTTGCTATGTTGTAATTTAACCACAGTGGAGGCCCACCACACATCTTCCATGCGAGACTGCAATAGATTGCTGCAGTGGTACACATGCCCTTTACAAGGTGCAGTTAACTTGATTTTATTTAAAATCTATTTTTTATTTGAAGTCTATTTATCATTCCATATCTAACACTTAAATAAGGAAAAATAGTAAGTTTATTAGGAATTTTCATTCTATGATGAATAAGTGAAAAATCCACAGGAAACTTTGGCTTGTTATATTAAATACAGGTAACCCGCAAGACAAAGATACTTCAAACCTGAGTTGCTCACAGCCAAACAGAAGACCAAGCATGAAATTTTAGTTCTGGGGAAATCAGCATCCTAGATTCAAATAGGAGTTCCTATTTCCATGTTCCAGACAACACAAACCAATCAGTTTATGAGGAAATTTAGATTAAAAGCTGTGGACAATTGTACTTGACCTTCTATAAGTGTAAGATTACAAGAAATAAAATTACTTTAACTTTGGTTTTTAACTTCACTGCAGGTTACAATAATTTTATAACCTCAATTTAAATATGTTTAATTACCTATATATAAATGTCTTTTCCACTCTTGCTCTACACACAGAATGCGATTAGAGGAAAAAACAACAAATGCAGGCTAATAGACTGCTGAATCATTAATCAGCATGTCAATATACTGAAATCCCTGGGAATAACCTAATGTTCAAAAAATCTAGGCTTTCATAACTTCACAAATAAATCCAAATGCAGTTTAGGCTCCTTCAGATAACACAGCTTCCAAATATGTTTTCTTTCCTACTTTTACTAAAAACCAGCTTATCAGATGTAAAAGCAAAGTGTGAATCAAAAATTAATTGCTTTTCAAAATATACAAATAAATTCAGAGGCACACGAATGAATGCAGACATTGTTCTGAGGATCTTATCTATATTACCTTTAAGACAGCACTAAACCCCAGCATTTCTCAGGATCAAATTAACTATTTATTCTTACACAGAATTGGCCTTCACATTTTCTGGCCTGGTTCCCACATCTTAATAGCACTATAGTCTCTCACAGTTATGGAGACCTTTCATACAAGAATCACTTCTAAAGAAGCAGTTCAGTTCCCTAAGATCAGGTTTCCGTTTTGGAGGCCCTGTACACCTCTTACTGCCATACTGATAACAGTTCCACGATTAGGTGAATCAGTTGGCCTGCCCAAAGAAAACCCATCTTGTGATTTCGAAGGGAGAAGTGAAAACAGAAAGACCAAAACTCATCAAGTTCAGAAGATACCTGAATTCAACTTTGTCATCCTGATTTTAGGAGGTCTTCTCTACAACCCACAACAAACCACCTGTTGCTACAGTTACCAAGCTCACCGGGACATGAATCATCAAGGCATGTTGAAACACGGAAAGTTCAGGTTAGATACAAGGAAGAAGTTCTTTACTGTGAGGGTGGTGAGGCACTGGAATGGGTTGCCCAAAGAAGTGGTAAATGCTCCATCCCTGGCATGTGCTCAACGCTAGGTGGGACAGAGCCTTGGTCATGGTCAGGGTGAGGCACTGCCCACGGCAGGGTGGCTGGAACTAGATGATCTTAAGGTCCTTTACAACCCAAACCATTCTGTGATTCTATGATTCTGCTCCTCTGAATTTCAAGTTTATATTCCTAAAGATTAGAAGAATTCTTGTTATGAAAGATATGATGCAATTCCTCTCATAAAAAAGCACTTGGGTGCTCCTGTCCTTACGCTTTGATTTGCCACTATTGCCAAATACAAAGGTAGAAATTAAAAATACCAGACAGAAACCAATAGAGACAGTCAACTGAATCACACTGGGTTTATTCAGTTTTATATCCAAAACCAGAGGTTACAAACAGTAACTAAAGGGAGGCAACCCCAGGAAGTGTCTGACTTTGGGAGAAAACAACAGGGAGTTGTCAAAATGCCTGACTGTCAGATTTTAACCTGCTTAGTTACTGCAGCTCTATTCTCCTTCCCAGGAAATGCAAAATCACACTGGAAACCTCTGAAAGGAAAAACAGTAGCTTAGAGTCAACCACTGAGGCATTTAGTCAGGGAATCCTGCCAGCTTCCCTACTCCCTCATTTCAGAATGTTGGAGGTTAAAAGTTTTGAGAAAGTTTCCCTGCTTTATTCACAGGTAGCCAGTCTGACTTTGTATTTCCTTTCTTCAGAAGTCCTGTCTACCTACGACTCTCTCCTCCCAGTGCTGCAGAAGCAGCAAAGGATGCTGGAGCATAACCCTGTGGGAAGAGCCAAACTTGGTGGCTCAAGGTACGTAGCCAACACGTGTTTCTCCATACATGCCGACCACTTGCAGGAGTACTTCTAGAACACACCATTTGTATTG
The DNA here is from genome assembly GCA_017639245.1 of Myiopsitta monachus. NCBI lineage: Eukaryota > Metazoa > Chordata > Aves > Psittaciformes > Psittacidae > Myiopsitta > Myiopsitta monachus. Next base: position 30,801,965 of record CM029924.1, on the reverse strand, counting down.
GTATACAAATCTGAATGTATTACATGACCTTTTATTTTTCTTTCAGCCAGAAATGGAAGCTGTCAGGTTTCAGAAGAGAGCAGGCCATGCCTTTTCCCTAGGTTTCACAGACAAATGAGTCTAGTCTCCTTCACCTCCTCTGAGAAGCTTAACAGCCTTGCTTTTCTGGATCTGGCCACCAAAATTTATGAGCTTCATCTATTCTGTTTTAGGATGGCCCAATATAAGAAAGGAGGGGGAAGATTTCAGCATAACAGTATCAGTCTCTTAGATGCGGCTTCCCAGAAGAACGTGCCTCAGTCCACCTGCTGAAATATTCAAGGAACCTCAGAAATTAACTGATAACAGATGAATGCAATGCTGAATGTTCCAGTCACACATCTCTAACACTAAAAATAGGTAAAGTTTCAAGGGTACCCCTTAGTGTCTAAGCATCTTTCTCTCCTAAAATCATATTCCACAGAGGCTGAAGGTGATATTCAGTGAAAACACCAAAAATCTTCATATTTATGACGTGCAATACTTCAGGGAAATGAAAGTACAGATCTAAAGAATGAAACACATGTTGCAAAGATAGAAACCTCTCCAATCTTGAGCAATAGGGAAAATGTTTCATTACTGTGGAAATGCAAAGTTGGACTACCATTAGAAAACAGAAGAGGAAAAAAAAAAGACAAGATGAAAAAGGCTAGGAGCAAATAAGCAAACACGCCTGACTGCTTTGTTGAGTGGTAAGACAAGTATTGGTGGGAGGAAGAATTGATGAACTGTCACAGTATGACAAATAAGACCTCTGGTGTATGTATTGATTCTGAACAGAGAATGACTCATGGATCTACTTAATTCTTGCTTCATTTACACACAGTAAAGTACTTGAACAAATCACAGATGCTGCCAAATGAGTCAAAGAAGAAAAAAATTCTTTTCCAAGCATGACTTTTTTGGGTCAAATTTATTGATATCTGCTTGTTTTGCAAGACAGCTCATACAGCAGAGCTCATATTTTGCATTGTTGATTGTGCAGTTGATCTCTCATAGGCATGGGCATGTTGCACAGCTAAGACAGACTTAAGACTGGAAAAAAATTACCACATGAAAACCTGAGCATGTTATTACATGTATTTGTCAACTATGTATGTATGAACAGGTGTTAATTTCTTTGTTTCATCACCTCAAAATCATTTTCAATAAGCAGGAGAGAAAGTTTTATTTTTACTCTAATACTTTTTTCACCCTTTTTCATCACAGAGGATTTATAGGCACAGAGAAGACATTTCGAAGAAACAAAATTATGCTTCAAAATTGATTTGGGTTACTAACCGAAGAGAATGATGCGCCATAGGTGCCTTCTTTGCTTGGAGTCTTTTGTTTGACTCTTCCTCTTTTTTAACTTTAGCCTCATTTGAAGAGTTATTATTTCTGTCTTACTATTTGGAAAATGAGCCTTGAAAATGTGAATAAAGTACATACCAAAAACAATGGTTCTGAGCTGAATTTACAAAGCATAAGTCATATAATCATAGAATGGTTTGGTGTGGAAGGGACCTTAAAGTTCACCTTGTTCCAACCCCCTTGCCAAGGGCAGGGACACCTCCCACTAGCCCAGGTTGCTCAAAGCTCTGTCCAACCTTGCCTTGGACACTTCCAGGGATATAATTCATCAAGGTTCTTCAATTCTGTGGCCACAGCTGGTTTTTTTTTTAAATTAACAAGACCGTTTACCATTTCCTGTAGACAGGTATCCCATATCCCGGTTTTCCCCTCTATTCTTATGAAACTTTTTTCTCACTCCCAGCTTTCCCTTCAAGGCAGCAACCTCTCTCTACCCACTCTTTTCCATACTGCTAAAGTAGGCAGGGAGTCCAGGAACAACTACTACAGAATCACTAGAATAACTAAAACTGTAATATTAGTTTTAAACTTTAATTCACCTTGACTAATATTATTTTAAAAATATTTAACATGTGGAAAACTAAAAGGCAATAATGTGCTCACATGATTACTACGCTACTTGGGACCACGTAATTTCATTAGTCAACTCTTCTCTAATTCAGAGCAGCCTTCACTCAACAGGTCTGCTGCTGTTTCCCCGAAGAGAAAAGGAATAGTCACAAGGCAAGTCCTGTCCCCTCTGCCTGTCACAAAGCACCCCAACTACAACAGGCACAGCCTGGCTTTTTGTGGCAGCCTGTGAGAGGTGTGGGAAGGCAAGTCTGGTGGCTTTGCTGGCAGGGCTGGCTGCTGTTGCATGCAAGAGGTGTGGTAGGGGCGGCATGCCAGGTGCTGCCACCAGACTGGAATGGGATGGAAGGGGAACAGCAAGGATCTGGCTCTGCCAGCTGTTGTACAGGCATACTGCAATTTACATGGGAATTATATGAACATAGGTAGTCCATTTATAGAAATGCTGAATAAGTTTGCGAGCAGGCAACCACTTTGAACAATCCACCAAGAGCAAAAGCTACTCCTTTTGTCAGCCTTATGGAACTCAATCTGGAACTGTTTTACCAATCTTTCAGATGTCTGAGTTTAATACAGAGATCAGAGAGGGTAAAGTTAGGGCAAAGCTGACCCCAGCTGCCAAGCTATTTGAAGAAGGGAACTGTGAGTTAGCTTTGATCCAACACACATATGAAATACGTATTCAGTTATGTCTAGCACCAGATGGGTACCAGCTAAAAAAGGAGCTGACTGATACCTTGTTTGCAATGTACCAATCTCAGTGTAATTTAAAAACAGCCAAGTATTTTTTAAATGGCACTTGCTGATTGTGCTCTCTTACCTCTCCCTCATCCCCTACCCCAGCCCTTCAAAGTCTAGGGGTAGCTGGAGCACAGCTCATCGTAGTCCCTTCACTCCTCTCCCACAAGCAAAGCGAAATGCTCCCAAGCCTAGATATCCCTGCTTGCGCCTGGATTCCTCCTCACTTTCAAGGAATACTTCTATAGAAAATTGTGACACATGGGAAAAAAAAAATGCACTTAATTATGTAACAGTATGTGTATAGTAAGAGAACTGAACAATTCGTTTACGGAAATTCCCTCTCTTGACCTTTGCAAGGTGAAAGGTGGGGGCACTACAGGGAGTTAGGGCACCAGAGGACAGGGAGTTCCAAATGCCATTGTGCTGGCTATGGATTAAGTAACTAGATACATCTGGAGGAAAGGATTAACTCAATGTCATGATACAGCCTGAATCAACTCTGCTTAGTTAAACTGCAAGAATTGCTCAGTTTATAAACTACCATTTCTGCAGTACAGTCACTAACTCATCAAGGCAAACACATATCAAGTACAGTTTTGAACAGCACCAGAATGAAAAATACCCCAAATGAAGAAAGACAATACTGAATGATTTTACACATTATGGGAATTTATTTCTATTGCCTGGATTATATAGCAAAACCAATTTCCAGTCTATAATACTTTTAATTAGTAGTCAACTTTAATGTCCAGTTTAAAATGCTGCAGTAAGGAGGCAAAGGGCTGATACAAGGTGCTGGTTAATACCCAGTGTTGCAGTTTTACAGCGTGCAGTGCCTTCAAATCAGATCATCTCACCATTCCCTAGCCCTAAAAAATTTTATTCCCACCGTCATGCTACCTCCTCTTTCTGTCAGTAATTGATGCTGCCACATGGTGATTTGTACCAGGAAGCAGACCTAGTATAAAACCAACCTGGAAAAAAAGGGACTGTAATTACAAACTGACAGTCTCATGTACCAGAGAAACTACCACAGGATGTTCCTGTAAATCTGCCAAGTCAATAATATTCATGATGACCTGCTAAGTAAGTGCTGGCTGTGAGGACTGAAGTTGCCTGGGGCTACTGGAAGTCACATATCTAGTTTTCCAGAATGTCAGAACACTTCGGGAATTGAATGAGTAAAAATCATTCCTTCAACTTCTGCTTTTTTAACTTCTCCTCATCCCTCGAGGTACTTGTGCCTTGTCCACACAACCCAGCCCCTCTCCAAGACGCCTAAGGCATGCCTAAGTGGAATTACAAATGTTAGCATGTTTGAGAACAGAAAGGAATATTTTATCAATTTTTTCTTGTTTTAATCATATGACTGAGAGTTAGCTAGAGTTGCTCTTCAGCAAAACAGTTACATTTCTTAAAGCTAAATCACAAAGTGGAACTGTACTTTTTGTTAAATTTAAGTGAAGACCAGAATGCATTTAAATTACCATATTATTGTCATATAAATCTTAGGCCTTCTCCTGCGTTTAACAATGCCCTTTATTTTGCTGTTCACTCCAAATCATATAAGGGATACAATAAAAAAAACCCTACCAATTTGCAAATAGTAATGCTTACAGTGTGTTATAAATGGAGAACAGTCTCATTTTTTTTTTATTTTTTCAACCATTACTGCATATTAACTATACACTGGAACAGAAAAGGATAAAACAATATCCTGACTGGGTTCTACAGCTGCTGTAATGAAGCCTTGGAAAGAGCACAGACTGACTGCCACTTGGAGACTTAATTTAGCTTTTAGACAAGTAAAACATGGCTTGGGCAGCTTTTAACACAGGTCCTTGGAAATCCTGCTCCTTTATTATCTCTGAAGTCGAACAGAAGAGGTCACTAAAGAGTCACAGCATGCTCCCCTTCAAAATGGGGCAGTCATGTTGTCCTACCCAGCAAGCTTGACTACAGGAGCCTCCACTTTTGGCTTTTTCCATCCTTTGCGTTCTGTCGCCAGATTCTCTTGCATTTATTTCCCCTCTCCATCCTCTCAGTTCTGCGCTATGTTTCCCTATGTACCTTGAAGAGTTTTATTAAAGGCTGTGAATGTCCCAGACCTGCCACTCCACATTTTCCATTCAGCTGCCTCTGGCGTGAGGACAGCAGCTTCCAAAAGAGGATGTTCTGCGGCAGTCAGCCTTCAAAGGACACACTACAGCATTCAGCAAGGTCAGCAGTGGTATATAGGGTATTACTTGGCAGCAACACCAGTAACAAGGGAAGGAAACACATGCAGAGATTCTTGTGGCCTTCTCTCCCCCATCTGGAAGAAAAGTTCAGATATAGAAGAAAGGATTGCTCTACTTTGTGGGTTTAGGTTTTTTTTTTCCTTTCTGCTTTTAGCAGTCTTGAAAAAAAGAGCAAGAAAACACGAATGCATGCTTCTTGCCAAAAGTATCCAAAATAAGAATGAAGACACAGCGCTTTCTTGACATGTTACAACATAGGAGTTCAGCAGTGAAGAGATAAAACCAGATTTGCCACCATCTAGCACAATCTTATGTTTAAACAATGTTTCCAGTTGGAAAAAACTGTTAACTCCATAGTTAACACCGTAATTGTGTATCAAAACTTCTATTATGAAAATAATTAAAAAGTTATTTCAAGTAACAGAAAGGCTCAATACAGGAAAAAATCTTTAGTAGTTCATGTGTCTAGAAGAGTATTACTTTTGAGCAGTGAAAGAACTCATTTGTTGTTCAGAGTGCAAATACACATTTCCCATGCCAAAAAAGGTACTATTGGCCAGTGAATATCTACAGGTATAAGGCAGGAGTAATGAGCATGTCCATCCTATCTCAAATAACGACTCCACACTCTCAAAGACAGAATCCAGATAGCTGGAGCAGCAAGATCCACCAGCAGAAGCTCCAAAAATTAATTTTTTTGTGCATGAGAAAATGCAGTAATAAGTAACAGCAACACAGCGCATAGAACAACTTTAGCTAAGAGAATCTTATCCTGGAGGTAAGATGGGGTGAGGGCAAGTTCCTGCTCCTTCGTGCAGGAAGAAAAGGCAGATTTTCCTAAAAAAACCTCTTCATCTATAAATAGCTGGGATTCAAGAGAGATCTGACCTGTATCCATACAGAACAACCTAAATGGAAAGTTGATGTCTCCATACAGTCCTTCTGGAGCTCCCTCACACCATGCATGCCAGAGTCCTTTCCAATACAGCATAAAGAAGAACTCAAAGGCAGATTATGCTGCTCAGCATACTAACACCTCCTAGTAAGATTTCTGATCAGAAATCAGCAGTAGCTACCTGTCAAAACCAGGCTGTCTCTTTGTTCCACTGCATACAGCTTTTACAGACTATTCAGGATCCTGTCCAGAGTCCCACACTGGGAACAGGCATGCACTGAGGAAGGACATTCATTTCTTCTCCCCCTCTTTGGCAGCATAGATCTATCTTTCTAGATCTTAACACACTGTGCCACTACATGCTGCCTGGGATTCGCCTCAGATATCAACACTTCCTCCCTGATTCCATCCAAACAACTTGTAAACTTCCTTTTCTATTCTCATAGTAAGGAAAGTACCCTCTTCATGAGCCAGTATCTTATGAAACTTCTCTGCCTCTCTCAAACATCTTTCAGCAAGTTTATCTAACCTCCCTAGCTCAGCTGCTTTTATCTACACATATGAAAGCACATCCTGCTTAAGATCAGTTTTGAAGTAGCACATAGAACAAAACCTTATTTCTTGTAATTTACTAAGAGTAAATTACTTCCTTTGTTATTGTCATGGGTTCAGCAGCAGCAGTCATTTTTCTCCTTCTTGGTAGCTGGTGCAGTGCTGTGTTTTTTGATTTTGGGCCTGGGAGCAGTGCTGATAACACCAGTGTTTTCAGTTACTGCTTGGTAATGTTTTAGTCTGACCAAGGACTTTCTGAGCCTCATGCTCTGCCAGGGAGGAGGGGAAGCAAGGAGGAAGCAGAAACAGAACACCTGACCCAAACTGATCAAAGAGGTTATTCCATACCACAGCACGTCATGTCCAGGATGTAAAAACAGAGAGCAGAGACCCAGAAGGGTGGCGGTTCGCTGCTGGCGGGTGCACTGGCTGGGTCGGGCTGGGTGGTGAGCAGTTGTATTCTCTTTCTTTGTATTTCTCTTGTATTTTTATTGGTGGCAGCAGTAGTGATCTGTGTTCTACCTTAGTTACTAAACTGTTCTTATCTCAGCCTGTGGAAGTTGTATTCTTTTGATTCTCCTCCCCATCCCTCTGGGACTGGGGGAAGAAAGAGAGGAGAGTGAGTGAGAAAACTTCGTGGTTGACTGGACTTAAACCACGACAGTTATCAAGTTCATTTATAACTTAGTTTGAATTTCAAGAGCATGGAAACTTAAATTCTGGCTTCCGAATGTGAGCAGCTAGTTTGTTGCTCCTAATTTAAAGTAAATATTTGATTGAGAAGAAAACCCCTATCCTTAAGCCACTTCTTAGTGAAATGCCAATATGGAGTACCAAGAATTCTCAAAAACAGATATTGGTAAAAAGCAGGATTATTCTTCTACAAATCACCAAGTGGAAAGAACTGAAGCCAGCTTGAGCTGCCCTTCTAAGCACAGAACTCCAATGTTTAAGGCAATAGGAAGTGAAATAAGTTTAAATTTGTACAGGATGTGGTTTGAACTCAGAAAGGTATTATTTTAAGAACTCTTACCAGCATAACTATATAAGACTAAATTTTCTATATGGTAGATTTAGTCTATTCCCTAAAATTCTTATTACTATGAAAACACACACAGAGCATGTCCTACTAACACTGTTATCAATATCTTAACTCTAACTATGAGCACTGGATACATGAGGAAATTTAGGTATGATTCTTTTATGGCTAACGCAGTCAAATATGTAAGAAGAACCATCTTCCCACTGATCATTTTTAATGTATGAAATCTAGATAACTTTGAACTTCACTGTAACATGTGCTACAAAATTGCCTGATCAGTTCCTCAAGAGGATAAGTAAGAATGAGGCACTCACTGGTTTACAATACAATCAGCATACACAAAACTCTTAATGAATATTTAACCAGCACTTACATTTTCACACTGCATCTTTCTGGTGTTCATGTGGGAAACATTGAGTCCATCAATGACAATATCAAACGGAAGTCTATTGTCAACAAATTTTTGAAAGGCTTCAAATTCCTGAAACAAACAAAGAAACACACACATACAGGGGAAGACTATGTTAACAGAACGAGACTTCATCCATTTTGCAGTAAAAAAATAAAATAAAATTAAAAAAAGCCTAAATCTCTCACTTTCCCTTTGCTGGTTACACTTCACATCTTTACTGGCATATTTGGTAAATCAACCACACACACACAAAAATCTTTAAAAGCCGTGTTACAGTAGACACTTCCAATATCATTTTAAATTACATTACAACTAAGACCCAAAAGTTTACAGTCATCCAGATTTTCAGAATTATAATCCAAACTGTACACTTTTATAAAGATACATGCCATAGTTATTGTTACACAACAGCTGCAAAACAAAGCAACTTTACAAACCAGTAGTGTGACTCTATTACTCTTAACATTTCCAAGTGTAAGATAAGCATCATACTTAGTTTCTCCGTAAGAATTCTGAGATCTCTGAATGCCAGCCAATATTTACATAAACATACATTTAGAAACACAGTGTTCCATTTGTGAGAAATATGCAGCTTTAAGGCTACCAAAACAATGGGCTTTCTTACTAGGTCAGAAACATAATGCAGTGATTGAGCAAACCAGCAGCATCCATCTAGTCCTTCCAATGGAAGGAAACCAAAAACTGCTTAGGCTTAAGACCTCCACAGGAGGAGTACAGAATACAAAGTTTTAATAAAATCTTCAGGAATTTCTCCCTTGACTTTTGAGGAAAGATTCAGTCTTTTTAGCAGACCCTTGTGTAAGATTTCTACTTCCTGCTTCTGACTGTTTCTAATAGGCATAGGAACCCTAAGCCATCCTGGTAGGCAGTGACCTGATTTCATAAACGACCTTTTCACTAAAAAGAAACTTATTTATTGGTAACAGAGGTCTCACAGCCCCAGGTTATAAATGAATTTTTATAGGAACTCAAAACAATTGCAATTTCATGCCTTCTGCTCTAAATTCAAGAAGCACTCTTCTAATCCTGTTTTCTCTCATGTAGCCATATGGAAACATGCAAGTCTAAATAAAAAACATCTCCTCAGCATCCAAACAATGTATTTAATTCTTCCTCAGAGAAAGGAATGAAAGAAAGAATTTATCTGTCCAGAAAATACATTGCTGTCAGGAACAAATGTTCACTGACTTCAAATTTAGTCAAAATGCTTAAGACAAATTATACCAGGAAAAGGGTTACTTGTATTAAAAGCACAAACCACCAAGTAAGATAAGGATGTGTCAGTCAGATGTTAAAATTCCAGGCATAATTTCCAAGTGAACAGAGGCGTACTGGTCAAAAGCACACTGATGAGAACACAGACAACACAGGGTTCACTCTAGCACCATCAGAATCAACTGCCTTTTATGTTATCTTTCATTTCTTTGTGGCTTAAATGTTATTACTGAGAAAGTATAAAAAGCTGGGCAAGAAAATTATCATCTCAAACAAAAAGAAATTGTTGGCACTTGTGAAGTGTTTCCCCCTAACCCCAGCCCCAATCTTAATGTATTTTATATAGATGATTATTCTTATTGCCACCTTATAGGGACACCAAGACACAGAATGTAACCAGCAAAGGTGGTGGCAGGGAGGGGGAGTATAAACAAATGCAAACCCAAATAACAAGGAATCCTGACTTCAGACTTGTGCCATGCAGTACACTTCCCCATGGCTCAAAATCAGAATACTGGGTGGCTATCTGAAACATGGGAAAGATAAAAGGAAGGAAAATACATACAGACTGAATGAAGGTGAAACAGCAGAGCTTTGAGACAATGATGAATGAAGACAGAAAAGTCAAAAGGAAGTAGAACTAGATGAAAAACACATGGTAAACACTCAACAGAGCCTTGTTTTCCTAATGTCAACAAATGCCAGTATTATGTGAAGTAACATAGTTACAGTCAAGTAGCCATTCTTGTAAAGTATAGTGTACATGTAATCTTGTTTTTAAGGGCTTGGTTCAATACAAAACAAACACTTTGTGGAGAACTTTTAAAGTGGTATTTTATTTCAAGTGACAATAGTTCTAAAGCAGTTCCTGAAGGGGTGAGTTTTCCCTGATGGGCAAAGTGGAGTGCTTTGTTGAAGGAACACTACAGTACGAGCTGGGGGAGCAGCAGAGGAGCTTGGTGGGTAAGCATTCCCCTCTGCCCACTCTGCTTGGCTCCCTCTCTCCCAGCAGGGCAGATGGAGCAGGAGCTGCCAGGAGGGTCCTGCTGAGAGGCACCAGGATAGACTCAGCACCTCTGAGAAGCCAGCTCCTGGTTCTCTGGGGTTTACTTTAGGAGGTGGGGAGATGCTGCAGCTTTTTCAGCATTGTAACCTTGGCCACCCCACCTTTCCCTGCCATCTCCTTCTGTCTGTGCCTCCTATTCCATTCTCGACAGGTGCCTGGCAGCGCGCTCCTGCCAGCTTCCCAGATCTGCTCAATTGTTTTGCCTCATTAAAACTCAGTAAACTGTGCAATACGCAAGGAGAGATGGTTTGCTGGTACGGGAGATGCTCATCCACGCAGCGAAATGAGGAGTTAACAGCAGAGTAAGTGCAGAAGACAAATAGCCAAGTTTAATTTATATCACCAAATACAGAAGACTCCAGTGAAAAGCCCTCGATGGACTAAAAATCCCCAAGGATTGGTTCATTTACTCTTCACTATCCATATTTCCACAGCAACACACAAGAGTGCTCCTTTCCAGAAAAAACAAAACAAAACATAAAGAATGACAGAGAAGATCCAGGATGCTCCCCTGAGAGACAATTTTCAAGTGGCCATATTTCCCATCCTCTCTAGATACAGTGAAGGAAAAGGGCAAAGCCTGGGAACAAGCAGCAGGCTACATTATCCAGATGCAGCAGAAAAGGCTATTCAAACACACACTATAACAATGTATTTTATCTGCTGAGACAGTTATTTTATCCCTTAGCAGCCCTCATAGTGTTGTGCTTTCCATTGGTAGCTAGAAAGGTGGTAGCTGCCTCTCCAACATTCCCGCCTCACCAGCAGGCTGGGTGTGGGCAAGATCTTGGAGGGGACATAGCTAGGACAGCTGACCCAGACTGACCAAAGGGATATTCCATACCATACAGCTTCTGCTGAGCTATGAAAGCTAAGAGAAAGGGGGTGGGGGGTGGGAGGCATTCGTTATTATGATGTTTGTCTTCCAGAACAACCATTACACATACTGAACCCCTTCTTCCTGGGAAATGGCCGGACATCGCCTGCTGATGGGAAGTGAAGCATAAATCTTCTGCATTCCTTTGCTTCTGCACACAAGCCTTTACTTTTGCTTCATTAAACTGCCTTTATCTTCACAAGTTTTTCAACTTCTTTTTCTCTCCCTTCCTTCCTCCCTCACTCCCCTGTCCCCCATCCTGCTGAGGAGAGGACTGATAGAGGCCTGGTGGGCAACTGGCATCCAGCCAGGGTCAACCCACCACAAAGAGAGAAATTAAACAATGTGAGGGATGCTTATTATTCAAAGATCAGGATTTGTCTGAATTTTATGCAGATCTTACAGCCACAGTAATAAAGAGTTGATTCACCCACAATTCTTTAAAGATATTTCCCTCACTAACCAACTGTAAGATGTTTATAAGCAGTAAATGATGTACAGCACAGATGCAGCTAGGGTACAGCTGATCAAGAGAAACCAGACACAGTAACTGTAAATGCAGTACAACAGTGACATGAAGGTTGTCTTTCTTTAGGCAAAAAAGAAGTGAGCTATTGATACAGGCTTCCCCTTCCAAATGGACAATGCAACACATCGTCTACATACACCCCTGCATATCTACATAGGAACGTACTGCAAAACATGACAAGGGGCTCTTCTGCTGAATTCCTTCAACACGCCAACAAGTAGTAAAACATCTCTATCTAACACAGCAGACTTTACACTGATTTCTAACCTGGTTTGACTGGGTACATGTCACAAAGTTTCCAAGGAAAAGCCCATTCTCCCAGCCTCGGAAATGCTAAAAAAATTGGCTTCAACAGAGTTCACAACTGAAGGGCAAACCATAAAAAACACATGCATCATTACTTATTGACATGATCCTCTTAATGCTCAGGAGCCACAGGGACGTGTTGCAATACATCAAGGCTATTACCTCAGGAACATGCCTCCCTGTAGCAGGAATATGTGCAATGCAACAGGGTGCTCATGGGAGGCTCCAGCGATGTCCGGTTTCACACCATGTACAGAAGAAAAGGGAATTTAAAAAAATCCCACCTGATTTCATGCATTGCCTAGCTGGGAAAATAGGGGAATGCCAACTACGCAACCATTAGAAATGATTCACCACACCTTCTGCTAAGAAAACTTATCTTTGCAAATCAATTTGGAACTAAGAGCGAACCCTAACAAACCCATGATGGAATTTATCTTGATGTGAAGAATTAAAGACAGTCAGACCAACTTTTTGTTTAACCACTAGCACATCGGCGGCTCAAGTCCATTCACATCTCAGCAAAAGCCCAAAACAGTTTCACATTTCTTTGGTATTCCACACCAGCTGGACGACTCATGCTATTTCACCATCATTTTATATTGGTACACACTGGTGCTGTCACAGAAAGAGGTGTTTCTATCTTCTCCTTTCTCTCAGCGATTCATTATTAGCCTTGTCCCCTTCTCTACCTACACATACACATCTGTTGGCACATGGATAAAGATTGAAGTGGATGAACTGAGCCAATATAAGCGTCTTTAGCCTGCAACAGTTCTTCTATTCAGGTCAAAGCATAGAGGTCTGTCCTGGCAAGAAAATCCAGCCAGGATATGGAATAAGAATGAGCCTCGTGAGGCTATGGGGATCAACTTTTAGCATAGTCAGGGCTACCTATGGGAACTGACTGGATTGTGAAACTACAACATTTTACGAGATTTATCTCTCAACTGGGGGTACTGCAGCAAAACAAGAGACAGAGGTTGGTTTTAAAAAACAGAAGTATAGGAATTATTGCTCAAGAAGGAAAGGAAGAAGAGGAGAGGGAGAAGAAGCGGGAGGAGGAGCGGGAGGAGGAGGGGGAGGAGGAGGGGGAGGAGGAGGGGAGGAGGAGGGGAGGAGGAGGGGGAGGAGGAGGGGGAGGAGGAGGGGGAGGAGGAGGGGGAGGAGGAGGGGGGAGGAGGAAAAAAGAGAAAGAAAGGAAAGAATATTGGCTTTGCATTTTAAAAAGTTCATTGAACATTTCAGAAAAGCATGACCTCGGACTTCAAAGGTCTGGCTTACAGAGCCAGTAATATTGGCTGTGTGACAGCAGTAGTAATAAATCTGAAAATAGGACTTTTCTGTAAGAGTATTAACAGTATTTCAACTTCTGTAATACCTTTATAAACAGAAATGTGTTTTTCTTCCAATGCCAGTACACACACACAAACTACAAGCCTCAAAAACACAACAAAGATGAGGAGTGGAATTCATTATTAGTATTCACAGATTTACTATGTTAAATATGGTTAACATAGAAATAAACTTTACAATGAAGACAAAACAAAGAAACCATAGCTAAACGAGCATGTACTTTGATAAGAGCAATTCAAATTAGTATTCTGAAATAATTTTAATGTCTGTAACAGATGTAAGGGTATGACATGTTTCAGATCACAGAAAAGTTAGGTCACTTGAGCACTTTTCTCCTCAAGTCTGAACACAAAATATGTGGGCAACTAGAAATAAAAATTATGGTATTGCTCAAATTCAAGAATCCAAAACATCTACTGATCTACACACCAAAACCCAAAGCAATATAACATACAAAGGAGATACATGAGGAAATCCACAGAGGACTTTTAAATACAAGAAAGGCTATTATGTTCATGCTAACACATGGTATTTGAAAAAGAAAAAAAAAGGGGGGGAACATTGTAAAATTTTTAAAATCACTGCAGAAAAGGCTGCTTGTCACTTTTTCTAAACAATAACGTCTATGCTCACTCATCAGGAATGGTGGAGACACCGAAATCAAACTAAGTGCAAAGCTACAGTATTCAACATATATTGTTTCCAGAAGCATTCACAATAGTTTAAGCTTTGTACAACGGAAAAAGCAGTGTTTCCCCTTTCCATGTTAAATAACAATATATTCAAGCGCAAGGAAAAAGCAAATTCTACTTAACAGAACATTATACTGCTCTTAAGTACTGTGTAACTCTACCCTTATTATCAAACAGGGTGTTTTTCAATACGGTAAGAGCAGCTTTTAGAGAAGTGAAAACATTCACTTTTTAACAGTTGTATAAAATACGAAGTGAGGGGGCTTGCTTTGTTTTCAGCCCTGTTTCTTGGTATCAGAAGAAAAACAGGAATGAGCATTAGAGAGTGAGAAATACAATTCAGCTGTCAAACTGAAATCCAGCCAATTTTTTTTTTTCAGGCGCCTTGCTGGAGTACTTTTAAATCTGTTTGTTGCTATGCCTGAAGGGTTTGAATATTTCCCTCAGTTTCAAAGCCTGGAAATCCCCTTCGAGCCTTTATATGTAGGAAGGCTTTTCTCAGTATTGTGTATGGTAACACTATGTACTCTGGATTGCATACTGTTTGTTTGCCCTCTGTTACATGCTTTTAGAGCTAACAAATACTCCAGGAGTCACAAACTCTTGCGGCTGCAGCCTTCAGAGACACTGTCACAAACAGGAAGGTATTCACAGGCACACTGAAGTGACTGAGATGCACTGTGTTGCCTGCAGACAGCACTACCGCAGGACTTGCTCCTGCCTACCTACATCAGATGGCAGAGGGTCAGTCACAAGATCAGTGCAAAACCTGGCCCCCAACAATTCAGAGAATGCACTTCTGAAATGTCCTTCCTAAGCACACTTAATATGGAGGAACAAGCAGTTTCTGCTGCTGTCCTTAGCAGAAAAATACCCTCATCTTTGCAAGGCTGCCATCATAAGTACAAGAGTATAGAAATGCACCATGCCAAGCTTTCTTTTAAAACAAACAAACAAACAAAAACCCTTGCAAAGGCAGAAATATCTTGATATTCACAGTGCTTTCAAAATTTAAACACTATTGCACTTGCAGCCCAGAAAGCCAACCATGTGCTGGGCTACACCCAAAGGAGCGTGGCCAGCAGGTTAAGGGAAGTGATTCTCTCCCTCTACCCTACTCTTGTAAGACCCCACCTATAGCACTGAATTCAGCTCTGGGGCCCCCAACACAAGAGGAATGTAGACCTGTTGGAGTGGGTCCAGAAGACAGCCATGAGGATGATCAGAGGGCTGAAGCACCTTCCCTATGAAGACAGGCTGAGAGAGCTGAGGTTGTTCAGCCTGCAGAAGAGAAGGCTCTTGTAGCAGGCTTCCAGTACCTAAAGGGGGCCTACAAGAAATCTGGAGAGAGACTTTCTACAAGGACATGTAGTGATAGGACAAGAGGGGATCACTTTAAACTGAATGAGGGTAGAGTTAGACTAGACATTAGGGAGAAATTCTTTACTGCGAGGGTGGTGAGGCACTGGCACAGGTTGTCCAGAGAAGTTGTGGATGTCCCATCCCTGGCAGTCTCCAAGGCCAGTTGGATGGGGCTTGGAGCAACCCGGTCTAGTGTGAAGCATTCCTACCCATGGCAGGGTGGTTGGAACTAGATCATCTTTAAGGTCCCTTCCAACCCAAACCATTCTATGATTCTATTCTGAAAACTTTTTGTCCCAGGGCAAGCAATCTAACAGGATGCTAAACCAGGAAAAGATTGACTTGAATGCTTGAACACTATGTAACAGGCATTACAGAAAGACAGTGGAATAATATAAAAGCAATGCATGATAAACTTCATGGAAATGACACCATCTGAAGTTAAGTTAGCCAGACTAGCACTTAATTACAGACAGTCCATAATATCCATGTGGAAAAATGCTATCAGACAGTCAGATATACCTCCATGCTGGTTACTCTGCTTATGCTGGTACAAATATTTGAAGTGAACCTGAACAAGGAACTGATCTAGCTGAAAAAACACCCACAAGAACACAAAACATTGTATTGCCATCTAAGGTTGTACCCTGCTTACCATGCGGTTGTGCTCACTTGTTTCCTGCCACACTTGCAGGAGAAAGAGGGGGCAGGAATGAAGAGCTGGCAGGGTGGTACAGCTAGTTACACTAGTTTCAAAATCACACTGCCACCAAATGCTTAGGCTAATATTTGCAATCTCAAGCAACTTTTCTGGGAGGCTGAATAGCACCACATGCTGTACCCCTATTTTAATTTCTAGAAACAATCCAGAAAAATAAACCCAGGCACCCAGCAGAGTACACTGCAATATGGTTGAACTGACCACTAAAAATTGCGCAAGCCCTCTGGAAT
Source organism: Myiopsitta monachus (assembly GCA_017639245.1). NCBI lineage: Eukaryota > Metazoa > Chordata > Aves > Psittaciformes > Psittacidae > Myiopsitta > Myiopsitta monachus. The sequence goes on along the minus strand of CM029924.1, from coordinate 30,785,746 downwards.
AACATGATCTGCCAGAGTTTAATGTGCACAGCTTTTGCAAAAGAGTATCTAAAAATTCTTTCCTTATGTCAACGAAAAAGCAGGTAAAATAGAACCAGATGGCATTAATTCGATTAAAAAAAAGCCAACCCTGACACAAGACTCCATTAACAAGCTACTGAAACACTGAACTAAATATAGGATTAAAAAAGGACAGAAAAAACCAAATGGTCATGATAAAAAATTAGCAGCATCTTTCAAAGTTCTGTGCTAATTCCCATATATATGAAGTATTTTACAGATATTTAGGAAAGAGGATGGCACAGAAGCCAAGCCAATCATGAACAGCAAATTACATTTAGCATCAGAAAGATGAAACAATGCATGATACAGGAAAAAAAGTGCACTTATTTTTACAGATTTCTGAAGAAACTTAAAAACTTTTATGATCTCACAGTGCAATGAAAACATCTGCTGAAATCATTTATGTTCTAAAACAAATCCAATCAAATCCTAAGAGATAAGACATTGCATAGATAACACAAAATTGTTATAACTTGTTAAGCTGTTCTAATTATCATATAGTATAACGAAGCCTTATATTAGACAATTCCACATAGGCCTCTGCAGCATCAGAAGAATCTGTCCTTGACCACGGCTGGAGACCAGCTCCCCAACTTAGAAGGGCCTTTGGTAACAGACCAAAGATGGTCCTTTACCAAACGGTAAAGGACAATTTGGTAATGCTCAAGTTCCACAAGGTAACATTTCAAAGTGTCTTAAATCAACATTTGCTCACATTAATTTTACTTTAGAAGTATTATCACATAACTTAGCAACATTTGGAGACACCGAACACTTAACCGAAGGATGGCAGTATATAAAGTCTGCATTATGTAAACATGTCTCAAGATTCTACTTAGTGGAATACATGAGCTGCAAGTACGGGAGTGGGTGTGCAAGAGGTTCTTGATAAATTAATCTCCGCAAAAAACAGCTACTCAGATAACTCAGATTAATTTAATTCTTTAGTTAAAAGTTACTGTTCTGACTTCAAGGTTATGGCCCTGTCTGCCCCTGTGATCAGCAAATGAGCAGGAAAAAAGAAATACTTTATCAAGGTATGCCACTCTTAAACCTTGGTGAAATTCTTCAGTTTTTTCTATTTCTCTCAATTTCTATTTCTCTTAATTCTCTCTCAAAACCAGATCTGATTAAAAAAAACACTGCATCAGCAATCCATGTCTGTATTTTCCTCAGCAAGATCTTCGGGTGATATACAGTAGAAACAAGCTAAGGTTAGCAACTGCACTTTAACCAAGCAACTGGTGTTCAAAAATACAAAAAAGACTAGAACCAAATTTTTCTTACTTGCTTGCACTAACTGGAATATGAAGAATTTATCATGTTAGAAGGATTTCCAAATACAGATTTGACAAAGTAGCAGTTTAAAAAGACTGTGGAGGACAATGAAACAGGTTTAGACAGTGGATTGGAAGGAAGAAACATTCTTGTGTTGCATGGTGGCCTGATTTTGATGGCAGAGGAGACCAAGTGACCTGAACAAACTCCCAACTCATTCTTTGCTATATGAATTGAGAAAAGGAGGACTGTGGACCACCCCAGAAGATCTGACCCATCCCCAAGAAAGATTCTCTAACACTGAGGTAACTGAGGGAAAGAAATATGTGCTGAATTTATAATGTTTTCATCTAGATCTATTTCTTGCTGTTAAGGAAGCAGCTAAGTATTTTATCCTCCTGCCAAAGACTGTGCTTCTGTTTGCTTCCAGTATCGGAAGCCTTTGGGGTAAGGAAATATGCAAGAAAAACCTTAGAAAAATTACAACTGCCTTTGTCTCTCACCACCCATTTCCCATTTGGTCTCCTCTCTTCCCCTCCTTTTCCTTCCTCAGAGCTCCCTCCTCACTAATAGATCATGTCACAAGAAAAGTGTAACATCCACCCTGAACTAAATGGAGGCAGGAGGACAGGAAGTAAGCAGGAAGAAAGCTGCAGCTTGCCCTGCAGTGCTGTCAGACTGAGCACTCTGCTACTGCAATTATCTCAACACTGGCCATAATGCATTACCTGTCTTTATTCTGTGCTTACTAGACCTACAAGACTGAATAGTGGATCAAGCACTGAGGCTAGTGCTCTCTCTTGCCCCCACACTAACTTCAATTGTAGGCAAACTGAAACGAACCCACAGCTCACCCTGATCCCCACTCAGACCAGCTCTCCTCTATCCTTGCGGATGTTACAAGATTTAGCAGCAAACCTGGCTCTAAAGGTAATGCAGGATTCTGCCCTATTGAATACTAAACCTGTTCCAACTAAGTCCAGTGGCCCATACTAACAGAGAAGTGGGCAGGGGGGAGTGGGAAAAGCAGCAGCTGTTCAATCCTACCTGCAAATGTTGTCTCATCTTTGCAGGTTTCCCTATGACTGCACATCTTCATGATCCAGGACCCTTCAGGCTTGATATCAATGTACTGAATTGCAATTGCAGTACTAACCACAGTCCTTATCTCCTTGCCTTACAAGCTAATATATCCTTCCCATTACTGAAAATTAGCAACAAGGCAGCAATGGACTTGGTCATAAATATTCTGTTCTGGAAAACCTGAGGAACAAACGTATTCCTGCTCAAAACAGATAAGATCCCAGTACAAGGGGCTTCGCAGCATTTAGCAGGATGCCAAATTTCTGCACTCCTAGTCTAGAGGACAAGCACTTATATCCAAGGAATCTGAACCCTTTACTGCAGTGTGGCACATACATCAGAGGTAAGGGAGCACATGAACCCACAGGAGAAATTCCAACTCACCTTCCCCTTCCTTCCATGCTTCCTCCCCTTAGAAAGTTGTTTCCTGGCACTAACCAGGAGGAGCTAACATATATGGGAATAGAGGGAGAAGGAGGTAAACGGCACACACAGCCTGGGCTGTGGCACACACTGTGCACACAGTATTGGCTGTTTGCTGGGAAGGTGTTTTCAAGCCCTACCTTCTCAGGAGACTCCCGAGGCCTAACTGAATTAACTAGCCTTCTTTATCTCCCTGAGCAGAGCACCTATGGCATCCAGCTGCAAGACTGACAGCCATCATCACCCGGGCACCTCAGGATAGCTCACCTTGGAAACTGTTCAAGTGCAGGCAATTTAGCTGACTGACCACAAGTTGACAGTCAACAAGGCAGGTAGAAGAAGAAGAAGTTCACATCAGAAGTTGGTAGTGAAGGCTCCGCCAGATGAAGTTAGGGCAGACTGTGTCAGATGCTGTCTTAAAGAGTTCATAGTACATAGGGGTTTTGGAAATAATAAACTAATCCATTCCAAACAGGACTGATATATACCACACGAGACTTCGAGGCAAATCATGGGGCTGGGAAATATGCACATGTGGAAGGAGAACCAAAGCATTAGAGAAAAGGCATCAATCTAAAAGTAAAAGAGCTTTTTTCAAGGCTCCTTGGAAACAGCACAACCTCATTCAGTTGCAAAGTAACACTGACATGAATGGGTCACTTTCTCTTCCCCTCCAGTCTTATATTCTAGAAGAATATGTAAAACCCCCTTACACATTTAGTCCAGATATAATGTGGGGACTTTACACGCCCACAAACCCATCTCTTCCTGCTTTCTTGACAGCACATACACATCCCCCACGTTTTCTTCCCCCTGCAAGGCAGTACTTTCGGGTTTATCATGGGTGTTAGGTAGTCATAAAGGGAATGAAATTACTGTGTTTGGGTATTTGATAGAAACACCTGGGAGCAGCTGTGACATGAAAGTCATAGAATCATAGAATAGTTAGGGTTGGAAAGGACCTTAAGATCATCTAGTTCCAACCCCCCTGCCATAGGCAGGGACACCTCACACTAACCCATGTCACCCAAGGCTATGTCCAACCTGGCCTTGAACACCGCCAGCAATAGAGCATTCACAACTTCCCTGGGCAACCCATTCCAGTGCCTCACCACCTGCACAGTAAAGAATTTCTTCCTCATATCCAATCTAAACTTCCCCTGTTGAAGTTTGAACCCATTACCCCTTGCCCTATCACTACAGTCCCTAACGAAGAGTCCCTCCACAGCATCCCTATAGGCCCCCTTCAGATACTGGAAGGCTGCTAGGAGGTCTCCACGCAGCCTTCTCTTCTCCAGGCTGAACAGCCCCAACTTTCTCAGCCTATCTTCATACAGGAGGTGCTCCAGTCTCCTGATCATCCTTGTGGCCCTCCCTCCTGTGGACTTGTTCCAACAGTTCCATGTCCTTTTTATGTTGAGGACACCAGAACTGCACACAATACTCCAAGTGAGGTCTCACGAGAGCAGAGTAGAGGGGCAGGATCACCTCCCTCGACCTGCTGGTCACACTCCTCTTGATGCAGCCCAGGATGTGGTTGGCTTCCTGGGCTGCGAGCACACACTGCCGGCTCCTGTTCATTTTTTCATTGACCAACACCCCCAAGTCCTTCTGCACAGGGCTGCTCTCAATCTCTTCTCTGCCCAATCTGTAGCTGTGCCTGGGATTGCTCCCACCCAGCTGTAGGACCTTGCACTTGGTGTGGTTAAACTTCATCAGGTTGGCATCAGCCCACCTCACAAGCGTGTCAAGGTCCCTCTGGATGGCATTCCTTCCCTCCAATGTACCAACCGAACCACACAGCTTGGTGTCATCGGCAAACTTGCTGAGGGTACACTCAATCCCACTGGCCATGTCACCCACAAAGATGTCGAACAAGACTGGTCCCAACACTGATCCCCGAGGGACACCACTCGTTACTGGTCTCCAGCTGGACATTGAGCCAAGCACCACAGTAAAAGTTGATTCTGCCTCTCAGTATACCAATTTTATCATCTCAGGCTCAGTGGCATAGCTCCCAATTGAATGCAGTCAGAGTAAACAGGCACCTAGCTGAAAACATCATATAGACACTGGCACAAAAGGCAACAAGTCTTACAACTGTTCTCTTTTGACAGCAGCCTGCAAGGTGGCAGCTTGCTGTATTAGATCATTGTATGACATCCTAATAGGCCTTTCAGTAGCTGTGCATAAAGATCTGAATTGATGCCTATTTTTAATGGGCAACAGGTATTTCCTTATAATTCAGGCAAGCCATCTTTCCAATGTATTTGTAAATTGTGTTCACTATCACTCCAATGCACAAATCTAAGTTGTTTGATTTTCCTTCCTGAAACTAATTAGAAAAAAAGATTAGGTTGGGGTTTTTTTTAAATCACAGTACAACAGACTACTTTTGGGAGGTCCCCAACAAACCTAATCTTTCTTCCTGATTTCCTACTCTGCATTTATTCTTAAGTGAGAGAAATAAAATCAAATAAACCCAAAACCAAAAAGATTCCAATGTATTGCATACTCCATTTTAAACATTGGAATAAAATTTTTACAGTTCAAACAAATCAAACTTTCCCTGAGTAATAATTTCATTACAAGGAACATAGGTGCACTAAATAAAACCAGTTAGGAGAAAAGAAGGAATAGAAAGCTAAAATCTTTTCTACTTGAATTGCGGCTACTACAAAAAAGTAAGTGACTGGAAAATGGAAACCCCCCTCTCAGATGTAATTGCTTACATCCTATTTTCAGCCTTTTCACCTAGTTTCCCCTCTGGAAAACCCTGGCTACAGGAGAAGTCACACTGTCTGGCATACCTAAAATGGGCAGCATATTTTCATCACCACGCATCTGCCTTCACAGCACAAAGGCAACTAAAAAGTCCCACATTTATTTCTGGAAACTTATGACACATCACAACACTGTTTTGCCTCTACCCACACGTCCATGCTCAAAATTCACTAAGGGAGCAGACTTCAAGCTGTACAGCTGAGTTCACCTCCATTCAGCTGCTGGGTGACTGCCTGCTGATACAGAACTAGCAAGTGGGTGGCCCCTGAGTGGTAGATGACAGGATTTCAGCCATCATGGACTAACAAAATCTACTGACATCAGAATTTAAGAGTATTGAGTCTTTGTTTTACTAGATTGCATTCATTTGATCTATCAGGTTCTCAAACAGGGGGAACATAATTTCCACTATCATGCAGCAGGATGTGACTATCCTGATAGCCAGAGCTCCCTTTCTAAATCTCCTGCCTTCAACAGGTATTGCTAATCTAACCCTGTGTACCTGACAGATTTGAAACTTTCAAGACAGTGGTCTCCACAGGAACAGAAATGAAATTTTGCAGACTAAGACAGTTAACTGGTTAAGGAAGTAAAAGTTTTGTTGTTGTTCCTTTCTTTAATAAACCAACTGTAATTTTCACAAAGGCATTTAGAGAACAGATATTGTTGCACAGTGTGCAATAAAATACATCCTTTTGTTTATCTTTTAATATTATAGAACACCAATACCCATTAAAATTGTTGCTGTATTTTTAAGGATAATTTTACTCCCTTGTACAGTCCACAGCTAGGTCAGCTAACAGTCTTGAACTGAGAAGAAAACCTGTGTGGAAATTAGATTTCTGAAAAATAGGCTGCATGCACAAGCACCCCACACTGTTTCAAGTTTCTGTAACTGTTATACGATGTCTGTGCCTGCAGAAAGCCTGAAGAATTAAACCTGGTGTCCTCTTCTGTATTTCCAGAAGCCATGCAAAACTGATGTGCCAGCTGCAGCAAAATGATATCAACACTTAAACGGGTAAAGCAAAACCACGCTGAGATGTGGCGTGTGCTCCATCTAGCGGAGCTCAGCTTCATTCCATATCGCTAGGGCTGAACCACTAATCCCCATGCAAAAAGAGTAAGAAACACAACTGCAGTATATTATAGTGTCTGGGAATTATGCCCTCTCATATGTTTACAATTACCTTTGAAAAGCTTCATACTCCTGATGTATACTGTAATTATAAATATGAAATGGTGTATCAAAAATTATGGGGCAGTTGATTCGTTAGTGGCTGTGAAAGTTGAATGAAGTGATAATTTGTTCATTATTGTTTCTGGTAAACAGCTTCCCAATTGAAAAATCAAATATTCAGCACATGAACGTAAGCGTCAGGCATGATACTGAACTTCAGAAACACTAGCACTCCTACTTTTTGCAAACTCCAAGTACTAGATGTTTAATTTTTGTTCTTCTTACTAGGGTTTATTCTGTATTTAAAATTTAGCTTTTGAAGGATTAAAAGATTTCTATACTTTTTACATTTTTTAATGTAAAAGAAAAAAATTACATTTTAATTGTTTCAGTATCCATTAACAGCTGACTGAAAATGTAAGAGTGAAGACAATATGAATGAGGTCAAGATTTAGACCTATTTTATAAGCATAACTGAAAAAGATACATGGATACTTCAGTATCTAAATGGCTTATTAATGTTCAAAGCAAAAAAAAAACCCACCAGATTTGTGGTTTCAAAGTACTCGAACATTAACTGCATATAACCCCCCAGCCAATGAACCTGACAGTGTGCAAACACCTACCTGCGGGCTTGTCTTTCTGAAAGTGTCAGTTCCATGTACCACATCCCTTATTATTTTTTCTCTGAGATTATCATACTCCTCTTCAGTGAGACTGCTGTCCTCCAACTGATGGTTGCAAACTGGGCACTGTCCACTGTAATAGTAGTCAAACAAATAAAAGGATAAAGACTTTTTTTAAAGAAGAAATACCTTAAATTTTACTAACTTACTGAGTGTCTGTGTATGAGGATAATTCTTTACAAGAACTCCACAACAGTACAATCATCAGAAAATTCTTGTACTCTTTCTGGGATGCATTCAAAACCTACTAAAGTCACTAGAAATCTTCTTATGTGATGTAGTTGGATCAGTCTAATGACAAATGGATATATACACAGGCTTCATGGGTACACTTGACTTGTACCTCTGATTGCGAGTTAAACCTAGAAATTTTTCCAAGCTTAAAATTAAATTTTTCCAAGCTTTTTTTCTTCAATAACTACATGAAAAGGAAAAGAAATGGCCAGATAGGACATTGACATACACTAAGGAAACTCATAGTCAGTCATATCTGTTCTCGAGCACTTCCGGTAAGAATATTACATGTGAGATCCAGCCTGCATCTTCACCACCAGACTGGACACTCCAGCCACAGTACCAACAATATAAAGAGAATCTAATAGCTTCTCCAATAGGCAGTAAAACAACATTTAGTCTGAATGGGTCTTTGTCTCTTCCTGGCTGATGAACAATGACTTTTTTGCCACTTGCTCCCACTTAAAACTTCTCTTATATGCAGGATATGTTGTTGATGTTTCATGTTTTTCCTTTCTATCATGCTTTGTTCTATATTCACCCAGAGGGGCATAGTTTGAACTGAAGGAGTAATCATTTTTTCTCTAAATCCATCCAAATATCATATTTACACAAGCACAATTTTAAAGCTCAAATCCTACTATTCAGTTCTAAGTGCTAAACCAGAACAAATTATTCCCCCCAGCTGTTTCCAGAGAGATACCCTCGAGATGCTGATGCTAAGTCATTGTCATTTTCTATACCAATGGCAACCAGAAACGTTAAATTCTCCCAACAACTGATATCTAGCATATATTAATGCACATACCATAAGACAAGACTGCATTAATTACAATGTTGACAGAGCACTTACTGAATCAAAAACTGTTACACATGGAATCCCAACAAGGGATGGTCACTGCTACAGTTGGTGAAGCCACTGTGGCCAGTGCAGGCTTAGCCTACATATTAACGTAAGCAATGAGACACATAAGTCTCATTGCTTATATTATGAGGCTGCTCATATAGGTGTAAAGTTATCATTAAATACATCTAATTGCATTAAGGAACTCCACAGTTTGGCAACAGAGAAAAAAGGCCTAACAAACTGCTATAAGGCTATTTCAAAATTATTAAGCCTAAATTTCAGGTCCTGTCTGATAGTTAATTTGGATTCTTCTGCAACTCCCTCTTTCAGATTACTTAAAAAAAAACAAACTTTCCCATACCCCAACAAATCATTCCCCTCCAACCACTCACCAACAACCAAACCTTCTGAAGAAAGTTTCTTCTTGTGAATACTCAATGCGGATTCACAAAGGGAGCAGAGGCAAAACAGGCAAAGGAAACACTCAGCATCTTGCAAGACTGGATCCTTTGTCTAACTTCTGCTTTTCCACAACTGTAGCTTTAAAATTACTTGCAGTTTTTGTAACTTCTCATTCATCATTTTATGATTGCATGCCAAGAAATTCTCACACAGGCAGCTTTCGCCTCTGTAAGATAAATAGCTATCCTTACAGCTAATTGACCATTTAACTTCTTTTTTGAGGGTCTACTTTTTTGAGGGTCTACTTTTTTGAGGGTCTACTTTTTTGAGACAGATTTTAAGTATAACACCACCTACATATCAAGCATAAAGTCTGACACATTACAGTAATTTGAATGCAGATTCAAAAACTTGAGCTGCAGCTTTCTATAGCTGACCTTGGAAATGTAAAGCTTTTGTAAGTCTTAAAGAAAAATGGTCAACAAACGTCAAGGTTTATCTGCAGAGTGTTCAAGCTTCTGACTGTCACAGGTCAAAGAAACTAGAAGCTCAGCGATAAAGGAAGATGATGTCCTTAATATGAGCACCTTAGCTATGACTGCCAGCATTTATACAAAATCAAAATAATCTATGATTAAATTTATGGTTAAATTGTCAAATTCAATTTAGGAAAAAATGGTTCTTCTGGATTTTGTAACTCAAGACTCATGTTTTAAGATATCAGTTATGCTGGCTGCAGAGATGAGTCTAGTAAAAATCACATGAGTTTCAGAGATACCTTAAGGGCTTCAACCTTTATGATTAGGACCAAAACAAACCCCAACAGAACCAACAAACATTTTTTTTCTTTCTTAAATCCTAAGGATCTTTTCTGTCAACAGCAATTTAACTTAAACACAACAAAATTCTGATATTCTTTTTCTTTTCTGGAAACTATTTTGATTTTATTCAAATACTTATCCAAGTAGCCTACCTAAAATTTGTTTATTTCAAAACAAAAAGTGCTCATATACTTACCACAAAATAACTATCACATTGCACCTTGTCACCACTTTGTTCACAGAGTCTTAATCCATGATAAAATATGAGGTGATCTAAGTTAGTTTAACTCTCAAAGTCTAGCAGAGTTTACAGACATTAAGATTATCTCTTGACCAAGATAATCAGCTTCAGAATTTTAAATGTCTATAGGCTGAAAAAGGTTGTCTAAAGTGTGGTGACTTATTATAATACAGTATAGTAATGCTCTACATAGAATCACAGAATCATATAAGTCAGGGTTGGAAAGGACCTTAAGATCATCTAGTTCCAACCCCCCTGTCATGGGCAGGGACACCTCTCACTAAACCATGCCACCCAAGGCTCTGTCCAACCTGGCCTTGAACACCGCCAGGGATTTCATTTATTATTTTATTTTATTTATTATTTTATTCCTGCAGATACTTTCCCTTTCACACCAAATGCTGTTTCAGGGAGAAGAGCTGGCAGAGAGATATAAAAATGAATGAAGAGAAAACAAAGTGCTACAGTTCTATCTGTGAATGCATAAATAGAAGGGTACGCATCTTTGAGCTTTGTCAGTTACACTAATACTGTACAGGTGTCAGCAGCATCATGCTGCATTAAAAAGCCTTCAAGTAAAGATTCCTCATCTTCCAGAAAATCATAGAATAATTAGGGTTGGAAAGGACCTTAAGATCATCTAGTTCCAACCCCCCTGCCATGGGCAGGGACACCTCCCACTAAACCATGCCATCCAAGGCTCTGTCCAACCCAGCCTTGAACACCGCCAGCGATGAAGCATTCACGACTTCCCTGGGCAACCCATTCCAGTGCCTCACCACCCATACAGTAAAGATGTCAGTATCTGTTTTACAGTGAACAACCCCTACTATTAGGACAGTAAGTTATTGTGTTCAAAAGCAGCAGACTGCATTTGCTTTTACTTCAGAGTATGCAATGCAGTATATTTTTATATAACAACCATAAAAAAATCATAATCCATTGGAGACATTCTTACAATTAATACAGTTATAGTCGCCCAACTGCTACCAAAACACAGAACTAGGTTTCAAACAGAACATTTAAAATAGGAATATACTGTCATTAACAAAACTGCTGTAATAGAAATGAATATCCGTTATCCCTGTGAAAACCTAACATAAAAAAAAAATCATTCAGTCTTCACTGAAAATCTGGTAGAAAGGGAGAACCCTTCCATTAACTGGAGTGTGTGAATAGCATCAGTTTTCAAGACATCCATTTGCACATCAAAGCTGTTCTGTTGAATATTGCGTTAAACAATGGATATTAAAAAGCCAGCCAAAAAAATCCTTAATTCCTAAACAGTAAACAAACAAGCCACCCAGTAAAATGGCAGCTCTTATTTTTGTCTGTGTTTTTCTGTCTTAGCTCGGCTTAGCATAACTCCTTTCCAAATGCGCATGTTGGGTCCTGCTTAATGCACAAGAATGAGCTGGAAACTGGAGTTTGGGAATCCTATGTACACACAAAGGTTCGTATTCTCAAGGATTAGAATTTATTTTATATAAGGAAAGATATTTTTTATACTTATAAAAAAAGAGTTCAAGATAGAATAATCAAGACAACATCTCACTTTTAAATAGAATGTTGCGTTTACCTTTCTTTAATGTTGGTTAGGTGTCCTCTCCAGTTCCTTTCTGGTATACTAATGTATACAGAGGGAAAGATAAATAAAATTAGATTCTTATTTAACAACATCTGAATTACAGATAAAGAATAATCCTATTTTGGTCAACATTTAGAAATAAAAGACCAACTGATCATCTACTCTGTAAAGAAATCATACAAAGATTCATACATAATTGAGCAATGGCTAAAAATACTATATAAAGAACCAACATTTAACAACATGCAGAGAACTAACACCAACCTCACCAGTTTATGTTGTTCCCAAGTTTGTCTAACTTTCTAACTTCAGCTTGCAGGACTGCTTTGCCACTATATATGGGCAATATATAGCTTTTCAATGTACTCATTGCCCATGCAGTCTCCTTGTCAAGGCCTTTTTTATTATACTGAGTTTCCTGCGCTTGTACCTCACACCTACAGGCAAGTTCTTCTCTATTCATCTCGATTGAGGCCTGTTTGCTCTCTAGCTATTCCTAGGAATGAAAATACATAGGAGACAGCAGTATAAACCGTTCTAATAATGGTAGTGCATTCCACAGGCGTATTTCCCATCCAGGAAGACTAACTTGTAAAATGGCTGTGTAGCTCACATAAACCAAAGCTAAGAGTTAAAAAAATACATAGCATTACTAGTTGTCATTTGTGGAGTCTGACCATCACTACTTATGAAAATAAACTGTATGATCTGCTAAATATTGTGCTAAAACAAAGTGCCTCCTGTTAAGATTATTCCTCTTCTATTATTCTATACAAAGTTAACATTTAAACTTCACTTAATCTAAGCTAAATTTGTTGCCTCTTTCCTTTAAAGAAAGAAACCACCTAATTTTCAAATAACTTACTACTTCTACACTCCAATAGATTATAGGAAAACTCCTCTTAGGTGTCAATATTCCTTATGTACCAGCCCCAGAAAGTCACTGTGGACAGCCATGACTCATCACAGTTTCCTACTTTCTATACCAAGGAATAACATTTAACAGGTAAAATCTTTGAAGAAAAAGTGAAATCAGTAAGATTTTTACATTTTTATACTAATTTAGGAACAAAAATAAAAAACAAAACTAAAATGCATCTTTTCATGACAATGTATCTGTCATGGAGAAGCAATAACCAAAATGAGATGAGGGATCTATTAGAGTTGAAACCCATCCTCATGAGCTTGCTGTTAAAACATTATTTACCTTTCAAACCATAGCTTTATACTCCGCATAAATGTTTTGTGAGGGTATAATTGGTTCTCTCTCAAATACAAAAGGATACCAAACAGCTCTTTTTGTAACTCAGCACCTTTCATACCCCTGCTGAAGTCAAAAAAGGCCTGCAGAATATCCAAGGTTGGGACCAAATGCTTAGCCAGCATTTCATGGTAAAGTTCAAATGCGAGGTTCATTTCTTGGTGACGGCTGGCTGCTTTGATACAGGACTCATAGTGTATTCGTGAGGGAATCATAATCTTTTTTACTTCTTCCAAAATAGTCAACGCCATCCTCCACTGATCTGAATTACTCAGGCCCCTGATAATAAGGCTGTAAGCCCCATTTTCAAGTATCTTAAACCTGCCTTTCATTATATCATGCACATCAAGAATTTCTGAAGTCTGCCCCTGCTGGACACACAATACCAGATACTTGACCAATAATTTATATTCAATGTCACCATTACTCTTTGCCACATGGGTCAGCAAGGACTTAGCCACATCAATGGGGCTGTTGCATTTCACCATACTGTTAAGCATCACTTCTTCAAATACTTCAGGTGATTGAAAGCTTTCCCTCAGTCTGTTCCATTCCTCAGCCTGCAAAGGTTTTTCTGGAGGCTGTACATTGGTAAACTGACGCTTTAATAAAGCATGACTTGATAACTGTTTCTCTGGAGCTCTCACAGAGGAAGAAGAGTGGAGTTTCCCTTCAGATATTTCTTTGGCCTCCTTATCCCATGCTTTTTCTTCATAATCAATTTCAGACCTTTTCTTGGAAGGAATGACACCAGTTCCTTTGGGACCCACTGGTAATGCAGCACTGGAAGACGTCATAAAACTGAAACAGTTAAACTTTTCCCTACTGGGGATGCCGAAAGAGACAGCAAACATGTTGTGGATATCCTGAAACAGGCGAGAACATACGGCACTTCCATAGCAAAGCCTGAAAACCATGCAGGCTGGTTTGAGAAAACAGTGCCATCACAAGAAGAAATTCTCTCACTATTAGCTCACTGTACCTAATGAAAATGCAGTTTGCATGGGGATGTCCACTATAAAAGCCCAGGGGCTGTCCCACTGTATAAGCTTCAGGTCCAAAATGCCTGCTTTTGCAGTCCCTTCTGCCTGTTACGAAAACAAAAAATGGTAAAGTCTTTTTGCACAAAAATCAGTCTCATACACTGTGAGAACATTCATCCAAAATCAGGGCATTTTTCTTCTAGATAAGATGTTTTGCAAGTTTGCAGCTTATCATTTCTGCTTGTTGGTTACTGCAGAGTACACAGGCAAACAACTCTGATGCAGCTAGGCAAAAAGCACGCGTCTTTTTCTGCCTGACTTTATCCACGTCGAGTCAGAAGGTTTCCTAAAAATAACATGGCAACATTAGAATGCGTCCTGTGCTTTCCTGTCATGTTTATATTTGCATGCTAGCAGACACAAAGGTCAAGCTACCCTGACAACTTCAGGTGAGGAATCCCAATCCTGATCCCTCAGGCAGCGCCAGCACAGGACCCCTAGCTTGGCTCCCTCACACCTTTCAACCTGTGACAGACGTTGGTTGAACTGTTTTCCCCAGTCCCAGAACCTTGGTTACACCGCCCCCGAAGAGGAAGAGCGACACCACCTGCAGTAATTACGGCGAAACCTCACGTAAGTGTTAGGCTATAAACACAAATGCCGGAGATTCGCCGGCAACCGGGCAGGCGACCGCCGCGGCTCAGGAGGAGGCCCCGCACATCCCTCCCTGGGTGCCCGCGCGGCCCGTACACTACAACTCCCAGCGAGCACAGCGGCGAGGCAAGGCAGCCTCCACACAGCCTCCCCCCTCCCCACTCTACCCCGCCAGAGTGTAAAGAAGCGCGATCTCGGCGCGGGCTGCGCCCTTACTCCCCCGGGACTGGCCTACCCCGGTCGGTGCGCGGCGGCCACGGGCCCCTCGGCGCGACGCGGTGCCGGCGGAGAGGCGCTCACCGCAGAGGCGGCCACGAGACGAACACCGCGCTCACTTCCCGCCAGCCCGGAAGCGCCACGGCGCCCGCCCCCGGGCTTGAAGCTAATCGCGCCTCCCTGTGCTCGGAGCCACGTGATCTCGCGCGCACCGTCAGGGCGGATGGGGTCGCTCCGCCATATTGGTTGTGGGTACGGCTCTCCGGGTGGCAGGCGCGGGCCCTCCGGAGCGCGGCGGGCATGGACTGGCCGCGGAGCCTGAGGAGTCGACTGGTCGCCAGCTGCGGCCGTGAGTGCCCCGGGGCGTCGGGGGGTGGGCGGGCGGGCGGGCAGGGAGAGAGGAAGGAAGGGCGGGAGGGAGGGAGGAGGAGGAGGCATGGGTGAGCGAGAGAGCGCTGTCGGCGGTGCCCGCAGTGAGGAGGGGTTGAGAGGTCAAGGCTGGCGGACTGGTGGAGCGAGCGCAGGCGTATGTGGCCATGGTGCTTTAGATCCCCGTGTGCAGGCTGCCGCAGGGGTCGGGCACGACTGGTCTCCTTTTGCGGAGCAAGAAACCCCTTTATGTTCGGGGTTAGTGACAGCAGGGGCTCCTGAGTAAGCCGTGTGGAGGCCGGCGCTGTGAAGGCTGGCTGGGCTGTAGCGTGTATCCCTGTGACAGTGTGGCTAGTGGCTCTTTATCCGTAAGTGAGCCCTCAGACAGCATGTGCAGACGTGCAGGGATATCCCTGGTGTAACAGAGCAAAAGGTGGAGTTTGTGCTGCTGCTTGCAGTAAGCAGTATCGCAAACAGTGCTACCTCTGCAAGAGTACTGCTGCTTTGTCCGTCATAATTGTGTGCCTGCTACAGTCGCGTACCCTACAGAGCATCGGGTAGTACTATGTCGCTGCTGAAAGAGGGGCTCTGTAGATACTCAAAAAGAATATGTGACATATTCACTGTATCTGCTATGCAATTTACATAATAGGCCTGTGCTCCATTCATTATTTGCTGTTACTAAACAGCATAGCTGCGCCAGCATCAACATGAACTCTTTTTTCAAGCTCCTTGTTACATTGAAGCTCTGGAGTACAACGCAAATTTTTTTCTGTGTTTATCAGCCAAAAAAAGTGAACAAGAGCTAAAAGATGAAGAAATGGAATTGTTCACAAAATATTACATGGAATGGAAAGGAGAGAGAAAAAGTGGCAATGCATCATATGTGAACATACCACGATTTTACTACAGGGTAAGTGAGGCATCCAGATAAACTTCCAAAACAGGCTGTTCTGTGTTATAAAGAAAGTTATGCTTACTCAAAGAGACACTTCAGCTTCAGAACCTTAAGTAGATTGAAATCTGAATTATGTGGATTGCTAAGCGTAACTTTTTGTTTTGTACAGGTATGGATTTCAGCAGTTTCAAATAATTACTAAGCATCTCATTAGAAACTATAAAATAGTTTGCTAATCAGGCAGTAAGCTTGGCTGCTTACAAAAGACAGGAAGTCCTTCTTTTTCAGAGGAACTTCCTGCTTTAACTGGATTTTGACATACCAGCATTATAAATACATATCTTCCTCATTTTGTTCAGGCACAATGGGATGCTATTTCATGAAAATAGTCAGTCATTGGCCTTGCGGACTAAAGTTATGTTTGTTGCCTGCATAATCCAGCAGAAACACTTGGTCTGGCAATTTATGTGTGAGATGAATCAGATTAGGATGGGAGAACATGGGAGCACGAGTTCAACATCTTTATATTCCTGGCACTTGTCAGCTTGACCCCTCAACTACTGTCTAATCTCAAGTGGTCTTGTATTCCTTAGGATTATGAGTTTCTGCCAATTAAGTTCTTAAGTACCTGTGTTCCAGCTGATGAATACATATGCAATCATCCAAGTTCTGGTAGTGTTGTACAGTTTTGCATGTGGACATTGCCAGAACTTTCATACCAAGTGTTCTTCCGTCTGTTTTGTTGGTTAAAGCAAGTCTAATAGATACTTACTCTTGAGAGTCAAGCATACAACAAAATAGAAGGTACTGCACTCTCCTGAGTAAAAGCACAGTAATAAATGTCTTTTATGTATGAGCCCTCCTATCTTGCTAATGTGGGAAAGTGCTTAGTGGGTGTGTTACCAGGTATGGGGTAGGTCTTTGTGTCTCAAGTTAAAGATGTCCTGCTTTAAATAAATATTCCAGTATTGGAATTTAAGACAGTATGCAAGTGATGTCCCTGTAGAAGAAGCAGGTGCTGCACAGCATTCTGGTAGATTGGTTGTTATTTTTTGTCAAGAGCTTCATTGAAGCATATAAACCAGGACTACCGAACAATACTTGCTAAATGTGTAGGTTTTTAATGGTACCACTGGACAGAAAACTAAAACACCGCAATGTTTCTAGCTTCCAGCTGAAGATGAAATCTTGCTTCAGAAATTAAGAGAAGAATCTCGAGCAGTCTTTCTGCAAAGAAAAAGCAGAGAGCTGCTGGATAATGAAGAGCTGCAGGTAAGAAAATATTTTCTGTATGTCTCAAAATAGCTTCTGATGATACTTCTTTCTGCAGAGTTTTATTATCTCCTGTCTTCACAGAATCTTGTGGTGAGGTGCTTTGTATTTGGGCACATTGGCTGATTGTGAACTACTAGCTAAAGATGAAGGGCTTAGTATAGTCTTGGACTGGTAATGTTAGTGTAAAGCTTCCTTGTTGTAATATATATGAGGACTGAGTCAATGGCTTCTGGTTTTCCAGAACATTACAACAATTTCCATAGTGTGCTCCGAAGAAGAAATAAGTTCTGTTTACATACCACTGAGAGAGACTCCAAAGATGATTGAATTTACTGCAGTGCAAAACCAAAAGGGATGTGAGTAAGAGAGAGAGTGTGTGTGTTTAACACCAGTTTAGAGCAGTGGAAATATCACTTCCTTGCTTTTCTGGCGGAACTGATGATGTGTATTGATTAAGAGGTAACCTTGCAGCAAAACCACTTTTTTGCTGCATTTCTTTGGTGCTCTGTCTTAAGCACACTGACATCTCTAGAGAAATATCTTCTAAACCAAATATAAATGTCTTTTAAGAATCTCTGGTTTCTATTGGACAAACATCAGACATCACCGATGATTGGGGAAGAAGCAATGATCAACTATGAGAACTTTTTGAAAGTTGGTGAAAAAGCTGGACCTAAATGCAAGTAAGGCTTTCTTCTCTTGCACGTGCTTGCTTTGGCTCAACCTAAGTGCTGCTGTAACTTGCAGTTGCTAAAATAAATGGAAACAGTTTAATGGCAGGATAAAGTCATGCCCATGTAGTTATTGATGAACTAGTTGCTTTGCATCCTTGTAGAGGTGTATTGCCCTATATCTCTGAGGGAACTTTTGATGGAGATGTCTGCAAGAGGGGTACTTCATCTTTTTAAAGAAATTATTGCCAGCATGAGTGTATTTATGACGTTAGTGGCCAGTAAACAGTACATTTTGTATCTGAAGAGGAAATCATGTCCCCAGTGATATTGTCCAACCTTCCCTAATACCTACTAATAGAAAATGTTCTGTTAGATGTTCTGTGTGCAGCATATATTGAATGTTTCTTCTTTATGCTCCTGTTGGAGATTGCTGTTGTGCCCATGGCTTTGTAATTGAGTTTTAGGCCGATCAGTTGTCAGTACTGGCAGTCATTTCTATGTGCATATTGTTGTAGAAGAATGTAAGCTACTAAATATATTGTAGTAAAGAGAAAATAAATTGAATAAAAGCTCTGGAAACCCCCACTTCACTGAAGTCTCATGAGCAGCAAAAGCAGCTGCTTTTTATCGAGTTTGCCATGGTTACTTGGTAGGATCCCAATTGATGGTTGTAGTGTAGCAAATTAACCTTTTTAAATACACAGAACACATTCTATACTGTTAAAATAGTATTTTAAAGTGTAAGTTTTTGGATACTGTAACTGGATCTGTCAGTGCAGTGTAATTGGATGCATAGAAGCAGCTTTGTGTTTATGTTTTACAGGCAGTTCTTCACAGCTAAGGTCTTTGCTAAATTACTCCATAATGATCCTTATGGGAGAATATCTATCATGCAGTTTTTCAATTATGTCATGCGAAAAGGTTAGTTGGTGCTTTTTCTGTCTTAATGAGAAGTTGTTTTATTTTCAAGGCTAATTTTAGCTTTATTAATTACTTGCTGTTCTCTTCAACAGCAGTGGGATCTAGCCTTTGATTGCTAATGCTGTTTTCCCGGAGGCTTGGGATTTTTCACTGGTTACTAGGAAGTGGGAGTTCACCTGTCAGCCAGACATATCCTTGATCTGTTTGTTAAATACATTGTCATTATGATTTTCTTTATTCAGGCAATACTGTGAAGAGCAAAATCTAAAGTTGTATGGGGAATGTGGTCCTAACCACTGTTATCAGATTGTCTTGCAAATAGCTTTGTTTACTGTTTTTCCATCCATACAGTGGTGTTACCTATGTTTTCTAACTGTACTTGTCACTATAGACTCATATTGCGACAAGTATTTTCAGCTATATTTTTGTTACAAATAACCACTTGGGCTGAAAAATGCAGTTTTATTGCTTTTTTAAAAAAGAAAAAATCTGTATTGGATCTTATTTAAAAAAGATAAGATTATCAAGCAGGAAGGAAGGCTGCCTCATTGCCTCTTCCCCTGGCTGCTGTGTTCTTAGGTCTGGTAGGGCCTTCAGGAGGGGAGAATGGCACCTTTTTCCGGAGCAGCTCAGCTTGTTTGCCTTAAAAATCTTGTGATGCAAAAGATGAGAGATGTGTTGAGCACGAAACCTGATGAGTTGACATGCAGAGTATGCAAGAAAGGAGTAGTAGGACCATTTGCAATAAACAGTAAACCCAAAAGCTGCAGGATAGGAGACCCATGAAGAAGTCTATGAAAATTGTGTGCATTTCAAAAAGGCCTATTCAGATGGAAACAACTGAGATTCTTTCAGAGTTCTTCATTTGTTTCACCCAGATGTCTTAAGTCTTGCATATTTGTGATGATGCCTTTCTTCTAACTTGCCAACAACCAACCAACCAGCATCCAATTTAGAGGCAGGAAGTCTTGTGGCATGTCCCATCTCAATCAGATTTCATTTGCAGACTGGCCAACATAAAGTCCCGTTGCCGTGTTTGTTTGCAAGTCCCTCTTGGGTCAGTTGTATAAGTATCCTTGTTTTATCTAGCTTACAGCATTGACATGGCCTAATAATGTCAGCCCTGTGGCATGTCTGTGCAGTAGCAGAGATAATTTCTATTGTCTGCTGTACAGTGTCCCTTATGAGGGCTAAAGGCCAGGCCCGGTATTAAAGGAAGAAAAGACTTAAATTCCTGTAGAAATTTTTAGTTAATACTTGGGATTAATGGATTGGATTGGAATTAGTTGATTCAAATTTGTGATTTCCATCTGTATTTACTGCTATGTGTCCTTCAGTGTAGCACTGAAAAGAGAGGGAAGTAACAGGTGAAGAAGGGAATTACTCTGCAGCAGCTTAAGCTGATGCAAGTTGGGGCAATACAGTCCCTGTTTCACCTGTTTTGATGAAGCTCATGGACTGGAGAGGTCAGCCTCCAGAACATGCTGCAGCAGGGAAAAGACCCTATCAACCTGAGCTTAAAACGTCTTAAACATCTGTGCCTTGGGTGTGTGATGGTGTTCTCTAACCACCTTAACTCATTAATAAACTTCGGGGTTTTGATTTTTTTTTTTAATGTTCTTGTTAAAGTTGGAGGAATAGCTAAATAAAAAGAATCATGTACTTATGCTGAACATGTAGCATTCTGTCTTACGCCTTCCTACCTCCAGCTGGAGGATTTTGTACAGTCTATGGATTACAACCTTTCTTGCCCCTTCTTAACAATCTGCACAGCGCTTTTGGGAGGGAATGAGAAAAATGGTAGCTAATAATTGAATAATGGTGAAGGATTTCTTCTGCTCCAGAAAAGCTTCCCCTTCAGGAGGAAAGGGTCAAGGCTGTTGACGTTTTCCAAATAAGTCAAGACTAGTAAAAGTGTCGTGAATCACTTCAGGGTGCATCACTTACCTTTAAGCTTCAGCCAGCAAAGAAACAGCCTCACTGTATAACCTCTGTCATCTTCTTTAAGTGATACTTAGTCCACCCTGACAAACACTTACCTTGAACAGATGAATGTTGGTATGAAGGACAGCTCATATTTCATAAGAGGAGCTTTTAAACTGTTTCTTCATAAAATGGAAATTAAATTTAACATGGAGTGTATGTATAGTTTTTACAAATAGTTTTTATGCCTGTTCTGTACTCCATCTCTATTACTGTACTTTAACAATGGCCTCAAGCACATTGTCTTATAGTTTGTTTGATTAATGTGCCTTCTTATTGCGAAAGTAGATACTTGTGCTATTCTAATTCTCCTGTTGTAACTTGGAAGCGAGGGCAGGACTTTTGTCAGTAGCTGCAGTGCCTCATGCTGCACAATGGGCTGTAGCAATTTGACAAGCACTCAGTATACGACATTGTACAGCTGTTTTTAATGCAGTGAAAATACACTGCTTCATCTGTCTCTAGGTCAGCAAGAGCAAATGAATCCATATGATTCCATGTACTTGGATAAAATGTGTTTGCTCAGCCATTTCTCACACCTGGTTATTATAAGGCAGCATTGGCCACAGTGTACTACGTATCACCAGTGACTCTTACTGAAATGGCATTTCTGATCAGGACTGGTACATGCCATGGCTTTATTTAAATCTCAGAAAAATGGGAAGTACTTAAGTACCTCAGAGAGGTACGTAAGTTAACATCCAACAGCTCCCTGTGGTCTTTAGAATAACTTCAAATTTTGGTGAAGCCTCAGAAGCCCCCTAGATTTCTTGTATTATAATTCTGTTTTCTGTTTTACAGTGTGGCTTCATCAGACAAGAATAGGTCTCAGTTTATATGATGTGGCAGGACAGGGTTACCTCAGAGAATCAGTAAGTAAATTCTTGAGTAACTTAATGTCTGTGTATATTAAACGACAGAGCATCAAAAGGTTCCAATTTTCTTCCAGTCTTATGTCATAAAAGCTTATATCATAATTTAGATTTGAGGGGAGCACTTTTGTTTAGATAAATAGCAGTCTCTGTATTCTAGAGATTGGGTGGCTAGAGTGCTGCTAGTCTTTTTCTCGTATGGGTAATTATTTGAAAGAGGTTGTAGCTACCAAGGTTTTATGTCATTAGCACTTTACTAGATATAGTAAAAGAGCAGAAATCACAAAAATGGAGAGATGGCTAGAGTGGGCCTCAATGAACTATTCTGTTTTAATAGGAGTTGATATTACAAAGTAAATATGAGTTTTAGTTACCACTAAGAAAAGATCTATTGAAGAATATACAGCAATAGGATAATCCAATTAGGGTTCATGCATTGCTATTTGAAAAAGGTACAGTTGAATGCATTTATGTTTACATGTACGTATCTCCTTTGTTAACGTTCTGGTTTTTTTTGTGAACTGTTTCAGTCATGGCATCACATGTGCATGTATGCGACTTAGGCTTTTTTGCCTTCTTTCATGTGCCTTTCTGTATCATTTCAGGATTGTGTTTTTAACAAAACATATTTGAAAGCCAGGGTGCAGTATAGGGAACATGCAGTGATGGTAGTGTTTAAAGCTTGGTTTTTTTTCTTTCTTAATTTTGCAGGATTTAGAAAACTACATTCTGGAACTCATCCCTACTTTGCCACAGCTGGATGGTTTAGAAAAATCTTTTTACTCCTTCTATGTCTGCACAGCAGTAAGAAAGTTTTTCTTCTTTCTGGATCCTCTCAGAACAGGTAGGTCCATGTTTTCAGATGCTGAATATGTGGGACTATTTTCACTTTTAAAATGTCTCCACTGAAGCTACTTGTGCTTTCAAAGTAGAATGTAGTTGCCTTTGTAGTTTGGGGGGGGTGTTGTGGGGTTTTGTTTTTGTTTTTTTTTTTAGCAATCTTGTATTTGAAGATTAATCCCTGTTGAAGACTATGAGTCTTTATGTGGGTCCAGTAATCTGCTTCTACAGCTAATGAATTTCTATGATATAACCATCAGTTGTGGTACTATAGAATTAAGTCCTAGAAAATGACAAAGAAGATACTGTTTCATCAAAATGCATCGTTAGTGGTAGTTAATTTTAAGTGTTTAGGTTCAATAGAAAGCACAGCAACTAACAACAGAACTGCTTGGCAGAACATCCACTGAGCTGTCGAAATACTTAAGAATGCTTATTGTGCTGTGCTTCTCCTGTTATTAAATTTGTGTGCACCATGTAAACTCGTTACAAAAGGTTTGCAGCTATGGCTGCTAATCCTTATTACAGCTGTAGCTCCCTTGGACAACAGCTTGCTTTTTCATAGGCTCTTGATTGAAGTCACAAGCTGCATGTGTTTTCAAGCTCTAGCTGTGCTACTCAGCAACGTCAGAGTTGTGTGGGCAGTAGACTCCAGTGGAGGTAATTACAAACACTTAAGGAAGGTGTGTGTGAAGTTACAATTGCCATTATTTTGCACAGCTGTTTCCGCAGCATCTGTGCACCAGTCAAAGCTACACCAGGAGAAGTGCATTCTGCCACCTTAGCTTTGTGTCACATGTGCTGTTTCTGAACATGTAAAAATATCACATCACCTAAGAGACTATTATTCCAACAGATGTTTTAAGCATGATTTCTTTGCATTTTTTATTTTACTTTTTGAGTTGATGTTGAATCTAGTTTTCTGCTTTTTAGGCTTCAGGATAACTCCTCCTAGCAATATCAAGCTAGTTTTATTCATTCATTTTAAAAGCTGGTTTTGCCTCCTAAATTACAGCTTTATCCTTGATGTTAGAAGTTGGTTTTGTTTAATTTCGCCTTTTTTAAAAAGGTAACTTTTTTCCTGCTCAGGGTACTTCTTTCATAAGTGGAACCACCTAAATGAGAACAGTCAAATGGGTATATTGTCTGGGTGACTGTTAAAATGTGGTTTTCTTTTCTTGCTGCAGGGAAGATAAAGATACAGGATATTTTAGCATGCAGCTTTCTGGATGACTTGCTGGAGGTAAAGATCTCTCAGCATATACTATTGTATTTTAATTTAATCTTTCTGAATTCTAACTTCATGTTTCTCTTAGTTAAGGGATGAAGAACTTTCTAAAGAAAGTCAGGAGACAAACTGGTTTTCTGCTCCTTCTGCATTAAGAGTTTATGGTAGGTTTCTTTATTTGTAAACCTTTTTTTTTCCCCATCTCCTCTCTGCCCTGTATGATTTGGTCACATTCTTGGTGTTACTTTTCCTTTGATTTTGTCTCTAAATCCTGATAACTTGTCTTTTCAACTCCTGTAGCCATCTTTTCAGTATATCTTCCTGACTTTTATGGTTTCACTGTTGCTCTTTATCATGGTTCTATCCTCTGTCATTTCGTGCTTGTTGCACAAGGTACAAAGTTCCTCTGTAACCTTCTCTTTTGACTGTTCTGTTCACGTTTTTGCATGCTCTTTTTTCATGCTTACAGTAGGTCTGTTTAAAATAAACTGGTCTTATCCTTCAGGTCCTTTAAAAACACAACCTTTACTTTTGAGCTATTACCTTAGAATTATTAGCAGCTTGTTATGGGATTCCTGCTTTCTCTAACCCCATGTTCTGTGTTCATTTATGATGCTCTGTGAATATAATTGTTGATCTAGCATATTCCCACTTAACTGCATTAACTTTATGATGATTAAGTAAATGTTTAAGCAAGTGTTAAATTTTCTTCCTCTGCGGAAATGGTTCTTTGCTGACACAGGTATATTATGTTTTGCCCTCTCTGTCTCCTTCCTAGGCCAGTACTTAAACCTCGATAAAGATCACAATGGCATGCTCAGCAAAGAAGAGCTGTCTCGATATGGAACAGGGACTCTGACCAACATATTTTTGGATCGTGTCTTTCAGGAATGCTTAACTTATGATGGCGAAATGGTAGTCACGTATTTTCACTTTGTTCACAGTATAAAAGCTTTGGCTTGTAGAGATGGGAAACATCTCATGATCAGTATTTTTTAAAATAGAAAGTAGCCAAAAGAGGTAAAGTAACTTCATTTGTCAGTTTGCACATAAATGACCACACAGCAGATGAGGAAATGAATTTTCTTAACAGCAAGGTGGTTGCAGCCTGGCTTGAAGAGAAGTTGCTTGTTTTGAACAGCAGAGGTGATATGAAATCTGGACAGCCTAGGATAAAGCTTCTTATAGATTCAGTAGCATAAAGCACATTTCGAAAAAATATATGAATGTAGCAATGCTTTTTTGCTGGATAGAATCATAGAATAGGTAGGGTTGGAAAGGACCTGAAGATAATCAAGTTCCAAACCTCCTGCCATGGGCAGGGACAACTCACACTAAACTGTGTCACCCAAGGCTCTGTCCAACCCGGCCTTGACCACCCTCAGGGATGGAGCATTCACAACTTCCTTGAGCAACCCCATTCCAGTGCCTTACCAATTCCTTAAAGAGAGCCAAAAACAAGTGGCACACTTGCAACTACAGCAAGTTAGCTAACCTGTCCACTTCTTCATGGAGACAACAGTGGTTTTGTTGTGAGCTTTCCATGGTTGTGAAAAATGGGAAGTCTAAATTGGAGTTAAAATGGTATTTTGAAAGTTTTTCTTAATGTATTGTTAACTCTCATTGTCTGCATTCAGATGACTGAATTCTGAAAGTGATAGATTACAAATTCACTGTGCAGTCCTTCTGCTACCTTAGTAGTTTTTTGTAGAATCACAGAATCTTCGAGGTCATGAAGGATCTTCCTAGTTGCCCTTTGCTGGACTTGCTGCAGGAGGTCCACCTTTCTCTTGTATTGGGGAGACTAGAACAGGACCCAGCACTCAGATGTAGTCTAAGCACTGCTGAGTAGAGGAGAAGGATCACCTTCATCAGCTTGCCAGCAGAGCTCTTCCTCATGCAGCTCAGAATTCTCTCAGCAGCCTTTGCTGCAACAGCACGTTGCTGGCGTGTGTTCAGTTTTGTTGCCTGTCAGGACTCATAGGTCTGGCTATGCAAAGCTGCTTTCTGACCAGTCAGCCCACAGCATGTGCTGGTACATGGAGTTATTCCTCCCCAAATGCAGGATTTGGTATTTCCTCTGTTGAATTCGATGAGGCTCCTGTCATCCCATTTTTCCAGCCTGTCAAGCTCCTGCTGAACAGCAGCACAACTCTCTGTTTAAGATAGACGGGATTATTATATACATAGGACTGAATGATTTCTATCCTTGTCACTACTATATCTTGATCAGGAAACCAAGAATCAGTCCTAATGAAAAAGTGTGATACATGTTTTTGATGTCTACTAATGCTTCTACCACATTTTTTGCCAAACTACCTACTCTGATCTATAAAGGATTTGGCCATATAGTACTGTTTGGTAGCGGTAGGCTTATTGCCACTGGATGTTTCATTTGCGGTAATGAAAACCTTTTATACGACTCTTCTTCATTAGTTGTGTATGTTCAGCAGTTTAGAGCTATATTAAACATTGTTTAAAATATGTATAGCTTGTTTAATTTCGATTTATGCTTGGAATCCCAGTTTATTTCTAAAATGGCAGGATTTCCTACTGTTAGCAGTCATTAAAAACTAACTTTTCTGTTCATGTTGGTGGTAGCAGCCATTTTCTATTTCATGTTGTCTTTTTCAGAAAATAGGCTGATCCCCTGCAATGAAATAGCTGCCAATTGTAGAGTTCCTGCTTGCAAAATCAATTTAGAAAGAAGACTGTAATAAACATGATTGTATCTACTTTTAGGACTATAAAACCTACCTGGACTTTGTGCTTGCATTAGAAAACAGAAAGGAGCCTGCAGCTCTGCAATATATTTTCAAACTGCTTGATATAGAGAACAAAGGATACCTGAATGTCTTTTCCCTTAATTATTTCTTTAGGGTAAGTCTCTTTATACAGGTAGGCCATTTTCTGTGTTTATAGTGTTACAGCCTGTGTGCTTCTGCATGCAGAACTGCAGGAAATCACTTTAAATTACCGGTAACCACCAGGAGATCAGTAACTACTTCTAAGAAGATTTAAAATATTAAGAAAAGAAAATAAAAAATCCCAAACTTGGAAAGAACTCAAAGGGTATTTTCAACATTTCATCTGCAGTTGAAATGAACTGGTTTGATTTTGTATAGCAAAAGTGTTTTCTGTTGAATTTTTTTAGACAACTTGAAATTGTCCTAAAATTGCCTAATGATTACCTATTAGAATCTCTTATGATGGCTCTAATTGGCTGTTGTCCATGGGTTTAATTTTCACTGTAATCCTAAAATTCAGTAGAAATTAAAAAATGAAATGCAGTGATGGGCCTGTACAGCTGTGGGATTCTTCATTCAGTCCATTGATTGCAAAGAGCTTCTTGCATTTCTCACATTCTGTATTGTTATCTGTTGCTTCCAAATAAGTTAATTTTAATAGCAACTGAAAAAAAAGCTTATTTTCAGTCGCAGGCTTGCGAAGTCTTCCTCCAAATTGTGGTTTGTGTGAGTGGGGTTTTGTTTTTCTTCTGGCTTGTGATGGTTTTGTGTCTGGGTTTGTTTTTTCTCGGGGGGGGGAGGAATGTTGTTTTGTCTTTTATTTTAATAGAAACCTGAGGTATCTTGGAAAAGGAAATGTTCTGCAGTAAAGTAGTATTTTTGTTTTAAATGATTTGGGCAAAGTTATGAGTGTGATGCTTTTTTTCATGTACAAGATGCCTTCAGTGATATCTATTCAGACAGAGGGACAGGCACTTCAGTTTTCTTTATGTGGCTCTTTGTATTATAACTGTAAAAATAAACAATAGCGTTGTAGTTAGCTGTATGTGCGAAGTGTGACAAGCAAGGTACGTGATTCAGCTCATTAGGGAAAGTTTTCAGGCCTGTTCAAGGCATAATCTTACATCCACATTGTTTCTATACTGTAGTAAGTCTCTAGTTGAACATGAGCTTTGATAGTGACTACAGCCATACCATTCTGTAAAAATAAGACGACTTATCTCAAAGACCTGTAGACCTGTTCTAAAAAGGAAGGGCTTTTTTAAAACAAACACCTCCCCTTAGAAACAACCAAAAAAACCTAAAGCACCCCATGCCCCCCAAAAATACCCCAAAACACACCACACCCCCACCTCTATTTTCTTCTAGTGCCTTTGAACCATCAAATAATTTAGGGTGAAATGCACGTTTGGAGGTCACCTGCTTCCACCACCTGCTCAGAGCAGGGCCAGCTTCATGGTTAGGTTGAGTTGATCTGGGCCTTGTGCAGGTGAGTTTTGAGTATTGCCAAGGAAAGAGACTGCAGACCTCTTTGGGTAATGTGTTCTAATGTCTGCGTACCCTGAATGGGAAGACTTTTCTCCCCTCAGCCTTTCTACCACCTCTAATTGGAATGCCTCTTGTGCTTTCACTGTGTGTCTCCAAGCTGTGTCTTGCTGTGTTGTCTCTAGCCACATGCTGGTAGTTGAAGATGGTAATAATATTTCCCCCCCCTTTTTTCTTCAGGTGAATTAATCCCCATCTCAGTCCTCTCTGCTGTGCCATGCGTTAGCTTCCAAAGCATGTTGGTAGCCTTCCAGTGGGCTCCAACTGGTTTGCCAAGGTCTTGTAAAGGAGGAGCCCAAAATTGCGAGGCTGCATCTGAAGTACTGTGTCCAGATATTGAGTCAGGAGGCATAGTCAGCTGCCTAAACCTGCAGCCTAGGATTTATCTGCCTTCATTGCTGCAAGGTCATCCTGCAGATTCTTAGGCAGTGCCAAGACCTCCAGCACGTTTTCTGTCAAGCTGCTTCGAGCCAGCTGGCAGCTAGAGCATACTCCTGCATGGGGATATTCTGCTGCAGGTGCAGGCAGGGTTATTGCATATGGTTTTTGGACTTTATTATGAGCTTTGTTCAGCCGTTGTAGCTGTGTTGTATGCTTGATGGACAGCTGTCAGGCTGGGACTTGGCAATACTAAGGATCCTAGAGAAATCAGGCGGTGACTTGTCTTATCTCCAAACTTTTACAGCCCACTGTTCCCATCACTCTTTCCACTTTTGTTCATATGGCATTAGGATACAGGGAAGACCAGGGGCCATGTCAGCTGTCTCTGATATTAATAAAGGGTGTTAATTT
This sequence comes from Myiopsitta monachus, assembly GCA_017639245.1. Lineage (NCBI taxonomy): Eukaryota > Metazoa > Chordata > Aves > Psittaciformes > Psittacidae > Myiopsitta > Myiopsitta monachus. The sequence continues at coordinate 30,756,858 of CM029924.1, read as the reverse complement.
ACAGTTTTATGTTTTACAAAGCATGAATTTCAGTGTTGTTATAGTACGTAAGTGATTCTAGTACAAAAGCAATTTAACAAGGTAATTCTGCCTAAGCTACTGTGGCATAGCTATTTTTGTGCGTGTCTCCAGTTACATACTTACTCTGTTGGCTTTGTTATTGAAAAGATTCCTCAACTGCAGCAGATGCTTGATCATACTCCAAAGTGTATCCTTCCTTGAGTCTTTTGGAAATGGAATGTTCGAAGTCTTCCTTGAAATCTGAACTGTTCTTTTGACTTCATGAGTAACCATTTTTCTGTTAGCGCAAGCAAGGATAGGTCTGCACCTGCAGAGGCCATGCTGATACAGATAAGGCTGCACAGCCTGTGTTTGTGAGACAGTTTTGTTCATAGTTGTTACAGTTGTGCAGGCAGAGGTTTGGTGATGCAGCTGTTTAAATAGTACCACATGGAAGGAACTAACAGTGGGGAATACTATTCTTCTCAGAATGAGAAATGCCCAATTACAGCATGAACTGGAAGGACTCATCCATGTGTGGACAAATGCTCAAATAGACTATCACGTAGTCTCCCTCACATTACTATTTGATCAACTTGAATTCCATGTTCAAAGAAATGGGAAGTGTGAGTAGCTGCACTGCTTTGCCTGTCTGCTGGTTGATCTTTCCCCTTCTGTCTTTCCCTGGTGTGTGTTTTACACTTAGTCAGAAAACTGAACCTTCTGGTTTGAGTGTATCTTAAGTGTTAAGTGATAATGTTCAAATGTCTGCATATCCCATTTGCAGAGCGCTCAAACGCATAATGAAAGTTAGATTCTTATCATAGTGACTAAGAACTGTGAACCCACACATGTATCATTTGTAATGCCTTAATTCACCCCTGCCTCACACCTCGCTTGTGGAAGAGAACTGATTACAGGCTGTGGCATTGAATGCTTTGTCACAGGGCAATATGCCTGAAGATGTAGACGCATTTAAAAAGTTTCATACAGTGTCAGTAATACTGCACTACCTATTTCTAACTTTTTTTTTCCCCACTAGGCTATTCAGGAGCAAATGAAAATCCATGGACAAGAGCCTGTTTCTTTTCAGGATGTTAAGGTTAGTTTTACTGAAAAGAGTACTCTGTGAAATACTTAAATAAGCATTTCATAATTTACTTATGTTACAGTGTCTAGATTGTTGTACATTTATTTTCAGATTAGTAGAGATGATGTGAGAAGTCCTACTTGTAGGTTGGAAAATGTTTTTATGCTGGCAGTTGCTCTGTAAGAAATCTGGTATGTAACTGTTCTAGTAGTTCCCTTACTAATAGATGAATTACCTGTTAAATACATGTTGCTGTGTTAAATACACGTTGCTGTGCACTTGAAGATTCTTGGTGTGTCTGTTTTGTGGGTCAGGATCATCCCTTGGAGCGGAGAGCAGACTGGTGACTAAAAAAAACATGTCTTACAAAGCTCTTTATTACTGCCTGCTTTACATTTAGCAGTTTTAGTACCTTATAGAAGCTCTTACACTTTTCAACTTTGCTCATAGAAGCTGAGTTTCATGTTGCCATTCTGAGGACAGAGCCTCCCCAGAAAAGCAAATTCTTCTTTGAGAAGTGGGAGCTCAGCGCCCTGCTCCTAGTATTGTCCTTTGTGTGGGACTTAACAGCTTTTATTTGTAAATTGGTGAGGGTGGCACTAGTTACCCAGAGGTCACTCTGTATTATGGTATAAAGTAACCATTATTCTGCTCATTAATGTGTGAGGTTTTTTCCCCAATTTTGACTTTTCTTTCATAGGATGAAATCTTTGATATGGTAAAGCCTAAGGATCCTTACAAAATCTCCCTTCAGGACTTAATCAATAGCAGTCAAGGAGACACTGTTACCAGCATTCTAATTGATCTGAATGGATTCTGGACATACGAGAACAGAGAGGTCCTTGTGGCAAGTGATAATGACAACACTGCTGATGTTGATGATACATGAGTTTGAACAGGAGCAGACTGTGTCCATAGAGATACCTCAATCTGATGCACTAACTGTTGAAAGCTAGAAACATTCATTATCTGCATCAATGCCTCTTCCATTTTATTTCCCTCCCAATGTAAAATGTGGTACTTACTGGGAATTGCAGGACTAATTTCTGAAACCAAAAATGCAACTGCTTAAGAGATAAAAATTACCTGGTTGTTCAGGGTTTTTTAATTTAATAAATATTTTTGGACTTTTTGCCTGTGTACAAAGCCCTATTCTTATTTGAATACCGTATTCTGAATTCGACTATAAACTCAAAGTAAGGATGTGATTCTTACTATCTTCACCACTGGCCCATGACCACTCCACAATCCCAAGCCCCCCACTACATTCTGTGTGGCCTCCTCTAATGATAGCACTGTTGAGCATTCTGTTGTGAAGGCAGAAGCCTTCAGCATGAGGTAAAGTTTAGGCCTCTTTTCTTCCATATGAGTCCAGCTTTAAGTGTCTGACAGAAAGGATAAGTAAATAACTATTGAACTGACTGAATGGCTGCCCAGTTCTCAAGAGGTTCATTAACAAAATTGCACTAGCTTTACATATAGTTAATCCAAGCAACTGTCTAAAGGCTTTCACCAACATAACCTCCTGTGCAAGTATGTTATGTAATTAAACTTAATTGTACAGCTGAGCTACAGCAGTAGTTAAAGTAGTGACTTTAACAAAGATGTAGAAATGTTTCACCTTTCAGATAAAATTACAGTACTACAATAGGTTGAAATCCTGCATTATTTGTTAGTGTGAGGTAGTGTTGAATATATCTCGCACTAGTGATGAACATGCTGAACGTACATCAAGTATGTTACCAAGTACTACATGAGATTGTAAGGCAGGGGTGGGGGTACTTACTATGTTATCTGAATTTCAGCAGGATGTGTGGCTCTGTGACGACGAAAACACTGAACAGGCACATGCACCTGCGTGCAGGCATGAAGCTGCAAAGACAGCACAGTTTTTAAAGAGAACCCATAGCCAACTTCCAGTTCAAAAATTATATTTAATATAAAGTAACCAATTAATGCACTTACAGAAAAATTAAACCATTATGAAAGTAACCACTTTTATACATTTTGCAAAAAAACTGAAGGAAGGATTAAGTTAAGGCACAGTGAGTAATACAGTATTTTATACAGAGAAGTTTAAACCCAAGGCAGTGGCAGCATTTCTGATACAAGAGATTGTGTGGTGGTATGGGGACAGCCAATGCTACTGATACAAATTTCATTTCTTGGCAGAAAAGCAAAGCGTCCTTCAGCTTTACTCTTGAGCTGTGTGAGACTTTCTATCTGTAATGGTGTAAGAACTCCCAACACATGGTTGTTCTGTATTCCCCAGGTGTTGAACTAAGCTCTCCCCTGCAGCTGTTCAGGCTAAGGAATGATTTTATAAGGCTGTCAGCACCCTCTGTCTTAAAGGAGGAGGCAAAGAAGAGGGTATCAAACCAGATGTCATGGAGCTGATAACTGAATCCTCTTCAGATTTTCTGGTAGTGCTGGAATGCTATGGGCAGATGAGAGGAGAAGGGATTTGTGCTTTACAGGACACTAGTTGCGGCAGAGGTTGTCTGAAATACATAACTGAACTCTGGAAAATAACAGCCAAGTTACGTGGCCCGTAATGTTACATCAGGTTTCTCAGTTGGTAGTGGAATCAGGGACATAGAGTGATACCCAACACAATTTCAGTGGAGACTGGTTTTTTTTTTTTCTTAGAAGTACTGTTTCACATGGTAACTGGTGCAGGTTTTCTGCCCCTTGATCCAAAATGACTATAGAATAAAAGTGACTGGGGCACTGACATCAGATTGTCACAAAGTTAACTGTTCTCCTTTCACAGGCTGCATGTAGAATGACAGTCACTGCAGTAAAATAGACTTCATTGGCATCTGGGCTAATTAAAAGCTCTGGAGCCATCTGTGTTTCACTTAGCTAACAATCTCTGTTGTTGCAGTATTGCAACAAGTGTTTTGTTTATTTAAGAAAAAGGAGGAATCATAAGTTCGGTTTGGGGATTTCTAGTTATTTATGTATTCTGGTGAGGGGAACGTCTGCAATGGCATGTCCCTTACTGGTAATTCAATGTTAAACAAATAGTCCAGGTTAATTAAGTACACTGACTCTGGTAATCTATGTCTGAAAAAGTTCTTGATTGGTTCCATACACAGTGTCCAGTGGATTTAGTATCATTTAGCAAGATGTTAGTTTACTTCTCTGGACCATTCAGAGCATGTGAAGTATGAAAGCAGGTGGATCTCTTAATTCTTGGACTTTGAGTGAGAACATCCTACACAGGTGCTAGTTCTGTACTTTGCTAGAGCACTGTGTGGAACAGCTGAACACGATGGGCCTCCAAGAATACTGGTACTTGTTAATAAGTCCTTAAGGATGTTTATGCCCTCCTTTAAAGTTGTCTTTTCAAATAAAAATTAAAATTCAGTGGACTCTTAAATCTAATTAACATTAAATGTGACGTTATCTCATGTTAAACAACAGGAAAAAGAAACCAAACAACATGCACACAACAGTGACAATAAATAGGGGAAAACAGACACTATTATAATGACTTGTGAGTTACAGAATATTAATTCCTATTAATCTGTTCATAGAGAGCTGAGTTGCAGACAATGTGCAAATCAGAAACAGGTTTTTAGAAGTAGGAAACAGCCTGCATCTGCAATCCACAGGCGTAAGAGACACAGCAATTCAAAGGAAAGACAGTTTTTACTTGCTTTACACAGAAATTAGCTTCCACATTCAATTGCAGACCAAATGTTTCTAGTGCAATTTTCATTTTATCTGAAGTGCCAGTTCAGCAGGATGCCTCAGCCTTCCTTAGGCAGACAGACTGAACAGACATCACCAAGCTCTCTCCTGATCAATAAGAATGCTAGAAGTTGTATTTCACTGAACAAGTATAATCCTATTTTTCCTGCTTCTTACAGTCACAGCGTGACACCTGACACTTCCTACTTCCTACATCATACAGGACTTTACACTTAAGGAGGGACAGGAACCACATCCTGTTTATTTTCCCCAATGGACTGGCAATCTCCCTCATGTTCAAAGTTTACATTCACAAATGAAGTGCATGCTGTTGCTTCAGGCTGGTCTGTCTGGACAGGAGCTTCAGCTTGTGGCTTGTTCTGCTGTTCCTGGTGCCGTCTTTCTGCTTCTTCTGACATCTTGTTTTCCTGTTCCTCCTCTTCCTCCTAAAAATGGATAACCAGATTCTTAACCTATTATTTACCTCTTACACCCACTGGAAGTCCTTTCCATAAGAGCATAGCAGTTCCTGTTACAGGGCAAGGACGTCTGTTCCATTGGAAAATGGTCATCAGCTCGTGATAAGGTATATTCCAGAATTCCCATTACAAAAAAAAAACCACCAGGAAAAAGTGAAGGATTAAGCTATGTTAAAGACAAAAAAATCACATATCCAGATAAGCAGTTTTTAAGTCAGGAGCAGTACTATTTCACTACCTTCTCTAAAGCTTTTTCAACTCTTATTACTAAAGAGCTATCAAAAATAAAAGTAAGCAGTAAAGCTGTTTCCCATCTCTTGCAAATGAAGATTATTAATTGTTGGGTTGGTTTTTTTTTGCATAAAGCACTGGCTACCTATCAGTCATTTCCAGTTATGGCTTAGAACAAATGGTAACAGCATGTTCAATTTACCCTTGACACTTCATTGAACAAGTTCTAGAGTTGGAAGGTAAGTTCCTGGCAGCTGCCTCTTTACAGTGTCCAACCACTGCTCTGTCACAACTTCCTCACACTGTTGACTTGAAAAGGCATTGTGCAAGAGGAACAAATGGAGCAGTGGTCAGGACCCAGCCAGTTCTGAGACTGAGGAGCTTGTGGGAAAAGGCTGACCATAAGTAAGTATTAATCATGTGTTAAATGGAAACTGAACGTAAGCAGAAACAGAGGTTCTAAAATTTCATTTTAATGCTGGAATACAAGTGTTTTAAAATACCAGGGAAGGTGAGTTGGGAAAAAAGGAGTGCAAGAACCCCATCACATACCTCTCTCTTCATTCGGTAATACTCATCAATGGCATATTGGTATTTTGGTGTGCTTATCCCCAAAACAGATGCAATCTTTTCCCCAAGGAAATCACACACTAAAAAACAAGAGGTTTACATATGATTAGTGTCTAGAAGAAAATTCTTAAACACAGTTTTATTTTAAAAGGTGTCATCATCTTTTCTGAATGGTTTTCCATTGTCCTACTTCATTCAAAAGACAAAACCTCTATCTGCTAGGCTGACCTACTTACACCTTACACCTTAATTATTAGCTTAATATATGAGTAATAGTTCTTTAAGATAAAGAATGAACAAAAGGAGAACATGGAAATCAATGAATGGTGGTGGTGTTTGTTTGAATTTTACTAGTTTCAGCTTTGGATCTAGGTTTCTTTTGCTAAAGGACAATTTTAACTGAATTTTAACTGAGTATTTTCAGTTAAAAAATACATGGCTACCAACCATAATTACACTTGAGTCTAATGGTATCAGCAAACTAGAGTTATTTATTGAAACATGCATATACTATCAGTTTTAACAATGTTCTATGTTGCATATTAATGGACTAATTAAATACTTACTTAGGTTTCAGCTGTCTCCATTTCTGAGCTGAAGGCTACATGCAGCACTACTTTGCTGAAGCAAGTAGCTCACAGAAGTATGGAACAGGAGAGCTTGTGACAGTCAAGTCTCTTTACTACAGTGATACCTACAGCACTGGTTCTTGTGTAAGGGCAAGCAAGAAGTCAAATATATTGCACTTTAAATTGCAAATCTGCCCCGAGAATGTGAATGAGTTAGTCATCTTTAGGGAAAACAAGTTGGAAGTTAGCAATTGACTGCTTCAGTGAATGTTCACTGTAACTCATTTTATAGACTTCCTGGCATCCAGAGCTCTGCGCAAAAGGCCAGTTCAAATTACAAACGTAAGAGGCAAAACTGAAGTGGGAAGAAGGAAGTGCTAATCCTCGTAACAGACTTCTGAAAGAAAGGAAAGCCATATCCACCTCTGTGTATGAAGAACTGGTCTGACAAACAGAATTACATTGTATATGAGATAAAAAGTGTTTCTAAAAGTAAGGACAGGTTAATTAACAGAACAGACTGCCAGTAGTTTTTAAAAATACTCAGAATTAGGTGTACAATGACAGAAACTCCGCAACATTCGTCAAAGAAAACCCAACAATAAATATACTTTATACCTTGGGACGAACACAAACTAGGACAAGGATTTTTAAAATGTCATAACATTTTATGGGGTCCACAGGTCAAATAAACTGCAGTGAGCCTAAGACGCCTGACAACAGCCTTATTTTTGTGTATTTTGTAACCTCAGAAGCCCGTGTGAAGCACCATGACTAGATGTGTTCTTGGGGTAATTTCTAGTTGTCCTCTTCATAAAAACAGTCAGTTTAATTGCTCCAAGCACCATTCTTTTCAGATAACATCACACAAAACAATTCCATACAAAACCTAATAGAAAGCTGATATGCTCCCTTGCCAACACCACCCTATCTACATATGGGGAAAAGGGGGAAAACAGTGTTCAGCAAGAAGGTATTTTCTGTTTGTTCTTCCATTCAAGAGTTGTTGATTCAAAGCAAAATACAGGTTCATAACTCGCAAAGATGATTTACAGTCTGTCAATGCAACTTTCAATATTCCATTACTAGTTTACCTCAGAATTAAATAAAGCAATACCTGATAAGGTTGATGTGGCAACTCGCAGCATGTGAAACCACAAGTACGGTCCCCACGTGAGTGTTGTCTGTAAGAACAAGAGTAGTATGAATGCATGATCACTATATGTTCATGGCGCATGGTAACACATGCAAAAGCTCAAACAGATTGACAAGAAAAATCTGCAATGTTTCCTGTTTGCCAGCTACCACAGTATTTTTGATTTAAAATAAGTCTAGAGCAGACATACATGAAGCAAAGTGTCAACATAAGGTATAAATATAACCACAGTTCACATCAGGGAAAATTTGTTTCACTGGCTTTTGTTTTCCAGTCCTAGACTAGGAAATTACAAGCATCCAACTCAATCCCAAGGTAACTCCTATAACTAGAAAGACCCTCCCATAATGTTCTGAATTTCATCAGGCCAAGAAGAGAAGTGGGTTAATCAAATAGCCCCTCACTACAGTAATGAGAAAAGTGCAAAAGACTGATTACAACCAAACCTCCAAAGTGGTGCCTGAGCAAGAGGCTGCTTCCAAGTATTTACAAGGAGATATGAATTACCATTTGGAATTACCATTTGGAATTGTTTGAAGGACAAAACCAGGAAGCATGAGGGAGTGAGACAGCATCCCTCTGAGGGAGCAATGGACAGGCTGACAAGCAATGCACCTGTGGTGATGTGAACAAGAGGAACACAAAATGAACAAAACAGGGCTTAAGTGGCATCATCTCAAGCATTTGCATGTAAGCAAGGAAGTCTCTCTGAAGTGCCTACACACTGGGGCACACAGCATGGGGCTAAACACAAAGAATTAGAGATCTGTGTGTGGTGGCATGTAGAGAGCTGCAGCAGTAGGATCTTGTTGAGACCCCAGAGATACAGTGGATGGCTCATATTACTGGAGTGCAGTGCAGTGGAGGGATACAGACTCTTTAGGAAGGACAGGCTGGGAATAGGAGGAGGAGCAGTTGCCCTTTCCACAACTGTGGTGAACTCACAGCTGGAGAGGAAGCGCTGCAGCCTCCAGACAAATTGGGGTACTTACACATGGGAACTTAAAGAAGATTTAGACATTAATGGCCATATATAGACTATCCTCTTCACTAAAGAAAGAGGCTGTATTTCTTAAATAAAAATAAAACAAGCCACATAATAAAAAGGAGAAGGGGGAAAAACAGATTCCAAACTATCAGGGAAAAAGCTGTGGGCTTTCACATTTGGGAAAAGGCAAACTCAAATTTCACAGTGAACTTAAAACACGTTTATAGTTAAGAGTCTTCAGAGAGATTCAGGAAAGCTCTTTGTTACGTATTTCCCCTCAGTAAAGATCTCTCTAGAGGTACTTCCCTTGTGTAAAGTAGCAATTCACAGTGTCAGCTTCTATTAAATGAAGCCCATTAGCTCCACTCAGTTGCATATGTATCTTTAACTTGTTGCTCAAAAACTATCTGACAGTAACCATTTTCAGTAATCTTATTTGATAGATATCTGTACAGGACACCAATATTACTGTAAATAATACAGCTACAGAGACTAGTTGATACAGCCTCAGTATGCACATACACAAGCCACTAGTACTTTCCAAGCATAGCCTCTAAAATCAGTGCAGCAAGAAACTGTCTGTCAAGCCAGAAACTCCAGTTGGGCAAGGCTGAAAAATGCCAGATGTTAGATAGTTTTGGCAGTGGGAATGGAAAATGTCCTGCCAAGGTGAAAGTAAGCAAACCCAGCTGCTATCCTGCCTGCACAAAAGCACCTCCAGCTTGTGGATTACGCACTCAGTTGGCAGACAGGCTAACAACAATCATTTTGGGGTTTGTTCAGTTGAAGAAGTCAAGGAAAAGTGCTGTAAAAGCTTGTTGCCACAGGCGCAAATAATGACACTGAGGAGGCTCTGTACAATCCTTCCTAACGAGGTGAACAAGGTTAAAAACCATTCACAGAGTGCACAGGACAAACAGGGGCCTGCTGTGCTACTGTGAGCAAGAAGCTACAAGTCATTTAAGAGCAAAAAGGCAAGCTGAACTTCAACGTGACAGAAGTAACTCAGAATATTCTAGGGTGTTTGTGGCATAACACAAATGCAGGGAACACCTGAGGCTGGGCAGACACAGAGGTTCTATCTATTTCTACTCTTCCGCTCCTCCCCAATTAAATAACAGTTAGGTATGTTAGGAGCACTTCTAAGTTCAGCTTCATGGAAACCTCTGCTTTCTGACAAAGCCCAACCAGAGACTTTCTGACCCCCAACATGAAAGGCTTTGCCAGTCCCCTCAGTGTAAAAAAGGAGCATTCATTTGGGGAACTCAAAACGTAATACAAAACCATTAGAGAAGCTACTACACACAAATTCAGCAAGAGAAAGAGATGGCAAGAACAACCAGAAACAAAGGAACACATCCAAGAAGTACTCCCCTCCTTCCTTGCTCAGTGTAAGCTTGGGTGGTTTCCCAGAGCACCTTGGGGATGAAAGCAGGAATGGTGAATGTGGGGCAAGGAGAGGTACTAGAGAAAAGCAGAACTGTTTGGCTAATATGAATAGGACTGTTAGGCAACAGCTCAGTATAATCCTACTCCATGAAGTAGCTTTAATACATTGAGTGATACTGCAAAACAGTACCCAAGTCAGACCCTATTAGTGTTCAGTAAGAACCACACACCCAGATTCTGTATGTCAACCTCCTTTGGCCAGAGAGACCTTAACATTCAGTCTTTAATCAATGCAAGGACACTGTAATACTGTATTTCTTGGCTGGAAACAAGGAACAGCAGTATGCAACACAGGACACTGGTTGATTGTAAGGGCACAGTATTTCTCCTGCCATCAGTCTCTTCAGTTATACATTCTACAATGCCTGATTATACTATTGAGCTAGCCTGACTTTACTTTGTTGTCTAAAACTGAAAACACAATGGTTATGACAACTTTTTTAAATTACAAAAATTCTCAACATACAATTTTAATCCAACTACGGCACTTTAAGTAGGAATGAACAGAATGGATTTGACCATTGGTAAAACCAAGAGGGATCTGGTTCAACAACTAAACACGATTTTGTTTCCTAGTATGGGGTTGCCGAAGGGAGCAAACACCCACTTCCTTGAACTTCCAAGTGCTCCATGTTCCCAAACAATCCACGTCTATATTTATTTCTGCCAGATTTCAGTCCTTAGTAACACTTGAACTTTCCAAAGAATGTAGGGTTCCTATTTGCCAGAGAAATGGCAAAATGAGGAAAAGAATAGTTTTCCAATTCAAGAAAAATCAAATCCTGTATTTAAGAGTTAATATGTGCCACCAAATAGATACTTTTCCATTGTTTACTGTGCCAAAATGCTTTTTAATTAGTTTAGTTATTGAGTGATCATGGCTATAATAGGTCCACCAGTGTATGCACCATGTAAAACTGTAGCCTCTAACACAAGCCAATGAAACCAAGGTCTGAAACACACACCATCCTCCATCAAAAGGTCTACTATATCACAAGTTGCTATCACTTGGCCAGTGGCTATGTTTCTCTCTCATCCACAAATTCTTGAAAGAAAATCAGAGCTCGACAGTCCTCAAGAGAAGACTTTTTGCTATTTGAAGTTAAGCTCATTTTAACTACAGGACATCAAGATAACCTTCCTTCAAGAATGTGATTCAATCTTTCTGAACACTGAAGGTCAATAAAACTAAATCTCTTCTGGAGCTCTGCTGCAGAGGCATACTCAGGATGAATTCTTAAGGTTATCACCAACAGCTACATTGCTTACAGCTGCTCTGCAAAGACTTACACACTCCGCTTTCCGCCTACTCATGTAATAAGCGAATGAAACAAAGAGTTTATAGGAAGTCGCACTCCAGAGATGAACAGAAAGAATACCTTCTAGAACTGGTTAGAGAAATTTAATTACTACAAAATAAAGTTTTGGTGGACAGAAGCAAAAGGAGATTTGTCTATAATGTGCAAGCATCTAAATTTTAGAACAGAGTAAGAGTCAGTTAAAATGAAAGCATTTATGTTACAAAAGCATTTAAACTTTGAGAACACTCAGATAATACTGAGTGCTATTACCTAAAAAACCCAGGTAAAAATGTATTAAGCATACCACGTGTTCTAGATTCAACTCACTCCTACAAAAAAAAAAGACAAACCAAAGCAACAGGATGGCCACTCCAGTCCAAGAATCTCCCTGAACTCGGTGCTCACCTATACAAGTGGCAGAATCATTGCTTCAAAGCAAAATTTAAGACCTAGTACTTTTTGAGAATTTGTTTTGTTCTGAGCGGCAGCAGTCCATCACACGGAGAGCTTTGGCTATCATATTACCAGGATACATACATGTTACTTTGCGTACTAAGAAAGACATCATCATCGTCTGCTTAGCTCTGAAACACAGTTAAATCAAGGTACTTACTGAAGACAATTCTTTACAATGTGGCAAAATAGTTGTTTCCCTTAAAGTCATTAGAAGCTGCTAGGATGCCAATAGCAGCTGAGCTCTGAAATTTCATGATGCAAAGTCTCTATTCAAAATATTAAATGAGCATTTTCTAAAAATAAATTGGACCAAAAAGAGCTATTACTTGCAACATACTTTGTCGTGTCCCAACTGAGATAACAAGTTTTAGATGTCCTAGTCTCAGCAAACTGACTGTTTAGTTGCTGCTACAGAAATCCTACAGTAAGAACATTTTTAAGGCAGCAGTTGGCTAAAACATCAAAGCTCAGCTTGGACTAACGTTTCTTCATTGAGTGGCTCAGCTGGGATACATGAAGCAGGCAGCAGATAAGGTAAACTTCACTTAATGGCAACCCTTGGTCTAATCAAGTTTATTCTGTCAGGATACAAAGCAATACATACAAGGCATACTGTGCTCCACAATAAACTATTCTGGGTTTGGAAGTCCTTTTATTAAAAAGCATAATAAAAATTAAGCATTTCATAAACCATAAAAGGAGAATAAAGCAATCTTAACTGTGCCATACAATGTACTCTTTAGTATTCTGAGTAAAAAAACAAAAATCCTTATTAGGTAAGTAGGAGAAGGGTCACACAGCATTCCTGGCTGCTGTGCACGTTCAAGGGCTCTTCAGTTAAGCGTCCATTTGTACAGCACGTCTCTTGCCTCAGAACACGTAAGTCAAGGCTTGTGAGCCTCCCACCACTGCACCACAGTGGGACTCTTCCGAGAGGAAATGGCACAAAAAATTACACAGATCTTGTACCCTGCTAATCATAGTTGGGGAAAAAAAAACCTCATACCTGGACATTACCACGATATTCAGTAAGTTTCACAGTTCTTGCATTTCTTTGCATAGGTCCTTAGGGAGGAAAAGAAAAACAAACCCAACACCCAGCAAGGTAGCTTGACATCTAGTCACTGTCTTTGAGTAGAATACATTTATTTTCAGACTATAAACTTCAGGTGTACTTTATACTGATAATATCCTACCTGCTCCCAGGCTAATGTTACTCTTTGTTGTACACAAGACCTGCCTAGCAAGAAACAGACAGTGGTACCATTAGTCCATCCAAGATGAAACGCACAGCTTCACCCATGAATCACTAGGAACCCCAAACCCAGCTGAATTCACAGTCTCACTGCAGCTCAGCCCTCAAACCGCTTTTTGGGCTTTTTTCCCCCCCATCTTCAAGATAAATTCATTTTACAGAGGGGAAAAACAGAGGAACTGATTGACAGTCCTTCCTAAAGCAAAATCCTTACGGCTCACCACTTCTTCAAAAGAGAATCAGCAGAAAGTCAAACTCTTCACTGCAGTCCCATCAACAAAGCCAAGCTCTCCCACGATGGATATACATATAAATAAATACAGGGCCTACTACTGTACAGTAAACAGAGAGCTTCAACCACATTTCTTAATTATGGATTACAAAATGATGGTTCAGAAGTCACTCCAACAGCAATATCAAGTAGACCTCAGGGTACTAGTTTTGGCACATGCAAAGACTCTTATCAGAAGCATCGAAACAAGCAGCTCCATACTGGTATCTGTTTCCAGGGTGCAAGCAGGCAAGACTAGCTATTGCACAAAGCAATGATTCCCCAGCTGCCTGACCACGTTCCAGCACATTGGGAAGGATCCAGCCTCTATCTCAGTACAGGCAATCAAGCCCAGAGAGGGACAGGAAAGGAGCCCCACTGGCCAGCAGGAAGCAGGACTGCAGACCCAATTCACTGGGGTAAGAGTTGTTGGAGGAGGGTAAAGGGGTCTGCAAACTTAAGTGGTTTGGGACACCAGTTTGTGGGGGTGTCATAAAAGAAACATGAGACTAGGGATGTGCAGAGTTGAAGAGAAGGATGCAGATCATCTCTGGGACTGGCTGCCAGAGGGCAGGGACTGCTGCTGCCAATGCCGGCACACATGGCCGACAGTTTTGGAAATAAACCATCACCACAGAATAGATCGTCAGACACACAAGCACAATAAAACATATATTTCATTTTACCTCTAAGCATAGATCCAGAATCATTGACAAAAAGGAAAATGGATTTTGGCAGCTGTAATACACACTACTGCAGACAGCTTTAACTGTCAAAACCTCACCTGAATTTGGACCAATAAATGGATACTCCTCCATTCACAGGTTGAGCAGCACCTTAACAGCTTAGAAGGCAGATGAAAATTACACACACAGACTAGGCAGATGTTCTAAAAGCTGTTCTTGATATATCACAAATTACACCAGTTTTCCTTTATTTCTGTAAGTCATCTGTTTCTTTCCCTTCTAACTTTTTTAATTATATCAAATTGCCAGTATGGTAACACCATATTAGAGGTTCAGCTCTCCACTGTCACCAAACCTAAGGAAACAAATGCCTTCCCTGCTCATTTTGTAGACAACGGTACAAATCAAGGAGACACTACACAAATATTATTAGAGGAAGACATGCTGGAGAGGGCAGACTAGAACTGTGAAGAAATTAAACCCACTTCTAAGTAATTGGGCTACTTTAGTGGAGGATGACTCCAAGACAAAACTTCTCAGGAATACTTCTCACAGATTTCTCAGTGCCTAGAGCAAATCAAATTAAGGGAATGCTCAATACTACACCAGATTCATGTCACAAAAATTAAAGTATGAAATGTGGGAGTTACCCAGTGAACCAGAAGTAGCAATTTATCAAGTAAAATACCTACAGGATCTACAGGTGGCAACAGGTCTTTTTTCTCTTGTTCATCTTCCTCTTCATCTGTGCTATATTCTTCCATTGTTTCTCCACTTGCAAAATGAATAACCCTCCTTGGAATTTTTTTCTTCTTTCCTATGACACCCAGCTCCACATTCTCAAAACCTCTATCTCCATTTGTAAGTTGCTATAATGAAGAAAAAAAAGAATCATTACCTCAGGTACATGCTTCTGGAACTGGAAAAGCTCCCCTTTAAAAAACTTAGTGAGATATTTAAATTATTTTAGATTGATTAGTGTATACAGTGGACATTTGCAAGACCTTGGCTGCAGGTAAAAGATGGAAACATTACTGTTTGCAGATACATAAAAACTGATCTCCTCATTAAAAATAACCAGGAGGCAAGTGCTTTCACTTCAGCACGGACAGGTGGTATTAAAAACAACTGTCCTGGAAGAGCACTGCATTATGTGGGAGTTTCTTAGCAGGACACTTCTCTTTAAATAATTTACTGAGCACCTAAGTGTTACATTTAAATCTGTCCTTGGCTTTGGAATACCTAGTGAAATTAACCAAGCAATTCATAGGCTGTAGCCATCTTTTTGCAAGCTTAGACAGACATCTCTAGCACTAGGATTGAATGAGGATACTGAAGCAGCCCGGCTCAAGCTTTAAAAAGATGCATCAAGGAATCTGCTTCTTTGGGCTTTCACTGGAAATCACAATCAGTACACAGGACCATGTTAAAAGAACAACAAATAGTTTTGTGGCTAAGGACATATAAAAAGGGAAGTACAATGTCTGGTTTTGTTCTTCCAGCTGCTGAATACTACAATGCAGTCTTTGGGCCACAAGCATTAAGAAAGTATACTTCTAGTTCAAAGGCGCCAATCGATAATTCTTTATGCTAGTAACTCCTGCAGTCAGAGAATGTTTTGTGCTATAGCTATTGAAACAGAGCCCTCACCTTATAGAGCCTCTAGACACTACTGCATCAAATGCATAAAACTCCCCTGAAAACACCTCTGTCATGCGGAGGACACAGAGGCCAGGAAATGCCAACCACATGTTTTTCATACACCATGAAGGTTTTTAAATACGCACCAGCTCCTGTAATTGGAAACCATATCATAAGGAGCAAGATGCGTGTAGGTGTACGTAGAATACAGGTTGCACAAAAGGGGCACATTCCAATTTTCGAATGGCAATTGCCTATGCAAACTTAACAGTCTCCACAGATTGCGATTCAAAATTATGAATGAAAATGTGCATTTTTTCACATAGTTTAAGACATCCCTCAATTGTTGCAAGTGCAGCATCACCATTCCCATCTCTTGCACTAGATTACATGAATCAGCTGTGCAACACAAACAGGCTTGGTTATCTGGGAAAGCCAGTCAGCACTCTAGGACAGGAGGGGGCTGTGGGGAGCAGAACGGCTTCCTTCATTCCAGGCACAGATTTTTCCCGTGCCCATAGAGAAGAGGGAGGGAAGGTAAAGATCACGTGCGGAGCTCTACAAAGCGGAGGGGGAGTGCACACATTCATCATCCTTAGCCCTTGTACCACTGCTTCTCAAAACTGCAAGTCATTTCAGCTTCCTTTAGCATTTCCATAGCTACTGTGGCACATTTTGGGCATTTTCCTGGAACAGCAGAGCAGAATGAAGCAGCAAGTTCTCAACGGGGTAGTTCAGCTGAAACAGCATTACATTTTCATGCAGAATTAGATTTTCATGTAGAAAGACAGAACTGACTATCTGGGGCCCAGTGCACTCTCTCTGCTAGATACCAGTCTTGGGAACATAGAGGAGCAGAGAAGCAAAGCTGCAAAAATATGAATGCTAAGAACAGTGAGGCAACCTCGGCACAGAGAGCATGCCATGCTGCTCCTATAAAAGCAGGCACCACTTATTGTGACTCAGTCCTGCATTTTTTGGAGCAAAGAGCACCACGGAATCAGCCTTTTATGAACATTTCACGTTCTTTTCTTGGCATCGTACAATGATGCCATTTTTCATGTTTAGTCACAGTGCTGAAGAGCACCATCTCTTGCAGCATGGCATCACAAATATTACTGCAATTAAGAACAGCAAGCAACATGACCCTCTCCTTAGAGCTCCTCTACAGGCACAGTCTGATTTTGGCTTGGTTAACTCAAATGCTTCAAATATTTTAACTTAGAAAAAAACTACAGATAACACAAAGCTGAAAAGGCAGGCTTCAATTCCCTGCACACCCATCCCACACTCCAGTTACTCTACCTACAGTAAACAGCTCCATTTAGCTGGTACTGGTACAAAGTTTCAGGCAAATGCAGTTGTTCAGGACAGTAAGGATTCACCAAGGAATGATGAATCTTGTTTCCTCAGTAAGCCCATTCAGAGTCCTAAATTATCAAATAAAAGTAATACATATCAGCTGTTGTTTTGGTTATCTAAGCAACAAACCTGGATGTGGGTTTTAGTCATCACTGTAGCATTTGTCCTTTTAATTTCTACATGTACATGATCAACAAAAGCCAGCTCCCCCAGCTGCAGGCGGAGAGTTCAGCAATGGTAAACTGTATTTATCTTTCCAAAACTGTGGCAACACAGATCTACTCTAGAACTGTCAGCTAGGCTCACTTTATAGCTCAAGTGATACGGTTATCTCCTGTTTGAGGCTTTACACTTTTGATCTTCCTTTACAAACTTGATTTTCTTTTCCAATTCAAGAAGTTGTTACAAAGATCAACCTTCCAGTCCACGCTTTGGTCAGGTTGCCACCTCATTTCTTCCACAGGCTCATCCCTTTCCAACACATCACACGGCTGTTGAAAGACAACCTTGTCTTAACCTCATGCTGCAGAAGTATTTACTTTGGGTTTTATTCTGGCAGATATTAGACACAAAGGCCAGTCACGCTTGTGCTTTTGTCACACCAGGTTACGCTCTTGAGGTGCTCAGGTAAATGCTGTAAAGCGACTTCCTTTCAGATGCCCTCTTAGAATTTTTCTTGACTTTACAGCACCCATACAAACCTTGCCCATCAGGAAGTCAGCATCTGAAACTGCTGCTCCTTGTTTACCCTCTTTACACCACCCTCCTATCTCACTCTTTGGACAGAGACTTTGAGAGAGCAGGGACATGCTTTGACAGTAAGTACAACACTGAGCACAATGGAATGTCAGTCCACATCCCAAATGACAAGAAAAATAAATGACAATTAAGGATGGAGTGTGTCAGTACACCTGCACGTAAGCTAGCAGAGCTCACACAACTAGTATTAGGTGACGCAATAACATAAGCCTTCATCAAAGAGAGGAAAAAGAAAAGCAAAAAATAACAGGGAAATCAGACTATTCACTTCAGCATCTTTTAATCCATCAGACTGGGGCATTGTCCTGGTTTCAGCAGTAGCAGTCATTTTTCTCTTTCTTAGTAGCTGGTGCAGTGCTGTGTTTTTGACTTTTGGTCTGGGAACAGTGCTGATAATACCGATGTTTTCAGTTGCTGCTCAGTAACGTTTACTCTGACCAAGGACGTTCTGAGTCTCATAATCTCCCAGGGAGGAAGGGAACCCAGGAGGAAGCATAGACAGGACACCTGACCCAAACTGACCAAAGAAGTATTCCATACCATAGCACGTCATGCCCAGTATATAAACTGGGGGCAGTTACCCAGAAGGGTTAGATCACTGCTCAAGTTGGGCTGGGTATCGGTTGGCGGGTGGTGAGCGGTTGTATTCCCTTCCCTTGTTATTTCCCTTGTCATTATTATTATTGGTGGTAGCAGCAGAGGTTTGTGTTATACCTCAGTTACTGGACTGTCTTTATCTCAACCTGTGGGAATTACATTCTTTTGATTCTCCTCCCCATCCCTCTGGGAGCACGGGGGTGGAGGGGAGTGAGCAAACAACTGAATGGTACTGAGTTACCAGCTGGGCTTAAACCCACGACAATTCTTTTTGGTGCCCAACGTGGGGCACGAAGGGTTGAGATAATGACAGATCTGACCAGAGTGTATCTAATCGCACTTGTGATAAGCATTCATTGTTTTGGACTAATAGTCACTTGTCACAATGCTGATTTATTGGCTCTCAAAGTTGTTGCTCTTGATCTCACAGGTTCAGCATGTCGTACCTTACAGCCGGTATTTGCTGTGTGTTTGTCGGCTGGGGGGCTTGGGCTGAGGTTCTTGTTTCATTGTACTTTGTGGTTTTACCTGCGGGATCACGGAGAAGACATGATGAAGTGGGATGGAAAACCTACCTCAGTTTTGGAGGAACGGGTGCATGAATTAAAGAGGAGAACAAAGGTCAAGGATGATCATCCCATGAAAGCTGTGGCTTCAGTCTCTGGTAGAGCAGGTTCCCAGATGGAGTGGAAGAGCTGATTTTACTCCAGCTCCTGTGATAAAGAAGAATAATCCCTTTCTACAAGACTTCAGTGTCCAACATTGTGATGACTATTAGAGGGGCCCTGCCTCCAGCCAGGTGGAGATAGGGGACAATTGGATTTACTGATCTGTGTGGATCAGATGGCCTGGCACATCAGTCCCACAGAAGTATAAGGCTCTAGTAGATACCGGTGCACAGTGTACCCTGACGCCATCAAGCTGTCAAGGGGTAGAACCCACTCATGTTTCTGGAGTGACAGGAAGATCCCAAGAGTTGACTGTACCGGAGGCTGAAATCAGCCTGACTGGGAGGGAATGGCAAAAGCACCTCATTGTGACTGGTCCAGAGGCTCCATGCAGCCTCGGCATAGATTACCTCAGGAGAGGGTACTTCAAAAACTCAAAAAGGTACCGATGGGCTTTTGGTATTGCTGCTTTGGAGAGAGAGGCAATTGAGCAGCTGTCCACCTTGCCTGGTCTCTCAGAGGATCCTTCTGCTGTGGGGTTGCTGAAGGTCAAAGAACAACAACTGCCAATTGTGACCACAACAGTGCACCGGTGGCAATATTGCACCAACCGAGACTCCCTGATTCCCATCCATAAGCTGATCTGTAGACTGGAGAGTCAAGGAGTGATCAGTAGGACCCGCTCACCCTTTAATAGCCCCATGTGGCCAGGTGCGAAAGTCTAACAGAGAGTGGAGACTAACAGCAGACTATCGTGGCCTGAATGAAATCTCACCACCCTTGAGTGCTGCCGTAAAAGACATGCCAGAACTTCAGTATGAACTGGAGTCAAAGGCATCCAAGTGGTATGCCACGACTGACATTGCCAATGCCTTTTTCTCAATTCCTCTGGCAGCAGAGTGCAGGCCACAGTTAGCTTTTACTTGAAGGAGTGTCCAGCACACTTGGAACCGACTGCCCCAGGGGTGGAAACACAGCCCTACCATCTGCCATGGGCTGATCCAGACTGCACTGGAACAGGGGCAAGCTCCAGAACACCTGCAATACATTGATGACATTATCATGTGGAGCGATACAGCGGAAGAAGTTTTTGAGAAAGGGAGGAAAATAATCCAAACCCTGCTGAAAGCCGGTTTTGCCATAAAACAGAGTAAGGTCAAGGGACCTGCACAGGAGATTCAATTTTTGGGAATAAAATGGCAAGATGGATGTCACCAGATCCCCACAGATGTGACCAACAAGATAACAGCAATGTCGCCACCAACTAATAAGAAAGAAACACAAGCTGTCTTGGTGTTGTGGGGTTCTGGAGGATGCACATACCGAATTACAGTTTGATTGTAAGCCCCCTCTATCACATGACCCAGAAGAATGATTTCAAATGGCACCCTGAGCAACAACAAGCCTTTGAACAAATTAAACAAGAGATAGTTCATGCGGTAGCCCTCGGACCAGTCTGGACTGAGACAGATGTAAAAGATGTACTGTACACTGCAGCTGGGGAGAGTGGTCCTACCTGGAGCCTCTGGCAGAAAGCTCCAGGGGAAACTCAAAGTCAAGCCCTCAGCTTTTGGAGTCGGGGATACAGAGGATCTGAAGCCAGCTACACCCCAGCTGAAAAAGATACTGGCAGCCTATGAAGGAGTTCAAGCTGCTTCGGAAGTGACTGGCACTGAAGCACAGCTCCTCCTGGCACCCTCGGTTGCCTGTGCTGGGCTGGATGTGCAAAGGCAGGGTCTCCTCTACACATCATGCAACAGATGCTACATGGAGTAAGTGGGCTGCACTAATTACACAACGAGCTTGAATAGGAAATCCCAGTCATCCGGGAATTCTAGAAGTCATCATGGATTGGCCAGAGGGAAAAGATTTTGGAATGTCACCAGAGGAGGAAGCAGTGATGTGTGCTGAAGAAGCCCCACCATATAATGAACTGTCAGAAAGTGAGAAGCAATATGCCTTGTTTACTGATGGGTCCTGCCTTACTGTGGGAAAGCACCGTAAGATGGAAGGCAGCTGTATGGAGTCCTTGACAACAAGTTGCAGAAACTGCTGAAGGAGAGGGTGAATTGAGTCAGTCTGCAGAGGTGAAAGCCATCCAGCTGGCCTTGGACATTGCTGAACGAGAAAAGTGGCCAGTACTTTATCTCTATACTGACTCATAGATGGTGGCAAAGGCCCTGTGGGGGTGGTTGCAGCAATAGAAGCAGAGCAACTGGCAACGCAGAGGTAAACCTGTTTGGGCCACTCCACTGTGGCAAGTTATCGAGGCCTGGGTGCAGAACCTGGTGGTGAAGGTATGCCACGTAGATGCTCATGTACCCAAGAGTCGGGCTACTGAGGAACACCAGAACAACCAACAAGTGGCTAAAGCTGCTAAAATTGAAGTGGCTCAGGTGGGCTTAGACTGGCAACATAAAGGTGAATTATTAATGAACTGACATTAAATGGCATAAGTGTCTAGGAAAGAAAGTAACAGAACAACAGAGCCACAGGACGACTGTAAGAAAAGACAATCCTTTGAAAGGCACTAGGATCGGTGAAGGTGCAGTGCATAGAGAAGGCTGTGGCAGGGATAGAACAGCTGTCCAGGTTACACTTAATTAAGAGCTGGTGTCTCTGACCATCTCCAACACCTTCTCCACCTTGGCAGCGCGAAGGGAAGCTGAAACCTGCCTCAATTTAATATTCACTAGGCTCGCTTGTAAGAGACATTATGTGCCGGCTAACAGGAGACACCGGAGACACGCGTGCCCGCCGCGCCGACTGTAATTACCGAGCGCCAGAGAACGGGCTGACAGACCGACCTCCCTTCCCCGCGGCCAGGCCCCACCAGCCCGCACACCCGAGGGTGTCAGGCCACGGCCGGGCCCCAGCGCCCCCGCCAGCCCGCCGCGGCCAGAGAGGCCTCACCCGCTCCCGGAAGCGGCCTTCTCCGGGGCGGCCCGGCCGGGAGGGTCCGGGGAGAGGCCGCCCCAGCAGCCCCGGCCCCGCTCACCTGCTCAGGCTCCATGGCGCAGGCAGCAGCCGCGGAGCCGGCGGCGGGCGCGCAGTAGAGGGTGATGGCGGACAGCCCCTGCTCCATCCTCCCGCCCGCCGCGGCGCCGGGGGAGGGCGGCAGCGGGCCCGGCGCGGCCCAGGGAGGCGAGCAGCCGAGCGGCACCACCCATCACCACCGCCCGCCGGGGCGGCGCTTCGAGCAGCCCGGGTTCGCTTTGCTCCCGAGGAGTGGGGGGGCCATTCCGGAGACCCTCTCCTGCAGTTTCTCTCCAGAGCCCGGCAGCAGCTGGAGCCAGGAGATGAGGGGGGGTAGGCTAGAGGCAACGGGCCTGCCAGGCACAGCCGTATCCTCACACAGCAAGAAGCATTACCCCCTCTGAAAAGAGATGAAACTATGCGTGTTGTGGGGAAATGCACACGTCATCCTCCTACAATATTGTAAAATGTGCAAAACAATAGAATGGTCCGAGAAACACATAAAGTTACTTGACAGGATTTAGGAGTCCTCCTGTGTCTCTCAAAAACCAGCTTGATACCTATGCCTTTAAGTACGTGGCATTTTACACATTTTAAAGGCCAAACCACAGAACAAGAAAGAAAGGGAAAACAAAGGTGCACTGGCCCTGGGGATGTGTCCCCGTGAGAAAGTAACATTTATTACCAGCAGGCAGGAGTTTGCCACATATTTGGTTTGTTTCGCTGCTCCAGCACAGGACCTTAAGAGTCCTTTTCTCCTCCGGTTGTGCTGAGTCCTCCTTGCCACAGAGGATGGCCATCAAAACCTGCCAGAAAATGGTTCTGGGGTAGTTGTTACTCATGGCACTTGCTGGCTGTTTTACATTACCTCTCCTGGCTTCATGCAGACAGGGCTCCAGTTCAGAATACCAAACTCGGGAACATACAGAACAGGATAGCTTCTGTTCTACTGCAACTTCAGGATTTTCTTCTACATAGTGTGCTCTGCAGGGTCTGAAAGCATGAAACAAATTACGGCCATGCTCCTTAAAACGTTCTTGCACAAAACTATGAGAGCATTTTACAGGTGCTCCTACACAGTCAAATTCTTCCTTTTAAGTGCCTCTGACATAAACCCTACACACACACACACACTTTTTATGTATCTATAAATAAAACTCAGTAACTTTACGCAATCATACCAAGCAGGCTCCGAAGTTGTTTCTACCTGCCACATTCAGGTAAGAGCAATATACTGCTGTTTATGCCGAACTTATACTTTAGATAATATAATTTTTATATTATTGTCACATATAACACTTTAAAGTATCTTTAAAGAATCTATCTGCCATCAGCTGTGTTAGCTGCCACCTCAAAGAACTGGCTGACAGATGGACCCACCTGTTTTAATCACTGCAGCTGAACACCTCTTAATTACTGCATTTGATTTTTATCTAAGCAACAGGGATGGGTGTCCATTTACAACCCAAGCACTCCCCAGTATATTAAAATAAATTCTTAATATACCTCTTTGCCTTAAGATAAGGCTGAAAGATCATATCATATTTGCCAAGATACATGTTGGATTTCAAGGTTCTGGTCCTACCTGGTTTCTCAACTGTGCCTGCAGATTCCCCCTTTTGAGATCAACATAGTAAACTGGAATACTAAAAGAAATGCTGTAGGAAACTAAAATCAGATTGTAGCCGAGTTGGGGTAATATGCTCAGTCAGATACAACTAGCTGGGTCTGGTTTAAGTTCAGTACCAGCACAGAATCCCTACATCCCTACACACTAAGTATGTATTACAACTTATCTCCATAATGAAAGAACTGCCTAATTGGCAGGCTGGTATGAAGATTAATCTTCAGTATAGGACAGCTTGAGAACTGCATACCCATATGGCTTTAGTTACTTCTTTGTGTATAAGGGTAGAACATTAACGTTCTGAAGCACAAAGGTTTGTACAAACCTGAGCACAGCACATCCATCTTCTACAAATGCTTCAAGGAAAACACCTGAGCAGCAACAGCACATTTTAGATACTGGATCATTCTTACAGTATCAATGCCAAATATAAGTTAAAACAGTCATTAGAAACAACTCAAAGGAAATCATGCAACTACATACTGATAAATGATAGTTATGAAAATTGAAGAAACAGGCCATTCCCTTGTTTATAACCACTTCAATTTTATTTTACAGTATATTTGTGACATTTTATGTTACTATAACCAAAGATCAGGGTTGTTTACAAATATAATGGCTGCCCTTTGATGTAAACAATTAAAAAGTGTCTCTAAATATTAAAATTTTACATAATGATTTTGTTCTATTAAATTTCATTACTCTTTGTGCCATCGGTTATTAGTGGAGAGGAACTAATTTAAGCAAAAATAGTTTTCAGAAATTAGATGTAGAAACTGAGAAGCCTGAATAAGATTTCAAAAGACTACTCCCCCAATCACTGTAAAAAGGAAGAAAGCAAATTCTTTCGCTGAAGTTGCCATGAAGAGTCAAAGTCCATTTTTATTAAGGCTTCTTTACATATTATTGAATCCCATCATGCCTTTCATATTCCCAGCAGCACCTTGTTGGAATTGTCTCATCATTGACTGCAGTCCTGCCATGCCACCTGCAGAAGGTAAGTGAGAACATGGATGTGTTTATTAACTCTGAAGCACAGTTATCTTGATTGAGGCCCATCACAGTGAACACACACTATTTCAATAATACACAAATGCAAAAGCCCAAGACAGAAGCTAGGTTTCAACGGCTATTGAAAATGGACAACTGAGTAATTACAAAAATGCTAGGCTTGAAGTAGGCTTTAAGATGACCTGTGTATTAACATCTAGACAAAAGAAAAAACCTTGAAGTAGTGATAATTATCAATTAGTAAAGTTCCAGAATGGAGTCTTTATTTAAAGATGCTCCTGTCAAATTTAGGCATTTGAGGCAAAGACTACAAAAGAAGGGAAGTTTAGGAATAGATGAGCTTTAGCACAGTCACACTTACAGTCACCACTTTACTATTTCAGACACCCCTCCAACTGATCACTTGAGAGCCAAATCCCAGTGAAGAGACTAGATTAAGCACCGGTAAGTGCAAAGCATTCATAACATATGGACTAAGCTTTATGATTTTTGT
Source organism: Myiopsitta monachus (assembly GCA_017639245.1). Lineage (NCBI taxonomy): Eukaryota > Metazoa > Chordata > Aves > Psittaciformes > Psittacidae > Myiopsitta > Myiopsitta monachus. Next base: position 30,731,524 of record CM029924.1, on the reverse strand, counting down.
CAGGAAACCTTGAAATACTTAATACTGATACAAAATGCACGCTTTGTCACACCACCTTCCTCACTTCTGTATTTCAAATGCTCCATTGTAATTGGTAGTCCTCCTGAAGCTGTAAAAAGCCAACACATACCCATATGATGAAGAACTCTTGGATCCATCATCTTTGCCATCTGTTGATTCAGTTTGGCCAGCTGAGATGGGTTTACATTCTTTGACATATCACCACCTAGAATAACACAAAAGAAGCAGTTGTAAGAAAGTGGATTAACATATGGGGCTAAAAATAAATCAGAATTCTACCTCCTAATTCTAGATTCAAATCCATTTGAATCCACGATCAAAAGTTACTGTATCAGGCACTTAGAAGTATTTTAATGATCAACACTCTGCACCCCACATACAGACTGAAGTGTCAGTAGTGTAGTAGTAATGAAGTCTACACTGATGAAACCAAAAATACAGTAATTTTCACTACTGCTACACATTAGTGTCATGAAGAACAGCACAGCTCTCACCAGTTACATAAAAGAACTTTCAAACATCATGACAATAAGCAAGCTACAGCTCAATTTGTCCTCTCTCAATGCCTGATTGACTTTTTCACATTTCCTCTGTGTTCACACATGACATAACCTCACCACAGAGTTACTAAATGTTGTCTGGGGTTTTTGTTTGTTTGTTTTGGGTTGTTGTTTTGTTTTTTTTTTTTTTACCTTTGAAAAGCCCTTTGATGCCTCCCATCTTTTTCACCATCTGTGCAAACTTAGTATATTGAGTCAACAGCTCCTGAACATCTCTGGTAGAAACACCTGAACCTCTTGCTACTCTTTGGATTCTTCCTGGCTGCTTACTGAAAACTTTGGCACCATCTGTACTGTCAAGTTCTGCAATTACAGTGTGGGAAAGAAAAATCCATGCAGTTACTGACATTAAAATCTATTACAGCTGGTAGCAAACTTGCTCTCATTATTATTGAGAACTTAAGTTTTGAGCCAGGGATCAAAAACCTTGGTTTAGAAATGACAATGCAGCAGAATTTAACATAAATAATTGAGATGTAACATTCTAAGAAGTAGTATTAAAACACTGTTATGTTTGTATGTTAATCACCATGGCAGCAAAAGCCACCTGAATAAATGATGCTTTCAGGATACTTGGTCTTAAAACATATTAATGGGTTTAGCACAAAGATAAGAGCATACTTCTGCAACAGTTATGAATGGATTAGGAACACCACCTTGAATTCCAGAGACGAGGCTACGTTACCAAGTAAATTTGAGGGTGTGTAGGAAGAAACACAGCAACGACACATCAAAGATGAATGAAGCTTTTTAATTTGCAAGTATAGCATTAACAATTCAAGAAGCACAGCTATAGGATGAAGAAGTACATTCATTTCCAATAACTGTCCTACAGTAATCTCCACGTGCTTCAAAATCCCACCTATTCTACACAGATAAAGCAGCAACAGGCAACTGTCAAGGTATCTCTAAATATTTAGACTTATTTAGAAAGTTTGAGACATGTACTCTGCCATTTCTAAGAGTGATAAATGCTCTTTGTCATTTTCTGTCACTGTAGATGCTGCCTTACATCCAACTTGTTTCCAAAAAGATCTCTATAAATAAGCTTGTTCAACAATGGAGAGGAAAAAAACAATAGTGGGTGAAGTTTGTTTTACCTTGGTCATTCATACTGTCCATTATAGTCATCAGTTTCTTTAGCCTTGCCATTGATTCCTGTTCATTGCCTTTACTCATAAAGTCAGTTCCAAAACCAGGGATCATACCCTTGTTTTAAAAATGGAAAACAAATACTGTGTCAGAAGAGGCAGAGCTAATTTCAATTAAGCAGACAGAAATATGGACAGCAAGCTTTAGTTCAGTAGTTATGTATTGCACTAAGCAACTTATTTCACATTTCTGAAAAAGCAGAGACTCTTAACATTAGTTTCAATGAAGAGTTTTAAGTTTACAGCAACGTTTGTCAAATAGAAATGAGAATCTGATAAAACAAAAATATTTTGGGGATAACTAACCAAGATCTGACTGAATGGTCCCATTTTCATGATGTTTTGGAATTGCTCATACATATCTCTTAACGTAAATTGACCTGAAGAGCAACAACAACAAACAACAGGATTAGGAAATGTCACACTAGCATTTTTGTCTTGCTGTCCTTTCTCAGTTTTTCTTTATAATCACAAGTTAAATACTATACTGTATAGATAAATCAACCTCTTCGCTATTACCATGGCTGAACTGTTTTAGATGGCACACACTTAAGCATTAAGCTAATTATTCTGAGGTCTGACAGACTTACCACTCAAAAAACAACACAACTACATACATGAAACAAACTACTTGTCTACAGATTAATTCAATGGTCTACTTCTCTGAGACAACTTGCCATGATTAGGTTATGGTAGTACATCCACAATTCAGTCCCTGGGAATAACTTACCATGTTTGAGCTTTTCTATGAGTGCTTCATTATCATCCAACTTTAACTCGTTTACTTTATCTATCAATCCTTCAATATCACCCATACCTGGAAAAGAAACAACCCAGCTCTGAAGTTAGCATTAAAAGAAAAGTGACACTTCAACTTCTACTATCCAATTCAAAGTGTCTTTTAAGTACAGCTGCACATAGTACATACCTAGAAGTTTGCTGATGAAAGGCTGTGTTTTAAAGGGCTCAAAGTCATCTATGTGTTCACCAGTTCCAATAAAAATAATAGGACTCTTTGTGGCAGCAACTCTGCAGTAAAATATATTTTATGAAATGGCCTCTCAAAAACCATCCATCTTTTGTACCACCCATTAACATAATCAGCTAGGCATCAACACAGTGCATCCTCTCTCCTCAACTGTTCATCCTACTCCTCAAACTATTAATACAAAAACATCCAGCATTTAGGATGGGTAGCTGGGAAAAGCTGACAGGATGTTTCTCTAGTTTGTACTTTGTAAAATACAAACTCTGCTTTGAAAAATATCAACAGACACGTTCTCCATTTTATCCTAGTATTCTCCTCGCTAGTATTACAAGGACAGATGAGACAGGCATTGATTACTTTTTCTTTAAGATACTTCCTGCAACAGACAGCAATCTTGTTTCCAACTCGGGGAAAAAAAAAGCTTAGACATAAGAAAAGGAAGAACTTTTTCATCAACCAATCACTGGCACTAGCTTTTACATTAATTCAGCTTCCAGTCTACAGAATGTATAGGACAAACACAGCAGACTTAACACATACAAGCACATGACAACTGGAACAAGCTTTCAGTATTTTCATTTTGCTCTTTAGTTTTCCATCCTTATGCTATGAATAACAGCAAAATAGATATGACAGTTCATAAACTCTAACACTTAAGATCAAAGTCAGACAGCAGTTTAGTAAGTCGTTAACTTGACTGTTTTGACAAATCATCTCGGGTGCATACAAGCTGTATCATTGAAGCACAGATGAAGATTAGTCTGACATGCCATCGTATAAGGCTGAAGATAAAATGTTAACATTTTCTAGTCAATTGAATCTGTCAAGATACAGCACAAGGGAAATCCAGCAAGAATGTTATTCAGGAAAGTATGAACGAATACTAATTTTCTACCAAATTGCTGGAAACTGGCAATCCAGAAGTTTGATTTGCACAACAGTTTTAAGGCCATTAGATATGACTACCTACAGTTTTTCCCCTTTTGGAGAAAAAATATTGTGCATTAAATGAGAAGCAAAATTTTCAAGTAAGTTATATCTATTAAGTCCAAATTTATGTTTCTGTAAAAAAACAAACAAAAAACCCAAACAAACAAGAAAAAAAAAAAGGGGGGACACAGTAAATACAACTGCTTGATGCTGTTTTCAGAAGATACAAGTCTGACATTAACAATACACACTACTGTTTTGGAAGTACATGAGAAGATCTGATACTGACTGAAGTTAAATAGCCCATGGGTGATCCTATCCACCAAAAATAGGATAAGAACTGTTACTTACTTAAATCTTAGATTCTGTGCAGCGTGACAGTGACACTGTCATAGGCAGGCTTCTTTAAGATACTAACACATTTCATGATTGTCCATGCACAACCAGGTGCTGGACACGACTGCATCAGGATACTTACGCACTAAGAGCTCCACCTCCTTTTGCATGTCCATCAAGCTTAGTAACAATAACAGAAGCTACATCTACTTTATCTTTGAAAGCTTTAGCTTGAGCTTCACAAGCTTGGCCAATGGAAGCATCCATCACATAAACAATGTTATCCGGTTGCTAGGAGAAATGAGAGATACACAAAGTAATCATTTCCTTCTTGCTTAGGCAGCATTCATGCATTATGCTCAGTAGCAGCACTAACTGCAATAAGAACATGCAAGGGCTATGCAGTTTGAAACAAAAGAACTGTTATACAAACAGTATTGTCTAGCAACCATTTGAAAACTGATGCTGTATTACTATGAGAGACTTATCTACAACACAGAATATTACAATTTTTATAGGTTTACAGTGAATACTTATGTTTTGAGTGATTTTAGCTAGTATCTGAGCCAATAAGCTAATTAGGATCTATAAGTAATTAATGGCTAACAACATCTTCCCTTGGCTTTTACATTAAGAGCTTTAGGAAATCCATTCCTCTAAAAACAAGTTAGCCATTAGCAACAGTTGTGTGGGAAGCATCATACTGTCCTGGAAGACCAAAGAATCAAATAGTCAGACTTTGAAAACCCATACAAGAAACACCAGCTTCATTTACATATCAAAGCTGTTGAAAGTTATCCAATCATCTTGTTTCAGGCCAATTATTTGTGACAATCTCAGAAAATTCAGTACATACAGCTACAAGAAACCAGTTCAGACTGGTTCTTTTATCTAGTTTCTCAACATAAAAAGATTCTGAAAAGGAGAAGTTAAAGCAGGAATGACAGTCTAGTTACATGCAAGCATCCTCTTGAATTAAAGATAGAAGAATTAAAACTATCAAGCTCTGATCATCCAGCCCTGGTTTAACCACACAGAACATTAGGAGACAAACATAAATTAACTGTAGTCAAATTACTGTAACAGAAGTTATTGTATTTCTTGAAACTACTCACTATGGCATTAGCAACTTGTAACATCTCTTCAAACAAAGAGTCTTCCTGTTTGTGACGTCCACTTGTATCAACAATGATTATTTCAAAGTTTTCATTCTTAAATTTCTCAACACCTTCTGAGGCAATAATTACAGGATCCATTTCTGTATAACTGATCACAAAGAAAAACAAAGAAAACAAGAACAAACAACAAATCAGCAAAGAGTTACCAAAGAAATTAGTTCAAACTTTCATCACCTGACTATAAACTGGTTAATGATCTGGATTTCAATAATGACTTTCTCTCATATCAAGCAAAAAACTGATTTAAAATGTGTCTAAGTCATTTGCCCTTACTACTCAGTAAAGTGAAGCACAAAGGACTGCCCGTCTCCGCTGCTGAAAACCACACTAAACAGCCCTCCGAAATAAGATTTATCTGAGCACCTACATAGTACACTTCCAATGAAGCTTAAGGAAAACTTACTTCTTGCTTTATAAAGCTATTTTAGGTTCACTGCTGCCCCTGCCTGACAATAAAAATTAAGGGTCCAAAAATCATATCCTTTGATCTGTAACAGTACTTCCTGAAAATCTGTCCAGTAAAGACCAATAAACTGCCACTCACTGAGAGAACGTTCAAGGGAATTATCCCCAGATGCCTGATCTCTTAAGCTATCCTTACCTTCTACTACTGGCAGACAGTACACTGGATTAGGCAGAATTTGCATCTGATCAGAACAAATATTATAAAATCTAAGTAATTATGCAACACTGAACGGGGCCTAGTGAGACATGTTCAGTAAGGAACAATACATCGTTGAAATTGAATTGTTCTCTGAACTGATTCTGAAAGATGCTTACCTCCCATAAAAGGGAATTCTTGCTTTTGTGGCATTCTGCTTTAGCTGGTCAAAAGCACCTGTAAGACAGGTATAGTCAAGGGACTGTTAAAAAAAAAAGTGATCTGCAAGTATTAAAGAACCACAGCATTAAAGACTATATTACCTGCTCTGTACGTGTCTGCACATATCAAACAAGTCTTCCAACCTTTCCTCTGATAGAAGTATGCTAACTGTGAAAAGAAATCCAAAACAAGCAGTTACACTAAAATCCCATGAGAAAGCATGACACTGTATAACAACTTATAAGCCACTGAAGTACAAACTCAAAAAATTCAAGCCAGCTTTTCTGTAACTGAGACTACTTAGTAACACTGTACAAGTACCCAATGTTAGCATCTCTGTTTTTTAGAAAAGTGTATTACACAATTATTAAAGGCAAGATGAAAACAACTGCTTGCCTCTGCTTCTGATTCCAGTTTCCTGAGCTAGGAATGACTACAAATAATTCCAGTTCCCATTTTACTAACTCCTGGATTCCGCTTACTGTTAATACTGCGGATAGAACGAGCTTTTAGAAACTACCTCTTGTAGTAGTTATTCTCATACTAAAGCTAAAACACAGCACTGTACCAGCTACTAGGAAGAAAATTAACTCTATCCCAGTCAAAACCAGGACACTATCCAAAGCAGTAAGTACTTCAATATTAAGTACTGTAATGGCTACAAGTTGTACAGCTCTTTGTTTCTGTACTTCCAGAGGAGCAAAGATATTTCCATTTCAAGGACATGTTTTAAAGGATTGCATGAAATCCTTACTTTCTTGTAAAAGTCAGCTTCACTGGTAAAATGTACATTCACAGAATATCCGGTTGACCAAAGACAGACTTCCAAAACACAGTTTGCCTATAGAAGCACTAGAAAAGACTTATGAAATCTGAAGAGTGGTATATTTGGCATAGCCTTTGTGTGAATCTCAGAAGCAGATGACTGAAAAATGCAACAAAGATGCATCTTTTTCCACAGGATATTTTTTCCTCCCAACAACTATCATAAACAGGTTAAACACTGAATCAGAGCATTCTTTTTTTAGCCTTAAAAAAAGAAATCCAAATCTTCTCAATGAGTTTGGGGCTGGAAGAGGTTTCACATCACCCATTCATTCTTAACTGAGATATCTAACACAGATGCCAGCTCCCACTGGTCTCCTTAAACAGGTAATGGAATGAGATTAGTTCCATTCATAATACTAGTCTTAAACCCAGAAAGAACAGAATTTCTTGACCATAAACAGTACCGTTTCATCAAGAGTTTAGTTTAAAAAAAGAAATCTTGAAGAAAGTTCTACAAACCGTAAACTGCCCCACAAGAATATTACTTCAGACATTGTTCTCATCTCAGAAGCCTCCTGCAAAAATATCTCTACACTGTAATCAGTACTTTCCTACTAATAGAAAGAGCACTGATCACAAGCAAATCATACCAAAGCACTTCAATGACCACCACCTTCCCCAAGAAATAAAAAACATTAAAAAAAGACATGCAAACAGATTCACAGCGCAAGTCACCTTTGAACAGGTTGTTGTTTTACCACTTCCTTGCAAACCAACAAACATTATAATATTCTGTTTTCCTTTGGTTGGTGTCCATGCTTTGACTCCAGGATCTACAAGCTAAAGAGCAGAGCATAATGTATATTGCAGAACTGAACTTCGGAAGCACAGAACAGTGTCACAGTCAAGCTAGGTGCCTGGTTTTATATTCAGTGCAGCAAACCAACTTATGCATAGTCTAGTTTTATTTTGGTTTAGATGCTTGCTGATTCACCGTGACAGCAAGTCTGTACAAGATATCTAAAAATACATAATGTTATGCATAATAATTCTGTAACAGTAACTGTTAATTTATTTGTAATATCAAGCACTGAAGTCAGGGTGGCCTGTATTCATGGTACAAGTATAACAGATAACACAGAAACATGACCTCGACCCCACCATCACTGCTCAAGATGGACCTCTTCTGGTGAGAATCCTATAGTAAAGAAGCCTTCTTAGGGTTGCTGCCTCACTTCTCGAAAAGTAGAAGGTACATACATTCCAGAGAACTATCATATGCGTGGACACAGACTACAGAAGAACAAAAGACTATACTATTAACTGGAAAAAGGAAAGAATACTGACACCCAGGTACTGATTTCACCCAGCAGACGGATTAAAGAAAAATGCTGCCATGACTGCTGGGTTGTTAATTAACACTTTTCCAAAGGATTATAAGTAGTTTGAGCAAATCTTTATTAGGGCAGCAAAGGTGTGTTTCTGGGACAATCAAAGAGATTCCAGAAACTAATAGTACTTTACCCATATTTTGTCTTTAAATTTCAATTGAAGATTAAGAACAGCTGAACTTGAAGCTAAAATTGAAGTTAGTCAAATCAATGCCCAGGAAGTAGCTTCAATCAGAAGAATATTACTGTTTGCAATAGTAAGAAGCCTTACAACAAGAAACATAATTGCAGGTACCACACAATAGCTTGGCCTGCTACTGTACTGCTTCTACAGCCCAGACTGTATTATGTCACTTTTCTTGTACAGAGTTTTGAAGTCCTACCTACCTTAACAAGTTCCTTAAAGACCGCATGCTGAATCATTTTTCTTTTGTTAAGGCCAGATGCCATTTCTTCCAGATCAATCGCAGACCTGAGTTTAGGAAAACCATGAAACACTAGCATAATTTACAGCATCACTTTAACCTGGGCATAAATGAAATGTTTGCAACTGGAACAGCACTCTGATTTGCCTTGTGTTTTCACACAGGACATATTTAAGAAGACATGCACTTGAGACATTACTTTTATACGCGGGACAAAACTGGGTTTCTAAAATACTTGGATCTTTCAGAATTGCATCTACTTGAATTACGCGTCTGATAATAGTCAAGTAACAATATTGGTCTTATACAGATCTACTTATATCCAGCACAGAACATGTGAAGATGAGGTGTCTAGAAAGTAACAAAGAACTTGTTTATCATACAATCCAACTGATAACAGCAGCGATATTTTGAAACAAGCCTAACAACAATAACTGGCTAAACTTCATGAAGATTCTTTGAAGGAAACTGGCTAGACATTTAGTTTAAACTGTATTTTCCTGTTAAATTGTGTGTGTCTAAGAAAACCATATAAAGTTAGAAGTTATTCTTCTGTAACCTAAGAATTACAGTTTTTACAAACATTAGAAGTTTAAGCATTTTGATTAGTTTACTTACTTCACATTTTCTCTGAGTTGCTTCACAAGCTTAATATTAACATCAGCTTCCAGTAATGCTGTACATACTTCTTTTAACATAGCATTTAAAACCTTTGAAGTATAAAAGAGAAGTGGTTTTACAATACACAGTATTAGCCCAAATTAAGATGTGAAAGTATTTACCGTATAACCAAGGCTTTTATAAATTAAATGCATGCAGTCCTATCATACTGACTGCCACAAAGAAAAAAGTCTATGCATTTGTTCCTATGCAAATCCGATTTAAACTTGACAGAGTAATACTGGAAAAGAAGGCTCCTCAATTTGTAATATGCACACTATACCAAAGGAACACAGAATACTTCCTATTGCACTAAGGATAACAGCAGCTCGCATGGGAGCAAGCCTTCCTAAACTTTCCTGCAGGTACCTCTTAGGGTCAGCTGTAACAAAAAGCTACAAAAAGAATCACTTAACACAATCTCTGTAAATAAAAGTATCCCTTAAAGCAAAAATGGACACACTGTCATCTTCATTCTCAGAAACTGGACTGATGTTCTGGGGTATGTCTTTTAGGCAAATAGCTACCTCAGTTAGGAACCCAATTTAGTGGTTTTCAAGGTGAAAAGTCATGAACAGAAAGATTTTTTCCAAAAGTAACACCTGCATAAATGGTTTCATTTGCACAGCTTGAGCTAATGCAGGAGAAAAGTTTATACTGCTGAAAGCAAAAACCAAAATTGGGCTATGTTAGATTCAGTTAAGGATTTGCCTCCCAGCTTGAGATTTGTTAAAAATCTTTCTTATGTGCACAAGTTCCAACCCTATAACCTTTGATAAGCCTACTTTTTAGTTACTTTAAGCCACCTGCCTGCCAACCCAAAAAGAGTTTCTAACAATTTATTTACTCAGAGGCCATTCTAAACCATCACATCAATTAGTTTCCATCCTGCTTTTCAGTCCATATAACAGAAAAGACTGATTTATAATTTCAAACCCTAAATTTAAAAGAAGAAAAAACCCCACCAGACAACAAAAACCAAAACAAACCCAACAGACTATTCCAAGACAAACAGCTTCCTGAGCCACAGACTGTATTGGCTTGAATATAAAGGCAGCAAAAAACCATAATCCTCACATTTAAGACAGCAAAGTTTATGCTGAAAGCTATTTGTTCTTTTCACACTTCAGCTTCTTGCAGCCATCTCCATAGTCTATCTGCACACACATGAATAAGAGCACTTTATATAGTCCCACAGCCTACCTTCCACCCAACCTTAGGCACATTTTGCCTCCTTCAGTATTACCTCCTCAGAACGCTAATCTCCCTAAGTACAGCCACCATGCTCAAGGACCTTTTGACCACGGGACTCACTGTGCCTGAGGTGATTATACATGTCCATATCTGGTTCTAAGTTTTGGAAGTACTATCAGGGGGTTAAAACCTCTAGCTAAAACTTCTGCTTGAGAGAAAAGAGCCTCAAGATAACATCAACCTACTTCAAGCTTCTCATCAGCCTTTGAGAACTTCTCAGAACTTTTCTTTCTAAATGTTAGTGCCAGCACACATGCATACTACATACCTCTTCATTGATAATCGTAGCATTGCTCAGTGAGCGTAATGCTGAAGTTATTTTTCTTCCAAGATCTGCTAGAACCATTTTGGCAGCTTCAAGTACAACTTAGAAGAATCTGAAAAACAATTAAAAATTAAATTTAAACCTAGTTGAAGCTATGCCCTCACAAAGCAATTCTTCCAGTATCTTTCGCATTAGGAAACCTGCTTTCCACTCTAGAGAGCACACAAGTTTTACTTTTTTAAAGTTATTTTTAGGAAATACTGGCCTGAAGCTAATTTTAGGCTATCCTGATGGCCTACTTGAAAATAGAGACTCCACGCTGCCATTAGGAAGCATTTCACTGTCTCGAATATTTGTGCATCAAGTTCACTATGAAAAAACAGTCCAGTCAGAGTTCCAGAAAGAGTGCTAACTGCTTTTTATCTTATCAGCAATATGCTACAGGACAGAATAAAACCAAGCAGAATAGCCTAGAAGCTCTGCATCCTGCAAAATATTTTGCTAGCAAAATTGAACATCAATTATTGGTTCTACTTTATCTACCTTACATTAAATCAAACCAGATTTCCCATTCTTGTAACCCTTCAAACATACTTCAGTTTAAATAAGCAAAATTCACACTGTATTTTCTTAATTCTGGGGGGAGGGGGAAGGTTGTTTTATTTTTTAAAACCAGCCTATTTTTGCTTACTAAAGACACAAATTTACATATAAACCTAAAGCATACTGCAACTTGTACTTAAGAAACCATAAAGAGTTAATTTCTGAAGGGTATGCATAGTTTAGTCAACAAGCTCAGCCACTCTACCTCCTCTACAAGGTGGTAAGTTATTCAGGAGAACACATGGCAGAAACAGCAACCTAGAACTCTGAAAAAGGCAAACCATAATTTGTCTAAGGAGCAAAAAAAGTTGCAACATCATAGTTACTACTGAAACAGAGAACTTCAGACACTTCTTGTTTATCTTCCAATTTCACAGAGTTTTTTCTTCATACCCAACTGAAACTACTCCCTTGCCAATAGCTGAATTCAGAACCACACATTTGAGTTCCTCCATCCAGAATAAAAAGCAAACTTGCCAATGATGACAGCCTCTCTAATCAAAGTAGCTGAGAGCTTTCCAGATTTTGGTGAATTTTCCCCCTCCCTCTTCAAATGAGTAGAGGACTAAATAGACAAGAGAGTTTGGTCTACTTAGTAAAATGAAGAATACGTCATTAACTACACTTTTATTTAAGAGAGAGGGCTCCAACCTAGGTAAAATAGAAAGAAGTTCATTATACACACACATCAAGATTTACCAGCTGCACAGGCCCCCAAAAGCAAAGCTTATGATATGTTTACAAATAAGTATGAAAATATATTCTAAAGTATATAAACCAAATCACACACATAAGCCAACCTCCTGGGTGCTTTGCCTAATTGAGAGTTAATATTGTTATGAAGTCAGCAGTTTAAGAAAAAAAAAAAACAAACAGAAACACAACTGCCAGTCCAATCCCTCTGATATCGAGGCCACAACCCAAAGCAAAACCTCCAGAAGGTTCAAGATAAATACATTCAGTTTAAGTACAGGCCTCAGGTTTAGCAAACGATGCAAATAAATATATGTACAGCTTTTATATTAAATGTACATTATATGAACAGGCAATTCCAAAGTGACATACATTACCATGCCAGCTTGATATTTCATTTAAAAAATTGTCTATGCTTCCTAAGGATCTCTGTAAAATATTTGCAGATCAGTATGTTAACAGATATGGATATCCAGCTTCTTCCTTTGCTGGAAGAGGACTTCTACATGACATCTGAAGCAGGAAAACTCCAAGTTTTCCTTAAAAAACACATAAGTTACATTCTTGCAAAATAGTTCTGAAAAAGCATTATCGTCAATATGACCTACCAAAGGGTGTCAGGAAAGCAGATGTTCAAAATGTTTTTGAAGATTGTTTCCCAGGAAAATCACAGTAATTGTAAAAAAAATCCTCCAAACAAAGAAATAATAGAACCCTTAAAACCAGTACCGCATCTCAGAAAGATCTGAGCTGCTAAAACTGCAGCCATGGACAACACTTAACTAGAACACTTGGATATAGGAGCTTAGAAATTCGATAGCATGACCATAATACAGCAGCCGGGTAAACACCCAATATTTAAAAATAGTTCCCAGAGCTCTATGGGTCTCTGAATGTAAAAACTTAATAATGTCCTAATAAACAAATGTTTCCACTGCAGAACTGCAAAAGCATCTTCCAACAGCCTTACAGTAACAATAATACAAACAGTATACTAAGGGATGAGTTTAAACATTTTACCATCAGCTTTAGCACATTAAGGATTTATAAGCCATCAAAATTAGTAAGGAATGCCAGCTACAGAAATGAATATAACCTTTTATACACAGTTCATCCAAGAAGATGAAAAGACACATAAGCTGTGTTAGCAGGTAGCCAACGTGGACTGGCAGCTGCCCAGACAGGCACTAACAGCGACTGCACTGCAGAATGAGTACAGGCTTCCTTCAGAGCATCTGCAGTTCTGGAAAAGCTTTTTAGCTTTGATGCAGCACTCCATAAACTCACTGTACAGGTCTGAACCTGCCAGTGCCCCACAGTAAAACAACCAGGCTGCATCAAGCAGCCCTCGTGCTGAGAAAGGCCGCAAGTGCTACACAGACTGACCCACCTGAAGCAGAAGCAGCCTAGGCACCTCGGCACTGAGCTCCCAGGTTCCACTGCAGAGTTCAAGGCCTCTCCGCTTGCTGCTGAAAAGCAGCATTTCAGGAATAAAGGGGCAGCAGAAACAGTGGGGGCTTTATTAAGCCATAACAAAACAGCAGTAAAAATTCTCAAGAGACAGACCACCCACCCCTGCCTATCCATCTAGTATAAAACTCAAACCAAAAGTCATCCAGTTCAACTAATAGGACTGTTTAATGCACGGAATTTTTAAAAAAGAAAAGCTGTTTTAAGGATAACAAGCAAAAGGAATACTTAAAGTCTGTACGATAAAGTTATACTAAATACATACAGGGGTTAAGATCTAATACCACAACAACAAAAGCCGATTCACAGGTGGGGATAGGTTGAGCTGCGGCAGCAGCACTCAGCCCCAACATACTAGCTTCCACCTTCTGAAGTTACCTGAAGAGAGGCAGAAAGCAGCCCCAAAACCGCAGCAGGGACTGGCCATCCTGCTTATGGCCCTACACCCTTGTTGTCACGGAAAAGCCCAAACTGACGAAGGGCCAGCCCTACTAGATGCCCGCCCCCAGCCTTTTCCCCGCGCGCACTCAGAGCTAGCGACCGCCAACGGCCGCGTACCGCCCGCGCCAGCCCTGTTCCAGCTACGGCCTGGGAAGGTGCAGTAGCCCAACAGCAGCCAGGGCAGCGCGGTCCGGCAGCCGCTCAGCAGGCGGGAGGGCAGCCCCGCCGTCCGCGCCCCGGGGCGCCGCAGGATCGCCGCTGGGGCTGGGTCGCGGTCCCGCTTCGCGCTATAGCACTGACCGGGAGCAGGGCGCGGGGCCCACCCGAGCCGCCGCGGCGCCGCCGCCCAACGCTCCGCACCCGCCGCTGGCAACCGCGACACAGCAGCGGCCGCCGCCACCCCTCGGCCGGCGAAACGTCACCACTCGCCCTCTCCCCGCGGGCCACGGCTCGCTTCCGCTTCCGGGGCGCGCGCGCTCTCGCTCGTTAAGGTAGCCCCGGAGACCCGCAAAGGAGAGGCGCAGCGCCCGCGGGGCCCGCGGCACGCCAGCTTAAAGACAGGGCTCCCCGGGGCGGGCCGGCAGCGCCCGCGCGCGCATGCGCGACGCTGAGCAGGACGAGCGGCGCCCGCGGGCGGGGCGGGGCTCTCCTCCGGCGCCCCCCTGCGGCGGCGCGATGGAGCTGGAGGCGGCGCGGCGCGCGGTGCTGGCCGCGGTGCGGGGCACGCGCGCCGCCGACCTGCCCCGCCTGCTGCACTGGATGCGCAACACCAGTAAGCGCGGCCCGGCACGGGCGCTGCGCTCCGGCTGCCGCTGCCGCGCCCCCGGGCAGTCGGCGGGGGCCCCGCGGGCAGGTCCGGTCGATGGGGGAGGCCCGGTGGGCGTCGCGGGCCTGAGCCGTGCCCCGCCAGGTCGAGGCTCTGCGGCCTGGCTGCCTCGCTCCGTTACGGTGCTGGCACCGAGCGGGCGTGTTCCCCCTTCACCGGCGCCGGGCCGGCGGCCGGCCTGCGGGAAAGATGCGCCGGCGAGGGGAGGCGAGAGGCGGGGAAGCGGTGAGGTCCGGTAGTCGGGGCAGGGGGCGCGTCCCCTGTGCCCCGCGGGGCCGCTCAGTGGCTGGGCGCGTGCCCGTCTAACGTTCCCAGGGCCGTGCGGAGCCGTGTCCGGGCCGGGCGCTCCGCTCGCCGGGCAGGGGCTCGTCCTCCGCCGGTGCAGAAGGCCGGCCGGCAGCCCGAGCCCGAGCCCGTGAGTTCCGCGGCGCGTAACGCGCCGTGCCCGAGCTCGGCGTGCCCGGGGTTTAGGGGCTGTCCGGGAGCGAGGCTGCCGGGGCGCAGCTTGTGTTGCGGTGCCAAGGGAGGCCTGAAGCCGAGGCCTGTCCGATGCCGTCTGCTCTCTGTGGCTCCGAGCAGGGATTCCTGGCCCTGATGCAATTCTTTGGCACCGGCCCACTCTTCTCAACTGCCAAAGCCATCAGGTTGTCACGTCAGACTAAACCGGAGTTGATGGTTTACTCAGGGTTGTGAGTGTGGCGGCGGAGCTGCGGTTCCGGGTTGTTCTGCCAGCTGTGCAGCAGAAGCAGGCACTCCCGGCAGAAGAGCAGGACAGACAGCTGGGTGGTAACCTCTTAAACTCCCTAGCGTCAGAGGTCATCCAGAGGTACTCCTCTGCTGGCGTATCTGTAGGGTTTTAGAGGTTTGCTTTGTCTTGTTCCACTTCACACATGTTCACAGCAGCCTTCCAGAAGCTTGAAAACAGTGCCTTGAGCTATTACCAAACACTGCTTTCCTCACTTAATGTCCTCTTAACATAGCTTTCTCTTTACTTTCTTGTTTGTGCCTCAGTATAATTTCATCAGCACGCTGCAGTCAAGCATCTTGTGGCAGATGAAGATAGGACATGTGGGTCATTTGCAGCTGAACAAAAAGGTGATATGGAAAACCCAAGTGTAGGCTGTGCCCCATGGCAGGGGGGTTAGAACTAGATGATCTTAAGGTCCTTTCAAACCCAAACCATTCTGTGATTCCAAAGCTGTAGGCACATAGTGCTATGCTAAATAAACTAAGTGCTGCTTTGTCTGTGGGTGTATTTGCATTTTGTCATTGCAGATAATTTGGAAGGCCCCCCCCCAGATCCTTTGATCCAGTCTCAAGCAGCCAGTAAGCGTCCTGTTCATTAATCATTGCCTGCTGGGATGATAAACCCGCTCCCTGGTGATCATGTGTTGGGTGTGAGAAAATGGTCATATGCTACCTTATTTCCCCAGGTCACGTTGTGGGTATGGGTTATTCTTGTTTAGGTCTTTTGTTAGAGCACCTCCACTGTAGGGGGGAAACATCTTCATAAGCAGTCACGCAGGGACCGTTGCACAAAGGCAAGCTGGGACGCCTAGAAGTTATCCAGGTAATTACAACTGGAGACTCACTGTTGCCCTGTGGTTTGCAGCTGCTCCAGCCGCTCAGTAGAGAGGCGGGAAAGAGCCGCCGTTGGCTGAATGGGCCCTCTGCTGGCATTTACAGAAAGGAGCACGCTTGTTCCCTGTTCGCTGTTGTGAACAGTGGCCCTGCAGCTTTAACTACAGGACATTGCTGGGTGTTTCGGAGCATTTGTGAGTCAGCCTTCGCTATTAAAGCAGAGATGGGACTCCCCAACACCTGAAGGCTGAAGTTTGATGGGTGTCGTTAGTGTTAATTGTAACTAAATATTCTTATTTTCTATTTGTGTTTATGTATACATGCATATAAATACACAGGTATATGTCTACATGTGTGTATATCCATAATGGTAGAGCAATCTCCTGTAAGCTATATGTCATTCCTTCCTTTTTGAGTCCTTGTCTGGATTCAGTCACATGCTCTGCTTGCTAAAAGGTTACTGTAAAAAATCTTGTTAGAAGTGGTTTTCTTACATCCAATATGCTATAATTTTAAAATCTCATTCAGTTTCATACACAGTCATTCATATTGCTTGTTCATTTCACGGAAAGCATTTCAGCTCCTTCTACACTATTG
Source organism: Myiopsitta monachus (assembly GCA_017639245.1). Classification (NCBI taxonomy): domain Eukaryota; kingdom Metazoa; phylum Chordata; class Aves; order Psittaciformes; family Psittacidae; genus Myiopsitta; species Myiopsitta monachus. The sequence goes on along the minus strand of CM029924.1, from coordinate 30,714,563 downwards.
GCTTATGTGGTGTGCATATATGGCTTTCTCAGCTTACTGACTCCTTTACAAATACAGTAAAGCACATGGGAACTTACTTGTGAAACTGAAAATGCTAAACTAAAGTGTTTCAGTTAGGAAACACATCCTTACTGTTTTCCTCACTTTGATTCTATGATTGTGCTTTATCTTCTCCATAGGAATTTTTAGCCAGTGGCATAGTTTATGCAGACTTGCAAAAATCTTTTGTCAGTGAAGGATTCCTACAATTTTTCTACTTATGCTGTAACTTCCAAAAATTCTCTCAGGTAGATAGTTTCTGTGAAAGAGAAGTATGCTGTGATTCCTAGCCTTTATTAGATCATGAGCTCTCAAGTCGTTTTTTTCTGATTTTTAGTGGTTTAGATCCATGCCTAGGTGTTTCAGTGAAAGGAAGTATATACTCTTGCTTCATATTTACTCTTCATATTTAAGATACAAGCTAAACTGTAGATCAGGTTCCAAATTTTTAACTACTTTGCGCTTGATATATATGAGAAATCTTTGTCATAGAACCATAGACTCATAAAATAGTTTGGGTTGGAAGGGACCTTCAAAGTTCATCTAGTCAAACCCTGTGCAGTGAGCAGGGGCATGCTCCTGCTTTTTTTGCAGTTTCCCCAGAGTTGCAAATATTTTGGGTGATGTCCCCAACACAACACACTCGATGCCCATGGCAGGGGGTTTGGAACTAGATGATCTTAATGTCCTTTCCAACCCTAACTATTCTATGATTCTATGATACTATGATGATGCTACTTCTCTTTGTATTGTTTCTCTGAGCTGCTTCTGTGACTGCATACTGATGGTAACTTTTACTGTGGGTTGTTTTGCCCCCTCAGAATTGTTGTGTTAGAGTAATTATATTGCCCATTGCAACACCAAGATTGTGCTGTAATAATTAACACTGGTTGAACAGAGGATAGTGAGGAGCTGGTGGTGAGGTTGCTGGTGTGTACCCTGAATACAGCTAGGGAACTTGGGATTCTCTGTGCAGAGAGGAAGCAGTTTTATGGGAGAAGCTAAAAAGTTACCAGACGTCTGTACCACACAGAAATAAAAGCCCCATCTTTGGCAATACTGATGTAGGAAGCAAACAAACCTCTAAGGAACAAAACAAAAAGCTGTAAGGATGGGGGGGTGTCGAATATTCCGATTGAAAAAATCCTGTAAGCAAGCAAGGATAGGATAAATGGAAACAAAAATAGAATGGCATCCTCACAGACAAGTTGGTTTTCTGTAGCATGTGGGTTCCCCACACACACCCCCACCTCCTACTGCCATCCTACTCCTGTTTCTGTCAAGATGTTGAGCTTATAGTTTTATTTCCAGCTGAGGAGGACTGGGCATGATTCCAGTTTAGCTATAGTCACGCTTTTTTCCTCTCTCTCACATAACGTGTACATGCAGCCTTAGACTAAAGCCCTGCATAAAGTGGTTGCCCTTTAGGGTCGGTGTTGTTGCAAAGACAGCCTTTTTTACTAGTTTAACTTAATCTGTGTCTTCTGACTTGCATGCAGTCAGAAATGACTGAATTTCTCTCAGATGTTGCTGAGAAACTTTTTCACAGAGGAAGCACATTACTTTATAGTAAAGCAAGTTATATATAGTAAAGACTCTTGTGTATGTGGAACTGGAAAAACGTTGAACAGGTTCTCACTCGTGATTTTGGACTAATCTTCCTCAGTAATTTTAGGAATGTAAGTATATACAAGATGTTAGTAATTTTGTTCTTTGTACAAATACAGAATAAATTAACTAGTCATGCTTCCCTTCCTCTCCCGTCCACCCCCTTGGTGCTATTGTGAGTTTTAGAAATCCAAAATCTTTACATATGATGGAAGAAGACATTACTGTTTTAAGGCAGCTGCTTAGCAACACTGCTTTGGCGTTTCGCAATCAGCCGGCTCTTCCCACACACTGCAGTGAAATGTACGTCATTTCACGGTGACTTGCATTCCAGCCTTTCTTTTAAGTTAGGCTTAGATCTCAAAGAAAATGAAATAATAAGAGTTGGAAAGAACAACAGAAACCTTTGGTGTCTTTTTTATTATAGAATGATTAATGCTTTAATATCCTTCTGCAATAACCACGTCCCAGAAGTTCTGGCTAACAAAACTTGGGTGAAGCCCAAGAGCTAATTCAAACCACTTGGGGACCCCCTCTCTCTCCTGAAGATCTCCCTCGAGTGGGTCCCAGCATTTGATGTATAGCTTCTGTATAAATGTGTGCATGGTCATATTCCGTCTTGCTCCTCCACTGCCAAACTCTTAAGAATTTCCAATATCAGCTGAGGTTGCATTTGTTAAGAGTGGGTGCTGAAGGAGATAAGCAGTGAAAGTAGAATTGATCAAGCTATCTGTATGCATGAACAGAGATACAGGAACCAGAGGAAGTAAATACATTAATCTAATTTCAAGTTTCAGATTGAAGTCGCCAAACCGTTCTAGTTACTGGCAACTACTGAGCACTTTTGCTTTAATGCTGATTACAAAAGCCTCTCAGTTTATGTCAGTGAAGCACAGATAAGGTGGTAAAAAGAGCCTTTATGGTTTTTCATATACTGTCATGGAGTCTAAGAGATTAAAACAATTTTTTTCAGCTGGGCTAAAACTTCTCTAATACTGGTGCTTTCTTTTTTTTCAGTCATGTAACAGTAAAATGAAACGATCTTACAAACTCTCCATTCTATACATTTCATTAGAAACATTTAAATACAAAGCTAAGATTTCAAAGTGATGTACTGGGCTGAATGGCTGATTGTTCCTATAGTAATGTATTACTCAAAACAATAATTGAATAAACCTTTGTAAATCCTCTAAGTTAAGGATAAACAACATATACTTAAGTACAAATCTTTTCTTTTTTTTCTTGTGGATTGACTCGTACTGGGGGCAAACCAGTTTTCTAAGAGATTGGCATAGGATTTAGTCTTGTGACTCAAAGTTGGGGGCAATCACTGCTGTAAGTTCAGGCTTTTAACACTCAGTGTGAGGGAGGGGTATCCGACAAAATTAACTTGACTGGACAATGGCAGATGTGCTGCTCTACTACAGTGTTCTGCATATGGATTCATAAAATAGTTTGGATTGGAAGGGACCCTCAGAGGTCATCTAATCCAACCCCTAAGCAATGAGCAGGGATGTCTTCATCTAGATCGGGTTTCCCAGAACCACACCCAACCTGGCCTTGAATGGCTCCAGGAAACTTCTCAACATACTGCTAGGAACAGACCAAGTTCGTCCAGCTTTTTCTATTATGTACTTAAAGGTGTAGTCATTATTGTGTTCTTAGACCTGCTGCATAAAATTATTGGATTATGATTTTCACACGACAAGGATAGAAAATAGTATGAGAAAAAACTGTGACCCTTTTACAGAAAACGGTCTTTAAGGTTTCCTTTTAGTACTGTTGCCACTGCAGGTAGAACTAAAGTTGAATGAGCCTCTTCAAGAGGATGAAAGCATGGGTTTCTGCAGTGTAACAAATATAGTATGTAAATTCTGTGTGTGTGAGAAAGCAATTTAGTACAAGGCTTCATATCCAAATTGGTAGAAGTGATTTATCCAAGTAAGACAGCCTTTCAGAAGAGATCAAAATAGTACTGCAGAGCCACATTAACTGGAATCTATTTCTTTGTTAAAATTACCCTGTAAAAAACCTTTTCCACTACTCTGTTGTTTGGTAAACTAAAATCAGATGATACGTGTAATTTGATGAACCACCAACTTTGGGAATTGGCATTAATTGCTTTTGTTGTGACAATGATACTGCTGGAGAGGGGTCTTAAGAATACCAAGTACTTCTAAGTTGTTAGTCACTGAAATTTAATGATGGGGAAAACTAGTGATAGCAAAATAGGTATGTGACTTACCTTGTTTAAAATTTAACTTTGAAGCTTCTTTCAAATGAATGTAAAAGGCTGAAAGAACTAATAAAATAAGCTCTGGTTATATTCCTATTGGAAAAAGCTGATTATTTTCTACCAATAGTTAAGTAGGCTTGGGTTAGAAATAGTACTTAGAGTTCCTAAAGAAGTTGGTACACTGAGGTCACAGTTTGCTTCTGAAACTGTTTAGACAAAAATGGAGATAGTAAGGTTTTAGAGATGTGAGACTTCCTCCTTGATCTGGTTGTTCAGTACCATTAAAACACACTGAATGATTAAATTAACCTCATATTAAGTAACATGGATGTTAATATTTGATTTTTAGTTCTGTGAGGCTGAATATAGTCCAAATATATATCTAGAAGACCATAAGGTGCTTTCTGTTATGGCTGGCTTTGCTAAATCATCTTCTTTCCACGTGACATGTAATCTTCTGTTGTAATGTGGAAATCATGCATTGCTTATCTTCAGTCATGTATTTTGCAGTGCTAGGATGTTTAGATGTTGGTATAGCGGTGTCCTCTATCCCGTGCGAGGCTTTGTGAATGTTTTCTTAGCTTGTGTTACATTTGCTGTAGAAAGGCTGAGCAGCACCAGGGTGTTAATTAGGCTTTTTGCAATGTGTTAATTAAATTTTATAAGTGCATGTTGAGTAGATCCAGTGGAACCGGTTTTTGAAGTAAAATACAAACACTATGCACTCAGACTTCCTCCATAAACAAGTGATTGTGATTCATCTTGCAGTATTTCATGAACTGTATGTTTCTTTTCTGGTTAGTTGTCTGTTCAATGAACACAGGGGTCGACTTACATACTCTCCATTTGATATACATAACAGGCACTAAAGTGATATCAAAAATAGTTTTCTATTTTTGTTTCTTATTTGAGGATCCCTTTTAAGGTGGTACTGAGATTCTCAAGTGGGAACAATTTGTTAAACACAGGGGTGGAGTTGATAAAACTGTACCAGAGGAGGCAGAAATGCATATTTTCATATTTGGCACCTGTGTGCTGTACTTGATGGCAATCTATAAATATTTGCATACTGCAAAAGTAAATGAGATGTTGTGGTAGCTGTTGCTGTTTCTTGCTTTGACAGGAATGAGGTGACTCTCCACATCTTAATTTGGGTCACAAACTATATGTGCAAGCACAGAGCGTTGCATGTGCTGCTTCTGCTGAAGCTGCCATTTTGTCATCTGAGGAGCAGTGCATTCAGAACTTCTCTTTTTGTGTTTCTGCATGCTTACGCTTTACAGTACTAACTGGTAGTTGGGAAATAACACTTCCATTTGTCATTTGATTTTCAGTATCAGTGTTCCAACATTTTTTCATTGAAGATGCATATGGGTACTAAGATTTTCCTTAGGACCTGTTTCATACAGAGCATTTACAGGAACTCTTGTGTGTCATACTTGGTTTTGTAAGATCTCAGAGGACCCCATGTAAGATGGTCAGTGTTGTGACAAGTATTGTACAAGTGGGAGTTGAGGCAGAGAAGGAGTACTCTGGATTTGAGAAGATGGGTTTGCTACCTGTCTCCCAAGTAGCCTTGAGAGCTGTCCACTGCTGATGTTGGCCAGGAAAGGTCACCTAGACCATGAGGGAGAAGATCCTATTGATGCAGCAGCCCCTGAGAGAAAGGGAACTGAAGTTCTGCATTTACAGTGTGATGTGTCTGGCCTGCTGGTCTATGAGCACTTCCTGTATTTCATTAAATGCTATATATGAATTTGATACTCTTAACAGGCAGTATAACAGCTGGATGAGCTCTCTTGCATAGTAATAGTATTGTTTTAAAGCATGTGCCAGATGTAAGGGCTTATTACCCACAGGCACTGGTCTGTACAGCTGCTAATATCAGCTTTCTACTCATTCAGTTTGTAGTGCAATTTTCCTCCTTCTTCGTCCCTCACATGTTATCCATCTCAGCAAACTCTGGCTCCTTTGCACTCTGGAGGGCCTATTGTGGTGCTGATGGTCCTGGTTAAGCAACAGTTAAATCTGTCCATCTTCTCTTCCCATAATCTCTGGGTTTACTTCTGTGCTGTGTCACATCCACAGAAATCTTCTCTGAGCTGATCAGAAAAATCACTCACTGCTGCTGGGATATTCATAACAAATCTGCAAGTTGTTGGATGGACCGTGAAGTTAACAGGAGATGGGTGCTTATTAGAGGTTTCACATTAAAATGCTGACAAGCTGGAGCTGCTGCATTGCACCTGTTGTGTTGTTCGTGCTGCTGCTGTTGCAGCTGCCACCTCTATCTCTCAATGCAAAGTCTGCATCTCTTTAGGAGCTGAGGTTCTGGAGAACTGAACTGTGAGCTCTTTGGAATAGCAAATTGTCTTCCTGTTATGTAACAACTACCAATGTTGTTGTGCCCATCAGGGCATTGGAGTGTTACTGCTATACGGTTAATAAATGATAAACCAAATAGATGTTAAGGGAATCCAGATGATTTAAAGTTTCTGCTGCTTCCAGTGGGGGATTCAGGATTATCTGTTGGAATCAGTTGTAATGTGTTGACCAAACCGTTTACATTTACCCTCTTAAGAAGAGAATGTCTTGTGCTAATCAGTGAGGGTTTCTTTAATGATGTTGTTCTCGCTGCATTGCTTAAACAAAAAGCATTTCAGAAACTTATCATAGTTAAAAGGTTAGCTGGTCTTTGTTTCTTATACTAGCCTTAAAATTTCTCACTATTTCTAGCATTACCTGTATTCCACAGGAAAGATTAAATGTGTTAGCATAGAGAAACCTGTAGCATGTTTTATAGATTTATTTTGAACCTGCTTGCGTCAAACCTGTCTATGCTAATGTTCCCACCTGGGAAAGCAATGCTAACAAACATACAACTTTCTTTAAACACCTCTGAAATCTGTCAGATCTCCTTTTGGTGAGTGATGTAGTGTAAGCACCGCACTCCCTGCCCAGCATGCTAGCAGTCTAAATAGAACAAGAAACAGCCCAGAAGGTACAGGGAAGAGAGGACAAACATGTCTATTTTTAGACAAGAATCAAGAGGTGGGTTTGGTATATTTTTTTGGGATTAGGTTTGTGGCTGCTTTTTGTTGTGCAGGTTTTGTTTCCTTTACAGGTGTGTAGTTTTGACCTGAGATGTGACTTTGTTTAGAATCAGTTCAGTGTGCTCAGAGCAGTGAGATGTCCAGACAAAAAGAAATGTCATCTAGTCTTTCATTTGAGGAAAACTACAACAGAAAAGGCACAGAGTACAGGTGTACAGCAGATCTTATGCTGAATGTCAGCTAGGAACATCAGACCCTTCACACGAAACTGGCATATGTAAGCAGGATGTTGGCTGCAATATGTGAAAAGTCTGATTAGTGCAAATAAGCCTTAAGCTGGAGTAATGGGTCTAGTTCTTAATGCTGCAGGGCAAAAAGGCTGAGAGAGTCCAGGAATTCCAAAAGGTAGTGATGAGAATGATCGGACTCCTAGAAAAAATGCAGGAAAGGGCTGGGTAAGTGGATCTTGTTTCTTCTAGAAAGAGGTGACTGATGGGACGCGAGATAAGTTTTCAAAGAAGTAAAAAGTTGCTACATAGAGGAGAGCAAGAAACTTTTATATCTCCATTGTGAGTGGGACAGAGAGTACTGAGTTGAAATTATGAGAGGATATCTAGATCAGTTATTAAGAAGAGTATTCCTTAGTAAGTGTAAGTTAAGTAACTGTAGTCAAGCAGTGAAATAGATTGCTAAGGGTGGTTGTGGAGTCTCCAGCACTAACAATCAATTGAAAAAGAACAGTTAGTAGAAGTAGTGACACATTGATTCAGCCTTGGAAGAAGAAAGGATTGGTGACTTCTCAAGGGTCTCTCTTGATCTTTTTTCTAGTTAAAGTAATGCAGAGATATGCTGGAAAAATAGCAAGAATTTACAGCATGCCTTTGCGAAAATGTACCGTTTTACATCAATTTCTGTTTTTCTTTCACCTTTGAAATAGTTTGATAGTTTAAGTCATGTAAAATGTATTCTAAGTTGAACTGTTGAACTATGCAATATCCCTGATTTTTTTTTTAACCACTTTATTAGAAAGATGGTATGTATAAAAAGAAACTTGTATATATATATATATATGTATATATAAAAGCCTGCGTTCAGGCAACTATGAGTTTTGTAATTTCTTCAATAGTTCAAAAACATCTTTGATGTTTTTATATCTTAAGCTGAAACAGTATCACTTTGGTGGCAGCCCAAACCATCACATGTGAGTTGTAAGTTTATAAATATGAAAATAATTTGAGATTTCAAAAAAGCGCTATGTTTATTTTAAGTGGCAAAGTTATTACACTCCAAATCTGTCATTGGCTGGAAAAGCCAACAAAGGCTGAAAAATGCATTTCTAATAAAAACCTTATCCATCTGGTATTGTTTATGTCCTTTCAACTGTATTGTACTGGTCATCACTTAGTCCACATGATCTACATATGATTGTTCAGGGGGTTTTGTTTGTCTTGATTTATAGATGACTTTGATGAGCTTGTGGTGACTAACAATGATGTTGTGCTTAAAAATATCGCTGAAGATTTGCGGAATCGTTTACCCAGTGGAGGCAATGTTTAATTCAGAACATCAAGCTGTACAGAAAGTAAGCTGATTGTTACGGTCTGCTTTCTCCGAACCACATCATTTATTTGGGGACTGATGCTGATTTCAGTTTTAGTAGTAGTTCATAATAAAGAATAAGCACTGGCTTGAGGTGTAGGAAATCTCAGTTTGATTCTCAGGTCTGTTGCTGCATGATTGTGTGACCCCAAGAAATTTGCTTCATAGTTCTTAATACTTTGTTCATAAGTTATTTGGCATAGCTTTTATTCTATGTGGTATGGCACCTGTCACAGTGATTCTTTAATATTAGCTCCATAACAGACTCTTAACAGCTCCCTTAAAGAAAACAGAAATACAGGGCCAGTGTTTCACTGTTGTCATAATGTGGGCAGTGCAGAAATGATTTCCAGCTCTTTTCAGATTCTGATGGCTCAGAAAGAGGTAGGCTGTGAGTCCTGTGGGAGGGGAGAGCACCTTTTCTACTTGAGCTGTCAATAGATGTGGAAAATTAACGCATTTCCCAGAAAAGTGACGTGTGGCTCTTAAATGGGAAAAGTGGATTGGCCACATGCAGCAAGCCTGGGAGAGAGAGGAAAGAGGAGTAGGAGGATGAAGATTATACCCCTTGAAATGATGAGAAGCAAGCATCCCAACTGGTATGCTTTTGATTGAAAATGACACCCATGTTAACCAAAAGTGTTTCTAGTTAGGGGCATAAGGCATGAAGATGAAAATATTCAGACAGTTGAAGTTGAGAAGCAATAATGCCCTTTCTCCTAAATTTAAGTTACATTTGCCTCATCAAAGTGGAAGAGAAAAAGCTTCCTTTACCCTGTACCGCCTCTATAGCCAAGCAAGCAGTAAAGAGACCAAATTCACAGAAGGTCTCCTACTTGGCTGTCGAAGCGAAGCTTGCTTTCTTTTGTCAAATTCCACTTAATGGTTATTTCAGTGGAATTTGATGATCCAGTTTACATGCAGGATTTTTATAGTTTCATTTTGATATGTTACTTTTGAGTAGGGAAAAACTTGTATCTCATGGATTTTTGGGAAAGATAGGGTGGTGGGACAATTAATTGTGTAACAGTATAAATGAAATTGAGAGACGTGGTAATGCCTTTCTTAGGTTTTGTTCCTCTTCTCAGATACACCAGCATCCACTGCCCATGATTCATGTTGATGCATTCCTTTATGATGATGATTTTGTTGATTCATTGTGTGAGGAGGGGAAAATGAGTAGGAACTACTGCACAGAGTGTGGCTCATACAAGACTGCATCTTTAGGTAAGTGCTCTTTTGGGAACATGAGAAACAAATTCAGTTTGACTAAACTGGTTTGTGCAGTGACTCAGCTAGACAACACAGCATCCAGCGGATGGAGTACTTTGTCCAGACTGGTGCAGTACACAGGCCAGAATTACTTCCCATAACCAATGGAAAAAGACTACTATACACGTAAGTTGAATTAATTTGCAGTGTATGAGTGACGCTAGTTGCCCACAAAAACTGGGCAGGGAAGAGACAGGGCTATGTACCACTGAAAACAAAGATGTAAGAGGCAGACAATACTGTAGGAGTCCATGCAGCAGCCTCAGTCTTCTCTTGCACCCTGAAAAGCAGTATAAGTCACCATCTGTCTTAAAGCTTGTGTGTGCTGTGGTATAAATCAGTGCTGTTGCTAGTATAGCACGGCACTTGGAGGAATGGTTTATATGGAAAACATTCCATTCCTTAAAACCTTAGAGTTGAAATTCAACGTATTGTCTGCCCATAAAAGGTTTGTGTGAATTGCTGTTGAGCCTTAGGTACCGTGTTTCCTTTTTCATTTAAAGAACCCCAAGTTGTTTTCTTATTCTTTAATACATGTCACTGTGCAGAAAAAGGTAATTCAGTTTCATGAAGGATTTCAGAATTCTCCATGTAAGGGAAGGAATCCCCAGACTCAGGACAGACTACATGGCAGACTGCCTCTGATCTGCAATCCCTGCATATCCGGGGTTCCCAGTACTAGTTCAGACAGGAAACCATACAGGTTTTCAGTGATGATAACTCCTCAGATTAGTATTTCATTGGTTAATAACACAGTAGTTAGTACTGCCCACCCAACACCTTTGTTCTGTTCTTGTTTCCCAGAGTTTATTTCGCATTCCTTTTCCCTCATGGAACTGAAGTTTCTTTATCACCATGTACTGCCTGACCTGACAGGAAAGGTAGTGGTTGACGTTGGCTCCAGACTTGGTGCAGTGCTATTTGCGGTAACTTCCAGCACAGGAATTCATATTTTATTACTGTGACAAACACTTTCCCTCTTCTCTGACTGCCTGCTCTCGTTGCTCCATCTTGGATGGGTCATTCTGAGAGGCACCTCAATTTTGACTCTCTGAACAGTATAAGGTTCTGTTTACTAGTGATTTCAGTTCTGTTCCTCGCAAGAGAGAATATAAATGATCTTGCTTATTGAGAGAAAAAATCTGTTGTCCAACAGAGTGGCATATTGCTGTCACACATGCTGCTCATTTGCTAGTTCCTGCTCTCTCTTCTTCATAAGTAAGTTTGTCCTCTATGTCTTGACCATGTCTATATATAGATTACTTATGTTAAATTCTTTTATGAAACTGACAAACTGTTAAATTATACAAAGGAAGACTTTGATATGAATTTGTCTCCAAAAACATATTGTCCTGCTCTGCATATTAAAATGCACATAAAATACTTCATTGAGAAACTTTGAGTACTATTTTGATTGCTTTTGGCATGGCTGGTGCAACATATGGCCAAAAGCAATGCAAAATACACATTACAACTTTCTTACAAAAGCCAATGGCTGTTTAGGGATCAGTCTTGGAAACACTCGAGCATGTAATTTTACTCATCTGAATAATGTAATTTCAGACTACTCAGATGAGGAAAGTTACTCCCATTTGTAAGTATTTGCAGCATTGGATCCTTAAATGGTAACACTTTTGCTAGCCTGAATTTGTTTTGAAGTACTTAAATGCTTGCATTGTTATAGCAGCAGATAGTCTTAACTAAAACAGGGGAAATGTTTTTAAAAGGAAGAGTTCTCCTGTTTAATCATGGTTTTGCCTTGCATTGGCGGAGGCCTGACTTCACCTTCACAGGTTGATTTTCTGCTCTCTGAGTTAAGTGGCTTCAGAAAACAGTTAATAATTAGTTTGTAGTACATAGATAGCTCAGATATTCTGTATCTTTAGCATAATTTATTTGCCTTTACCATTGTTGGCAACATGTAATTGTAGTGTTCAGTGGAGACAATGGCACTTAAAGCAATGTCTTCATTTGCACCCTGTAGGCTCAAGTATTTGTACTTTTTTTTTTCCTAACATCTCCAGTAACTTTCCGAAAATCTCAGTCTGAAACTGAACCATTATTTTGGTCTTATTTTTAAAGGATAATTTACCTTTTTTCATACATGCCTGTCTGAAGCATCTGAAAATGGCCATAATACTGTTCAAGGCCTGGCAGTGTTCAAGGCCAGGTTGGACAGAGCCTTGGATGACATGGTTTAGTGGGAGGTGTCCCTGCCCATGGCAGGGGTGGTGGAACTAGATGATCTTAAAGTCCTTTCCAACCCTAACTATTCTATGATTCTATGATTATGGGTGCTGACAAAGACTTTGTACCAAAATGCCCCCTTATGTTACTGGTACCTTTTCCTCCTCCATTTTCACTCACTTTGACTTTATGTGTCTTCTTTTTTTTTTTTTTTTTCTCCTTTTCCTCTTGTTGTTTTCTTCTTCCATTCTCCCAAGAAATAAAAAAATGCGGTCTTTATGCTTTACACTATTTTTGTAACTTGGTTTATACTGCTTTTTTCCTTCTTAGACCATTTTCCATCTGTTTTGCAATTGAAGTGAAGCTAGAGCTTTCCTTTTTATTATTTTGACATGTCATTTTGGATCTCCTGTTAAAATTCATGAGACGTAAGTGGGAATTGCCACATTAGGGGCTTAGCTCTGAAAAACATGTCACGTCCACTGAACGAATTTCTCAACTTGCTGTTTTAAAATGCTTTCTTAATCTTAACCTCTGTTCTATTTTTTTCCACTTAAATTGATTTTTTTAAGCTTGTCTTAAAGGCAGTCACAGTTACTAAATTTCCTTTTCCTAATATAGGGTTATCTTTATAGCTCAGCATCCCAACTGTATGGAGTAGAAATGAATGCAGACTTTTGTCAGTTGCAAGAAATGATGATTACAAAATACCAGTTCATTGACAGAATTAAGGTAACTCAATGCATGGTTTAGTGTATGTGTTTTAAACCACTGTGTACTAGGTATCCTGTTTATGTGAGTGGTTGGTTAATCAGCATTCTGAGAAGAGGTTTCTGCTTTTACTTGTTTTGGTCCTAAATAAAAGCTTTGCATTAGGGGAAAAAACAAAAATTTCATAGCAGAGAGGTAGGAGGAGATTATCAAAATAAAATAATGTGTGTTGAATCACTTAGCCTTGTCACTGGATGGGTTTACCGACTGGCTCACACAAACCAGACACATCTTAGCCGTTTCTCCCAGTGAAATCAGTGACATTGCCACTAACTTCTGTGAAACTGAGTAGTATAAAATGTTTGTCAAGAATAACAAAACTAAATGCCTGTGTACCATTAGCATTAGCAGAAAGATATTTGTAGAATTTGCAAATTTGTGTCTAAGGACACCTGAAAGACTTACAGCTATTGGCATTTCCTGTGTTGTAATGGCAGTGCATATGTACCTTTCACAAACAAAATGGATTTCAAACAATGTGTTGTCATTATGGGAACAATTTCCCTAGTCCCATTGTGGAATTACTCCTATTTTAATGAGAATTTTTTTTTTTCCTTTCTTGGAAATAACCAGTTATTTTGTTGCCAGTAAAAGTTGGAAAGTAGAATGCACTGGATAGAATACTGGCTTTTATCCTGTGTTGTGTGCATGTGTTCTTGAATGGAGTCACAAACTGCTGGCTGTGGTAATTTCTTGGGAACTACAGCAACCTATTTTAAACTGGATAGAAATAAGAAACATGACATATTTGACACAGTGTAAGCAGTATCATTGGGTTGCCCGATTCAATCCCTGTTGCTGCCAGTTTATCCGTAACCTTTGTGTTTTGCATGTTTTGTGTTCATAACAACTTATTGAGATGGGGCTGAAGGTGCAGTTAGGAACTCTGTCAAGTTAATTCAGTGGAGCTGGAGATCTGTATGTATGCTTTTCAGCCTTGTATATTCTTTATTATGAGCCTTTTTGTTTTTCCTTCCCACCTTGTAATTCTGCTGAAGTATTCATTTCAGAGCATAAAGATTAGAAGATAATAAGTTTTCAAAGCAGTGCCTGAGAACTTAGCTATTTGAGTCTCATTAGATGTTAATTTAGTCATGTGACTCCTGTTATCACACTGCTTTGAACATTTCAGTCTTAGGTTTTATTTCACTCCAAATGACTCCTCTCCAGGATTCTGGACTTGAAAAATAGTCAGAATCCAGTAATTGCTATTATTGAAACATAGTCAGAATCCAATAGTTGCTGATAATAATTTATGACACAAATTTGAAGAAACTTTTAAGAGAGACTTCTTAAATAACAATCATGTTTTCAAGATATTCTGAATTTATATTAGTATGTTCCCAAGGGACAGCAGGGTGGAATGATATCTTTAGCAGCTAAGTCTCTGATTTAACCCTATGTTTCTTTTGTCAGCATTTGGTTTGTTAAAGTGCACAGAAAGTTGCGCAGCATTTTTTGCCATTTGAACAAACAGATGCTGGGAGGAAAGTAGTTCAGTAAAGACGGGTGGGTTTGTTTTTTTTTTTCCAGAAAGAAAGTTCAGCAGCTCTTAGGAAACTTGAGACCTCAATTCAGAAATTGCCTGTAATCATTGAAGGCTTGGTGCAACAGAGCAGTTCTAAAATTGGTTGCTGCCTCCTCTGTTGTGCCAGCACACAGCCAAGCAGGTCAGGGAACTGGTCCAACTGAAAAAGAACCCAGCAAAAAAGTGCTATTCTGGTTGGAGCAATACCTGGGTCAGGCTTGTGATGCAGCCACACATGCTTATGTGGTTCCACATTTCCCAATAGGAATGAGGATGTGTTTTGGGAGAATGGGGTACTTAGGTCACTGTAGTCAGCATGGTCACCTACTCTGTAAATGTGGACTTATTTTAAGGTTCAAGGTTTATTCAAGTCAAGGAGACATCAGCACAAGCCCAGACCTTCCCAGTAGTTTAAGCATCTTTCTGAATTGAGGCTTAAAATACCAAGTGTGCCATTAGTAGGGTGTTAAGAAAATTTAGTGCTAATTGTGATTTCTTGTACTGCAAGAAGTCCACTGATTGAACAGTCCACCAGTCACTTGTGTTTGGATTAAAGGACTGCTGCTATGTGGGATTTTTGTACAGAAATTTTGTGATTTTGTTATTTTTGCCCCTTGAAAATAAGAGAGTGAAGTAAAATGTCTCTTTAACCTCAGAACAGTGATCCACATCCCACATACAGTCGAGGTAAAATGTAGGTTCTGGTACTTGAGTTCTAGCAGATGCAGCAGAGGCATGTTTTGCCCCTAGCTGTCTGTCCTGCCTCACTGCGGGAGCCTGTTGCCTGTATGACAGAGCAGCAGTCAAGCCTGTGTAACAGATCTTTACCACCCCAGTTCATGGTCTTTCATTTTAATCAACAGTTAGCAGGGGCTTTATGCGCAGGACTTGAGTTTACACCCGGGACCTGCTGTATTTGTTGGTAGCCTAAGTAGTGTGTCTTCTTTCTCTGCTGCCTGAATGCTTAAACTTTTTAATCACTGCTACAATTCACAGTGCACTGTTTGAAGATAATTTGTTGCCAATCTTAATTGTCCTAAAAAGCTCTAACTTTCATGAACTAGCGGCTAAATAGTTTAGGTGTCCACACACTAGAGGTGAAAGAGATTTGACCAGTCATTCAGACAACTAAACTGTCCCTATTTCTCAGTGAGCCAGAACCTGCCAGTTCTGGGTAAGGTACGAGGCCACAGTTGCTTCCTTTCCACTTACTACAGACAGTGGTGAACAACTTGGCATGGTAATGTGTTTAAGGAGGTAAAGGTGTTTGATTTGGAATACTTGCAGAGAACCCATGGAATACATCTCTCAAAGATTAAATGCTGCAATGCCTAATATTTTATGAATGGTAGAGTTTGGTTTCTGTTATTACTGATATTGAAATATTTGGCTGTAATTGCAATTGCTATAATGCATTCTGGAAGCATGGACTAGAGTCATAAACTGTGACAACTCATTATCTTTTCTGCACTTGGACCCTTACAAGTTGCAGGGGTCAATCAGAACAGCATACTTTGCATGTTCATTAAGAGGAGGAATACATAATTTACCCTCCCAACAAGTACTCATGTATTGTTAAGTGGGCAAAATGTTTTTCAACAGATAATTGTTTCTAACCTTTTGTGCTAACATTCAACTTTCCTGTCAAAATTAAGAATTCCTTTTTACATCTGTCCAATGAGGACAAGGGGTAACGGGTTCAAACTTAAACAGGGGAAGTTTAGATTGGATATAAGGAAGAAAGGCACTGGAATGGGTTGCCCAGGGAAGTCGTGAATGCTCCATCCCTGGCGGTGTTCAAGGCCAGGTTGGACATAGCCTTGGGTGGCATGGTTTAGTGGGAGGTGTCCCTGTCCATGGCAGGGGGGTTGGAACTAGATGATCTTAAGGTCCTTTCCAACCCTGACTATTCTATGATTCTATGATTTGACAAAATGTGAAATGTTGAATACGTCAGGTTAGTATGTTCCCAGCCCAGCCTAGCAGTAGGTCACACAGGAAAGAAAAGAAAGGTTGTTCAGATTTTCTGGGTTTTTTCAACATATAGGGATGAAAAAAAACCAAACCTGTGGAAAGCAAGTAATATTCAGATAGGCTTTCTCTCTGTTATCCCTTCAAAAGATGTTCCAGTTGACGTTTCTTCTCAGATCTGGGATGTGATATATTTCTTTGTGCTTAAGAGGAAATCAAACACATCTTGTCAGAGTGCTAATGAGCATCCATATTCTCCTGTCACTGCAATCTCACCTGTTTGAAAATGACATGATGTGCTAATATCCTTTTTGGTAGGTGAAGGTAGATGAAATCAAACCAGCTGCTGTGCTGACTGGAGGGGCAGTTGTTTAGTAAAGTAAAGCACTTGCTGTCCTCCAGTGCCACCAAGCATCCTGCCTTTCCAGCATTCCCAGTCCCAATATATGTTGTGAAAATTCAGCTGTCAAACCTGGGTCTGTAGTGTCTTTTCTAGCTGTAATCCTTTAGTAACCCACTGAGCCTGTGAGATGTCTTTTAATATCCTCAAAAGAGGTTTATCAAGTTTAGCTTCTTTCCTGAAATTAATGAGCATTTGTGATAAAATACAGATAAGTGAAATATAACAGCCATCACATACACAATCTCCTCTTTTATCGCACACAGTGTTCCATACCAAAAGTCAGATGTTTATTTCACTTAATGTAATAAATCCTTTATTTTAATTAGAGGAGATAAAACTAATTTTTGTTTTTTCATTTCTTAAAGCTTATTCTTTTGATCTACTGTGAAGCCAGTGAAATACCTGTTTTGTGGCTGGTTCAAAATGGTCGTAGCAGGTGCTGTATCAGGTTGACAGGCTTCATGGCTACTTGAAGGCAGTATTTGTCTCTTAATTTATGCCTTGTGAAATTTTTTTCCTTCAGGTGATTCACGCAGACATCTGTACTCAGGCTTCACTTCTTCAGAAGGCTGATGTTGTTGTAATGAATAATGTCTTTGAATATTTTCTTGACAGACAGGAACAGGCTAGGTAAGCTATGTGTCTGAACAAGTTATCTATTTCTTTGGCATTGTCTGTGTAACCTTGTGAGCTATGGAAAACCTTAAGGTTGTGCTTTTTGAAGTCACATAAATTACATAAATTAAACTGCCTACACTTGTTACACTTAACTGCTAAAGTGTTATGGTAGTTGTTTGTTGTTTAACCCACTAAACGCTGCTGCTTTGTTTACCCAAACCTTGCCCTGAATCCTTGCACTGATCTGTTAAAATAGTATCTGCTGTTAAAGGACCTGAAATTACTATATTAGCATAAGCTTAATCTTCAGAAAGAATACAGGCCACTGACTTGTGAATGTCACAGCTTTAATATAGATGCACTGCAAAACATGGCTGTTAATCCTATTTTCTAATATGTATCCATAAGGATGTAGTGGCAAATAAATGTATGGCTAAAGTTCTTCTCTTTCAGGTACAAGATACTCACAGATGAGCTTTTGCTAATCCAGCAATATCAGTTTATACCATAAATAACTTTGTCATCCAAAGTTACTTTGCCTTTATAATGGACAGTCAAAAAGAAAGTGTGTCTTCACCATCCCAGCCAACAGTCTGACATTTGCTAGCAGTTTCAGCTAAGGCTTGTCTTATTACTGCCCACGATACCAGGTGGTAGTGTCAGCTGGAGAGGCACAGAGTGGATGGGTGAAGAGTAGTGGGTGTTTCAGATTGCCAGGAGATTTGTTTCTGAGCACATACCTGAGAATTCATTTGATTCTTCGAGAACTCAGGGACAATGGTTTAATGTTGCATTAGTACCATGGAGAAAAATGACATTTGAAGAATACTGGAAACCTAATTCTTTTTAGTCTGAGTTGCCATGCTGTGAAAAATTATCTGACTTGCAAAATCAGGAGGAAAGGAATGCTGGAGGCAATATTTAAATACTTCGATTGCTAATGTTTTAAGAGAAGCATTTTGTCATGACAGCAAAGTATGTATGTAAAGAGCAGGTTGTTATTAAGCTTAATCATAGAATCACGAAATGATTGGGGTAGGAAAGGAACTTAAGATTATCTAGTTCCAACACCCCTGCCATGGGCAGGGATGCCACACACTGGACCATGTAGCTGAAGGCTCATTCTAGGCTGGCCTTGAACACTGACCAGGGATGGAGCATTTACCACTTCTTTGGGCAGCCTGTTCCAGTGCCTCACTACCCTCACAGTAAAGAACTTCTTCCTTACATCTCATCTGAACTTCCCTTGTTTTAGTTTGAACCCATTTCTGCTTGTCCTGTCACTACAGTCCCTGATGAAGAGTCCCTCTCCAGCATGCATGTAGGCCCCCTTCAGATATTGGAAGGCTGCTATGTGTTTAATAAAACAGTGTGCTCAGAGACTGGATTTTCTTCAAAAGTTTAAATGGACAAAATGTCAGTGTTTAATCCTAGTCCAAAGTGAAGGTGTTGACAGTACAAAATGATGTGCATGTATGTTAAAAAAGTTTAAAAGTTAAAAATCTTAACACTGTAAGACCATTTATTCCCTCTGTTTTAAATACGAGGCTTGATTTTGTTCATATAAGATATTTGCTTAATATTAATAGTGACTGATAAGCATGTATAGCAAGTCTTTAAGTTTAGTCTATCTCTGCCCAGTAAACTGTAGAAGTCTTAGATTTGGTTTATGATCAAATGTGGTTTGTTCCCTAAAAATTGGTGACCTGCTTTTTTTTTCAGAGCTTGGGAATTTGTTGCTTGTAATGTAAGGAAAAGAGGGTCCTTATTAGTGACAGTTCCAAGCCTTACAGAATCACTTTCAAAGGTCCAGGTAAGTTCCCTCAGCTGCTTTTAGCCAAGACATTTTGTCACTTTCTATGAAAGTAGCAGTCTGGTAGTTGAGGTTAGCTGCTTGCCAGTGTTGATGTGAGGGAAGGATATGTAATTTTGTGTGTAGATTAAAAGATGTAGGACTCTGGATTTTAATTCTGGGTTGACCATCAACACATCTGCCTGTACACTGATTTTCCCCACCTGTAAAATAGCAATCCCAGCCTGTATCAACAGGCTGCATGAACTGTTATATTATTACATGTATTATTAACAACACCTTAGCTGTGAAGTTAAAAAAAAAACACAACAAAACAAAACCCAACACAAACCATTCATAAAGCCAGATTAGGGTGTGAGTAATTTTCGCGATAATCATATCCACTTCCATCAGACTTCTTCCAGGTGTAGGGGTAGAACTTCAGAAGTACATACGTATTTGTAGGCTTCTGGAGGCAAAACCTTGAAATGTTCTCTCTATTTAGCTCTATGTTTGCACATTGCCTTGAAACATGACAAACTATTTTGTTAAGCCAGTGGGAGAAAGGGACATATTAAAGAAGGACCATCACTGAGGATACTATGTCTTCTGACCTGCTGTGAGCGTAGAAAATGACTCATGGTGTGAACTGTTGGAAGATCAGGGACAGATGTGGTCTCCCAGCTAGTCAAGTGATTACTATCAGGCGTCTTGGATCAGTGGCATAGCTTTAAATTGCCTGTTGGAAACAAACATGATGACAGAGCAACTTCTAAAGTTGTTGAACGCCCTGTGCTACTACTGCTGTTCCCTGAGTAGTAACCACTTCTGATGGACCAACCTCTGCTCTGTTACCTCTGCTACCCCTGCCATAGGTCACTGGTAGATTACAGTTGTTACGTTTATGATGCCTAACCAATTGTGTGGGCTGGCTTTAGCTCAGAAACAAAACACTGATCATACATGACAAGGTTATTTATGAATTGGCTTGCTCACCACAGTAGTCTGCTTTAGAGAAATCAAATCACTTGCTGCCCGAAGGTTGTTGGGTGAAATAGATCCTCAGGCCCAGAAGCAGCAATGGTGTCACTTGGCCTTTCCTTGGAGGAGGCAGTAGAAACGCAGCATCTGAGAAGCCCTTTGTGGCCTTAATACAATACTCCGTGTGTGTAAACCAAGAAATACCTGTAATTCTTCTATGGTACAGTTAATGGCTCCCTCAATACTTCTGTCAGAATGTGCATAGAGCAGCATGCTAGCAAAATACCTAGGTTATTCACTGAAATAATTTTTAAAAGTTATCCTTCATAGAATCGTAAAAATATATAAAATGGTTTGGATTGGATTGGGAGGGACCTTAAAGATCATCTTGTTCCAACCCCCGGCCATGGGCAAGGACACCTTCCAGTAGATCAGGTTGCTTCAAGCCCTGTTCAACTTGTCCTTGCGCATTTTAAGGGATGGGGCAGCCACAACTTCTCTGAGCAACCTGCCCCAGTGTCTCATCACCCTCATCTTGCTTGAGCCCAATCTAAATCTACCCTCTTTCAGTTTATAATCACTGCCTTTTGTCCTGTCACTACAGGCCCTGGTAAAAAGTCTCTCTCAGTCTTCCTTGAAAGGGTGCAGTAAGGTCTCCCTGGTGCCTTCCTTTCTCACTGCGGAACAACCCCAGCTCTCTCAGCCTTTCCTCGCAGAAGAGGTGCTCCAGCCCTCTGATCATTTTTGTGGCCCTCCTCTGGACCCACTGTACATGTCCATGTCTTTCTTGTTCTGGGATCCCCAGAGCTGGACACAGTACTCCAGGTGGGGTCTCACGAGAGCAGAGCAGAGAGGTAGAATCACCTCCCTTGGCCTGCTGGCCACACTTCTTCTTATACAGCCTATGATGCAGTTGGCTTTCTGGGCTGCACACACTGTGGGCTCATGTCCAGTTTTTCATTGACCAGGATCCTCAAGTCTTTCTCTGCAAGGCTGTTCTTCATACATTTATCCTCCAGTCTGTATTGACCGTCAGGTCCCAGCTGCAGAACCCAGCTGCAGGACCTTGCACTTGGCCTCGAACTTCATGACGTTCGCATGGGCTCACTCCTCAAGCTTCTCAAGGTCTCTCTGGATGGCTTTCCTCCAGCAGATCCACTTCATCACTTGGCTTGGTGTCATCTACAAACTTGCTGAGGGTGTACTCATTCCCCTCTATGTCATTCCTGAAGATATTAAATAGTATTGGTCCCTGTACAGGCCCTTGAGGGACAGCACTTGTTACTGGTTTCCACTTGGGCACTGAGCCATTCACTGCATCTCTTTGCATCTAATCTTTATTCTCTTTATTATCTTTGGATCTTTCTTTATTCTCTCCCATTTAAGTTAAATGACATTTCCAGAAATTAATTTATCATTGCTGCATAACTTGGAGTGACTAATCTCCCTTATTATGTCGTGCATTTTTAATGTTGTGCTGACCTTGAAACTCCTGTTATGTTTCTCAGCCTTGTGTTAAGAATCTGTTTTCATCATTTCAGACAGATATACAACTTGGCCAATGGGTCGAAGAGGTGCAGCTAAACTATGATGTGTACGCGGAAAAGGATGTTGACAGAGAAGCACTCGAACAAATACATTTATACAAGATTCTGTAGTAGCTGGGAGAATTTACTAGTATCCTTGTAATATCATATATTTTGGGTCTAAAATGAATTTGGATTGTTTTGTGTGAATAGATCAGGTCAAAATTCTTATTGTGATAAATCTGGGTCATATCTGTGGTTTGTAACAGAAGAGTCTTTTGAAACAGGTTTTTTTTTATGGAGGCATTCTGTATCAACAGCATATATTGATTTTTAACTAGGAGATACCTTTATGGTTTATTTTTTGCAGAAACTTTGGAGAGAGTGGGTACATACTGATGCTAAAAGAAGTTTTATTCACTGCTAATGTTTGCTAAATGTATCAAACTTAAGAATAGCAAATAATAATGTAAATGGTAAGAATGCATTTAGCATGTTACTTGAAAGCTGCAGTACGTTAGAGTTTGCTGTTTTGTTTTGGTACAGACCATTTATTATCAGTAATAATATTTATTATTAACTGTATTATCTTTAATATTCCTCCTGTAGAATTTGTGGGTTTTCTTTCCAGGGTCTGTTTGATAACCAGAGCATCCACTGGCATCAGTTATGAGAAGCAAGTCCTTCTGTTAAGTTAGTTATCCTTAAGGTGGGTTTAACATAAAAAAGCAAAAGACATTGAGGAGCCATTGAGAATTAATTCAGAGAGTCCAGGATGACAGAACTCTGTTCCACTTCCTGCACTTCTGCTGGGGATGGTAGGAAGTGTAATAAGGGGTTAAGAAGGTTAAGAAGCTGAAAATTCTGAACAGGTGTCATGGCTTAGTGGAGGCTTGGTGGCGGCGTAAAACATTGGAAATTCGTAACAGAGCCTCGTCGGAGAGGAAAGATCCACATACGCCCACCACATTTACATTTAGATTGTACGTTCTAAGGATGTGAAGCTTTTATTCAGCTGAAGAATGTTTCAGTTTTTAGCAAACATTAACAATCTGAGTGCAAAAATATGAACTTCAGGAGTTTGGACAAAGTGTGCTGGGAATTTAGAAGCGCTGTTAAGAGTTTGCTACACAACTTAGGTCTAGTGCAAACGGGAAACCTTTAAATTGGTTTTAAGTCTTCAAATGATTTACAGGTCAGTGAACTTAATATACACTGTAAGCAAAAAGGAACAGTGGCCATTAGGCACTCACAAATGTAGTAAGTAAATGGTACTGTAGAAGGGATAGTGAATTTTAACAAGTCTTATTTTCATGGTCTTTTTGAAGTGGAAGAAGATGTTTTTACCTTGAGTGATACTGAACCACCATGTTGAATCTTGCATTTAAAAATTAACAAAGATGGAAAGCTTTTTCTTAAAAATGTTTATTTTATTAAAGAACAATAACTGAACTGTTGATTGCTTCATTGTCAATGAGAGAAATGCTGTAGAAAAGGAACCTAGGAGAGGCTAGGCATGGGGTGGAGGTAATGCAGGGCTAATATATCTAACAAGGAGAGAATAAAAATGAGAAAATAAATGCATGTGCAATTCAGAACGAGGAAATGAGCACTATAGTAATCACTAAAGTGGAAGCTGTGATTGAATTTGGAGTGTATAAATAGGCTGCTATAAAAGGAAACCTGACTGGGTCTTAAAAAGCTACTTCGTAACCCTACTATCATGTGAAAAGAAAACACCGTGTCAGAATGTTACTTACTTCTTCCAGAGGTCCTGCAGGATCTCGTGAACCAATTGTCAGGACTTTTGGCCCACGGGTATACTGTGGCCTGCACCTTGTTTTGGTAATATGGGAATTATAGCTTTCATTGCAGTTGTTTCCCCTCTTCATGCTCAGTCTTCAAATACTTTTTTTGGGTGTTGATCTCAGATAAAAAAAAATTCAATGGACTGGAGCCGATCAACAGCATATTTAATGACATCTGTATCCTCTGACTCTGGAAATAGCATGCACACGTCTGGAGCTCATATGCAACAGAGGGTGCAACAGGGAAGCTCCCCATCTTTTTTTAGACATCAGGAGAAACTTAAGAGGTGAGTTCCAGCTGCTGAATCTTCTGTCTTCCTCTCCTGCTTTTAACAGGTCCTTGATTTAAACCCTCACCCCAACATGTTCACAGACGAGAGGTGGTGGTAATTCAGTTTGCTTTTGTTAAACTGGTACTCGGAAGTACAACTCCTCTGTCCTCCCTTTAGAGATTACTTCCTCATTTGACTTCATGAAAGCTCATAGGGCCATTCTTAAGGATGTTACGAGCTGCTTAACTCAGCTATCAAGGAGCTAAAAAGCAACTAGTCTGTGAAAGAAGGTATTAATTGTATCTGTCTCTTTCCCAGCTTTAACTTTTGTTATTTCACCCCTTTTAGTCCCGTTATAGATGCCCACACATAAGGGTAGCAAAAGGAAGGTGTGAGGAGGTTTGCAAAGCTCTGTGTGAAAGTGTGCAAATTGCTTTTCCCTGTGTACACTCAGGCGGCCTTGGTTGTCAGCTGAAATCCTCCCGAGAGTGTGAATATTGCCTCAACTCAGGTTTTGCTTTGTTGGCTCAAGGAAGCTTCCACTGTTATATCCAGTGTGCCAAGTCCTTGTCCTCAGCTCTGCTATATTGTGTAGTATTTGGCACATGATTGAACTTTGCCTCAGTTCTACTGCAAAAATGGGAGTAACAAATTCAAAATCAGAGTAAAGTTGTGAATTCAGTGAGTATCAATTACTTTGAGATTGTCATGTAAGAAGTGCTGAACAGCCATGCTGTTCTTTGTAAACTGACGTAATTAAAACAACCTGAAAGGCAGAGAAAATAGCAGTACCTCTCTGAGATAAACTTCCTGTCCCTTCACAAGACAGCTTTGAAAAGCCTGGATTAACCACGCTGGTGTTGAAAATACATGAATTATTTCTTAGTTCCTCAGTTTTCACAGTGTCCTTGCTGTTAGAAGTCCACTGGTGTTGGGAGGAGGGGAAGGAGAAGAAACAAACCCATGGGTACCCAGGTTTTGGGGTTTGTGTGCAGGGCAGCTCTGTGACAGCTACCACAGGTGGCACATGGCTGTTGGAAGCTGCCCCCAGCAGCTCCTGGGCTGCATGGCCTGTGTGCTACATCTTCCTGTGGAAGGACAGCACCACGTATAACCTAGCCCCAGCTACAAGACCGAAATCCTGTGGTCATTAACAGCTTATAAATCAGAAAATTTCACACTTGTAGGCCTAAATTAGCACAAATTAAGCTGAGGGATCTGCACATCTGCAGTGTTTGTTGTAATCACCAGGAGTTTCTGACACACACGGAAGGTGGCTCTGCTCTTCCCCAGCAGCGTAAGTTTCCACGTAGTATTGTGCCTTCTGCAGAGCAAGCTATCTGAAATATGAATCCCTCAAGAACTACTTCTCTAAATTAAAGAAGACTTTAACCTGTCTAGCTGTAAGAAAAAACCTGTCAGGCTGGTAAGAATGATGGATTAACTTTGCAAACAGGAAACATCGCAAATATTTTTGCTTGAGATTTTGTTCTTAAAAAATCATCAAATGCCTTGTGTGGGCAACCTGGCTCGCAAAGGTGAGTAATTTTCCATGTGTCCTTTATCCCAGTAAGCAGTACTGGAAGGGGCTAATGTCCCATGCTTGGGGAAACTTGACAGTGAAGCAAGCCTGAAAAATCCAAATCTTTCTTTCCTGGGTTTCTCCTGTCTCTTGTGTCTTTTCAGCCATCTTTCCTCCCCCTGCTGCTAGTACCAGGACCAGCCTGTGGTGCAGCAGGAGGAGCTCAGAGAAGCTCTGCCTGAGAATGGCTGCAGCCTGAAGGTTTTCTCTGATACTGGAAGACAATTATAGTCGATGTAGCTGGTAACTTCAGCTGAATGACTTCTGGGGGTCAATGCTAAGCGGGATAATGATGGAAACGTTTTAAAGGGCTGTTTTTGCACTCTTCAGGAATTCTGGACTCCAGAGAAATGAGCAGATCCAGTTCCGTCTCCTCTCTAGGGGGTCAAAACAGACCCAGGCTGTGGCTTCCCCCTTCCCTCAGTAAAGCAGGAGCTTGGCATGCACAATGCCACCACTTCTTGCTAGGTTTTTAACAAGTGGCCTCTCAAAAGCCACCCGTGGGCTGTTACAAACCCTCTTGCAGTAGAGGGGCTTATACCTGTAGAAATACAAGTGCAAAAGGAGGCAATGCTGTTTGGCCAACAAATGCATGTTTAATGTTCTTTCTGTACTTCTACTCATTCATTACGTGAGAGGAGGTTAATGTGGCACAGTGTTTTGGGGAAGGGAGATGGAACATCATGCTTAAATATATATATTTATTTATTTTTATCTTTTTAACTCCTGTAACTCAGTGCAGCTTGCATTTAAAAAGATGACATGTTTGTGCAGCCCTAGGGATGAGTCTTTTCCAATGGGAACAAGGTAGCTCTATGCTTGAAGGCTTGGAACTGATCACCTCCAGAGTTCCTTGTACCTTGTAATGTAAGAGCCCCATATGTGAACACATGCTGGAGTCACTCCCCACTTGTTTCTTTCAGGAATACCAACAGAGTTCCCTACCAGTTGCAAGTCTTTTCTGCTAAGCATTTTGTATTGCCCCCTTTTTTCTCTGCTGTATGACCTGCATGATATCCCAGCCTTTCCTGCAGCTGTGGTGTTTCTTTACCTGTAGACCCTATCTCAGGGGGTTTTGAATTCCTGCTTCTTGGGAAGCTCCTTTCCTTCCTCTTAATAGGACAGAAAGAAGAGGAAAGCAGTTTTCATTCTTCATCACAGGGTACATCAGAGTCCTCCTGGGCTCTTCCTGATCGGCCCCTTTCTGTGTGAAAATGGCTGTGAGGGCTCACTTTTCCATCTCCAGCCCCAAGCCCCACCAAAAGCCCGCAGGGCAAATGCAGGGGAGGGGAGGCTGCCTCTCTGCCCAGCTGTGCTTCCCCAGGTTTGCTGGAGCCTGGAAGGCAGCCAGCCAAAACTGTCACCCTGGGCTGGAAATAGGAAGGATGGGGAAAGTCGGCAAGAGATTTCATGCCAAAATCTGAAGCAGAATATTTTACTGGAGGTGCTAGCAGCTGCAACAGAGATCAGGCCCCAATTGTCTGCAGGATTGTGTGAGCATGGGTATTGTGAATGTGTGTGTAAATAGCCACCCGCGGAATGAGACTGCTTATCCTCAAGAGTCTAGTATGTACATGGACAAAGGTAGAAGAAAGGAAATATTATTTCCTATCTTCCAGGTGCGGCATTGAATTTTGTGTCGTTATTGTGGTTGTGTAAATGAGGTAATTGCACGCACATGGTCTGCTATAGGATTGGTGGGTGCACTTTTTATAGTCAGTATATTCAGGAACTTACAACTGTGAGCGTGAAAATACACATATAGCTCTTAAAGTAAATAGCCTCTATTTGAAAAATGACATTAAGAAGATAAATAGTACACAGTTTACTGGAGAGGGGGGAGGTGAACGTCACTGATGGCTTCCTGGCAAAATGTTTAAGATACTAGGATACAGGCCCCAAGCTGCCACACAGATAAACATTGCAAGGGCACTGGTGTAATGAGGGAAAGAATTTGGGTGGAGCTGCCTGCTTCCAACTGCTTGAACAACGAAACAAGGGAAAAATTAACAATTTTAGTAGTAAGTTACATGGAAAGCTAACAAAGCACAAGGCTTTGTGTCCTAAAATGAAACTAAGCATGATGTTGCAAAAGCGCTTTCCAACTAACTAGGGCTGGATGCTGAGGAGCAGTATTCTGTGCTAGATATAATACATGCCTGCATGTTTTCTTTCAGTCCCGTATAAGATGGGCAAGCTTAGAATGTGCACAAACTGATACATTTTCATGGCAATTTTGAAAGCATTTTGAATAGTAAGTACATTTCAGTTAGGAACTGTGACAATTAGAGAAAATGATAACCTGAACTAGTAGGTTTGAGAAATCTTTAACTATTATGTATGTGTACGAGGGCCTTCCCTCTGAAGTCTGCACAGGAGCATCTCGGGCATTCTCACTGGTTCTTTCTCACTTGGGCATGTTAGAAAGACTGAACCGATAACTAGTCACTCTCAGAGCTCCATTCCCGCTTTCAATGTGACCCAGAAGGTCATCGCAAAAAAGTCCAAAACAGAGCCAGGCAATGAGTGGGTCACAGCAAGCATTCAAGGATTTTATAATCAAAACTACCGCATATGTAAGTACAACGTGTGGTGTTGCAATACTATGAGTCTGTAATTCTAATGCACTTACTGGAATTAGTAAGGATCTCCACTGCCTGGTTAACATCTATGCTTCAGAGACTGACTCTATTTCAGTGTCATCAAGGTGTCAGCCAAAAATTCTGAAGCTGCACTAAGATTTGCTGTGGAAGAGAAGACTCCAAAATATGTACAGCTTTTGGCCCCCTTTCAGGAAGGGGCTGATTGTGGAATACAGTATGTGTCGGGCTTTTTTTATGTTTTAATGACTCATATTCTGGACCTTATTCCTGTTTATCTTTCAATGCCAAACACAAATTGCTGTTTAGCTCAAAATGCTGTTTTGGTAATAGAAGTAGACACCAGTTTTATCTCTGTATTTTACAGCTATGCATTTTTCAGAGTGAAGTTCCCTCTTTAGGCTACTGCTGACATTTGGCTGTGGTGGTGTTATACCAGTTTTTAGTGCTACCTCTGCCACATTACTTGTGCATTCACAGTTGTGGGATATAGCTGGCGTGCTATATCAGATATAGCTACTTTTTCTGTTCATGCAGGCTCCAAATACAGCATCTTCTCCTCCCTGAGAGGAAAAAGCTCCTGCTTTCAGACCACCTCCTCCTGCCACCACACTGTCCTGCTGCTCATCTTTTCAGCTTTTCCTTCCCTCTGGTGTGATCCTGCATCTCGGCCCATCCCTGGCTGCTACCAGCTCTGCTGTGTCCCACCTCTTTGCAGGGCTTTTCCCTGACCCCAGCTCCCCAGGCTCTTGCTTACTGCTTCCTGGTGAGCACCGGCTTTGAGGGGGAACCTCAGTTCATGCCTCACAGAGGGTTTTAGGCTGTATTCTGCTCTGTGCCTCATCTCAGATGCTTGTGTGTATCTGTGGTGAATCATACTGTGCTGCTGCCCTGGAACCAATGCCTCAGAGGCACACATGGGAATGAGAGACCTGTTAGCTCAGGTGCCAGAAGTCTGGCAACAGCAAATGAGGTTGCTACAGGCCATAATCCCTTCCCATCAGGTAACCCATCAGGTAACTGAGCTGAAGCATTTCTGTGAAGCATGAAGTCTGCACAATTTAAGCATCTTCCCTTAACAAGAGCTGTTGTGACGTATCAAATGGTGCTGAGCACAGAAATTGTTAGATAAAAGTAAAGGGGAGTATGCTGGTTTGGGTGCCTGCTGGTATAAGTCCATGTGTGCAAGACTTCAGCAGATTTCCATCAGTTCTTATCAGCTGAGTATGTGGCTCTCCACCTTTAACTCGGAGCAGCACGAGTTCTGAAGATGGATCTTTAAACCTATTTATGCACAGATACTCAGATCCTGAGCTACAGCCAAAGGTGTGGGCTGAGGGAGAAAGTACAAAACTGGCTTTAAGCTACCTTTGAATTTCTTCCATATCTATTATTTTGGTTGCTCTGATTAAATAAATAAGGTTTTAACTTGCAGAGTAGCGGAATGTGAGTTGGCTATCAGTTATCCCAGGGTCTCCACTACCAGCTGATGTCTAGAAGGCTGAAAGCACCTCTTAAGGCCACTACTTTCTTTCTTCCCAACTTCCTAAGGCTTTCCTGCAGGTAAGAGGAACCTTAAAATGACTTGTTCTGTTATTCAGTTTTGAGAGGGCTTTGCTCACAGGAACAGCACAACTGAGCACAGGCTGAGAATTAGATTCATTTTGCTTACATAGATAACAAGGTGGCTTCCATGAAATTTTTCAGTCCCTTTCAAACTGACGCTGCTTTTGCAAACAACATGGTTTAACCCCCGCTAGCAACTAAGTACCATGCAGCCCCTCGCTCACTTGTCCCCCATGGGATGGGGAGGAGAATTGGGAAAAATTAAAACCCATCAGTTGAGATAAGAAAGTTTAATTGTCGAAAATAAAGTACGATATAATACTACTAGTAATAGTAGTAATGAAAAGGGAAATAACAAGGAGAGAGATAAAACTAAAAGGAGAAAAGAACCCAACCAAACAACAAAAAAACCCACCAACAAGCAGCAGTGATGCACAATACAATTGCTCACCACCCACTGACTGATACCCAGCACAACCCAAGCAGCAATTGGTCCCTCCCAGACAACTCCCCCCAGTTAATACGCTGGGCATGATGTACTGTGGTATGGAATACCCCTTTGGCTAGTTTGGGTCAGGACTTCTGTCTCTGCTTCCTCCTGGCTTCTTGTACCCTCCACACTGGCAGAATATGAGAGACTGAAAAGTCCTTGATCAGGGTAAATGCTGCTGAGAAACAGCTAAAACACTGGTGTGTTATCATCGCTGTTCTCAGATTGAAGCCAAAGCACAGCATTGCACCAGCTACTGGGCAGAAAATTAGCTCTATCCCAGCTGAAACCAGGACAGCAGTACATACAACACTGCATTCCTTTTCCTCTGAGCTGCTGTGGTCTGCCCTTCTTGGTTTTGCCTTTGGTTTTGTTTAGTGTTTTTTTCTGGTTGACTATTTTGCCCAGACTTTCTATTCAGGACAGGTCATACCCACCTGCAAGATTCTGGAGACAGAAGGATGTTCTTACTACTCATCGATTTGAGTTGATATTCATCCTCTGAATTAACAGAAGTTAGTGGCAGCACCCATATTTCATCATAACTGTACATATGGTTTAGCTCTCACAAACAACAAATTAGTTTTTATTTAGTAGCTAGAAAGTGGTTATTTTACTGAGACTTAGAAGCAGATCATTCAACACAGAGTTACTGCCCTTTAAGTAATGTGGATTTATGGTTTTTTATTGTCTTGTAACTACAGTGTTATATTATCCAGGCTTGGGGTTATTCCCTTGTCCTTCCTGCAAGTGGCTGCAGGGGCATGGAGGTAGTGGAGAAGACACACTGCTGGTCAGAAACAACTTCCCCTGCTTCCCGTGCGGGCCTTAGTGGTGGTGAAGGACCCTGGCAGAGAGGAGAGTGGACAAGCATCCTGTATTTATGGGTAGGTGATGCCCATGCTCACAGCCTAGATTAACTGGCAGAGCTATCTTAGCTTCCAAGCAAGTACTTCCAGCCCATGGAAATGGGCTCACCTCAGTGCTGTAGTCACAGCACAAGAGGAACAGGACACAAACTTATCAGCATCTCCAGAGCAGCCTGGTAGTCATATGGTAGGGAAAATAGCAATATACTGCCCAGTGCCCTGGAGAGAGGAGGTAAAGCCTACAAACCCCAACGATGACCTGAGCCTAGAGATGAGCCCTTTCTGTTGCTCACAGCCCTGAAAAGCCCTACCCTCTGCTGCTGCTACTGGGTTTGGTAAGTCAGAACAACTTCCCGTAGCTTCCCACTTGGCTTCTTGTATGACCCAGCCAGTTTTCTCTCCCCTGCCTTGCAGAACTGTTCCACCTCTCCCAGTCATGTTCCCCCCTTTACTCTTCCTACAGTGTTTTCAGAAATGCACAAGGGCTGTCCGATTACCCTACCCCTCAGTAAGGGAAGATGGTGTACAGACGTCAACAGCCTGGGATCTGTTTCTGCCCAGACTGGTTCACCTGGATGCTGGTTTCCAGCCAGCCTGCCTGTGAGGTGGGAGAGGGGAAAGGTGAGAAGGAAAAGCAGCAGAAATCAGGAGCAGCAAGGCTTGTTCTGAGAGAACTGGGGAAAACTGCTCCAGGCAAGGAGGCTGGTGTGGGCTGCTGCTTTTGTGTCTGCCCCCAGGAGCTGGGTGACGCACAGCTGGTGGGACAGCCTTCCCTTCCTCCTCTGGGTGCTCCCTGTTCCCAGGGCAGTTTTAAGGCACTGAGCATCCAACACAGAAGTGGATTAGAGTGAAGAGGGGCCAAGGAGCTGACAGGCAGGGGGAGGACTCTGCCAGTGGAGGTCTGGAAGCACCGAATGTGGACGTAACATAGGACAGCAGCCAGCACTCATCCTTTAGTGGGGAACAGCCCCTTTTCAAGTTCTGTTCTTCCACTGCTGTGCTTGTTGGTCCTCCCCTGTTACCTGTGTTTTCCACTAAACTATGGTCTTTCCAGGCTGGCTAATGAGAAGGCTTCTTCCCATCTCCCCTGTGCTCAGACCCCGGTACCTGAAGGAGCTCTCCCTGCGAAGCCTAGGCTCAGCCTAACACTTTTAACCAACCCTAAAGCCAGTATTTTTTCAGAATATGACCACAGATGAATTAGATACAGATTGCTTAATTTGCATAGGTGCCAGACACAGAGATGCACAAAACTTGGCAGGTATGCCCAGACACAAGGCGGGTGCATGCTGCAAGAAGGAGGAGGCAGGGCCCATGTTTGTATTGCTGTGGGGATTGCTGCTGGCAGGGCAAAAGGGGTTTACTGGAACCCGAAAGCTTCAGATCAAAGCTGTGAAAGGGCTTTTAATTCCATTCTGCTCTCTGCCTGCACTGCACCAGCACTCTCTTATGCTTTCCTTTAAGCAAAAACTTCCATTGCGGTCAAATCATTATGGGTGTAGAGGAGCTGCCAGCATGAGGCAGCTACAGGAGGTTTTGGCAAATCAGCTGAGTTTGAGACATCATGGTTGGACACTGTCAGGTTTAGCAGTGATGGCTACACATGGCCCATGGCCCATCTCCTCCACCTCACTGCCGCAGCCTCTGCACCAGTGGTGGCCAAAGCAGGGCCTTGCTGCCTCAATCCGCACAGGCCCTGGGCCGGGCTCAGCGGCAAAACAACTCTCGCCAGCAGCTACTCTTGTTTCCAAGCTGCTGGGACAGGCGGCACTGGGAGAGGGTTACAGCAGACACGGGGGAGGTAAAGCGTTAAAGATTGCTGCTGTTCAGTCCAAAAGACCCCATCTGTCAGAGCCCGTAATGCGTTCACTCCCAAGACGGAGGTTTCTGTTGCAAACTAAGTAGCTTTAGTTCTGTGCTGTTCAGTAGAGTCTGCTTATAGGGAACTGAAAACTTGGACAGGAACCCTCAGCCAAATAGCTATGGCAGTTTAATGCACCAACTTGCTACTCTTCCCACCACAGCAGAACAGGATGGATACCTGTCGTGGTTTAAGCCCTCCTCCCCCCCCGCAGTTTTCTTACTCCCTCCCTCCCTCCCTCCCCTCTTTCTCCCCCAGTCCCAGGGGGATGGGGAGGAGAATCAAAAGAATTCAACTCGCACAGGTTGAGATAAGAACAGTTTAGTAACTCAGGTATAACACAAATCACTGCTGCTACCACCAGTAATAATACAAGAGAAATACAAGGAAAGAGAATACAACTGCTCACCAAGCCCGACCCAGCCAGTGCACCCCCCAGCAGCGAACCCCCAGTACCAAAAACCTGACCATGCCGTGCACCCCCAGTCCACCACCACCACACCCTTCCGGGTCTCTGCCCTCCGGTTTCTCATCCTGGACATGATGTGCTGTGGTATGGAATAACCTCTTTGGTCAGTTTGGGTCAGGTGTCCTGTCTCTGCTTCCTCCCGGCTTCTTCCTCCCTGGCAGAGCATGAGGCTCAGAAAGTCCTTGGTCAGACCAAAACATTACCCAGCAGTAACTGAAAACACTGCTGTTATCAGCGCTGTTCCCAGGCCCGAAATCAAAAACACAGTGCTGCACCAGCTACCAAGAAGGAGAAAAATGACTGCTGCTGCTGCTGAACCCATGACAATACCACACCTCACCCCTTTCGCACCCTTAATACAGTGATAAAGGTGGGCTGGTGCTAAGAGACCAAGCTGTAAGTGAGGATGTCCCTCACAAATGCTAGAATCCTGCTCTACTAGCTGGCAAAAGAGACAGTAACTTTTCATGACTATGATTGTCTTAAACCTTTTTCAACAAAGGTGACATTCAGAGGGGGAGATCCATCAGAGCTCTGCAGCCCCTTTACTCCCGAGCAGGAGGATCTACTAGGGTTTGAGATGTCTTAAATCATTTGTAGTGTCTTTGTGTCTTTATCTTCCTCTTGAGTTTTCTAAGTGGAAGCATGGCAGAAATTTGCTAAAAGCCAATGGAAATTTTGCCTGTAGGCAAAAGGCCAACTACGAGTAATTACTGTGAAGTCATCTGCTAAAGAGTTACATCCCTTTTGTTTTCATCATTTCTCTTTGATAAGCAGAAAGCACACCGGAAATTCTGCTGTCTGAGGACAGCAGATTGGGGATGTGGTTATCTGCCTCCACTTTCTACACTCTCAGAGGCTGAGTGGGACGCTAGAAAATAGGGAGGATGGGGTTTCCAAATTCTGAATCATGACAGTTTTTCCCCAATAGTCTTATCTGTGGTAATTAAAAAATTCCAGCCTAGTAATTAGACTGTAGCTGGTCTCAGGCTCTGTGGGCCTCTTAAATTTCAGGATTAACCAGAGTAATCGAATTAAGGTTTTTTTAATTTTAATTAACAGTTCTACTACACTGATACTCAATTGGAAGCCAAGCTGAGCAACAGCATTTTAGGAGTCATCCTGTTATTTCCACTCCTGTTTTCAGTCCTTCCCTGGAGAGCTATAATTCTCACACTGATTCTTTTTGTAGAACCTTGTAACTGAGTCAGACCCAGGCTGCACACTAGACACAGATAATGTGTGTGAAGATATTCCAGCAATTTGATCTTTGCTGTTTCAACCTGCCTTAGAATGGAAATGGATTCAGAGATCCCTCCCAGCCTTATTTCTGCCAGTCTTCATAATACCTGTGGGAACACGATAATCAAAAAGAGGTGGGTGCCTCTTGCTTCCAAAGATTTCTTTCCAACTGGTAAAAAAATTAACTACCTATATAGTAAACCAAAAACAAGAACAACCAAAAAAAAAAACCCTAAAACCACAAAACAAATCAAAAGATCCCAACTGAAGCTAAACACCAAAAAGAATCCCCAAAACAACCCACAGGAAACCTTAAGAGGCTTCCAGAACCTTAAATATATAACTCATGAGCTCTGCTTTAGACAGTAGAGATGTGATCAGTGTTTCTTCTCAGATCAGGCTAAAGCACCTGGAAGGGAACCTGTGGTAGTTTGTCAGTTCTTACTCTAATCTGGCCTGGCTGAGGGTTTCAGCTGGTACTTGGGTCCTTTCCCTCCTGTGCCTGGGTAACGGTGAGTGAATAAAGCAGCAGGCAATTGGTGCTGGTTCCTGCAGGACCCCTAGAGGTGCCTTGAAAGATGGCTCAGCAGTCTTCGGTTCTCTCCCATGACAGTCCCTGATCAAGAGCAAACATGGAGGCACCACATCCCGCAGATATTGCTCATGAGATCTTGTGCTTACAGCCTTAAGTTCTGCTGTGCTAAGCACCAACTCCAGTAGTATGTATGGGATCAGATACTGGAGTAATACCTGATCCTTTATATAGTTTGACACCGAACTGAAATTCATTCATACATTCAAACTTCGCTTTGTTTAATAATGACCTTGTCCAGTGTTTTTTCAAGTTAAAGATTAGCTGACACATATGAACTGGTAGTTACTGTAATATTAACCTTTTCCTGACTACTTCTCAGCTTGTCCCTGAAATCAATCTTCAGGCTTTGGGCCACCCTGAAAGCTGAGCAATACTGAGCTACAACAATCTCAAATACCATCACAGCACATCTTAAACTGCCTACACCTCATGGAAAAATCTGACAGATGCCTTACTTAGAAATGCTTTGGTTTAGGTATGTCATTCTATTTTGTTTCCTTAATATGTTTCTATGAAAACAGGGTTATGGTTTAGGATTTAATCTTCTGCGTATTCCTGACTTCAGTCATAACCTCTGTCCACATCAAAATCAGCTGGGATATCGTTTTCACAGCACATACCAGATTTGAAAATGGTCTTTTCATCTTTTCTTCTTCTTCATTTTTTTTTCTTCTGTAAAGATCTAAAACCTAAGCAGAAAAATAATGAAAAGAGCCTACCTTCATTTCACTGGTGTGTTACACTCAAAGTTTTCTCATCCTTTTAAAATTGTTCTTAGTGTGAATTGATTTTGCGGTATTGATTTGAAAAGTACTGTCTGTAAGCAGTTATGTTTTGTGCAATATATTAAACAGTAAAAAGGATCTGGGTGCATGTGTTTAGAAAGAATAGAATATTTTTTTTATACGTACAACACATATATACACACGCATAACTGTGGAAAATCAAATGAGATGTAGTACTAGTTACAATAACACACTCTTTTCAATTCCGTGTTCTTGCTAGAAAAGACTAAAATGACCCTGCAGTTGTCTTCTCCAGTGTGGAACAGTATATACATTGAAAACTTACTGGGAAAAAACACCCCGTGAATTTCCATAAGTAGCTGACAACCTGAATAACAAGACCGGTGAAAGTGCATTGTAACAACATACAGAATAATAAAACTAGTGGTTTATACTAAAGTTACATATTCACTACAGGAAAGCGGTTTTCAATTCAATGTCATACCACTGTCACCTGCCCGCGTGCCTTATGTTGGTTTTACAGTGGTTATATTTGAGCTATTGAAAAAGAATCTCAGAATAAGCAAATACACTCTTTCCTTGGAAAGTTGCTCATTGTTCCTTGCCTCAAAAGGAAGCAGTGAACATATCTATACCGCAAATAGAATAAAAGAGTGTGATTAATTGTCTACCTGACCTTTCCCATGGAAAGACAGCTGGGAGGGCTGGAGAGGTCTGGTGCATTTAAGGAGGCCTGTGCAGCTTCATGGGACTCTCCGTAGTCAAGGCAAGAACTGCATTTATGTATCTTTCCAGAATAAGTTCCGAACCATGTATTTGCCAGCCTTTTATGAGTTGTCTGCTAATGCTTAAGGGTTCACCCACGTGCCAGTTTTGGGATTAGTTTAACTGTAGATCAGTTCAGAAAGAGGTAGCCATATGGGTACAAGCTACAGTGATAGAAGCGCCGTTAGTCTAGAATAACTACATCCACTCTAACAGAGTGTGAAGTAATTGTAATGATATTTGTAAGTTAAAAACATTGCAAAAATATGTTTAAATCCTCCCTGAGAGCAAAGATAACAGAGAGTGAGTTACATTGCAAGAGCTGGTTGGAATACTTTAGTGTCTTTAGGTACTTGAGAATATTCTGCATTGTAACTTAAAAATAATTTGATGAATCAATTTCTTTTAGTTGTGACTAGTCAGTCTTTGATTCCCACGTCAATGTCTCTCAGTTAAAGCTGAACCCAACAAAATGCATTTATTCAAAATGATTTCTTGGAAATCTTATCTTCCCATCAGTTGCTTTAGCCCACTTAGTACCGCAGGTCAGGACTCAACCACCTCACCAGGGTAAAGAGAACAATTTATGTCATTTTACTTGAGGACTCAGTTAGCACTTTTTACCACTATGAAATGCTCTAAGAATTAAAGGATGACAGAAAACTCCTTCAAATCACATTTTGAAGAGCATTTTCTGAAAATGACTATGTTAGTAGACTTTATTGTCACCAGAAAGCCTCTGTTAATCTTACAAAGCATCTGCAATGAATAATCTTCCCCTCCTCCATCCTTATTTGCTGCCAGAAACAGCTTATAAATGCTTAGTTCAAAACGCTGCCAAATTTTGCTTTTAGGCACACTGTTGTAAACAGAGAATATTTCTACTGATTTTGGTAGAATTTCTCCAGATTTATGTGGATGCAAGCAAAAGCCAAATTTTGCCTGGGTCTTTCCTCATCACCTGCTACTCTGTGCCCTGGTTGGCACCAGAACTGCCACCTCTGGTGTGAGGGGAAGGCAAGTGCTTGAGCCGAATCTGCCCATCATTTGAGAAATTATTATAAACAGATTTGAACAAATGTTTCTTTACAAAACAAACTGGTCAGCAGGCTCCAGGCTCTATTCTGATGCATTTTACAGGAAATAATATCAAGTTAGCTATTATGAAACTACCCCCTCCTCACACACACATAATTGCTTCCAGCTTGCTGATTGTTACCCTTTCCTTAACTGATAGAGTGAGAAGAGAAATAAAAATATCTCCATACAGTGGGCCAAATCCTCATCTGGTATAAATCAACATAGCTCCATCAAAGTCAATAAAACTATGCTGATTTACACCAGTCGAGGAGCTGATGCACTATAATTTTTTTAGTTGGTTTTAAAAATAAAACCTTATGTGATTGTGTAACCAACATTGCAACAGAAACCAGCATTTTCTTTTGTGAAGTCAAACATGTGCCCTCCCTTTGGCTTCCAAACATTTTCACTTCGATAGCCCTTCTATAGCTTTTTTTCCCTCACCTTTCTGGCAGAGTGCTCCTACAACCCTTTTACTAGGCTGGTGTCACGGTGGAGGTACAGACTGGGCTGAATGACGATCAGACACAAAATGACAATTCCATGGAGTAATGAAGCTACAGAACAAAGTGCTACCACTACTCTTTCACACAAGAGAGGAAAAAGGGCTAAGCAAAGCACAAGACAAGAAAATTACTTCTCTACTGACATTCTCTCTGATCTCCACCACACTTTGCAGTTAGCTAACACATATTAGCAATACTAAACAATTAGTAATTCCTACCCAGGAATGACAGTACTGTTAACTGCTATTATAGATTAAGATTCTTAAATAATATTTTAAATAATATGATGAGAATTATTACAAGGTTTACTAAAACTGATAGGAACTATGTGCTCTGCCTAAAAACTCAGATTTCTAAGGTCTTTCTTCAGCCTTCACTGAGGGCTGTCAAACACATGGTGAATTTTTTGGGAATACTCTGTCTCTTTCTCTGATCAACAGCACAGACAGATCTCAGGAAATCTTTTACATTCATTGCAGGGGTTCTAGGCATTTTAGTGTGGTATTTTGTCAAATAATGGTCTGGTCTTTCCCAAAACCCTCGCATTTTTGACTGGTGTTTTTTCTGATTGATCTGTATATTCAGAGATCTGTGATAATTTCAATGGCATCCTGAAAAATCTGAACAATTGTACTGTTAATGTTGACCAAGTTTTGTACTTGTTCAGCAAAGACTTTTAAGAAAACTTTTGTTTATTAATTCTTGGTATTTAGCAGCCCCTAACAACGTGCTGGTAGTTTTATGGAAGTTAATGGTGATCTTTGCAGAATCACAGACTTTAATTTCCATAGCTTTTTGAATACTGTAACAGATTAAGGTGTAATAAAAAGCTGCAATAGCACACATTTCCAAATGATTTTGTGCAAAATCTGGGCAAGATTAAGCTTACTTTAAAATACATTTTCCATTGCTTTGAATAACATCTTGAAAATCATTCTATGCTGTCTGGAATTCAGTTGCAAAGACTGAATCGAAATTCACTCACACATTCTGGTCTCTGGTTTAATATACATATTCTAATTCAAAGGCCAGTCTGAAATGCATTCCTAATTGACTGGAAAACTTCTATAGTCAGACCTGAAAATTTCCTTATCATATTTGGTAGGTACCATTGCACTACTTATTTTGATTTGGAAAAGATTGCTTATCTATCTCTATTAAGCTGTGAACCCTTTGGTTTTGGGACCCTGCTTTTACTGTATCCATCATTTTGGAGTGCAGCCTTTATTTTGTAATAGGTTTTTGCCACCTGGTTGAATGAATGACTGAGATGTTGGTGCAGAGAAATCCAGTTCAGATTCTTCATTACCTGTCTGTTTCCATGGCAAGATATGACTAGAAAACACAATCTAATCCCTGGAGAAAACAGCAGTTCCTCAAGTACCTTTTAAACAAGTATGTATAGGCAGACACTCTCCAGATCTGTGCAGAGGAAATGAAAATAAAACACAAATTGGCAAACACTTTCCATTCAATCAGGATTGAAAAAGCAGCCCTGTCTGTGAAGAAACTGGTGGTAGGTCTTGCCAAACAGTTCTGTCACATGTAGGTAGGACAGCCTTGCATAACATGGGCAAGAAGTGTCAAGTTCTGCTGGGGGCAAACAAAAGTTATGCAAAAAGTCAGTTCCTGTCCTCCCTGGTACTGATGGTGGCAACAAGTCACTCCAAAATGAAACCACACTAAAAGACAAGGAATCAAAAAGGGGTTTACCTAGCTAGAAAGTGCAATCCTCCATAGGGCTGCAGTTCAGGCTTTCTGACCCTCAGGAGGAGGTTCCTGGGACTGCAGGAGGCTGGCTTTCAAGCTGCCAGTTTAATAATCCAGAGCAGTCAGATTTAATAATCCAGGCTGCTCTTTACAAAGTTGACCCCATTTCCTACACCATAGCAAGAGCAACAGTTACAAGCCAGCATCTACACTTCTGAGGCTTGAGCTTTTCCTGCAAAAGTCACAAATTGCTGTTTGAGGAAGTTGTGTCAGCCAGTATCAAGATGGATGATTTGGATGCTCTATCTGCTCACCATTTGCCAGTGGGTCGGAGACTAGAGACCTGGTAGGTGTGGTGCCCCGCTTTGGGAAGCTTGGCGTCAGCTCTGATTGCTGAAAGTTCATCAAAGCAGAGGGCTTCTAATTAAACACGTCAAGCTCAGAGCTTTTTTTCAGTAGAAAAAGCACCTCTAACCAGTTTGAATCCAAGGTTTCTTCCTCCAAGCGTAAATCATATATGCAATAGGTATATGAGATTTGGGTCATGTCTCAGATATGCTTTTTTTTTATCTACAGCAGAACTTTTCTTTTATTCCAAAGTATGGCAAGAAAGACTTAAAAAAACCCTGCTTTGCCTTAAGCACAGCTGAAGCTTTGTAGCATCTTTACACTGGATTCTTGGCTTTGGAGACTAGAGAAACCTGAAAGTGTACTGGATATGAAGTCAAAAGAGCTTGTTACCCAACTTGCTTTCTTCCACAAAGTATTGAAATACGAAGAACACAGGCAAATAATGCTTGGATACAGCTCCCTTTGTTTGTGTCAAGTTGAATTTGTTTGTCTGAAGCCAAATTGGGTGGATAATTTTGCATTCTTTATCTGGGTGAATTGTATGGTTTTGAAATTTGAATAAGATAAGATCACAAACAAGTGAAAACATGTGTAGGGTGAAAAATCAATATGTTTCAAAGTAACAGCTGAGAAACAAATTATTCCTGTATTAATATGCTGAAAAGGTTTAGGGATTCTGCGAGGGCTGATAGCATTACTAACAGCTAACACAGTATTATAAGGAATTTGAGCTGCCTTCATAGATGCTAATCATGCTGTCACCTAGAAATAAGGTACTCAAAAGGCTGTTAATGGTAAATTGCAACATTAGGGATTTTTTAAGTTTCTCAGTCTTTGCATAATAATTACATCTTAACAATTGCAGTTCTTTTTAATCACTTGTGCTGGGGTCTGCTCTTTCCATTTACCCTGAAATTTTCTAATGTTTTAGTTGAACTATTCAGAAGAGCTACACTCTTGCTAAGATATTCCTGGTTTTCAGTTCAGGACTCAATGTCATTGTCACCGAAGAGTGGCAGGATTCCTGCAAATTTAGTCACATTCAGACCTATACTGTGCCTGACATGAGAAAGCCATTAATAACCAGCTTATACCAACCAAAGTCTGTTCTGTCAGTGATGACACATCTTAAAAATAGTTTCCTCTGAATGAAATCTACATTTCTGTACTGAATTATTACTTGCTGGGAGTCACTCTTTTGGTAACCCTTATGCTGTGCTGAAGCAAAATATTCATTGCCCTTGAGAAACATCTCAATAAGCCATGCCTAATATGATACAGTTCAAGAATAATTAAAAGCAATAACTGAAAACTTTAGGCTAGCAGCAATATAAAGACTTCCTTTGCCACCAGAGTCTGGCTTTT
The DNA here is from genome assembly GCA_017639245.1 of Myiopsitta monachus. Lineage (NCBI taxonomy): Eukaryota > Metazoa > Chordata > Aves > Psittaciformes > Psittacidae > Myiopsitta > Myiopsitta monachus. The sequence continues at coordinate 30,673,102 of CM029924.1, read as the reverse complement.
CTTCTTTCAGCCCTGCTTCACTCACTGCATTTAGGAATGGTGTAGGACTCATACACACTTGACTGTCAAAAATAATCCTCAGAATCCCCAGTCTCTGTGTCTGGTACATACATTCACTAGGACAGAATCAAAGGTCTCCTGTTTATGTTCCTCTCTGTATGCTGCAGTCTCCTGAGTGCTGGCTTTGACTACAAGCAGGCCATATATGTACTATAAACATCTGTGTATTTATAGCACAGAATTCCCCAAATTCCCACCAGCATATGATTGACTTTCTTTAAAAGCTACACATGCAATAGCAGTCTCATCCTCTCTGCAGGTGTTTGTTTGGTAAACGGCATTCTTTAGAGAAATGCTGTGTTGACAGGAGAAGGGACAGGTTGATGAGTTATGTGGCTGTGGGATGATGGTGGTAGGGAGGACTCAGCAGCTACGAATAGAGCTATAAACCAAGATGGGTGTCAATTCAGTCCCTTCAACAAAGCCCAAGTGACTCAAGGAGCACGTCGAGGCACACCACACAGAGACTTATCTGCTTAGTTTTACATTAATGTATTAAAATAGCAAAGAAAAACCCCGCTCAGAAATCAGCAGAACTACATCTTCTCAGTGAGGATCATACTAACAGTGCTTAAGATGGAGTTTGGACTAAACGCCTTAACAGAGAACACACAAGAAGCTCCCAGTTCAGTTTCTTTGGTTTTTATGTGACGAAGAAGTGGTGATTAAGGCAGCTGTGTAACTTACCAAAGAAATTTCCTCACATATGATGCTAAATGGCAGAGGAAAGAGGAGAAGTAAAAGAAGAATTACCTACTTTTTAAGCTATTTAACAACAGTTGTAAATAATTTTTGTCTACATGCCCCTGAAGTTCCAACTGTATTTTGTTGGAAGTTTTTAAACAGCTGTGAAGTCACTTGTTACTTGCAATTACAGTGTAACTTTGAGTAATCAGTAACCACAGCCATTCTAGAAGACAAGTAAGCTGGCAGATGAGCATATGTTAAAAGGGATGTTTATAACAGGATGATTAAGAGCAGCACTTGGAAGGGATCAGGGCTGGAAGCAAAGGTGAGGCCAGAGACAGTAAGTGGGACTGGGGCATACAGGACAGAAGTGTGTTGTGAATTGATACCATCACTTACAAGTCAGTGATTCCTAACTCTGTCTTTCTAATGCGTTGCCAACTTTCGCTCCACATCTGGGATCCTTCTGGAGCAGCAGGACCTTGTTTAGATCCCAGAACTGGTATCCCAGCCCTTCTGAGTTCCCAGTGGTCCTTTATGCCCCTCTTGCTCCTGTAACCCAAGCCAGGATGTGCTGCAGCCATGTCCCTGTTTTCTGGGGCAGCAATCCCTCATACCCTGGGGGAAGAGAATGGGCTCCTGGGGAAAGGTTTCCTAGCAGTGGTGGGAGGAGGTAGACTCCTGTGAAAGGGAAGAGGGGGCCAGCCTCTATAAGAGCAGGAATCTCACCCCATGGGCCTCTTGCTCAGGCCATTCAAAGGTTAGTCCTGTTTAATAAGTCCATTTTCTACCCCACGGTAACATGGAGTAAAAATTCTAGGGGACAGCTGAAAAGGGCAATATTAACAAGGAATGTTATAAATCTGGTGGGTTTTTTAAATTGGGCTGTGAAAATGGTAACACTATTCAGTGTGTGCCATCAATACCTCTGTTGGAGCTTTAAACATAATCCACTGAAGTCTGTCATGTGTTGTTATATTACCAAATTGATGGCTAAAACCCCACCTAAGAGCTGTATTCAAAACAAAAACCTAAACACAACATGGCAATAACAAAATCCAAATGAAATTCATGCAGTAATACAGACATGGTCTTTATTTTTTTTCAACAGAGCTTATTGTGGGCCTAGCTTGAAATGTACCATAATATGTGTTAGTTGTTATGAATAAGAAAACCACTTATGACAGAATACCCAATGGCATCTGCTATTACAAGTTACTTAAAAGCATTCTTAAATACTATAAATATCCCAAGGAACTGTGACTTCTTTCTCCACTGAAAACTTTTTACAACATCAGAGCAAGCTAACTTTTGATGTACAGTATTGCTGTAAAACTGGATATGACAGTCCAGCGCTGAGCTGTGTTTCGGATTGATAAAGATGCACTTAAAGTAACATCTAGCAATTTATTTTTCCTAATTATCTAAATTATTCCAGATCTAGAAATTCTAGGAAACAGCTGAAAAGGGCAATATTAACAGAAATGTTATAAATCTAGCATTTTTTTAAACTGGGCAGTGAAAAGCAGGGTGAAATTCACCTTGTACAGATGACATTTATTACAGATGACACTTTCCCTGCAGAGTGTCAGAATAGGGAGTCAGCTGAACCCTTTGGTGCATAATTTTTTCTTATCTTTTCATGAGGCAAAGTTCACATGAAGCAATAACCAGACGGAGCAAATTAGGAGAAGGTAAGTGCTGAAATGATTAAAAAGGTACTTTCAAACAGGTACATGTCCTCCCTTTTAGTTTTTTGGCTGTCATCTGTTCATTGCTGTGGCTGCCCGACCTTCCAGAATATGGTACTGGTGAAAATCCTTCTTTGAAATATGGTTTCATGCACCTGCAAAAACAGAGGACATGATAATCACTTGTGCCAGTGAAGCAGCTTTAAATAGGCAGAAATCAGCACCTTTCTCAGGTGTCCTTGTTTTGTTCCCTCCTTCAGTCAAACCTGGAAAGAGACTAGCCGACGTTTGAAGAACCTTAGCTGTAATTTCATTTTGCTAAGCAAGCCCTGCAAGTTTATGGTGTCTCTAGATAAGGTTTTTTATGTGTTACCTACCACACTTTAAATTACTATGAACCTATCTCTGCATTGTTTAGGCTGCTTACTGTACTGGCAACCAAACTAGTTTAGTTTGAGGGTGTGAAGCCCTCTTTTCCTCATAACTGGCCTCACCTATCTATTAGATGCACATTGAGTGTTCCTCCCACTAAATATCTGATTGTCATAAAAGGGGAAAATAACATTTTCTTCCTGGCCTTAGAAGTTATTATTGGTATCTTTGAATTAGTGTGTCTATCAGGAGGACAAAGGGGTAGTACCAGCCCCAGCCCTTCCTCTATATTTTTTGCAAATAAATAGTATGCAATTTCTTGTTTCCAAGCCCTGTGCTAGGCCCTCAGGCCCATTCAGTGCCTCAAAGGGCTCTTTCTTCTCTTTCTTCTTCCTTCTCACGCGGTGTAATACCCAGTCAGCCCCAGGATCTGTAGGTAGTTGTAAAAGGGCAAAGGTTTTACATGACTCTAGGCAACAGGAAAACAAAACCAAAATTTCCGTCCCCTTGCTCTAAGCAACTGCTAGTGTTGGGTTTTTTGTTCTGCTTTGTTTTGGGGTTATTTTTTTTAGTTGTTCCTGGGGGCAGTGCCTTTGCTCTTAATTCACTCACGTCACACATGTACTGCCTGGACTACTTCTTGCCCAGGCCTTAAGATTCAATCTAGTGCTTTGGAGAGTTGCTCCCTCAATGTTTCCAGAGTTATCACTGTACAAAGACACTTGCCTCGGAGTGCCCACCGTTTAGCCTGAAAGAAGAGTCAGTAGGGCAGCCAGCTATATAAATCAAGTATATGACTGTCAACAGATTAAAGCCTTTTGATGTTGATTATTAACAGTTTTCAACATTGTAAAATGTTGACTCTTTTTTATTACTCCACAAATTCTCATTACTTCCTCACCAGACAGAAGCTTGAGAGGGTGTATGTATAAAACAAGCTACAGGAACTCAAAAGTGATACCTTGGATGCTTCACTAAAGGCCAAAGAAAAGCAAACATGCCTGAACCCTATCAGTTGACATTAAAAAATGAGTTTCGCAGTGCTGATTCTATCCTATCTATCTCCAAAGATGAAGAATTAAAAAAAAATAAATAAAAAGAAGAAAAAGGAAGGTGCAGTGGACATTTTGTTAAGTGTTCCTGGGGCAGAGAGGCACTGCGCAGCAGGGACATGCTGCCCAAGCCATTTGTTTCTTTGCCTGTGTCCTGGGAGTCAGAGTTCAGGAGTAGGGAAGTGCAGGCTGTCTCAGTGGGCCTATGCCCTGCAGAGCTGTTCCTAGAGAAGTGAAAATACTTATGTCCGGGGCAGTTAAGCTGGCTCCAGACCTATTGGAGTAGAGCCAAGGACCTGGCTCAACTGATAGATTCTGTTTTCAAGTTGCATAAGCACACGTAACCTGCAAGACTTGATTACTTTTTTTTTAGTGCCATGGTTAAGTTCAGATAGGATTATTTAAATAGCAGCTAGAATGGGACCCATGTAAGCATTTTTCACTTTACCTTAATCGCCCTCCCAGGTGCTCATCCTTGCTTGTAGGCCCTTGGGTTCTGATCTTACAGCTGCTCAAGTGTTTTGACATACTGAACACCACTAAATCTTTAAGGATCCTGCCCACAAGGGGTTTGTATGTGTGTGTATTCACTTACTCATTTAGAAAGACTTCAGATCATATTAATCCATATTAATTTTATTATGAAAAAAATAATCAGGTTTCATAATGAACTAAAAAGCAATTTTAGTATGATTGAACTTAATGGGGGTAACATCCTCTCCTTACAGATACTTTTTCACCTTACTTTTAATCTACCTTTAATTTCTTTAGGAGTTCAAGCATATTAATGAGCTTTTCCTCTCACAGACGTTTTGCAAAGGCCATGGAACATGCTCGCAAGGGAGAATATACTTGAAATACATAGCTATTGACTGTCAAAGGGGTTAATAAATTACATTTAAGTGTAAAGAAAAGAGCATGTAAGTCAGCTGACAGGGCTGGATTTTTAGCTTTATTACTAATATAGGAGGAAAGCATACTATGTCACATATTTCAGATACTTCAACTCAAATCTCCCTTTGGTGGGACAAGTGTATACTTACACCAGTCATCTGATACAGAATTAAGCAGAGTTCCTACAGAGGCAAACTCCAGACAAAAGGAACTTAATTCCAAGTAATGCTAAAGCTAGGCTACGCACAAAGCTTGCACTGGCTCAATCTTGATCACTTTTTACACCCACTTGACTACATACATTTAAACCCCTGTGTTAATGTGCTAAAATAATGTTCACACCTTGTTTCTCAGAGTGTTCACCTGACAGTTCAGAGCACAGCAGCTAAACCAATTCCAAAATAACTCTAGTTAAACTAATTCATGGTCTGGACTATATGCAAAGCTCATGATACATCTAAGAGTAGGCTTTAAGAGTAGACTGTGTTAAAAAAAGAGGAGTCAGGAAGGTTCCCTCCTGCATTTCCTAGCACTGTGAATCTGTTAACAATTTACAGGAGCTTTTATCATTCCCTAAATCCTTGTGAATTGATAGTTTACAGAATGAAGGGGCAGAAGGGACAGACCTAATTTTACAAAAAAAGAATGGTCAGATGCACAAGGTCTATACACCATGGAAATATGAAAGACTAGTTACATAGATGAATTCTAGTTTAACTGAAGAAACAAAGTCCAAATTATTCCCAGCAGCACTTTGCTGTTAGACCCTCACTGGAACTGATTACATTTTATGACCCTCAGCAGAAGGACCTTTCAATTTCTGAGATGTTTTATACCCATACCATGCACCACTGCTGAGCACTGGGCATGATCTGGTGTTCGAGAAGCAGTGCAGCTTGTGGCACAAGCATAGTGCTGCTTCTTCACTACTGACCCAAGGGGTGGCCAAACCCTGTACTCACAACCCACATACTTCAAAGCTTTCCTGTGGCTTTGTCCTGGGTTCAGCAGCAGCAGTCATTTTTCTCCTTCTTAGTAGCTGGTGCAGTGCTGTTTTTTTGACTTTCAGCCTGGGAACAGCTCTGAAAGTGACTAAAAGATACTGAAAAAGCTAACTAAAAGTTCAAAGATACTAAAATTGTAATGATACAGAGATTAGCATGGCCCCTGCGCAAGGATGACATGCAAATTCACTGAAGTATTTTTTTGGTGCCCAGTGAGGTCCCATTCGTGCCATGGGATGCGCTACTGGAGCAGCATGGGCTGCAAGCTGGGTGCTAGTGGCAGCAGGGATGTGCTTTGTTGAGGTGAAAGCCATCCAGCTGGCCTTGGACATTGCTGAATGAGAAAAGTGGCCAGTACTTTATCTCTATACTGACTCATGGATGGCGGCAAATGCCCTGTGGGGGTGGTTGCAGCCATGGAAGCAGAGCAGCTGGCAACACAGAGGTAAACTCATCTGGACTGCTGCACTGTGGCAAGATATCGCTGCCCGAGTGCAAAACATGGTGGTGAAGGTACATCATGTAAATGCTCATGTACCCAAGAGTCGGGCCACTGAAGAACACCAGAACAACCAACAAGTGGATAAAGCTGCTAAGATTGAAGTGGCTCAGATGGACTTAGATTGGCAACATAAGGGTGAATTATTTTTGGCCCGGTGGGCCCATGACACTTCAGGCTGTCAGAGCAGAGATGCAACATACAGATGGGCTCATGATCGAGGGGTGGACTTCACAATGGACACTATTGCCCTGGTTATTCACGAGTGTGAAATGTGCTGCAATTAAGCAAGCTGAACGGTTAAAGCCTCTTTGGTATGGAGGACTGATGGCTGAAGTACAAATATGGGGAGGCCTGGCACATTGATTACACTCCCATCAACTCGCCAAAGCAAGCGCCATGTGCTTACCATGGTGGAAGCAGCCACTGGATGCCTGGAAACATGCGCTGTGCCCCACGCCACTGCCTCAAACACTGTCCTGGGACTTGAGTAACAGATTTTGCGGCAACACAGCACCCCAGAGAGAACTGAGTCAGACAATGGGACTCATTTCCGGAACAGCCTGATAGATACTTGGGCCAAAGAGTATGGCATTGAGTGGGTATATCACATCCCCTACCATGCACCAGCCTCTGGGAAAATCAAAGGGTACAATGGGCTGTTAAAAACTACACTGAGAGCAATGAGTGGTGGGACTTGGAAACATTGGAACATTGGGATACACATTTACCAAAGGCCACCTGGTTGGTCAACACCAGAGGATCTGCCAACAGGGCTGGTCCAGCCCAGTCAGAACTTCTACACACTGTAGAAGAGGACAAAGTTCCTGTGGTGCACATAAAGAATGTTCTGGGGAAGACAGTCTGGGTTGTTCCTGCTTCAGGTAAAGGCAAACCCACGCGTGGGATTGCTTTTGCTCAGGGACCCGGATATACTTGGTGGGTAATGCGGGAAGATGGGGAAGTCCGATGTGTACCTCAAAGGGATTTGATTTTCAGGGAAAACAGCCAATGAACTCAATTGTATGCTGTTGCCTGCTCTGTAGCACTTTTGTAGCCCACCAACTAGATGTCTTCAGGTCACCAGTGACTGGCCCTGACTTCCCTCTGACCATCATCCCAACAAAGAATGAACTTTGATGAAACCAGACTGATAAAGGAGCAATTGGTATCAGCAGGCAACGATCCAACTCTGCACACGGCCTCCCCTGCTCTGAAAGACTGTTACAAGAGATAGAGCCCAACATCATGGACAGATGGACTCACCAGCTTTATGGGGATTGGTCTGTGCTCTAAGGAATGATCTCTCTCTGTCTCTGTGTGTATGTATATATATGTATATATATATGAGATAAGAGTGATGGTGTATTGAAAATGTGGGATCTGAGCATGACGTGAATGGTATGGAATAAGGGGCGGATACTGTCCCAGGTTCAGCAGTAGCAGTCATTTTTCTCCTTCTTAGTAGCTGGTGCAGGGCTGTGGTTTTGACTTTCAGGCTGGGAACAGCGCTGATAACACCGATGTTTTCAGTTGCTGCTCAGTAATATTTAGTCTGACCAAGGACTTTCTGAGTCTCATGCTCTGCCAGGGAGCAGAGGAAGCCGTGAGGAAGCAGAGACAGGACACCTGACCCAAACTAGCCAAAGAGGTATTCCATACCATAGCACGTCATGTCCAGTATATAAACTGAGGGCAGTTACCTGGAAGGGTTAGATCACTGCTCGGTTGGGCTGGGTATCTGTCAGCGGGTGGTGAGCAGTTGTATTCTCTTCCCTTGTTGTTTCCCTTGTCATTATTATTACTGGTGGTAGCAGCAGTGGTTTGTGTTATACCTCAGTTACTGCACTGTTCTTATCTCAGCCCGTGGCAGTTACATTCTTTCCATTATCCTCCCCATCCCTCCGGAAGCCGGGGGAAGGGAAAGGGGGGAGTGAGCGAGTGGCTGCAGTGGAACTGAGTTACCAGCTGGGCTTAAACCATGATAGGCTTGGAGCCAAAAGGTGCTTCCTACTGAATTTTGGCAAAGGTCTAAAAGGCAGGGAGGGCAATGGGCCTCCTGTGGTGACCTGCTTCATTGCAGACTGCTGGCGCACCACTATTGTGCTGTGGCTGGCACCAGCCCTGGAGGTTGCCCAGGCTGCCAGCCCACCATTTGGAGGCACATGCTGGACGTGCAGAGGAGGTTGAGGTGATGAACTGCACAGCTTTTCTACATCAGCCACAAACCGCAGCCTCCATCCTTGGGCAGCAACTTTCAGCCTCCCGCACACCCCTGGGAAGATGGGCCAGGCAAATGCTGAGGGCTTTTCTGAAAACACCTCCTTCCACAATGCTCACCTCGGGTTCAGCTTTAACCAGCCTCCTTATCTACAGGCGAGAGCACAGACACTCCGCCCGCCATGAGGCTGCCCCTGATGAGCGGCTTGCTGGTGGGCTTTGTCATAAGGGTGCCACTGCCCATGCAGAGACCCCACAGCACGGGTGCCCACTGCCCAGGACCCCACCTGCTCCTGTCACTGCCAGGGGCCATGCTGGCCGGGCCACCTGCCTCTGCTGTGCACCCTGGCCCCAGCCCCAACCCCAGGCTCAGCACCAGCCCCGGATTGCAGTGCACACGACTGAGTTGCTGGCAGGGCTGGTGCCCGCGGTGCAAAAAGCCTCAGGCGGGGGCCTACCCGCCATTCTGGCCTCCTCCCTGTGAGTGTGTTTGAGGGACTTGAGGTCCCTGGGTGGTGGATGGATGTCCCTGTCCTGCCAAACAACTTGTGGTTTAGGCAGGTGTGAAGCGGTGAGGAAGGACATGAAGACAGACCGACAGCTGGCTCTTCCTTAGGGAAGCCATGAGCTGAGTGTGGAAGCTCCCACCATCATGCAGGCACTGCGGTGGTGCCTGGTTGTTAAAGCATGGCTGGTGTAGGAGTGGCTCCAGCCTCCTCCACAGAATACAGGATTTCCAGAAGTGTTTTTCTTCCAGATCCCACAGTTAGTGCCAGACTCTGTCTAAATCCCACTGACAGGCCAGCCAGTGGAGCTGGTGCACACTGGGGTGGCAGTGTTGGCGTAACACTAAGAACCAAATTGACAGCAGCAAATAAAACCTCTCTGGCAGCGTTTACTCATTCATGCATTCGGACCGAGCTTTGACAGCCGGAAGAGCACAGCTTCTGTTTGCTTCTGCAAACTCGTTTGGAAAGTCACAACTCCTAGTTATCAGGTTCTGTGTGAACATTAACAATTTGTATGTGTTGGTGTGTGTCAGAGATGGGCTGTAGTCACAGGCTATTGTGGAGCTCATCAAGAATCCAACCACTGGCACAGACCCGAGCCGTGTTTCCTGGCATACCTTTCCCTTTCCTCCTCCTGATTTTTAACACAAATTGTCCTCCTGCCAGGAGATTCCTTTGGACTGTGTGAATGAAGTATTATGAAGTATGACTTGGGGGGAAGGGGGGGAGGTTAGGAGTGTTTTATTTCAATTTATGTCAGCTGTTAAACATTTTTATCCAAGCATGTGTGCATGCAATATGCACAAGACTTAGATAATGCTGAAGTTGCAACTCCTTTCGCTGCTAAACTTTCAGTTGCACAACAGGCAAGAAATGGAGAATCGAGGTCACGCGTATGCCTTGCATGGTTAAAAACCCCATCTACTGAAGCAGGAAATTCTCTCACTGACCTTTAGTTTTGTCACAGAGGCACAACACACCCACTCAGACATAAGAAAGCAAAAATCAAGGTAGTTCAGAGCAGTGATGGGAAGGCCATGATTTGACCTTTTAAACCTTTCTCCTTGGTACTGACTTTAGTGGGAGTACTTACTGAGGTAAGGTATAAAAGAACACTTTAATACTTGCACACTTTCTCCTTTTCCTCATTATTAGCTGCATTTCTGTCACTGGACCTCATACGAGTCAGTGGTACTGAGTGTAACTGGAAGGTTTTTTAAAGGAGGGGTCTGACCTTTTGCTTCTTTTTAGGGACTTTGTAGAGCTGTAGGTGACCTTTTCTTTTGCCTTAAAGGAGGCCTGCAATTAAGAGTAACTTTCTGATTTCTGGGACAAAGGGGTGGTCGGTATGCTGTTTTAAGTGTTACTGTCTCTGTAAACTTGGATTTACATACTTTTTTAATGACATTCTGTAATTATGATAACTAGGATACAAGCAAATACAAAAAGTACTTTAGCCTAAGATATTTATACCAATTAAACCTTAAACATGGGTACATTGAGAGATGCATAAGTGTAAACTGCATCACTTGAAAGTGTTCCTATAGAACAATAAACCATCATAGAATCATAGAATAGTTAGGGTTGGAAAGGACCTTAAGATCATCTAGTTCCAACCCCCTGCCATGGGCAGGGACACCTTCCACCAAACCATGTCACCCAAGGCTCTGTCCAACCCAGCCTTGAACACCGCCAGCAATGGAGCATTCACAACTTCCCTGGGCAGCCCATTCCAGTGCCTCACCACCTGCACAGTAAAGAATTTCTTCCTCATATCCAATCTAAACTTCCCCTGTTTAAGTTTGAACCCGTTACCCCTTGTCCTGTCACTACAGTCCCTCATGAAGAGTCCCTCCCCAGTACCCCTATAGGCCCCCTTCAGATACCGGAAGGCTGCTCTGAGGTCTCCACGCAGCCTTCTCTTCTCCAGGCTGAACAGCCCCAACTTTCTCAGTCCTATCTTCATACGGGAGGTGCTCCAGTCCCCTGATCATCCTCATGGCCCTCCTCTGAACTTGTTCCAACACTTCCATGTCCTTTTTATGTTGAGGACACCAGAGCTGCACACAATACTCCAAACTATGTGGATATTAAATATTTTCACAACATTGTGTCCATACTGTGAAGTTGTACTGAATAAGGTCTCAGGTACTATAACTTCCATGTTCGAAGGTGGTCTTAGGAGTGTAAAGTCTTGCTCTTGCTTTTTTGTTTAGAAACTTCTTGGATGACTGGAATATGCAACTGAAATTATTTTCAGTTCTTAATTCACAAGTTACTGAATCTTTAACAATTTCATTCTGTAAATTGTTGCAGTAAATTGGTACCAGTAACAAAAACATTTTCTTCCTTGCTATGAATGCTTAGCAACTTAATGGCAACAATCCTACTGTCACTGGCTGTCCTAAATCTTCTAAAGCCAGGAAGACCAAAGCACACACTGGATTTACCACCTTTTACATTATTTTTCCTCTTCTTTTGCTCTATATGAATGCTTTATGTAAACCAAACACAGTTATGAGTGCCTGACTTTTAAGAAATGTAGAAATTCCATCAATATGTCTCTTGGGTGTGAGGACCCAACCTGGGCATCATGGGACACAGGTGCCTACCTAATGCACGCCTGTCCCTGGACCTGTGGGAAGAGGGAGAATGATTATGTAGGCTGTGCCTCAGGAGTTCTCCTTTTGGAGTATCTCCCTTGTGTATAGCATTCCCCTGAGGAATATGTTCTGCGGCCGTGACGTAGTATGGTGGGCTTCCCTCTAGCTTTAAGACTCAGCACACCAGGCTTTGATCACTCTGCCAGCACCTTGTTAATACAGTTATGGAAAAGCAGTATCCTACAAAGGCATGAAACTGCAGCTTATTTTGTACCCAGGGCAAGCTACTGCTTCACTCCAGCCCTCGTCTACGTGGGCTGAAGTGGTGGCCAGGGTCTAGGCATGTGCAGGAGCACCATAGTGAGGCTGTTCCACCTGCATACACCACAACTCACCCGTGTGTCATTAAGTGGGGAGGCATCCAGAGACTTTGTCAAGCCAGCTACTGGCTTCTTCAACTCTGCTCCTATTTGACATCTACCATTGGAATAGTGCCTAAACAGTTAATCTCTTTGCCTCATCCTTCCTAAAGCCCTCTATGAGAGATAAGTAGCAGAATAGAAGAAAATAAGGTGGGGGCCAAAGGAGTCTCATATTAAATGTATAACTCAGAATACTAGTCACAGTTGTGGGTCATCACATTTGTCCAGTGAATGACTCTATGAAAATCCAGCGTGGTCTGTCTGTGAGTAGAATTATGTTTCAGATTGGCTCATAGCTGTAATCTTTGACTAAATAGCCTTGTGACCAGCTACTGTGCCAACTTCTCTTATGTGCTCCTCAACAGAAGTTGCGCTGCATGGGATCTCTTTCAGTATGCAAGCAGGTTTGTCTAATCTCAGTATTACTGAAAAAAAATAAAAGTTGGGACTATATAGTCATAGAACAAATTCATAAAGTAACATCCTTGAAATTATTGGCTCTACTCACCAACTGGACAGAGAGGTGTTCAATGTAAGTATTTCAAATAAGACAAATGCAAACTTGGCAAACGGTAGGAGGTTAGTATTATGCAGTTCGAGAATCCTCAGTCTTAATTAACTGCATAAAGACTGCACAAATTTGACTGTTATCGATTCAGATCCAGGTTTCAAGCAGGATATTTAAATCTATTGTAAAAGCCATACATGCTTCAGTAGTGACAATGAGCATATATAGCAAAAGGTAGCAAACTCACCCATCATTCATTGAAAATCATTCATCAGTCATCTGTTCTAAACATTGGTTAGCAATGAGAAATTCAGTATATTTTAGTGTCAGAAAAGTTACAGTAATGTCAGTAGTCTGCATCCTGTGCACAACAACTGTAAGAAAGAAAACACAATACCAACCATCTCAGAATGTAAGCTGGTTTCAGAGACACTATTAGGAAATGAATAGTGGTTTCACAACATCATTTTATCATTTTGTAATCAGGCTACAGGCCAATCACATATGATCATTGCTGTAGAATAGATGAGGTCGGAGTTCCTCCCCACTAGTATAAGGTTATCACCTTAAATACCTTTAATAGCCTTTTCAGAGAGGGAAAAAATAGGGCACAATTAAAGTAAACTTCAGAGGAACATCTCTATTTCTGGTGTCCCACAGAAATTAAACATGCAATACCTGATAAAAGCAATGAGAACTGTATGTCTAAATCCTTTTAAACTGTGAAAAAATGATGAAGATGGAATGCCTTTAGGTAGAATAACTCTGATGATATAAGAAGCATCTCAGTCCTCCCTCCCCAAGGGCTTTGTTGAGAGATAGGCCCTGCTGTATTGGCTGTTATTTAACTTCAGCAATAGAGGAAGCAGACTCTGGCCATGACTTACTGCCCTCTAGGACAGCAACAGACCCAAAGGTTATGCATGCATTTGCAACTGCGGAATGCTCGGGTTAAGACTATAAAGGAATTACCGAAAAAATGTGACTGTACCAAAAATTTACTAACAACAGGGATTGATTCTTCACCTTTATTTGTGACTCCTGTGAAAGCAACAAGAGTTGAATGTGTCTAGCAGCTGCAGAAAACAATATCCTAACCTTCTGCTCCAGAACTACTTTCAAAGCATGTTGAAACACAACAGAACTAGAACGAAAGATGAAAATATTTGTGAAAAATCATCTGTGTTTTTGGTTTTTTCTGACTGAAATATGTTATTTATAAGTGAGTGTGTTAGTAAAAATCAAGCATAGTGCTTTACAGCCAGTGAAAGACAACAGACCAAATGTTACTGCTACCCACAGCTGGGGTGGATTGATAAAACCAGCACATTGTCTTTGCTCACGTAATTTTAAGTCTAAATAAAGATATATGATCAAAAGAGTATACTGGCTCAGAAAAGTGGCAAAGAAAGGGCAAATGTTGAAAGAAAAGCTGTATTGGTAAATTACAAAATGCATAATCAGATCAATAATATGTTTTTGCTGGATGCTGCAAGATCTATAGCTTGTTTGCATTATGGAAATGAAGGACTTTCAAAACAGCATTTGGAAAGAAAAGGAATTATACCATTTCTTAAAAATCTACTCTGTGCTGTAAAATGAGTCAACGCTCACATATATGTTACACTTTTCCCTTTTTACATGCTCCAGTCAACTGAGAAAAAGGTAGAGCTTACTGATGTCACTTGACTGAACAACTAGCAATCTCTCATTTACACAAATAGGCTGCATTTTTTCACATTTATCTTTTCAACCACGTTCTTGATAATAATTAGAGTTGAGAAGCTATCGTGCTGTTCAAAGTCCAAAGAAGTTCTTTATGAAGAAACCCAGTGAAGTTTTCTCCGACTTCAACCAAACCCTGAGAGAACAAAGTGGTAACTTAGTGAGTAAGATAAAAAGAACAAAAAAGCAAGCAGGCAAGCAGCTAAATATACTGTAGAGAGAAAAACCTCTCCCAGTTGAGTGATAATACAGGTAAAACTGATTAAAATTTTGCTTTTGCATGGTTCCAGGTATATGATTTGTCTTAACATTAGTTATTCCAATGTCAACTTAGGTGTGGATTTAAAGTAGCAATGATCTAGTAAAATGATTCCATGTGCTCCACTTGTTCCAGAATAACAATGGTATACATGTGGTATAGATCCATTTGGTAATGGATATAGCTGAATAGATAGTTGGGAATATTTGAATAGATATTCAGATTATGTTTGCATAAAGCAGTCGTTGGTGATTTCAGGACAGGACATGGAATGATGTCTGTGATAAAGCAAGGAGCAAGTGAAAAGAAATAAAGAATTTGTAAATTCTGGGGAGAGCTGAAGGAGCAGCTGGGGGGTTGCCCCAAGCCTGAGCTGATTTTGTCCTGGGGAAATCGTTCTACCCTTGTAAAGCAAAGAGACCAAGTGTTTTATAAGGTTTTATGTTCCCAATATAACTATTTTTAAGGTTCCATGAGCTGCCATGAATGAGAGCCAGTCTCCCTGGCTAGGGAAATCTGTTAGTATGGCTGTTGGATGTAAGTCATCTTTGAAAAAGAAAGCAGCTTCTTTTTTTGCTGCGTTGTGGCAAAATACACATCAACAACCCCAGTTATTGTCATCAATCCCATTCTTGTACCTTGAATCAAAGCTATACTTTCAGTGATGTGTTAAAAAAAATCCACACAAATTATTGCAAAAATTAAACACCATGTAAAAACACAATAAATATTTCCATGGAAGGAAAGCAACTTTTTTTCTGATTTCTCAGAATTAAAACCGAGGGAATCCTCAATATACTTAATAGACATTAGCTGCTGTCATAAAAATTGTTCTAGTTTCTGCTGACTTTAGCGGGAGCAGACTCAGAGCTTGGATTTATGGATTTCAAAGAACAGAGCTGGATTTGGAGGATGGAAACTGAATGAACTGCTTCTGTGTATCCAATGAACATGAAAACAGAGTGCAACCTTATTACTCAGTGAGGATCTGCTTCGCTGGAAAATCGCCGAGGGAATAATGAGGGAGGAAGAACAAGAGGAGGAGGAAAAGGTGAGAAGAAAAGAGGAAGAGGGCAAGAGAGAGCAAGAAGGAAGGGGGAATTTGCTTTTGATGTCACAGTTCTATCAACTCATGCATTTTTCATGGGTACCAACTAGTGCTAAAATAAGGCTGTGCTGACAATGTGAGCACAGAAACAATCAGCTAAGTTCCCAAACACCACAATACTGGCTTAAAAATAATGAGATTTTAAATAATGAGAAATTCAAGGCTCAAAGCTTTTATTTCCCTTCTAATTTGTGAGTCTTTCCGGTTCAGATATTCAAGCTTTCCTCTTAAACTTGATATTTAGAAATACAATTATTTTTAAGGAGACCTGAGGTTCCAATTTAATCACATCTGCTGAAGAGCTAGAGCTTGAAACAAAGCTCAGTGTTGTGAAATCTTACTGTAATCGTAAGAGCTGGCAACACTCAATGTCATAACCACGGTCTATGGTACAGTTTTGATGCAAAACTAACTAAAAATTACCAGATGTTAGGTAGAAGTGCGTTCACTCAAGTTGTGTTTGTGCTCTCTGCTAGAAAGTAATTAAAAACTGAAAGTGAAGCCAGCTGGCAAATGTAAATAAACCGGTGAGACTCAGGAGTTAACCAGTTTTGTAGCTCAAGCTACGTATTTTGTGAAGTAGAAGGAGCTAGCATTAACATTTCTCAGTGCTTTTGATTAAACCTGATCACTTTTTAAACCAAGTAACTCATGAATTGGACGTAAACATTCATTCAGGTTTTAGTCACGCATGCTACAGCAGCGCCGATCGTTGCCTTTACTTGCAGGGGTAAAGAAAACAACCTATGTACAGGTGCAGGAAACAGCACGGCACCTTTATTTGCAGGAGCAGCGCTTGAAGTTGTAAGCTTAATTTAGAGATCAGCTTTCAGATATTATTCACAGAAGAGTTCTCTGGAGTTTCTACAACTATTTTATAGCTTTTTTTTCATGTAAGCGCTGGACCCTGCAATAGTGAACTATAATGGACGTGGACTTTCTGTGTTTTTGTGTTTTCGAGCTGACTAGCACTTTTGAGAACACAATTAACGCCCCAGTTTTAATTTTTAATTACCAATGGCACTGTAAATGCATTAGTGTAAAAAAAAAAAAAAGAAAAAAGAAAAAAAAGGGAAAAAAACTGAAAACCATGTAGTGATATTTTCGGTGAACATCAAAAAAATGTTAAAGGGCTCACGCTCATCTTAACTGTATATAACCTCACTTTCAGCGAAATCAATCCGTGTACCCCTGTGCGCTCTGACAGCACTACGCTCCTGGCTTTTGGGCTGTAGTAAGAGAAATGCCTCCGGAATTGCACTGTCAAACCCCGAAACTACTGCGGACGAGCCCGAGCGGACAGCCCGCCAGCCCGATCGGGGACGCGCCTGGCCCTGCTGGGCAGGGCAGCTACTGGGGACAGCGAGTGGGTCGCCCGGGGCTGGTGGTCCCCAGCTGCTCCGCTGCGCCCGGGTGGGAAGCGCTGGTCATGCCGGTGGCAGGAGCCGCGGCCGGGAGAGCAGCGCCGCAGGCAGGGCCGCCCCGCATTGCCTTGCCGTGCCATACTGCGCCGTGCCGCCCGCAGCCCGACCGGCAGCGCCGTACGGGAAGAGCCGCCTTCCCCGGCGCGGTCATCCGGCCCAGGCCCACCCCCCGCACCGGAGATCTCCGGCTGATAATTCAAAAATGGAGGATGCGCCCTCTCAGCCATTAATTAATAATGTAGCTCGCTGTCTTCCTGTGTGACACACGCTGGAAGGCACCGAGCGGCCAATAAAGATGTAGGGGAGAGCAGGAGAAGGCTCCTCCCCGCAGCTCTTCCTGATTGAGGGCTTGAAGAAGTAGATCAAAAACTTCCCAGGAGCCGGGGGGGGGCAGAGGAAAGGGCAGAAACGCGGCGAGGGTACGGCGCTCCGCACCGGCCGAGCAGCAAGGGCAGCCTGCGGCCGCGCCAGGTGGGCCCCTGAGCAGGGCGGGGGGGAATCGCTCTGCGGCGAGCCGGACGGCAGCAGTCCCCCGTGCCGCGGCCGCGCAGCCTTGCGGCGGCAGAGCCCGGCGGCGGCTGGGCCGGGGCGCGGCTTGGGGCGGGAAGGGCGAGGACCCCCTTCGGGCAGCGGCCCGGCAGGAAAGGGAGGAAGGAAGGAGGGCGATAAGTGGTCGGCGCTGCCCCTCCTGAGTGTTTGCTTTGCGGGGAGGAGGCGGGGGCGGTGGGGGAGTGGAAGTTGGTGTCCGGCCCGGCGTGTGTGGGTCAAAGGCGGGGGAAGGGGGCGGCCCGGGGGCAGGGGAGCCGGTGGAGACAAAGCGCGGCGGCGGTCGGGGTATCCCCGAGCCGAGCACGTTGCGCGGCTGGGGCGGGGGGCGCCGCCCCCGCCTGCTGCTCGGCGTCATGGCCCCATTGTGAGGCAGAGGGAGGCGGAGGCGGGAGGAAGGATCCTCCGTTCGCTCCGCGCTCAGTCCCAGGCAGGCAGCGGCGCGTCAAGCACACAAAAGACCGCCGTGCCGCCGCCGCTTTCTCCCGCTCCTTCTTCGGCCCCCCCGGGGGGAGGGACACTCCGGGCCCGCTCCCTCCTCCCCGGGCCGGGGGCCGCCGCTGCCCGCACTCGCTCACTCTCCCCACACTGTATTTTTTTTCTTTTTTCCTTCCCCCTCGAAGCGGGTCCTGGGGCAGGAAGAGAGCGCGGAGTGGGGCGATGCCGCTGCTGCACCGAAAGCCCTTCGTGAGGCAGAAGCCC
Organism: Myiopsitta monachus; assembly: GCA_017639245.1. NCBI lineage: Eukaryota > Metazoa > Chordata > Aves > Psittaciformes > Psittacidae > Myiopsitta > Myiopsitta monachus. The sequence goes on along the minus strand of CM029924.1, from coordinate 30,654,817 downwards.
CCCGCCGACCTTCGCCCGGACGAGCGCGTTTTCTACTGCAGGGTCACTAATGAGATCTTCAGGGACTACGAGTAAGAGACAACCCCTCTGTCTGTGTCCGTCCTGCCTCCCCTCACCCTCCGGCGGCGGCAGGGAGCGGTTGAACGCCGAACGGCTGACACCTGGGCGGGCAGGGAGGGGATTCCCCGGCAGCGCCGCGGGGAGCCCGGCCGGGGGGAAGCGGGGGGCGTGAGGGGGGGCGCGGCTGACTGCGATCCCTCTGCCTCCCGAGGAGTAGTGGAGAGGGCGGATCTCTCTTGCCCGGGGCAGGGGGAATCCCTGCTCCTCCTCGGCGGGGTATCCCACGGCCCCCTCCCCTAGCGGGAAAGGAGGGGAGCCGGGTCATTCCCCTCCCCCCGGCCCGCTCCTTCCGCGGTGTTGCCCCTGCCCCCTCCGGGGAAGTGAAAGTTGCGCTTGTGGGAGGTGGCGGGCGGTAACGAGCGTCTGCCGGGCCCGGGCTCTCCCCCTCCCCGCCTCTCCAGCGGCAGCCGCGTGTCGGCGGCGGACGGCGCTAGGCCGCCCCGCGGAAGCGGCCGCACCGGGCCCGCGTTCAGCCGGGGCAGCGGAGCCGCAGGGCCGGCATGTGCCTACCGCCCTATTGTGGTGGTGGCGGCCGGGCGGGGAGATCCGCCGCCTGCGGATTCGGCTTCCCGGCCGGCTCCCGCTGGGGTTAACCTCTTGTTACCGGCCGTCTGCCGGGCCGGAGAGTCGGAGCCGCAGCAGCGCCCAGGGCCGCGCTCGCTCCGCCTTCACGGGGAGCCGCCGGCTGACCCGGTTGGAAATGGCTGGCGGGTCCCACGGCCTGGCCAGGTAGGAGAGCGCGGGGTCAGTGCACCTGTCCGGCGGCGCGGGTCTCGCAGCGCGAGCCCTCCCTTCCCACCGCCAGAGCTTAAACACGGCCTGAAACCGAGCGAGAACACCTCTCCCCTCAGGACCTGTCTTCTTAGAGAGGTTTGTCCCTCTCATTCCGTCCCTTGTTACCCTTTTCCCCCTTCTCCGTGCCTAAAGAGACTGGTAGGAATTACGTAATTGTCGTTAACGCCGTTAACGACATCCGAGCGTGTTGCACGGAGAGTCCCGAACTTGCTACGCCGACTTTATCGCTTGTAAGAGCAACGAACAGAAAGTATTTAGCGAGACGTTTTACAGACGCTGGTAAATGTGTTTTCACCCCGCCAGACTTATCCAGCCCCATCCCCGCCCTCACAAAAGGCCCCCACATCCAAACTTTCCTTTTTTTTAAAAATGGCTAATGAGATTAAATCTGAAATACTTTTCATTTGCAGCATGTGAAATTAGAGCACACCTAAATCTTTTTCATGTTTAGGCTTGTTTTTCTTACTCAAGTACACTTCACCTAATAAAATTTTTAAAGAAGCTGGATTAGGTAACTTTGAAGAGTAATGCTTTACTGTTTTCTGGACGATATACTGTGTGGGGCAAAGGGGGTGATGTTGGAAGCTTTGTACGGAGTGTTTTCATTATAGGGTGTGTAAGAACCTAAGGAGCAAGAGCTGACAGCCTACTGTCCTTGACGGAATTAACTCCCCCTCCCCCAACTTCCAGTATTCGGAAAGCTGCTTTTCTGGTTACAATTATTATTATCACATAGTTAGATGAGTCTTAGTATTTGTTGACACAGTGCTGAAATATGCTTCACTTATGTGTAGCTTTGTTAAAATTTCAGCATGAAAAGTATCCTTTTAAAACATCTTTCTGCTCTCAGAGGGTTTGGTGAATATTTTAAGTCCTCTGACAGCCTTATTTACACTGCAAAGATGTTGTCACTAAGAAGTAGTATGAAAGACCGAATTCCATAGTTAACCAAAGTTCACAAACTAAGGGATAAATTTAGACTATGTTCACACAAGCAATACCTAGAAATGTCAGCGGGTGGTTACCTGAGAGGTCAGAGCTTAGAATATGGTATTTGGGAAAACTGCAGAAAATTCTGCTATGCTTGGGTTTTTTGGACATGTGGGATGGGTTTTTTTGTTTGTGTGTTTGTTGTTTTTTTTTGTTGGTTGGTTGATTGGGGTTTGTTTTCTATCCGCCCCCCCCCCCCCCCCTTAATTCTTTTTGGCTTTTTTTTTTTTTTTTTTTTTTAGATTAGGTAAAATTGGTGCTTTGTTTTGAAAAGTTAAGCATTTTTTATTTAGCAAGGTGTCCTGGAACAGATGAGTAAGTTTAGATTGATGTTAGTTACTCGTGGCATTATCTGCTGGAGAAAATAGGGTCATCTGTTGGCAAGTTTTTCTCTGCTGCTTGCAAAGCAATGCTTCAAATAGCTAATGTCTTCTGGACACAGCATTTCCCATTTCTTTGCCTAAGCAAGTGCAATTAGATTAATAGGCCCACTTTTAAAAAATTGTATTAGCTGTTTCATGAAAGAAAACCGCTGTCTAAATTGGGCTGAATCTACTTTTGCAATAGAAACTTGAATTCTTTTGAGGGGAGGATTTAAAAATTACAGTGACTAGATCTAAGTGGGCTGTGAAGAATACATGTGGTAACCTGGATTTATCCCCTTCCTCAACTGTATGAACACAGTTGTGATGAAGGTTAAGACCTAAGTTGTTCTCTGTTTTTTGTTGGGTTTTTTGATTGGCTTTCCTTTTTCTCTTGTGAGCACAAACTTAGTATTGAAAAGATTCTTTCATGCCTGTGACAACTTTAGTAGAGATGAATACAAATCTTGCATCAGTATTACTCTTCTCAAGAAATCATTATGCTAATGTGAGGAGAATTTGGTAAGATGAATATTTTGTAAAGCAACTTTCCCGTTAATCATGTATTTAGAATCATAGAGTAGTTAGGGTTGGAAAGGACCTTAAGATCATCTAGTTCCAACCCCCCTGCCATAGACAATGCATACTATACCATGTCGCCAAAGGATAAGTCCAATCTGGCCTTGAGCACTACCACAGGTGGAACATTTGCCACTTTGGGCAGCCCATTCCAGTGCCTCACTACCCTCACAGTAAAGAACTTCTTCCTTAGATCTAACCTGAACTTCCCCTGTTTAAGTTTAAACTCATTGCCCCTTGTCCTGCTGCTGCAGTCCCTGATAAAGAGCCCCTCTTCATCATCCTCTTAGGCATCCTTGTAAGCCCCCTTCAGATATTGGAAGGCTGCTATGAGGTCTCCAAGCAGCCTTCTCTTCTCCAGGCTGAACAGTCCTGGTTTCCTTTATAATCTGAAATGCCATCATGAAATTTTGTAACCCTTCAGAAGGGGGTGCAGTGAGGTGGCAGTGTTTGATTACATTTATCAGGAGTAACAGGAACTAGGGGAACGTGGTTGGTTGTACTCCTTGTTAGAGGGACAGACCTGGGGATAGACACAGTAAGAGTCTCCAGAGCCACAGTAGTAGCTGGAAACGCAATTACGGGGGATGTATGAGAAACACATTAAAGCAGTGGGATGTTACCACCAGTCTTTGACACCTTGTCTGTGAAAGTTAATAGCTGATAGAGATGTGTTGTGAAAGCAACTATTAGAGTATGGGAAGTCTTGCTTGTGAAGACAGCCTGAAAAAGAAAATGATGAGTAGTAAAGATTCTTGGTAGGAACATTCCTCATTCTAAAACACAGGGGGCAAAGGGCTGTTTTGCATCTTCAAAACTTATTGAAACTTCTTTATAGATTGGCCTGTGGAATTCTCGGTTACAGTAAAAAGCCAGATCTGTTCAAAAGAAGTTTTAAAGTGCCCTTAGTTAAATTAGGTATTTTTTCTGTTGTTGAAGAGAAACTTATAACTTGAAATATACTCCTGAATGCATGATTAACCTGTAAATATTAAGGAATAAATGTTCTTTCCCTCCCCTCCCCATTTTTCTTTTCCTCTCTCCTCCCTGCCTCCTCCTCCCTCCCTCCCTCTCTCCCTCCCTCCTTTTTGGTTTTTGTTATTTTTTTTTGTTTGTTTCTTTTGGGCATTATTTTGTAATATGTGTTATTGGTCACTTGGGGAGACAAGGCAGAGTACAAGCATACTTCTGTGATACAGAATGGCAGGGTTGGTGTTCTGTGATGACCCTTCTACCACAGACTAAATACACTGTAGATGTTAGGGGCCCATAGGGGCTTCAGGATTAAAATTAACAATTATTATTAATTAGCCATTCTATTGGGTTTTTTCTCCCTGCTTTTTCCTCTAATTTCACTTAATGTGACTTTCTCATATTTTACATTTTCCACTGTATAATTCTTCTGTTTAGAAAAAATAACTTCCCAGTTTGTTTTAAATATATGCTAAGAAAATGAATAAAAGTAATTGGTTTGAAAGAAACATGGTCTTTGCAGCACACTAAAAGTAGATCTTGGACTCAATGGAAATACTTGGTTAGTTCAAGTAACTTCTAGGCTGAATTTTTACATCCACTTCAAGTCAGCATGGAGATTGCAAGTAATTTATTTCTGTTAAAGAACTGCCTCCTATCAAATACCTACCAAGTAGCAGTATTAAACTACTTCTCAATGATTTGCTGACAATTTTTCTGTTTACACTACCTTGTACGGAAAACTATAATATAAACAAAAAAAGGCATTCAGCTGAGAAGTTAGCATTAATTGCTACTACAAAGGCAACTCTGTTGCCTTTAGTCCCTGCTCCTCCAATAGCTGAGCTGATGCAGGCATCTTCACCGGGGCACTGCAGTCCCATTTGACTACTTGCAGGCAGGTGGGACCATGCTAGTGAGCTTTGTGGACATGTTTTGTATAAACTTCCTTCTCCATGTTGTCAAGAGTTAGATCTTGGACCAGTGAGGAAGCCCCAAGGACGGTAATACCTTAGTTAAAGATGTATGTAAGGCTTCAGATGTGATATAGCAGCAGATGATTTGCTGTTGGGAATTTTAAGTTGAATGTAGAATCTGATCAAGTGCATTATTACTCTTTAAGTAAAGAGAAGGGGTATCATGGCTGTTGCTACCATTCTCTTGGTTTGCTAGCTGTTGTGTCTGCTCTTTGTAAATAGTTTTGTGATAACAGACGCTGAGGGACAGAAAGAGTACCACAAATAACATCTAGTGCGCTGCTACTGGGGTTTTGTTTTCTCCTCTCTCTCAAACCAAGTTAAAGTGAGATCGTTAAAACATTGCAGTAAAACTGTGTTAACAGACTAAGCCACAGATGGTTTTGATGTGCTATAGGTAATGACTAGCTAAAGACAATGCTTTTAAAATAGAATGTATTTTTTTTTCCTTGTAAGTTGACAGGGGAAAAATCCACACAGAACAAAAGAGGAAATGAGGGAGAATGAAACTAGAGGCATAAGCTACTCTTGTATGCCAGTGGAACAGGTTTTCCTCAAGTATGTTTCAGTTAATCTTAGAATTTTGCACTTGTGATAATAATGGTCAAAAATTTTTCAAGAGGGGTTTGTTGTGGGGTTTTTGGTGTTTTTTTTTTTAATTAAGTTTGTGGGGTTTTTTAATTATGACCCCCCCCCGCCTTTTTTTTTTTTTTTTTCTTCCTGTAAGTTCAATGCTGTTGCTTTAAATAGCATGACTGCCCGGTGTCCCTTCACAAAGAATAACAGCAGCTCTTAAAGGGACACTGCCAGCTTCAGCCTCTGAGGGAGGCTCTGCTCATTCTCTGAGCTCCCTCCCTCCTTTCTCTTTTTCTTTTTTTTTTTTTTTTTTAATTTCCTTTTAATGTCATATTTTCTGAAAATTACGTTCCAGTGCTTTTTTTTAGGATCTCTCAGGGTGTTTTTCACTTTTCTAGCTAAAGGTAATGATCAGGGACCTCTTTGGCGAGACACAATAATATATGTAGAGACACACAGCTGCATGAAGATTGAATAAATGTTACTTCATCCATTGAAGTCTAAGACTACTAAAATCGTCAGTCTAATACAGAAGTATAGAAATGTTGGGCAGGAAGAGACCTGAAGAGATCATGTTTTATGTATTCCATCACCTAAAAAAAACCCAAAAGAAAGATAGGTTTTTGTCTAACCTGTTCTTCAAAATGTTAAAGTAACTATACCTTAAAGGTAACACACAATAAAATGCAATAAAGATATATAAAGAATGGATGTCTAACACTCATTCTTTGTGTATCAGAGAATAATTTCTCTCGTTCTCTCTCCTTTGTTATTCTCCTTTGCTTGTTTAGAATAAGCAAACCCAAATTGTTCTGTGTTACTTGTGAGTGTTGGACCCAAGTACTGTAAAATATTTTAGATGCAGGTAGTATAAAAATCTGAAATTTGGTAGCTATTAAATATTATCCAGATAATATATCTCTTCTGTACTTTTCCCCTTCTTGCAGCTGATGCTCTTCCTAAAGCATCTCTCACTCAGAGGAATCCTGTGCTCATACAAGAAAGGATTATCTGAGCCAGGACCCTCCATTGTCCTCAATCTGGAATTTCCATTTTCATTTACAAAATGTTATGGTTCATCTATCCATCTGCAGTGAACATTGTTATCTGCAAACTAATGCACGTTTGCCAGCTTAGGTTTGCAAGGGAGCCTACAAGAAAAAACCTCAGCTTTAACTGTCCAGTTCTCCAACCCCACTACTAGGAATGTTTTATACTGTTTTACCCTGTTAAAAATGGGAAACCTGCACAGTGTATTTTTATTGTATTTTTTTTAAATTAATGAATTTTCAGTGTAGGTATCTTGTGTAGCGTTCAGTGTTCTGAAAGTACTGAGTGAAATAGCTATGTTGGACTGATTGATACAAGGCAAAGCAAACCTCCATTTGTCATATTGTGTGTTGCCTACTTATCCATACTAGTCCATTAAGATTTTTAAAGGAGGGCAGATAAAAATCATTGTCTGAACTGGAGCATACTGAAATATTGCTCTTCTGTCTGATCACCGATTCATAGTGTATGATATGTTTTTAACATGGTTTTGTGAATAGCTATATGATCTACTTCATCTACAGTGTTTTAACAAACTACTCTTTGTCTGATACTTGTCAAAAATTGGTAGATAATGACTAATGAAAACTGCTCTTTCTTGATTCCAATATAATAACTAGTAAGTAATCAATCGCAATGTAATTTTAGCATTAATTAGAAATACAGGTAAGGAAGAGAATATTTGCTAATGGAACAAGGGAGGAGAAGAATCTAGTTAAAAAATACTTTAATGCTTCTGAGAGAAATGCAAACAGTGAAGGAATAAAAACTATTTAGAGAACTACTTGACGTTAATATTTTGCCTCTCCCATTTTTTCATTTGTGAGCTAGGGCACTCAAAATCTGCAGGTTACTCAAGTTGCAACGTGTTTCTGTGATCTTAAGGTTATTTTATGTTTGTGCACTTTAGACCCTCCTCTTGAAAATATTTGTGGAAATGTGGGGATGTGAGGAGGATGTGATGCCATTAAACACAGCATAATTATTCTCATGCATAAGGCTTCTTCTGTATGAACATTTGTTTGCAGCATTTATAGGTCTTGATATTGTTAGTGTACCCTGTAGTGAGAGGAGACTTTGGTTTTACAATAGCAATATACCATGCTGTGGCTAAAAAGTGGTAAATAACTCTTGCTTATCCAAAAGCCTGTGCAGGAGTACAGCTGCCTTTTCATTTCAGCCCTGGAATGGAAATTTGCTTTTGTAGTAATTGTGAGCAAATTGAAAATGTTTCTCAGAAATGAACTGTTTTCTTTCTCTCCCTTCCTTGCCTTTTCAGTGATTTTTTTGAGCGTATTATTCTGTGCAACAGCCTTGTGTGGAGCTGTGCTGTCACAGGTAAACCAGGACTCACATATCAGGAAGCACTGGAATCGGAGAAGAAAGCCAGACAGAATCTTCAGAGTTTTCCAGAAGCTCTCATCATTCCAGTTCTCTACTTGGCCACCCTTACCCGTTGCTCCCGGCTGCATGAGATCTGTGATGAAATCTTTGCTTATGTCAAGGATCGTTATTTTGTTGGTGAAACAGTGGAAGTAGTTAGAAATAATGGTGCAAGGTAAGTATATTTAAAAATAAATACATATTTCCTTTTGTTGAGGGTAATTTTTGTGTGTGCTTCTTTTAAACCAAAATCAGGATAATAAACTCCCATCAAATGCCTCCAAAGTGAGGTGTGATGCTTAAGCTACTGGTACTGTTACTGTTCTTCCTTAATTAAAAGTAGGATTGAATTGCTGGGCTTGATACCTCTTTCCTTAGCTTAGAAGCAGCTGTGGAAGCAGGACAGCTCTCTTGGGTCTGGGCACTGCAGTTTTTTGGTCTGTGTGGTGGATTTGCAAAGGAATGTCAGCTCCCAGATGTGAGAGAGGTGGATTGTTTGTTTGTATAATGGCATTTAATGAGAAACTAGGGGAAGCTATGAATTAAGAATCATATGAAAGTTTTGATGAATCGTCCAGAATGTAATTCATCACATGATGTTTTGTGTACTCAGAATGGCCTAACTACTAAATGCTTTAAAGTATCAGTCAAAGTTGGAATTTTTCTTTTTAGGTAGTAGTGAAAATTGTGGCTGCATTCTCAGAAGTTGGGAATTCATTGTAAAATGTCTGTAGTAGTTGATTATCTGGGATTTAGTGTGATGGGTTTTTTTTCACACTTGGGGTTAGTGTTGCGCTTACTCTTATACTGATGTTTATATAGCAAATGTTTTTATTGTTATCCTAGTTTGATTAAAAACATGGAAGAATTTTTAGCTTCAGATGCTTGCTTTCTCATGTTGCTGGTACATGTGCTCTGTAGTATAAAGAAGTTGTTTTCCAGCATGTAGCTAGCTTGAGTCTTTTTTTTAAAGCAGCTTCTGGGAGAGGGGTAGAGAAGGTCAATGTTCTGTGAAAATGAATTTGTAGTTTCACCTAACACATTTAAAATGGGAAAGGCTCAACATGCTCAACTTGGAAGTACCTGCAGAATGCGTGCGAAAGCCTTTGTGGGTTTAGCTGTTGCTGTTTTGTTTGTGGGGTTGTTTTGTTTTGCTTTATTCAGGAGGAAGGTACCAGCTTACACTACAGAGTTGATGGGGTTTGTATGGGCAGCCTGAGGTCTTAGCACATATCTGGTGGTAAGAATGGGCTAGTTCAAAACGGTCATTGCAAAACAGTTAATTCTGTATGAGACTTTTTAGTGGTTGATACAGAATTTATTTGAGGCAAATTTTGTACTACTCCAGGAATTAAAATCTCTGGTGAGCTGCAGGGGATAAGTTGTATGGAAATTTGTATGAGCATGTGCATAAGGTCAGTGCTTAATAGAAAAGCTTTCTATCTCTTCCATGCTCTAGTCCTTTCAACCAGTGAAGTCCCAGTCTGCAGAGCCAGGACAAGAATAAATTAAGTAGAGTGCTTAAGTTGTTTTCTGAATTTCTTTCTGAATGTATTTCTGATACTGGTTTTTGAATGTATCTGAATGTTTGTTTCAGTCTTTCTGATCTTTATATATGCCTAATGACTAGACTAAGGTTACCACTAGTATTACAGTCATAGTGCTTGAAGTTGTGTGTTTTGTTTTGGTGGGGGTGGTTTGTTTTTTGTTGTTTTTTTTTTTTTTAACTAGAAACCTGAAATATTGTGAGCTGTCAGTGTAATTCAGGTGCTGGGGTTTTGTTTGCTCAATGAAATGCCTTTGTTTTCAATCCTTGAAGATACTGTCAATTTCCAAGCTAATGGCAAAAAGAATGCTTTAGAAGAGCAAATTCCTCCTCCCCCCCCAAGAGATCGATCTATTACTTTTCTAAACTCTTTTGCTAAAATATTTATGCATATGCATCTTAGGGTTTTTTAAAGCTTAAAGTAAAAGTAGGTTTATGCAATAAATGTGTCTTGTTTCTTCATCTTTTAAAATACATAATTATTTTGCTTTTCTTTTTAGACCACCATTAATCAGTTCTTAAGTTTGAGTAACAAAATGGTTTCTACTTACCATGTAAGCTAAATTCTGTTCAGATAAAGTTGTGACATGATTCTCTCTCATGAGAATCACTACAATTTATGGTTTTTTTACCAGACTTTAATTCATTCTTCTTGTTTATTCAAAGTTGTGTTGAAGTATGTATCTAAAAATTTTGTGTTTGTGTTCCACTTTCACAGATCAATGTATTTTTAGGACATAAGCTAAACTTAAGCCTTTGGGTAGGCTAAATACCATTCAAAATACTGAAGATACAGATAGAATCTATTTTTATCAAAAATTACCCTGCTAGAGGTTGTATGTTTTAAACTACATAAGTATAAAATTCTGTCTAGTGAAATGAAGCATGAAAAATTTGCTGAAGCTGATTGTATGCCACTGATATTTTAGACAAATGACAGCAGAGAGTTAGTTCAGACCTTTAATACTAAATCCAGGAAATAGAGAAGATAACACTAATGCAGAGGGATTTGTATGCTTACAGATACATAATTAAAGAATATGAAGTGGGAGGAGGTGAGGTGTTGTTATTCTGCTCAATTAACAGTTGACTTTGACCTGTATTTTGAAGTACTACATTGGGGATTAAGTATACCAACTCGTGTTACTTGTAAATAACATGGCTGTCGAACAGAGCAATTTGCATGTCTGTCTTGCAGCTACTTTTTTGTGATCTTTCCTAGCAAAATGATCACAGTCCATCTATAGTGTAGTGGCATCCTATAAAACCAACAGAATGTGGCAGATCATGAAAACCCAGTTGTCATGGTGTTGTGAACTCTTCCACTGAATTTATGTATGAAGTTTTTTGCACATGTCAGCAGGATTATTTATTTGCATAGCTTGATGCAAATGTACATGTAACCAGGGGTGGATCAAGCAATTTAAGTATTGACATTTTATAACCCCCAACTTTGCACATGTAATATTCTTGAAGGATAGATTGCTTGGATGAAGCTTTCTAGATTTTGAACCAAGTAAATTGGAGGGACCCAAACACTAGAGGGGTTAGTATTTTGGCTTAAAGCAAATGGTTTTGTCTTGAGCTTATGAAGTGGTCTGTAGTACTGTAAGCAGTAGACTGGTGATCTGGAAGTAGTAAGAGGACAAGTGCTTTGTGCAGAGGCTAAGTAGAAGATGATTTTGGTTGAGACTTGTTCTTGTATCCAACCTGTGAGTTCCGGTTACAGAATCTGATGTCCCATTGGTTTTTCTGGCCTTATGTCTCTATCAGGCTCTTTGAGCTTCTAGCCTTTTGTTGTGCTGCTCAGTTTTGAATTTGGCTGCTTCTGCCTTGTTGCTGAAGTCTGGTGGGAGCTATTCATTCTGGGAGATGTTCTTCTGTCTTCCTTTTGTTTTGGTATGTCTGGTGTCGTAACAGCCCTTATCAACCAGAAATAAATTGTAGAGAAATCTCCCCCAGTCTTCTGATGTGTCTTGTTCAGGTTGTCTCTGAAAATGATGTGCAATTTGGTAATCAGAAACAACAAAGAGAGAATTCTGCTTCTTTTTAACCCTTTCTGGTGATGTATTGATTAAAAATGACCAGGTTTCTTTTGTTTGTTTATTTGTTTGTACATGTCCAGCTTTTCTGGCCAAACTGGGTGTGACTTTTCTCCAAAGTGGCAGCTGTGCTAGGCTTTAAAACAGGAGGCACTTGAATTTCCATTTAAAGAACTGTAGGAGTTGTGTAACAACATTTTTCTAGTAGTGTCTTTGTGTAAGACAAAATTATTTGAAATACTGGTCTGAAACATAATATAAGCGTAAAACCTAATCTCAAATTAAGTTTAAATTTGTCTGGGTTGCCAAAGAACTGAAAACAGCTGACACTGTAAGTACTTTTATTCAGAATGTCAGTTTGCTGCTTATGGAAAGTAATTTATTGAAAAAGGCATGGAAATTATTATTATATAATATATCATATTATCTCAAATAAATTGTTGGGGAAAAAACCAGAGCTATATTTCCTGTTAACCATGATCACTTAAGGTGTAAAATAAGTAGCCAGTGTTTTAGCTTACACTTCACTGAAGCAGAGGAAAAAGGTGGACCACATCACTGGAATTGCTTCCTGTATTTGTGCGTCAGAACTTAGTTGAAGACCCGTAACATACTAGTTGTTTTGTTTGGTTTTTTTCCACAAGGAATGGCATCTCTTGCAGTAACCTGTCCATCTGTTGCTGTCTCAGAACTGTGTTGTATTATTGGTACTTAAAATTTGTGAAATTGATTTTCAACATCTTGGCATCTAAAGTCAGTTACCTGAAAGCTGGAACTATGTGGTGTTGAAGGCCTATCTGAAATAACCTCAGTGAATGCCTCAGGCACACCAAATAAAGCCTTCAACAGCCTAACTCAGTCAGCTGTAGGACCTGTTCTTTTCTGTTTGAGGTCAGCAGTGTGCCTTTTTTTTTCTTTTTAATGATTGTAGTTTGTTGGAGGAAAAACTAGATTTAAAGCATGTGTAAACAGCCAACTCTGATTTCTCATCAGTGTTCTGAGTCTGGTGCTATCACAATAAATAATGTCTGTCTTTATTAGGGTATACAAGTGAGCAATGTGATAATTAGCTAATTAAGCTATAAGCTTGCAGTCTGACTTGAGCAATGAAGAGATCTGAGTTTTTAGGTTGGGCAACTCTACTAGCTCTTCAACTACCTCTCCACCCTCCCTTAAAAATTGTCATATCATGACAATGCCTTCTCTTCCCCATGGAGGTTGGGGGTCAACCAGTTGTTGTCCGTCAGTTAATATGCAACTTAATTAAAAGTCTTAAAGGTTGCTTAAAGGTAACGTATAAGAAAGAAAAAATTATACAGAACATGGCAGATACTAAAAAGGAACATCTTTTTTTGTTGGATTTGACCACTAGATGACACCACTGCAAAAGGGTATTTGCCTAATGCCTGTGAGCAAGCAACACCAAAATGCTTTAAGATAATATAGTGTTTTTAAAATGAGCCTACCTACAGAAGTAGTAGTAGAAGTTCTCTCTTGGGAAGATTGCTGCATCTGATCACATATTGGGTCTAGGTTGACATCCTTTCTCTGCTCTGAATGATCTGATGTCAACCACTGTCAACCTGTAGGAAACTTAAAATAATGATAGAGCAACCTTCTCTGTAAGTGAAACTTCTTTTTTTAACTCATCAATTGTTTGGCTGGTGTTCCAGTGCTTTAGGTGTTCTTAGTGGATTAACCACTGTGTTAGGCTAATTAAAAGATTTGTATACTGATTTCATCTCTGTAAGTCTTAACTGGGGCACAAGCAGTGTGTTGCTGGTCATGACTGCGCCTAGCTGATAAGGAGTTAGAATGGTAGAAAGTAATCCCTGTGAGAGATAAGGATACAGCTGATTTTCCAACTTTTTCATTCAAACTGGCAACAAGGTATTACTGACTTTTATATATAGTTATTTTCTGAGCACTAGGATAAGTTAATATGAGACCACTAGGTAGTAGAAGGCAGTGTCTTTCACTCTAATGAGTTACGGTGAATGTGTTGGTGGACCAGAAAATTATTTCATGTTTTCCCCTTTGACATGCAGGCTGCAAAGCTGACTGGATGCAGAGGCACTGGGGCTAATGTCTAGAGAACCAGAAAGTTGTTATAGAGTGTTTCTTGTAGTGATAAGGCTTAAGCATAAGTGCATACTAAGAAAGTTTCCTACTTTATTTTGAAAGGTGAATTTGAATTCAAGTAGCAAAGTTAGTGTGGTGCTCATGAAACAGCATAGCTGACATTACGGGAGTGCAGCTTACGCATTCATGGAGCAAGGACAGTTTGCACTCTTCCACGATTGCTGTTTATGGATCAGTAAACTCCTGGCTTGGAAAAATCATACTTAAAGATTTTACTTTCCATTGCCCTTCAGTCCTTTGAGATATAAATATATTTGTATTTATTGACTAATAATTATATTTGTGTTTGACTAATGGAAGCTATGAGATGATGGTATCTGGGAAGGAACCTGCAACTCCTTTCTTATAAATTGTTAAACAGCTGTTACAACTATTTTTGGGCACTGCCACTCTGTTAGCTCTCATTTCTGTGCACCCACTCTGCTTTTTGAACTATAAATTTAAAGGTACAGGTTTTGGTTTGTGTTACGATTTTTGTCGTGTGATTTTTTTAAATCATGCTTCTTACTAGTTTCTTTGAAACATATGACTGACAGACAAATGAAGATGCTAGAACTCGAAAATAGCAGCTCTTGCTGTACTTCAGGGAGCCACTATGTGCATAAAACTTGTCTTCTTGTTGTGTGCTTTTGTTGTGTGTGTGCATTAAACTGTGCCAGTTAGCTTAGTAGAAGATGTCACTTCTTCAGATCTTGTCTAGCTTTTATCTCTAATTACTTTCAAGTGTATGGGAGCTGTTAGGACAAAGATATGAATTGCTGCACTTATCTGACATTTACTTCTTAAAAACTTAAAGTTGACAAAACAGAATGAGGCTGTAGCTTTTTTGGTTCTTCTTGGTACTAGCTGCTATAGCTTCTTATATTACTCTTGGGGTTTTCTGTATTCAACTGACTTTACCTACTGTTAGAAAAGATGTGCTTTTAAAATTCTGGTATTTGAAAACTGTTTTTATTTGTGTGTCTTTTTAAAAATTATTTTTTGTCTGACCTGCTGAGCTTGATTTTCATGTTAAAAGTTGGCCTCAATGAATTCCAGTATTCCCCCACCTTCTGCACAAGTAACAGCCTTCTGCATCCAAGGGGTGTTTTTTTGTCTGCTTACTGTAAAGTGTAGAGGCATGTTTGTAACTCATCTGAGCCTTCAAGGGATCTTGGTTTTTGACTTGAAATGAGGACATAGCAGAGTGCCAGACTATTGTATCACAGTAGTTAGCACCAGCCAGATCAAAAGCTGTTGTGCAGAACTCTCAATTGATGGGCAGTGGTCTCCCTTCTCACAGCTTATAACTTCAGCCTTGGTTGGATGTAAAGGGGCCTACTCAGCATTTGGGAAGAACTTATTCATAAGTGTAAGTGCAAATAATGTCAGGGTCAAGGTTTCCGCTAGTCATCCTGCGATGGCTGGTTTTGGACTGTTAGAATAGAGTGCGTCTTTTCTTTCTCTTCAGATTGTGGTGTTCTACTGCTTCAGCAGAGATAGATGGAGATACCTGCTTGTCCTATAACTTGTAATAGCTTGTGTACATGCTTTTGTGTTGCTGAGCTGAATGAAAGAGAAATTTGGCAAGTAAGTTACAATTACCCTTTGTTCTGGGTTTTCCTGAATCACTCTCATCTTGGGCTGCTGGTGAGTTTGAAGGATGTACTGTGTCTTGCCCAGCTACCTTATTAGGTGTGTGGTCTCCCTGGAACAGGCTTTCCTGGTATTCCAGTGTTCACTTGCCTAGATGTCACTTTCAGTTAGTAAGGATAAACTGCTGAAATCACTGAGCGACTCAAGAAGTTGGAAGTATTGGGATTTCTAAATGAATGAGGCCTTGCTACTTCTTCCTTCCTTCGCTGCTTTTGTCTGTGGCCAGTATTTGCCTCTTGCTCTTAGTTCTCATCAGATCATTCAGTGAGCCACCTGATGTAGCTGATATGGTGGCTCATATGGCTTTGGGCTTTGTTTTTTTTTTTGTTCTTGTGGTGGTGGTGTTTTTGTTTTTTTTTGTTGTTGGTTGAATTTAGTTTAATGGCAATCAAAAAATGGTAAAGAGTGCCTGAGCTACAAAAAGCAAGCCCTGCACCAAGTATGTGACTGGAAGGAGGAATAGCAACTATTAAGTCATCTCTGTATCTTGTACAAAAGCAAACTGCTCCTGCAGCCTCTGCCTGCTGTTCCACACCTTCACCCTGCTGCTTTCTTAACATTCAGAATTCTGGCAGTGACGATGTTCAGTCAGACTTAAAGTTTTCTGTTAGTTGTGTCAACCTGCTTTTCAAAGGAGAGCCCAGAATTGTTCTTCTAGAGAGATACTGATGGAGTTATAGTTTCTCTGGAAACCTGTCCGGTGCCACAGTTTTCAGTCAGTGTTTCTTGCCCTTAGATGGCTGGAATCAATATGTTCTTTTCACTTGTGCAGTTGACCAGCCATATCCAAAATTCATGGAAGTCAATGGAAAAAATCTCATGGGTTTTTGTTCTTCTTGCGTGGCTGTGTTTTTTTGGTGGTGTTTTTTTTTGTGTGTGTTTTGTTTTGTTTTTCATTTGAGAAGGATGTGCCCTGGTATTTTAAAAAAAGTTACATTCATGTTGCTAATACCTCCTCTGGCTTTATGTTTAAAACTTTCGGGGGCTCCTGTGTTGTTGTTCTTCAATGTATTTCACCTCTCCCCTTAATATAGGCCAAGCTGTTCTTGGAACCTTTCCCATAACATAAAAAGACTTCAAAGAGCTTGGTTTCTGAGCATAGCAAGAAATAAAGCTGTAAGCATAAAGGCCATCCTTGGGACAGGTCAGAGGACATGTACCCTGTTGTTGTTAGCAGCTTGTAGTGCAGAAAGGGTATCCAAAACTGCCTGAATATAGAGTAATTCTGTTGCAGGCTTACTCCTCTAGCTTTTGGTTGTCAGTGTGAGCTAGAGTTGCTGGGACTACTATGTAAAAGTTCTGGATAGCTGTTTTTTCAATTTACCTGATCATTTGCTGGATACCTGTGCATTCACATAATGTGGCTCTTAAGTTTCTCCACAATATTTATTACTGTTTGAAGAAAGTGCTTCCTGACTGAGGGGGATATTAGAGTATGTGTTTACTTTACTGCTGTTGTCTGTTTAAGTTCAGGTGCCCCCAGTTCTTTTTTTATAGGAAATGGTGGGTGAGCATGGTTTGACTTTGAAATGAGTTCTGTAGAGATCTTAAGGCATCCTTTTTAGAAAGTATTTTAAATAGCATGCTTCATTTGGGTGTCTTGCTTCAGCTTTCATCTCTAGTGTTTTGTGTGCCCAGTAGAAGAAGAGTTGTAATAAGTGAACTTGGGGAGTGATTAGGTTATTGAGAAAAGCAGACTTTTATTTGCACTAGAGGCAGAGTGTCTGTCTCCCTTAGCTCAAGGAATTGGCTGCTACTACCCACGGCTTGACTGTAGCAAGGCTAAAAAGAGTCTTGATTTGTAGATTATTTCTTTAATGCCAGAAGGAAGGGTTGAACCACTTTCTTCAATCTTCATTTAGTAACTGTTAAATTTCATTGAATTATGTTTTTATTGAGCCAGGTAATGTGTGTTTCACTTGATTCCTTCCCCAAAGATTTATGGTAATGATTTGAATGAAGGCGTGGATGATGGAGAATCACTTGCTTTCTGTGATAGCTGGTTCCATTAGTCATTCTTCCTGTTTAGTAATAAAAAGGAGGAGGAGGATGGGGGGAAGTAGCTCTGTTGGTGATTTTGCAGCTTACTGAATCAAATGTATAGAATATTTAACTTTGGTTCTCACAGAAGGAGATAAGATACCCTGTAAATTACAGGGCTGTTCAATGGATAAGCAGGGAAGTTAAGAGTTGGAAAAACACTTGGTGGCTAAATATTCAAACATTTTTGTCCAGGAGGATTGATTCGCGTGTGTGTGCTTCAGCCTCTTTGTCCTTTCATGGCATTGGGTAGCATAGGTTCCGATATAGCCTTAATGTGGCTGTTATACTGTGATTGCGAATTGAGTGTATATGCGCTCCCTCTAGTGGTCTTCTAATAGTGAATGGAATTGAAGAGGTGTCAGTAGCCTTAAGCATTGGTGCTTTTGATTACTTTCCATTAGAAATTAATTTTAAAGTGTTTTTAAAGTTGAATTGAACTTTCTAGGAAACTTATAATATGAAACAAACCCAATTCTACTAAGAAGAGGTTTTTTTAGCAGGTGATCTTTGTTGGATTTAAAAAAGCCAGCCTAATGATACACATTCTGCCATGCAGTCAGCTCCATATTATTTAATATGAAAGGGAAACAGTGATGGTCTGAATATTGAAAACCAAGATACCTTAATGATAGACTTTTTTTCTTAGGACTCAGGCAAAGTCTGGTGCTGGGCCAGACCTTAATAAGCCCTTTTGGACTTGGACTGATTTTGTGAACATCCATGAGGCTCTGTCTCCATTACATACTTGGGTGCTCTTGGTTCTGTTCATGAAGCCTATTTATTTTTGCACAGTTAATTAGCTTGGGCCCCATTCACCAGGAAAATGTGTCTTCCAGCCTCAGACCAGCTTTGGAAACTGGCTGCATTGGGCTGGCAGTGTGCCTGCGGTCAGCGAGGCCAGCGGGTTTGGCCTGCCTCTGTGTGCAGGGAGCTCTGGTGTCCCCGTGGTCATATTGTTGTCTTTAGGAATATATAATAAGGATATTAATAGTTGTTTTGGGATTTTTTTTTTTTAATAGCATGCCCCATTGGAGCATTCTGGAACTCTGTTCCTGTTGGAGAGAGGCTTGGGGAGAACAGCTATGTACACTTCACTGTGTTACTGGTCCTAGCTAAGTTCACAAGTAAATATGACACAGGATATTTTAGTGTTTTCAACTTTTCTCCCTATGCTCCCCTTTTTTTCCTCCTTCTCCCCTCTCCCATCCCCCCAATGTCTGCAGGTTTTGGATGGTACTGTCTGCTTACAGAAAGAGGTGTCTAGGAAATATTTTGACCTTGCTTCCTTTTTGCCAGTGTTTGGATAGAAGAACATTTAGAGTTTGCCTGTCATAGATTTGTTGGTGTTTTTTTCTGTTTGTTTCTGATTTGGGCATGATGCCACACTAATTCAAGCCCTGCGCTTCATGTATTCTCCATTTTCTTCATTTCTATTGGCAGTGTTTGGTGCGCAGAGAAGAGAATCACTGTGGTTTTTCTCCCCCCATTCTTTGTGTGTGACAGCATCCATTGACTGTAATAGTTTTCATGAAGCAGACAAGGCTTTAGGAGATTAAACTAAAAAATATGTACGCTGGAATTCCAGAAAGGGGCAAAAGTTGGTGTTCAAGAACCAGCTATAATACAGTTATACAGCACGAAGTGTTGATTAATTATACTTTTTAATATGTAGTTAATTCTGCCTTTTCTAACTAGCATTCAGGATGGTGAAGGGATAGACTTGTTTTGTCAATTGTGTGCATGCCAGATGGAGCCTTAATATGTGTCAGCAGATAAATGGGCCATTATTAAGATTAGATGCATAATGATCATTTCAGCCTTGTTTATTTAGGTCAGCAGCAGCAGTAGAAGATGATCTCTTATAAGTAAAAATACTTTGGGATCTGAAAATCTTTTGCTTTCTTAGACTGTTGTCAAAGTAAATGTGAAAGATTTGGTGTCTAGTTTTAAAGAAACATATAAAGTTAACTTTTTAGTTTGCTTAAGTAAGGACTGGAAAAAAAGAATACAACCATAAATTATTCTACTAGTGACTTGATTTCTTGTCTTGGCTAGTTAAGCTGATAGCTGTGAAATAGATGAAATTGTTCATTTATTAGATGGAACTCATCAAATTAATATTTTTACCTGATATTTTGGTGCAAGGCTCTTAAAGATTTATTTAGTAGACAATACAATGTTCAGTTGTAAATATACTCTTAAAATTACATCTACAACTTTAGACTTCTTTTAGTAATGAAAGACTTTGATGGTAATGTCTGTGTTTTATTTCAGGTTGCAGTGTAAGATTTTGGAAGTCATAGCTCCAGCCCATCACAATGGAATGGCAAATGGCCACGCCAGCAGCACTGACGGAGACACAATTGTCATCAGTGACAGTGATGACTCAGAAACGCACAATAGCTCCGCACAAAATGGGTAAATGATACTTTGACAGTGCAAAGCACGTGGGCTGGGTGGAAATGAGACTAAAGCAGATGTGGCAGAGTCTGACTGAAACAGGTTACTTGATCTGTATGGATCATGAGTGTTCAGCTGAAGGTGACAAGCTGAACATTCGCAGGTGCCAGTTGTGCTGTTTGTAATCCACCAGAGAACCCTGTGTTATGAGAAATGGAGTGTCATGGGTTCAGCAGTACTGAACATACACAATAATAATTTTTTAATTTATTTGGAATGGCAGTGTTTCTGTTGAGAGATGGTGGAAGAGCCATGTATGCCTAGTCTTCTCTGTACTGGAGAACCTGTCCTGGTATAGGCTGGAAAATGCAGTCATGTTCTACATTTCTACAGTCTGGTATGACTTAGCATGATGTATTACTTGACTTACGTCATAGGGCTGAGGTGAGTTTGCCTTACAGTAAGAGGATGTGCTCTTACTGGAACTCTCTGCAAAGTCTTTCCAGAGACTTAATGTGTTTGTGTACAAAATATAAAAATGTACAAAGCTTTCTTCATTGTGTATATGTCCATATAAACATATCCCATTGTATTTAATGAATTGATTATGATTTTAGATGCAATGAAACAGCAGTGTATGTTCTGTTTTAAGGAATTGCCTGTAGGCTGGAGTAGCTTAACAACATTGAATAATCTTTTTGGCTTTAATTGTGATGTTTAATTTGTTGTATCCCTTTACTGACCAATAATGGAGTTTATACATGCAGCTTATCCTAGCAGTATAACAAGAGGAAAGGTTTCTGTGCTTCACAAGCACAACATTGATGAAAGAGGAGGTTTTTAAGTGGGCACCAATTCTGTATCAAGAAACATACAGGCTTTACATAAACTGTTACTGACTTTGAGATGTCATGTGGATGCAGAAGTTATTTTCACTGTCTGCGTGAGGACTTCCATGTCCTGACCTGCCTTGAATAAGCAGGGTGGAGCTTCTGGCTTGAGTAAGTAACATGGGATAAATAACCTGAAAAATTCTCTACTGTTTCTTGAAGGCAGTGTCCAACTTGCTCATGAAGATGTCCTACGTCTTTGAGAAAGTAAATGCATTTTCTGTGTTCCACAAGGCATGTGGTATTTGAAAGGAGGTTATTCTTGGAATTAATGCAAGTGTGCACAGAGCTGACTGTGGGATTGATCCCTTTATGTTGCTGTCAGTTCCATACATACAGAGCTGGTAGTAACACTGAGTCTTACACTTTGTGGTTCTCCCCAGCTGATTACTTATTTTGACAACGCAGAGATGGGAGGGAAGGTCGTTTCTTAGGGAAATCTGGTGAGAATAGACAAAATTCTGAAGCACTGTTTTATGGCATACCTAACTGGCATTTATGCTACAAACTTAAATTGCAGTCCTTTTACAAACCTCTCACTTAAGTGAGTCTTTAACAAATGAGAGTGCAATAACAGTTAAATTAGTTTCTGGATATATTCTGGGTATATGCAAACTTTGGAAGTATTTGTTGTACTTGTAAAACCTGTCTAAAAGTAGAGCATTGTTGTCAGGTTTTGTATATTGGCATTTATGGTTCTTTATACCCTTATTTGTAACAATAAGAAATCCCACTGAACTCAATTGCATGGTTTTGCAGCCCTAATTCTTCAGGGTCTATATTTTGCTGCTTATGGAGAAACTGTGGAGAGTATGGATGTTATTTGCCTTGGGACCAATATTAAGTTGACATGTGCAGAACCACAGTTTTGCCTCCATCTGCACACAAATCTCCAGGTTTTGGGACCCAGCCTTTGAGCAAAGCTGCAGTGCTGTTAAACAATGGTACAGCAGATGCTCAGTGTGTTTGTGAGAGGGGGGGAGGGGAGCACAGCACAGATTGATGGGCCATCTGCAAATATTTTTTCCTAAAGAATCTGTAAAGCTTGAGAATCCTAACTGCAAATAGGAGGTTATCAGGGATCCCAACCTTTCTCTGACCTTACTCCTGTCTGTGTGGGGCAGAAATAGCCACGTGTTCAGGACTAGTGTTCCTGCTGACCTGTTTTTATTGTGTTCTGCAGTAAAAGCAAGATATAGGAATTATATTCCAGCAGGACTCAGATACATACGTATTATAGTTCCAGCAGGACTCAGACCAGATAGTCATGTCCTGGACATGAGTAACTCAGAAGGGCAAGGACTCAGACATTTCTTTGTAAAGCTACCTTAAGACCATGCTGTCCTGGGTTCAGGGAGGAAGGGAGGGAGTGAGTGAGTGGCTGTGTGGTTCTGAGTTACTGGCTGGGCTTAAACCACAACAGTGCTTTGTGGCACCCAATGTGAGGCACAAATGGTTGAGATAACAGCAGTGTCTCCGCCAACTAATAATAAAGAAACAGAAGCTTTCTTAGGTGTCCTGGAGTTCTGGAGAACTCCACATCCCAACACATCCCAAATTATAAGCTGATTGTAAGCCCCCTCTATCACATGACCCAGAAGAATGATTTCAAATGGGGCCCTGAGCAACAACAAGCCTTTGAACAAATTAAGCAAGAGATAGTTCATGCAGTAGAGCTTGGGCCAGTCCG
Source organism: Myiopsitta monachus (assembly GCA_017639245.1). Classification (NCBI taxonomy): domain Eukaryota; kingdom Metazoa; phylum Chordata; class Aves; order Psittaciformes; family Psittacidae; genus Myiopsitta; species Myiopsitta monachus. The sequence goes on along the minus strand of CM029924.1, from coordinate 30,632,625 downwards.
GACCGGGCCAGATGTAAAAGATGTACTCTACACCGCAGACGGGGAGAATGGTCCTACCTGGAGCCTCTGGCAGAAAGCTTCAGGGGAGACTCAAAGTCAAGCCCTCAGCTTTTGGAGTCAGGGATACAGAGGATCTGAGGCCAGCTATACCCCAGCTGAAAAAGAGATATTGGCAGCCTATGAAGGGGTTCGAGCTGCTTCGGAAGTGATTGGCACTGAAGCACAGCTCCTCCTGCCACCCTGGCTGCCTGTGCTGGGATGGATGTGCAAAGGCAGGGTCTCCTCTACACATCATGCAACAGATGCTACATGGAGTAAATGGGCTGCAATAATTACACAACGAGCTTGAATAGGAAATCCCAGTCATCCGGGAATTCTAGAAGTCATCATGGATTGGCCAGAGGGAAAAGATTTGGGAATGTCAGCAGAGGAGGAGGTGATGTGCGCTGAAGAAGCCCCACCATATAATAAACTGTCAGAAAGTGAGAAGCAATATGCCTTGTTTACTGATGGGTCCTGTCGCATTGTGGGAAAGCATCGTAGATGGAAGGCAGCCGTATGGAGTCCTTGACAACAAGTTGCAGAAACTGCTGAAGGAGAGGGTGAATTGAGTCAGTCTGCAGAGGTGAAAGCCATCCAGCTGGCCTTGGACATTGCTGAACGAGAAAAGTGGCCAGTACCTTATACTGACTCATAGATGGTGGCAAATGCCCTGTGGTGGTAGTTGCAGCAATGGAAGCAGAGCAATAGGCAACATAAAGGTGAATTATTTTTAGCCCCATGGGCCCCTGAGACTTTAGGCCATCAGGGCAGAGATGCAACATACAGATGGGCTCGTGATCGAGGGTTGGACTTCAAAATGGACACTATTGCCCAGGTTATTCACAAGTGTGAAACGTGCTGCGATTAAGCAAGCTGAACGGTTAAAGCCTCTCTGGTATGGAGGACGATGGCTGAAGTACAAATATGGGGAGGTCTGGCACATTGAATATATCACACTCCCACCAACCTACCAAGACAAGCGCCATGTGCTTACCATGGTGGAAGCAGCCACTGGATGCCTGGAAACATGCGCTGTGCCCCACGCCACTGCCTCAAACACTATCCTGGGACTTGAGTAACAGATTTTGCGGCAACACGGCACCCCAGAGGGAACTGAGTCAGACAATGGGACTCATTTCCGGAACAGCCTGATAGATACTTGGGCCAAAGAGTATGGCATTGAGTGGGTATATCACATCCCCTACCATGCACCAGCTTCTGGGAAAATCAAAGGGTACAATGGGCTGTTAAAAACTACCCTGAGAGCAATGGTGGTGGGACTTTCAAACATTGGGATACACATTTACCAGAGGCCACCTGGTTGGTCAACACCAGAGGATCTGCCAACAGGGCTGTTCCAGCCCAGTCAGAACTTCTACACACTGTAGAAGAGGACAAAGTTCCTGTGGTGCACATAAAGAATGTTCTGGGGAAGACAGTCTGGGTTGTTCCTGCTTCAGGTAAAGGCAAACCCACGTGTGGGATTGCTTTTGCTCAGGGACCCGGATATACTTGATGGGTAATGCGGGAAGATGGGGAAGTCCGATGTGTACCTCAAAGGGATTTTATTTTCGGGGAAAACAGCCAATGAACTCAATTGTATGCTGTTGCCTGCTATATAACACTTCTGTAGCTCATCAAATAGATGTCCATCTCTATCACTCTGGGCTTTGAAAAGAAGGTACGTGCTGTCATGATTATCGGCAGAGAATAAAATCATGGGAAAAGCCATCAGCAGCAGCAGAACTGTCCTCAGGTCACCACTGACTGACCCTAACTTCCCTTTAATCATTACCTCAACAAAGAATAAACTTTGATGAAACCAGGCAAGTTCAGCTGTGTCGTCAGCAGGCAACAGTCTGACGCTACACACCATCTCTCCTGCCCTGAAGGACTGTTACAACACATGGAGGCTGGCGCGACTGAATGAACTCGATGAGCTTTGACGGGATGGTTCACAGGCTAATGAATCATAGTGTGTGTGTGTATATCTATATCTGTATGTATAAAGAGACAAAAAGCGATGGTATATTGAAATACGTGGGATCTGAGCATGATGTGAATGGTATGGAATAAGGGGTGGATACTGTCCTGGGTTCAGCTGTAACAGTCATTTTTCTCCTTGTTAGTGTACTGCTGTGTTTTTGACTTTAGTTTGAGAGCAACACTGGTAACACTGATGTTTTTAGTTGTTGCTAAGTAATGCTTACCCTGATCAAGGACTTTTCAGTCTCTCATGCTCTACCAGTGAGGAGGGGCACAAGAAGCTGGGAGGGAGCAGACAGGACACCCGCCCCAAACTAACCAAAGAGGTATTCCATACCACAGCACAGCATGCCCAGTATATAAACTGGGGAGAGTTAACCCGGAAGGCCCAGATCACTGTTCGGGATCAGATTTGGTGATGAGCAATTACATTGTGCATCACTTGTATGTATTGTTTTTATTTTCTTTTTAGTTTTATATTCTCTCCCCTTATTGTTTCCCTTATTGTTAGTATTATTAATGGTAGTAGTAGTAGTAGTTTTGTGTTGCACCTTATTGAACTGTTCTTATCTCAACCTGTGAGATTTACATTCTTTCATTTCTCCTCTCCATGCTACTGGAAGCTTGGGGGGAAGAAAGGGGAGGAGTGAGCAAGCCGCTGTGTGGTTCTGAGTTGCCCGCTAGGCTTAAACCACAACACTCATAAGTGTTTTATGTAATGCTTTATAAAGTAAAATATAACAAAATGGAATGTTATGACTTTTATGCTGAAGTGACTAGATAAGATGTATAATTTTAAAAGCTTTCTACAGGTACTGAATGACCTTTTTCTTTCTCTCTGCACTAAGCAAAGTTTTGACTTTAAGTTTGGATTTATGGAGAAGGATTTTGGGAATATGTTAATTTCTGAGGGTAATCATTGGAAACTCGGAAACTAAGCAGAAAAAACTGAGTGTGTTTGTGAATTAGGTTGGGGCTATTATATGTGATCCACTGAAGGTGAGAGAAAGATTTACTCAAAACAGAAAGTAAAGGTTAATGATATAAGAGTTAACCATTTGATTATTCTTTGGACCCTGCTTTTGACTGCAGATAGTATTGGAGCTTAAAATCTATTAAAAATGTGTAAATCAAATGATACACTTTGGGTATAACATTAGTGCTCTGATGCCTTTTATTTTATGCCTGAACATTATCTGTTTAAGGCCTTTCTTTAACTTATTAGACCAAAGAGCTGGAGATGCAGGTGTGAATGGTGAGGGAACAAGTTAGTATTTGGTACTATCCAGAAGTTCCTAAAAATCGACCTTCATTACTTTAGCTTTCCTATCTTGAAAGTGAAGGTGATCATGTAAGACCAAGTCACAGTATGAGCAAAATACGAAGCCTCTTAACAAATGTAAAATTACAGGCGGAGATGTTAAAACCTTGCCAATAGGTATACTTACTTTGTTCATACAGCTTCTCTCTCTTACTAATATGACTGGGTGGGGGGGTTTATTATATTTCTTAAATTGGAGTTGGTCAGAGTGACTCAGCCTGAGACTTTAACTTGGATAGCATCATGCAAAGCAAACAGTGTATATCACAGTGCTGATCTATGGGTCCAGTAGATGTTTTGTGGTTTACAGCTCTGAATCTTCTGTCCTTTCATTTGTTTTTAACTGTGTGTTGATCATTTAATCATTGTAAACTATTTTTATCCAGAAATTTGCAAATTATTCTCATATAAAATGACCCTAACTGTGCATAAGTACTGTTTCTTTTACACTTCATTTTTATGAATTAATATGTTTGTTATTAGGCATCTGAATGTTGCATTTTTTGGACTTCATTTCACAGAGTTAGTGGGGAAAAACTAAGAATTGAAGCAAATTTCATGTTCAGCAACCTTGCAAAATACAGTTTGCTGCATTTTGTGTGTTCTTCGTAGGGGTAAAGAATAGCAAGTGGTATATTGATTTACTTTGTTTTGTCATAGACTGCACCTTCAGGCATTTTGTAAATGCCACAAGGACTGTTGATGATGAAATGCATAGCTGTAAATCTCCTAGTTCATCCACATAACTTCTTCATTGTCCCTTACTGATGAAACAAGATGACAGTTGAATTCTTCCTGATAAAGCAGTATGACTTCTGATAAAAAATTACCATTCAATGATAAGTTAATGCTGTTATTTTGTAGCAAAACGTAACATTATTTAAAGAAAATCTCAGTAGTTCAGCTCTGTGCATGAAGTCTGTCCATAAATATATCACACTATTTAAAGTATATTGTCTATGGCAAAAACCTTCTGTTCGTGTTTTAAAGGTCTGAATTTTGTTTTGGTAGCACATGAGACTTGGGTGGTTATTCTCCTAGGAAGAGGTATAAGCAAACAGTTACTATTATGTTAAAACTGAAGAAATATTTTCCATGAGGGAGAAAAAATCTAGTTCTCTGTGGCTGATAGCTATAAAAGGGAAGTATGCTTTGGGGAAAAAAAATACATAACTTGATAAGCATTTATTTGAAAGCATAGATTTATTGCCTTGTGATTCCTGTGATTTTCAGAATGTTGTTAGTGAGGGTGTCTTTTCTAAATCAATATTTCAGAAAAATGTGCTGTCTGGTTTTCATTAATTTTGATATGTGATCCATAGGTCTGTGGCTGCTATTCTTACTCACTGTATTTAACTGTCTCTCATCACCTCTTTCTGTCTTTTCCTGCCTTTCTGTTGCCATCATGAGTACTGAGAGTGTTAAGAAGATGAGGGGTGTATTCATTGTTCATCTCCCTCTTTGTTCTCCCCTCCCTTCTTATCTCCCATCTTCCCTCTAAGTAAAACAACATCCCCTATCCCTTTTGCTGTTCCTTGCAGGAACTGTCTTTGGTGCGGATCTAAATGTAGTGGTAGGGAAGCTGGCAGAAGTGAATAGGTCCTCCTTGATACTAGTGGAAGTTAAAGCCTATATTAAATATGGCTGGGTATTTTGAAGAGTTCCATTGTGTATGCAAATAAAAATATTAAATGTGTACAGTTGTGTTTTGTCAATGACTTGTGTTTTGTCAATGTAGTTAACTTATTTATTTATTTATTTATTTATTTAGGGAGAAGAAAGCCATAACTGATCCTTCTTTGTTTAAATACAAAGTCCAGCCTATTAAAAAAGATTTATATGAAACTGTTATCGTTAAAGCATCTCAACTAAGGTAAAAATTAGTATATGAAAGTTAAAATTGTACTTTATAACTGCGAGTTGTTTAAGTCACTGTAAGTTGTTTTTGATATTAATTAGAAGCACTGCAACAAAATACTGTGTTTCACAGGCTTTCTGTAGCAAGGGTTCTAAGCTTTACTAGTATTAACAGATACCCACTACAAGTCTCTGCTTTTGTTGGCAAATGGAAGAGAGCTGGTGTTGCTGCTGATGCCTGTGCCTACTGCTGTGTCTGATGGGAATAGATGGAAAAAAGCTTGAGAACCCTTTTCTCTAATATTGATGAACTAATGGCATTGGGAGCTTGCTCTGTCTGGTAGCATTACTGGTTTAGAATCGTTAGAGCAGACACAATCAGACTGCTTTGCTGCTTTAAAGTAGAAGCTGCAAGAGGTTTTGCTGCTTAAATACCAGTTGTGTCTTGAGCTTAGTTAAAACTTTTTTGTTTCAAGAGTAGTTTGTGCATCGAAACATTATAAAGAGGATACTTTGAAAAAAACCCAAGCCTTAAGTATTCAAGTCTTTTAGTTCCAGCATGAGCAGAGATTAGTTTTTTTCATTAGCTTCTCCTGTGTATTTAATTTTCTCTTTCTCATAAAGTAGTGCAGGTTCCCTGGGATGCCAGGAAGCATTTAGAGCACATACTGTCCTGGAGTGAGGCGTGCCGCAGCCTGATAAAGCAGTGTGTGAATTCACCCCTCTCACTTGGAGGCTTAAAATGTCTGTGCCTTACTTCCCCATTTGAGAGATGTGAATGCTTCTTTCCTGCTGTTCTTGTTTGCTTATTTGTTTTCCTTGTCTTCTGAAGTAGTTGGACTTCAGTTTTATTTGGGGGTTTTAAAAGCCATTGTAATACAAAAGAATGTTTGAAAGATCTAGCAGAGATGAGTAGGCTGTGGAGTTGGTCTGTATCTTTGTATACAAGAAGACATACCAGCTCTTCCAAACAAAAATTACAGATGCATAAACCAATTGTTTAAGTATTACTTGGTTTTGTTTCATTCATGAGGAAATTTTTAATTGAATTGGGGTTGCAAAGAATGGCCATTTGTTACAATGGTAAGAGTGTAGTTTATAAATAGGAAAATGAGGAACAAAAGATCAATCCTGATGTTACATGTGTTCTTGCACATATTGTCAGCTGTACTTAAACAATAATTAAAGATGTAGTTGATAATGATGCCTTTCTTTCCTAATACAGCCGGAGGAAACATCTCTTTTCTCGTGATAGACTTAAACTTTTTCTGAAACAACACTGTGAACCACATGATGGAGTCATTAAAACTAAGGTAAATAGGAAGGAAGAATTTGTGGGATAGAGCTTTTTGTAAGGGTAATATAATGAGTTAGTATTAACTTCTCCAGAATAAAAGGATGGATACTGAACTCTGTAAACCTGTAAAAAAAACCAGGTTTTGTTAACTTTTGCTTGTAAACAGGATGGTAGTTTTTCTGTACATGAAGCAGAATTCTCTATCCTCTAATTTATTCTTTAGCGGCCAGTTTAGAAAAGTTCCCAAAATAGAAATGGTAGCTTTTATCTAGAAAAATGTTGTTTATTAAAACAATATATTTTTGCTTAGTCTAGCACATGAGTTGTTTTTATTCTTCAAGGTATGCAGCTGGTGTTTCTAAGTAAAAAAAAATTTAACTGTTTCTGTTTTGGTGCAGTAAGCTGATACTATCCTGTTGTAATGCTTTTAGCTAGAAAATACTTTACTGTAGATAGAATTCAGTCTCCAGTTCTTCAGTGAGACAAAAATACTGAAGTATTTTGGTGGCTGGAATGGGCTTGTACAGTCATCTTTTGTGACTTAATGATTCATTAATTAGCTTATGTCTATGAAGAGGTAAGAATTTCGCAATATCTGTTTTCATATTTCTTATTAAGGCAACATCAATTGCAAAATATAATCTAGCAGAACAAAATTTCTCCTACTTATTTCCTGATGACCCACCCACATTTATCTTCAGTCCTGCAAGCAAACGGCGAGGGAGACCTCCAAAGAGGGCATCCAGTAGTCTTGTAAGTAATACCACTTTTAATTCTATCTGAAGACATATCAGCATAGTCTGTAAGTTCCTCTGTTTTTTCTGAACTTTCATAACAGTTGGAATACAAAGTTGTCAAGCTTTTTTTTTTTTTCCAGGATCAATTGGGATATATTACATAATTGCTATTCCAGTAGATTGCTTCATAGTTAGGCTGGTAGAAGGGACCATAACTTGATATGCTATCTTCTTATTTTTATCTAGCTTATTTCTGTGATCCCACCAAGAAACTAGTTTTTCAGTGTGTTGTGAAGATGCATAGGGTACTTGTCCCTTCTGGAATTTGCTAAAAGACTTTAATTTATGCTCTTACATACAGCTGGGTCACTTGCCCTCAGCTGCAGTTATGTGACTTGCCTATCTTTAACGCAGCAAAGCTTAGTGCACTAAGCTATTTAAACAGAAAGCTGGAAGAATAAGGTTGTGTGTCACTGGTCCCCTGACCTATTAGTCAAAATCTCTGAGGACTTTATGGGAAACTTACAGAGCCTGCTTTCATTCTTTAGAGAACTGCTAGAAAAAAAATTGGAATATCTGTTGTTGGTCCTTTCACAGTAGATATTATGCTCTTCTTTCCCCCCCCCCCCAATTCTCTATTAGGAGGACGAGATTGTGGCTAAACGAAATCCGCAAGGAAACAAAACTAAAGTAGCAAGGGAAAAGACAAGGTTCCAGAAGCAAAAAGAAGATATGCAGGCCATGGGTAAGTTGAGGTTTAGTCTTATGACTAGTAGAACCAGTTTTTACAGGTCTGCAAGGAGACCATAATTAGAATATTTTTGAGGTTGTACCTTTCAAAGGGAAATAAGAGTGCACTGCCACAGCACTACTGCAAAGTGCTCCCTTTGGTGGTTAGAATGGTTATTTCCTGAATTAGTGTGTGTTGTTTGGTTGTTGTATTTATTTTACTGAACTGGGGAAATGTAGGAAGCTTGCGGTGCAAGCTGTGTTGCTTTCTATCTCAGATAAAGAGCAAAATAATTTTTTGCATAAGTTTGGACTGTGAAATCATTTATATCAAAACATGAACATTTAACACAATCTGTTGTGTGAGGAAAATACATAAATGGAAAATCTACCTCAGAATTTAAAAAACTGCAGTTCTTCCTAAACGTGTAATAATCCTTAAGGGGATTGTTGAGTCTTTCTGAAGATGTCTCTGTGTTGATATTTAAGGTATGTTTAAATGTTCTGCAAGACTACTTAGAATATGTTTTCATTTTTTTCCAATTAAAAGAGCACAAAACCCTTAAGATGCTTTTATTTGGGATGGACTGAATTGTTTTAGCTTGGTTTTGACCTGTTTCAGATCTATTTAAACTTGATTTCAAGTGAAATAAGGTGACCCACATGTCTTTTGTATGGGTTTAAGTAGATAAAGTGGTGCATCTTGAGGAGATAAAGCTCTGACAAGGAAATATTCTTCTGGATTTTAAGCACTGATGTCCTTCCTAAGGAAAGGCTTTAATCTGTGAAAATACTTCAGTGAACTTCTGGTTTCTGTCTCTCATTTCCATTATCGTAGAATGTTTTAGGATGGCAGGGACACCTGGAAATTAGCCAGTCCAGCTCTGCTTAAATAAAAGCAAAGTTTTTTGAGGCTGCTCAAGGCTGTTTTCCTCAAAGGAGACTGGGACACCAGGGTTAACCAGCTCCACTAAACCTGTGTGTCTGCTGTTTTGTACAACAAGCAGCTATTTGTTTATGTGCTGGAAAGAACAGAACAGAACAAGGTTATAGCTGATCAACATCAAAGCTGCTTCCTTTCTTGTGTGGTGTTAACTGCAGCTTCTAAAAGGCAGGTTAAGGTGTTCTGGCTTGGTTTTATCTTTGTGTTGTCCTGTTGTACCTGAAAACCTAGTTTGCTGAGTGAAAGACATTGCTGGCATGTGTGGTAGCTACTTGTAAAATAAATCTAGCCCATTTTCAGAATTTTACAGGAAAATGTAATCAAAATCCTTTTGGAGTGCTATCCACTTGGTAATAGGAAGTAAGGTTCTTTTTTAATCTTCTTCACTTCTGATCCTAGCTTTCTTGTTTATTCATTTAAAATGTTAAGCCCCCTGACCCCCTTTTATTTGTTAGCCTGCCAGTGGGTTGGCAGACATTGTCTGTCCACAGAAAGTGGAAATTTGTATCCTACTGTTCTTCTGCAGACATCTACAAGGAAATCAGGGTTTCCTCAGGCAGTAACATTTATTACCAATTAAGAGTTCTAGTTAAACTGTGAAAAGTGAAACTTACACAAAACCCACTGAAATACTAAGTAGGTTTCAAGCATACTGACTTTTCAGCAATTCAGCAATAATTAAATATTTAAAGACTGCTTATTTAAAGGTTTTTACTATCGCAGATATTTCATGGGTTTATGCGATACCTAGTTTTGACATGTTTCTATTAAGTAGTCATTACTAAATATGAAAAATGTTGCTGTAATTATATGTGTTTGGAATCAGTTCTTATCTTTATATATCACTTGATAGAAACCAATAAACAAGTAATAAACTTCTGTATACTCATAAAAACAGAAATTACAGTCATGACAACCTTGTAAAACGTATAACAAGCTTAAAATTCTGATTCTGTAAAGAACGTTCAAGTGATTGACTTTCTGGCTGGCATAGAAACAAGTCAGTCTTCATAACAATATCTTCTTCGTATGGTAATTATAAAAGCATCAGATTATTTAGCACACATAAATAAAATTAACATTTTGTAAAAGAAAAAATAACTGTGGCTTGTTTTGGGTTGGTTTTTTTTTTTTCCCTTTATAGCTTTTGAAAAAGCTAAATTAAAACAAGAGAAGGCAAATGCTATAGAAGCCAAGAAAAAGGAGAAAGAAGATAAGGAAAAAAAGAGAGAAGAATTAAAGAAGATTGTGGAAGAAGAAAGGATGAAGAAGAAAGAAGAGAAAGAGAGACTCAAAATAGAAAAGGAAAAAGTAATGTCTTTACAGTATATATATTTCATAAGAAACAGTACAATGGCTTTTTAGTTTACTTGTTTCTTAGGTGCTATCTGCTTCAAGTTATTTAACTGTTTTCAGTCAGAGAAATGCACTTTAGAAGAATAGGCAGTTATAAGATCACATGGATTTATTTGTATTTCTGGATAAAATTCTCTATATTAAAATTTTACTTCACAAAAAGTTCTCTTTTGAACTTCTGAAGTAATGTGGTGGGGTTTTTTTGTCTATAATGCATGATAGTATTTGATTTGATGGTTGTCTTCTATTTAAATGTTAAAGACTGTACTGGATCAGATTATCACTGTGTGTTAAAAGGTTGGGGATTTCGTTGTGTTTTCTCTTTGGATGGAAACTGATAAATAACTTTTTGTCACCTTAAATATGAAGAAATTATTTATTCCACTGTACTTTGCCACATCTGCTACCTATTTTGATGATCTTTTTGTGGCAGCTTGCATAAATACTTTTTTTAGATCTTTTTTTTTTTCCTCTCATCTTCTTCCATTAATAAAAATCAAAACAAAAAAAAAAAAAAAACCCACCAACAAAACCCAAAACTAACCAAACAACAAAACCCCACCAGCATTAATTGAAATTTGATATTATTTTTTGACTGAGATAGTAAGTGATGCAATTCTAGAAACTGTAATAGGGCATTCTGACCATATTTTATATGCAATTGTGACACTGTTTCAGGAACGAGAGAAACTGCGTGAAGAAAAAAGAAAATATGTGGAATATCTGAAACAATGGAGTAAGCCCAGAGAGGATATGGAGTGTGATGATCTTAAGGTATGACTGAATTGGGAATAGGTCAAGCTTGTACTTTGCAAGAGTCCCCAAGGTAGATTCCCAAATACGGAGGTGGATCTAGATCTGATCCAAATGCAGGTTGTGCATCACCTGCAGTCATGTAATATTTCCCAGTGGGGATGCTAATAGGATCATCTGCGTTTTCACCCTCCAGAAAAACTTGACCTGCTGTTCCCAGTCTTAACATGGAACAGATGCATTCTTAAAGTGCTGACCTTAGTGTGGAGGGTTTTGAGCATGCCTGACTTTTCTGTTAAATATACAAGGTGTGTTCACCTCAAATAGGACCTGTGTTACTTAAAAGATTGGAGTAATGAAATGAAGTTCTTGGCTGCAAAAGGTGGAAAGACTGTGGCATTCTTTTGATTTAAACTCTTGCAGTATCCTTGCTTAATGAGCATCTTCCTGGATGATCCTGGAAACATGTAGAAAGTAACAAGAATTTACTTTGCAAAGAGCATAATGTTCTAAACAAGAATATTATTGTGCTGTTGTACATCATAGAAGATTGTCTAGTGGTATATATTTATTTACACTTTATTATGATTAATTTTGGCAGGAGATAGAAAAGGTAGGAAAAATTGTCCAGAACACAGGGACGGGGTTTATTTGGAATACATGTGGAAACATGAGAAGTACAAGGAGGACAACTGGGAATAGAGAAGAGCGTTCAATGAATTGAAGGGGTAGCACTGGTTGGGAGTAATATGAGAATTGAATGTATTGTCACAGAGAGCTGTGTAGTCCCTTGAAGATGAGAGTGAAAACTCTTGGCTATGTTTAGAAGGGGAGAAGAAACAAGAAGGGGAAGAGCATTGCCAAAACAAGACAAAGCTGAGCAAAACAGTGCTGCTGTGTTTCAATTGGATAAGAAAAAGGGAGGGGTGGGAAAGTACCACTACAGTGAAAATTAGCAAGACTATAAATAAAGTTGAGCTTAGGTAAGAGCTGCTTTTCAAAAAATTCCCTCCTCCAGAAATGTATGAAATGCCTTACTGTGTTCTGAAAGCACAGTGTTTGGCGTTCTTCGTGTTGATGTTTGTGAACTACCACCTTTGTGGCAAGGAGCCATCTTTATTGAAATTTCTTGACTCTGTCCACTAAGAAACATTAAGTGCAGTCAAGTCTTGGAGACTTACATCAAGATGTTAATTTGAAAAATCAGACTTGGTATTGCAAACTGCTGTCTCTGGAAGTGGTGTCTCTGTTAGGTGGTCTTGATACATGGTTACATCAGCTCCCTTTAAAATGTCTGTAGCTATCATAACTGCCTTACCAATGCAAAAACCCAAATACCAAAACGGTCGTTAGACATGATCTTGCATATCCTAGTACCAGATGGGTGTGGTTTTATGTGAACATGTTGGGGTTTTGTTTTCTTGTCTTTGCAAGCAACAGTGAGTAACTTTTTAAGAATATGTTTATTTTTGCTTGTCTGGGCAGTTCCAGCAAACTTAAATACAAAACTATTGTGAAACAATACGGATTTAAAGGAAAAATCTGGCAGCCAGTGTTCTTAACTTGTAGTGGGTTTGAGCTCCTTTAAACAAATACGCAAAATCATTCAACTGCATGAACGTGAATAAATTTTTATCTCAAAAGGTTGAGATATCATCCCAGTTGCATGCATGCCAGTTTTTAAAGTTAGTACTGCCACAGATGTTACCGTAATAACTTTGTCTTGCAGAACTACTTTCAGTAAAATGTAAAGAAACCTGACAGGTACACTTCTTAGAATCATAGATTGTTTTGTTTTAATCAGTTATGTACTCTGCAGAAACCAAAGACAATATTAAGTTGTCCCATTTGGATTGCAGGAACTTCCTATTCCAGTGCCAGTGAAGACAAGGCTTCCTCCTGAGATCTTTGGTGATGCTCTGATGGTTTTGGAGTTTCTGTATGCTTTTGGGGAACTTTTTGATCTTCAAGATGAATTCCCTGAAGGAGTGACTTTAGGCAAGTTGTCATTTATGTGGCAAGGTGCCCTGATTTTTTGGTGTTCCTCTCCTACCAAACAGCCAAACGTCTTAGGTGCATCCAAGTACCTGTGCTACAAAATCTTCTCTGCAGCTTTAATATGTCAGTGCTTTCATGTGCATATCAATGTAGTTTGCTCTTCATAGCCAACTTCTGCAATGTTTATGAAAATCAGAATTTCAATGTAGAAGTTGTTAATCTACTTATTAAAATGGCTACTTGTACTTTACCCTTGCAGTTATATATTAATAAACTAATGTTTTGTGGGACACCACGTTTCTGACACCATCACCTTAGGAATATTTGCAGTAAATTATGGAAAAGTATCTTATACCTGAAGGAAAAAAAAATGTTTTCATTCTTCAGTACATAATCGTTTTCCAACTTTGCGGCAAAAGTGACGCTTCTTAAACTTTATTCACAGAAGTTTTAGAGGAAGCTCTTGTAGGAAATGACACTGAAGGCCCACTATGTGAATTGCTGTTTTTCTTCCTGACTGCCATCTTTCAGGCAATGGCCGAAGAGGAAGAGGAAGTGGCCAAAGATCAAATAGCTGATGCTGAGACCAAAGGTCAGATCCTTAATTTTACTGTTGAAAAACTGAAATTCCGCGGGAATTAACTTTGAACTGCATGATTTATGGCATTCCTTTGTTTAACCTTGTCTTATTATGCATGGATATTCTATGTAAATGGACTTGTTTTTTCTCTTTTGTCTGAAATCAAAGCTTTAAACTGGGCATGGAGGGTGGGTACTGGGGAGAATAGAGAAAAAACAAGCTTATTGTTGCTACGATTGTATCCAGCAAAGCATAGTAAGCTTTTAACGGCACTGCTTATGTTTTGGAGGTGAGGAAAACTTGTCTTTTCCTTCCTTCTCTTCCTTCAGCACCATGAGATGTTTCTCCTGAGGGTCAGGAAACAAGGCATTTTCCTAGATCTTTTATCTGTAGGTTAAAAAGAATTATTATTCTGGACCTAGCTGTATTAAAACGTAAAACTCCCCAGCATGACTGTAATCAAGAATTCAATATTTATTGCCCTTCAAGACTCAAAAGTGTGCATCCACAACTCCCAAATGCTACCCTATCTGTGTTTTTCCAGTAAAGGATCTTGGAGTCCCTCTGCCTTTGGACTCTGAGGCTGAAGTTGCCCGCTTTTTCCAAGGTGTTTACTGTATGGTATCCACTGACGAGAAGAAAGTACAGGCTTTGTTAAAAATATATGTGGTCCTGTGTTTATGGACTGCCAGATTTGCTGACTAATTAAAGGAGACGTTTTGACCTTTCTGCTAATCTTTATCTCATTAGCAGTAGATAGGAACATCAGGGCGCTCCCCATTTGAGGTCATGTGAATCCTGTAGTGCCCCTGTAAGACAGATACATGAGGTACAGGGAAGTTCCTTTAATTCCTTCCTTGAAAACTGAATATTCTCATTACTAAGATTTATGTCCAGTCTGTAAAATACCTTTGTATAAAATATGGGCAGTATCTTCAGCAGTGGAGTCTGGTCTTTTTAATTGAATAAAGTTACAGATTTGATATGGTGTTAAGAAATCTAGACTGAATGTTAATTACTGTTGCATTTAGCAATTAAATGATATCTTTTAACTACTCAGAGTATTGCTTGGACAATATAAGCAAGGATCCCATTATGAGGTAATCAAAGAATAGTTGATTAGATTCTTTACTACTCATAGGACTGATCAGAAAAATTGTAACTTTCATGTTTTAATTTGATGATACGGGGCTGGCAATTGCAAAAAAATCTGCTGGTTCTAGTTTAGCAGAGCTGTGAGAAGGGCACTTTATCTGGTACTTGCCTTGGAACTTTCATTTTTTGTCACCTTTAGACATCTTTCCTGTAAAAGAATTACATGTTCTTGGCTTTATAATTCTGGATAACCAAACTAGTAGTAGTCAGAATGTTTGCTCACTGCAATTTTGTACTGACAGTGTTTCTGCAACAGCAAACACCACTGGTGTACAGGTTTTGGTGTGTGCAGTACTTTATCAAACCGTGTTATACAGATACAGTGAGAAGGGAAGGTGCACAGGTTACTTTTGCAGTGTCTGAGTGACAGTTGTCAAACATCGATCATCATATGAGACTCTTGTGGATTTGCCTTTTATATAGTCTTAGTTTGGGTTTGTGGCTCTCTACTGACTTGGTGGCTATATAACTGCTTAATGATTTGGATTTGAATAAAGTGAAATTGATGAAACTGCATATAACACTGAAAAAATCTGCCAGCCCTCTGGAGAAATACCTGTAAGTGCTAAGGAAACTTTTGTCTAAGAAACAGGGAATTTTGCTGTTTCTCCCTTTCACCACCCTGCTTTCCTGGTCAGTTTGCTAATGTGTGATGCTCCTCATGAAGTGCAGATGCTTATTTTGGTGAAATATGGTTTCTTTGTAATGCCTTATTAATTGTATTTGTGCAAGACAGTAAGGTTGTGTCTGAGCTACAGATTAAAAGTGTACAGTGAATGGTGATAACCAGTATCAAAATGTGTGATTGGTTTGGATGGCCTTTCCTAAAAACAAAATGATGATAGGAAATAACAGTTAATTTGAGGGAATGAAATACAGGTTTTCTTGCATTGTTGGTTGGTTTTGCTTTCAAGCGTGTTTATGGATTTGGTTTTGCTGCCTTTTATATTGCCATTTTGCATGTTTTGTGCACTGTGGTTGCTTTAACAGCTTATAGGGAGAATAGCGTATAGCATGTGGTGCATGTCCTTAGCTTTTAGTTGGATTTTTAGTTGCATTTAAAGCCATGTAAATTTTAATTTGGATGTTGAATTGAGTTTTGAATACATTGATGCTTTTGTAAATATTTGGCCCTCTTCCTGCTTTGCAACTTACAAAAAACCAGCTTGCTTTCCTCCCCTCCACAGTACAAGTCTTAATTTGCACTAGAATAAAGTGTTTATTTCCTTAAAGATTTAACAGAGGCTTTGGATGAAGATACAGACCCCACAAAATCTGCACTGTCTGCAGTTGCAACTTTGGCAGCTGCATGGCCCCAGTTACATCAGGGTATGTGTGGGTTTCACTTCTTATTTTGTTGCTCTTATTATTTTGCTCTGTATTTTAAAGCACATTTTTAAATACGCATAAACATTTAAATGCCTATATAAAATAACTGTTCATTCTTCTCAACTGTAGGCTGCAATCTGAAAAACTTGGATCTTGATAGCTGCACTCTTTCTGAGATTCTCAGACTTCACATTCTAGCGTCAGGTGCTGATGTAACATCAGCCAATGCAAAATACCGTTACCAGAAACGAGGAGGGTTTGATGCTACTGATGATGCTTGCATGGAGCTGAGACTAAGTAATCCTGGTCTCTTGAAGAAACTTTCAAGTACCTCAGTGTATGATTTGTTGCCAGGTAATACAAGACAATAAATGTTAGAGATTGTTAGATTGCTCATCAAGTGATAGGTTTTCTAACTGCTTCAGATCAATAATGGTTGAAATTTACTATATCATAGAATAATCCAGATTGGAAAGGACCTCTGGAGGTCACCTAGACCAACAGCCACCCCCTATGCTCTGGCCCCTACAAGCAGATCAGAAATTGCAGAGCTAGGCAGTCTCATTACTTCTGAGTAGCTTTTTAAAATCCTATCTAGAAAAAAGTTAGTTTCACTTGCAGAAGGGTGTCTCTCTGGGAGAAGCATCTGAGTGTTTCATTCAGCCCCTGCTTTTTATTGCTGTTCTGTTTTAGGTCTGTTGTATGTTATTTGGAAATGGAGAAAAGAAATACTACCTACTGTTACTTATCTCCATTTTGAAGATAATATTGCATTTTAGTTCTTTCAGTGCTGAAAGTTAATAAATTAAAAATAAAGGCTTGCATCTCTGAGCAAAGCATATCTTTTTCAGGGAATGCCACTTTGCAAGTGCATCTGGTGCACTTGCACTACAAATGTTTGACTGTTCATTTTTTCTCAAGTGAGAGCCAGTCATCAGTCTGGAGTGTGTAAGCGTAAGGCTTATTTATCAGTTGTATAATGAAGTGGTCTAAATTTTATTAGGAGAGAAGATGAAGATCCTTCATGCCCTCTGTGGGAAACTTCTGACTCTCGTCTCCACTCGAGATTTCATTGAGGACTCTGTTGATGTGTTACGACAGGCAAAACAAGAGTTCAGAGAATTAAAAGCAGAACAGCATCGCAAAGAGAGAGAGGCAGCAGCAGCAAGGTAAAACTAGGATATGGAAAGCTAAATTTTGTTGCTACAAATTAGATTAATTCCTCAGCTACAAAAGGTATGTGACAACCAGGATTAGTGTTTGTGTTCTGTGGTGATTTCCTGAGACCCCTAGGTTTTCACAATGAGGAGTGAAACCTTATTGTGCTAAGCATTGTGCTTTCCCACATTACTGTTGTTTTTTTAGATAATGCTGTAGTATAAAAGAAAATAGATGCAGACAGATCAGGTACTAGATTAATTGCAACTGGTTTTCTATATCCTTCTTACTATTAGGATACGTAAGAGGAAAGAAGAAAGGTTAAAAGAACAAGAGTTAAAAATGAAAGAGAAACAAGAAAAGCTGAAGGAAGAGGAGCAAAGAAATGCTGTGGTAGAAGTATCTGTTGGGTATGATACATGCTATTACTGTGATACATATGATAGAGCACTTAGTGATGTGGCCAGACCTTCCTTACTTAGTTTTAATTTTCTCAGTCATATACGAAGGTATATTTTAAGTCTATAGCCATCAATGTTGATTTCATTTTTCTTCCTGGTGTTCTAGAATTGCTTTGGGAAAGAGATTTTTATTTTAAAAATCAACTCATTATTATTATACTCATAATTCTATAAAAAGCTACTGACATGAGAAACTTGCAAAATGTTGTGGTGGTTTCTGTATTACTCTGCCTTGCATTGATTTCAGATTTATGAATATCATCATAATAGACCATTCCAGTTTGTGGAACTGGTCTGATCTGAGCTACATAATACTGACCTCACATGACAGTTTATAAATCAAATTAAATAGTGGTGTTTGTTTGTTTGTTTAAAAAAAAAAAAAGCCATGCTATCCCAGGTGATTTCCATAAAACTAAGATGTTTTTATTCTGTTAGTGGTGCTGTACGGCTTCAGAAGGTAAGATTCATGCAGATGCAGCTGTATCTGATTCCAGGGAAAAAAAAAAGGAAAGTGTAAATACAACAGTGTATCTTTACCTGTTTGAGGAAGGGTGTTAGTTAAGTATATTTGCTTGCAAAAAGTAAGTATGTGCTAAAGGCAGATTTGTGCTATGTTTTTGAAACTCCAGTTGGGGGAAGGGGAGGAATATTATCCGGTAATGATTGCACTGGTAGTTCTTCAGGTTTTTCATTATATTTGCTACATGAGGGGAAAAATGTGTAATGAACATTTTATAGAACAGTGTACATTTTACTGAGGAAGCATTTTTTTTAGTCATGAAAATAATTGAGGTCAGTAGAACTATACTATAAAATGTCTCGACAAATGGTCTGATTGTAATAATGCTCTTCAAATGAAAGAGTGAATACCAAAGAGCAGGTTTTTTGTCTTTAATATGGAACTTCCCATTTACAACTCAGTGGGTTTCTTTTGGGTTTTAATATAATATGACTTAAAATTTTATTTCTTTTTTAAGGCATTATAAGTCTTCTACTAGCGTAAGTACTTCTGAGACGAAAATGCAGCTTGTGTTAAAAATGCCGTATTGTGTATTATTTATTTTCATTCTATTCAGCTTTTAATGGCTGGTCACTTAGTCACCTTTTGGCTATTTTTTTATGTGTCAGGGAGGAGGAACGGGAAGACCTTGATACTAGTACAGAGAGCAAAGAAGTTGAACGTAAGGAGCAAGATGTGGACACAGTGACAGAGGATGAAGAAGAGTTGGGACCAAACAAAAAACGAAGAAGAGGTAATACTATAATGGATTTGTTTATTTATGTACATGTATGCACACACACATGCATACACCTGTGAAGTTCTTGGGTTTATAGTAAATTTTTATAAAGTATCAATCTTTCTTGTAAACTTCTTAAAGAGGAAAAAAAACCCCTCAAACCCACAAGCTAAACCAAAAAAAAAACCCACCCAAACAAGATCATAAAGGGTTGTTAAGTGCATGGAGCTGGCCTGGTATTGTTACAGCATTGGGCTGTATGTCCTTTCACAATCCAGTTTCTTCTGTTACTTGATCTCTGGTCTCCTCATTGTCTAAAACCCAGGCTGTTGCCTGACAAAGTTATGAGTAGTACACTCATCTTAAATAGAATTTCAAGATTCTTGAATGCCCATGTTTGAGACATTGTGATGGGAGGGCAGATAACTGTTATTTCATTCCTAGTTGGGAAAGCTGAAGGTCACACTGGAAATCGGTAGAAATTGAGTGCCAGTAGCATCATTCACTGTTGCATGTGTCAGTTATAAGATGTACTTTTCTAGCTGACTGTCAGGACCTTATTCTTTGGTAAACTAAAATGTAAACTGGAGTATATTCAGCTGGTGTAAGTTGAGGGGACATAATAGTAGTATATATCTTGGGGGAAAAAAAAGGAGCAGTAACGTAACTGAGTTTGTGATAAAACTTCTTATATAGGGATTCTGGCCTTGCTTGAGGCCTTTGTGAGGCTGAAGTTTATCATTTTGAGTATGATAAATTAAATCCAGAACAGTTTGCATTCAATAATGAGATCGCTAGAATTTTACTCTATCATGATAGAGTACTTCTATAGTATACTTTTCTTAAAATTCTAGGCGTTTTTATAGTGCTAAAAATGACAATGTCAGTATATGAGACTTGGTCTAGGTTCTGCAAATTGAAAGTATGCTAAATATGGCTACCCCTTTATCAAGGGAAGGGAAATAATCACTTGATTTTTTCTTCAACAAAACTAGTATTGCTTCTTGACTAATCTGATGGTCTTAGACTGTGATTTTTGATAATCACAAAGGGACAGATCAGAACCCCACCCTTTTCTTTAGTTTGTTGTTCAGGAAAGAATTTGTAAGTGCATTGCTGTCATACTTCTTCCTTTAACTTTTAGGAAGGAGAGGGCAAAATGGATATAAAGAATTTACAAGACAAGAAGAGTCTGCTTGTGAGAAGAGTGAACCTCTTACTGCTGAAGATGAAGAAGCTTTAAAGCAGGAGCAACAAAAGAAAGAGAAGGAACTGTTAGAAAAGATTCAGAATGCAACCGCCTGCACAAATATCACCCCACTGGGTCGTGATCGTCTGTACCGACGCTACTGGATTTTCCCCTCTGTTCCTGGATTGTTTATAGAAGAGGACTATTCGGGTCTCACAGAAGACATGTTGTTGCCTCGAACCTCTTCCTTTCAGAGTAGTATACAGTCTTGCACAAATGAACCTCAGGTATTCAGTAAAACTGGAGAGTCTTTGAAATCTTCTGAATCTACCTCCAATATTGACCAAGATTCACACACCAGTGTTGTCGTAGAGGTGCCAAGGCCAGTATATAAACCAAACCGTTGGTGCTTTTACAATTCTCGGGAACAACTGGACCAACTCCTAGAGGCTCTCAATTCCCGAGGACATAGGGAGAGTGCCTTAAAAGAAACTCTTTTACAAGAGAAGAGTAGAATATATGAACAACTAAGCAGTTTTCCTGTGGAAAAATTCCATATTCCAGGTAAATGAAATGAAAAATTCTTGGTCTTGCTTCTGCAGCTCTAACTTCTATATAATATTTTTAGAAACCCCTAGTTCCCATTTAATTGCAATTGCTAAGAGATAAGAATTATTCTTAAGAATTGTTTCACTCTGAAAAATGGATTTGTTTTGGGTTTTTTTTGGGGGGGGTTGTTTTTGATGGATCTTTGGTATTTTTCTGGTGGCTTATGCTAAAAAAAGCAATAATTTTTCGGTTATGTCACTGCTTAGTAAAATGGGATTGGCTTTTAAACAAACGTCTCTAGGAAGTAATTTGAGCTTTGGAAAAAGATTAACTGGGGAATAAAGATTACTGTCTGCTAAAGGTAAATCATAGTATTGATCATCTGATGTCCTCATTTCCAGTCTGATGAAAGCAGACACAAGATACGACACTGGCGACAGAAACACTGCAAATGGAGGCAATTACTATTACCTTGATTTCTGAGTGGGACATGTTCTTTCATAACATTATAATGCATGAAAATCTTTCAAAAGCCTTTGTTGGCCTACTGTGAACAAGGGAATGCATACTGCAGGGTCATACTAATTCCTTTGGGAGGAATGTTTAAGAAATGGCATTTTGGTTTGAATTATGCAAAATTACTGTGAAGATTTCATGTTAGCTGTGTTGGGGCAAGGGAGAATTACTGGTATCAGAACCAAGTTCTGTTTTACTGGAGTGTATATGCCAGGGCATGCCATGAATGCATCACATATGTAAATTCATACCTGATCTACCATTTCTTTCAGTGGAAACTAGTTTCTGCATAGTAATTAAGCTTTATTTGGTGGTTTATGGCTATGTTCGTGAGGTTTGGTGAGAATATCTCTGTAATTTTCTAATGAATTTGTGTGTGTGTGGTTCCTTCTGTTCCTAGTTGCTGCACCTTTATCTGTATTTTGTGTGCTGCATTTCATGTTGCTTTCTACCGTGAAGCACCTTGATTTTCACAGCCGTAGGTGTTTCATCTCTTGCTAATTGTAGAATAACACTGATTTTTTTTTTTTAAAGTAGCTTTGAACTTAAACAGAAATCAAAAAAAATTCAAATGTCGTGCTTCAATACCCATGCTGCTTCCTCTGTGTGACAAGCAGTGATAAGTGGCTCTGTGTAGCTGTATTTTGAAGGGAGCTGTACTGCTGTGGACTCCAACTGCTACCCTATTCCCTTCACTCAAATAACTTGCAGGACAAGTGAGAATCACTCTTAGGCTGTAGGCTGCCCTTCTCCCTTTTTAAGTTCCCATTCAGGAGAGAATGGAAATAAAGTTGATATGTGCTATCACTTGATTCTATTCCAGTATCCACTAACTTTTCCTCATCAATTATTTGCAAGCTTACTGCTGCTGTTTTGGTTCTGCTCAAGAAAAACCATGATTTTTAATCCAGAAAGGATGTTTCCCATGTCCAGATATCAGAGTGTGCTAGTATGCATTTTGAGAACATTTGCATAGTTACTTTCACTTACAGGGAATTGTTTCCACAATTGAGAGCATCTTAGAAATTTATCCTGTACTTCTTTAACAACATTGTTGTGGTAACTTTTTACTAAATACCTCCAAGTTCTTGCACATACCTCCTCCTGAGGTGTCCCTGTCCATGGCAGGGGGGTTGGAAATAGATGATCTTAAGGTCCTTTTCAACCCTAACTATTCTATGATTGCTGCATTCATAGGATTTAAGGTAGATCCTGTGAAGAGGAATGTTTGCCACCTAAGCAGATTCACAAGCAATAATTTAGGATGTGGGAATCCTTTCAGCTCTTTGTGGTTTTGGGGTTTTGCATTAATTTTGAGTTATTTTATGAAGAGGTTTTTGCTTGACAACCCATCATCAGCTCTTTTTAATAAATTCTTGCTGTCTTTTTCCTTTTTTTCCCCAAAACCTTCAATTAGAGGGGACAGTCAGTCTAGTCTGTGCCTGTGTCATGTTTCCCTTCTGTTTTGTTTTAAAGTTAGGTTTTTAAAAGGGATTACATATTGTTCTGTTAGTTTTTGCAGCTGTCAGTTGCATAAGCTAGTTTTAAAAATGTTGCCATGATGAAGATCTGTGCAGGAAAGAAAACTGAGGAGCTCTCTTCTAAAGTAAGGGTTTTCAAGTGAAATAGACTATTTTAAGACAAAGTAATGACTTCTAAATTGGCAAGGATTTCTCGTCTTGCGTGTTGGGCTGAGTAGATGCTAATCTGTAGGTCTTCCCTTAAAATTGTACTCTGCTTGGTTGGATCAAAATCCTTAGTTGGTGTGGAGATGTTGGCGTTGGCAACTGTCGCTACATATAAGAAGGGAGTTTTGAACCTATGTGTTTAGTTTGTTCTGCCCTGTACTACTATTGTTCCCTTCACCAGTGGCTACTTTAAGGAACAAAGTCCGCTAACATGAAGTTGCTTGGTATTCTTGCAGACAAACCTCAAAGTGATGTCAGACCTCCTTCAGGACGGGGAAGGATGCAGAATGCCCATGACGGATCTCATGTATCTGCAGAGAAGCAGCTTGAACTGAGACTTAGAGACTTTCTTTTGGACATTGAAGACAGGATCTACCAAGGAACACTGGGGGCTATTAAGGTATTTGTGAATTGTGGAATACCTAGAAGCACGGTGGTGCCGGTGAGTCTGTAACTTACATGAGAACTCTTGCATGTTACAGGTTTTACTGAAAGCATAATTAAATTGTGTAGACAGTAATTGGCACTAAAAGTTTTGTACCCTTTGATTCTTCAGAAACTTCAAATTTGTATGTTTGCTTCAGGTTACAGACAGACAGGCTTGGAGAGCAGCCTTAGAACATGGGCGGTATGAGTTTCTGAATGATGAAAACAAAGAAAATGGCATAATTAAAACTGTGAATGAAGAATCTGAAGAAATGGAAACTGATGATCAAGATAAATTTATTGTGAAAGACAGGTAAGAGCTGTGGTTTAAATAATGGCTCTTCCCTATGTAGCAGTGCTCTGGTTTTTCAACTTCCAAGTTGTTTTTACCCTCAAATTCTTTGGAATGGTATTTTTTTAAGATTTGAGTTGTAATGTGAGATTTTTGCATTAGTTTATATTATTTAGATTACATTATTTATACTTCTCTATGAAAATAATTTCATATATTTTCACATGACACTGTTCTATTACCCTGTAAAACTAAGGCACCAATTTTTACTTCTGTTCAGATATTACACTGCTCAAAGTGGGTGTCAGTTGTCAAATGAGATACGTGAATTCATAATGAAAATGTTTAAAATGCGAAGAAAATTTAATCTGGCCAATTCTGGTTTGCTTACCAGAAGGAGGGGAGAAAAAAAAAGTAACAGTCCACTTTGTGGAAGAAATGGGAGTGTTTAAAAGGGGAAATGGGAATAGTAAGAAATTGCTGGTTGAACCGTCCCGTGCACCTTTTCACGTGTCACAGTAAGAACCATCAGTGCAACAGGCCATGGGCTGCATTAACCTTTAGCACTGCAGCAAAACAGAGATATCTTACAACTTCATGAACAGCTATCCTTCTCAAGAGCGAGCTGCAGTATAGTGAGAGAGGAAACCTCAAATCTTATGGTGTTGCTACAGTAAAAGTGTTTTGTTGGCTTTGTTTTGGTGTTTCTTCAAGACTGATGTGGGACTCTCCATATCGGTGTGTGTTATAAGTCAAACTATAGAAACTGAAGATTTAGAGGTATTCTTAGAAGTTACCTACTTTTCAGAAATAAAGTTCTACCTTAATTTACTTAATACATTTAATTGTGTACCTTGGTAGGATGTGAATGTTGAAATATTGCAGGAAAATGATTCACTGAAGGCTATCATTGTACTAACATACTACTTGCATGTGTATTCTGTGAGGTTTTTCTTTGAGACAGGAATTAGACTTTACTTTTATGAAAGCTCTACTTTTGGATGAACTCTTGAATACTTTGATACAGGAATTGAAATTTCTTTAAGGTTTTCCCCTTTTAATTTCAGTTTGATGAATTAGTATTTTCATACAACACTGCCTTTTGGATCTGAGTTCTCTAGTTATGTGCAAAATGGATATAGGATCAGCCTGCTTTATATTAATGACACAATTTGCAGACATAGGCCTCATGAAAGCCACAACATAGAAATATTCCACTGTTTTAATTAAGAAGCTAAAATGTATCTGTCTTCAGTTACCTTGGGCACTTGCTCCATCGCCAACTTGATGCAGCTGCAGAAGCTTGTTGCTTCATTTTTTTTCCATTTGATACTGACTCTGTCAAAGTTTCTGAATAAAGTCTACTCTAATAATGTCTTGCATATTAAAAGAAAGACTATGGGATTCTGAAATCATGTGACAGATTGCTTTTGATGCTGGGCTTTTTATCCACCTCAGAGCTAGTGACATCTCATTAAGACCTTGGAGTCTGACTAGTGAAATGTAAATAACTGTGCAGCTTTTTTTCTGTTTGCTTTCAGGCTCTCAAAATGTGTGTGACTGCAAAATATAATGAACTGCTTTTAAGTGTGGAAAAAAAGAACAGGGACAACCAAAAGCATTGCTCATTCACCAGAATAAAGCAGAATCCAGACAGTCTAATTAGCTGCCTTTTTTTTTTTTTTTTTTTTTTTAATAAACCCTCAGTAGAAATTGAATTTTATTTTCATTCGTGTGAGTGCTCTCCTACACTATGCTTAATATTTGTGGTTCAGGAAAATTGCACTTTAGAATGATTACTTAGTCTTTGGTCAAAAAAAGGCTGTTTTATTGGAAGCCTGACCTTCCCCCCCATCCTCGCCCTTACTTGAATTGTTAATTTAGAAGAATCCTCCAAGCATGAGAATGTATAAGTTAACAATCCTTGATTTAACATTCTAAAATTACTTCCTGGTTTTACTTGATTTATTTTATTTTAAAAAATCTTATTACTTGTGGGGATATATGTAGCTGAACTTTTGCAGATGGAAGTATTGTAAAAGGCTACACCTCACCACTGGAAGTGTTTTCACTGAAGAATTATTGAGGCTATAGTGAAAATCTAATTTTCATGAAACTTTGTGAAAATCTCTCATGAGCTAGCCAATGGATGTTGCATTCAATCTTCTGGAAATCTGCTGTATATTTCAATACAATTATTAACTTTGTTACCTGGAGATGCTTCATCTAGATTAACTAATTAAGCAAACTTCAGAACTGGGATGGCTTAATCATACCTGTGTAGTATCTGTTCAAGTCTGTAGTCCATGCATGTAAACAAAAATAAAAATCAACTGTGGATACAGACCTAAATAAGTATCTGTGATGTTTAATTCTAAGTATGTTTAAAAAAAAATAACAGTAAGATCGTTTACTACATTTCTATTCTAGGCTTGTTGGGTTAAAAACTGAAGCTCCAAGTGCTGCATCAACAAGTACAAGTACTCCTCAGCCAGTTAATAATGTGGTCCACTGCTTGGCATCTGCACTGCTTCAGATAGAACAAGGAATTGAGCGCAGGTTCCTCAAAGCACCTCTTGGTAAGCTTTCAGAATTGAAACTGTATGTCTCTAATTTTGTGTAAGATTTTGTACCAAAAAAGAAAACCACCCAAGCCCAGTGGCTTCTTATGTCAGACTGGATGCTTTAGAGGGACGTGTTGGGAAAAGAGCAACTAACTAACCAACCTATGGCCGTCTGTCATTGTAGAATATTGAAATGTCATTAAATTAAAAATTAAAATTTAAAAAATTGTCAGTTTATAAGGCATTAGATCATGAGGAAATACTAATATTTCTCTCATTATTCTCCGTGTCCTGAATTATATGTATTAAGTAACAGCATATTTTACTCTTAAATACGTGCATATTTAACCTGGATCATTTCAGTGATCTTGTTTATGTGGCCCTACAGTTATAATGATCATTGGGAAACGCTTATGCAGAAATGAGTAAGCTTTCTGGGGGAATACTCTCTAATTCATCTTTACTGTTGAGGCCAATGTGTCATGCAACTATACAATGAGTTTATTCTTTGTGGGGTTTAGGTAGCAAAAATGTATGTTCCTTTTTATACTGTTTTGATGAAAGCAGTATAGGTCTGGTTTATCTGGATCATCTTGTTCATCAGTAACAGAATATTTATGGTATAACATAGTGAAGATTTACATTACAAACTTTCAGATCTTCAGGTTTAGAATTGAAGCTGTAAAACTTGGAAATGAAAGGTTGTAAGAAAAATAGAAACTAAAGCAAGATTATAGCTTGACTTCAACACACATTCATTATTTGGACTTCTCTGATGCGCTCTGGGGGTGAGAGTCAAAGTGCATAAAGTCACTTTGTTTTCTGGGGAAAATGCAGGTTTTGGTGCATTAGCATTAGACGTTAGTGCCCCATGGCACAGTTGACCTAAAACTGTTTCTGCACCTCTGCTGCTGCTGCATGGAGTCTAGTGTCTGAATATCAGTTGCCACTGAAGATGAGTTTGAGCTAAATTTGTGCCAGAGACTTTTGACACACAGGCATGGGTTCCCTTCCACAGGATTTCATTATCATTGTGATGACCTCTGGAAGAGGGAAATGTGGCAAATGATTGAGATGAAAGGGGAGAGCACAGGAGTAGTTTAAACTGCATCTGTTTAAAAGTGTTACTTGGCAAAGTCATCAACTCCGGTGTTTGGTCTGCCTTTTCCAAGCCAGGCATAACAGGACTTACTTCCTGCTACATGACTAGATTTATAACATGTGCATGTGACAATTAATTAACAGTACATCCAATGTTTGTTGTATTTACTTTGCATGTGCAGGTTGTAAATATGTTGTGCAGTGTGTGCCTGCACTTCCAAACTCTCTCTGAGGGTATTTTGGCAGCAGCATCTTGCTGACAGCTGTAAGTTTACTACAGTGTGCCCTTAAGGAGAAAGACTTGGTTATTAGTAGGTTATAGCCATAGACTGGGCATCCTGAGTTAGAGGAAGCGGATTAAAAGAGAAATGTCCCTAAGGTCTTCAGGATAAAGGTTTTTTAGCAATCCTCCTGCATCTTTTTTCCAGTGGTCCAAACTCTGCCATAATCTAAGGATGGTTCATCTTTTTGCCTGACCCTTTGAGTGGTGCTGGGGTTTCTTGTTTGTTTTTAACTTGGGAATCCTGTTTTCCTTAGGATGCCTTATACTGTGTGACAAAGTATATAAGGAAAGTAATACTATATTATTTGCATGTCTTAAATCTTGTATATTTGTGTATTGTACTGTGCCTGTGCATCTCTTCTGCTCTGAAGAATGGTACTGCTGTAAGCTTACAATAATATGTAGAACAACCTGCATAGCTGAAGGAGCAGGAAGGATCCCAGGTGTGCTCTGCTTGGGCTCACTGTCCTAACCATTAAGAGCTGGTGTCATGTTCCCTCTTCCTTGCTTTACCTTTGGTGCCATGTGTCTCATGTTTTTGCTTGAGTAATGAGCTGCTTTTAGCAGGAGAGAAGTCTGACTGAAGGCAGGGTTTTAGTTTTGTCATTAGAGAACTCTTGGAGGAGCCATGGCTTTGCGTGGCTCTGTAGCAAAGAAAGCTTAAAACACCTATTCACTTCTGATTTTATGACCACTAGGCAGTTAGTTATATGAAAGGTGCTCTGACTTGGGGGCTTGTGTATGTGACCAGAAGGTATAACTGCAAAATATCAAGGAAGCCTGTGGGTTTGATGGGCATCTGTCAAACTTGGGCACTTCAGCATTCAAGCAGGAGTTCTGGATGCACACCTTTCTGGATATAACTCTTCAGTGTTTCAGATGTTTAAAAAACCAAGAGTGTAAAATTTGCATCATCTTATATTGAGTTTAAGTTCCCCAGCTGGAAACAGTGTCTGTATGCTACTGCAGCAGGTTCTGTTTCTTAGATTGCAACTTGTGCATGTATAACAGGCAAAGAAAAGTTTTCTATGTAGCTTGACAAGGAGGTTTTAGTAGTGTTACTAAAACTTTGCATACAAAGTGGACACTGCTGCTTGCTGGGGGACTGCCTTATGCTAAGAACTGTGATACCCTCTTTTGTGGGCCCCTCTAGAAAGTGGCCAGCAGTGCTTTGGCAATAGAAATTAGCTTCTAGTTTGTAGTCACTGGGTTTTGGTTTGTGGGGGTTTGGGGTTTTTTGCTGTCTTGTTATGCTTGATATTATATAGTGGTTGTGTCCATACACTCATTTCTTTTCTAACAGGAGGGTTTTTTTAATAGTTGTTCCAAATGCTTAATGGAACCATCCCTAGACTGAATGCCTGCCTATCTGTTTCTAATGTTAAACCTCACAAGCCCAACATATTCAGGCTGATTTAATTATCATTGAGGTAAGAACACTGGAAGTCAAGCATAGTGCTAGGAGTTCTGTTTGGTAGCAGTACGGGGGAGCACTTTAGGTAAAAAGAGTACCCCTGCATTTCTGCTTTAAACCAAGTTGAACCTGCTTTGTCTTCATTGTTATTTCAGTCGTTCCCTTCACTGTGGAGTTTCTTTTCCCCCTCTGCTTCCCCTTCTGTCCTCCCTCCCCTCTTCACTGTGCTCAGTTCCTATTAGGGAATGGAGCCATAATTCAGAATTTTGAGTTTTCAGTCTACTTACAGCTTCTGGTACTAAAGACAGCACAGTGAAATTCACTGCAGTCACTGGCAAGTTTATGCCGGTGGCCTCCAGGGTGCAGAGCAGACAAAGGGACACAGCACAGCAATAAAAGGACCAGCTGCTCCTCTCTGCTCCGTTTTTGTTCTGAGCCTCTATCAGGCTGCCAAGAGCCTCACTGGTGATTCTGATAAGTTTAGAGTTGAGGTGCATACCAAATATTCAAGTGGAAGAGCAAGAAAAGACTGGTACAGAAGATAGCAATACAAAAGGAGATCTAGAAACCCCAGAAACTGTACCCTCTGCCTTGCAGAGCTGCTAGGTGGCCCCTAATCTGCTGTTCAGTGATAAAATGCAACATGAATTATATGCATTTCTTAATTGTGACTTGTGTTTTAAAAATCATTTCATTACACATAATTTTAATACTCCTGCACAAAAATGTCTAAAGAATGTTGTTTCACATGGCAGGCGAGCTAGTTCTCTTGGTCCTTGAGTAGTATGCCCATAAACTGGCTATGTTTTTGAGATGTTAGGAGGTTTGTGGTAGCATAGGCCAGACAAAGTGTTTGCTGAGAGAGAAAACGGTGGTCAGTAAGCTGCTCCTATAGCCATTTGTACTGGAGAGGGACAGGAAGATAAGGGAGGGTAGGTTTAAGCCTTCTGTTTGTAGTGGGAGTCAAAGTAAATCCTGGGATGGGCAATTCGTTCATGCATGTTATTCTCTCACCCTTCCCTGCCTACCTTTTTCCACATGCACATGTTGGGAAACACAGTTCTATTTTTAGACATCAGCATGGATTATAAAAATTAATAAAAAAAATAATTTGCCACACTTCAAAAAAGTATTTGAAATAACTGCATTTATGTTGGGTAATGCATAAGATAATGAACAGAAGCACTCGGGATAAAAGAGGAGAGGGGTAGACAAGAGTAGTTAGAGATGGTAAATTTTAAATGTTACTCATATTGCTAAGAATTAGAAACTATTAAGTATTTTACCAGGTTTTCTTTTGTTTATTTGCTTACTTTAATAATTTTGTAGCCAATTCCTTAAACTGAAGAATTTTTTTATTGAAGGCAAAGGTTTAACCATGGATAGTAATACAAAACCTTTGTTTTATAGTAAAAAACCTTTGTTTTATAGTTTTGTTTGTAGTAAAATACAACTCACAGATTTAAAAAAAACCACAACAACAAAAACCCCACAAACCCCCTATATTTTCTTTTTATCAATTTGGAACAGAAATTTGCATGTTCACATAATCCTTTCCCCCCAGCACCTTTAATGCCTCTGGGTGTTTTTGGGTTTTTTGAAACTTTGCAGCACTTGTGCAATTGCATGTCCTTTCTAGGAATACTAAAATGGAAACCCTTCCCTGAACTCAATAGCTATTGATAGATGAGTGCATAGATCTGTCAAACAACTTAATTTGCATTGTAGCAAGGCTTGGAGGGCTTAGCTGACAGAGGGGTATCCCACTGTGCAGTGTAGAGCTGCTTAGACACAAAGGAAGAGGCCGTTTCTCCCTCCAAGTTAACAATATAAATGAGAAAGATGATGGATGGAAGAAAAAAGTGTTATTCTTATTTTACAAATTGGGATCTGAAGCAGCGGGTGTTGTTTGGCATGTTTCAGCAGCAGGACGTGCTGAAGCAGGTCGTGGTCAGTAATTTCTATCTCTGTATTGCGTTTGCAGTTTTGCAATGCAAGTATTTGTTGTGTTATGTCATGAACTATATTGGTGAACCAGTTTAGGCTAAAAATAACCACCAAAAAACCCCGGTAATTATGCTCAAGCTGCCACTGTCAGCAAAAGAAATGCTTGCCAATCTGATATATATATATATATATGCTTAAGATAAAGTGTCTTTGCTAGAGTTATAGTAGAAATTTGGAGCAGAACTGAATTGGGTCTCATGTTGGTCTAGTGTCCTGACAAGTGGATTTAATTTCTTCTTTCTGATTTTCAAAAACACACCAGGAAGATAGACTGTAGTGCTGCTTTTGCACTTGACCACTATCCTTAGTACACTGAACTTCAGACAGGAAACCTAAGGATAAAGGAATAGGAAATTTTAGGAAATCCAGGTTTGAATTTACAGTTCAGGAGTGGCTAAATTTTATTTATGAAGCTGTGTTGCCTGTTTATCCTCTGCCTTCTCCCATCACTCCTCTTGTGCTGCTTGCTGCTAATGCAGATGTATGCAAGATAAGGCAAATCCTGGCAGCCAGTTGGTGAGAGGCAAAAAGGCCTTGCCAGAAGAGCAATTAGTCTCATTTTTGTTCCTTTGTTTTGGTGGTTATTAGATGTTTTCTCATCCTATTGCTGAGGAGAAATCATTTGGCAGGTGGATCATATGCCATTCCCGTGCCCACTGTGACTATAGCAAGTCAAGCAAGGTGGCATTTTATACTGGAGTGCAGCATTAATTAGCTGGAGGTCACACAGTAATAACTGGACTATCCCTTCTAGAAGGGAAACCTTAGAACATTTCCATAATCCAAAGTACTACTATATTGTGTCTTCCTTTCCTTAAACCTTCTTGCTTTAAAATGCAAGAAATAGCTTTCAGCATTCATAAAGAAATACCCTTTCTGCTCAGCAGCAGCAGTGCAGGGTGTTGTTTATACCTTCTCATTTCTCTAGCTCCTTAAACAGCCTATTTGATTCTTCCCATTCAGTACCTCCTCACTCACTATCCTGTATGTGTGTTTGTGTGGCTGCTTTGGTGGCCTGGGTTGTAAACCAAACGTGTTTGAAAATACAATATAATCTCTCATCCCCTGCCCCCCGTTTATTTCTGACTTAGGATCCCAGGTCTGACTTGGTTTGCCACTAGGTGTGCACCAGATTCATGTGTACTACACTGCTTATAAAACACCAAGAAAACAGTAATATTTTAACTACAGCAGTCACCCAGTCTGGTTAGCTGGACAGACATGCAGGTTCTTGTGAAGTGCAGGACAGGAATAAAGGCATTGAGGTGTGGAGAGAGGGCTAAAAGATTATCTGCTAGATAATGCCGAGAAGTGCAGGTGGGAAAAGCCCTTTAAGCTGTTTTTTGCCAGTGAAGTCTCTGGTTGATGCTAGGTACAATATTTAAATATAAATAATTTTGTGGTTTCAAAATGTACCTACAAGGGAAAGTAAATTGGGAGTGTCCTTTTTTAATCTGAAGTAATCTTCATTTATAAATTTAATCAAATTGTTAGGTTTCCAGGTTGTTATCTGAGTAATACTTTTATGTCTCACTCATGTCCCATGTATGTGCAAGTTGAAATTGAAGTGGTATTGAAAAGGAAATTCTTAACGGCATCAGCAGCTTGGAAACTAAACGGGAAATAATCAAGGATTGAAGAGATAAGACAAAGGTTATAATATTCTCCCAGTTTACTACTGCTATCTTGAGAATCAGAGCCTTACCTCATAGTCTAAAATAATGTGGATGTTTGACAAGTTTGATCATTCTGGTGTTTTGTTTTCTTTTCCTCCTCTTTTCCTCCTCTTTTCCTCCTCTTTTCCTCCTCTTTTCCTCCTCTTTTCCTCCTCTTTTCCTCCTCTTTTCCTCCTCTTTTCCTCCTCTTTTCCTCCTCTTTTCCTCCTCTTTTCCTCCTCTTTTCCTCCTCTTTTCCTCCTCTTTTCCTCCTCTTTTCCTCCTCTTTTCCTCCTCTTTTCCTCCTCTTTTCCTCCTCTTTTCCTCCTCTTTTCCTCCTCTTTTCCTCCTCTTTTCCTCCTCTTTTCCTCCTCTTTTCCTCCTCTTTTCCTCCTCTTTTCCTCCTCTTTTCCTCCTCTTTTCCTCCTCTTTTCCTCCTCTTTTCCTCCTCTTTTCCTCCTCTTTAATGGAAGACGCCAGTGATGGTGGACGGGCCTATAAAACAGTTTTGGATCGCTGGAGAGAGTCACTTCTTTCTTCTACCAGCTTGTCCCAAGTCTTCCTTCATCTGTCTACGCTGGATCGAAGTGTCATCTGGTCAAAGTCCATCCTCAATGCTCGCTGTAAAGTGTGTCGGAAGAAAGGCGATGCAGAAAGCATGGTGCTGTGTGATGGCTGCGATCGAGGCTATCATACTTACTGCATCAGGCCCAAGCTGAAGGTATCTGAGGAAAGAGAAGCGCTTCCTTTTCACACAAAACTTGAGTAGTTCTTACAACTTAATTGCATACCTACTAATGCTTTCTTCTTTTTTTTTTCCTTCTCCTCCTAGGTCATTCCTGAAGGAGACTGGTTTTGCCCAGAGTGCCGACCAAAACAGCGCTCTAGACGCCTCTCCTCCAGACAAAGACCTTCTGTGGAAAGTGATGAAGAGACTGCTGAACGAGTAGGAGAAGGGGAAGAAGAGGCAAATTATGATGAAATGGGGCAAAGTGAGGAAGAGCATTATGAAGAAGAGCAAGATGAGGAAGATGAATCTCAAGAGGAAGAAGAGATGAGGTAAATGGAAACCCCTTTAGCAGATGTCTTACAGAAATATCTTTATTATTAGGTGGAGTAATTGTTCACATAAGCACATATCTTGAAAATCCAGCCTGAAAAAGATCTTTATTTAAAAAAATGGCAGCTTGTTAGGAATTTGGCTTTTACTGATGGGTTTAATATTAACAAAACTTAAGTCTAGCGGACTTAGACTCACTTTTCAGGATGAAACTTCCAGCCTAGGATGTATAGGTGAGATGGCCATCAGAGTTGCAGTTCTGTACAGCTACTATTTCTATGTAAAGTGGGGAGAGTTTCAAACAGTAGAAAACCTGTTGACTGAAGCAAGACTGTGGCTCTGACAGTTGGGATACAATAGTTGGAGAAAACTTGCATCTCCTTGAGAAGTAAATTTATCTCTGGGATCTTCCTTCTGTCCTGTAATGGAAGGAGAGTCTTGAGTATTAGTTATAAACCCTGACTAGAGCATAACTTCTATATTGAGTATTTTACAACTGCAGTTTATTTACGTAGCTGGTAATAAAGTTTAAAAATCCTAGTTACTTACAGTTGCTGTGAGAAATAAGCAAGTGAGTTAAAGAAATTGATAGCTGGTGCTCCAGTTAATGCATTTGTATTGCACAAGCTGCAAGGGTGATGTAACTTCCAAGCATTTTTTATAGTAGGTGCTCCACATAATATCTAATTAAGAGACTTCAGTATTTAAGATAATGGTAGCTGGATGGCTGCATCAGCTTGAAAGGCAGCTGCTTAGCAGTCCAACCTTGAATGGTTGGGTTTTTTCAATGCTGAATTAGAAAACTGAGGGAAGAGAGACACAGGGAATTTGGGGATAAATAAACTGAATTGTTCACTTTTTGTAGCCCGTCAAAGCCAGGAAGACCTCAGGTCAAGTTTCCATTAAAAATGAGAGCAGCCAAACTCAACAATCCATTCTCAAGTCAGAACAGCCAGCGTCAGGCAAGATACGCTTCCCGGAGCCAGCAAAACACACTTAAGCAAACTGAATCTTCATCTAAAGTTACCAGGAGGCGGTTGAGAAAGGTAAAATCAGCCCCTCCATCAGTGACAAAGCCTTCTTTAAGATTTAATAGCCGGACCACTCGTCAGACCCAAAGTTCATTGCAAGCAGATGTATTCGTGGAATTACTCAGTCCTCGAAGAAGACGAAGAGGAAGAAAGAATGCTGATAACACACTGGAAAACAGCCCTTCCAATTCTCTTGGATTTAGAATTGTTGATACCGTAGACCCAACCGAGCGGCTTCGGAAGTATCCAGTTTCTGCTTCAAAGCTTTCTCTTCCTGTTACTGAACCCAAAAGAAGAGGCAGGAAACGACAGTCCACAGGTTAGAGAAATGTGTTTGCCCAGACTAAAAACCATGTTCTGTTCCTTGCTAAAATATTTGTGTGGTAGAGCAAGGAGACTAGAAAGGATGCTTGAAGGCAGTTTTACCTCTTCCAACAAGGCAGATCCCTTCTTTTGCAATGACAGAAATAAACCTCAAGAAGAAAAATTCAGTCATCTAAAGAACAAATAATTAAATTGCCAAGGAGATTTATCATACCCATACTTGAAGGTTCATATTTGCTAACAATATGGAGCAATTGCTAATAAGTGGATAGAAAATGTGAAAGTGATATTTATGTCTTAAACCTTAAAAATGCAGATGTTTACTTATCGCTTTAATGGTTTTGTTTTATTAAACAGTGCAGATGTAGGAAAGGTAGCAAAATTTGGAATATGCACAAAGCACAGGGAACTACTGCCGGAATTAAAATGTCATCTATCTGGTATAGGGCTAACAGTGTTCTTGCTTGTTAAGCTAATAACAAGTATTTGATGGTAGGGGAATACTTGGAAAGCTACAATAACCTTTTAAAAACAGAAGGGCCCCAATGTGAGACTGAAGAGTGTGAAAGAGCCTGCACTCCAGTGTGGCAGCCTTGTATTTTGTGCCATTTCTGTCCTTCACCATTGGGAGTTCCTGGGCTTATCCTCTAACCACCCTGCTGACTACTCTTGAAAGCAGATAAAACCACTCTGAATAGAGGTTTTGTGGAAGCAAAAGTTATGAGCAGGCAGCTTATTCTGTTTTTGTCTAATAGGGCTTTTCTTTCAGTGTTTAACAAATTGTGTTAAAATTGAAATAGGTGGAAAAAAATCCTTTCCAAAATTAATGTGATGCAGGAGAATGGAGGAGGAACCCAGCTAAGTCCTGGTACTTTGCATTTTGTACTGCAAGAGAGACATTGAGTGGTTAATAACAAGACTGTAGTGTAGTTAATACCTGAGGCCAAACTTACGTGAGTTTTGTCCTGAAACCATGGTTTTACTACCCAAGAATAATGGTGGTTTACTACTTTTTAAAACTTTTTTCTTATCAGGTTTTTATTTTTCTGTGGTGGGGTGTTTTTTGTTGGGTTTTTTTTTCCAGAATCATCTCCTCAAACCTCATTGAACAGAAGAAGTTCAGGACGTCAAGGGGGAGTCCATGAACTCTCAGCTTTCGAACAACTTGTAGTGGAACTGGTACGACATGATGACAGCTGGCCTTTCATGAAACTGGTTTCCAAAATCCAGGTAACTGATAGAACTGTAGAGGGGAATGATAATGGTTGAGAATCGTGTTTGCTGCCTGTAAAAATTTGGGATTTTATAGTCTTGTCCAAACAGGGGGATACAGGTAAGCAGTGTGATTCAGGAGAATGCTTGCATTTCAGCTCAAATATGGTGCCAGAAATAACTTCTATAATTGACGTGTTGTTGGGAAGTTTTAAAGTATACTTGTCAGGCATTTAAAAGTATGAAATGGTTTGATATGGGGGGAAGAAAGGTAGAGCATGGGACTGCTAAAGGTACGTTCATGTTGATTAATTAATTATTTGGAGTAATCTTCAATTTATGCAAAGGTATTTTTGAGAACAGACCTGAAGTAATATAACAAGAGAGGAACAGCTTTACTCTGATGTTAACTATAATGCAGTAAAACAGAGAATTTCTTAGCTTAGTTCTTAATTATTTTCTTCTTGTTTAGCTTTAAAAATACTTGATGGTAAGTAGGTACCCAAAGTAAGCACCGCTTTAGAGGTCTGTATTATAGTAAAAGTTCCCAAGGCACGTCTGCTTTTCTGCAGGCGGCACAGGTTTGTCTGCTGAAACTGTCATACCCTAACCAAGTGCCTGTCCTCTCCAATGCCTCTGGAGCAACTCTGCACAGACAGAGTATAGTATTGTGCAGTATCTAGAGCTTGGTGTTCAAGTGGCTCTATTAAAATTAATAGTGAGAGCTGTTAAATGAAGACTTGAAACAATTCAGAGTCACAGATAGCTGGGAGGATTAATGTATTTGGACAAAAAGAATGATGTTCAAACATGAATGAAAGATGTAAGTGCAGAGGAGGAGGAGAGGAATCCTGAATGAAATAAAGAGACTAGCGTCTGCCTACTTGTGTACAGTGATTACACTGGATAGTGCAAGAACCTGGTGAATGTAAGGGGGGATGGAAGAATCAACTTAATTTTGATTCTAAAAAGAAACTGCTAGAATTCAGTGTGTTACTGTTTGCCTGAATCAATCACTAAGGGACAGTCTTTGTATAGTTTGGAAAGAAAAATCCATTCCTGAGCAGTTCAAATTTTCTTCATCATGACAGAAGTTGTGGTTTAAATTTTTTGCTGCCTTTAAGACAATGTAAAGAATACAGTGAATGATCAGTGCGCAACAAGCCAGAAAAGGCTCTCTTTTTAGTCCTCATATGAACTGCACTTCTAAAGGGAAAGGAAGGTAAAATGTGTCAGTCTAATTCCGTGTCTCTACTAATTCCTTCTTTAGGTTCGTTTGCAAGGTTGCACATCATATAGTAAAGTTACAGGCCATAAACAAGACCTTGGTTTAAAAACATATATGACGATGCATGTGGGTATCTTTTCTTGGGGGGAGGAGTCACATTTGGATCAGATATCCTTTCCTTTTACCCTCCTGCCCTGCTCTGTGAATGAGACACTCAGCCTAAGCTCGGTACTTACCTGGAATTCAGAATCTGTGGTCCAAATGGTCAGTTAGGCAATCCTTTACTTCCTCTCACTTTCATCGCATAAACACTGCTACGAGTGACTATTTCTCTCTGGTACTTGAATACTGTGTTCTTGCTACAGAAAGGTTCGCTACTTCCTGTTCAACACAACTAAATGGAGCATCAGGATTTCACTTCTCCTGTAAGACAGTGAATAGCAGTGGAGTGAAAATGGTCATTACTCATGATTGAGGAGGTTTTAATATTGTAATGTCGCAGGAAAATGAAAGGTTCTTAAATCTTGGAAATCATTTTGCGCTTGACAGATGGGAACACTGTAAGGCTTATCTGTTCATGCAATTTTCTTACAGTCGTTCACAGGGTATTTAGGGTTAGATTTATTCACTGGCTAATATTTGCTGTGGTCTCCTACTTGAATGATACAGGAATGAAGAACCAATACCTGAAAACATTCAGTTCAGGAGATGGAGGTGGTTGCTTGTGACTCGTCTGTTTAGAAGCAAAACCAAAATGCTTTCTGCTAATACATCATTTGTTTATAGGCAGAATTTTAAGCTTCCATTTGTCTATGGAAACTTTTTTTATTTTTATTTTTTTTAGGTACCAGACTACTATGATATCATCAAAAAACCTATTGCCTTAAATATTATCCGTGAAAAAGTGAATAAATGTGAATACAAGTTAGCATGTAAGTATTATTGATTGAAAGAGGTAATGAACCCTCTTCTCTCACTTTAAAATAAATTCTTGTCATAAAATAGAGCTGTGTCAGGAGATCAGGAAGCTGAAATTGGTTGGTTTGGGGCTTCATGGTGTGTTTTGGTTTGGGTTTTTTTGTGTGGTTTTTTTTGAAAGGGCATTTACTAATATTTTAAAATAAGATTTGTTGAACAGTTCTTCTACTACAAGATGCATGATGTACAGATAGGTAAGAAATGAGCAGCTGAGGAAGTGCTGGTAATTTCTCAAGCCTTTGATGTCAGTGAGTGGCACTGAAATATTTAGAGAAGGTCCTGTTTTACTGCTGGATTTGTAGTTTTTATTGATAATAAGAGAAATTTTAAGGATGTTTACATGGCACTAATATAATGATGGACCCTTGACACATACAAAGACATTTTTGTGTTGTGACCTGTATCACTGTAGTGATACGGTGGTGTCATACTGCTTTATCATACTGCTCTGAGACACTGCTCAGCTGATTTACTTTTTGTTTCCTAGCGGAATTCATTGAAGACATTGAGC
This sequence comes from Myiopsitta monachus, assembly GCA_017639245.1. NCBI lineage: Eukaryota > Metazoa > Chordata > Aves > Psittaciformes > Psittacidae > Myiopsitta > Myiopsitta monachus. Next base: position 30,593,654 of record CM029924.1, on the reverse strand, counting down.
TGATGTTTTCGAACTGCTTTGAATACAACCCTCGTAACACAAGTGAAGCAAAAGCTGGAACTAGACTTCAAGCTTTCTTCCACATTCAGGCTCAAAAGCTTGGACTTCCAATCACATCTGGTAATGTGGACCACGCTGCTCCTGCGGCGAAGAAGTCACGAATCTAACCTCTACCTTCCAAAGGATTTTTTTGAGGGATCTGCTATGCTCATTAAAATGAAATGTTAAATCTTAAATCACGCAGTCGTCATACCTGTATAAAGCAATAACAACTGTTTAACCACCTTGAAGTGTGGCCTGCACTATATTCTCAGTATAATATTAAGCACTCAGGAGAACGTAGGAAAGATTACCTTTGCTACAGTTTTATTCAGTGTCTGATAATTTTGATAGATGTACTGGATACAGTACTGGTTTACAGAGGTTTTGTACATTTTTAATACATTCATGTGTCCAAATATCTTCCAGAAGAACATTGTTTTTTTTTCCTGCACAAAATGACCTTGTGTCATCCTCTAGATTCTGTAGGAGCTGTGGTATGGAGGGCTTTATCAACTCAGATAAAATCTTCTGCTGTAGCACAGTTGAGGAAACTGTGTGTGTGTGTGTGTTTGAAACTTCTTTGTGCATATCTTCTCAACACTACACATGAATGAGTACAACTGCATATCTTTTTAAGTACTGTACCAGTGCTGGCTGGAGGTATTCAGTCTGAGTTTATTAAGTAGATATTTATTTAGCATTCAAAGTAATTTGTGAATTTGTTTTGTATTTATAAAATTTGTACTTGGGGATTAAAAACAAAAAAAAAACACAAAAAAAAAAAGAGGAGTTCCATAACTTTTTAATTTTTTTTTCGGGTTTTTTTTTTTGTTTATTCCCCTCTAACTTGATGATCAATCAATAAACACCTGCCCGTGGCCCTGGCAGTTCTTCTAGCAATGAGTAAATTTACGGGACTGTACTATAAGTTTCTACGTACAACTTTGGAAGTGCACAAATAAAATGACACAGTTTTCAAAGTATTTTGAGCTTCCTGGCATTTCCTTCTGCATTACACTGCTGCACCATCTTCCCCGTTAACCTACCAGGAGAAGCTGCTGGGGAGAACATGGCAGAACTTGGTTTCCATGTGGGTACCCCAGTCAGCATTTTCAGCAACTGCAGCCACTGTGACACCTGGTCTCTGAGTGATGCAAATGTTCACCAACGTGTAAGGAGTAATGTAAGAAGTATGTGCATAAGTTGTATAGTTATTTAATTTGGATTTTTATGCCTAAGAGTGTAAAACCTCATAGCTTTGTTTAGCTGACCAGCAGCTGCTTCAAACTACTTGCTCTCCTCGACAGTTTTACTTTCAGTATTTATTAATTTAAATAATAATATAAACTCTGAGCCAACACCTTTAAGACCCTTTAAAGACCAGTTTTGCCCACCTGGAGGTATGCCACATGGAAAAGACGGCATGGATCAGAAGTTTGAGGGTAGCAAGAGGTGGCTAGAATGGGCATTCCCTTGAGCCTAGGAAGCGGATGGCAACAGGTAGGAGACTGATCAGGTGGAAATGCTGGATTTGGGTGGGGGTGTTTTCTTAAAAAAACAAACCTAAAATAGTCTAAGCCTGAGAACAGTGGGGATATGGTTTAGAAATTCTGTTGATACTTCAGAGTTTCTGTGCGAGCCTTCCCTTGTTCAGAGCTGACATCTCTCCTGTCCAGAGATGCGTTTCTTGTTCCCACCACAAAGAATGCCAAACTCCACAAGGACCGGGAGCAGCAGAAGACTTCTTTGCATGGTGTAGGTGGTACTTGATATCCCTGCATCTGTCTAGTCCCAAGAGAATGTGAACATCCTGACTAGCAGGTTGCACAGACACTTGTGCGAGTTCTTGCTCACATGAATAGTCCCCATTGACTTAAATGTGAATACTTCGCGTGGGGGGAGTGCTGCAGGCTGAACAAGTCCGTCTGTGGCAGATGCAATTTAAATGGTTACTGTTCCCAACCTCCCAGCTGTTCATTCCTATCGCTCTTCCACCAAGGTTATTTCCTTTGAAAGCTTCCCCTCAGCAACACCATGGTAAGTCTGAGTTTAGGTAGAGCCGGTGCGAAGGGTTTAACCCAGCTCTCTGCTTGTGACATGGTGTTTGTATGCTTGTGCCATGAACTAAATTAGCCATTTGTCATGAGGATTGCAAGCCAAGGCCTTACTTAAACACGCTGAAGGTGAAATCAGAAAAGTGGCCACTTCTCCTTTGATCAGCTCTGTTTAAATGTATGCTGCATGTGCAATGGAGGTGCTCTCGGCTTCAGTGGTGCTCACAGGGCATGGGCTGAGCCTTTGGTTCCTGGTAGTAGACTGCCTGAGTCAGTACTTTCAGCGTAGCATTTTCAGACCTTCAGCTATGTTTTCTCTGAGTTGCGTCAAGATGTTTTTCTGTGGCTGTTTATTTCCCCCAGGCATATCCCTTTGGAAAAAGGCGAATTGCTTAATATCCCCCTCCTGGTCATAATCATGGCATAGTTGTGCTCCATGTCCACCTTTCCACCAAAACAAACTTGCCTTGTACCATGACCAGCCATGCCATGTGCTGTTACCGCCAGGCGAAGCATAGCGCAGTATCTGCAGAGGGCTCCAAGCCAAAGTCTCACAAAGGTGCAGTAAACGGATAGGGTCAACGGCTTCATCTAGGATTCAGAGCTGCAACTAATCAGGCTGTACCAGACGCTGCAGGAAAACAGGCTCCAAGTCCAGCGCCTGTCCTCCGAGCAGCATTTTGACAAGATGCAATAGTGAAAGTCTTTCCCTTCTTGGCAGCTCCAGTGTATCTTACCCTGGCAGGTACCCAGAGGCTGCTGTACCTGCTGGTTTTCCTGTTGTGCAAATTCAGCCCCTTTCATTCACATCAGGGCTAGGAATTACAGGGTAACCACCCTGGGCCATTTCTGATGGGTTTTATATGTAACTCTCTCATAACCATGGGGCCAGGTCCTTTGGGGGAATTGGGCTCCAACCCAAAGGACTCTCTCTTCCAGCGAATCTCGGTGTTTCCTCAAATACAACTTGCTCACCTCCTGGCCACCACAGTCTGATGAAGATGCAGAAGACAAATTCTCTGCAGTGGCTGCTGTTACTGGAAGCTGCCCTTCCTACCCAAGCAGGTTGAGGTAAGCAGGAGAAGGCTGGACGCAGCCTTGTTTGATGATTGATTGCATCAAGCTGATGCTGGCTGTTCATGCTTGGGTGTCAGCCAGCAGCACCAGAGTACCAAAGTTGTGTTCAGAGGCAGGTGATCACCTTGGCTGGCATATTCAATGTCACATTTGCTTGCTGGAAGCTCAGCTTCTGGAAACCTTAACAATGCTGGAAAGCTCAAGCTGCTTTTGGGCTGGCAGAGTGCATGGCAGCTGCGAGCCAGTGCTCTTTTTGTGGGGTTTGGGCTGTGGCCAGCACCCAAGAGCTGTATGGCTCTTGTGTGGAGGGTGAAGTTTTAACTACTGTAGGAGAGAGCACATAAATGTCCGTATTAACAGTAACGATGTTCTTAGCATAATCTTAGCAAATAGGGGCATTAGAAACCAGCGAGAAGCAGCCGAAAACCAGCCTGAACTTACATGTGTAATTGCAAGGAGGAAGAGATTGACAGACCCTGAACATCCCAACAGCCGCCAGCTGCCCCACAACCATCCATCTGTGGAACAAGCACAGCCCAGAAGTGGAGATCGTGCTAGGGATGTGTGCAGGGAGCAGATCTCTGTGGGCACCACACCATGGCAGCGTCCTGCCCAGCGCCATGCTGCTGCTGGATTGGTAATCTCATTTTATCTGTGTACATTCAAATGAATAATACCTTGCCCTGGTCACGCTGCCTTGTGTGGATCACTGTCATAACAGCGTCAGTTCCAGCTAACGCATCCTGAGGCTACTAAGAACTCTTTCTACTCTGTGAGAGCCATCTCGCTCTGAAGAAACTGCCCGCGTCCACATGACTGCAGGCAGTTTCATCGCCACGGCAGTGACTTCTGGGTCCAGCTCTGCAGAGGTGCTTTACCCAACTTGCTGTGAGGGGATGGTCTGAGGTTTCTCGGCCTGATGCCATCAGGACCACGTGATGCCTTCTTCCTCCCACCTGCCCTTCGACAAGCAATGCGCTTCCCTTAATTTGGTGCCTCCTTAAACAGCGCCCTAGTAAAACTTTGCCTTTAAGAGCTCGACCGTAGGTATGTATGAGGCCTGTGTAACAGCCCCTCTTGGAGAATCTCCAGTTACTACCAGTAAGAGAGTTTCCTGATTTGGGGCACTCAGGTTGGAAGATATTTGGATGAAGTCCAATGCAAAAGGTGGAATGACTTGCGCTGTAAATCAAAAGAATTATAAAGGCGGGTATGTAAAGCCATCACCTTGTTTGCCGTCTGTTGCCTAAGAGGGATGCTGAAATAGCAACATGCCTAAAATGTGTTTGTGGGTTTATGTGTGTATACTTGTGTGAAGTTTTGTATGTTTAACTGCTGTCAGCCCCTGTCTATTAAACAATACTTATCGTTAATGCTGTACTTCATTCAAGGTTTATCTCCAGTACTTGGGAAAGTGCCGCTGGAACAGTGATTTACTCAGACCACAAGTGGTGCTGGGAGCAAAGCCCGGTGTCCTCCTGCCTCCGTGCTCCCAGCAGCGTCCCCTCGCCCTGGCTTCAGTGACAACGCGTGGCTGGGGTTGTGCTTAAACTTGGGCTTATTTTTCCCAAGTAATCTAACACACCTGAGCTGCTGGTGGTGAAGCACTCCATCATCTGCTGCCGTGTTCTGGCAGGCGCTTTTCCAAACCAATGCTTTTTAATACTTGGAGTGCATTAAAATGTTCAGCATCAGTACAGACTGCACCTGACATGTTCACAGTGGCAGAAGGCCACGGGCTGCTTATGCTTCCCCAAAAGTGCACTGAGGCCAACTTTGGGTTTGTTTCTCTACCACAATATATTGGTTTCCTGGGTTTGTGGTGCTGCTTTCTCGAAAGCGGGTAAAACTGATTTTAGATTACTTCTTCCAGGTGTGACTCCACCTTTAACAGCTTTTAGGCATGAAAGAAGAAGTGAAAATACGTGTTTTCCGGGCACACAGAGGAGCGTACCTGGGGAGGAGCTCCGGGCACGCAGCAGGCTGGCCCCAGGCAACGTCCCCCCAGCCTTTGCTGCAAGGGAAGAAGGCAGCAGGCCTGGGGCTGAGCCCGCGCGCTGCTCGCGGGGTGCATCCAGCTGTTCAGGTCACTCGCTTTTGATGATAGAAATATTCGACTGGGCCAAGTTTCCTACAGGGACGTAGGTGCCGGCACTCTCCACAGCTGCTGCCCGTGCAAGATCAGCTTTCACTTACTCTCCTCCACAGCTGCTCACCTTTCCCTTCTCAGGCTTGTCTCGAGCAGCCACAAAAGCAATGGTCTATTTGAGCAGCAGGGTGCCGCTGCGCTAGCACTGTGTCGCAGCACAGAGTTACTCTGGCACAGTGTGAAGCTGGGCTTAACAGTGCCCCGTGGAGGAGCAGAAAATGGTGTGCTTGTGCCATCGTTTCCCCTGTAACAACAGTTGTCTCATAGAGGATATTCCTGCTCTGCTAGGGTGACACACTGTCCAACTCCAGTTTTGTCAGTTTGCTATTCTTAGCTTACCAGTTTCTTTAGGCTTCATAGAGGTATTTCCTAGGTTAACAGTCCTGTAAGAATGTATATAACAATCTATGTGCTTTCCAGTTTTTATTCTCCGAGCACCTTACAGATGAAATCGGTTTGTGGAGGAAAGGACCTTGAAGAGACGGCTGTGCTGTGGCTTGGCTGCTGTGCATCATGCGTTCGAAATGGCACAAATGTGAGCCAGGATGCTGAAACGTTTGGGTTTTGGATCAGTTCTGCGCCTGATTCTCTGCAGTGTGGGGATTTGCCTGTGGGATCAGGGCTTCACAGCTGCCTTTCACGAGCATTCCATTGCAGATCCCACCATCAGTCACATGCTCGGCCCTGCAGTGCTGGCACCGCTCGACCGTGCTGCTGTCACCAGGGGACACTTTCGCACTGACCGACAGGTCCAGCAATCCAGGAAGGGTTATAAATATTCCTGTGCCCCCGTCATCCTAAAGCCCATCCTCAACCACCAGCAAGTGATCTCAACTCATGTATTTAGCATGTTGGGCTTAGCTAGTGCTGTATTTTTAGATTGCTATCTGAAGCAGAAAAACGTAGCGGTTTTAAAAGGCAAGATCAAGTTTCCAAGCAAGACACTTTGTGAGGGGGCTTTGCAATGCTTGGGTAGGTTTAGTCAGTGCGTCTTTTGTTTCGGCAGTTGTCCATCTCTGCTTCTAAGAGGTTTCCTAAGTCAGTCCTTGGGTTCAACCTTCAGCAAACAGAATTTCCTTCCATTCAGACGTGACGCTGCAAAACGTGTACTAGGTCTGTTTGTTTGGAGTCATTTTAATAGTATTAAAACTTCAGAACCAAAAGTGTCTGTGCTACTTTTTGTCTGGCCTTTGTGACTTCCAGTCTAAGCAGGCCATATGAATTACTCTCCCCCGTCTCGGCACTTTTGTGATGGCTTCCTCCATCTCCTGAAGAGGATTTGTTCCCTTCCTGGTGATTATTTTTATGTATTTCAAAGATGTCTCCTTAAATCAGACCTACAATGGCACAGAAGTGCTGACCATGATTAGAAACAGCCCATTTGACAAGGACCTTATTCCAGTGTGAGACAACACAACCCCAGTGGGAGGGGAAGCACGGAGCAATGAAAGGTTAGCAGCAAAATCAGGCCAAGGCTGCAAGACTTGGGATAAGTGCCCAAAATCTGTGCACAATCTGTGTATAGTGCTGCTCTGCACTTGTCTCCCCACAGGAAAACAAGGATTCCCTGTCCCACCAGGAACCCTGGATGGGATCATTTTGGGGGGCTCTTCTGTAAAGAAGAATGTAACAAAGTTGAATCATTGTATTCCTCCTGTGCCAGCCCACCCCAGCATCCTGAAGGTCCGCATGCATCTATCCAGAGGGAAAGGGCTTTCTGAAACCATTGCCGCCTTTTCCTGGAGGGACACCAGTTTAAACCGTGTCATCTGCCAAGATGTCCAACCGCATCCTAACTGTTGGCAGTTGTTCTCCTGCGAACCAGGCTGAAGCCATTCAGGACATTACCCCTTCCAGCTGTCCTGCTCCTCCCTGGAGAGGAATCCCTGCTGCGTGGCTGGACAAGTTTTCAGGAGCCTGCAGCAGGAAGAGACGCACGGCTCAAGCAAGGTACACCACAGTGCTGCACACCCACTGTAGTAACACACAACTTCCTTCTGGGGCAAAGGCAGGGCATTTTTGCCATAGACATGAAGAGGCCAGCAAGGGGTGCAACTGCGATTGAAGAAGCACCTCCTGGGGCCCTCGCATTGATTAACATCCCTGCTAACCCTGGCACCCCAGCTTTACAGCTGCACTAGGAACTCCTGACAGAAACCAGCAGAGCTATTAACAGCACCCCCTCTGTGTGAGTGGCGTGTGTGCCCTCGAACAGCGCCAGGATGGCATACGAGGAGTGCGAGGATTCCTCTGAAGCCATGAGTGGATGCTGTGGGCTGGGGAAGGCGCTCGCAGGAGCTCCCAGGCGTGGGAAGGTGCGTTACTTCCCCTGCGCAGCAGCTCCTTCTGCAGACACAGACGGGGGAGAATAACGTATTTCAAGCTACAAACAGTGCAGTTCAGCTGGAAACACGCTGGCAGCGCCAGAGAACAGTTTGGGTTTTCTTCATACTGGTTTCACACTAGCACGCTATTCCTGTGAGAGATTCTCGCTTTTAGGGGACGCTGCCAATAGCTCATTTTGTGTGAAAAAGTCATGTATACAAAACAAGAACCCAAAGGAATGGATTATCCAGAAGAGCTTTTTTGCTGTGACTGATACATCCAGCACATTGTGCTGTTGCATTTTGGCTGCCTGAAGAACGTTTCTGGTCTTTTATTTTATTAGAATAATCAAATGATATAATCTTTATCTTGTTTAGTATTACAGCCCATTCTTCCAAAGTGCTCTGGCAGCTCTCCCCTTAATCCACTTACCCAGCGTATAGGTCAGCCACAGATGCCTGGTTTTCTGAAGGTCACTTTGGTTCCTTTCTTGCCATTTCACTGTAATAAACATTATGCTGTGATGCACAGCAACTACCATGCTCCCAGAGAGCAGTGCTGCTTTTTACATTTCCTCTCTTTAGGTAGGACTTACCAAACAGCATCCACATCTGCTATGTAGCAGGGCTATATACTGACACATCAGCAGTAGGGAGATAACAGCCAACAGCAAACTCCTCACACCTACTCTTGTCAGAGGATGCGTATGAGAAGGAAAGGCTGACTTTGCTGTTTGCTGGAAACAGAGGCTTCAAGAAAATGATTGTTCTGCCTGGCCTACATTTCCTTCCCTAGGAGGAGGGATGGTCTGGGGTGCCACTCAGGGATGCAGATCCAAGCCTCCCCACCTGGCACCAGGGCTCACTGCAGCCTTCCTGGATGACCCCAGGCAACCCGGCCATCGGGAAAATAATACTGACCAGGCAGAGCCACCCCATTAATGACGTTAATGAAGAGCTTTGAAAAAGAGCTTTTGAGACCTTGAAATAGAAGTGCTATAGGTGAAAAATTAAGAAGAAAAGAAGAAATACTGTCTTCAGCTTGGAAGTGAAAGCTCTCTGGGGAAAAAACAGTGAATAAATTGAACACCTGCTATAGCCAGCGGCTGATCTTATAAACCCTCCTCATCCGAAGCTATGCTGTACTTTATCTCAGCTGTGAACAAGGGGCAGCAAGAAGAGAGACTTGGGAAGAAACTGCTCATGGGCAAAATGGGCTTTGCAGGGCATACAGGAATTCATGAAGGGTAGCAGCGTAAACGGTAGTTACTTTTACTAGTGCCATGAATGCACAAACCTTTGGGAATGTCGAATACATGCCAGTTAGTTACATGTACCTTTTACCTGCTGCTTTCATTAACAGGGCTGAGCAGAGTCTCCTGCATTTCAGACTTCAGGGGAATTTTTTATTCTGTTTGGCCGTGTTTCTGCTGTCAGTTTCCACGTTTCTGTCACTGGAGGAGCTTTTATTTCCTTTTTTGTTGGGTTCCGACGCCGCCCCTAACACGATGTCATTACAAGGCACAGCGTTTTAATTGAATCTCTTTTATTGTCCGCTGGGCAATGGCAGCCCCGCGGCTGCCCGGCGTTATGATCCACCGGCACGTGCGAGTTAACAGCGCAGCGCCGAGAGTCACGGCGGGACAGGGGGGAATTCCACCCGGCCCGAAGAGCGTCCGCGCTGGCCCGGCCGGCCTTGAGCTGCTGCTGCTGCTGCTGCTGCTGCTGCTGCCGCTGCTTACTCCTGCCTCCCTCTGCCCGCTGGCCTGGCGGACAGCCGGAAGGTGAACTTGGCCAGGGAATGCGCACAGCTGAGCAGCTTTCCAAGGGAACAAGAGCGAGCTTTTCCTCAGCGGCATCCCTGCACAGTCAGAAAAGCAGCTCCACTTGGCAGGGAAAGGGGCTGCTCAAACCAACTGAAGTATCACAGCACTCAAGCTGGCATCGCAGCTCGGGGAAATCTTACTCCACTTCTTCCGGCTGTGCCTCCTCAGCGCAGCGCGGGGGTTGGCAGGGGGGATGCCTGGGGCGGCGGGTGGAGGCCGGGAGGGCGCCGGGAAGGCCGGCAGCTCCACACGCCTGCCGGCAGCTCCACACGCCTGGGCAGCCGCTGGCAGGCTGCAGCACCCCCGAGCGAGCGGGGCGGGAGCGGGGTGGCAGCCGGGCCATGGCTCAGCCGCAGGAATGTCCTGGCGCGGGGAGCCGGGGCGCCCGGCGGCGGTGACGCAACAGCCCGGCTCCCACGCCCGCGGCGGGCAGGGGCCGCAGGCACGGCACGGCTCCTCGCTCATCCTTAGCCAGCCCCCGCCTGACAGCTCGGAGCCCCCGGGGGATTCTGGGACCGCCCCGGTGGAAGAGGCTGCTGAGGCCAGCAGAAGGGACCCTGCCGAGGGCGGTGGGGACAGAGCTTCCCTTGGGGGGAAGTCCATCTCCCGATCCGACGGTAGGGCTTGATGGGGACCCACCCTCCACACCAGCACACGCATCCTGCCCCTTGCTGTGGGCTCCCAGGATCACTGCACATGGGAGACATAGCGAAACCATGCCAGAATCCACCACCTACAGACAATATATTTGCTGTATAATTGTTCAAAGGAAATGTATCCGCAGTGTAAGGAAAGCCATAAAACCTCAGTGTTTGCCTTTCACCAGGGTTTTCTCTAACACCCTCTTACATTGCAAGAAGTTAAGATTTTATCTGGCATTCTTTGCACTCCTACTGAAAATACAGAATTGTTGGAGGGAACCCATACATTTCCCAGGGGGAGGCAGGAGAGGAAAGGGGTAAATCAAGTGCCCTGAGTGACACATCTCATCAAATGCAGTCTCCTATGGACTTCTCCCACAACAAATCAAATCTTTTAACTGAACGGTATTATGATTTCCTGTTACTTCAGTGTACACCTACACAAGTTCCTCTGCTTTCCCTCTGCAGTCCTCTTCCTGAAGATAATCTGGCTACACCATAGGAGATCTGATGTCTCCTAGCAGAAACCAGCAAGTTCCTGAGTTGAACCAGCAGACATACAGCCCCACTTTCTTCTATCTCAAATGAATTATTTTATGAAACTTAATTACTTAATTAAGGATCTTAATTACTTTTGTGACCCCTATTCTTCTGCCAGCTTTAACTCACATAAGCTAACAAGTTAAAAAGTCACTGGGACGAGGGCTATCCCAAGTGAGAGAGGGGGTGCCTGAGGAGGCCAAGCAGACACCTGGCTTCCATGGGAAATGAGGCTGAAATGGTAATGCTGAGTTTAGTGACACTGACAGAGAAGCAAAGAGGATGTACAGCATACAGAAGAAACGGACTATGATTTCAGAGCGCTTCAATGCATAAGGCAACTTGGTCCATTCTAATCACTTCACACTGAAGAGCATCCAGGAGTTGAATCCAAACAAACAGTGCCTTCTGCTTCACGGTGAGTCATTACTTCCATCCACAGAGGGTGAGGGGAGGCTTAGAGGGCTTCCTCAGAGGCATGCGCTCCACATAGGGTATCATTCACAAAGCTTTTAGTGCTGCTGCTGCTGGGCTCTCTGAATCATAGGGCTATTTCGGTGGTGCCTGGTGGGATGCAGGCCTTGTGGCACAAGGGTAGTGAAACTTAATGCTTCCTGGGTGCAGCAAGTTGCCAAGGTGAGGAACCAGCTTTGTCTGAGTGTGCTCCGGCAGTAAGATTTGCTTGATCATTATTGCTCTTAGCTGGATACTGGCCATTTCTGTGGCTTCCAAGGTCACCACTGGGCTCTACCACAAGCTCCTTCTCTGATTGCTGCAGTCACCAGGAGTCCATTGCTCATTTTCTTGAAAATGAGAGGCCCCTTCCTGTTCACCTGTGACCCATTTTTCACCCCTGAGAAACGCTCTCTGGTTCTGGTAAACTCATTTATTCCTTAGAGATGTCTGTAAAATCACAAAATCCTCCTTCTTCAGCCCTTGCTGCTTCTGTACTCTGACGACTGGCAGGCACTGGTCAGTGATGTGCAGCAGCAGCCCGGTGTGCTTGGATGCCTCAGGTGTGCGCGCCCTGGGAGGTGAAGAGAATAACAAGCAATTCTGACTCATTATTCCGTTTCCATAGCAGTAAAGACAGAGGGTGAGTCATGGAGTTGTCATCCCCAGAGCATCCACCCGGCCATGCAACTCTGGAGCTGGTAACTCTTTCTCCAGCTTTTGTTTAAGAGCCTGGGATGTGCAGTGCAGAGTCCCTCCATGGGGGATAGGGCCCTCACACACAGCGGTTTCATGGTATTGCACAAGCATTAGGAGAAACCTGCTGAGCCCCTGGCAGTGGCGGTGGCCACTGGCACCGGAGGATGTACCACACACATGCATATCTGCTTACAGAGGTGAAGGAACCCCCCTGATGCTGCTTGCCACAGTGGCCTCCCGACATTGCGTGTGGCTGCAAGGACACAGACCTCCGTTTGGGACGCTGAGAACGGCACGTGTCACACGCAGCATGCCATGCCACACTGCAGTGTCATGAAGGCTGTTTTGGGATACACTGAACCATCGTGGTGATGAGGATGTGTAACCACTTAAGTCCACCCCATGGAGCTGCACAAGAACAACAGATACCTGGAAACAGGGCTGTTAAGATATCGTATGGATTTATGTTGGTTTAAACCAAACAAAACAGTTTATTGAGAGTTATCTGTTTTAGGATTTGTGCTATTAATTCCCATAACAATTTTCACCTCTCCTAACCGGTTACTTGCTTGACCAAAAAGCAACACATTGTATTTGAAAACTGAATTGGGCAATGGCAGACTCTTTAAATGCAAATGTGCAATAAAGGTACTCCTTCCTGGGTCCCACATTGCTGGCACAGAACAGGCAGTAAGAATACATGAGCGGCCATCAGATGGGAGAAGGAAGAGTCTAACAGACTTAGTGGCGCTGGTGAGTCCTGAACATATGGCTGTGAGGAGCTGAGGTGTAATACAGCTCCTGCTTAGTGATTTCAAGGCTGATGGACCAAATCCTGCATACTGATGAATGCAATTCAGTCTTGAATTCTGCATACAGGCAGAGCAGGAGATAACTCAGAACAGTGATTAGAAACATAGTGGCTTATCTGGTCAATGTGGTGGTGCATAGCAATGGGTAAAGGGGAAAAAGTCCCACATCTTCCACGCAATGCAGTTTGAATGTGTGTATCTATGTATGTATATATGCACCTGCATGCTGACAAGCACGAGCTGGCTGGTTTCCACAAAGGTACTGCTAGCAATCCAGGTGTATGGGGAGAGATGGCTGAGCAGCCACAAGGCAGGCCGGGTGCTCACATGCACGCTGAGATCCTGCGCTTTTAGGAACTCTGGGTCTTCACACACCACCAGTCCAGGGCGCAGAGCACTGCACAGTGCTAACAATCCTCTTGCCCGCTTTTATGGGCTAGAGACAAAGCGTTGTGTGATTGGTGTCCTGAAGCTGAAGCCCCATTCAGCTCAGTATGGACAAGTGGAACACTCGATGGAAGGTTACCCTTCCTCATTTACATGGAAGGCACCTTCTTCTCTCTTAATGCTCCTTCTTCTGCCTTGCAAATTGTGTCCTGCCCCATCGTTTGAGCAGCAATCCCAAAACCACGGAACATGCTACATGCTGTGTCTGTGGCAGATGCCCCAGGCCTTTCCCTGCATACAGCAAGGGCACCCATGGCAGCAGCTCACCTCCTGTTCAAGGAGGGGGGACAATGAATTGTGCAACGCTGCGCCTTCAAATTACTCCCCATGTATGCCGACGTGACAGGCGTGTGCGGGCAGAGGGGCAGACAGCGCCCGGGCATGAGAGGTGAACCGGGGGGCCATGTCAAAACCGTGACTCTGGAGCAGCACAAAGCACCTCTGCGAAGGGAGCCGCGCCGGGCTGGCCAGGGCAGGGCAGAGCCCCGCTCCGGGCAGTCGCAGCTAGCTCCAGAAGGGGCCATGCCACCACCGTGCCCGACCTGACGCGGCTACAGGCTGCTCTGCTCCACGCCCGGCTGAGGGTCTGCGTCACCCGCCGACAGCCAGCGACGCGCCGGGGTGGGCACGGGGCCGGCCGAGGGGGAACGCCCGGGGCCGCGAGGCCGAGGCAGCGGCCCGCCCGGACGCTGCTAGCCGAGCCCGCCCGCGGGCGCTGGGACAGCACCGGCACCCGGCGGGGCGGCGGAGGAGCGGCCGATCCCGTCAGCCCTGCAGCCCTGCCCCGGCACGGCCCTGTCCCGCGGTGGACGGCGCGGCGCGGCGCGGCGCGGCGCGGCGCGGCGCGGCCCGGCCCGGCGGCACGTGGTGGCGGCGCGGCCCATGTGACCGGCCCTCCCCGGCCGCCGCGGCTCATCCCCCGCCCGGCCCGAGTCCCCGCCCGCCTCGCCCCCAGCGCAGCGCAGCGCAGCGCAGCGCTCCGCTCTCCTGCGTGCAGCAGCCCCGCGCAGCAGGCAGCCGCCGGCGCCCCAGCACCATGGTAAGGGCGGCGCGGCGCGGCGCGGCCGAGCGGGGAGGGCGGCGGGGGTGGCCCGCGGGGAGAGGGGCCGCGAGGCCCGCTAGGGCACGGGGCTGAGCTGAGCAGGCCCGCCCGGCTCGGCGCGACGCGGCCCCGAGGCCTCTCGGCGGCCATTTTAGTCTAATTTTAGCCGAGTGCGGGGGGAAGGGGCGGTGGGAGCGGCCGAGGGGCAGGAGCGGGCGGCGAGGCGGACCGCGGCGGGGCTGGGGCCCGGGCTCGGGCCCGGCGGTTTGGGTTGGGGTTGGGGCCGGGGCCGAGGCCGGGGCCGGGGCTGGGGCTGGGGCTGGGCGGGCGGCGCAGCGCTCCCTGCGGCATGGCTCGGGCGTGCGAGTATCCTGGCGGCGGTGTGAGGGGCGGGTGCGGGGAGAGGGGCTCCCGGCAGCTGCTATTGCGGCCCGGGCCCTGGGGGTTGCTGCCGCGGCCGGCTTGAGATCGGGGAGGCCGGGAGCGATCGTGTGGGAGCGCTGCGGGCGGAGCGAGGGCGGCCGGGAGCAGGGCTGGCGGGCGGTGGGACGCCCGTTCCCCGCGAACAAAGCCGGGAAAGGGGGCAGCGGGCTTCCCCGGGCACAAAGCCGCGGCTCCCAGCGAGCCGTGCACCTGCCTCCTGAGCAGCCTGCCCGGGCAGCTCCCGCCTCTTCGGATGTAATTGTTGGACCGATAGCAAGCTCGCTGCGGCTCGGCTCGGCTCGGCTCGGCTCGCTCGCAGTAGGGCTTGCTAAACTGCTTTCTGTCTGCCGTGGTCTCCCCGCTTGCCCTGTCAATGTTTTGTTTCCTTTCTGCTTTAGGCGCGGGTTGTGAACGGCTTGCCGGCCTTACGGGGAACTGAGCACATTGTAACTGGTGGTTTTGTGTGAAGGAAGAGCAGTTAAATAATGCTCATGCAGTCGTGCAGAGTAAAATTCGGGAGTTTTTAAAGCGCGGTGTTGAAGCTGACACAATGCAGAAAACATTTCTGCTGCTTGTAGAGCCTTGCCTCACCCAGCAAAATGACAGTGCGGGATGTGAGCTGCTGCTGTGGCGTTTGTTCAGCCAAAAAAAACCCCAACAAAACCAACCAAACAAAAAGCCACCCTCCATCCCAACCCAAAACTACAGACTCCTTCCTCTCCTGTGTTCAGCTGCCATTCCCCTCCACTCACTCTCCCCCTCCCCCAAATAAGCCAAATGCATGATAAGGTAATGGAAAATTGCTTGAGTAGTACAGCTGTGTGCCTAGTTCTATAAAACTGCTACCCAGAATCACAGCTGAAGATGCTGAGATCTGCAACAAGACAATACAGAATTTACAGGTCCTTTATCTCTTCTGCTCCAATCCTGCAAAGATTGCTAAATCCATAGTGTGTTCAGGTTGAGTGTAGTATTTTTATTCTTACGGGGGCAGGCAGACTTGTTTATCTAGCACTGTGGGCTATCATCTTTTCTAGTGAGTGTTAAGTTTTGCTGTTTATGGTATTCCTTTGATCTCATTTTACAGGCTTCTGGAGTAACAGTGAACGATGAAGTCATAAAGGTTTTTAATGACATGAAAGTAAGGAAATCTTCAACCCCAGAAGAGATTAAAAAAAGAAAGAAAGCCGTTCTCTTCTGCTTAAGTGATGACAAAAAACAAATAATTGTAGAGGAGGCAAAGCAGATATTGGTTGGTGACATTGGAGATACAGTGGAGGACCCCTATACAGCCTTTGTGAAGTTACTACCTTTGAATGATTGCCGATATGCTTTGTATGATGCCACATACGAGACAAAGGAATCTAAGAAAGAAGACCTGGTATTTATATTCTGGTGTGTAAAAGCAAAGCTTGCTGTTAAAATTGAATGTTCTGGAGTTAACGAAGGATGACTAAATAACTGCTTTGTTGTGGTCTTCTTTCCTTTAAAGGGCTCCTGAAAGTGCACCTTTAAAAAGCAAGATGATCTACGCAAGCTCTAAAGATGCCATTAAAAAGAAATTTACAGGTATGGATCTAAAAGTGTTTTGTTCATTGATTATAATGCTGTTTAGATGTTGAGGTTCTCACAAATACATTGTTGTCCATCTGTCTTCCAGGTATTAAACATGAGTGGCAAGTAAATGGTTTGGATGATATTAAGGACCGTTCAACACTTGGAGAGAAATTGGGAGGCAATGTGGTAGTTTCACTTGAAGGAAAACCTTTATAAAAAGACAAACAAGTGCCATCTGGATCTAAGGAGCTTCCATTTCTGCAGCTCATTCAATTGGAATAGTATTAGTCTCCCCATCCCCTTCCCTCCTCAAAAAATAAGGCCCTTCCCTAATGCCCCTGAAGGAGATGTCATTGTTAAGCAGTCTACCAGTGATTGCCATTAGACTGTTTAATCCTGGTAGTTTTATGTAGGATCCAAGGAATGCTTTCACGTCATACTCTTAGCCAAAACTGACGTCGCAGGCATTCCTTGCAATATGTACAATGAATGTGATAGTTAATGTAAATAGTCTAGCAGACAGCAAAAGGTAAGCTAATGGAATGCCTTGAAAGTATTGTCCACTGGTCGGATGGTAGACTCTATACAGTATTACTTACAGTTGCACTTGATTGCAGTTCCATGAGGCTCTTGTGCATTCATACACCTCACCTGCCTTGACAAGCCTATTTTTGTGACATGGCAGCACACAACACTATGCATTTAAAGCACTTTTTTGTAATATGTTTGACCTGCCCCCCCCAAAGGAATGCCAATTAAGTTGCTGTAACTGTGTCATCAAATTATTGTAGTACCTCAGTTTCATTCCTGTTACATGCATATCTTTACAAATGAAGTAGCTGTTACGATGCCTTTTTGTTTTCCATTGAATGTACACTACTGAACAGGAGTAGAAGTTAATCTGTTTACCATACGAGTCTTGAAACACTAAAGTTTTGTAAAACATCAGTCATGGTGGCAATTTCTGTATTAAAAAGAGCCTTAAATGGAACGTTGTTTTTTGAGATCAAAAACTGGCCACGTTGCAATAAAACTTGTGGCTTATTACAGAACGTTGCCTTGTTTTCATTGGAAAATATAGTTTTTAAGTATGTTTAATTTAAGCATATTTCAAATAACTTATGTGGAAAGTATTGTAAAGGTAAACAGTCATTAATCTCTTCTTGAATAATGCAAGTTTTTCATTCCTAATCGTGATTTAGGTACTGCTTTGCAATACTTTGTGGCTCTGTTCCAATCATTTGATAAAGGACTTGCTCCTAGTTTACTGTTAAAGAAGCTACCACTACTAGAGACCATTTGTTTCATGAAACACTTGTGTCAGACACGTACGAAGTAATTAACCACGCAGTGTGTTCCATACCTGAGCATTCTTAAAGTTCTACATGTCAGAGTAAACCCTTGCATGGAATCTCGCACCTTGCTGTCTTTTTTGGGGTAAGATGTAGTGTGAGTTGTACACAGAATATGAAGCCAGTAAATAATCTTTGGGGTTTTTTGAGTGTTGCGTTCAAGACAGGCGCGGTACAAGAAACAGCCTAAATGAACTGTTCTACTTGTTAGCTTCTATGTAAATAGAACTGGAAAGTGTTTGCCACTACCAAGGCTTGCATCAGGGACATGATTTGGCTGGGAGCCAAATAATGCTCTCCTTATAGAGAATTTGATCTGCTCTGTGTGAACAATCCTCCGTTAGCCAGAGCTATTTATGGCAAACACATGCTTTTGTATCTTGTCATCGTTATCCACAAATGGCAAAACTGGACATGATTCTCCTGGTATGCATAAAGGAGCGCTGTTAGGCAGCCACTGGCAGCTGAACTGTGCAGGCTGCTGGGAGGAATGCTCTTTATCATTACCTTATTTTAAAAACCTGGTAGAGTAGAACTGTGGAGCTTTTGAATGCAGGCCATTTGCATTCAGTCCATTGCCCTTTTTCAGCAAGG
This sequence comes from Myiopsitta monachus, assembly GCA_017639245.1. NCBI lineage: Eukaryota > Metazoa > Chordata > Aves > Psittaciformes > Psittacidae > Myiopsitta > Myiopsitta monachus. Next base: position 30,575,622 of record CM029924.1, on the reverse strand, counting down.
AAGCAGATAATAATAAATACCTTTTTTTGTAATAGTTCAAATAACATGGTGGTACTGTGTTTAGTCTCTCTTGTCCTGTAGAACTTTAAGACTTTGTTTCAGGCTTCTGGCTGTCCCTATGACTTGCACACCTCATTGTGTTAGCTGTTCTATGTAGACTAAAATTTACTAGAATTTAATTAAAAAGGCATGATGACCACTGACTTACTAAGTGTATTAATGAGTCTTGGTTTTCTACAAAACTCTCCTTTCAGGTACCTTTTAAGGTTGAGAAGTAACTGATGGTATGCATGTTGTCTAGAAAAAAAAATCAAGTTTTTATTCCTAGAAATAGTCTATTTCTGATTATTCACGTTGTGTGCAAAGCCCAGTTTAATGTAAAGACCTACTTTGTGCTTAATGTTTGACTTGAGTTCAGTATAATGAAATGATCTTTTAACTGATTTTTTCACAAGGTATGCTTTCTTTAAAAAAAGCCAAAACAGAAAATGTTGAATTTTAATAAACCATTTGAATTTCATTTTAGACAGTAAACTTTTGTAAGCAGTGCTGTGTTTAAATTTATTGTTTGTCTCTGCTGCAAACAGTCTGGAAAGTTGTCTGTGGCTTCCGAGTTGAATATTCAAGTTTATTTTTTTTAAACTAGCTTAGGTGTATATTCACTCAGTCCAAGTAGATAAAAAAATTGAAGCACAAACTGTATTTATGTAAGATTCCTACCAAAACACGTTGTGGATCCAGACGGATCAGCCTGCCTTCAGTTTGTTCTTGAAATGACTGACTGATTGATGCGAGGTCCAATTCAGATGGCTTGCTTTAAAAAAAACAACAACAAAAACCAAACCAATAAAGTGCTACAGAACTGTTACTGTTTGAATTGTAAAACAAATGAGAGACAGCTGGCATCTGTTCCAAAATGGTTTGTCAGCTGTTGTTTTCTGTCATTATGCAAAATGGTGAGGGCCTCATTGTGATAGAGAAGTGGAGGAAAGTCTTCTCGAGTATCTTCTGTGTATCTCCATGTAGACGTGACTTTTGGGTATCTTGGCTGCAGTTATTTCATGAAGGTAGCTTGTGCGGAAATGGCGTTTTTCTTCTTAGAACATACTTTAAAACCAGCAGCTATTTGTTTGATTTGGTAAATCCTGGAAGAGGTAGAGACATTCGGGTTTGATTTCTCCGAAAAGGGAAATCGGTCCAAGGCCGGGTGAGTAGGTGAGGGTTATGCTTGTGGCGATTTTAGAAATGCAAACCTGTACATTAATGTGGACTCGAGTGTAAGAATCAGTCCTAGTCAGATCATTAAATGGATTTCGAGTGTGTTCAGTTAAAACCCAAAAGTTTTTCTCTAAGTGGGAGAGTCTTTTTCTGTTGTACCATTCCCTCAGAACGAGTGGTGGAATACAGCAATTGCCACAGTTTGACAATAAGCTTTACTCTTATGCCAATTCCAGTATAAACCAAATTTTCATGTCTGCCTATTTTTTATAAACTTCTGTAAGTTCCCCTTAGTGTGTGGTGGCAAGTTAATGGTTGTAGAGTGAGAACATGGCGCTAGTGGTGGATCAAAGATCATCAATGTAGCACCTGTCTATAAGTACTGAATTTCTTTGAAATATTTCTGATTTTGAAAACCTGGTATAAATAAAATTAATTTAAATGTCCTCAGCTGTCGAGTGTGTTTGTGTGCCAGCCAGCACCTACACCATTCACTTTGCTGTTCTCGTTGGATTGGGAGCAGCCCAGAAACTGAGAGATTGTGGAGTAAAATGGGTGGAATATGTGCGCTTTTGTAACGGGTTTCACCTACAGCCTGTTCAGTACGATACCCAGCTGTACAAAAAGCCAGCCCTGATGGCTCTGGAAGTGAGTATGAAGAAGTTTTTAGTGGGTTGGTGCTGGATAACCTTTTTCTTGTGTTGGGTCCTAGCTCATATGTTGGCAAAATGGGATGGGTTGGTTTTTTTTTAAAGGTAGCAAAAAACGTGTTTACACTGCCAAGTCATTTTTAATAGGAAGAAAGCTGATACAGTGTGAAAATGGTGACTCCATGAAGAATGACCGAAAGGTAATCCTCTTGCTATCAGTGGTATCTCTCCTCTTAACCTAAAATTTCTTAGATCTAGGAATCACTTAATAGGAAGAGTTCATTTTGCAAACAAGGCTGTCAAGAAACAGCTACATTTGATTCTCTGGAGAAGACAGGCTTTTACGCTGTAGAGTAACAACCTTTTCAGTGTTTACCTAGCATGCTTTCTCTGTGGCTGTAGGGGACATATATGGAAATATGCATTAAAAATGAGTGAAAGGTCTCCCTATGAAATTATTTTAATACAAATTACTGCTTAGTTTAATAGTGTTCTTACTATTTTCATATACAGTGCTTGATACCCTGTTGAATATGGGCATTTCCCTGCCTCACCTCCCATGCTATTGAATCAAAAATAACCCCCATGCATCTTGCTATTTCTTGCATTGCTTATTTCCACAATCTGCTAATATCATCTGAAAAGAAAAAAACAAACCAACCCTAAAGTGGAAAATTAAAGCCTTTCATAGGACATTCAAATGGGTAACAATTTATGTTATTTACTTGATAGCATTTTCCTCTTATATTGTAAGGCGTACGGCAAAAACGTGTGCTATTTGGAGGTGCTGAAAGTAATTTTGACGTTCCCTTTTTCATGTCTGATAGTAGGTTAGTGTTTCTGTTGTCACCTTTACTTCATAGTTACTTAGAGTGGAAAAAGAACTCAAAGGTGTCACTGATTAATAAAGTTTATAAATGTCAATTCAGATGATAAAAAAATAGCATACACGAACTTGAGTTTCCTGCTGCTAGCTTAATTTTTACTCCTGTGTGAACAGGCTTAGGAATGTGTGTGTAGCTCTAATCATGCCTCTCCTCTTCCACTTCTTTATTTTTAAAAACAGCTGTGTCACTGCAAATCCCCACCAGCTGCCCTCCATCTTCTGTGAAGCTTTACAGACAATCTCCACTTGTACCTTTTAGTGTCTATTTTTCCCTTCTCTTGTTTGTGATTGTAGGGGTTTGATTTAGAAGAACTAAATGCTGTAATATTATGCTCCTCAAAAGCTTTTCTATTATACAGAAAGTTAAAAGCATCAGTTACTCTCTGGTGAGCACAGCTGCAGGGTATACACTGACGTGAAAAAAGAGATGTGATTTTGAGAACCAGTTTAAAGAGCCTTATTTGTGTCTGCGTCCTCTTAGTGGCAGCACTGCTTTCATCTGTGACCTTCTATTAAGGCTGGTGCGAGAGCTAAGCTTTTCTTCCATTTTGGCTGTTTCAACAGAAAATGGAATGTGCATGTTGCAAACAAGGTGCAGAGCAGCAGAGGAAGGTTTGGAAGAAGCAGTTTTTCATGGAGACCTTTGCTTCTAGTGGGGAAAAAAGGGTTACAGCAGCAGATTTGTTTCCTTTCAATTTCAGCATGAGCTTGAAGCTGTAAAGGCTGAGGTTATGTTATCTTTTACTCTGCCTGAACTTACTGATTCCACAGTCTCACTGTCTCAATGCTTTTAAGTTACGCAGTGTGAACATTCAGCTCTGTACCAGTGAAATTTGTTTTATTTCTACAAGCACGAAGCCGTGCTATAATGGGGCTCTAAGACAGAAATACCATACAGGTGATGCACCTAAGCTGCCTTTGAACAGTCCTTTAAAAATGTGTATTTTTTGATTACACCGAATACAATAATTAAGCTATTACATCGGTTGGGAACGAGGATGAAAGGGTGCAGTTGTTAATTAGGTGACTGCAAATGACAAATATACTTTATGGCCATATTTTAGAGTCAGCCCTGTTATTTAAGCATGGCTTCTAGATGAAACACTTCCCAGTCCACGGAATTCACTGCCTGCATAAATTCTTTTAAGAAGCAGTAGCATAATTTTAGCTCTTCGTTGACTCTGTTGATGCAGAATCTGTCACCTGAAGGTTTTTATTCTTCTGCGTTGGTGAATTCTCTCTGTAGTGCTGCATTATTTCTCTGCATCCACACTTCAAAATGAGTTCCCAGAACTCTCCTTCCAAGAAACAAGAATTCCTAAACAATATTTATTTGGTGTGACTAAAGTAGAAAGGCATCTTGTAGAACACACATAGGAAACAAACGCATGGCATTAGCCTGCATGGCCACCGAACACGTTTGGCCCTGCATGCTATCCGGGACTGTTGGGTTATTCTGATCAGAACGTCAGCCCATTCAGGTTTATGTGCAACAGCCCAACCCAGGAGATTTGTGGAAACAGAAAAGAACGCCTTAACATTGCTCAGATACAGGCTTTACGAGCTGACTGAATGCCTTGCTCACCATAAGGATGGGTGAAACAGCTGTCAGGCTCACAGTGATGACCACTTCTTAAATGTTTTTCTGGGACTGTTCTGACAAAAAAACCTGGCTTTGGTTCTAGCCAGTTTTATAGATTCACTTCAACAGAGGCAGTGTTTGGAAGTACCTTCAGGACAAGCTATATTTAGGCATAAGTCCCTTCAATAATTCTAGCAGTTTCTTTGGTCTCATTTTAGTTGAGTGCCTTTAATTCCATTACAGCTTTAACTTCCTAACTGCCTATAGTCCAGCATTGCCCATACTATGGTCATAACGCAGCATAAACATTTAAAAGTCGTAGTCGTCAAAATTAGTAGTAGTTAAAGGTGATTTTATTTCTATAGCTTGGTCTCAGTTTTGCAATGAGGATGGCACATCAAACAGCCTTCCAGAGAGCTCCTGACTGAACACTTGCCATGGATCTTCATGGTAGGATTGAAGCAGTGTTGGAGCATTCACACCAGAGCAGTTTGCTTTGCTTTGCTTTCTTGCATAGCTGGATCTATTTCCTATCCTGGGACATGTTGAGGTTACTGTGGTATCACTTTCTAAAGCATTTCACCTCCTTTTTCATTCTGAACAGAATGGACAGACTGCAGTTACAGCTTTTTCTTACTGTTACTCAGTCAACCATTTCAGCTATGAATTTTATTTTTTCCTGATTGCCAGAAGGCAAAAGAGAGTGCTTCTCATAGCACTGTGCACCATAAGGCCAAAATACAGCGCTGGAATTACATGTGGGCAACATAATTGTTTCCAGCTATCGTGGCAGGTACGAAATGTGGCCTTGTCAAAGTTGAGTTGTGTGCATGTCCTGGTAGGCTGCAGAAAAGAGCTGTGGTGAGAGGCTGAGTGTCTGGCACTCTAGCTCTGTCCCTGCAACCTCTCTGTAGCGTCACAAGGCTAGGCCTACTCTAGAATTTCTCTTTATGCAACTGTACATTGCTGCTCTGCTCTACTCCAGAAGTCAGTCTGGCTGACAGCTCAAGACACCTTCAGGAGCACTAGGACTGCTGTTGCTCTAATAGTGAAATACACAGCTGAGATATTTCGGTAGTAGCTTTGTGTGCACCAGATTCAAGAAGCACGTGGCTCTATGTATTCTGCAGTTACCCTGTGCACAAAGTAATTGTCCACATAAAAATAGATATAACACCGATAGGAGTTTATAATCTTACTTTAACAGCTGTTTTCTTTGCAAAATAGGGAGGATTTTTTCCCAAGGCTTACTAATTAATATCCAGGAAATGGAATAATATACTTTCATGCTTGTGCTTTAAACATTATTTGTCCAGATATTCAAGGAACCTGGAATTAATAACCAGTCTTTCCACTTTTCACCTAACTGTGGGAAGAGAAGAAGAGTTATTTCTCATTGCATCAGCATCTTATGTTGTGTGCAAATACAGAGCCTCTCAGTTTCTTCTCAAAATAGTGTTTGGATCACATTCAGTGGTTAATGGACAAGAACATAGGATTTTTGTAAGTCACATTTTACAGCATTAATATGAACATGCACATGGTTTTGAGCTATGAGATAAAACCTGAAAATTACCAAAGGACATATTTTGGGAGGAGAAAAAAAAAGTAACTTCAAAAAACTTACATTTTTCTCTCCTAACAAGTTTCTTATGCTGTAAGTTGCCCATGAAGATCTCTTCTTTCTAGTTTATTAGTTACTTGGGTTTGGTGTTCTCACTTTCTCCACGCTGCATTGTTTCAGTCTAATACAGACTGGATTAAACTGTTATCAAAGGAAGGATATATTGTGTGTATAAAATATGCAGTTACTGTAGGAAAGAGTAAATTGTTTGCTTGACCCAGTTTTATGGAGCAATTTCTTTCTACAGAGATGGGATAACAGTTGAGGAAAAGGGACTAATGGGTTTGCCGAGAGTATTTAGGAGCACTCAGTGGGAATGAGATTATTATTGTAGTGCTTAATCCTGAAATAATCATAGACCATCTCATCAGCCTTGCAGCAGCATTTGAGATGAATATTCTAGCTACTTTATGATATTAGTCTGAGATAATTTGCCATTGTTATAAACCCGGAGGTCTGTGGATAGAGTATTTACACCTGTGGTGAATGTTTCGATGTTTTCACCTGTTATATTTTTAAAAAGACTATTCATAACTAGTGGAAATGTAGGTCTTCAGTGTCTTTTATGGGGCTGAAAAATAAGTGGAGGTTATAGAAGCCACTAGTTTACTTAAATCTATTTCTGGGAATTGCTATAATGTTATCAGGCTTGCTTTTCCATCTTTTGGGCACAGTGTGAAAGAGCACATAGAAAGGGTGTTGGTGATGCATGGTATCTGTTATCGCTGACATTAAATGAATTTAATGGTAGTGAATTTACAAGTCATGCTGCAAGCAAAATGAACAAAAAATATTCTCAGATCAGAATTTGTCAGTAACATTCAGTTTCCTTTGAACAAGTAATTGTCCTGCTCTTTCCTTAACCAGGAAAATTAATTTGAGCCTTTCTCCTCCGTTTGACTTGCTTTCTGTGTCCCTTCTCCAAGGTGTTTTACCCCCCTCTTGCCTCCATGCAGAAATTGCTCATCTGCTGCCTCTAGTCCTCACATTTATCTCAGTTACCCTGGTTTCCCCCTGCTCATCACAACCTTTTTCCTCCCTGCTAGCTCCAATTCTCCCCTGGTCCTGTTCGCTCACATTAGCAGTGCGCTTTCGTCTTTATCATAAACGTAGAGCAAACAAGAAAAATCCCAAACACTTTAGATCCATTTACTGGCTTCTCTTGTGGTAAGTACTTACAGTGTTGGGAGATGCTATAGATGCATGAATTTAGACTATATTGAAAACTGAAGCTGTAGAAATAGTATGAAATAAACTGTGTATCGACATAGAAACCTGAAAGTTAATTGCATGGCTCATAGGTTCAATATCAAATGCACTGCTGCATAGGCAAATCAAGAAAATCTCAGTATTATAAAATGTATAGAAAACTGCTGTAAGGACTAAAGGCATATTAGTCCCTTATGTATTCAAAAAGAAATAAAGGTTCAATAATCATGAAGTAGCTTTTTGTATAATAGTAATCGTTTTCTTCTGCTTCCTTTTCCGAAACCTTGTATTATGCTTATTCATCTCCTTGGGCTTTTCTCTGCAGTCACAAGCATAAGAAATGAACAGCTTTGCAGTGAGGATTTATTTCCTTTTCCTGATCTTAAAAAGAAAGTAAGTCTGATAAAGAGAAATATGAAGTAGGGCCATCTGAGGGTGCTGTTTGACAACATAGTGAAGGCAATCTAATGACACATATGGGATGAGAGGGGGATTCCTCCAGAAGCTGGGCTGAATGCTCCCCCTCTTTTCTACCAGATATGGTGCCCATACCTACCTGACCAGGCAGTGAATTTAGGAATCTACATTTCTCACTTATTTTGGAAAGGTTATTTTTCAGTTTGCTAAGAAGGCACAATGCCTGAAATGTTCCAGATGCTTCTGAGAATTGCTGTGGTCTTGGTAATTCAGTATATGGTATGCAGGGTGTCTGTGGAGGAGCTGAAGCTGATGTTTGTGATGGCCACTGTACTCCTGCATGTTGCTCTGTCCATTTCCAGGTAACACCAGGCTATTGTGTTATGTATATCTTGTGCAGTAAGTGCAGTGAATGATTCTGACGCAGTTATAGGTGTCTGCTGGGAAATCTCAGGCAAAAAGTAAGAAATCCCGATTATCACTTTCATCTCAGCTTCTTGTCATGTACATACTTTAAAGTACTCCGACTCCTACTGCTTTCAGTACTGCAGTGGTGAAATTCAGTTCCTCAAATCTCAGCTGCTGATAATGCTGCACAGACATGTAAAGGCATTTTAATGTTTAGCTTGTAGAGTAACTCCGTTTCACCTTACCAGACATGTGCATGCCTGACTCCAGCTCTTGCTTCCTCTCTTCACTCTTTCTAACAGTACTCTCGCCGCCCTTCCCCCTGAATATCTGTGATGTGAATTAACTTAATTCCTCAGATTCTAAAGTTCTGACTATGAGCTTTTCGGAGACAGGGAGTCCCGGCATGCCATAGTATTCCCAAGGGCGTAGGCAAGCACGCTCCATGTACAGCACGTCACAGAGCTCTGAATACCCAAGGGCAGTGCTTGTAGAGAGTTTGGGGCTGGCTTTGTTCATTTAGTTGGTGAGACAAACTTTGTTCAACCTCAGCACTCTGTTAGCATTCTAGATGAATTGTATCTAGTGGTGATTTGAGCGGAAAAGTAAATTATGAGTTTGCTACAGACAAGTTAGAAAACAAGAGTAATAGGCAAAATGGCTCACCTGACGTGTATTTGGAATCCAGTCAGAGCATGCATAAGATCACAGAATGGTTAGCTTTGGAAAGGACCTTAAGATCATCTAGTTCCAATCCCCCTGCCATGGGCAGGGATGCCTCACACTAAATCACGTTGCCCAAGGCTCTGTCTCTGTTCTGCTGGCTTTAAACACCGCCAGGAATGGAGCATTCACAGCTTCCCTGGGCAGTCCATTCCAGTGCCCCACCACCCTCACAGTAAAGAGCTTCTTCCTTAGATCTAACCTGAACTTCCCCTGTTTAAGTTTAAACCCATTGCCCCTTGTCCTATCGCTGCAGTCCCTGATGAAGAGTCCCTCTCCAGCATCCTTGTAGGCCCCCTTCAGATATTGGAAGGTTGCTATGAAGTCACACTCGAACCTGATCCTGTCCTACAGTAGGCAAATATAAGTATATATGTTGGGGTTTTTTTTTGGTCAGGATTAATGTAATCCAGGTATAATCAGGGGTAGCTCCATAAAAATCAGTGGAAGTTAGAAATGCTTATTACAAGTTCATTAGTGTCTGGAACCATTAGAACAGCATGGTGTGGTGTTAATGACAGCAGGGGAATTCTCTGGGTGTACAGTACATGAAGACAAATACTTTACATGCATTATGCATATTTCAGAGCACGTATCATGGATTTGCAGCTTTAGACAACAAAGACAGTACAGTCCAGACTGAAATATGATGGGTCTGAATATATAAAGGAAAAGAAGCCATGATTCTTTTACTCAAAATATTGTGTTAAATATACCTTATTAATTTAACCTAATAGTGCTCACTTTTTAAATGCCTGAAATACAATGATAAATGCTGTTATCATATGGCCATTTATATCTGTTGTGAGCTTTTTGGATCAGCACTCCTGCATTGCCTCATGTCCTATATATGCACAGAAAGCGCACCTCTTTTTTGTGAGTTTATGTTCGGAAAACAGCATTGACATCAAGGCCCATTTGTAACGCAGAGGCTGGGCTCTCCCACCCGAGTCTTCCCTGTGGCCCAGTGTAGTAAGGGTACTGTAAATAGGACTAGCATACACTGACAGCACTGGATTCAGCACAAACATTGCACAGCCCAGTCTTATGGCCATATTAATTAGAAAGTGGGTGAGCACCCTCCATTTTTTACACGAAACCATAAGAAAAGAAGATCCACCCATTACAGAAGAAGCCTGAACCCACCTCCCTCTTGACTAGTTATGGTTCTAATTCATATGTTAGTGCCCTTGCCAGGTCTAACTCTAGTATCCATGGACGCTAACATCTCCACAACTAACACATGCCTTTTTCATGTCTGTTCAGTACTTCTCTTCAATAAGCCTCCTGGGTTTTTTTAAGAATCAGATTCAGTTGTCAGAAGAATATTTATTTTTCTGGCATAGGATCACTGCATGTTTAATTTACTTCCTCCAGAAGTGATCTTTCAAACACTGTCTTTGCTCAGAGGTGAATGTGTTTTTCTCAGCCTAAGCTCCAGTGATGAGATGCCAAGAAATATTTCCACATGCTCACAATCTGAGAAGTGAGAGGTGTCTCTTTAAGCTATAAAAAAATCAATTCCTGCTGCAAACACAGCACTACCCACGCTGTCGGGCTTGCAGAGTGGACTCACTGAGTGGATCAAAGCTATTTTGTTCACTTCCTCCTATGTGGGAATTGTTTGGTCTTGTGCATTGCTGAAGCATCTTGCTGCCACAGCCAAAGGAACACAGACTTCTCTACCCATGGACTGGCCGTATGATGTTCCGCACCACTCAGAATGTCTGTGAGTGTGACCAGAGAGCTCCACACCTGCAGTAAGCAGGTGTGGTACAGGTCAGGACTCCATGCTGTGCATGTGAAAGTATGCGCATCATTTTTCTATGCAAATCAGGCTGACAGGCAATGGAGAACCTGATTCCACCCAATGGGGCTTTCATTCCAGCAACTACCTATTGCCAGTTATCAAGCCATATAGCCTCTCTGCCCTTTTTCTTCCTTCCAGATTTAACAAGTTCACCTTAAAATTAGTTACTATTTTTTTTCTACTTTACAAGGAGATGATGTTCAGAATCCTGCTTTGATGCTTTTAAGCCTTATTTTAACTCCAGACTGAATATATTCTTCATCCCCTCAATTATTCTAGCAGCACCTCTTGGTACCCGATCCAGTCTGAATCTTTTCTGGGCATGTTTCACTGTGCCTTATCACTACACGTTAGAAAGAGTTTAATACATTGCTTTCTCTGCATTCACAAGATCCTATGCCTTCCTCCATTAAAGTCTAATATATATCCTGTGACAGAAACCTCTACTTCTTTCTCTTCTTTTTCCTTATGATTACAGAAATTTCTTTTGCCCCCTAAGGTCATCACCTTGCATTATTTACCATGAAATTCCATCCTATTTCTATGCCTGCAGTCCTTAATGGCATGAAGGTCTTCCTGCATGATACCCCAGTCCTCTTCTGTATCAGTATTACCTTCTAGTCGTGTGTTGTCAGCAGATTTCATTAGCTCATTTACTTCCTATTTTTTGTGCCAAGGTCATTAATGAGAAGATTAAATAAGGTTGTTCCCAGAGTGAATCTAGGAAACTGCATTAATAATTCCCTTTTCTCTTGACAGAATACTCCTGTCCAGTCAGTTTCTTATATGCTTTACAGTTCATATATTAGTTTTGCTTTTCATTTTAATTAATGTTATACAAAATACATTCAGGATTCCAGCAGGATTAGGTCTAGTATCTATCTCAGTAAAGAAAAGGCAGTCATTTTATCAAATACATATATCAAACAAGTCTAGAATAATTTAGTGATGATAAGTGGGTATTTTCATCCCACGTCCATATCCTTCGTTATCTTTTATTATGTTTCCTTTCCAAATGTGATCGTCATTCAGCTCAGATACACATACTTTGGCAATTGCCTAGTTGACTTAGTCCCTTTCTTGAATATATCTAAAAATTAATATTAAGAGATCAGTATCTCACATTTATTGTTAATAAATTAAGCCCCAAATATTTGGTACTTCATTCAAAATAAATATGCTAAGAATTACAACAAATTAAGGGATTTTCTAATATTCTATTAATAATTATAAAACAGTGTCTTAGCAATGTACGAAAGAGGGGAAATATGAAAAGAATGAAACAGCTGTAAACTTAATTGTGGGTGGAATTCCCAAATTCTATAAGCATCTCTTAGCCAACTTTCGACTATGGGGCATGCTGTTATCTTACTTGTGGAGCCCTATGTGATAGCCTTGTTGCCCAATATGAATCAGGAGCTGGCAACACTTCGTGCTAAACTGTGATACTGAATATACTTAAAATAAATTTCAGTGTCGATATGTTTTAGATTCGGAACCAGATGTCAACTGCAGGTGACCCAAAGAGGAGGGGGTTAGAAGAATTGTTAGAATGCTAGGAAGGAACTTGAGCTGAAAATACGCAGATGTGACAAAGAGCCTTACTGAATGTGACTGAACCTTACTTGCTCTTGTTATTTGTTTTACCTCATCACAAAGATTATGCATGTCATACACAATCATATCTTAAGCAGCCAAAACATTTTATGATTCATGTGGAAGTCAGAGCCCTGTGTACCTTAGGGCATTGGTTCAGGATTGTTGCACAGGGAAGAACATCACCTAATGAATCTGTGTGACACTTCTTGCTGTCCTTTCCTGTGAGCTTGTCACACAAGTACTGACTTCGTGTAACTCCATTCTGTTGTGCTTGCAGGATTTGATACCATATTACACCTCTACAGCACACTGAGATGTTTTATGGAGCAGAAATATACATTCTAAGATAAAGTAGTTACGATTAAGTAAAAGTCTTAGGTGTTAATGGCTCAGTGCTGATATTGTGACTGTATGACTGGGAGACAGGATTACATAAAGTCCAGAGCTAAGAAAGGCCAGCTCAGACTGGAAGGGGAATCCATTGCCAGGAGGTATTACTGCAACCCTTCTGTCTTCAGTGCTACAGTTGGGTGATTATATGGAGGTGTGAAATAAGAAATACAGCAAAGAAACTCTTTTTCATATGAGATGTGAAAGGCAAATCTTAGCATAAAACTTCTATGTGGTGCATTTGCAATGGGGCTTTACGCTGGTGCCTACCGTTGTCCTACAATACTGAGTCTCTGGGTGGGGAGATTTCAAAGTGCGAATTCCAAGAATAGCATTGCCTTAAATGGTGGGAAATGAGCTGTGTTGCAGATTTGGTAAATCTGAAGGTTTTGTTCAGCCACTTAGTCATAGCTGCCCCCTCAAGTGAGAAATAACAAAAGGGATTTTCAAGAGAAGGTGGGACTGGAGCAAAATACAATGATCTGAAACTGTACAGGTCCTTTGTGCTTTAGAAAGGAAGCAGAGGTAAAGATTTCCCATGTAGAGTATTATCAAATGACTAGAGCCCATAAATTGTACATAATAATCTTGACTTCATGTAATCAGCAAAGCTCCATTGACTTTAATGGAAAAATATTGATTTGCACTAGCAGAAGAGCTGAGTAGATGGAGGTGTATTTCTGACTGTCTTGCTTATGTAGGTAATATCTCTGAAATAATTCTCAAGAATAAAGATTATTAAGGGTCTGTGTTTCTTTTGTAGCTCCTTTCTACAGGTTCTTCAGTGCCAATGCTGTCATTTACAGCCCTAGTGCACAGAGTGCACTAGGCACCCACTCCAGAAGAGGGTCTGAATTTATTCCCTTTTTTCCCCTGGCCTGGCTGAGGATGCCTCACCAGTCCTGAGGCACAGCTTACTGCTTGGCTCCTGGTATGTATTGCTTTGTGAACTGTGTCTACCATAAGGGCAGAGAGGGCATAACAGGGAGGCTTGGGAACTCAGCAGCAATGAACAGGACTCTGAACCCCTGCTTTTGCATGGAGTCAAACACTGCCCTGATAGAAGAATTTTTGGTGCCCATGTTAGTTCATGTATCAGCAGGATTTGGCCCTACATGTCACAGTTGCTGTGGTAATTGTGAACGGATCTGAACACAGGAGTTCAAACTAAACCTAAACTAATGTTCTGGATTATGATTTTGTACTTTGGGAAGGAGGGAGCTTCATCCCAGCAGGAGGACTGGAAGCATTTCCTAAGCTGTTTCCCATTGCTCAGTCCCCATTTGCAGGGCCACCCATGTGTCCCAGCATTCCCTTTGGCCACATATAAAATTCTCAGTGAGGCTGGTTCACCTGTTCACCATCAGATCCATGCACCCAGATGCAAAAGTCTGTAAGTCAAAAGGCAGGAGCGTGGAATGATTCGGAGAAAACTCCAGGAACGAACTTGCCAACAAAGTTTTCCAGTTGACAAGCAGGTATTTATTATGGTGCCGGGAGACACAGGGGATAGCTCCTCCTAACGTGTGTCCACCTATTGATACACAGGCAGTCCTTATATAGCTACAGAGCATACTGTACATATTCATGAGGCTATGTATGGATTATCTCATTTTCCAGAAAGTTCCCCACATGCGTGCAAAAATGCGGTGGTGGTCTCTGAGGGGCGTTTACTTCTTCCAACAATCTTCATCACTGCTGGCAGCCTTTGAAGCACGTGCAGTAGATGCTTATACCAGCTTAATTGGTTCATTAACACCACAGACTTAACAATCATCCCATCCTCCTGCTTATCAGTTAGTTTAACTGCAGCCTATCCTGGGCCCTTGCCTTTCCAGATACTCCCTGTCATTACGTTCTGTTCTTCTAGCCGGTTTTTCTTACACTCATTTTGTACTAAGGTCATAAAGGCCTAAACTACATCAACTACAGCAGTTTATCTTATACAAGGATTCTCAGCATGTTCTCTAGCTGTACTCTATATGTTTTTTCTCTGTATATCATGCATCTCAATAACTTTCCATTACTACTGTTAAAAAGCCATCACACTTAACATTACTTAAAATTGATTCTAAAAGTTTACATATTTCATTTTGTAATTTTGTACACACACACCCACCCCCCATCTCAGGAAAAAGAAAGAACAAAGCCAAAGCACCTCTGCTTTTGTTTCTTCCCTCCACCATACATTGACCAGCTGGGACAAAAAGCATCTGTAGCACTGCTCAGCTCTTCTCTGAAGACCTGATCCTGTAACAGTGGTCTCTGAAGCACTGAAGAGCTGATCCTGGACCTGCTTGTGAACTTTACAAGTATGTGTCTTTCTGAACACATGCAGTGAAGGGCAGTGTCTCAAATACTGAACACTTCAGATCCCGACATTGCAACATGCGGCTGTTTGCTCTTGAATACAGAATTACAGTTCTAATTTCTGCCTACAAATATACAGCCTCTCATCATATTACCTCTGCCTTCATCATGGGACTATTGCAACTCAATAAAGTGCTAATGGAGATGCAAATGCTATTCCATTAGCCTTATTTCAGATTATAGCCTGTCCTAGTCAACATCATAAAGCTGTGCTGGCTAGATGCTGATGAACAAGTGCCTTTGTTAGCTGCATGCTTTGTGCAGACTTCTGTTGTGATGCAAGCTATCCCACCTGAATTTGGGCTGAGACAGGCTTGGTGTGTTTGCCTGGTGCACATCCTGTCCGTCAGTGAAGACCACCACGCTACTCTAAAACACCATAGCAGGAGCCACTTGAATTTTATCTTGTGTACCCACTGGGTTTTCACAGCGGGGTGCTTTATTTTAATGTACCTGTGAGCTCATCTTTGCTGACATGCACGTTGAAGTAATCCATTAGTAATGCCACAAGGTTTCCTGATTGGTTTAAGCCAATCTAAAGTGGTGCTGCTGCTGCTGCTGAGAAGTGGGGTACTACCCTTCATATTCTCCCTTTGTTCCTATTGTGCTGGCTTTAGTGAGCTAGCTGGAAACTGATCCCGCAAGAAAAGCAGGTAAATTGGATCAGCTCTCTCATTGGCCTGTCCCTGGGGCTGCACTGAGGTAGCATTGGGACAGGAGTGAGAGTAGGGGCACAGGGGGAGGCAGGATTTCCCCTCCAGCGGCAGCATGGCGTTTGATGGGTGTCTTGGTTTCAGCTGGGATACGGTTAATTTTCTTCCTAGTAGCTGGTGCAGTGCTGTGCTTCGGATTTAGTACAAGAATAATGATAACACACCAATATTTTAGTTGTTGCTCAACAGCACTTACCCTGATCAAGGACTTTTCAGGGTCTCATGCTCTGCAAGTGAGGAGGGGCACAAGAAGATGGGAGAGAGCAGAGACAGGACACCTGACTCAAACTAGCCAAAGGGGTATTGCATACCACAGCATGTCATGCCCAGCATATAAACTGGGGGGAGTTGGCTGGGAGGAAATAATTGCTGCTCAGGGATGGTCTGGGTATCGGTCAGTGGCTGGTAATTGTATTGTGCATCACTTGTGTTTATTGTGTTTTATTCCTCTTTCTATTTTTGTTATTTCTTCATCACCACCACCATCATCATAATTATCTTTATTTCAATTATTAAACTGTTCTTACCTCAACCCACAGGTTTTACCTTTTTCTGATTCTCCTGGCCATGCCACTGGGGTGTGTGTGCAGGGAGTGAGCAAGCGGCTGTGTGGTACTTAGTTGCCAACTGGGGTTAAACCATGAAAGGTTGTTTTCACATTGGGCATCTCCAGATCCAGAGAGATGGTGTGATAAACCAGACAAAATGGGCCTGTCTGGAAGATGGGCTGCAGGTCCAGTGCTGGTGGCTGTACCGTGGGAATCAGTTATTCAGTGCAGCTGTTATGACTGCCCTGTACATCCTGGCTGTTTTGCAGTTAAGCACCATCAGTCAAATCAAGCCGTCTCAGGAGACATTAACTCAAAACCAGACAGCTGGAAGTAAAACTGCAGTAAGCCTAAGAGTGAGTGCTCTGTGTGGCTGCATCTTAACCTATGCCTACTGGCTATCCAACACAACTGAAAATTAGAAGGCACCTACATCTCCATAGCTGTTAAGTCGGGAAATGAGAAACAAGAGATGCAGGTGGGTTTTTTTTTTGTTGTTGTTGTTGTTTTGTTTTTAATTTTCTTGGCTTATCTTTGATCATTTGGAATGAGACCCTTTTGGTCCCTTTCACATGGTGGTCAGGTAGACTCACCTGATATGTGTAGGAAGATATAAGATGCACTGTTATTGTTTAGCCAGCTTGTGAATGTTGCCTCAAGCAGACCAGGTCAGTGGTCGTCACATTGTCTTATGCTGCAAGTGATGCTCTACTACTACTGTCCTTCATGGGACATGCTAGGTTTCCAGCCGAGGTTTTCAGGGGAGAACTCAGAAGATTGTGGCTACGTGCCAGACATAAAAGAGGGCAACAGTGAAAGTTAAGTAAGCAAGTGATTCAGAGAAAACTCCTGGAACAAAGTCGTCAACAAAGTTTTCTAGTTGACAAGCAGGTATTCTTTATTGCAGGTGCCGGGAGACACGGGGGATAGCTCCTTCTAATGTGCACTACCGTATTGCCACACAGGCCATCCTTATATAGTCACTTGGGCGTACATACGTATTCATGAGGCTACACATGAATTACATCATTTTCTAGAAAGTTTCCCACATACATGCAAAAATGTGGTGGTGGTCTTTGAGAGTCATTTACTTCTTCCAACAATCTTCATAACTGCTGGCAGTCTTTGAAGCACCAGCTTAATTGACATAGCAATCATCCTGTCCTTCTACTTATCAGTTAGTTTAACTGCTCCCATCCTGGACATCTGCTAGTCCAGGATACACCCCAGTAGATGTTTACACCAACTTAATGGGTTCATTAACATAGCAATCATCCTGTCCCTCCACCCATCAGCCAGTTTAACTGTGCCCATCCTGGACATCTGCTAGTCCCAGACACTCCCCATCCCCAGGTCCTGTTTTTCTGTTGTTTTCCCCACAATTTTTGTACTAAGGTCCTAAGGACCCAAAACTGTGTTAACTACCTTCAGGCACCAGTTATTTTCCATTACAAAGCCACCAAACCCAGCCTAACCCAGAACTGATTATATTTGGTGCCTCCTTCTCTCACAAGTGAGCTGCCTGGTTTATAAGAGAAAGGCTGTAGATATTGTCAATTTGGACTTAAGTAAAGCATTTGACACTGTCTCCCACAGCATTCTCCTGAAGAAACTGGCTGCTAATGACCTCAGTAGGTGTAACAGGATAGGTAAATGGTGTCACATCTTTTTTGACTGGTCACTAGTGGTGTCTCTCAGGGCTCTGCATTAGGGCCAGTGTTGTTTAATATCTTCATTAGTGATCTGGATGAGGAGATTGAATGCACCCTCAGTAAATTTGTGGGTAACACCAAGTCGGCTGGGAGAGTTGATCTCAGGAATGCTGCAGAGGGATCTGGAGAGGCTGCATTGATGGGCTGTGTCCAATGGTATGAAGTTCCACAAGGCAAAGTGCTGGGTCCAGCATCTGGGCCACAACAACCATATGCAATGCTTGGGGAAAGAGTGGCTGGAAAGCTGCTTGGTGGAAAGGGACCTGCGGGTGCCTGATTTGACGGCTGCTGAACACGAGCCAGCTTGTGCCCAGGCAGCCAAGAAGGCCAATAGCACCCTAGCCTGCATCAGCAATAGAGAGGCCAGCAGGGCCGGGGAAGTGATCGTCCCCCTGTACTTGGCACTGGGGAGGCTGCACCTCAAATACTGTGTTCAGTTCTGGGCCCCTTACTACAAGAAAGACATTGAGGTGCTGGAGCGGGTCCAAAGAAGGGCAGCAAAGCTGATGAAGGGTCTGGAGCACAAGTCTGGTGAGGGAACTGGGGTTGTTAAGTATGGAGAAGAGAAAGCTCAGGGGGGACCTTATTGTTCTCTACAGCTACCTGAAAGGAGGATGGAGAGAGGAGGCGGCTGGCCTATTCTCAGAAGTAGCAAGCGTTAGGACAAGAGGTAATGACCTCAAAGCTGCACCAGGGAAGGTTTATACAGGATACAAGATAAAATTTCTTCACAGAGCAGGTGCTCAGGCACTGGAACAGGCTGCCCAGGGGAGTGGTGGGATCACTGTTCCTGGAAGTGTTCAAAAAAATGTCTAGGTGAGGCCCTCAGTGGCATAGTTTAGTGAACTTGGCAGTGTTGTGGTAAAGTTTGGACTTGATGATCTTAAAGGTCTTTTCCAACCTAGCTGATTCTATAATTCTATGATAAGAAGCCAGCGAAGAGCACATGAGAAGAACAGAAGACTGAATGTAAGACTGGGAATAAGTAAAGACAAAAATGGAACGAGCTGGGACTGATTACAGAGGACCTGAAGGCTTGGGAGTGAGGGGAGGGGTGACATTTTTTGATGAGCTAGAGAGAACAGTTATACTCAGGCAAGACCAAAGGAAACTGGGGCAAGGACCAGGGTGATCCAACAAAGAGAAAGGAAGAGACAAGTTGGAAGGGGAATGAGAGATTAGGAAGGGAAAATGCTAAATAATAAAAAGAGGGGAAAATAATTGAAAAGCAAACAAAAAAAAGTAGTAAAAGTAAAGGAAATAAGATAACAAGGAGCAAAAGACAAATAATAATGACTAATAGTACCCAACAATAGGTATCTACTGAATTAGGCAGAAAGTGTCATTCAGTCTGTTCTGGCAAAATAAGCAGCATTGTGCAGTCCTTCCTGATACCCATTATTGTACCAGTGACAAGACATGACAAGAGCTGCTTTGTCTGCCCTGCCTGGTGCTGCCCTGCTGGGGCAGAGCTGGCCTTTGAGGAATGACGTGTATGAGGTCAGTGTTAGCAAATCTGCTTTTTATCCTTCTTGGCCACACTTTCATCAACAAGGCCTTATTTATACTGAGGTTTTTTCTTGAATCGATTTTACTATCCCCTAGCCCTGACAAGAATCATCAGCACTAGCACTGATGAGAGCACTACTGTAAACGGCCTTCCATATCTTTACCTCGGAGTTGTCCACATCTGATGTGAAAATAGTAATACAACTGCTTTGGTAAAGTCTCCCATAATGCTCCTACCACTGCAGTTACTGAGGCTGATGATGTAAACAGAAAGGTTTTTGTTTCTGTTATAATAATAAATTCTGTTGAAATAATTTAAAGTGCAAGTACTTGGTGAAAGCAAAACCCTTTGTCTGAAGCAAAGGTGAGGCCAGAAATTCTGGCTTTTTCTTGAAAAAAGACATATTAAGAATTGGGAAGAGTAATAAAGGATTCTCAGAATATTCTCTGAAGTGCTCCATGTTTCAGCTGGTTTATAAAGGAGAAGGGACTGGAATTTAGGAAAAGATGAGTTCAATGGCTTTAAGTCCAGAGTAGGCAGCTGAAATGCTGATCAGTCTGAGAGTTTATTTGTAAACATTTTTATGCATCCCTGTGTGCCAGGGAAGGAGAGAGCTGCTTTATAGGCTCTTTCCTAGACAACCCTATAGGGGCTATATGGAGTTTCCTCGTGCACCCATTTGCAAGGAAGTATTTGTGTAGAGCAATGATTGCCTACAATCTGTTTATAGAAATATGACAATTAGGTTAATAACAATATGCAATCCAAAGAGCAACAACAACAAAAAAAGTTTCAGAGCTCAGAATAAGGGATTTTTGCCTCTGTTTACTGGATAATACATTCTTCCCCTTACAGCTTCTTGGCATTAGTTCATGGCTTTGGTGAAAAATGAGGCTTTAGATAGTTCAGCTTTCTGCATCAGTGTAGCTGTATATGGGCATTAAGTCATTCATGGCAGACAAAGACAAAATGTGTCTCTAATGCTATGTAAATGAATTTTAAAAAGGCAAAAAGAAAAAATCTGATTCTTTAGTAGGGAAGAAGTGTGCTGAATTGCATTACAATCTACATGCATACGTATAGTCAGCATCTGGCACAAGGAGGCCAGGATTTTTAAAAGTGCAGAGTGAGCCTTTTCAGGGTCCCTGCAGTCTGAATAGAAACCCACACATCCTTATTATTTGCATATGGCCCCATTATGCTTTGGAATTCACAGAAGTCTATTTCACACTGGGAAACAGATTTTTTTTTTTTCTGATGGAAATTATTGTTCCTCAGAGTAGCTAGAAGTTACTTGGCACAAAATGTACTAAGCTATATTTTGCTTTCTTCTCTAGAATATCATTCTTTTTTTTCCCCTTCCCTGTTCTTTTAATCCTACAGCTTACATCCTCTTTGTGTTTCTAAAGGAATATGATCAGTTTGATAGTCATTTTCTGCTATGAAGTGATCTATCTCCATATAACAGGTAAAAAGCCTCTATTGCTAACTGAGCTTTTCAGACGGGTTTTATAATAAGGTTTTGAAGCCTTTTTTCCTTCAGTCTTAATCCTCTGAAAAAGTTACACTTAAAAGCTCTAGTTTTCAACAGAAATAAGAGGTAAATATTGATTTATCTTTTTAAAATGTAATTATCTGCTCTGCCACAAAAAGCCTTGCAATATAGCTTTAATGATATGGTTCCTTAATACAGTTTCAGTTAGCAGCACTAGAAAATATTTAGATGAAGTATATAAGGGGATAAAATATTTTCATCTCAAAGACAAAAAAAGGAGGAATCAGTCTGGCACAGATACAGGAAAGCTGGTCCTGCTGACCACAGTTTGTCTGCAAGATATTACATTTGAGCTCCATATTAACAACACATGACGCTGGTTGAGGGAAACCGAGAGTTAATTAGGTTTAGAGGGGAAGGTCGAGAGATTTCTCAAAAGACAAAAGTGCATGGAGAATGGTTCCTCATGCTTTTTAAAGATGCATATCAGCTAATGAAATATCAGAACTACAGCACTTGCAGGCATTAAATGCATTCATTGAATCACTCCATGTTAGTCACACAGTACAGGTAGTGCTATATGACATGATGCCATGGTGTGGAAAGCCTTTAGATCTCTGCAGTGACTCTCTGATAAAAGCCAAAATAGTAAATTGTGTGGCTTCTGGGTTTGCAGGGATATCACACTCAAACACAAGAAAATATTACTTGCTGGGTAAAAAGCCAGGAAGCATTCCTAAAAATATGTATATAGCACCATCTACTGACATCATGAGTCTTTGCAGGGAAATGTTTTTAAACCTGAAGACCTATGCATTACAATAGTGCAGCAGTTTTCTCCGAATTGGTGCAGGGTCAGTCCCTCTTTCTCCTTTTGTCTCCGTAAACTCAGATTAATGACAAATCCCTGCCTCAAGACTTTAGCAGCTAAAAATGAGATAAAATAAAACAGAGTAGCTGAAAAGAAAAAATGAAGAAAACAGGGAAGAAAAAATGAGACAGAAGATGAGTAGCCGAGTGAATCAGAGCATGTCATGGAGCAAAAGTGAGGTGTTGCTGGTAAAGGGAGTAATTTCTCAAGATGTCATTTGAAAGTCCCATGCCTTTCCTTTCTTCTGGCTTCAAATTCCTGCATCCTCCTCAGAGACAGTGCAACTCACAGTCAAAACACTTTTCCCTTCATTCATCCCGTATAATTTGTCTGCTGGTGTGAGAGACTGACTGGAGTCAGGGCCTGCTGAAGACCAGAGCTGGTGTGAAGCAGACAGCCAGGTGTGTGAAGAAGGATGGAAGGAATGTGATGGTACCAAAGGGCTGTCTAGATTGCCTCAGTTACAATACGCAATTTAATTCTTGCTGGGTTATATTTAGTTCAATTGACCTGGTTTATTATTGTTATGTGGACATCCAGATCAGTGTGTAAACAGCCAAGATGGAAACTCCTTAGGTGGGGTGGGCTCAGCTGTCAAAGGAAACTGAATGTAATTCTGCAGCCTCAGAGCAGGCTTATTAAACTGAGTCTTGACCAAAAGAGCACAGAGAAGAGGTACTGCTCATCTCCCAGCTTCCACCTAGGGCGTCCCCATGGCATATATGACCTATCAATCAGCTGCCGAAGCAGAAACAGCATGCAGCAAGCATTGCTCTGCCAGTGGAGCATGGGAACAGAAATAGGACAAGACATGGAGCTGGGATAAGTTGACCAAGTCAGTATAAAAGATTGGGATCGTGGATAGTATTGCTGTTTGGCAGTTTTGGTATCATATGGTACAGAGCATCTTTAGAGCTGCAGCACTGCGGTTATTTTGGAGTATGTCCCTCCTGAGCTGTCCAGAACATGACTGAACTGCTTCCAGAACCAACTGGACACCATGTAACCTTATTTTTTGTAGATGCACCTGAGATGGTCATCCTACCAGATTCCTGCCCATCAACTGTATTACTTAGTTGTTCCCTGGAAGAGAGACTTGTCTCTTTATTACTTGTGTAGCCTTTTCTCAACTCTTTGACTTAGGTTGTTTAATGGTACAAAAATGTATTAACAATAAAAAATAAATGTTAAAACCCCCCCACTCATTCTGTTGCTGATTTTAGTTTTCCTAGGAAAGTAGATGTTTGATAGATGGAGTGGTGGTACGGTACTGATCCCAGGCTGTGCACCGAACAGGATGCTAACGCATGCAGGTCAACCCCCAGAAATAATTTTCCTGCTTGGCTCTGCCTTTACCCCTTCAGCATGACAAGGCCAGTGTTTAAACAGTGGTCACACACTCTTTCTCAGTATCTTGTTAAGTATTTTTACTTCTCTTGACCCAAGTAGTAAGTCAGTACTTTGGAATGTGTTGTATGTGTATCAAGCCAGAAACAGACTGCACACGAGAACTGTTTAAAGAACAGCTTTTTTAGTTATTTACAAAATGCATATTCAAGGGCCTCTTTCCACAGCTGTACCAAGCACAATTTCCAAGAGGCAATTTTCATTTCTGAATTCCAAAGCCCACTTCTAAGCAGTACAACACTGAAAAAGCTTTCCCTTCTATCTTGAGGCTGCATGAGTAGCATTTCTCAAGGTGTAGTTTCCAGATCCCATATAAATCCATGGAGCTGCCGTGGCAGGCGGTGTTCCTGTTGTCCTCCTAGTGCTTGCACAACTATGGGCTTGGCTGGATTACGAACCTGACTAATGTAAACTAATCATTTGTTGCAGGATTAATGTACAGCTGGACCGATGCCCTTGCCTGTCTGCTGTATGCCCGCGGGAGTGCGAGTGTCCGCACCTGCCTCCATCTCTCAGCAACCGCACACGCTTCCAGCAGTTTATGCTGATCATTAAACCTCACCCTGAGGCCATTTCTCGGCTCTTGTAGCTCTGATTCACAGCAAAATGCAGTCCTGGGCTTGCACTCTCTGCCCTCCACGCTTATGTCCGGTTTAGTCTGCGGATGCCGATGTTTTCCGCTGCCATTAGACGAAGTGGCATTTAGCGGCTGTTTCTTAGCCTGAATGAAAGCCATCATCAGCCTTAGCCACGTAACTACCCATAGACCAAAGGCGTATTATAAACCACTTAGATTTCTAGCACCGTGTAATCGCACAGTCCGTTTCACGCACATGCTTGTAAAAATGCATGAGGTGAAGGGCTGGAGCTGGGAAGCCCATCTCTCACAGGGATGATTGATGGACAGAAAAGCAGGACAGCACGTAAGCCACCGGTTATGCATACAGCTCAGGGACGGCAGCAGAGTTCTGCCCGTTATGCTCGTTTTCAGGGGTTCTGCACACTTGCTGTCGGTGTGCAAAGCATTTGGGTCTGTACACATGAACAAAGCCGCTCTCCGTTCTGCAAACCGCATACGAAAAACATCTACCATCGAGGCGCGGAGCACTTTGAAGGCCAGGGTCTCGGCGGCCGCCACAGCCACCGAGCCGCCCCGGGACCGCCGCTCCTGCGGCGGATCGAAAGACAAAACCGAGGCGGCAGTCGGGCTCCCCTCCCTTCTCCTCACGCCGCGGGAAGGGCCCCACTCCCTCCAGAGCGCCGGGTCCCCGCGCCCTCCCCTCAGCAGCCGCCTACAGCCAGCGCAGGGAGGGGAGCGCCGCTCCCTCGCGAGAGGTGCAGCTCTCCGCAGCCCCGCCCCGCCTCGCCTCGCCTCGCCGCCGGGCCGCGGGCGGGCTGTCGGGGGAGGGCTGTCGGGCGCGCAGCGCGGCGGGCAGCCATGATGGTGGGTTTCGGGGCGGCCGCGGTGCCGGGGCGGGGCGGGCGGGGACGGCCGGGTCGCTAACCTGTGCGCTTTGTCTCCCCCCTACCGTCCCGCTGCCGGCCGTGCCCCTCTGCGTCCCCCCGGCCCGCTCCGCCGCCTCCTCCTCTTCGCCCCCAGCAGGAAGGCTCGGACGACGGCCCAGATTTCCTCTCGGAGGAGGACCGAGGTGTAAGTGCCGCGGGGAGGCTTTGGGGGCCCCGGCGCCTGGGGGCTGGAGGGAGGCGGGCGGGTTGGCCGCTTCCCCGGGGCCCAGCCTCTGCTGCCTGGCCCTAGCCCGCTGCTGGGTACCCGGAGGGAGGTGGGATGCCCGGCTGCGGCAGGCAGCCGGGGCACGGGGTGTGTGTCTGCCAGGGTCTGCGGATGTGGGGATAGCATGGTCTCCCTCTGGGATTGGTGTCCGTGTGTCTTGCCCTGAATTCTTCATTGTTCTGGCACCCAAGTTTTGGAAGGGCAGTTCTTACGTGCTTCTGTGGGGCTAGGTTGGGAGGGGATGTTGTGTTTGTGCTGGAGATACACGTCCCCTCTCTGTGTCCTTCCCTGCCGTGATGTGGGCCCTCTCCCTCTGCACACCCCCAGGTTGTCCAGTGCTCCTGACCAGGCTGACCAGTCTGGTGGAGAGCACCAGGTTCCATCTTTATTCGTGAGCCAGGGCCTATGTCAAATAGCCCTGCTCTCTCAGCTCTCTTTAGGCCCTAAAGGCTCTCCCATAGATAACAATGGGACATTTAGAGGCACACGCTGTATAATAAACTCTTTATTGGAAAGAAGTTCTGTCGCTGGGACAGGATGCCACGATTATGTATATTCCTTACTGAGAAAACCTTTTCTCTACTCTGCTGTTTCTGGCCTTCATTTCTCTTCTGACTGCTGCATCCATCTTTCTTCAACTTGCCTGCCTTATTTAAGCAACAAATCAGCTAATCTAGTGTAACTTACTCAGACTGATTACCCCTATTGGTTAGAATCTTAAGAAAGAATGACTGAGCAAGGTAGGAGAGCAGCTTCTGGGTTGCCTAGGCTGTTGCTGGTTATTAAAAGTGGCTGCATCTAGTACATTGCTAAAAATACAAAATCTGAAAAAAACACTGTGTTGATATATCCTGTTGTCATGCATGCCATACTCAAGCATCAAATATAATGTTAAGTATTAAGCATTTTTTGTCTGTATATATGTGGTAGAAATTCAGTGCGTTTTATGTTCAGCTTATGACCAGAAATAAAAAAAGGAATTCAAGTATTGTGTTAGGCCAATTCAGGCCACTGTAGAGCTTTTGTCTTTAATTATACAGCTACTTGGTAAGACTACTGGATGAAAAAGAGAGAAAGTGGAAATTGTTGTCCTTTGAGCATCTTCAGAACAAGGACAGAAGAACTTGTTCTTTATGGAGAGGTATTTTACTTAGGTTATCCCCGGTGTATAGGCACAGACACTGGAGTGCACAGTTAGGTTGTCTTTTTATCTGAAGGTGCAGATAGAACATAACAATGCAAATCTGGTCCTATGTGAACTGTGTTTGTTTGTTTGGAGGGTTATTAGTTTTCCCTCTAAGGCTATGGATAGTCAGAGTTCACAGAGTACTTTGAAAGCCTTAAGAAATCTCTTAGCAGTCTTGTTTGTGCTGTTGGACAACTTACATCATCTCAGTTGGCCAAGTGCAGCTCTTCTTTTTCCTTCCCATCCCCCATCTTCATCCAGCACTGAGGAATTAAACAAGAACAGTGTCCCTCCTCCTTTCACTAAATTTTTTAGGTTTCTTATTTTCAGTCACTGGGGTTTTAATTTTCTCACTGCTGTGTAAATCCCTGGGGTTAAAACACAGGGTATTTGCATGATTTTGATACAGAAAATCTAATCAAAAGCAATACTGTCAGTCTGTTAAGGAATGGAGTTGCTGTGCTTGAATCTTCAAAACGGTAACTTTTTTTTTCTTAGCAGCAGTAAAAATAAGCAACTCCTCATGAAGTGTTTCCCTGGTTCTGATTTGTTGCCTTTCTCTATTTGCAATTAAAAGAGGAGCAGGTCACACCTTTATTTGAAGGCATGGATGGCAAGTTCTGATTGGAGTAATAGAGCTTTTTGTTTTGAGAACAAGTATTCTTTCCTCTCTGGAATTCAGATATTGCTATGACCATATACTTCTAATTCTTCAGAATCATTTTGGTCAGCTACAGTTGTGTTAAGTTTAACGTGGGGGCAGTGGGATGGAAAGTGGGCTGGAAATTATGCTGGTGCCACATAGAACATTAATTCTCAAATAATTGTATGATACTATATGGAGCCTTTTCTGGAGAATTGTCAGAGCACTGAGAATCATCTTTGAGGAAGTAGCAGTGGGTGGTCTGTAGAAGGAACTTACTATAAATGGTCTGCATAAAATGAACTTGCTGGAGTTGCTTTTCTGAATCTCACTTAGGAAGATACTATGGAGTTCGCTTGGAGGAAGTCTGTTCCTGTTGGGTTTTTTTTATACTCTCTCTACTGTAAACAATACACGCTTTGAAAGGTGGTGTAGTGTTGCTCTACTGGTATTGTCCTATGTATTCTATATAGATGTAAACTTAAGCCGACTCAGCTAATGCTCTTGTCTGGTCATTCAGGGAAAATGAACTACCCCTTGGAACAGGTCTGCTAAGAACTTAATGCTGTGAAGACACCATAACCTCTTGTTGTAAAAGTATTGTTTATTTCCTTGCCTCGTGTATTTATCTGCCTGTAAAGAACGCACTGAAGAAAGAGTCCTTTTTCTCTTAACAGTTTTGAAAGAACTTAGAGTACAGAAGTTACTGTTGTTAATGGATGACATTACCCAGGAATGTCGGGTTTGATTGTTTCCCTTGTCTACCAGCTTCCTTCTATTACCATTTGAAGTATAATAGATGCTCCAGCAAGAGCTAAATCCTCTCTGTGCATTACGTTCTCTTTTAGTACTCTAACATTGCTTAGTGCTTGGCTTCTGGTGTTTTCAAGACTGAATTAAACTGGGACTTTCTTGGTATTGCATAGGAAAGTGTAAAGCACCTAAATTAAGTTAGCTTTTGTTTTGCAAGTTGTTCAGCATAGGTGTAGAGTATGTATCTAAGCATAAAATTACTGTGTGTTGTTGTATGTGTTAGATTGGGAGGGAGGGGCAAGATACAAAGAGACTGTATCCCACCTCAGTTTTTTCGTGAATTTAAGGTACTTCCATTTCAGTTTTCATCCAGATCAGATTTTTCATCTAAATCAGATTTTGTAGCATTTTTTTTTTCCATTTTCTATTCTTTGTGACTAGAAAACAATGGTGGTGGTTTTCTTGTGGAAGTAGTGATGAAGGGATTGCTTAAATTTGTTGTGTGATGATGTTGTTTGTGTATTTAATTGCCGGTAATACAATGTGAACCATTGTGTCACATGAATACGTTTAAAGTCTTTCAACTTTCTGATTGTCTTTGACACCTTTCGTAAATGCTTCATTACCATTGCAGATGAAAAGGTTCCCTGTTGGCAGTCAGGCTATTCAGCATAATTTAACATATGATTAAACTCTTCAAAGCTGTTACAAACTTAACTAGTATGAATCAAACAAATAGTCTTTTACAGCTGTATATCATGAGTGGTGAAGTTGTCATATTTTAGTTTTCGTTTTCTCAGCACTGGTAAGCATGTTGTTTCTGGAGTTGTGAATAGCGCATATGGCCAGGGGGCACTGCGCTAGAGACTGCATACACGCTAGTGACAAACTTGAACAGCTGTTACACTGAAACTTAGAATTTTGTGTTGTACCACTTTTTAAAAAAAGCAGAAAAAAACCCCACCATTTGAGTAGAAACTTTTGTGGCTCATGAAAGACTAGAAAATCCTTTGGGGTAATCCAGATTATTTGCTGAGATTATTTGGTTAATGTATCCTGGGGGATTGGTGAAAAACAAAGAGTATCTCAGACAGCGTGGCCACTAAAAACTTTTTTGCAAGCTGAAAAATGTGGTGTCATGACATAAGGCAGGCATTGGTATGTCAGATTATATTTTTCTTTCCTAAATTAGATGGTAAGCACATTGGAAACTCAGGAGGAGCTAGGAGATTCTGCGTCTGAGAAGTGATCTGCAATGGGTCGTTGCATGATAATATGCCTTTGTGTGAGGCTGTGACCCCCTAAACCTTGGAAGAACAAAACAAAAAGCAGTGCCTGAATCACATGTCTGAATATGTTACTGTGCAGTGGTTTTAATGATTTCCAACTCTGCTGTAAGGAAAAGCTGTAACTATTTGTGTAATAGCTATTGAACTGTTATATTTTGCTATTTTAGCAGAATATGCTAGACTGTATGATTTTGATTTTACTTTAATACATTCTAAGATACGGTAGTCTGGTTGCTGCCACGTAAGTATTGAGGTTAACAAGAAAACAAGAATGGGTGCTGACCACTGTGATTTAAGATAAGGATTAAGATAACTGGTGGAAAACAAGATGTGGCAGTTGATGCTTCTCTCCTAGTGCTGTTCAGTGCCTTGCAGAGTTACCTTCTAAATCTGCTTGTTTGTAACCTTTGTACTCTGTGTTGCTGATACTTAAAGCATTTTTGTGCTTGAGTATGGACTTCAAAATGCAGTCCTGAGAATGTTTGCTAGGAAAATGTCTTTATCCTTGTGTGTAAAAGCATTTTTATGCTGTAGAATGTAATGTAGAATATATAGAAAAAATGCAGCAGAGAGTAAAGTACAGGATCTCAGTAAGGAGAAGGCTTCATGAGCAGGCCTTGAAACTTTTTTTTTTGACACTGTGATTGGAGATTTCAGGGTTAGCCTTACTACTTGGAACAATATTCTGAATGTCTGTTGATCATGATGATGAAATTGTCATGGGACAAACTGCTTTAGAACAGTGAGGGTGCAACGGTGAGGGGACTCTAATTCCTGGTTGGGGTCTAGGTGAGGTTGGTTTCACCAAATACTGTTGAAGCCTTTGTCCAGTTACTGCCAAACATCGCAGTGTTCAGTCATCTTCAAATTTTTCTGCATTTGACCATTGTCTCTTTTTTTTTTTTTCCTCCAATGTGACTTTGGAATTATTTTGTGAGACAGTTCAGGTTTCATGTTTTGTGGAAAAGAAAAGTGTGTATTCCTTGCACTTTTGCCATTACTCATGCTGTTCTTGAAGAGATTGAAATCTTAGTTTTGGTTGTTTGTGTGTTGGGGTGTTTTTTGTGTGTGTGTGTTTTGGTGGGTTTGCAATTTCCCCCCCCCCTTCCCCCCCCCCCCCCCGAGAAGTATTTCCAGAGAGAGTTAGGCCTGTGAAGTTCAGGATATTTTTTTATTTTTTTAGCTTTTTCAGTATGTCATGGGAAATGTTAAACAAAAGAATAGTGTTAAGACAGTGTGAGTAAACCGTGTCTTTAGTAGCTCTTGCTTCTTTGAAATATAGGACCACTTTTCTCCCATAGTTACCTTTACAAGTACATTTATTTACAGCAGGTTGTCAGTTTGGGAGAGTAGGGGGAATTAAGAGAGAAATAAAAAAAAACACCTTCTGAACTTGCTGCTGTCTGTAAGTATACTTTGACCATATCATTACTAGCAAGTTAATGATACACAGAAATAAAAATAGCATACTAACAAGGAGTATGGTAAAGGAAATTGCTGTTTTGTCATGTGTGCCATAAGGAGTACTACTGGAATTTCTTTTTCTACTGGAAACTATCTTTTAATGTTGATTTTTTTTTTTTGTAATCATCAGTCTTTTATGGATGCTCAGCATTGCAGGATCAGAGTTTTTCTCAAGGGAAGAATATGGGAAATATAATTAACTTTTTTTAAATTAAGCTAAATAGATTTTTCTTTGTTTAGCTTAGAGCAATAAATGTAGATCTCCAGACTGATGCTGCTCTGCAAGTGGATATTTCAGATGCACTCAGTGAGAGGGACAAAGTGAAATTCACTGTCCATACAAAGGTAAAAACTTGGGTTTGTACACTGAACAACTTCTTAGTTATATAAAGAGAGAGTTTCTTTAAACTATGTATTGAAACAAGTGTAACACAATCCAGAGGAAGTGAAAAGGTAGCTTTATCTCGTGTTTAAGAGACTGTGTAGCTGCAGTGCTAAAGTTGGCTAAAATTTAAGGTGTTAAAAAACTGTTCAGAAAAAAATGACATTCCGGTTTTTGTATTGTTACGTTGTCATGCCATTCCCATGCTTATAAATTGGCCTGATTGTAGGTAGAATCTTTAATATATCTCAGTATACTTCAGTGTAGTTTTGTTTTTTTTTTTTAGATAAGCTGGGGTTTCAGATGTTAAAAAGTATTTCATAATGGAATTACAATCAAGACTAATTTTTAGTTACTGCTTGTTTATGACTTTTCTTTCTTAGCTTTGAATGTTTATTGATTGTAGAATCACAAAATAGTTGAATAAAATTTCTGGAGATCATTTAGTCTCATCTCCTCCCTCCTTCCCACCACTAAATTGGGTGAACCAGAGCTCATTGCTCAGAACTTGTCCATTTGGGTTCTGAATATCTCTGAGGGTGGGGACTCCATAACCTCTTTGGGCAGCTCATTCCAATTGACTGCTTCACTAATAAAGATGGGGGTAAATACTGTTGTATGAACTTTGCTTTTTGGTCAAATCAATACTTGGGTGATTGGATTATTTTTATTTTTACAGGGATATTCTGTTGTTCCTTTAGGGTGCTTTTCCTATAGTAATGGAAAACTTTTCATTCTTCTTTTTTTTCTTTCTAGAGTTCCTTACCAAATTTCAAACAAAATGAATTTTCTGTTGTCCGGCAACATGAAGAGTTTATTTGGCTTCATGATTCTTTTGTTGAAAATGAGGACTATGCTGGCTATATTGTAAGTATTACAGTTCTTTTGGTTTATGTGCATTGTTTTCTGTGGGTTGTATCTGAAGTACTCGTGGCTGCATTTAAATGCAATGTAAATGGCAGATGTTCATTCCTTCTAAAATCGGATCAGATGCTCTAATACTTCATTTTATGCAGTTACACATAATTAATGGTTGAAGCAAGGTTGGAGGAAAGTTAATGTAGTTGTCATACTTTCTTGCCTTTCTCTCCAAAGGACCGAATAGTTTAATCTGTATTCAAGTATGTCTTCAGTCCACCATGCTAAAATTGTGGGAGATAGGTGAACTGTATAATTTGGTGGTATTGTTTTTGCAAGCTAATATTTAACCTAGTTACAAGTTTCATGTTGCCTTTGTTTTAGCTGGAATGTCAGAGTACAGTAACTGAGCTCTAGTAATTAAATACACTTTTCCAGTTTTCATGATGAAGATCAGAACCATTTTACCATAAATCAGTTGAAGGGGGAAAAAAAAAAGCAATGCAAATACCATCTAGAACTACAGAGAACTTTAATACACAACTGAACAATTTATGTTTTGAAGTTTATTTCAGGCCTTCAGGGAGCAGAGGTCTCAAAATAGTCACCTTACAATGCTACCTATTAAAAATGGGTGCTGCTGTTCACATTTTAATTACAAATAGTAACTTTTGTCATCTTTATGTGAAAGTTAGGTATTACTTTTGTTTTGGGGGGAGTGTGTCTACTGATTCACAAG
Organism: Myiopsitta monachus; assembly: GCA_017639245.1. Taxonomy (NCBI): domain Eukaryota; kingdom Metazoa; phylum Chordata; class Aves; order Psittaciformes; family Psittacidae; genus Myiopsitta; species Myiopsitta monachus. The sequence goes on along the minus strand of CM029924.1, from coordinate 30,543,434 downwards.
GTAAACATATTCCTAATTGACATGGGGGTACATTGTGATGAATATAATCTGTGATGTGTCATACCATTCTTGAGCTGGTCTTCTTTTAGTCAGAGAAACTATTTGAAGTGACTAGACCTTCAGTGTGGCAATAACTACTTTCAGACAATTGACTGCATTGATGCCAAATTTGTCTTTTTTTTTTTTTTGTGTAACGCATTAATGTAATGGACAAATACTGGTGACATAAAATTTAAGCATAGCTTAACTTTGTTCTTTGTCCCTTTTCTGATGGCAGTTGAGTATTAGTTTGAATGTGGTGTTTTCTTTTTCAATCTTAATATGCTATATTACAAGATTAATCTAGAGACTTTTTTGCTGTGTGCTTTGTTATTTCAACAGATGTATCTTTAATGTCAACTGTGCTGCAAGAAAGAAGTAGTGCCTGCAAACAATATGGAATGGGTTTTTTGGTTTAAAGTTTTGGGGAATTATAAATGGATGGTGTGAAAACAATTGTGAATTTATTTAATTTTTTTTCTCTAAACAAGAAATATTCTTACCAAATGAGCTAAACCAAAACTAACTATAAAATAACGATTTCAAGTTTTAGTTCATTGTCATGGGAAAGGTAGGTATCTAGGTATTATTTAGTTTCTCTAGTTATTAAACCATTGAAGCCATGAATACATTAATAAAGTATTAACTAATACTTTCTTAATCTTCAAAGAACACTTGGCCAGAATTGGTATGGTAATGCAGCATGTCTAACTCATGAATGAGACGCTTTATCCATGAATGCTGTAATGAATGACAAAAGAGAGTGCCATATATTAAAAACTGCAGGCAATCCACAGTTCCTATACTGAATGAGTGTTGTTTGACTGAGCAGATGAGCAATTAAAAGAAAATTGATTCAATTCCAGATTCCGCCAGCACCGCCCAGGCCTGACTTCGATGCCTCAAGGGAGAAATTGCAGAAACTTGGAGAAGGGGAAGGATCGATGACTAAAGAAGAATTCACCAAAATGAAACAAGAACTGGAGGCGTATGTAAACTTGCTTACTACTTTATTCTTTCTTTTTTCCTGTATCTCTCAACTTTTAATGCTGTCTGCTATTTCATGTTTCCGATTTCACTATAATGGTTCTCTGTGAGTTATAGGCTTGAGAATCCAGTCCCTGCATAACCAGAGTTATCTTAGTGATCATGATCAGAGCCATTAGGAAAATTGTAGAAATTTCGTGGAAGATTTTCTGAAGCAGAAAAAAATAAAGTCAGGCTGTTCTTGAACATTCTTTTATAAGTAGAAGACTAGTTAAATCCCTTTCTTCACAGAATATCTGCAAAAGGAGGAGGTAACCTCTATCTTAGTTCTGGTGTTCCACAGTTTGTAAGCAGAGTGAGACTTGAAGGTTTATACATGTAGTGACTGAACTGGGGAGTTTTGGATGCAGTTGTTACTGTAAATATAGATGCCAACTTTCTGTTCCCAAAGAAATATGGAGATTACTGGAAAATACTTATTTTTTTTTTTCCTTCAGGCACTCCCTTTTTTTTTTCTTTTTTTTTTTCTCTTGCACAAGGAGAATATACTTCCTGAAAATAGTATTTTCCTTTACTGTGAATTTAATGTGTACTGAAATACCAGCTCTAAGGCTTTCTGTTTCATTCTGAGTTACACAGTGAAGTTTCTCCTTGCTTCATCCACTTTCCTTATCATGCATTCACTTCTTTGATCTTTTTCCTGTCATTGGTTTCAGTTTTCAAGTGTATATTTATGCTGCTGCTAGACTGCTGCTATCAAGAGCTCTGAATTGGCAAGAAAAGTACATAGAACTTTTAGAACTGCTGCTTTCTCTCTGAACTCCAGCTGCTGTGAGCAAATGTCTTAAAAAGCTCTGTTACTAGTGTTATGTACACAACATAATTTATAGCAGAGTAGATATACACTTCATATGCAGAAAACTGGAAATTGGCAAAACACTATAGATTTTAAAGAATCTGTGGTTTTCCAGCGGCCCTGATCATGATTCTCTTGTGGTCTGGTTAGGGGTTGGATAACACAGAAAACTTTGGGTTTCTTCTACTGCCACCTCCATCCTCTGCATCCTCCTTTTTTGTCTTCACTGAATGACTACTACTGTCACTGAGATCAAACATCTCCCAACACTGGCCCTGCTGGTTTGCTGGTATGTAAATCTTAACCTCCTTGCACATAGTGGAAGCAAAAGTGTTAATTATCATTTCACCATTTGACCTCAGAATGGGGAAAGAAGCCCCTTCCTCATTTCTAGACAGGTTCTATCTTCCTGAATTTCCAAAGCAAAATGAATTCTAGCAAACTTGTATTGACAAGAAAGCCTTTGTATTAAATCACAAATGCTTTAATCTTGAGTTGGCTCAATTGGGCAACTATGTGATTGTCATGGTTGAATGTGATTCTTTTATTTACTTTTTTTTGGTTGTACCTGCCAAATGCAGCACTTAATTTTGCTTTTAGAACCACTATGAAGCAAGAGATCCATGTAAGCTTTGTCCCCGAAGGCTAGGTGCTTTAACATGGAATGAAAGACCCATCTAAACAGCTAACAAAACTTCAAGAACATTTAAATAAGTAAGGAGGGTGCAAATAGGCAAGGGGATGGAGATGGGGAGGAAGGAATTTGCGCATCAGCTGTATTGTGCCTGGTGACTGTAATCTGTATCTCAGGTTTTTTGGTTTTGGGGAGCTGGGGAAAGGACGATCAAATGAGGTTACACCTTCAGCAAACCAGTCTATGTTAGCTAGCCCTGAAAATTGGAATGCATTTGTTGCGCCTTCATTAAAAGCCTCTCTGTAATGTGTTCAGGCTTCAGATTTCCCAGTAGTATTAACATTGTACTATTTATTTATGCATATATTAAATACTGGAGTGATAACCTCTACTATATCAGCTTATAATTTTGTAGCCTGACTGAGAATCATTTAAAGATGCTTACTAGGCTTACCTCAAGCTTAATTGCTTTGCGTTAAATTCTTATGTCTTGTCTTGTTTCTTGTTTCCAGTGAGTATTTGGCAATTTTCAAGAAGACAGTTGCAATGCATGAAGTATTTTTGTGTCGTGTGGCAGCACATCCTATTTTGAGAAAGGATTTAAATTTCCATGTATTCTTGGAATATAATCAGGATGTGAGTATTGAAAATGAATTGCTGGCAAGAGAAATCAAGATGTACTTTTATGGCAGGGTGGAAAATTGATTAAGAGGGCTTTACCTCCTGGAGCAAATGGCATCAAATTCTTCATTCCAGACATATTTGTATCATAAAAGGTAGAAATTCATTTAGGCTGTATGAGTTTATTTTCCTGCCCCCTATGTGCCCCTGTGTGCTTTAGCCTCAGCTTCAAAAATGCTAATGATAATCCAGTATGTTTGGGGTTGTTTTTTTTTTTTCTTGTGTGGGCTTGCTAACAAAACTAGAGATGATTTCTAATGAAATGTTCTGTAAGTAGAGCCTTTTTGTTAATAATGTAGGTGAAAATTTGTTCAATTTTTTTTTTAGATATTGGACTACTGTGACTTATCTGCATGTTACATACTGAATTGCTGTCTAATTTTTGAGTTAGTGGAGACTTACTGGATTCATGATGACTGCTGTCAGTGATTGCTCATATTCTGCGAACAGTTCTTAGTTGCTTTTTAAAATTGCAGAAATTGGCATTAAATGTTGAAGAAATCGCTGGAAAGACTGGCTCAACTGAGTACATATGTAACTTCAAAATGTGTTACAGAGGATCGTCTCGTTTCTTGATGTGGAAATGCTTACTGGTTCAGGAACTCAGTTTACTTAAATTGGGCAAATTTACAGAGGCAGGAAGAGTAAGGCTGAAACCAACATCTTCAGTGCACTAAGGAGTAAATGCTTTCATAGTTTCTGAAAGTCAAAGATCTGCCATTTGATAAGTACTGTATTGATAACTGAAATGTACATCTTGTACATTGGTATTATTTGTAGGTGCTAGAATGTTGCTGAGTTTTATGTTGTTTTTTGTTGTTGTGGGTTGTTTTGGGGGGTTTCTGGTGGGTTTGTTGGTGTTAATGCAGAGTGTAAGACTTTCTGTTTATTATTTTTTTAAAGCTTCGGTTGCCTTCAGGAAATGATCCAACTTGATAAATTAATTTGTTTTTCAGTTGAGTGTCCGTGGGAAAAATAAGAAAGAGAAACTGGAAGACTTCTTTAAAAATATGGTTAAATCAGCAGACGGTGTCATTGTTTCAGGAGTAAAGGTGATTACTGCTTAATTTGTCAAGATTTAAAATACATTAACTTTGTTGTCCTCTTTTTTAATGAAGCAGAATTTTACGTAGCTGCATGAAAGGGGTTTTTCTAGCAATATCTAAGAGAGCAGAGCATGGTAAGGAACCTGTAGCCCTGGATGCAAGATAACTGAGAACTATCCGAGGGCTTTCAGTACTCTTTCCCCTGGTTTGTGAAATTAAGCAATTTTTAAATGCATATAAAATTGATAACCTGTTTTTTTTTTTTTGTTTGGGCATGTCATTTTATATAGCAGGAAGGTGCATTGCTCTCCCAGCTGCTGCAGCTCAGAAGTTACTAAAACAAGTGTGCATTTTACCAGCCTTGTAACATCCTTCTACTGTTTCAAAACTAAGAGTAGGGGTAAAGGTGATACTGTTTTTCCCAATAAATACAAAAATGTAACTGAGACCAAAAAAAAAAAAAAAGCCAAAAAAGAATTTTAATGAAAATTCCATTTCATTTTGACTTTTCCCAAAGAGGAAAGATTGGTTTTGTAACAATCATAAATTCTGCAGAAGATTATTTTGATCTCCTTTCTTCCTGGTGGTAACTTGCAATTTGCAAACCGATTTGAGGAGCTGAAGTTCGTAGTTGTAAAATCTTGACTTTTGGAACTGCTGGATAGTTGCTGTAACTGTGAATTATGACTTGGAGGAAAATATAGAGTCCAAATAATCAGGGTTTTCATAAGTACATTGTTCAAAGCTCATGTTGTTGGCTATTCCATGGTAATTAGCATCTGTACTATTTTAGAGGGTTTTTAAAAATAAACTATCTTCAATAGAAAATATTAAATTCTACCTCTATTACCAACTTGAAAGAGATCTGTCATGAAGATCAGCATTCCTGAGCTAGGAGTTTGTTTTGTCTGTGTTGTGACTGCAGCATCTGTGCAACTGGGTGTCTGTCTTTCCCCTGCTCCCCTTCCCCCCCCCTCCCATTTTTCTAGGTAGATGTCCTTTTATTAAGTACTTGACATTTATTGTATTTTTCTGTCATGAAAGTGGTAGTCAGCAGTTAAACTATTTCCTTCATTTCAGGTTTAGCTATTTAGACCTTTAAGACAATTGGTATGAATTCTTATTGAGTTCTTATCAAATTCTTAATAAAACTTAAGATCATAACAAATGAAGAAGAAATCAGTTTACATAAATGATGTTTCAAACAGTAAAAATAGGATTATGTTTCGTGTCACAGCAACAGCAGTATATGCAAATTTACTCTGCAGTTGCTCTGTACAGAGTGAGTGGAATCATGTTTTTTTTAAGTTGTTCTTGTTTTTTGTAGGATGTGGATGACTTCTTTGAACATGAAAGAACATTCCTTGTAGAATATCACAACAGAGTCAAAGATGCCTCTGCTAAATCTGATAAAATGACAAGATCACATAAAAGTGAGTTCTTTCTCCAGGGTGAAAATAACACTGGTTAAAATGTACAGAAGTGGTTCATGAAGAGTAGTAATTTTTAGGTTTTGGTTTGCATGTAAAAAGTGAATTAATGTCTCCAAATGTAGTCTTCAAAAAGTCTAAAGAAGTTTAATCTGACTTTCAAAGTTTAGTCTTTGTTGTAATAGACTACATGGCCTAAGAACAGCCTGATGCAGCACTGAAGATATCTTAATGCTTCATCTTGTCCCTCTGGAAGAGAAACACGCTTTCAGTAATATTTTTTCAAAGTCTGATTGTTAGCCTTATATGTGGAGGTCTGCAATATAGCAGAAATTATGTGTGATTTTACTCTCAGTGAAGTCGCTCTTAACTGGATGAGCTTGCATTCATCAGAGTGCAATTTCTTGCCACACTAAGCATTGCATTACCTTGCTGAGCAACAAACTCCTATTTGGGCTATTAGTTCTAGACTGGGAAGTCAGGTTTCCATTTTTTAGCTTTTTAGAATGGAGATGGGAGTGGGTACATGCTGTAGTTTGATTTGCAGGACCCTTTTTCTTACTGAGGCAAGATTTTCCTCTTAGCTTCCTGAGCTGAGTGCTAGCTAGTGTGATTTCTGGAAGCTCAAGATAGTCCTCTAAAGTGCAGTGCCTTTATTTGCAAAAGTGGAAAGTCTTTGTTTTAGGATTACTGTGTTTGGTTTAGGATTACTGTGGTTTGAGAAGCTCAGAAAGAAGCTGACCTCTGTTGCCCTTGACTTTGAGCTTTTAGCATCGATAAATCAGAATTGAACAACTACTAGATTCCATCTACTTTCTTGAAAGTTTTGTGTGATTCATAGAGTCTATCTTTGCTGTCTATGGTAATACAGTTCACACAAAACTGGGCCACAAACCTTTTGTGAATCTTCATTGGTAAGGAATCTAAATGGATATTAAATGAGACATTAAACCAAGCATTTACAGAGCTCTTCTGATGCTTCTCTTGCTGTTGTATGAAGAATGAGCCTTCTGTAGCTTTAGTGTTTATGTTAGGAGATGGAGAGAGTCATTTATGGCTTGATGAATTACTATGGGACCCTGTGTCTTCATTCAGTTCCCACCCAGTGTGGCTTCTGGTGTATTGTTTGCTTTCTTGAAATGAAAACTGAACTTCATTTGTGGTAGGTAGGTGCCAGACTTTAGGTAGTGAGTGTTTCACGTTGGTTGTAGAACCCGGAAAATGGTTAGAAATTAGGTTATAGAGGATGTGATGGGAAAGGATTGGTCAAACTCGTGACAAAGCTGCTCTGGTTTTTAAACTCAGATCACCTAGGATGTTTACTGGTAACTTCTGTCAAACTGCAAACTGAGAGAAAGGGCCCGTTTAGAAATTCTGGCTTGTGAAGTAGAGCAATGACTGGGAAACCTGTTTTGGAAATGGGCAACCTGTAGTAAAAATGTAGTAAAAAATCCACCCATGTAAGTATGGAGAACTTATGATTGACAGAGAGCTGCAGGGCTTGCAAACACTAGCTTCCTATTTCCAGCAGAAAATCTATTTTTGCATTTAAATGGGAGGAATAGAAGGGGAGATTAATGGCTTCCTAATACCATTCTGCATTAACCAACTTCACTGATTCCCTTGGGATCTATGGAGTAATGAACTGGGAGGCAGGAGACCCACTCAATCTGTTAAAACAAGTTTATGTTATTTAAAAAAAAAGAAAAGAGTAATTCTGCTTGAAGGCATATAAACTTCAAAAGTAACAAGCCAGTGTATTTTCCTGTTCATTGCTTGGATCTGTTAGCGTTTTCATCATCCACTGAGTTTGTACTAAGAGCTTTTCAAAAAAGCCATCTGTGCCAAGATTTTATGTTTATGATTACTGTATAGTAGTACCTCACTAGTCAAGTTATGCAGCCTTCTTTACAAACCCTGCTTCTAATTTCATTGTTCAGAATGCTTTAACACTAATGTTATTTCAAGCAGTGATCACTTTTTCCTAAGGTAAGGGTCTCCTGGAAATGAGGTATGCACTAGAAAGTGTTGTGCATATAGCACTGTATTGTGGTAGTTATTCAATTTACTGCTCTCAAGCACACAGACTTACTCTTCATTATTGTTGGTCAGTGATTATTTTTTTGAATAGCTTTAGACTTCAGATTCAGATTTGAATTCAGACTTTAGCCATTGAGTTTGTACATCTTCCACCAAAATAAAACCTAAGTTGCACATAAATTTACCCAGCAGGTACTAATTGTTTTAAATACTCCTAAGTAAATTACAGACTTCACAATTCGATGGGAGCACCATGTTTGTTGTGTGAAGCTATTCTTCATAATAAATGACATGATCGGAATTCTACTTCTGCTCTTGTGTTATAGCATGTTCCTTTTAGGAAAACATCTCTGCCTGAAGAAAGAGAGCAACTTCAAAATTTTCAGAGAGAGGAGGAATGAAATAGTAAAAGTAGTGCTTATTTGTTTTTCTAGATGTGGCGGATGACTATAATAGAATTGGTTCTTCGTTATATGCATTAGGAACACAGGACTCCACAGATATATGCAAGTAAGATATTGTTAATAACTCATGGGAGAATTTGCTAAGTAGCAGTCTAAATGGTGGCCTGCTGGGATCAGTAGTTCTCTTGATATGAGAAAACCAGATTTTATTATGGTTATATCACATGAAGAGATTTTCTTCTCTAGTATTTATTTTCTGTAAAGGCTGCTTTAATATTTTTGCTTTACTCTTTGTCTGGAAAAAAAATGCTGGTTTTTGCAGTTTGTAGCAAATAACACAGATGAGATGGAAAAGTCCTCATAGAATAAGAAAAAAAAACCCAACTCACCAGATTTTTTTTCTTAAGCATTTCAAGTGCTTTGACATGTGCAGCAAGAACAGGTCTTGGGCTGAGTACACGGACTTTTGTGGGTGTTTTCTGCACCAACATCTTGAAAAGTAGTTTTGCTGTTCTGGCAACTTTACTGCAACTTTCTTTAAAAAGAAAGGAATCTACAGAGATCACTTGAACTCTGAAAATAGAAGAGTGTCTCTATGTACAGATGTTTGTCCTTTTATCGATACTTCAGTGGTTTACCTGAATATGAACTTTGATGTATCTGAAAGTAAAACTTGGTTAACTAGCTTAAAGATGCTGATGCCTGTGAATGTATACTCTTAGTAGAGTCAGTGTGATGACAGATAGGAAATCGGTATGAAAAGTAACTAGCTTATTTTCAGTAATTTACCTGAATTACCATGATACAGTTCCAGATCTGGTGATAGTTCACATGCCAATTACTTTGATGATAGTACTGAGAAATGATGGGGTCCCTTAGGAATTATGTCTGACTTGTATCAAATCAGTATGAGTTGACTGTAATTGAGTCTGCTGTCACACTGAACCCTTGTATTGTCTCCTGTGATAATTATGTGCCACAGTTGTTGCTCAGCCTTCCTGAATTCGAAGTTGGGTGTGGGTCATGTTTATGGCTTGCAGAAAAGCATATTCAAATCTAAGTGAAGGACACTTGATAATAGCATAGGACTGTTAACCAGTGTGGTGGTGGTTGGGATTTCATTTACAAAATCATAAAGAATCGCTGAGGAGCTGTGCAATTATTCTTTGGTAAAAAACATCCATCCCTTATGCTTTTTGTCCCTTAAGTTGTACAATTCCCAGATGGTTTCAAACTGTAGTGCTTCAAACATTATGTTCTCTGAGTTCTGTGGGTTACGATTCTGAGCAGTGCCTTTACAGACTTTATTGCTAGATACAAATTATATTTTGAGTTCTAGAAAGTAAGTAAGACTGTTCAAATTAATGTTGTAATATAAGCTGTTTCATTTGTGCAGGTTTTTTCTGAAGGTATCAGAGTTATTTGACAAAACAAGGGTATGTACTATGAAACCTTTTTAGATACATTCTTTGTGTACATCCTGCAAGTGGCAGGACATCTTGTGTCACCTAGATGTTAGTATGTGGATGTCTTATGGATGCTTCTATGTGTAGCATTTAAGCAATGTGTGGTAGGAAATGAAAAAGCATAAGATTTCAGTCATCCATTTTGTAAGATGATTGATCTTTAAGACTCCTCAGACTACTACACATTTCTAAGCAGCCTTCCTGTCTCCTATGTAATACACTAGTAAAGCTGCTGTTCCTTTAAAATGCTTCAGTAGTTGTTATTGGTTTCAGTACTCTTTACTGGGTTATCACAGAACTTGGTATGGAAGGAAAAAAAACAGGAATGTAATCCTCAATAAAAAAAAATGGCAGTCATGCTGCTTTTTTTTCTGGAGCCAAGATCTGTTTCTGCAGTTCTTTGACTCAAAAATACTATTGCTGATACTCCTAACTAGATTTTCAAATATCTTATTTATTTTACCTTATTTGTTTGGCTTAGTAGAGCAGGAGATGCATGTCATGTATCAGGAAAACTTTCAAATAAAAAATGTGTGCATTTCCTAAACACAAGCAATTGTACCTGTATAAGTACATACTTTAAAGAAAATGAAGTTAACAGAATTATTTGCTTTGACCTAAGATGTTGCCTTTTTGATTAAAAATGTACTTGCAGACTCTGTTTCTAAATTCATAGAAATGTTTTTCAAATAGAAGCAAATAAATGGTCCAGGAGACCAATGAACTTAATACACACAGTTACACAACTAGTCTGCAAAGGTGCCTTAAAAATTTGTTTTCTTTTGATCTCAAAAACAACACAACTTCTTGTACAACTTTAAACTAGGCAAGTTTTTGTTTCTCTGCTGTTTTTCTAGTATTTGGTACATACAGTTGAAATTTGGAAGAAAGCGTTCGTTAAAATAGAAAGCTAGGTTGTCAGTTACTGCTTGTAGGGTTGGTTTTTGCTTATGTTTTAATACAGAATCTTAATACTGCCTTGCATTTGTGACAGAATACTTAAAAAATGCATCATGAATCATCTTGGTTTTTTAAAAAGACAATCTGTCATGTATTATTGTATATTTTATGTCTATTTCCATTATTCAAGTGAATACCTAAGGTCTGGATATTTTTAAATTGATGCTTTTACTTATTGTTTTTTAAGAAAATAGAGGCCCGGGTATCTGCTGATGAAGACCTTAAACTTTCTGATCTTCTGAAATACTACCTAAGGGAATCTCAAGCTGCTAAGGTGAATTTATGGGCTTTTGTTCAGTGCAATGGTATTTATTTCAAAAAAAAAAAGAAAGGGGGAGGGGGTAGAGATAAGGGATCATCTTGAGAAATACACAGTAGGTAGGTTAAAATGCTGCCACCTCTAGCCTGCAATTTATCCCTCAAGTGTAAAACCTGGATCTGCATTGTATATAAGGAGTAACAATGCATTTGCTGACTGCTTGGAACTGTGTGGTACACTTATCAAGTGCCAAATTGTGCAGTATAATTAAAAACAATGGAAGAGCTGTTGGTGAATTTTTCATGTGTTTGCTGCTTGTAGACTGTAAGCATTTTTTTATTTTTAACATTAAAAGTGGATGTTCCAGATGATCTGCAAGTGCTGATACAAAAACACATGGGCCAAATTTGATATTCTGTACCTACAGAAAATTTCATTCTTAATGTTATTTGATGTAATTAAGTAATATGACAGAATTAGGAAGCATTTGACCTAAAATGTGTGTAGTTGGAAGATCGCAGCAATAACCGTTGCACAAAAAAATGCTACTGCTATTTCTTGGGCCCTGTGTGTATTTCAAATACATATTCTAAATGTAGTTGGTTTCTAATCTAAGAAGCTGTGAAATTTCCCATGATTGCCCTTCTTTAGGCTTTTTGGAGTATCATCTAAGCCATCTGTTGCTAGCCTCTGTCAGACAAGATGTAGACCAAACAATATTCATGTTGCATGTCTCATTTTGTACGGACATTGCTGTGACTTGCAGGATAAAATAAAGTGAATGCAGATAATTCAGTAGGAACTGAAATACAGCAAGAAAGATTAAAATGAATCTGATATTTTTGTATATATATATATTCAGTATCTACTAAAATCCTTGGGTAGGTTCTTGTAAACTCTATATAACCTTTATGTGCTTTTTGTTTTTGTAGGATCTCTTATATAGAAGATCTAGGTCACTAGTGGATTATGAAAATGCTAATAAGGCATTGGATAAAGCAAGGGCAAAAAATAAAGATGTACTGCAAGCTGAAACTACTCAGCAAATATGCTGTCAGAAATTTGAGAAAATTTCTGAATCTGCAAAACAAGGTACTTGGTGGTCTTTGATTGTATGTTACTACTTGAAAACTCAGAGTTTAGAATATGATTAGTGAGAATAAAGTTTTGTTCTGTTTCCTAAGCAGAGCTGCTGTCTTTCAGTCAGTATTTACTGATTTTAGGAAGTTGAAATAATATTTTCCTTTGGCTCCTCATAGCTCCATTAGGCAGAGCAAAGTCTCAGGGCAGATTATTTAGTAACCACTTTTTTTTGTTTGTTTGGGTTTTTTTTTTTTTTTTTTTTTTTTTTTTTTAGTATTTATGCATGGGATAGGATACAAAATGGTAATTGCTAGCAGTAATGGCAAACCTCATCTTTTAATGTATCGTTGAAATTCCCCTTTTGGTTTTATGCATTCTACTGTGAAGGCAGCAGTCTGTCACAGAGATGATACTACATACATGATAAAATACTACTACATGATAAAAAAGGGAGAGACATGAAATGAGATTTCACTGACGTTACAGATTTACAGTGGCTCTAGAGAAAAGGAACCTTATTTACATGTTACCTTTTTCCTGAGAACTTATTCTTTTTTTTTTTTTTAGGCTGAAATTAGTTTGAATTAGTAGTCATCTAGCTTATTATTTGTGGCAGATTTGTTGAAGGCTTAAACACCATGCTCTTCTGTTTTTATCATTTAAGAGTTGTTTGACCCTGTAAATCTAATGATTCCTATAAATGAGACAGTGGAGAATGAGTGATCCCGTTAGCCACAAAAGTGTGTGCATAAAGCATACGTGCTGATTTTAGCTTAGTGTCTTCCCTAAAGACTTTTACATAAAGCCTTGGAAGAACAATGCACGTGGAATAAGAGAATTAAATGTTTAAAAGCACCCCCATTGCAGTCTTCTTTCAAAAGAGCTTTGTGTCCACAAAAAGTTAGCTGGAATTGAGGAACTGCAATGATGATTTGCTTTCATCCAGCAGTATAGCAGTATCTTTAGCCTGGAATGTGCTTGGGTTTTTTCCCTGTTGCCTTCTCTCACCTTTTACCTAGTCCATCCCGAAGAAAGTCTGTCAGCAGTTCAGGGCACTAGCATAATACTGTTAATGGATACATTTTTATTTTCTACAGAACTGATAGACTTTAAGACAAGAAGAGTTGCAGCATTCAGAAAAAATCTGGTGGAACTAGCAGAACTGGAATTAAAGCATGCTAAGGTAATTGTGATCCTTTTTGGCCAGTATTTAAATTGATTTTAAATATTATATGCTTGAATAACCAAAATGGTTACGTTTATTGTGTAATATGCCCTGCCCTTTCAGGAAGGGGAATTCAAAGGTAGGCACCATCCAGAAAGGTGAACTTTCTTGAATAACGGGGGCAGTGGGGAAGTACATAGGTGAAATATCTCCGAGGGACTGGTGTGCTTGAGGTGCCTTTGAAAAACTTATCTCCTTGAAGACAGTTTTGGCTTCAGTTTTATGTTTCTGTAGCTGTTTTGATATTTATAGAGGCAAAGTTTGAATACCTGCTTATTTTTAAACCCCCTTCTTAGCCCATTTTACTGTGAGATAAGAAGTGGTTTCTCCTGTTATCCAGATGTTAGGGACTTGGTGTATAGGATAGGCTATCTATTAAGTATCACAAGGAAATATCTGAAGTCAGATCAGTGTTACGCTGTTTTTTGAACCTTTTTGCCTTTAAACTATAAAATACTAACAAAAGAGGAATGTTGCAGATAGCCTTTTCAGTAAAATAAATTTTTGCAGGAAAAAACCTAAGGGGCATGTACTGTCCTTAAATTTCACAATATATTTGATTCTTCTAATCCATATGAAATTATTGGTTTTGGTTAAATGAGGTTAACTGCTCTGATCTCATGGACAAGTACAACAGTCTGTTACTTTGACAGGTCCTATACCAGGAGGCGTCTTTCTTTTAGAAAGTAAGTTCTTCATGCATTTCTCGTTATTATCAAAAATCTGAAAGCGTGTTGACTACCAGGCTTTGAATTAACTCAGACTGTATCTGTCGAAAGGACTAGGTATGAGTGTATAGTGTTGCTGAGTTAATTTGTTACTGCTTCACACTCCTTTCAGTAGTGTTGGCAGTGTCCTTCTTCATTCTGCCAAACCCATTGTTTGTAAAATTAATGCACTATAAAAAGGGTTCTTTTGGGGACATTTTTTTATCTTTCGAAGTATAAGTTCAGCTTGATGGGATATTTTCTGGTAATCAGTAAGGTTTGGAGTACTCTAAACCCTGTTCGTCTGAGAAAGGAATAATGTGCTATATCAGAAATTCAGCTATATTTCTCCTAGGGTTTTAAAACTTCTCATACTACTTTGGACTGTTCAGCCTTCCTACTTCTTCTGTGTGCAACAGTTGTCTTTATCCAGCCCTGAGTCTTCCAGAAAGCCTTGTGTCTGGTCACGAATGTACCAGTTACGTGTTTTAGTGAAATTAATAGTCCTAACAGTCATACTTGCAACACTTTTTGTTGATTTGCTGTATCATGCTTTAATAAGGGAATGAATCCACACCACTTATGTCTTATTTCAGTTATTGACTCTTCATCATCACTTGTAACTGACCCTTGCTGAAGTCCCTGTGTGCCCTCAAGTAGATTGTTTTAACAATGTCTCTGTCTTCTAAATTATCCTTAAAGAATCATTGTATTAACTTTCTGTACAAGTCAAAATCTTGTAGCAATATTCTCTTGAATTTTGACAGCCAATAACTGTGGAAGGCAGAGGAAAAATGATTAATTTCTGTAGCTTTCAACTTCCTTGATACATGCTTCCTGATGTCCTTAGTTTACCTGGAAGAGCTTGAATTTTTCTTTTAGCCATTCTTCATTTGTCACCACAGTCCATATTTAAGGTGGAAGTCTTTAGATAGTCTGTCCTGTCTCAGTCTGTGGCTTATCTTTGTCTTAGTAAATTTACTAACAAGCAGTATATAAAGCTATATTAGAAGTTTTGAACTGTAGTCCTGGTTTTGAAGGTGAGCTTTTTCCTTTTACTGACCCTTTTCACCTGCTTTGTTATGGAGCACAGTAAGATTCACTAGACAGGTTTGAATATTTAAAAGCTTTACAATATAAAAAGGCCCTTTGGACTAAAAGTGACTCTTTTTGAAATGTTAACAAATGTTGAATGAAAAGGTACTTTGTTTCTCACTAAGTTTGAAAGTGTTGTGGTTTAAGCCTCACCCAGGCTAATAACTCACGAAGTTTTAGTCGCTCACTCACTCCCCTCTTTTTCTTCCCCCAGTCCCGGGGGGATGGGGAGGAGAATCGAAAAAAAAATGCAACTTGCACAGGTTGAGATAAGAACAGTTTAGTAACTAAAGTATAACACAAATCACTGCTGCTACCACCAATAATAATTCAAGAGAAATACAAGGAAAGAGAATACAACTGCTCCCCAAGCCCCACCCAGCCAGTGCACCCCCCAGCAACGAACCCCCCAGTGCCCCACCACACCCTTCCAGGTCTCTGCTCTCCATTTTCACATCCTGGGCATGACGTGCTGTGGTATGGAATAACCTCTTTGGTCAGTGTCGTGGTTTAAGCCCTCCCCCCCCTCAGTTTTCTCCTCCCTCCCTCCCTCCCTCCCTCCCTCCCTCCCTCCCTCCCTCCCTCCCTCCCTCCCTCCCTCCCTCCCTCCCTCCCTCCCTCCCTCCCTCCCCCTCCCTCCCTCCCCCCCTCCCTCCCCCCCCCTCTTTCTTCCCCCAGTCCCAGGGGGATGGGGAGTTGAATCAAAAGAATTCAACTCACACAGGTTAAGAACAGTTTAGTAACTCAGGTATAACACAAATCACTGCTGCTACCACCAGTAATAATACAAGAGAAATACAAGGAAAGAGAATACAACTGCTCACCAAGCCCGACCCAGCCAGTGCACCCCCAGTCCACCACCACCACACCCTTCCGGGTCTCTACCCTCCGGTTTCACATCCTGGACATGACGTGCTGTGGTATGGAATAACCTCTTTGGTCAGTTTGGGTCAGGTGTCCTGTCTCTGCTTCCTCCCGGCTTCTTCCTCCCTGGCATAGCATGAGGCTCAGAAAGTCCTTGGCCAGACCAAAACATTACCAGGCAGAAACTGAAAACACTGGTGTTATCAGCGCTGCTCCCAGGCCCAAAATCAAAACCACAGTGCTGCACCAGCTACCAAGAAGGAGAAAAAACGACTGCTGCTGTGGAGCCCATGACAGAAAGTTCTGTGTTTTCCAAACCTGTGTTTCATATTTATTTGAGGCAGGCTAATACAGATGGATCACTTTGGTTGCTGTGCTTTTGCTTCTACAGATCCTGAGTTGGATTATTACAGAATTTACAAGTGCAATAGATCATATTTTTCAATTTTACAAAATGGGAATTTTTATTATTAATACTATAACCAGCGTATTTGAGCACACTCTTATGGATGGGTTTTTATTAGTCAGTACAGAGTATTGAAGGATAAAATGGTTTGATGGAGACTTTCTGAGGTAGTTCCATGAAAAGAACAAAGAAGATGTGAAAAGACTTATGGGTTATTTTGAGGTAGCATTGTGCCCTGATGTGTGAAGAGCAGTGTTAGGGGAATATGAATGTTTCTCCTTGTCCCAGAGAGGATGTTTTTATAGTTGTTGCAGTGCAAATCACGAATAGTGCTCCTACTGGAAAGAAGCTAAGTGACCCTGGTTTTGGCTGGGCTAAGCTGGGGTGTTTGTAGACACCCAGCTCCTCTTGCAGTAGAGTCAAAAGAGGGCTGGTAAAAGCAAAAAGAAAGCTGCTTTTTCATAGAATCATAGAATAGTTAGGGCTGGAAAGGACCTTAAGATCATCTAGTTCCAACCCCCCTGCCATGGGCAGGGACACCTCACACTAAACCATGCCACCCAAGGCTCTGTCCAACCCAGCCTTGAACACCGCCGATGATGGAGAATTCACAACTTCCCTGGGCAGCCCATTCCAGTGCCTCACCACCCTTACAGTAAAGAATTTCTTCCTTATATCCAATCTAAACTTCCCCTGTTTAAGTCTGAACCCGTTACCCCTTGTCCTATCACTACAGTCCCTCATGAAGAGTCCCTCCCCAGCATCCCTATAGGCCCCTTTCAGATACTGGAAGGCTGCTATGAGGTCTCCACACAGCCTTCTCTTCTCCAGGCTGAACAGCCCCAACTTTCTCAGCCTCTCTTCATAGGGGAGGTGCTCCAGTCCCCTGATCATCCTCATGGCCCTCCCTCCTCTGGACTTTTTCCAATGCTTCCATGTCCTTTCTATGTTGAGGACACCAGAACTGCACACAGTACTTCAAGTGAGGTCTCCCGAGAGCAGAGGGGCAGGATCACCTCCCTCGACCTGCTGGTCACACTCCTTTTGATGCAGCCCAGGATGTGGTTGGCTTTCTGGGCTGCAAGCACACACTGAAGCACACACACGCTCATGTTCATTTTCTCATTGACCAATACCCCCAAGTCCTTCTGTGCAGGGCTGCTCTGAATCTCTGCCCAACCTGCAGCTGTGCCTGGGATTGCTCCAAGCCAGGTGTAGGACCTTGCACTTGTCATGTAGGTAATAAATTAAGGCAGTCAAATTAAAAGCTCCCTGCTTTTAAGGTTCTGGATAAAAGACTTTGTTTGATGCTGTGGCAGTCCCTGTCTTCATGCTTTTTGCAGCTACAGGAGGCAAGTGAAGTTTTAGCCACCCCAAACTGGGAAGTGCTTATCTTGTCAATGGCATGTGAAGCACAGCACTCCCAGGTTTGCAGCATTATCTGTTACTGAGGTGTAAGTGTACTTTCCAGCAAAAAATTCTAACTGGTGAGCAGGAGCTGGGGGAACAGATGACACTGCTACAGGTTTTCACTGCAAGTCTTCCATTGTGGAGTTTTGTTATTGTTTTTTTGCTGGAACAAGTACCTCCAGACTAGATGTCATGCAGCGGCATCTGTCTCTGAAGCAGTCTAGCTTCTGGACTTCGAGTTGCCTGGCACAGAAAGCATGGAGGTGATGTCTGATGTGCCAGTGGATGCTGGAACTCACCTGAGAGGCTGTCTTTGGGAAGAACTCAAGTCACAACAAAGGCTGCTACATGACTTACTGTTAAAAGTTATTTGCTCTATGCAGAAAGAACACAAATCCCAAAACTGAGATAGCTGCGCCGAAATGTCAGAATGACCAAAGTATTGGCAGAAGGTTCAGAGACACAGCTTGCATTTCCTGAGCTGTGTCTGTCTGTATGGCTGTAAAAGACTGGAGGATAATAGGGAAATCAAGCTGTTAGAAAATCAAGGACACTGTATATCCAAATACTATGCACACTCTCTCTGCCCAGTTATGTTTATAACACTTCCTTATAAAATACTTGCTAATATCTTCTTGTCTTTTCCTGATTGCAGCTCCAGCCTTTTGAAGAAGCTAAAAATCAGGCTGTGGGTTGACATTGCTTTAAGTTGATGCAAGTACAGACTGCTGCCAGGAAGGATGATGATGATGCATAACTCTGTTCCTTTCACTTATGCTGGCACTATTATGTGTGCAGCTGTGTAATAAGATGGAGCTAAAAGTTGCTCTGGGTTTTCTGAGCTTTACTTTCAGTCTTGTTTTCACAGCATCCCTTGTGTGAGAACACACAGTTTTGGCTGGGAGGGTCTAGGATTAAAAGACAGCTGCCTTCTTAGCAGCAGCATGTACCCTAGATTTACTTAAAATAGCTGTCAAACTGCAGCTTCAGGTTCTGCTTGGTCTCTGACCTATACTAAACAGATCAATGTTTCTTTTTCTATGGCTGTTCTGTCTGATTATCCCCCTAGGTAGTGTTTAGCTTCTGTTTTGCTAGCTCTGCATTTCTTTGTGGCTTCGTGCAGCTGTAGCTAATGTAAGACATGATTAAGTGTTTTGATATTTAGTGCAAAAGCTGCATTTAAACCTATTCAGTATTTTAAATGGTTGGAATTTGGGGAATTCCTCTGTTGGACTTCATGTTCAAGAAGGGAGGTTTGGTAGTTGGTGAAACTGCTAAGGCTATAATCATACACTTAAAGCATTTGTAGCTATGGCTATACTTTTAGAATCTTTTGACATATGAATTGTAACTGAGTAAAATAGCCACTTCACTCAAATAAAAAATTCTCTTTCCACAAATATTAGTATATATGCTCTTGCCTCTGTGGGTTTTTTTTTTTTTCCAAACAGATGTTTGTTTGGAACTGACAGGGGAATGGAGTAAGCAAAATCCAGTGCTAAGGGATTTGGTTATATGCTTTGTCAGTAATTCTTTCTTTCTAGAAAAGAATGTTTCTGTCACAATGGTTTTGTCCATAACTGTAATATCTAGAGCTTAGGAATCTGAGTTGACAAGAAAGGCTTTTCTGAGTCTGAATTTATAGGACTTTCTCGAGCTATGTGATGTAAGTCAAGTCTATCACATTTTGCAGCCAGAAAGAGTAATAGCTCACAGCCTCTATTTTCCTTGATTTATTTTAATTTAAAGAAGGTTGTTCTTGTGAACTTTGTACATTTGATCTAATGAAAATGAATGATGTGCCTGTTTGGAAAATTTCAGTAGACTGGCTGGCTGAGTCTAGAAATGACTGATGTGTAAAGGATGTCCGGGTACCGTCTTTTCTTTAGGGTGCTACATAGTGGCCTGTGAATTGCAAATATATTTCCTGCTGCTGCTGAGCTATAAAGAGATGGCCAAAATATCACTGTCATGCTTTTGTTATAGGTAACTTGTACATACTCCACAGGTGTACTTCAGACTGAAGTATTTCATTTGTAGACTGAAGACTTCAGACTGAAGTATTCCTTTTTATTTATTACAGCCAATAATCAGCTTCAGTAACAGAGGCCTTAGATTTACACATCCTCTACACAGCAAAGATGGGCCACCAAATCCCCATGCATTTCACAATACATTTAACTTTTTCATCTCGCAAAAGCTGTTGAAGCCATAACTGAAACTGATGTCTTCTGGATAAGACCAAAAAAGATTCAGTAGGCACAACTGGGAATCTTCTGCTTTGAAGCCTTTAATTTAGTTAATTGCTTAATCTGGATTATAGGAACCTTAATGGGGAATCAAATTACTATTTCTTACCTTTCGGGCTGAGGAACAAGTGTCCTTCACTACCACAGGTCATTTGGAATGCTTTCAACTGAAAAAGTAAGAATGACAAATTCTTTAGTGCTTGTGTAGACTGTTTTCAAGGCCTTGCAAGTCGCCACTACTGATACTGTTTAATGACATCCTTTTGTCTATTTGAAGTTTTGGATACAAAGACTTTTTAGAAGGAAGTTATTTCTCCTGTGTATATAACTGGGCTATTATCGTACCTGGACTGTTCATTCAGACTGTTTTGTTCCTGCATTTTATCTCAACCTGATAAGAATTACTCTTGACACTGTCAACAGCCCAATGTTGTTGCTTACACAAAGATTTTGGATTTGGGAACCAGTCTGCTACAGCTATTTTATTAAGTGATCTAGAATAAATGAATGCATGAAACAATGTGAATACCTGGTTGGGGGGGTAGGGTGGGGGGGTGGGGTGGGGGGAGTTGTGGGCTTTTTTTTTTGGGTGGGGTTGTTGTTTGGGTTGGGGGTGATTGATCATTTTTCCTGGAAAATAAATCCAGGCTTACCTGTCGATCACATGTGCTTAATTGACAAAGGTATATTTTTATGTGTCAGTTCTGTAAATTCATTCAGAAATCTGAAAGTCAACCTGTATGTTTTTACAGTGGAATCAGGATGCTTTAAATAAGATTAAAAGTTGACCTACAGGTGTCTGAAAAAACAGGCAGAACTTGGCCTTAGAGATAAAGCTTAGTTAATGTTCTGATAATGGCTTTGGGAGCTCCAGCTCTAATGGCTAAACTTAATTGATGGCTAAATCACCTGGCTGAGCACCTGAATCAGCCTGTCTTTAAGCAAGTCCTGGTCTCTAGCTATGAGTTTAGATGGATCCTCTGCTAGTGAGGAAATCCTGAGTGCTGTGAATTGGTTAATGCTTCTTGGTGAATTCACTATAACATACTAAGACTTCTGCTTTGGGAATAATATTCAAGTGAC
The DNA here is from genome assembly GCA_017639245.1 of Myiopsitta monachus. Classification (NCBI taxonomy): domain Eukaryota; kingdom Metazoa; phylum Chordata; class Aves; order Psittaciformes; family Psittacidae; genus Myiopsitta; species Myiopsitta monachus. Next base: position 30,522,510 of record CM029924.1, on the reverse strand, counting down.
AGAGTAATGGCAATACTATGTAAAACATGAAGGTTTTGTAACTTTGAACTTCATTGCTCAAAGAGTGTTCTGCAGTCACTGGTTTTTGTGATCAGACTAGATCTTTAGGAAGAAACATGGAAATGCTTATTTTTGAATCTTAAATTGGCTCCATTTAATTCCAAGGCACAATGCTTCTGTGTTCCAAAAACTCCTTAAGATTAAAGTTCCCTGCACAAATATTTCTACATAAGCTTAATGCCTGTCAGTTCTCCTTTAGTGGTGTCATTGCTATTTGAAAACCATACTTTTTGTTACAAGCGTAAAAAAGTAGGGAAATGTGATCACGTTTTCTTTTATTTTTACAGGGTAACTTACAGCTGCTGCAGAGCTGCCTGGCAGTGTTAAATGGTGACACATAAGCTACACTCCGTCCTCCCACTGACAAGGGCTGTCCTCTGGATTTTGTTTTCATGACTTTAAATAGGCATTTACAGTTCCCTGGAGAAACATTTGACAAAGTGCATATAAAGCCAGCTCCTCCTTTCGAAAGAATTAAAACAAACACCTGAAAGTAGCTCCAGACTATATGAAGCAACAGCATACTTGTTATGCATACATATTCATGTTTATTTAATCATTATATGCTTTCATTGTTCAGAAACCAAATGCTCGTTTTTTGTGAAAATAGCCAATATAATTATGTTCATGTTATGAATACTATGATACGGCTGCCAATCTTATTTACCTTTGTAAGTACTTTCTGAATTTAACCATTTGAATCACATTGTTCAAATGGCCTGAATATTACCATTAGATATTTGAATATTGTTACTGTAATGGCATTGTATACACTGTCTTAGTTTGTTTGGTTTGTTTTTTTTTTCCACGTACTGATATCAAGAAACTTAATCTTTTTTTCAATTGTGAACATTTCTTAGAAATTTCAAAGAATCTTTGTGTAACCTTTATAACTATGATTTAAAAAGAAAAGCAAATGCATTAGTATGTTTGCCTTAACTTGTAGACTAATCCAATTATTGTAAAATAAACCATGAAATCAATGATTTTTCTAAAATTATGCACTACGTTGTATCATCTGTAAGCCTAATATTTTCTAATCAGATTAATTTATTTAGCCTTTTCTCTATTCATCATGTGAAACCTTGAGCAAGTATTGGATTGGTCTGACACTACTCGCCCAGTATTTTTTCACTTGCATTCTCAGGTTTATCTGTTTGTCTGTGACTTTCCTATCCAGTGTACTTAAAATTGTTTTGAGCTTGGTGGTTGACTCTGCAGTTTCTTTGGCAGAATTTCTTTGGCTTCTCAGAGAACTTCCTGGGTTTCTTTCCAGGAGGGGGATATAAAGTAGCAGAAGGGAGTTCAGAAAACGAGTAAGATATTGATGAAAGGTAATACTGCCCCACTTTGGTACAGGTGAGGAAGGTTTGCTTCAGAACAGAAATGAAGGTATCCAGTAAAGGAGTGCCTGGAAAGGATCTCATTCTGCTAACTGGACTTAAAGCTATCCATCTGGTTTTATCTGTTGTATTGCTTTGTCTTAGTTGAACCACGAAAATTTTCCAAGAGGTGCTGTTCTGCTGTGTAATTTCGGGGTGTTGTAAAATTAGGCTTTACTTGATGAATTGCTCTTCGTAGTGGGATTCCTGCTTCGTATGAGTTTGTGGACCTTCTATGGAGCAGCAGAATTTTGGGTGAATGGGATGTTTGGAGGTGCAGATCCATGTAAGTCAATGTCTCTGTGATTACACACTCCCTGTACTGCCGCACGGAGGTGTGTGGTTTGGGGTTGTGTTGCTTTTTTTCCTCAACAGGGTGAACTGCACAGTGTAGTAGTATGCTTATTACCCTGCTGCCTTGCACATCGGAGAGTTTCAGAGGCAGAGACATTTCTTAGCTGAACATGCTGTTTGCCTTGTGCGTCGAGTTGTGTACGCATAGCCTCAGACTTTGATTACCAGTGCCCAACAGCTGCTAGCAACTCACCTGCTACATATAATGTTTTCCAGCGATTGCTACTACACTTATACTGTGCTGATCATCTTCCAAATAAAACAGGTATAATTCCTAAGGAACTCATCTATAAATAGACTATAAGGGACAAAGATCACAATGTACATACAGTTAACAGAATTGTAAATATTTTAATTAGGATGTGGGAACAGTTTTTAGATTAGTCCTCGCTGTTCAGTGTTACTGGCTCATTAAATCTTTTTCAAGCCTCTTGGTTTCGGGTGTGTCTCTTAAAGCCCCGCCTCTGTAACTGAAGAAACGTTTTTAAGCCGCAGCCCCTGGCTGTGCAGCTCCAAAAGAGAAGGAAGCGCCCCTCTGGGCCGGCCGGGCGGCCTCCACCGCGGGAGCTTGGCGGGCTGCCTGCCCGGCAGCCGCTGCGGGCGGAGCTCGGCCGCCGGAAGCCGGCGGAGGCCCCGGAAGGGGCCGTGCCGGGCTTGGCTTCCGCGCGGGCGGGTACGGGCCGCCGCCATGAGCTGCCTGCGGGAGGAGGATGACCCGTACCTGGTGGAGGAGCCCAGCGACGAGGAGCGAGCGCTCAGCAGGTGTGGGCATGCCCCCGCTTCCCTTTGCTCCCCGATGTCGCCCGGCGTCTCCTGGCCGGGGTGTGGGGAGCGGCCGCGGGCCCGGCGGGGCCGCCCTTGGGTGGCGGCAGGATCGCTCACCGCCACGATCATTCCGCGGCTGTCTGCCCTGAGCTCGGTGTGTTTACATCGGTAACCGTGCAGCCGCCAGTGTGTAAACAGCTGCCTGCTCCGGCGCGGAGCCGCGCTCGCCGGAGCCTCAGAGGCAGCCTGGCAGGCCGCAGCCTGAAGCTCTTCTGCATCAAAATAATGAAATATTTTAATAATGTTTCCTATAAACACACGAGTGCTTCCCAGTGCAGCCACGCAGTTCAGGTGTTCGTTCTCTGTGTGACTCAGTGTTGTAAGCTGTTTGTAATCATTTGGTGTGTAACCATTACGTATCTGTAGCTCAGAGGATGAGGTGGATGTGCTCTTACATGGCACTCCTGACCAGAAGCGGAAGCTGATACGGGAGTGCCTGACTGGGGAGAGTGAGTCCTCCAGTGATGATGAGTTCCAAAAGGAGATGGAAGCGGAACTGAACACCACCATGAGGACTATGGAAGGCACATGGCAATCGCCAGAAATTGGTAAATCATGCTTAACATCCACTTGCATGTGAAATTGTGAGTTAAGGGGTGCCCACTTAAGGTGGACGTGCTTAAGGTGTGAAGTTAATGTATTCTGTGGCTGAAGGGTGGGGTTGAAGGGGTGGTGACAGCTAAGTGCTGTATGAAGCCTACAGAAAAGCCTTAAAATGGCTGATTGTGTCTGCAGAAGATATTCACGAGGTGCCATTTCAGGGAATTGCATGTGTCTTAGGGTGGTTTGGGATGAAAGGGACCTTAAAGGTCATCTAGTTCCAACCTCCTCCCATGGGCAAGGACACCTTCCGGTAGACCAGGTTGCTCAAAGGCCCATCCAGCCTTGAACACTGCCAGGGATAGGGCAGCCAGAAATTCTCTGGTAATGCAATATAATTGATAATCTATTCACATAATTTATTTTACACTCGCCTTTTCTAGCCAAAATAATATTAAGTCATCATAAAATGCCTGAATAAGTTTGCACATGTGTTTTAGAAGATGACTTACGTAGAATTTAAAATTATGAAGAATGTTTGTGCAGCATTTTGATTCTGATTCATCCCCCCTTGATTTTAAGTACTTAAGGAAAGCACCCTAAGGAAGGCACCCAGGCCAGGATCTTAGCAACTGTAGGCCCTACTCTTTTAATCAATGGAAAAAAGTCTGTGAAACAGTGTGCCACACCTGTATTTCTTCCACATGACTGAAGATATGTGGAGTGTCTGGGATTGTGCTGGTTGGGCAAAGGCAGGCATGTTTTATGTGGTGTCCTCAATATCTGGGGGAGTGTACCTCAGGAGAAACTCTCCTTTGGGCTGTACCTGAGGTTCATCTCGGAGTGAGCAGTTGTGCTCTGAGAGAGCACATGTAAATGAAATGACATAAGCAATGTGGGTGATCAGGATGTTTGAGTAAACTCGGAGAGCTATTACTTAACATAACCAGATAAAGCAGAGCACTTCTAGATAGAGTAACTTAAAAATGAAGGCTGGTTCTAGGCTGCATACTTGCTGTTCTTCTGTTGGGTTGTCCTTACCACTTCTCTAATTTCGCACATAGGTACATCCTCCAGTTCTGGGCAGGCTGGACCTGCTGCCACTTCAGAATACTATGATGACATTTACTTTGATTCTGATTCGGAGGATGAAGATAAAATAGGTAAATGACTGAAGAGAGGAGGACATCTTTAGAGTAGCACTCTCAGATCCTGTACAATCCTCTTGGGGCATTAAGGGGCTGTTCCTGAAGGTGGCCTTTTGGGGAGAATTACTAGCCTGTATCATCTCAGTGTAGTTCCTGCAACTTTATGATGCATGTATGTATCCCAATGTATGTAAAGGTGTGTTAATGCTTCGGGGTGAGGAGGATGAGATAGACCTTTAGATTTATTGCGAGTATGGAAAAGGAAAATGAAAAACTGGTATTTTGATTACTTAAGTAGAGAATCATCATATGTCTGATAGATGTAACATGCGCTTGCACAAATCTTTCCAGTTACACAGGACATCCGGAAAACCAGAAAACATCAGCAGCGTCGGATTCTTTCCAACGATGAATTGCTGTACGACCCAGAGGAAGACAGTAGGGACCAAGAGTGGGTAGATTCACAGAGGAGGGGGTAAGAGACCAGAATAAATATTTGAATTGTAGCTGAAAAATGTAAATGAAAATGGTGAATATGGAGGAAAAGCCCATGCTGACAAGTCCATGCAGTGAAAATATTTTTATTTAGAATTTACAGCAGGTGAAACTTAAAAGCCTGTAAAATTTTTGTGTGTATGCAGTGGAAGTCGAGTCTTCAAAATTACACAATGCCAAAAGTTGCAGTTGTTTAAAACTCGAGACTTCCTAGTTCTGCAAGCCAGCTTTGTCAGTAGATCTCATCTAAATAACTGTGCAGTGGATGAAAAGGTTGTCAGGTACTTTGACTGCTGAATTAATCTCTGTTCCTGCTAATTCTTGTGTTTTTAGTTTTGGAAAACTTCGATGTTTAGCAAGCCACAAGATGTTCAGATAAAATAAGAACAGCACAAAGCTGCTTTACTGAGAGGTTTTGAAGGGTGAAGTAGAAAATGATTGTAATGTTAGATAAAATGATAGAAAAGTCAAATTCTCCACGTAAATCTTATGAAAAGGATAATATTAATGTATGTTCCCTGCATTGGAGATGCCTACCTTGTTGGAGGAGAGGGTCATTAGGCACAAATTCTTGTGCTGGATGTATTTGTCTCACCAAATTAAATCCTTTGTACAAAGTAAATGAAGATATTGGTATAGTTCTTCTCTGATTTATTTATTCATGTGCTTTGAGTTGCTGACAAAGGTGTCCAGAAGGAGATGGGTATTAATTGGCATATTTTAAGATAAAAAGGGCTTGACAGTTGAATTGATATGCCTGACAGCAAAAGCATGTGGTGTCATTTGTTGTCTCTCCTTCCTCTTTGTCTGAATTGCTAGGTACCGTAATCAAAGAAGGGTGTTGCAGCATCATCATCAGCAGAAACCTACAGCTGTTCCAAATAGTGATGCTGTTTTGAATTGCCCTGCTTGCATGACAACGTTATGCCTGGACTGCCAGAGGTAATTAATGAATAACAAAGGGTCTTTTTGTAATGTCTTTTTTTTTGGCTGGTAGTATTTTTAGGGTACTTAATTTGATAAATTGATTTTATTGATTCTGTCTTGCAAGGTGGCACTAATAAAGAGAAGGCAGTACCTGTGAATCACATTTAAGGATGAATGCTATTTTGTAAGAATGATTGTCAGTTTAACCTGCATCATGGAAACGAGGAAGAACTTCAGAATAGTGCAGAATGTAAACTATTAAAAAAAAAAAAACCCATGAAGACTAAGCAGGCAGTTCAGGCTGATTATTTTTTTTTTTATTTTTAGGGTTTTTTTAGTGTGTTAGCTTGCTATTTGGATGTGTAAAATTATTCCAGGTTATTTTTGTGTAAAAGTGCCTTGTTTAGGGGAGGACTAAGCAAAATCAGGACAGTGTGTTGTAGCTTGGTTTGAGTCTTAGCATGTTGTGGTTTTGAGTATAATTATATTTCAAAATGCTTGGTAAGCATTTAGGTGAGTTTCCTCAGTGTGTTTTGCAGCTCTCCAGTATTTGACTGCACTGCAAAACTAGGTAGTACTGTGAACCTGTGCTAAGGAGGGGACTCCTGCACTGGGAGTAAATGAGAAACAAATGTTGTGTGATGAGGAGGCCTCTCATTTACTGAGTATTCTTGGTGATTGAGGATAAAATTCACAGAAGCCTGAAATCATCAAAGTTTCTCTCTCTCCCCTTTGCTGGCTTTGGGTACTGCCTTGACCATGTTCTACAGTTAAGTATTTCAATTAGCTAAGCTGGCAGAAAACCATATGGTTTTGGTGTCAGACTGGCCTTTTGTGGGTTTAATAAACTGAAATAGCTCAACCCAGCCTTACACAAGCAGTAAAGCCAGCCAAAGTCGAGACAGGATTTCTGCAAGCCACCTGTTACGTGGGTTTAGGCTGCTGTAAAACTGCAGCCCGAGGGACATGGTGTTGAATTGAATTGAACTGCAGCCCTGAATTTTGCGACACACTCCAGTTACACAGTTGTTACACTGATGACAGCTGAAACTGTATTTTATATTTCATTATAGACATGCTATTTCAAGTGTGGTGTGACGATGCTTGTTATTTATAAATAAGGAATTTCAGGCTTGCAAGACATTTTAGGATATTGGTGCCAGTAGTTGAGTCATTTGCATTCACACCTTCATGATCTTTTTCCTACTGTCAGCTACACATAGCAATGCATAATTCTGTGGTACTCTGAATTGTATCAACCATTGTACTTCAGGGTGTTTATTTCAGCAATAACCAGTGTGGTTTTTAAAATGCTTTAAGAGCAGGACAGATGGCTGCAATTTCATTTTTTAATGATTTTTGTAGTTGTGACTTTTGTTTTGTTTATAAAACTTCATGTTCATTCGGTGTTCAGCCCTTTGACATGGTCCTTGCTGTGTTTAATTCCCATTTCCAGTGACGATAACAGATTTCTTGGAAGCAGAGTTTTACCAATGGTATGACTTGCATTTTCTCCCCTTCTCCATAGACATGAATCTTACAAAACACAATACAGAGCCATGTTTGTGATGAACTGCATTGTTAATAAAGAGGAAATTCTGAAATACAGGAAGAAGCCAAAGAAAAGAAATAAGAAAATGAAGCACAGCAAAGAAACTATCTCTCTACAGTCAAATCAAGAAGAGGAGGAAGTGTACCATCCAGTACTGTGTACTGAATGCTCAACTGAAGTGGCAGTAATGGATAAAGATGAAGTTTTTCACTTCTTCAATGTTCTAGCCAGCCACTGCTAATGTGCAAAAGCAGGGAGGAGGAAAACCCTGCACTGCTTCAAGACTTTGTCAGAAATGCAGTCATGTTAGCCTTTTTTAAATATGGTCTTCTGAGTGTACATTTTCATTGGAGAACTTCTAAACTTTGTGCAAAGTTTATGAAGGGAATACAGTTCACAGCATGCATTTGAAAGCAATGTTCTTCCACTCTGTCAGGTGGTTGCATCATTGGGGATTTAAAAGTTTGTAAATACAGTGTAAGTTCTGTGTATTATGATCATTCCCTGTATATAGACTATTGATTAACTCAGTTTGTGTTATAACTGCTGCTGAGAATAAATACCGTATAGTAACTGGTTCTCTCTCTATTGAGCATTTCTATGGCACATGGAGAACAACTTCCAGGGTATTTGGCTTCTTTACGCTGGTATTCCTGGTAGGTCTGTGCACAGGTAGGTTTGATAAGGAATTGTCATGTTTGTATTTCTGGCCTATTAAGATCTCAGAAATGGAAATCTGCATTTATACAGAGTGGAAGATTAGCTTATATTGAGTTTGCTGGCATGGATAATTTAAATCAAAGTATTAATGTTTAGTAATGCAGTTAACAGCGTTAAATGTATATATGTATATGAAGAAAATACTGGACTTTTCTTGTCCTTTTTCCTTACAGTGACATATTTTAAGGAGAAATTTATGGTCAGATCTATGATCATGGAGGTAGTTCATATGCTTTTTCTGTTTCTTTAGTACGTTTACAGCTTTAGGGAAGCATAAAGAGCTTTTGCTACTTGCTATTTAGATATCATGCTTAGTCTTTGATGCCAGTGCAATGTTAACAATGGACCCTTCCCTCTTTTCCTCTGGGCATGCTCCCAAGAGGTAAGCTCTTGGGGTTTTTTATTAGTAAGTAATGTTTCCTCTTTATAGCCTGATATTTTTTTAACACTGTGAGCAAGGGCCTGTCTGCAAAAATTCTCATCTCTATGCTTTTAATAGTACTAGGAAGAATTTATTACATGTGCTTCGAGGAATTGTCAAAAATATTTAAACCTGGGAGGTAGGAACCTGAAGAACATACTTCCCCTGTGCCTGGGATGCTAATAAAATCTTGTGACTCTCTGGTTACCTTTTGTCCCAAGTGTTCAGCAGCTGCCTCGACAGTTCTCTCCTTTGTCAAATGTAGGTTAAGTTTCTGCTGTGGGGCATGCTGGCCTCTGTGTAGCTGCCTTGCCATTCCAGATGTAGTGTGAAGGCTCTGTTGTAGGTCCAGGTTAAGGGTCTTTGCACTTATCTACTGGAAGCACGAGCCTGTGGGAATGTAGGTAGCTCAAGGGCTTAAGTGTCAATGTGGATGGCAGCAGGAAGAACTATATGTGATGGCAGTCCCTAAGCAGGGGCAGAATGGAGTTGGCAAAGGAGGGGAAACTACAGAGGAATACTGTCTTCTTAAGGGGCTAACTAGCAAATAAACTTGTCTTGTGAGTGTGTGCCATCCTGAAAAGGCATAATGGGCCTGGTGGGTTAGGGCAGATTTTGAAGCTGGCATGGCTCTAGATGCTACCTTTCCTCTCATCCCTTTCTTGCTGTTGCTTCTTGCTTAACACTTTAAGTGCAGGGCTTCTAGTTAGGAAGCACAGGAGCAGGCAGGACTGGGACCTGTTTGCCACACCCATGTTGACAATGTTCTTGCAGCTTTGAATGGGAGTAATGCTTTGGTTGTGCTGAATACCCCGCTTGTTCTTGAACTTTGCACTGTGTTTATATAGAAAGGAGGCTTTCATGATTACTGTATTTTCAAGCAGCAACACTAACACAAGACTCCTCCAGCAGCACTTGCAACAAGCAGCAGCAGTCTTGGATAGGGACAGTGACTCCTGTAGCCAGTTGCTGCAGGGTATTAATTGTGTGAATACTCTCCTTTCTTCTTGTGCTAAAGTAAGTCTGAATAGGTAAAGTGTGTCTAAATGTCTTCTGACTGAATTAAATCCCTTTTCAGATTCTGCCACACAAATGCTTTTTCAGTTATCTGCTATTACCACGGTTGTATTTGGCAGCTGTGTAAGTAATTCCTATGTGCATCCTCCTGTGACTGTGTTTCCTTGTTACTCATTGTACTAATGTCACAGCTGAAGGTAAGGGTGGGGTGGCTGCAAGAACAGAATCACAGCACAGTAACATAATCACAAACGGGTTTTCTATGCAGGGCGAGTATCGATACCAGTTTCTAATGTGCAGTGTGCATGCCTGGCGCGTGAGGGCCGTGATGGGGGCCAGCCTTGCTGCCTCCTGCTGTGCTTAGTCATGGAGCCTGAAGGTTGTGTACACCACTTTCCAGCGGGCTTCCATCTCCTGCCTTTCAAACTAGAGTGCGACCATAGGCTGCCAACAGGCTTTCTAATCATGTAGTCCCAGGCCAGGCCCTGGGACTCTCCGTATCAGGCTGATCAACAGCCAGGGCAGGGCGTCCCACACCCTCTGCTTTCTGGCCCAGGTGCCCTAGGGAAGTGCCAAGTTAGCAACAATTACAGCTAACAGTTGATCTAGGGCATCCTTATTCTTCCTGTTCATGGGAGATTAACCTGGTCAGAGTTGGCCGATGTTAAGGTCTCATTTATCTCAGCCATGTTTTTGGGTGGGCTTTACCCAGTGAAGACTCCTGCTGAGCATTTTCAACACGCTTCCCTCGTGCCCCGCGGAGCAGCCTCGGGCCTTTGGTACTTTCCAGAACAACAGTTTAGATTACACAGGATGAGGACAGCCGGCTGCAGCACCGTCCCCTCGGCCTGACTCGGGGAGGCAGATCTCTCGGGGCTCACGGCAGCCATGACATTTAACGAGGCCGAGTGGCACCGCTCCCCGCGGTCCGCTGCCACGGCCTCCGCGCCCCGCTTTCAGGGGGCTGCCAGGCGCGGGGCGGGGCGTGGCGGCGGGGGGGCGGGTCTGGGGCTGCCACCTCCTCGTCTCCGCTCGGCCTGGGCCCGGCGCACGGCCGCTGGCGGGCGGGGAGAGAGCGTGGCGCGCGCCATGGCGCTGGGTTCGGCTTGGAAGCAGATGTCGTGGCTGTACTACCAGTACCTGCTGATCACCGCGCTGTACATGCTGGAGCCCTGGGAGCGCACCGTCTTCAGTATCCTTCTGCCGCACGCCGGGGGCTGCCATCTCTTTTCTTTTCCTCCCCTCTCCTTGAGGCCACCGCCTGGTGTGGCGGCCCTGGCGGGTGCGGGGCCGGGGAGGCGGCGGGGCCGGGGCCGTGGTGTGGGCGGATGTCCGCTGGAGGGGCTGTCCGGGCCTGGGGCCCGCGGGTCGGCGAGAGGGGAGCGGGGCCGTGCCGTGCCGTGCCGTGCCGTGCCGTGCCGTGCCGTGCCGTGCCGTGCCGTGCCGTGCCGTGCCGTGCCGGGGGCAGCTGGCCTGAGGCGGCAGCAGAGGAGCGGCAGCCTCCGCCCGGCAGCGACGCTTGTCCCCTCCAGGCAGGCAGGGCTCCTCTCGGTCACAAGCTGACGTTGGGGAGTAATCATCATGCTGGTTGGTGTTCCTCCGTCTTGTTGCCGAGCATCTAGGCACCCTTCATACTCGGGCATAGGTTTATATCTCGAAGTTAATTTTCCTTCTCTAGGGTTATGGTAGCACTTTTGCCCTGAAATATCAAGCTTTCTGTTGACTACTGGTGTCTTTTATGAATTCTTTTGTATTTTTGCTTATTGGAAAGTAAACATGCACGCTGCAAAACCTTGTAAGCTTATGTTTGCATGGCGCTTTGTCACATGGCTTGTGTTAGATGAGTATTTAATCCTCCAACTGGTAAGTTTGCTTGGCTCTTTTGGAGTGGAAGAACTTGATAGATGCTTACGTGAAGGCATCTGTTTAAAGACTGCTTACAGGTTGGCTTCTTTATCCACCTCTCTCAGACAGGCAGTATATTCTCTCGACTGTTAAGGCATCACAAGTATTTTTGTCTTAAATGTGGTTGTTTTGATCTTGACTTAAAACGGTGTCTCATATGAATGACCCCGAGCCATCTCCAATTAATTTTGAGAGGCAAAGAGAGTAATTAACCAAAACATCAACAAAGATAAGGGTCTAAGTAGTAGTGAGAAGCTGGTTTTACCGAGATACTGGATAATTTTGTAAAGGAACTTGCATTTGTTATATGAAACTGTTGGCTCAAGTCACAGCTGTGTGATTTATTTTTTTTTACTGTGTAAGGTCAGTAGAAGTGGAGATAACTTCTCTTTTCCAGTATTTATAGACTGACTGCATGGTTGGTTGGGTAGGGGATCTTACCTTCAAGCAAGTGCTCTTTGCTACCATATCTTCCTCTCTTTATGCTGTGTCTTTGTCACTGAGGAAGCTCCATCTTTGCTTTCCCTGCAATTATATTAGTAATGAGTTTGGTTTTTGCTGTTGTTTTTTCTTTGTGTTACCCATGGAGCATATTAACTTGTGCAAAATATTTAGGTAAATTAAAGTGTGTGTGCATGTTTACTGTTATAAAATGCTCATGTTGCAGTGAACTAATTGCTACTTAGCTTACAAATGTGAGTGGCACAAGTATCACTTGCCATCCCGTGTCAGCAAAGCGGTTTTGTGTCCTCACACGGGATGGTTTCGCTGTCGGAGGGCCAGGTCTGTACAAGTGCAGTATGGATGCAGTGGCCTTGGGAACTAATGGTGTGTGGCTCTGTTGCTGTGTGCCTCACTGCTGCTCGTGCTCCAGAATCAGGAGTGAGCACTGATACAGAAACAGGGATTTATGAGTTGACCTTCATTTTACCATCTCGTATTGTATAATCTTCTGGGACTGAAAACACACCACGCAGCTAGTATGCTCTAATAAGCACAACTAGTACCTCTGCCACAGGGAAGTCGGTTACAGAGCATGTTACATGCGTGCTGTGGTGACTTGATTTCTCCAAGATGTGGAGCTCCTCTGGTTTCACCTGTGGAAACTGAGTACTGCTGTCCAGTGTTATCACGCTTGTTAATCTCCAGTGCTTTTTATAGTGTTTCTGTCTTAAATTTACTGAATGCAGGTAGTTGGATGAAATCAACAGATTATTGTTTATTTCAAGTACTTTTGAATTTATGTAACCTTAAACTTTGAATGGCATAATCTTTCAGTAATCTGATGCCATAATTTCTGTAGATAAGGCTTCAGGAGCCCTAAAGCTGGACAAAGGTCCAGTTGTACTTACACATTATAAGCTGTCGTCTCACTTCTTTATGTGTGTTTTACAGGAGGTCCCTGTTAGGAGTTCAGCTAGTAAAGTAGTCATCTTAAAATTGTTTAGCTTCACGTGAAGCTTGTTTTGCAGTGTGATTTTCTAACGAGTGTCTGTTTACTTAAGTACATGACTTGAAGCCATGCTGATGCTGAGGCTTTGTGAGTGAAATAGTTAGGTGCATGTCACAATGTTACTCATACTTTTCACTTCTCCCAGAGTTTCTTTTTCCTAAGTGCTGCCAAACAGCGCATAAATTGAGGTGCTTGCCCTTTAGGAAGGGTCAGAGTATGACATGTGGGTGGGGAAATGAACCAAATAATGTAGTGACTTGGAGCCTAGAGAACACTGGTAGCTAGGAATGGATGTGAGGTTTCCTGACTTCATTGTGCTAACAGTACAGCTTTCACACCAGATGTGCTCTGTGCATTGTGAATTAAATATATTAGGTCATTTTGTTCTAAGAAGTCGAGGTCGGTTTCTAATGCTGTGTGCTTAAAAATGAGTAGGACATGCACAAATAAAACCTCTTACTCAGTACGGCTACTCCTATTATTGTGGTTTTTGTTTGGTTTGTTGGGCTGCTTTCTGCAGTGGTTGACTATTTTTCTGCTTGGCTGAATGGCGCTGGCTTTTGCAAGACTTGCTTTGCACCTAGGAAGATGCATGTAAGAAGTTGTATATTATCAGGTGCCCATTTTCTGTTCTTCCATCGTGCTTCCCATACTTTGGCCTGTCCTCTTGTGTCCCTGACAAGGCAGTGGATAACTTGCAAAGCATCATTCTGTAATTCAGCTCGTTGCTGAAACCAGTGTTCTGGTTTTTGGTGTTCAGTTGGTTCTTCTGGTCTCTGTAATTGCTAAATACAGTTGACCTGGTCTGATTTAAACGTGTAGTTACCAGGAAGGTTTTAATGCTGTGTGATGTCTAATGATTTTTCTATTTCATATGCTCTTTTCCTCAACTGTAATTCAGATTCCATGCTTGTTTCCATCGTTGGAATGGCACTGTACACGGGCTACGTGTTCATGCCTCAGCACATCATGGCAATATTGCACTACTTCGAAATTGTGCAGTGATGAAGAGCATATTTTCAAGAAGTAATCGGGCTTTGAAATCTGGTCTGCGAAGAAGAATGAATATCTTCTTTTTAACAAGACTTCTACCTATGTCAGACGCAATTATGACTCTGAAGACTAGCATACAAGATATGTAGAGCAGGGATGTGAGATGTCCCCTATGTTGTGTTCATTCCTTTTAGTTTTACAGGATAGGCCCTTGTATAGTAGTTTGTCTACTTTAACATTGTGATTGTACTTTGATATCAGTATTTTCTTAACTTTGTGACAGTTTCAATATTGCACTGTGAAAGCTTTTCTTAATTGTAATTTTGAGTAAATCTTAATTGCCTTCTATTTTTAATCTGAAAGTCATCTTATTAAATGGGGCTTAAAGCTTTTGCTATTGTATGGTATGTATTTGCCTGGATATTTCTATTAATGCGTTTTGTAAGAAAATACATCTAGATTCATACTAGAGACATGAATATACTCGTCTAACACTATTTACAGAAGTTAGTTTGTATGACTGAACTCAGGTGTACTGTTTGCTGTCCAAACTTTGTTCAACAGTATATTTGTGAGTATCACCTACATTTGGAATTAGCAATTACTTCAAGTTTCTGTATGCGACCTGTTGGAGGAGGGAGGGGAGATGAGGCATTGAGGCAGGATGAAGACCGTATTCGTTATGTTTGGAGTAGTGCTGTGGTCCAGGGCTTTATCTAGCGGCAGGGAAAGTACTTTTCTTTACTGACATAGGCCCACGTATGGCTTTGGGATAGCACTTAAATCAACCCTGTTTTTCTAGCTACCAATTAAATTGTGCTTTTACAGGATGCTTTATTATGTCCCCATGGTTATGGTTTCTGCTAATGTTCACTCAACAGTGTAACTATGTCTAGGTTTGAAAGGGGTTTTTCTATTGCTGCTAGTGTTCCAAACGTGTTCTTGCTACAAATGACCAAAACACAGGGGCTTAAATGGACTTGAGTTACAACTACAGCAATAAGTAGCTGAATACTTGGCTGAAGTCCTGTCTTTTTTTTAATAGGGATTTTTTTTCAGTTTTGTATTCTGAAATGTGAGATGGTGACAACTTTCCTAAGTGGAGGGGTTTTTTTGTTGTTGTTTAAAAAAATAAAAGTTTAAAAGCAGAGCTTTGATGCAGAGCTTTCTTGGAGAAGTTAATGTGTTTCTGAATGCTGCTTGCTTTTCTCAGAACTTTGCAAAAAGGGGTAAAAAGACACTTGACCAAAGAATTGTGATGATTTTTTTTTAATGGCCCAGTAATAATAGCTACTGTTATATGTTTTATGTAACGTGATATATTGAAATCGGGAGTTATATCCAAGTTGTACAACTAAATTGTTCTATAAAGATACTGTCTTTTAGGTGTATTTAATTTTCTCAAGTGCATACTTAAGAGAAAAGAGTGGGTTTCACCCCCCTGTATTTAAGAGCTTCGTATGTATTTGATTAAAAACTCCATTATCATCTTGGGAGCTGTAAACTTCTTAGGTGAACCCTAGCTTTACCAAAGTTGGTAGGAGCCTTCCAACTCCCAGTAAGTGCCTTTGCTTATTAAATAGCTGGATAACTGTAAACATAGATAGGTTTTTGGGGTGGTGGCTTTTGTGTGTGTGTGTGTGTTTTAAGTATATATGAGTATTTTAAGTATATATGGAGATAACGATAGGCTAACATACTATTTTTGAAGTAATTAGCATAAATTCCTGCTGTCCATGGATCAAACTGGTACTGTGATGGTTTTTTTCTTTTGAATTACTGCTGAGAAAGGGGTTTAGTTGTATGTGAGGAAGCCCTTCTGTGTGGTGGCATTAGGAATAGTAAACACAACTTTTAATTGTGAAAGGTTATATAAAAGGGCTTTGATAAACTGACTTACCAGCCATCTGCTTTTTGTTGAGAGGGAGTAAAAGAGAAACCATAACCTCCAATTGTGTTACTTTGGAGTGGGCTTGATAGATATCATACTTGAATTCAATTTGTTAATTTCAGTGCAGTCTTTTTCAGCATTTCTATTTTTAATTATAAACCAAGAATCTCATAGCCTTGGGCTGTTCTTCTAGATTCTGGATACTTTGTTAAAGATGGAATATTTTCATTAATAAAATACTGTATGTTACTGGAGTTTGAATTTCTAGAAGAAAGTTTCTGCAGTGTGTCCTTTTTCTAAAGTTGACCTAGTGAAGAGATGGTTCAAGGGGTGATAATTATGAAGCAGAGTAAGTTTTCTTTTTTCAAGTAAGAGTGTTGATAGGGATTTAATTATTAAATCTGAATAATAGATTAATCAATGCTGCCAAGTTGTTTTCCCACTGCAGTCTGCTTTATTGTCATGTTAGTTGGGGAATCATATCTACCATATGATAGAAATGTGAGCTTTTTCTATGCAAACTGGAGGTGGAAGGCAGCTTAAATACCATTTGGTGGAGGTAGCTGGTCAATTACACTTCTGTCTAAAGAGGGTGATAATAATTGAGCCATCAGTAATTTAGATAAAGTTGGAAAAAATGATTGTGAGAAATGAGGGAAGAAAATCGAGCACTCTGCAAGTGGCTTTATAGTGGTCTTTTAAAGCAATAGCTCTTAGAGTTTAGATAGAGTCATCAGAAATGCATTAGCTATGTTAACAGCATGACTGATCATACCAGCTCCATCAGCAGGCCCCTGCCTGGGTCTGGCAGAAGGTTTGGCTGGGACACGTGCTCAGTGGGATGACTTGCTGTGCTGGTTGCCCTGGCAGGGACCCCTCGTAGGCTCTGACCCCGGTGGCTTCCAGAGCCAGCTCTGCAGGGGCACCTTGGCTGGCATCAGGGCTGGGTGCTGGAGAAGTAATCATTAAAAACCTTTGCAGTAGGGGCTGCCTTAACCAAAAGAGGAAACGGAGGCATAGTATTGCAGAAAGTCAGTCTGGAGAAGGAAACAGATCCAGGATCTGTGTATGTATGTGTGTCCTGGGTCAGTTATATATATGTGTATATATGTATATATACACATACAAAATTTGTATGTATATGCACGCACATACGTAAAACCAGTTTATTTCTTGTCAGAAATTATTATGTCATAATTAGTTTAGAGACAGGCTGTGTTACTGTTTTGTTCCCTTTTCTGATTTCTTAACTACCCTGTGAAGGAAATCACCAGAGAATCCTGAACTGAGACTTCCTTGTCAAAATTGAGAGAGAAAGCCATTTTTTGCATTTGTGTTAGTACTCAACATTAAAAAGAAATAGGTGTGAAAGGCACATGACACTGTAAAGATGAGTCTTATGTTATAGATGTGCACTGTAGTACTGCAAATTGGTGTAACTGGTATGGTGCGAAGTGTTGCCCTGTTTCATTTAGATGCAGTAATGAAGTGTGCATTATAAATACTGAAGAAGGGGTATCTGCTGTTGGCTAATGACAAACAGAGGTTTTACTGAGGTGAAGAGACAAAACTTGGAAGAGATCTGATACCATGGGGTTAGTGGGCTGTGCATGAAGCTGTGGAGACAGCAGCCACCCTCTGAAATGCCAGGGCAGCATACTCTGGACTTGGGACCCCAGTAAATGTTTTCGGTGCCAAGTCTTCCCTTCACCTGCTGATTTGCCCATAGCTTCTGCAACTGCTATTATAGGAAAACAGTTTCTTCCCCTCTCGCTATCCTGTTTTCCTGACACCAGTGTTTGGGGGTTTTGTTTGGTTGTTTGGTTGTTTTGGTTTTTTAAGACAAAATCATGAAGCTATCTGACTGCCTGGCGTTTTCTCCATTTGATCTGCTAGGTAAGGCTTAGACAGCAGTCATCACTGAGCACAAGAATTGCTGTCTTCTGTGCCTTTTGTCTGTGTAATGGTGGTTTAAGGAGAAAATCTGGCATCATAGTCCAGAGCTGGATCCAGCTTCCTCTCTGTGTAAAAGGGAGAGATTAAATTCTAGGTCCAATCTTGATGCCAATGTGTAATTCCAGCAGAAACCCATCTGCTTTTTGTAACCTGTCATCACAGGATCCTCAACCTGTCTGAATGGTCTTCGCATGATTGAAGGCTGAGAAATTACCAATATCCACTCTCCCCCCGAGTTTACCTGGATATGAGTTGAACAGGCCTTGATGTAAACCTGATTTAAACGCTGATCTGATTTCTAAAGCGTCATTAAGGTTGAGCATTTTCTTCATGACAGTTTTGCAAGTGGCAGCAAATGGTGTCTCTCTCAAATGTTGCAAGTACTTACAGTTAAGTAAAACTGGGAATTATGTTATGCAATACCTTATCACTAAAGGTTTAACACAATATACAAAAGCTGGTAGGCGGCCTTGGCTGGAAGTCAGACTGTGTCAAGGTTGTGTTGCTGCTCTGCCTCTTTGCAGTGCTCTCGTGGATTTCATGAGCCATCCAGCATGTACATGTAACAAAATTTATCTTTTTGTTGGTGGACTTCTTGTCGTATTAAAAGGAAAAAAGTAGCCAACAACTCCAAAACCAAGCTAAGGCACTGGCTAGCACTTTATTTTGTAGGTGTCACTGCTTATTTTAATAGTGAATAAGATGATGATATGTATGTACAATTTATAAGCTGCATCTGTTTATGGGTCAGCTGTTTAGACTTTATAATATGAATGTACAGAGGTGTGCTTTGTTTGGGAGGGAGGACCTGTCAAGCATTAGACTCCTGTTTTATACTTACAACTCTTCCCTTTGTTTTGCTGTTGCTAAGATTTGTAATCCCACAAGCATGTAACTGCTTGACATTTTGAAGTCTGTTACAGATTCTACTTTCCTGTGTGGAGAAGACCCTCTGTTAATGGCATTCTTCATTCTGCAGGAATTTTTAAATGAGTTACAGGGATTCTATCTAAAATGGGGTCATTATGTAGAGTCAAAGGGAAGGTGCATGCAAGTGCAATTGATACCAAAGACAGACTGGAAATGAAAATTCTGTTTGTCTTTGAGCGAGTGACCGGGTGAACTGAGGGATGAAAACTCTGTTACAAAGCCTCCGGTTTCTGTGAAAATTTAATCTTTATAAAATTGGTTTTTCTAATGTTTTGAAAAATGTGGGAGTTATTTCTTTAAACAGAAGATGTAGCTTTGTTTTCAAATCTGAAGCTGATCCCTGTGCTAAGCCCCAAAACTTACTAGACAAAAGAAGGTATTTCATATAAACGTAATGGTTGCCAAGCTAAGAGTTGGTTTAAGAGGGGATACTACTACCCTGGTAATACAACTGCATATTTAGGCTGTGTGGTTGGAACGTGTGGACCCATGGGTTTTTATCTAAGTTGGAGAACTTTTATGCCAAAAAGGCACCTACTAGCACTGGTAGGATGTCACAATGATTTATATATTTATTTAGAGGTTTGGAGTGATGGTGTTTGGGATTAGAGACTAAGTAATTATCCTAAAGGCTTTACTGTTATATCTTGTGTTACGTAAACGGATGTTTTGATGAAATAAACTGATGGAAAACCCTGCAGCCTTGACACCTGTCTTAAGCTAGACAGATAATTGTGGAGCAGTAATCACTAAATTGGATGTAGGACATGCCAGTTGCAGACAGATAATCATGGAGCAGTAATCACTAAATTGGATATAGGATTTGCCAGTTGCAGCTACACACCAAATGTAAGAATCTTGGAAAAGGCAGTGTGTCTCTGTGGGGAACAGCCATTCTTCATGTTGGTGATTTTCTGTCACAGCCTATTACTGGCTGAAACGTGCTTTTATAGGTTAAAGGAAGACTCTCTTTTTGGTTTTTTGTTCCTCTTGCTTAACCTTTAAGGGTGTGTGCTGTGTACAGTATCAATCTTGTCACAGCAGTAAGTTTCAGTAGGCTGTATTATGTTGAGGATGTTTTAACAGTGAAAAGGTGACTGATGTCATAGATGGCTCCTCTAGTCTTTATTGCTTGAAATAAATAGCAATAAAGACTTTTAGTCTTTAATGCTTAGAAATGAAGCATATGATTAATAAACAGCTTACTACTATCTTCTCACAAAAAACAACCAAAACCCATAGTATTTTATTTAATCCTGTTAAGCATTATCTGGATAACCTCTTTAATAAAGAAGCCCAAGATTCACTTTATAGTTGTAGCTGGTTGCTTTCTCATTAAAACTGACAGTACATGGATGTAAATCTTCATAAGCCTGCACGTTCCTGTATGAGCTCCTTGCTCTAAGATAAATCTGATGGTTGGAACTAATAGATGATCACACTTCACTAACACGATTGCAACATCATGTCTGCTACCTCTGGTTTTTATTCATGCCCACATCTGCAGGTGGAATTGTCTTGTCATAGCTTGCATTTTATGCTTCCTGTAATCTGAGACAGACAGTGTATCTCAGGCCCATATTTCACAATGATAAGAAGATGTACAATGTAGCTCACAAAAGATTCCTTGGGGAAAAAATTGTCTTAGCAATGATTGATCTATATTTGCCTTTTCAATGAAGTTTGTTTGCTTGCTACCTTGGGAGAAAAACTAAGTATTATCACATAAGAATTTAAAGCAAAAATCCTCTGGTCAAAGTCTGTGTTCCTCTCCTGCTTCTTTAATGATTAGCTGTTGTCTGCTCTTTGTTTTTCCTTCAAGCTGTTCTTGCTTCGTGTATTTCAAATAGCAAGACATCGATGCTTCAGAATACATTTTCCAGTGTTGCTATTTAATACATACCGGTGAGGTTACAAAATGCTGGAAGATGTCTTTGCATAATATTCTTGTTGGCATGACAGTATTGTGCTATCAGATCATCTTCAGAGTTACCAATGGCATGCTTGGTCTGATTTGAGTACTGTCCTGGGTTCAGCTCCTGGAGGGATGGGGAGGAAGAAGGGGAGGGAGTGAGCGAGCAGCTGCATGGTTCTGTGTTACTAGCTGAGCTTAAACCATGACAAGTGCCTAGTTACAGGAGTCAGACTCGTGTCAGCTTATTCTTTTGCTTATGTTACTGGCTCAAAACTAACATTTTGGAGAGAAAGCCCCAGGTATAAGCAAAAGGCTTACTTATGCAAGCAAGGTGCTTGTTAGGGAACTAGAAGGCTGAAGAAGAGCACACAGGAAGTGTGAAGAAGTAAAGACGGGCTATAGAGGAGATGTGTAAAAGGATTGCTTTGACAACCAGATGGCCTTTTATGATTAAATGACAACTAATGTGGATGAGGGCAATGGTGGACATTCATGTACCTTGACTTTAGAATGGCTTTTGACACAATCTCCCAGAGTGTTTTCATTTGGACCACAAAAGGTATGAGTAAGCAAATGGACTCTGGTGGCTTAAACTGGCTGGACCACTGGACTCAAATCAGTTGCTCAATGTTCATTTGTAAGGTGGCTAAAAGTGGAATACTCTGTAAGGTGATACTGGGTTTGATGTTTAGTATCTTTATTAAACATCACCTCTACTAGTATCAGATGACCCTGATTATTAACAGCATTCCTCTGTGAGGTAGGGAATTAATATGCTGAAAGATAGTGCTGGGGTTTAAGACTCAGCTGATAGGAACCTCATGCAGTTTGATGAAGAGAAGTGCAGAGCTCTCCCCTTTGTTCAGGGAGATCCTGGGAGTTACAGTGGCATGTGCTGAATGTGAGCCAACAGTGAGTCTACAACACAAATACATCAGTCTGTTTGCATAGGAAAACATGGCCACCAGATCGAGGCTGTCATGGGTTCAGCAGCAGCAGTCATTTTTCTCCCTCTTGGTAGCTGGTACAGCGCTGTGTTTTCGATTTTGGACCTGGGAGCAGCGCTAATAACACCAGTGTTTTCAGTTACTGCTTGGTAATGTTTTGGTTTGATCAAGGACTTTCTGAGCCTCATGCTATGCCAGGGAGGAGGGGAGCCGGGAGGAAGCAGAGACAGCACACCTGACCCAAACTGACCAAAGAGGTTATTCCATACCACAGCACGTCATGTCCAGGATGTAAAATACTGGGGGAGGAACCCGGAAGTGGTGCTCTCTCACTCACTCCCCCTCTAATTTCTAAGAGGGAAATGATTATCCTCTTCGTGCTTTTGAGGCTGTAGCTGCAATACTGTTTCTGGTTTGGGACTCTTGTTCCAGAAGCATGGGGACAAAATATCCAGAAGAGGCAACAAAGATGGTTAGGTGTTAGGAACAAGTTTCTTAGAGCAGTTGTGAAATCCCTGTTCTTGAAGGTTTTCAAGACTTGGCTGGATAAAGCCATGACTAACCTGATTGGAACTACTGCTGGCAGCAGTCCTGCTTTCAGTGGGAGGTTGGACTAGGTGATCTCTAGAAGTCCCTTTGAACCAGCATTT
The DNA here is from genome assembly GCA_017639245.1 of Myiopsitta monachus. Lineage (NCBI taxonomy): Eukaryota > Metazoa > Chordata > Aves > Psittaciformes > Psittacidae > Myiopsitta > Myiopsitta monachus. The sequence continues at coordinate 30,500,429 of CM029924.1, read as the reverse complement.
CTATTGTTCCTTAAAGTCTAATAAAGAAGTCAGGTGAAGGAGTGATACCAAAACATTTACATGGATCATAATAACAACTGAAGCAATAGGCATTAGGAGAATTATACAGAACCTGAAGTATTAAGAACTCTCAGGGTGACAGAGTTGTACAGGGAATGTGTGAGATGACACTGGTGACGTAGTCCCAAGATGATCTTTACAGCAAGATTGTATTTCCCTCAGTTCTAGTATTAATCAATAAGGAAGTTATAGTTAATGAGACTGAAAACACTGAAGAACACTAAGTGCTATTTTCTGAGCTTGAAATAAGAAAAAGAATCAGGAGGAGCATGTGCTGCAATATTTTGAAATCTGTTTCTATAAAACTGAACAGCTTATGAACTGAGCAGAATTATTGACCTTCTGATGAGCTATGTTTTCAGAATAGATGTCTCTCGGACTTGCCCCATGCTTTGTTGTTTAATATTGTTAAAGTGATCCCCCCCCCCCCCCCAAAAAAAAAAACCAAAACCCCAAAAACAACGTGTCCCAAGTTGTCGTCTGGGCTTAAAAGTTGATTTGTCCATATCCACAGCTGGGGACGTTTATACTTGAAGCTTAGCATATCATAGTTGTGAATGGCTGCTGTTAAGAAATCCAAATGTCTCATCTCCATTTTCAGTAAAGTATTGTTTCTGGAAGAGAACAGAGAGAAGAATATAATTTCCACTAATTTAGTTTGAGGCTGTTCTCTGTGGAACTTGAAGATAGCTTATTTATGGGAGCTGGTTGCTCTTATGAAAGGCCTGAAACTGTAAACCAGAGAAAACAAGCCTGGTTTTGCAGTCAGCATTTGTGGAGTAATTGTTTTTCCTTCCTTTTTGTTATTATAGAATTGCTATTGATGATGTTTTGTGAATTCCCGAACAATGTGTGGTTAAGAAGAATTGTTAGAAAGGAATGCTTTGTTGTCTTCCAGTCACGGATCTTCATCAAGAAAACCCCCCACTTTGTAAAGAACTTTTTTCTTTGTAGGTGTCAGAACACTAAAAAAGTGCCACTTAAGTGCCTTCAGTCAGACTAGACCTTTATTTGATGTCCTTTTGCAGTAGTTGAAAAGGGTGGAAGGGAGCTTTGCTCTTGTCTAAAGTAATTTTTAGCTTCTTTGGACTATAAGAGCTCTGAGATACTGACAAAATGAGGATCTTAATTTCTCTTGTCAGTCTGTCTATCTTAACTGGTATGGGATGTGGATACCCTTGTAGCTGAGGCTTAATACCAACTTTACTTAGGTAGCTCAAATGCAGTAGTATGGTGACGCACCTGGGGGAACCCAGCTTCCAGTCCTTGCTGTCATATCCAAATGAATTTAGGGGAGCATCAGGGAGACTGTTACATCCTTATTAGCACATGTCCAGGCTAGGTGTCCCTTGATCCACCCCATGTGTTTGGCCCCAAGTGCTTCCAGCTTTGCTTACAGCTGAAAGATTGAAAATTTCACTCTGGGAATGAGACAGATTTCCCACTGACAACTCAACTGATATATCAGGGTAGCTGTACCTGATCCCTGCAACCCCCCTGGCACTAACTTGAAATGCAGTGACTTGTTTTGAGTGACAGCACTCAAGGAATTAGAGCTTGCCTTTATGGTATGGGTGAAGCTTGTGAAAAATAGTCCCTGCTCTCCATTTAATTAGCCTGTTTGTCATACCAGCTTGATGTACTGGTATAACAAACCAGAATGTCAAGTGGATTACAAACATCAAACGACTGCTATGCTTTTAAACAAGCTTTAAGTTTAAGGTTTCTAGTCAAATCAACCTTCCCACAAAGCCATCAAACAACCACCGCCCCTCAAGAATAACCTTTTACTGAGAGTGCTGTCAGTGAGCAGGGAGTTTGCACTAGTGAAAATTAAACAGCGTCCATCTGTCTGGAAGTGGCTGATTCCCCAGCTGTTCCCAGCTGTGTGCTTTTGCAAAGCTCTGTTTGAATTACAGATTCATTTTGGGAACTGCTAGCACAGAAAAAAGCAGTGCCTGGCCTTGAAAAGAAGGGAGACTTTATGATCAATGGGTCATTTCCAGTTTTGGGAGCCAAAAGATCTGGTTGTTCTTGTCCTTACATGTGTTTTCAAGATGCTTTTTGTATGCATCATAAGCTTGTACAAATAAAGGAACAAACTAGGTAATGTTTGTGGGGTGGGGCTGTTACCCTTCTGATTATGAAGATTTTCCTCATTTCTAACCACAGTTCTGCTCCCATCTAAGCCTGTTGCTACCTGTCCTGTCCACCGTGTGCGAAGATGACTGATTGTTCCTTTTCTCTTTGCAGCAGGCTTTTAGATACTTCAAGGCTGGAGGGATGAGGCAGGGAATTAACAATCTCCTATAAGCTAAGGTGCCTCAAATCTTTTCTGAAACTGGATGATATCTCATCTGAGGCCTTATCAGTGCCAACTAAAGTAGAAAAATTGTATCCTGAAAGACACATGAAATAATTCTGTTCATACATCCCTGTCTGATGTTTGCCTTTTCACAGTGGAGTTATATTGACTTGTCTTCTGCTTGGTATCTATTGCTTTCCCATCCTCTTAAGGGCTGTTACTGCACCAAACATTTCCTGTCCCAAAGTCATTCAGCTGGATGTTACTATGAAGATGTAATGCTTGATGTAAGTTCCTGCTCCATTTGTCTTCTTTTCCCAAGTGCTTCTCCAGTTTGTTTATTTTGAATTAGTTTGCCATCCAGTATACTTGCAGTTCTCTCTACTTTCTCATGTGCAGATTTAATAAGGTTTATTCCATTGTCCAAATTATGAGTGAAAACACTGAATGTAGCTGGAAATGGTGCAGTTATCCATGAAATATCCACCTCAATGCATAGAATCATAGAATCATAGAATAGTTAGGGTTGGAAAGGACCTTAAGATCATCTAGTTCCAACTCCCCTGCCATGGGCAGGGACACCTCCCACTAAACCATGCCATCCAAGGCTCTGTCCAACCTGGCCTTGAACACCACCAGCGATGGAGCATTCACAACTTCCCTGGACAACCCATTCCAGTGCCTCACCACCTGCACAGTAAAGAATTTCTTCCTCATATCCAATCTAAACTTCCCCTGTTTAAGTTTGAACCTGTTACCCCTTGTCCTATCACCACAGTCCCTCATGAAGAGTCCCTCCCCAGCATCCCTATAGGCCCCTTTCAGATACTGGAAGGCTGCTCTGAGGTCTCCACGCAGCCTTCTCTTCTCCAGGCTGAACAGCCCCAACTTTCTCAGCCTATCTTCATACGGGAGGTGCTCCAGTCCCCTGATCATCCTCGTGACCCTCCTCTGGACTTGTTCCAACAGTTCCATGTCCTTTTTATGTTGAGGACACCAGAACTGCACACAATACTCCAAGTGAGGTCTCACGAGAGCAGAGTAGAGGGGCAGGATCACCTCCCTTGACCTGCTGGTCACACTCCTCTTGATGCAGCCCAGGATACAGTTGATTTCTGGGCTGCGAGCACACACTGAAGCCAGCTCATGTTCATTTTCTCATTGACCAACACCCCCAAGTCCTTCTGCGCAGGGCTGCTCTGAATCTCTTCTTTGCCCAACCTGTAGCTGTGCCTGGGATTGCTCTGACCCAGGTGTAGGACCTTGCACTTGTGATGGTTAAACTTCATCAGGTTGGCATCAGCCCACCTCACAAGCGTGTCAAGGTCCCTCTGGGATGGCATTCCTTCCCTCCAGCGTATCAACCGAACCACACAGCTTGGTGTCATCGGCAAACTTGCTGAGGGTACACTCAATCCCACTGTCCATGTCACTGACAAAGATGTTGAACAACACCGGTCCCAACACCGATCCCTGAGGGACACCACTCGTTACTGGTCTCCAGCCGGACATTGAGCCATTGAGCACAACTCTTTGCATGTGGCCATCCAGCCAGTTCTTTATCCGCCGAGTGGACCACCTATCAAATTGATGTCTCTCCAACTTAGAGACAAGGATGTCATGTGGGACAGTGTCAAATGCTTTGCACAAGTCCAGGTAGATGACATCAACTGCTCTATCCCTGTCCATCAGTTCTGTAGCCCCCTCATAGAAGGCCACCTGATTGGTCAGGCAGGATTTCCCCTTAGTGAAGCCATGCTGGCTGTCACCAAGCACCTTGTTGTTTTTCATGTGCCTCAGCATGGCTTCCAGGAGAATCTGCTCCAAGATTTTGCCAGGCACAGAGGTGAGGCTGACTGCTCTGTAGTTCCCCTGCTCATCCATTTTCCCCTTCTTGAAAATGGGGTTTATATTTCCCTTTTTCCAGTTGTTGGGAACTTCACCTGACTGCCATGGTTTTTCAAGTATGCTGGACAGTGGCTTAACACCTTCATTTGCCAGCTCCTTCAGGACCCGTGGATGGATTTCATCAGGTCCCATGGACTTGTACACGTTTAGGTTCCTAAGATGGTCTTGAACCAGATCCTCTCCTACAGTGGGCCCAGGGTCTTCATTCTCACTGTTCCTGCATCTGCCGTCCAAGACTTGGGTGGTGTGGTCAGAGCATTTTCCGGTGAAGACTGAGGCAAAGAAGTCATTAAGAAGCTTCAGCCTTCTCCAAATCCAGGGTAGCCAGTTCTCCCGATAGCTTCCAGAGGGGCTCCACATTGTCCCTAGTCTGTCTTTTATTTGCAATGTACCTACAGAATCCCTTCCTGCTATTTTTCACATCCCTAGCCAAGTTTAATCCTAAGCGGGCCTTAGCTTTCTTAACCTGGTCCTTAGCTTCCCGCACAACATCCCTGTATTCTTCCCAGGCCACCTGTCCTTGCATCCACCTTTTATAAGCCTCTTTTTTCCTTTGAATTTTCCTCAGCAGCTCCTTATCCGTCCAAGGAGGTCTCCTGGCCCTCCTGCTGCACTTCCTTCTAGCAGGGATGTATTGCTCCTGTGCTTAACAGGTGATCCTTGAATATCAACCAACAGTCTTGGCCCCCCCTGCCCTCTAGGGCTATATCCCGTGGAATCTTACTGAGCACGTTCCTGACGAGGCCAAAGTCTGCTCTCTTGCAGTGCAGGGCAGTGAGCTTGCTGCATGCTTTTCTCACTGTCCTGAGCATCTCAAATTCGACCATCTCATGATTGCTGCAATCAAGGCTGCCCTGGAGTGTCACATTTCCATCCAACCCTTCCCTGTTGGTGAGCACGTGGTCAAGCATGGCACCTCTCCTTGTTGGCTCCTCTATTACTTGCCGAAGGAAGTTGTCTTCCACACAATCGAGGAACTTCCTGGATTGCTTGTGCTGGGCCGTACCGTCCTTCCAACAGATATCAGGGTGGTTGAAGTCCCCCATGAGAACAAGGGCCTGCGAGCGTGAGGCTGCTCCTATCTGTCTATAGAGTGCTTCATCCACCGAGTCCTCTTGGTCAGGCAGTCTGTAACAGATCCCCACAATAATGTCACCCATTGCTGTTCTCCCTTTAACCCTGACCCACAAACTCTCTGTCAACTGCTCACCTGTCCCCAGACAGAGTTCCATACTCTCCAGCCTATCCCTAACATAAATAGCAACTCCCCCTCCCCGCCTACCGGGCTTGTCTTTCCTAAAGAGCCTGTGACCTGCCATTCCAACACACCAGTCATAGGAGCCATCCCACCATGTTTCTGTGATGCCTATGATATCATACCCCTGCAGACATGCACACATCTCTAATTCCTCTTGTTTGTTCCCCATGCTATGGGCGTTTGTATATAGAGGCATCTGAGCTGAGCTCCAAATGAAGCTGGCTCACTGGTTGAAGCAGCTGGAATATCTCTACATTGCTGCAAACGTTTACTATAGGTGCTGGCAAGTGACTGGGTGTGTTGGGATGGAATGATGCCCCCCCCCCCCCCCCAGCACATCTAGTTTAAAGCATCCTTGACCAGTCTGGCAAGCCTCCTACCAAATCCACTCTTGCCTTTCTTTGTCAGAGCAGCTCCACCAGCCCCCAGTAGACCTGGCCTACTAAATTGAGTCCTGTGTTCAAGGTACCCAATCCCCTGACTATAGGCACTACCCTTCTACCCATTCATTAACCTGGCCAATCCTCCTAGCGTTTTTAAGGTCCTGCCCTGTATCCTGGAGAAATGACAAAAAGACAATCTGCACTGCAGGGTCCCTAACCACCTCTCCCAGAACTCTGTAGTCCTTCTTTATGTTCTCTGGGCTGCTGCTGTCTGTATCAGCAGCACCCACATGGATCACTAGAAGTGGGTAATAGTCAGTGGGACCGACTAGAGCAGGCAGCTTCTCTGCAACATCCCTGATCCAAGCCCCTGGCAGGCAACACACGTCCCTTGAGCCTGGGTCAGGCTGACAGATGGGTGCCTCTGTTCCTTTCAGAGTAGAGTCCCCTACCACTACAGCCTGCTGCTTTTTCCTGGCAGCACCAGTGGTGATCTTCTTTACCAGTGCATCAGCCGTTGTTCCTGGTGGGAGCGCGGTTCCTCATCAGCCCCCTGTAGGACAGCAAAGCGGTTCTGGGTGGGAACAAGAGATTTGGGAGGAAGCCCCTTGCTTTTAATTGTCCTCTTCCTCCTTTTTTTGTTGTTTTTTTCTGTTACTGTTTCCCAGCTTCCTGGGTTTGCGGCCTCCTTTCCTGCATGAGCGACAGTGGACGCTTGAGGCCCCTGCACAGCCTGGTCCTGGAGCGAGCAGTGCTGCTTCCCCTCAGCTTCCCTGACACCTTCCAGCCCAGTAACAGCGTCCCGCAGCTCAGCCCCTGCTGCAGGAGGACCTCCACCAGGGAGCACTGAGTGCAGCCCTGCCCATCGTGCACCCTCCCTTCAGGAGAGCAGTGCAGACGCTCTCTACACCCCGAGCTCTGCACTGCAAGCCTCCCTTCCCATCGGCTCTGTCTGGGTGCCTACACTGGCCTCTGCCAGGGCAGCCAGGGCAGAGCTCCCAGGCCGGGCCCTGCTCATACAGCGAGCGCTCACCACCCTCTCGCCTGCCCGCATGAACTGCCTCGAACCCCCCCCCCCTGGTCACTCGCGCTCCCTGGGGCAGGTTTTTACCCAGCCATGGTGGTACCGCTTCTCCTGGCGCTGCCCCCTCTGAGTCAGCTGAGCTGCTGTCCGCTGAGCTGCTGGCTCCTGGGCAGGCCCTGTCGAGGACTTGAGGCTCTCTTGGTGCTCATTGCTGCTCCAGGTTGATGCTCCTGGACACCGAGCCTCCCCCCATCAGGCGCTGCAGGTGTCCCCTCTCTTTCCTTTTTGGCAGGGAGCTGTGGTTAATTACCCATTAGGAACAGTGTCTGATGAATTTTGCAGCCATCCTATGGTGGTTTGATTTATTCTTTGTTTCTGCCCCTTGATTACGAGATGATAGTCATGTTAGGTGACATCAAAGGCCTTTACTGAAATAGAGTTTGACATCGATTGCTTCTTCCCTGTCCACAGGCCTGTTTGTCTGCTGCGAAAGGAAATTAGATTGGCTTGGTGTGATTCACTCCCTAACATTCATCTGTTTTAGTGCTTTTGGTGGGTTTACAGATGGTATGCTTGATTCTAGTAAACATTCTGGCAATTTGACATAGCAGGGTTTTAATTTGCAACTCCTGTTTTTCCTCCACTGGTTAGAGGTGCGGTAGATTTTCTGTAGGCCAGAAAATGTGAGTTCTCCAGGATGACCATCAGCACCTCTGGGATTAATTCCTCTGGTTGTTGTTTGGTTGGTTGGGTTTTTTTAATTATTCTAGAACAAAGAACATTATATGAACAAATATGCAAAGAATGGCCAAGTTATCACAACCTATTTTTCTTATTGGGGCTTTTGGGTTAAAATTTGTCTTGGACTTGTGCCATTTCTGGATATTTTTCTTTTCCGAATTCCTCTTCTGAATTTCCTGTTCTTCTTGCTGATGAAGAATTTGTGTTAATGTCCCTTTCTAGTTAAATTCTCACTTTATCTTGCCATTCCTGATTTTGTCCCTAGGCACTCCTGCTATTCTCTCTCTTATACTTATCATTACTAATGTGACCTGGATTGTTTTCTGTACACTTCCCTGTTTTTATCTGAGGTCAATGAAGAGCTTTTTGTGGTTAACTCCTGATGCGGTCCAGACCTCACGGCATTCTCAAAATGAAAGGCAGAATCTTTTATTCTTTGTATCTTACCTGTCCTTCCAGAAAAAATACTGCCCATTCACGTGTATGTGATAGGGCAAATCCAATGGCCTGTGGATGAGTGCCTCCTTGCTCCTCTCTTGTATGCAACATTGACCTGTGCAAAGGGATGGGAGGAGGAGATGTGGAAGGGAAGAGGTGCATATCAGTTATTAAGGAAGTAAGGACATGTGTCATAAGGCCACTGAATATGTAGCAAAAAAGATCATGTGGCCTAATCAGTTACAAATCTTGATCGTCTCTGGCTTCAGCACTGCAGCCGCTGGTTGGCTGATTGGCACCCTTCTTCCAACCCCAGGAATGCTACTTAAGCATCTTAGTAAACACCTTGTATGCAATGTCTGAAGAGGAATAAAGAGTGACTGTGAAGTATGTTTGGGAATAGATAGTAATACCCACCCCACCTTCAGAAAACACTCTTCTTTCTGAAAATGTTGTCCTCCCTGGCAGCTGTAAGATGTGTGCAGCATTTGTGGCTGGTGAAGCTGGGAGATGGCAGAGCTAAGGTTGAAGTCTCCAGAGGCTGGATGTGTTCTTTGTGGAGCAGGGGAGAACTGGAGATGGAAAGTGGTGGTGAAAGATAAGGAGGGCTGGCTGGAGGGAGAGCAGCAGGGTGTGCTGATCAAAACCCTGAGCTAAACACATTCTCTGCAGGGCTCCTCTCAATCTGAATAAATGAGGCAGTTCAGTGTTATTTAATGCAAGTGTATCTATCCAAGGCTACCTGATACAGGTAATGAAGCTGAGGGGAGATGAGGGGCACAGCATGTCAATAGGACTGGTCTTTGAAGTGGAGGGCAGAGCTTTGCACACTTTGCACACACACGGAGCTGGGAGAATTGTCAGGTTGTCATCAAATTTGAAAAGCCAACAACTTGTACAAAAACGCTGGGTGGTTTTCTTATGCTCACTGGTGAAAGCCCCCTTCTCGGTGACTCAAGGGAAACTGAGTAATGAAAGAGGAACAGGAGAGTAGGATGTACGTATTCTAGCAGCAGATAATAATTTTGTGATGCTTCTTTGTCTTTAGAAGGTTTTGTTTGGGTTCTCACTGAGGAAAACATTGTAGCTCATTTTGAAACTGTGCTGAAGCTGGCAGTGGTACAGCCTAGTCACTTCAGCTGCTCCTAAGAAATGGTGAAGCCCACTGCCTTCACTTGGCTCCTTCCTCTTTCCACTTAGTGCACACTTGCAGCAGGTCCAGTGCCTTGGCTGCAGGCTCCTTGGTGCTGCAGTGAGGAGCATCCTGGTTTGGATCTCATGAGCCCCACGCCTTAATGGTGATAGCATAGCAACAAGCTGTGAGTGGAGGACAGGCCTCTGATTGTCTTGAGCCAGTGCTCTTATTTCGTTTCCTCCTCAGTTTCCCAGTTCTCTTCAGATAGTGCAGGGATTAGGTGACACTGGTGTTACAGTACTAATTACCCTGGCCAAAATGCTGGGCAATCCCAGTCACATTCAAGTCAGCTGGGATTGGTGTCACTGGTGTGCCAAGCGGTGTGATTTCACCTTGGTGTGTCTGAACTGTTAGGAGAGATCATGCTACCTTGCTGTATTGTGTGCTGAGTATCATGTATTTACTGCTTATTTGTTCTCCCCCTGTAAGTGGGTACTTAAAATTCAAACCTTAAGCCAACTAAATCCAAGGGAGCTAAGTAGTTGCGAAAAACTTGTATTTCCTTGCACTCAGAGTAAATGCTTCTGTAAAGTGAACTTGGTGCTGGTGAGATGTGGTGTCTGTTTGAAGGCTCTGAAGTGAGAGATCTCTATCCTTAAGGCAAATCAACAGGGAACTGCTGATGCAAAATCCTTGGCTGAACAGCTCTGTTCTGCACGGGACTGAGAACTGCTGATAGCCTGAGCTGACTGCAGTATGGGGTATAGTTCAGTTTGTGGCAGCACAGAGCAGATCCATGTGAGATTTTTTCACTTCTTATGTAGTGCAGTTAGGTACGTTGAAATACACTGAACTTCAGTGAAGAATAAAATTAAAATGCATTTTTTGATGAAAGTCCATTTGCTGTACTTTGTAATGAGTGTATCTCTGGCAAGCTGCCTAAAAACCTTCTCATGGTTTAGACTGCACTTTAGGCTATGCTTAGAGATTTGGGTGGAAAAAGCTCTTTGCCTTCCCTTGAGAGATGTTCAAGTAGGACTTCCATTAGCTTTATGATCCTGTTTCAGAACTCTCAAAGCCATATGAAACCCTACCTCATCCTCAGGTTGCACGTTTATTGTACTACCAACTCTATGCTACACCACTGGTGATGGTGTTGTCATTACTCATCAATGCCAGAATGTGATGGATGAGACTGAAGCGTGTCCTGCAAAATTAGGGAGAAAGGTTTCCACTGCTTACCGTCTTCTGCAGATCAATTCCCACTAATTTTAATGAGGAGCTTGGCAGCAGCTGAGGAAGTAGAAGGTAACCAGGGATAACAGAAGGAAAAACATCAGAGATTTTCAATTCCTGCAGACCTATACTGGTGCTAAACACAGTCTCTTTTGACATAATGAAGGGCTGAAAAAGGGGTAATCCAATAATAAAATCACAGAACGGTTTGGGTTGGAAAAGACCTTAAGATCATCTGATTCCAACTCCCCTGCCATAGCAGGGATGCCTCCCACTAGCTCACGTCGCCCAAGGCCCTGTCCAACCTGGCCTTTAACACTGCCAGGGATGAGTTTCATGCCTCCTTTCTGTCTGCTGTTATTAACTGTGTTCCAGGTTGGGTTAAAGCTGGAACTTCAAGATGAAGAGTATTCAATACTTTACTCCAAGGAACAGGCATTTCTAAAGGATGGAATAACTGTGGAGGCTCTGTGTGAACATATCTGTCATATGTACTTCTTGGCTCTCATTGGCCCATGGAAATCCAAGTATTTCTTAAAAAAAAATAGGAAAAAAAAAAAGCGTTTTCCTAATGCATTATATTTTGGAGATAGAAACAAAATTTAAAAAATTAAAAAAATTAAAAGGTTAATTTCAGAATTATCTTCTTTTATCATAATTGGTGAATGGTTGGCAGTGGTAAACATCCGTACATCTTAATTTAACCTGCTTTTGGTAGGATGATAGGATGATTCAATCCTGACTTGAAGTAAGGACCATTTTATATGATAGTGTCTTGAAAAACTGGTAATAACCTGAAAGATGGGATTGCCTGTTATTGGATGTTCACATGTTACTCAGTGGAAGCTCATAATTACACCAGTAGCACAAAATGTTGATTATTAGTTATTGTTTTATTAGGAGCCTCTAGATAGATAATTGCAATGACCATCTGTGGCTGAAGACAACAGGAAACTGGATTAAACCAAATTCCGGCTCACAAAGTGTTTCTGAAGGGAAATAGAGCCTTGAATGAGGCACTACTGACTCCTGCTTCCCAGAATCTGCTTCTGAAGTCTGTGGCCTGGCTGGAAAATGGGCAGCTAAGGAGGTGGGTTAACTGGATGTGCTGGGTAAGAGCCAGGCCTGTTCCCATCAGTCTGTGCTAGAGGGTGTGTAGGTGTCCACAGCATCACGCTTTGCTTTGGGAACTGGAGCACTGACTTTCTGATTTACACTGACTTATCTCAGAGTACGTGTGTATTTTGTTGTTCTTTGTGTTGTTGATATATTATTTTTGCACTCTGTGAACATACTACTATGATACATCCTACCAGACGCCTGTGGAAGAAAGCAGCTTTGCTGTGTTCTGGGTATCTTAAGTCTCTTCTTATACTCAAGAAACTGAAATAATTCTTTGTCTTTAGGACCTGACTTCCTATCTGAATAATTGCTACCACCGCCTCGCTCACTGTCCCTCATCAGCCTCAACTCCCATTTGCTTTCCAGAACTGGCTCCAACTAGTCTTTGGAGACTAGGAAGTCTCTGTGTCAGTGTCAGTGGGTCAGTGTCATGGGTCAGTGTCTGTGCTAGCCTCTGCAGCTCCCAGTCCTTGGCCTCAGAGCCAGACTTGTAGTGATGTTTTCCTGATGTTTGTGAAGGGTGGGAGGTATGCTGCATAGCAGGGTGGCAGGTTATACATCTTTTTATTATGGATGTAAGTACTTGTGGTCAAACTTGGGTAAGTAAGCACTAATGAGAACCTAGGTAACAAAACAACAGCATACAAGTACGTAATATTGCCTGGTAAGGAATAGTACTGAGATGAAGAGTTAAAATCCTCAGTTCTGGACTGTGAGTTCAGGCATAGAGCTTTTATATGCTGTCCTTAATTGTGCTTTTATCTCAGCCTCTGAAAACCTCAGCAGGCAAATATGGAGTCAAATAAAGCCCTGTGCTCTGAGGACGGTGGAGCTAAGTGGGAATAGCTTGTGCCCACAAACGTGCTTGGCTTCCCTGCAGTGGCAGGAGTGTGCTCCCTGTGTGCTTTCTTCTTGTGATGCACAGAGACTGGAAAGGTTATGATTATTTTCCAGCTTGTGGGTTTAATGAAAGCTTTGAAAATACAGTCTTGTTTATCTTTACTTAAAGCTGACTTCCAGATGCTTACTTTTTGTTTTGAAAAGCTTATCTGCATGGAAAAACCTATCTATGTTACAGTGGGACAAACCCACACTTTAGGTGGCTTATGTTTCAAGTCAAATCTGGACTTAGCTGCAATGCTTAAAGGGTAGGCCTGAACGTAAGTTAAACACAGTATTCCTTCATATCTCTCCCCTCTTGTTGATCTACCATAGCTCTTGCAGTTAAAATGAGGCACAAGCATGACTGCCTGGGCACAGCACAAGAAGGAAATACTCTGATCTCATCACCACCTCCATCTTGCAAGTATATCCAGAGCACGGCAGTGACAAACTGTTATTTATCCCGTTCCTAATTCCCTTCAGAAATGTTTTACATGCCAAAGTTTATCTGGAGCCTCCCATGCCTCATTTTAGGTCCAGGCATTAGAGACATTAAGCTCTCCACTGCTCCTAGGCCTTCCATGCATCACAGCTGGAGTTTGTTTATATTGCAATTCAGTGCCAAACAAGGCACACCCAAGCACGGGCTCTGCACACAGTTGAAATCTTTAATAAACAAAATGACTTTAGGAAGATGACAAGACTGTTCTTTTCTGTTGTCCTCCTGTTTTTCTACTGCTGTTGTCCCTCTTTGCTCTGTCTTTTCCCTTTCAGTTCATGTGCTGTTTTAAATTTATGCCCTTTCTGGTTGTACTACAAGTCTGTTTCCTGGTTCATCCGATTTTCTTAGCATTTGGCTGGTTATCTTTTCCTTAAGGCTTTTGAGGCAAGGACATCTGCATTTTAGGTTGTGGATAATATAATTTCTGTATTTATTACCCTACTGTTCTGGTTTTATATGGTTTGATTTTTAACATACCCTGTGCAATAACAACTCTTCTGTTTGCTTACCCAGCTGTCTTTGAGCTTTCTCTACATCTAGATTTACACTTGTGTTGTCCTTATTTGCTGAGGTTGTTTTCATACAGCAGCTGTAGATAGATTGGTTTGAAAAGAAGTGTGGAGTGCTAGTTACAGATTACCTAGGAGCTCCGCTGGTGAGCCAGAGTCCAGTATGTTGCTCTGGCGTGGTCTGCCATGAAATTACTCCTGATTACAACCTACTGCTTACTGCAGCTCGCAGGTTTTCTATGCTATTGGAAGTTTCCCCTCACCATCAGGGAAGGCTTGTACAGACAGATTGCTGATTCTTGTTATCAGAAGCATTTGGTACTGGGAAGGAGCGAATACCTGCTTTTGTATCTTTCAAAAGCACATGTAAATCATAGCTCTGTGGTGAAACCTGGTAGAAATATGTGGTTTTACTTTTTTGTTGGCTACCAACAGTGCTTGCCTTTAAAATGCAGAGACCAAATGACTTGTACAGCTGAGATGCACCCCACTGCATATGGGAAGGTTCTTGTAGGTTCAGCTTTTGCTGTCATACCTGGTATGCAGAGTACAATGACAGCAGTGCCCAGGTAATGCTGTGCTGGTGTCTGTTTTCTTTGGTCTTAACAGCTCAACTGTGCAGCGATCTTGGCTTCTCTGGGACCATCTTTTAACCAAAGCTTTACCACCTGTGGCTTCCTGATCCTTTGGGATTACCATGGTCAGACTGGTGCTTGATGTTTTACAGGGCTCCTAGCTGGGGGCTGATGGTGGCATAGCCTTTCTGGCAGTGTATGTGGAGGGACCTGGCTGTGGACAAGGTGTCCAGGGCCAGTGGCCCCCAGCACCTCTGCTCCTGTCCCAGCAGGTGAGGAAGCCTCTGTCTGGCTCAGGTATGCTCCTACCACACCTATAATTGCACTGTGGCTTTATGTCTAATGTAGCAGGTATTTTACCTGCCTTCTTGATCTTAAGTGTTCCAGCTACTCTTGGGCAATCCATCCACATATTTGGACAGAGAGGACTGATATGTGATACTGTTCCACCTCGTGGTGAGTGCTTTTGGTGGTGAGGTGATTTTTAAGCACACTGGCCAGTGCTGTGCCCCTTTTCTGTTTCCCTCTACTCACAAGTGTGGCAATTCACTCATGTTTTCTAAACAGCGTAATGATCAGTGTACTAATGGTCAAAACCAGTTAGACTGCTGTGAAGGGAATGCAGCTCTCACTTCTTTGCACTTTTGTGAGTTTTTAAGTAAACAAGATGTTTGTTTTGATGAATAGGGAGGAGGGAAAGTCAAGTCAATGCTAGGATAGCAAAATCTGAGATCCATAAAAACAATGCGGCTGGGCATTGCCATCCAAATGCAGGACCAGCTGTGTAGATCAACAAACATCATCTGCTGACCTGAAGTCTGTCTAACCTGAAAGATCACCAGTGATGATGAGTTCACAACATCCCCGTTCACCTCCTGGATTTTGTGGTGGTCGTGGAGAAGAGAAGCAGACATGGGTGATACTGTGCCTGGGGAGTGCCCACCTCTTGTAGGTCTGTCCCACGATCTCTGGGGATGGGTCCTGATGCTGCAAATGGGTGGCCTGTATGCAGTGCTCACATCATGCACCATGCAGTTAGCTCTCAGCACTGCAAAGAGAAGGTTGAATCTGCACTGGCCAAACTCCATGGTTTTAGGTGTTTGTTGTTTTCTGAACTTAATACTGGGGGACAGTTAGCTCAGTAATGGTGAACCTCACAGCCTATCATAAAGCTGATGCTCTGGAGGCCAATAGAAAGCACGTGCAAACTTGTTCCTTGTTAGCATAATAACAACAATGAAAACACAATGTCAGCAGTGTTAATTGAAATTGCAACAAAGTCAGATATGTAAAATACAATGCAATAATCTACAGCCAATTAAGATGCATTGAAAAGTGACAACGAACTGAGCTACAAATGATTATAAAGCTGCAAACTGTGTGACAGCGAGATTAGTTCATTTGTGTTAGTACATCACCGTGTTTATCAGGCTGGTATGAATGGACCATATTTGTCTGAAAAAACAGGCAACACTTTCCTAAATTTGGCTTCGGTTGTTGATTTGTATCTCCTGAATCAGACCCACGGTTTTTTCAGATGATGGAAAAATATGTATAATCTTTTTTGCAATTTCTCACACATTTACTTTGCTAAGATTGTTTATATTCAGATTAATCCCCATCCCTAGATTGTACAGGATGTACAGCAAAACACAAAAGGAGACAGTAACCCGCAGCCTTTAAATTAGATTTATCTCATATAACTCTTGAGGTGTAAAATGTATTGCTTAGGTGAGGGGCTAAGTTTCTGATAGTTCTTGCACTTTCCCATATATATAAATTGTCTCCTTTCTGGTCCAGGAGATAATTCAGTCATCTGAAACAGTGCTACAGGACAGAGCCTTCTAAATGATGGTGGAAACGGTTAATTCCAGTGTTTCAAGGTTAGCATCATCATGCTTCTGTCTCGATCCCAGTGACAGTTCATAAGTATTCAAATCTTTCAAAATGGAGCATAACAGCTGTGACTTGTGGCTGGTATATCTTGGCATTACCCTCATGAGGAGAGTTTTGTGACTCATTTGGAAGCAGGCTGAGCTGCCCAGTGTTCAGTTGCTGAACCTCTGAGACTAATCCTGATTGGTCAATTTCTTCTTGAAATAGGTTCCTATACAAATTGGTCCTGTGCAAAGTCACTCAGCACTTGGGTGACTTAACGAAAATAGCAATGGGATACTGAAGCCCTCTCAGTGGTAGGTGCTATAAAGACTGAGCTCCTCTCTGTTGATGTTCTGCCTCGTGTTATTGCCAGGAAAGAGTTCCCTTGATAAAACTCCAGAAGACACCATAACTATTACTTGTCAAAAATATACAAGTCAGTTGCTTGTCAACAAATTCATCTACTTGTCATTTCTCCAGAGGATTGACACACCACAGCGAGCAAAATGAGAACTCATCTTTCCCAAGATAAGCCAGGAACAGAAGAGCTCATCCTTAAATGGGCACCTTAGATGGTAGGTTAGCCTCATTGCTTAGTCATACAAGAGGTGAAAGAGAGCTCTTCCTTGTATGGACATGGGCCATTTTTTGTCATTGCAGCAAAACTGAATCTGTTATGGAGAAGCAGTGTTGATGCTAGGCAGCTGTTCAGGCTGAGTGGTCATTAGAACCATCTAATGCTGGTTTTCCTTCATTTGAATCCTGCAGATCATTATTTTCCCCCTCTTTCCCCAAAAGTAGAAGTGTTTGGTTTGACCTCAGGCTTCTGCTTATTACAGACTTCTAGGCTTTTGTCTCTTTGCTTAATCAAACTCCATCACAAATATCTGCAGTTTTAATGCTATGGCAGTAGCACACTTGGCATGTTGTTATAGCAACGGTGTGTACTGTATATCTTAGAATATCCCATGTTATATCACTGAAATAAAATATTTTGTGCCTTATCAGGTGCACAGTATCTGTGTTGTTTTAAAGGGTATATTGAAGCACCCATCTTCTTTCTTAGATAACAGCCCTGTTTCATTGTGCTAGCTCTATACTTTTCCTGGGTTTCTAATGATCCATAACATTTGTCCCAGAAATGATCCCATTGCTGATGCATCCCTTTTGTGATGGAGCAAGCAGAACTGCATGTACTTCTCCGGCAAAGAGTGAACAATTGATTTTTACATGGCAGCAAAGCAGCCACTCTCTCCTGGAATAAATGTATGTAGCAAAATAAATTAATGTATAGAATTAAAGTTGGGCATGATCAAAGGAGAGTGAGCTTGTCTGGGGGAAGATGGGTTGCATGGCCAGAAGATCCCATTATACTGTGAGTTACTGGGATGGAGCAGCAGCACCTCTGGCACTCTGAGGAGGGAAGATGAGGAGATCATACTGGTCCTTCCTGGCTCTTCTCCATCCTACAGTGACCACGGGATTTGTTTCTCCTCGGGCTTGGGTTTTTTTTTTCCCAGTGAGTAAGTCTCCTGGCTGTCAGTCCTGGCCCTGCTAAGCCCAACACAGCCCTCTGCTGTGTGTGAGTGGGAAGTCTTAGAGCCTGGCCTCACCCCATCTGTACCAGCCTGGTTTTCAGATGCAGCTTTTACAGTGATGTTGCCCACCTCTCTCTTTTTTTACTGCAGACTGGTATGATGTTTGCCTATCAGTTTAACGTGGTTTTGCTTGGCTAGGAAAGAAAAATATCCATCAGTTGTCTCCAAAACTCAGATGAGAGTTCTCCTTTCTTCACCCTGCCAAACACCCCCACAGCAGAGAGCCTCAGCCCACACTTGTGCGAGCAGATGTAAAAGACATCTCTTAGGTGGGGGCTGGTTTTACAGGCTGTATCAAAGCACCTTAAAGGAAGGAGGGGGAGCTGCAAATGGTGTGTTTCCATTTACAGAAAAAGTTACTTCAAACTTTTTTTGGCAGTTTCTGGGGGATGGCACCCAGTGTAAGTACGGCCTTCTTGAGGGTTTTACCATTGACAGTAGGCTGTGCTAATAGGTGTTTGAATTTACTAATGCTTCATTTGCATCTGCCTTTGCAAGAGGTGCAGTCTCTACCTTGTGGTTCTGGGAATTTTCTGCAATGGCCCATTCCCTGTTTCTCATAGTACCCCACAAGGACACTTTTTTTTTTTTTTTATCTGGTGGGAAAAGTAAAAAAGGACAGTCTATGGAAAAATTAATCGGATAGAAAGGCTTTTGTGTCCTTTGAAGAGTGAATGGGTGAATGCCTCCTGCCCATGCTCTGCCTTTGCATACTTGTAACACAGAGATTAGAAGTGTGCAGAAGAGCAGGGGGTGGGCTAGATGACCTGCAAAGGGTTCCTGTCAACCTCAGCATCCCTTTGTTTAGGAGGTATCATACTAAAATTGATTTAGGCAATAGAAGGAAGAAATCTCACATGTACACACAAGGCTGTGGGGGAAAAGGGCAAAAACAAAGAAGGAGTGAAAGTTCTCTTTTTTTGTTTGGTGCTTACACTGAAGTTATCAAACCAACCAATGTATACTCCTTGAGGAATGAGCACAGAATAGGAGACCCTGTTGTTTGAGAGAAATGAAGGGCTGGTTTCCAGCAAGGCGTATATATAATAACGCTTTACTCTCTCTTGAACAACACACACGACTGTGCTTTCTTCCTAGTGCCTGTTTGAGGCATACTGAAGTATTCTGTAATTCACTTCAACTCTCACATCTTTGAAAGATCACATCAACAGCATGCAGTTGTATAAAACTGGAAGTTTTTGCATAGGATCAGCAGGGGTATTTCAGGCTGGATTGAAGCAATATTTGTAGGAATCTGCTTACAAGTTTGTGGAGTTTGTTTGTGTCACTGGTGCTGCAATTTAAAAAAGAATAGAATATGTTAGAGAAAAAAAAAAGAGACTGATACAATGCAAAAACCTCCTCAGAAGAGGAGAATATCAAACCCACAAATTATTTACTACCTGGGTAGTAAGTATGAGTAACTGTTTACTTGTACCTTCCACATCACAAGCTTTGTTACAGAAAAGGCTTTAATAGCATGTGGTGTCTTCTCTCTGAATTATGCATGACAGCATGGTCTGAGCAGCAATCTACAGACTGCATGGGGTCCACACATGCTTCTGCCTATTCTGTTGCTCAAACATTGCCCAGAAAGCCAGACTCTTCCTCTGGCACGCACCCAGGCAAGAGCTTGATCTGACATCTGTGCCAGTAATTGGTGGACAGGAGGTGGGTCCTTCCAGATCATCTGCAAACCTACTGCTGCTGCTTTTCCTGATGGTGGGGTGAATGCTGGAGCACCTCGACAGGTGCTATGCAGGCTGTGTCTGAGGGAGGGAGAAGATGAAGTATTTAGGTTGTGCTTGTGGCTGTAGGTGTGCATGAGTCACGCAGACGTGTGCATGCCTGAGGAAGGAGTTGTGGTTACAAGACCTGCGCAGGGAGATTCTGGAGCCATGTCTGCAGAGAGAAAACCCCAGCAGAGATGGGCTCCTGAGTACTCCAGCAGCGTAGCAGAGCTCTCTGTCTAGAAGGACCTGGGTAGTCACAGGGCTGCAAAGACAGTGAGAGGTAAGATGTCAAACTTAGGTTGCCTGAGATCAGTTCATTAGCACTAATACATGACTGATGGCACCTCTGAATTTACACTGCAGGTACATGCTGGATTTAAGTCCTGCTGTGCACTTAAGTCGCTTTTCCTTTCCAACGTGACCTCTACTTGTGCCTTCTGTTGTCTGCAACAGTTGGATTAGCTCCATGAGGTCTTCAGGCCTGCTCGCTGGTCTCAGTGGCAGTGCATACATGTCATCTAGGTACTATTAGAATGATTCATAAACAGACCCTTAAGCTCATGAGCTAAAGATTAACTCCAGTTAAAGATGGGTCTAAATTAGAAATCGTGCTCTCAGTCCCTCCAAATTTGGGGAAAGTTTGGATTTGTGTCTGAACCCTGGTGAAGTGGTCTCACTTCCAATCCTGTGATCTAGTGGGCTGGAAGTCCCAGTTCTGTATTTCTCAAAACATTAATTTCCTTCTGTGCACCTGGCACCAGTAGACTATCACAGAATCCATTTGTTTCACAGTCATTTGAGGTGGCCATTAACAGATGCTTAGGGTGAGACAGAAGAAGCTCTGCAACGGAATTACTGGCTGAGGCTCTTTTCTATCTTTGTTTTTAAATTTTGGATGTGGAGACCACATAGTTTCCCTGCATTATTTTTACTATACAGCCCTTGCTGCTCAGCGTTTTCTTCATTGGGTTCAGCGGGATCTTGAAGGGACTGTGGCTCTGCTTGCTGAACAGGAAGTGCTTTGTTTATTCTGTGCCTAAATTATTTCTGCAGCCTGCTGTTAAACATCTAGCATCAGTTTGCATCAGAATTATACAGAAAAAATGTCTGAAAGGGAGTTCAGAGATGTCGTGGTTTAAGCCAGTTTGCTCACTCACTCCCCCCTCTTTCTTCCCCCAGTCCTGGGGGAATGGGGAGGAGAATCAAAAGAATTCAACTCGCACAGGTTGAGATAAGAACAGTTTAGTAACTCAGGTATAACACAAATCACTACTGCTACCACCAATAATAATAATGACAGGAGAAGTACAAAGAAAGAGAATACAACTGCTCATCAAGCCCAACCCAGCCAGTGCACCCCCCAGCAGCGAACCCCCCACAATGCACCACCACACCCTTCCGGGTCTCTGCTCTCCGTGTTCACATCCTGGACATGACGTGCTGTGGTATGGAATAACCTCTCTGGTCAGTTTGGGTCAGGTGTCCTGTCTCTGCTTCCTCCCGGCTCCCCTCCTCCCTGGCGTAGCATGAGACTCAGAAAGTCCTTGGCCAGACCAAAACATTACCCAGCAGTAACTGAAAACACTGGTGTTATCAGCGCTGCTCCCAGGCCCAAAATCAAAACCACAGTGCTGCACCAGCTACCAAGAAGGAGAAAAATGACTGCTGCTGCTGAACCCGTGACAGTAGAGTGAGTGAGAGAGCGACTGCGTGAGTTATCGAGGGGCTTAAACCATGACAAGAGAGAATGAATCTCAGGCATTGCTGCTTTTATAGCGCATCTCTGTTCTCCTCCTGACTTTCAGTGTCTTTATTGGTTTGTTATGTGGTTTAAGACTCCATGTGCCTAACCTGCAGAGCTCTTGTCCAAATAATTAGACAGAGCTGTCTTCTGCATAACAAGAAGACTAAGGAGAGTAATGATTTATTAGTTGCCCTACCACAATTCTTTTTATTATAATGACAGTAGGAAATGTCCTGGTTCTCTAAAATTAAATGAAAACTGAGAGCAGGTTTCGAACATATCAGACATGCAGCTGACGCATGTAATTGTTACTGCTTTCCCCCCAAAAAAGTGTAGTTCAGCCTCATGCACATTGAAACAGGACAACAGCTTACATTAATAGAGTAGGTTAATAGCTGAACAATTTCTGGAAAGACGTAGTAAGTAAGATAAGCACAAACCAGTGATTTTAATTCTCTGAATAGCCTTATCCTAAGATCTGAATGACTTACATTGCTGCTATATTATTTTATTTAGCTGAGACCTACTTTTAATGCTCTGGTTAGAGAGTATCTTGTCATAAATTCTACTTACTCTTAATAAATACATGAAAAGAAATAGTTTTCAACAAAAAACAGATTAAGACCAATTTCATGGGAAATGCTATTAAGTCCTGTCAACAACTGCTGGCTGTTCATGCGAGATAATAGGTACCCTCCCTGGATTATTTTTGCTTTGCTTTGAATGTACATTTTGTGAAATTAGATGGAATTTCAGCTTGTGGCTGTAGAACATTATCTTGGTCTTTTTCAGCTCCTGTTTGTATCAGTTATAATAATTTCTGTTGCTTTTATTAGAAGAAGGATCAGACCCCTGGTTAAAACTAGATACGTGTTCCTGAATACTTGCGTACAGCTTGAGGGGAAACTAGCAGTGGTTTTGACAAGAAAAACCATTATTCATCATGCCTCATTTAGCAGGCATCAAATTTTACATTTTCCCTCTGCCAGCTATTCACTCTCCCGCCCCTTCTCATCAGTCAAATACAATTAATATCACCTTAACTGACTGTTGACTGTGATTACCCAGTCTAGAACTATTACTAGTTTGCCTTCTTGACATTAACAAACCATGAATAATGATCTATAACCCAGGTAAAATGATATTGCTGACATGTTCATATACTGAGTTTCTATTCTTTTTTTTACCCTAAATACTTTCCAGACTAATTAAATGTTACTAGGTTGTTTCCTTATGCTTTGACTCCCTACCAGCCTTAGTATTCCTGGCTATCTTTCACTGAGAATTGCTTTCTGTCATCAGCTCTTCTGCACAACCTCTTACTGAGCACTCTTTAGAGAAAATCCTATTTTTTGCAGTTTCTTTGTCCTTTTTGCTGGTGTACCTACATTGGAAGTTTCTGAAGTGGTCTCTGACCTCTAAAATAACATAGAATCATAGAATAGTTAGGGTTGGAAAAGACCTTAAGATCATCTAGTTCCAACCCCCCTGCCATGGGCAGGGACACCTCACACTAAACCATGCCACCCAAGGCTCTGTCCAACCCAGCCTTGAGCACCGCCAGCAATGGAGCATTCACAACTTTGACATTTAGTCAGCAGCATGTACTATCTCAGTTCAACAGTGTCCTGCAGCTGGTGTTCCCCACTGCTCAGAAGAACCAAGGAAGGAGACCTGTCAGTCTGGAGTAAATGGTTGCTGAGATTAAATTATCCAATTTTCTGGACCACCTGCTTGTAGCTGTTGCTTTGATTCTTCAAATACACATTTTTTGCTATGTGTAGCCTGAATGCTGCAAAAGCTCCTGAGGTATTTGAGCAGCTGTTAGGCACAGATCAGCTCTGAAAGATCACCCATGGAATCAAAGAAACCAGACATGGGAAAGGCCTGAAGGAGTCTGGGTGGCTTTATGTTTCTCATCCTGCAGCTGGAGAAGGTTTCTTCACAGCAGTATGTGCTGCCTGGCTCTAATCCCATCAGTCTTTCAGTGTACTACAACACCTTCTTTTCTGCGAGTTGTCTGTGTTTTAGAAGCAATGATTCTTACTGTAAAATTTAAACAGTCAAAACATATATCCAATCAATACAAATCTGGGAAGAGCATTTCAGTATCTCTGTTGGAATTAGTATGTTAGTGCAAAAGCCTTTCCTGAGTAATTAATCATCCTGACCTCTGGATGAGGATGTTTGGAAGGAAAAACTGGAAGGAGTTTGTGTAGTTGTCATGGAGGACTGTCAGGCAGTCAGGAGCGCTAGAACCGTGTACTTATTTCTTTGGCTGATCCCTTCTTAATCTGGAGTCTACTTTGCCTTCTGCCAGCTTGCTTGCTGCTGGCTTGCAGGGTTTCATTTTCCACTCTAGCCCTGATGGGAGCACAGTAGGCAGGAGTCCTCCATGGGCAATGTCTACCGGTTGTCATCTTTCTGCCTCCCAGAGTTTATGTGGCAGACTGAGTGGCATAATAATAAAATTATTATGATGATTTTATTAATACTTTAAATTCTGCTTATTTGTTCTATCAGGTGTCTTCTTGTAACCTCTTGCTAATGTGTGAAAAAGGCACATTTCAATTCCTGTGTGAAAGTGGTGTGTTTGATAGCTGAATGAGCTGGTGTGCTCATAAAACAGGAGCAGCAGTATCTTGCCCTTAGAGAAAGGCAACATGTTCTAGAGACTTAAAAAGCAAGCTACGCTTCTGTGTCTGGTTTGAACACAGCTTAAACTCTGACTCTATAATGCATGTTGAGCACAGCTCACACCATATGACTGTTCATTCATTCTCTAAGCAGTTTCTTAAATTTTCCTAGAACGTAAAATGTTTGAAAAGACGGATTATTTTGTGGTGGTCCTGTATCTGTATGTCCTGAGCTCATCTATCCTTTTGATGGCTACCAGAATTCTTATCACAGCAGGCTATGCTTACGTGGGAAATTAATATTTAGAAAGGCTTTAATGATCTTGTAGTTGGCTTTAAGCACAACGCTTAGTATTCATGAATCTTTACAAACATCTAAGTATTCATTAGAAGAGAAATTTGTTCCTCTCTTTCGAGTTGAGGCTCTAAGTGTGCAGATGGAGATTTTCCCTTTTTTGGCCCAAGGAATAGTTAAGTGTTCCTTAAAAACCTGGTGGTATTGACAACATCCTGACCTGAAACACTGCACACCTGGGATGTGAGGCATGCATGTTTGAACTCTCCAGATGTGTGGGGGAAGCTGTACCAAAATCTCTTGGCTGCAGGTGAGGATGGTTGCCACAGGGGTACATCAGAAAGGGCTTGGTCAGCTACATAACTGGGGACAGAGCAGAAAGTTGTGCATTCAGGGCAGAGAGGAGTGTTCCTTACAGCCGTTTTCTGGTGTAACACGCGCAGTTCTCTTTTTTAATTTCTCATCAGTCACTTCACACCTACTTGCAGATCCGTGTGTGCCCTGAGCAAGGCAGAAGCTGCTTAAGCAGTACCTGGGCTCAGGACTCACTTGTTTAGACTCAGTGTGACATTTGGTAACAGTACTGCTTGAGCTGACATTAACACAGGGCAAATCTGCGCCTGCCTGCAAAGTACATATGCTCTGGGGTAATGTGCGTGCTCATGCCCCTGTCAAGTCTGTTGTCAGGCATCTGAAGTAGCTGCAGGTTTACTGGGGAGGTGAGGGGGGCTGCAGAGTCCCATTAACACCTCCTGACTAACATGTGAATTCCTGGTTTTGTGGTAGCAGTGGCCCATCATTCACACTGTAATTGCTTCTGCCCAGGCCAGTGAAAGCCAGGCACCTGATTTAGGGCTCTTGATTCTTCAAGCTGGCAAAGTACCTGCTGGTGCTGAGAAACTAAGTACTGTGTTGTCCAAATTATTTGATGAGCCTATTTTGTAGACCATTATCATTTGTATATTTTAATTTCATGAGTTCCTAGAGGCCAGAGGGAGGGTCACGATCTCACTGTGTTAGATGCTAACTGACGTGTAGAAGGAGTTGTGCTCTGCAGGTGTTTCAGTCTACATACAAGAAGATTAAAGATTAGAGAAATAGAAATATCATGCAAGTACAATAATCAGATGATGTGGTAAATGTCACTTTAGTTCCACATTAGATTTTTTCCCTTATTTTCTTGTTATAGTCCTTTACTTTTACCATCAAAGATAAAGAGATAAAGCAAGAAAAACTGATGCTTTCCACTCCTGTTAATATTTTTCACCTATGGCTAAAGAGCAACTGGCATTTTTTTTTTGGTCTCTGGTTGTTATAGTTAAGTTTTCCCTTAAAATTTATTATTACTATAAGTATTAGCATCAATAATGGTATTTTTTAGAATTATGGTGCCCAAGGTCTGACAGAGCTAGGAGCCATATTGGAAAGATGCTCTATAAGAAGAGGAATAAATCCTATTCCAGTTGGTTCAGCAGCCCTTATTCTGCTACTTACGAGGAAATGAACTTTTTAGTTCAGTGGTTGAAGTAAGTATTATCTCCTTGAGCCCCTCTTATTTAGGGACAAAAGAATTTTGCTGTCAGGAGAAGTCTGCATTTTCCAAGTTTATAGCTATGTAATGATTTCTATGCATGGAGTAGACAATATGCTTCTCTGAAGATTCTGCTTCACTTAGGTGAAGTACAGCAGTCAGCTGGCAATACTTGAGCCATGTATGAAAGGGAGTAAATTTTCTTCCTATGCTCTGCTCTCTAAGGCTGCCTATAGCTCCAATAGGTTTAATTAGTTGGTACACCTGTGAATTTAGTGAAGTGCAATACATAGGATGGGAGGCTTCGAATAAGTTATATCAGCATCTGGCACTTGCCATAATGGGATGTAGGGAGAATGAAAAAATCATAGTGCCATTGAAATCAGTGGTAACACTCACTGCACTCCAGTGAGGAGGACAGGATTTCAGGCCATATATATTGGTAAGGGCATGTCCCTGGCTTCCCTTAAACAGTTCCACCTACAGAAATTTTCTCTTATGTCCTATGTGGAAAGGGTCTTAAACATAATTTTGGTATATTATTGCTTAGTGGTCTGCTTGGGAGCAAGTCTAACAAATGATTTATATAGCAATGAGGTGCCAAACTCTAAAGATGACCCGAGCACCACCTTGGAAAATCTAAGTTTTCCTTCAAAACCAGAGTGTCTTGAAGATTCAGTGACACAAGTTTCATACAGCCTCATTACAACTTTTGCCCTTCACTTTTTGAAAGAACTGCAAATAGCCCCACGTTTTCTTCTGTTTCTCTAGGCACAGCCCTATCCTCCCGTTCCTACCAGGACTTTCCCTGGCCCGTCTGTCTCTCATGAAGTCGCGTGCTCAAAATGATCTAAAGGCTCATCCTTCTGCAGGGTCTGGCTTCAGGGAACACAGCTCTCTCGGGAAATGCGTTTCTCCCTGCGTTCCGCAGCTGGCGCTAGATGGTGCTATGTTACTGAGCTTTGCTTCAGGAAGCACCATCAATTTCAGCCTGCTTTTCTCTCCAACGCACGGGAAAGAGTAGAGCTTCTCTATCCGTATTGGAAACATGGGTGCAGTAAAAAGACCTTTTTCTAACCCTAAACTTCAGCTTTTGCCAGAGGAGGGCCGGTTCCAAACCTGAACATGATTCCAGCCCAGTCTGCCTTTTTCCTTTGTTTTGCAAATGGTGCTGCCATTCCTCTATTTCTTTGGTCTGTGTGGAGTACGTGACATTGATCGGAGACCTGAGGTTACTGGTAATCACAATATCCCATCTATCTCTTTAATCTGTTCCTGTAATTCCCTGTTTCTCCCCCTCCTCCTTACATGCTCCTGTTTCTTTACTTCTTCAATTGTTGGTCAAGGATATGAAGAAAAAAATCCTAACAGATCTGTTTAAAGCAATTTGCAGGTTTTTTAACAATAAAATATAAATTAATAAATAGAGTTGTTAGGTTCAAAAGAAAACCATCAATATTGTTTATGCCAAAAGTCAGTACAGGCAGGCTCTTTCAATATAATGCATGCAGGGTGTACAAGGGCTGTGCAGACAGGCTTTTCAAGCTTCTCCCATTTTGTTACCGAAGTAATTGAGCTTTGTCTTGAAATTCTTCTGCATTTCTTTTCCTGAGCTTGCCTGGAGCCAGTTCTGCTGGTTGCATCATTGAGGGTAGAGGGCTTTAACTGAACTTGGCCGTGCTTCCCCCCTACAATTCCTGTCGGTTTGAAATTCCAGGTTTTGCTCCTGTAGTGAGATGATGTTGTAGAAGAGATGCTGATTTGTGTTTGGCTGAGACCAAAGTGAGCACAGAGGCTTTCCTCATGCAGGTGGATGTGGCCCTGCACTCAGCTGATGAAGGAGGAGGGGGAGATGAAAGGCTTGACTGGTGGTGTCTTGAGCCTTCCACTGTAAGCATGGTCAAACCTCTCCCCAATGATGGCTGGTTCCTGGACCAGCTGTGGGGCGGGGGCAAGGAGCAGCCTGGGAAGTCCATCCTCCTCCAGGAGGAAATAGTGGGAACTTGTGGGATGAGCACAGAAGCAGATGCAGAGGAGAGCTTACCATCTGGGTGGAAAGGGCTGTCTGAGGTTTGTTAGGATCTTTCCAAGTCTATTGAGATGTCTTCTATGCCTCAATAGACTTGCTGTAGTTATGGAAGAGATAAAGGGAAATGTTGTAGAACAGAGATAGGGAAGACCATTCACTGATCCCATTCAATCTGGGAATGAGATTGAGCCTTGAAGAAGGGGCAGAAAAAAACAACATGCGTAAGAATCTAAACCTGTGGATGAACAAGCTTGATCTCCAGCTGTGCACTTGGGTTTCTTCAAGGTTTTGCTTTTGTGTGTGTAATCCAGACCGGCTTTTTCTCCAGCAAACCCCATATGTAGAGTTTGAAGGGCTTGAATAGGTCTCTACCCCAGAGCCAGAGGATATGTGAAAGCTCAGCTCATTAGAGGAGATGTGATAGGCCTCTGGGACAGATTCATATTTGCTTCCTTGGTCTTTCTTCAAATTCGTACTTCCATTTCAGGTGAATCTTTGCAAAACACAGTGGAAGGGACTGTTCCTGGAGTTACACTGAAGAACTAAAGTATCAATCAAAATGAGAGTATTTTATCATTACTGCTGACTGAGGTTTCACACAGTCTTAGTTAAAATGGGTGGATAGACGCCATTGAAATGGTCTCAGTGCAGAAGTTTGGTTAAATGTATTGCAATATGACCCTTATATTAAGGAGGAGGAAAAAGATGGTAAATTTTATGTGACAGAGGCTGTGTGTGATCTTGAGGGGCCCTCAGAATTACCCAGGCAAAATTCAGCTGAACTGGGTATTTCAAAACCAGAGACAGGAGAAAGAGCAGCACATATTAGTCTCTCATCTGCAGGAAAATAGTTAAAATGACAACAAAGACAAGGAAACCTACATTTCAATTTCAATACATCTGTTTGAATTATGGCTATTTGGTACTTTTGAGAATAAATTGCATTTGAAATGGAATCTTTCTAATGACTTATCTTTCAGGCAGGTATTGTGCACACCTTTTTAATGCATTTTACATGTTTGGAGGGGGGAAGAAAAAAGATGAATTATGAAGAAGTTAAGAGGAAAATAATTTCAGAAGGTAATGGATGAGCTCTGTCTGGAAGATTAATCAAGGCAGTTGCAAGAGAGTGCCAAAAGCATAACTGAAGTAGAACTAAATATCTGATTGTAATTAAAACTTTAGCCTTCTAATGGCTCCATGAAAGATATTTTAATAAACGTGAAATGCACTTTCTAAATGGCACGCTAACTTTTAATGACTTGGGTGTTTTGTTTGATTAGTAACCTGGACTGTTAAATTAAAGCCAACTGCAAATGCATGATAAAATATTGATGGTTTCAGGCAAATGAATTGGGGGAGTTATGCTTGACAGATTTTTGGTATCATTAAGGATTTTAACTGGTGGAAAATATATATTGCTGGTGCTTAAAGATAGTTAAAGAGGATCTCGTCATTTATATGCCCTAGTTTTAATTTTGCAGTAATAATGGGGAAAAAATCTGAATTATTCACAGATGGTTGGTTAAGAGAGGTCACTTAATTTAAAAAGTGTTATTTTAATTACACCTGTTTCTCATTTCCAGCATAGAAAATGAAATATTTGGTGGTATTTGGTTATTTCTTTTCTTAGAATGCCTGGAGCTTTCTTGAGGTGTGTGTGTGTTTTGTATGTGTGTTAAAGAAAGAAAAGTGACATGGTAGAAAGAGTTTTATTGTTTCCAGTATAAGCAGCTTTATTGGAAGTTAATTAAATTAAAAAAAACATAATGGTGTCTGCAGGTTCAGAAATAACGCATGGGATTTCCAAAGGAAATGGGGATGGTCCCAGAACTCAGCCTCTTTTTAAGACAGATTTATTGTATTATCAAATTTCAGCAGCTTTTCTAATGTCTTCTCATGACTGAAATAGAGACAGTCAAAGGGCTATGAGGAAACCAGTAAAAGTTTACCTGGCTCCTATTAGTTCCCATCAGCTTAGAACTAGTTCTTACACCTGGGGTGTGCTCTGGTTTTATTATAATGCTTTAGACTTTACACAGACTTCTATTCTCTTCTTCATGCAAAGAACAGAGATCAAAATAAGGCACAGCACCCAGAGCAGGGTTAATAGAACAGTGCTTCAGAGTAGTTATAATAGATGAGATTTCACTGGAGGGGAAGGGAACACAGTGTTTTTTGCATGCAGGTGGTGGCACGACAACTGGTGTGAAATCGTGCTTCCACTGAACTCAAAGGATGCCTTGTCATGGGTTTACATAGGAGTAGGTGTTTCCTAAAGCTGCTTCACCACCTTTGCATCTTTCTGTCTCCTTTCCTCATTTTGGTTTCTGCTCCCTGTGCCCAGGCAGCTGCTGACTGATCTTTGGCTGCTCCCATGGCAGTGCTGCCCTGGCCCCAGAAACCTGCCTTATACTTGCAGCATTTTCTGCATCTGATTTTCCTCCTAGATGTGGGTGTCCAGTTTACAGCAAAGCAGAGGGAGGTGAAAGACAAGTTCTTGACTGGCTGAAATAGAGAGAATTGAAAGACTGTGAGGAAACCAGTAAAAGTTTACCTGACTCCTATTAGTTCCTGTCAGAACCAGTTCTCGGTGGAAAAAAGAAGAAAAGTGGGCCTAGGGTCAAGAAATGATTAAGGGAGGAATCTGGGGAGACTTTGGAGAAAGCCACATGTGGGTACCTGAGTGGGGTCTCATGAAAGAGTAACTGTCCCCTTGGCTTTCCAGGGGTTCCAGACCTGGGTTAGGAGTCTTTTGTCAAGTGTAATTTATCCTGGGAAGGAAGGACTTGTGAGTTAGCAAGAGAAAAGTCATCATATACACTGAAAGAAGGCCTCAGTGACACTGACTACTGTTGTGTACCTGATGGCAGTGAGTTATCTGATGCTGTATCCTTTGCCATTAGAGAAACATCCAGACTGTATCTGTGATGGTAGTTCTTGTATATTTCACATTATGTTCCTCTTGCTTTGTTTCTCCATGGACATAAGACACCCCCCCCCCCCCCCATCAGACACCTCCGCTTAACTTTGTGCATGTGAATATTTCAACCAGAGCATTTGCAAAATCCAGTGCCTTAGGATCACAAACTCTTCAGGGCCATCTTCTCATGGAGTTGTGTGCAATACTGAGCAAGCTGCTGGTGCACAACTGATAAATTATAACTTCCTGGAGACTCCCATTTGTCAGAGAAAAATGTGTCCATGTTCAATAAAAGATTCTGTCAGTCTACAGCTGTCTGCAGCTCTCTCAGATTTATATATTCAGCTGATGATGAGCCATTTAGTATGATGGGTGTGATGTGTCTTTCCAGTTGGACAGGATGACCAAAAATGTTATTAAATTCCACTGGTCTGCTGATGTTAGACAAAATCTGTTCCCACACAATATCAGTAGTACCAGTTTAGGAGATAATGCAATATTTATTTATGTACAGGAGGCCATAGATGAATTTCCCATATTGTGAGCCTTGTGGAATGCTGAACGCTCATAAATGATGTACCAACTTTATCCTGGCAGGACTGGCAGATATAAACATGATGATATTCCTGACTGGCTCAGTTTTACTGTCATCCAAATGGCTTAGTATGTAGTGTAAAAGCACGTCTGAGTCACTGAATGCCCATTTTTTAGTGTAGCCAGATGGATTTCTACTGTGCAGGCCCTTGTTTGATGTCTAAATTTGCCTCCCATGTGTTCTCAGTATCAGCATGCTTGGAAGAAAACCTTGATTTAAGCTGTTTATGGAGGTTCCACGCTCGCGTTCACAAATCTTCTGACGTTCAGCCAAAAGGCTGGCTTTATTCCTCACCAGGCGGAGAGAAACACGCTTCTAGAATGAATCCATTAAAAATCACAGACTAAGTGGGGAGTGGAGTTTCCAGTTGTTGGTTTCAGCTGGGGTGCTGAGGGCAGCCTGGTCTTCTCTTATTTCTTCACAGGGGAGGTGGGCTTCTCCGACTTCTCGCTCTGAATAGCTCACCTGGACATTTTTAGAAGTCCTGCTTTTCCTTTTAACCCCATTATGTTTTTGTTCTTTTTCCCTATGTTGTGCTCAGTCCATTTGTTCCAAATGAGAACAAGACAGTTATAAGTTTTGCAAGTCCTGGCTTATTCTTTTCTGCCTGGTCAGGGTTATCTGTGCATGCCATCATGTATTGTTCTCAATTTCTGGAACAAAAAGGATAAGGAAAGAGGCCCTCGTCTAGTTATGACACAAACACAACCTAAAATGGTTGTGGCAAATGGTGCCAGTCTTGTTAATATTTTGCTCATTGAGCTCTTCATTCAATCTCTCACTTTGCTACATAGAATCATAGAATATTTAGGGTTGGAAAGGACCTTAAGATCATCTAGTTCCAACCCCCCTGCCATGGGCAGGGATATCTCACAATAAACCATGTAACCCAAGGCTATGTCCAACCCGGCCCTGAACACCGCCAATGATGGAGCATTCACAACTTCCCTGGGCAACCCATTCCAGTGCCTCACCACCTGCATAGTAAAGAATTTCTTCCTCATATCCAATCTAAACTTCCCCTGTTGAAGTTTGAACCCGTTACCCCTTATCCTGTCACTACAGTCCCTAATGAAGAGTCCCTCCCCAGCATCCCTATAGGCCCCTTTCAGATACTGGAAGGCTGCTATGAGGTCTCCACGCAGCCTTCTCTTCTCCAGGCTGAACAGCCCCAACTTTCTCAGCCTGTCTTCATACGGGAGGTGCTCCAGTCCCCTGATCATTCTCGTGGCCCTCCTCTGGACTTGTTCCAACAGTTCCATGTCCTTTTTATGTTGAGGACACCAGAACTGCACACAATACTCCAAGTGAGGTCTCACGAGAGCAGAGTAGATGGGCAGGATCACCTCCCTCGACCTGCTGGTCACACTCCTTTTGATGCAGCCCAGGATACAGTTGGCTTTCTGGGCTGCAAGCACACACTGAAGCCAGCTCATGTTCATTTTCTCATTGACCAACACCCCCAAGTCCTTCTGTGCAGGGCTGCTCTGAATCTCTTCTCTGTCCAACCTGTAGCTGTGCCTGGGATTGCTCTGACCCAGGTGTAGGACCTTGCACTTGGTGTGGTTAAACTTCATCAGGTTGGCATCAGCCCACCTCACAAGCGTGTTCAAGGTCTCTCTGGATGGCATTCCTTCCCTCCAATGTATCAACCGATACATAATTTATATCAAATCCTAATTGTGACCTGTTATGCTTTTTTCATATCTCCTCCACCTGTTCCTAGCATATGTTTATTTCCAGCTTGATTCCTCATAATTTTCAAACTGCAGAATATTTTCCCTTTTAATTCTAAATGCATTTTTCCTCTGCTCATTCTCAGGCTTCTCTCTTTCTCTTCCTTGTGTTCTGACCACTGTTTGCCAATATATTTCATCAGCTTGGCCTTGCTTGTTATTGCATGGGTGCTGCAGTGCACTCTTTCTGTTCTCCAAAGTCCTTCCATATTTAGCTTGTTTCTAAATACCACCATTTGATCAGGCTGTCTCTCTGCATTCTTAACATAAAAGGATTTGATCAGACCCTGCAGCCTTCATCTCAAAGATTAAAACAAGGGAGGGGTGGGGAGGAAGGAGGGTGCATCCAGGGTCCCATCTGAGCCTGGGGGAGGTTTGGGGAGTCCCAGTCTCTGGGTAGAGACCCATAAGGAGTGATGGCAGGCTTTACTGCACAGGTATGATCTGGAGAGCTGTATTCCATGTCTTTCTTTAGCTCTTGCTCTCTAGGGGTGCCCAAGTGTGCCAAAACGGGGCATGGGCTCTGTGATTGAATGTGACGTGAGTACTGGTAATGTGACAAGCACCATGTTTGGTCATTTTGTGCTACCCAGCCTAGAAATCCTGCCAAGACTTAGAGCCAGAGACCAACAACTATGTGGTGACACGGTCTTTGCCGTTTATGCTTTTTAAACAATGTAGTTTGAGTGTGGTAACACAAATGGTCACTGTCTGTCCTTGGTTTTATTGATGTATCAATCCACCCCATGTTAATTTCCAGGCTTCTGAGTGCCCACAGGTAATATAAATATGGTAGGCACTGGAAAGGAGACATACTGTATCTTATGAACCATGTTTTGAAGTCTGAGGCTACTCTTTTGCTTTCATTTGGTGGGAGTATGAAACACCAAATGGCAGCAGTTGTTCTTTTGTCTCTTCCAGAAGTCCTTTCCCATTACCCTAG
This sequence comes from Myiopsitta monachus, assembly GCA_017639245.1. Lineage (NCBI taxonomy): Eukaryota > Metazoa > Chordata > Aves > Psittaciformes > Psittacidae > Myiopsitta > Myiopsitta monachus. Next base: position 30,466,710 of record CM029924.1, on the reverse strand, counting down.
TTGAAGACAAATTCATGAAACACATGGACAAAATGTGTTATATAGCAGCTATTCTCATGGTTAGAGTATTCTTAGGAGACAAAATCAAGCAAGAAGATATGTTTCCAAAATAGCCACCAAATTTTTACATGTAACACTTGAGTGCATGAATTTCTGAATTAGAGTGTGCTCACTGGTGAGACCCCTGTTAACCCACCTTACACACTGGCAACCACTTACCTATAGAAGTTGAAGGCTGTTTTTGCCAGAGCAAACATCTGGAGACAGAGTGAGAGGGCAATATCTGAGGCCAGCGAGGAGCCTGTAATGATGGCTAATGAAGCCAGAAAGAGACTTTTGCAATGAGACACAGCTATAACCTCCTGTCACCCCCATCCATGCTACATGTCTGAAACCAGGAAATACACTTTGGTATCCTGTCAGAACTCCTCTGTAACACTCTGACTGAAGCTGCTTTGAAAGTTTCATCTTTAGTGTTTTTTGTTGGTTTTTTTTTTTAAAGTAGAATGAAAAATGTTCTGTCACGTTCCAGGCTACAAACTGTAGCTGGAGTAATAAAAGGTCACTTTGCCATTCAGCATCCATTTCCTATTCCTTTGAAGCCCAGCATTTACTAGCAAGCAAACCAAGATACTTCAAAAGTTTTACAGCAGTGTGGTGAGGCAGAGACATAAGTACATGAGTAAAATAACTGATTATTTGGTACTGCCTTTGCTGCTAAACAAAATGGGGACCACCCTTGTTCTGTCTGTGTCTGTGCTCTGCACGCTCTTCAGAGTTGTCTCTGTCTGGCCTTCTGCACTGCATCTTTTATACAAGGGTACATCTCTTTGAAGTGTGTGGACAGGGAAAAAAAGCCTTTTCTTGACATCTCCTTTGCTATGCTGCTTTCCTTTGCTTGGAAGGATTAGAAAATATTTCATCACTGATTCTCTGTCCCCTTTCTCTCTCCCCCTCTCCTCAGTTTGTCATATTGCGAAAAGAGGGGAAATACCTAGAAAAGGATTGCCATCCACACGCAGAAGGAAAGAATGCAGGAGGCTGCAGAGTTTCTTAACGGGTAATTTCTTTTGCCAACTTCCCCTTGCAATCAGATGGAACCACCTGGAAACAAACAAGCAAACCAGCTTTCTCTGGTTATGGCTGGGAAGGAAAATGTTATTAAAATCATCGCAGTCTTTTCTCTGGGATCTGCGCTTGCAAGCGCTCTGATCCGGGGCGCCGTGGCCAGCCCTGCGCTGGGGACAGTGCGACCTTTCGGCTGCAGGGGGCAATCCAGCACAACCCAAGCTGGCTTGTCGGCACTCGACATCATCAAACCGGTCCTGACAACAAAGGCCAAAACTGCGCTCGCGGTTTGGAGATCGTAGGGCTGTGTTCTAGCGCAAGGATCAGTTTCCTTTGTGCCGTGATTATGTATTGTGCAAAAACCCTTCGTCAGCCGCTGCTGTGTGTTCACTGGATGTGATGGAGTTTCCCATTTTCTTCCCAAAGGGTCGGTTTATTCGGGTGGAGAACTTGCGCTGATGTTGAAGTGCTGCTCTAGAGACAGCTGTCCTGATGGGCTCCCTGCAGGTGTTCCCATGCAGTGCCATCAGTAGTAGGTGCTAGCTAAAAAGGAAGGCTTGGGAATCTGGTGTGTTGTTTTCTCCTTCAAGCGTCAGTCCTGTCACAGCCAAAATGAAAGGTATTTGGCAAACAAGCTAATAGTAAGCAAGACTGCTGGAAATAGGCATGTTAGGTCGCAAAAAGCAGTCAAAGTCTATGGGTACAGCATGACACTGGTGCAGGGACAGCTGTATGAGAGGTGGTGAGGAGGCGAAGGAAGAGAACATGGCTCAGATAGCATTTGCTTTCTCCACTTAGCCCCTGACATGCTTGATGCAAGACAGTAAGGTATCTTCACCTACTCCAGGTTTGTGGTGGGATGATTAGTGGTGCTCACGGACAAAGTGGCTCTGTCAGAGGCAGGGAGGCCATGCCAGTGTTCTCTGGAGCTGGACAAGGGAATTGCAGCAGGAGGCTTAAGAGCCCTCTCAGGCATTTAATTTTTTGCACCTGCTTAAGAGGTACAGGTAGCACTCTCCTGAGCCACTGCCTGCCGGCTGCCTCCTGCTCCAGGCCGTCCTGCATCTGATATCCAGTGGTCCCATCCTTGCTGTCGGAGCAGGTTTTTTGTCACAGGCCCTGGCTTACCCACTGGTGGATGGTTAACGCACCATGCAGGTGGCTTTGTCTCTCCCGCTTGAAGCAGTGTGCAGCCAGTTAGTAGGTTCAGTGCTCAGCAGGACACATAGGAAGATCATAAGCAGCTCTAGGAGGGAAGGGAAGCTAATGGCGGGACTTTGGACTGCAGGGGGTGAGGAGCATAGCACTGCTGTGAGCTGATGGATAAGCCATAGGTTCACATCCATGGAGTAAAGGCTCTCAGAGAGGCTTCCATCAGCTTGCCATTTCTGGCTCCTTGACCCAGGGTGGCTCACACTGTGGAGAGCCTGGCTGGGCTCTGGCCCTGAGCTACTCTCTGCCTCCTGTGGAAGGACCAGCCACGGTTGGCCACGCTCATCTGCAAGTGTCCTGTGTGATTTTCCCTGGCAGCACAGTGCTTGGGTAATTATTCTGGCTTGCCTTTGCTCCCAAGTGCTCCAGATGTTTCTTGCATATGCTCATGAGAGCAAGTGCTGGGCACCCAGCTCACCATCACTCCTGCTTGGTGAGCAAGACATGAGCTGAAGTGGTCAAATTTTAGTGTCCATACACATCCCTGTCCAGTCTTCATGTTTCATAACAGTGATGTTTGCAAAGTCCTGCCTGAGACTGAAGAGCCTTTCTGATGGCAGTGGGGAGAATGTTGATAAGAAAGGTCTTATGCACCTGGGCATTTGGATAGTATAGATGAGGAGGACAGTGGTGCCACCTGGGCACGTCCCCTCTGCTCAGGGAGAGTGGGGCTCTCCACAGCAGCTCTTGTGCTGTGTGTTTAGTGAGCAGTGAAGTTTACTGAACTTAATTTGCTATAGATTTGCATCTTGTGGTGAAGTTCTCTCTTGTTAAGCAAAACGCAAAGATTGATCTAAGCTTGTCCTGTGGTTACAACACATATAAGGTAGACTTTCTGGCATTTAATGATATGGTTTTCCCAGTTCTCACTAGAAACACATTTTAGCAGAAGCAGTATACTTACGTCAGATTTGGTTAAAACTGGACAAGAGGTTCTATATTACTGGCAGGAAGCAGAACATGGTAGATATAGGCAGCACTGTCATATCAACTACATCACCTCAGAAAGCTGGATTAAAAATTATAACTGATGCTCTTATTAAGATTCTTAACGTGCAAAGCAACCCAAATATTAGTAACGACTAAATCCAATGTTCAGGGAGGCAGGAGGCCAGCAGGTTTTTGTCTGGTTATTTGCAGTAATTAGTGATATAGAAAAGTTAAGATTTGTGGAGCTTTTTATGATGCAGAGCTTGTCTAATGAATAACAAAGAACCACTGTTTTATCTTTAAATATGAGGAAATTAGTTTATTTATTTCTTGTGTATGTGGAAGGGAAAAAAAACCCACAAATGAGATTGACCTTGGGTTTCCCATTGGGTTGCTTTCAACATCCATAGGTAAACCAAGTTGCACTGATAACATTTGTGAGGAATCCACTATTCTCACCTGAACTACTCTCAAGTCTTTGGAAGTGCCTTTAACGGAGAAAGGATTAAATTTCTGAAGTTAGATAGAGCAAAAGACATTGCTGTTACTGTAACTCTTCCAACTGCAAAAAAAAAAAAAGAAAAAAGAAAAAAAAATTGGAAAAAAAAGACTTTTGGAAAGGTTCTAGAATTTCAAACTCCTGTTGGGAAGTGTTCGGGACGTCTCGCCCATCTAAGTCCTCTCCTCACCCACCACCACAGGGTGGCTCCTCTCCCAGGATGGAGCCCCCTGTGTGGCATGATGCTGGTGGTGCCTCCTCCTCCCCTTGCCACTGTGCACCCCTGCTCCATCCTGGGAGGTGCAGCTTGCCCTGCTGGCGTGATTCCACCACGCTCCTCTTGGGAAGCAGTCACTTTGCCTCCGGTGGTGTTTCTGCTTCAGGTTTTATAAATTACTACCGTCCCTGTGAAGGGCTGGCAAAGTGGAGCTTTTTGTTTGCATAGCTGCTCTAGATACAATTTTATTATTAATCACATCAAGGGAGGCTCAGAGGTTTTTAGGGCTGGAAGAGACCATTACTGTAATCTAGTTTGGAAATTTTCTTCTATGGTGTTTTTGGGGTTTGTCAAAAGAAAAATGATATTTGTTTTCCTTTGCCCGTAGGCCTTAAGGTGTAATTTAACTTTTCCATAAACCAAACAGAATCATAGAATAGTCATTACCGTAGAATTTTTAAAAAAGTTTTTACATTTACGGGATAAATTTCTGAAAATTATTTTTGTGTATTGAAACAAAAATCTACCCTGGTTTTAAATGGGGAAAACCCCCTGCCCTTTCTAGTAAAAATGCAGACAAACTCTTTAACCGTGATACCACAGAAAGTCCGAGGTCTGGGGCAGGAATGTAGCATAGCAGGATCTGCCCAGAGGAGCTCAGAAGAGTTTTATCTGTATCTGAATAACAAGCTCAAATGGGTCATAGAGGAATTCTGCTCACATTTTTGACTGAAGCAAAACTTTCAGCTATTCTTGATGTTCAGCTCTCAGGACTTGCTTAATATTCAGCACTGGTTTCATCATCAAAGAAATTGAGGCAAAATTAAAAATTCTTTTCCTGGGTCTGTTATTTTCACAGCTTCTACTTCCTTTCAATTTTGATACTGCCATCCATTTTGATAAAAGAAAATGATGTGTGAGGAACAAGGCAGGCAGGAAGGAGACAGAACGAGAAGCTCTTTTCAGCACTGACTTCACCTCTGCAGAAGTTTGTAATAAGGTGTCTGCAAATCACTCCCCACTGAAAGCTCTCACAAATAATGCCCCTGCTCACGGAGAGTGAATTAAACCAGTCCTGCCGTGCGCGGCTGCTGGCAAGCACTGTGGTGTCCTCTGATCTCTGAACAGTTGGGCTCTCTTGTCTAGCACTGCGCAATTTCTTTCTATGCTTTTCTGTTGAGTGTGTGTGACTTCTCTGTTGGTTTTGTGTGTGTCTGGTCTCTCCCCGCACTGAGAGCTTGTTGTTGAAAGGAAAGGCTTCCGAAAGCTTGTTAGACTTACTGATCTGGATCGACTCCTGGGGCTGGCTCTTAAAATCCGGAAGAAAGCTCTTTTCAAGGACCCTGCTTTGCAAAAGCATTCTCTCTGCCACTTGTTTCCCAAACAAATGGATGAAGGAGGAGCCCAGCCCATGTGGGCAGCTTGAAGGTGCTCTAGAGCTCTGGAGGGACTGGCTGAAGCTCTGAATTAGTCTATGTCAGTGGTTGCTGTTGTGACCTTGGGCATGTCATTTGGTCTATTCCCATGTGCATTGGTTGGAAGCTGCACAAAAGATGTAATGCAACTCTAAGTTATGACTCTGATACTGTATTTGCACTGCTGTCACAGCGGGAACACCTCCATTGCGCTAACTAGCAAACGTTGGTAGCAACCCTGCTGCAGCATGGCAGCTCTCTGTGTGCATGGGTTTCCACTGTGGAACAGGCAGTGTAGAGGTGATGGCTGCAGGGGTGTAGCCGTTGGAAGGAGATGAAAATGGGAAATTTCCTGTGGTGAAAGGAAAATTGAATGAATTCATGCAAGCTGTGAATGCTCCATCTCTGGCAGTGTTCAAGACCAAGTTGGACAGAGCCGTGGGTGGCATCGTTTAGTGTGAGGTGTCCCTGCCCACGGCAGGGGTGTTGGAACTAGATGATCTTAAGGTCCTTTCCAATCCTAAGCTATTCTATGATTCTGTGCCAGTGCTCTAGTCTTCAATAGACTGTTAAGCACAGAAATCAATGTTAATGTAACATTACAGCTAAGCTTTTAAACCTGCTAGTTAACCTGTGGAGCTCAGCCTGTAATCTCACAACCCCTTTTTGAACTGTACATAGGCCAGTATCTAAAACATTTCTTACACAGAAAAACAGTGAGGCATTTTGCTTGTCCATAACTCTGAAAGAGTTTTGTAAAGCACAAAGTAAAATTTTCTTCAGAACAAATTGAATATATGGGAATTTTCAGAAAGCCAACTCTTCTCTGTAAGTACTCATTTGCGCACTAGTCTTTTTCAAACCCCTCCAGCAGAAAGAAGGTAGATCTCTGAATGTATGTTTGGACAAGATGCTGTTCAGATTAAGAATGTCATTCTGTGGTCACACAGTATTTGGTACGATAGGATGCCAGTCCCTGCCAGGCCTCAAGGCATCACTGTGTTTGCTGATGTTGCTGTTGGAGTCACTCTTGCTGCTGGCAGTTAAAAGTTGGTCTTGTAATTGTAATGCGTATTCATACTCCATATAACTATCAGCAGTTTTGCAAATACTGTTCTTTACATGGTACTGCTTTTTGCATAAGAAAAAAACACTTTAATTTACATAGTCTCCCGGGGGGATGGCAAACAAAACCTGTAGCCTGATTGTTTTTCCTGTCATTATCTGTTTTTCTGAGAACTTCTTGCATGTCACTTTGCTGGTATAACCTGATAACTTATTGCAATTAATAGACATGAATTTACTAGCAGCAGAACATAGGGGGCATTTGCTGTTCTAGTGACCCTTGTCATCTCTTCCCTTAGTAGCTCATGCAGCTCATATGGTCCCAGCTGAAGCTTTGGATCCTTCAAGGCTTCAGAGGAGATAAAAGTCTGTGCAGCAGCCTAGAAGGGTGTATTATATCCCCTTTCATGTGATCCATTGTGGGGATGAGCCCAGATGCACTTGCCTGTGCTTAAAGAAAGGAAATATTTTTAAAGCTGTGTAGGCATTATCATAGCTCATATGTATGGAAGGGTCAAGCTAAGGTTGTCATGGGAATTGCATCTGAAATCCTGGTGGCACTGAAGTCTGCCAGAGCTTTGACAGCCCCATTAATTGAGTTTCTGTGATTGGTAAGCCTTCTCTCCTAATGCTACTTTTAATGCCACGCAAAGAAATCAGAACACAATGGAATTCCTGGAAAGGGGCTGAAATGTCAATGTCCCATGCCTCTCAAACAGGCTGCAGTGGGGTGGGCAGAGAGGGTGAGGGCAGACCATTTGTCCTGGCTCTTTGCTAGTGTGGGCTTGGAGGCTGCTGACATTGCTCTGATCTGCATGATGCTGTTTGGAATGCTGCTGTGCAGGAGCTGGAGGCCTAGGCTGGAGGTCGTGGTCCCTTTCCTCCCGTATCTGGGATGTGTGAGAAGGCTGAGCCATGGGGGTGGACCTGGTTCTCCCTCCACCAACGGCTATGTTTGGGGTGCCATGGTTTGGACTTTGGCTTGTCTAATGGGCTGTGCATCCCTCATGGTTAAGAAAAGGGTTAGCTGGCCAGGTACCCAAGGGGAGGCTCCAGCTCTGAAGGGGATGCTGTACAGTGGCTTTCTGTTTCTTTCTTCCGCAAATTTAAACTCCTTATAAACAAATCCCTTTACTCCCCAAATAAGCTCTTTACTTCTGCCTTTCAACCCTAAATAGCTTAGCATATAAGTAGCTTCTTTTGGAAAAAAAGTCAACACTGTCTGCATTTCTGTGATCAGACGCTCAAAGTGAATTTCAGTCTAATCCTAGTTTTGAAATTGATTCAGCTCAATGACCTTGGGCAAGTTACTTAACCTCTTGATGCCCTAGTTTTTCCATTTGTAAAATAGAGAACTGAATACCCTTGTGAGCTGGGTAAATATGTCCTGAAGCTTAATTCAGATACGCCTGTTTTACAGGGCTTTGAGATCTGTGGTTGGAAGCACGATGGAAGAGTAACCATGCTTCTTGTTAGGGAACTTCATCTCGCAGCCCAATCTGTGGGTCTGGCACATAGCCCAGCCCAACCAGAGCCTTCCCTTAGCCATTGAACACAACACCAGCAGGTTCATACTTGCTAGAAATGGTGCTAGAGTGTCTTGATCCCACCTCTGCTGAGAGACAGTGGAGCAGCCTCATGTTGCCCCAGCTAGGGATTCCACTAAGGAGGAACAATGGAAGAGGAGATGTCAGCTGTACTTGACCCTCCTGATTTCCAGCCCTATTTGGTTTGAAACATGACATGTGCAGGCTGGAGGAATTCTGGAAGCAAAGTGGAAGTGTTGGCATGCCCGTTTGCATACTAATACACCCCGAACGCCATTATTTTTCCAGCTTCCACAGCTGTGTTATGACTGTACTAGAGCTGAATTCTAACAACCAGCCAAAAGGTTTGTTTGCATGTATATGTGCACCGGGGTTTTGCAAGTAAAACTGGGAAGCTTTCTAGTTGTTGCAGTCATTGTGTTGTGTTGTTTTTCTTTTAAACCCAGCATACATTTGTGCTTGCGTTAAAAATTATGGATCAGCTGTATTTTAACAAATGTCTGTTCCCTGAATTTATGCACTTGATGGCCTTGGAGCTCAATTTGAAAGGTTTCCCCCTCTGTATTGCAACTGGGATTTCTTCCATAGATTTTTTTTTTTTCCTAATAGAAACAGTGTTTTATCTTTGTATCTTTGTCTTGTATAAAAGATAAAAATCTATAGTAATTCTTTCCTATGTAGACTGCTCTATTTTTCCCGTAAAACACTCTTGCAAATAAGTCTGCAGATCTTTCAACACAATGCCTGAAGCATCACACATGATAAATCCTTCCCTAGTCTCAGCTTTCTGTAACCTTCCCCATTCCTCACAATGACACACACTTTCTCTCATTCATCTTTTATTACAATTCAATATTGTGCTTGAATATAATTAGTTTGTATGCAGCATTTTCCTCCCCCCATCCTTGTTTTTTTTGGTTTTTGGTTTTGTTTTGTCAGTTGGTTTTTAGGGGTGGGGGTGGGGGGGGTCGGGGGAGGTGTGTGTGTGTGTTTGTGTTTTGTTTGGCTTTTTTCTTTTCCTTGAAAAAGGACAAACTTCTTGTTCCCATGCACATTTCATCTGGAAATTGACTTCAGTGCTATAGGTTCTAATATATTTACACAACAGTTAGGGGAAGGTATTGGGAAAAGAAGAAATATTTTTAACATCATAAACCTCTAGCAAAAATATGTATGTAATAGAATCTGGTACTGTGGTATTACACACATTACAACTGTCACTGTGACTTACAGCCTTAGTTTAGCTGAAAGAAAATCTATAACCCTAGAAATGCAACAATGTCCGAGTCACAGTTCAGAGTAATAAATGTTTTTCACAGAATACTGTAATCCATATTTCCAAAGCTGATACAACAAAGGCATTTCTACTAGAAATCTTTCAATTTCATGGGCGGAGGCTCAGAGAGGGAGAGAGAATGGTTGGGAGAAATGATACGCAATAACATGCCTGTGTCGAGAAATATTAGCCTTTTGGCTTGTGCCTTTGGTTGAGCATCCTTGCCCCTCAATTACGTCTTAATAAAGTATCATCTGTTTTTTGATACCAGTGAGAAAAATCAACTTTTAAAGTCTGTGCTCTCATTGAGGTTGCTGAGGGTATTGGGTTGCAGGCAGGTGTGCATAAGCACCTTGGCATTCCCCACATCATGGACATCCTATGTGATGGACACCAGTCACTCTGAGGCAGATGAGGTGAGGTGCTTTAGGACTGATATGGGCTGTTTTATCATGTCAGGGCTCTTGAACACGCTCTTCTGTGTCTTGGTGCTGGAAGCTGCCAGCTGCTGTGCCTCTTCGGGGTCTCAGGTGTGCAGTCTCCTCATGTATCTGCTGCTGAGCCCTTCACCATTGTGGTGGGACGAACGCATGGCTTGATGGCTGCATGCGAATTCTTGGCTTGAGAACCTGAGCCGTGAAGGCTTCTCCAAAATATTCATTTTTGATTCACCTCAGCTACATTTTCACTAGCAAAAGTGTCCTTAGACCAAAGGCAGTGAGAGCCCTGGGGTGTCCTTGTGTCCCTGGTTTTGGTTTGACTTTGTGTATGGGGAGAGGACTTGACCGTGTGCCAAAGCAGTGAGGCTATCCTGGCAGGCCTTCCTGCCGGTGACAGCAAACAAATATATCACACTACACATTTCCTTTCTCAGAAGGGTATAGTTTCAGTAGCTAAGTAGCTTGTGTTTGGGCTCCCAAGACCTTCATTTGTCTCTGCCTTCAAACTTCCTGGCAAGCTTGCTCATGTCTATTAATTTTCTAAAATCCATGAAAGCAAAAAAAGAGCAAATTGCATTAAAGTAATCTGTAATCATTTGAGTTACAATATGAGTGAAATACTCTCATAGCTGAGCAGTTAAAATGGAAATGCAGTGTTGAGAAGCTGTATGTGCCATAGTTTATTGCCCACTATGCACACTGCAGAGTATCAGGTTTGTTCCAGTCAAGGTTAGTCAGTCAGATGTTTGGGTTTGGTCTTACGTTAAAAAAAAAAAAAGAAAAAGAAAAAAAAGAAAAAATAGGAGGAGGAAAACCAAAAAAAGTAAGGAAAATGGAGACAGTAAGCAATAGGGAAAACATCTGCCTTATTAGTGCCTTCAGTTATTTCTTCTCTTTCCTGGTGGTGCAGGCAACTCTGCCGGCACCCAATGCTGCTGGTGCATTCCGCAGCAGGGTGCATTCCGCAGCAAGTGTGCAAGTGTCATGGAAAGGCCAGTAGGTTGGTCTGTGCTGAAGAACAAAGCTTTTAATCAGAAATGCGGGAGCTCAGCATATCTAGTTGTATTATCATCTTGAAGCATCGTAAGAGCTTGGTATATATAGCACTAACATTGCCCTTACTATGCTGAGACATCATGCTTGCTTTAATGCAAGGTACTAAAAATTTCAACTTCACATAAATTAGCTTTATTAGCTACTTTACTTAGTCATCATTCCTATTACTGCTTCATTAGATATCTGATTCATAATCATTGACTTATGAAGAACAGATTGCAAAGAGATTTCCCCTCCCTTCTGCTCCTCACCTTCCCATGCTTCAGTGTGTATTCAGACTAATGCAATGGTACGATGGATAACACAGATCCCTTTTGAATCTTGATGTGGGACAGCCTGAAATGCCCTGTCTTTGTAAGGCTGTGTTTCCCTCTCAGACCTACTGTAGGAGCCTCTATCATCTTGATTGGAGTGTCTGACTCACAAGGATGAGCTAATTTTGTTGGCAAGATCCTGCTTTCCTGAGCCAGGACAATCATATTTTCCTGGTACTTGGGGGACTGTGATAGGACTCCGAAATATTGCATGTGTGTAAAATAGTCAAGGCATAAAAATATACTCATGAAGTGGTGAGGCTATGAGCAGTTTACTTGCCCTTGGTGCACAGAAGACCAGACATCGGGAGGGCATTTTTCCATCTCACAATGGGAAGCAGCAGTTCATCATCTGATGTTTGTGTCAGGAGACTACGTGGCTCTGAGATCAACTTTTGCATCCACTGAGGCACGACTTTTAAAGTTGTGTGCAGGATGTGGTCATTTTGCTGAGACACAGTTATCAAATGACTGGGGTCTCAAAAAAGCCCAAGCAATGCCTGGGGTTATGATGATTGTTCCTTTCAGGTGTTACCCTTGTTGTAAGCTTTGAGAGCTCTCAAAGCATCTGTTGGATGGTTTAGAAGGAGAAAGTAGAAATGCCTTCTTGAAAGAAAATTGGACTTTCTTTATATTGTTTTTATTTGCTGCTATCCTTTGGCTTTTGATTTGTCTGGCAGCACTGTCTTCAAGCATTACAGAGTTTCTCTAGCGACTCCTAACTCTGTGGCAGTGTAAATGTCACATCAGCAGTCCATGCATTTCTTGCTTGGAAAGAGATGGCTCTTACCAGTGCTTACAAGAAAAACTGTGCTTTTCCTTCAGATTTTCCATAAGGAAATCTGCCGTCATCAGGCTATTGTTTCACAGGACAGCAGGAAAGTTTTGCTAGAAGACTCTTTTATGTGTCAGAAAAGGATTCTGCTGCAGGGATGTTTGTATCTCACGGCTAGTGCTTGCAACTCATTATGCCCCAGATGAGAGGCTCTGGCCTTGTGGAAGTGTTCGTGCTGGTTTTCCTTGCTTCAATGAAGAGAAAATTTGAAAATCCCAAATGCCTTGTAGAATTCCTATGACCTTTTGGTAACTTTTTAGACACATGCACTTGCTAAGCTCTGATATGCACGTGGTCACTGAACTGGCACTCTTCAAAATTAAATAGAGCTAATGCAAATTACTAATAATCTGAGAAAGCTTTGTGCTAAAGAGGCTGTAGTAAAATTTCACAGGAGAATCCTCTTCTGTAGGCTAGTGCTAAATGGCCTTGTTAGACATTTGGGTATTGAGTGTCATTATGTAGTGATTTGAGAAGGACAGAATAAAATCGTAAAACTGCTAGTAAGATTCTCACAGCAGATCTATTATGGCTAGTCTCTCCAGTAATAATTTAGAGTTTTAATTTTCTCAAGTGTCCCACAGGTTTACTATATCCAGCCAAACGGTTCACGGACAAGCTAGCGGAATGGAAGCTGTTCATGACTTATCCCCACTGGTGGCTTTTTATACCTTCCCCTCCATCCCTCCCAATGTGTGTGTGCCACACGCATGCACACATGTGTGCACATCCATGCAGACACACCAGGAGTCTCAGGGAGCCGCAGGAGTTTGTCAAGTCTTGCACAGCTCTCAGCTTAATTTATACCCTTCAGAAACCAACAGCATCTTGATGCAGGATCTCTTTTTTTCCTTGGTTTTAAATATATATGAAAAACCAAAACCAAAGGCAGATTGATTGATACAGAAGCTCAAAGAGTGATAGCAGGCTCCTGATTTGAATAGCCTTCCCGAAAAACACACCTCTGTCTCTGGGTTTTACTCATCAATCAATATCCATCCGTTTGAAAAGCAAAGCGCCTGCTGAGAAGCTGGTAAGGCCTCTGGCACAGAGTGTAAATACCCAGAACCTTGGGACTTATATCAGCAGGCATGGGGAAAAATATATTTTCTACCTAATCGGCACAATGCAGACAAAGTTATCTACGCTGGGTGCTGGTCTCATGATTGAGAGCCATCTGGTCCTGACAGACAGGGGCAGGAGGGTAGGTGCCTTGGTGTCTCTGCTGCAGGGATGTGGTTAGCTGGCGCTATCAGGGTGCAGAGTGGTGCCGGGCTTTCCTGACACTGTGGGCACAGCTGGCTGCAGGTGCAGTGTGGTGGGACACCTGAGTTGGGGGTTTTAAAACAGAAGTGCTGAAATTAGCTTCAACGCCTGCAAAAACTCTGACAGGGCCTCTTGCAGCGAAGTCCCCAGAACATGCATTTTCACAAGGACAGAACCCATTATTATCAGTGATGTTTCAACCATTATTTTATGAATATATTCAATGACAAGAACTAGCTTGTTTCCAAGACAACAAAATTCAAACCCCGTCCATGATTGCTCTAAAGGAGGCCTCCTGTCATTTCATTCCTTTGAAGAAACTCACAATTTGATGGGCAAAATGCCAGAAATAATTAAACAGAATAGCACCATAAACCCCAGTGGAAGCAAAATGTCCGTGGTAAGAATTTCCCACCAGAAACCCCGAAAATCAAATCAAAGCCTGGATAAAATCTTTTCTGTTGAGTACATAAACGGGGGGGGGGGGGGGGATATGAAAAAGCAAGAAAAGAAAAGTGGGTGGGAGTAGACTATCCAGTCTCCTACCTCATCAATGAGAATACTAAAAGCTGTCTTTGTGACTTGCTTGTGTCTCCTCGTGAAATAGTAAGTGGGCAGGGCAATCAAATTTAAAGCAGTATTCCCCAAAGCAAGGTCAAAACTGCTAGAAATGTTCATTTCATTTTTATTTGCTTTTCCTGCGAGGTACCCACTGTGGCTATAATTTCCCATTCTTTATGGGGAGATCAAAAGATTTGTGCTGTGCAGTGTAGGAATCAATTCAGTCATCCTGGCAGCACGCCAATCTTTATTACGTTATTTGTTAACCCGAGTTATTGCAGAATAGAATAACTGTTCCATGGGATAAATGAGGAGTTTTTCTTGCTTCCTTGACCTTGATTTCCACGCTCGCGCCTTGTCCTCTCTGTGCCCACATGCAGATAATGATTGTCTGCATTAGAGTGAATGAAATATCACTGCAGATTCTGTGCCGAAGCAAATCATTGATTTGGTGGCGTGTGAGCTAACCAGTAGCCTGCATTGTTTGCCTTTGCTTTTGCAGCATACAGTGTCTCAGGTATTTCTTACAGTGCGTGGGAGCCTCCTCACCTTATCAGCAGTAAAATCAGCCCTGGTGACAAGAGCTGTACTGGCTCTTTTCTTCCTACTTGTCCATTTCTGTAATGCTTTAAAGCTAAACACATCAGTCAAGTGAACCTCCTTGGAGTATTTCTGTGGGATTTTTTTAAGGAATCTTTCTCACTGAGTTTGTGAGCAGTGATATATTTTGGTAGTTTAGGGGATGTGCATTAGGGGCAAGTTAAAACCAGCTTGGAGTTTTGCCTAGGTAAGCATCACAGCTTTGAGTTTACCGGTTCTGCATAGAGAATTTTTCACTTACATTTTCTCAACAGAAAAAAAGGAGGCTTTGCACAGTCATTACTTTCCATAGAGAAAATGGAGGGTATGTTCTTTTTTGCATTGAACTGATCTAATTAAAAATATGCTTGATGCTGATAGAATCAAGTAACTTTGGGATTGAATCAGCATTCATCTATGTCCCAGTGAACAGCTGCAGTGACCTCTGCTAGTGGAAATATGTGAGCATTGTGCCCCACTGAGCCTAGACTCCATGTCCGGGTGCATTTCCCATACTGCACAGAGCTCTGGGATGGAAATAGCTGTCCTGAAAATCATCACCGTGGGTTTTTGCAGTCGTGCTGTGGAACAGAGTGGGGGAGGGGAGTAAGGGCAGCCCGAGTGAGGTGCTTGGAACTCTAAGACAGACCTGAGGTTTAATTTCAATGAGACAGGGTAGCAGTATGTCAATATGTAGCCTGCACTATGATATGTCAAACTGGGTTGAAGCCCTCCCCAGCTGATTTGATTCAGTATAAGAAAATCAGAGATTTCAGAAAGGAAGGATTAGGAAGAGAGAGAAAAGAACAACAAAACTTGCAGATTCTTTCAAAATGCTCTCCACTGCTTAAAAAGCAGATTTAAGAAAAACTCCCATTTTGAAATAGAAACAATTGCTGAAATCTCAGGATTTTTCATGGGACAAGTAGCTGTCACTGACAACAAATCCTGGTCACTAAGCTGCAGATCAAGGTTAGTGGCATCAGTTGATGTAAAAAAAAAAGGTGCAAAACGCCAAAAAAATGAAAACAATGGAGAGTGTGGAGAGAACCACGCTCTGAGGTGGGAGATGGTGCATGCTTGGAAATGAAGAGGAAATATCTGCCTTTTGTTGTCCCTCCCGTAAGAGCCCCGTTGTGGCAAGGGAAGTCCAGAGGACAGTTGCAGGGACAGACAGTGAAGGCTGGGCTGCAGCTGCTCAAGTGTGGCAAAGCTGGCCTTGGAAGGGTGAATGCTATGGCAGCATATAGGAGAAGAGCAGGGGAAGGGCCCCAGGGACCTTTCAGGTTTTCTTCTTTTGAGACTTCTCTCTGAGGCTCTGTGCTGTGGCTGGGTACAGAAGTAAAAAGAGTGCTCTCTGCCTGCCTGTAAAGTGGATGTTTTAAGTCACCAGAGGGGTGCTCAGCAATGCTACCAGCTTGTCCTCCTGGCTGGATCCTGCAAACCTGCAACAGGAGTTGGACCAGAACTTAGATGTGGTTTTCCATCGTGGTAGTCTCAGATCCTTCCTGAGGAGCCTGGGTTTTGCTGGTCACACTGTGTGGAGCAGGGAAATCCAGGAAAGAGTATTTAGCCAGGCTTTGCAGTGTGCGCTGGAGGGCTGGGGAGAAAAACATTCTCTGCCTTTGCTGAAACGCCCAATGAACGCTTTTTAGTGCTTTTTCCCATTCTGCTTTTCCATATTCCGGTGCTCTAATCTCAAAATACCTCTGCCCCACAGTAGGTTGAAACAAAGTTGTTTACAAAAGCAGTAAGCCTGAGAACCCAGCCACCCAGCATCGAAATGGCAAACTTAAATTCATAAGCTCCCTCCTTTAAACTGATGGAAATGGATCCAAACAAAACAAGCAAAACAAAAGCAGTAGGTAAACATGTTGGAATGTACAATGGATAATGGATATTGAGGGATGATCTGGTCATGCACACTAACCAGATACGTTTATGAGTATAAATTTAATTAGCATCTGGAAATTAACTAGGCTAGAAAGAAGGGCAATGTGTTTTTAAGTGAAGGCAATGAATAGGTACTGTTTGGTGCATATAGATAAATGAGGATTTAATTTGTAAGATGTAATGAGTCAGGTGCCTATACAATAAATTCTGGGTCTTTTTTCTGCCGGATATCACTGAAGATAATGGCGTAAACACTTCAAGGTCAGCCCGGCTCTACCTGTTCATCTCTTTTTGAGGGAAAATATTTCAAAAATAACCAACTAAAGCTAATTTCCTTTGTAGGAAACTGCTGTGCTGGGTTTTTTTTCTTTACTGGTTTTTCTGTGTTATTTTTCATTTATTTTATTAAGGAAATTATTTATCTTTTCTGATTTTACATTCAAAAATCAGCCAGTCTTTGTCAAAGAGAGATTTAGTTGCTGCCCTGACTTTCAGTCTTCTCTATGCTGTCTGAGACAAAGTCCTGTGGACAAATGCTAGTCCAACATTATGGCCCCTATGTGTGTCCATGTGGGAATAGGGATGCATTTCCAGAGAAAATGATATTTTATAACGCTTGAATCTGCAAACATTGCTTTAAAAACAGAGCATTGCTTTAAAATCAGAACACTGGTTTAAAATCAGAAATTTCTGGAGAACTTTTAGGAGAAATATGGGTTTCTTTTTTAGAAAAAGTTGAACTGCGTATTGTATGACGCCATGAATTGCCTTTTCCCTGTCACCTTATAGGACTTTCATCCATCTCCTTAAGCATTTCAGCAGAGACTGCTACCACTTGGTCTGAAAAATTAATGGTAGCAGGAGATCCTGTTATCCCAGTGATGGATAGGACTGTAAAGGTCACATGTTGAGTCTTAGTGACGTTCAGCAGAGTGAGGAAGGGTTAGAGCAGTCTTTTTTTTCTTTTTTCCCATATTTCTGGGGATGCTTCTGCTGTCTCTTGGTGTTGCTGTAGGCAGCACAGATCTTGTAGCTGGGTAGCAGAGTGAGCTTCTGCCTCCATACTGCTTTTCCAAGTGCTGCAGCACTTGGATTCTCAGCAAAAATTGGGGTGATTGCTTGTCTGTTTATTACAAACAATGGAAGCCTGGTGAGAGAGAAGGTTTCTCTTAGCTGCTAGCCAAGCAAGCCACGAGTGAAATTTTATGAGAGAAAGTAAAGGCATTTCTCTTCAAGCCAAATGTCACAGGGCTACTGCGAGTAATAGCTGCATGCAAATTTGTTCAGCAAGAAAGATTTTTCTCTCTTTTCTCTCTCTTTTATGACAAAAGGTGTTAAGTACACTACATAGGCATTGCTCCCAGTGCCTCATGCAATCAGCAACTAACTTTACCTTGTACCACAATGAAAGGGATTCCACTGGAAGTGCAAAGAACTTGACAAGATGAGTATGTTGATCAATTTTGAACATATAATTTTGGATTAACACACCAGTGATGAACATATCTGCTCTAAATGGCCTTGTGGCTGTGGGGGAAGGCTGACTACCCTCTTACTGACAGTTCTTTGCATTGTGATAAATTTAACGTGGTAGTAAAGGAGGGTTTATGTTTGTGAAAACGTCTTTTATGAACAACAGTTTCCATCCACTTAATAATGACCCCGCTTTCCTCATGAGAATAGCACCATTACCAATCTGTTGGTATGGCTTCTGCAGCGCGAGACGGCACTTCCTGCAGTACTTAATCGTCTCGCCCATCTGCAGGGTGTGAGGCTTGCCGGAAGACACCTGCTTTCTCAAATGTTGTTTTTAAGGATCAGATCCATTGTGGTTGATTACATGAGGCCTGTTACGTTGGTTGTGTTTTAGGAGAAAGATGGGTAAAAGCCAGGCTTGCTATTAGCCATGTGACTTAGCAAAAAAACTGCTTCTAATTAAAAAACTGAGAGGCACACACACAAAAATCTCACATGCAAACAGCTCTCTCTTTGCAGAAAGTATTAAAGTTCAATGAAGGATTTGTCATAAATTGAAGCTAATGGTTAATTTAATATTGCTTCATACTCTTTGGATATAGAGAGCATCACCTTGATTTGCTAGGGTTAACATAAGCAGGAAGGGATTGAGACATGGTGGTTTAGCCCATGAAGGCTTTGCTTTATTTCAAATGTTCCTTTTTTTTTTTCCCCTTTTGTCTGGGAAAGCCCCAGAGGTTCAAGACGGACTCAGGACTGGCAGGCAAGTCTTTGGGTTTGGAAACTTTCCATGATTCAGTTTAAATTGCCAAGTTATTGTTGTTCGGCCAGATCCTGTGAGTCTGGGAAGCCCATACCTGCCTCCTCCCCAGCCCAACTTGGCACTGCTGGCTTATCCAAAGGCACCAGAGAGCTGCCAGAAGCCCTGGAGGTGCCCTGACATCTCTGTTCTCAAATCTCCTGGCAAGTGGCATTTGCAAGGCCACTTAACTCCTCCTCACAGCTAATGAGCTACTTGCTGCTTTAGGATAAAATTGGCTCCAAAGAAATGCCTGGGGGAGAGATTGCCAGAAGGCCTTCATAGATGAGCCAGTCTATTAAAAAACTGGGTTCTAGAAAAAGTGAAAAAGACCCTGAGAGCATCAGTGTGCAGCAGGCCCCAGGGTTCTTTGTGTTTTCTAGGCAAGGCAGTAACAGCCAGTCTGTTCAAGTACTTGACCCAGGAAAAGGGTTTGTGGCCAAGAACTGAGAGCGACTGTGGGGTCCTTGTGCTGGTGAGCAGCATCTGCCATACCACCAGCAGTGACAACAGCTACACCATCAATGGCAGGCTGCAGGCCCTGGTGCGAGAGGAGAGGCCAAGGACCAAGTTGTGGGAGCACGGCACCCAGAGAAAGCATTTTGTTAAGGTCTGCATCAGCCACATTGCTTTCCTGCAAGCGCGCTCTATTGCTTTCTAGACCAGGAGAGGACTGGTATGGTACTGACATCTACTTTGCATTTTCTTTACCCACCTGAAAAGTGTGTTTTAAAGCCAGAACTTTGCAAATTATCTCTTCTGGTTCCCCTCTTGCTGGGCTTTACCTTTGAACATCTGTCTGCCACCCAAAAAGGCTGTAACAAGATAAATAGGTTCATAAATGAGCCACATGTGCAAGTGTCTGGTTAACTACACTGAAGGAAAGTTTAGGGTTGACTTGCTCACAGTCTGCAAGACAAACCTGAAGTTAGCCAAATTAAAACCAAATTCATATAGGTCGTAGTGGATTTCCCATCAGTGGAAATTCTTAAAATGTAGAGTGTATACTTCTAAGAAACTGTTATTTAGTTCAAATGGAATCCCAATAAAACCTATGAGAGATTTGTGTTATTTTGGGAGATCACAGAAAGAGGCAGCATCTACAAATTTTAACATCTGTGATCTCAGATGAGTTGGTTGCTAGCTTGTCTTGGCAAGCATGAGGGATAAGAAGGTGCCGGGTTTTGTCACTGCAGGAGAATACTGAATGAATTACAATATTTAATAGTTCTGCAGGGAGGCAGAAAGGTATAAACGGGCATGAAGGAAACTAATGTTATCTTAGTCTATGAAAGAAGCACTAGAGTAACAGGAAATAATAGGCTAGTAAATTTTACTTCAGTTACAGGCAAGTTCCTGGAGATTTTAAGAGCAGAGACCACAAAATATATGAGGGAGTGTGCTCTGATAAAAGTTATCCAATGTGCCTTCGGAGGGAATATGCTTTATATAAGGCTAGGAAAGTTTTGTGAAGCTCATTGAGACGTAAACATGCGAAGGAAAGGAAAACGAAATGAAAGCACTTGGATTTTTGCATTAGGTCAAATAATAATGGGTAGAATTGAGAAAAGGAACCCATTTCTAAAGATATGAGACCCATATTATGACCACAGAGAAGCTGAAGAGTAAGAGTAGGTGAAGAAGGTATCAAAGAAAATAGAAGGATGATCCTTAAAGAAACACTTTTCCACGTAGTTGGCTAAGGGTGGGTTCAAAAGTGCGTAATACTAGCTTACCCTCTCCACACTGATTGCAAGTGAAAGTTCACTTTTAAAGGAAACGCTACCAGATCAACATTGTGCATCTTTGGGAATTCCATAAATGGTATCTGAATCCATTGAACTGAAAATGCACGTCATTGCAAGAAACATGACTGTAACCTAAGAAAATGACAAGTGAAGAGGATTTAGATTAACCTCCCTCTCTGTGGGCATACTGAATTCGCAGCATGTGTAATTTACCTTAAAAAAGAAAAATCCATTCCACTCCCCTCTCTCCCCCCCAAAAAAGAACCTTTCAACCAGAACTGTAGGGAAGAAGGAAATGGGAAGTCCAAAAAAGAGGGAAATTATGGCTTTATGAGACATTTATCAGATGCCTGATTGAACATATTCAAGACTCATTTTCTGCTCAAGATTTACAAATAAACTGTAAAAAGTATGACTGGATAATATTATACTAATGACAAATCAGGGGGTTTGTGCCTTGCATTAGAGCTGATCCTTAGAAAGCAACAGAATTCACATGCATCCCTCTCAAAATTATGTGTCCTAGTACTGTGTCCATCAGGTTGATTCCAATATTTATGATATTCTAGTTTTCCAGACCAGAAACTGTTTAAAACCAGGCATATTACCACAGCTGTTAGTGACCACAATTACAAGCTGAATCAAATTACTGAGGGACTTCAGATCTTATTTCTACCCATTCTGTTTCTTTGTTTGTACCTCCATCCGCAGAGCGTGTTCACAGTTTGTATTCAACATATTAAAATTCAGACAAGCATGATAAGTAGTTCTATCATGTGTTTTTCTTTAATCTAGTGCTTTTTCCATGTGAAAGAAATACCAAGATCAACACAAAATGGATTATTGTAAGTGAGGTTAGTTCTTGGTGCCAGTTTCTCATCCTAGTGAGGCTTACTATGAAGCTGAACCACTAAGACCTGTTAGAAAACAATGCAGAAGGAACTAGAGGCAACTGGAGATGAGATTGACCTGTAAATTAACTACAGTTCTGGACTATGCGTGTTTAGATGTAGACAGATTAAATGTGTGGTGCCGTCAAAAAAACTTCTTATCACCCTTCACATTCTTGTTCCTACCACAGCATTGCTGTGGAGAGGGAAACCTCCACCCCACTGGTGGCCAGCAAGTACTTATCTCTCCCTGGCTTTATGAGGTTGTTGTTGATAGACATTTTATCTTGGGTCTGGCAGCATGATCAATGCAGGAGTGGTGTAGGGAGACATTAATTCAAACCAAATCACCACTCTGATTTAGTACACTGAAACGGTTGTATAGTACACACAATCCCTGGAGCAATTATTCAGGATCCTCATCATCTGCAGTGGGTATGTTAAACCTTTCTGAGTTTTATTTGGGCCATGTTTTACCAGTGGAAGCTCTCCATCACAGCTTTGATTGCCCACACCTTACAGTGGCCATGAATTGCACATCAGTCATCTGTACTCTCTGAAACCGTGGTGGTGTTCTCAAAGCACACTTGTACTGTGCCTGCATCTGTGTGAACAGGAGACTGGTGTGAAGTATTATCTATCTACATTATCAAGTCACTAAAAAGAAATAAGTACAGTCTTAGACATGACATAACATAAAAAGGCTGACCAGAAAAGAGAGGATTAGTGGTGACATAGCAACTATTATTGCTCTGCAACCAAATGAATAGTATAGGAGCACAATGTATATGACTTACGCTGTTGTGGCTATATATCTTGTATCTGTGGAGCAATGTCCAACAAAATCATAGCTGAGACCCAGCAGAATATAATGTTTGGCAAAGCTACCCAGCTGGGGAAAAGCAATGAGTAATACAGACTCCGTATTGGCATAAATGCCACTGCCTGTTTCAAACTTAAGCAGTATTTTGACCTTCTCATTGCAGGAGCTTCAGTTTCTGATTTCCTTTTTAGCTTTTTCTCTTGCATATTTTTTTTACTTGAGTCAGATCTGTTGCAGGAAGATCAGAGCAGAACTCATGATAATGATGTGAACTGGAAATTAAAGGTTTTGACTGATAAATGTTTAAGTTGAATATGGAAATCAATTTTGCAACCTGGGACATTCATATCCCTGTAATTTTTTACATCAGAAAACCAGTGAAATTTCATAGTTATATTTATTGCTATGTAGGGGGTTGCACACTTTCCTAATACATCTAAAACATCATCATAATAGCGAACATTTCTGTAGAGTTGAGAAATGTGAATGAGAATAAATGCTGCAAACACTGTAAAGTTAGGTTCTGCTGTTTCACCCACTGTTACTGATAACTGTCAAAGAAAACTATTGCTCAGTTCTCTTGTACTTGGTAATTGGTTCCTACAAATGCTTTTCTAAACCAACTTTATATTAAATTGCTACAGATATGTGTTGGAAATTTACCTGAGAATCTTATTTGGGATGCGAGGAGGGAAGGAAAGGTAAGTGCTGGACAAAGCCATAAAGAATATCGAGAATATCTGTGGCATAGAATATCTAATAAAATGGGAGATACTTTCTGGAGTTTGTTGTCTGAGGAGAGTTGAAAATTGGGTAAGCACCTACAGCATCTACATCGAGCCAGAGTAGCTTTGATAATGTGCTACTCTGTAGCACATTATCAAAGTACATGCCCCCACTTCATACAGCTGTTCAGTTCATTTTGAATGCTGTCCACCAAAGTGCACACCTTGTCCACCAAGCGCTTGCTCCACAGCACAGAAAAGTGGGGTTTCAGTGGCATCCAGTATGGTTTTAAGCTGCTGGTTAGTTTACAGGGGCACAGGGTTAGAGTAACCCAGCAGGACCAGGGCAGTCCTACCCCAAAGGAGTCAAGTTTAGTGTGGGACAGTTGTGTCTCAGCCATCTCATGCTTGTGCATGGCAGCCTGTTAGTGCAGGTTCCTATCCTCTGAAAGATGCAGTCTGCTCATGTGTGCACAGCTTCCATGGTGCAATTTTCTCCAAGTTTCTGTCTCAAGCTTTACTTCCTCTGTTCATATGTCCATGGGCTTTGGAAACCAAACTGGTTGCTTCAGAAATCAATCGACCCTTTTCTTGTAGCAGCAAGCGCTGCTGCCCCTCCTGGGAGCTCTTTTGGCTGCAAACTCAACCAATTTGAGTCTGCCTTACTGCAGGGGTGTTTTCTAACTCTATGAGGGCTTGTTTGTCTTTAGCTTTTTGCTTTCTCCAGCACTCAAAAATAATTAACAAGTAATGAACAGAAAATAAAAGGCTCTTGAACAGCACAACAGGGTAGGCTGCAACATTTTGTTCCTGGTTCTTCCTATACTGAGTGATTGCGGGGGAGTTCTGCTGCCTCTTTCCCTCCCAGCCATAATCTGCCTTATTTGTTCAGACATTGAAAATTCTGTCTTAAAACCTGTCTCTAATGTATCTGTACAGTGCCTAGATCAAATCAGCTCCAATTTTTAATGTAGATTCCAGGCTCTGCTGTTGAATATACTGGATTCACAGACTGCACCTGCGCTATCCTGAAAGAGTGATCTTGATAGAAGATGATCCTGGCAGAAGCTGGCTGAGCGGATGGCCATGTTTTTGGCATGCTAGTTCATGCAGAGGAGACATCTGGCTTTCTGGCTTGCTTAGCAGCTGACCGACTACCCCCTGCACCACCTCTGAAAATCAGCTGATGACCAAGAGCTGAGCGCTTTTATCTTTTTATGGACCTTCTTGTTGAGGAGAGGGTAACTACTGTGGGATACTGTTAAAGGTGGATGATGAACTGGTTGATTATAACACAGGTGCATCTATCTAAAGGCTACTGATATTGCTGAGAACATCCTGAAAGGCTGTTTCAAATACAACATTTTACTATTTCTGTAGCAGAGTGAGCTGCTGAGCATCACAACAGGCATTGGATCTGCAAGAAGTGAAGCTGATTTTAGTTACACTTAGCTTTAACTCAGGGGGCAAGCCAAAGCAAGTATCTTAACTGCATTTATCAATACAAGTGGAAGCACCTGTGCATGCAAGTCACTCTGCCCTCCTCTACTTGAGCTCCTCTCTTGAGGGCTTAATCCTGCAACCCTTCCTAACACAAATAACTTTCTCATCTGTGGAATTATCACATGCAGAGGATTTGCAAATGAAGAGCCTCTATTCACACTTGCATCAGTTTTGATTCCACTGGTAATAAGAAGATTGCTTTTTTGATTCCACTGGTAACAAGAAGATTGCTTTGATTCACCTACCATCAGGTGTGAGGTAGGCTAAACTATCTTGTTCCACAGGGGTAGCGCTTCCATATCACATGAGCTTTCTGCTTACCATGCTTAATTTTTCGCATATTCCCTCTTTATTAATCTGGCTGCTTCATTCTCTTGCCATTGACTGGAAAGATTTTTCCCTTACAATTTATTAGTATCTACAGATATGACTTCTCTTGAGCTGCGTGCAGTATATTTTTAATAGGAGAAACATGTACTGAAAGCACTTATAAATGTTCTCTGTGTATTTTGTGAAATACTGCTATCCCTTGCACCATTTTTGCTTGCAGAGTTACAGTGTGCTGTGTGGTAGCAATAAATGTTAAATAACCTGCCTGCCGCCCAACTTCACTTTGTGGTACTTGTGTAATTGCAGAAGCATTCAGAAACCGCACTGTGAGGCTCTGATTTGATGGCAACATGTGAGCGTTTCACTGTAAACACTCTTTGATTACACAAGATTTCATTACTAGAGGTTTCTGCTCTAATATCCTCTTTCCTTTGAGGATCAGGACCAACATTACAGTAACCACATTGTTAGCAGGAGCAACATGAGATTAAGAATGTGGACTCCATTGATCTGAGAACTTCAGAGTGAGGGTGCTAAATATTCCTTAATAAGTGGGAGCTCAACTTGGCTCTGCATAATGACTGCACAGAAGCATTTGAATTACGTTGCCTTGAGCATGGTTTGAAAAAAAAAAGAAAAAAAGAGCAGAGTAAGATTGATACCAGATTATTCGCTGTTTATTTATCCCTTTATACGTGGGTAAGATACTAATCTCACATGTGAGTCTTCCCTGCAGAGGCATTGCATGCTCGCTGCCGCTTTTCCCGTGTGACTCCCCAGCATGTTAGTGGGCTGATTTTTACACTTAGAGCCAGTACTCGGACTGGAAAACAAACACTCTTTATGGCTTGAAACATGCAAATTGGCGTCAAAGACCAGGTGTGTGACCACTGTGTGTGCGAAACGCTTGGACCCCTGCAGCTCCCGTGTGCCGTGCAGGCACTTTTACCAGCTGTGCGGTGCGGAAAGTGCTGAGTGCTGGCATTGGAGCCGAGTAGGCTTTGGGAAAACGCTGTTTGCACCAGCACACTGTTAGGCCCACTGGGCTCTGGCTCAGTTACAAAGATATCGAAAACAGTTCTCTTCTAATAAAACTCTATTAACATCCTTGTTACTCCAACATGTGCACCTTTGTAATTAACAGCTCACAGATGTTGTATTTTCCTCCTTGATGTTTCCCTCCCCTCTATTTTTGCCTTGTTTCCTTTTGTGAGTTGGAGAGGCAGTGCTGAGCTTGGTACTAGCTTCCCTTGACAGTAAGCATTAAGCTGTTGCAAGCGTCTCCCTTAGACTGTTAATTGTCTTGGAATAATTCATTAGTGAATGTGTTTGCTTTATGCCAGCTGCATTTCATTGGTGAAATCCAGGCTGAACTTGTGTGGTCCCTTCCAGCCCTGATCCCTGCCCATGGCGCTAACCATTCCATTTGGTGGAAGAGATTGTTTCCCAGTTCATGAGCTGTACACTGGCTCAGTGCTATTAGTGCAGGGTAGAGAGTGCTGCTGCCACCTCGAGTGGTTTGGTGCTGGCTGGAGTGGTGTTCTGAAGGTAGGCTAGGAAATGCTGGGTTTCTCTGTGGTCGTGCAGCCCAAGCATGCTGAACTGTGAGTCACATAGCCACTGCATCTGTGTTTCTGTGCTTCAGCTGCTTTAATATGTTCACATATTTGGCTTGTCAATTTTTAATGCAACACAAATTTTTGGATAGGGTTGAGAGAAACTACTGCTGACTCTGGGTCAAGACAGACTGAAGTGCAGATCCTCCTGAGACTGCATCCCACTCTTCAGGGCTGACCTCCTGGGTTTTGATCAAAAGTATCATCTATAGCCTTTACACCCATTTAATAGTTTCCCACCTCTTTTTTTAGCTTGAAGTCCTGATTTGACTTCCCTTGAAGCCACTACACTGGCAGTGCCTTGAGTTAATTTCAGATCTGTCCCATGGGAGCCACGCTGGGGACTTGCTTGAGTCACTTAGAGCAGGAAAAGTCATGACAGGTGGCCTTGCATAAAGAAATTGGGACAAAATTCAGGAGAGTTCCAAGATTGCAACTCAGCCCCCACAGACAGCCCCTTTGTGTAAGGCTGTGGGGAGCAGCATTCCTGTCTCCTTCTCTTCGTCTTTCCAGGACAGTGCTACTAACACCCTGATTTCTTCAGCAGAGCCGCTTTCCTGGATGTCAGAGGTGGGCACACAATCTGTTTCACTGATGCCATGTTGGCTTTTCAGGGAGCCTCTCTTTTCATCAGACTCCTCATGATCAGATGTACTAGATTCAAAAAGCCCTTTGTGATGCCTCGGGACCTCTCCCCTTCTTTCACCTTGAAGCCATCCGATCTCTCTGCAGCTTTGTATCAAACTGGCATTACAAAGCAGAGGGTGGGATGTATTGTGCTCACAACAATTGCAGCTCAGCTTTTATTCCAAATATGTTTATATTGTTTTCAAGTCTGTATGAAGGAGGAAGTTCAAATGAAACCTAAAAATACAAGGAGTGTTGACCTTCAAGAGACGTTTCCTATACCCGCAACTCAATTCAGTCTGCGGTTGCGTCTGCTTTTCCTGGCTGCAGACACAGAGAGGTTGAAATAAGCAATCAGTTTGTTTATGGCAGGTTTTAGTGCGCCACTAGTATAATAAAAGAGGCTTTTGCAGAAGGGATTTGGTTCTTATGTACTTCAGTGTTTTCTGCTCCACTTTGCTCCATAAAACCCAGGTTCTTGTTTACAAGAATTAGCAGCTTCCCAAGGTCTCTGCTGATTTTGAGGAATCAACCCCTTGCAGCTATGTGACACCACCATGCAGCTCCCACTCCACCCGGTGCTTGCAGAATGACTGTTCCCTACGTGCGGTCGAGCACTTGTATTAAACACCTGCACAAAACAATTGGCACAACCCATAGGGCTGTTAGAGGCTCCATATCCTGTTTGGGAATCACTTCAAGTGAAATTAATGATTCTTCCCTGCACGCAGACTTTTTAAAAAGAAATCTGTTTTTATATGTGCAATTAATCCCAGGCGGTTGGTGTGCACTCTGTCCTGTTACACATCAGTAAGACAACAACTTTATGGCTTTTAATTCCATAGTGCGTGTGGCATTTGAGAAAACAGCATTTAAGACAAAAAAATCCTCACATAGGTGGTAAATGGGACACATGCATATTCCCCCTGTCCCACTTACCCTTTCTCTGTTTTGAAGTGAGGGCGAGAATGTCTTATTTGAAAGGCATTTATGTATGTGGTCTCTGTATTACATAGATATTATATAGAGCACTATTATGTTCATGGCAGACATTCAAGTAAAGAAAAGTTACAGTTGACTTTGTGTGCTGATTCACGCAGTGCTGCCAGCACTTGTGATATTATCGCAAGTCTTGTGATATTTAATATTCTGTTTTAAAGCTCCAGGCTTTCTCATCACATGCTTGTTTGAATCTCAGCCCTCCTCTAAAATATGAAAGGACCCGTCTCTCTCCTAGCTGCAGAGAACAGCTTGAAATAACATTTTCTCTCCTAAGAGCCAAAACACCAGGAGGCAGGTAAAAGTTTCCCCAAAGACTTCCCCCACTCTCTCCCAAATCTCTCTAAAGAGTCCCATTTAACTCTTATTTGTTTGGAGTTTGATGCTGGATTTTGAGTGACTGTGTTTAATGTCAGGAGTGGTCAGCCTGTGTTGTGTTTCTGGCTTGATGCTTCAGACGAAGGCAGAATTGCCTTATTACAGCAGGTAAATTTGGCATGCAGGGATGCTATTTTAATACAGGTAATTGCTATCCTGTAGGTTGCTTCACCACAGCCCCTTCACCCTGAACCAGTGCGTATGCTAGGATCTGCTAAATGCGTAGGAGCAATTGAGTTTCTTTCGGTCTGTCAAGTAATTTAGCAAATAATAGTTTCCAAGTAGAGATGACCTCGGGTTTGTGTTGTAGAGTTCACATATCTGAGTCAAACAGGATAAGTATAATGAATCCTGGTGGATCAACAGTTCTTAGTGCTTCTGCATATGTGGTCCAATGTGAACAGTAGTGTTTTAAGCCTATACTACAGCAATAAAAATCTATAGGTCAGTTTTTAGCTGAAATCTAATTTCTGCATTTTTATTTTTCTCTCTTGTAGTTCTGGTTCAACTGTGTTTGTTAAACAGATCTGCATAACAGACATGCAATTTTAGTTGCATATTTAAAATAAAACTGAATCAGAGGACCCCTAACACTGTGTCTTAGAATCAAGCTATTAAAATCTGTAGGCATTCACAAATTTGCCACCTCTTGTGAAGAAGCAAACCTGTCTGTCGTCTGTACCAAGCTAATTTCTGAGCCCAGTGTAAAGGCATTTTTCCCTGTTTACACTAAGCTGGACTGTGCAGTCTGTGACTGCACTAGACATGCCACCGATGCCAAAAAATATTTATATACAGGTAGTGGAACAACTTGCCTTATGCGAGTTTTAAATCAGGAAAGGCCTGTAGATGGTGCTGTAATCTAACTGGAAAAAACAGGTTTACTATGAGGCTGGATGGAATTTTCTTGGACCTTCTCAGAAGTTGAACTCGGATCTATTTTGCCTAATTTCATACCTGCATGATTTTGAGTTTTAAGTAAGCATGGCAAACTTGGTTCACTGAGATGAATAGTTACAGACACCTGCAGATGGATTCCAGTACCCTGGCACCCCACTTTCACCATCTTCCCTGTAGTCTGCGCAGCTTAAGCCCCACCTCACCAGGCTGGCACCATGGAAGATTTCAGAGAAAACTGTGCCATTGACTCGTCTGCAGACTTCAGTCTCAGAAAGGTCAGAACGTCCTAAAAGTTCAAGGCTCTTGCATAAGGACAGGCTTTCTCCAGGAGAAGGAAATGGATAAAATGATTTGGGTTTTCCACCAGCCTCCTTTTTCACTGCCTCGGCCCCCTCAAGAAGCCCCCTAGCAATAACCTGCAGCTTACATCACAGCGGGCTCAGCTGTGGGTGTCCTGCCTGCAGGAGCTGTGGAGTGCCAACTTTACCAGTTAAGCAGATTTTAGGAGAAATAATTTTGCCAAAGAGTTGACTGTCTAATTACGAGCCTCCCTCAGTAACTGCAGGCTCGGTGTCTCCCTCCCCGACTGTGAGTTATTATTGGATTCTTTACTCTCTTTCATAAACTGCTGATTGGTGGCAGATTGTTTAGCAGCTGCCACCTGCTATAGTGCTTGTTGAATAAATTTCCCTTTTTAGTTCTAGAATAGCCTTGGTCTGCTAACAGCTCTGGAGTCATTTAAGGGGGAAAGGGACAGAAAGAATGTGGGGTATTTTTGGTAGGGTTCAGTACTGGTCCAGTGCAATTTTTCTGTGAGTCTTGGGCCCCAAAACAGTAGAGTATGTAAATATGCATTTTAAGTGTGAATAATCTCCCCTCTATTCAGGAAGGATTTAGACATGGCCTAAGTTCTACCCATTTTTCAGGATGTAAGTACTCTCCTGACCTGCAGGTTTTGGTCGTCTGGAGCCAGGCTTGAGTGCTCCACCGAAACAGGGCTTTTGTGAATCCTAAATGGCCATTAAAGATTGTTCTGTGATTGAGATGATACTTGAATCCCAGAGAGACTATGTAATGCCAAGTAATTTAAGGAGAAACTGCAGGGAGAACACTTGTCTTTTGAGGGTATTTATTTTGGGATAGTAAAGTGGTGGAAGATGCTGATGCCGGAGGAGAACGCTGCTCTGCAGTCACATCTCATCACAGGGAGTGATGCTGTGAGCTCTAGTCTTCATGCTAGTCTCAGTGGGTGCAGGGCTACTTACAATCATCTGCAAAATCCCTTCCTTGGGAAAGATTCCGGTGACTCTGAGTGCAAAGGGAAATGATGGAGATGTAGCAGTGCACGTCCTAAAAACACTTTGCATACAGGAGGGTGGCAGGGTGTAAGGGATGATTGAAGAGACAACTGTTTTTCCCCCTGCATCTCTCAGTATGTCTTGGCCAACAGGGTAAACCACGACAATCCTACCAGCAGCTTCCCCCCACTTGAAACAGCTCTGAGCCCACTTCTTCCAGGAAAATTAAAACATCCGTTTGAGTGGGAAATTTGATTTTTTTTTTTTCCCAGCAGGAAATCCAAGAGGAAGGGGAAAATTAGCATGCAGCTTTCTGCATGTAGGTGACTGACCAGTCTCTTCTTTTTTGCTGCCTGTCTGTGGTAGGAGTCAAGGCTGTTTAAATCAAGTAGGTGGGTGTTGTGAGCAACTGATGATTCCTCTCTTGTAACAGCTGCCATCCCTTTTGTCAGGGAACTTCTTTAAAAACAAGAATAGGAGGGGTGGTGCCCGTTGTTCTGGCCAGAATCCAATTTGGATAATTGCATTCTGCCTACCTAAAATTGTAATGGCATGTTTATGCTTCCTGTCTCCATAATGCCTGAGGATCCTTTGCTCGAAACTAGCTATTTAAGTATGAAGTTATTAGTTGAGTCATCAACATCAGTTTTAGTCTGTATTTCAATCAATAAATAATGGTTCTTATTCAGGTAGTACAAGCCCTTTATAATAATATTATTTTAGTAGATCCACACTACTAATATATTTTAATATATTAATAATACATTATTAATATTATTTCAATGACAATGCCTCTTATGGCCTGGGTTTCAAATCAGTAAACACCCACTGATTTAACTTGCAGCTATTACTTCACAGTAATCTGAAAATCAGGCCATTCACATCCAGTAGTTAAAAAATATCAGGGACTATCTTGGGTTAGTGTGTTAACAACTGCCCCACATTTTCAGTTAAGCTGCTTTTTAAGCCACATATATTTCAGTTTACTGCAAAAGCAGCACTTTAACAAAGATCTAAATTGAATTTAATCAGTTATTTAATGTCTTGATGAAGATCACTGATTTTAAATCTCTCTGGACTTTCAGGAACATACATGGAGCCAAGATCTAACTCAACAGACTGGTTAGTTTGTATCTGATTAAAAAAAAAGAGGTTGCCCTGAGCATGCCTTCATTTTCTTGCAGGTATATGGAGGGAAGTGTAAATGCAGATTTAGAGTTTGCAGGTAGATTTAATACCGGTTTAAAACTTAGATCCAGACAACCAGAAGTTACAGACCAATATATGGATCTTAGTTTTAACGTGCCTCTCCAGTGTATCCCACTGGGGAACTTGTTGGGTGAACCAAGCCTGGACTTGCCCTCAAGGAGTGGGTTCAGGTTGAGAACCTCAATGAAACATTCTCTTCCAAATAATTTCTCCTGAAAGACCATTCTTACACCCACCAAAGTCTCCACCAATCTGGAAGTCCCTGCTGGTCCCTGGAAGTCCCTGGCAGACTTTATTCCATTTCCTGCTCCTGGAGGTGAAGGTTGGCTAGCACATGGCTTGGAGTATGGCTCTGAGCCATCCCTCTCTTGGCACCCAGAGACCCTCTCTTTGCATCTCCTGCCACATGGTGTCAATGCTAGGCAGAGTTCACACCCCTCTCTGAGGGTGGGTGGGTTGTAGGGTGGGCACTGCTCTTCCGCTCTCTTTCCAGACTTTCAGTCTCCTCATGTTGGCTGAGATACAGGCAGTCAGAAAAGCAATCTGCATAAAAGAGTGAGGAAGCCTTTTTAAACCTGTCACCCTCATTCATCGATCAAAGATTATGATCCTACTTTCTCATTGTTTTATGGAGAGCATTTGTTTGTTTACTACTTTGGCAGCTATCTGTACATAAGCAATGCATATACTATAAATATACCCATTATCCGAAGGCCCAGCTCTGCGAGCACTGCCAGGCACCGTGCTTGCTGCCATCAAGTTGATAGAAGTACTCCAAGCAATAAGCACTAAGCTTGACAGGGTATTCATATTTCCAACTTTCCTCAGCGTGAAAGATAAAAGGATGAAATCTGGTCTATGCAGATGCTAAGAGAAATGCCGCTCATCCACACTGAAACATGTTGGTGAAGGGCATCAAGTAAGGGCATGGAGATGCTGCTCAGGTGTGGACATTGGTGAAGTGAGGTGGCAGCAATGGTGGGTGGCATAGGAAGGGGCCATGGCAGAAGTCAGTGTCCGGCATCAGGAAACAGGTTGTGAGGAACATGCAAACAGCTGAAACAAAGCTCAGAGAAAAGGCAAGGAAGAGAGAAAGGAGATCAGCAGGGAGATGCCTGCAGAGTTGGGTGTGAAAGTATTAGGGCTGGCTGAAGGAGGGGGACATTGTGGTGAGCAAGAGAGGAGGTGATGGGAGAAAGAAATGAATGTCCAGTTCTTTCACCTTTGCAGTGCTGTGCTCCATCCTGGGAAGCAGTGGAGTTAGGAGCCATCGCTAATCAGTGGGCACGGTAGTAATATCCCTTTCTCGGTCCCTTCCGTTGCCAAGCACAATGCTGAATTCTTTGAAACAATTAAAAACTCAGAATAACTTAATTCTTTTTCATGCTTTGTGTACTTTGTCAGAGGGTTTTTTCAGATGGAGATTTTGTTGTTGCATGAAGGAATAAAACCATGCATTGTGGCCACAAAGATTAGTAGTTAGACCTGTTTATGCACACAGCCATCCAACTGCTGTTATTTGCATCCATATAAACAGCTATGCTAAGGTCTGGCTGGAAATCAAACCCATTGTGAGCTGCCTAGAAGGCTTCAGCAGATGGGAGCCATCTAAATAAAATGTGGTGTCATTATTAACTGGCCTAGCAGTTCAGTGCTTTTCTAACAATGATTATTTGGAATGACATGGTGACTGTCCTATCTTGAAGGATGTGTTTCTCTTATTTACTGGACTAAGGCATATGAAAGCAAAATGCACAGTTCTTCCTCTTCAGGGGCAATGATGCTTTGAACCCCATTGTTTCCAGCAATGTATGGAAAAGGGAACTGCTGCAGAGGTCAGATTAACTTTGGTGCCAACTACATTAACAAATCCATGTTACAGCTATGTAGAGGTGCTTTAATTTAGCTCCATCTTACTTCAGCACCTATTGTCTCACTCCTAGCCCAAATAATGATAGATTATGCTTTGCTATTTTGAGATAAAGGTGTAGCGAATTGCAAACAAAGGGGAATTTAGTTGATCTGCCTGACTCTTACAGCAACTCGGTATTCTATGTCAGAACAAAATCAGGACTTTTACACACAGTGCACCAGCATTTGGTTGTGGAAGAACCAGGCTGTTCATGTATATGTGAAACCAGTGAGCAGAGATAAATAATTCAGTTTGCCCAGCATGATCCATGTTTCCTGGCTAGCTCTAAAATCCCCAGTTAGGAAATACCTCACAGCCTTCTTCCTGGTGTGGTGACCAGCCCTCTAAACTGGGGAAAGACAACCATCCATGCCTCCCAAATGGCTGTTTTCAGTTCTGTCATCTATCACAACTCCCTTTCCTTCAGTTCAGCCCTTGAATATTTTCCCCAGGCTTTCTTTTTCTTATTCATAAGGTGGCTGTTCTTCATAGTCCCTTCCCACTAGAAGGAATGCAAGCAGTTTTCTAGAAGTTTAACCCATTTTATTGCCTGGGCACAGTTGCGCTCTGTGCTCTGTTTCCATTTTCTACCAAAGGCAATGCTTCCCAGCACTGATGAGATCCTGCTCATGCCAGGTGGCTGACACCCAGCTCTACCATTTCAGCAGCTGAATTGCCTTTCTGGAAGATTTCACAGTTCACTTTCGTGGAGAGAATTGCCTTGTCAAAATACAGATTGGGAAGAGTGAGATGTAAAGTCTAACAGTAACAGCAGGCTGCAGAGGGGTGCCAGCGTTGAACCCGAGTTACTCTTACCTTGGTGCTGCTGGTTTTCCAAGTGGCTGTTGCTAGTGTCAGAAGTATGGCACCTCCACATTTACAAAGGCCTCATTTTGATGGGTAAAGTTTGAAAACAACTGAGTTACACAGGTGTGTTCCCATATGATGACTATGAAGTAAATGATGGCAGCACCTGAGCTCAGGAAGAAGACACTGCTGGATGTAGGCAAAGAAGGCCTTTGAGAGAGCCACCTTGAGCTCTCTGCTCTCATGTCTTCTGGAGTAAGTATCAGCTGGATGGAAAAAACCTACCAGCTCTTAAACCACTGCTCTATCAGTCCAGTACTGAACTCCTTGTATTTACACATCCCTTTCTCATGGAGCTTGATGTATCAAGATCAAACACTGGGGCAGTTGGTGTGTAGAAAGTGCAGAGCAGGACCCAACCTTGTCCAAGGCTATGTATTGCTTAAATAGTCACATCCTTTAGCCTGCAGCTTGATTGAGTTTTAAATTTTTTTTAACGTCTCAGAAATATAACCAAGAAGACTATTGCTTCACTGCTAATAAGAAAGAGGAGATGACCCACTACTACTAAAGGTGAGTTATATAGAGTAATTAGATTTTAGTGGATGTGTTTATGAGTTACTTTCCCAGACACAGAGATGTTAAAACTTATTCTCACAGCCTGCCTGCCTGCCATCTCCTCCAACACTGCA
The DNA here is from genome assembly GCA_017639245.1 of Myiopsitta monachus. Classification (NCBI taxonomy): domain Eukaryota; kingdom Metazoa; phylum Chordata; class Aves; order Psittaciformes; family Psittacidae; genus Myiopsitta; species Myiopsitta monachus. The sequence goes on along the minus strand of CM029924.1, from coordinate 30,431,805 downwards.
GAAGCCCAGCCTGCCACACTGTTAGCACTGCCACTGGCCTTGGCACGCTCATAGCATCCCGTGCATGGGTATATATAAGCATGCATGCATGCACACACACACGGATTACAAAGGTGAAGAACATTTTTACGACATTATTTTTATGATAATCTATTTCAATGGTTAATTTAGTTTAGGGCACTGATTTATAACAAGTTTATAGATCGTTTTTACTATTCTTTGTTGAATTATAGAGGTGGCATGTGTGAAATGGAAGTACTTGGCCTATTGTTCTGCTTCTCACGCAACCAGTATAGTCGAGACAATAAAAAGATCTATAAAATTAATATATACAGAGAGAAAGGGACAGAGACAGAGAGAATATGTAATGCTCTAGAGTCTGATATCACATTCATCTCTCCCAGAGAGGTTAAGACTCAGAATTTACATGTGGAAAAACCAAAAAGATCTTACCCTCTTGTGCTGAGAGAAATGACTTCAAAGCATCCAGGTTATCATCAACTTTATTTATAAAACCAATTTTCATAGTGCCATTTTTTTGTACTTTGGTTTTAGGCTAGAACTGTATTGCTTTGCAAGCAGCTTGGAGCCAGGCCATCTATTGCTGAGGGATCGTAGGCCTGGAGTTTTTAGGCAGGCTTTTAAGGAGACATAACTGCACAAAGATTTCAACTCCCATTTTTTTTTTTATACCTGCATGTGAACACACACACATTGTGATAGGCAAATATTTATACATCTCTCAACAAACCCATTATATACTTATACTGTATTAAATGTGATAATAGCATTTTTATCTTATCTGTACTAAACTGTGTTCAGTGTATAGTACTAACTACAAAGATGCATTCAGCTTCCTATTCTGTCTCCACTGACACTTTTTCTGCTATTTTAGACCATTGAGAAGTGATGTATTTAAGATCTAGTATCTCAGGCTATTTTAAGACTTCCTGGTTTCCCCTTCATATTTATAATAAAGCAGTATTTGCTAGTACCCTTCTTCTACCTGTAACCATGTGTTTAGGGAATAGGAGAATTTTAACCAAATTCTTCTTTAGATTTTTTCTTTTAGCTATTAGCCTGTATGAGATGATAAGGAGATGAAAGCAGGTATAAACCACACACAAACCAGTACACAAATCCCGTGCTTTGTGTCATTAATGCAGTTTCTTTGAATGACTGTTGATTTGCTGTTGTACCAACAGCAATAGCAGTGCTTCTTCTCCCTTGCTCAGAAGTATACTAAGATAATTTTTAATCAAAGGTAAACAAAACCTTTCAATGAAGTATGAGCAAGGCAACCAATCCATATTAAAATGGTGGAGTCGCTTCAGAGCCATGGTATATTGTCCAAGATGTACAAATCTCTCAGCTCTCCAATGATGCATTTGCAAACCACTGCTATTTTAAACTGTTCTTTCCCCAGTCTCTCCTCTTTGATTAGTTCTCTGTATGTTAAACTGGGTAAACAAATAGGTAGTGAGTAGATAATTGTGAAGCTGGATGATGCCTTACCCTCTCATGTGCATAAAGGATAGCAACCTTCTTTAATAAACCTATTCATGTACCATCATTTCTTCTGCAGAGTATAAATACATGGTAATATGAGGTCTGTCCTCTTGTCACAACATGTTACCACTTCTATTTGTACAAAACAGAATAAACCCACCAAGTATAATGTTGAAGTCAAATGGAAAGCCAATTCCTTGTTTCTACTGTCAGACAGAAAAGGCAGAAAAATGACTTGAAAAGAATTGCAGTTTATCTCACTAAATGTTAAAGAAAACAAATTTATTTCATTAACTGCAAGTCATTTAAAGGTTTCAACAGTTTTAATGAAGTTTAACAATCCTGTCTAGAATGGACATTGTCTTCTTCATTTGGCTTATCCTTCATCCTGTGATTCAGAAAGCGGGGTTGTGCACACAGCAGTGTAGTCTAGGTTGAAGGTTACAGACACTGACAAATGATCAAAATGCTGATTTTCTTTTTGTTTTTAATAAACAATCTTTCCGGAGTTTTTTTCTCTCCAGAAACATAAATTATAAAGCTGCAAGGCCTGGCAAAACCAAACAGCTGGAGAGAAAGACCAAATAGCAAAATCTGACTTAGTGCCCAGCAAATTATTGAAGAATATTTGGTAATGAAAAACGGAATGAACTTGGGCTCTATATTATTCAAAGATACAGATCAGAACAGCCAATTGCAGCTTTTATTGGGGGAAGGTGGTTTGTGGAAAGAGCCATCAGTTCTGTAAAGCTGTGCACCATGGTGAGTACTGGTGCAGAAAAGTGGAGCTGATGGTGGCATATCAATACTTCCTAATACTTGTTTAGTTCGAGTTAGCTTGTTATTTGCATCAGACATTGAATTTCAGATATTTGTAGGAGTAATGCCACAGACTACAAACATAAGCAAGGCAATATGCAGGTATGCAAAGCTTTGTCAGAGCGTAAATGCCTGCAATGGGCCAAAAAGGCTTAGATTGGCTTTGCCTGGATAATTTAACCTGATCCGCAAACATCTGCTAACAGAACAGTTGTGGCTTGTTTTCTGAACGTGCTGTGTCCCACCTGCTCAGGAAAAAGTTTTGTTATTTTTATTTTAGAAGGTTTTTTTTTTTTTATTTTTTAGAAAGGAAAGGAAAAAAGAAAAAAATAGCTGCTCTCATATCACCTAAGGATATAGTTGAAGTTCTGCGATTGCTTTATAGCCAACTCCTATCAAGTGATAACCTTTTGTAAGGCTTGTAATGCCTGCCAGCTGGTAGTTAGAAATTAAAGGGTACAGAACTAATTAGTTAAATGTCCCATCCAATGATTAGCTTTGCTGACCTTGTATCAGGGCATTATAGTGGTTCAGATGGCCGAAAGCTTGGCAGGATCACTCCAGTATCAGGAGGCTGGAGAATCTCTCTGTCCTAGGGCCTGTAGAGAGTAACACAAGGGCCTTCTGATCAGGGAAAAGATAGACTCTGAGCTTTCTGCGTCCTGGATGAAGTGGAAATGGGCTCCTACAAATTTGTGAAGTATTGGTATAGCCTTAACAGATGTGCCTTCAGTGCAATGAGTCTGTATGAGGGATGTATATCTTGGCAGCTGGGTTGTTTATGTGTCAACTGAACCCACTCACCACTGGAATGAAACTCTAAACTGTAACCTGAATCAACTGTTGGAAGGAGTCCTCAGGGAAGATGGATAGGCTTGCTGAGATCTTCAAGCTAAGGTCAGTCTTTCCAAATGATATATATTTGTCTTTGCCCTCTTGCCTGTGTACCTTTTTGCTTCTGAAAGTGATAGAAACTATTATTTTTATCCCTGTAGCAAAAGTTTTTCTATCTGCAATGGAAGATAGTAAAAAAAAAAGCTCAAAAAAGAATCTATTTCTCTTTGTTAAGGAAAATTGATTTAAAATATCTGTTAGATGTAAGATGAGCACTTATCTGAGCCCCTTTTTAGCCAGGTCATCTTGCAAAGAGCTTGATCTGCAGGGAAACAGACAAATTTTATTCAACTGTCTTCTACAAACCCATTACAGAGGAACATGCAAAGCTTGTAGTTATTTTCATTTTGCTTCTAGCATCGGTCCTGTTCTGCCTTTGGTGTGGTGCCCAGGGTAGATGCCTATCTCACTGGGGCCCTACCCAGCCATGATAAAATCTGCTAAAAGCCTTCCCTCTGGCTAGGTCAGGAGCTTACTTCATTTAGAGTCTGTTAACTGCATGATGTCTAACTGTGTAGTGCGATAATGAACACTGAGCAAATCACTGTCCACTTAGGTAGAAAACCACATATTTTTCATACCTATCTGAATTATATTGGAGGTTTCATGTTCTCACCAATTGCAACTTCTCTTTCTGGTAACACATACAAATGTATCTCAGTTTGGATAAATGGTGCCCACAGCATGTTTCTTCCACACAGACAGTCTTTGCAGATGAAATTCATGTCTGTCTTTTGAAATTTCTGCACGCTTTTCTCTGTAGAATTCTTTGCAGGAGTCTTTTGACAACAACTTTGGGTCTGTAAGGGGCAAATAACGTGAAACATGTTTCTAATGAGCAATAATTACAGGTTTAAATAGCTGGCATAATCAGTGTTCAGTGATTTCATTATTAGATGGCACCGTAATTTATGCTAATCCTGATAACGGTTCCGGATGAGAGAGGTCCAGACATAGGCGATTGCACTGCAATTATTTACACCCTGTATTTCTGAAACAATAGATATGGTAATTTGGAAATCAGATGACTGTGATTTCATTTATTCTGGTAGGAAACACATGTAACAAGTTGTGTCAACAACTATAAAATTAAATAGGATTATTTGATTTCCAATTCTAGGTTCATTCCTTGTTAGCTTTCTCTGCCCTAAGAGACCCATGAATCGAAGGAAGTTCCAAGAGGGAGAAAGGGAGATTTTTTTTTTTTTTTTTTAGTGGAAACCTGAAATATTTCCTTTTTTTTTTTTTTTTTTTTTACCCCTTTGTAAAGCTTGTGTTTGGTTGCAGGTTCTTAGTGCAAGAAAAAGTGTGTGTGGGGTCGGACTTCGTGAGTCTGCTTTCATTTAGCTACCAGCTTTGTAGTTATTGCAAATAAAGCCTTCTCAACCTTCTTCAACCATTCCTAAGTGGCTGGGGTACTCACTTGTGCGTTTCAGCTCCACTGGGCTCGTGTGCAAGTAAACAGTGGTAAACTGTGACTTTTCAAATTAAAACGTGCCAGTCTGGCGGGTCTCAGGGCATCCCACCAGCTCTGTTCTAGGAGGTGGCTGTGGCAGACTGCAGTGCTTGGTGGGGGGAAACATTCAAAGATGGCCCTGTCAGCAGTGGTTGGTGTTTCCTGGGGACTTTCAGGTGGGGCCTTGTGTTCAATGAGCTGCGTTATTCCCATCTGGAGGTGACACTTGTGATGAGGCATACGCCTGACTGCAAAGTCACATTCCTCCATCCAGGCTGTAGACCTGAAAAGATAACTGAGTGCTGAACAGCCAAGATATCAATAGAAATCTTAGTCTGTGAAATGTATTAACAAATCCCAGGCAGTCCCCTGGAACCAAAGTGCTGGGGCTCACTTCCATAACCTGCTCTTTCCTCTTACAAGATGCTGCCACCAACAGGAGCTGCCTCCCTCTTCTTCAGATTAACCCTGATAATAATCATTCCCACAATCCCATAGTTATGGTAAACCCACAGCAGCAAGTGCAGCACAGAGGTTTAGCTGGGGAGAAATGGTGCCTGGCGTATTTTCAGTATGCAGAACACTGGGAAAGCCTTTAGCAGAAGAACCTGCACTTGAGTCTCAGATTCATTCCTCAGCACCTCAGTCATGCCAAACAAGTCAATTAGGCTGTTCATGTGTTATAAATTAAGCCCATCCTACGTGCTTCATCGGACTGGAAGATCAGGTCTCTGGTGTGACTAAGTGAGGTAATAGTCTGTTGATTGTTAGAAGTTCCTGGAAAAATCAGCACTGTAGTCACTCTGCCAAAATATTATTCACTGTAATTAGGACAATGAACATTGCTAAAATCCCATTCACTCCACCTCTCATCCGTTCCTCCTCTGGTGAACTTGTACAGTCTTTCATTATTGAACATTTAGATTTTGGAAATAGCTATTAGTGGAATAGATGTGCATGTTCTAGGAAGGATTTTTTTTCCAAAACATGGTCAGGACATTGGAGACCACTGTGTATACATTGTATTTTCTTTCTTGGATTGCTGGGATTTTCCTACAGCATCCACACTGGAGAAGGTAAAAGAAGTGATGCAAATACTGTAGTTATTCATGAAAGGGAAGCAATGAGTGCTAAAGAGCTCATCAATTTGCAATATTTGTATCCTGGTGCATCCTAAACAGTCTCTGCCATCAAGTCTGTTTTATGATATGACAGAAGAAGGTCTGGCTGGCCCTCGTCATAGGTTTTTGACAGTGCTGCAAGCACGGGAAGTATCAGGGCAGCTTTGCCAGCAGCTCAGCAGTGGCTGGGCTCTTGGGACTCTTGCATGTTACTATCCATCTGTTTGGTTTACTCCCTGCTGCTCTTGCTTGCCTTCTCTTGCCCAGACCCAGTGCTCTTCAGGCCTCCTGCCACTGCCCTCCCAAAACTCCTTAGGCAAGGAGCAAGGTGAGGCTGGCCTGGGTCCCAGATTTAAGAGCCGTGGTTACTCCTTGGAAGCTGAGAGTTGGCTTTAGAATAGAATGTCTATTAACTGCCAACTCCAGCAGAAAGGCTGGGAAATGACTGCTGAACAAGCTAGTGTAATACACGTATTTGACAGTGGACAGCCATGGAGGCTTGAAAAAGTCATATCCAGAGGCTTCGATAAACTTTAACTGCTTAAGGTGTTTAAGCTGGACACCTCATAAGAGAGGCGCTGTTGTTTCAGCAGTTGCTACTTTAAGCATAGCTGGGATTTCTGAGAATAGCCGTTCTTTGTGGTATTTCATTTTCTGTTTCTGGCCATAGCCTGATCTGGAAGGATACAAGCAGGGAAACAGCAAAGCAAATGAACAAACAGGTGAAGCTATAGAAGCCTCTTACCCTAGCTTTAGAGATCTTTATTATTTCAAAGTTTTGGACAGGTGAAGTTCCAGCTTAATTTCCTCTTTATACAGAGAAATTTACTGATGTGTTTAGTAGAAATAGAAATTGCTGGAGGAGGAAGCATGACTGAGGTGTAGAGTATGTTGTCAGAGTTAGGATGGCAGCTGTGAAAAGCAGACTTCAATGTAATCAGTTTTTCTTTGGCTTCATAAACAACCTGTTAATATACCAGCTTTGACTTGCACAGTATCTCACTATGTTTAGAAAAGGAACACTCCAGTGTCGATCTCTTCCAGGAAAATTGCTTCATTTACAAGCTTAATTTGTAAATACAGCAGTTAATTCCACAGAGCTGCATCTTCATAGGAAGATACTTCTGTGTTTATCTCCTGAAACCAGCGGACATAGAACATTCCATGTCGGAAACTTACAACATGCAAATTTTGAGTAAAGGGATCTGCTTTCTTCATGGTTAAGATAAACAAAGATCTAACTGGAGGAAATATCTCCCTTCTGGAGTTGTTTTCTGTGGAAGTTACAAACGGCCTTGTTGCTGTAGTTTTTCAAAATGCTGGTGTTGAGCTATTGATATTTAATATCACCTTGTTAATCATCTTGGGGAGTAACAAAGTTGTCTAAGTTCATGGACCGGCTTCCTAAAGTGGGTAATAATAAATAGCAGAGAAGAGAGAACATTTTCACTAACATTGTATTTTTAACTTTGAACGGGAGTAAAGATTGATTTGAAAGGACTAGGTACATCATAAAAAGGCTTCATAATATTGGAGAAATGATCTGGTCAAGGGTCAGGTGTACAGTGTGGGGAACAGAAAGAAAACTGCATGCAAGTGGTGGTGAGTGTCATGAAGAAGTATACTCTAGGCTAAAATGCCGGTAGTAGATTTTCGGGGGTTTTCATGCACTTGGAAAAGCACAATGAAAAGCAGGATTAGGTTGGCCTCTTGCAGTTGTGAATAAATAAATAAATAATGTGAAAAGCAAACCCTTTTCTTAAAATAAAAGGAACGAATCTGACTTTTGCTGTTCCTGTGGTTTAGGAGAACTCTGGCAGGAAAGAGCTGCAAAAGAAAAGCAGCTCAAGAAGATCTAAGCTTGCTCAAGCTGAAGGAAGCAAGGCAGCTGCCAGGATTAGAAAGAGGACCCAATCTCCCCCCTAGGAAAGCACAGGAGATAGTCAAGAGTCTGTGGAAGCAGAGATGTGGTAGGGAGGAGCAGTTATTTTCAGTATTTTCCTTTGTCCCTTTTGTCACATAAAGATGCCAAAGTGATCATATTCTCCAATCACCATGGCCAAATTTTCTACCTGCATCACCTTCACTTGGTGTAAGTGCAAACAGCCATGAAACGCCAACTGAGGAACTGGGAGTAAATGTAGATATTTAGGGATGTTCAAGAGCTTGTGGGAAGGAGAAAAATTAGGACTACACTGAGAACAGACTAAGCTGTTTGCTTGGTTTTGACCTGGGTACCTGTGCAATTCAGGAAGTTGGTAATACTGCATGATAATCTCATTTATGAGGTTTCCTCAAAGATAAAATAATGTAGGTTCCCAAGAGTAGTGCCTTCAGAATGAATGACATTCACCTGAAGGTAAAAGGCTTTCTTAAACCGCCGAGGCAGTGCTGTGTAGTGCATTTCTGGCTGTTCTGAGTGATTGGAAGAATCCCTCTTTGATCTCACAATGTTTGGAAATGACTCAGTATAATGCATAATATGAGCATATAAATGAGTGCTCAGGTGTCAGTTGTCAAAACTTCATTACCTTTTTTTACAGTGAACTTTCTCTGTTAAGAAGAAATACAAAGACCTGTTTGCTTAGGTGCCATCTAAAATGGCTGTGACGGAGGTAAAAAAGTGAAAATAAATGTGTTGTCTCCCTTTTCTCTGATTATTTTCCAAGACAAGAGCTACTGTTTAAGAAAGGGTGTCTTACTCTCACATCTAAGATGCACATTGGGATCTAACCTACTCCGGCTATGGGTAACCTGGGGACTAATTCGATTTATCTTTGTTGGGTCTCTAGTACTCTGATGCCAGGTTTGCTACTGAAACCCATTGCACAGGATGATTTGAGGAAGGTCAGGCAAAAAAGCTCTGCAATAAAATACACAGGTCTGCTTTTGGTATCATTTAACTTGGCACTGCTTCAGTTTGCTTCTACTGGTATCAGCTGCCTGTGATTTTCCTCATACATGACTTTGCAAAACCAGATTCGAGCTTTATGTTCAAATCTGCTTTGTTGAAATGGAGATTGAACTATTGGAAGGGGGTTGGGAAAAACCCACTCTGCTGCTCCTTTACCTTCCAGTGGACAGCGTTTTCAGGACAGGAAACTGAAATAAAAGTACTGCTATAAATTCAGAGCAGGACTCTTTCATTCTCTTCTGCAGTGGACTTTAAAAATTTTATGAAGTGGCAGAAATTGTTTGTTGAGTAGATCTGTTTCCACTGACTTTTTCAGCTCTTTACAGTATTGCATGTTGCACTTTTCTCTTTGAAGGCAACTCTGTTGTCGATTCTGGCTTCTTTAAACCTGACTCTTAATCCCATCACAAGCTTTGCTTGGATTGCAGACTTTTTAAGTAAGGAACATCTCTTCATCGTGTGTCCTCAATGTGCCACAATAGCATGCTTCCACCTGACTGAGGTATCTGGAAACTACCGCAATGCAAATGCGGAGCAGGAGCAACAGTACCCATGTACCCACCATTGCTACTTGAAGGAACACGTAAAAAATATGTCAGGATGTACCAAATCATAGCCTTGGCCAACCCCAGGATACCATCATTGGTGCCAGAAGTGTTGCACAGTGCATAGGAAAGCTTAATACAAAGGGCACCTGTCAGAGGGGAAGAAATGGAAAATCTGTTGCCAGAGAATAAGATGAAATGTTTATGAATGTTCTGTAAGTAAAAAGGAAAAAAAAAAAGCTGTGGTATAAGATTAGAATAAGAAAATATAATCCATATCTGTAAATATTGCACAAATAAAAGCAATTGATTCTATTTGGAGACTTTATGTTTTTTAAAGAGAGAATTATCACATCTTTCTTGTAATTTTAATAATTGATTTAGGCTAGTTCAACAGACACTCCTTAAGTGCATTTTACTTTGTTTTTTTTCTTTTTTTTGTTAAAGAATATATTTCTCTCACAGTTTTTACCAGCCTGTCTGTAAGAATCCTGACAGGAGCTCTAACAGGTCTAGGTTGGCTCAAAAGCATGAGAACACTGCTGCTTTAAAAACAATTTAATTTTAATACAACTTGTTTTGGTTGCAAGGTGTACTGAATGGCTCAGAGAATTAGTGAAAAAAATCTCAAGTCTTTAATTTCTTTATTTCAGCATTTAATAGGGCCCAGTTTTATACAGATGGGGGCTTGTATACTCCATCTAAGAAAATCAAACCCAGTTATTAGCATTAATTTTCCTTTCTGGAGAGGTCTTTGGAAAAAAACTAAGGATTAACTGAAAAGAGGGACTAAGGTGCCTTCTCCTCAGGGTTTGCCTGAGGTCAACAGGGGATGATTCTGCTGTGTGTTGTGGGGCCCTTACACTGGGCAACCCCTGATGTAGCTGCTTCACTGGAAGTTCTAACTCCATGTTAACATCTGGGCTTTTGATTTGTTGTTTTTTTCTTTTCTCCTTACAATCAGCTGGCCTGGAGGCTCTTCTGTGTGGAGAACAGGCTCTACTAACTTGCTCCTGTCAAGTCTTCCTCCTTCTCCATTGAGATGGCTATCTATGAAATTCCCTATATGAGCCTTGAAGTATTTACTTACAATTATCTTGCATGTATATACCACTGTCGCAAATCACACAAGGTGATTGATGTAATTTTAAGGAAATAAATATTTAGAATATCTACCTCGTGGAAATGTGTTTAACTAGATTCATTTCACCTTAAAATACTTTTAAATTCACTTTTTAAAGTGTTATTTAAACTTGTGTTGCATGCTTTTTATATAGTTTTGGAGGTACTGTACATTGGATACACATGAGAAAACAAAACACTCAGGACTGTGAAGAAGAGGGCCCAAATCACAGCTTACGCAAAAGCACTGAAACAGTCTCCTTAAGGAATACTCCATAAAATGTGATTTTGGGATAATTTGTGGGATTCTTAAATTTCAAAAGAGGGAATTGTATTGTATGGACTCCTCTTAATGAAGAAAGGACTCCCCTTTGCTCTGTAATAGTAGCTCTATTCTAGAAACCTGGTGGCATTCTCTCTGCAGGGCAGCATGTGCTCAGAAGAATTTTAAGGCATGAAAAGTAAAACTTTTAAATGCCTGTGTGCATGTATCACCCATGCTTAAGGACTTGCACTCTTGCACCTCCTGTGTTTCGTAGCAAATAAATCACTTTGAGTAATTGCACAGAGCCAAAATACTTGTTTATATGACATCTGTACCACGTCCCCTCCAGTCTCTGTTCTCATTGAAGAAGGAGGGGGACTGCCCTAAGCCCTCATGCTGTCCATGGCCAAGAATTAATTCCTTTTACTGCTTTTGCTCACATCTCTTAATCAACCTTTGTAGCATAAGCAATTCTCTAGATAACAAGTGTTTGTTATCTTTTTTCCTTATCCCTGAAGAGAGATTTTGCTTTTGTTGTTATTTGGGGTCTATAAAAGCTCTATACCAGCTTTTACAGTGCAGAAATGTTGAAACTGGGCTTCAAACATTGTCATTAATGAAGATTGTCATGGCTATTAGTAAACCTACCCACACTGTCTGTGTGGCCTCCATAAAATGCCTTTTTTCAATCTAAAGCAATCTGAGTTGCCATTTCTTGTTGGTGGGTTTTCTGGTTAGTTTGTATCATTGTTGGGTTTTGGTTTTTTTGTTTTGTCTTCTTTCCCCTTCCACCTGCCACTACCACCTTTCTCCTGCCTTCTACATATTTATTCCCATAAAAACAAGGAGCAGCTCTATTCTTCAGATATTGTCCAGGCCCCTTTCTAGCCAGATGTGAAAAAGCCTCTCCCAAAGCTGGAGAAAATGATGAAAGATAAGCATCTTCCATGTGGAGACTTTTGCAATCTCATGTATGTATCCATAGTATCTTTTCTTGTCTCAGGCTGTCATCTCATCCCACTACGTCCTTTGCCACTTTATGGCTTTCTTGAGGCATATTGGATGCCTGTAGGGTGGCAATGTATTTTTGTATGCATGTCAAAAAGATGATATATGCCCATGTAGTTTTGTAAATGTTGTATTTGTTAAATGCCATGGGATGAATGTTATATAGAATCATAGAATAGTCAGGGTTGGAAAGGACCTTAAGATCATAGAGTTTCAACCCCCTGCCATGGGCAGGGACACCTCACACTAAACCATGTCACCCAAGGCTCTGTCCAACCCAGACTTGAAAACCTCCAGGGATGGAGCATTCACAACTTCCTTGGGCAACCCATTCCAGTGCCTCACCACCTGCACAGTAAAGAACTTTCTCCTTATATCCAATCTAAACTTCCCCTGTTGAAGTTTGAATCCATTACCCCTTGTCCTATCACTACAGTTCCTAGGATTAAATGAATCAGATAGGAAGAAGGCATTACGCCTTTAATGTCCTGAACTAGAAATGTTCAGCCTGCAGCCTAGAAACTATGAGTTAAGACTGTAAGAAAGAAAGGATTTATTCTTTCCTTCTGTTACAAGTTTAGAAACCCTAGCCCGAGCACTTCTATAAAGAAATGGGTTTTTTTGCCCGTCACTCATGGCACACTAGAGGTTGAGTGTAAAAGTTAGAAATTGTGACACAAGTGTGTTTGTCCCTACTCAGGGTTAAAAAACTATTTTGTTATGAAGCGGCGTTCGGCACAGAATCTGTGGGAATAAGTGAAGCCAAATGTGCCATGCTTTCACTCTCCCCACAGCCATTTAGTCTCCTGTACTTGCTGAAAAAAGAGTCACAGCAAGTAAACAGGCAGACATTCAGGACTACCACACAGCAGGGAATCCATAGTAGCAATTCATGAGAGGTTTCTGCTTACTTTCACCATGTGTACCATTCAAGTAGAGTCAAGCTGCTTAGGGAACCTTTTCCAGGGACCTACTTCTACCCTTGGATTTTAAAACAGCTTGTTCATGTAAGTACATATAGACATGATGACAGTTCAGTGTATAACATGATTTAAATATATCAAAGCATTTCTTGATGAACCCTTCCCTCATACTTTTCAAGCTAATAAGATACAGAATATGACCATTACTGCTTATTTGCCTGATGCAAATATCTGGATATCCATTCTGCAATCAATAGTCAGATATTTTCTGAGTGCTATAAAGACGGGTTGCTGTGTACTGTGTGGAGTGACTCCTTGCCACTAGGCAGGTACCCTTTTCTTTGATAGCTAAGTTAAATTTAAAACTAGCTGTCTCTAAAATACACTGAAATTTTCCCAAGGCACTTCGGAAAGCTGTACTAGAGCTCCAGTTTAGTGTGACTAACAGAATGGCTAATTCCCTTTTTGTATATCTTAGAGTGTGTTACTCTCTTCTTTCCACATCCATTAGTAATGAAAATACTGCACTTAAAACTAGATTCCAATCCCAGGCAGGTTGCTCTGATTTCTTCAGAGGATTTAATTTATTTTGATACCAAGCAAATTTTTCTGGAGTGGACTTGTTAGTCTAGAAAGGCCCATAAATTGCCTTTTCTTAAGTAATGCTTATTTAGTAGCAAAGAAAATGAAGGAAACCTAATTGTTTGAATGGTGTCTGTGCCTGCGAGTTTGCCAGAGGGGGAGAGACAAAAGAAGCATAAGGGTGTGAAAACTAGTACATGCCTGCAGGCAAATTTTGAGTCTAACTGCATAGGTTTCAGACTTCGTTGGTTTTCATCTTACTGTTTTCAGTCCTTCCAGTATATGAAAATTGTTCCGTTTTGCTCCTAGAGAAGTGAATGTACTAGTTGTGCTAGATGCCTTTCACTTCCCTGCGCTGAGTGCAACTTGAAATAGGAATTATTCATGCTGTTAGTCCCAGCTTTACTTGATAAAGCTGGTTCTGAAACTGGTACAGTACCGTAAATGATTGTGTGTTCTGGCACTGGAAGCTGCTAGGGATGTTGTTCTGCCATACTAAGTCTGCTTCTTAAGTTCATCCTTTGTTTTTGAAGGTGCCACATCCACATCTGAGCAGAGAGTTGTGTGGTGAAAGGGGGTGTGGTTGACACTAAGCTGAAGTCAGTCAGTGTAGGTGGTCTTCTGGAACAGAATCACAGAATCATTAGGGTTGGAAGGGACCTCTGGAGATCATCTAATCCAACTCCCCTGCCAAAGCAGGGCCATGTAGTTTCAGGTGAACTCAGTGTCTGGTGAAGCTGGATGTAGCTATAGTGTGGATGTGGATGAGATGGATGACAGAGTACTGCCAAGGTGAATACAGTCTCTCTTTGTGTAATATGCTAGTTGTTATACCCTTTTCACCTCACTAAATCTGCCTTTGAAATTCCTCCAGCTGAATGCCTGGATGGGTCTTCTGATTAGGTCTTTCATACTGGTCTGTCTCCTAAGAGTGCCAGTGAGTCCTGACCGAGACTCAGTTTTTTTGTTCCTGCCTGCACCAAAATGCAAAACTGCAGTGATTTAATAAACAGATATTTACCTAAGGATTACTGCAAGGTCCTGGAGCGGCACTGTGGAAACTGGTGCATTTGTCTATAGTGTGAATGGTGTCAGTACCAACTTCTCTTGCTTTCTCTGCAGGAATGCTCTTGGTTGAGAGATCCTAACAAATTCAGCTCTCTAGATGAATCAGTCATCAGTCTGTGGGTGAAATTTCCATTTATATATGGAAATTGCTAACTGGAATTGTCACGTCTGTGTTTTTATCAGGGCCTTCATAACAAGTGACTGTGTTGGACATGAATCATTCACTTTCCTACTTTTTACCTCACAGAATAGCTTAGATATTTTCCTTCAAATAGGTGTTTATCTTGCTTGCATTGAAGAAGAAAGTTTCTTAAAGATTCGGTCTTGTCATGGCATGAAAGTTGAGTTTGTAAATATTTCAAGAGACACTTATCTCCTTTGATGCTGTGTTGGTAGGTGTTGCAGAATTGGCCTATGGTTGCCATTTGTGAAGCCTTGGGGAAGAAACCTTGTTTCTCAGGAAGGGTGAGAAATCATATGAGGTGTGACTTTAGGTGAATGGAATAGCTTTTGGTAAGGGGAACACTAGTATAAAATGCTCATGTAGATTAAATCCAGACACATAGGAAAAGCAGTGACATCATTAAGGTGGCTTATTAAGGAGTTCTGTATAAACACACATGAACCAAATTATATACAGAGTATCACCTTGTCAGTTGCTTGCTGGCTATCCTGGATGCAGTTTATATGCATAAATGTGCCAAAGGACTAAATCCTGTAGTAGCAGAAAGGATGATATAGTTCAGTTTCTGAAGCAACTACAAATGGCATTAATTGGCCTAAAAGCCAATTTGTGATATCTGTCAGGATCCAGAATGTGTTTTGGTTTCTTTTCCCTACATTGTTGTTCCTGGAGGTTGTCCTGGGTTCAGCAGTAGCAGCCATTTTTCTCCTTCTTAGTAGCTGGTGCAGTGCTGTGTTTTTGACTTTTGGCCTGGGAACAGCACTGATAACACTGATGTTTTTAATTGCTGCTCAGTAATGTTTAGTCTGACCAAGGACTTTCTGAGTTTCGTGCTCTGCCAGGGAGGGGGGGGAAGCCGGGAGGAAGCACAGACAGGACACCTGACCCAAACTGACCAAAGAGGTATTCCATACCACAGCACGTCATGCCCACTATATAAACTGGGGGCAGTTACCTGGAAGGGGCAGATCACTGCCGGGGTTGGACTGGGTATCGATTGGCGGGTGGTGAGCAGATGTATTCTCTTCCCTTGTTATTTCCCTTACCATTATTATTATTGGTGGTAGCAGTAGTGGTTTGTGTTGTATCTTAGTTACTGGACTGTTCTTATCTCAACCTGTGGGAGTGACATTCTCCCTCCAGGAGTGGGGGTAACAAGGTAGGGAGTGAGAGAGTGGCTATGTGGTTCTGAATTACAGCTGGGCTTAAACCACTGACAGAGGTCCTGCCAGTCCATATTTTGCCAGTCCCATGTGTAAACCAAAAAGCCAAAGTGTAAATCTCTAAGTGGAGATATTGCCCATCTCAAGGGGACAGAAAAGCATTTCACAGTTGTTGAAATAACTGGCTTTCAGAGCTATGCATCCTAGATAAGTCTCTGGCCAAGCCATGAAATAATATTATCAAAATACTGAGTTCTTCTTCTATGGCTTCTTTGGAGTGTAAACTATTGTGGAAAGTTTAAGAGGGGCCTTTTTAGGCCTGGAATTAAATACAAGCACTGTAATGAAGTCGTTGTCTGTAGTGGGTGCTATCTGCATGGCTAAAAGGCAGCAAATTATGGCCTGAAGGTGGTGCTTGTTTTTCTTTTTAAAGCTTCTGTTTTGGTCTTCCGCCTCTATCCTGTGAGACTGATTCTTGAGATGCTTCAGAATTCAAGAACTCACCCGTAGAACAGGCTCTACTTTTCCTCCTCTGGGACATAGCATCAAAAATTTCATGTTATTTCATTTCAATATTTATATTTTGGCCTCTGAAGAAATAAGCAGTGGTGCAAGAGTTCAGTTGCTGAAAGTAGTTCATTAATTTTCATCTAAAGATTAAGTGGAAGTGAATGTCCGTGTTTCCCAAGAGCATAAGATTATCTGGTTGATGGCCAGAGGGTTTGGCTAATAACTGAGCTTGTGGTAAACAGAAATAAACTACTGCAGGATGCCTTAGAGCTATGGAAGCTATTAAATCAAATTTCTGACAGATAATCCTGCTGGATCATCAAATCCCCCTGTGTTGTGGTTTAAGCCTCTAAAACTCACGAAATTTTACTCACTCACTCACTCCCCTCTTTTTCTTCCCCCAGTCCTGGGGGGATGGGGAGGAGAATTGGAAAAAAAATGCAACTCGCACAGGTTGAGATAAGAACAGTTTAGTAACTAAGGTAGAACACAAATCACTGCTGCTACCACCAGTAATAATACAAGAGAAATACAAGGAAAGAGAATACAACTGCTCACCAAGCCTGACCCAGCCAGTGCACCTCCCAGCAGCGAACCCCCCAGTGCCCCCCCACACCCTTCCAGGTCTCTGCTCTCTGTCTTCGCATCCTGGGCATGACGTGCTGTGGTATGGAATAACCTCTTTGGTCAGTTTGGGTCAGGTGTCCTGTCTCTGCTTCCTCCTGGCTTCCCCTCCTCCCTGGCATAGCATGAGACTCAGAAAGTCCTTGGTCAGACCAAAACACTACCAAGTAGTAACTGAAAACACTGGTGTTATCAGTGCTGTTCTCAGGCCCGAAATCAAAAACACAGCGCTGCACCAGCTACCAAGAAGGAGAAAAATGACTGCTGCTGCTGAACCCATGACACCCAGAAATAAAACCTCTGTTTTTTGAGGCCCACAAGGAGAATCTTGTTTATTGCATGGCTCTAATGTAGTATCTTGGGAAATGGAAAGTAATAGTATTTATGTATTTCTACAATAGAGGAATGGTGAAAACATTCAGATAAAGTAACACATAAAAAAAGAAACAACACAGGAGAAACTTGGTCTCGAGCATGAGGTTTCAGGAGTTAGTCATGGATGGTAATAAATTCTTCAGCATATCAAACTGAATACTTGACAGTTGTTGGTCTTGAGCAATTCTGAATTTTCTAATAATGCTGAAGATACATCTGAGACCAGCACTTCCTTTGAAGAGTTTCGCCTTCCTACAACTGTTGGAAAAACCAAATATTTGGTTTCAGTAGCTTTAGTGCTTTTTCTTTAGTGTGGGCCAAAGTCCTGAGTCCCTGAGCTGTAATTTGCTGGCAGTAAAACCTTGATGTCTCTTCAGAAGAGGTAGGAAAAGTCTGCCTGAAACTCAGTTTTGTTCCTGGCAGACATCAATGCAAGTCTCTTTGGGTATTTTATTTTCTGTTAAAAGGTGCGGTCTGAATTGTCATCCCCTTGGAATAAATCAGGTCTGTATATGGCCTCATAAAAAGAGCTGCAGGATTTTATTTTATTTTTGCATAAAGCCATGCAAAAGGTGCCTGAGTCTTTCTTTTCGTTTAACTGTGCTCATTCCAGAGCTCTTGACCAAGATAAACTCCCCATTTTTTTTTGCTATCGGCCAAAAGTCTATCATTTGGTTTTCAAATACATGTTTTGTTACAAAGCTCCTTTGTCTTTCAGTCTTTTATTTTCCTCAGCTATGCAATAAACACTCATTACAACTGACACTGAAAGTTTGCATCTTGGCTTTTGTCCTGAGTATCTGAGGAAGAATCTTAGACAAAAATTTCATGCAGTGTCTAACACCTGATTCATTATCCCATGTTGTGTGCTGGGATTTACTCATCCCAAACTGCCTACCTCTTCATCTGACTGAAACACAAGTTTTCTAATACACTTTTTCATTTCAGTGTACAAATCCTTTGTTTCCCAAGTATGCAGTTTCCTTGGCTTATCTTCTCAGATGTCTGTTCCCAGAACCTGGTTGTTACCTAGACTACTTATTTTCTTAGTTGTAAATGTAATTCTCCCAATTTTATTGGATATCTCTAGTATGTTTTAGATTGTATCAGTGTGGACCCTAATGTATTAACTAGAATGAAGTCCAAATTAATGTACTGTAGAAAGATATTTCAATTACATTTATCTAAGTTTCCATCCATCAGTTCCACACTTATCTCCTGGGGTTTTGAGATAACTAACTTCCTATTCTTTCCCTCCCCTTCCCCCAATGTATCTTGATTTAAAGATATTTTTTTGCTTTGTTTTGTAAACTTTTCCCTATCCATTATCTAAATATGCCATTTCTCCCCTTTTAAGATAATATTCTAAAACATAGCTACTTAAAAAGAATTAACTTATGTCTTGAGTTTTATGCCTGTCACCACTGATTACATCAACTCTAGCTTCACTCTGTACATGTGCCTGTATGTGCACCTGTCTTCACCTGCACAAGCTTGCTACAATGTATTTTGCATCATTTGTGCTGTAAATCAGCACACCTACATTTTGGGTCTGGGAGGCAGGAGTGTCATTATGTTAGAAAATCCATTCCTACAGCCTGGATGATGTAATCATTTCCAGAAAGCTGCTGAAAATAATACTACAACTGCTTCCTCTCTGATTTATTTTCCTCTCACAAGATATTGACCTTAATATTGCAAAATGAACATTGCTCTGACAAAGGACATACTGTCAGTAGTGTAGATAAATAAGCCATTTGGTGGTTGGATGTGGGCTACTGGTCAGTTGACTTTGCAAGTTGCAATGTTTTGTTTACATTTATTGGAACAACCTACACCTAGGATGCAGTATATTTTTCCTGTCAAAGCTTGACATTATGAAACTTCAGGGTATTTCTGTGTGATGTATATTTCCATAGGTACAGAGCAGGAATTTTTTATGTTGGTGTCCCTTTATTTTTGGTAAATGAGACAATAGAAATAGTAATTATGTGTGGAAGAAGGCCAGGCAAAAATAATAAAACCCAGGGTCATGACAGAGTCCACCGGTTCAAAATGGGAGCTAAACATGACATTTGGGAGTAAACTACCCTCTTAATGCTTCAGTAAGGAACAATGAACCCAATGAGAAAAGGATGTACTTTCTGAACCCCTCACTCCCAGATGGCTCTTAGCTGAGTTACACAAATCATCTGCTTCAGAAAATGCATGTTAGCCTGATGTCAGAGCCTGTTTTTCAGGCTCAAGCTGAACTGGAGAGAGATTACAAGTGGGACCCTAAGAAGGCAGCCAGGGCACAGAAAAACTTGTGCTTCTGTGTGGATGTTTCCAAAGGCTATGTTTAAAAAAGAAAAAAAAACCCTAACAGCAACAAAAACCCCAATGACGAAACCCATCAAAACACCAATAAAACAACTAACCAACCAACAAACAATGACACCGCCACCCCCCTCCAAAACCAAATAACCCTCAATCATTAACTTCATCCACACTTAGGCTTTCCTTAACTGTGTTTTGGGAAAGTAAAGTGGTGGTGGGTTTTGTGCTCAAAACTCTGGTGCTGGCGTGGTCTCTTCATAATTTCCAACCACTAAAAGTTCTCCCGTTTGTGTTTGTCAGTGTGAACCATGATTTGCTTGCCTGTGGTTTAAAGTTATTGAACTGGTAATTTTTCCTATACATGTATCCTTCTGAGCTTTTGCCCCGGCATTCATTCTGATAGTGATTTTGGCTAATTAAATCAGACCTATTCAAACTCTGAAATAGAAGAGCAAAGGTCAAAAAGTGTCAGACACCCTTAACAACCTCTATTAAGTCTTGTTAAACTGAAAGTGCTCTTGCTTCCAGTCCAGAAATGGCATAATTAATTTGACCTCCAAATAGCTGCATACTACCAAGAACTCCTCTGAGCAAAAGGAGAGCAGTAAAAACAAGCTTAGCTGCTGTTCAGCCCAAGCTCCCATACAGCACTGGGAAAAGGACTGGTTATTTTATCATACTGTGGAGATTCGAATGTAAAGAGTGGTGTCCCTCAGGGACTGGTGTTGGGACTGGTCTTGTTCAACATCTTTGTCGGTGACATGGACAGTGGGATTGAGTGTGCCCTCTGCAAGTTTGCCGATGACACCAAGCTGTGTGGTCCGGTTGATACACTGGAGGGAAGGAATGCCATCCAGAGGGACCTTGACAAGCTTGTGAGGTGGGTTGATGCCAACCTGATGAAGGTTAACCACACCAAGTGCAAGGTCCTGCACCTGGCTTGGAGCAATCCCAGGCGCAGCTGCAGGTTGGGCAGAGAAGAGATTGAGAGCAGGCCAGCAGAGAAGGACTTGGGGTTGTTGGTCAATGAGAAAATGAACGTGAGCTGGCTTCAGTGTGTGCTTGCAGCCCAGAAAGCCAATCGTATCATGGGCTGCATCAAGAGGAGTGTGACCAGCAGGTCCAGGGAAGTGATCCTGCCCCTCTACTCTGCTCTCGTGAGACCTCGCTTGGAGTATTGTGTGCAGTTCTGGTGTCCTCAACATAAAAAGGACATGGAACTGTTGGAACAAGTCCAGAGGAGGGAGGGTCACGAGGATGATCAGGAGTCTGGAGCAACTCCTGTTTGAATATAGGCTGAGAAAGTTGGGGCTGCTCAGCCTGGAGAAGAGAAGGCTGCGTGGAGACCTCATAGCAGCTTTCTAGTGTCTGAAGGGGGCCTATAGGGATGCTGGGGAGGGACTCTTCATGAGGGACTGTAGTGATAGGACAAGGGGTAACGGGTTCAGACTTCAACAGGGGAAGTTTAGATTGGATATGAGGAAGAAATTCTTTACTATGCAGGTGGTGAGGCAGTGGAACGGGTTGCCCAGGGAAGTTGTGAATGCTCCATCACTGGTGGTGTTCAAGGCCAGGTTGGACAGAGCTGTGGGTGACATGGTTTATTGTGAGGTGTCCCTGCCCATGGCAGGGGGTTGGAGCTAGATGATCTTAAGGTCCTTTCCAACCCTAACTATTCTATGATTCTATGAAAATGTTTAGTTAAAAATCCTACTGAATAGGATATGGGGTTAGAAGTAGATCTGGACCTCCAGAACTGGTTTGTTTTTTTTCCCCTTGAATTTGATTACTAGACACTTTTATGGCATTAGAATTATATTCAGTGACATGAATAATGAAAAGCCTGAACTTAGATCATTTAAACTTCAGAAAATGGGAACGCATTTTTCTGAAACATGAAGTTGCTTTTCAGATGTTTGTAGCTGCAACACAGCATTGAGGCAATAAATTCTCTGTGGTTCTCAAGACCAGTAAGAATGGCAAAAACATTGCTAGTGAATCAAGAAGAGCAATGATAAATTCTGAAGGTCTGTGGTGCTTGTATTACCACCCTCCTTGGTGTTTTTACTAGGTGGAGGTGGGCTGGAGAATGTGCTAAATTAACCAGACACTGGAATCTTTTTCCGGTTGGAATAGTGGCGGCAGAGAAACCCAAAACTGAATACATCTAAGAAAATCATTTTTAGCCCAAGCAGCTAGTGAGGTGTGAGAATGACTGGAGTCAAATAGAAATGTTTTCTGACAGGAAAGAAACGGACTGGTTATGTGCTGAAGTAAATCAACTGCATAGAAGTTGAGTATATGGTGAGAATCATCTATGTGGAAAGCAGTGCTCCCTAACTGACCTTTAGCTATGAGAATCTAAAGGTTTATCAGTTTAAAATTACTGTTTTGGATGAAAATGGCAAACCTAGCATGCACTTCTGAAAATATAAAAGTATATTTAAATGTAGCTTTCTGAGCACTCGTATGGAGGGGTGTTTGTAAAGAGGAAACCATCTTGATAAATGAGAAATGAAGCTGCCTCATCCAAGCATGTATAATAGCTATTGCCATTCAATACGGCTGAAAGGTTTTTCCTGCAGCTAATGGAAAATGCAGCTTCTAGGATGTCACTAATTTTGACAGAGACTTCAAGGTCTTCAGTTAAGTCTCAAACTTTAATGGGATGTGCAAATATCCTTTCATAGTCTCTTTTGTTTTCTTGTGTGTTAAATCCAAAATTACTGGCCTCAGGTGCTAAGACCATGTTACTGATAGTTGCTTGAAAGGTTGCCTGTGGTTAACCTAGGTTCTGTCTTGATTTTAAACAATCCCACCATCTAATCTGATGTCTTCCATCCCCATCCTTGGCAAAAGTAATCTTCATTGTGAGAACCTAGATATTTTAATTTATTTAAAAAAAAACCCAACAAACAAAAAGCCCAAACAAACCCCACAGAACTTACTTCCTCTTCTATTCTTCTCATCCTGCATCATATATAACACTTCCTTATTTGACCATAAAAGAAATTGTAGGTGCCATAGTAGTGACTGTCTTAGGCTCGAGTTTACATGCGATTTCCAACTTTGTGTCTAAATGTCCACTGAAATCAGCGAAATTTCAGTAGTTAGGAGCTTTAATACTTTTAATCTGGCCCTAAGTGTCCATGTGTTATGAAGGACAATAAAGTCCAAAGATTTATTACAAGGTATCAAAACATGGGTGCTTTGGATCAGTGTAAGCTCTTTGAAGCACTGGGGTGATGCTGACTTTCGCGGGGTGTATTTGGGTTATCACCTGATATTTTTGCAAAGAGAGGGTCATGACAACCAACTTCAGATCTCTTTAAATCCTGATATTCAGACTCCATGCTCTGGAGAAATATGTTCATTTTGTTTCATTTTTGACTCTATTATCTATTGTTTGTGCAGTTCAGATATACTGCCAGGCCATCTGATCCACACAGTCCAGTAAATCCGATTGTCCCTTACCTCCACCTGGCTGGAGGTGGGGCCCCTCTAATAGTCATCACATTGGTCACTCACGTCTTGTTGACAGGAATTATTCCTTATCACAGGAGCTGAAGTACAATCAGCTCTTCCACTCCATCTGGGAACCTGCTCACCAGAGACTGAAGCCGCAGCCTTCATGGGATGATCAGACTTGACCTTTGCTCTCTTTTTCAGTTCTTGCACCCGTTCCTCCAAAACTGAAGCAGGCTTTCCATCCTACTTCGTCATATCTTCTCCATGATCCCGCAGGTAAAACCATGGGGTGGCCCGTGGTGTATAACTTCTATATCTTCTCTCTCGAACAGTAAGACACCTTCTGTTAATAGCTGAGAAGTGTGTTGGTACACGTGAGGAGCTGGATAGATTGTCTCTCAATTGTTTGAGGTCCTGGGACAGTTTTGTCACAGCTGAGATAATGGAAGGGGCGAGATTGTCTTCAAGCTCTCGGAGTTTATAAATTATTTCATCCACTGTTGGTGGTATTATGTCATTCCAGGTTATTGTTGCCAATGAATGGGCATATGATGGGGGCGCATTCTGTGTAAATTTCCACCACATGGGTCGTGTACATTTGACTTCATCTGGATCTATGGGTATATCCCCTTTATTTGGCTTGATAGTATAGATCATCTCTACAATAGCTGATTCTCTCAGAGACTGGATGCCTTTCTCTAGAGTAGTCCACTTGGCCGAACGACTCCTAACATCGTCCTTGTATGGATGTTACTTCATGCATGCTGAGCGCACAATATTAAATTATTGCATGCATTGTAAAGTGACAAGTTCGGGATTATTGAGAGGCTCTGCTCCACTTTTTTTATTTTAATCAAAAAGCAGAGTTATCTCAATCAAACCATGTTTCTTAAATTTAAAATTACAATGTACAAGATTCATCTGCCTCTCTCTGAAGCCTAGGGTGGGATTCTTGGAAGTGTTAGACCAGTCATTTCTAAGTGACTTAAAAAAAGGAGCCACATGCAGCAGGGTTTAGCTTTTAGTCTTTTCCATTGAGAAGTTTCATGCAAGGCCTCAACTAAGAGAGTGAGTGTAGAGAACCAGCACAGGTTAGATATGTTCTGGAGCACAATGATTGAAGCTTTAGCTAGGCATGTAGTCACAAAGAGTAGGAACAAGGTAGATTTTTTGCTTGCTGCTAAGTAGAAGGGCTTTGCACAGAGGCAGCTGAGGTGGAACCAGAGAAGCTCAAAAAAAATCAGAAGTGTCCCATGCATCAGAATATCTTACCATGACCCTTCCTGCAAAGCAAATCTCTCTATGGTTCTATGTCAGCCCCTGCTGCAGGGTGGTTTGAGAAGTTGCAGAGTGTGACTTCATTGCCCCTGGTTTGTTGATATTTATTGCCTGATCTCAAAAAAGGTCTAGCTACTTTTCTGGATTTTCCTCTGCCTCTGGTTTTCTTTACTTGCCTTTGTAGAGGAAGATACGAACTGGTTTTCTGTTTTACACACTTTAGCAGACAGTGCTGCCATTGTCAGTCATTGGTAAGTGTGGTGTCCATAATTCTTCTGCTGACAGTTTTCTTTGTTAGGGGTCTGAATGGGAGGTAAGCATTTAGAAGATGAATGTAAACTCTCCTTGTGATGTAGCAAGGATCTGATATCCCTCTCAGCTGCAGGGATTAAAAATTCACCAAGGAATGCTGTTTTCCTTGCCTCAACCTTCTGACATGACAGGGACCTTGTGTTAAAGCAAAGTAGGTACTGCTGTGTGCATGAGTTGCATTCATGCACAAGTTGTTAAATATGCACTTAATCTGCACATTAAATATTAAAGTGCCTCATAATGACTGTTACTGGGTTTTAAAATGCACATGTCTCAACAGCACAAACTGGTTCTTTCAGTGACTGCACTTTTATTGGCTTGTTATGCAAAGAAAAAGATAGCAAGCTTTGTTACAGCCCCCAACTATCTAGGAAATCTGTGAGCTGGTAGGTTTGATATCCCAGGTTTGTTCAGGCAGTGCTCTTGCAATTCAAATAATTGCATTGCCCAATAAAACCAGAGAGAAAAACACTTTTCAGAAACAACAATCTGAGTTGGCCAGAGGGTAACTACTTTTATTATACACACAGGAAACATGAAACCTGCTTGTATTCCAGGAAAAGAAAAGGATCAGGGTATTCTGTCATATAGATGTAAGACTAAGAAAACAAACTTGGCCTCAGCTTTCTTGGAAGTCAGCATATATATTTTTTTTTTCTTCCATAAATGTAATGGATGAAGCTCTACACAGTCACAAAACAAGGATTTAGTATTTGTCAGTATGTTCTAGAGGCATCAGGGAAAAATTCTTAGAATTGAGACTAGTAAAAAATTCTTTCAGGGTTAAATCTGTTCATCCTGTGTTATAATGAGATGAATGCAATACAGTCATTGCAAGGGAATTTGAGAACTTACAGCTTTGGCAACAGAGTAAGACCTCAGTCTCCTGCAGTCTAGAGCCAAAGACAGCTGAGTCTAGTTTGTTCAGACTTAACCCATGCTGCCTCCTGAAACGGGCTTCTCAAAAGTTTTAATTTGTTGTAGTGAAAGGATGGCTTTTTTGTGCAAAGTAACAGCTGAAAAGAATGTCAAACTTCTTCACAGGAGATCTAAGAGCTGTGTATTCTTAAACAGGTTATTTGTCAATGGTAACCTTAAGAAATTGGGAACAATTGCCATTTGTTATCAAAGTGATCACCATTGTGTCAGTGATCATTCTTGGAAATATCCAGCAGGGCTCAACCCTGGCCACTGTACATAGGGGTGGTTCAACTCTTGCTTCAAGGAAGTTACAGGTCTGATAAATGACATCGAAGCACATGTTTGGGGAGGGAGGAAGTTGTGTGATTATGAGAGTGTGTTTTCTTCTGTGATAACTGTAAGCATAAAGTAGCTACCATCTTCCTGGCTGCTTTGAGTAGAAATATGATATGCCCTGACAGAACTATAAGTATGTCGGGGTAAAAGGAAGATGAAGGAGAATTGGGACTCCCTGAGAGGAAACAGGAGACGTGATTACTGGGGATATGGAGAATGACTCTTTTTGTCTTGGTCTTCATCAGCAAGTGCTTCAGCTATACTGCCCAAGTTGCAGAAGGCAAAGGCAGGGACTGGGGGAATGAAGAGCTGCCTACTGCAGGAAATCAGGTTGAAGAGCATCTAAGGAACCTGAAGGTGCACAATTCCATGGGACCTGATGAGGTGTATTCATGAGTCCCAAGGAAACTGGAGGATAAATTTGCAAGCCATTATCCTTGACAGGACAAG
This sequence comes from Myiopsitta monachus, assembly GCA_017639245.1. Taxonomy (NCBI): domain Eukaryota; kingdom Metazoa; phylum Chordata; class Aves; order Psittaciformes; family Psittacidae; genus Myiopsitta; species Myiopsitta monachus. Next base: position 30,405,639 of record CM029924.1, on the reverse strand, counting down.
GGACAATGGCTTTAAACTGAAAGAGGGTAGATTTTTATTACATATAAGAAAGAAACTCTTTACTGTGAGGGTGGTGAAGCATTGGAGCAGGCTGCCCACAGAAAGTGTGGCTGCCCCATCCCTGGGATTGTTCAAGGCCAAACTGGATGAAGCTTTAATCAGCCTGGTGTAGTGGAAGGTGTCCTTGCCCATGGCAGGGGGGTTGGAATCAGATGATCTTTCAGGTGCCTTCCAACCCAAACCATTCTACATTTCTATGCTTATAGTTGAAGATGCATTAAGGAAGAGAACCAACAGAATGACTTAAAGAAATGAGGTTGGGAATGACATAATTGATAGAGTGATGAATAAATTATTTTGGTAACTGGTGTTTTCAGCAGTTACAATGACAATGTGGTTTAACATCTCGGCACCTGCTGTGGTAGCTGAAAAAGGACATACAGAAAAGAGTTATTCAGAGTGCAAAAAATGTTTGTTCTTTGACTAGAAGAATCCTTTCAATTTCAGCTATCCCTGGTCATCCATGTAGGTATGCTGGAAAAGACATGAAGAAGTGGAAACATAAGGAGAGAGATAAAGAACTCTGTAGAAGTGAGGTAAATTTGCAATTCGTGGGCATGCAGGGCACAACAGCAGAAGGACTTGGAAACAGACTTAGGGGGAGGTATTCTGTTGAGGGGAAGAGGCTGAAAGCTGATGGCATACCCAGAGGAAGTAGTCTGGACAACCTAGATTTCAATGATCTGAACCACAGAAAGAGCCAAATATCCCAGCATTGCAGGTTCTCTCCATAATTAATTTATTTTTTTAAATGAAATTTCAGGCATTGATTCCAGCAGCTGAAAAGCTGCTGAATGAGTTTCTCTGTAGATAGAGGGGAAAATCTGTAGTCTGAGAAAAGCATATGTGGCACCTTTGACAAAAGGCTCATGAAATCACAGGGAACATGGACAGAATATAGCACATGGGTTATCCTGTCTGCTCATTCTTAGCTGGCCAGTACTCAGAATCACAAAACCTCCCAAAAAAACTATGTAAATATTTTCTGCTAGGTGAACTTTGTACAGAAAAGCCCAGAAATATCACACTTAATTTCTTGATTAGCTTACGTTGCAGGCATCTTAAGAGAGTGGCTATCATCTTGCAGATTGTGGCTCAGGGTAGGATTAGATCTGTTGTGCATAAGCAGCTGGGAAGCTGACCATAGTTTTGTAGTATGTTGGTGTTATAATGGCGCACTGCCACATGCTTGATGCTGCTGGATGGTGATAATAAATCCACCTGGAACACAGCCCTGTTGTGGCTAGATCTATTTCCTCGGAAGGAAACCAAATAGAGGGAGAGAGTAACAGAAAACTGCCTTTAAAATAACATCAGACAGTCTGCCGGTTTCTGTGACATCTTAATGTTCACATTGTACAATAAAGGGAGCAGATGATAGCTATTATTGTGGGTGGAACTACTGTTAAAGGTTTTGACTCTTGCTCCTTGATGCAGCAGATGCTTAAGCTGCAGGTATCTGTTTTTTCCTGCTTTTCTCTCTTGGGGAAGTGTTCTTAACATGCTTCTGGGGAGAACTGGGCCCAGGGGACATGAGCGGTGGAGGAACAGGAACTCTCAAGTATGGCAAGAGCCCAACTGGAATCCCTTGCTTGGAGAATGTCCAGCACATGTGCAAGGCACAGCTTCCCTGTAGTGTTTCTGATCGGTGTATTCACAGGACTCTCCTCTGAAGAATTTTGTCTGTATCAGGGATCTTTAATATTTCTGCAAAGTGTCTTAGGTGGCAGAGGAATGCTTCTTGCTTCAGGCTCTTCTGCCAAGATGAGGTGATGAAAGAATGACATGCACCAGATACTGCCATCCTTCTTTTAAATGTAAATCAAGGGGGTTAATGTATTTACATTAAAGATGTCCATCTAGTAAATCAGACATCAAGGTGTTGTTTAAGCAAAGCATTTTCTAGCGATCTGACTTTGAGATGAAATGGATAGTTGTAGCTAGACCTGTGTGCAGAGAAAAAAAGGCAGCATTCTCCAGGTCAGTGGCAGGTACTGGTCTCCTTTCATCGATCAAGAAGCGGGCTCGAATTATGACAAAGATGATGGACCTGACTAAAATTTGATGAATGCTTTCCTTCAATTAGTCATCTGAAAGACTCTGTGAGAAAGCATTGGCAATTTGCTAGTATTTGCTATGACTTCTGCTTTGTGCAACCTAATAGCAATCTGACCAGTTCTCCTTTGGCTCCCCATTAGATATATATATTTAGGAGTCATAAGCTGTCTGCTCTTGGATAGATAGCTTTTAATGGGGATACACCAGATCAGGTGTAGTGATGGTAATGCCCGTTACTGAATTTTTTCCACTGATTCACGCATATGCTTTTGCATGGGAAATCCCAGCAGAAGAAAGCCATTGGTGCAGAAAAATCATTTGCACAGGGTCACTCTCAGGTTTTATTTGAATTCAGAAATTGAACTTCCCACGAAATTCTGGTGCCAGCAACTGCTAGGAAATACATCAGTGATGCTTCTCAACAGTATGGCAACTTTGAACCTGCTAAGGGAGCAGAGTCAAGTCACAGGAGATAATTTCAAGTAGATACTGGATTCAGTGTTTCCTTACTAGGCTCGCTCATGTAGGAGAATAGGCACTGAGCTCAGAAGCTATTGACATGAATCACCTCTAGCATTTTAATAATAGCAGCTGTAGACAATATAAGAAAGCCTAGTTTAATGTGTTTTAAATATTAGTCTCTCCTTAGAAGCATATCTTGTATCTAAAATATTTTCTCAACCAAGTAATATGCATAATTTTGCCTGGAAGAAAACCCCAGTACAGTAAATCGCTGTATGTGAAACTTAGTGAATGATCTCATAGAGGAGAAAACCCACTTGTTTTTACCTCTGCACTGCATGTATTTTCAAAAGATATTTACATTCAAGTCAGCCAAATTTAACTGAATATATCTGTCAGTATTTGGTCTTCCTTTATTTCGTGACCCCCTAGACTTCATAAACAACAATCTCTAAAGGAAAAGTTAGTGAAAAGGGCAGTTAGAGATGTCTGGTCAGTTATGAAGGGCAAGAGGCTATTAGATGATCTGCCAAACATAATACCTGGTTAATTCTTTTTTTTTTTCCCCTCTGAGTCTACCTGGGAGCTTACATGTCTCACTTAATAAGTTATCCAATGAAAACAAAGCTTTCGTCACCAGGCTAGAAATAGTTGCACCTAGTAGTCCAGATATAGAAAGAGTCCCATCACCCACTGTGTCATTATGTGAGTATGCTTAGAGGATGACTATGCTATAAAAAGTCCACTTTTGTGGAACCATGCATAATCTGCTTGAAGTCAAAATTCAGAGAAATCTGATAGGCTGTAAAGTACAATTAAAACTGAGCACATCAGTAAAAAGAATCCACAAAGCAAGCATAATCATGAGATAAATGACCTCAATGGACAGATGATGATGAGCCAAGGAGAAGCCAAGGTCAATTATCAGAACTTCTAATTTTAATGCTATAATTAATAATGAATATTACAAGAAAGAATGTTTAAAGAATAATTGTATTCTGGTATTAAAACCTGTTAAACGTTAAACTTACGCAATTTATGCAAATTAATCTGATAAGAAGAGACAATTAAGGTTTATAATTAACAGATAAATACAAATGATCCAGTGATGAAGGTCTTGGTTTCTCCTCTGTCTTATGAGACAATGTAATTGATTTTTATAAATGCTAATTTATACGCTCTGCTAACCATTAATACATTGAAGAGATCATTTATTAAATTAAAGATGAATAATGGTGTATGCAAAGATAGTACCTGAGTTTTCAACATCTTAAATATGAAAAGGAAGCAGGAAGAAACCAAAGCTTTGAATACAGTTTTGCTTTGTTTTGAGGGTTTTTTTCCCAACAACCTTTGACACGCCAAGTACAACTTATAGGAAGAATGTTCAGCGGAGACAAAGACTTTGTTCAATACGTGACAGTAAGAGGGATTTTTGGCACAATCCCTTGCTTTTAACATTTGTTCTCATGGACTAGAAGTAATGTGCATTCTGATTTTGCTTTGCTGTGCTATTCTTTTTCTTTGTGTTCTTGTGCGAGAAGATGGCACGTTCGCCCTGGAATGAAGTTGCTTGTAACAGGGAAGGGGGAGTTTTTCAGGCTGAGTGTGCTAACTTGGCATTCTCATACAGTCACCTCCTTTACTTTCTGAGGTATTATGTTGACTGCGTGTTTTTTTCAAGGATTACTGACTTCTTTCTGAAATGTATGATGGCATTTTGCCAGCTCCTGTGCTTGGGAGTAAATATAGAAAGACTCTCCCCTTTCTTATGTTTAAAGCGCAGTATTAGTGGGAGTTTTGAGCCAGCTATAAAAAAAGGATGCATTCCACATTATTTTTTGTACCCAGAAAGGTAATACTATCTAGCTTTGCAAAGGCAGCTGCAAAGAGTAGTTACGATTAATTATGTGCAGCTATTACTTTATCATCTCTTTCCCTCTCTTCCTTTATTTTCCAAGGGTGAGGTTGTTGGCTGAATTGCAGCAAAGCAGGTGCTTGCAAGGCAGCTCCAAGAAAGTGGTTCTCAATGGCCCAAAGAAAGCCCTAAAGATCGAGGAAGGGGCAGTGAAGCAACAGTGCTGTATCAGATTTGATTACTTCTAAGATTCATGTTTTTCTTTGAAATTTAGAGATCTTTGCAACATCTAAATATAATTGCAGTCAATTTTCAAAGGTTACTTGGTCATATTTTTCCCCCCAGTTTTTCTATGGGCTTCTGTCCTTGGTGTCTGTGCTGCTGCGCTGAGTTGTACTTTGTGGATCTGACTTGGGAGGTCAGCACTACAGGAGCTTCAAAAAGTACAGACTTGCAGGCATAGGAAAAATTTGCAGCTATTGATGTAATCAGTGGAAAATCCACGGCCTTCCATCAAAGAGTGATGTGGTCTGCTGACTTCAGTGAGGCTTCTTGATCTAATTCCATGAAGAATTTGACTTAAGAAGACACACATTCATTCTTTTTGCCCCAGCAGTTATGATACAGCCCAGTGTATTCTTCTGAACACATTTCCTGTGCTGCCACAGCCAAGTAAGGAACAGCACCCTTATCTTCTTGCCTTCTCATACAGATAATCTTCTAACACAGATTAGCTGGAGATATTCACCATAAATCAGAATTATGACCCTCTGTTTCTAGATGTCACTATGATATGCTTCTCCCAGTTCCCGATTTCTTTGACTGAAAAGCACTACTGCTGATTCGTGATAATTCCACGATATCTAGTACACTATTGATATAGGCATTATAAAAGAAATGTGTCCGCATTCAGTGGTTGTCATGGGTTCAGAAGCAGCAGTCATTTTTCTCCTTTGTGGTAGCTGGTGCAGCACTGTGTTTTTGATTTTGGCCTTGGAGCTGTGCTGATAACACCAGTGTTTTCAGTTACTGCTTGGTAATGTTTTGGTCTGACCAAGGACTTTCTGAGTCTCATGCTCTGCCAGGGAGGAGGGAAGCCGGGAGGAAGCAGAGACAGGACACCTGACCCAAACTGACCAAAGAGGTTATTCCATACCACAGCACATCATGTCCAGGATGTAAAAAATGGAGAGCAGAGACCCGGAAGGGTGTGGGTGGTTTGCTGCTGGGGGGTGCACTGGCTGGGTTGTGCTTGGTGAGCAGTTGTATTCTCTTTGTACTTCTCCTGTCATTATTATTATTAGTGGTAGCAGTAGTGATCTGTGTTATACCTTAGTTACTAAACTGTTCTTATCTCAACCTGTGGGGGTTGCATTCTTTTGATTCTCCTCCCCATCCCCCCAGGACTGGGGGAAGAAAGAGAGGGGAGTGAGTGAGAGAGCGACTGCGTGAGTTATTGAGGGGCTTAAACCACGATAGTGGTGCATTGAAGAAATGCCTGTTTCCTAATTTTTGGACAACAAGCCCAAGTGGTAAAGCAGAGTCTGTTCAGTCAGGTACAGATTTGCCCTTTCCTGGGAGTTTCCTATTTTAGTCAGGTACCTTCTGCAAAGTGCAGCGATGGAAAAAGCAGTCTCTCATGTCTATTGCCTGCTTATCAAGTACATCAGTGCTCAGAATAAGAGAACAGTCATCTACTTTTAATGCCTTTTTTTCAGAGGCTTTTTGTGTTGCCTTTTAATCCAGGCAGCCAAATGTGTGGGTAGAAAGCATGATTAGAAGGAAGAGATGTTAGAGTTGGAGTCACTTGAGGCTCACATGTCTTCCTAACCCCCCCAGTGTGGCCAGAACCAACTGAAACAAGAGTGTGAAAAGGTGGAGGTCTCTGTGCTCAGAGTGGGGTTGGGCACTGGAGCAGGCTGGCTGACGATTTCTTGCAGCCTTTCAGGTTCTGTCAGGGTTTCAGCATGACTTTTATTGCTGTTGCAGTGATTCAGCATTTTGCAAAGCTTTCCCCCTTTTTAGTGATAAGTCTGTGTAAGCAATTCTCTTGGGAATTTTGAGTGTAAAGCCTTTTTTGTTTCAAGTCTTTAATAAGCCTTAATTAATAGATTTTCAGTGAAAAAAACTCATTACCTTTGACTATGGAGATGAAAGTCTAGATATTACCGAAATGTTAGCCTCTAGAGCATGTAACCTCTTCTGGAGGCTCAGTACTTACTGCAAGCAACCAATCAAAGACCAAGCAGTGGCCCCATCCTGTCCTAACAAGACAGATCATGGCCACCTTGAAGATGCCTTTTCCATTTCTACTCTTATGAAAATCACATAGTAAGGATTGCTTTTAAAAACTATTCTTCCTGGAAAAAAACTGCTGCAATATCAAGTCCCTGACAAAAATACAGCCTGTTGAATTCGGAGTGGTTCTTGGCTACTTCAGAAGCCTGGAAAGGTTTGTCCTTTGCTGCTTGGAATTGGCTGAGCGAAATGATAATGCAGGATGCAGTTCAGTGTAAGCATGAATTTAGGGGTCTGCTAGAAAGGAATAAAACCCCTGGAGACATCCTTGCTTATACTCAAACCTCTTCTTTATAGTGTAAAAGGTCCTATACAGTGTAATGGCATTTTGTGTTTTCTGGTTGTTGTTTTGTTGTTTTTTTTTTTTTTCCATTAGCAGCTTTTTGCATCAATATCTCCTAATAGAGATTACTTGGTAGAATCTGTAGATGAGAGAGGCTACGCCAAAGCCTCCCAGTCTTTTGCATGTGCCAGAAAGGGTTTTAGGGATGCTGATTGTATGAAATATTGATTTAAGGGGAGAACTGTAAGACATTTCTATGGAAATAAGACCAAAACCAAATCACAGTGATGAGTTATGAACAGGAGGGAAAGGTTTTGGTGACAGAAGAGGCTGTTTAACTTTGTGACAATGGCACAACTTAATGAGGTGTAGTGGGACAGTCAGTTGTCATTTGTGAGAGAATTCAGAGGCTTGAAGATGGCTTGCCACAGCTGAGCATCTGCCTGTCTCTGAAGTACAACCTGCGAGCTGGGAAGAGGCAGTGAGTCAATCTGAGCATGGTCAAACACAGCAAATTCCAATTGGGTATCTTACAGGAGTGAGGAAGAGTATGTCTGCAAGCTACTTAAAGTAATTTCTGACATGTAATACCTAAAGTTAGATATTAAATAGATAAGGATTTTTTTCACTAATTAAGTGCTAATGTTCTTCATTTCTCTGAATTATTATGCAACTATATATGATTATACAACAGTAGTCATAATGAAAATACTGTAATAATCTGAAAGCTGTTTTCTGAACCTGTTATTTCTTCTGTATATTGCACCTCATCAGTCCTTTACATGCTTTGTCATAATTTTTAGCTGCATGATGGGAATTAAAATTATATTGAAATTTGGAAAGCATTGATTTTTTAGGATTTATTGTTATGTAAAACCAGCATTTCAGAAGCTTCCTATTAAATTTTAAATTTATTTAAACGTTGCCAGAGAACTTTTGTTTGAAATTTAATGAAGATACTGGTGATTTTTCATGTCATTTCAGTTTTATAGTTTACATAATCCATTTTCAGAAAACATCAGCCTTCTTTTCAGCCACCAGGAGACACTTGCTGTACAGAAGTGATAAGGTGCTTTAGCTAATATAAAGCAAAAGCTGCCCAGAATGATTCTGAAGAATAAAGTACAGCTGACAGCATTTAAATTGTTCTAATGGGCCATATTTTAGCCACAGAGTAAGCTGGAGGTAACCAGTGTGGGTCATTTAAGCTTCTGACAAGCTGTCCAAAGTAGGGCTAACACCATGAGCTCAGATTGCTCAGCCTGTGCCAAGCGAGCATGACCACCTCTGCAGAATGAGATCCTATAGCCTCTCCAGACAGCCTTTTACAGTGTGTTACTACTCCTATTGATGTTTTTTCTGCCCTTGTAGCTAACTGGCATTTCTCCTGTTGCAGCTTGTGACCTTTGCCTCAGGTCTGTAGTTGTGCACCTCTGTGGAGCGCCCAGCTCTGCTTCTTGAGCCGCTGTAGGTGATGGAAGCAGCTGGAGTGCTGCTTTAACAAGCCAGAAAGAAATGTCAACTGGTACACTTTAAGCGCAACAAAGAGGAGGGCTTCCCTAGGGTAACATTTTGAATGAGATTTTCACCTTCCAAAACAACTCAGACTTTAAAATTCTATTTTGAAATAATTTTAAAATTAATTTTAATTAAAATTGGATTGAAAACAAGAATGTCAACATTTTTGGAAACTTCTCATTCGTATGTCCAAAAAGGAAAGTATTTTTTCAGTTTAGGTGCACCCTGTTTTTCTGCTAAGTGTCATAGACAAGTGCGGAGCATCTTATTGTGCCTTTTTTTGTTGTTGTTTGTCCTTACCAAGGACATCTGCAGCTAAGCCAGAGCTAGACCAGCACTAGCCCTGGGACCAGAGCAGGATGGCTGTGCCCAAACAGAGCAGCGCTTGGCCAAAGTACTCCTCCTTTGAGGCAAGGCTAATGATTCCAGTTATCAGACAGGCTGAATCCAGCCCCATGTTAATGTAACTGTAGTATTTCTGGCAACAGGGACAGTATTGTGAGTACACATGGCCTGCTCATAGGAAGCAGAGGTGTTTGTGAAATGGGGATGAGTGAAGCTCTGTTAAAAGCTATGAGTACCTGCACCAGGGATTCAGCTTTTTTGGGGAAGAGACTGCTGCTCCTGCAAAGCAGAGCAGGGCTGAGGCTGGCTGGCAGTGCTGTAAGAGAAGGTGATTTGCCTCTCAAATCCCTGTTCCAGAGTCAGGAATTGCCTTTTCTTCCCCAGCTGCTGGCTGGGCCTCATTCCTGTTCTCATCTCTCCACCAGCAGTAGATATGGTGCTCCTCTGCTCCTCATACCAGAGGCTTGTGTGAGGAAACACGCTAAGATGGAAGCATTGGGCAGCTGCGAGAGGGCCATCAGGGCTGTGTGAGCAGCTGGCACCAAAGGAAAGAGGCTGGGGAGGGTGTCCAAGCCCTGACCAGAAGCTGCATGAGAAAAACACAGAGGGAGGGAAATGTAAAATCTTTACCTGATAAATCACTCTTGTGATCTATCAGATAGACATTGCCGCAAGTTTTACTGGTATTTTCAAAAAGTCTTCTGAAAAAAGAAGGTATTTTGGCTTTCTGGATAAACAGCTGGCCATTCATTGTAAACTACTGATTTGAAAGTTATATTGAGATACATTCTCTATGTGAGAAAAAAAAAAGTGAAAATATGTCCACTTTCAACACAGCAACTCTTATTTCAGCACTGAACGCTTAGCTCTGCTTAGGGGAGGATCTTCAGAGCACTTTCACATTTGTGTTTCTGTCTAAGCCTTGTGGTTTTGCCTGCAAAGAGATTTTGTTCTCTTCTTGGCATCAACGTGCCAGTTTATTCAGCTTCAAGCAATCCCGTTGAGCTGCAGTGCAGGTTTGACTGACTCTTTGCACCTACAGCATGGCTGTAAATCACCAAGAGATGCTACTTAAAGGCATGTCAGCCATGCGGAGAGCATGTTCTGTGCAGAGAGGGGGAGACGTTTCCTTTGATCAGCCTGGCCCCAAAATCTGAAGACAGCTTCAGCTGGGAGGCCACAGCCATGTGAGGATGGAAGTTCAATTCCCTCCTTCCAGGGGATTGCTCATGTAACTGCTTTACAAATATTTGGCGTTCACTTGTCAAAGATTTTGCCTGCTGCTGTGTTACATAATTTGGGATTCCACCAGAGATCCTAAATGGCCTGTTAATTTGTGTAAGCGTGAGCTTGATGCTGTTGCGTTAACTTCGGAATGAAAACATGAATGGAAACATGAACCCTTGAGACCAGCCTGAGCCAGATGGGTGGTAAAAAAGTATTTAATTTGTTCCAAGAGATTTTGTGAATTGGACTACATCTGGCACTGATGATGTGATCCAAGACCTTCTTAGTTTTTGCCAGTGAATTAAATAGCCAGTTTTAAAGAAGCGAGTGTCTAAAGAGGAAAAATTGCTGGATAAGAGATTGATACCTATGTGAGCTAATTAGTAACTTAGTAGGGGTTTGACATGTTATTTTCCTGCATTTAGCAGGGGAAAGAATTAAGGCCAAATTCTCATATTGTCTTCAACTCAGTTACAACACTTTCTCACTTGAGATTACAGGCAGTACTTTCATGCGCTGGTTGGTTGTTGTTTGCTTTCAGCTAGTCAAAACTCAGGTGTTTTTGTTGTATTTTAGCAAGCAAGAGAGATCACAGTTATGAGGCAGAACTCTTGACAAATACTTGAAAGGCAGACCTTCTAAGTTTCTAAATGTAACACATTGAAAAAGCTAGTTTTCCCTCTCTACAATTAGATAACCAGCAGAGCTGCAGAAATATCCACCATGAAGATTGTAGCTCCAGTCACATCCCACTGTTACCTTCCCTGTTGTCTTTCAAACAACTGGACTTTGCAATGGACAGGAAAGGTGATAAGGACAGGAGATGTGGAAGTGCAAAATTTGATTTATGTGAGGAAATTGGGAAACATCAAATGAATTTGACATTCAAATGTAGTTGTCTGTCAAACAAGTCTGACTCGTTTGTGTATAGAGGCAGATCCTTTCTCTTTTGTTCCAGCCCCACCTTCCCCCTTCGATATGTGGCTCTCTGAATCTGCAGCACTGTGCCATATGCTTCTACATTCAGTGTCTAAACCCTAGCACTTAATACCTTGTAATGATCAACCTATGCATATTCTGTTTCCAGTTTCCACAAGATGTGCATTCCTTAGTGATGTGTTCCTTGATATGCAAACTATTGACTTTCTTCCAGGTAGATTTTAATTAGGCTGTTTGATAGCTGGCACTATTTAGCTTCAAGTACATTAAGTAGATGATTGGATTCTTTAACCTTTGAGGAATCCTGCTTATTCTCCTCAACAACAGATATAAATTTTTACTCTTCTTTATATAACCAAGGGATGCTTTTTTTTTCTAAAAAGCAGTCTATGGACAGCATTATTAATACTCACCCAGTGTGGAGCATGTGGTAAGGGCTTGGTTCTTTTGGATATCTGTAGACAATTACATGATTTGTATCACAAATTAAAACATCAGTATTGTTTAAGTCTTCAGCCTGTCATTTTTAAAATGCCTAAAACACATAAAAACAAGACAAGGAAAGCTCTAACTGGGAGGTTAGAGTTAGTCACCTATCTTATTTCTGTCTCAGCAGTTGTGAAGACTTGTTTTCAACCAAGGAATTAACTGCTTGCTTTAAGGTCCCCGACATTTCTTCTTGGGCTTTTCACAAGGAGAGATATTGTGCTTGAGTGTGTTGTTAGTCTTGATGCCGATATCTGTGGCAGCATGTATTTTTGCGTTTACTGCAGCGTCTTGACAGTGTGCTGAGCTGGTGAAGGAGTCCAACCCTTCTGTGCTTGTCCGGAGGAGCTCAGAATGAAAGCAGGTATTTAGGAGCTGGAATACAAGCATCCGAAGCTCATCAGTCAGTCAGGTCTAGATATTTTAATATATGGGAAGAAAATTAAATTAGAAATTGGGGGAAAGGTTGGCTTATAGCAAAATATTTCTACTCCTTTAGAGCAAAAGGAGTGGCTGTTTATTTCACAGTTCTGTGTGTTTTTTTTTTGTCTGGAAGAGAAGTACTTTGTGCATAGAGCTCATACTTGAGGGGAATCTCTGTCATCATAACTCATTAGTTCTTATCTAAAATCAACCTACAGTACTTGATTTTACATGTGTAATGCCCTGCTCTTAATATTGTAATGTAAGGTTTCATTGGCCCAAAGAGCTGGAGCTCTTTCCTTCAACGAGGAGGTGGTAAGAACATAGCCGTAAGAGTGCCTCTGTGCCTGTGTAGCATGCGCTCTCAGCGGGGAGCTCAGACAGAATTGGGGTGTTGTCTTATTGCCCATGGGATGTATGGATCTGCTCTGGAGCTTGCTAGGATTATTTGTTTATTTATTTATTTATGAAGAAGGAACTTGGAAGACCAAACTCCACCTGTCCACAGGGCTGGGAATGGCCTGGATCCAGGCTTGGGTTGGGGAAAGGTTTTGAAAACCAAATCTGACTTTGCTACTAATTTATGCAGAATTGAGATGTGCTTCCTGCATCCCAGTGCTGGTACCACTGTATTTAGGTACAGACTGCAGGTCTGTCATTTTAGTCACTGGAAACTGCCATTTGCCTTCCCAAGGACTTTCAAGTTGGAGGGCTTTTGCTGGAAAAGTTTGCAAATAAGTTGAAATGGCTGAAATGCCATCTTCCTCAGGTACAGAGCAGCATAATGGCATGGTTTACATATTGGATCATGACTCAAAAGACAGACATCTCTCATTAATGACCTTGTAATAATAATGCATTTCTATTTTAGCACAGAAAAAAATATGTATGGATATAGAAAGAAGAAAAGAATATAAGGAATTCTTTTTGACAAAAAAAGTCAGTTTAAAAGTTGCCCATAGTATTTCAAATACTACTCACTGTGCTATACAATGTGTAATAAGAAGTGAGGGACTTTAAAGTGTACAGAGAAGCAGAAACGCTGCCTTATCTGTGTGTTACCTGTGCAATAGTTTTGAATTACATGTTGAGGGAAAACACCCCAAGTGGTTCTGGAAAGCCAGAATTTAGGTGCATTTGCAACTGGGAGGCACATGGAGAAGTGGTAACATTTACACAAAATGTTATTCAATATCCAGTTATGCAGAGTAACTAATCAACTCTCAGATCCTTTTCCGCTGTTTCTGAACTGACCTGAATGCCTCTGTAGTGTATGCAAACTGAGAGTTGTTTGGCTCCCTTCCTTGTCTCTAGATTTCTAGATGTCCCTATTCTGCTAAGCCCCCTGCTTATGGAGCACTGGTCATGCTGAGTGGTCACCTTAGGAGGTCTGGGAAGGATTTCTACAGTTTGCATTGTTAGTGCTGCTTCTCTATAAAGCTTATGCTTGTAAGTGATGCTATCCTCATGCTGTGGCAGTAGCTGCTGTAGTCCTATGTGTGTCTGTAGGACCGTGCCTTGCAAGAAGCTAGAGGTGCAGAATGAGAACAGCACCCCAAGGAAGAGGTGGACACAGCTGCTATGTCTTTGATCCTGGAAGAAATATGCTTGAGGTGCTCAAAACTGTCACAAATTCCTGAGGCAGGAAAAACGGTCAGTTGAAAACTGGGATGCATAGGAGATGAGTGGCACCTGAGGGTGGGAGTTAGGGATGCCAAAGTCCCATTGCGGGTCTGGGACTGAAAAGTCATTTTCCTGCATCCTGTTTACAAAGCCTGGGAAGCATTGTGGTGCTTGAAACATCAAATCTGTTGGAAGGACAAATCTTTTAGTATTCTTGCCCATTCTGTAGGGGTATTAGTGTTGTTTGCCATGAACTGTTCAGCCAGCCATCGCTGCCATTTTATCTGTTTGTTTTCTTCTGGTGAGTTGCTAAAAGAGGCTGAGAACAAATAGCTGCTGTGTAGAGAGCAGCACAATGGATAGGGGAAACAAGTCTGTTTAGCCATTCCTGTAAATGCTAATGAGTTCACCTAGATTATACTTTAGTTTCTAATTCACATGTACCGTTATACGCTGGTTCCCTGAGCGCTACTTGCACTAATTTTCTGTCTTAGTAATAAAAAAGACACTAAAATAGGTGTTCTACTTGCTGAATTGTTGCAACTGCTGCTGTTAACAACTGAATTGCAGCAGGTGCAAACAATGGTGTGTGCTGGCATGGCTACCCAAGCTTTATAACTCCCTCAGACACAGAGGCCAGGTGCCAGAAAGCCAGTGCTTGCACCTAGTTCTACAGACTGTACATAAAATACCAGGTACCCACTTGTTACCTAAAATAGAAGTACAATTAAAAGGATTATCGAAATTTGTCATGAAAACATCCAGGTAGGAACACCTTTATTCATCCCTCTATATGCATAATTTTAAATGGAATCTGGATTGCGCCATGCTTCTCATGTGAATCTCAGAAATATTATCCTCCCCCTTGATTAGTCCTTTGTGCTGCCAAACCTCAACATTAGAGACAAATCAAGGTAAAGAGGACCAGGACACAATTCACAAGTCTGTATTAATATAGGTGAATTGTTTAACTCAGTGTTCCTGATGGCTGCAGGTATTTTGAAACTTGACCGCCCAGAGAAATCTGCAGTCTTGCTGACAGGGTAGGGCTGTAGAACAGGCAGCACTTTGTGAGATTCTCTAATCTTTTTCCCTCTCTGCAAATTAAAAATCGAGGTGACTTAAATTGTTAATTGTTTTTTTCTGTGAAACTTTATTTCTGAAGGATAATGTCTTGGCCATTACAGATCCAGGCTGAAGTTGCCAAATTTTAATTCTAATGTAATTGAATTTTTCTGGAAGGGGAAGATGTGATGTGGGAGAAATGAGTTTTCACTTGCAGCCGTTCAGCAGTTTCAGACTTTGGGTGGGAAGAGGACCCCCAGGCTCTGTTCCTGGCCCAACCACTAAATCTCTGTTTTTGCTTGGGGGCAATGGGAAGAGGATGCATAGTGGTGGAGCTCTCCCACAACATGAGCACAAGGCCTGCTTTACAGCAGAAAAAGCTGGTAGATGTCAAGGCTGGCAGCATTTTGGCAGGGCCTTCAGTAAGGGGTAGCCCTGGCCCTGTAAACCACTGCTGTATTGTGTTATTTCAAGTGCATCTGGTATTCTCCATTTTGAACAGAGTGAAAAATTAGAGGGAGCTCTTTTGTGTTTATTTTTGTGGCTTGATACATAGCAATTTCTCCCCTTCTCTTTCTCTTTCACACACCTGCTTGATGAACTTAGAAAGTAATTCTCTGTAGTAAATATGAAGCTTCTACAGCTCCACCAACTTTTAGCTGGAGTGGTCCACACTGCTGGAGTACTGGTATGTAAGTATCCCAAGATGTAGTGATTCTCAAATGAACCTTCAGAGTGGTTCCTCAGTTTCCCTACCCATAAAATGAAGATAAAGTATCATAAAGATGGAAAGACATTTTTTGACAGCTTTGGATAAAAAGCACTAATAAATGGCAGTGTTTTCTACCTTTATTATTTTTTCTGCTAACTAAAGGGGAGGGACTTGTTTTCAAACTTAGTTACATAACTTTTTTTCAGCCTTTTTTACTCTTATTGGCCATTTTAGTCTGAGCTTGGAAGAAGCAGGTATGACATCCTATTTAAAGCACTTACATAACTGTATGAGAAATAATGCTGAAAGTTATTAAAATGAAGGACACACATTGTATACCCAACCGCCAGGTCAAGGCCAGAGCTACTGGAAACTTTAACATAAATATTAATATAGCAGGCACTTTAATTAGCTATGCCCTTCAATCACTAGTTGTTTGGCCCCTCGGTCTCCATCTTGAGCCTTCATACAATAGGATGACCCCTGCTTGTCAAGTCAGATTTCATTCAATTTATCTAATTACTCTTGGGACCATTTTAATACATGCTCCACAGAGTGCTAAGGACTGCCCAGCTCTGGCTCCATTTCTGGACTCAAATCTGTAATACAGGATGCAAAATGCACATCAAAACTTCATCTTAACATATGCAGAGCCCACTTTAAGCTGCAGCTTTTATTAGTGTTTCTTCGCTTCCAGTCAATGGAAATAGCTGGGAGCAACGGGACTTCATTTTTCTCCTGTTAATGCTTTGCCTTTTTATTCCTCTCGCCTGCCTCCAAGGCTGCTTTTGCTCCAGAGTTAATGGAGCAAGCACTGAAAAAACTGTCTGAGATTGTATCACTGAAGTGCAAACTTTAAGCAGTTGCTGGTGCTGGTGCAAAAACTTCTGTGGATCTGCTCTTCACATGGTAGTGATTCCCCAGTGGGTAAGGTGTAGCCATGGTGTGGAAACCTCACTGCTCTCTAGTAGCGCAGTGCACATTTCAACTCATAAGAAAAACAAAGTTGTTTTACCTGTCCCGCAAATTTCTTAGTGGTAGTCCACAGATATCAAGCTCTCTGAAAATCATGTGTCAAGAGTCCGGTCTCCTACGAAGTTAAACACTGAGACCTTACGCAACCCTCAGAAAACACCGTTGTCTGATTTAGTCTTGGATGAAAAATGATCTAATATGCTGAGTTGTAACAGTACATTCAAACATTCCTGAGTTTTATACAGTTGAAAGACCCACCTTTGTCTATTTTCTAATCTTCCTCTCTACACAAGGTTAGAGCTGTTTTCAGGGTAGGCCTAGTGTGACTGAAGTAGTGGTGGGAGGTGAAATGGTGAAGATAGTAGAAAGGTAAATGAGTTGGATTCACCACAAGGGTTAAAAACCAGAATCCTTGAGAGCGAATGTTGTGATATGCAATATTTCTTTTTTAATCCAAAAGCTCTTGCTTCTAAAAATAACTAGTATTGGAAGGAAAGCAATTTGCTTGCTATGAGGGGAAACAGACCAGCTGCTTAACAGGACATGGCAGTTCAAAACAGTCCTAATCAGGAGGGGAAGCAGAACACACTACTCAGCTGAAGTTCAAGGGCAATTTAGAGAGGCAGAAAATAATATCTATTAGTCCAAACAGAAATTGGCTAAATTATAAGGGATTATACCTTGAGCATGAGAATTACAGTTACTAGGACCTGGCTATAAATAGCTGGCAGCTCAGCTTTTGTTCTGGATCCTTTTGTTTCATGTTTTAAACGGTTTGTGTGAAATTTGAGGCTTTCAACTGCACTGGGCAGTATCCACTGGGATGCTGGGCTTGCCTGGGACAATGAAATAACCAAAGTCGCTTCCTGCAGAGGTTTCTGCAACCTATTTACAAGCCTGTGTAATTAATGAGATGTACGGGTGTTATGATTGCAGTCCTATTATTTACAGCAATTAAGATGAAACAGCAGTGTTTTAATATATTTATTGTTCCCTTCCTCACAAGGTTTTCTGCTTTTTGCCTCCCTCCCTCTGTTCTCCCAGTCCCCTGCCCCAGTTACATGCACACAGACCATAACCCCAAATCTCTGCACTTCTTAATAGGATACAGATTTGAGAAGTCGTTGGACATGCAGAAACTGATATTCGAGTGGTAAAAATCCCTGCAAGTGGGGCATAGGAATCTGCAAAACTTAAGAACTGTGATCTAAGAAACCTCTGGCAACAAAACCAGTGTACATGTCTTAAACATGGCATTACTTCTGGTTTCTTTTGATACTTTATATGACTTTAATGCTTTTTTTAAATTTATTAGTGGAGTAGAAGAAACTGAGGGTAGCATCAAGGGATAAACTGTCTTCAAGAGTCTTTTCAACTTGCAGTTGTACAGGATGTGTTCCGCTGTGATGCTGCTATTTTTATACTGTCATATTTAGGTTAGTTTTGAAAGTATGAGTATTTTTATATGCATTTACTGAATACAGTACACAGAGCATACTTGAATGGATGTGTATTTTTGCATGAACTTCATATTTATTAAGACATGTCAACTCTTGCTGAAGTAGTTCTGATATTACATTCTCCATCCAGACAGTCCCACAAGCCTTCCTAAGGGCAAAAAGGTGTGGTCCCTATAGAGAAATTATTGGATTGATGGATCATCTTTTCTTCAGCTGAAATTTCTTAAGATATATAATAACTGAGTAAAGTTGGTCAAATGTTATTTTTGAAAGAAAAAAAAAAAGAAAGAATGCTTTCTGAAAGGTCTGGTTATAAAAAACAAAACAAAACTCTTTTCTGTGGCAAAGTGTTAGCTTTCTTGAAATTCAGCAAACGGAGAGCTGCTTTTTTTTTTCCCTCCCAAAAATCTAGAAATATTGCTGTGTTATCTTATAAAGTACTTGAATTTCTCTGTTGTCCTCCTGTGTAAGTCAGTGCCTCCTCTCTTGTCTGCAGCTCTTGATGTACTGTGGTGTGAGTCTCTAAGAGGAAGGTGCTGTCAGCTCAGTTAACAGGGAAGACCACAGGAAACAGACTTGTCAGGGACTTCAGCACATGAAAGATGAAGGGGACAAGGAAGTATTTGATCACTGAGGCAATGTTTCCATGTCAACTTTAAGTTTGCAAATGTTTCTATTCTTTCTACCACTGAGAATATTTTCTGGAAGATGGAAACTGAATGTCCAAATGCACAATGGTAGACACATTTATGCTCCTACTAGAGCGGTGGGAAACCTTTGGACCTTGCTGAGAAGCAGGCTGGGTAGGGTCTGATTTAGTTTATTTAGCAGGAGCTAGATCAGGCCCTTAATTAAAAGCTTTGAGCCTTTTCAGTGCTAAGGGAGACCAGTTGCCTGCAAAGAGCTTTCAATTACGTCACAAATGCATCATACATAAAGGCAAGTTTTGCCTTTAATTCAAAGCTGCAAGTGAAACCATCAAATTTTGGGCTCAAAAAGTTTATAAAAAGTATCCATCCTCCTTTGCCGTTTTACAGAGTGCTGCTAATACGATGGAATGGGCACGGGAAGACTTCCCTGTGCCAACTTGAACAAAAAGGTTTTGGCTGCCTTTCAGGCTGAAAATAGTAGGTGCTTACATTTTTAATCACAGAATGAGCAAGAGCTCACGTACACACATATACACATGCACACAACACACACTCTGACGCGTGAATGCGGGTCTGGAGGTTTGTTGTTGACAGCAGGAACACGTTCAACAGTGGCTGTCTAATTAAACAAAAGTAGGCTACAGCATGGCAAACAAATTGTGCTCTGAGTTTCTGGTCTATCAGCAGCCTTGCCAAAGTGCCAGTTAGCTGAAAAGGAGATTTCATTGTTTCTAATGAAACATGCTGTGCTTGCTTGTCTTGTGCATGCTTTAGGAAGCAAATGCAACTGGACCCCTTCATTTGCACCTGTTCCCTTTACACTGCCCTCTCCTTCCACATTAAACAACTGCATTAGATGCTTTCTCAGCAGCTTTATGTATAGTTTAATCTGTAAGTGTAGGGAGGTAATTGTCTATCCTACAGATAAGATGTGTTGATTTCTGTGTAGTTTGTGGTTATAGAAATGCTAATTTCTTGGGAAGGGAGAAATCTGAAAAGAAGCATTGTGTCCTCCTAAGTAGCCTGCATTATTATCTTCAAAACAATTCCTTGCACACATAGACCTAAATCTATGTGCATGGGCTTAATGTCTTATGATTCCTGAGTAGTATACGATGAGTACAGCAGATTATTATTGGAATTTTTTGTTCCCTAAATGCAAATGAGATCATGGCACTTTATACTTCCATAATGTACATCTCCCTGCAAAGAACCCTGCTGTAGACCAAGACTCTTACGCTTTAGACAGTAGATGAGAATCTTGTTAATTGAAGTGATTCTTATTTAACTGGGGAGTATATCAGGTACCACAGAAAAGGCGTGATCAGGTCTCCCTGTGGCCTGAAGGCTCAGGCAACTCATTTCTAAAGCCTGAAAATTCTAGATGGGGAAGTAGGTAAGGAGCAAGCATGCATGAACAGTAGATGATGACAGAAGATTTTGCAGGCAGAGTATGTCTTTGCATGTGCTGAAGAACTGACATTTGGGGAATGGGAGGGTGGTCAACTGTGTCTAGAGAAGGATAGCAAGAACTTTTAGTGCTCTAGGAAACGCAATCTGTGTGGAAAGCCTGGAAGAACGGAGGCTGTCTAATCTGGAGGAATGAGTAATAGCCTTCAGGTAACATGATACAACTTCAGGTTTAACATGATACAAGTGCAGAGTGGAAAAGACCAGCACGTGACAGTGTCTGCTGCAGCAGTGTGACTAAAGTGCAGCAAGGGGTTTTTGTTCTAGACATTAAAGCTATTTTTCAAGTCAAGTATTGGAATGGATTCTGTGCAGTCCCTATCCCTAGAGGTTTTATGAAGAGCTTTATAGAGTCACATAGATAAATTGACTGGTTGTGCTGGAATGGAGGAAAGGGTATGGACTAAGGGTCCTCTTAAGCAGCACCTGGTGGGGATGCAGTTGTGATTTATGCCTGGTGTTTGTGTCATTGCCACAGCTGTTGCTACCACAGCAAAAAGATCAGAGTCAGTTGGCTTTCCCAGTTGTACCATAGATGTGTTTCCAAGTCAAAGAGCATCTTTAACACTTTCCTTCAGAAGAATAACAAATGCTGATCAAAGTGACCGCCTGTGGCAGGTGGCTGGTTTCTAGAGGTGACTGCAGCAAAGATCAATCTTTCTTCACTGGAAAGGCTTTAAGAATTGGAAACAAATCAATTGCTAGCAAATGTTAGTGACGTGGGAAATGTACATATTCAGGGGTCACCTTTTAGAATTGTTTTCCTCCAGCAGGTAGGCATCTTTTAAAAAAGATTTCTGGTGCCTAGCTACAGTCAGTGACAGCAAAATACAGCCTGTTTTCTTAGCTATTCACTTTTGTGGCTGATTCTGGCTTCAGCTGATGCTGTTGAAGAGTCTTCCTGTGGTTTACTGTATGACCAGCTAAACCTTATCAGGTTATTTTCAAAACAGTGTGCTAGTTTGTCAAATGCAGTATATTCTTCGGAAGCTTGTTAGTTGTAATGAGGTTGGAGAGATTAAATCTTTTCCTTTTTTTTCTAGTGTTTTACAGATGAGTAATGTAGTTCCTGGCATGAGATGTGAGAGACCATTTATTGGGAATGAGCTGCTGAGAGACATGACCTTGCCTCATCAACCCTACAAGCCAGTGCCCTAAACAAATATCTCTCTATGGAGTTTCCCTCTGGCTTAAAAAGGACATCAAAATCCCAGCACTGTAGAACAATTTGGGTTGGAAGGGACCTTAAAGGTCATCTAGTTCCAACCCCAGTGCCACAGGCAGGGACACCTTCCACTAGACCAGGTTGCTTCAAGACCCATCCAACCTGGCCTTGGACACTTCCAGGGATGGAGCATCCACAGCTTCTCTGGGTACCTGTTCCAATGCCTCACCACCCTCATACTAAAGAATTCTTTCCTAATATCTAATCCAAATCTACCCTTTTTCAGCTTGAAGCTGTTCCCCCTTGTCCTGTCACTATATGTCCTTGTAAAAAGTCCCTCTCCAGCTTTCTGGTAGTCCCCCTTTACCTGCTCTACAGTCTTCCCAGAGCCTTCTCTTCTCCAGGCTAAACAAACCCAGCTCTCTCAGCCAGTATTCATAGGAGACGTGTTCCAGCCATCTGATCACCTTTGGGGCACTCTTCCAGACTTTCTCCAAGAGTTTTATGTACTTCTTATCTCAGGGGCCCCAGAGCTGGATGCAGTATCCAATGTGGGGTCTCACGAGCACAGTAGAAGGGGGAGAATTGCCTCCCTTGACATGCTGGTCCTGCTTCTTTTGATGCAGCCCAGGATATATTTGGCTTTCTGGGTTGTAAGCACACACTGCTGGTTCATGTTGAGTTTTTCATCAATCAACCCCCAAGTCCTTCTCCTCAGGGCTGCTCTCAATCCATTCTCTGCCCAGCCTGTATTTGTGCTCAGGATTGCACCGACCCAGGTGCAAAACCTTGCACTTGGCTCAGGAAGGGGAAAAATAAAGCTTGAAAATTGCAGTAAAATAGAGGGAAGTTTTCTGATTAGCAATTTGCGGTATACCTAAGGTGCTTGCTGCTTTCTCATGACGCTGTATTGCATTGTTCCCTATGCTTTGTCTGCGTGCTTTGTTGTTTTTCCTTTACCTAGTTGTGGCTAGAACCACTAAGTTGGAAAAGACCTTTAAGATAATCAAGTCCAACCTTTACCCCAGGACTGCCAAGTTCACTACTAAACCATGTCACAAAACTCTTCCAGGGACGGTGATTCCACCACTTCCCTGGGCAGCCTGTTCCAATGCCTGACCACCCTCTCGTTAAAGAAATTTTTCCTAATATTCAGTCTAAACCTCCCCTGGAGCAGCTTGAGGCCGTTACCTCTTGTCCTGTTACTGGTTACTTGGGAAAAGAGACCAGGCATCTCCTTTCTCCATCCTCCTTTCAGGTAGTTGTAGAGAGAGGTAAGTTCCCCCCTGAGCCTTCTCTTCCCCAGACTAAACACCCCCATATCCCTCAGCTGCTCCTCATCAGAATTGTGCTCCAGACCTGTGCTCCAGACCCTTCACCAGCTTCGTTGCCCTCCACTGAACCCACTCCAGCAACTCAATACTTGTAATGAGGGGCCCAGAAGAGAAATGCTGTTTTAACCTTCAGGGCTATGAAAGGCATGTAAGGCCACTGCTATTCTTTTCATAGATTGCAAGTTGGATAGACCTTTCTTTGGGAGTTAACTATATACAATGTAAATTAACACTCAGCAGTAAGGAGAAGCTGATAACCCCTTTTATACCTTTAGTAACTTACATTAGACCATTGTCCTATCTTAAACCCAAATCTTAGCCCTTTCTAGAATCATAGATTGTCTAGACTATTTCTCATTTCTACCCTCTAGCCCCTGCTTTTCCATTACTGTTCTTGGATTATACTCTTTAAGGTTCTCTTGTTTATGGATTGAGTGTAATGATCCACTAGTTTGCAATGTGATTAAATCAGCTTCCATGCTGCAACATGGATCAGAGCTTGTGGGGTGGGAAGAAGGACAGGGCTCCCTGTGTGCCCTTGCATCCCATCCCGTGTGTGACTGACATAGCAAGCTGTCAGAGAATGGGTGTCTAATGTCCCTGTTGCTGGACCAAACTGTAGTCTGGACTAGATACTCTATGACATACTTTTATTGACACATCATATATTTATGTGTAATTAGGATATATATATTTTATATATGTTTTCTTCTTCTGCCTTTATCTAAGAGACACTCATGGCTGTACAGTTGGGATGCCACTGTGACACCTGCCACAGTTCAGCAGGATACCTGAAACTGGAGGTGAGAAGGAATAACAATCATACTACACTTTGGCACAAAGGGTTGTCTAAACCCCCTCCTAAACAAGAGTGTAGGGTCTTACCCTTCTGTCTATATCAAGTAGAAATGTGTCTCCTTACCTTCATTCCCTACAGTTTTTGTTTCTAAGCTGTGGCTATCTTGGAAAACAGAAACTTCTTTAAAATGTAGAATGCCCAGGCAATATGTATTACTTTTTTTTTTTTAATACAACTATTCAAATGTGTTGTAACTTGGGATCTTCAATAATATTCCTTCATTTAGAAAGCTGGTGTTCCACACTGTATTGTAGTGTACTGTCACAGGAAGAGTTTATTATTTATTGAATTTCTTACTTACTGAATAAACATTAAAATTCAATAAAAGTCATATTACTGTAGAGATAGGCAAGTGATGTTCACAATAAATGTATTGCCTTCAGGTGACTATTCAGGTCACCATTTTAATGTTAGTTTTTCATGACTTGAGGAATAAAAGATTATTTCAAGAAGCTTTTAAATTCATTTTTTTCATTTTTTTCTCTTGTCACATAAGACTAGTCTACACACAAGCTGATACCAAAAGCATTAAAAGTATTTTGGTGTTAAGTCTACTTTATAGATTGGTCTTTCCTCTTAGCTTTGAAGTCTTGCCTATACAAAGAAAATTACTGTTGATGGCCTGTGAGCAATGTATGCAGTTTAGCTGATAATGAACATAACTTGTCTGCAAGTGTCACCCAGGGTAAATCATCTTCTACTCCTTACAGGAAGTGTGGCCAAAATACATTTTAAACCACAGATTTCTTAATAAGGACTTCAGAAGCTTTGTTTTCTAACCACAGACATATGAGGATGGTCTGCTTTTCCCATCAGTGCTCGCCTTCTACTTCCTGTCATGCTCTTTGGGAAATGTAATGGTCTCCAAAGCCCTTGGGTCTTTCCAGTGCTACGAACACCAGTGTGTAGACTGGGGTGGGAGGTGATGTTCCTGGCTCTGCCGGCAGATGTCCTACAGTTGATAAGAACCACGTCCCTTTGAGACTCCATGCACGTTGCTCAGGTGATCCATTTTCTAAGATTCCTCTGGCAGCCCAGGTATGCATGAAAAGAAAAATATGGTTTGTTCTTGTTATACATATTTGGTTGCCTTGGTAACCAGAGAATAATTCATCTGAAATGCAACTGGGTAGTGTAATTGATGTATTTTGGGGAATGCCTACAGGCAATAACAGGGATCTGTCTGCCACCAACTGTTCCAGGCTTCAGAAAATATAAGGTTAGGCTCTGAAGCAGGAACAACAGTGTTTTCTACAAGTCTGTACATAAAGGTAATGCTGTCCTTCCTCATGCCTGTGAGGGATCCTTGCTGGACTTCTCTGCAACTTCAGTACAGATCAAACTGCATCTATGATTTCTTTTGAATATTTATTTTAGACAATCCAAAGAGTTTAGAAAACCTCTGAAGTAATGAGTTCCCACTGTTGTTTTGTTTCTTTGTTCTATGAATGAAATGCCTTGCAGCAATCTTGGAGGCTGCTCTACAGGAAATTCACATTGACAATGATGACCCTTTATTACAGATACTCATGACTGACTATTGGGTATTAGGGCCTCTGGTTAATAAGCCAGCTCACTGTACTCCAGTCTCCATGGAAAGCTTGATGAATCTTGATCATCCAGTACCTGACATTTACTTGAACTGCCTCATGTTTTCAGTACCTCGTTAGCTTTCCTCCAACCCCAGTGCAGGCGACAGTGAAAGACCTACTTCCCAGTGAATGAGAGGTTAAAATTTTATATACTTTCATCTCCTGTGCAGAGGCTGACAGGAAGGGGCATAAGAATGGCATGGGAAAATGGATGGGGACAGTGCTTGTGAGAAGATTGAACAGATGACCCCGAGGTCCTGGGACTTGCTGGTTATATACTGAGTGCAGCTCTATCTGGCTTCATTGCTAGCTAATTTTCTTCTTGAAACACTAACCTCTTGAGAGCAATATTTTCCCTACTAAGCTCTTCTCCCAGTGGATTTTGTTCACTCACCTGCCTCTGCATCTCCATGGCTGGTAAGGGCCCTCTTGCTGGGCAGTGTAGGAATGCCTTGTGGCTTCTTCCAGTAGCTCCTTCTGCTCCCAAACAAGAAATAAAGCTGGCATCTAACTTAAACAAGAAATGTTCAGTCTGATTTTAAGTCTGTTTATGTGAATTCATCAGAAGCTTGACAGTTTAATGACATTTCTGGGGTATAATGTCAATTATCTCTGACATTATATTTATTTTACCTTTTTAATTGTTCATACAGAATGTGATACCAAGAAAATTTTCCATTCATTTTAAACTAGCTCTGGATCAAGTAGAGCTCAGAAAGATAGCTATATTCCTGGAGAGGGAAACTATACTTCTCAGTTTCCCAGGAATATAAATTCCAGTGGTGATAGATCACAAGGTCAATATGATCAGAAGAAGAAAACATTTACTTTATTATAGTAAAGCACCAAATGGTGTCTGCTTTCACCTTGAGGACCCTAGAAGGATAATCTTTCTAGAAAAAGAAAAGTTAGAGCCCTAATGAAAGCAGAAATACTTTTGATTCCCTCAAGACACTGTTTACTGTGTTAGTATACAATCCATCAACAGCAGTAAATAGACTCAATAAATAAGGTAGTTGTCTAATACACTTGGAGATTTTGTGCTAAGGAAAACAAGATTCTCTTTCTAGCACAAGACAAGATCTTTCTTTAGACATGGAGGACAGACTGAGTGGATAATGCCTGTTCTTGAATCAGAATCATAGAATAGTTGGGGTTGGAAAGGACGTTAAGATCATCTAGTTCCAATGCCCTTGCCGTGGGCAGGGACGCCCCACACTAAACCATGTCACCCAAGGTTCCATCCAACATGGTCTTGAGCACTCCTAGGGATGGAGTGTTCACAACTTCTCTGGGCAACCCATTCCAGTGCCTTACCACCCTTACAGTAAAGAATTTCTTCCTCATATCCAATCTAAACTTCCCCTGTTTAAGTTTGAACCCAGTTACCCCTTCTCCTATCACTACAGTCCCTAATGAAGAGTCCCGCCACAGCATCCCTATAGCCCCCCTTCAGATACTGGAAGGCTGCTAGGAGGTCTCCACACAGCCTTCTCTTCTCCAGGCTGAACAGCCCCAACTTTCTCAGCCTAACTTCAAACGGGAGGTGCTCCAGTCCTCTGATCATCCTCGTGGCCCTCCCTCCTCTGGACTTGTTTCAACACTTCCACGTCCTTTTTATGTTGAGGACACCTGGACTGTAGACATTACTCCAAGTGAAGTCTCACGAGAGCAGAGTAGAGGGGCAGGATCACCTCCCTTGACCTGCTGGTCACACTCCTTTTGATGCAGCCCACGATACGGTTGGCTTTCTGAGCTGCAAGCACACACTGAAGCTGGCTCATGTTCATTTTCTCATTGACCAACAACCCCAAGTCCTTCTGCGCAGGACTGCTCTGAATCTCTTCTCTGCCCAACCTGCAGCTGTGCCTGGGATTGCTCTGACCCAGGTGTAGGACCTTGCACTTGGTGTGGTTAAACTTCATCAGGTTGGCATCAGCCCACCTCACAAGCTTGTCAAGGTCCCAGGAAATCCCAAGGTGGCATTTCTTCCCTCTAGTTTATCAACCGGACCACACAGCTTGGTGTCATCAGCAAACGTGCTGAGGGTGCACTCAATCCCACTGTCTATATCACCGACAAAGATGTTGAACAAGACCGGTCCCAACACTGATCCCTGAGGGACACCACTTGTTACTGGTCTCCAGCTGGACACTGAGCCATTGAGCACAACTCTTTGCATGTGGCCATCCAGTCAGTTCTTTATCCACCGAGTGGTCCACCTGTCAAATTGATGTCTCTCCAACTTAGAGACAAGGATGTCATGTGAGACAGTGTCAAATGCTTTGCACAAGTCCAGGCAGATGACACCAACTGCTCTACCCCTGTCCATCAGTTCTGTAGCCCCCTCATAGAAGGCTGCCAGATTGGTCAGGCAGGATTTCTCCTTAGTGAAGCCATGCTGGCTGTCACCAAGCACCTTGTTGCTTTTCATGTGCCTCAGCATGCCTTCCAGGAGAATCCACTCCAAGATTTCGCCAGGCACAGAGATGAGGCTGACTGGTCTGTAGTTCCCCAGCTCATCCATTTTCCCCTACTTGAAAATGGGGTTATATTTCCCTTTTTCCAGTTGTTGGGAACTTCACCTGACTGCCATGGTTTTTCAAGTATGATGGACAGTGGCTTAGCAACTTCATTTGCCAGGTCCTTCAGGACCCGCGGATGGATTTCATCAGGTCCCATGGACTTGTATACATTCAGGTTCCTAAGATGGTCTCGAACCAGATCCTGTCCTGTATGTTATGAATCCTCATAACAAAATTTGCAACTGGTCAGCCATTAAAAATCCTCCTAAGTCTGCTTGTGCAGGGCTAGCAAACTACATGAGCCTGAAAACTCATGACTTAACAGAACTCACAAGTAATTTCTCAAGCCATGTCAACAGGTTATATTCATTCCCTTATCAGGAAAAATGTTCAGTTCACTTTGGTTGAACAATTATGAGTTTATCAGTAAACAGTAGTGATAAAAAAGTATATCTCAGTTGAGGAATTCTAATACCAGAAAAACCTCCCAGATTAGTACAGGGGTACATTATGTAGCAGTCTGAAAACAGAAAGTCTTCTTGTGCAGTTTAATTTTTTTAATTTGTTTATTTTTGTGCATGTTTTCTCTTCTGTGTCAGTCAGCCAACTTTCAAAATAGAGAGTAATGAGAGAAATAAGAGACAAGTAGAAGAGGAAATAATAAGAAATCAGGGTGGGATCTAGGCACTATTAAAATGATCAAAAAGAAGGTAACTCAATTACTGTGTATATATATTTTTTACTAGGAAAACATGTCTGGAGCCCCTCAACCTTGCTAACTCAAATAACAATATCCAGCGGCTGGTAGTTGAAGTTAAACAGAATCAGACTTTAAATTAGATGTACTTATTTAGCTGGAAAGTTAATGAAATAGCTGAAGTGCTGTCCAGAGGCAGTCTGGAGACACAGGACTACACTATGTTTAAAATGTTCTTCACACGCTTTAATTCAGGTTTTAGTAGTTATCCTAGGCCTCAATGCATGGATGTGAGCTGAATACCTGCATAGGCAAAGCCGTCCACTCTAGGGTTTAGTAAAAAGTACGTGTGTGAAACGTTAAGCCGTGTGGGGGACAAGAGGCCAGATTAGACAGCCTAATTGCTCTCTACAGACTTAGGCTTCAGTAAGTTGTAAACACGTACAACATGCTGGGCTGACAGGAAGGCAATCTATACAGCTGCTCTCAGACAGAGAAAGCACCTCTACAAATGGGATTTTCTCCACTTCGAGCTGCTGTAACTGCTATAGATAAGTCACTCGTGGATGTGACCTTCATTTATTCCTGTTAATTTTTCCTAGAGATAAAATAAATAAGAGTGGCTGCCTCTTACTGCTGTTGAATGGTTTCCTCCTGGAGAAAGCTGAGAGACTTGAGAACAGCAATTCTAGCAATTCTTCTAACAATTCTAGGTGTTTTTCCAGAAGACGCGGTGATCTGGGAAGAGGCAAGGTGAATGCTGGAGGTAGTGACTGTGACCACAAGAAGGGACAGAAAAGAAAACAGCTGGGTTTTTTTCAGGTGCCATATTTTTTTTTACCAGAAACCTCTCTTGAGGTGATTGTCAGTCACTGCTTACGGCCATTGTATGCTCTTTGCTTTGTAGACAAGGGAAGAGGAGACCTGTAACTGGGGCTATGATCAAAGGTAATAGAAAGCAACATATATATTTACAAAGTGCTTCTGCCTATGTGGATTTCTGACTGGCTGCACAACACTACATGAGAAAAAATGATTCACTTCACCTTTTTAAAAATTTGCTCTCAGCACGGGAGAGCTTTGTTCTTCTGGGTGCAGTGCGCCATTAGCTTAGACCATGTCTAATCTCGTAAACATGGACGAAGTTTGGTTTTTATATTTCTGCTGGAAGAATGTGTAAATAAAGGGACAATTTTAACTCCTGAAGTAATTTCATATCACTATATGCATAGGCAGCATCACAATCTGCTGTATCTGAGCTTTTCCAGGCTCCACTTGTAATCAGTGGGGAATAGGCACAGTTCATTTGCTCTACTTGAGAAATCTACTTTAGGATGATTTGTATGCTAGAAACCTATGCATTTTCCATTACTCATAAGAGGAATTTACTTAAGAAGCTCAGATGTGGGTGTCTGTACTGTAAAGGGCTGCATTTGATCAAGTGAAATCTCTCCTTGGTGGTACAGGTACAGGCTGGAGTGCAATGCAGAGACAGTAAGGAGGGTTTTATTTCCACTTTCTATGCCCATAGTATTGATATAGCAATGGAAAGAGTTGTTGTATGTCTTTTTCTCAATAAAAGTTACATATCTTCCTGTTAATAAAATTATGGTGGACCCGGCTGAATCTAGGATGCAAAATGCCAGATGCCTGCTGAAAATACAACAGCAGAGAGGACAGTCTAGGTGGTTCCTGGAGTGTGTGGATGATAACTTTCTGACACCGCTGGTGAGAAAGCCAGCTAGGGAAGGCATCCCACTGGGCCTGTTGTTTGCAAACAGAGGAGGATTTGTGTGTGATGTAATGGTTGGAGGCCGTCTTGGGCTTAGCAATCACAAAATGGTAGTTTTTAATTCTTGGAGAAGTAAGGAGGGGTCAGAACCTGCACCTTGAACTCCCAGAGGGCAGACTTTGGCCCGTTTAGGAGCCTGGTTGACACAGTCCCTTGGGTGGCAGTCCTGAGGGGCTGAGGCTGGACCTTCTTCAAAGAAAAAGAGAGATTATGACTTCTGGAAGAAGTTGTAGCAAGTCACTAACCATTTCCCCATAGATTATGGGAGCTTCATTCTGTTCCCCATCCCTGTCTTCCAGCTCAGGGAGCTTGGTACCTGGAGAACAACTGATCTTGCTATTAAAGGCTGAGGCAAAGAAAGCACTAAGTACCTCAGTCTTTCCTCATCCTTTGTCACTACGTTTCCGCTGCAGCCAATAAAGGATGGAGGTTCTCCTTAGCCTTCATTTTTTTGCTAATGTATTTATAGAAACATTTTTTTTATTATTGACTTTTATGGCACTAAGCAGATTAAGTTTTAGTTGGGCTTTGGCCCTCCTAATTTTCCCCCTGCATAACCTCATGACATCCTTGTATTCCTCCTGCATTTCTTGCCCCTTCTTTCAAAGGTCATAAACTCTCCTTTCTCCCTCCTGAGTTCCAGCCAAAGCTCTCTGTTCAGCCAGGCCTGTTGCTTTCCCTGCAGGCTTATCTTTCTGCACATGGGGACAACCTGCCTCTGCACCACTAAGATTTCCTTCTTGAAGAAGGTCCAGCCTTCCTGGATCCCTCTGCCCTTCAGGACTGCCTCCCAAGGGACTCTGTTTATGGATCAAATCATCTTGAGGCACATACAGGACAAGCAGGGTATCAGGCTTAGTCAGCATGGGTTTATGAAAGGCAGGTCCTGCGTGACTAACCTGATCTCCTCCTATGAAAAGGTGACCCAACTAGTGGATAAGGGAAAGGCTGTGGATGTTGTCTGCCTAGATTTTAGTAAAGCCTTTGACGCTATTTGCCACAGCATTCTTCTGGAGAAACTGACTGCTCATGGCTCGGATGGGTGTATGTTTTGATGGGTAAAAAGCTGACTGGATGGCCAAGGCCAGAGGGTGCTGGTGAATGAAGTGAAATCCAGTTGGCATCTGGTCACAAGTGGTGTTTGCCAGGGCTCAGAACTGGGCCAGTTCTGTTTAATATCTTTATCAATGATTTGGGTGACGGGATCGAGTGCACACTCAGCAAGTTTGCAGTTAACATCAAGTTGGCTGGGAGTGTTGAACTGCTGGAGGGTAGGGAGGCTCTGCAGAGGGATCTGGATAGGCTGGAGCAATGGGCCACGGCCAATTGCATGAGTTTAATGAGGCAAAGTGCTGGGTCCTGCACTTGGGTCACAACCACTGCATGCAACACTACAGGCTGGGGGAAGAGTGGCTAGAAAACTGCCCAGTGGAAAAGGTCCTGGGGGTGCTGGTTGGCAGCATCTGAAATGAGCCATCTTATGCCCAGGCATCCAGGAAGGGCAACAGCAACCTGGCCTGTATCAGAAAAAGCACAGCCAGTAGGACAACGGCAGTGATCATCTCCTTGTACTCAGCTCTGGTGAGGGTGGACCTCGAATCCTGTGTTCAATTCTGGACCCCTCACTACCATGAAGGCATTGAGGTACTGGAGTGGGTGCTGAGAAGGGCAACAAAGCTGGTGAAGAGTGAAGGGCACAAGTCTTAAGAAGAGCAACTGAGGGAACTGGGGATGTTAAGCCTGGAGAAAAGGAGGTTGAGGGGAGACCTTATCACTCACTGCAGCTACCTGAAAGGATGATATAGCGAAGTGGATGTTGGTCTCTTCTCCCAACTAACAAACAATAGCATGAGAGAAAATGGTCTCAAGTTGCATCATGGTTCACATGTTGCAGACAATACTCCTTTGACTCAAGGTTTTCCCAAAATTCAGATAAGAATGTCAGTTGGTTGACCTTACTTCCTCATCAAAGTGAAGTGCATTTAATCTACCACAGACAGACCCTGTTTTATTTAATCTGACATGACAGAGGACTTCACAGTCATCTTGTTCTCACTTGTGGTCAGAACTGCTCCTCAAGCTGACTTACCATGCTTTCAATCATGTTTACTTTTCCTTCAGTTCTTTAAGTGGGAAAAGCATCCCAAAATAATGGGAGGATAACTTACTAGTCACATATTTTGTCCTTTGTTAGCCCTTATTCTGAGGAGCCACACTGTGGAATAGTGACTGCAATTGCAGATGAGAAAGAAGGTGAGGCTACACCAGGAACACTTCAGTCATGATACTTTTATCTGGCACTGTGGTCAAAGGGGAAAATATTGTCTGTGGTTGTATTGATGGTATAGGTAATTAAAAAATCAGCTGTGGTGTATTCCGGCGTATATTAATCATCTAAATTCATAATGAGACTGCAATTAAAGAAGCAAGGTGAATTAACTTGGAATGAGACATTGAAACTTGATAGAGCAAGTCTTTTCTGAAGTCTGGGACAAGGCAGCTGGCGAATGGCAAATAGAGAACTGGGCAATTTACCTCTATAAATATCTTCCAGCCCAACAGTGTGGTCAGCAAAAAAAAAGAGCCTTGCGTTATAAATTTCTTCTTTCCTGAAATTTCTATTCTCTATTTTACTCCATTCACTAGATCTGTCTCATTTTGTTAGCTATTTTGTAGCATTTATTCCACAAGGAAAACCTCACCTCTGTCTTCTGACAAGAATATTATGTGTGCCTGTGTGTAAGCAGTCATCTCTTTGCAAGGAAGTAACAGTGGCCTGCTTGTCCACTGTAATTACTGAAGTTCACCTCAGTTATATCTGCTCCTCTCCCTGAGCTGTCTCTTGCCTTAGAAGCAGTAATGGAAACTTCCAGAGGCTAGCACATGCCTGGGTAGCTTATACTCAAGTTTTTGTCTACTGTTCTTCCAAATGACAGAGGATTGGAGCATCTTGTCATGTAGAAATATTACCCTGAGAAACTACATCTTGCTTGCCTGTAAAGCTGAATAGTACTGTTCTGCCTTCCTCCCTTGGCAATTTCAGAATTCCTGACATCCAAACATCTGCCCACTGCCACAGGGCAGAATAATTTCAAGCTAACTTGAAGCAGGGCACCAAGTTACAGTTATCTCGGAAAATGTTTGACACATTGTAGCAGGCTATGTTATGATCTCCTCAAGTGCACATGTTTAATAAATATTCATTTGTTAATGGACAGTTTTGCCACTACTTTCAATTTATTTTTTCCTTTAAAGGATTATTGATAATTTTAGGACGTATGGTATGCTAGGTTATAACAACATATATATTATTTTCTCGTTACCTTCCCCTTCCAAAACATTTGAAGCTGATTGCCAATTTCCATAACAACCTTTTAAACATTACAGAGTTTCCTGAGAAGTTAGTAGGAAGCTTATGGAAACTTGCAGCTTCTTCAAAGATGAATAGTAAAGCAGTTATTTTGAAATCCAGTTGTGCTTCTGCCTTGCTTATCTCTCACAGGGAAAAAAGCCCCTGACCCTCTATGGGGATCCTCTTCAAAGAAAGTGGAACATGAACCACAAATAAAATTGTAGCCTTCATTAAATTATTAAAATAGTCTGCTGATCTCTGGCAGCAGGATCAGAAAACTTCATTCCTACTCCATATTTTATCTTTCCAGGCTTTCTGTCCCTTACTACAAAATATGTAGCTGACAAAATTCAATATAGCCTCTGAAAGGACTCCCGAGCTCTGCTGCTATAGTTGAATTGTGTTCTTTGATTGCTTTGGAGATGATGTAAAAGGAGAAGCAGGGATAATATTTGAAAAATTACTAAAACAAAGTCAAAGGTTGCAATTTGAAATGAAAGTCTTTGACTTTTTTCCAAACTGTTTTCAGTGTTTCCATCTTCCCTTTATAGTTTCTCAATGCGCAGCAGATGTAATTTTCTTTAGGATCAAGACAATGGTCTCCTTTTTATTTCATGGGAAATATTATTTATGCACTAGAGGTAGAAGGAATTCATTCGCACTGCAAGGATTTCTTCTGCAGCACTGCAGAGCAAGAGCCATGGAAAACGTCCAGGCCATGGACTACCTACGTCTAGAAGTTCAGGTCTCTTTAAAAAGAATTTACAGCGTGATAAAATTAGACAAATACTAACCTTGTAATTAGGAATATAGATCTGGATGGGAACTCCTGGGTCATTGGAAATACTGAGGCCAGACAGCCAGATCACGTAACCTCCTCCAATAACTGACTGAGCTCTGTTTGAATCTAGCTTTTCTTTGTAGTTTTTATTTCTACTGCAAGGCTTTGCCAGGGTCTTACTGCTTTCAAGGTTAGAGAGATGTTCCTCTATCCTAGCTGCCCTCTTTCATGTGTTCTTTTGAAACCTATTGCTAATTTATGCAGTTGTTTTTATGCTGCTCTTGTCTTTTTTGATGGTTCCTTTACCTTTTCTCTTTTCCCACTGGTCACTATGTTTTCATAGACAGCATACCTCTCAGTCACCAAACTTACACAAAAAAGGTCCTATCTGTTAAGCAGTATGTACACTGCTCTGTGGGATATCTGCTGTGCGTTTCACTCCCTTGTTCAAACTGGGGAACCTATTGCACCGCAATCCAAATTATATATTGGTAGTTTGTCATCATCCATGAGTCTCCATCCCTCTCAGGTTTTCCCCATATTTGGTTATTCCCAATAGATATATTTATAGCAAGAACACTTGACCTGCATGCATGTCCTTATGCTTTATACAAATGACTTTCATCTCGTGTGTCTCACTCTGGTTTTCAAGGTGATTCAACTCTCTTTGAATAACAATACGATCTTCTTCAGTTTGATGTCTTTATGTTCTGAGACAACAGCCAATTTTAATGGTGCAATCACATTTTTGCACCAGGTGCATTAAAGAAAATATGAATCAAATTTATTCTATGATATAGTCCTGGGCAACTGCCTATTAATTATCCTTTGTCTCCAGGCTTCTAATTTCCCTGCAATTTCCCCTTTAGCCAGTTCTTCCAATTTATGATCTTATATTAATCTCTAGTTTCTGACTTAACGATTCCTCTCTTATGCCACATCATAATAAGTATTGTACCACTGTCCAGGTAGATTGAATCAGCTGCTTCTCCTTAACCTTAATAATTATTTACTTGTTTGGTCTTGCATGCTCCATGTTTAGTAAGCATGTGCAGCATTTCTCTCCACTTCCTTCCATGTCTTTAATTATGCTTTCCATCAAAGTTTGTTATAAAAAGTTGTGTATAATTTTGGTCAGACTAACAATCCTTTATTTAACCACATTATGTTTCTTCCTCCTTTGCTGTCCTCTGGCTGTATGACCTCTTTGACAATTTGACAATGAATTCTATGGAGTACCTCTGCAACTTCAGAAGACATTTCTCTTTGGGGCTTGGAGGTAATCCAGGCTCCTGGAAGATGGAATGCACGGAGGTGTTCAGCCTCTTTCTGCTCAAACACAATATTTTTGGTTCCTGCTTTTGTTCTGTTTAGCCACTCTTCCTTTACATCCCCACTCCATATTCCATCATACTTCATATAACTGACATGAAAGCACTTTTGGTCTAAGTTGTTGTTATCTTTAATCTGTATCATACTCCACCATGACTACAAAACCTGCCCATACTTTATTTATATGCCTAAGCATTATGTTGCTACCTTTTAGAATGTCCATGCACAATCTAATTCCATTTGACTTCTAACAAAATTATTCCCATAAGGTTTTGACTTCTGTAACTTTCACATTTTACCTTTTAAAATACCTGGCAAAAGAAGGATTATGGTGTGAAAGCAGCTGTTGTTTCTGGTTGGAAAGATGCCACATCAGATTACTGAGTTTTATCTGCTTGGATGTTGTGTTGGAAGCGGTAATCTGATGAAGGTTTACCTTCCCTTCCTGAGTTTTTGGAGGATTCTTTGCAGGGTTCATAGATATTCTGAGAGCATTCTCCAGCATTTTGCTTAAGGGATAGAGAGGAGGAAAACATAATAAAAAGGATTTTTTTTTTGCTGGTATAAATTGTAGCACCAAATCTTTAAACTCTTAAACAATAAGGAAAAAATAAATTTTCTCCTTAATCAACTTGACTTCCTTGATAGACTTGTTACCATTTATATTCTGGTTCACCATACATTCAAATAACTTCCAGGATAGCTAAATCCTGAAGTTTAAGACAAACCCAGCCTAGTAAAGGATGAAAATAAAGGGAACAATTTTTTGTTATATCTCAGCTAAAGCAAGCTCAATGGACTAGTCATTGTGGGGATGGAGAGAATAGGAGGAAGACAGGACAGTCCTAGGGCTACCTGATTAAGTTTGGGTACAAAGGTTTTAATTGGCCTTGATCCATCTTGCTTCATTGTGGGGCCTTGAAGGCTTTATGAAATGGTGAAGTTTTTCCAGGATAAGGCAATTTCCTGCTCAGTTCCAATTAGCTTATTTGCACTCCTGTCCAAGCCTCATAATTAGCAGCAAGTTAATTTTGAGGCTACAGTCCTTGTTTATTATGCCTATTGCCTAACAGCAAGATGGATGTCATCATATTCCAACGTGTGTAAACAATAAAATAACAGCAATGTCTCCACCAACAAAAATGAAACAAAAGCTATCTTAGGTGTCGTGGGGTTTTGGAGACTGCATATTCCGGGTTATAATCTGATTGTAAACATTCTCTATTAAGTGACCTGGATAAAGAACTACTTTGAAGGGGGCCCTGAGCAGCAGGAAGCCTTTGAATGAATTAAATAGCAGATAGCTTGTGCAGTAGCACTTGGGACAGTCCAGGCAGGACAAGATGTGAAAACTGTGCTTTGCACCTCAACCAGGGATAACAACCCCACTGGAGCCTCTGACAGAAAGTGCCGGGAGAGACCTTTAAGGTTGTAGAACTGGGGAGATAGGGGGTCTGAAGCCCATTACGCTCTGAAAAGAAATATCAGCAGCATATGAAGGAATTGAAGTCACTTCAGAAATAGTTGGTGCTGAAACACCGCTCCTTTTGGCAGCCTGTGCTTGGCTGGATGTTCAAAAGGAGGGTCTCCTCTATGCATTGTGCAACTTATGCTACATGGAATAAGTGGATCGCACTGATAGCACAATGGGTTTGAATGGGAAACCCCAACCGCCCAGGAATTCTGGATGTGACCATGGACTAGCCAGAGGGCCGAAACTTGAGAGTGTTGCCAAAGGAAGTGATCGTGCTGAAGAGGCCTCTCTGTATAATAAATTACCAGAAGCCATATGTCCTCTTTACAGATGGATCCCATGGTATTGTGAGAAAATATCAGAAGTGGAAAGCCGCTGTGTGCTGAATGATAAGGTAAATTGAGTCAGTTTGCAGAGGTGAAAGCCATCTGGCTATCCTTAGACATTGCTAAATGAGAAAAATTGATAGTACTTTATACATAAAGGTGAACTATTTCCAGCTTTGTGGGCCTGTGACACATCAGGACATTCAGGAAAAGATGCAACATAAATATGGGTTCATGGTCAAGGAGTGGACTTGACCATGGATGCTATTGCACAAGCTATTCATGAATATGAAACGTGCTGCAATTAAGCAGGCCAAGTGTCTCTGGTATAGGAAATTGTGACTGAAATATCAACATGAGGAAGCCTAGCAGATTGACTATATCACACTATCATGAACCTGCCATGGCAAGTAGCCTGTGCTTACAATGGTGGAAGCAACTACTGGATGGCTGGACTCATTTCCAAAACAACCTCATGAACACCTGGGCCAAGGAGTATGACATTAACCTGGTGTATCTCATTCTCTATCATGCACCAACCTCTGGGAAAGTTGAATGATACAATAGACTGTTAAAAACTACACTGAAGGGTGGGAAATTTAAGCCTTGGGATACACATTTAAGAGAAACCACTTGGTTAGTTAACACTGGAAGATCTGCCAGTTGACCTGATCCTGCCCAATCAAAACCGCTGTGCAATGTGGAAGGAGATAAGATCCCTCTAGCACTTAAAAGGAACTTGTTGGGAAAAAGAGTCCAGGTTATTCCTTCATCAGGAAAGGGTAAACCTATTTGTGGGATTGTTTTTGCTCAAGGACCTGGATGCACTTGGTAGGTAATGCAGAAGGATGGGGGAGTCCAGTGTGTACCTCAAAGTGATTTAATCCTGGGTGAAAATAATCCATTCTTTTAGTTGGATGTTATAGGAATTACTATAGCAGGAACACCTTGGTGCTAGTGAGCTATGAGCAAGATGAGTTGTTCATTGCAATGTTAAACTTGGCCCAAAGGAAACAGGGATGGAGATTGTACTGGATGTACCTTTAAACTGTTGTAAACCATGATTTAAGTTGCATGTTATAGGAATTACTGTAGCAAGAACCACCTGAAGCCTTACAAGAAGGAATGGAAGTACAACAGTCCCAACCTGAGCTGGCTTTTCAAATAGCTCCATGCAATGCACCTCCTCTCCTGTCCTGAGTGACCACTATAACAAATGGAGCCCAAAGTGAGAGACTAAAAGAACTCAGTGTACATTTTGTAGGCATTTGTGGACATTTATGGGCATTTTACAGAGATTTCACAGGGGTGGTCCATTGACTAAGGGAATGATATCAGTGTATTGTATGAAAGGATGGGAAGCAGGGTGCTGGTTAATGAGGATGTATTGTGCAGTGTGGGACCTGAGCATGACATAAATGGTATGGAATAAAGGAGGGAGAATGTGCTGATTTTGGCTGGGGTAGGAGTAATTTTATTCATAGTAGCTAGTATGGGGTTATGTTTTGGATTTGTGCTGGAAAGAGTGTTGATAATACAAGGACAGTCAGGCTGGCTAGTGCCCTCAGGGCCGTGACAGTTTGGAGCCTGCTTGCATGATCTTCCTAGGCACACTTGAAGACAGCTTTTAGACAGATAGTGTATATTTGAAATATGAAATAACACTGGGCCAATTCAGTCCTATTAATGTGATTTCTTTAGCCATCAGAATTTGGCATATTTTCCTGAGCCCAGAGTGATACAGCAATAAGACTTATCTAGGTTCAGAAACTCATGTGCAAAGACTCTGATCTGTAGTAAAAGCTATTAACAACTTAAATGAAATATAATCAGGATTTGGACATGATGTCATGGAAATATCACTGAGACAGAAGCTCTAATTACAGAAGCCTGTATTTAATGTTGTAAGGGACTTAGAAGTATTTTGTTCTAAAACTGAACACAAAGTTCAAACAAAATTATTTCCTAGTTTATACAGATCCCAAATTTCATTAAACTCACATCTATCTTCTTATAATTTTTGATCTTTCAAGAAAAAAGTGAAGAGAATGAGAATTCTTTTGCTTCCTTTTCTTGGTACTCTTTATCTTGCTTGGCTTTGAGTTACAGCTGTGACATTCAATTAGGTGCTGCAAATGCACCAGTTGATTTGACACTGAAAGAGAAAATATGGATAATTTGTCATAAGAATATGATTCCTGCAGGATTCTAATTCTTAATTATTATTACTTAATAATATAGAGCAGGGTTGTTTTTTTTTTGTTACTCTTCTGCGAAGATTTTGATGGGAATTTATAGGTATTAAACATAGCCAGAGGAGGGAGCCTCTAATTGTCCTATGAATGCAATGAAATCCTGTTGGGAATAAAAACAAAGCAAGAAATTTTTCAATTAAAGAAATTAAACAAGCAAGCAGAGGTCTTTGTTCATTCCTATAGTTTTTAATGAGAAACTCCCCTGTCCAAGCATATTTATTGTAGTATCTTTTTCAGTGACTCAGTGTAATGCCTCCATGAAATCTAGTCCATGAAGTACTCACAGCTGGTCCTGCAAACTGCCCAAACTTCCAAAAAACTCTTCCTGGTTTCATAACTGAGCCACTCTCCTTCCCCCAACAAAGCAGAGCTGTACTCATCTTTGCTCCCCTTCTCCCTTCCATTTGTCTTCCTTTCTGCTCTTTTCCTTCTCCAGGCCTGTTCTAATCATGACTTCTGTTGCTTATTTTATATGGCAGCAGGTTGGGATGGGGAGCCTGGCAATGGGTTCTAATCATGGGAGAGAGGCAAGGTGAAGGTAACATTTGTATCAGCTCAGATAAGCGTGTGGGTGTTGTGGTTTAAGCCCATTTAAAAATGACTGCTACTGCTGAACCCAGGACAGTGGGGAAGCAATCCGCAGGAGGGTTGTGGTCATCTAAGTCAGGTCACTCTGTTTTGAAGAGTGCAGACACAGCATTCTCTTCACATCCTGAAGATGATCTAATCTATAGCTATTAGTCACTGCAGCTGTTGATTCGTCTTTGAGGCTTTAACCATTCTCCCTGCATGCAACTAGATATAATATTTGAGCAAAATTTTACTTAAAATTACAAACTTCAGAGTAATTCAGTGTGTGTGTGTGTGTGTGTCTTTCCTGAATATTATAGCATTCTGAATTCAAATTGCTACACCTAAACAATCTTATGATGTGCTCATCATGTTCCTTTCTCCTTCATCTTCTCAACTCTGGATGAAAAAAAATCACAAAAAGATATAGAATCAAAATTTAGAAAACTCTGAAGTGCAGTTGTCTACAGGATCAAAGTTGTTCCTTTAGTAAATGTCAGCATACCACGACAGCGGTCTATATATTTTTTTTCTTTCTAGTGTGAAAGCTGTACTGTGTTGTGTGGCATTCTGAGTGAATTGGGACTTTGTACTAAATTGGGTGTTGGGATGCAGCATTCCCTTACAGTTTATATAGTTTAGTTTCATGGTTGAGATAATTGGAGTCCTGTGGAAGTGAGTCTTTTCTTCCTGCTACTGCCATAGAGATCCATATGGTGTCATGGAAAGTAACATGAACAAAACTTTCCGTAAGTGACCACTCTTTATCTTTTCCTAACTTTCTTTGTGCCTTCTGCTAGGGTTTTGTCCTACTGTACATTTGTGCTGATGTTTACAACTGTCTCTCAAGACTGTAAGACCAATGCTTTCTGAATAGGTGAAGCCCTGTATGACAGTAAGCTTTCTGGAAAACATTGGTACCAGGAAGTCTACTTCGGCGCAAAAATCATTACATTATTTTCAAAATGTCCATGGCCTCATTTGCCAAAAAGTAAGATGAGGCTCACCCTGCTTCCCTTTCACTGGTTGTAAAACTGAGTCTAGAACATATATGAAAATAGCCTTGCGGTGAAAACGAAAACAGCACGGATTAGAGTTTGTCACCTTGAAACTGCAGTACTGTAATTCTCTTTGTAGATGAGACTGCTCTTTAAAACTGTTTAATAATTATTCTCAGAGCAGTTAAATGTACCTGCTTAAGAAATAGGTCTTCAGGTGGGTAGTACTTTCCATGGTAAACAGCCTCACTACATTGACAGTACTTTCACTTCCCTAATGCATTAAAGTTTAGGAGGTTTGCTCCTGAACTGCAAGTTTACATCTTGCTTGCCAAAAATACAGAACAGGCAGGGACTGAAAATACATATACGGAAAACTAGCTTGGTGGGCTTCTGATTTTTAGAGCTTTCAGCAGTGGATAAATCATAGAATCATAGAATAGTTAGGGTTGGAAAGGACGTTAAGATCATCTAGTTCCAATGCCCTTGCCATGGGCAGGGACTCCTCCCACTAAACCATGCCACCCACAGCTCTGTCCAACCTGGCCTTGAACACCACCAGTGATGGAGCATTCACAACTTCCCTGGACAACCCATTCCAGTGCCTCAACACCCTTACAGTAAAGAATTTCTTTCTTATGTCCAATCTAAACTTCCCCTGTTTAAGTTTGAACCCGTTGCCCCTTGTCCTATCACTACAGTCCCTAGTGAAGAGTCCATCCCCAGCATCCCTATAGCCCCCCTTCAGATACTGGAAGGCTGCTCATGAGGTCTCCATGCAGCCTTCTCTTCTCCAGGCTGAACAGCCCCAACTTTCTCAGCCTAACTTCAAACGGGAGGTGCTCCGGTCTCGTCATCATCCTCGTGGCTCTCCCTCCTTGGGACTTGTTCCAACAGTTCCATGTCCTTTTTATGTTGAGGACACCTGAACTGCACACAATACTCCAAGTGAAGTCTCACGAGAGCAGAGTAGAGGGGCAGGATCACCTCCCTTGACCTGCTGGTCACACTCCTTTTGATGCAGCCCAGGATACGATTGGCTTTCTGGGCTGCAAGCACACACTGAAGCTGGCTCATGTTCATTTTCTCATAAACCAACACCCCCAAGTCCTTCTGCGCAGGGCTGCTCTGAATCTCTTCTCTGCCCAGCCTGTAGCTGCACCTGGGATTGCTCCAAGCCAGGTGTAGGACCTTGCACTTGGTGTGGTTAAACTTCATCAGGTTGGCATCAGCCCACCTCACAAGCGTGTCAAGGTCCCTTGGATGGCATTCCTTCCCTCCAGTGTATCAACCGAACCACACAGCTTGGTGTCATTGGCAAACTTGCTGAGGGCGCACTCAATCCCACTGTCCATGTCACCGACAAAGATGTTCAACAAGACTGGTGCCAACACCGATCCCTGAGGGACACCACTTGTTACTGGTCTCCAGCTGGACATTGAGCCATTGAGCACAACTCTTTGCATGCGGCCATGCAGCCAGTTCTTTATCCACCGAGTGGTCCACCTATCAAATTGATATCTCTCCAACTTAGAGACAAAGATGTCATGTGAGACAGTGTCAAACGCTTTGCACAAGTCCAGGTAGATGACATCAACTGCTCTACACCTGTCC
This sequence comes from Myiopsitta monachus, assembly GCA_017639245.1. NCBI lineage: Eukaryota > Metazoa > Chordata > Aves > Psittaciformes > Psittacidae > Myiopsitta > Myiopsitta monachus. Next base: position 30,363,061 of record CM029924.1, on the reverse strand, counting down.
ATCAGTTCTGTAGCCCCCTCATAGAAGGCTACCAGATTGGTCAGGCAGGATTTCTCCTTAGTGAAGCCATGCTGGCTGTCACCAAGCACCTTGTTGCTTTTCATGTGCCTCAGCATGCCTTCCAGGAGAATCCACTCCAAGATTTTGCCAGGCACAGAGATGAGGCTGACTGGTCCGTAGTTCCCCGGCTCATCCATTTTCCCGCTCTTGAAAATGGGGTTATATTTCCCTTTTTCCAGTTGTTAGGAACTTCACCTCACTGCCATGGTTTTTCAAATATGCTGGACAGTGGCTTAACACCTTCATTTGCCAGCTCCTTCAGGACCCGCGGATGGATTTCATCAGGTGCCATGGACTTGTATACATTCAGGTTCCTAAGATGGTCTCGAACCAGATCCTCTCCTACAGTGGGCCCAGGGTCTTCATTCTCACTGTCCCTGCGTCTTCCTTCTAAGACTTGGGTGGTGTGGTCAGAGCATTTTCTGGTGAAGACTGAGGCAAAGAAGTCATTAAGAAGCTCAGCCTTCTCCAAATCCAGGGTAGCCAGTTGTCCTGATAGCTTCCAGAGGGGGCCCACATTGTCCCTCATCTGTCTTTTATTTGCAATGTACCTATAGAATCCCTTCCTGCTATCTTTCACATCCCTAGCCAAGTTTAATTCTAAGTGGGCCTTAGCTTTCCTAACCTGGTCCCTAGCTTCCCGCACAACATCCCTGTACGCTTTCCAGGTCGCCTGTCCGTGCTTCTACCTTTTATAAGCCTCTTTTTTCCTTTGAATTTTCCTCAGCAGCTTCTTATCCATCCAATGAGGTCTCCTGGCCCTCCTGCAGCACTTCTTTTTAGTAGGGATGTATTGCTCCTGTGCTTGCAATAGGTGATCCTTGAATATCAACCAACAGTCTTGGCCCCCCCTGCCCTCTAGGGCTATATCCCATGGAACCTTACTGAGTATTTTCCTGACAAGGCCAAAGTCTGCTCTCTTGCAGTGCAGGGCAGTGAGCTTGCTGCATGCTCTTCTCACTGTCCTGAGGATCTCAAATTCAACCATTTCATGATCGCTGCAACCAAGGCTGCCCTGGAGCTGTCACATTTCCAACCAGCCCTTCCCTGTTGGTGAGGATGAGGTCAAGCATGGCACCTCTCCTTGTTGGCTCCTCTGTTACTTGCCAAAGGAAGTTGTCTTCCACACAGTTGAGGAACTTCCTGGATTGCTTGTGCCTGGCCGTACTGTCCTTCCAACAGATATCAGGGTGGTTGAAGTCCCCCATGAGAACAAGGGCCTGCGAGCGTGAGTCTGTTCCTGTCTGTCTATAGAGTGCTTCATCCACCGAGTCCTCTTGGTCAGGTGGTCTGTAACAGATCCCCACAATAATGTTTCCCATCGCTGTTCTCCCTTTAACCCTGATCCACAAACTCTCTGTCGACTGCTCACCTGTCCCCAGATAGAGTTCCATACTCTCCAGCCTATCCCTAACATAAATAGCAACTCCCCCTCCCTGCCTACCGGGCCTGTCTTTCCTAAAGAGCCTGTGACCTGCCATTCCAACACACCAGTCATAGGAGCCATCCCACCATGTTTCTGTGATGCCTATGATATCATACCCCCATAGAGGTGCACACGTCTCTAATTCCTCTTGTTTATTCCCCATGCTATGGGCATTTGTATAGAGGCATCTGAGCCGAGCTCCAAATGATGCCAGCTCATTGGCTGGAGCAGCTGGAATATCTCTACCTTGCTCTGAACTTTTATTATAGGTGCTGGCAAGTGACTGGGTGTGTTGGGATGGAATGATGCCCCCCTCCCCCAACACATCTAGTTTAAAGCATCCTTGACCAGTCTGCAAGCCTCCTACCAAAACCGCTCTTCCCCTTTGTCAGGCCCACTCCACCAGCCCCTACTAAATTGAGTCCTGTGTTCTGAATACCCAAACCCCTGACTGTGGCACCACCCTTCTACCCATTTATTAACCTGGCCAATCCTCCTAGCGTTTTTAAGGTCCTGCCCTGTATCCTGGAGAATTGATGAAAAGACAATCTATGCCTCAGAGCCCTTAACCACCTCTCCCAGAGCTCTGTAGTCCTTCTTTATGTTCTCCAGGCTACTGCTGTCTGTATCAGCAGCACCCACATGGATCACTAGAAGTGGGTAATAGTCAGTGGGACTGACTAGAGCAGGCAGCTTCTCTGCAACATCCCTGATCCAAGCCCCTGGTAAATGCTTAAAAAACACCCATTTCTTTTTTTGTTAAACAAACTACTCATAATTATCTTAACATACATAACCACGATTCACTGTGCAGCAATTAAACAGAAGTCTACAGATGGGCTCAGTGATATAAAAGGACTCTTTAAGCCCTTCCTATTCACTAGGATGTGAATAACTTCAGCAAGAGCTGGCAATTGTAGCTTAAGCTAAAGTGTTAAGACAATGTGATCAAATGCTGCAGCAGCTACTATCATTAATGGATTGACATTGAAGGGGGATTATAATCTTTACCAGTGAGGTCACCTTTTTGCCTTCATTTTGCTCTACAGTTCTCACAGCGATAAGTTGTTTTAATAGTGGTTTGTATTCTATTACTGCCTGGTTGTGATCAAAGCCTTAACACACACTGGAAATTTTCTGTAAAGATCCCTTCCATCTGCTTCTGAACACTTTCCATTTCCTATTTGACTGGCAAACTTTTACAGGGCTTCTTCCTGCAAGTAAGAGACACTTGGTAGAAAAGCTGCTTCCAAAACTTGCAGAGGAAACATTCATTTGACGCTTGTTCATTCTGAGATTACACGTGCCTGTTTAACTCCTATCACATGTTATTTTAGTTTCCTTCTGTTGATTTATTTTAAGGGATGTATCCAAGACATAATGTTCAAATCCAGACCTTGGATCTTTCCAGAAAGTGCAACTCAAGATTCTATTTTATTCCATTGCCGAAATTGAATTTTATTTTGCTGATCAACAAGTGAATAAGGACCCTAAGGATTAGGTGTCAAAACCATGGTTTCAGAAGTATGTGGTGCAATTCAGTGGTAGCTTCACTTCATAGTATTTTTTTTTTGTTTGCTTACATTTTTTATCTTGATACCACAAAGAATCGGGTATTATCTTGTTCTCAAATGCAGATCTCGTCTAGCTGCTGTAGATGATTAAGTTTCAGATAAAAATCATGACACTTCTCGTGCTTTTCCTCAAAATCTGATATCTGATCTGGATATGCTTGAAATTGGAAATTCAGCCACTTTCAAAAGTCCTGTTAGATTTCCTCAGTTTGTTGCAAGGTTGCAATCCTTTCACTTTAGGTACATTATGACAGGTTTGCCCAGCTGGTGGCTAATAACAGTGCTCAACTTTCACTAGCTGGTATGCACTCTGAATGTAAAAGAAAGGAAGCAAATAGGCTTGAAAATGTGGCCATTTCCTTTTCTGAAAGTACTGTATGAACATGTCTGTGTTATACAGGAGAGAACTGCAGCTGATTTTCTCAAAACTCACTAAAAAACTTCTTAGCATGCTGCACTGCAGACGAAGCTTTTCAGTGTTCAGTTCTTCTCACTCAAATGTTTTCCTTCCTTGGCTCTCAGCCACAGATTAATAGTCTGTAACCAAGCTCACTCTCAAAAATGTCAAATTTAATTGAAAAGTAAAATCAGAAAATAAAAAGTTATCTGGCATGACTCCTCTGGGTCCCACTCTTACAAGCTTTGCAGGTTCCTCTGCTTCATTAACTAACCCTGTGTTGGAAGGCTAAGCCTTTGCTGTCCCCACTGCAGCTTCTGCCTGGAGTCCCTTGGGCATGATCCAGCCATGGTGGCATCGGAGGAATCCAGCTAGTTTCAGTTCTGGCTCACAGGCTGCCCAGAGCAATAACAAAGGCCTTTTGTCCCTCCCCTCCCTGCTTTGCCAGTAAGCTGAGGAAAAGCAATAGCATGAGCTGTCAGATGGCTAAGGCCATAGGCTGCTGTCTGCACCCTGTTATTGCTTGATCCCAATGCTGGGCAACAATCCCAAGAGGAGCTGGAATGAAAGGTGCAAAGTACAGAGGTACAAGCAGCGGAGCTCTTAGAGAAGATTGTGGATAGTGTGGGCCAAATGTTTTCCCAAGGAACAAAGAATTGAGCAGGAAGCTATTTGGTTTAGAGCCTGCTGGTTTGGGTGAATCAAAGGAAGAGTTGTGTAAAAGCTGTATGTCTGTCATGGTGAGCTGGGAATTCAAGAAAATACTGACCCGGGCTCACCATGTAACTCTAGAACTGAGAATTGGGAGCTGGCAGTCCCCACTGTACCGAACTGCCTGCCTGGTCAATTTTACTACGTGCACAATGCCTGGCACTGGTAGGAATGTCTAAACCACAATCCCATTCTTGTGTGAATTTACTGAAGAGCAGAACACTGAGTTTTTTGGCTCAAGTTCATGCTGGGAAAAACTGTCAAAGCACAGAAATCTGTCTAGGAAGCAGCTGCTTATAGCTGTTGTGAATGTGCACCAGTCCCAAGTTCTGTTTGATGGATAACACATGCCCTTAGATATCAAAGCTTTCCAATGCTTTTCTTTGATTTTGAGTCCATCCAAATTAAGAAGCCTTGTATCTTACAGCAAGGAAACTTGCTGTTATAAGATCTTGGTGTTATGGTAATAGTGCCTTGACAGGAGAGAGTCTCAGTGTACTACAGAGTGCCACCTGCCCTGGGAGGGTCTTTTCTGGTGGACATTCATCTGACTGCTGTATTTGGATGCCAGCAGAATCCAAATGATCCCCATATCTGGCCTGCAGGTAGAAAGTAGCATAGTGTTGATGATTATCCATTCAGAGGGAGCACACACACAGGGCATTTCATTGTTGTTTCTTTAAGTTGTTATTTGCCTATGACATCTGCAAGAATTCTTACCATTCCTCATCTGTGTTTTATCTCGGAGGGAGGTAAAATGCAGCAGAGAAACAACTGAAGCCCAGTTAAAAAATGAAGTTCTCAGTCCAGTGCAGGTGTGCAGTGCGTCCTCAGTATTCGTGCACGTCATAGACTTTTTCCTGCCTTCACACAGTGCTACAAAATTGCAGAAGATAAATTTATAGCAGGAGCCATTATTAGAACTTATTACTTGCTTGTTTACTGTTGAGTATGTTGTGCAGCACAGATAAAATTTTAAGGCACTAGGACTTGTGCATGTGTGGAATTCATAAAGGAAGGTGTTAATTTCCACAGAATCCTCCTCTTATTTTTTCAGTATACTTTTTGTTGCTTCATGCTGTGAGAGCTGTTCTCCATCAAGACATGAGGACACTTGGTACAGACACAGGAGGTCACTCTTAGGTAATACACTCATGAATATAGCTTGCATTTTCCCAGTGATTTCCATTATTTGGCTCTGCCGTTCCCGCTGGACTCTTCCCCAGATAGTCTTGTTGGAGAGTGGAGGACTGCATTTTTGTTGGGAATCAAAATGGGAGAGGTAGAGAGGGCCCTCATTAAGGAGCTTTAGGATTTTCTTCACTGCAGCCTAAAGCAAGGAGACCTGCCTTGGCAGGAACAAGGGCTTGCAGGACATTTTTGGTAGATGGAGGAGTGCCAGAATAGATCTAAGGCCCTCAGCCATGTTCTGTATTCTACTTCTTTACGATGGAGTACTAGGATGTCACTGCTAAAATACCCTCTTGCTTTAGGACTGGAGGCTGTGCTGATTAGTGGTTACAGTAAGAGCGGTGTAAAAAAGTCTCTTCGCAACTGTCACCAATTTGCCTTTGGGCCAATTGCCTCACTTTCCTTATTCCTTAATTTCCTAAGCTGTAAACTGAATAACCATATCTCTGTCTTTGCAAAGTTCTTTCAATAATTTAAGCAATGGAAACTGAGTATTATCCAAGAGACTAGTCTTGGACTGCCTTCCTGTAGGCAGACAGGTTTTTTCTTTCCCAGCACACCAAACAGCTGCAGACTGTAATGACTGCTTTTTCGTTCATTTCTGTGTGTTATATCTCTCCTTCGAGAAGAAGTAGGCTTGCAGTGTTTGCTTTTGCTTAGCTCTAAATGTTCTAGCTGCTGTAGGTGTTACTTGGTCTCCTCTCTCACTAGAGGGTGGGAAGGCTGAGTGTTGCTAGTAAAATCAAGCTTCCACTTTTTATCTTTGCCATAACAGTTCAAAGCAGTTGATCTCCAGGTTTCTTTTGTAAGAACCGAATAGAAAACAGCCTGCATTGGCAATAGCTGTGATGCAACACTTTTTCATAGATGTAGAGAACCTGCTGCAGACCCTCAGGTAGTCCTCATATTCATGCAGAGCTTTGCATTTTCAACCAGTTCTAAGAAATGCTATATTCCCAGAAAAGCAAACAATTCAGCCAGCACTCAGCCTGAGTCTTCTCATATCAGGGGGGCAGCTTGAGTTTACATTAGCAAAATTAGGATCACTTTTACAGAGTTTTGTTGGAAATGGTGGGTAAACTATTTTCAGTAAAATAATCATCCATCTTAAAGTAGCACTAGATAGAAGCTGGAAAGCAGCATACAAATACTACAAAAGCCAAATAAAAGCCAGACTCCTGGAGAATATAATGTATTTTCAAAGTTACACTGAAGGGCATTTACTGCCTATGGACATTTTTCAATTTGAGCAACTTCATAAAGGCTACGAGAACAGTCTTCAGGCATTTATAGAGGAACACCAATACGCAATCTCTTCAAATACTGGGGGAATAACTAAATAAAATTCATTTATATGACTACCTACCTTCCAAACTCTTTAAATGTTAAGTACCCTAAAATTAATTTGCAGTCCAGATCAACACTAGGTCTGTAAAGAATCTCTGATTGATCTAAACCTCAGAAGAGTTTGGAGGAAATGAAAGTAGTTACCTGAAACTAATAATGGTTTCCTAATGAATGAGGAATGCAGCTGTCTGAGACAAGGGGAGGATTTCCCTAGTGACAACCAAGTGACAGAAACCATAGAAATATATGTATTTTCAAGGTATCTTTGCAGGACATAGTATGGTTATGAGTCAAGACAACAGTCTGTGGTCCGCAGGTGCACTGTTATATCTGTATGTTTGGGGTTGTGGGACAGTGTCAAATCCACCTCTGAAGAAGCAGGTCTGAATTGCTAGATGTTGCTGAGGATATGAGAGTTATAAGGAGCATCTTAGTTCAAGCACTCTCAATTATCCATGCAAAAATCTCTGAAGAGATTGGTGTTTCCTCCAAGTTGTAATTAATGTTTTTTATCAGTATGTTGGACATACATAAAGATTTGAAATCTCTCTTTCAAAATTGCTAGTTACAGTAACAGCTACTTCTTTATTAATTATTGGAGAAATAATGAATTCATTTCTCTTGCAACTCTTTAATAAGGAAATGCAAGCTGTCTTTGAAGTACTAGCAACCCAGTTATTCTGTGCTATTCTGACACAACATGTATTAATCTTCCTTCAAGGCTTTAAGACCTTCTGTTTATCAAGCAAATCAGCAAATAAGTCAAAGCACAACTCTAAAACTGAAGCATCCTTATCTACAATACAGGAAATAGAATTCAGCTGCTATTTTACGGCACATGGGGCCGTCAAAGAACAGTCTTTATCCAAATCAGACAAGTTTACCAACAGATCAACTAATTGTAAATTATGGTGAAAGGTAAATGTACATGAAGGTGGAGGCATAAGTCCCAGATTTCAAATCTAATGTGCCTTTTCTCTGACATATCACAGTTTCAAGCAGAAATTTCCCAAAAGATCTGAATAAAAACAAACGTACAACTATCTATCTATAACATGGATGGAAACAGAGTTCACAAATCTTTGGGTATGCATAGGAGAGAAAGTATTATTCTTATTGAAGTGGAATAATGAAAGGAAACAAGGATAAGAGATGCTCTTTGAAAAAACTCTGAAGCCTCATCTACATGGAATTGTGTCGGTTTTGTGGGTTTTGGCTTTTTTTCCCTTGACTGGTTGGTTTTTCTTGTGTTTGTTTGTTTTTTTTTTAATTTTACCCTATCTATTCCTATGACAACGCTAATAGATTTAAAGAGTCTGTCCATTCTGTTTACATTGAGTTAGCTCCCAATGACTGAGGGAGATATCCATAGAGCTCTGGACTTTCTCAAAATAATTGCATACCATCCTGGGTGCAATGTCCATCAGAATTTGCATTCTTGGACCTTTTTCATTGTTGATTTTCTGCTAGAACCTGCTGTGTTTATCAGTCTCATGGTCAAATTCAAAAGATCCTGTAATTACCCTGATGCTGTCTCATTGTTCATATGTTTTTAATGATTTCACCATCTTCATGTTGTCCAAGGGCACAACTGACCACTGCAAATCAAACAGTTATTAGAAACAGGGTGAAGAATGAATACTCTTGCAGCATTATATTTTGGATAAAACTGAAACTGCTTTCACAGTAGTCAGTATTGTGCCATGTGAATACCATCAGACATGAAGTGGGGAGGGGGGAGAAGTGACAGTAGGCCACATCAAAGGTCCTTCTAACAAAGTACCCTCTTCCCAGCAGTGGTCTGATAGTTATGCCAAGGGGAAAGTATAAGACCAGGGAAAGAATACAATGACAGGTTTTCAGCATGCTCTTCCAGGTTATTTTCTTCATTGTGAAGTATTTTCATACTAATGCATTCTGTCTTCTTTTGGTTAAGTAATACAGATCACAGGCAAAGGATTGCCTGCAATATGACAGTAACCAGCAGTGACTGTGGAACAGCAGGATCTGGAAAGTCCTTTTGCTGAGTGCAGGTCACTCAAGAGCACCGGTGGCACAAGGTCAGATCAGGTTCCTTTTCAACAGAAGGAAGTGTTGCATTGTTACATTTGCCTTTCTGATACTTTTTGCTCCTGAGAGCTACTTGCTGGTTATATACCAGTTTAGTACTGGTTTTTTGGGGTGTTAGGGATGTACTCACTGATGATAAGGATATTTAAGAGTGCTCTGCCCTCATTTTTGCAGCACCAGGTACTACATAAGATAGGAAGTAATAGATTTGCAGGATTGTGATTCCAGTGAAACACAGAGGTCACTGATGAGACTTGGCTATCAGAATACCCTCCAATGTATTCAAGTGCTTAACTTTCACTGAAGTTGCCTGCTTGTTTGTTCGCATGAAATTCCAAAGTATAATCTAAAATTAAGCTTCTGATTTTGTCTGCAGGGAAGTTAATTAGCACATCTCAACTTGCTCACCAATATCACTTTCATTTGGTGTTAAGAGCAAGTTTAACACTCAAGTCTCTTTTTTTTTTTTTTTTCATAGCAAACAGCCTGTGCTTATTATCATATTAAAGGAATGCCACTGGTTAAATCAGGCAATGAATATAAATAGCTGCATTACTGCCATCAGGCATCAGTGTTTATTTAGTGGATGTGAATCATGCGTGCCTCTTTGATCTGGCTTTGACTAAGCCATTGCTGTTTTCATACAAAAGAGGTTATTTGCAAACACTGCAAGAGTATCGTATACATTAAACATGGAACTAATCAATATGGGAGGCTGTCTGCTACTTTGACAACCCTGTGTGCTGCCACAGTGTCTCTAAGTGTTCTGAATTTCTCTGTGAGTACCTGGGTCCCTTAAGACACTCTCAGCATTTTCCTTTGGACCAGAGAAGATCGAGATTGAAATCTGGGCCCCACTGAAATCTGTGGTCGTATCACTTTTGGGTCCCTGTGAAGGGTACATATCTGGCAGCAGAGAGGACAAAAACAACCAAGGACAACACTGATTTATTTGTGGACTGGTTTGATTACAGTGCATGCAGGAGAGTATTTGAAAGAGAAATTTGTGCATAATCAGATAAGCAGATAGACTCAGACCTACTCGTGCTCATTATCCACACTGAAGTTTTTATTACTTTTTGCTAAAACAAAAGCTCCTGTGTTGAATTATTAAACTAAACCCACATGCCTTCCCTTTAACAAACTATATGTAGACTGTTGTGTGGATTAGAAAAGCAAATTATAACCCTAGGTACTGCCAAAGTAATGTTATCACAGTCATTGTGATAAATAACTTAGCATGGGACTCATTCTGGCGCCAAACATTAACCTGGGCAAAATAGCTGACAGGAGTGGTGTTTGTTCAACCACAAGACATGACTGACCTCAAATGCTCTCCAGTGAGGGAACTGGGGATGGCAAAGAAGTAGAAAAATTGTAGAAATACCCATACAATTAGATGATTTCTGAGTCCAAAGTGTGCATCCATCCCTCCCTCACTGTCCGTTACTTCTACTGTAATACATGGTCGTTCAGAGGTTCTAGGATTCAAAGGAAAGCTGGACTTCAAGGTTTTGGGCAAATTTGGTCTTCACTCCTACACTTGTAGCGAAGTCAGACAAGTTTTGCATCATCTGGGGTTTCTTTTTATCGTTTAGTGTCATTTTACATTTGAATGTCCCCTATATTTATCTGCAGGTGTCACAGAAAATGAGTTTTTAAGTAATTTGGAATGATAAGTGTTCAAGAAAAGCGCAGTGGACCAATGAACTACTTCTCTTTCAGTTTCTGATTTCTGCACTGGACTGACTTACACTGTAACTTTGTCTAACCTAACAAAAATGACAATTATTGTTAGGAAGAAAGTGAAATGGTGACAATTTTGAAAAGTGAAAAATGAGAATTTTGTTGTGCTCTTTTGCACAGACCATATACTCTTCATGTTAATGTTATGTTGTTCTCTTGCCTTGCTGTGTATTATTACATCAAAGATTTTGCCAAAGAAAACCAGCCAGAAATGCTAAACAACGACCCAGACAAGAGTCCTTGAGGGAACAGCAGAGATGGGGTTATGGGGAAATACCTTCCATCTGGCTTTATTCCAGACTGAAATGATTTTCTCTTCACAGGAGCTAAATCTAGAACCCCAGAGATGCCTGAGTCTTTGAGATCTGATAAATTGTGTTACAGTTACTGTGAAGGGAATAGATTTTACAAATGTTCAGACCTTAAACCAGGAAATAAACCAAACGGATATTTTCTTCTAGCTCAGAAATGAGAAACACTGAGGGGAATAGATTGACCCGGTCTCACTTATTTTAAGGGATGTTCCTCATTTCATTCAGTGTTACATGAATAAAGGGAAGGTGGGTCAATCAATCAACCCTTTGTTTTATTGACCTAATCAAAGCAATGTAATTATTGATTGAAGCTGTTCTGTCTCTGCACTATTCAGCCTGACATAATGCAATCTTAACACAGTCTAAGCCAAAGCTTTAAGTATGCATGGAACTGCATACTTAAAAGAGAACCATCACTGTGACTTCATGGTGGGAAGTTAGCCTATTAAAACATGACATTACTTCAGGCTTCTGCTTCTTGCACCTTTACTTGGGTAAGAATAGGCATGCATGGAAGGTCATTTCTGAAAGCAGTGAATTAATAGTTATGTAGTATTCTGTGTGTTACCGAACTGTTTCACTGGCTCTGTAGAGATGTCAGTGTCTCAAATTGTGTGACTGCCTCTTCACCCTGATAGCAGACAGGTGCTGTCCCTTGCAATTGGGTGTGCAGTCAGACTTTGCTACAAACTCAGTCCCTTTCTCAAGACATTTTGACATCAAAATATGAATCTCCAGCTAGTCAAAAGTTCTTTCTGATGGAGGAAAAAAAAATACAGTTTTGAGTATTTGTTTCAGTCCTCCTTGTAGGAGGTTCCTTCCAGAGCTTCCCGCAGTGGTACTGAAGTTCAGATTACAGTCGCAATGAATGCTGTAACAAGTGAAGCTGTTACAAAAGGTATCTTAAGAAACAGCCTTTTTCCTGCATTATTTTTGATGTAGAAACTGGTGATATTGTGAAAGATATCTTCAACGCTTATCCTTAGCATTGCTGCCAACCCCTCCGTGTGCTTTGGCAGCAACTTCAATGGGATCTTCACTCAAATGGAGGAGAACTGGTAGATATGTGATGCAATGAGAGCACGTTAGTGCTCAGGCAATGAGGCTGCTCACCTTGCCCCAATTCAGGTGCAGAGCCAAGTATTCTATAACATCATAAAACAAACAGCAGAAACTGTTGGTCACGAAGATAAATATTTGCTATGTTACAGAATCTTATCAGAGGGAATGTGTTCTTGCTGTTTGTTGGTGAGACTTTCCAGGAACTGGAGATACATAGGGTCAGAAATTCCTGCCAGTTTGAGTGCAGCTGAGTTTCTACCCTCAGTGCCTACTATCTGAAAACACAGCTCAGCCTGTGTGCTTCTCTTGTGCTCTCTTTCTAGACCATTGTGTTTCACTTCTCTGTCAACTCCAAGCTGTGGACAACTCAGGTAACTTTCATTTCCACCCAGGCCTAATGTTTCTGAGAGCAGGTTTTGTCAATGTTTTTAAAAATCTGTTACCTTGTCTCTGGCCGGTTGAAGCCATCCTGGCCCTGTTGAAAATTAGATCCTCTTTACAAAACATTTCTCAAGAAGACTGGATTATTTAGTTGGGACTATAGATAATATGGATTACCAGAGCCCTAACTCTACAGTGTATCGTGTAAGGAAAAAGCTATTTCTAATAGTGCCTTAGAAACTACAGCTTAGTTTGACAATTTCTTAGAGTTAGCCTAGTTTCCTAATAGGAGGGTACTCACAGTAGGTTTTGAACTGACTAAATTGAATGGAGGAGTGCAGAACTTTAAGATAATTAGAGCCCAAGCGAGTCTATTGATAACCCTTCAGCAGGAAAGGTTGCAGTGTGAATTCAACACTATTATGCACCAAAGAATTCGTCTAAATGGAGGATCTGATGAGTGCTCAACTAGGAGAAAAGCTGAAGGCCAAGGCTGTACAATATTAGACATGAGAAACTCCAGGCTGAAGCGTCTGCACTACAGGGGGTCAAATTCAACCTGTTGTGCTGCTTGTAGAGCTCATGTCATTACACATGTAGAAATGTGATAGGAAGCTAATGTATTACCTATGTGTTATGTCCCCTCATTACCAAGGCATTTCATTTCCTGATGAGTCAACTGCTTGGTTAAAGAGTGAAAAAACTGTCTTTCAAGCTGAAGCACACATGACAATCATTAAATCATCACTCATGTCCCATCCCATAAGAAATTTCATTGCATGAAGTTTTTCTGAAGCCTATGGGTCTCTGCACACATGCATAGCTCTGCCTTACCATGTTTTATTGAAGGATTACAATTTAACCAGGTAAATAGGCTCTGTCCCAAGTGCCTATTGAGCCAGTAAGAGTTTCCAGATAATATGATGTCATATTGTATTTAGATAGCTGAATATGTCATCAGTCAATCAAGTATTGTACAGGGCAGTTCTGTAAGAAGGGTTTCTATTACTAAACCGCTACTGTTTAGGCCTGCCTCTGGCACCGAGTTAATTCTCTTTAAAATCCAATGTTTTTGTCATTTAGCTCTAAGTGCTCTAAACACAGATCCCAAGAATAACTCTGATAGAAATGGCTTGTTGTAGGTATTTCATGAAAAAACAGAGAAACAAGATTTCTCATTTGGTTTTGGTTTTTTGGGGGTTCTTTTTTTTTTTTAACAAGTACATCTTTCCTTTTTTACTTTGCTATTACAAGTTAAGATTTTTGTGCTTTCAGTTTGAAAGTGGATGTCTCATATACACTTAATGTGTGCTTCCTCATGGCTTTTTGGTCATCTGATTTTCTTGGCTCAGCTCTCTGCCCCAGCTTTGGTCTGTTCCCAGAGTAAGGAACATTCTGAAATCTTATCATGCTTCATGCTAGTGGGTAAACTCCTGTGGTGGATATGGTTCCAGTATTGTTTCCATATGGTTTCCGCTCTAGAGAAGGCAGACCAGTCTTTATTTCAAGAAACTATTCAGGTGGTAATTAGTTAACCTCCGTTTGTGGTTATTTAAAATTTTCTGGAGTGCTTTGCTAATATCATATAGAAGTGTTGGGATGCTGTAGAGTGTGTAAGTAGTCTTGATGGTGCAGGTTTTATCACAATATTCTGATACAAAATCAGCCTTTCTTTTCCCTTAATGCTCTCACCTGGGTACTGCTCAAAACACACGCCCTGTTTTTATGAGATGTTCTTACTCCAGCTAAGCAGACATATCCCAAAAGCCTGCTCTGCTTCTGGCCATGCTCCCTGTAGGAAAAAAGTGGAGATAGGCTCTGTCTTTGTAACTGTAAGGCTGCCAGTGCCACAGGGTCCTCCATCAATTTGAAACTTCCGGCAGTCTCCCCCACCAGTGCACTCTCTAAGCTGAGGAAGGTAACAGTATTAGAGTTTTGAAGTCACAGTTATCTGCCTAATCACAATTTATGTTTTAGTCTAGCAGCTGGTTCTCACATTCACAAACCCAAAGCCCTGAGGCCGAGCCCTTTGGCTGTCGTGTCTGAGTTTTTAGCAAGAGTTGGGTGTGTTATATAGGTGCATCTGAGTTTTTTAATATGGATATGAATATATATGGGTAGTGATGATAGTGGTGAGAATGATTCTGTCACAAGGTATGAGGGGGAGTGAGATGCATATATGATTGCCTCTTACCACCGTTTCCTGGTTTTGTTACACACTGTGTCTCCTGATGTTGGAATGATAAAAAAAACCACCACAAACTGATTTTCAGTTCTGTAGAATCATTATGCAAAAACTACAAGGAATACTGAGAGTGAATGAATTTGCTGGCTTTATTGTTCTGAAAAGCTGAACTGTACTTTGTGTTTTGAGATGCCTACAGGTGTAAATATGTCTAGACCAGAGTCTGCATGGTAAATATTTAGTGAAAATTAGGGGTCACTTATGGGGATAGGGGCTGGAGGTGAAGGGTAACATTTGGGTTCTGTACACAACAATTTTTCTTTTTTGAATAGCTTTTTTCTTTGGGAAAAATAATTCCATTCTTTTCACCAGGAGGCATGCTGGGAGACATAACAAACAAACAAACAAAAACAAACAAGCAACCAAAAAAACCCCCCAAATAGTGGATAAAATGTTTGATCTACTTTTCCTTCATTTTTCCTTCCTACTGTCTTCTTTCTGTTCCTTTCCTCCTCCCCTTATTTCTTTTTTGTCCAACCCAGTGTCTTCAATTTGATGCATTACTTTTCACTGATTTTCTCACTGATGTTACTTCTCAGTTCTCTCACAGTACCTTTTCCAGGTGTTAGGAAAGAAGCCACTGCCAGGCCCTGGGCTCCATTTCTTCCTTTCCCAAAGTCCATTTCATTTTACTTTCTCTCTCTATCTCGCCCTCTCCTTTACTACTGCTTCATCTTTTGATTAAGTTTCTGGTTCTGAACAACACTTACCTTCCATGCCCTTACTCAAACATGCTTCCGGTGCTCTACTCCCTGCTTCCTCCATTCTTTCTTTCAGCTCTGTTTTCTTCAGAGCAGTGTGTTCCTTTCCTCTTGCCTTTGCATCCCGATTTTTTTTTATATGCACATGTCAATTGGCTTCTTGGCCATGCAATTGTACATACCTGCCCTGAGATTTCACATGAGGCTGAGAGATAGAGACTTAAGTGGTCCCCTGAGAGAATCAGAGATGGGATTAGCCTATCCTACATGTGGATCTCATATTCAAAACTGAAGAAATTTTAGGCTTCTTGAAATATGTTGCTCTTGTCAAGAACTTGCTTAGCTTTTTCAGAAACCATTTGCTGTGAAGTCAACTGAGTTCTGTGTCTAGCATTACTCAGCTGGAACAGCAATTCAGAAACTCTGTAATGAACTTCCTTCCTGAGCAACTGCCCCAAATGGACTTTTAATAAGAGCTGTGTGATAACTTTTGGAGGTTTAGTTCTAAGTGGATAAATATGTCCCTGAGAGGGAGAGGAGGGAGATATTTATTTTCTCATGTCTCATGAAGGCACTGAAGGGAGGTGACTATCTCATGATAACCACACCCCTTGTCATCCTCTATTAGTCACATCACATGTTTCCTGAACACAACACTTCTTTATATTCCCCTGACATTTTGCACGTCTCACAAGAGCAGTGACTAGTTATCATCTTCAGGGCTAACACCAGATCAAAATACAGTTCAGTGAGCCTTTACAGGAACCTCTAATTGTCTGTGTACAGTATGCTAGGCTTCACAAAGGCTGTATTTACTCTGTCCAGAAAAAAAAAAAAGCAATTGGATAGGACAGAATTGGTATGTTTTGACCTTAAGCTTCTACCTTATCAGTCAAAAGGGAGCTGGAAACTTTCTGCGTTTTACTACAAAAATTGATGGTCACATGCTGTGGCTCTACCAAGTGGCACTTGGAGCAAGTCTGCAGGGTAACATCAAGGTGGCCTTCTGCTAACTGCTGCTCCTCTGACGCCTTGGATCCACAGGACACAGCCACAACCCAGGACAAGGACTTCCAGGTGGTGCATTCAGAGACTTTAAGGTGATAGGAGAGCAGCTGGCTGGAGGAGAATTCCAGGAATGTATATCCTGTCTACAAATGATGGTGGCAGCCTGTAAAACTTTGCAGCACCTTTGATAACCAGGAGCTACTTCAGCTAATTCATCCTGCCTCTTCTCCTCTTAAGCCATTATAGATAGAGAAACAAAGAGAATTAGCACTGAAATTCCTTTGCTTTGCTGTCTGAGTCAGTGGGGTTCAGTAGCCGTGATGCTTAACTGCTTCTTGTCTTTGGGATTCATATATTTGACATATGTGCGTATAACAGTACTATATTGTGATGTTGCTGTATCAATCAGGATGAGAAAAAAAAAAAAAAAGATGTGACACAAGCTACTTTCAGTGTGAGTGGAATGGTCATCCCACATTATGCATCGCCTGGAACATCAAATAAGTGAGTTTTTATGAGTTTTATTTGCTGCCACATTATGGATGAGGACACATGGAGAAACTGGGCTCAGTTAGGTGCTTAGGGCACTATGGCTCCAGTCCTTCTTTCATATCAATGCAGATAAAGAACTGCAATCCTCCTCAAAAATTGCATTTCCTATTTTGATGGGCTTGAGTTAAAAATAGAAGTGAACTGGGCAGTTGCTGCAGATGAGAAACACAACCAAATACAGTTGCAGTTCAAGACCTGAACAAAACCATTATGTCCATGCACAAGCCAAATACCTTTTCCTGGAATATAGGATGCTTCCTTTTGTGTGTCAGGCTCTGACCATTGAGTCACTTCCTGTGGGTTTGCATTGTGTAGATTAGCAGGTGCAATCCTAGGCACGCACAGAAACTTCCTCTCTTACTGCTCTCACAAGGTTTATCCTTGGCTTCTTCTGAAGTTCAAACTTCTCTACTTCCTTATCCATACTACAGCTCTCTTCATTTTTGTCTCTGCCCCTGCCTTTCCCTGCTGTCTGCCCAGGATTTCTTCCTGGCAGCTTCTTCCATTTCTTTCTTTTCTTTGGCCAGCAGTCTAAATAAAATAGCCAAGTTACTCTGTTGACTTGCAAAGCTAACTCTTTACAAGGAATTCTCTATTCTGTGTTCTAACAAATGTAGCCATGGCCACAAAATCAGTAATTCCTCTGGAATTACATGTGGTGGGTTTCTTTTTTCAAAGGAAAGGAAATGGGTGGAAGAGGTTATTAAAGATAATTCAGTCACAGAACTACAATGGTTCAGGATTCTTACTCATTCCACATCTTTTACTGAAGATATGGACTGCACATATTAGTACCAGAATAACTATTTCAGCTGAAGCATTGAGGCTTTCATCAAAACATCCAAGCCAGTAAAATGGACTGTGTATTTACATGCCCTACACCACCCTTGTTTTGTTCAGCTGCCTGCAAAGGAGTAGCTGCACTGGGATGGTTTTTTAACTATTGCAGAATAGCTAGCCCAATTTAACATTTGTGTGTAGATGACCTCTCTCTTATGTTTACTTACCTTGTGAACAAGTATGGGTTTCCTTTATCTAGGTTGTTAGAAAATAAAAATTAAAGGAGAACATGTCATTCTTTGGACACAAATCCATCCCTTCTTTGTTTCTTTTCCCTGTTAAATTATGTAGCTTAACCATGGGCAGCTCTTTTTGAATGTCTCTAGCACCTGTTTCCTTTCTGTCTACTTCATACTAGTTTGGAGGGACAGCTCTACATTTAACAAGCATACCGTCAAAAAAGAAAGCTAAGGGGGGAAAAAAAAGAACTTTCACTTTTGAAAATACATGTTATTTATAAGGGCTGAATGTCTAATAGTGTGCCAAATAAATATCAGAATATGGTGATAAGACTGGTGAAATCACGCCAAAATGAGACAGGAACCAATCGCAAAGAATGGTAGTGAGATTTTGCTGATATTCTGCAACTACAGTGTTTAAAAGTACAATGGCAGAAACAAATGGTTTCAAACTTTGCCAATATAATGAGCACAGGGTAGAAACTGGGAACAATTGTGCCTGTATTCTTCATTTTTTTTTCTCCAGAGCTTGCCTCTGGCCAGGGGTGGGTGAGGGATGGGAAAGAAGGAAGGACCTAGACTCAGAAGTGTGCTCAATGTTTGTTTGTTTTTTTCGGAGGAAAAGGAGAAGTGATTGAGATGGTGGTGCTTCACATCCCAGAGGGAGTTTCGCTTGACAGATAAGCACCCTGAGTCATGAGCTGAATACGTGCCTAAATGTTTCAGTAGTTGAAGGAAATCCTATCAAAGTTTTCTGTTGTGGTTGAACATGCTGACTCAAAGCACTTACTACGTGAGCTACCAGGGAGAAAATATGGCTGGTGGTAAGTTGCATGGTGGGCCATGTGGAAATCAGGAGGCAGAAATTATTCTTTACATGAAGGAGAAGCAATCTTGGTATGTGAAAATGCTAGCTGTTTATTTCAATGAAGAGGGTGGGTTTGGCTTTACTCCATGTAGTTATTTGAAGGCTGAGAAATGCAAATCTTGATTTATTTTTACTGTGCTATGTGATGAGACTCATACTTTAGAGGCAGAGAGACAAGTTGCTGGACAGAGTCCAGAAAAAAGCAAAACAAACAAAAAAAATCTCACAACTTATACAGTTAGTGTAAAATTATTACAAATACCTGAAAAAGAAACCTCCTGATTCACAAAGGACAAAAGCAGATAGTTGTCCAGGGGAACTGCTGCAGAGAGATATGTTTTGGTCTGGTGGCCAAACAACACCAGTCTTCCTTGGGCTTTAGACTGTATTTCATTAATTGAATTTGTCCCACTATAAGGGTTTTCAGTTCTTCATCTTCTGTGTTTTCTTATATAGGTAGAACATGCTTAATGTCCATATATTTCACTCTTAGTTGCCAGCGACCTCACATAGTTTTTTTGTATTCTAGCTTTGAAAATGGTTGGCGCAATTTTTGAGAGACAGCATGAAAAGCTTTCACAGATTACTTTTAGAATGTAGGTTACTAACTACATCATGGTCCATGGAGAAATTATTTTAATTTTCTAAGCCCTTTATTCTGATGAGGCAAAAAGAGTGAGACTTAGCTAATGAATCTAAATTCTCTTACTTAGTAGAAGAGACTAAGACAAGCATATTTATAGGATCATTGCTGTTTAATTTCCTTCCTTTTTACTCCAAAAAGCTTAATGGTTGAGAGTAAACTGGTTCTGAAACAGAATTCTTAGAATCACAGAAAATCTGGGTGAATCATCTGGTCTAATCTCTTGAAGCAGATCAGCTTCCAATAGAAATATTTTAAACTTGCTGCCCTCTCATAAAATGTCTTCCATATTGACCCACCTGCCTTTCCTTCTTTGCAGTTTTAAAGACCTTAAGCACTAATACTGATGAGACTGCTCATTGGAAAGTGATCGACAGAATATTCTTGCTTGAGTGCAGCAGGAAATTGAAATGGTGTGATGCCAGAAGCTGGAGAAGGCACGTGCTTGCACGGCACTGGGAAATTCAGGGGCTTTGCTTGCAAACATTCCCTTTGGGATTCTCCCTCCTACTTTCTCTCAGCAAGGGCAGACACCCAGTTCTGAGTTTCAGTCCAACACTGCCTGTGAGAACAAACCACAGTTTTCAGAGAAAAAATACAGTTGGAGCTATCAGACCACCCGTGAATTGGCCTAGGAGCCTTCTCAACAACACGGGCCTGCAGCTACAAGGTTGGCTGCTTCTGGGACCTTGTTGTTACTTGCTTATATGTGGATATGCCCACGTTTTCCAAGAAGAATAGACTACTACCAATATTCCATGCTTAATGTTGGCATTAAACAATTGGTGTAAGTCTGCGTAGGTCTGCTGCAAATAAAACTGTCTCTATACCAGTTTCACTAGTGATCCTGTTTTCCTTAAGCCTTTTTCCAAGTAAGATTCCATGGTGAAGGAGTGGAGTTGCAAAAAGAGATCTCCGAAATTGCCCATAAAAGTGTCGTGATCAGTATTGCTGGCCTTCTTCCAAAATTGTGAGTTCTTCATGCAAATTAGAAAGTGCCACTAATACGCAAAGGAGGGTTCCTAAAGTCAAGGGAGAGAAGACAGAGGCTCAAAGGGTTTATTGGTATGTGACCCTTAATCATATCCCAGGCACCTATATGTTCTCATTAAAGGTGAACTATGAATGCTTAAACAGATTAGCAGGATCATTTACTATTCACTAGTCAGGATGTTCTGCTTTATTCTCTGTGAAAGCCAGTAATGAGCAGTTCAGACACTGTGTGGGGCAGCAAGACCACTCAGTAGAGACTGTAGGCACATTCAATTTAGCAGTGAGTTGGCAGCTGGCTGGCGCACACTGCAAAATATGCTATATTTCTTTATCAAATCAACAGTAAGTGTTCATGTTTGTTCTGGTCTGTGTGCAAGAGCTCACGTATGCCTGCATACCTCATAACTCTGCCCAAGCAATTACATCCCATACTTCCCTTTTCTGTGCTGCTATATTAAAAGTTACAGCACTACATAGTTATACAGAGAATAAGCCTATCAAAATACATACCAATATACAACATTTCCTTTCCTACTTACTGCTTTGAAGCTCCAGCATTTCTTCCTATTTCTCTTTTCTTTACTCCTTTTTTAAATCATCTTTACAGCATCTTCTTCCGTCTTTACAGCTATGGCTTTGCCCTGTCTGTTTGTTTTCTGGCATTTGACTTAGAACTCTTTTCTGTCTTGTTGCAAGTTTAACAATTAATGGTGGAAAATTAAAAAGCCTCTTACAATAAAAAAAAAATAAAATAAAAAAAAAATGGCAGAAGAAAGGGGGGGACAGAGGCAAGAGGAAAAACTACCTGACAAACCTGGTAAGTGTGTTAGGATTAATACTGGAGTGTCCAGAAGTCAATCCTCATGGTTTCTGTCATGGGACCTTGGAAAACAGAGCCAGAAATATTGCTTTTACTGGTTTTAATGACACCTTAATTCTAAACACAGACTAGAATTTGTTTAGCTCCATCTCATCATCCTTGCAATGCTGCTGCATGTTTGTTGTGCTCTTTTTAAGAGTCAGTTGACATGTCATTTCTGTTCTTGTCCTCCTTTCTCTTCTTGCCCCACAAGAGGTCTTCTCTCAGTAGTTGTCCCTGTTAGCAATATGACTTTTCAAATTTGTCTGCTACTCTGTGGGAAATTTCTGTAACCCTATAATTATCTCTGTTTACGTGATGGAAGTCTTTTTGCATGTCCTATTTAGCATTTGCTAACTGCTGTTTGTGCGTGCCTCTCCCTGCTAACAATGGACTTTGGATTCCTTGTTTTTTTTTTCTCTGTATGATTAGGACTTTGTTTTTAACTCTTACATAGTTGGGCTGAACTACTTAGGAAGCACTGAATGTGATACTTGAACAACAGTTCTTTGTAAATCACCTCTTCAAGAGCCCTGTTTGAAACCATCAACTAAGATTAATCTTGAGATTAAAGGCAAGACTGAAATCTCAGGCTAACTCAATGTGATATGAAACCACACTATGCCGTACTTTTTTTTCTTTATATCCATGCAAATGGTAAATTGGTTGGCTATTCTTTGCCCAAATCATGCCAAACTTGTTTGCAAATGGAGCTGCTGTTAAAGCAGCATTGGATACAGCTTCAGTACTGCTGAGGTGGCTGTGTGGTGGTGTGTATTCTTCCCTGCCAACTGATATGGGGTGTTTTTAACACCAAATAGGTCACTTGGAAGGTGAAGGTGACAAAAAAGGTAATTACATCTTGCTGAATTCTAGTGCTGGAGTATGGAGAAACCAAAGAGGTGAAGCACCCCAGAGAGATGAGCGCTTTTATGCAGGGTAATAATAAAAATCATCAGATCTGCATGGTCCCAAACATGGCAATTAATCTTAAATGTATTCTGTAACATGTTCTGGATTATTGTGATTAACTAACATTGAAAGGAACTGACTGAAATAGAGTTGGTGAAAAGAAGCAGGCAGTTCACATAGGGAGAAATCTATGTGATATATTCTCCTTTTCCATTTGGCCACTGAGAAGAATTGATCTAGCTGTTAACAGCCTAGAAAGTGCCTGCAAACTTCACTCCAGCCAACCGGGAACTTCAGGTAGAGGCACTGAAGTGAAATTTGGGCTGTACTGGTCTGGCATAATAACTGTGTACACCAGCTCTTCTTGTTTTCTCTTCTGGACTGTTGAATTCACATCTACCTGAGGCTGCTCTAGAGATATCTGTTGCCTTGGGACATAGTTTTCACTTTGGAAGGACAGGATTTGGGGAGATTTCAGCTGCCAAGAACAGCAGGGGTAGGGCTAAGTGGTGCTCTGCCAGTGACATTCATCCACATTTACATTAAAAGTGTGGTCGGCTGGAGCAAGTCTTATCTAAACAGTATTTAACAAGCAGGTTAGAGCACCGTTTTGTGCTGCTGCAAGGCTTACAGAGTATGCTAGAAGGAATGGTTGTTAAAAAGACAATTTCTCAAAAGAAGTTCCCCAAGCTTTTTCTGAAATGTCATGGAAAATATTATAGGGGTTTTTCTGCATCCTTAAGCCACTTTCAGTACCTGTTTAAGAAAACGTTTTTTTTAAACTCAGTTCCATTGCTTCCTGTAGACCAGACTACAAAGTGAACATGCTTGTTTTTAGATCTCCAAATAAGATGGTGTAACAACTCAGCATGTAAGTCAGTCGTAGGAAGCAAACATTTCTCTTTTGAGGTGACTGTTTCTAACAATCAATCAAAATTAAATGACACAAGCAAAGAGAAGAAAGGAATCAGCCCCTCAGTCAAATAGTTCGGCATTCTTCCTCCTCTAGTATTCACAGAATCCTAGAATGGTTTGGGTTGGAAAGGACCTTAAGATCATCTGGTTGCAACCTCCCTGCCATGGGCGGGGACACCTCACACTAGACCATGTCACCCACCGCTCTGTGTAACCTGCCCCTAAACACTACCAGGGATGGAGCATTTGCCACTTCTTTGGGCAGCATTCTTGTTACTTTTCTTTTTCTTGCAAGTAACCTGATAAATATAGGAGGAAGTTAACTTTATTTCCCCCTCTATACTGACAGGGTAGAAGACACTTTCAAGTTCACCAGTGTTTTTGTTGTTGGGTATTTTCTTTTTTTTTTTTTTAATGAAGACAAATATTTTGTCTATCTTAAAAAGGCCACCCATGCAGATTCTTCAATATAAAACTTATCTTCTACTTCCAATGAACCATTAAGTAACTGAAATCTCTGTAGATGTATTGGGTTAGCTGGAAAAAGTTTCCCATAGCAACCTGCTGAATAGTTCTTAATTATATCAATAGTCACAGATTTCTTAAAAAAAAAAAAAGCTAAACATTTGCAAATGAATGACCAAGGTTCTGAAGTTTGATTAAGGTTGAATTGCCTTGAATCACAGCAGAACATCAGAGAATATGGTGAGTATTACATTTCAAAAAGTGCATTCATGATTTTCCCACTATGTTGCTTTCATGTTAAATAAGAGATGTGACTGTAATCCTGTGTCCCTACTTCTCATTTAAGTTAACATCCTTCTTTTATGTGCTAGTAAATGGAAAGCATTCAGATATATTCTGTTGAATACAATGCTGGGAGACTGACTGCAAATGTGATTTGGTTCAGCAATGGTATTGCTGCTGCTTGTTACTGTGACAACAGAGCTGCAGTGCTCTCTGAATGGCTGTAAATCTCCTAATTTTAAGTATTTAGAAATTGGATACCCTCTTGGTTTTTTTGCTAATTGTATCAAATGTCCAGGTGAATGTTTTCTGTGTGCATCTTTTCCCAGTTGAATGTCATGGTCAGAAGATGTCATTGTGCAACTATATGGAGCCTTTCATCCCACTGAACTGCGCGCGAAATCTTCAAAGTATAACGTCAGCCACTGAGTTCAGTATGTGTAGGACAGTATGCTTCAGGATTTGGGAAGGACATTATTGCTTTTATTTCATGATAGGCGCTAGAAGCAGTAGGTAGTAAGGAACAGCACACATTGAAGTGTGGCTGCACAAAGTATGATGAAGAGCACCGGAAATTGCTCAGACTGTAACAAAAGCATGTTGGCTGGGAAGGACACATGGGGCTTTGCACAACCACATGGCCTTAAACTCACTTTCAGCCAGAGAGATCCCATATCTTTAAATGGGACAATGGTTAGTTACTTAGACTGGTTTAGGGTGGAAGGAGCTGCTTATCATCTTTCTTGAAAAAGATAATGCCAGTGATTAATCATCCTGTTTCTGATTTATGAAACATCTAAGAGCTAAAGATAGACCTCCATACACACAGAGGTCACTCAAAAAGGGCAAAGTCTGTTATGGTTTATGTATATCTCAGCCTTTTTCCTAGTAGTATGCATACAGTTCGGCATATCTCTTTGGCATAAAGTGGAGTATAAATTTGGTAGCACAGCTTATTGAGAAGATGTGAATTTCTAAAATTTCCCTGCCTTTTATGTGCTACTGTAATCACATCTTTGGAATGTGGGAATCATTTACCTCAAAATAGGGAACAGGTTAGTGCCATTGTTGATGACCATCTCTGATGTCCACCCACTAATGCAAAAGAACTGTACAAGCTCCATGTACAGATAAGGACGAAACCATTAAATTCAGCTTCTGAAACTGGAGCAAATGCTTCTAGGTTAATTGGTGACCCTGTTTAAGCCAAAAGCAAAATATCGTTAACCTCAGTCAATAGTTTTTAATCCAGGGGTCAATTTTTTCATGTAAAGCTGTTAAGAGTAATTTCTTGTTTTATCATGGGAAGTAACAATTTGGCTTCTCTAGGTAGGAAATGTAAGACAATATTAGACCTGGAGGTTTAAGAAAGAATAGTGCTTCACACTGTCCTGAAAGCCAAAGCAGGATCCAGCCCAACCATGCTGATACATTGCTGTAGATTCAGTCAGAATTCGAAGTAAAAAGAAACACCTCACACATAATTTTCCTAAAGTCACTGGCATTCTCTTTGCATGAGACTCCAGTGTTCGGCATTTGGAAACTTTATAACAAAAATGGTTACATTACCTACATGTAATATAAAACGTTCCCTAAACCATGCCCCTTTCTACTCAGCTGCATACAGCAGCAACAAAGGAGACATACGAAGACTCCTGACTTCAGAGGTG
The DNA here is from genome assembly GCA_017639245.1 of Myiopsitta monachus. Taxonomy (NCBI): domain Eukaryota; kingdom Metazoa; phylum Chordata; class Aves; order Psittaciformes; family Psittacidae; genus Myiopsitta; species Myiopsitta monachus. Next base: position 30,337,650 of record CM029924.1, on the reverse strand, counting down.
TTTTGACTTGGATGAACAAAATGTTGGTTAACATGGGTATTCCTCCAGATGTGAAGTGCATTTGGAGGAGCAGATTATAGAAGGACTGCTTTTAAACTGAAATTTCCATCTGCTTGATACAGTTTCCTGCTGCTTCACTCACGGCAGTCTGGAATATAAAATAAGTTTGATCAAAGCCAAGCTCGAATACAATTTCTACTTGAGTCAGTGGGAATTTTTGCTTGAACGAGAGCTACAGGATATAGTTCACAGGATTTCATAGCAATTTTTTATTTTACTGGGAAGTTTAATAGTAAGCATAATGACAAACAAGGCAAAATAAGTTGGGATAGGGAATTTGTAAGAAAGTTCCTGTGTTTGCGTGAAAAATTATCCCGGTTATTTTTTAAGATTTTTTTTTTCCCCTCTTGTAACACCTGTGTTGCAATAATCAAAAACAATGTTGCATTTTAAAGTTAGCCCCTTTGAATTTTTTCTTCTTCCCCCATTACTCACATTCCTTTTCCGGTTTTTATTATCCTTCCCCAGTGGGGATTTTCTTTTAGCTTTGTAATAATATAATTGTTAGTGTGTGTACACGAAAAGACCACTGACCTTTTACTGACTTGTGAGTCACGGGATTGATAGCTTTGCATACAACCTTCTGAAAATAGTGGAAAAATTTCCCTTAACCTGCTTTTCAGGTGAACAAGTGGTAAAAAACCTATTTGGTGTTTTTTCCTCATTTATTACAATGGATTGCTTTTATAGTTATCTCAGAATTTCAAGTTGTGTATTTTGATTACTCATCTATAGAGTTATAAGAAGAATACTGTAGTCATGCATCCTATGTTTGTTTTAAAATGCAGACATTTTTTGCATTTTAAAGAAAGCAGTCTCCATAATTGAAGTTATTTTGAGTCAGTTGGTTAAGGTCAGTCTCTAAACTCATGAATACCTTAATTCATGTGAATAGTTTCAGCAAAATACCATAGGAAATCCAAATCCAGTCATTCCGAGTGGTCATGGTGATGAGGATAAGGTAATGTGAAGGAGAGGATCTTGCAATTATGGAAACAGAATGGATAAGTACATATGTAAGCATATATGGAGGAGCAAGGAGGTTTTTTCTTTCCTATCTAGCCAGCAAATGCCAAAACCAGCATTAGGACTTTGTATTTGCCTTCTGCAGTGACCTTTGGGGTAAAGCAGATTAGTGAAAATTTTCAGAAGTAATTCTTAATTTTAGAAGTTACAACCACCAATAGCTTTCTCCAAACTTCATGGGAACTAAAAACTCCATCCCTAAGATGTCACTAGTTTCAGACACCCCATATGGAGACATCCAAACTGGAAGTCACTTGGGTAAGTTCCAGCCTTAACCTCTGTGTCCCTGAAACCATTCCATGTAGCAAGTAGAGGTTATGAAAAGTGAGGGTGACAGGGAGATATCGTGGGAGAAAGATACTTGGCAGTGGCATCTGCTGCAGAGAAAAAGAAAATAATTAAAAAAAGGACACAAATAGCAAGGAGCTGTTTGGGCTCAATAGAAGGGGGAATAGCGCAGTAAAAACATCGCTTTCCAAATGGAACAACATCCAATCTGTCTCAACAACCATTTTCCAGGTGTGTTATGTAGCCTATAGAGAGTACTTGTGTGGTAAAGCCTACCTAGTGTCTGGAACTGGATGTATAAAGTAGTATTTCATTTTCTGGTTATTTGATAAGATTTTATTTTTAACCCTTCTTACATTGTTTTCAGCAGTGCAGGGCTTTCATTATTTACTGAAAGCCAGATTTCTTGTGAGTCAGACTTGCTGAGAACATGGGGGTGTACCAAGGAAGTGTATCCCTTAGCAACAGAAAGAAAGTTAGGGTTCTTCAAAACTTCTCTATTCATGTTTTCTCTCATTGTTAATAGATCTTTTACAGAGAAATTGGCGCACACTTCATTTGGAGTGCTTTACACCCAAATGTTAGTTAGGTTTAATGAGACAATTTCGTGAGTTTCATTTGACACCAGACAGTTACTGAAAATCATGTATAGGTTTATACCAATTGTGCCCAAGGTATATATCTCCTTGGGAAAAAGGTAAGGGGAGAGAGTTATGTCACTGGTTTTGTTGGTATGAGCAAATCTACTTAACTAACACATAAACTGTAGACAGGGTACATTGTAATTTAACTTGTCTTCATATGCTTTGCATTAGTCAGGTTTTAGGCATTAAGAAACAGGTTGTGCTGTCAGATGTATCAGTTAAATTAATTTAGCCAGGAAGTATTTTAACACTACAGCAGTTTCTCTCAGAGCAACTGGGTATATTACCTTTCTGTTTCAGCAACTCTTTGACTTCAAGCATAAATTGCACACACATGGCAGTTAAACGCAGACATTCCAGGGGCTGTCAGGTCTTGCATCCTGAGATACTATGCGACTTTCTTTAAATGATCCTCCTCACTTGGCTTCCCATGGTTGCCATCATCACTATTCCACTCTCCCTACAGCCTCCTCTGTACTTGCCTGAGTTCTGACAAAGCCAATGGTTCCAGGCAGTACAGGATAAGAGACCTGATTTCCACTGGTGCACATCTCTCAGAAGGTGGCCCAAGGCAAGTCGGTCTCAGAGGACTCCCATGCATTTCCCATCTTTCCTATGCAAGGCAGCAGTTGTTAGCACGAGAACTCATACCTCAGGCTTCTCGGATTTTGACATTGTGTATTTCCACACTGAACATGGCTGATGAACCAAATCACTGCCCCTGTTCGTATTTATTGCCTCCATAGCCCAGGCTTTTAGGAACATGTTTAATGAAAAAAAAACAGGCAGTTAAAAGGTAATGATCGACTTCATTATCCCCTGTGTATAATATATCATGCAGCAAAATCACTAAAGGCTAAACTGGCCATGTAGCACTGATAAGAAAGAGAGAAATTATAGAGGAAAATATTTCTCATAAATGGAAATAGAAAGATTATTTTGGATGTCTTTTCTTGTTGGGGGCATAACTCCCCCCACTGTTTGTTTTCATTCTAAATAAACCTGTTAAATTTTAAATGGTAAGGAGCAATCTCTGTGAGCTAAAGAAAAACAAGTCTTTATCTAACTATATTGCTTAGTTAAATGAAGCGTGTTACATATTCTGACTTCAGACCTTTCTTAAAGTGTCTTTTCTGGGTTGTTGATTCAGTGAATATTTCATTTATTTTCTGGCAGTTTTCCTGAAAGGAAAGCCAAGGAACATCATCTGAATAAATAATTGTGGTTTATTTTGGCAATATCTTGTAACAGCTCAGGTGGTCAGGTATTTTGTTTTTTTATCTGAAGCACCCTATCTTCTTGGAGCTTGACCAACGGCTTCCTGCCACTTCACATAACTTAGTTGTTTCACTCTGCTACCTGACCAGATTTTTGCACTTCATGCAGAGGACTTTTAGCTAAATGTTGCTTTTTCTGGTTTAAGATGTCTATCTTAAAACGCATAAATGTAGCATTGGAATAATAGAATCATAGAATGGTTTGGGTTGGAAGGGATCTCAAGGGTCATCTAGTACCAACCCGCAGTATTAGGAATAGGAATGTCTTTGTGGTCCACTGAGGGATGTGGCTGATATACTCACAGGCGTTATCGTTCTGGCAAATCTGTATATGACTGCAGTGGAAAACCTTTCAAAAACAATAGAAAAAAGAAAGAAGTAACAATCCTATGTGTTCAGGTAGTTTTCTGTAAAACTACCTTCCAGAAAACCTCAGATGTTGGGAAGTTTTGAGCCAAAATACCAATTTGTAGATTTATTTCACTTAAATTTGGAAGAAACTATTTCCAGCAAAAATTGGAATGCTACAGATCAACATATTTTTTTTTTTCCCAAAAAGGAAGAAAGGAAAACACATTTTGGTTGCAATATCAATTTTTATTGGAGAAATATTTTCATTTTAAAAAAGTAAGAAGCTGTTTTGGTTTATGCTTGTGTAGGTGGATTTGTAAAGCTAATTATGACAGACAATTAGTAAGCAAGTGATTGCATATGAACAAATAAATATAGGTTGAAAGTCTGTCTTGCTTCAGCCCCATGCTGAAGATACTCTTGAAGAAGATTGTTCTGAGTTGTTCTGCTGTTCTGAGTTCCAGTTCTGGCTTCAAACACCTGTGGATTTTACCTAGACCCTTGTCATGTAAAATGCATCAGCCATCTCTGGGACTGTGTGGGGGCTGGGGAAGAGGTTTCACACAGGATCTCTTGGCAACACCTGGCCCAAGAAATGGGACCCTTGAGCAGAAGGGGCACACAGTATTCTTGCTGCAATCTTGTCTTAAATCTTGCCATAAACTAAGAATTGCAAGAAGACTTCTTGGCAGAGCCAGTTCCTTAAAGGCAGAGACTGAAGAAGCACTACTTCACTGTAAATGTCCTTCCTTTGCTTCAATTTCTGTGGGTAGCCTTTGCGGAAAAATCCTAGCATAAGACAATTTAATGATTCCTTGGACTGTATTTGTTTTCCCTTTCCCATTTTTGTTTTTATCTTTTCAAAAAGAGTTATAAAATGTGAAACTGTATACTTTCAGAGATTCACTAAGGAAATCAAATTCTAATCATTGGTGAGCTACATCCTGGCACAGCAAATAATGTGACTGCCTGCTTAATGCAGTACAGGTCTATTTGGTTTTCCTGAGAAGAGAGCTCCTACTTAATAAGACCAGCCATTTTCATAAACAGGAGGAGTAAAAGGAATTGTAATGATATATGCTAAACTCAGTGGGTGAGAGGACCAGGCTTGATCTTGGAAGTCAAAGGAGTTGAACTCCAGGTCTTTGACCCTTTGCAGGCTGTTTTGCAGAATTATGCCTGTGTTGACCATGCTTATACACAGAATGAACTTGGTTTGTGTTTGCTTCATTCTTTACCTAAGTGGTAGTGGTGAAAGGCAGCAACTGCGAGTTGGTGCAATGCTATTCAGGGGTGCAGGGGGTGACAGTTGGCTACTAAATGTGCTGCTTGAACCTCCCCACCTCTACCAATAAATGACTGCAAGTGGGATGCAAACACCTGCAGGTGAGAGTTGGTCAGGGAAGTACTAGGTAGGTGGTACTGACCCAGCTGACAGGGTACTGAAATGTGAGTACTCTGGTTCTGTGAGGCTCTGGTTCTAGATCAAGTAGAAACTTCCTGCATGAACTTACATAAAATACTAAAGCTTTGCCCCTAAAATAGACATCACTGTCTTTGCTGAGTTTGTAGCTGGTAGTGGGTGGAGTATTTTGGTTTTGGTTTTGTTTTTAATAAAAGCCTGGAGTGTATTTGAACGTAAAGGATGTTGTGAAAATAAAGAATATTTATTTTGGAGGCAGGGGTTGGGCTACACTTTTTAATTTTTTTCTAATCCCCTGAGTTGGGAAACTGAATCATTTTTCCTGGAAGACAGGGGGAGGGTGGCAACAAGAATCAATGTGTTGAGCCATTTGTCACCATCTGCTGGAGTACAAATATTGACAAGTGCAAAGGTTTGGTGGTCTTGCTTTTTTGAGCGAATATCAGCAATCTATCACAGAAAGCCTGCCTGTACTTCCAGGAGGCCTGTCCCTGGGTAACGTGATTATTGGAGTGAAATAGGGAGGTAAATGGTTAGATGTGTAGCACCGCTTCCACTGAACCTACATTACCCAATGTCTGGTTTTGCCTTGCAACACAAATATCATAAATGTTATGGTTCTAAATTCAGCAAATTACTTTCCTGCATCATATTTCCTCCTTAGGACAATCTTGTAAGTTCATATCTGATCATTCGAGTGTGGTTCTTAGGTTTTCAGCTTGCTTTAAAACATCATATGCTCCTAGGGACGTCCCCCAAGGAAGAATGCTGTAGCAATGTTGTTCACATGCTAGGAATAGTATCACTGTGGGAACTGAGCGTTTTCAAAACTGAAGCACCCTGCAGTGAGATATATGGAACGGATGGTCAGTGGGCTCTGAGCAGGGCTTTGTGAGCTGAGGGGTAGGTAATAGTCTTGAAATATAGAAGAGAAAAAAAAACATTGAAAAATTTCCACTGTTGCTGAGTCTGGCTGAGCTCCATCAGCTTGCAACACTGAGTTATTATACAAGATGAATCACTGAATGCCCTGGGCAGTTTGAAATCCTTATTGATGGAGACCTGCACAGAGCAAGGCTAGAAGCCCAGGTGTTAGAGGTGTCTGCAGCCTGGGAGACAGGTACGGTCAAGGAAAGAAGTGTAATTTTCACACTGTATGCTCTCACCTAAATTGCACACTCATAGTTCCTTCTGCCCATATCATTCCAAAGCTGAGCATCCTCTGCAAATACTGTGCTGTTACCTCCTTTCTTTCTGAAAATCACAAATACCTTCCTGCATGAATACCAGTTTTTACCAGACTGTAACACTTTGGAACTGCTGCTTTAGTCTCCTTTTCGAAGAGCAGTAGTGCTGTGACAGGCGTATACATGTTTGTACGTAGATGAATAGCTGCAGAACAAGGAAGAGCAGCATCGATTAAGACTTCCACTGGCAGCAGTTAAAATCACAGTTCTGTTCTCAATCCTACTGTTAAACATACTTTCAGCAAGTTCTCATTCACTTTTGGTGTTAGCCTCTTTCAGAAGCTGCACTACATGTGCTCAGCTGAGCAAATAGCTCCTTGGTGTCTCCCTCTTCCTAAGCTTGAGACTTAGAAATCCATTATGTGGCCAGATTTCCTGGTTGCTTTTACTTTGACAGTATGCATTTATAATAGGTGATTTATCTAGCTGGTTTAAATACACCTTCTTAGGATTGTTATCTGGGTCCTTAAAATCTAAGAAGAGGTTTTTTGTTTCAGCTGAACTTTTAAAACCATCTAAAATTACCATTGTTAGAAGCAACCCCAATGAACTTAATGATCTTCTGTGAGTTATAAAGAATTTAGCTTGCTCTTGTGCAGGTTGTAGTTTACATTCTTGCTAACAGAAGCATTCAATAATAAAAACATCCATTCTTCAGTTGGCCTACTGTGCTTTATGGGGTTTTGATCCATAAAGTTAATTCACTCCATATAATTTATTTTGCCAAAAAATGTCTTCTTCAGTCATCAGTGTTACATCACCTGTTACTTATCAGCTCTCTTATAAATGTGTACTTAAGGGCCATGACCTATCTTTAGGAGCAGTGCAGTGACTTGTACACTTATGACCTCCCTTGTGGAAGTAGTCACATCAGTATAAACGGGAACTTTGCTTGAAAAGGAACTGAACAAGCTAAGTGAAGAGTCTAGCGGGATGATTTTTATGCATTGGATCCTATGTGTGTATGCATTCTAGTTGGATCCCTGGAATTTAGGACATCATCTCAATCACTTTCTAATGATGAAGAGCTGGAGACGTGCTCCTCTGCATGTCTTTATGCTAACAGGCAGTTAGATATGTGTTTGCTATTTGTGAGTGTCTCTAGGAAATATTTGCAGCATGACATAACTGTTCAGAGTTGGGGCGCAGCAAATAAACTGTTTCCAGTATATCACTGTTGTGGTTTAAGCCCAGCTGGCAACTAAGTACCAGTGCATTTTTTCTTTGACACATCAAGTTTTAGACGTGGTACTGAAGACATGGAACAACTTTGCTCATAGGAGAAACTTTGTTCTTTGTGTGAGTCAGTTATTCCAACGACTGTTTCCAAGATCAGGCCATAGATTCTTCAGACCCAGATGGGAATGAAAACTGTTTATCTCCAGTGAATCCAGTATGCTGTCCTACCCTGAAACACATTACAATACAGCATATCATAGGGCATCATCCTAAGGTGGGAATGGACTATAGGTCTCAAATTTTTGCCTGATACTTGTGTCTAGAAATTAATACCTTGGCCACTGAATCTTTCTAAGTTTCTATTTCTATGTTGTAAATCAAATCCTACTTCTCATTCTTAACCCCTGACATTTGTTGGGAGGTAGGCTCTATACAGAGCAAGGTTGTACAGATTTGAAGGCACTTGGTACAAGTTCTGTCAAGGTGGCTATGAGGCTTTCCTTTAAAAGCAGGTGATAGGTTTAGTAAGTTTAGTGGTGGACTTGGCAGTGTTAGGCTTACAGTTGAATTCGATGATCTTAAAGGTCTTTTCCAACCTAAATGATTCAATGATTCTATGGTTAATTTTTTCCTTACTACACAGTGGGTTGAAGCTTGTAATTTCTAATTGATTAAAAGATCCTGTGTATCTGGTGCACTTGAAATATATCATTCGCTTCAGATCTGTGCCCGTGCTGGTTGTTCTAATTTGTTCCATACTGTCAAGCTCTTCTTGCTGGCATTACTCTAGCTGGAGTTCACAGTGATCACATTGAGTAAGCACATTGCACCAGACAACTCCCACCCAGAGAGAAACAAAAAAACCCAGAAACCAACATCCAAACCCACACAAGGTTTTAAAGTGTACAATTTGCTAATGCTATCAGAAAAAGCACAAGGACAAGATTTCTAAGGCAATGAGCTGGGGTTTTACTGAGACACACTTAGCAACTGTGATAGAGCAGTTTGCTCATTGTCTGATGTTCCCCTTCTGAAGAGAGGCTAGCAATACTTTTGTACGTCATCTGTAACTCTGAAGAGAGGGACAGTCCCAGGGATAAAATCCCAGACTTGCTGGCAAAGTTTCCACTGCACATTTTGCTGTGGATAAAATCTATATAGTTGCACACAAGTTATTACCATTACATGTAGGCCTCTCCATGGCAATTTTAACAATGCCTGGCAGTATGAAGATGATGAAAGCCTCAGGGAAACAAACAAACAAAACAACACATGGAAAGTCATGTATTGTTAGAACACAGACCACCAGCTTGGAGACCACTTCATTATCCAAGCCACATTCTTCCAGTGCAGTTCCCATTGTGCAAAAGGATTTTCAAGGAAAGCTCTGTGCAGCCTCCACAAACTTCATCATTTTAGAAATGACACTTGTATCTGAGTGCTTTGCACATGAAAATAAAAACAAAACAAAGTCTTGGACATTTGTCTTACCTGGTGCATTATGTTTAGTTTTGCCCTTTCTCCTGCATTTTCTGTTGGTCAGTCATTTTCTTGGGAAGTTGGGTGGCTTTTTCAAAACCACGGTATCATGTGTTGCTATTTATAACTTCTCAGGATTGTGAAAGCAGAGGATTTATCAGAGAACACAGAGGATGATGTAAACTATTTGCAGATCATAGCATTGGGTAAAGGGACAGTGGAAATGCTTTATTTCTGCTGCAATGTTTAGATTTTCAGACCTGCAGAGGACAGAGAGCATTGTGAAAGGAGACAGTAACAGCTAGAAATGGAAAGAGCCATACATGCAACGCACAGTATGAACCACATTATCTATAAAGTCATGGCATCTATAAATAGATCAGATCTTGAAGCTGAGGTGAACAGCTACCAGCAACTATCATGTGGGCATGGATCAGATGTTAACAGCTAGAGAGGACTCATATCTGTTTAGCTGTGGTTTGGCTGTTTGTCCTGCAGCAGGGAGAGGCAATGGGTGATCTCCTGAGGTCCTTTCCTGCCTTTATTTCTGTGATTCCAAAAGCTACATGTACAGTCCATGCTGAACCCAAAAAGCCATCAGGAGAAAGATAATGGCTGTGACAAGACCATTCATATCTCACATACTTGGTTTTGTTACTCTAACTACAGCAAAGCTAAAATAAAGTCAATGATGCAGAACGCTATTTGAAAGAAATTTATCTCAATTATTTCCTGTATTAGTGAATGATAATGGAATAAACATGGAAACGGATGCACTTACATAAAGGAGTGAAAATAGAAAGATATGTCAGTGAAATACTGCCATTTTGTCAGTTTAGCTACTTACTACACCAATATGAACATGAACTATAAAAGCAGCACTGCTAATCCTTTACTGCTTGGGTTCTCAGGCCCTACAAAATAAGCTTGTCATGGGGCAGTTTTTATCTATCGCTGCTTAATTGTGGAAAACAGCAGTCGCATTGGACTAAAATGTGAGTAGAAACAATGCCTACTGTAATGTCCACACAAGTAATGGTGTATGACATAACAAGCATTTCTTGTCATTTGGTAACCTTTATGAGTCAATAAACATGAAGACAACTGGTACCTAATGCTGTGCTCCATAGCATACTAAAAGTGAACAACACAGGACATACACCTGCAAAATAAGGTGTCTCATGATATAAGGCACACTTCTAATGCTGAAGAGGGCTTGACTTGACTAGTGCCTGCATGGAAAATCCATTAAAGCTCCTGCATATAAGAATATTTGACTAATCTGAATGAGACTCCAAAGTGCACTGATTGAACATTTTTTTTCTTCCTGCATCATATTCTGCTCAGAATGAAATTAGATTAATATAATTTCTCCTCTTAGGGCTAGATTTAAGCAGGCATTTAGGAGTGCATAGCTGCTAGACGGGGATTTCTTCCATTTGAAACTTAAGACTGAAAAGATTTGGACTTCTTATCATTTGTACTTGTTCAGGCCAAATTCCAAGTAGTAGTAAGAATGGACTTGAGAGAGAGGGGAGGGGGACTTGGAAGACGTTAAGGATGTCTGCTTGTGAAGACTGTAGATATTCTGAACTTTATATTCTGCTTAAACACATCTTTCCTTTGTCACCTTGACACATAAGTTTCAATCTCCTTTCCTTGGAGTTTAAAGGAAAGTGAAGGATTGGTAAATAAGGAGTGCAGAATAAGTGTATTTTCCAGAGAGCACTCCTATGAAGGCATCTTCAAGAATGTCAGATTTCCAGAGGTTCTGTTGGGGAAAAAATAAGGAACTGAGAGAGCGGAGAGGCTGGGCTGTGTGAGAGATGGTAGTGCAAATACTACAGTGAAAGTGGAAAGAAAAAGATATTAATAGAGCAGTCTGGCTAGATAAGAATATGGACTATATTAGGGATAGAAGTTGACAGGTGGCTGCTTGAGGTCCTAAACGATATTTAAGTTCTTCAGTGGGTGTGCTGGATCTGTCTCTTCCTCTGCCTTTTGTAGCTCTGGAACTAATTTTCCAGATTAAATTAAGTACTTTGTTGACTCGGTGTGCCTGGCACTGAATTTCTACATCCATATTCTCTATTTCAGCCAGGCATGTCTGGATGAACAACCTCTATAACTAAAGGAAGTGGCATGAATAATTCTTCCTTGAAATAAGGTAAACATACAGGGCAGGACCTTAAAAAGGTGAGGAGGATTGGCCAGGTTAATAAATGGTTAGAACAATGGTGCCGTAGTCAGGGGTTTGGGTACCTTGAACACGGGACTCAATTTAGTAGGCCAGGTCTACTGGGGGCTGGTGGAGCTGCTCTGACAAAGAAAAGCAAGAGTGGATTTGGTAGGAGGCTTGCCAGACTAGTCAAGGATGCTTTAAACTAGATGTGTTGGGGGAGGAGGGCATCATTCCATCCCAACACACCCAGTCACTTGCCAGCACCTATAATAAAAGTTCAGAGCAATGTAGAGATATTCCAGCTGCTCCAGCCAATGAGCCGGCTTCAATTGGAGCTCGGCTCAGATGTCTATACAAATGCCCGTAGCATGGGGAACAAACAAGAGGAATTAGAGATGTGTGCATGTCTGCGGGGGTATGATATCATAGGCATCACAGAAACATGGTGGGATGGCTCCTATGACTGGAGTGTTGGAATGGCAGGTCACAGGCTCTTTAAGAAAGATAGGCCTGGTAGGCGGGGAGGGGGAGTTGCTATTTATGTTAGGGATAGGCTGGAGAGTATGGAACTCTGTCTGGGGACAGCTGAGCAGTCGACAGAGAGTTTGTGGATCGGGGTTAAAGGGAGAACAGCGATGGGTGACATTATTGTGAGGATCTGTTACAGACCACCTGACCAAGAGGACTCGGTGGATGAAGCCCTCTATAGACAGATAGGAACAGACTCATGCTCGCAGGCCCTTGTTCTCATGGGGGACTTCAACCACCCTGATATCTGTTGGAAGGACGGTACGGCCCAGCACAAGCAATCCAGGAAGTTCCTCAACTGTGTGGAAGACAACTTCCTTCGGCAAGTAACAGAGGAGCCAACAAGGAGAGGTGCCATGCTTGACCTCATCCTCACCAACAGGGAAGGGCTGGTTGGAAATGTGACGCTCCAGGGCAGTCTTGGTTGCAGCGATCATGAGATGGTTGAGTTCGAGATCCTCAGGACAGTGAGAAGAGCATGCAGCAAGCTCACTGCCCTGCACTGCAAGAGAGCAGACTTTGGCCTCGTCAGGAACATGCCCAGTAAGGTTCCATGGGATATAGCCCTAGAGGGCAGGGGGGGCCAAGACTGTTGGTTGATATTCAAGGATCACCTATTGCAAGCACAGGAGCAATACATCCCTACTAAAAAGAAGTGCAGCAGGAGGGCCAGGAGACCTCATTGGATGGATAAGAAGCTGCTGAGGAAAATTCAAAGGAAAAAAGAGGCTTATTAAAGGTAGAAGCACAGACAGGCGACCTGGAAAGAATACAGGGATGTTGTGCGGGAAGCTAGGGACCAGGTTAGGAAAGCTAAGGCCCACTTAGAATTAAACTTGGCTAGGGATGTGAAAGATAGCAGGAAGGGATTCTGTAGGTACATTGCAAATAAAAGACAGATGAGGGACAATGTGGGCCCCCTCTGGAAGCTATCAGGACAACTGGCTACCCTGGATTTGGAGAAGGCTGAGCTTCTTAATGACTTCTTTGCCTCAGTCTTCACCGGAAAATGCTCTGACCACACCACCCAAGTCTTGGAAGGCAGACGCAGGGACAGTGAGAATGAAGACCCTGGGCCCACTGTAGGAGAGGATCTGGTTTGAGACCATCTTAGGAACCTGAATGTATACAAGTCCATGGGACCTGATGAAATCCATCCACGGGTCGTGAAGGAGTTGGCAAATGAAGTTGCTAAGCCACTGTCCATCATATTTGAAAAACCATGGCAGTCAGGTGAAGTTCCCAACAACTGGATGAGCCAGGGAGCTACAAAGCAGTCAGCCTCACCTCTGTGCCTGGCAAAATCTTGGAGCGGATTCTCCTGGAAGGCATGCTGAGGCACATGAAAAACAACAAGGTGCTTGGTGACAGCCAGCGTGGCTTCACTAAGGGGAAATCCTGCCTGACCAATCAGGTGGCCTTCTATGAGGGGGCTACAGAACTGATGGACAGGGGTAGAGCAGTTGATGTCATCTGCCTGGACTTGTGCAAAGCATTTGACACTGTCTCACATGACATCCTTGTCTCTAAGTTGGAGAGGCACCAATTTGATAGGTGGACCACTCGGCGGATAAAGAACTGGCTGGATGGCCATGTGCAAAGAGTTGTGCTCAATGGCTCAGTGTCCAGCTGGAGACCAGTAACGAGTGGTGTCCCTCAGGGATCGGTGTTGGGATTGGCCTTGTTCAACATCTTTGTCAGTGACATGGACAGTGGGATTGAGTGCACCCTCAGCAAGTTTGCCGATGACACCAAGCTGTGTGGTTCGGTTGATACGCTGGAGGGAAGAAATGCCACCCAGAGGGACCTTGACACGCTTGTGAGGTGGGCTGATGCCAACCTGATGAAGTTTAACCACACCAAGTGCAAGGTCCTACACCTGGGTCGGAGCAATCCCAGGCACAGCTGCAGGTTGGGCAGAGAAGAGACTGAGAGCAGGCCAGCAGAGAAGGACTTGGAGTTGTTGGTCAATGAGAAAATGAACATGAGCCAGCTTCAGTGTGTGCTTGCAGCCGAGAAAGCCAACTGTATCGTGGTCTGCATCAAGAGGAGTGTGACCAGCAGGTCGAGGGAGGTGATCCTGCCCCTCTACTCTGCTCTCGTGAGACCTCACTTGGAGTATTGTGTGCAGTTCTGGTGTCCTCAACATAAAAAGGACATGGAACCCAACAAGTCTAGAGGAGGGCCACGAGGATGATCATGGGACTGGAGCACCTCCTGTTTGAAGATAGGCTGAGAAAGTTGAGGCTGTTCAGCCTGGAGAAGAGAAGGCTGCATGGAGACCTCATAGCACCCTTCCCGTACCTGAAGGGGACCTACAAGGATGCTGTGGAGAGACTCTTCACTAGGGACTGTAGTGATAGGACAAGGGGTAATGGGTTCAAACTTAAACAGGGGAAGTTTAGATTGGATATAAGGAGAAAGTTCTTTACTGTGCAGGTGGTGAGGCACTGGAATGAGTTGCCCAGGGAATCTGTGAATGCTCCATCGCTGGCAGTGTTCAAGGCTGGGTTGGAGAGAGCCTTGGGTGGCATGGTTTAGTGTGAGGTGTCCCTGCCCCTGGCAGTGGGTTTGGAACAAGATGATCTTAAGGTCCTTTCCAACCTTAACTGTTCCATGATTCTGATTCTATGATTCTATGACTTGAGCTGTTAGAAAGGAACAAAGACCTACATCAACCAGGTTCTATTAGCAATACTGGGTACAGACATATTTTGTCCTATGTCTCAGCTAATAATTAAGGAGTCATTATGAATATCTCAGTTTTCACAAGAACAACATTATTCCTGATAGAAATGTATTTCAGCATCAAATTCACCTTGGGGTGAATGAAATTTTGTCATTTTAAATCAGGTTTTGTGTTATGCCAAAGCTCTTCATTCAAAGTGCACGTTTACTAAAAAAGTTGCTAGTGTTCATACTCTGCTTGGTCTTTGTCATCATAAAGCCTGAACTTTTCTTGTCACATTAAAATGCAGTTTATGGAATTTTTGTTTGCATATTTTCTGCTCCTTTATGTGCTTCTGACTTCCTATTTCGGTATATAACATACCTGATTTAAACTGCTATGGTCAGCTACCTTTACTATACATACAATATTTTAAATGTAAAAAATGGTAATAGTTGATGCAGCCTGCTGCTGGTTTTGGATAGCATCAGAAAAGTTTGTTTTGTTTTTTATATGCATTCAAATCTACCTTATTTTAGTGTGGAAAGCTTATTTTGTCCTTACCACAAGAAAAAAGAATTGGACAATTCTTTAGTTGATCTTTTTCTACGGACTCACAGAATAGCACCAGTGACCATAAAATAGCAAAATGCAGTATGTCTTGCTAGTAGAAAATGACAGTGTCTTTAGCAAAATGAACTAACTTGGATTTTTCTTTGACTGTTAAAGGTATCCTGCATTGAACGGTAGGTATTCTCTTTGGAAATGCAGAAGTTCTCAGTTTCACTGCAGTATTACACTTCTGCTTATCCATCAATAGGGGATTCACATTCTGCACCTTGTCTATCTAAACCTACTTAGAAAAAGGAATGGTAAAGCAGGTGTATTACATTGGAAGACCTACATTATTTTCTCCTCATCTGCCCTAACTGTAACCATTCTCAGCATAAATTAAATAGCATAGATAGTAAAAGTTGTCTTTCTCATATTTACTGATTTTTCAGTTCTATGTATAGTATTAAATTCATGCTGTACAACTTTTACAAACATACAACCAGTTAAAAAAAAAAAACAAACAACAACATAGGACTTTAAAAATAGCTTGTAGAAAGCTTATGATCTACTCTTAATTATCAGGAAAATTCTCTCTCCTGTACAGTCCCTTTTGTTTAGCAAGGATAAATTTTTTATTAACTGATGCTTTGCTTCAATTCTTTCAAAACCTGCAGTTATTAATGGTATCTCTTGACCCTAGCTGAGCGCTCACTGCAGGACTCCAGATATGGGAGCAAAATCCCATCTCTGTTTACTGCCTAGTCCAGATGGATGCTGAGTTGGTCTGGATTCCAGCCCTGGGAACTTCAGGGGCTGCCCTTGACTACAGGGGCTGTGGCAGAAGCAGGTGCACAAGGAGCACGCTTTCCATTGTCCAAAATAATGTCACAAAAGAAAAATCACAAGTAACTTATGGGAATCACAAAGTCTGCCTGAATTTTCATATTACAAAACATTTAGGACGTGCGCCTTTGAAAGCCCTGTGAACCGACTGATACTGGTTGTGAGCAGCAGCAGGAGGCCAGGTGCTGCGTGCACTGGAGCCCTGAGCTGCAGTTATCACAAACCAGAAGATGTAGTCACTCCTTCCTTCCTCCTCTAAGGAGCTGTGGTAAAGCAGGAAGGCAAGCTATGCATTAACCTCAGTTATTTAAATAAACCTCGATATTTAAACGGCTTGGCTGATGCTTGACATTTTTGTGCAGAGTTGACTCTTGCCAGGTAGCAGCCAGGAAAAGAGAGGAGGATGCTACAGAGAGGAGTCTCTCAGGAAGTCAGAGGGCACGATGCTATTTTTGAAAGTGCTACTCCCTTGCACCAATGTTCATTAGCATATGTAAACGCTATTCTGAGTGCATATAAGGCATTGTGAGACCTTGCAAGAGAGATCAAAACCTCTATTTTATACTACGGGTTTAGTGAAACTTCTTGGATTGCCCAAGAGAAGACAGCTAAAATATCAGCTGGTCAGGCAAAAGCGTGGAGTAATTGGTGCTGCTGTATTATGTGAACCACTTTCTATAACTCTGGATTACCTTCACATCATCATATTTTACCATTCTGGTGAGTTTACCAATGTTACATAAAAAAAAGCAGATGGAGATATGGGTTTCGATCTTTTGCTGATTTTACAATATTTGTTGATAAACTGTTTTCATTATTGTAATCTGGCACAGGCCACAGAAGACTCTGAGTAACCTTTTGTCTCTATTATTAATTTGACTGTCTTTTGCCCTGGTTCTATAAATGCAGCTAAAAATAATTAATGTTCTATTTTCCTGTGCTGGTCAGCTATTGCCAGTGAGGAATTATTTTTTGGGGTGTTTTTTGGTAAGTCTAGTAGTTTGCACAGCTCTGGTTTTACTTCACAGTCTTTCTAAGCATAGCTGTAGCTCTTAACAACAGATTACAGCTCTTATATTCTAAAGGCACAGAATTCTGGCCAAACTCATCAGTCACTTCAGTGATGTGGGAATATGACCAAAAGGCAATTTCTTATCCATTGAAAATGGATCAGGAGATTTAAAAGGGTTGAACAAAGGCAGAGAGCCATTAACATGGGTTAGAAAGTAAATACTGGGTATAACAATTTATAAAACTAAATTAAAGTGGGACATATTTAATGGAACTACAGTGATCTAGATCCTTTGCACCTTTTGATTTAAATAACCCAGTTTACATAATCTGGCTCCTTTGAAGATGTAGGAATTAAATTTACAAGTAAGCTCTGTTTCTCTGAAGAATTCAGTGAATGTGCTTTTCCTTAAAGCCAGTGGTCCTTTTTAATGCTACTACTTCTGGTGACAGATGATGTTTTAGGGATTGGAGAATTAGAAATGAAAAACTGAGTTAACGCCTTTTCTTTACCCATGTCACTGGTCTGCTAAACAAAGTGTTCTACATCCAAGGGTCCAATGCAGGGGAGTCAAAAATGGAGTTTCCACACCCTGACTGTATTTAAACTGGTTTTCCAGAGAAGGATCTGAGTTTGATCTCTGAATTTAACCTCACATCTAAACAATACAGCATACTGAAGCCATTAGCTCTTCAGCACTAAACTTAGCAATGAGGAATTCCCTAGATGATTTTTGCATTCCATGGCTACTGCCACACAAGATTCATGGGGATGTGAGGAATATTCAAGATGCTTAACAAACATAGATATATATATATAAATTACATTATTCCCCACACTGCCTCTCTAACATCACTAACCAGGTCTTCAAAAATTCTGCGCTGCCACAGATGTTTCTGCAGAGGAAACCACACTGGCAAGCAAAGAGGAAACAATAACAGCACTTTTGTTCATTTAACAGAACAGAAGGCTTAACCCTTTTAGTGTTAGAACAGGGTATGATGTTTTACATTAAGTGTTTTCATCCATTTCAAGGTGTTAGTACTTTTCTCCTAGAAACTTTTGGCAGAGACTGGCTAGACATTTCACATAGGCTCCATTTCCTTCTGTTCCCAGGGCCAAATGCCACCATATCAAAAGGTAGATCTTTGATTAGAGGAAGGACTTCAGGTCACAGGTTCTTTGGAGTGATCTGACTTCAGGCTCTACTGATAAAACTCAGGGCAAAGTTTCCCTGTTTTTCTCCACAGACCAGAGGAAAAAAATGTCTGCAATACAAGTAAAAAAGATTCTTGCCATATCATTGTCAGAATTACACGCAAGCAATGCTGGTGGCTACTACAAATTTGTTTCACCTTCACAACCCACTCAGTTTTGTCTGTTCTCAGAACCATGGAATGGTTGAGGTTGGAAGGGAACTCTGGGGATCACCTGGTCCAAACCCCTGCTCAAGCTGGGCCACATAGAGCCGGTTGCCGAGGACCACCTCCAGACAGCTTTTAAGTGTCTCCAAGGAGGGAGACTCCACAACCTCCCTGAGCAACTCGTGCAGTGCTTGGTCACCCTCACTGTAAAAAAGTGTTTCCTCATGTTTAGATGGACTCTGCCATGTTTCAGTTTGTGCACATTGTTTCTGGTCATGTCACTGGGGGCCACTGGAAAGAGCATGGCTCTGTCCATCTTCACACCCTCCCTTCATTTATTTGTATATATACATAGATGAAATCCCCCTGAGCCTTATCTTCTTCAGGCCAAACAGCCCTAGCTCTCTCAGCCTTTCCTCATAGGACATGCTCCAGCCTGTCATCTTTGTGGCCCTTTTTTGGACTATCTCTTTTCTACTGGGGAGCCCCAAAGTAGATGCATTACTGCAAGCGTGGCCTCTCAATGCTGAGTAGAAGGGAAGGGTCACCTCCCATTTCCTTTCTCTTTAGTTTTCTTTCTTAAACTAGGACCAAGGAAATTGTACTTTCCAATATCTCTACCCCAATTTGGTAAAAGATATTTACCCAACAACTGTAGTAGAAACCACTGAACTTTCACAGTGGTGCTTTGTAATTTAATTCCTAGCGTGGGTCAAGACAGAGGACACTTGAAAGTTTCTAATGCTCATTTATGTAATTCAAATAGTAGAAAAATGGTTTCTGCATTTGTAAGTTATTCCCTTTGCTGTGACCCTTATTGCTAACATGGAATTGAAGCTTTGGCTTCTAGCCATTGGATTGCTTTGTATATTTGTATACCAAATTGAAGACTTTTCTTTCTGTAAAGTAATACAATCTCCTCAGGCTCCCTGTAAAGCAGGTTTTCTGCCATTCTTACAATTGTTTTTAGGAACCTCTCAATTTCTTTTTTATATTTTCTTTTGAAATATGGACATTGGGTAATACTTTTCCAGTCTTGATCTGTTCTATGTGGTAGCATCAGATACACCTGTATTAGGACAAGTCACATACTAATGCTTTTGTCTTTCCAAATTTACCCAGAAGCTCGCTAAAAATGCAGCTGCTGAGGCACAGGGTCATCGATTTTGCTTATGCAAAAAAAATGTTGGTGGTGGCTAACTCTGAGCCCCTTTGTCATGTCCCAGCTCTTATCTCCCCGTGGATAGTGAGGAAGTGCATGGATAACCAGCGTCCAGTGTCCTCAATCTTACTCACTGCAGCCATGCCTCTTTAGAAACATCAGCGGTGTGACCAGCTGTGCATCAGGATGCTGTGAGTAGCTGGGGCTCCCTCCCCCTTGCCAGGTGAGGCATGGCCTCCCAGCCAGTACCATCCCACCCTCCCCAGCCAGGCACCAGGGCAGGCTGGGGAGCATTTGGGACAGGGATATGGCCAGGTTGGGATAGTCTGCAGATGGGGGCCAGGATCAGGCCTAATGAGGGGAACCAGGTTCAGAAAACTCTGGGGTTGCCAAGCTTTGATGGGAGGCAAATGGTAGAGGCTTGGCTCAAAATAGGTTTGAGCCTGCTATCTACCCCCACTGGAAGCAGGATTCAGCCCTTGCTGAGGCTCCCAGCAGCACTACCTGGCAGCCTCTTCCCACAGCCACCAAAGGGACCCTGAACCCTGCAGCCAAACCCGCAGGAGCTAGGGTGCTCTTGGGGCCCTGGTGGCATACCAGCTCTTATCACATTCATGGGAGCTGAGGCTCAAACACTGACTTTTGCTCTGTTTAATCTATTAACTTATTTGGCTGTCTCATTCTTGAGCCTATCATCACCTGCGTGAATGAGGACTGAGTACTTAAGCCTTTCCACATTGTTAGGTCAGGATGTACACTGCTGCAATGGGAAGGATGCTGGAAGAACCTGTGCCTAAGGGTGGAGAACGTGTGAGAGGAATTAAGCCTAACTGCTTGTGAGTGCTGTGTTTGCAGGACAGACATACAGTTTGGTGAATCTGGTTGCTATATTGGCCAGCAATGAAACAAACCATCATGACCTCAGAGCTGTGAATTTTCAGTAAAAAAAAAGTACAGGGAGACTATAGTCTCCATATACACCCATTCCAAGTTCCTAGTTGTTTGTGGGTGCTATTTTTTGTTATCTTCACCCACCTGCCAGGGAGTTAACCAGGAGCTAATAACTCTCATGTTGTAGAAGGTCACTGGGAATGCTTCAGTGCCATCAACCATGGCTGGAAAAGAACATTAGGCAATCCAGGAAACATTTGGTTACTAAAGGCCTTTAGTAAGGACTTGTTCCTTCCCCAATCACCTAGCTGATATTCGAGATACTAGATGTTCCTGCCTGTCTTGTCTTTTCCAGGCTGATGAAATGCAATGCTCTCTTCCTGCTAATAAGAGGCAACAAGTGGCAGGTAATCACAGAGGGTGTGGAGTAGGTCTGTGGAGAGCCAACAGGCAAATGGAAGCATCTCATAAAATGTGTCAAGCTCAACAAGAGAACTACACTAGACTGCCTGTCCTACTTGGGTTTTGGTACACAGGATTCGTGAATTTCACATTTAGCATGGGGTGTACTGCTGTTTTAAATTGGAATGGGAGACCTAGGACTAAGTAGGTGACTGTGATATTGTATTTCCTTGTGATTGTAAGTCTGCTCCCTGGTGCTTATCTCTACTGTATCTATTGTTCATCTCCTGCCTATTGTTATGGTTATCACTTACAATAAAAGGACACTGATTTACAAAACACTTGAACTTTATTAACAAGGTATTGTTGTGGGATGATGAAGTCATTTGAGAGCTCCATAGGAGGAAGAGGTGACTTGATGGAGTGTGAAGTACGTATTGGCAGGTGGCAATGACTTGCATGCTCTCAGATCTCTAGCTCTAGGGTCATATTCCCTCTGGTTGCCCGTGTATTCCCTGCTACTGTTTCCAGTGTTGTTTCCAGTGTCTTATGTTTCATTGTCTGGATTGTATGCAGCTGCATGTCTTGTTAGCCCTTCCCAGAAGGATGGCCATACTAGATTGGAGCAGAGGTCCAGTTCTCCTTATGACAGCAGTAGATGCTTCAGGAAAGTCCATAATAATAAGACGCTTCTGGAGGGGTACTTTCCCAGGAATACCATGCTAACTTGCCACAGTCAACACTGTAGGATTTCCTGCTTCTGTTGGAGTTTTGTTGGCCTCTGGACTTAAGCTTACAAAATACAGGCTCACTTCTTCCCCCCCCCACACTATGGTTCAAACATTCACAAGACATTTATCAGAGGTGTGGAACAACATTGAAGAAATTTTCTCCTTGAGGTCCTGATCCTTTTATTTCCCCACTTTAAAACAGATATTTAAACCTTAATTAGAGTCTTGAAGCAAACACTCCATTTAAGGCCTTGAGGACTGAGTTTTTTTTTTCCCCTACTGTGCAAGATCAACATCTTGTAAAAGTTCTCCTGGGATTACTGAAGTAAAGGGATAGGGAAGAGTGAGCAAAGGAAGTTTTTAGTGAAAGATGTTAAACTATTCCAGACAGGATCCTTAAGGGAATATCTTTCAAGAGGAATCCCTAGGTGGTAGGAGACAAGCTGGGAAAATATGCAGCCGCTATCTTTTACAGCCTTCTGAGAAAGGCTGGTGGAATAATATGAGAAGTGTTTTCCTTTCTTGAGACTTTCAGTTTCTTCCTGTGTGCTGTGCTGGTGAAGTGCTGGCAAATTGTTGAGCATCCTGTAAAGTAGTCTTTAAGTACATGAACGCCAACAGGTTTCTATGGCTATAAGCCAGGGTACTGACTGTGACTATCTCCAGTGAGTTTTCATAGGCCTCTGACAAGCGACCTGACTCCCCTCCTTCCTCTCCCTCTCCAGTGCTGGCTCATCACTGTGTTTGCACTGGGAGCTGAGAGCAGACCCTCAGTGGCCATGACAAGCTCCTTAGAGCACAGTGTAGATGTTGCTGCTGTACCCCGCCCCCTAAATAAATATTGTCTTTATACATTCTTCTTCTACCACGAGGCAAGATAGGTAAAGCATAACCTGAAATCTGCATGGCACAATCCACTACCCAAGTCCATGTCTGAACAAAAAAGGTGAGTTCTCAGTTATACTCAGCCAACTTGTTGCTGAAACAGCAGCTTACTTATAAGATGATCTTTAAAATGTGAATTCATGTTTTCTGTATTTCATGGAAAAGGCAGTTTTTAACAGAGACGTAAGAAAATCATGAACATGAATCAATACAATCAATGAACAATGTATTATAATCTGTTGAGTTTCTGGCCTCTAGAAAAGCAATAACTGTCAGAAGAAACACACATGTTTTTTCCTAAAACTTTACTGAGATCCCATGCAAATTTTCAATGGGCTTTTCATCAGGCAGTTCTTACATTTAAAGGGCAAAGTAGTTCCTGGGGCATAACAGAATAGATTTCTTAATAGATTTCTTAAGAATAGACTCGCACCAGGAGCAAGCCTAAAAAAACACTGTAATCAGCCTCTGAAATTACAGGCAATGTGGCACAGATCTCTTCAGGTCATTCTTCACCCCCAAGCCAGAAGGTGTGATCACATCATAATTTCTAGTTCAGTGAGGTTGCAGTCACTTGCTAAAATCTTTGTTTCCAAAACATAAATAAGTTTTTTCTTCCTTAAGGAAGACAGGAAAGGAATGATCTTAAGGCTGGAATTTTTTTTCTTGTTCTAGTCATAACACCAGACCATTCAGATCATATCAGCGCAGATAAGAGCCCAGATGAAGTTTTCATTCACCACCACACAATAGGGAGACAAGCTTTGTCATAGAGTTCTCAGAGTGTTTTTCTTATTAATACACCCAGAAAAAAATAGATATTTTTCTCTGAAATTGACTAAAAAATGAATCATGTAGAGGCTCACTTACCACAGTCATAAAGCCTTGAATATGTATCTAGCTTCTCCAATCTCCGGATATGGCAATTACTTGGTATATGTTCAAATTATCTTAAATCAAGCTAAGTCTTCACTGAAGATCTTAGCTGCTCTCTTCTGGTTTGGGCCACCCACATTCCCATAAGTGGTGCTGCTCTGTAACCTCGAGGTTTGACTTCCCTTGAGATTGCTATTGAACCTCCATGGGATTTTTGGCAGTAAATAGCTACTTACCCTCTGACTTGTAAATCCCCCAAAAGGCAATGAAGGAATTGCAAAGTGAGAATGATCTGTTTATTAAGTAATGACATTTTGAACTGAGTCTAATTACTGTAATTTCTGTGCAGGAAAGACAGCTTGAAAGGTCCCTCATGGGATAAAAAAAAATGGTGCTTCAAAAATGTCCCTCTTCAAAAGCAGATTATGGCCACCGTGTCTAAGGGCTTTATTTAGACATACCAGATATGGTTGGCATCCTGACATGCTAACATTTCATACAGAAACAGACAGAATTAAGGCAAATTAATCCATTGTGCCAATAAATTAGGGAAACTGGAACCTTGCTTTGGCCAGAAGATGAATTGTAGGAACATTGGGTTGTTTAACAAATTAATGCTTTAAATGTATATTAATTATTTTTATTTCTATTTCTAAGAAAGACAGCATTTTAAATAAATTGTGACCTCCTTTGGTTATAATATTTTTCACTCCTTATGCTTCTATAATTAATCAGGCAAGACAGTCATTCCACAAAGTCTTTCTTCATTAACCACCCTTATCTATCAGTTAAGTTACCATATTGTGCCTGCACAAAACCACGTAGATTCTTTTTGAGTGCCAGAGGGCACTATAAATCACAATTAAAAAAATAAAAATCAACACTTATAAGGAAAGATATCAACACTATCTTTTTGTTCACAATACTTAAAATTCCTTTAGAATCTACTTTTCCTAGACACTACATGAAGTCTTTGATTTTCTTTTCTCCATTGCCTCTGAAAGGTTCACTGAGGAGAGACACTACTGGCCTGTTGGAAACAGCAAAGTATGTTTGAAAAGGTATGTTTTAATTAGAAGTTGTGCTTTTTTACTGAGCTGCATGAGTTTCGTGAAAGCTAATGTCATTTGGTCAGCAGATGGTGGGAGCCCAGTGTCAGAGCTGGAAAAGCTGTGTCCAGCCTATTCAAACACCAGGACAAGGATTTTAAAAGGACTAATGTAGCATGTACCCAGCATGAGCTGGAAGTTGTGCAAGTGTGTTTGATATCTACTGTGAATTCTGCTGTTAACTTTTAACATATGATAATCACTTAATAACATTGATTTTTGTTGCTACTATGTGGCTGGATATCTTGCTATCAGCTCTTGATGCAGAAAAAAAGCCCTAAAAGAAGAAATAGATTGCTAATCAGAAAATCAAATGTAGGAACAAGAGGTAGGAACCAACAAGATGCTCAGAAGTACGTCAGTGTCAAGATCTTAATTAAATTTTATTAAAAAATAACAAACCCAAATAATATTTTAAACTGAACAAAGCGTACGTCCTGCCATGAGGGTGTTTGGAACTGTGTACAGGAAAAACTGACTGCAGTTTTGGTTTAAGGCTGGCACTACAACTATTTATATGTGTAAATCATTAATTTTACAACTTGATATGAACATGTATTTTACATTTTATGCAGCCAAAATAATACTTAGGCAGCACTTGCTGAGAGTAACATCTGGCAAACATCCTACAAAATAGATGAGTTTTATTAGAAACACTAATTTAAGAGAGGAAAACAAATCATTGATATAAGTTTTATTAGCAAGCCATTCAGAAGAGATTTTAGGGAACAGCACTTCATCGGTCTGCATTAGGAGGAAAAATTGCTTTAATTAGATATGGTAAATGATCAATACTGCATGCTATGATTAGGAGGACAGCTCTAGTAATTATACATACAATAAGATGTCCAAGACCATGAACATCTGCTCCTAATAATCAAACCCAGAATACAGAAAACCTTGCATTTGTATTAATTTTGTATCACAGAAACCCAGATCCAAACTATTTTATTGTGATCCTTATGCAAAAATATCAACTCTATTTTTAATAAAATAACTCAAAAAAAAAAAAAAAAACAAAGTATATTTTCATTAGCACAACTGAAAAATTTTTTATGGTATAGATAGGCATTTCATTAGGCAGAGGTACTACCTTATTTATGGCCTGGCTACACGCAACATGTATAACCAGTATTTGTTAGATTTTTTGACAGAATAATTATATCGTTACAACTACTGGTGTGGATATAAATACAGCAATGTGAATGTGTCTTATATTCTGTAGGATTTATTCTCCTCCTGATGCAAAAGGAGTCTATATACCAGTATGAAACCCCGTAGGTATATAAATGGAGCAATAGCTGTAGCATAGAAAAGAAAGGACAGAAATATGTTGCTTTAATTGTCCTAAGTCACTGACAGGAAGACTTTTGGGCTTCTCAGTCAGGTAGTTTAAAGAATCTTGTTTTCTGTTTGTTTGTTTAACTTGGACATGTCATATTCCAAAGACAAGCAGAGGACCATAATTCTTGAGATAAGGCATGAGAATTAAAATGTATACTCACCAAGCCCCTCAAAAATTTTCCAGTAGTAGGTAGGACTTTCTAAATAAAAGGGCAAGAAGATGAAATAAGGTAAAGTGGTATCACCACTCACCCATGCTGAAGACCATGGGTTTTTTTAGTGATTTCTATCAGAAAGGTGTAAGCAGAGCCAAAATTCTGATTTTCTTCACTTAGAAGTTCTTTTGCTGTTCTGTGTTTCAGGAACAGATACACACACACACACACAAAACAAACAGGAACCAAACAAATCAAAACTACAACACCCTCCCCTCCAAAAAAAAAAAAAAGCAACAACCCAAGGACCACCCAGACAATTCTACAGTCTCACTTTCATGTCCCAGCATTTCAGCAGGACAGTAACTTCTCAAAGCCAGCTGTAATTTTCATCGCCAGCTAGACATTTCCCAGAAATGAAGCTTGCCTGTACTGACAATTGCAAGCCGAGGCTTTAATTATGAAATCCAGACAATAAACTACTACTCATTCATTGACTAATAGGACTGGAAATGTGGAAAGTCTGATCCCTAAAACTGTCCATCCCCAAAGATCCTACTCTTTTTTTTTTTTGGGGGGGCGGGGGGGGGAAGGGGATTTTGTTTACATCATATACTTATCATATACTTATTTCTTGTTTTCCTTGGAAGCTGTGAGAGAACTGGAAATCTGAAAATTCAGCAATGGCAAACCAGAAGGGAAAACATGTTAAACAACTTTATTTCTGGTCTTCTTCTTCTTCTTCACCGGTATTGATGTTAAATGAGCAGTTAATGTCTTTGAGAAAGAAAAGACAAATGAAAAATTTTGGAGCCTGGGCCTCTATAATGTTGAGAACTTTGATTTCTTGTCTGTCAAAATTTATATTTCTGAATTCACTCTAAGTTGAAATCCTTGGCGAGCTAAATCAGCTGTCACTCCAGTCTTCTGATTGGTGGATTACTGCTTCCCTGGACAGATTCTCTATTTTATTACAATGCACCGTTTGGGGCAGATTTATTTCTCTGTTGTCAGGATTTACAGTTTAATCCCAGAAACACTGAGATACATTTGGCAGCAAAAGATATGGTTTCTGGGGAGGAATATCTATTTAAAAAAGAAATCAGTTTTAAGCTAATCATAGTATTACTTCTGATAATTTTCTATTTAATTTCAAATGTAAGTACTTACCCTAGAAGTAGCTCTTAATTTAGCATTCTAAATCAAAAAGGTAACACAAACCTCTCTAAAACGTGTAAATATGTCTGTAGAGTCAGATTCCTTTAAAAGGTGTTAAAAATCTAAAAATCATTGACTCTTCTACAAAAATACTATGCTAGCAAAGTTTACTGCTTTCCCTTGTTTGCACTATTTACTTAACACATTGGACTTCTCTGCACTATTTACTTACCACATTGAACTTCTCTGCTTACACAATGAAAGCCTCAATAATTGCCTTATTATCCTCATAGCCATACTTAGCTTCCATGTTCTTGATAGTCTGATAGTTGATAGCCATGAAATTAACTGCCAAATGCTATATTGTCAGACTGTGCATTAATTGCATTTACTATGCAACTTTGCTCAACTTGCATTCTGCTCACTTGCTAACTCTCTACAGGACAGTTTTGAACACCCCATGCTCTTCAAATTGTTGACAGCATGACGAAAACATCCATTCCTTCAGAAGAGAGGCATGACAAGCCAGTAAAAGCTGCAAATTTAAGGTTCAACATGTCTCAGGAACTGCTATAACAAGACAGGGGTACTTAATCCCATCAGGAAGCTGGAACTCTTGTTTTACTGGAGGGCCACTTTTACACCGAGAAAGCTTTCGAAAAGCTTTGAGAAAACAGTTGTGGATGATGCTAGCTGACTTTCCCTAAGCACTAACACCATATATAGAGTTGTTTTTTCTCAAGACTAGGATTTGGAGGATACTGGTGCACCAGTTAATGCATGTTCACAGTCTACTACAAACTGCAATCTTCAGTAGATGTTAAGCAAAATCAAAGCCTATCCTGAAATTTTATCAGACATTAAGTAGCTCTGAACACTGATACAGGCCAGATGACTGTGGCAGTGAAGGAAAGACATTGGTGAGGGCTCAGCTATCAGATCGTTCACCCCTGCCCAAAGGGGTCAGTCCTGAGGGTTCCCATCTCACTGGACCTGACCCAAGACATTCAACTCCCTGACCTGGCAGGACAGTGACTATTGTTTTTCTCAGGGTTGCTTTTCTGCCACCTTAGCAGATGGGATTGGCCTTGGAGGAGTCCAAAGTGTGCCAAAGCAAGTGTAAAGAGGGGTGTGGGGGAAAAGGCGCTGAATGAGTTGCTAGATCAGCTCAAGCTGTGACACGTACCTTTGCCCTCACACCTGCTTTCAGTATGACATAATATTAAGGGTGCTGACAAAGGAGCTCTGGCAAGTCTCACTGTTGTAGTCAGAGGAGACACCACACGAAAACATGGCTGCTCCGCCGGAGCTGCTGCCTGCACAGACGACAGAGGAGCGGTGCAGGTGCTGATGCCCCTGCTGCTTCTGTGTAAAGCTAAGCCCCCAGTGAAGGTGGGTTTAAGGCTCCGCACTTCGCGCTTTTGAAGTGGCTGAGGCAAAACCATCAATTCCCTTCTGTCAGCCCTGCAGAGGAGGGGACGAACCCTGCCTCAGAGGGGTGGGAAGGGCAGGTGTGCTAGTGATCTCTCAGGCAGTCATGGCAAGGTGCTCTAGGACTGGCATGTCACCCCTGCACAAATGCTGCCTGCCCCTCTGTGAGAGGGGTTGTATAACCATGCCCACATCATCAGAAAGCTTCCTTCTACAGGCCGGGCTTCAATTATTATCTTACCAAATTGCGAGACATCAGCTGTACGAATCACATTGTGAGGTATTAAAAATACTGTCTCTCAGTTTCTCACTGATATAAAAAATAATCTCCCTCATCCTCTGAACCAGAACTCCTTAAAATCATTCTGCCAGCAGAATGTCCTGGTTTAGTCTACTGAACTCTATCAGTATATACCATGGAGGCAGATGTAAGCAGCAGATATGCATGACTCAGAAGTTTTAGAGATCAGATTCTAGAGTGGAAAATGAGAAAATAGAGAATTAATTTTAGAATGGAAAATAAAAGTTTCTACAGTATAAGGATAAATAGAACTTTAGATGGCAGAGGGATAGCTCATACATAATTGAATGATGTAGGATTTTTAATTAAGATGTGGTGACACCTTTCATGCCTGTGATACACAGCACTATAAACAAACTTTGTGGATGTCCAGAGGTGTTGGTGACATTGTGAATTGCCTTATTTCACACCTTCATGCCTTTGTTCATGACCTGTGCAATACTCGTATTGTATGTGCTATGTGATAGCTTTGTTTGGGGAGCTGTGGAGTGGTTGGCTGAGCACAAGAAGTCCTCAGGAAGGTTCAATATCTGGTCCTGCTTTATTTCTTCTGGATTCCTCTAGGTGGTCCTTGTGCAAGATAGTATACACTACAGATTATTTTGCCTCTTCATTGGCAAGTTCATTACTTAGTTTGGGAGTTACTAATTGCAGACCAGCATCTCTCTGCTCAGCTTTGGTACCCCTAAAGGGACTGAGAGAGCTCTTGCAGAATGCCTGTGGGCTAGGCAGGAATTTGCCCCTCTTGGTGATGATGGTGTGTGATAGAGATTGTGATTGCTTAGGTTAGAAACTCTTTTCCCATGCTTACAGTTTGCACCCAGCAGTATTTCTCATATCATTATCCTGAATGAGTTTGTAACCTAAGCAGTCAGAGTATCTATTATGCACCTTCATCAACATCATGCTTCGCACAAAAGTCAAGGGGGGGCAAACAGATGAGGTAAAATAGCACCACTAAATACCAATAAATAAAATTCCTGTTCTTGGGGCTTGTTTCTCCTGGTGTTTTATCTTCACAAGGCAAAGTAATGCATTTGACTGCTACTGCAAATGCTAGGTGTGAAAAACGCTGATGTGCTTCAAGGAAACAAGCACAATGTCCAGCAGAAAACCTGTGTTGCTGAGTAGCAGAAGCCCTCCTGAGGAAGACACACTTAATCGATGCTTGTGGAATAAAAACATTCACAACTCTGTGAACATTATACTGCAAGTGGGGCTGACTTTCTAAGGCACATCTCTAACTCTCTAAGGTGTTTTTTTTCTGATGCAAAAAGACTATCAGAAGGAGAAAAACAGGGCTACCATGACCAACTTCAGATATAGCCAGAAGATAGCCCTCTCAGCCCTCGACTTGCCAAAGTGGCAGCATTACATTTGATAAAAAGGCTCGATGTTCAGAGTACAAATACTTGATTCTGGCACGGGGCTGTGTGCACACATATACATGTAAACAAGAAAGAGGGTGAAAAAACACAAGAAAATCGAAGGATTTTAGGGCTTTTACATGACAAAATTGTGTGAACGGTTCAACAATGCAGACATAATTCTTCCTAATTTATCCAAATTTCACAACATCGACATTTTGCAGCTGAACTTATCTTGCATCTCTTGCTGATTATTACAGCTGCTCTTAGCTTACCATGCCTGACTGATTCTTCAGATAAGCCTTAAGGGATTCATAAGATTCAGAATTGTATCTTATTAAGTATAACCACACTTTAATATGAAGTGTGTATCTAAATCGAATAAAGTCCTTTGACAATCTGTATCTCACCACATATGAATTTATCTGATCGCTTGGCCCTCGACAGAGTTCTCAGGGCGTAACTTTGGAGGACCCCACCTGTGCTTGGTGTTGTGTGCTGCGGGGAACACGCTGCAGTGCCTGAGCAGAACAGACGTGGGATACGTGACCCGCTCTCGCGTGTGTCCGGGTCCGCAGTTCCCAGCTCAAGCAGCATCAGCAACACGGGCTGCTTGGAATCCTGGCGGGATTCGTGGCTGGACGCGGGGGAGAACACCCAGCGCGGATTCTGGACGGGGTGAATCATGCTGGGTTCCAGCTGAGGCGCGTGTTACTCCCGCGCCGTGACCGGCCGCTGTGCCGGGACGGGACGGGCGCTCCCCTCCGCCTGCGACAGGGCTCCTCCGGGCACGTCCCCCCATGGACAGGCATGCTCTGTCCCGCCGGGTTTCCAGCTCTGCTCGCCCGTGAACACCGTTTCTCCGCAACGCGGCTTTGCTGTAGTTTTGGTCTCTGTGGAGACTTGGTTGGTTGGTTTGTCTGTTTGCTTAGCAAATCCCGGGCGTGCCGGGTGCTGTGTGCGGAGCTGGGCAGTTCTTTAACTTTCCGTGCAGCATTTTGAGCCCAGCGCACGCTGCTCAGCCCGGAACTAACCGAACAGCGGCAGCGGAATCGTATTCTGTGGGCGGCCGGTGCAGAGATGGTGTTACCGAAAGCCGGTAACGCCGGGCAAAGACGCGTTTTCGCCTGGAAACGCGGAACGAAGTTTGTCACGGCACGAAGTCGCTGACAACCTGGGAGGTGCCAGCAGTGGGGGAAATAACTCGGGAACCATGACTTTATTACACACGTGTCACAGAACAGCGCACTGCTGGCCCAGGAGAGGTGCACCTGCCGTCTAACGAAATGCTTCCGCCAGGTGCTCAGACCGCCACAGAGGAGCGAGAGGCGGCCGGAGAGCTCCGAGGCGCACCGGCAGACCCAGCCTGGCCCGGTCCAGCACCCCGAGGCGGGTGCGGGTACCCCGGCGCGCTGCGAGGCCGACATGCGAAGGGACAATTCCTCAATGGCGCTGGCCACGCCCACACGCGGGGAGGCGGGGCTCGCGCGGCCGCAGGCCCCGCCTCCCGCGCGCACATGTGTAAAGCTCCGCCGCTTTTTCCCTCCCGCGGGATAGCCACGCCTCCCGAAGCAGCCGATTGGCTGTCCGGGCCGGCCGCGGGCGGGGAGTGGGCGGGGCGTGCAGCCCCGCGCGGTGCCGCGCCGTGCCGTGCGGGCGGGCTCCACCCACGTGCGGCGGCGCGAGCACACATCCCGCACGTAGCCGGCGTATTAATCAGCGCGGGGCCATCTGCCGACCCGGCTGTATTGCGGACGGGGGTCGTCGGCTTAGTTTCCCGCACGCTGTTCGGGCGCCAGCAGCGCCGCCGGGACGGGCGCAGCTCAGCCCGCAGCGGCAGAGAAACTTTTCTCTCGCCTTACTTCGCCTGGCCCCGCACCGCGGCGGACCTCACGTCCGGCTCGGGCTGGAGTCCGCGGCGGCCAGGAGGGCATCGCCTCCAGACGCGGGCGCCGTCAGGACAGGGGCGCGCCCGTCGGTCCCCTCCGCGCCATGCCATTGGGGCGCATCATGAGGCTCGACCTGGAGAGAATCGCCCTGGAGTACGTCGTGCCCTGCTTGCACGACATCGGCTTCTGCTACCTGGACAACTTCCTGGGGGAGGTGGTGGGGGACTGTGTGTTGGAGCGGGTGAAGCGGATGCATCGCGACGGGGAGCTAGCTGACGGGCAGCTGGCCGGCCCCAGCCGCGGCGTGGCCAAGCGGCACCTCCGCGGCGACCAGATCAAGTGGATTGGCGGCACGGAGGAGGGTTGCGAGGCCATCAACTTTCTCCTCACGCTGATAGACCGGCTGGTGATGTACTGCGGGAGCCGGCTCGGCAAGTACTACGTGAAGGAGCGATCCAAGGTAAGGGGGCTGTGGGGCGCCCGCCCGCAGGCACAGGCACAGGTACCCGGCCCGATCGACCCGCCTCGCAGCTGCCGGTGGAACCTGACAGAAAGTTTCCAAGAGCGCCAGCCAGTGTGGTGTCCTGGCTATCCGCGGGTGTCGGCTCAGGCAGCCCGGCTGGGCTGTCCCCGCAGCCCCGCTCCTGGTGGCGGAGGCGCTGGCTCTGAGCAGCGCGGGACGCCCGCGCCGGGCAGCCGCTCGCCAGCCTTTGCCGGTGCGTTCTGGTGCTGAGTGCGCGCCGGGACTGCCCGCGCCGCTCCGGTGCGGCTCCCCGCTCTGCAGTGCTTGGGTCTGCGCCGGGCTATTTGGTTGACGGACCCCGGCCGGGCCCTTGGCTGTGACACCGGGATCGCTTCGCACCGTCCCGGTGGCTGCAGGAGGACTCCCATCTCCCGGCGGTGGGGCCGGAGCCTTGCTGCACCTCTCGCTCTCTGCCGCTCCCCTCAGCTGCTGCGAGGGGGGACCGGCAACGCGGGGAGTACCCCGCCTAAAAGGTCTAACTTTGATCATGCCTTTATTCTGGGGCGTTGTTTCAAGTGGAGGGAAAAGCATCTGCCCACGCACTGAGCGGGTGTACCTCGGCTCCCATTATTTGGTCGGTTGTCCCCATGAAAGACCCAAAGCAGTTTTGATGGTCCAACTCATACCCGTGTCTTACAGTTCAAGAGCTTATCGTTGCTTCATTGGGTATGTGGTACAAAACAGGGGATGCTCAATCTGAGCAGAGCAAACTTTTTTTGGTGGTTTTTTTTTTCTTTTTCTCATCAGGACTTGAGAGGACACTTATACTACAGGTTTCCTTCCCAGTGAATTTTATTTGCACTTACGTTGTCTTAACTTCAGTTTGGGATAGCTTGGCTTTTCAGTGATTCTATGAAAACAGACAATGAAAGAATCATAGAACGACTTGGGTTGGAAGCAATCTTGAATATCGTCTAGTTCCAACTCCTGACATGGGCAGGGCCACCTTCCACTAGATCAGGTTGCTCGAAGCCCCATCCAGCTTGGCCTTGAACACTTCTAGGGATGGGTCATCCACAGCTTCTCTGGGCAACCTGTTCCAATGCCTCACCACCCTCACAGTAAAGAAATTCTCCCTAATGTCTAATATAACTCTGCCCTCTTTCAGCTTGAAGCCATTCCCTCTTGTCCTGTCACTTCTTGCCCTTGTGAAAAGCCCTTGTCCAGGTGTCTTGTAGGCCCTCTTTAGGTACTGAAAAGCTGCTCTAAAGTCTCCCTGGAGTCTTCTCCAGGCTGAACAAGCCCAGCTCTGCTAGCGTGTCTCCATAGGAGAGGTGCTCCAGCCCTCTGGTTATCTTTGGTGCTCTCCTCTGGCCTCCAACAGCTCCACAGCCACCTTATTTTGGGGGACCCAGAGCTGAATGCAGGACTCCAGGCGGGGTCTCACAAGAGGGGAGTAAAGGGGGGGAGAAGACACTCCCTTGGCCTGCTGGTCAAACTTCTTTGGATGCAGCCCAGGATACTGTTGGCTTTCTGGACTGCTGGGTCATGCTGAGCTTCTCATCAACCGACATCCCCAAGCGTTTCTCCTCAGGACTCCTCTCAGTTCTGCTGAGGCAAAAGTGTACTGGCTTGTAACTAAGTTTGCTTCATTGTCCCAAATGCTGAAAATGTCCATTTCTTTGTTTTTGACTTGAACTCTAGAATTTATTGTACGTTTTCAAAATACCTGTTTCTTTTAGTGATATGCCAGAAAGAGAAATGATGAAACTTTTTAAAATACAGAAGTGAAAAGTCATCATTTCTTTTGGCCCTCATTTGCACTGAATAGGGGGCTGTGTGAGTGCTACTGAGATTCTTTTTTTCACTTTCTTTACAGAGAACAACGAAAGCAGTATGGTGATATTTATCAGTGCTTGGGTATACCTTAAAACCTGTGTGTGCATGCCCCTGCACACTTGCACATGGTGGTGGGAATAATAAAAGGTTGAAACATTGCTCCTGTGCTTAGCTCCACTGAACTACTGATCATCAGTTCAGTTAAAGCTTTGATAGATTTGGTTTAAAATGTGAGTGGAGCGGATTTAATTTATTCCTGGTGCGAGCCTAGTGTTATGAGGTATAAATAACCATTCTGCTCTGGCATGCCTTCAAGGTCATCATAGTTCTTTTTCTCTGGGTGACTTTTATTTATCTGATTACTGCTGGAAGTGAGTTGCTGCATTACATTGCTGATTACATGGGTGTGGGGGAAATGGGCTTACATTAAAGTCGGACTGGAATGAAAGGGGGCTGTCCAGCATTTTCACAAAGTATTTTGGGGAAAAAAAGAGTCAACTGGATGCATGAAGGCTGTTGGCACTGGGTGGGGAGAAAAGTCTTTTTGGGTTGTAGAGATGATTTTAAACCTGAGTTGCAGTGTTCTTGCAGTCATTTTTGTTCAAATAGCAGTAACAGACAAGACAGAGTGTTTTATAAATAACTACTTTCTATAAAGAGAGACTTTTGGCCCTTGTGCTTTAGCATGGAAGATGTCTTCTCTTCCACTGTATGGAAGTGCTGCACAACAGTCCAGCTTTGAAAGGGACTCAGTATGATTTGTAAAGCTATAAAGAGGAATTTCTATCAGAAATTAATGGTAACCAACCCCCTTATTATGATAATAAGTACCATGGATATGTGTGGCCCTGGAATAGCAGCTGCCATCTGTAACTGAGATGTGGGACGCCTTCTGCCAGAAGATTATTCATGTGACTAACCAACTGACTACTACAGTGCATGCAGATTCCCACGTCACCTACAGACATTTCCCTTCTACCCTTCAGTCTGCCCATTCTGCTTGTCTTCTGGTCTTGTGAAGGCATACGCAAAAATTCTACATTCAGTGTATTTTTATCTACTCGCTTATACACATAAATGGATGCTCACTAAACTTCCACAGCTTAACATTTGGAAGGTTGTGGGGTGTTTTTGAGCAACTGGACCAGAACTTCTTAGCTGGACAATTGCTATTATAACTTGCTGTTTTGAGATACAAGTATTAGGTGGAGCCAAGAGTCCAGAGCAATTAAATTAAAATTTAAGCATTTGGCTACATTTTAACTCCTTTTGTCTTGAAAATGAATCTATGTAATATCAGCCTCATTATTTAGAGGTTTATGTTTTTAAACCAATAGTATGACTTTAATCTTCAGCCTAAGTGCAGAAGAGGGGAAGAAGTTTGATTAGTAAATGAACTTCCGTCAGCTTACTGTCTGCTTAGTGTGAAGTGCTTTATATTGTTTTTGTAGCTACACAAACATAAGAAGACAAGAAGGACTTTTGTCCAATAAAGGAAACTTTCCTTGTAGCTTCATGAGAGAAATGAGACAGTTAGGATTTTGCTGTTCCCAAATGAATTTCAACAGCATTAAAAGAAAGTTAAGATTGCAAAGAGAATAGACAGAAGTAAAACTTTACAAGGGTAGCAAATTCACTTTAAGAGTTGCTGGTTGACATTTGGAGGTGATAATGAAATGTAACCTTTCATCTTTGCAGACCAGTGTTCCAAATCTGTCTTTGGAGTAAGTCGTATTTTAAAATATTAGCTGACATAGTTAAATGATCAAAATAACCAGACAGCATTCTTCTAAAGGACTCTTTTGATGACAGACCCAATGTACTGCTTGTTGGCTTTTGCATTCTCCTCAACTAGAGTTTCTCTTTTATAGTAAAATAATGCAGTGGTTTCTGGTAGGTATATGGTTAAGGATGTCACTGACCTGAGCTCAGGCTTTTCTTCAGAGTGAGAAGATTTCTTCAGAGTGAGAACAGAGGTTGCTCTAGTTTTGAGGACCTGTCTCCATTCTGCTAGAGCTTTGATGCTTGGTAGAGTTTTGGAGCTGGTGAGTAGTTGGATCCTGGAAGCTAAGCTGCAACCTGGTCTGTGAGGCCAGTCACCTGAAGCACCCCTGCATTAGGTGATGCTCTGGAAACTGCAGGGGAAAGGGTGATGTGCTGCAGCTTCTTGCTCCTCAGGTCCCAGTGCCTGTTTTTGGGGTTAATTGGCATGTGTGTGGGCTTGAGGTGGTACCCTGTAGAAAAATCCCTGCATTATAAAATAGCTCATTGGTGCTGAGAGGCTGTGGCTATTCCCCCTTTCACACTGCCTCTACGGGAGAAGGGCAGCTCTCCCCATGGTCAGGCAGCGTCCCAGAGCGATGCTGTCAGTACCGCTTTTCTGGCCATCTTGGCTGAGTTGGTGCTTGATGTGCTGCCAGCAGGCTGCATTGGTCCTTGTGGGCAAGGGGTGGAAGGTACTTTGACCTGGCGTGGCTGCACCTTGTGTGGACTCTGCACCCTGGTCCTGATGGCAGCATGTCCTGCTGTGAGTCACTGGTACCCTCTCATGTGCCATCATGGGTTGAAATCTATGTCAGGGCTGCCTTTGGGGACCTTGAGCTCGTCTTGTCACTTGCTTGATGCTAGTGAGTCCTGCTGGTTAGAAAAGAAGGCAGAAAGTCATAATCCTGAGAGCTGACCTGTGTTTAAGGAAGCCCATGACTGATTTCATCTCAGAACCTAACTGCTTGCGTTCAGTGCAAGTATAAGGGCCTGAAGAGAAAAAAACTCTCATGTTTCAATGTGAGATTAGTTGATTTAGAAGTCCCCATGGGATGTGAACCCTACTGAGAACTTGCTTCAGAATCTCTGTGTGGGCCTTTCACTCTTTTTATGGGATGTTTTCTGCATCCTCCACTTGTAGCTATGACACCTCCCTGCTCACTCTGGTGGCCTCTCTCTGACTCCCACAGGAGAAACGGGTCTTTTCTGGTGGCACTTCATGGCTAGGGAGTGCTGAAAACCAGAGCCGTGGGTCGGGTTTTCTGGTAGGGTCCTTCTGCCTGCCACGTATGACGGGGTTCTTAGGTAGGTTGTGAAACATGGTCCATTTAGCAGGTTGTTACCAAGCTTTCTGTTCCTGAGGGCTGAAGAAATGCCTGAAATGTCATGGGCTTGGATTGAGTGGTTTTACCAAGTCCCTCGTAACTCAAGTAATGAGGTGAGATATTTTTGCATGTATGTATGAAGAAAGAAAAGTTCTGTTCTATAGCATTCAAATTGTATTCTTTGCAACTATAACAGAATGAAATGCTGAATTTTCTCATTTGAGGTACAGATGTAAGGAGCAGGAAAACAAAACTGGCGATAGAGCTGAAGAGCAATACTGGCTATAGAAATATACTAGTTTATTATACAAAGTATTTTTGATACTTGTGTAAGCAGCATGCCTTGCAATTAGTTTACAATGGGAGGTCTGATGAATACCATTATCCGGAAGAAATATGCATAATTTCTCTTTCTTCTAATCAAATGCACATGTTCTGGCATAAAGGATAAGTTCAAATCTGTTCTTCTGGCTGGCTGCCGGCAGAGTCCAGACCCACTGGAACTGTAAATACAACAGACAAGTCATTTTACGATATCAGACTGAGGAATTCAGCATTGGCACAGATCCTAGAGTGGTTGCTTTGGCTCGGTGTCAAAGCTGATGTTTATATCTGTGTTTGTCAAGCAAGATTAGTTAGCTTGGTTAATTATACACAGGAATGTATAATTTTTACTTGACAGTCGGAACATTAGATGAGTATAAACCTGGGCATATTAGCTCTTGTTTTTGTTCCTCATCAAATTATTCTCAATGACTTTTTGAAACTTTCAGAAGATATTTCTTTGAAAGTGGCACCCAGGGAATCTTTCAGATTGGTTCTTCACTCAGCAGGGACAGGGTATTGGAGAAATGGGTCAACATTTTACAGACAGCGATGCATATACGTGTAACTGGGTTCAGAAGCATGGGTAGCCTCTATGGAATGGTGTTTGAGCTCAGAGCTGGGTGTTGAAGTTACAATCAACTTGAGTTTGGTACCAGCTATGTATGATTACTCTTAAGAACCTGACTGCAGCGCACTGGTAGACTTATCCCATGGCAGGCGGGGGAAAGGAGTGCTGTTTTCAGTGTGTGTACACCAGAGCCATTGGCAGCAGGTGGCTGCTGTTGGACCTCCTTTCCCTCGCTTGTGGAGAAGTCTGTAACCACTCAGCTACTTTTCTTGCACTGCATTAGGAGCCTGTCCGTATGCTTTACAGATGTAGTAGTCATAGAGAAAGGCAGGAGGTGGCTAATCCTGCAAGAGAAGCAAACTAGGTTTGAGCTCTTGGGTGTCATTAATAGCAGAGTGGTCTGTTTATCCTAGTTTGGCCATCTGGGGCATCAGGGCAGGTTACCTGACTTTTCTTATATATTGTCTGTAATTTTGCAGTCAAGCAGTGCTTAATGAGTCTTAGGAGTTAGACAATGATGGAAAAGCAGATAAATTTGCCTATTCTGGTAATGTATTTTCCTCAGTACCTTCTTATCCATTGTTGTGACTGTTCTTTCTCAACACTACTCTAGTACTCTAGTTAGCTAGTACACTAGCTCTTAAAGCCAGAGACTTGCAGTGGTAGCCCTATTGTCGTGTCTGCCAGTATGCCCTAAGTAAATATGTGCCTCTCATTCTGTCTTTGTATGAGGGCTCATTGCTTATTAAATGTCAGTGTAAACCTTCCACAGCTGTGTGGGGAGGGACACTGTAATATGGGTGGCATAGTGCCTCTGGGTATGGCAAGTGTTTGTCCTTTGGACTGGTGTGCACACCAGTTTGTCCTTTGGGTGTGCACAGCGTTGTAAGGCACAGTATCCTTGGGAGAGCCACCGGGGAAAAGGCAAGATTCAGAGGTCAGTGCCCTATTGCTGAGCTTGCATTTTGGAAGGGAATGGAGCTGGTCCTGGCTATTAATATTTGTATGCACCCTTTTCCCAAGGTAATTATTAATGAATAATTCAGTTCATTACAGCTTACTGCTAACAACAGTATATGTTTAAATGGAGGAGGATTTGTGCTCATAAGACTGATGCAGGGCAGCCTGTACACAGTAAAAGTGAAGTTGTTTCTTTGCATTAAGGATTCCAGCTGCCTGTGTTAATATCAGTGTCTTTATTTGATTTCACAGTAAACTCTTTGAGTGAGTTGCAGACTTACCTGGATGGTGTCTCTGTGTAATATAGCCTTACCTTGCATGTTGCTTCCTGAACAGTTTTCTTGATTTAGTGTGTGGAAGTATCTCCCCCTTTTTCTTCTGTGTTAGACAGATTTTTCTTTTTTGTTTATTTTTTTCCCCCTGGGGTGGTGGGGATGTTCAAGCTTTTCTGTATTCCTTCAGCAATTCCATTCCACATGTGGAAGGGGTGGGATAGAGGGAGAAGATAAAACCACAATGACCCCAAAATGAATACATTTTTAATCAGATGAAATCTTGATGCTTGCTGAACAGACTTGCCACACTTGGGAGAGATCAATACTTTATGAAATGTTTCAAGATGATGCTTACAAAGTCAAAGTACTTTATTTATTTATTTATGTTTAGGTCTTCACTTTTTAAGAAGTTTTTTCCTGTTTCTGTTTCAATTTGATTGCCTTTTCCCATTGTGTAATAGGTCAGGGTCAAGCGGTCCTTTGGTACCAGCAGGCCACACAGTGCTCATCCATCTTGTGAGGCCTGGTTTGTGAGAATGAGAAGGTCAGGAAGGGAAGCCTGTGAGTAAGTGGTGCTAGTTTTAGATTTATGGAGACGGAGGATGTGTGCATACCAGCTTGAGGGAATTTGAAGCCCTCTTTGGATTTATCATTGCTGTAATCCTTCTGTCACAAAGCTGAAGGCTGAAACAACATTGTTAGAAAGCTGCCAGCAGCACAAGACTCCCTAAGCTTCTGTGAAAAGGTTTTATTGGATTAGCAGAGGAGCTCTCAGGTAGAGGTGTTTTGGGAACTGCTTCTGGTACCTGTGCCGAGGGCAGCTGCTGATCTCTGTGGTGAGCTTTGGGGTGAATAACATGCATTGGCACAGAATGTGGCAAAGGGAGGGCTTGACAAAAGAGTTTGATACATAACATTACATAACAATTTGTGTTGGACATTTCATTGCTTTGAAAAGAGATGACAGGGAATTGGTCAGAAAAGCAAGAAAGTGTCTCTAGCTGTTTAGGTAGTGAGGTGGAGGAAGGAAATGGATAAAGGAGGCTCGTGCCAAGTAGACTATCTCCTGCTGTTTAAACTATTCACAGGCATGTCATCCCGTCAGCACACCACTCCTGACCGTTCCTGTGAGTGATTTGGAGAAGGCTTTAAGCCCTATTTCCCTTCCATCACTCACTCTCGCATATGCATCTACTATCTCAGTGACAGAAAGGAACTTTTCCCTACAGTAATTTTTCTCTTGTCATTGTGGTTTGATAAGATTAGTAGACAAAGAAACTTAGTGCCACCATGCAAAGCACTTAGTAGAAAGCAGCTGATTAAACAAGCTACTTGTTGCTCTGATTTTTTGCAAATAAAGCAAGAGATTTTGCTGACCATAATAGTTCCATGGAGGCTTACTACACTATCATACAAAAAGCCACCCTGTTTAAAATGAATAGTATAAATTGCAGGAGTACAGCATAACACATTATCTGCACAAGCTGGAAACAGTTTGTCCGAAGCCTTGTCAGCTGAAAATGTCAGGGTAGCCACAACTTTTGCCAAACATGAAGGCATTCCTTCCTACTTTGAAGCAAAAAGATAACCATTTTGAGTCTTGTATATGTCTAGTTCATATGAATTCTTCAGTCACAATAGACTCTTTCCTGTGCTTTCTTTTTTGGACCTGAAAATCCAGACAAGAAATATGTTTGCATTTTTCTTGTCTGCAAGTCATAATAATAATTAATCATTGCTTATGTCTTCTTGCGCTGCAGTATTTTTATACAGATCAATAAGGCAAATGTTTTTAAGGTATTGGCCCCAGTTCAGCAATTCACTTGATTAGTTTTTACTAAAGGCTCTTTTAAATCAGTGGGCCTGAAGCACATCCTTTGGTGCTTGGCTTAGGCTATGCTAGAATATGTTTAGAAAAGTTGAGGAAATGTTGCAGTGATTTCTTGTACTGTGCCCAGTCTTTGCCTACATTTTGTCTGAGATGTGAAATACAAGCCATCTTTTACACGGTGTCTTGTGAGGGAGCAAGGAGTCTTAAATGGTGGAAGTTATAGATAGCAGGTATGATTTTTATCTGACCACTGCAATTGACTGTCTGGTAGCAAACCTGTTTCATACCATTAACAATAGTAGTTATTGCAGTAATGCATACAGGGAGATAGGTGCTAGTCAGTGCAGGCTGGGAAACACCATCTTTAGTGGGAAAAGTCTAGGGTGTGAGGCACTGTTTGTTGGAGAACGGGCTTCAAGGTGATGGATGCCAGCATGGAGCTTCCTGACTGCTTCAAGGCTCCAGGGAGTGCTGAAAGTTTCCTACAGTCCTTTGCTGGACCATGTGAGTAGTACAAGAAGAGGGAAGAAAAATACATTAATAAATAAAGGAAGCAGAACAAGAGGAATTTGGGAGAGGAGATGTTGGGGGGAGGGGAGGAGAGTAAGAAGTGTCAATCCTCAACTTGCCTGTTCCTAGACTGTTAACAGTCTTAGGGTGTTGTGCTTCCTGATGAAGACTATATGTGTACTGAACCTTCCCCTTCAGATTCCCCATAGGGAATCTGGTAGAAGTGGTTTGAGAAGTGCAAAAAGGAGAAGCTTTACTGTAAATGCTGTAACATGTCCTGCTGTTAAGATATATAAACCATGGCACGTGACTAGATGTGCACACAGAGAACAGTGTCCCCAGGGTGCATTGATAACTCTTGACAGTATTCATCAGTGTTTCTGTTAAATTAATTTTTCTTCTCTCTTCCATTGTCTGTGGAGTATGTGTATGGTATCTCTGAAGCAGGCCAACAGGAAGGGTCACTGCCTGGTTAACTGTTTTACAGACTTCCTCTTCACAGAGGAGCAATGAGAGGATTTGCAAATGCCGGTCCTCATTGCCAAATTTACTGTAATTCAGCATTAGATGGTGGTCAAAGAATGAAGTGTCAAAGTTATGCATTTTACCATTCTATTTCTCAGTACATAACCTGACGCCTCGCTGGTGACCTGAAGGCTCAGTGCCAGTCTGACACTCACTGTGATAATTTCTTGGCAAGTATAAAAATGTAGTTGACTTGTTTGTTCTTTGTTTCTTTACACTTATCTAAGATGTCTGCAACTGAAATAAATACTTTTTTTTTTTTTGTTTGCTTTGTCTTTTGCTGGCACATGGTAGAAGGCCTGTTTCTATCTATAGAAGCTACTGCTGCTAATTATGAGCTGTATTAGTACAGTGTCTTGATTGCAGTTGGGAAAGGCATCAGTTGTGCCAATGATGACCATAGTTAAGGTCATAGATAGCACATACTTCATTCCCTCTCCTAAATATGCATATACACACCTATAGCTCTGGCCAGCCACTACGTATCTGTCCTGCCTACCCCTCTGTGTTTCCCACTGCAGAGAAGCACTTGCACTCCACATGTCTAGTAAAGTCAGCTGCAGGTCCTCACCAGGCTGTTTCTTGCCACCCTTATTACCACAGCCAGTCATGCCAGTGCAGCTACCATCTCTCATCTCCATCCCAAGTAACAGAAGAGACAGGGATGAAGGCTGCTTTCTCTGGCTGCCCAACCAGCTGGCATCCTGGGAAAGCAGCCCCCATCCAACCTCCAGCTTGGCTCACCCCTAGCTGCCCCTGTGGTGGCTCTGAGTACATGCTGCTTTCATCACACTGTCTGCCAGAGAGGAAAGGTTTTGGAGAGGAAAAGGAAAAAGGAGGGAATAGAGCCAGAAAGACCACTCCAGGCCTTCTGCATCCTCAGGAAACATCCTGAACCCATACCAGAGAGAACACTTCCCTGTTCAACAGTCACTGTGCTGCATCCTGCAGAAACTACCTTGAATGCCCAAGAACATTGTTATTTTAAGACCCAGTTCTGAAGTGTGTCTTGAGAAACTTCCCAAGGGCCATTTCTTCATTGAGTTGCAGTGGGAGCGCCTGGGTGAGGTTCCAGAGAGGACTGCGATGGAACTGAGCAGCTGGCAGGAATGGGCTGGAGGGCAGCTTGGCAGGGAACCCCTGAGGCTCAGCTGTGTCCCGTGGCTGTGCAGGGCCACTGCCTCGGCCAGCAGGATCGAAGCCTGTGGCAGCAACCACAGCACAGCCAGCCTGGAGGGTTGGTCTCTTCTGTCAGGTGGTGGCAGCATAAATCCATGGGAGAGGCTTGACCAGTGGAGAAGTGGGAATTCAGCAGCCCATGTTCAGATCTCAAGTCTGATGTTGCCTGCAGCTGAGTTTGGGACCAGGCCTCTTTGTCTATGAGTTGAGAGCTTTTGTGAATAGCTTTAAGATGTGCAAATGTAAGGCTGGAACTCAGTTTGTTGTGTGCATGCATGTTTGTGTTTATGCATGCTTGCTTTGCTCAGAGTTGCCTAGTTTTTGTCTACAGGCATCTAACTGGGGCAAGTACCGACTGTGTAGATGGTAGGGAGGGAACCATTACAACCCTTAGGATTGTTTTGTTGTGTTTTTTTTTTTTTTCTCACTAACTGTCGTGGCTTAAGCCTCCCTCCCCCCCCCCCCCCTGCAGTTTTTTCACTCACTCTCCTCTCTTTCTACCCCCAGTCCTGGGGGGTATGGGGAGGAGAATCAGAAGAATGCAACTTCCACAGGTTGAGATAAGAACAGTTTAGTAACTAAGGTATAACACAGATCACTACTGCTACCACCAGTAATGATACAAGAGAAATACAAGGAAAGAGAATACAACTGCTCACCAAGCCCGACCCAGCCAGTGCACCCCCCAGCAGCTGAACCCCCCAATACCAAAAACCTGACCATGCCGTGCACCCCCAGTCCACCACCACCACACCCTTCTGGGTCTCTGCCCTCCGTGTTCACATCCTGGACATGACGTGCTGTGGTATGGAATAACCTCTTTGGTCAGTTTGGGTCAGGTGTCCTGTCTCTGCTTCCTCCCGGCTCCCCCTCCTCCCTGGCGTAGCATGAGGCTCAGGAAGTCCTTGGCCAGACAAAACATTACCAAGCAGTAACTGAAAACACTGGTGTTATCAGCAGCTGCTCCCAGGCCCAAAATCAAAACCACAGCTGCTGCATCAGCTACCAAGAAGGAGAAAAATGACTGCTAGCTGCTGAACCCATGACACTAACCAACCTTAAAACAGGTGTATAGTTATTACATTATATTATATTATT
The DNA here is from genome assembly GCA_017639245.1 of Myiopsitta monachus. Lineage (NCBI taxonomy): Eukaryota > Metazoa > Chordata > Aves > Psittaciformes > Psittacidae > Myiopsitta > Myiopsitta monachus. Next base: position 30,293,159 of record CM029924.1, on the reverse strand, counting down.
ACAAAATTGCCTTGAATCTGGAAAGCTTATTTCCCTTCTGGGTGGAAAGGTGCTGTCACTGTATACACATTCACTCCTTTTAATTGCACACACGCTAGAGAGATTGCGCTGTTTAAATGTACAGTGTAGTCAGAGCAGTACAACTTTATCTGCAGGCAAAGCCTTAGAGGTAGAGACTACACATGTTGTTCAAGCATAGCAGAAATTACCTGATGGTAATCTATTATATCTAATATAGATTGCGGACAAAATTAATTAAAATAGATAATGTAAATATTAATTTATGCAAAATCTTGTGCAGGAACAAATGTGCTTGTGCAGGCAAGGTCCTCTGATGAGGTATTGGGGAGGCAAAAAATGGGTTGGGGATGAGAGTGAGACCACTTCCTTACAAAGTTAACTGGGGAGATAACTGGTCTCATCAATTAGCCTTAATTAATACTGCTGTGATAACAAACACTTGAGAACCATTCATCTCTCTCTGTTTATGTAATGCAGTAATGTCACAGCAGCCTCAGAAGCCCAGACAGCTCTGACAGTTTTGGGAGGACCCTTGAGGCATATTTGGGGTACCCACCAAGTGCAACGGTGTTAGTCTGAACCTTGTCGTCCTCCCTGGCAGTGGAGAGAGACTTACACTGAGCCAAAGGGACAAGCACCTCCCTGATGTGGTGCTGCCTCCACTGCAGTGGGGGCATGCGAGACCATGAGAGATGTCCTGGGAAGTGGCCCAAAGGAGAGACTGTGCTGTGACAACCAGGGCCTCCCTGTCCCCATTCACATCTGCTTCTAGGCGGTGGCTCATCATCTCTTCTGCCTGCACCTTGGGTTGCCCCTGTGAGCCTCCAAAGCTGAAACTGATCAGGGGAAGGATTAGGGGTACTGCGTACTGTGTGTGAGCTGATAAGTCTCGTGGGTTGCCCTGGGCCCACAGGCTAAGAATAAATGAATAATAGCTAAAAAGGGATGTTGTCCAGCTTGGGCAACTCTGACATCAACAAAACAGTTTGCCTGTGTTGTGGCCGTCTTTCCTGACCTTTATTAACTCACAAGAGCATCAAAATATGTGCAGTTCTTTAAATGCTGCAGGGGGAAGAAAAAAGAAATGTGGTGTAATCCTGTGGGTGATTAGTAGCAGAACTGAAAAGGATTTAAGGGCTGACAAAGAATGAAAGGCTGGAATATTTAAGGAACTATGAAATTATCTTTCTACCACGCAGATGAGGGTATTCCGCAGAGGATGTCTGCGCTGGTTACCATGCCTTTATTCCCCACTGAGAACCTGAATGTACAGTGACGGTCCTTACAGATTTCCTTAATAAGTCTGCACTTACTTAGAAATTTGCTTTTCTGCTGGGGTGGTGCTTCTCATCTGTCCCCTGGGACTTATTACAGGAGATGCTGTCTCTGTCTGCATTGATTGCTTGAGATGCGTTTTCCTTAGTGCAGCTCATCCAGGTTCGGCTCCTGGGGGAGAGGAGGGGACTCAAAGTTTCCTGGGTGATGAAAGTGGGCTTCAAGAACAGGCAAAAATAATCTTAAAATTTGATTAAACAGTATTGTTTTTTAATTTTCCCGAGTGTGGGAAATGAGTGTGTGTGCAACAGGAGGGGGAAGGAGACCAGTAAGAACCAGAACAGAGAAGTCTGTGCGCTGCAAGCGTGGGTTTCCCCCTCTTCTCTCCGCAGTGTGTCTGTGAAGTGTACTCTGGAGTAAAGTTTGCGTTTGATCGTGGATGGCCTCACGCTCTGCACGTAGCACTGTCGTTAAGCCATCATCCTGCTGGCCTCGAGCCAGAGCTCAGCGGCACAGGGGCGGGCAGTCTTTCTGCGCTGAAACAGCCTTTATTGATACATTGATGCACTGCGCATGTTTACAGCTGCTAATTGGAGACTTAATATGAATATCCGTGACTGAACTAATTCACTGGCAATAGCCTTTTAAATTTCAGGTCCCGCGGTGATGGTATGCCTGCTCTTCACAGCACACTAATCTCTTCTGAAACTGTATTGTCCCTGTGTGTGTGCAAGGCACAACAACCACAACGAGCAGCAGTGCAGCCCGAAGTGTAGTTCTAGGTCAGAGGAGGATGTTAAGTAAAAATGTTACCTAGAATCATGGGCTGATTTGGGTTGGAAAGGACCTTAGTTCTAACTCCCCTGCCATGGGCAGGGATGCATCACACTAGACCGTATCACCCAAAGCTCTGTCCAGCCTGGTCTTGAACACTGCCAGGGATTTTGCCCTTGCAGAAGATGAGAGAAGAACTGGGGAAAAGTGTTAATTTCCATACCTGCATAAATATGTAGTTAATTAAACAAACAAGGAAGGAGGTTAATCCTTTTAATTATTACAGGAAATAAAGATGCTCCCTGCAAGGACAGTTTGGATCCTGTGGTGATTTTAGACTTGTTACCTTAAGTTTCATTGTTCTGTTTTCTCCTGGCCATGCCTGGGAATTCGGTGATCTGAAAGCAAGACATGTTCTGTTATTTTGCTTTTTTAAAGAGGGGAAAAAAAAAAGGGAATAGGAGCAGTGTAGGCAGTGTACAGTGAAAGATGAATGCCTGAGACTCTTCTGCCCAGGAAACCACAAGTCTGATTTCTCTCCTTGGAAGCCTGGAGAGCTTCTCCCTTGGCTGGGTCCTTTCATAGTTTCCTGAACTGCTCCTTCACTTTGGGATCCCAGATAATATCCAGCAATGGGGACAGCTCAACAAAGCTTGCCACTGTCTCCAAAATTCAGTTTGCAGTTACTCCCTATTCTCTTGACAGTCACAGATAGCTGCTGCCGACACAAAGCGTGGCTGTTCTGTGGCTTTCCACTTCACAGTAGCACTGCCCTGGCAGCCAGCTTGAACTTGAAGGGTGTTCAGATTTATCTGTAAGTGGCTGTTCTGCTAAGAAAAGAAATAAAAAATAGTCACAAGCTGAAGCTGTCCTTTCCATTAATGGGTACATGAAGAACTAAATTTTGTTGTCAATCAGAAGAGCCTCCTAAGCCCCATCACAGATTCATTTAACAGGGAGCTAATTTTTAAAGCAGCATCAATCTGTGATCTAGCTTCCTTAATGACAGATTCCATAAGATTTGAATGCTTATTGAGTGCTCTTTAAGCTACCACTAGATAACATGCCAGTCATCAACAGCTGAGTGGCATGGAGATAATCCATGAACAGAGCTTTCATGGGTAGTTTTTTGTTTCTACCCTTAGTTCTAGAGGAAGATTAATAAGCAGAAGCAGTTTTCCGTTTTATGGTAATTAGAATAATGTCAGATAATAATAGCCTTCTGGTTGGTAAGCAAAGATAAATCAGTATCTTTGCATGTCTTTCCTGCAGATGAGAGCAGTAGTCTTTCCCACAATTCCTGCTCTCAGGCTGTTCCTCAGAAAATTCTCCAAAATGTGCCTCTGCGCCTGGAAACAGTAATCAACCTACAACGGTGCATACAAAAATACCAAACAGAATAGAAAGTAAGGGATGGGGTTTCCAGTTCTTGGAAGATCTAAAGTGAATGTGTTTTCACTTGTGTGGCTGCATCTCTGGCCATAGATGTGTCTTCTCCTTTTCCCTAAAATTTTCAGGGTTCCTGATAGACAAGATCACCGAGCAAAAGTAACTGTGATCACATCAACCTCTCTAAGATATGATGCTCCAGAGATGAGTCACCTACTGATACAAGGTCCTATCAGTCTTTCGTGTCTTATTTGCCATGGCTTGTTTGGCCCTTCAGTAGATACTTGTCACTTCCATCCAAGGTGCCTTCGTTGTGTAGGACTATGGCAAGATAATGAAGGTATAATTCAGGAAACTGCTTGTAGCTGAGTTTGTAGAGTTTGATCTGCTTTACATTTCCTGAAAGAAGGTAACTGCCGTAGGGGTTTTATTGTTGTTCGTGTTGGCTTTTTGTGCTATTTAGATGTTCATATGGCTTCAGGTTTAGGCCTCTGTATGAAGATGAAAGTTGAAGTGAAACATTGCAGGTGTCTTGGCCTGCCAAATTCTAGCACTTTCCGCAGTGTTTCTCAATTTCTGAAAATAGGCTCCTTCCTCACACAGCTTTTTCCCCTCTCTTGCCTCTACCTGTGAGCTGAGGTATTCTCTGTAGCATTTTGTTCCAAGTATCAGTACCTGATCAAAGAGGAGATTTAGCTCCGTAACAGGTGTTTGACTGAAGGCTGACACTCAAGATATGGGTGAGGAAATGAGGTACTAGTTTCTCATGTAATACTGCTAATAAAGCCCATTTCGTGTTTTGATTGAAGCAAGCAGGGTTTCACACTCATGCCTTGCTTGGAATTAGTGATTACCCTTCCAATGAGTCTAATGTCTCTGATATTTTGTGTGTGTGTGTGTTTTAACATTATTTTCTTCCCTCTGTTCCCTCCCATCTCTACAAAGTATTAAATTAGACCAGTTTTGCTAGTTCATGTGTAGCAGTTGAGTGTGTTAACTTCCATAAACTCAAGCAAACTAATATTTAATAATTTTCATGAATGATTTTACACTTAACCGTTATAAGCTACATAGTAGAAAACACTTGGGTGCAATTGAGTGCAACAAGAAAGCACTCAAGAAACACCCCATTGTGCCTGTGTGTCAGACAAGCCTCAACTGAGAATCTCTTGTCTTTGATCATGAAATGTCAGAGTACTCATGTTCTTTTCATGTAGAACATGCTGTGTGCCTTTCCCTTTCTGGCTGTACAGACTGTGTAGCGTCTACAGACTAAAATCAGGTAGAGTACAATATGCAGTCAAACCCAAGTCAATCAGGTGAGTCCTGGTAGTCTTAATTTCCTAAAGCCTGGTCAAGTAATTTTTCCTTATGCTAAGGTTGGGACTGAAAACCACCTATTGGACTGAAATTTGGGGAACTTGGAATTGCGCAGCCAAATAAATATGTATCTGAAAGCTGCAGTGGCTATAGCATCATTAATTCTTATTAATACATTGGGTTTCTAGATAACTATAGTAGTGATATTGTAGGTCAGTATTGCTTTGTGTCTGTATCGTACCTTTCATCTAACAGACTTTACAAGTAATTTCTGAATTTAACTATTTGATGTACAAGCTGTATGCAGAGATAATCTATACCAGGGATCAAAACTAGTAGCTGTTCAGCACTATACAGAACAAATCTGGTACAGAAAATGGTAAAACATTGTGGAGTCTTTAGCTTAGTCTGCAAGGGTGGTTGGTGTTGGTAGGATGGTTATGTGGGTCAGAATTTTCTCTGCTGGTTGCAAAGGTTGTACTAGTTCTGAGAAGAAAATACAGGATCAGTATAGGGTTACAATACCCCTATACAGTCTGCACTAGGAGTGCATGGGGGCCCTTGCTTAGCACTAGGAGGCAAAAGGTAGCATTTCCTTCTGGCCTGTCATCACTGCTTCCTATTAAGCAGTGTTTGTTTCCACTCATAAGCCTCTTCTAGCTGAGGTATTCTCTGTAGCATTTTGTTCCAAGTATCAGTCCGCTCCAGCTCTGCTTATTTTATGAAATGTAGCAGAGTGGTGCCTCACAGCATGGTCCTGGCTATCAGCTAAGAGAATTTGGGTTTTTTTCCCCATGCTAGAAGCACTGGGAGGCAGGCGAAAATCCTGTCTATGGAACTGGGTTTTTTTATCTGCCTCCAAACTTTGCTGGTGTCTTGCAGTTTGACTTGCGGATTTCTCTAGCTGACTTGAGTGTGATACTTAAACTGAATGATGAATAACTTATTTTTGCAAGCTTCTGTGCAATGTGGAATTTACTGATGATTCCTGGCTCTTTAGTAAAGCTGGTAATTACTGCTTGTTTAACTGGTGGTTGATTTGCACCCTCTTGGGAAACCTAATATCTCTAAAAATGACAGTGCAGAAACTGCAGTCTTAACGATTTGCTTTTCATTTTCCAAGTTTTGTAGGCTTTAATTTATGACTGTCAACTAGACCACCAGAGCACTGTACTTCAAGCTATGACATGCATGTGTGCAACAGCAAAGGCGTGCATCTGTATGTCGATTTTAAACAACAACTGAACATTTAAAGACAAACTCATGTATTTTAAGTACTGGGGGGTGAGGAGGGGCAGTGTTGCTGAAACTTGCCCTGAGTTGTCACACAGGGAAGTTAAGCCAACCAACAGCCATTGTAATGGGTAATGGATTGTATTGGGGAAAAAAGAAAAAAAAGTAGGGTACATTCCTGGTTATTCTGCTGGCTATCGTTAATTTAGGTTTGGAGATGGTTTATGAAGGGAGATGCTTCCAAAGCCGGAGTGTGCTCTTCTGGACACAATAGCTGAAAGTGTAGGAAATGATTTTTACTGGCACTCCACTTTCTCACCTGGTAAATGGTTTGTTTATTATGATCCAGCCTCTGGCTTTTGTAGCTGGCCCGTGCACTAAGCTGGCAAATACCAGTGTTCACCAGTTAACTAAATTAAGTCTGGGTCACGTATCTCATCTCCTGTTTCTTGTTTGCTTTGAATGAATCTGAAAGTAGTGCTAACAGCTAGAATCCCTGCTGAGGCCAGTTTGATCTGCTCTGGAGCTTGCTCCAGCCAGTGCTCTGATAAAGCTTGATATCATTTCAGCAGGCTCTAGGAGGACTAGAATGATTTCCTTTCATTGTTTAAGGTTTCATTCAAATATTCGCCATGTCAGGAAAAAGGATATTTCACTTCTGCTGCTCTCCCTTAGCTGCTGCTGCTAGAAAACTTTTTTTTCCCCTTCTTTTCTTAAAGTTAAGCTAGAGTGTGGCCAGTGCTTTTGAATTCTGTGGGAATTGTTCTACTTCTTCATACCCAGGGACTCTATGCACTACAGATGCAAAATGTGCACACTGTAAATAAATAAATAAATAAAGCATCAATGTCTCAGAGTCAAGCACATGTTCTGCTAAGGGAACATATTACATGGTGGAGGCCGGGGAAAACTCTGGCATTCTGCCCAGATTTTGATAGTAAGTAAAGCACCTAAATCCCGTTAAGGACCTGGCCTGCGCTCTGTTATTCTTCGGCAGCTTTTTGATTGTCACATTAAAAATAGTAATATTGGACTGATTTTTAGGCAGCTCAGTAGTCTTGGAGTAATGTCTAACTTCAAAGAGAAACTTCTTTAAGGCGTCCGTGATTTTGTGTTATACATCAACTTAAAAGTATGCATTGTCAGTCAACAAAGTTTTATTCCCACCATGCACCATCCCTCTGGTATGATTAACAGAGCCTTGCTGAGCCAGGCCTTGTGTTGGTGGTGTAGGTGTGCAGCCTCCTGGCAGCAGCTGTGCTTGCTGCAGAGAAGAGTGCCCCTATTCACTTTCCCCTGTGCTGCTGTGCAGGGGGATGTAGAGGAAATTGGGAGTAAAGTTTAGCCTGAGAAGAGGGGAGGGGTGGGGAAGGTGGTTTTAGGATTTGCTTTTATTTCTCATTACCATACTCTGGTGTTGTATTTTTTTCCCCAAGTTGAATCTGTTGTGCCATTTTGCATTGCAGGTGCAGTTGACTTGCAGTTTCCACCCAGTTTATGCCCTTAACTCAGCACTAGGCTGTAGGCTGGCCCTTACCGCTGTTATCACGCTGATAGTGAAATGTAAGTAAAGCTGTGGAACAGTTTGTAACAGCAGAATGACAGCAGAGCAGACAGGTCTATAGCAAGGCATCTAGCCAACTGCCAGGCATGATGGAAGAGGGCTTATTACTTAGAATTAAAGGTACTTACTTTTGTTCAGCATAATCTGCTTCTCCAGGCCACCAGCCCTCAAACAGCTGTGGCCTCAGGTGTTGGAGTAAGGAGCAGGCTCTTGTGACTTAGTGTTGCCTGCAGGTACTGTTCTACTGGTGCTTGTGGGGAGGGCAGAAAGTCAATTCATACATGACTTGAAATGCAGAGCAGGATTTTTGCAGCAGTATAGATACACCTGTCCTAACTGGCCAACTCCTGTGAATAAATTTTGGTTTTGGTAACAGAGAGTCGAAGGGGTGCACTGCGCTGGCTGGCAGTAACTTCTGTGCTGGTGCTTGCTGGCAAAGTAAAATTGCCTTTGTTGTTAAATCAGCATGTACTATACTCTAGCTGGTTCAGTGTCCTGTGAGAGCAGCATGGCCTTAGCATGTGCTTGGAAGCAGAAAACAAGACCTGTGGTCTCTAAATAAAAGTCAGTTGCTCTTGCCTATACTGTCAGCCTTTGGTGTTATCAGCTGTGCTTGGCAGGTTGTGCCAAGGGAGGGCAGGTCGTGCAAGTGCTGCACAATTGCATCTTCATTCCTCGGGAAGACACGTACAATATTCTCATATCCAAAGTTAGGATGTGATGGTCTGGGTGGATGGCAAACTAGATGGGTAAAAAAAAATGGTTGGATGATTGGGCTTGGAGGGTGGTGGTTGATCAGTTGTAGTATACCCAGAGGCTGGTAACAAATGGAGTGACACAGAGATTTCTCATGGGACCACTATTATCTGTGGATGGCAGAGTGCACTCTCACAAAGTGTGGAGATGACACCAAAGAGGTGGGACCAGTTGATGCACTGAAGGGCAGGGATGCTACCAAAAGGACCCAGGTGAGCTGGGGGAACAGGAACCTTAGGAAATTCAAGGACAAATGCTAAGTCGTGCCCCTGGGAAGGAATAGCCCCTTGCAACAGTACAGGCTGGGGGCTGCCAGGCTGGAGGCAGCTCTGCTTCCCAGGGGAGCTGGTGGTCTTCGTGGGCAGTGAGCTGAACATGAGCCTGCAGCGTGTCCCTGCAGAACAGCTTCCAAGGCAATAGTCACAGGAGCCAGATTGAGGGGAGCAATTATTGCCCTCAGCCCTGGGGAAACTACATCTGGATGCTGTGTCCAGTTTTCCAACTGAACTTAGGCAATATCTCATCACTCTTTCTGCTAATACTGGCAAGCAATGAAAGGAGACGTCAGAGGAGTGGGAACAAGATTTTTATTATCACAGCTTTAGTAGAGTCAACTCCATGGCAGGTGACTGGTACCACTACTAAGTAGTTCCAGTTGTGAAGAAATGATTCTGAGACAAGGATCTGGATCCCTACCAGTTTCACCTGCTCTTGTGTTGCATCCTGCTTAGGTTGCTAATGGTGTCAACTCAAGTTTAATATGTTTTTGGTGTAGAAACTCTCTTAAGACCTGTAGAGTGTCATGTGGTTTTAAGTAATTAATGTTAGCTTTATCTCATTATTCAAGGTGAAATTTAAACAACCCATGAGTTAAGCGATTGTATCGGCAAGTCTGGAGGTGATCAAAGAGAAAAGTATGTGTCTGAAAGCTGTTTGGTTAGTTCTGTGGCTCAGTCCACGAAAGCAAACACGCACTGCCCTGCGCAAACACAGTTCAAAGGAGCTGCAGTTTTTTTGCAAACTTTGCTCTATGGACTTTTACCCACCTCTTCTGGGGACCCTCATTTTGCGTTGTACCATAGAGATGTATTAGATGGGGACTGAAAATATGTATAGGGAAGTATGGCGGTAGTGAGGCATGACATCCTGAGATTGCTTTCTATTTTCATTATGACTTGCAAATCAGTTTTGCAATGACTGCTTATCATTAGAAACCCAAGCAAACTTTAGCTGAGACTTCCTCAGAGTCACATAGTTTGTAGAGAATAGGCTTGTGCCATACATACCAGTGTTTTAGTGTTTTTCTTTTTCTTTTCCTCCAACTTTAATGATATATATAGAGTGAAATATGAAGTGTATTTATTTCCACTTTGGAGTTTCACGCTGTCTTACTCATCCAGTGAAAGGAGCCTGTGCAAAGATACTTTCTGGGGGTGTCTGCTGTAGGTTTTGGATTCATTGTTGAAAAGCACCAAACCAAATTGGCGGTGGAAGGATACTTGGCAAAGACAAACTGGAGGTGAGCATCTTGCAGAACTTATTTTTTATACAATCTTTATCTTTCATTCAGGCTATGGTTGCTTGCTATCCTGGAAATGGAACTGGGTATGTTCGTCATGTGGACAATCCAAATGGTGATGGGCGCTGCATCACCTGTATTTATTACCTGAATAAGAATTGGGACTCCAAGGTGAGTAAGCCACAGGCAGAAGGAAAAACTACAGAGCTTTGGTGCTGTCATTTACTTCCGTGAACTCTGAACTTTTGAACAGCTTTCCATTCTTCATCTCTACATTTTATTTCTTGGTGTTCATGGCAACCTGTTGGAAGTAAGAATCTGAGCTGTTGCCTTATCATTTTATCTCCCATCCCACACACAGTGTTGTTGCTATAGAATAAAGATTCTAAGCATTGGGATGCTTGCTCTTATGCTTTGTTTAGATGAAAAAGCAATGAAACACTAGAAAGAAAAACATAATCCACTAAAGAATAACTGTATTCTGGGAATAGAATAAAATGACAGCCCAAATTGGGACTTAAGCATTCTTGATACCGTTCCTTCAGGCTAACCTGCAGAAGATCTTCAGGCAGTTGCCTTTGTGGTTTTCTTTCTTAGAAGTGATGGAGCTTAGTAAAAGGAGCAAGCACATGGTTTGTTCTTTTCATCTTTGACCCCACCAATTGGTCTTCTGGCAGGATGGTGCTCTTAATTCTACCTTAATTACTATAGGCAGTAAAATCAGCCTTGAATTTACTGTACCTTTATGTTAGAAGCAAAATAAGGGTTTGTAGAATTGCAGGACGTCTCTTTACACTTCTGTTGTCATAATGTGGCACAAACAATTCACATGGGTTATCTATTGAAATATGCCAAATGTTTTTTCTCTCTAACCTGTCTTGGCCACTTTAGTCTCCACATTGAGGCTTTTAAGCAGACATAAATACTGTGAATCCCTGAAAGTGAGTTCAGATTTAGAGGCAATGCCACTAAAAAATACATTGTTTGAAAAACACATTCTTTTACTGAGAGTATGACAATGAAACATCTCAATATAATAAAATGAAAGAGGAGGTGTGGGAGGAAATGTAAACATCCAGTTTATTTTGTGCACTGCTCTTATTCTAACACTGAGAAAGCACCCAAGTGGATACTGAGAAGTCTAGACTGAAGTCCAGGATGCTGGTGGAGAGTATTTTATGGGTATGAGGGCAATTTTATGCAAATATATGCTGGAGGAGATGCATGCTGGCCTTTGAAAGTAAACACGTTGCCTAAATAGAAGAGGGCCACAAAGATGATTGGTGGGCTGAAGCAGCTCTCCTATGTAGACAGGCTTGATAAGATCAGCCTGGAGAAGAAAAGGCTCTAGAAGACCTTATAGCAGCCTTCCAGTAGCTAAAGGGGGCCTACAAAATTCAGAAGAGGGACTTTTTACAGGGATGTGTAGTGACAGGACAAGGAGCAATGGCTTTAAGCTGATAGAGGGTAGATTTAGATTAGACATTAGGAAAAAAATCTTCACTGTGAACGGGGTGAGACATTTGAAAGATTGCCCAGAGGAGTTGTGGATGCCCCATCCCTGTAAGTGTTCAAGGCCAGGTTGGATGGGGCTTTTGACAACCTGCTCTAGTAAAAGGTGTCCCTGTTTGTGACAAGGGAGTTGGAACGAGATGATTTTTAAGGCCCCTTCCAACCCAAACCATTCTATTATTCTATGAAACCTGACCTAATAGTTTCTTGCTGAGGTGTGCATGCCATAAGGAGGTATGAAGTTAGGTCAGTACGGTGTGACAGCATCTTCACTGCAGTATGTGGTGCAGCATAAAAGCCTACAAAGAGCCCTCTCACAGCAGCAGGGAGGAGGCAGAGTTCATCTGCATCTTCTGAAGTTTCTGCAGTGTGTGCAAATCACCAGACTTCTCTGAAAACTCATGGCACATGGAGAGAGAAATTAGGTGGTAGAGAAACCAGGCTATGTCATGAGTAGGGAAAACACTAGGTGTCAGATATAATACATTTATGAGAAATTTATTACAAATACAACAATAGAACAGACTTCACTCTTCCCAGGGGAAGTTAAAGTTAACTCCTACGTGATCAGATGCAGACATTGAAATATTTCAAGCAGTACTTAGCAATAGCTGGGAGGAGAGTCTGATCTCAGTCTGGTCAGGTGGAGAAGCCTTACCTGCCTTGTGGTATTTACTAGTTCTGGAGATGTGACTCGGAGCTCCAAGGCTTCCCAGTGTTTGTTACAGAGCCAGTGTTGTCTTTATCTTGGTTCATTTACTTCAGCCAGATGTTTATGCTGAAACATTACAAACTGTTTTTGAAAATCAAGGTGGTCAAGAGATTCAGCGTACGGTTTTCCAGTGTTGTCATGTAGCTGTCTTGGTTTTCATTAGATGTTTATTCCTCATTTCTTGGGTGCTGAGGAAGAAGAAATAAGTCATTGTTCACATGAATATGTAAATGTTTATATGTGTAAAAAGCAACCTTTCCTTTTCTTTCAGCTGCATGGTGGAATTCTCCGGATATTCCCAGAAGGAAAGTCCTATGTAGCAGATGTTGAGCCGATTTTTGACCGATTACTTTTTTTTTGGTCAGATCGAAGGAACCCGCATGAAGTTCAGCCTTCTTATGCAACCAGGTAAGTAGTATATTTAGTACTGACATTTGGCCAGGGAAAAACAAAGCATCTCTTCTACCAGTATCTGTATCTAAAATTATGGCCATGGTGGTTTTCTTTCTTCATACACATGTGTAAGAAATAGTTGGCTAGATTTTGAGTGGATTTTCTGGTTTTGAGTCACTGGGAATTCTCTCTTCAAATGAGGAAGAACAAGCTTGAATGGTAAGTTTCTGTGTGTGATGGGGAAAAAAAGCTGGTTTACTGTTAACAGGAGAAATCTTACAAGCCAGGCATAGCTATTTAGCTGGAAGATGCTGGGTTATACTTTTGCCCTTGTAACGCTATAGGGATTCTTAAGGCTACCATCTGTCAACAGGCTACGAAAAGCCAATGTGATTCAGGGCAGCCCTCAAGTTGCCTACAGGCATCTGAGAACAGAAAACCAGGCAAAGGTCTGTAAGCTACTTTTGTCCTCTGTTACCAGGAGTTGTGCAATTTTTGTGCCTCTAAGCAGAAATTCTCACCTATATTTCTTACTTGATGATAAAATCCACATTTAAAATGCTTTCTATATTTAGCTATAAAGATGCACCATTTGCATCCTATTTTTTATCTACTAATACAGGTTTGTTGTTTGCTTTCTCCATGAGCATAAAACTATTTTAATAGCAAAAGTTGAAACAAACACAAGATTTCTTTCTTTTATAGATACGCCATGACTGTGTGGTATTTTGATGCCGAAGAAAGAGCGGAAGCCAAAAAGAAGTTCAGGAACTTAGCCGGTATGTTTCTTTTATAAGTGTTCAACAGAGAGAATTTAATGCATTTTGATATTTTCAAAGTCGGAGACAGACTAGGAATAACTCTGTAGTTTGATGGGTTGTGACATTCGTTTTTAGAAAGCTTTTTGATCTCTAACCACTAGTCAGTTATTTTATGAGAAGTGGAGAAGTTGTGACAGAAGAAGAGTCAGCCCTGACCTCAGTATTCCTCGTGAGTATGGGGGAAAAAACAGGAGAAGCAATTTCCAATTTCTCTCCCAAATGGCTGCTGAGATTTTTGTCCCACCCTATGTGGCTGTTGCAGTCACTGAGAGGACCTAAGCAAATCTTGTTATTTGGGAAGTATATTTTGTCTCCTCCAAAATTAGTTTAGCACAAAGTCACGAGACTTACACGGTTTCAGCATCATGTTCCCTAAATATTCTAGCTGAGTAGGGCCTATCTGTGGTATTAATGAATGGCAGTTGGGGCCTGCAGTAATGCAAAAGTGATTTGTCTTAATTTACAAGTAATTATCTGAGTGGGGATATTCATAATGACCTGGGAATGTATAGATTATGAATTGGGAAGAAGCTAAGTTTAGAAATAAGTGCATCTTTCGGCAGGCAATTGCTAGAGTGACTGTGATTATGGTGCACTTCAGAAGCTACGTACATTCAACTGGGTCTCACAGGTAGCTGAAAGTCAGCCCAGAGACACTTCTGCAGAAGCCCTGGAAAGTGGTGACCCCAGCTTTCCTAATGGCAGCCATACTGCCTGCTGCTGTAGTAATGGCATATGAGTAGTGGACTAAGTTGTCTATACATGTTTCAACACCCTAGTTGGGGCCATGCTCAAAGGTTTGATGTTTGAAGCAGGCTAAGATCAGGGACTGCTTCAGGCAGTTCCAGAAATACAGTGTGGAGGGCACTGGTCTTTTTAAAGGTACGTGCTGTGCAGCTGGGGACCAGCAAAGTTGCGATTAGTCAAATGTGTTTCAGAGCTGGCTGTTGTCATCTCTGTAGCTGCTATGCAAAGCAAATACTGGCTTCACCCTTTTAAAGAGGATCATTGGCAAAGGGCCGTGAGTGTGTGTGTGTGTGTAAATATAACAGATCTGGAATTATGAACGTCTCTTAGTCCACTTAAATACTGCATGCATTGTCATGTTTCAACAGGGCAAATATACAAAACTTTGGTATGACTGTCTCCTTAACATGCTGTGGATTCATACAGTATTGCACTCTGTGTAATGAATTTATATCATGAGTGTGAGATGGAGAGTGCTGTCCACTGAAAACAAACTAACTTTATTCTGTTTCTGGGTTTTCAGATGAATGCTGTCAGAACCCTTAGCTTAACAGCCTTTCCTTTTTGTCTTTTCAATGCAGATGCAAGGAAGAGAGAAGCACCTCTTAATGAAGACTAATCAACTGTTCCTGAACTCTGTGAGGAAATAAGATCCCAAAGATGACTTCCATTTCCAGTGAACAAGGGCAAATTCTTGTTATGCACAAGAGCACACCGGTTGTGTCTAGCATGTGCATCTTACACTGATGGTACTTATGGCAGCCTTCTGTCATGCTTGTATATGGTAGAAGGAACACTTGTTTTCTATTTGCCTTTTGCTGGAAAAAAGTAACCAGGGTTAAAGAAAAAGAAAAAAGAGTATCCATAAGTAGTGGCTCAGCCAGCTGGATTTTGATCACTCTTGCAGTCAAGATAATGGTCATTGGAACTAGTGATAAAATACTGAGTCTTATTTGCACTTTATGTTGGGGGGGAGGGGGAGTCTAGCTCAATGGGAAGGAGCTTTACAGGTTTAAAATCTGTGGCAGACTGCTAATGGCAAGGAGAGATATTGGAAATCTGAAATTAAATTGGATTTTTGTAGTGTCATCTTATGGTCTGTCCCCCGTGGGCCTATTGATGTACTGTTCATCACTGTGCTGTGCTGAGCATTGGCTCAGATTTTTGATAGCATGACTTTCCAAACGAATTTTTGTCTACAGAGTCATTGCATTTCCTGGAATTTGTTTGCTTTTCAAGAGTCAAGTTCTAGCTGTGCAGTTGCACTGCCCTTTCTGTCCCAGGATGGAGGGGGACTTAGTTATGCATCTGTCCACAAGTTTTTAAAACCATTTCCTTCCTGTTCTGAGTGGGATGGATTGTATTTTCATGGTTTGGTAAAGGAGCTGTTTTCTCCCAAAAGTTTGGTGAACTTGGAAGGCTGATGGCACACAGCGTGTTAGCACTAAAGGCCAATGATACATAGAGATAAATGTTATTTTCATGACTTGTCCATCTACTATGTTTTATATGGCACAGACATGAATCTGAAAGGAAAAGTACGTCTGGCAGTCTGACAAGTGTATGATAAATAATGGGTAACTTAGATTTTATTTCTGTGCTGCTTATCCTTGGTTAACACACTTGTTTAACTTTGCCGTGTGTATGTAATTTAAATGAAACAGCAATTCTGTTTCAACAGGTCTGTTACACCAGATAACTACTTCTGCTGTGCCCAAACTGTGAGACCAGTTATTCAAATGGCAAAGTGCTGGTTTTTTGGTTTTTTTTTGTCTCAATTTTTTTTTTTTAACTTATTAGATTCAAAGAGTAACTGGTGAGCTATCTCCAATCTGCCTATGATTCCATGACCAGCACTTACTATGCAGTTCAGAATAGCTGTTAATGAAGCTGGGAGCTGACAGTGGATGTATTTATGACTCACATAATTGTTCTCAACCTAATGCACAAGACAAAAAGAAATGTGAGTGAGTGTGTGTCAGACCCTGCCAAATGTTCCAGACAGACACCCTCTTCAGTACCCTGTGTTGCTGTGCCACCAGCCTCCAGTGGGAAAAGTGATCTGTCTGAACCGCCAGCCCCTGCACCTCTTCACCACACAGTGCCAGGCTGTTGTGGTAGTGATGGGTCTGCAGGCTAGCTCTGTTGCACTTGGCCTGGGGAATGAAATGGTAGTGTGCAATGGCAACTATTAAACATCAGTAACAAGGGTAATAGCTGCTTAGGACAGAAAAAAGACCCCAAAACTTTCATGACGTAACAAATGGTAATAGAAGTGGAGTTTTTTCTAGCAGTTCTGTCTCTAAAGATTAAAATAAAATAAAAAAGAGCTGGCCATCCTTCAGCCTGTCCTTGTATTCTGAATGTAAGTACAGTAGTGCTAAGAAATCCCTCATTCTCTCTGGCTTCTCCCAGAGATCCAGCTATGGTCTTATGGGCTGGACTTACTTCCACCTGACCATTATGCACCTTAAGAAAGCAATATGAGGGAACATGTGACATATATTCTTACAATTCAAGACTAGAAAAAGGCAAATAATCTGACAAATGTCCTGTAATGTCAGGAAAAACATTATTCTACTACAGTTGCTTCTAAGTAACACAACACAGACTTGAACGAAACTTGACAATAACTTGAAATTCTCATTCTGCAATGTTCATGTGGGAGGAGAAAGAGTTAAGGCTCTTCCCTGAGAGTGAGGTAACCCTCTGAAAGATGGGAGGTGTTGAAATGGGGGGCTCACAGGATTATTATTTAAAAAATGTGGTGGGTGGGGAAAGCTGGCCTGTTCTATTGCTATGCAGAGTTGGAAATGGCATGTAAATTTGACTCTTAAACACGATTTTAAAAGGGGCAAAGACAGCTAAACCAGAGCAGAGCAAGGCTTGCTTTGCTGATAGAAACTGTAACCTTAAAAAAATGCACTAGAAAGAGATGTTGGTACACATCTCCCTGGAGCCCAGAACAGCAGAAGAGCAATGAGGTGGGTTTGAAAGGTTGAAAAAGAAAGGTACTTGAGAGTTACTGCTAGTGCTACCACCTGGCTTCAGCAGTGGTCAGCAACATGAATGTTGTAGGTAGAGCATGAAGTAGTATAGATTCCTTTATTGTAAATAAAGTACACATTTTCATTTTTAGCCAATATATTTCTGATCTAGATAGAGGAGAAAACAATTATTCTGTGGCAGAGAGCAACCTTTCTTTATTAACACATATAATTAAGTACAAAAAAGTTGAGGGCACAGGAATTTGAAACCACTTCCTCAATTCTCTACTCTAGCCCTTTACCCTGTTTTCAGATCAGTGGGATCATCTCCTTGAAGACACTGTAGTTTAATGGGAGTGAAAGAGTGTTGGACATGTAGGAATCCGCAAGCTTGTTGTTTTCTACACAGATTTCTCTTGTCCGCCTTTGGAATTGTTGCAAGCTGTTCTGCAAGAATGATTTTTTTCTGAAGGACTCTGGGAGAAGCAGGTTGCTGCTGTAGGGAGGGCATTTCAAGGAGTCTTTCTCTTCCTTGTGTTTTGTCTTCGTGGCAAACTGTTTGAAACATCTGTGGCTAAACAGCACTTGTCACCCAGTTGTGAAGAAGAGTGGTTTCTCTAAGGCATTTAATTTTTAGACCTCCAAAAGTTTTGCTGTTTTTTTTTTTCCTCAACCTTTAGTAATGTGCCTTCATCATTCATATTTGTGAAGATGTTACTTGCCACATGTGTGTGTCATGTAAGATTTTCATGGCTCTATGAGAAATATGGTTGCCTTTCCAAATGTAATTGCATTGGAAAAATATGCAGAGCCACCAGGCCACAATTTCTTACAGGTGGATTTTGTTATGCAGGGAATAAAAGGCCAGGAGACAGTGCTGAAAATCAAGAGACTATTTTTATTCTTAAACTTATAACCACTGGCCTTTTGAGCAAAGTAGCCTCTAATAAATCTTCCTTTCTCTAGATTACTTCTGCTTATATGAGGAATGGTCTCTGCAAAGTAGTATCTAAAATGATCCACTCTTTTTTTTTCCTTCTCTTTTTAAAAGTTTTAATCCTTTCCTATTTTTTAAAATGTTGGAATGTATTATATATATATATTTTTTTGTTGCAAAATAGCTGGCTCTAACACCACTTGCATATAGAAGAAAATGTATCTATTTGCAGGCAAATAACTAGTTTTACTTTGACTGTGATGTACTCCCAGCAGATATCTGAGAGTGAGTTATGACTGCATCTTCTCTTGTCAGGTTGTATGCTGGTCAACAATGCTGACACTTTGCATCAGATCGACATAGAACCCGCTAGTAATATTTTACAATGCATCACATTTTGTGTTCCTGTTACTATTAAAATCAAACACAAAAACAAAACTGTGGCAGGAGTCAATAAACACTGGGTCATGTTAAATGTCCTCCTGTGCATCTCTTTTCAGTCTTTTGTTGTTCCTTGGCTAGGGTTGTGGTGGGTGGGTGCAGGACCACACAGCTGGGTGAAGGATGGTGGCACTGCACAGAGGTGACACTGAAATCTGCTGTTGGGGAGAGTTCTGTTTGCTGCCATCAGCCTGGCACATTTCTTTAGTAATTTCCTGCTATTTTGTAGTTATTTACCTTGCTAGCAACCCTCCTCTTGAAATGCGTATTTGTTTTCATACTCCTGTTGAACCAGATAACATTCTCATGATTCATTTGTTGTCTGATAAGTTTTATTTATAACAATGTTCACATCCTCCCTCTACTACTTTTCCAGCCTGAATCCCACAGTTTTCTCCTGCAACTGTGGGGGAGGCTTCTGCCCACTCCCACTAACATTGCAGCTGAATGGAAGTCAGGACATTTTCACTCATCTGTTAAAGTGCTGTGGACTTTCTTAATTCTTTTGCAATATTGTGAATAGTGGGAATTTCCCCCTGTGGTGGTTTAAGCTGAACCCAGGACACCGCCCCACTATGTAAAAGACACTTTCCGTCATGGAGGGCTTGGATTTGGCTTTTTTGTTAAAGAAGGGAGAGAATTCTAGATCATTTGCTGCTTCTTTAAGCATTTCTTTTCCACTGAGCAGTGCTTAGAGCATGTGGTGAAGACCTAAGTAAAGCAGAGGAGTTTTTCTTCTAAGCAGGCTGCTCCTCGAGTAAAGGTTTTAGGGACAGCTCAAGAAGCAGTTGGTCATTAGCTACCCAGCTGCCAAGAGCTTGTCTTTTCTCTGAACTCTGATTAAACTTTCTCTAAGCAAATATGTTTGCAGTAATTGTTATCTCACAGCTATTTAGGGGTCTTTTTCCTCCCCCACCTACCCAAAGGGATATGGCTAAATATACTTGCCCTGACAATTCCCATGACTTTTGAGAATGCATCTGATATTAGAGGTTGCACTGAAAATTACAAAGTAGCATGACAGTGGAAGAGAGGTTAGTAAAAATTGATTCCCCTTTCCCACATAATTTTGTCTCTATGGAGTACTTCTGACATTTGGTGAAACTCCCATCCTCTTTCACAAAGCATAGCTAGAAATGTGTGTTTTTAAATATGTCTTGTGGAAAGAGAGGATAATTTTGTTTGCATGTGTGCTTATTTTAAATAATGCTGGACATGCTAAATAAACTACATTAGCCCAACCACAGTCAACAGCAGTTCTCCTGTGGTGGCAAATGCACTCAGTGTTGGAGTGGAGCTCTGCTGCTTTGCTGGAGACCCACAGTGGTAATTTGTCCTGCTAGAGGTGAGAGAGGAAACAGTTTGCAGTCCCTGATCTTAGCTAACACCTTGGAGACTGATTTAGCAGGAGTGGAGTCAGTGTGGCTGCCTAGTCCCAAGGTTCGGGAAAGTTGTTAATCTGGCTGGCCCTTAAAAGTGTTGTATGGGTGGCTGGTGAGAAGCAGGGAAAGAAGGACCTTGTGGTCTAAGCTAATAAGGGCTCTGAAGATCACTTGTGATTACATACAGCTGTTCTTTGTTCCTTTAATTTTGACACTTTCTCAGCTCATGCCTGCTGAGTGTCTTCTGCTTAAATGCCTCAGAGTAGCAAAATCAGAATGGAGGTTTAAGCTACAGCACTTAGGGGGGAAAGAGTTCTCCAAACAGTAGAGCCAGCACATTTAAACAGAAGTGTTTCTATATCTGAATGTGTCCCTTTTTTCTCAGCTGTGTCAGTCTGATTAATAAAAAATACTACCTCCCCTTACAAGCCTCGCCTCTCTCATACAGTTGTTATTATTTCAATGACTTCCCGAACTGTGGACTTAAAGCAATTTCCTCCTCCCTGATGCCTCATAAGCTATGAAGCATTGTTGCTGCATGATCTTTCAGACACTGTAATGCTGTATGCAATACAAAGATTTCTTAACTGAGAAATTGTCCAGTTTAGCAAAGAAGCAATGGGAAGGGGTGGCAGTACTCAGATCTCCTTTGCCTGATAGAGCTGGTGCTGTGACAAGTGTCCTTTAAGTGTTAACAGGAGACTTGACAGCAATAGCTGAGTGCTGACCAGGGCTAGCACAAGAACTGACACATGGCAGTGGTATGGGCTCCAAAGTGTGATGGATGAGTTTGACCTGCACGCGGGGAACAGCAGCCCAGAACTGGTGCTAAACTGACCTCTGCCAGTGTATGCTGTGACCAGGCATGTCATCCTGCGGATGGGGAAAAGCCCAGGAACTGGCTGGGGAGTCTGTTGCAGAAAGGTTGAGAGTGGAAGCCTGAGCATTTATGCATTTAGGGATTACAACATGAAGCCATGACCACTCTCTGCAGGCCTTGGCTTTACTCCTGGATTGAATTCACACCTCCTGTTGGAGCAGAGGGAGAAGAGCCACCCTCCATCAAAGCTGCTCTTTCAGACCAGAACATTGCAGCAGCTAGGTGTGGGAGCTGTGTGAGGCAAGAGCCAGCAGCACAGCAGTAAAAACCCTGCTCTGGGAAGTAATAATCTCAGTTTTTAAGTAGCACCTGTCCAAGAATAGTGTATTGAGCTGGAATTGTGTAAAAAGGGGACATATAACCCCATATTCAGCATTAGTGATGGTTTGGCTGAGGTGTTTGCATGCTTAGGCTGCTGGCCAATGTAGCAGTCAGAAGTGCCCGTGTCTCTGTGGATGTTAGGGACAGAGCTTCTCTGGGGACTGAGCTTCCTTTCTGCAGAGACTGTTCCCTCAGCTCCACTGCCATGGAGGCTTTCATGCTACTTTTTTTCAGCTACTTTTGAAGTCAAGCTCCAGTTATCCCTAAGGAGAGTTCCTGTAGCCAAGTAACGTGGAAGCCGTGTAGGGGCTGGCTGCCCCTGCTCTTCAGGCTGGATTGTCCCTTCCCTGGCAGTGGACATCGAGCTATTAAAGTTTATGAAAGATGACACATTACTGTCACCGTCCCCTCTCACTCCTTATGATACCAGTCCAAGAAACCAGCTACATCTTTGCAGTGCTGTAGCAGAGACTTGGCAGCCACTGCCTTTGAGAAGATAAAAGCATCTGAGGCTCCGCTGGCCTTGGCAGGCATGTGTGTGTGCATGTGTGTGCGAGTGTGTGTCTGTTCCCCAGTGCAGCTACAGGGAAGCCTAATTTCCAGGGGGAATTAATTTGAGAAAACTGGAAGTCGCTCCTCTGCTACCAACTAATGTTGGTAGTATAAACCAGTGCTTTTTCCTAAAATGGCTGCAAAATGAAACTACGTTCTGCAGAATAATTTAGACAGCAGTAATTTTACCATCAAGCCTTTGTAAAGGCTCAGCTAACCTCCAGGCTCTTTTGCTACTACTATTACTGGAGAAAAGATATGTTGCATTTTCCAGTGTACAGAAGGGGTACTTATTCCCTTGCTGTAATTGACATAAGGAGGAATCTATAGTTAAAATTTTTACTCTTCCTGAAACGTGCATCTTTGAAGTTGTCTTTTTTTTTGGTTTTGTGCTCCTAAGTAAACTGGAGGAGAGACAATTAGGAAAACATAGAAGTATAGCATCTGCTCGTGATATAGCTAAAACCTGCTAGTGCCGGTCTCATGACGGAGCAGGCTTAGGCTGGTCTACAGCACCGTAGTAAATAAACCACAAACCACAGCAGTCACTAGCTGTCCTGCCCAATCCTCTGCCAGCTGTTTTGTGACATGGCATTGCTGCATGTCAGTCAGCAGAATGCAAGGTGGGAAATAAAACAGGTGCTATGGCACTGTTGTTATCTTTTGATTTGTTTAACTCAGCTGCATCTTATCTCTCATCAAATGCCTTCATGGGGTAAAGCTCATCCCCTGTCTGGAGCACCAGGAGAAGCATAGATCCAATGTCTGAAGTAAGTACTTACTTAGAAAATAAGATTTCTCATGGTGTTAGATTAGTGGGCAATTTGACCAGGTATCCCCTACAGCACCCAGAGATTGTCTGTGTCAGGGGTGCAGTGTTGATACAGGCAGGCTAGGCAAGGTGACTTTGCCTGGTAAAGGTCTGGTCAGAACATAACATAGGAGCAGCATGCAGCAACAGTGGGTTGTTTTTGTTTACTAAACTCTGTACTTCATGACATCTCTGACACCTGCCACCTTTATGGTGGTTCAGTGTATGCCCTGTGCTGATCACTGTGATGCGTGGTAGCACACCACCCCATGCTCCTAGCAAGGGAGAAAATGTCAGTTGTTAAGAGGTACCTGGGGCTTCTTTCACAGCAACAAAAGAAAGGAAGAAAAAAATAAAAAAGATGTTTGAACAGACATTTAATAGTTGAAGGAAGAGGCTTAAAAGACTTAAGCTCAGCTGTCTTCAGAGAGTTTTCAGAAGCTCACTGCAAACACTTCTGTTTCGAAGCTTATGCTCCTTTATCTGAGAAGCTAAACACTGACTAATTCTTTAATTAGTTCCCAACAAGATGCTTTTCTCTGTAGTCAAGGCTTGCAACAGGGTAATTATGTCCTTAGTTTAAAAACAAGTGTCAGTAGAAAAAGTTGTTGTCATTTCTCTTTTCTCAAATGTTTCATTTCCCCTTCTACTTAATTCCCACTCTGTTGGTCCTCACCTGCAATATCCTTCCTCAATTTGGGAAAGACTCATTATTTTTAGCTCCCCGTGCTGCAATCCTAATGCAGGGACATGGCAGGACTAGAGCCAAGCTGGTGCTGTTATCTGCTGTGCAATTGTACTAATGCAGTGCTTGGGGTGTGAATCCCTCCCAGGGTTGGGGATGTGGAAGACTCTCAGCCACCATCTGTTGAGCAGCTCAGCTTATTAAACTGTAATAAATACTTGGTGTTCACATGGCCTTGGGTGCTGAAGCACTACACCGCTTTCAGAGATTTGGAACTTTCCAACCTCCTGCCTGCCACCACAGCCATCTACATTTATTTTAGCGAAGTTCTCAGAGCACCAGCAACATCCTTCTAGTTGGTCTAGAGCTTCCTCAGTCTTGACAGTGTTGAGCAGACATGAATCTTCTGGGCCTGGGTTCTATGTAGACCATAGCAGGAGGGAGAGGAGCTGTCCCTTTGCCCTTGTCTTGTACCCAGCTGACCAGAGTAGATGAATGTCCAGTGTCAGGGTAATGTAATTGTGATTTTGGACCTGAAGCAGTTGAAGTACTCCATGGAAAGGAAGAGATTTAGGGGTGTCCTATTCCAGGGAATAGTTGTGGCGACCACTAACACTTACTGATGCAGGACTAGCCCAGGGCTGCCCTTACCCAGAAGTGAAATTCAGCCCAGCACTGCTGTGAACAATTGTTCCCCCTTGTCCTCTTCTCTCTGGCCTGATACACTTGTACATTCCCATGGTGTACGTACTGCACAGCAGGTCAGGCATGGTGTGCACCAACCTCAGGAGGACCTTGCAGCCTGGCACTGATCTGTGCTGAGCACCATCTTTCATAGAATGATAGAATAGTTAGAGTTGGAAAGGACCTTAATGTCACCTAGTTCCACCCCCCTTGCCATGGGCAGGGACACCTCACACTAAACCATGCCACCCAATGCTCTGTCCAACCTGGCCTTGAACACTGTCAGTGATAGAGCATTCACAGCTTCCCTGGGGAGCCCATTCCACTGCCTCACCACCCTTACAATAAAGAATTTCTTCCTCGTATCCAATTTAGACTTCCCCTGATTAAGTTTGAACCCATTACCCCTTGTCCTCTCACTACAGTCCCTCATGAAGAGTCCCTCCCCAGAATCTCTATAGGACCCCTACAGATATTGGAAGGCAGCTATGAGGTCTCCATGCAGCCTTATCTCTTTCTGCACAGGAAAGAGCTGAACACAGTTTTTGCACAGCCATGAAGTGTTGATAGCAACCTGTGTACTGTTTCGTATCAGATAGCTCATGCTGGCTACGCTTACCCTACCATTTAATGCTCAAGCTTTCTGATCTAGTGCATAAGGCTGTGGATTCTCATCCTCTTTTTCCTGTCTCAAATTCAGGAATTTCATTTCTAAGCTTGATGCCCCTTTGGATCTAGCCTTAAGGTAGAGCAGAGAACTGATTCAGAGCAGGGAGCATATCCTGCTCTACCTCCTATCCAGAGCAGCTGTGCAGCTGGTTGGGCTCTCTGTTTTCTAGGAAATATTGAGTTACAGGTCATCTTCAATCATTTATTAAAAATGGAAATAATTTAGTGGATGAGTGAATGATGAAGAAATATACAGTGGGGTATCAGAAGTTAGCATTTGGGGGCGTATAGGGTTTTGAAGTCAGGAACCTTTGCACCCTCCCCAGTTCATGTCCTGATTAAAGAGAATGTGCGTTTGTCCATCCAAAAGTCCGCATTTGCTACCTCTGTTGAACATTTTCTACCCTTTACAAAGCTGTGCTGATTTCCAAGTATACTGTAAGTAAATTCTCAGTTGAGTCATTAATTCTTTCAACACATCTTAAAGAACTTAACTAATGTGATCATAAATTCAAACACTTGGAATATCAATACTTAAGTCTAGATGCATTTAATATTAATATTAAATACTGTTGGTAATGCTTTTAAACTTTTCTTTCACTTTTAAAACTGGCATTCCATCAAAATTTTATATAAGGTTGGGACCTATAGTATTCTTGTTGCTATAAATATGTTAATATCATAAACCAAACATTTTCCCCTTATTGTTAGTGTATTTCCTTTGCTTAGTCTCTGTGAATGTGCCCAGGAGCAGATGAAAATTGTTGGGAGTCTCAGCTTCCTTTTGTTCCCTTGTCAGCAAATCATGGTCAGATGTAGAAGAGGCCATTTTGGAGGAGGTGGGGGTTTTCCCAGCCCCTGCAGATGGCATGTCCTCTCCAAGGTGGCTCAGCACTTTGGAGGAGATAGACTCCACTGGCACCCACCAGCGGATAGACCACCTGTGACAGCATCCTTGCCAGCATCACCCCATGCAGCAGGCATAAAGGGCATGAGAATATCTAGAAGACTTCTTCCTTGTGGCCTTAAGACTCAAACAGTGCCTCCACTTGCTGTGTCAGCTGCTGCTCTTAAGGACTTTGTGTTTATCCTAGAGATATCCCCTTGATAGCTTTGGAGTGACATGTGCCAGAGACAGGACATCACAAACTGCATGTATGGGCCCAATGCCAGTGAGTTTGCACATCCTGCAATTTGGAAAATTGTTGACATTAATGACATTATTTGTCAGGTTTAGCAGGGGGCCCAGGCTGAGCAAGTCAGAACACTGAGTGATCTTTGCTTGAAGAATGTCTTGCAGATCAAATTCAAAATGCAAGAAAGAGCCATGGCACTGCTGTTGCTTGGGCACCATGCAAGACTACAGCTTGAATGGCTTTCGGATGTGTACCTGCAGTCTTAAAATACTTGAAATGGAGGACTTTGCACAGTCATAGCCACCTACACTGTCTTTCCAGAGCAGCTGATGCTCTGCAAGCAGCTGGTCAGTGCTTTCTTTTGCGGTTCTGGTTGCCCATTGGAAGAAATTGTTTTCTGGCAGTATTTAAGATGAGATTGCTGTACAAGGCTGCTCAGTGATGTCTGTGGCATGTGAATTTCCTGTTAGAAATATCTCAGCACCTGAAGCAACATGTTCTTGTAAGCTATTTATTTGGCTCCTGGACAGAAAGCAGTAGTAAAGCCATTCAAAACTTTCATTTTTATTCTCTGTGGTAATTAATTGCACATATCAGGGTTTACACTTGTCCTTTCAGGTATCAGAAGAAAGATTACAAGAAAGGTTCAATAAATCAAATATGGAAGTGTTGCCACCAAGTGGTACAAACTGTGTTAGGCAATGGCTCATAATTTATAGATCGCTTAGGTATCTGAGACGCCCTAATGTATTTATAAGAGGATTCTTTTCTGCTTTGTTTACCTATCTTTTTCTTTTTGTGATACATTTTACTTCCCATGGTGTTAAATGATCATACTAGCATCCATCTCCATGCAGCCACAGTGTGTATTCCACACCCCTTTCAGCTTCTTATGGAGCTGCAGGCAGCGAAGAGGCAAATATGAAGGGTCTCTTAGGTGTACGGGATTGTTCAGCCTGTCATTGACTCAGACTTCTGTCTTGTTGGGATGTGGCATATCTGTCCCTCCGTAACCTTACATGTGAGAGGAGAGAATGGCCCTGTAGGGGAACGTGCCCCCCAGGCCCCAATGACTGACTGATGAATGTCCCAGCACACCTCTGTCCTTTCCAGCATAGCCCCTCCTCAGTGACTTGAAATCATTTGCAAATTTGTAATTTTTTTGATGACACTTATGTGTGTGCTAAATAAGGTGTTCTGTTTTTCAGCCAAAATACTAAGTATGCTCCACTTTAGCCTCATGTTTTTCTTTACTGTGAAGGAGCTGCCCTTTGCTTCCTTGTTGTTTAGAAAGCCTAGGTAAAACAAAACAAAAAAAAAGGAGAACTTCTGTGTAGAGAAACTGAGGATCTTATTTATTATTTATATTGTGAGGCACACAATATTATTCTTGAGAGGTGCCTCTCCCATGGGGACCAGGCCAGAGCCTCTTGGGATATGAGGCAGCAGCAGCCAAAGTGAGGGGTAGAGAGGCTTATGCACATAGAATTATAGAATCACAGAATACCAGGTTGGAAAGGAACTCAAGGATCTTCTGTTCCAACCTTTCTTAGCAAAGCATGACCTGGACTAGATGTCCCAGTGTCCTGGCCAGCAGAATCTTAGAAATGTCCAACACTGGGGAGTCCACCACTTCCCTGGGGAGATCATTCCAATGCCCATGTGTTCACAAGCACACAGATGCTACCTCTGAACATGCACATTTGAATCCCAGCACATGCCTGGTATGTGAAAGGTCTGCAGGTCTCGTATCCTTCTGCCTCCTATTTTGTGTGGCCACGGACACTGGGAAAACCAGCAGCTGAAGGGTCCTGTTCCTGTGGTGAGTGGGAAGGTGCTGGTGGTGCAGCAGCCTGGAGAACTGAAAGTTACCATGGGCTCTCACATAACAGTGGCAATGCAGTGCTGTGTTGGCCACATGGGTGAGTTGAACACATGGAATAAGAGCCCAACAGGAAAGACTGAGGTCAAAAAGATGCTTTTCAAAGCTGACATCTTGTCTCAGCAGACACCAATTCTTAGCTCTCTTTCAACAGCCTCTCCCTTTCTCTCCGTCTTTGGATAATTGCCTTTTGTTTCTTGGAGTGAAAGCCTGAAATACTCATTTCTTTTATTTCCACTTTTTTTTTAACATTGTCAGTGCTGCCGCTATTATCTTTAGACCAAGCAAATGAGGGCAAAAGGCAGAAGCAGTCACCAAGCTCCTTTTATCCCAGGTTTAGCCTCTGTTAACTACAAATCACAGTAGAGAAGTTAAATTAATACAGCTGATCTCATGAAAGGAACCACTATAAGGGAATTAGCAAATATATGCGTTAGTGAAACCTGATGGGAGAAAAGGTCTCCAAAAATCTTGCCATGTAAGTTCTGAAGCTCCTAGAAGTGTGTGAATACATTTCAATTTTTTTGGGGAGGAGTTTTTTGTTTTGTTTGTTTGTTCTTTTTTCTTTTCTTTTTTGTTTGTTTGTTTTGTTTTTTGTGGACTTTGTTTTTTGGTTTTGGTTTATTTTTTCACATTATAAAGAGAAGGAAAATAAACGTAAAGGGGGATGTTAACCTGAGTAGCACTTAACATTACAATCCAGGGAGACAGGATTATAATTAAGGTATCAGATCTGTTTAAAATATGTCTTATCAGGAGCAGGGGAACTTGCCTGAAATGGCTTATTTTAGTCTATTATGCAGAGCAAGTATAACTCAGAATTGTAAAATCATAGAATAGTTAGGGTTGGAAAGGGCCCTAAGGTCATCTGCTTCCAACCCCCCTGCCAGGGGCAGGGACACCTCACAATAAACCATGCCAATCCAAGGCTATGTCCAACTCAGTCTTGAACACCGCCAGTGATGGAGCATTCACAAATTCCCTGGGCAACCCATTCCAGTGCTTCACCACATGCACAGTAAAGAACTTCCTCCTTATATCCAAGCTAAACTTCCCCTGTTTAAGTTTGAACCCGTTACCCCTTCTCCTATCACTACAGTCCCTAATGAAGAGTCCCTCCCCAGCATCCCTATTGCCCCCTTCAGGTATTGGAAGGCTGCTATGAGGTCTCCACGCAGCCTTCTCTTCTCCAGGCTGAACAGCCCCAACTTTCTCAGCCTATCTTCAAACAGGAGGTGCTCCAGTCTCCTGATCATCCTCGTGGCCCTCCCTCCTCTGGACTTGTTCCAACAGTTCCAAGTCCTTTTTATGTTGAGGACACCAGAACTGCACACAATACTCCAAGTGAGGTCTCACGAGAGCAGAGTAGAGGGGCAGGATCACCTCCCTCGACCTGCTGGTCACACTCCTCTTGATGCAGCCCATGATACAGTTGGCTTTCTGGGCTGCGAGCACACACTGAAGCCGGCTCACGTTCATTTTCTCATTGACCAACAACCCCAAGTCCTTCTCTGCTGGCCTGCTCTCAGTCTCTTCTCTGCCCAACCTGCAGCTGTGCCTGGGATTGCTCCGACCCAGGTGTAGGACCTTGCACTTGGTGTGGTTAAACTTCATCAGGTTGGCATCAGCCCACCTCACAAGCGTGTCAAGGTCCCTCTGGGTGGCATTCCTTCCCTCCAGTGTATCAACCGAACCACACAGCTTGGTGTCATCGGCAAACTTGCTGAGGGCGCACTCAATCCCACTGGCCATGTCACTGACAAAGATGTTGGACAAGACTGGTCCCAACACCGATCAACTTCATTTGCCAGCTCCTTCAGGACCCGTGGATGGATTTCATCAGGTCCCATGGACTTGTATCCGTTCAGGTTCCTAAGATGGTCTCGAACCAGATCCTCTCCTACAGTGGGCCCAGGGTCTTCATTCTCACTGTCCCTGGGTCTTCCTTCCAAGACGTGGGTGGTGTGGTCAGAGCATTTTCCGGTGAAGACTGAGGCAAAGAAGTCATTAAGAAGCCTCAGCCTTCTCCAAATCCAGGGTAGCCAGTCCTTCTGATAGCTTCCAGAGGGGCCCCACATTGTCCCTAGTCCTGTCTTTTATTTGCAATGTACCTACAGAATCCCTTCCTGCTATCTTTCACATCCCTAGCCAAGTTTAATTCTAAGTGGGCCTTAGCTTTCCTAACCTGGTCCCTGGCTTCCCGCACAACATCCCTGTATTCTTCCCAGGCCACCTGTCCTTGCATCCACCTTTTATAAGCCTCTTTTTTTCCTTTGAATTTTCCTCAGCAGCTCCTTATCCATCCAAGGAGGTCTCCTGGCCCTCCTGCTAGCACTTCCTTCTAGTAGGGATGTATTGCTCCTGTGTTTGCAACAGGTGATCCTTGAGTATCAACCAACAGTCTTGGCCCCCCCTGCCCTCTAGGGCTATATCCCATGGAACCTTACTGGGCATGTTCTTGACGAGGCCAAAGTCTGCTCTCTTGCAGTGCAGGGCAGTGAGCTTGCTGCATGCTCTTCTCACTGTCCTGAGGATCTCAAATTCAACCATCTCATGATCGCTGCAACCAAGGCTGCCCTGGAGCGTCACATTTCCAACCAGCCCTTCCCTGTTGGTGAGGATGAGGTCAAGCATGGCACCTCTCCTTGTTGGCTCCTCTGTTACTTCCATAAGGAAGTTGTCTTCCACACAATCGAGGAACTTCCTGGATTGCTTGTGCTGGGCCGTACCGTCCTTCCAACAGATATCAGGGTGGTTGAAGTCCCCCATGAGAACAAGGGCCTGCGAGCGTGAGTCTGTTCCTATCTGTCTATAGAGGGCTTCATCCACCGAGTCCTCTTGGTCAGGTGGTCTGTAACAGATCCTCACAATAATGTTTCCCATCGCTGTTCTCCCTTTAACCCTGGCCCATAAACTCTCTGTCGACTGCTCAGCTGTCCCCAGACAGAGTTCCATACTCTCCAGCCTATCCCTAAAATAAATAGCAACTCCCCCTCCCTGCCTACCGGGCCTGTCTTTCCTAAAGAGCCTGTGACCTGCCATTCCAACACTCCAGTCATAGGAGCCATCCCACCATGTTTCTGTGATGCCTATGATATCATACCCCCATAGACATGCACACATCTCTAATTCCTCTTGTTTGTTCCCCATGCTATGGGCATTTGTATATAGAGGCATCTGAGATGAGCTCCAGCTGAAGCCAGCTGATTGGCTGGAGCAGCTGGAATATCTCTACATTGCTCCGAGCATTCATTATAGGTGTTGGCAACTGACTGGGAGTGTTGGAATGGAATGATGTCCCCCTCCCCCAACACATCTAGTTTAAAGCTTTTTTGACCAATCTGGCAGGCCTCCTACCAAAACTGGTCTTTCCCTTCATTGTCAGAGCAGCTCTACCAGCCTCCAGTAGAACTGTCCTCCTAAATTGAGTCCTGTGTTCTGAATACCCAAACCCCTGACTATGGCACCAGCCCCTGAGTATGGCACCATGATGACTGATCTTTAGAAATTGCATTCTTCTTATTTTTAGTACTACTCCTTTAAAAAATAATTAACACAGATAAATCAAGCAGATAATTTGATTTAATAAATTCACTAGCAGATGAAGTAATTATTTTGGAAATTATTATAGCAAAATTAGGCTTTCTTTATTTTCCGGTGAGGTTTTGCAGGTGGAAGAGGCCAAATTTTTATGACGCAGTTGTTTGTACATGGCTAAATCTGCTTCATATCTGTATATCTGTCACATCTACATTTGTAAGGAGAATATATACTTTTTTCCTCTCTATTAAATTCTTTCTCTTACTGAAGAGGTAGAAACATAAATAAAAAATGTCATATAAAGCCGTGTTAAAATGAAACACAAAGGAATCATTGAACATCTTTCTATGACTTAAACCCTGTCCATTGACAAAGAACAGTTTTAAGAAAGGTATTTGACAACTATTTAGCAACTTATGTATTGGAACTTCACAAGGCTCAGGAAGCATTCAGTCCATCGGGGATGATGTGGTGGATTTGCCACTGCTGACTTATGTGGTAACGGAATTAGCTAAATAGTCTTCCAGTCTGGATGTCGACACCTCTAGAGCACAACCCATGTCTTGCCTGGCATGAATCACCTCTGGTGGTGCCAGCTAGGAAGGGTGCCCACCTAGAGTGCTAACACACAGTCCCAAGCCCTATTCTATCACTGTCTGTGGTTTGCTTGTCTTAAAGAACTGCAAGTTAGGATTAAACCCTGGTAATGACTTATAGGGAACAAAGAGAAACAGTTTTTGGCCATTTCATTTCACTTTATTTATTTGTTTGTTTTGCAGCCCTTTTTGAAGGAAGGGGG
This sequence comes from Myiopsitta monachus, assembly GCA_017639245.1. NCBI lineage: Eukaryota > Metazoa > Chordata > Aves > Psittaciformes > Psittacidae > Myiopsitta > Myiopsitta monachus. The sequence goes on along the minus strand of CM029924.1, from coordinate 30,261,417 downwards.
AAAATTATCATGAGGCATTAAAGCTGAAATACCTAAATTCTTCTCTTTTTCTGTATGTTAGGAAAGGGTTAAACATTTAAATAATTGAGCTATATGGCTAATCTACTGCCAGCCCTGAACTTTAAATTAGTTAAAAATATATTAAAGGATTATAAAATAATTTTCTTATCAGCATTACATGGCATGAACATCAGCACAAAGAGACCTTTTCATATGCTACTTATGTGCACACAGTGGACACGTGCATTGGGGAACCCCTTTCCGCACACTCATTTTCACTGCTGTGGAGCCTTTCCATCTCCTTCATGTCCTCAGGACAGCATATAGCAGGAAAGGACGCAGTCACACAGAGCAGTTGCTTGTTTTTGAAGCTATACCACGCACTTGTGTCTGGAGAAGAAAATGGCTGACATTCATACACATACACTCCTGAGCTTTTTGATTTTTTCTTCCCCTATATTAAATGCTTTAGGAAATGTCCTGGTTTGATGTCCCCTATCCAGAAATCTCTCTCTTACTTTCTCCACTATCTCTCTGTGTTGTGATCTAAGAAACAGCTTCAGTAAGAAACATCTTCAGGGTTTGCTACTAATAAGGTGTGGCAGTGTCCTGGTTAACAGTGTCATGGGGTTGCTTCTCCAGCAACAGCTACTGGCATGAGCCGACCTTGTAATTTTCCAGATATGTTTCCTTGGTTTGTGCAGAAAAAAAACAGGAAAACAAAACAGTACCTGCAAAGAACGAATATAACTGCAGTGCACTGTAGCCTTTCCACACAGAGCTGCGAAACCTTTCTTAAACCATATGTAATACTCCACTACAAACTGAGGCCTTTCTCTTGCCATTGCAAGATGAAAGATGTCACTGCTGCCATCACCATCTTTCACCCTCCCTGTACAACTTGCCTGTGCCAACACAGCCTGGGGCTGGCAGGCACCCAGAAAGGCCAGGGCTCTCATTTAAGCACATTTCAGCTGCTCATCTATCACAGGAAGAAGGGGGCTTGTAATGGACTCCAGGTGTATCCACTGCAGCTGGATCGAGCTTTGAAACACTTGTTCTGCAGTGTGGAGACTCGCTGGAGGACTGCTATTGATTTCAGTGCGATTGCTTCTGGGAATAACTGCTCTGCGAGAAACAGAGGCGTTTTGTCTTCCTCCAGGACAATATGGGTCTTTTTCTAAACAAAAAGGAAAGGCTGGGTGCGGACCCACTTTGATGCAGCTGGGGAGAAGGGGATGGAGGTGGCAGGGCATGACCAGGTGGTACTTTTTCCTCCTTGCCACATCCCCAAGAAGCAACAAAATCTCACTGGCTTCAACCAGGCGCTGTGGCCAAAGAGGCAGGGAAAGGACGGTGGTTGTGCAGTGAAGATGTTGCTTCCCTGCATTTTCTGCCCAGCAGCTGGGGCAGTGGGGGCTGGTGCCTCGCATGGTTCGTGTATACAACCTTTCATTTTGTCTCTGGGACACAGCTCTAGGTTGTAACCAGGACACATAGGCTGTAATCAGAATAAGGCCTTCACCCATGCAGAGGGATACAACATATGTGGCAGCCCATCAGAGAATGCAATGGGAGACAGGGTATATGCAACACATGCAGAGAGACAAGAGCTACGGTATGGAGATATATTAGATCAGATAAAATGATTAAATGTTGATTAAATGTAAACAAATCAGTGTGTAAATAAATTAGAAGAAACATTTTCTCTGTTTAAAGGACAAATGAGGCGCAAAGATGCTGGACTGGGCAATGGAAAGGGACCATTTATGCTGCCTTATGTATATGAGTGAGTTCTGGTTTTCCTCAGAGATAATTTTGACATTACGAAGACTATAAATAGAGCATCCAGATCAGAAAAGTACAGGAAGGAAGAGGAAACCTCTAAATTATATATCTTATGAGGGAGGAAAGATATATCTCCAGCAACAGGAAAGTTTAAAAGAAGCTTGTACTGCATATTATAAATTCACAAGAGAAAAAAGGTTTTTACTTCTCTCAGTGTTGGAAGACACAAAGGTTTCAGTACTTTATGCTTAAGTGGGGAAAAGTTGAGACTGCTTTTGCTGTATCATGATTAAAAAATCATGCTGTTAAAATTGTATTAAATGGGACTCCTGCTTTCTTGCAGCCAGAGATTACAGAGCAATTGCTTCTCATTCAGCTTGTCGGAAGGTTTGTCTACCAAGAACCTGGCACTAAGCTAAACAAAAAATATTATTTGACTTGTAACAAAATACAGAAGTCTCATCCCAAATGCCTACTGCTGTGAGTTGCAGACAAATCAGGGGCAGCAGCTCCAATTTTGTATGTGGGAGCCTGGGGGATGTTTTAGCTATCAATCAGCATGATTTGGCTCGCAGTGAATTGTTGTAGCAATTTATGTTACACATATGCAATGCCAGAGATGGCAAATGCACCCCAAGAGAGCTACATTTTTGTGCTGTCACTTGCTGGGACCAGGGGGTGTCCTGCAGGGAGCTCCCACAGGGTCCTCCCCAGGCAGCCACTGCTGGAAAAGGAGCCTGTAACTGCCCAATGACTTAGTGCATGGGCTGTGAGAGAAAGCTGCTTGCCCTGCGGTTTTGCTGGTGGGCTGTGGAGAACGGGACCCAAATTTGAATGGAAGGTGCAATAGCATGAAGATGAAATTGAGTTTTCCAGCCTTTCCAGTGCTTCAAAATTCTCCTGCTTTCCTTTTTAGTAAACACAAAGAAAAAAAGACATGCAATATAAATTCACATGCACACAGAGCGAAAGATCATGCAGTTTTCACAGTCAAATTTGAAGATGAATTAGTCTTTGAGATACTGTCTGTTTAAGGATTATGTTGCTAATAACCCAAATTTGACACACATTTTTTCCCCCTTCAGTCACTACCTGCAAAGCCTCTCTGAAATTTATCTCTTATGAAGCTATGTCATTAATGGCTTCCTGCGAGGTTTCCTTTGGAAGCGGCAGAAAGGTAAATAAAAATGAATTAATACAGCTTTTTGAGTTTGTAGGCAAAATATGCAAATATCTTACTGACAAAGACTTAGTAGCATTAAAGGCTTTCAGATCCTACCCTCAGAGGCTCTGCTTGTGGAATCAGAAGCCTTTAGGCAACCTGTAACTTATGTGTAATATACATACACACGTGCATTTTCCTCTCTCTCTCTCTCTCTCTCTCTTTTCCCCTAATGTCCTCTTGGACCAATTCCCTATGGTGCAGTTTTCAGCTTCATAGTTCATGAATTTTATTTTCAATCAATAAATAAACGTATTATCAAGTTCTGTATTCTCATCTTATATCTTCATTTCTCATAAACTATTTCACTATGTTGGTCAGCTTCACTAGGCACATGCCTCTCACATTTATATCTCAGAAGAGGGCTGTCAGGTATACAGGTGAGATTTGTATGAAGACCTAATCAGGTTTCAGTTCTAACTAATAATGGTGAAGAATCCAGAATAACTATTATTACTATTATTATTATTATTCAGCATTCTGGCACACTTTGAGCCTTTGTCTGTGACATCTTATAGTATGGAACAGAGGATTATCTTTCAATTCCCCAGGCCCCTTCCATATTGCCAAAGAAAATGTTATTTCTAACATATAACATAGAATCATAGAATAGTTAGGGTTGGAAAGGACCTTAAGATCATCTAGTTCCAAACCCCCTGCCAGGGGCAGGGACACCTCACACTAAACCATGTCATCCAAGGCTATGTCCAACCCAGCCTTGAACACCGCCAGAGATGGAGCATTCACAAATTCCCTGGGCAACCCATTCCAGTGCCTCAACACCCTTACAGCGAAGAATTTCTTCCTCATATCCGATCTAAACATTCCCTGTTTAAGTTTGAACCCGTTACCCCTTCTCCTATCACTACAGTCCCTCATGAAGAGTCCCTTCCCAGCATCCCTATAGGCCCCCTTCAGGTATTGGAAGGCTGCTATGAGGTCTCCACGCAGCCTTCTCTTCTCCAGGCTGAGCAGCCCCAACTTTCTCAGCCTGTCTTCAAACAGGAGGTGCTCCAGTCCCATGATCATCCTCGTGGCCCTCCCTCCTCTGGACTTGTTCCAACAGTTCCAAGTCCTTTTTTGTTGAGGACACCAGAACTGCACACAATACTCCAAGTGAGGTCTCACGAGAGCAGAGTAGAGGGGCAGGATCACCTCCCTCGACCTGCTGGTCACACTCCTCTTGATGCAGCCCATGATACAGTTGGCTTTCTGGGCTGCAAGCACACACTGAAGCTGGCTCATGTTCATTTTCTCATTGACCAACAACCCCAAGTCCTTCTCTGCTGGCCTGCTCTCAGTCTCTTCTCTGCCCAACCTGCAGCTGTGCCTGGGATTGCTCCGACCCAGGTGTAGGACCTTGCACTTGGTGTGGTTAAACTTCATCAGGTTGGCATCAGCCCACCTCACAAGCGTGTCAGGGTCCCTCTGGGTGGCATTCCTTCCCTCCAGCGTATCAACCGAACCACACAGCTTGGTGTCATTGGCAAACTTGCTGAGGGCGCACTCAATCCCACTGGCCATGTCACTGACAAAGATGTTGGACAAGACTGGTCCCAACACCGATCCCTAAGGGACACCACTCGTTACTGGTCTCCAACTGGACATTGAGCCATTGAGCACAACTCTTTGCACGTGGCCATCCAGCCAGTTCTTTACCGAGTGGTCCATCAATCAAATTGTTGTCTCTCCAACTTAGAGACAAGGATGTCATGTGAGACAGTGTCAAATGCTTTGCACAAGTCCAGGCAGATGACATCAACTGCTCTACCCCTGTCCATCACTTCTGTAGCCCCCTCATAGAAGGCCACCAAATTGGTCAGGCAGGATTTCCCCTTAGTGAAGCCACGCTGGCTGTCACCAAGCACCTTGTTGTTTTTCATGTGCCTCAGCATGACTTCCAGGAGAATCCGCTCCAAGATTTTGCCAGGCACAGAGGTGAGGCTGACTGCTCTGTAGTTCCCTGGGTCATCCATTTTCCCCTTCTTGAAAATGGGGGTTATATTTCCCTTTTCCCAGTTGTTGGAAACTTCACCTGACTGCCATGATTTTTCAAATATGATGGACAGTGGCTTAGCAACTTCATTTGCCAGGTCCTTCAGGACCCGCGGATGGATTTCATCAGGTCCCATGGACTTGTATCTGTTCAGGTTCCTAAGATGGTCTCGAACCAGATCCTCTCCTACAGTGGGCCCAGGGTCTTCGTTCTCACTGTCTCTGGGTCTTCCTTCCAAGACTTGGGTGGTGTGGTCAGAGCATTTTCCGGTGAAGACTGAGGCAAAGAAGTCATTAAGAACCTCAGCCTTCTCCAAATCCAGGGTAGCCAGTTGTCCTGATAGCTTCCAGAGGGGCCCCACATTGTCCCTAGTCTGTCTTTTATTTGCAATGTACCTACAGAATCCCTTCCTGCTATCTTTCACATCCCTAGCCAAGTTTAATTCTAAGTGGGCCTTAGCTTTCCTAACCTGGTCCCTGGCTTCCCGCACAACATCCCTGTATTCTTCCCAGGCCACCTGTCCTTGCATCCACCTTTTATAAGCCTCTTTTTTTCCTTTGAATTTTCCTCAGCAGCTCCTTATCCATCCAAGGAGGTCTCCTGGCCCTCCTGCTGCACTTCCTTCTAGTAGGGATGTATTGCTCCTGTGTTTGCAACAGGTGATCCTTGAGTATCAACCAACAGTCTTGGCCCCCCCTGCCCTCTAGGGCTATATCCCATGGAACCTTACTGGGCATGTTCTTGACGAGGCCAAAGTCTGCTCTCTTGCAGTGCAGGGCAGTGAGCTTGCTGCATGCTCTTCTCACTGTCCTGAGGATCTCAAATTCAACCATCTCATGATCGCTGCAACCAAGGCTGCCCTGGAGCGTCACATTTCCAACCAGCCCTTCCCTGTTGGTGAGGATGAGGTCAAGCATGGCACCTCTCCTTGTTGGCTCCTCTGTTACTTGCATAAGGAAGTTGTCTTCCACACAATTGAGGAACTTCCTGGATTGCTTGTGCTGGGCCGTACCGTCCTTCCAACAGATATCAGGGTGGTTGAAGTCCCCCATGAGAACAAGGGCCTGCGAGCGTGAGGCTGCTCCTATCTGTCTATAGAGGGCTTCATCCACCGAGTCCTCTTGGTCAGGTGGTCTGTAACAGATCCTCACAGTAATGTTTCCCATCGCTGTTCTCCCTTTAACCCTGGCCCATAAACTCTCTGTCGACTGCTCAGCTGTCCCCAGACAGAGTTCCATACTCTCCAGCCTATCCCTAAAATAAATAGCAACTCCCCCTCCCTGCCTACCGGGCCTGTCTTTCCTAAAGAGCCTGTGACCTGCCATTCCAACACTCCAGTCATAGGAGCCATCCCACCATGTTTCTGTGATGCCTATGATATCATACCCCCATAGACATGCACACATCTCTAATTCCTCTTGTTTGTTCCCCATGCTATGGGCATTTGTATATAGAGGCATCTGAGATGAGCTCCAGCTGAAGCCAGCTGATTGGCTGGAGCAGCTGGAATATCTCTACATTGCTCCGAGCATTCATTATAGGTGTTGGCAACTGACTGGGAGTGTTGGAATGGAATGATGTCTCCCTCCCCCAACACATCTAGTTTAAAGCTTTTTTGACCAATCTGGCAGGCCTACTGCCAAATCCACATTTATCAGTCATTACACATAACTAAAGAAAAGCTTCTCACATGCCTTTTACAAAGGTGTCAAGTTCCCCTGTGGCAAATTATAAAGGGAATAATTTTAAGAACTGGTGGCCCACCCTGATGAACCCCTCCTAGTTGTTCATGCAGATTATTTTAGGCAGTGTTATTTTGAGCATGACGTGCAAAGTCAGGCCACCTTCATGGTAATCAGGTCCTTGGACAGCTACTGATTTCCACCTTGAATTTTATCTGTCAGCCCACACAGAGTATTAAATGCTGGTGTCATATGCTGTTGTGAAATGATAGTCAAGGTCAACTGACAAATAATGATGCTTCCAAATTGCCTCCTTTGCTAACCTCTGACCGTGTATAATCTTGTACACAAATGAAAAAATGAGTCTACCATCAGTGACCTGAAAGGTCAGAAGCAAGCATAGGGTTAAGGAAGCTGGAAGTGAACATTCCCAGTTAAGTACACTTCCATAAGCATAGGAAAATCCTGCAGTATTTTGAATGTATCCTAAAGCTCAACTATTAGATTTTCACTACTATCATTGCTGCGGGATAGTAGATGTGATACTGCTACTACAATACAACACCATTACTGATGGTAATACAACTACTGCTGCTAATAGTAGCAGTATAATTGCCAAGTAGTACTACTTAGTAGCATCACCACATACTTCTTGTTAATTAGAAGTAATGGTTTTCTTTTAGGTCCATTTACTTATCACTCTTTGCAAAGTGTTTAATTCTTTTGGGCCTGGCCAAAAGAGTAGGGGAGAAGGTATTTTGAGCCAAAGCAAAGCAAGAATCTCTCCAAGGAGGTATTTGGGATTTCCCACTTTTAAGGAGGACATGTGGACTCCAGGGAGATACCTTTCCATCTGCAGCAGTGGCTTGGTTGTAGAGAATCCCTTAGAGGAAGAAAGGTTTGTGTTCATGGTCTAAGCAAGGGTAGTGACTTAATTCAGTTTGGCAAAAGACATTTGTGTGAATTGGAAGATGAATTTAAGTAACAGGAATAAGTGCACAGCTAGGTGACAAAGCCCATGTCTCATTGAAGTACCTCAAAGCTGACAAGGAGCATGTTTTGGATGACGTACACCTCAGCACCATGCCATTAAAACAATGGAAGTGTTCATGAGTTTTGTATTTCTTGAGCCTTATTCTAAGCCACTGGTGAAGTTAATATTTGTGGTTTGGGAAAATTGTTGTCATGGTTGATTTCTAGTCACATGAATTTTAGTAGTCTAAGCAACTTGATTTTAATTTAGACAGTTCCTAGTGTCTAGAAGTTCTATGTTGTGCCCACACCCACCTGAGCCAGTATGTCCCTGACAGTGCCAACCAGGAATGACGAACACAGGGGACAGCAAGTAGAGCTGATGCCTGTCAGCAAGATGGGCCTGCAGTGGAGTGCTGTGCCCCAAGCTGCCTTACCACCACTCTGCTACACAGTGCTCGAGCTGTTTGGCTGGTGTGAGTGTCTGCTTAGTGTGGAGAGACTGGTCACTTTTGGTGTGTAGAGATGTTAAGCAAGCATGAACCAAGGAAACAGGGAAGGCAGATGACCAGCACACACTTAATGCTGAAAATAAAGGATATCTCCTATCATCTCAGATGTCAGTTTCCATCCTTTCCTCCCATGGGTGTTTTCTCTGAAGTACACTGTAGAGTCCTGTAAGAACAACTCACCTGCTGCAGGAGAACACTGAGACAACATAATAATGGGAAGATAGATACTTTTGATCTTTCACAAAACTTCATTATTTGCTCACAAAAATAAGATGGAAATCAAAGGCAGAAACTTATAGTTATGATAAATAATTTTGCTGCAAGTTTTCTTTCACATTTTCTGTTCACTTTTTACTCCTAATTAATTTGTCTAATTCTCAACTCTACAAATTACACACTTACAGAGTAGACTTCTTACCAGTGTCAGCTAGGTCACTGTTTCAACAGGATCTTATGGTGAGAAGGGATGTTTACCATCATGTGATCTGTCACCCATGATCAGATTTGTTCAGAAAACTACCTATACAGTTTCTGCTTGAAGGGTGCTGTATATAACTTGCCTGTCTGATGAAGCTTTCTAGAGTGGTGCCTATCCAATAGCTGATTCCTTAAAGACGTTTGAATTGTATGTCCAGCTTTGTATCATACACATGATATTAAACCATGTTTATAGAACTGTTGAATAGTTAGGGTTGGAAAGGACCTTAAGATCATCTAGTTCCAACCCCTCTGCTTCTTTGACAGTGGGATTTTATACAGCTGTGGTGTATCTTTATGCCAGTGAAAAGACTATATGTTTTATCTGCAGACACTAGAGATGCAGTAACTGTAGCAACCTGGTTTGGTTTTTTTGTTGTGTTCCCCCCCCCCTCCCCCTTTTCTGCTTTTTATTTAGCTGAGAAATAAATGATGGTTTTACCTCCTTTTCAGAACTCTTTTATCATTAAGTATGTGAGTAATCTTTTAATCCAAACAGAGAAGTCATGCTTCAGCTATTTTTTAATACCCTTATAACCCTTATCTTTAAGTTATGCTTCTCTGTATTGACCTACTGTTTTTGCAAGTTTTTTTTCTGAGCATGTCTGTACTGGCTGTTACGGGGTCCAGGCCTTGGAAGTAAGCCAAACTGATTTGGGGGCCCATTTCCTTTGTTTTGGTGGATGTTTGCCAGAATATCAAGTCCTGCAGCAGCACTAACTGTGCTGAACTCTCACAGAACACATCTCTCCCACCGTACGTGGACTACAGCATTTCTGATTTGAAGGCACAAGGGAACCATACATGTGTATATATAGGATAGAAGCAATAAACAGAGTGCAGAAGGGTCCTCGTGTACCTTAAGTGTCCTATAGGGCAGGAGGCCAAAGGTTAGTTTCCCTAGGGAGGTCTCTGACCTCCTCTGTGTCTTGGTGTACTTACTGTGTATGTCAAATAAGTCCAAGACTGACTGTTGGGATCAATTTTTTGATTCCACCTAAACTAATGAGACCTCAGTTATGCTTATGGCATTGAGCTAGTTATTTCCAGTCATGAAGCTAGAAAAGCCAGCAAAATATACCTAACCTATACCTAGATGCCAGGATTCACTGCCGAGAGCCTCTTTCTTCACCCAACTCGTGAAGGCTGCCATCTTCATATGCGTTTCACTCAGCTGTATCTTGCAGTCCCTGAGCCCACACCTCTCACTGTTGTTAATCTTCATGGAAAAAGTTGCTTTTCTGGCATCAGTCACTAGTGACACACAGTCAGAGGAGGCACCTGCTTCAGGGAAGCAAGATCCCAAATGTCTTAATGGGATATTGGAAAAATTGTTGCAGTTGACATAGCACCCATTCTCTCCAGCACCTTTGCCAAGGTGGGAGACATTCTCGGTTATCCTTTGCTTGTGCTTGTATAAGAAGCAAATGCCCATGCTACTTTTTGGCATGCACTTTAGGCAATGCAGATACAGCTCTTTTCAGAAGCTGTGTGACAAAGTTCTTTGAAAATTAGGTTTTTTGCAATGTCTTTGTGATTTTGACTTAAATGAATAAAAGCAGAACTTAGTTCTCATTCTCAGTGATCACATTCACTGCTGCAATAGAGACAAACTAGGCAAATACAGACAAAAGCTTTTGTTTTCTCTGGGGGAGTTCTGGTTGCAACTCTGGGGAGGGATGTGGCTACTAAAAAGTTATTGGCAAACCATCAGAGCTGGTACTGTCAACTTCAGTGTATCAGCGATTCCCATCTCTCATCTCCACATGAAGCAACCTTAGGTTGCATTTATACAGCAGGCCCCTTTTGAGTCTGTGTCCTGATTTAATATCTATCTAATATAGATGGGTTAGAGATAGTCAGCATGGATTTACAAAAGGGAGGTCATGCTTAACAATCTTGATTCATTTCTCTGAGGAAGTGACAATGAGAGTGGACAGGGGTGAAGAAGGAGACAATTTACTTGGACTTGAAAAGGCTCTCAATACAGTGCCACATAACAGATTAATTTATAAGGTTAGTAAGTATGGGACTGGTGGTAAAATACTCAGTCGGATATAAAATTGGCTTGGTAACAAGGGCCAGAGAGTGGCAGTAATGGTTATAGAACGCACTGGTGACGTGTTATGCACCCATGGGTGTGTGTTTGAAGATATTGTGAAGCAGAATAGGATGGGCAAAACCAAACCAAAGGTGGTATTAAAAAGAGAAAAAATGATATCATAAAGAAAACATGAAGCGTATTACCTCATGGGGAGCAAATGATCCAGTCCACATGCAATTGGTAAGCTCAGGTAATGTTCAGTGAAGAAAATTATCTAGGTACTGAAGGGGGCCAGGCCAGGCCAGGCCCGGCCCATTAGCTGCAGGTCTTGCAGCAGAGGTGAAAGTATATTGAGCAGCAAGGACCTTCCCTTTTAAGTGAGAAAGAGAGCAAAAATCAGAGCTTGTTCAAAATGCCGATGAGCAATAGGTGGGAGGCATGTTCTCAGAAACCTGAGAAGTCTAAGATCCATGTTGCTTGGGGGATGAATCACTGCATTTAGGGTGTGTTTTCAGCTCAGAGTAAATCTTTGGAGAATCTTGAGGGATTTCCATTTGCTATAACCTAAGGAGACTGTACTTTCTGAGCTGAAATCAGCTTTTGTCACTACCCTTCAAGACATTATCTTACATGCTGTAATAAAGCAGATAACTAGCTAGAAGAAAGAAAAGAATTTTTAACTGAGATACAGGAGATACCACAGAGGATTCTAAGAGGCCTCAGAGATTCACAGTAAGGAAAAGAAACTGGAAACTGGTTTCAGTGAATACTCGCCTCATTACAATGTGCTGAACTTTCCCATCTCCTGGATGGGATTCAAAGAGAATCTGGGAAAAATGTAGTGGTGATATTGTTGCTGTCATCAGGTAGCACTGCTGGTAGTTCAAGAAAATACAAGCTTTGATGTCCACCAGAATTTCCACCTCAGAGTCCTTTGATTTCATAGTAAAGACCCAGGCAGCCAAGCCTACTCCCAGAGAGCATGCGTGTGAAGGCAGTGTCCTCCCAGCTCTATCTGTGCCTCCACCTCACACCCCACCCATTTCAAAGGCAGGATTCTCTGGAAGGATGAGACCATGCAGTTTGGTAAGACTGGGAAAGACCTTTTTAATTAAACAAAAAAGAGCTGCTCTCTCAGCGTGAGTGGTGTTGTACAGGATTAGGAAGGAAACTTGATGCACTGTACCAATTAGCCTGGCACCATTTGTCTGCAGTTCGTGCTATAGAATCTGTTTTGTTATTCACTTATAAGTATCGGCTCAAAACTTTGGTCCTATTCCTGAAGCTATTAAAGTCATTAGCCAACCTCTCATTGATGTGCCCAGGACCAAAACTTACCCTTTGTGGCTATTCAGAGGACACAGATAAACTTTTAAATCAATCAAGAGTGTAGACTCATTCTGCAGGGGTCATATGGTTAATACATCCTGTTCCTGTCATTTCCGCTATAAATCTGTGAATGCTTTTAAAGCAAGAGGAAAACCTGATTCCCTTCCTTTTGTAAGAAAATATTACATTCCCTTTTATTACAAACAAGACAGGTCCTTTTACATGGGAAAACTTGTAATGGAAAAGGTATTCTCAATACTTTCCATGTCTCTAGAGCCAGCGAAAGGTAATTGGAGACAAAGTACTCAGCAATAAAGTCTCCTATCTGCAAACCCATGTAAACCTTCTTCCACTGACTTCCCATAAGCCTTTATTGGATCCTGATGATTTTTTTTTGCCTGGGCTTTTAGTCAGTACTCCTTGTGCTGTTGGTGTCTGTTAAAAGACCCCTTATTTTCTGCATTGCATCTAGTCTACGCAACTTCTACAAGATGGGAAAGATTTTTAACTTCCTACAAATGTAATCAAACTCAGAATTATTTACTTCATTTGCATGGGTTTGGACCTGAGTCACTAAGCTCTCTGGTTTTACTTCTAGAGTAGGATACTTCTAGAAATATGGTTATTTATATGAAGTAATTCTGAAGTACTTTGGGTTTTGTTTTGCTCAAAGACCCACCTAATGATAATTATGGAAATAAAAACCTTTCTTTCACTCACTCTTGCTGAATTTAGGATTCTGAACAAAACTATACTGATTTGGGGCAATTAAAAGAAGAACTCTGCATCCTTGGCTTATTTATCTTGAATCCTATTCTTTCAGAAAGATCCTGTTTGATTTGGTGAACAGAAGTGTGGGTGTGACTGGTTATGTTTTATGAAAACAGTTTCCAGCACTCACTCTTTCTGAAGAAAAGATGAAGGAATAGGTGGAAGAAGGGAAGAAAGGACCTTTATTAGGCATATAGGTACTACCCTGACCAGTCTGAAAGCCCTGCTGGCTTTCAGAGGTAGCAGACCTGTATGTCTGTATGCATGCATGTACATGTTTTATAAATGGTTCGATCTTACCTGAGCGTCTGCGGCTCTGGGGACATCCCATTTGTTCACATTTCTGTAGGCTCCTCAGCAAACTTGCTGGATAGGTGACAGTTCATTAAATTAGTTCATAATGCACATCCAACCTTTCCACCCTCCTCCCCCAGCCCTAAAATGAAAATAAAGAAATTACAATGGCAAGAAGGAAAAATACGACGCGAATAGCTCTTAAAGCAGGGACACATTTAAACTAGTGCAGTTCCTAGAATCATAACAATAAATGTGCTGTCGGGGCATCACAGTTACTCCCATGACATGACCACCTTGCAAAATCACCAGTGCAATCTGCCAGAGCTGGTTGTCTAAGCAATCCCAAAACATTTTTTATCACTGTGACTTTTCTGATTCACAATGCTTCAAAAGAGCCCCTTTCCCCTTGCAACTCTTCAGGTGGCTTTTAGGTACCTGCATATTATAGATACCTTGCAAAACAAGTGGTCCTGGAACAAACTTTCCAGAGATGGCAGTTACTGAGATCAGTTGTTTTAGGAAATGTTCTTTGATGAAATTACTTGACAAAGTTTGCCCAGCTTTTACATGGCAAACAGTTTTCCCTCAAATATTATAAAAATAGCAACTAGGTCAACCCCAAAGAACCCTTTTGAAAGGGTTCAACCTTTTCAAGCAGTTGTTTTTGCTTCTTAAAGTTATTACAAATAATATTTATTACATCCACTCCCCAGAGCTAAACCAGTGCAACAGCATAGCTATAACAAAAATCCCATGAAACAGACTTTCCATCATTTTCTTTAATACACAAACTTCCTGCTTCAACTGGGAGTCTTAGAGCAATCTATGCATTTTGACCATTACCTCTGTGCTCTGATGCACTGCATAGGTAGTATGGCTGAGATTGAAAAAGCCTTTATAACAGTTCCCCCTTCAAGCTCCTTCTTGGAATTAGTGGCTTAAGTTAATATTGGCTAACACTTATTTGGAACAGGCATGTTATTCTTCCATTATGCTTTATTCTGGTAATTCTTCCAATCTCCATTTGAATTCTGTTTTCCTCTCAGTTGGCATCTGTACCCTTAGCTACCTCATAAACAAGATGTATTGCCAACTGGAACATGCGAGCAAAGCTGAAAGCAGCACTGCTAACCTCTGCTCCTTTCTACCCCCTGCAAGTTGGAGATTTATCAAACTCAAAGCTTGGAGCCTGGGAAGTGGGAATCCTGAACTGCTCGGAAACTCAGAGAGGCAGACTTCAGGCTATTAAGCTATTGAGCTGGCCCACTGAGCTACAACTGTGCATACATTTTTAATGATTTTTTTTTGCTGTTTTATCAGCCCAGCAAGCCAGATGATTCACATGCTTTTACTTCAGCCAAGTGTCTCTTTTTCTGCAAAGAAAAGTGCTGAAAAGTGTGCATCTGATTAGGCAGTTTTAATCAGCATTAATAAGACAACCAAAATCTGATCCAGATTTGACTAGCCCAGTAGTTTTAACTTCTAAGTCAACATAGAGGGGAAAAGATCTGGGCACTCAAAGTTGCTTACGGATTTTGGCTATGGGCAGCCTTGTCTTGATTTTACATGCCCCAGATTTGTGTCCTTAGAGACTGCATACTCAACAATAACAAAATGAAGTACGTAATCTGGAAATCACTGCCACAGCTGGGAGAGGCACTGTACGGAACCAATGAATAAAGGAGAAACGCAGAGACCGTGTTAGCAGGGGGTGAGAAAGATCCCGCTCCCCTCCCATGACAGGACCCATCCCCACAGAGTCAGCACACCCTGGTGGGATTTCAACCTCCTGCCGTGTGGCTTCTCCCCACTATTCACAGCACAGACCAAGCTCACTTGCTCTGGGCCTTTGTTCAGAACTTACACAGGTGTAATCACTGATGGCTGTCCCCTGTCAGGGTCAGCCACTGTGTGTGGACGTTTTTGTGATCAAAACTGTGTCTGACTCTTTTTCCCCTTCAGTTGTGAGGTCAAGGCTTTTTACCTCTTCCTTCTTACACTGGTGAATGTTTCTGTCCTCAGTTTGTAAGTCTAACCACACAACACCAATAACTTGCATGTTGCCAGTCTGGGGAAAGAAAGTACACATTCAAAAGAATCAGCAGCTTAGGTAGGATATAATGTGACTGAAGAGTTTTGCTGTAACATTGTAGAGTACAAAAATGAAAATATAAAGTGCATTTTAAATGATTAATGTACCAAAGCTGACCTTTTCCAGTGTGCATTAATCAAGAAAAAATGCACACTTTCTATAGTGGTTAATGTTGCATATCCAGTATTCAGCTTTGATAATGTGCATAAAAATGCTCAAAATGACAATGAGTTGGGGTAGCTGAAAATTTAGGATGGTGGCAAGTTTGTTGTAGTATTTGGATTAGCATTCTTAACCTACATCTTGACAGCTTCTTTTCTTCATTTTTCAATAAAATAATATCTAGCTTTATCCTCTTTGATTTTTGGTTATTTTTTCTTGTTTAGGTTTTTTTTCCTTTTTTTTTTTTCTTTTTTCCTTTTTTTTTTTTTCAAACCAAAACAATCAAAAAATACCTGCTCAAACAAATACTACCAGCACTCATTAGTCAGGATGGTTATATGTAAAAGAAATGATGCCAGATAGTAACAAATCCAAGAGAAGTTTATTATGAAAATGGCACCTGCGGGATGAAAAAAAATTAAGTTACATAAAGACAACCATGTATGACATGTATGAGAATCTACAAAAGTATAAAAAGAACCCTGTTGTAAATGAAGTATGTACATTTCTGATTTGCAGCATTATCAATGATCAATGAAAAAAATGTTTCAAATAAGCCAGGCACTCAAGAAGTTAGATTCGGTTAGCTTAACACAAAATAAATGTACCATAGCTGTCACTTTTTAACATTTTAATTTTTTTATATTGTAGAGTTGGTAACACTGCTAAGATTTATATGAACAGAATCCCTTTCCCCGTTATTCAGCTACTTGGCACCAGTCTCCTCATAAAAGATTTCATATATTTGTACAAGAAATAGTTAAAAACACAGACACAGTCTTCACAGGTAATGAAATTTTTTTTTCATTTTGTAATTTTAAACACTATGGATTTAGACAGCAGCTGTGATTATCTGTTAGTTTAAATCACCAGAAATCATTTTGACACAACACAGAAACATTTATAAAAAAAACCCAAAACAACAACAGCTGTCTAGCTGTTCTTTGTAGCTGATAGGTGCACTCCTTTGATTGTTCCACAGCTAGAGTAGAGCTTCCAAAATTAAACTTTGAATTTCCCAATCAACTTTCTCACCTGTTTTAGACCTACTTAAATCCTTCCAATGGAACCTTTAATAGTTCATTAATTAAATTTGTGGCGTCCAATTCCTTTTTCGCTATTACTCCGATGTGGCTTGGGCCTACTTCTCAAATTCAAAGCTACCGCAGGAATTGACTCAACACAGTGAGTGATCAAAAATTCAAAGGACAGCTGAGTTAATAGATTAGCATTGCACACACAAGCAAATTTATATGACAATTCTAAGCTCAGTTTCCTTTTAAAACAATGCTGATTGACCTTTGAAAGCATTTCCTATCTCACTGGTAATTGCTCTACGTATTACTCTGCCAGCCCACCTGGGAGAAACCCAAAGAAATGCACCCTCTGCTTACAGTTCGAGCACAAGGGACTCTGGGAATGTTAACAACTGAGGCTATATGGCGTCAATTTGCTTAATATATCTGAGCATTACTCCATAGTGCATTGTGGGGTACACTGGAAGAGTAAGTCATACCCAGAATTCCTCTGTGGGAAAAATGGCTCCATTAACCTTGAGCTAGTTAAGAGTCTTTTATCTCTGAGAGAGAAGAAGAGAGAACGAGAGAGCGAGAGAAAGAGATAGGGGAGGGTGGGGGAGAGAGGAAGGGGCAAGAGAGGTCTGAGAATACACAACAGCAAAGCAACAGCAGAAATGAAAAGGTATACAGACAGTGGAAGCAGCATAAGGTGACATTACAGAGGAAGGCCACCACACAAAAACCACTAACCCCCAAGAATCACTGGTTCACTAGGACTGCAGGAATGGGACTTTACCACTCCAGACTAGAGATAAAGCACAGAGAAGACAAAGGACAAAACAACTACATTAGCTTAGTATATACTGCATATAGTAACACACATTGAAACTGCAATGGGACTGACAGCCAAGGACACTTACACATTGTACACATTACAGTTCTCACATCTGTTATTAGATGCCTTAACAAACAGCTGCCAAAGATGGAGTGGAAGAAGAATTTATATTTGACAGTCATTTGGAGTGTTTGACACTACACTGTGATTTCTGGCAACAAAGACAAAATAGGAGATTTCTTTCCTTTTACTTAATGTGCAGTTTTCAGTTGTAGTTATCTATTTCAAGCTTATTAACCCATTCTTTAGTTTTAAAACATATTGGTTTCAATACTAGAAATAAGGAAAAAACAACCCAAAAATACCCAAATCACAGAACAAAAATAAATTTACAACCTTCCCTCTATAATATTAAATGAAAACCAAAACAAAACATGTTAAATAGTTCTTCTGGTTGGTTTTTTTTTTTTCCTTTTTTTACTCTGAAGTGTTATTTGATGTTGTAAAATTAGCCTCAGTTACACTGAGAAAAAAATAAAGCAAAACAATATGCACCTAAGAAACTGCTCCTCGCGTCAATTGAGTTTTTTATTTTTAAGCACTTTTTGAAAAAGGCTTCCTGACCCATTTAAATTTGAAGTGAGGCTATGTTTGTTAGCTTGGAGGTAAAAAATTTTAAGTCCTGCAGCAAATGTTAATGAGGGCTTTTGTCTTAACTAACCAAGGAGACTGCAGCACCCGACTATAAACCAGTATGGAACACATTCTTTCCAAAAAACCCAGCCCACAAGCTGCATATTGTATGAAGACATTGCAGATTAATAAATGATAGCACCATGGTTTTAGAAATTAAGTTAAAGTTTCAGTAATTAACATTTAGTCCGACTTTTTAACATTCTAGTCACAGGCCAGAAATTAACTTTTTAAGAACCCAAATTATTTTATGTGCAAGTAAGAAAATCTTAACCATAAAAAGAGAATTAAACTCTGCATAAAATTCTAAAATACTATCCCCTATTTTTAAAGGAATTAGGAACAAAAACCCCCTTTCATTTGACTTAGTCAAACAGGGCACATTGTTTATGCTTGTCTCTTTTAATCTTGATCATATCAAGATAATTTTGAAGTAAAACCAATGGTTGTCACTTTAAAATCTCTTTACCACAACACTGAGTATTCTATGGCAGAGGCATACACATATTAAAGGCATCTTAATAAAGATGCAAAGGAAAAACACACATCTTAGAAGAAGACAAAATGGCAGGCAACTGGTACTTCGACTCTCTGAAGGCAAAATAAAAAAATATCTTTACATTAAAGAATAAGTCAAGTTAAAGAGAAAGGGAATGAAATGGGGACCGTCATATTGAGAGAATAAGCTGACCTGCTCAAATTCAAAGTGCTAGAATTAAAGGTCTAAATTAAAACATAGTCTATGCCTCAGAGTATAACACTGAACACAGTATGTGGTCTTATTTCAATCCTCTTTCCGTTCCAGAGTCTGTGTAGTGTGAATGCCATTGCTGTACACGGGAAATGGAAGAGTGGAAAAAAGTCCTTCGGCAGTTGTGAACACATTCCCTGCAGGCATTTGGGTCAGACTGGCCCCGCTCACAGCACTTCCAAACGGTCCCGACATATTGAGTCGGTGAACATGGTGGTAGAGCATTTCCATCGGTGTTTTAGGATCCAGCCCAAAGCTGGGGCTGTTAACATCAACAAAGTTAACAGCATGGGTGTTGGGGAGGAGGTTGCCCTGCATGGCTAAAGTAACTTCAGCTGGAGCATACCGAATAGTGCCAGTGGTGTAGACCCTCTGAGCAGCAGTGCTGGTTGCGGCAAGGGTTCCCGTTACCCTGTGAACCAAAGGAAGCACCACATTGCCTGCTTGTAACCTCTGAAGGGCTTCCAGATCCCCAGCGTACAACAAAGAGTTGGAAGCTGTGGGACCTCCTGGATGTTTGTCCCTTGGAGATGCTGAAAGTGGGGGTGACAAAGGGTCAGAGGACACAGGAGCCAAGGCCGAGTTGGATGAGGTGCTGAACTGAGTTTTACGGCTGGCAGTATTTTCAGTCCCTGGCGGAGTGAGAACGGAGTCTGGAATGGAGACATGTAAACTACTGCTGGCTTGGGGGGAAGGGAAGTGCTCGGAGCTCGGGGGCTTGGTCATACTGTAGGGTGATTCATTCCTTGAGATTTCCCTGTTAGGTGGGTAATTCCAAATACTGCTATCGTTATCAAAATTGATAGGTTCTGAGATTTCTGTTTTAATTTTGAGCACTGAGGCACTGTTTGGTGACGAGAGCAGCTGGGGCTGGTCCACCAAAGCCGGATCAAGTCCGTTTGGGCTTGAGGTGCTTGACAGCCTTCTCCGGGTCATGCTGCCTCCCTTTTGCTTTTTTCTCCTTTTCTTCCTTTTTTGATGTTTGCTGGAAGACTGGGCATTTACTTCCCCTGCACTGTCTGAGTCCTTGGCACTGTCCGAGGTCAGTGACTCACAGTTCTGCAGCCGCAAGTCTGACTCACTCTCAACATAGCGTTCCACCTTGATCTGCATAGAGCCAAGAGTGCCAAAACTGTCCTCAGGGGCCTTTTGATTTTCGAAGTCAGAGTTTTCAAAGCTGTCATCACTGTCCCTGCTGTCCTGGTTGCTGGAGCTGTTACCATCATCATTACAGTTCATCTCATTATCTGACTGATTTCCTGACTTTTTCCTGTCGGATTCAGGGTCTTCACTGTTTTCTGACTGGTTTCCTTTCTCATCTGACTTTGAGTTCTCATTGTCCTCTGGAGCAAAAGAAAAGTGAAACAAACCATTAGCCACAGGAACAGAATATTATAACACGAGTCCAGATTTACACATACCCATGAGATTTGATTGCTGTAATTTTTTTTTTGTTTTTTTTTTTGGCAAAAGGCATGATCTCTTGTAGAGCCACAGTTTTTTGCAATGTTGTGTTGGGAGAGTTCTGATCACCATGAATCTCTCTGACTCAGGACTGTTAATGCACCAAAAGCTTATGCTATATGTCCTGTACCTTGATTGAGGGGGGCCTTTTCATCTGTTTGCAGGACAAGAATCATTTTGACAACTGTGAGCAAATGGCATTGTAGCTGTGTCACCCAAAGAGGAGGCAGTGAACAATCCCATTATGATCGTTATGTTCTGGTGATTGTTTTTTTACATCCGTGTTCTCCTACTGTGGGCAGGCATGCAGGTGTAGCACTATTTACTAATGAAGATTCTAGTCCTCTCATCTTGTTTTCCCCTCATCATTGCCACTTGAGAAGTGGCATAGTGTCTCTGACTTGAGTAGAATTACTGCTGATTTCCTCACATGTGAGAGAAGCAGGTCATATGTGTATAAATCTGAATGAATAAACCAGTTAAAACAATTCTGTTACCTTGCTGGACTGCCTTCTCATATTCCCCTGAAGGGCATCAAATAAAACCATCACGCAAACCTCCCCCCACACCAGGAAAAGAAAAAATCAGGCAGTGATTGAAATACTTGATTGATCCAAATCTAAGGGCCATTGAAAATAGCCCAGCTACAGCACTGAGAAGCTGTCACTCTTCTTGCCGGAATTCATTTAGTTGTGTTTTAGATTTTCACCCCATTCTAATATGGATGAGATAAACACTCTAGCCCACTGGACTCAGACAGCCAAAGCAGTCTTAAAACTGAATACACTCCATTATCATACTGTGTTTGAAAGGGTCATGAAAGGCTTCAGGAGACCCCGTATTTTACAGGCCAGCCAGAAATCTTTTGTTGGGAAATAAAAGATGTTTTTTTCACTCATCAGAGCCAAGTACTACCCTTTTCAATATACTTGTTTTAGGGGGAGAGGGGAAGGGCCAGTTTTCCTCTAAAGACTGGTTATTCCTGGAGCCTTGTCAATACCAAACAGTTTCCCAGAAGTGCTGGAGAAGGTTGGCTTGGCAGGGAAGCTGCCTGAGGATTCAGGGCAGTGAACCCCAGAAGTCACTTTGTGTGACTTTTAGTTGAGTTGCCAGCAGCAGAGAGACCCTCTGCTTTAAAAAATAAAACCCACAGAAGCAAAGTAACAGCCATAAATCCCTACATCTCATTCAGCTTTTTGTTCCACCTAGGGCTCAATTTCTCCTACATTTTGTTTTATGTTTTTTGAAGATGCTTTCTTTTAAGGCCATGGTTTCTAGCTGGTCAAGAGTGGGCTTAAGGTGATGTAGGCTAAAGCTGCACAAAATTTGCCTGGGATTTTATCAGAGCTTGAACTGAACTTGTCGGTTTCATGCTGTTTCAGGTCCTTTGGCATCTCTATTGAATTCTTCTGTAAGAAACAACCCACTGCCTTTGCTGTCTGCCAAGACTCACAGACATCTTCTGATATGTAGACATCTGTGGACCTTTAAAGAATGCTCTCTTGCTCGGTATCAGCCGTAGGAATCATGCATGTGCACTTCTAACCCAGAGAAACTTACAGTGCATACAGGAAATGCAAACTATTCTCCACGTGTGTTATTTGGCTGTTTAGGAACAAGATAGCATAAAGGAAGCATTGGGAATAGGTGAAGAGATTCCCAGTAATGGTGGGCAACAAGCCTGTATGTGTACCTAACGTTGACTTAAACCATCAAACCAAGCCGTCAAAGGAGAACAAAGGCAAAAGATGAAAGAGAACAGCCACATCATGTAATATAACATTAAGGCCTGATCCTCTTCTTGCTTTTGCTTGATTTATGTCACTGTGATCCGTTTTCTCCAGATTTTTTTTTGGGTGTTATCTTAGACATGAGAGAAAAATCAGATAGTCATATATTGCATACAACAGCAGAGTAACCTACTTAGTTCTTGGACCACAGGAAACCACGCTCCTTTCAAAGCCAAATCTGTACCTGTGCCCAGGTAACCACTTACAAATCTAATGGGGAATGTGTGAACCATCTGTGCACTGGGCCATCTGTAGAACTAATTTACACATTTAGTTTGACAAGTACAATTAGTTTTTGAAAAACAGTCAAAGTCCCAGACTTAAGGAGCTTAGAAACAAGCGCTTGAACCCATACCTTCCAATAAAATACAGTTCTTTTAACCCAAGAAACCCCTCAACTTTTGCAATCTTCACTGCCCCCTAGCGAGACTCTTCAAAAACGTATTTATGCAGGAAGGCATCATAACGATTGATAGCAGACACTTATCTGCAGAACGTGGAAAGATAAGAACTAGAATTATATTCAACAGTTACAATTCCATGTCCTCTGTATGAGGCACAATACCTGTTCATGAAGCTCATCTGGGAAATCAAATATTTAGTTTAGTGCAATGTAGGCAAGGATGCATCCACAGCATGAAGAAAAATACTGAGGAAATGGAGATACTGTAGAAATGCGGAGGTCATTAAAAGGTTTTCCCAGTGTTTTTCAATTTAATTTTACAGGATTTCTTTTTTCATTATAATGCAACAATCTTCAAGAAGTAAAAGCAACCTGACTGTGGCTCACATGGTGTGAACCTTTGTGGTCGTGAAGGCAAACCAGGTATGTTACCTGAGTTGTCCTTTGAGTCCGATTCAGAGTCAGAGGTCTCTGAGGATTCTGAGGTTTTCTCTGGCAGATGAGGGAGTTGTGCAATATCCATTGGAGTGTCCTTGTACTCTGGGTTACTGAAGAGAAAACAGCAAATACAAGCACAATTGGATGATTTGCAGTTTCATGCTTTTTCCCTCTTTTCATATCAAAGTTCAGGAACAAAGAACATAAATAGGAAGAATAGCAGAGAAAATAGAGACACATCCATTTTTTGGCTTCTCAGAGCTTCACAGCAGGGATTTTATGAAGGTTTACTTTAATACTGCTGTCAAATACTTATATTGACCAGGTACTAAAACTCATTTGATTCTAGTGAAGTTTTAGAGCTATCAAAGCATTCTTACTGAAGTGGAGCACCATGGCTTGTATGACATCTAACAGTAAAGCTACACTGTGTAATCATCCAACAACAAAATATCTCAATTTCAATCCCATTACTGTGCCTGGAAGGACAGAGAGGGTGTTTTAACTTTTCCAATCTGTTTCTCTCCCACCGGCAATGTCTATTAGAGTTATCTCTGCAAAAGTGTTCTCTATCAACCTTGCCAGAGCCCTTTCAATACCTGTTTTTCTGAACGTTCCTGTTTTCCACACTTTAATCAAGCACACCATACATAAAGTTAGTAAGAAGATGCTCAGTACGGGCTAAAGAAAATGGCCACTGCTTAAAAGAATTTGGCCAAAAAATAGATAAAAAAGGTTAAATATTTCTTAAACACTGCACACATGCATCCACATCACCAAGAAACCAAAAGAAACCACTCTATATGACAGATGCACATGTGCATGTTAAAGATGCATATGTTACGGATAAAGAACTGTCAACACACCCATTATAATCATATCTTCATCTGCTCATGTGGTGCTCACCTGTGACTTGTTAGCAATGAACATGACTGCAATGTAAAAAAGCTACACTACCAGAGAAACTGAAAAAACCCCAACCCAACCCTATGCTTTTTCTTGGTTTGCACCCTTTGAAATGTGTTCCTTTCCCAAATCCATGCAAAGGCAGGGGAACAGACACAGCCAGACACAAGTGGCACAGGAATGTCGAAAATAAACAAAGTCCTTAATCATTTCTGAATAGGTGAACATTTCTATGCAGTTCAAATTCCAGCCTGGTGATAGAGCAGAAAATCTGCAGTCCTGCGCAGGACAACAAGAGGCAGCACTGGGGGTGACTGACACACTATCACAATGACAGTCTGCCCATATTCAGCCTATTACAGCGTACTGTGAAAATTCAGAGTTCACACAGTTCACACTGAAATGCCATTCTTACGATCATCATCTTTATGGTTTTGTCCTGACAAAGTGACTTTATTCTGTTGCATCCCAGGGCAGTCCCCAAATTTGCCCCCTCCCAGCAAAAGATGTTTGAGGGCTTTCACACTGTGAATAACAAGTTGCTAGAACAAGAACAGCATTAATCCTCACTGTCACTATAATTAGTCTATCCTTTTACAGACAGCTGAATCATACTTTCTAATGCATGGAAATATATACAGACCAGTACTCCTGCTAAGAGTAGACCTAATTACGCCATGATCTGTCATTAAAATATTATTTGGACATTTGGATCTTTCATAGATTCCAGTACTAGGAGAAATCTAAATTAAAAATACAAATTCAGTGGAGGAGTTAATCTTGCTTTAACAGATCAGTGGAAGGAACGCAGCAGAAAAATCAAGTTCTGGGAGAGGACTGGGGAAGACCACACCGCTTTGTTGTTTTTTCTTTTTGTTTAGGTATATTCTGTTGGCAGAAAAAACAATTTTGTGGGATGTTTGTGGAATAGGTTCACTGGAAAGCAGTGAAGGGGATAGAAGCAACTCTTCATAATTCTTATGGACCATTTTTCCAGCTGAATATGCGCACATTTCTGGGCATTTTAAAGCCTTGCTGGGACTGGGGCAGTGAAGCTGTACTTCCAGTTCAGAACTGGAAGGCTTAAGCGCTCCTGAAATGCAGCATTTTGCCTCGCTCTTGAAAAAAGAGACCAAGAAGTAGCAGGATAAGGATGTATTAAAAAATGCCCATGATCAATCATAGCAAGACAGAAATGTGCAAGCCCCAATGAACATTCCAGTGCTGTAGAATGCTTTCTACAGTATCTCCCAATGCTCTCCTTCCAGGGGTTGCTTCCCTGGATTGATTCCCCAAAAGGGGAATCGAAAGTACTTCAACATGCAAGTTTAGGCAGGCACAAACTCTTCAGGGCTTGCATGGACTTGGCATAATAAGTCACAATCCAACCTCTAGACATCACTTTGAACTCTCATGGCATCAAAGGGAATGTAACAAACCATGACAAGCAACTTAAAAGGAGAACAGGCCAGAAAATGACAATTGCATTTCATGACAATCTCAAGGTTCCAAATTTTATTTGTTTGTTTGTTCTGCTCTGGAATGAAACAGAAAATCCCCTGATCTTATTGAACATTTTCACAAACCAGAAAGTGTTGAAAGGTATTTTCAGATGAGAAAGGTCAGGTTTATAATTCACTGTCTCTCAGTGACTGTTGGTCTTCTCCTGAGCTCAGAAAATACTTGAGCCTCAGCAAAATGGAATTTCTCAGGGAAGAGCCTTACATTCAAGATATTACCACTATTTCTGTCTAAAATAGTTCCAATAGTTTAAAATAGTTTTAATTTATACTTCTATTTTTAAATCCTATTTTGCATTTTTCAGTGTGAATACTGTCTGATGGTTACAGGAGCAATATATTGATTCAAGACTTCCCTCCTGAGAAAATTCCTCTCTTTGGAGTGAACGGGCAATCCCCTTTCAGAGAGACCTTTTTGTACAATTCTGGAAGTTTGCTTCCATGCTTTTTCAATAACATGCTTTTTCAAATAAACACGTCCCCAACACTTCACACCAGATTTTATAACACAGCTTCTGATAGTTGGTGTGGATCATTTTTATCTTTGAGCTCAGGCTGAGAAGATTTCAGGGCAGCAGAGGCTATGCAATAAAAGGGTGGAGAGTTTATTTGAAGACTAAAGCAGGGTAATAATTCAAGAATATTCCAATGTACTGAGACATGACAGATGACTCAATAAAGATAACCAAATCGCACTGATTTTGAGGTAGACCATATTAAAAGTTCTTCTTAGCTTTCTCCAGTAGGCAATTGTTTGTTTCCTAAAACTCTCACCAACAGAGATAAGCAACAGAGGCAAGCAGCAGAAGGCAGCAGTTCAAGTGAGACAAGTGACTGCAAGACCTACCTAAGAAGGTAATTGACCCAGATGATGTTCTTCTCACTTGCGTTCTTGGCATTGACAGCTATGGTTGCGCTAGACTGTATCCAGATGTAACCTCCGTTCTTCTGCATCCAGCGGTAATACTTTGTTACACATTGACCTTTATTCAGCACTGGCAAAAAAAACAACACAAAAGCAAGAGACAGCGCACATTAGAACTACAGTAAAAATGATCATTGTACAATGTGCCACAAGTATAAGCAGAAGATCTTTGGCTTCCTTTAGGTTTAATGCAGCATGCCAGTGAGATGACAGACAGGATCTTAAGTTCAGTATAACTAGCTGTATATTTTACAAGTTTGTAAAGTATAATTTTAATCTGTTTTTGGAAACTCTAGTGAAAGTAGAAAAGTAAAAAGCACTACAAATCTCCTTGGCTCACAGAATACTTATTGCTGTGTGGACATTTTTAATGCACTCAATGTCAAACTTTAAAAAAGAAAAGGAAAAAAGAGGCAAATTTATATGTGATTTATTCATAGCTCCTAGGTAGACCTCCTTGAGATTCTGGATATTTGAAAGGTTTGGGAAGATACTCTACCCCTGCTGCTTTGATCATTTCTCCTTATTGCAGGCGATATCAACCACTGAACTTATACATCTGTTTCTTTGATCTTGTCAAACAGAATTTACAGCTCTCAGATGAACCAAATCTCCACTGGTCAGTGGGGGGAAAGTCTTGGGAGAATTTACTTTCCACCAGAGCAAAGTAAATCCACCAGCAGAGTGAGAAAGTGGCCTAAGGGAGGCACAGAATGGCTTGGTTAGAGCCAAAGAGCGACAGCTCTCTCCAATGCTTGAAATATACTAGGAAACAGAGAAACAACTAAAAGCAATCAGTAATGCCAAATGGCATTATTAAATGCTCACAGCAAGAAGACTTAAAAATACAGATGTTTAAAGTAATATTTCAGCCAAAATATTACTAAATTGAAAGAGAGTTGGTTTGTATCTGATGCTTCAGTGTCAGGAGAAGGGGATGAAATGCAAATCTTCAGTGGAAAAGAGCAGCAGGGTTTCACAGAAAACCTAAACTATACAAAATCTGGGTAGTATTGTTACTGGAGCACTTACTCTTTTTTGCGTTTCTCACTAATCTCATAAAGCTGTGTGCACTAGAGGGCAGTGTGCATTCATACACACCTTCTGCTTTTGTCATGTCCTTGTCTCCGTCTGCTAAAATGAAAAACCTCTAACTGCTGTAATAAATTTGGCTAAATTAGCTGCTAAATGGTTATCTCAAGTAATATGTATTTGCATTAATCATCTTGCTCTAAACCAGAACAAGCCAGAGTCCTAAAGACGTAGTAAATTCATATTGTCCATTTAATTATGGCTAATAAGTGCTTCATATACAATAGTTTCATGAAGTACATTTTCTTTTTTTCTTTTCTTTTCTTTTTTTTTTTTTTTTGTGTAGAGGGAAAGAAAAAAGTCACTTTTAAAAAGAATAAGTATTCAAGGCAGTTAAAGTTCTCATCATAAATGTGACAAACGACACTTTGGAGCTTTCAAGTTAACCAAATGTCTATACCCCTAATTACATATATGAATGTATCTATATCTATATCCGTGTACAACAGATACCTATAGAAAAAAGTATTTACAAAGGCAGCCATACAAACACAGATACTTTCTTACCTTGGACAGATCCCTCAGTGCTCACTCCAATTTTTCAACTACTGAATAAAAAATGCATGTGAAAAAATTCAACGTGAAGTGAAAGTAAAGCACAAGTTAGGTTCAGGTGTAACAGGAAAAATTATTTTTGATCTGGATCCTGTTGTTTTTCAGCTACCTCTAGCTAAGCAGGTTTGTTTCTCGCAGAGATCCGTAAGTTTCCTTAAATTTTTAGTTCTGTATTCCAAGCTCTAAATACCCTGCTAGGATAATTCACTGGCTTCAAGACCTCATTATACAGCAGAATAAAGATAAAATATGAACCACTGACTACCCAGCAATTTTGTGGAACCAATGTTGTACACCACTTTAGAAAACCATCTCACATAAACTAGCCTGACTTTATCAGTTATGAAAACTACTGCTGTAAGTTTCTATTGTGGTAGACATCTCTATTTCAGTAAAATAGGACATCCAAGATATTCTGTTTACAGTTGATCATCAAACTGATCTGCCTGTAAGTCTGGAGTGATACTGCCTCCTTTCTGGAAATGCGGACACTCACAGGTGTGTGCAGGAACTAGTAAAATCTATCTGCACTTTTGTCTACTACTTAAACTGTTGTCTTCTTTATAGCAGTTTTTATCTGAGGAGTTTACCATGCTATATAAATACCAAAGGATGAATCCTCACAACTGCCCACATGCACATTAGAAAGTCAAGGTGCCAGGTGAGTCACTGGCCAGTGACCCAAGAGCACATTGCAATTCTGCATAGTGATAGCTATGAGGATGCAGATCCTCCTGCTCTTTCAGTCCATTTCATCCTAGAAAGGTCCTTCCTCCTTCAGTACCTCTTACATTGGTTGTTGCACCACTGAAAAGTCTGTATCATGAGCTGAACAGAGCATTCATTTCAGAACTATGGAAAAAAGAGGAAAATTAAAACCTTGTTAGGTTATTTCTGAAGGAAAAGAGGCTTGTTTATCCAAGAAAGAGAATTCAGTGCATCAGAGCTGTATACAAACCACCTACAGTCAGAGTTCAGGCTCCCAAATTACTATACATCCAAAGAATATCTGAAATACTGTCTTGAAAATGAGTTTTCCATGAAGTTCACCTACCTGCAAATTCCCACTCTCTATTTGGCCAGCTCTGATATATTACCACATACACTGGATTTTCCTTCCTGCATCTGTCTAAAGCAAGTTTCATAAGAGAGATTTGTGGACCATGCTCTGAAGGAAGTCCCATGATTCAATATAAAAATTCTCTCTGTAAAGAGATTCTCTGGCAGGCCAGCTGTGCCAGGCTGCTAAATCTGGTTCTTAAATCCTTTGAGAGCGCAGTAGGCTCCCCCAAGCCAGTTCTGAAAGCTCACACTATAGCTTGGGAAGAAATCTCTCAACGTAATAAAAGGGAAGGAGTGAAAAAATACTGTAATGTTTTCTAATTTATGGTATTTTTTAACTGTTCGCATTGCCAACCTGAAACTCAGAAATTGGATGAGAATTTTGAGAAAACATGCAACTAGAAGGACAAATCAGGAAGGGAAATCTCTCTGGTTTATTGATAACCTAGTGGTATTTGAGTAAAGCCCAGCTTAATTTTAAGCATCTTCAGCTAGCAGGGAGTCCCTTAATAGAGTTATTTGTTTTGGGAAGAGAAGAAATGAAAGTGAAGAATTAGTCTACCCTAAGGTCTGCTTGTGAAGTTGCTCTGTTACTTGCAACAGATTATGTATTTCAGCCTAGCATAAACTTCTGAAAAAGTAATGCTACAAATTCCTTACAGAGAATCAGGGTTCAGCTCTGCATTTTTGAACACTGAGAAATGAAAAGTTTCAAATTTCTATTTGTATTACACATACAGAACCCAGTCTGGCAGACAATGTGGGATGGAGTAAAATGGGACTTAGGACCACAGTGGTGGAATGGCTCATGTGACTTGAGGTTTCATGGGTTTATGCAGGACTAAGTTATATAATTGTATGTATACATTTATATATAAACACTCTTCAGTCAAAGGGAATAACTGAGGGTTAATGTTTTCAAACTCATGACCTTTATGTTAGCTGCACAGCTATATTCCCTAAAATGGTCGATGATGAACTTGACTAAAATTTGCTCAAATGTTACCTAGTTACTTAATTTGAATTCAGTGCCTAACATCAAGAAATACACAGTATGTCATGTTAAGACCTAAAAAAATTCTCACTTATTTCTCGAAGCATGAATATATTGCTATATACACAGTTCCCAACAGAGGGATTTCAGTTTTCCTTGGTAGCTTTGCGCACAGCAATATTCTTGTAGCAGAGGAGTGAAGGAGGGGAGGAAAGAAGAAACAGTCAGTGTTCTTTGCAGGAACCTATTTCTGTTAGAAAATCATAATAAATCAGTACAAGTTTGTCTTCAGAAATATGGTTACAAAAAGAAAAAGAACATAGTTTCTTCCTGTAAGGCTGTTCTGAGGAATCAAAGCCAAAGCTTCTAAATAGTGAGTTGTGTTTTAAAAGAAGGAAGTAGCTTAATTCAGTTTGAAGAGGAGATGAAGAAATTCTGTATCAAAAGCAGTCTTTTAGCAAAGTCTCTTACAAAAGGACATTTTACTCATGTGCATATGCATTTAAAAGCTACACTATATTGCGTATTCAGGTAAGTATTGAGTAAATAGGAAATGATGAGATCATCTTACATATTCACACAGCTTCACAAAGAGGCTCTTTATAATTGGTGAAAATATTGAGGTTACATCTGCTGTGCTATTTACCCTTCTCCTTGAAATGCCTTTATCAATGACTGGATGGTATTGATACTGAATTCCTCTTGTGGTAAACTTATAAGAATATTTTTAATTTACTGCATGAGGATGAAAATGCCGCACTTAATATCATAGTTGGATACTTAGCTGTATCAAGAGTACAAGTACTCCTTCTACATTCACAAAACTGGCAGATGAAACATGAAAAGGAATACTGACTCTTTAATCTCCACTTCTCCACCTAAGGCCCAAGGCAAGCTGACAGGGTAACTTCGTTCTGGAAACAGAGGGTTTTTTCTTTTTTTTAATTCTGGATTACTTTTCCTTTTGCTTTTGAAAACTGTGGGCTATGGGGGAATGAACCTGGCATAGACTTAAAACAAGAACAAGTTTCTTTATCTGAAAAGTTACAGTCCTTGATGCTTACAGGAAGGTCATTTTCAAAACCCACAGGAAAAATAGCATCACAGCCAGAAAGACTGCATTAAGTGCCTTATTTGCTTGCAACAGAGAGTTTTTTATGCGTAACAGCTCCGAGGATCAAGTGAGCCTTTGATGTCGTAAGGACTTCTCTATAGATTTTGTAATTAGTGAGTTAGACGTTTTAAATAGCAGGTATCCACGAACTGAAATTTTATCAATGAAAAATATTTAGCAACGTTAAATGATGTTTGTTACTTAAACAGAATTATGAGCTAGATGATAGACTTGCAGACATTTGGTGAGCAAATGTGTGCCTTCTATATAATTCTCCACACACACTTTGATTTCAGATCTACTACACAGGGTGAAGCGGGGACAAGGGTACGTAAGCCAGGACAGCGTGCAAACGTGTTCTTTGCCAGCCAGGCTGGAAGTGTGGCCATTATAGCATATTTCTTGGGGAAAAAAAGCCACCTTCCCATCACAGAAGTCCCCATGGGTCACATTGCTCTACCTCCCCTCATTGCAGAGATTGCTTACCAGCCCTTTGTGACTTAATGTCTCTCAACAGAGTTCTCTTAAGAAAAATAGAAACATAATAGATGTTCAGAAAAATATTGGTTCTGTGAGGCTTTAGAAAGGTGCATTTTATGCACACCATATGACAGCAGAAAGCCCTGAGTACTGGACTGAGAATGTAGTGTATTGTGTTTACAACACTGACTGAGATCTGGCTGCTATCATGATATGAATGTTAGACAGTAACAATTGTTGACTTCTAAACGTAAATTCATCTTTTCTGATGTCAAGCAGGAAGAAGTAGGTCAGATTCATAAAAGAAATCTGTACCTCACTGGTATCCAGACTCCCACCTAACTTCTTCATTCACCTGGGGTAATCCTTTTAAGCATATACAGTCATGCTAAAAATGCCAAGTGTGGCAATTAATTCATTGCTTACTTCTGCAATATGGAATACTGTTAAACCTTCAAGTCAGTGTAGCGATGTTACATATATAAATACTTGACAAATTAGGCAAAAATAAGTACCAACAACCTTGCAGAAAAAAAAAAAAAAAAAAAAGCCTTAATCAACCATTTAGAAAAATCGGAAAGCTTAAGAGTCTTTAAAAACTAAACAATATTTTTCCTGCCTCACTTTGTGAAAATCAGATTTTAAATGTGGTCTGAGTCACAGTGTTAAAAAACTGTGGGTTCAGACTAGGACTGAAGTTTGTAGCTCAAGCTCATTATTTGCCGAACACGGAGTGAGAAGTCTTGCATGCTACATGTCCAGCCAGGAGAGAAAAGTAACTCTAAATAGTGAAAAGAGTTTTGAAAAACATTCCTGGATTTTTTAATTTATCTTAATCCCAGGGCAGTGGTTCTCCAGCCCTGGAAAATTCCTAGCCTCTGCTAGAGATTCATTTGATTCCAAATAAAAACATTAAGATGTTTTGTTTAAAATCAACCCTATGTTATCAGTTTACATGATGGCAGTTTACAGCAGCAGTACAAATTTATTGAAACACAGAAAAAACATATGTATTTCTCAGCACCAAGCACAAATCACCATCTCCTACTTGTGCAAGAGATACTTTTCTTCCCCTCTCCTTCTTATGGTGGTTTAACATACCACTTGCCCACAGTCCATCATTTAAAAAATTAATTTTATAATTATGCTTAGCAATAACTATTAACAAGAATATAAAATGTCAGGTAGGATGTTTATTTTAAAACATTATGTATGTATTGATTAAATTGAGAGAATTATAATGACATAATTGCAATATACAATTCAGTGTATCACTGGATGCAGCCTTCCATGGAAGACTACAGCATGTGCATTACAAAACTTTTCTGTTGTTTCTACAGATAAAAATGATGTAAGTATAGTAAGATTACTTAACGATAAACTGGATTGTAAAATGAACACTAGATTTGCCCATCTAGGATTCTTTAGAATTTCTTCTCTCTTGCTTAACTTTTCTTTTCACTCATGATTTGTCTGTCTCCCCATGACTTTTAGAACTTCAATCCTGCCATAAAGTGATTTCCTTCTGCTACCACTAAAATAGGCATTTAGAAACCCAAGCCTGCTTTGAACGCCAACCTCAGACAAAACTTCCATTATCATTAATGAACTCTTTCTGTTCAAACTGAAGGGAAAAATGAAATCCCAGATACAAATTTTGCCCTCAGCTAATAAAATGCATCATCAGAGGAGAAATTTGGCCCTGCTTGCTCAAGAAACTTAAATCTGTCCTCCATCTCTCCACTAACATTAATGTTAATCATATGACAACCTACGTAAGATTAATGAGTTCAGAACATAACCTTTTCCACACTAAATGCATCAGCAAACTATACATGACCCTATCGCCCACAAATACAAAAAGAGACAGAAGTTTCACAGCAGCAGGTTGGCAGCAATATGAATTTTCATTTTGAATTTCACAGGTTAAAGATGGTCTGTTTCAAGGGACGGGATTCCTTTAAACATGCTTTCATTTCTGGGATAAGAGCCCTTGTTTGGGTACTTGGACTGAGTGAAATGAGTGGGTTTATCAGCCTAATCCCTAGAGGAAAGGGGTCCACAGCACAGTGCCATGGTACAGCTGGACACAGACATTGTGGAAGCATATTGTCCCTTTATACCACATGACTTGTAAAAATGAAAGAAAAAGGAATGAACCAAAACTTTCCACCTTTCTCCACAAGCCAAAAAAACCCAACCCAACCCAAACACCCTAGTAAAATAAAAATAAAGAGCATTTGAATAAGTAAGCATTTTATGATGTCGGAACCAATACCTAGCAATCTGTGGACACTGGGTACAAATGCTCCATGTGTTTGGCAGGTCATTTCCAAAAGCCCATTGAGCAGAAGTCCCAGATTCACTTTGTAAGTTATCAGACATCAAAGCCAACACTGATCCATCACTGGCCACATCACTCACGGATGGCAAAGTCACGAGTGATTTATGCAGGTTCTTTCAAGCGACTGCTAATAAGACCTATTGCCCCACTGTCACATATCTGGTATATGCTACATATTTTACTGATACTATTTTCATATACCTCTGGCTTTGAAAACTGTCTCCCTCAGAGACACAAGGTCAGCTATCCAGACCTTTGAAAAATAAAAGGAAGAGAAAAAAAACCCACAGTAGCACTAATGTGTTTCTAAAACTTTCTTACAGTTTTTTCATACCTTCAAATAATGACATTTTACAATGGATATTCCAAGACGTACAGTAAGCTGCAAACAAAATTCTTGGATTTTCAATGGAGCAACACTGTTTCGCACTCAGATTACAAGGTGATAAATAGTTTTGGTCTCATTAATCTTGGAGCAAACCTCAGCAACGAAGGTAAAAAGATACACGGCTGAAGTACTCTTCTCCACCATTTTAAAATAGCATGTATTTACATTATGTAGCAAAATTCACCACAGAAATAGTGGACAGAGTGAAGGTGAAGCTGCTGGAGGTGCACAGTAAAGCCTTTTATTCCCATGGCTTTGCAATTTATCATGTGCTTCTGCAATCTATCACAAGAATAATGTCAAAGTATAAATTCATCTTTGGGGTTGAAAATTTTGAACACAAAGAGACTTAAAAAAAAATAAAGGAAATTATTAAGGGAGTAACTGTGAAACCAGAAGTTCCCAGCAGAAGTCAGAGCTCAGCATTCACTCTACAGCCCCTTAATGCAGTAGCTGTACTTATAGAGCTGGTACTATATGCACATTTAATGCAAAAGTAGGAGATGAGTTTAGGTGTAAATTTCAACTGACTGAACTGTGTGTGTCTTACAATAGAAAGCCTAAAAACTGACATGGGAATGTACTAATCAGTATTGCATTAAATTTAACTTGAAGATGAAACAGTGCCAGTATACCTGAGACATCTTGCAAAATAACTGTATATTGCCAAGATACAGAAGGCAATACTTTTCAGTTAGGTTGAGCAGCTAATGATTTAAGTAGCTTAAAGGTTTAACTTTGTAATGTTTTCTGGTTTGTTTACTACCAAAATGATCTGATGCTTCTGGTAAACTCTCTTATATCCTTTTTGTACAGAAAACGTTTTCCAATAGCACACTATCTGTATGTAAAAAAAGCCGCAAAATATTATGAAGAGTAGAAAATTATCAGGATTTAAAATTATATCTGAATATTTATATGAATAACTAGAACACCAAACAGTACAATAGGAATAACTATCCTCCACAAACAGAAATGCAAGTATTTATATAAATTTTCACTTTTCAGTGAATTAACCAACCATGAGTTAACAGTGTATTGTGGAAAAAACACGAGTGCAAGTTGCACATATATGTATGTTGCAGAGTGGTTTCCTCATTGTTGTAAAGTAACCGGCTTTGGTCAGAGAGCAAAGAAATTAAACTGGACACACCAATGTCTCTCCTAACCCAAAGAAGCATTTGCAGGAGCAAACACAATGTCTGCAGAATTTCAGAGCATGGCTAAAGGACATGGAACATGCACACTCTTGGTTAGGTGTATGCTTTTTAAGATTCATCAGGACTGAAAAACAAGCACTAGGCATGGGCTAAAACCAAAGTCCATGCTCCCTTTTTAACTTGTATGAATAAAAAAATGTTCTCCTCATAGGCCCCTGTTTCTTCTAGTTTCTCATCTTGTTCCCTAATCTTGCTCTGTCACCATTTTCTCCAGTCAAAAGGACATAGGGATTCCAGTCTCCAATTCAGAAATCTTGGCTGGTCCATCATATGGACAGAGAGGAAGACTGTGCAGGTGGTCAGATCAACCCTCCTGCAATACTCTGAAAACATGAAACACTAGACTGTCATCAGAATGCCAGGCGGGCTTGGTTTAAGAATTAGCTAAACACCAGACATTCTATCAGCCTAATTTAGAATCAATCTTGCTTTTTAGTGATGATAATAAACTTGTACAAACATGAGATTCATTTGTATATTTTAGCATTTCATTTCAGTCACAGAATGCAAAACCTGACATTGGAATCAGTTTGATTTTTTTGGTGATTGAAGATATTAAGCACTACAAGAGCACTGGAATTTCGATCTGATTAGGATAAAAAATTCCTCAGGATCAAAACACTTCTTTTTTTCCCCTACAGTTTTACTAATTGTGTGCTACTTGACATTGCAGAGTTATTCCACAGCATGATAGCAAAATATGTGAAGTGTATTTTACTGTTAGAAATTATCAACTCATTCTATTTGTTTTTCATGTGTTAGAGGTTATTAAGAGAATAAAAAATTGTGACTGATGTGCATAAGTTAAAAGGGTTAGTTCAACTACAGCTGGTAGGCTAAACCACTAAGCAATATTTTGTACAGCAATAGAATTCTTTTACTGAACATACATAAAAGAAATCATGAATATATAACTGATTTGAAAGCCGACTGAGGGGGTAATATCCCTTGAAAAATAGGGAAGCTGTGAAAAAGGTGAATGTAGAATAGTTTATTTTCAGAAAGACTGGATTATTCTAACCACTGGCAAACCAGATAAAGCAGATCAGAGGGAGTGCTACCAAACATACTCATCAGAGACCATTGCTTTATGGGAAACAAACTGCACTGGCTCACTGTTCCTGAGGAATTGTATTTCTTACAGCTGTAAATCAAATTCTGAAGAAACTGGATGATATTTTCTAAGCAATAGCTGAGGACAAGAAGTACCTTTTTTGCTAGTGTCAGGTTTCTGAATTTAGACCTCAATTAGGATTCCAAAATTAAAAACCACATATTATATACCAATGTATACTTGTGACAGTGCTCTTGCAAGCAATATATTAATCTTCAAATGGTGGCACATTGTCCTATATTTATCCAAATGTATATTCATAGTTGCCTTCAGATGTCTTGACTTTATTGGTCCTTGCCACTTTAATGATGTTCATTGAAAAGTAACATTACATACTTGATGTTCAACAAAAATCATTAATTTTTTTCAATTAAGTGGAAGACGTATACTCCTAGAGCATATGACACCCACACATTCTTAGCAAGAAACGTACTTCTCAGATCAAAAAGGGATGTTACAGACCTCTGTATGTTAATAGTGTCAACCAAAGGGAAGCAGACAAGCACAGCACTGTACTCCAGACAGCAGCGTCAGCTACCCTTGCTGAGCTCTACAGATGGTGCTAAGACCTAATACAACAGGAATTTTATTAATCTGCTTGATTTCTGATATTGACTTGACATAAAATGTATCCTTCCAGGGATATTTTAATACAAAATATCAGGGATATTTTCTTGTCATTGGAACAAGGGCAGTTTTACCCATGGCTTTGTGAAAATGTATGAACTACCCTATTCTTGGTATGCAGCTCAGCTCCACAGTATTTCTATGCAGAGGTAAGTAAAAAGAGAGGGTTGATCACCCTCCTCATTCTTACAAGTGGTAAAGTAGAACTGTGGGCATGAGGTGTGTTAGTTCTAGATCTATAACTATGAAATGTAAAACATGCAACATCAATTCTTTCATGCCACACATCCTAATGAAAAGCTAGGATTAGGGACTGTCTCAGAGCCAGGGTACAGCTAGACTGCAATTTTTGAGGGCTTGGATTCAAACACAAGTTGTTGCAGCTTAGCCAGTTGTTGTGTGTCAGCTGAGCCAGCAGCTAAGCTACAATGCTGGACGGTATACAAGCTTTTAAACTAGAGAACATTTTAACTATAATCTCTGAGAGAGGGAGACTTGATTTATGATAAGCGCTATCTGTCAGGATTCTACCAGCGATTTGTTCAACAAACGCAATGAGACAAACAAATGAGAAGCTTTCCAAACTTGTGAGTCCATGAAGCATTATAAAATGGGAAATAGATTCATAAGGTAGAATTGTAACACCAAACACCTGGCTGAGAGATCTGTGAAAAAGCATGACCATTGACGGCTTGAACAAAACAGGATAGAAACAATATCCCTACACTTTTTATTTCTGTTTGAAAAAAAAGGATACTTCAATAACTTGTGGTATCACCACCATGTATTACTGTGTTGGAATAAATGCAGGCATATGTAGAGTTAGAGCATGAATGTTATTTTATTAATCCACATGGGAATCAAGCTATAACTAACAAAAAATCTCTAAGTTGAAGTCTTGACTACACTGAACCCATTAGGAGTTGTTGCTATTTTCTTCACTGGGGTCAGAACACTAGTCCATACAAATTTGCTTTTTTAGGGCATAATCCCCATGCCCACTGAAGCCAATGGAAACTTCTCAATTGACTGTAACTGACCTTTCATTAGGGCAGCAATTCCCCTTATGAAAGACTGTTGTCACTGCTATAATGCTGCAGACATTCTTCACCATTACACTTGTTATGGTCACATTCCTGAAACTGCTTTTGTCTTTTTTCTGAGACAGATGGTGCTAACAAGCCTTGTTTTGAAAAGTTTCTAATGGGCTACTGTGATTTGAAACCATCAAGAGCCCTGGTGATTTTTAACATGTGATTTTGTGAAACATTTTCTTCTTTGCTTGCTTTCCTCTTCGATGTCTTTGAATAATCTGGCGAGAAGGCAGGATGTACTGATCGTACTTTTTCAGTTTTTACTGATATGTTGTCAGTGAATAGGCGGAGTGGCAGTTTTATTTGTGCTTCTTTTTACCCTTAGACCTATCATTGTAATTTGGGATTCTCTTTGTTGTAAGCTTTAAAAATTATTTTCTCTCCTGTCAAAATCCATCAAGATTTTTAGCGGCATTCTGCAGCCCTCCATCATACACAAGTTTTTCAGTTTGCTGCTTTCTCAGGTTCTGCTTCTGCTTTTCATGAGTGCTTTCTAACCATTACTTTAGCTTGAAGCTCCTCTTCAAAATATTGCATGATATTGCTGGTACAGGCTGGGGACTGACTGGCTGGGTTGCTGCTTTGTGGAGGAGGATCTGGGGGCTCTGGTGGACAGTATGCTAAGCATGAACCAGCAGTGTGCTCTACTGGATGTACTAAAAAGTGTACAGAAAGTCATTATTTCCCCTCACTCATCACTTTTTAGATTGAATCTGGAATCTAATTTTAGGCTCCCAGCAAATGAAATAGATTGATAAACTTCAGTAAGCTTAGCAGAGTTCTGCCAAGATGGTCAGGGGCTGAAGTATTTGCCCAGTGAGGAAAGGCTGTGGGACCAGGCTTGTTCAGCCCGAAGAAGAGGTGGCTTCATGAGGGCCTAACAGCAGACCTGTGAGGAGGTTACTGCAAAGATGAAGTCATGAGCTGCATAATCAAACCAGGGAAACTCTAATTGGATAAAAGAAAAAAAAAATCACTGTGAAGATAGGTAAGCCCTTTTAAAGACAACTGCAACAAGCCTCTCAGAGAAGTTGTGGAAAGGCTGACTTTAGAGGTTTTCAGGATCGTGCTAAAATATTTGCTGTGTATCAGTGTTGATCCCGTCTTGAGCATGAGGTGGGACTAGATGATGTCACAGAGTCCCTTCCAACCTGAATGATTCTATGAATATCCTATAAGTCAAGGGAACAACTAAACATAAAAAATGTAACCAGCCCCAACTACTGAAAAAAAATTAGCCTAGCAAGAATAATTATTCCATAGACACACAGCCAAGTTTGGAGCTGCACTGTGCTGGATGCTGATAAGGGGACAAAGTCCCTGTATTTATAAACCTTGCAATCCAATCAGCTAAACTAGACACACAGTGAGAGTAGGAACACAGGAAGGTGAAATAATTTTCTAGAAGTCATTCCTGTCTCCAGGGTCTCCCGAGTCCTAGTCTGATGCTTATACACTGGACCACACTGCACTCCCACTGTCTGCATAGGTCTCTCAGTTTTCTAAAGATGAATGTTTCATAAAGCATATTCTATTTCAGAGAGAAGTGGTCATTCAGAAGATTAAGGTCTTTTTCAAATGGGATGTTCATCTCTGCCAGGTGGTATGCTAAGTCTGAGTCATAAATATCTTTTATTTCCTCGGTCAGATAGTGCAGTGGAAGTGCAACTTGTCATTTTTGACTTCCAGTTTCAAAAGCACCAAGTAACTTTCTGAATTTGCTCCTTCATTTGTGAGCAATTGACATATTCTCCTGAATAGTAAATGCTCAAAATGCAAATGGTGCAAAATTACTTTGTTTATCATTTTGGATAATTGATTTTATTTTTTTCCACAGAAATATACCTAGCCTGACCTTCTTATGCCAAACACAGTTCACCTTCTGGAAACTTCAGGGACTATCTGAAAGCTTTACAGAGCTTTATACTGTTGTTGACTGCCATATATTATCCTAGAAGCTGTACCTGTTTTCCTGCTTTCCAATTGCAATTATCCTCCTATCGTCCCTTGCAGATCATGCAAGGTACTTTTGGATTTAAGATTTACACTGCCTTCTATTGTAGTCATATGGTTTTGTAAAAGCTAATTAAATGTGCCTTTTATTAAGAAATGCTAGCAGGACATGGTTCAGAGGGAGCGGAGTTATTCAAATTTGGGACTACGAGTTTAAGAGGCAGTTTGCAGACAGTCTTTTGCATTAAGAAAACATACAAGTCAATAATAAATGTAGTCAGTCATTGAAAGTTCCAAAGACTTATCTGGCTTCACTGCAGGCACAGATAAATTAGAGATTATGGGCCTAAGTCTCTTTTCTCACCACAGTAAATCAGGAGCACCATCGCTGAAGTCAACAGATCTCATCAAGAAAAGAATTAGGCCCTATGGCTTTTAATAAGAGCAATGCAAAGAGTTTAATTACAAGGAATCAAGCTGAACCTCCCTTCCCCCATATACAGACATATGCATATGCTCTCTGGTAAGGTTTGTATCTTGTCATTTTTTTTGTACTTCTGTTAACCTTATAATGATCAAATACCTGTGTGCAAATAACAGGGACTTAGATGCTATTGGGATGGGGGCCATTTAGATAATAATACACAAGGTGGTTAAAACGCTGGTAGAGCTATAGCTCCGTTCTGTATTGAAAAACCTGGAGAAATCCCAAATATGCTGCA
Source organism: Myiopsitta monachus (assembly GCA_017639245.1). Taxonomy (NCBI): domain Eukaryota; kingdom Metazoa; phylum Chordata; class Aves; order Psittaciformes; family Psittacidae; genus Myiopsitta; species Myiopsitta monachus. Next base: position 30,220,570 of record CM029924.1, on the reverse strand, counting down.
TTTTTTGACCTCCCCATTACGACTCAGAAATAAAAAACAAAGAGAAGAGTTCATTTTCTGTGCTAGTGAGGGAGTTTCTCACTCAAGCAATACATCTTTGAAAGAGTAAAATAATGCACAGCACGTGTAAATGAACAGCTGCTGGAAACTCTGGTAATACAAGTATCATTTTTTATTTCCACAAATGTGAAAAATCTTATATGTCTATAAAAAGACTTGAAAATAAATCATACAAAAAGCTGTACTTGAGCTACCCACTATGAAACCCTATTACAAAAAAAGTAGGTGGAAGATGAAGACCCCAGTCGTGCAATACGAATAATACTTCAGGAACAATCAAATGTTGTGCTAGACTATTTTGACAAAAATGGAAGTACTTACAGTCTAAGTGACTATGTCTGATGCCTTCCACATCTTCAGCATGAATGAAGTGGTAACATCTCTTTCCTACAATATCTACAGGGGTCAGATCCATGTAATCGCTAATCCTAAAAAGATAAAAAAAAAAAGTGCCTATAATTTGAGAAGGAAAAGAATACAAGAACTGTCAAATGACTCAGAAATTGAAATCTGCTAAGAAGCTTTTTTACCACTACACCAATTAGGATGGAATGTCTATACAAACAAGACACAGCCATAAAATAAAGGAAAAAAGAAAGAAAATGTTTTTTAAAGAAACCTTGAAATCCTTTTATCCATTTAAGTAAGTGGAAAGTTAAATTCTAGTGCATATTCTCCCTGTAGCATAACACCAAGACAATGTAATTCCATGAAATTGTAAAGCCTTAGCAACAATCCAAAATCCTCATTAAAAGACCAAGATGATTCAAGGTTACATAATAAAGTAAAAACATGTTATGTTTATACCAAATGATTAGAGACACATTTCATTTCAACAGATTGGTCTTCTATTGGGTATATCCATGAAAAAGCTCTTCAACCATTTCTTGGCACCAAGTCCAAACTGATATTTCAAGGGATATAATTTAAATGCTGAGACACACAGATGCCTCAGGGTGTTATCTTTTTTAGTCTAATTCATTTGGGAGCTCAGCTTTCACTCTGGGCTCTTTCAACTGGGACTTTGTTGTTTATTGCACATAGAAACTTTAAAATCTATTCTGCAGACCTCTGTGCGTGCGTTGGTGTGTGTGTGTGTGTGTGTGCTTGTAGCTGTGTGCATGTGTAAACTTCTGTCATGGAGCGTCAAGGTGTCAATGTCCTTAAAAGCAGTACAGAAAACAATTGGAAAATGCCTTGCTCACACAAGCATTTAAAAGTATGTGTGTTGTGTAGATAAAGAATAATGTTTTAGGGTTTGAAAAATGTGCAATGACTGGGGTTAAGCCCACTTTGCAACTGTAAGATATAATTGCCATACGCTTAAGGGAGTAACAAGAAATTCCAAACATCTGGACAGAACCACATAGCTGCAGTGTGATCCTGAAGGAGGCCAGTGGGGAGGCAAAACCAGAAACTGAACTGCTTAGGTCTGAGGGGTTCCCCTATAGCAGGCAGAGGGGGTGAACACAGCCACTTGGTCACTGACTAGCAGGGCTGTGATTGCCTGGGTGTCTGAGGCAGGGAGAATGCATAGACCAAAAAGACTGAAGAATGGAAGCATTAGACTGCAGGCACCACAACAGCACTGGTGGTTTGTCCCAATTAAAAATAAAACCAAACATGAAAAACATCACAGGTAAAGCAGGTGGACTCAAACATACTAGTAAGAATTGTCAAATCAAGCCTAGCACAGAGCAAAACAGCTGTCTCCCACTTTCATGACAGAGCATGAAAGTATGAGCACTTTCAAACAACTGCCTAGTAGTTACAGAACTTAACCAAATGTGGAATACCCATCTGGGGATACCCATCTAATGTTTATCACAAACCACAGTTGAAAAGCACCTTTCCTACCTTCTTAGAGGGGACATAATTCACCAGGACAAAGAAAAGTCTGGAAAATTGGAGGCAGGACTCCAGGTCCCTTATGCTGAGTTCCTCTGCTTTGGTTACTCAGTGAATTACGGGTTTGGAAACGAACCTGGGATCTCTGGCCAGTGATAAGAAACCTCACCAGAATGGAGGGAGTCTTATATTTAAAGGTTTCTGTCCCCTGGACTGTGCATATCTTTTTTATATTAAACTAAGTGCATAAACAGCCCATGGAGCAGGAACCAGAATTTGTTTCTCCCCCTCTCATGTCATGACTTTCCTCACTGACACACTTTGCTGTTGCTTCTCTGACCCAAGAACTCTGTTAGAAAGTGGCTCTACTTCAAGCTCAGGGATAAGAAATCCCACCCTGCCCAGCCTAGCAGAAAGGGGCAATCTCCAGGCAGGTGACTGCCCTGTGATGTACCCAGGCTGTGAGAGTTACAGTTCACAGGGCTGAAACAAGATGATCATTCTGCTTTCCCCTCTGGTAAATCTGACTTAGCTGTATTTTGTTTCTCTGCAGCATCATGTTTGTGTAAAATCTTCACAGATTAAAACGAACACAGCAAGGCAACAGTAGAAGCAGATTCACAGTCCCTTAAGTTTAAGGTTGCACCAGGGGAGGTTTAAACTGGATATCAGGAAAAAATTCTTCACTGTAAGGGTTATCAAGCCGTGGAGCAGGCTGCCCAGGGAAGTGGTTCAGTTATCATCCCTGGAGATATTTAAGAGACATGTAGAGGAGGTGCTCAGGGATGTGGTTTAGTGATAGACCTGGCAGTGTTAGGTTGGAATTGATGATCTTAAAGGTCTTTTCCAACCTAATTGATTATACAATTCTATAATATTAAAAAAAAGCTGTTTCAGACATATGAAGGCCATAGGATTTTTTTTTTTTAATAAAAAAAGTGTTGCAAGAAACACAAAGAATATCCAGATAGAAGTGATGATCACTGGCAAGCAATGACACCAAAACCAGAAGCAAAAGAAATAACACCAAATAGGATACTCATGCTTATATTAAAGGTACCACAGAAGGAAGGAAAAAAAAGGAATATTATAGTGTATCTTAGAGTATTAGTAAGGAGGCAGATCTTGTGTGTCCCAAGCTCTTTGACAAAATAAAGTGACAGGTTGATAGGTAGGAACTCGGTTTGGCTGAATACACAAACCTGATCTGTAAAACATAAGCACAGGCTTACATCTGAGCAGATGAGTGATTCCAGTGACTTACAGGGCTGTTAACGTGATTGAAATTTAAAGGTAGGTATGGTACAGTTCTTTGCTGAGTTAGGATCAAATTGTGCACACATCTGTAGGCTTGAGTCTCCCTATGCAAGACTGTTTCTGCATATTGGCAACCACTGTCATAGCCAACAGGCCAAAATCTCTTCCATTTGGAAAGCACCATATGTACTGGGTTATTTCCTTTTGGGCATGTGCTAGCAAATATGGCTATAGCAGTCCACATTAAACTGGGCTAGGCTCTCTCCAGATGGTCTCCAGTCACTAACCGCTGACATTGAAAATACACAGACTGATGCTGTACTCTAGTAGTAGTCTCTTTATTTTGCTTTTAGTTATTTATCTTTGTCTAAGGTGATTTTCCTCTGCAGGCACTTTTCTCACTCCACAGACTACTAAAGAAATTCTAGACTATGTTAGACTAGATAGTGAAGTCTAGATGACATAAAGATGGTGAATACCGCATTTGGAAAACAGACATGGATTAATACACCACACTCTAGATGACAGAATTTTACATCCCCATTTAACACTCTCAGAACAAAATATTAAATGTTAGAAAAAGCCAGTATATTAGCTAATGGATCTTGCCCCAAAGGGAAGCAAACTGTTGACTAGCTTGTGCACTGAGTTCAGGACTGATGCAGATCTCTTCATTCATGGGAAAGTAACAAGATGCACCCAAAGACTTGAGTAATATCACTCCTGTTCCCTGCTGTTGCAGGCAGACAGCCACTTGGAAAACTAGGAGTACTATTGATCTCACCCCTGCTGATCCAATGGTCCACTGTGAGCATTTATTTCAGTTAAGTAGCATGGCTTCTGCTCTATACTCCCTGCAGCTGCCAGCAACTCCCCATTGCTCCATAAAGAGTGCTTACAGCTTCCCCAGCATGGATCCATTTTTCTCTGCTTTCATCAGCGTTGTGCTTTCTTTACCGTGGCACCACAAAGAATTTCCTGGCTGCCCACAAGTGCCAGGAGTCAAGCCCATTTATTCACGATGGGATACTTATCTCCTTTTCTATAGTTCCAGAAAAGAGATCTCGACTTCCCTGACTTGGAGAATGGCCTTGGCAAATGCCCAGATGATTCATCTGACAGTTTCAATCAGCTGTTCAGTGAATTCCTTCCCTTCCTCTGTCCTTACTACTCCTCCAGCTTTTACAGTCATATTCTGCTTTATACCTGCTATGAAATCCAAGTCCTGTCAATCTTGCTCCAGTTTCCGTCAGTGGAAATCCCACTGCCGCAGTGAGCTAACATTCACCTTCCAGCCCTGAAGAAGTGTTTCTACCATGTGAAATTCCTTTTATAATGTATTTTTAACACTAACACAAGGGCTTAAAATGGAACTATTGCAACATAATTTCAAGTACCATCATATGCATTCTACTCTAGAATATAAGAAAAAATCAATAGCAAAAAATGCAAAGCTGCTTTATAATGTTGCCTTTACCTTAATGGACAGATACCAGCAACTCATTTCACAGAGGCCATTTAAGAGCTCTGTAGCGGTAGCAGCTTTCCATTACTACCTGGGTAGGTTGCAGACAAATCAAAGGCAAAAGGTTTCTTCTAGATCCTGCTTCTAATCCCCAGAGCATTTTCACCATCTGCTAGGCTACGCAGAACCTAGATGCTCACTGGTTAGAGTCACAAGGAAAAACTCAGCCCAGACTTTAATACTCTTAGAAACTTTCTCTGTGACCTTGTGCAAGCCACTTTCTACAGAGCAGTTTTTCCAAGCTGAAAAAATAGACTAATATATTCTCTTCTAGATAATGCTTTGGAAGTTTAGATGAAGTGTTCTCTCTAGTAGCCAAGTAATATTATTAATAATACTATTGTGGCAGTTCAGTAACATGACAGCAAAGATAACCTCATAACTGAAACCCAAGTTTATTGAAATTGTTTAAGGCCATGATTCAACAAAGCATTTGCACTTATCCATTTTTATAAAAGTTTATATTGATGTACTATCCTGATCATAGGTACTCTGTTATGATTGAACAATTATGACTGCTCATTTCAGAGAGTTTCCACTATTAATTTATAATATGCCATGGCTGCTGTCACATGAAAAGCTTGCATTATCCATCTTGATTGTTCCGCTTTTTGATGATAGTTCCCCTTGACGAAACTTCTTTTGGCTGCATTACTTTTCTTCTTCCTTTCCAACCTTTCCCCCCCAAGCTCAGACTTCCATCAGTGGACCCAAACTTCTTTATTACTTATATCTTCCTCCTCAGAAGTCCTGTTCCCTGGATTTACTTGTATTTTCCAGGCCCCTGAGGACACCAATAAGCCTTGATGGTCTTGCCCAGCCCTGGATGTCATTTCAACCCCCAGGGCTCTCCAAACCCTGCCCACAGCCCAGAACACCATGTCAGTGCCCCAGGGCATCAGCCCCTGCCCCGGTGATGCTGCAGGAGGGCCTGTCTCCATTTCCCCACAGCCCTGCCCTGCCTGGCCCCCTGCCCTTTGTCCTGTTCCCAGGAAGATGCCCAGTGCCTGGGGCTGGTGCTGCCCCATGCCCCCTGCTGCCCCCTGCTCAGGCTGAGGTGGTGGGATGGGGCCTGACTGCCAAGCCCTGCCCTGACAGACCCCCATGGCACCACTCGATGGTAGCAGCTGCCAGCCCCCAGGGAGTAGACAGCTGAATTTAAATCCCATCTTTCACCTTCCTAGATGACATGTCGCTGTCACATTGAACATAGCCCCCCCCCACCAACTTCTCATCACCTGTTCCCATTTCACTGCTGTCTTCCCAGTATGCCCTTAACCAATTTTATTCTACAGTTTTCCCACCTCTTACTGCAACAGATCCCACCTCTCTAGCCTACTATCTAGGCCATCTGTGCTTCTGTTCCATTAAACACCGAGCACGATGTGCTGTAATCTGCAAATTAGTTCAAAAATGGAAAACTTTAAAACTTCAGACAGAACGACTTGTGGAGGGGAGGATGGGGCAGCATAAGGACAGCTATACAGGTCAGACCAGCGTCTGTCTAGCCCCAAATCTTGCCTCTGAGAGGGACGGTGAAAGATTTTAAAAAACAGGGAAAGCTTAGAGGAATCTTTCCTGGCCTATCCTCCCCTATGCCAGCAAGATGCCATGCAAATTATAGTTTTAAGTTTACCTTTATGTTCTAAGAATGTAATGAAAATGAAGGTGATGATGACGAGAGTGAATTCAATGCTCTCATGCAACACCTGGATGACACTGTAGGAGTCACAAATTTTAAAACTTTTTGCAAAGCCCATGGAACACAGAATACACACTGCTAAAACAAAGTAAAAAAGGGCTAAAAGCTGTACCTATTTTCACAGTAAATGATATTGAGGTCCATATTCACACGAGTGACAAACATGTGGCAGTCAATCCTGACTTCATTAATTGTAGGAGGTGGCAAAGCATGAGCAACAACAACAAGTCCCATGATTTGGCTCGGTACTGTCCGTCCGTGGGACAGTGACACTCTCAGACGTAACCGGCCTGTTATATGAATCACCTGGAAAATAAAAACAACAAAAGAAACCCCAGTGAATTCTGGATGCAACTGTGACATCAGTTTCTTTTAACAAATAGCATTACTATTCCTTACAGACCACTTAACACAGCCAAAAATTGTACTAAATAATTGCCAGTATTAGTGTTAAGCTTATTAATATTGGCTGTCAACATGTCCTATATGTCCTCATGGCAAAAAAGAAGGCAAGAACATTAACAAGCAAATGCTTCACATTCATCAAATAAAAACCTCAGAACTCCTGTGGTATTGATTTTCGTTGTGGTGGTTACAGAAAAAAGAAGGAGATAAAAACCAAACTCAAAATTCAAGAAAAGAAAAGACAGAGTGGCATAAAACTGAAATAGTAAAGGCAGAAATTAATAAAATATTGATTTTATAACAATTGAATATGAGACAAAAAGATTTACAGCTTTGAAACTTTTCCAGAATGAATTTAACTGAATTGCTAGTCACCTACACCATGGAGACATGCTCACAGCCTTGAATTACTTCCTTGCTGTTGGCAATTTGAGAACCAACAGTCTAGAAGTGATCAATGAGCTCAGCTGCAGGATGGTCTTCCTGCATCCACAGCAATCTTTTTTAAGAGCTGGTAGACATGTAATGCCTCTGCCTAGCACACTATGTATGTATGGAAAGTTCTTGGGTCAGATGGATTCTTTTCCTACTCACAAGATAATGCCAGAAGATGCCTGGGAAATCTAATTGCACCCCTGGAGAATGAAATTCTAAGAATGCTGCCTGCTTAAATGGGGTAAGTTGAAACTGGCAAAAGAATAATTCACCCTTAAAGTGTTCTGTGGATAAAGAAAGAGGTGTTTGTTTGCTTGTTTGTTTTTAAATAAAAGGATATAAATACAGCACTGTTGCCAGATCTCAAATTGAAAATGGAAACTGCAGTTTCTGTACTCATGGATAAGAGAGCCATAAGAACTTGCAGTTGAGGGCTGTCCCAGATTTTCCCCCTCAGTGTGTTACAGCAACAACATGAAGAGAAGGATTCTAGGAGACGGGAGCCCCTTTCACTGTGATCGAAGACACACTACCCAGTGGTCAACAGAGATGTTGGCTGGTGCCAGGTGCACATGAGGAGGTGACAGAGATGGGATGTAATTATAAGTCCACTAATACTCATCTCACAAAGACAGCAGCCAAACTCTTTGCTTCTGATCTGAGATTGAGTGTTAATAGAAAGTGAGAAAGAAGAAAATCTTTCATTAATAAGACTGCAAACCAAAGTGCATCCAAGTTCAAATCTAATTCAGATCTGTGATCTAAGCCTTGAAGTTTGTTTCTTTTTTTAACCTAATCATTAAAATATCTCCCTTCTCCATTATTATACATTTTGACTTCAGCCAGTGTGATGAATTTGAATGAGGAAAGTGATTAGCTTTTGTGTTTGTCTGTTCCAGTTGCAGCTTTCTGACCATCCACATTTGACGTAATCATTGCCTCAGCTCACACTTAATGCACCTTCCAAGGGTAAACTCTTCTATGAATATTTGAAAAAGTTCCTAAAGGCAAGGACGCAAAAACACCATTTCAAAACCACTTTATTTTTACTTTTTTTTTTCCTCAATACCTCATTAACTAATGAAGAAATAGCTAAAAGAAATAGGATTAACTTCACAGGAGGGGCAGTAATAGTATATTATGCTCCTTCTAGCTATGCTTGCACATACATCTGCTTTTTATCATGCAGTTTCAGCTTACTGCAAAACTCAAATCTGTAAAGGCTTGGAAAAATGCTGATGGATAACTAGTAATAATGTGAAAAATAATCTTATACTGAACATGCTATGCAGAAGTATTGTTCTGTTGTTTTTTCATAAGAGTCCTTATGCTAATATGTTTGAAGTTGGCACTGTCACTTGAGGGAATTTTTAAGATATATCATACTTAAAATCCGTTTATCTCTTCCTTGTATTTTTAAAAATTTCCATGTCATTTGCACCTAAACATCAACATGATTTGTTTTTGAACAACTCTCTATGCAGTCACTTTTTTCTGATTCCTCATCTGAAATACACCTCAGATGTAGTATTACTCCAGGAGACAGCTCCAAACCTGCTAGACCGACCATATATTAACATTGTTGAATTTCAAGAGTGTTTGTTTCCAGATTCAAATTATTTAGCTTGTTCCTAGCTTTATCATAGAACAAAACACGTTCTAAATAGAATCGTAGAATCATAGAATAGTTAGGGCTGGAAAGGACCTTAAGATCATCAAGTCCCAACCCCCCTGTCATGGGCAGGGACACTTCACACTAAACCATATCATCTGGTTAGATGAATCTTTTTGATGCCCACTGCACTGTCAGAGAAAATCTTAAAGCTAAATAACATCTAAATAACATCATAAAAGATCCCCCCCCCCCCTTAAATGACCTCTATATTTATTCAAATGGCTAGTAAATGCTCCTTGAGAAAAGCAACAAAATCACAAGGTCAAACAGGTCCTTCTCTAAGATTAGTATAAGCAATATGGTGCTTATGGTGCTTATGGTGCTTATGGAGTGGTGGCAGGGGTAGTAAGAGGAGCAGAGTACAGGATCCAGCTTGTGAAGAAACAAAGAAATGTGAGGTTCAGATGGGGAAGGATCATTCTTTCAGAATCAAGAACAAGGAAACAAAGCGTAATTTTAAGTGACAGGTAGTCCAAAAAGGAACTTGATAATGGTCAATCTGAACACTGCTTATACAAGAGGATCTGTAACAACTGTAGATTAGGTGAAGACAAAACAGTATCAAAAAGCAGAACATTTAAGGCTTTGCAGGACGCTAGGAGAACCCAAAGCCCCAACCAAAACTTTGACAAGGAGAGGTGAAGAGGGCACCTTACAGAGAACTTATTTCATGTAAAAAAATGTCACTTCAATCTCAGCGTCCTCTTGGTTTTAAGGCAAGTATGAACAGGCTTATGGAAAAACCAAGGAGTGCTTTTAAATACATACTAACTCTAGACAGAAAGCCTCATTTCAGGTATTAAGGCTGACTACTGACAACAAGGAGAGCTAAGGAAGGAATACTCTGGTACTACCCCAAAACAGATCTCCTCTTGGTTTAAAACAGAAAGTATGCAGCTTTTAAGATATCTGCTTTAGTCTCCAAAGAAAACATTTGTTTTGCTTCACTGGTTACATATATTTACTTTTAATTCTAGATGAATTGATACTATTTATAATGACAATTTAAGTTACTGTTGGAAGGAAAGTCTATTTCACACTGCTGCAAGTCCCCTTACTACACAAACTAAATATAATCATGCAATTTAGCATACAAAATTATTCCTATCTAGAATAAGCCAAAATTTCCAATTCAGACTACGTAGCTTATATGCCACATTTCAAACTAAGAGACATGTCTTACTCATTTCTTCCACACCAGAAATTGTATGTCAAAAGGAGAATAAGATGGGTGATTTATTCTCACAGTTGGTATTGCAGAAAACAGAAAGGATTGTTTCATTTTGGGTTTTTGCTCAAAGAGGGCTCTTCATTAGAACCAGACTAACAAGTTTCAGACCTTTTCCATTAAGCAATGGATTTAAACCATTAATGCAACTCGAGATGTTTAAATAGCCAAATACAATCCTGACTAAAAACCTGTGAAATGTTTAATTAGAAGAAATACACAATATAAAAGGCTCAAAAGAAGGTGCACGAGGTGAAATTTGTTGGTCACTCCTTGTGGACAGAACTGTAGATAGTGTTGCTATTAAAAGAATACAGCACAATAGTAATAAAAGTAGTAGTTTAACAAACAGCAGAAGCCCAAAATATAGAAGGCAGAATTGAGAAGAAAAAAAGAAACCTGCCCCATTTTCCTCACCTTGCAAAACCCGCATAAATTCTGTTCCAAGATCCTGCATTTTAAGCATAGGAGCTCCACACCACCCCCCATAAGCAGTGAATTGAGTATAAACAGTTTTAGCATACGCAATTCTTTAACCATATTTCACATTTCATTCACCAGCCGAAATGGGTAGACTTCACCTGAAACTAGTCCAGTGATCCAACTTTCTGCTTCTGGTGATTTCTGCCGACTTACTTGACAGAGTATATTGACTTCTGGAAATGAAAGTTTCTAAATACTTGTATGTGCTTGAGTTTTATCAGCTTGAGCATATTTTTCCAACTAAAAAACTTCCCAGAGGAAGAATGATATTTACCTGCTCATTCATGTCACCATCTTTAAAAGAATATTGTAAACAGTCTTTATTCTCTGTGTGAAATTCCTGATCTTCATCAAAACTACTTGTATCTTCATCATCTGAGCTCATCGGGTCAGTGACTGCTTTGCAGTCTTGACCAAAACTCTGTTGTTTTTGGTAACTGTGTTCACTTGTGATGTACGTTTATTCCATCTTCTGGGGTATACTGCGTGGCTCTTTATGGTTTTGACTGCGACATGTCCGTTCAGTTGGATTAACAGCATCTGGCAAAGTCACTGATTTTTTCTCTACCCCAGCAGTTATTTACTCTTGTTCTCTTCGTGTCCCTGAATAAGCCCAGAGATGAAATCCCCACATGGTTTCACATTTTAGGGCTCAGCACTCGCATTCTGATTCTGTACACTGGGAGATGTACAGCGAACCACCACCACTTCCAGTGCCTGCGTGCCTCTAAAGAAACTGTATTTCCATGCCTGAAATCCCTTTCTATTACAACATTGGTTAAACGCACCAAGTGGGAAATCTAATTGGTCGTAAAAAACAATTCTAGCCGTCATGACCTTGTCTACATTGTGAGTACTGCCACTTTTAACACTGGTTCATTTGAACTGGGATTAGGGGTGATAGGAATTATAGGGTCAATTATCTCCGGTAGCTAAAATTAATCTCTTTATAATTCAATCCCACAGCACCAGTCTATCATATCCTAAAGCAGTATTATGACTTTAATGAAACTAAATTGAAAGAATAAACTGTTTTATGAAGGACAATACTTGGACCCAGATGCACATATTTAACAAAAATTTTGCCAGGAATATTCTGAAAATTAAAAGTAAATGCACCTCTTCTGTGCAGTTTTCTTTATAAATGCTTTCTTCTGAAAAGCATGCAACAGTCCAAATCCATCCCTAAAATAAAACTGGTTTTTTGTCTAATAATGCAATATGAATAGACTGGCACATTTAGATGTCACAGCAGGAGAAAACAGCGATACCGTGCTCTGTCCATTACAAAAATTTTGGGTGAATGATATATTCCTGATCATAGGGATCATTGGAAACTTTGTATGTCAAGAGCTGTACAGATTTCCCCAGCATTTCTCCATGTACTTCCTAAATGAAATTAGTAGCAAGACATTTTTTAATCTAATGGGAGCTGCACTTGGTTAGCAGTTCAGAGACTTTTGGTTATAAACTGCTTATTGGCAGATATAGTAACTTGCATGATGATTTCATGCAGAGGGAAATCTTACGGTTAAAATAAACCCTCTGACCTGATCTAGACCAGGGTTTGACATAGGCCATTCTGACCTGTGTCACTGCTTTTAGCGTAACTGAATTGCATAATAGCTGTACTTGGACAGACACGTGGGTGAACCAAAAAGCATTCTGTAACAATAAAGCTTCTAACACTGTGAAGTGAAAATAACATACGCAACTGTAAAGAACTCATGCTGAAGCAAAAAAAAAAAACCATAAAAAACTTCAGTACTGTTCAATTGCTTTGTTAAAAAAATTCTAAATCAACTTTGCCTGTCATTCCAATATTGGGGGGAAAAAATCATTATTTGGCTTTTATTTTTAGCAGATTAGAACAGGGATTTGCAAAATATTGTAAGTACATGTAAACACAGTTTATGAGTGTGGGAGTGTTAACAAGCCACACTGCTTGGACAAATATATATTTCTTTTTCCTGCCATATGCTGTCTTTAGTCATCTGTTAGCGATAAGCACTTAGTGCTCTACTAACGTCTACTCATTATAAACAAGCACATCACAAAGACCTTGATAAAACCTTCCCTCTGTCAATACTCAAGGAAAGGAAAGCCCAGCGATTGAAAAACACATCTGGAACCTGCTCATCATCCTTTAAAGCTGAATCTCACCTCTGGAGATGGAAATACTCTCTTTGTCAAAAGACATCTTTAAATATTACATCCACTTTTTCACATACATGTCATGTCAGAAGTAAGGACATGCATTACCAGAGGCTATGAAAACCTGCAAGCATGAAAAATCTGTGAATTTCACCTTTCAGATGTTTCTGTGTTCTTCAAAACTTAAACTTCCATTAGAAAGAAATTTCTAAACTATTTCTTTTGTTCTCTGTGTAAATCACTATGCCAGTTTATTTTGGGACTGACACCACAGCACTGACAGGATTGCTCCCTCCACCTCACTTCTCCTGATAAGATATTAAATTTGAAGCCTTAAAATTATTGCTTAGACCCAAATTTTGAGAAGAGAGTCACATATGAAGACATCTTAATTTAGCTTGTGTGCCTAGATATTTATTTAGCTGTCTTGGAAACAATTCACACACACATTTATCCCTCTTTAGAGAAACAGTTGTGATTCATAAGGGTATTATATATTTGTTCCAGTCTCTCAAGGACATTATTCATACTTTCAACATCAACACCTAAATCCTCAGAACACAATTAATTTGTACTGCTAGAATTGGCTTAAGAAATATCTCTACAAACTATAGCCATGTTTTTACATTTTTCTGTCAAAGACTTGTATACTCCTTCTGTCACAGATACATGGACATGCATCTCAAAACCTGCCTGTGACACTAGCATGACAAATGTTTTAACATTCCACAAGGCAAAGGGTCCTATACAGTTTCAGGCGATCTTCAAGCTAAGACTGAACATTTGGAAACAGGTTTTCTTCTGAACTTTTCAAAGAAAACAGGGTCTACCATCACACCTGGAGTTTACACAGTGATAAACGTTCCCATTTTCTGACACAAAATATATCCGTGCCTATCAACTTAAAATTCAGTATAGGCTTTTTAATCTACCACAGTTCTCTTCTTTCCCCCCTATATCCCAGTGTACTCACTAAAACATTTCTATTTGTTTTCCCATGGTCAGAAGCCATTTATTTCTGGGGTTCCACAGCCCCATCCCCATTGAGACCAAAGCCTGCTCTCCTACTCTTCAGGAAAGCTTTGGAAAAATACATTACTTGCCTATACTATAATTCAGCAGCAGCTGGGATCAGAGAGATCCAGTAAGGCCTTGTGTTTACACAGCTCCAGTAATACTTACATGTTCTGTTCTCACACTTACTGCATTTCTATAAACAGTGTGGTATTCCTAACAAGAGGTCCCATGCAGCATGATATTTTGGTGTTGAAAAAGAGTGAATCACTACAGCTCCAATATGCTGCAACATTGCACTTTTGCAGTGAGTTTGGTGTGGCCCACATGCATCCAACTTGTGTATAGTTAGCTTAACACACAGAGGACACGTTGGGCTTGCAGCATGAGCCACTCCAGGTAGTTTGTACATGCCCAGTGGCCATTCTTGGGGATTCCTACATGTTTGGAAAACTGATCAAACACCCCTCCGATAATGAAGTTGTGAAAGGTAAAGTTTGCAGATGTATGCTCCTGTTGTATCAATGTTAGATATACTATCTCTTTCAGCCTATAAAACAACCATCATGCCACTGTTTTCCTTGTTAACTTCATCCATCTCCATGCATAACTTTGTCTCTCAGACAGCATAACAGAATAACATATCTACTTACAGTAATTGTTCTCAACTCTCATCAGATTCAGAAGTTTGCTGTTTCAGTTTAAACCTTGAAAAACTGCTTTTATGTTGAAAAACCTAGGTCTTTTTTGTCGTATTTTTTTTTCTGACTATAATAGTCTACCTAAGACAAGATATTGCTTCTATACAAAAACCTTGTCCTATCATATCAATTCCACACCAGAACAAAGAAAACTAGCAGTTAGTGCAGCTGTCAGCGAGCCGTTCTGAACCATGGGTGATAAAAAACAAAGAGACTATGCAGTAATCTATAACTCCTGAGAAACAGTCTTGTAAGTAAAATACAGTTGGTCTTAATACAGTTATGCACCAAATGCTACTTCAACCACTGCTAAGAACTGTGGTCCTGAGCACCCATTGAAAGAATACAAGTCTGATTTCAAGGAAGGCAAACATTATTCCTAACACATACATAGTTGCAAGGTCAACAGCCTCTTTTCCATCTACAAGTACATTTCAAATCCCCTCAAATACACCTGCAAAAGACAGTCTGAAACTGGAAATGGTATTTACATTTAAACAGCATATTTGGTCTCTGGACGTATTTTATTGTTAAAAAGTCAATACCAGTTTTTTGGACACACTCTAAGCTTTTCCCATCTTTCCTCTGCTATCACTGTCTCCAGTGATAAGATTCAAAGGATATTTTAAAACAGTCAGAGGCAGAATTTAGGCTAATCCTAAGGGATTTTAGAAAAGTATCCTTATGAGACCTCAAACTCATTTGGTGCTTAAAGACAAGCATCACATCAGAAACACCCTGGCTTGGCAGGGTCAGTTCATAGATCTTGCTCAATCCCTAAAATGACCTGAGTAGTGTATAATTTATTGCATATGATGAATGTTGAGACCAGCAGCAAGCACAATACCTACAGCCACTTTCATTCAAGTACACCACAGGGAACAGCTGTTGTTCTGTATAAAAGTCACTATTTCAAGTGCTCGTGAAAAAGCTTCTTGTTTCTCAACCTCAAGATGCCCACCCTCTTATCTCCCACTTGCTTCTCATTAGATAATAAGCTAAAGGAAAGTGAGTGAGGACAGCTTTTTAACTCTCCAAAAGAATGAAGCCAAAACAAGAACCTGACATTGCCCACATTACTTCTGTCACATGAAGCTCCCTGATCTGGATATGGCTAGGTTAGGGTTCTCTAAAGACTGAACTACAACTTCTCTGTGGGAGTAATGGAAAACTGTGGCACGATAACAATTCCTAAAGCTGCCGTTAAAAAAAAAAAAAAAAAGAGGTTTTTTTCAAGAGTGTACAACAGGCTGCTTTTCGAGAATTACCAAATCTTAATAGCCTGGGAAATGAACAGTAGAGCAGAGGCTGCTCAAAAATAATTAGTAAAAATATATTTTCTATAAACATTTTACTATCCTTTAGATTAACATTGTTAGATCACCAATTTAAGGCTTATTTTTCATTCTGTTACATAACAGCATTTCCATTTTATTATTTGGGGTAATAGATTAGCAGTTATTGTTTAGTATGGCATAGCACAGTGTCCTGCACTATATATGAACACATGTACATCTTTATCACCATTATGGCTCTCACATCAGAATTCTGAGGTCCAGGGTTACATTGGCATTCATTGTGGTAGTAAAAGTTGCATGACCAAGACCCTCCATTCAAAAGCAAATTTGTATTGTAAAATATGTTATGCCTTCCTTTCCTGTGTTGTGAATTTTTATTGATTTCAATGGATTAGCAAGCTGGTTTTCTCTAAATAAAAGCTGGTTTAGGGCTGACACTCCTGAAATCAGGCTTTTAATATGAATGGTAATTCAACATGCTAGGTTTTATTTTAATACCTTTGAACCCTTTTCCTTTTTAAGATGTCTTGTTAACAACTCAATCTATCAAGAGCGCATTATTTTTCATAATCTAAAACATACAAGCATTTGAAGAAGATCAACATAAAAAAAAAAAAATTGAAAAAGAAGAAACTAAACAAAATCACCACAGTGCAACCTGAACAAGTAGCCATAAAAATTGGTTTTATAACGGAACACTTTTTGAAGTAATTGGCACAAAGACTGTTCTAGTGCAGACTGCTGCAAGAGCGCTCTTGGCAAGAACATCATAAGCCCTAGCAAAACTTTAATATGCTCAAACAGCCAAATACAAACTGACACCAGGAACTCATGTGCGGCAACAAACAGGAAAAAATAGAGTATCTCAATTTAATACAAACCTACAT
Source organism: Myiopsitta monachus (assembly GCA_017639245.1). Taxonomy (NCBI): domain Eukaryota; kingdom Metazoa; phylum Chordata; class Aves; order Psittaciformes; family Psittacidae; genus Myiopsitta; species Myiopsitta monachus. The sequence goes on along the minus strand of CM029924.1, from coordinate 30,203,898 downwards.
ACAAAGGGATCAATTTTTACAATTCGTGGTTTAGCATACAATACAGCTGTCCTCAGAGTGAATATAGAGTAGCTATACATAAGAAATTAGAATTATCAATTCGGAGGAATTTCTCAAGAGTCCTTTTGATATGTAATACAGCAAATATAATGACTAAGAAACCAGACATCAATGCATTAAATGACATCAGGTTGAGATCTATTTAGAAAAGACAGGTTTAAGCCGGAAAAGAATCTCTTTGATATGACCTCCAGAGCAGACCATTTGCAGAAGGATTCAAGATGAGCAGATTTACTCTTGCATATCTGCTTGCTTCACAGCTGCTTTTAAACTCTAAAATATCTAATAATAAGTTATTGCAGAATTAGGTTTATATAGAAAAAAGGTTAAGAACTCAGTATTTCTTATATTTCTAGCAAATGGTATAATGAATTTTGTATGCTGAACTCGGAAGAACAAATGAAACACAGCTGATTTAAAATCTAGCTAATGTAACTAACTTCTTTCTAAATGATATACTGTAGAATCTGACTGCTGCTGGCCTAAGGTAGGAGTCTGGAATGCCTCAGAATTTTTGGTAGTCTGCATCCCTATTTATGGCCAATACTTACTTAACCCTGAAACTCAAAAGACGGCTTCACTGTAACAGATTTTCAACTGCAAATCCCTTGGTGTTCAAATGTGTTGCATTTTTTCTTTTTTCCTCACAAATGTTTGAAGTCTTCTATAAAAATAATGCCTTGAGGATATTTTTTCCTTAATACGACTTAAAGAAAGTTGAAAGCATTTAGCTACTGAAGTGCACAGGGTTCTAATAAAGGAATTGTCATCCCTACCCATGAGCAAACTCTCTCAGAGCTCACTATTCCAGAATTCTGGTGCTCCTGCCAACAGTAAAAATTAAAGCTGGACTTCTGTTGCATCAGTTCCAATGTGGTTTATCACAGTATTGGGGGATGGGGTTGAAATTGGCTACATCATTCTGCAATAGAAAGGGTGGAAAGGTTTTATAAAACCAGTCTGGATACTCTCTGTCAGGGCAATCAAATCTTGTTGCACTAAAGACAACCAATAACAAGCATTCTTCAGATTCAGTGTCTTTATTTCTGTCTTTGGAGGGAGAAATAAAGGAATTTTGTTTGTTTGTTTGTCTGTTTCTTCTTTCCTTACTGTTTTATTTGATGCAATTTTTAGCAGTCCAATGATTACCTTAGGTGATTCTCTGCATAGTGAGCAAGGGCTACATAAAACATAATATCTGATATTAATGCATTTCGCCCACACAGAGAGGAAAAATGTTGAAAATGCTATTGTCTGTAAAGACACAAATGGATTTGTTAACTTAGCCTTGATTAAGAGAGTTGTGTTTATGTTCTCAAGCTCTCCACCTGTGGTTGCAACCCCAGAATTCATTCTGAAGTTAGTCAAAAGAAGTCATATTCACTCTTCCTTATTTTGTGGATAAATGTATGGAAAGATATGAATTTTTTCTCATAGTAAAGCAGGGACACACTGTGAAAAAGGCTAAGAACTATAATTTGAATGTCATTTTTACCAAGGCATAGTGTGGACTTCTGCTCAGGGATGGTGCTGGTTCAGTAGCTAGTCTGAATTAAATGGAAATCCCCTGTAGACATGTTCGCCTGAGAAATCTTTGCAAAAGTCTTTGACTTTTCCTTGACATACTGTATTTACTCAGATGTCTACAATTCTATTTCTGGTTTCAGTAGATGTGTTCTAGGTTATAAGCTTCCTCATGCTAAGATGCAAGGAAGGTGTTACCTACTGTTTACTATGCACTGCAAATTAACAAACATGAAAGGAACACGTCCATTAGGAGATGTCCTTCCTGGAACAAATCTCTGTATGACTTCCTGCAAAAATGAGCATACAGTCTTATTTTGCACAACTCTGTGAAATGCAATGAAGTAATACTGGTACATTGAGACATGCAAACTGTGTGCTCAGTGGCAGTGAAAGCAACAGGTCATAAATGTTTGGATCTAGCTCCTTTCCATGGCCATGTGACCTGTAAAACTAAAGTGCCATCCTAAGTTTCTGCTGAAACAGCTGAAGAATGTGAAAATAAAAATACATACCTTCAATCAAATAAAATTTGCCCAGAAATACTCAGTGATGAGATTTGTTTCATGGTAAATTGCCGCAGTTTTGCAAGAGACATGTGAACCAAAATCAAGTTAATTTTCTGGAGAGGAGGGGTTTTGTGGGTATTTCAAGAAATGGTACTGTCATTACTAGCTGAAGTCCACCTAAACAAGGTATGTGATTTCTCTTTGAAGAAAAACTTTTATTCCACTTGGAGATGGATGGTCTTTGCAAAGCTCTGACCTTCTCCTTGACAGCTACAAATGGACTACTATTTATGATTTGTTTCTATAATCCACTTAATGTAGCAAGCTAAGTTATAGATAGCAATTTATTTGTAAAAATCATAATAAAACAGTATTGTTTTAAATGCCAGATGTGGATAAATGGAACGCAAGAACTGATGAGAGAAGCTTCGTGTTCTTAAATCTACACTGAAGAATTATGGCAGCCTCTTGCTTTATCCGCATTGGAATCAATTTAGTAATTTTTAATTCACTGATTTTCTGTTGTTTCCTTAACGTTTATTAATTGATTGTCAGAGTCATTCAATTAATTCAAAAGTTGGCAAGTTTAACATGCAGAGATTAATTTTCTTTCACTAACCCACCTAGAATACAATTTAAAAAAAAACCAAACAGGTTACCAAGAAATTACCTCCATATCAGTCATATTTAAAAATGAGATACAGTAGGGCTGTTGCATGCCATCTGTCAGTCCACACTGAACCTTTCCTTATATATGACTAATCTATGTAATTTTATAGAATAACAAGAAAAAATTAGGACAGCTCTGTCTTTCACTCAGCACCGTCCTAACTAAAAGTCAGTTTGGACACCTAGGACTTATCCTCTGCAAGGCTGGCAGTCTCTCATTTAAGAGTATGATGCATCTCAGGCTGCAATAGAAATAAATGGAATGCCTGCCCCATCATCCAGCGGTCACAGGACCTGCACCTTCACAACCTTCAGGTTGCTCAGTTGTCAAATGTTTCTCATCTGGAATGAGAGTCATTCATTTGCCCTTCATGTCACACTCATTTTTGATGGCTGAAATGTTTATTCAAAAGTAGAGATAATGAACAAGGTTTCTTTGCTTCTGGTTACCAAGGGCTATCCACAAGACTTCAGACTTGCTCACTGTGTTTCCTCATTGCAACACAAAACAGCAGAAAGTGAGAAGAAAAAGCATTCCCAACTCTAATTATTTTATGATGTCTTTCACCATATTTGGTGTTTAACTGAAAGCCTGAGTTTCTGTCTTTTTTCCCGTGTGTCACTTAAGCTGCTGTAAACTGGACAAATTGACAAAATGGACTTTTTTATATAGAGAGGCAAGGAATATGCCTTAGACCTCTGTGGCCTATATAAGGCTAGAATAGGCCCAAGCATTTTGACCTCAAAAAGAGAATTTGATATCTCTCACAGACAATAGAGAGGCTCAGAAAAATCTGCAGAGTTAGGTACAAGTAGACACACAGAATGAATTCAGCACACAATGCAGACTGTAAGATACATGAGCATGCAAGCTGTGATGCATGGAAGTACTGCAGGGCTTGTAGAAACCCAAGCCCAGATATTTGTTTATTTTTGCACAGAAAACAAAACATGGCCTTGTTTCTCCCTCCTGTAATGTTGGGAAAACTATGTGGAAGAAAACTAGTCTTTTCAGCATTTGAGTTAAAATCTGAAGTTAGCTCTTCATGTAACAAGAAGGGTAGAACATGCATGAACATTCATATTTATGTTAATCACATGACCACTGATTTAGTGGGACTAGGTCCACGGTCTATTTGCAAAATGAGTCAAAATGATCTTGGCATCCGCTGATAAGATTGTGAGAAATTTATACAATATTTAGCAAATCAAGATCAGTCTGTTCCTATAAAATGTAATAGAAATCAACAACTATTGTGAAAAGCCTTAGAACAGCGCCTTTTTGATGGGTTTTAAAACCATCCTATGGAAATCTTCAGCAAGCACATAAATTCTCTGTTAACATCTATGGGATTGTTAAACATACCTGGAGAAAAGCTATCACATCATTCTTGTTAACCTGGTAGAACCTCTCAGTAAAGAAAGGGAAATAGGCTAGGAGCATACATAAATTTTGGAGACTTTTATATATTTTCACATGGTAAGTCACTAATAGCCCCCTGAACATTGATCTAAACCCCTGCAAAATCCAGTGGTATTGCTCAGACCATGTAAAACAGCTCAGGATTTGGATCACTATCATGATTAAGTCACTTCTATTATAATTTCTCCTGTTTTGTCATTCACATATATTGAGCACCTTCCTTAAATTTCAGGTGAAATCCACAGCATACTTCATACAAACACGCACTTTGAATAACTGCCTTTCTGGGTTAGCTGCTAAATTCAAAGCAAGCCAGGGCTATGGCATTGTATATTTTGTTGGATGTATTTTCTGGCTTTGTGGGGTATTGGCTGAATGATCTGATAAAAGCTGAGGCTAAATGAACTCTACAATTTGTATTCCTACAGGCACAAGTTTATTAGTTTGGGGTTGTGGGGTTTTTTTTTTTGTTTGTTTGCTTTGTTTTGTTTGTTTTTTTTCCTTGGCTTTGTCTGCAAGGTTCATTACTTACAGTTACTGCAGAATCAATTTGAAATGGCCAAAATCAGTGATGGAATTTATAGCACAATAAATGTACTGCCATACAAGTGCTGTTACACATGAAAGGGCCTGAAAATATTCTTTTCAGCAATCCTTCTACATAGCAGAGTGTTCTGTTTTTATCAATTTAACGGAATCAAAACAGGTATATTCTGAGAGGTGTAATCCTGACAGCTACACAGCAGATTTTCTCTGGGGCAGATATTTTTACAGGAAAACAATATTATTGATAAAATCTTAGTGTATCAGAACACAGAAAAGCAACTGAACACATCTTTTTCATTCTCCACATAAGGCATTTGCAATTTTATTTCACACACACACACAAAAACCTGAACCAGAAAGAGTTAATGAAGAAGCATTCTCACACTCCTTGAGTTATATATTAATTAGTTATCAGTTTAGGAACCCTGAAAACTGGAGTAGAAGCACAAGTTGGGCACTACGTTGTATGGAAAATGTGAAGGGCACTTGAAGCTAAAACAAAGTATAGCATCAGTAGTTGCTTCTTTGTATAGTTTATAAAGATTTACATTTCTACTTAGTATATTTTTCTTTACAAATGTGTCTATCGCAGGCATCTCATATTTTACACCATTTTGAAGCACAGAAAGTTTTAACTTTAGCATGATGCATTGTGAAAAATGCAGAAAAGACAGATGGCAGACTGTCCTCCCCAAAACTCAATTTCATAATATGCATGTGATTGCTAATAGGCAGGCACTGAAAAACAATTTTCCTTGATGGAGAAGAGCTGATAAATTGCCAACATAAACTTCATCTATGGTTGCTCCTGTGATCTAAAGCTCTTCTGTAAGTTTTGTACCATCAAAGTCTGCATCTTACAACCTTAACAAAATTTATGAATGCATATGACTATAAAATGACTGCAAACAACCCATAATGCGTGTTTGCATATTGTGAATCAGTCCCTTGCTTCCTTGGGAAAATCAGTGTCCAGTGCCCCATTCCTAACCCTGGGCATGTGACTGCCGGAGAGCCAGACTGAGATCAGTGCTGCCCTGTGAGCTAATTAAAGCAGGGCTCTGCATTTAGGTAACTAATACTAAACACAGGGCTAGTCTAGTGGTAGACTGACCTAACCAATGCAGTCTTTGTAACTATGTGAAACATCACAAGAACTAAAGCAGTTGATTAGTCAGAAAAAGATAAAAATAAGATACATTTCTGAGCACTTGAGCAAGAAGAAACAAATGAAAAGGCTAATAAGGTAATGATTTTCAAGAAGAGAAATGTTTATCTAATATTTCTGAGGAAAAACATGCCTGGACCTTCCAAACAATGTCACGTGAATGGGCTCATTGTGTTCACATGAGATGACATTAAGCATTCAGTTCATGCATGCTAAAATTCTTGGGGAAAATGTCCAAACTGTGCATAGAATGAGTCCTGTTTACACTGAGAACAGAGTTCATTTGGGATTGAAACATTTTACTGCAACTGGCAACTACTGATTTTTTTTTTTTTAAAGGCTTATAACTATTAGATATTTGAATGCCTGTAAGAATTGAAATCTTATTTCTGAGAATAACTGAGAAGGAGTAACTCAACAGCAGTTGAGCTGTGACTGCTCAGTTGTAAGCATATTTGCCTGGAAGAAAATAACGTGATGATCCCATCACATATTTCGTTGCAAAAATTTCCTAACAACTTGCATTGTGAAAAGACTATGAAATATTTTGATTAGGCTCTTGTTACACAGAGGAGACACTACTTGCAAGTATGTGACCAGTTCTATAAAGTGAAGCTGTGGGAAGAATGCGTATTTCCTGAACTTTCTTTTAATTAGAGCATTGCTGTCAACTTTAAAGGCAGCAGACTTGCATCCTGTTGCTCTAATTGTTTGCAGCCTTTATTGCTCTTCATATGTCCCCTAAATTAAAAAAAAAAAAAAAAAAAGAACAGCAGTAGACCAAGAACAGATCTCAAATTTAGGAAATATTGCCAAACTTAGGCATACACACTCTTTTCCAAGTATATTTGGATAAAGTCACTCATGTGCTATACGGTTTGATTTAGGATGGAAGAATACACAAAGACTAGAATTATAAGCTGAATATGTCTGTACAAAGGGAAGGGGAATGGGAGCTTCTAATGTGCAATCACAAACAAAAATGGAAAACATATTGTTTACAACTGATGAAACAGACCTTGGCTGTGTCCTTTTAATGTTAAGCGATTCACACAGCAATGTGCACAAGAAGTTCAGACAGAATAAAATGCCTATTCATAAAAAGTGAAATAAAACTTGTAACCCTTTTCTGGGAAATCTCTTCAGATCTCAGACCTCTTTATATGATCTATATGAATTCCAAGTAAAGGCTCCAATATGAAGTTCATAAGAAAATTATCACTTTTTGTAATACACTTAGTGTTTTCACTTATTTGGGATCTTTCATATGAATTATAAGTAATGGAGAAAATTAAGATAATTGTGCTCTCCCAAGCTTATTCTCAGATAGTGAGTATTTTCCTTCAAGCAGGCACAAAATTCGTGGTTCTAAGAAGGGACAGCCAAAAAATACAGAGTAACAATTAAAATTTCTTATTTCATACTGGTTATAGATGCATTAAGGTATATAAGCTCCAGGGTCAGTATAAGCCTTGCTCAGCTTTCTTTAAAAGCACTGGGAGTAATAAAGACTTCTATTTTATCTTCAGTGAAATAATACTGCTGAAATATCACCTCATTTTTGATGTCAGCAATGATTTCTCTTTACCTCCATGATGGCAAATGGGAATTATTATTATTAGAACAATGGCTTCCTAATGACGTTGTAAAACGGAGAAACTGAAACTCTTCCCACCAAACATCTATATTCTGCCTTCTCCACAGGGTAAAGCAGATGGGCTAGACCAAACGCCACTCTTTAGCTGGTATCAGTGCATTAAACAGACAAATTAAGAGGCATGCTTAATCATTTCGAAACAGAAACATAATGGCTTATTTGGTTATATAATGGTGTATATGCACTTTGGACAATAGAGAAAAAAAGATTTTTACAGTATTTTTTTTTCTCTTTCTGGGAAATATGGCCTGAAACACTCATGACCAATTTTTTGTTCTAGAAGGCAAAACCAGCAAATCAGTGTGCAGATCAATATCCAGACATCATTGCACCAGGTGAAGTCAACGGCTACAGGTAATGAAAGCCTTATGTCATGGTTGTTATTTGACTACTGGCTTCAAGTATGGCATGCTGGGGATGGACACATCACTAAAATACTCTGTGTCTTTGTTCTCCCATTCTGTCAAATGAGCAGGTACAGAGAAACCTTGCCTCATATGACTGCAAATTGTGCTAAAAAAAATAGGTGTTTGAGTAAATGATGCACCTTGAACCTCATGCAGCCACCTATTCATGTAGAAAGTCAGTGAAGAGCAGCTGCAAAGTGCAAATAGGGCATCTATGTGAGCAAACGGGGCATTTTTGACCTGCTAATACTTTTGCTTTGGTCCAAACATAAAGAGCTACAGTGCATAATGATACCCTATCATTTTTACATGTGCTTATTACATGTATTGCTTCATCATTGCTTTTTTGAATCGAAAAAAAATCTCTATATAAAGTTTGTTGTTTTGAAATAAGAAAGGCCAGGTTCACAAGGAGCCAAGACAGCTGCCAGCTGAAGAGCAGGATGCCACCAGCCCTGCTCCTCTCCACAAAAAGATGTCAAGAACAGCAGCCTCAGGAGCTCTCCTGGCCTAAATCCAAGCAGCAGGAAAATGTGTTTTTCTCCTAATAAACTGCTTCTTTTTCTGAGGAAAAGTATTCTGGAGTAGCCCTTCTAGAGCCAGTGGGAGCCCAGTTGAGAGTAGGAGTTGATCTTTTCCTGAGTTTTCTGCAGAGGTTCTGCTGAACTTCACACAACCTATCTGATCTGAGTAGTTTGTTATTTGGCATCTCATTTTGCCTATTCAGGGCAACCATCAAATCAAAGGAAGTATCAGCCTGAGAAAATGAAGCGTGATGTGCTGGAACACAGAGATGGTTTGACAACATTTATGCACTAGGAAGAAAGGCTGAGGATGAAGTACAGTTTGCAATCACAGTTGGCTTTGACACAAACAGCCACTCTTCGGCAAGTTACATGATTGCTTGGTATGTCAGCCCTTTCCAGCCTCAGAGGAGTGGTGCAAAAGTACATTCATTAATATAAATGACATTATAAGCATCAGGAAAAAGCCAATAAAACATAATGATTTGCACAAGAACCTGCACAAAAGGTAAATGACATTTAAAAACCACGTGTAAATTATGGGTTAAAAAATAAATGAAAAGTAAAGATGGTTTTCCAAGTTCATGATGAGGTGAAATAATCAGTGTTTATCTCATTGTTACACAATGCAAATAAACTAATGCAGGTATTATATTACTAAGAAGGTGCGAAAAGTAGAGAGCAAGAAAAAAAAAAGAACTCCTAAGGGGATTCATCTTAAATAGGACAAAGAAACAACCTGATCCTCATGAACTGTGGGCAGTTAACATTTCAGCATATATTGAATACAATAATTAATGATGAAGGAAAAATTGCAGGGAAGTAATTCATAATGACAATATTTAAATAGCATTTTAAAATTCTCCAGCTGTTTGCAAAAGAGGTTTTCTCTACTGTTTTTTAAATTTCTAAGAACACTTTGTGATTGTAAAAATTCATTAATGAGACCCAACTTGGGTAGCTGGCATGTAAAATGTGCTGCACAACCTTAGGTATTCAAGTGAACATGCATGGTGGCCTTTCCTTTGTGGAGTAAATGTGGAGACAGGCAATACCCACAGCTTTACTTCTCTGAGTGCAACAGTATGTTTTTTCCTGGTGTCCGCATTGCTTACAAATGAATGATAAACTTGAACGGAACTTCTGCTTGCCCACTAATACAGCCTGCGACAATTCACAGTGTAATCAAAGTAATGTCAGAATGCAAGTTTCACATTTCTGGAACAACTTTACTGTAGAAGATATTTTTGTTTAGAATTTTCATGCAATTTTTCAAGAAAATATTTACTTGCAGAGGCACAGTGAAAATACTCGCAAAAAAAATGATCTTCTCCCTCTAGTTAACTTATCACAGTTCTATAAAAGCTAAATACACATATGTGTTTGCATAAGTTGTCAGGATTATATGCTTATGACTATCAATTCGAGTTACATTTTCTATTCAACAGCTACTGAGCTCATACCAGATCAAGACAATGCGCAACAATGAGAAATACAATGAAAACCGCATTTTCTTCAATGCAAAATTCACTGAAATGCAAGTTTAAGAATCTTGCATTCATTTTCATCCAAATTTTGAATTTCATTGACTGTTTCATGCTCAATAAGCTTTTACCAGTGGAAAGCTGATACTGCTTCTGCAAGTATCTGCTGAAGAGAGATGCATTAATCTACATTAGCTTAATATTTTTTATATTTTTTTCAATGTATGAGCTTATTGTCTTTTCTAAACATACTTGGGACAAAACCTTTGAACTCTTGGAAGTGGTAGAGATAATTGAAAAAGCTATTAGTGTCTGCATTTGCACATGTAATACAATGTTTACATTATGAATAGGAGGTGGGCCAAAATATCCATTGGTAGCAGTTACAAAACAGCCAAGTGGAGCAGAGATGTTGGCAGCAACATCTGTTTGTGCTAGAGCAAATTCTGGCTGGTGATTCTTCGCAGAGCACTGTGTGGTTTTTTTTGCTCCTACCTGAAGCATATTACCAATCACTGACAATAATCAGTGGCAGGCATCCGTGGATAACTCAGGAAAATGCTGTGGACTGAAGACCTCTCCCTTTCAGTTAGGTATTCACAAAGGGGAGCACAATAACTTTCCCCCAGTGTGCAATAGGAGGCATTCTCTGGTTCCCACTCTGATGAGATGTCATTGTTCTCACCCCATTCACTGATCTCTATTTACTAACAAACACTACAGTGGGCCTCAGACACCACAGTGTGTCTCAAACACTGCACTGTTAGTTTGGACATCTAGATAGTTAGTGGTACTTAGGACAGCCAACAAATATTTTATATCTTAAGACTCAATAAAGCTTGGTTCTAGAAAGAAAACCAAATTTGGCTTGGAGCTGATCTCTGTCCATTTTGAATATTTTATTATGTATCAGAGTATATCTTGATCTAATAGTTTTGTTTCACTGTTATATCCACTGACTTTAAAGAAAGATAGCTTCAGAATTACACTGCAAAAGATCAGAATCAAAGGCAACTGCTGCTAATTTGGTGATAATATTATATAATTTATTCTTTAATAACGTAATTCATGAAAATAGAACATCTCCCAGAAAGTTATCTGTGTTTGCTCAATTTTATGTTTTCTTCCCTTTCAGAATCCAGTTTGTGATTTCTGATTTACACAATTTGGAAGATACTGCAACAAAATAACAACTCTGAAGCCCTATGAACATTTAAGACAATACTGGATGAGAAACACATTCTGACACAGGTGTCAGGAATACTACAGCTGCAGTCATCATGAGGAATGATCAAAGCCCAAATCTCTCTTTTAAAGATGGCTGCTATAAAAAAGGCCTTTTATATAATACTTAGTGCTATTGCAATAATGAATGCCTAACATATATTCATTCTCCAAATGGTAGAACAGTGCTATAAATCCTGTTTAAAAGACACTTAGCCCTGAAAATGTTTTTTTGAGAAGATGGAGTTAGTAGATGCTGAACACCTTTAAAAATTGGTTAATGTATTTAGATGCTGAATGTGAACCAGGCTTTTTCAGACAGCTCTCCTAATAGAATCTCAGATCTCTATAGCAAGGCATAAAAGGAAGCCTAGTCTTCTTAATCCTGTTGCAGACCATCCTTTCTTGAACCGTATCTTTATATCTACAAGTAGATACTTCATAAGATTCAGATTGGCCCATTAGTATTTTGTTCTTTTATAAGTAATGCTGCATCTTTACCAGCTAAGAGACTTCCTTTTGACTTAAAGGTCATCGATTTACATGGGTGAATTCTCGATCAGTTCTTTCTCTCTGACAAATTACCTTTAAGTCTTCTGAGTGCTGAAAAGTCTGGGGAATGCATGTGCTGACATTTAGAAAACTCTTCACATAATGCTTCCTGATGTTGGTTTCTTATTCCTTCTTCACTCAATTAAGGAGGTGTGGCAGTAGCCATGTGATGAAATACTAAATTCTGCAGTTTTCTTTCTTCCTACAGAGAAAGGTCAGAGAAAGGATACCTTTCTGGGACAGGGTAAAATGCTTGACAGAAAAGATTTCAAGGGGGAAAAGATAATAGAAGAGGAGAATGGAATTTAGGCCAAGCTGGGAAGTGGGATATGTGAATTCCCTCAGGCCGAGGAGAGAATTAAATTTGAATCTAACATAGCCTACATCTGAGAAATGTAATGATCATTAGACAGTTATGCAAAAAAACAGCTGCCTTCTCTTTCTTCCTCCTTCCTGTTCCCCTGAAATGCAAGGTGGTTTCCTGCTGTATTCTTAAGCAGCCCATGATATATTGGGTCCTTAAAGTGATTTCTGAATAGGGACCCCTTGTTTATGAATTTCAGGTGAATCTTTCACTTAGATGGGAAACAATAATTTCAACTTTGGACTGAATCAAGAGAACAGTATTACAAGCAAAGTGCACTGGCATAATTTTGTCTTTCTAACAGAGTTTTTTGATCTCTTGCCCTCTTGGGTTAACAAATCTAAATTCTGTCAAAACCTGCACTTACTTCAAGTGCACAACTGAGATTTACAAATCTTGCCCAACTCTTCAAGCTCTAAAAAAAGAAATAATAAAAACAATTACTTTAAAATTTTGAATAAAATCAGAAATAGTGTGAAAATGGGTAATAGAACTGATGGACATTAAATTCCATCTTCAAAATCAGCAATCAAACCATTATAACTTTATCGTTTAAAATGCAGAATTTGACAGGACAGTCTCAGAAAATGTTTAATTTTAAACAAGTTGGTTTAAATAAAACAAAAAGATGAAGTCATGCAGACTACAAAGACTAATTTGTGAAAACACTTTTATGGAGTTTTAGTCAGTTTGTTTAAGCTTGCTTACTTTCCACAGTTCTCTTGCACATGAAGAACACCAGAGAGAAAACCAGGTGTAAATACCTGCTGTGATTCTGTAAAGCAGCAATGCAGGGCTTACTCTTGCATGCAGTTCTAACACTTCTGTGCCACATTAAAGTACTTTTCCTATATAATTCCTATAATTTTAAGACATGTTTTAGTGACACCAAGGCCTCACTTTAAGGCTGAAGTATCTAAGTAACCTAAGAAATATTATTTTCTCAATAAGCTTAAAAGTCTAAGGTTGCAAGTAAGATTTTGCTCAGGGTATGATAGCTGCTATGTTTACTTCCAGTTACAGAAGAGCCTGCAGTAGACTTATTGCCTTGTGACCTCAATAACTTTGATGTTTTAATGACATGGAGATTGTTTCTTATTGACACTGAATGGGCCAAAGCAGGCATCTAGGCAGCACAGCAGATAGAACTACTGCAACCAGGAAGAGACTGAAAGACTTTTAAGATGCCCTTAATTCTGCTGAGGGGTCACCAAGAATGTTGAATGCCAGCTTCTTGGGAAATGGAGAGGCAACAGATGTTGGTTATACCAACTTCAGAGATTGCCATAATGACAGTAAAAGCACAATGGAATCTCCTTATATTTGCTTATTCACCTCTGTAACAGCTTATCATGAGAGGGCTACCCTGTAAGAGAGTAGAGGAGTATGCATGGATATATACTAACACATCTGATGAGACGATGAACTTGAAAATTCTGGCAACTACTGATAATGCTCAATGCTTTGATGACTACTTCAGCTCATTAATTATAATTTCGTCAGGAGACTAGTATCAGGCCCTAAAGATTGAACAAAAAAAATCCTAGCACAATCGGACGTGAAAGTAAGTATGACAATAGCATACTACATGGCAGTAGGAAATTTATCACTGGACTCGAACAAAGTAGTTTTCAACTGAAATTAGCTTTGACATATGCCTGAGTAAGTCAGAAAATAGAAACATTGAAGGTGGGATAACTATTAAGTAGACAGAATAGTGACCCTCAAATGGAGGAAAACAAGTGGAGAAGGAGATAAAATGCAGAAAAAAACCCCCAAATTTAATACAAACCTATCTTTTACTGATAAAAAAAAAAAAAAGAAAAAGGATGTGATATATCTTCAGCAGAGAAAATCAGTAAGTCTGCATCATGTACCTCAGACAACAGCTGCAATGGTAATACATTCTGAGTTTTGCAGTGAATGGAATTATCCTTTTTCTCCCTTTTTGTTTGCTTTCAATGTGTTTTATCAGCTGACTACATTTTATTTGACTTTTTTTTTTTAAGATTGTAGATTTACTCACTGAAAACTGAACAGCTCTCTAACACTGCATGTAAACTCTTCCTACAATCTTTGAGACTAAGAATGAGAAAATCGAATTCAAGGAGGGTGCTGGAGCACAATGAAAGGGAAGAAAAGAGGGTGGATTAATCAGGTAACCACTTTCACATTTCAGACTTATAAGGTAATATAAATAATGGAAAAAAGGCCATTACCTTCATCTTTACATATAATTCAGGACTAATTGAATCAGTCCAGGAATGGACTATAAATAGGGTTCATCTCATGTCAGAACTGTCTGGAACAGAGTCTCTTTGAGGTATACACATGTGTAAGTCTACCAGTGAGATTTTTGTTCCAACCTTTCTTTTGATAGAAAATTAGTCCTAACTAGATCAACCCGAATAATTAATCAATCTCATTCTCTACTTTCAATTTTCTGTGATTTTCCTGAGGCAGGGATCACTCATTCTGAAAATTGCCTCAGCATCTTGTGGACTACCTCAATCATTTGCTATCTAAAGAAAGCATTCCTCAGCAGTCCTCAAAGCAAGTGAAAAATGGAGATGTGGTTCTGAGTTCAGCAACAGTTTGGAACAAGACACAACTACTTCCCAAGGATGAAAAGTATTGTCACTGCTGGAAGACTGAATCTGAAGGCAGCTGAATACCTTTGACAGAGCTGAAATCTGACTCAGGTAAGACAGAGTTTCCAGCACACTGCTCCTGATGAATGTTTCTAAACTGATTCAGAATGGTTAACCCACTCACAATGACAAAAGAGCCTGGCCTTGAACACTCCCAAGGACTGGGCAGCCACTACTTCTCTGGGCAACCTATTCCAACGCCTTACCACCCTGACAGTAAATATGTCCCATTCTGGTTCTGGACTAATATTTGATTGTCAGGAGTGCAAGAAGAGAGAATGACAAAGTCACTCACATGTCTTCCTTTTGTTCTCACCTGTATCTAGCAAAAAGTGACAGAGTACAAAATCCACAGACAAGTTCTCTATTTTTTACATAGCAAAAATATCCAGCAAAACAAGTTCTCTGCCAATCTAACTTTGGCCTAACCTGGATAGACCATGCCTAATTGTAAAGATTAGTACAACTTCAATGACTTGCCTATCCATTCATTCATTCTCCTTTTTCCTCCTAGGTACTTCCTGGTCTTGATACCTCCTGAGACTTGTAAACTGGTCAGTGTGAACAAGTAATGAGTGCATCCTTTCAGATGTTGACAATTAATCAGTACACAGATTAAAACTTGTGGTGCCTTAAGAAACCACTGGCTCCGACCTAAATTTCCATAAGCAACTACCTTAAAAATCTTGACTCAGAAACCATCCAACAGAAGGACTCCCAGTCATTTGCTTGCAAAGAAGACATTTCTACCAGCTGTTTTATTGCTCAGGTAGGCTACCTCGATGTTATATTCACAGAGAATTTTTTGGGAAAAATGAGTTGGGAAATTTAACTTTGAAGCTCTTCTAAATTCTCCTCTGAAAACTGAAAAGAAAATGCTTGTGAAAGTTTGAAAATAAATATTGACAAGCAACTTCCTTAAATACACACACATTCTCAGACTTATTTTCTTGCACCACTCTTTTATCTTGTATAATACTTAATGGATGACATATTTCATTCCATAAGTTGACAAAGTTAAAAATGTGCTGCTCCTTCTACTTTGAGTATACTGAAAAGCCACTGATAGCTACAGGCATTACGAGTGATATACGACTGAAGAAAAATGAGATTACTACTGATAAGGAACAAGAGACTTTCATATCTTAAGAGAGTCTGAAACCCAGCAAATATGATCCTCAGCAGCAGATGCCCCTCAGACAGACAATGAAAGAAAAATAGTGGAAAAGTACTCTTTGTGACTTGTTGTTTCCTTCAGCCAGAATGGCAGGGAAATGATATAGCTCTAGCATACTGCCTTGCATAAAGAAATCATACCTCTCTGGGAAAAACATAACCCAAAGATGACTAACTGCCGACAAAATTAGCAGTAGTTTTCCACTGTGGAAAAAGTGATGTTACTCTGACTCACCTTCTTTGGTAACATACACCTTTACTCTGGAAGTGTTGCTCTTTTGAAGGCTATCATGCTGTTATCATCAATGTTTACTGAAATAATGATAATTTTATGAAGGTGCAGTACCAAAGCCAACCCTCGGACTGGAAATACTGTATTAATGATTTTTTTAAGCAAAGGAATGAGACATATGCAAATGTGGAATAGCTCCTTTCTCTGCCTATTAATGTGTCCCTGGAACATGAATGAACATAATTTAAAGATGTCAACATTTCATGCTACAGTGCAACCCTTACCTTGTATCCTGATGATTTGATGTGCACTCCTCGCTTGGTCAGAGTAGATTTCATTCGGATGAAAAAAGAGCGCTCTAGAGTGTTGTCAGTGGTTAGTAAACTGGGGCTTGTAGATTCCACTAGGGAATACAAAAAAAAACATATACACATAATTTAGATTTTATACATCCCCTCTAAGCTATTTTTCAGGTGCAATCCTTGAACTCACTAAAAATAAATGACTGATGGATGCTAAGAGTGTTGTAATCAATTTACCTCATTTAGAAAACGTTTACTTAGCAAAAAAAAATTTGAAAAATATATGTATACTCAGTAAGTCTCATTTTCAAGTTATTTTCCCATAGAATTTTTAATAGAGATTTGCCTCATTAACTCTTTCTTGCACAGTCTTGTTCTGACTGAAGTTATTTTGTTAGGGTATGAAATTGTTTTTAAAAATGAGGAGTTCTTCAGTATTTTGTGAAAGGCAAAGTCTCATGGACTTTTAGCAATTCTGTCTGCTGAATTAGGCTGCAAATTCTGCAGGCTTTTATTCCTGAGTCTTTGCTTGCAGGGATACTGTGGTGTGCCACTGCTGGTTTACAGTGCCTTGGTTTCCCCATTACTGAGGGTTAATTACTACCAGTAAAGAACTGAGCAGCCTGAAGGCAAAAATGCTCAAGTAAATGACACATATTATTGTTATTGTAACCATCATCATCATTGTTAATTATTGGTGACTAATTAGTCACTAATGAAACACCTTTGTAGTTCAACTGAAGAGATATTTCCTGCCTGAAACTATAGCTCTCAACTGTGCTTCTTACTCCCTTAACTGCAATTTAAACTACAAAATACTTTTAGAATAAACCATAATAAAATAGTAAGAACAACCCTAGTCAGCACTGAGATATTCTTTATACAGTCTTTATTATTGCTATCTTTAGCCCTGATAACCCCTAAATATTGTTTATGTGAAAATTTTTACAGTTTACAATAAGCAAGCATTATTGGAGATTAACCAACTTTCAGTTTCGGTGAGTTGTTAACACTGAATAAAAAAGTTGTTTTGAAATTATTCTGCTATTGTTTGGAGGACTGACCAAACTAGAGGAAAAGATTCAAGTATTTGAAAAGCATTTGTTATGCTGTCAACAGAAATATAAAAACTTGTTTGTGAGCTAAGGATTATATTGAATTGTCCTTTATTCAAGTGGTCATGTTGTCTTGTGTTTGTGGCATTTGAGCTCTATTGTGATAACTGACAACAGTGCCTCTTTCTTTAGGGTCTCAAGATTTTTTTTTGTTTTAGAGAGCATGAATTCGATGTCATTTTAAATGTACAGCTCTTTATCACTCGAGGGAAAAGCAGAGCCATGTTATATTTAGTACTTTCATTTCTTCTGATTAAATATGAATTACTATGAAATTTTTCTCATCATCTAACACGCCATAATACGCCAACAGCTTTTTAATACACTATATAAGCACAAACTTCTGCTCTAAGAGTTTAATTTGCCCCTCTAATCCAATCACATCAACCTTATTTCTCTTATCAGAGATTCCCATTTTGAATTAAATGAGCTCATTAGTTTTAATCAAAAGCAGAGAGATCAAAACTTAAACGTAAATGCTTTAGATCAGAACTGTCACTCAGCCGTGCAGTTCTATTTTACTAAAACACAAGATCAGAGACCCTTAGAACCAATTTTTTCTGGTAAGGGATGCCAAGAGCTTGAAGATGCTATATCATTTTTTTTTCTTTTTTTTTCTCCCAAGGACAGATTATACATTTAAGGTTAGACTTAATTTAGAGTATTTTTTTTTCATCCTGGAGGAAATGGGAAAGTACACTATTCTGCTGTTGTCTCTTTCACATTTATTGGTGCTGGTCCTTGGAGACCTGAACAAATGTGAAGCCATCACAATTCACAAAAAAAACCTGTCCTCAAAAAATTAAGTTCTGTTCTGTTAGCAGTATCATCTAAGAAATAAATCTCTGAAAGAAAAGACATGTGTTTCAGGGTAGAGGATAGTGGAATCCTGAAACAGCAACCAGGGTCACTGGGATAGTAGCAATACTGGTAAGATGAGGATCATAATTAATTACTATTGTTATTGTATAGTACTCTACAGTGCAGTAGTTAAAGAGTACATTAAGAAGCCACAGCATGGGTGCTTCCTGCTGTGTGAAGAAATGCTAAAATCAGCTTAACAAGTGTAGCTGTAGTCCAGCACATTATGCTTTCGCACGGGCAATAAGTACAATATGTCCTCATGTGTTCTAATGGTAATTACCTAAACACACGGAAGTAATGTTAATTAAACACACAATATCTCATGCTCGAAAAATGATCAAGCTCTAATAAACATGTACCATTCCCGAGCAATTGAAATTAAAATTTCTGTTTCAAATGTTGTTTCATGAGACATATAGTACAGTATACTTAGCATTGACATTTTCTGGGATCATGTCATCCTATATCATAAGCTTAACATATTGATGTTACTATAATATCTACGAAAATATACATCTCTGTTAGTGAATGAAATGCATATAATTTATCCAACAGACTGGAACAGTATCTGTTTTATAAATATGTATTCTGAAGTGTTTGATTTTCTTTAAAAAAAAGTACCTGAGAGTGTATGCGTGAGAAGGGATTAGTTACCTAGAAGTCCAGAACAGCTCATGAACAGCTTTTTGAATTTCTCTCAGGAGAAAACCAGTACCGCTGGTATTACAAATCTGTATTCAGAGTTGCACCTACTCACAGCAGATACTGGAACAATACTAATGGTGATTATGCATGCAGGATTTTAAAAATAGGATGTGTACAGAGCACATCCATCGATGTCAGTGAGATCTGCACAGGAATGTATGGAATATAGTCCATTATTAGTTCTCAGGACTTGATTTTAAATGCCTATCACTCAGCCTTTTCACTTTTTTCCCCAATTATGTCAAAGAAGGTTAGCAATCTGATGAACATCAAAATGAAACTCTGCAGCACTTCATTTTTTATTTTATTTTTTTAAAAATTTGTAATCTAAGACCTTTAAAAAAGCCTGGAAAAGCAAGGTCTGCTTGGCTTGATACTGTAGTAACTAAAGATGTCTTTTACACTGAAAAATAGTGCTACTGGGCTGAATTTACTGAGTGTAAACCTACTGTTGAGTTATAAACCTCTGAAACTGTGAGTTTAGAATGCTAACAATATGATAAAAGTCAATGCTCACTGCATGTGAATGAAAGCACTATACACTGCGAAGCTTAGAAGCATAAAAAGTAAGTCTGGATTGTCTTTGCAAAACAGATAACTGTGTACTCTGTTGGGAAACCAGTCGCCTTTGTGTGTCTTTAAATATCTTTGGCAGATACTACTAAAGGAACAAACCTCTTCCCACTCCTGAAACTGGTAACGCAGGACGAGATTTCTGGCCACAAGGAATGCACTGCCCATTCCAAAGGGCTTGAAGCTGCAACCCGCTATACCTCTACAAAAGTGTCATAAATGTTAAAATGCTAACCAAGAGCCACACAGCCAAATGGGAAGATGGTACGAACTAGTGGCCAACTCACAAAATCATTTAGTAGTCTCCTAAGCATTTCTCCATGAACAAACCTTGCAGCTCTGATCCTGCAACGGGCTTAGTCTTGGGATTAATCTTGGATCAGGACCCCACTATTTAACTTCATATACTGCAGTACTTCTCTGATATTAGTGGAATGTGTACAGATAAACATGCACAAAACCATTTGGAGACTGAGGTCCACGGCCTTGAACCTGCAGTGATCTGTGGAGGTACTGTGCATCTCAGTGCAGCCTGACTGCCTTAATGCTACAGAGAAAACAAGGTAAAACAATGCAAATAATTCCTATAAATACAGCACAAATAAATACAGCAACAGCACAAAGACTATCCCTATGACTGATTCACAAGCACATCAAATTCAGATAAACAATATGTCCCCCAGGAAAAAAGAAGTTCCAAATTTGCTTTATGTCTTAAATAACGAAACGCTGCCAAAGCAGCCTGAATAAATATTCACCAACTTCTGGGTTTTTTTTTCCTTACATGCATTAAAAATAATTGAGAGGAGAAAAATGCATTTTCACATGCCAAACAGATAAAAGTTAGGCTTCTCATTCTTAGGAGGACAAAAAGCTACAGAAAAGAACCCAAACACCAACAAGGAATTTCAGGGGATTGGTGGGAAAAAGCTTATGGTTTAACATACAGGAAATTCTGGATTTGATAGAATTTCAGGAAGTTTTCATCTGGTTTTCATTTCTCTTCCTTGGAAACAGGTGTCTAAACAGCTTTTAAGAGACATTCTCAAACACCAACTATACAGCTCTTAGAAGAGAAGCAAAATGAAAGATATGCAAAATAGTAACAAAAAGGACGCTGCCTTCTCATGCTATCTTCTACACTTGCTAACCTCTTCCCACGTTTTCTTAAAGTCTTATAATCCTTTACATAGGCAACTGAGAATCATTATGTTCAGGTGAATAATTAGGTAATATCAATCTGTCACTCTCAGTTGGATCAGATGCATCTTTGCAAATGTTTCCATTTCTTCTGTGCAGTTTATTGTTTGTAATCAGGTATTAGAAGACCTAGGAAAATTCAGCCTTTAGTAGTTAACTGTCTTGTTTCTCTCATATTATTGCCTCTTAAAATGTGTTTTTAATCAGAAAAGTAACTCTCAAAAGAGCACTGTTTCCAAGGTCATTCTCTCTTAGTAGCCTGCAGATCAAATTTGATCATTTTATGAGTTGATAGATTTTTTCCTAACTACTAACTACTAGCCCAGCAAATACAATTGAAAAGCTTCAAATTAAGACAATTTATTTCAAATAAGTGCAAGTTACTTAGCACTTGTGCAGATGCATGGTTTTAAGTGAAGTGGGTTTTGTCTGATTGCAGGCTGAACATCAGCAAGTATGGGAAGCTAAAGCTTGGTGCATGAAGGCGTTGAAGATGCTTGGACTATTTGGATGAACCACTTAGGCACATTTATGCACATGGGCAGCTTGGCTGGAGATCAACTGATGAGCATAGAGCTAAAAATTTCTACAGGTGCTCTCTTGGTCTTGCTGGTGTGCTCAGCATCTTGCAAAATCAAGGACTACATGAAATATTTAGTGGGTGGCAAAGAAAAGGCTAGTTCATTCTTCCAAAGCAATACTATTTCTAAAAAGAGCTGTAGAAATAACATTTTTGCTGTAAACTGTCCCAGTTATAAACAGGAACTTGAAATCCCAAATAACCAGATTTGGCTCTGAAATTCATGGTAGTTGCATCTAACTTGCTAAGTCTTAAAATTTCTATTTCATTATTTTCTGAATAGCTGAAGAAGTTAAGAACTGGACTGCAGGCTTCTGGTGACTTAGTTCCCTTCCTTCCTTTACACAGGGGGAATAATGCTGGGTTATGGCCAAGGTCTCACTGAAAAGGGGAAGGCTCAGGGCAACTCTTCCGAAAGAAATGGAAAGAAGGATGACTTCCTCTAAATAATTTATTGCTAGGTAATGTTTTCAGACAAGATAATAAACTGTTATTTCTTGTCATTCTACCTCCAAGATGAAGACAATTCACTTTTCATTACCTATAGGCCTATTAGAAATTCAAAGGCATAAAAACTAAATCCCATCAGACTTCTGTTGAAAGCTGGTTCTTTCAATGTTTTTTGTTTGTTTGTTTTCTCTCTCATCCCTCCAAATTTTCCAGATCTAACAATGAACGAAATGAGCTGGCATCTCAGACTGTTTCAGTTTAGTTGTTTTATATAAATTCCTTAATTTTTCAAAACTAATTTGACATTGAAGCCTTACAAATAGTATATTTTATCATAATACAAAACTATATTTCATATATTTACATATAGAGGTATTATTATTTTATATAATCAAAATCAGTAATTACCAGGCTATGGTCCACATGCAATGGTGCACATTGTTAAGCATAAGGCGTTTGAAATGGAGGAACAAGTGAGTAACTCAGCATATCTTTCTAATGTGATAAAAGCACACGTGTTGAGGCAAAAGTCAAGTCAGTGAAGCACAGTGAATTTAGATACAACAGCCAGAAAAGTGGGAGAACATGTTTAATATCTGGGTTGCCTGATACACTGTGCATTTATAAGAACTTGCTTATTATACAGGAATCTGTTGACTTGAACTGTTTGGTCACAACAGAGTGTAGTTAGTATTTTTAATTTGCATAGTTAATCACAACTGTGATTTCTTGAAAATTGCCTCCAAAGGAAGCAGTGAAAGCCCCAATGCTTAACTATACAAAATTTAATGGGAGAAACTATTAGAAATGCACTAAGAAGAACACTTCCTTCATTTCAGCAATGCAAGCTAAGTGACGGAAGGCTTAATTCAGTTGCTCGCACATAGGTCTACAGTGTTCTTGTGAGCTGCTCCACAGTATCTGAGATGCGCACAGGAATGGCAATTTCCTGTGTACATTTCAGGACCTCTAGAAGACCCAAATCTTTCTGGAGCAGCTGATGGATGCCAGGTGTGTCTCAAGTAGCACAAGTTTCCTGTCTTTGGGAAACTTAAGCCACTAGAGCCCGATCCCATTTAGGTAAGTAGGAATAGTATGAAAGGACTTGAACAAGTTCCTGATTATTATTTTATCATTTCTAGCATTTTGCTCAGCCAGTTGCTTAGGGCGTGGGTTGCAGATGTCAACTTTCAATCTGGTGTACAAGATTACCTCAGACTTTGAAATGTGCTTGTGTTATTCCCCAAAGTACACCAGACTTAACTTTAACCACAGGCAACAATAAGCTAGAATTATCTAAAGAAGCTTCATGCTGTTTTACCAATGGATAAGCAAAACTGTGCATGCAATTATTGGCAAAATAAGTTACACTTTCACAAAACCACTATTCACATATGTCATGGGTTCAGCAGTAGCAGTCATTTTTCTCCTTCTTGGTAGCTGGTGCAGCACTGTGTTTTTGATTTTGGGCCTGGGAACTGCGCTGATAACACCAGTGTTTTCAGTTACTGCTTGGTAGTGTTTTGGTCTGACCAAGGACTTTCTGAGTCTCATGCTCTGCCAGGGAGGAGGGGAAGCTGGAAGGAAGCAGAGACGGGACACCTGATCCAAAATTAACCAAAGAGGTATTCCATGCCACAGCACGTCATGCCCAGGATGTAAAAATGGGGGCAGAGACCTGGAAGGGTGGGGGGTGCACTGCTTGGTCGGGCTGAGTATACATGGTGAGCGGTTGTATTCTCTTTCCTTTCATTTGCCTTGTCATTATTATTATTGGTGGTAGCAGTAGTGGTTTGTGTTATACCTTAGTTACTGGACTGTTCTTATCTCAACCTGTGCGAGTTGCATTCTTTTGATTCTCCTCCCCATCCCCTCCAGAGCTGGGGGGAAGAAAAAGGGTGGAGTGAGACAGCGACTGCGTGAGGGGCTTAAACCACGTCAATATACAAATGACACAACTTTCATGTGCAAACTCTATTTGTCTGTGATTGTTACTGCTCAGTTTCCAGGCTTTACAAGTGCAAACACTACTATATTTAGGGTGCATAAAATACTGCACCTGCAGAGAAATAAGCCATGCTTTGAGAAGTTATCCTGTAGTGCTACAAATAAAGAGTTTACCATGTTTTGTTATTTTTTGTAAATCCAGACTAGGTCCATGTACTGGCTCTAGTTATGTAGGACAAATTAAAGTACAAATTCATTGATAGGCTTTCCCTATTCTTATACAAAGCAATTTTTTAATGTTCTATTATCCTTGCAAAACCAAAGTGATATGATCAACTCTTTACTGAGCTAAGTATTAAATGCCTCTCAAAACTTCCTTTCTTCTTCTACCGCTTCTGCATCTCCTTCCATTTCTTCTAGTCTAGCAACATGGTTTATTAGGCTATTAATTCACAACATATGCAATTTACTTCCCATGTAAACTTTATTCCAGAGAATTCTTTATATATCTGGTCAAATATAAAATGAGTTAGGTGCCAGGACAGAGCAATAAATAAAGTGTTGCCAGGATGAAGCTACGAGTAAGATTTTTGTTATTCCTATAACATTGAAAAACAGATTTTATAACAAATTTTGGTTGGTCAGTGATCTATGAAATGCATAGAGGTATTTTTGCCTGTTTGAAAACAACATAATAAAGATTTGCTGTTAACAAAACTAATCATGGTAGGAAACTTTAACTCTGAAAATGCCTTTGGAAATACTACAGTCCACTGGGTTTCAATCCATTATCTAAACATTCACAAATGTATCCCCATTCATCCAACAGACCAGAACAACTCCCTAAGAGCTGCTATGGTCTAGTGAGTGAGTGGTACATAAACCATACTGCATATGAAGCTCAAACTTCCTGCTATGTTTTTACATTTAAAGTTAATTTATTTTAAGCAATGGAATAAATAATCTGACCTGACCTGTTGGCTTGGTTTCATGGGAGGTCAGTAACACTCATAATTTTTCAAGGTTCAGTGACAGTCCCAAAGAAAATTAACAGTGGTATCGTTTCCTTACTGTTTATTTGTACTGCAGCAATTCTAATAAAGTTGGAAACAGAACACATCCTATAGCTAGGACAGGTGCTGATGTTAGGAGAGTGCAGGATCATAAGTAATAGCACATCTGTCCTCTGTTGGCATACGGGTGTAGAGAAAAGAAACTGGGAAATTAGAAAATAGCAGAGGAAAAAACTGACCCTGACTCGTTTTGAGGGTAAACACTTCAGTGAATTCTCTAAGAGCTTTATGGTCATGTGAGGAATACAGAACTAGATGTTAAATCTCTTTTGAGATGTGCCTTGTTTCCAAAACTTACATGACTGTTATCCTTACTGAGCAACTTCTCATAAACAATTTCGATCATTTTGTTTTGGCACAAAACTGCCAGTAAATGCTTTTCTCCCTCTTTCATGGCCTAGAAGGATCAACCCAGGGTATTTTTTCTCTCTTGCTAGTTTTCTGCTTTTGCCTAGTAACTTGTGAATCATTAGCTGACACCCCAGAGCATAGCTGTGAAAATAACTGTGTTTCAGAGCTGCCAATAATGGCCCACTAAAGTCTCCTTCCAGCACATGGCATGAAACCCCCCAACAAATATTAAAAAGTCCCTTCTGATGTTGCCTAACATTGCCAGCCTGCTTAGGCTTAGAAAGCACAATAAAAAGAGGTTGCTTTCCAGATTTTCATATGCCAAATGGGAGGTGCTTTTGGTGAAGATTTTCCCTGAGGGAAAGAAGAGCAGCCGAGTTACCTCATGCTGCTCAGTTGATTTTTGCATGATCCCACTCTGGGGGAACATACACAAGTGTCAAAGTCAAGCTGCTGCTAGTGGATGTTTCTGTACTCAGCAACTAAGCAATAGGAAAGTTCAAGAGGAAAAACGGAGTACCATAAAGATAGTCTTTGAGAGCACATGACATACAGCAAAAGCTATTAAGCAGCAGCCTGTGTATGCCAAGGAACAAACTATGAATGCAAAAAGTAAGCGTTTTAAATCTTAGAGGAATACCCCTGTAAATATAGCCACTTGAGGAATCTATTTCTTCAGAAAATACCTTTTGTGCTGCTGAGATATTTGGGGAATTCTATTTTCAGTACCTGTGCTCTGGATCTAGTGGAGCAATGCTTTTATCACGACTATAAAATGGTTACGAGCCAATTCCTCATATAAAACAGTCAGTAACAGTGGAGCTTTTTTATGACAAACATGATGTCAGACAAAGGGCATCAGGACTTAGTCTTTGTACTACAATACAAAATAACAATACATAAACACCTTTGTGAAAGCAGCTTGAAACCCCATGTTTTCTATTAAAAAGTCATGTTCAATCTTCACTGTTGATAGAACAGAATAGCTAACACAGAGAACCTTGTATATCAGAAAGGTCAATAGTTATTATGAGCTACAAATATATTTTTTTCCATCCTTCAGGCTGTTTAGCGCATATCACAGCATGAGCAGCTGTCTTCTTTAATGCTTCAAAATTAGAATCCCAAAGAGGAAGAAAAAAATTACATTTGCAATGATTGCTCTTTGCTTTTGTAAGTTTACTTTAATACAGTATTTTATATACATGAATCTTCCATGCAGCCTAACCAAGGGTTAGCAACTGGTTGCTAGTATCTACTGGCTTGCTGTATCAATGTGTATAGAATCCTGCCAAAAAATCACTTTGCACAAATTGTGTAACCTTGCGGAATAACCTTTCTAGAAAAGTACGTAGCTGCTGGGCATATGTTTAAACCAAGCAACCACACATGTGCAGACACAGCCTGATCATTACTAATGGTGAATGCTTACTGGTTTCGCAGCAATAAACATAGAGAACCATCTGACCTATCACTTTATCTTCACACACTGAAGAAGGAAGAAAAAGGGTGGTGAGATTATGGCATCATTTGACCTCTTATTTTTTTCAAACACAGCAACTATCTGGGTTCATCTTTGCTAACATTGAGCAACTACTTGAAATTGCAAACAGCTTTCCATTCTGTTCTTTGGACTTCAATTAAATGGGCTTCACCAAACTGGTCCCTTTTCCAAGTCTTAACCTTGCCTGGACGTGTATTGGTGTGTTAAATGCAAACTGGCATTTCATAAATATTTTGAAGTACGGAAGGCAAGAAATACTTTTCTTTTAAAACAACTAATTTAAAATGGTTCAATAATAAAAAATGAGTTGGAGTTTAAAGCCATATGTTGCCAACGGAAAATGAATATAACTGGCAAGAAAAATGTTTTCCCCATAGGGTTTAATGTTTGGCTCACAGATAAGTTCATTACTGGACAGTGGCAAAAGCGATGGTGCTAAGCATCATGACACAATGCAGATTGTTTGGGAGATAAAGGGAAATGCTGCTGATTTTGCAGAATCTGTAGAAAGTCCTGGTCTAATGTAGATGAAGAGCTACTTTCTCCAGCTGCATGGCTTCAGAGTTCAGAAGACAGTCAAGCAACGCTTTTAAGATGTCAGAAAACATATAATTTCACATACTCAGAAAGAATCTACTTATCCATGTCAAAAAAACAGTGTGACTAACACTGTTATTTTTAAAGAAAAAGAAAAACGGAAAAAATTAAGCAATATAGGCTTTCCCATCCCTTGCCCCAAACAAGTAACACTTAAAAATTTCCTGTGAATAAAAGTATTACTTACACATTAAAATACTTATGTCCTCAGAACCATGCACCCAAATTTATTTCTGTATGCTATTAACATTTTCATCATCACAAGATTCACTGTGCAACTGTTCCCTCATATCTGTCATACAGAAACTCTATGACCCAACCCAGGCAAGGCAGACCCAGGCAGGCTGCTAATCCTGCTCCTGCTGAGGCACTTGATAGGACAGGCACAGCTAGCATGGCAGGTACTGATGCTATCAGAATATACTGTTTGGTTGGTAGCAATTCTGCCAGCAGCCTTCACCTCAACCACCTCCATGTTCCTGGCTGCAGGAGGGATAAGAAACACAACTATCCAAGTTTCTCTATAGCTTTGTCCCTTATTAGTACCACCTCCTTGTTCCTGTTACAGTATTTTCTCCTCAGGCTAGCATACTAAATTAAAACAGGGCAACAGTATTTCCAAGATACACCAAGGAAGTTCTTACATGGGTGAGTTAGCATTTACAGATTTCTTTGCTTATGCAGAATTTACAAAAAAAAAAGCCTAAAATAATGACAAGCACTATGTCATTGAGATTCAAAGAGAATTGAGAACAGGAATCTCCAAAAATGACAGACTTGAGACTGCTGAAAACAAATACCTAATAGTAGCTCCAGTGGGCTAAAGCCATGCATTATTCTTAGGAGACAATTTACTCAAATTATTTGGTGAAAACAAATGTCAAATGAACCAGACACCTTTTATTATTTTTTCCCCCTTTATTTATTTATTTTGCACTGTGGAGTTAAGAAGGTTTTTGACAGACACAATCAGAATCTGTCATATTACACAGGAAACGGCATTTTAAAAATCAGCCCACAGTGCAGGTATTTTGGCAGATTTATCACAAGGCTTGAATGGTAAACACTTAACAGAAGGAATTCTGGGTTTTTTTTTTCTTTATTTTAACAATGGGAACAATGACTTCTTTTTCTCATAATACCCCTTCAATTCAAGCTTTAAGCAAAATAAAGCTTATGGCTTATTCCAAGATAATAGGAATGAGATGATCAATAGTAATTGCTCTTCCTTTTTTTTTATTCACCCATTTTTCTATCTATCACCTCCAGTGTTTGCAAACTGAGTAACTTGGAGAATGATCATTTAGACACAGGTGGAACACAGTATGATTGGTAAGACTTCCATGGTACAGTATTTCCTGAGTTTTTCTGAGTTTAAATTTTTCTACGTTGTATTTTCACAACCCTAGAGCTCTCAGTGTTTCTTTTTCCTCCAGGTCTGAAGATCACCCCATGGATTAACAAATGATTGAGGATTGTCTCTTAAAAGACTCTTTAAAAAACTGTCAGAATCAGCCTGAGACAAAGATTTATTATGAACTATTTAAAGGGCTTAATATATGTATCCCCAAAGAGCCCTTGGAGCAAACTAAAAAGGAAGAATGGAATTCTCAAAGAATGGGAAAAATCTCCAATGCCCCACTTTCTTCACACCATGATTACTGTTTACTCAAAGGATAAAATGACTAACCTCTCACATGAAGCCTTCAGAAGCCATATTACTGCTGATGTACCGTAAAAAAGGCAAAACAATGAGCCTCAATAGTAATATGCCTAAGAAAGGCAGCTGCAATTTGCTTTCTAACCTGTTCACATTAGTGTGCAATGTGGATACATCTTGTAGAAATAGCTGATCTCATGACTCAAACAGCAATCAAACAACTGCCAGAGTGTTTGCTGTCACACAAGCTGTGACCATTACCTTAATTATACCTCACCATATAACAAACCTTCCCTAATGAGCAACTCTTCTCCCACCTGTGTGCCAGCTAACCCTTCTGTCCTTGAAGAGTACCACTGCAGGTGATTTCAATTTGAAATTTGAAAAGCATATTTGTATTCATTCCTTCCAATAGATACAAACACTGTGTATTTTAACAAGGTTAGTTCCTCTACCAGAGTACCAACACAATAAAAAATACAGACTTCTACTAAGTAAAGGGAATTAGAAGAAAACATACCTCTGGGAAATTTTAAGCAAAGCTGGATTTGACCATTGATAGTAATATTCATATAGAAATATATCTATATTTACATATTCTATTGTGAGTATAAAATACTTTGACATTTCTCACTTTGTGCCTAAAACCAGGAAGTGTACCTAAGTTTATGGTTTACACAAATGTCTGCTTTCACTCTCTGTTACCAATTTCCAGCAGGTTACACTTCTAGCTTTTTTTGCTTTTTGCGGCATTCTATTTTCTGATATTGTTCAATATTTAGGACATTTCCACTCACTTTATAATTTACAGGACATCAGACAACACTCAGACAACTTCCCTCTCCACAGAAGTTACCTGTGTTCTACCTCAGATGCAGTACTGGGCAAAAGAGGGAAAGAGTGAGACATAGGAGTCTGGTTTTATTTTTTGGCTTATCATCTTGAATATTAGTCTCTCTTAGGGGACAATTTCAACATTTTACCTGTTCATGCTAAATGCCTACCTAAACTAAGCAAATCAGTGGAAAGCATCTGCTCTGTGTTTTACTTGAATAGTCTAGAAAGACTTAAAAATGCAGCTATTATGTCAAAAGAGGATCAGGAGGAACATGGGAGAGATATAAATAGCTATTAGAGCAGACAACGGAACAACAGAGCAACAGCGTGCAAGATGTAATACACTTTCAAAGAAACTACTCCTGTATATAGCAGAGTTTTAAATAACTATAGGCAGTAAAAGGAAATGGAAATATCTCAGTGAAAACACATGCTCTGTATGGAGACTGCTATGATTAAAAAGTTAAATGAGACATGAGAATACAAAAAGATGGATCTAAAATTAATAAATTAATAAAGAAAATATTACAATGTCATTATGCAAATTTATAGTCTAAGCTTTACACTGAGCATTATGCTCATTTCTGGTCATCTGCTATTAAAAAAGAGAATAATGAAAACAGAAAATCTTTAGTAGATGAACATCTGAAGAGAAATTAATAAGATTATGAATATTTAGCTTTGAGAACAGACAAATAAGTGATGTGACAAAAGGTACATAAAATAATATATGATACATAGAAGACAATATAAGGAAAAGGAGATTTCCAACAAATGGAAGGGAAAACACATTTTGAGCTGATAAAGACAAAATGATAAAAATAATTTTTCCTCACAACATGCAATCTATGCAATTCACAATCAATATAGATGTAAAAGAACTTCAAAAGAAAGACTAAGTATCTATGAGGCTAACAAGAATAACCATGGTACACTATGTATAAAAAATTTACATGAGATACTGTGTCATGCTTCAACTTTTATGGTAGTTACCATTTTGTAGATTTTACATGTGGTTTGGAAATATTTGGCGCCAGGTACTCTAAAAAACAAGCTAATGGACTAGATAGACAATGCTCACTCTTATATGAATTCCTGTGCTCTTAAGAAATTCCTCTTCCACAAAAAGATCTGTGGCAGAACATGTTTCTCTTGTTTACTCATCCACCACCAGGTTTAAAATTCTCCAGTGGTTTCTAAGTAATCAGTAGCACAGAAACAAATAAAATGGAGTCCTTCCAGAACTAACACACAACTCCTTGAACTTCTCATTCCTTCATTTTCTGGCTTTGAATTGGATCATTCTGATACTTTCTCTAGAAATTAAAAGCAGCAACATAAAGCTGACTGGTACTAAGTGAGGACTGAAGCTAAGATTTGTGGTGAACCTTTTGCCAGTGGTTCTCCTTTATGAGTAATGAAAAATTCAAGTTCTTTCAGCTAAAGTAATTACAGGTCCTTGAATGGATTTAACATTAAGTGCAACACCTCTTCGGAACTGAGAAGATCCATACTCCAGCTGGCCTAAGGTGTCTGCCTTTGCTGCGTACACATTATATATTGAAAATGTTCTCAGTGTTTTCCCCACACTACTACTTGGCAGAAAGCAGCTTGCAAAAATTGGCCATTACCATTATGGAACTGATGATGAAGACTTTATGCTGAAGTCCATTTCTTCAATCTTTACAGCTAATCTTTGAAGTTGAAAGACTGTTATTAGATAACGAGTAGAAGAATGAAAGCTTTACAAAGAATAATAATAATCAGATTGTTTGCAAAGATATTAGAGATGTAGTATATTTTGTATTGAAATCAAACAGTTTAGCTGTCAGATTGTATTCTGAATATTAAAAATATTATCATCATAATTTTGTGTTAATCCCGGTACATTTCTAATGGAAAGATAAGGTAATCAGGAAAGAATATAAATCTTACATGAAAATATACTCTACACAATGTGTATATTGCGACAAAAAAAATTGTAACAGTGAAATTAACATGTTTTAATGAAATACTGCACAAGTTCTTATATACTACAAAACATGACTTGCAATGTGAAATTATTTTTCAAAGCCAAAAGGTGATGTAAGACCAGCAGTGATCCACATTCTCTTTACACTGTCTTACTGGCTTAGTCACAAAATAGCTCATTATATGGTTCACTGTTCTATGGAAAAAAAGTTCCCTATGTCAAGAAATCTAATTTCAGAACGACTTTGATTAATTGATATTTATATCACAATGCAAAAGAAAACCCATATCTCCAAAACCTTTGTTAAAAACTATTTGCATTTTACTATTTAGGCCCCCCAGACTCTCCTAGAAATTCCCAGTATAGTGCAAACAATGATTTCACATAAAAAAATGTTAGTAGCTGCTTAATGTAATCAGCTATTAGAATAATGATAATGATTACCTCATCATATTGGTATTTTTTGCATTCTGTTAGCAAATTTTGTTTTTGCTAACATGATGCAAAAGTTGTTAATATAATGAGTCTCATTGTATTAGCAACTTTCTATCACATTAACAAGGATTAAATTTGCTAATGCAATAAGGCAGTCACTAGCATAAGATTAGTACAAACAGAGACCAGAATCTCTGTAGACCTCCTGAAGGTAATGCTGAACATGTAAGCAATGCTCATCTGTTCTTCCTTTGTTAGCTATACTTTGAATGCTGTGTCATATCCCTCTTACACTCACTGAATGTTCTCCAGGAAGGTCCATTTTATTGAACACTAACTGAGCCATGCAACAATTATTAACTTCCGATGCAAAATCATGAACCATAGAGTTTTCTTTTTAGAAGATAAGTGACTCATTCAAATGGATCATTTGATATTTATACAATATAGAGATATGTGTTCACTGCTGATTATTTTTTATAGGACCTTCCATGATGAACAACTGGTGTCTACACAAATATCAAACAGATACAGCAAATGCCCTTGGACTACATTGTTCTTGGGGGTTTCCCAAAAGAGATTTCCTAAGTTAGAAAGAGTTTATGGCATAAATGCCAGGACATAAATGACAAACAGCAGAACTCAGCCTGTAGTCTTTGTCCCTGCTTGTATACTGCAATGTCAAAATGGCTGCACAGCCTCACCCACATCTGCGTGAGTGATTTGGGAAGCAAGATATGCTTAGGCATGCATATATCAAGGAAGATTAGGAGGTTTTAGCCATGTCAATTCTCCCTGTCTCACGCTGCAGCACTGTCCCTATTCATATTCGTGGGATAATGCCTCTACTTGCTTTCAGCTCCCTGTCTTGGACTTCAGATGTGAGGAGCTAAAGAGAAGCTGCAGCCCTATATGCAAATGGAAATACTGGTCCCTCTTCTCAGTGGAAGCCTAACATTGCCTAAATGATTTGTCTTTAACAAGCAGCTGAGTCATATACTAGGTTAAAGAAAAGTTATGATTGTTGTTACTACAAGAGAGCTTTAGAAGTAGAGTTTGCTCTCACCTTACATTTTCAGTCTTCTAGGGCAAGCCACATACCAAAACCTACAGTTTGGGAGGTCTTATCCTTCTTATCTCCTGCCTCAGAACAGCCTACAAAATAAAAGTACTCTTCCTGAAGTCTGCATATGTCCATTGTTGGGATTTACCGTACTACAATATGTGAGCATTTGAAAGTAATTCTAGTTTGATGAAAGTGAAAATGATATGGAACAGTTCGTCAACACAGCAACTAAGTAAAGTAGCAAGCAAGTAAACACTACTAAAATATTCTGAGAAGAAAGAACAACTGCTTGTCTACAGCCTGGGTTAGAAAACCATGGTATCAGAAAGATAGTAGACATAGGCTTCTGATGAATAACCTCAGCACAGCCTCATGCAAAGAATGACAAACATTTGGTATACAGTCTTAGTCTCCATTCAGGAAAATCACCAGTAAATTCACCAGCCCACACAATGTAGCCACTGACAGTAAAAGGCAAAGAGAAAAGCAAGTAGGATTTCTGTGGAACAGAGCTGCTGAGTAAACTGGGAAACCAGTAAGTAAACATGAGAACTGCACAGATAAATAAGACATGCTCCGAGTTTTGATTTGCCCTATGCTTGATTTGCTTTTATGGCCAAAGAATCAGTTTGTGGTCAAGAGCGGTAAAAAGTTAGAATTAGCACATAAGAATCATCTGAGCTGTGAAGTCCTAGGTACAGTGGCACAACCACAAGCGCCACAATCAGGTCTGTAAGAAAATGCAAGGACTGAAGAGGGAGCTAGATATAAGAAGGCTCATCTGAAGAATATGCAGAGCCTTTTGACTGGATTCATAGCTTTATGTTAATATGTAATTTTCTTTTACTACAAACAGCAGGCTGAACTGCAGAAAAATCTACTTTTGTGATAAACTTTATTCCAGTTCACGGTACTAAAATATAAAAAGGAACAATCATGAGTTTTCCATTTCTTTTCCTTCAGTTCTTGGGGTGTGACATCTGTGAACAATTGTTTAATTCGAATACCATTTGTTTCAGGGGAAGTGTATAAGTGAAGCCCTAACCACTTATTGTTACAAACTGCACGCAGCTTTTTTTCTTTGCTAGAGCAATATTTATGGAGCTGGTTTGGGACTGAATTCTAATACAGCAAACTGTATTATGCTGATCTAAATTTCACTGTCACTTTTTTTTTTGTTTGTTTCTTTTTTTTTTTTCTCATTGTTTTTTTTTTTTTCTATGCAGAAATCCTATTCTGCCTTTCCCAGTTTCATTTGACTCTGACAGTTCACAGCTGAGCAGTTCAGAGGAATACATAGCTTCCTTAATTCACCTCACTTGACAATAACAGGACCTGATCTTGCAAGTCAGCTTTAAAATTGCACTTGGAAGCTCTCATGGAAACCACGTGAGAGATGAATTGGTTCTCACCATTTCTGAAAACTAGGTCACTTATTTAGGACATTAAAAAGAATTTAGGAGTTATGACTTGAGGCACAGATTACATTTTATTGCCCGTGTATTCCCCTTACCTAATTCATAGAAATAGATTCACAATAATGTAACTCTGATAAACAAATCTGTCTTAAAAGGTTCCTTTACAGACATACTTAATTACACAACTCTTTAAGTTTATGTTGAACTGTATGAATGATGATGGCCCTTTTTTCACAAAGCTTCCATAATGCCAAAGATCTTTGGATTGAGCACAAGAAAATTTAGGTCATACAAGGATATCACCATGAAGCCTAAATAACCATAACCCTAAATCAATGCAAAAACCCATATGACATGCAGCATGGCAACAGGGCAGGTGTTTGAGGAATATATTAATCCTCCTAAGGCACAGAGGCAGAGGGGCACAAGTGACATAAGAAGCAAGAAAAACAATTTGTTGATTTTTCCCCTCATGTGCTTTTTACCATCTAACTGTTGAATGCACAGCGCACAACTTGACTCTGCCATTATCAGTCAAAAGTTAGCCTGTTTGGGTAACTTTCCTGTTCCAGTGACAGCCCCCATGCATCTCCATGGAGTAGCAGAGAATTGTGTGTCAGAGATGCTTAGGTCCTTCTGCTCCAGTGCCACACACTGCCTCACATTTGAGCCTTTGGAGAATCCCTGTCGGGGCCATTAGTACCAGGACTGATGTCATCTGCAGGCCAGCCGCTAGAAGTCAGCAGTCACATACACTCTTACAAAGAAGTCCCGCAAAAAAAAAATTATAGAAAAAGCATCTTGCTAAGCACAGCCTTTATGCCGATTCCGCGAGTCCTCTAGAGCACCTTGGAGTGCCAAGAGTTACCCAAACATACCCCCCTCTAAGTATGCGTGAAGCATGTATTCCCAAGAGTTTATATCTAACAACTGCACAGCAGCATACAAAGACATGGACATTGCTTTTGTGCAGACAACAGAGCTGCCATTTAAACAGCTCTCTTGGGTTCCTATGTCTGGAAGGGAAGTTAAATTTGGGGGAAGGAAAGAAATATGGTGCATGGGCCTGTGTGATTAGAAAAGCACCAAGCATATGAAGAAGCTACCATGCAGGCTGTTGGGGCTGCATACTTCTGAATAAAAGGCATAATATTAACACCCTGTCCTTGGACAACACAGTATTATTTTTAGCGTCATGTGCTGTATTACGCTGTCTGATAAAAGTAAAGTACAAGAATTTACCAGATGACTTGATTTCTGCCCTTGTCAGATTATTTT
This sequence comes from Myiopsitta monachus, assembly GCA_017639245.1. Taxonomy (NCBI): domain Eukaryota; kingdom Metazoa; phylum Chordata; class Aves; order Psittaciformes; family Psittacidae; genus Myiopsitta; species Myiopsitta monachus. The sequence continues at coordinate 30,167,801 of CM029924.1, read as the reverse complement.
GCTTAGTTTCTGCTGAAAACACAAGACAAGCTTTGCAAAGTTATTTTTGTGGATTTTCTTCTCCACTTCTTTTGCCTTCCTATTGCCATGTCTGATCTATTTATCTGTGGCTCAACTATTGATTTATGTCCACTGGGATGCTAGATACATACCCTGTAAGTGATATCAGCTTATTTTTGTTACATTAAATATAGTGAACAGATACTCTGAATTGTGTCTGTACATAAAACCATCACAAATTGTTATTAATTATACTCTAAGGAAGATGTATTCCACTGTTGAACTTTCCAGAAAAGGCAGAGTATAATAATTCTCTTCACTGAACAATTTTTAGCTTTGTTATGGGACAGCTGATGAACACAATATTGCTTTTACTATGCAGTCCTGAAAGTGCCAGTGGGGGGAAAACATGTTCCTCAGTACTTAAAATAAATATACCAAAAAGTTATAATAGCTCACATGGAAGCTGCATGTATGTCCGCTTAACAAAAATAGCCTTTGAACTGCAAAGACATTTGGTGATGATTACTGTTCACTGAAAAAATAATTACAAAATGTTATTCATCTATTTCTTTTCCTGTCCATGTGTTTATCTATCATTTTGCAGTTTTCAACAGAGCAGATGTGCTATGACAGAAACAGCAGCTACAGTATTTGCTTCACATATAGAAACAACAAGCAAATGTGACTCATATCCTGGATTACATTAAACAAAATGGAAGAGTGACAAAAAAAATCTGTTAGTCTAACAACAGATTTTAATTGCAAACTAAATTGAAATTCATTTGTTTAAAAAAGTGTTTTCAAATGTTAACTCGCAGATTTATACTGTTGTATTTGCCAAAAATGTTAATGCACTGAGGTGAAATCCTGTTTCTAATGAGGTCACTAGAGCTTTGCCACTGCATCTGTGGGGCAAGAGTCCATCCTGATCATTTATTTGGTTCTCCCCGGATAATTTACACATTTTATGTACACCACATAAGCACTAAGCTTTAACTTGCCTTAAAACCAACCAACCAACCAAACATCTCTTTAAAGCTGCAAATGATCAAATAAAATTAAGGATTTGTTCATAAAAAATTGAATCAATAATTATCATTCAATGATCAGCTGCACAGACCCAGGCTTGAAATATAAGCTATTTGTCAAAGGGCAAACTGAAATGTCTTTTACTTTGATGCAAGCAGTTCCTCTGCTCTTGACCTATTAAAACTTTGTTTGCTATTATACTTGCTGAGGAACGAGCCATGCAGAAAGGTGTTGAGGAAATGAGCCAGTGTGTTCCCCAGGTGATATAAATGCTTTATCAAACTGATCCCTGCCTTGTTATGTAAACTATACTAGGTACCGTTCGTTTTAAACAGAGAGATAAACAGATCTAATATGCTTCAGGGCGTCATGCTTTATGCATGAACTGCTTTTTATTTTTATATTAAAGATTTTCTTGACACAACCCTTTGCAATGAAGGAAAGCTCCAGTATAATGTCTTAACTACAACCACTGCAGCACCTGCAAGTTCAAAGTACTGAGACTGATATTCCCCAACCAGATAGTCCCATGTTAACCTATTTAATTAATTCTTAATAAACAATTAATTTTTTAGTGAAATACCTCCTGTAATGAGAAAGTCTCTCTCAAAAGATAAATGAAGTAATCCTCTGAGATGGAATTTATAAATAACTTGGTCTATCCTTCTATTTACAATATTTAGCTACTTACTCTTGGCTCTCAGTTGTCTGATTTATTGCTTGTTTTCTTATTTATTATACAGCTTTCAATTTGAAGTGATATCAGATAGAATGTTTTTAACCTTCCCAGGAGTAATATCCAGTTTCTTTTTATAGCAAAGGGATTAAATTCTAGTCTCAGTTTTCATGGAAGCAAATGCAGAGTATTACCAAAGATATCAGTACAGTTACTTAAGATTTATATCCATAAACAAGAGCAGAATTTAGTCATCTGTCTTAAATTTGAGATGTACAAGACGAAAGTGAAACACACTCATGGTCTCATTTCAGAAAATAGACTTACAGTGTTACAATTACAAGGACCCACTTTCAGAATTGTACACATTAGTAGCCTAAAATACTATTAAAAATTGCTTTTTCTCAGTTTAACACTCAACATCATTGTCCAAAATTTTAAGGACAGCTGTATACCCTATTTTCTTACAACTGCATATGAAGAAAGAGGAAAAAAGACTTATGTATATTGTTATATACACAGAACTATTCATGTATCTCACTTAAACCAAGATTTTAAGTACACTTCCCAATCTCAGTGCAGTCCTAATTACTGAGTCACTGGTGACACTCTTATTTATCTGCTTCTACAGATACATTTGTATGAATATGTATATTTGCTTGCTAGTGCAGGTATACATGTGTGCATTCAAATGGCTTTTGCATATCCTCCTGCTAAGTTTCAGTAGTTTCCAACACCTAATTAATCAAAAATCATTGGTCAAAATGGTTTACAGAGCATTATTTGTATTATATTTAACACAAGTGTAATTACTGATGAAGAGTAGTAGGTTTACTCTCCCTTAGTTCACATTTTCTAGGCTGAGAAAAATTCACTACTTGATAAAAGCCTTTGTTTTAGCATATACATTTGCACGGAGATAGCACAAATAGCATGGTTTTAATGCTGAAAGTATCAGATTAACAAGTGGAAATTGGATAATATAACATTCTTCACTAAAAGTCTGGATTGTTTGCATTTATAATGTATTGTTTACTTCAGGACATATCTTCTGGAGACGTGATGCCTTCCTTCACTTTATTCCATGCACAACTCAAAACAGAAAAACTAATGAAATTTAACTATCCATAAGTCTTTGTTGTGGATGGACTGAATTATAACTTTTTAATTTACTCAAGTAAAGAATTATTACAGTAGGACTCTAGGGCAGGAATGTGTTAATAAAATCATACTCCTTGCCTTTTCATTTAAAATAATCCCCTTGAGCTGATTAAATGAAATATCACTTGTTTAATAACTGACAGAACATTATTTTTAAGCAGAAACGTTTTGCATATCTTCCAATCTTTTTTTTTAATTCCAGGCACAAAGTAGTGAAGGCACTGCCTTCACACAAAGGGAGTAGAGTTTAGCACTTGGATATAGTTTGTCCTGTCATAGTGGCATCTATAATTTAGTGTGAAGCAGTGAGGTAGACAGAGCATTATCGTTAGAAATCATCCTGAACAGGGATATAAAACACAGTCGCAATAACACTTGTCAGAAAGGTGACTGCAGTCAAAACTAATATCCAAGAGTTTCAAGATAAATGCTGACACTGCAGTCATCTTACAAAGACTATTATTGCTCAAAAAAAACCCTGAGAAAACAAAACCAAACTGTGAACCTTCCCCAGAGTGAACAAGTTAGTGTGAAGTTTGTATCTGAGGTGGCATAAACTTTGCAAGATTTACGGTAAGTAAAGCCCTTCTTTACCTGAATAAAGTACTTTATGTCGCTACAGAGGAGTCGGACAGTCTTTCTGTCTTAATGACTTTAAGCTACTCTAAATTCCTCTCTTCACCCTCTGCCCATTATCAGGAGTATATGAGTGCAATCCTTGGAACAGGTGATTAAGTGTGCTGCTTCCAAGTTCAAACCTTGTCCCGGCTGCCTACTTCCCCAATCTGTATTCCTCAAAACCCACTTGATTTTCCTTGGCTTTATATTTAGACTTTAATCTGGTTTGGAATGCAGCTGATTTTATAGACTTTTACAGCTGATTTTGTGAACTGCAAAGCCACAGGGAAACTCCAAAATCAAAATTATATTCTTGAAATTTAGAGGTAAGTATAGTACCTTAACTGTGTTTGTTTAGTTAGCACTGATAATGCATATCTCAATATAAACAAATGCTTAAGAATGATGGCTCTTTAATACACTGATTTGTAGCTCAATGTCTTTGCAGATGTACCACAAATTATTTCTTCTGCGATAGGCAACCTGTCCTGATCAGAGACACAGAAGAGATGCAGTAGTTTGAGGGCTTATATACCCTAGTGTAACAGATTACATGGACTTCCAACAGTGACCACCACTGCTGAGAAATGGGTGAAAAGTAAGGAAAGTCTGCTACAGTCTCTAGGTTCTGTTCCGGGGCCCAGTCATTCTCAGAGCATAGCATATTCTGAGTCTGATGTTCATTTATTAGCCACCATTTTTCAAGTTCTACTACCTTTCCCCTGAAGGAAGCACGGAGGAGGTTCTTCAGGGAAGACCTAAGTGTCACATGTGAAATGACCAGCTTGCAGAAGCTCATGAGATGTATCTTGCAGTATTATGAGGTATTCTAGAAACTCAACCATAAACAGAATGAGACTTATTTTGTGCTGATATAAAAAAAATGTTTAATGAAAAATAAAGGAGAGTAAAATAGACTTTGTTATTAAAGGACTTATCATAGAAAAGAATCAACTAGGTTGGAAAAGACCTTTAAGATCATCATGTCCAACCATTACCCCATGACTGCCAAGACCACCATTAAACCATGTCACTGAGGACCTCATCTACATGGCTTTTGAACACTTCCAGGGATGGTGATTCCACCACTTCCCTGGGCAGCCTCTTTCAAGGCCTGATCACCCTCTCAGTGATCAGATCTTACCTCTTGTCCTAGCACTTGCTATTTAGAAAAGAGACTGACCCCACCTCACTGCAGCCTCCTTTCAGCTAGTTATAGAGAGCAATAAGGTCCCCCATTAGCCTGCTCTTCTCCAGACTAAACAACCCCAGTTCCCCCAGCCATTCCTTGTAAGACTTGTGTTCCAGACCCTTCAACAGCTTCTATGCCCTTCTCTGGACACCCTCCGGCACCTCAAAGTCTTTGTCATAGTGATATGCCCAGAACTGAAAACAGTATTCTAGGCGTGGCCTCACAAGTGACAAGTACATGAGGGGCATGATCAGTTGCACGGCCTTGTTGCCTAAGCTATTTCTAAAACAGGCTAGGATGCCATTGGCCTTCTTGACTGCCTGGGCACACTTGAGAGGACTGGCTTGTTAACAATACCTCTCTGATTATAGATAACAACAAATGCCTCTGAAAAAGTGCCAGAGACCTGTTGCGCACCATTAGATAATAATATGAACGTAGAAGATCATTCTTCCTTAAATCGCCAACTGGTATCTAAATTGACTTGCAGTAACATATACCCTTCTATAAAAATAGTTTAACTGAAATTAGAAGGGAATGCTGACACTGTATATAAATGACCATATATTTTAAAAGTCTGCTCTACTCTTGACGGCAGGAATAGCTAGTGGCAATGAGTTACACATGTCCACAGCATTCAAAAAACATGCTTCCTTTTACCTGTTTAGCTGATAGGGATTTTACTGAATGCTTTTGTCTCCTTGTAAAAAGATACCTAGGGTACTATGAGGCAAATGATTCTGGTTGTTTACGTCTTTCCTCAGACAGAAATATTCCTGTACCTCCAGTAATTTTTGCGTTTCAAGCCTACAGCCATTCTATACTTCTCATATTATGTCATGTGTATGTTAATAGAAATAGCGCGTATAAAACAACATCATTTTTAAAGGTAATTTTAGTACCGTTTTCCAAGACATTTTTGTAGATCAGGAAAATGCCTCTCTCCTTGGTAATCATTGTTATCCTGCAGCTTTCTAGTTGCCATTTCACTGAAACAGTGTGTGTTTTTTAGCACCTTGGCTATTTCTCTTTTCCTTCATATTTTTTTTCTATTATATACCATCTAGACCTACTGATCTGCTGCTCCTCAGCAGATCAGTTTGAATTCCTTCTTTTTTGAAATCTGAGGTTTTTATTGCAATTGTTTTGATCTCAGTGAACAATTGTAAAACCTCAGTGGTTTAGACTACTGGAAAGAAACTAAATTCAGTAAAATGAGTAGCTAATGTGCATGCACCAATAAACAGACTTTCTTGTTATTTTTTTCATATAACCCAAATTACTTTTCAGTCTTACCCTTAGTTCTCCAAATTACCATGTTGCGTCTAACTTCTCATCCTTGACATGTTCCTATTGTCTTTACTGTGACGCTTTCATAATTTTTCTGAAAGATGTGAGTTTCACAACAACCTCAGGAACTTCAACACTTAGAGAGTCATTACCACTGTTAGTAAGTTCACACATGATGCTATTTGGTTGTTATTACTTAAATGTCATGATGAATTTATGGATTACAGTTTCCCAGTACTTGCTAATGGATCTATGGATTACAATTTCCCTGTATGTGGCTATATTTAGCTCTTTCCTTCATTCAAAATATCCTAGCTCACTTAGTATTAGGAATGGTAGTTTGCAATGTGAATACTTCTACCTACACCATAATATTGAACATAATTATATTAGACCCTCAACTATAACTTTTTGAACCAACTCCTATATAATACAAAAGATTAAGGTAGAGAACAGACCCATCACTTTGTGTGCCAAAAAAGCACAGATGTCTCAAAAATCAAGACGTGTTTATTGAAAACTTGTCAAGGTGTGAAATTTCTGGTAGTCAAATGCATCCACCCTTACACTTTAACTAGATTAGCTGAATCTTTTATCTCCCTCAAAATTACTTTCTCATTAATCTTTCCTTGGCCAACATGCCTGAATATGAAACACTTGAATCCCTGCAAGGAGAAGGATTTCTATACATATCCATATGTATAGAAGAAATAATTTTAAAGACTTAATTCTGACATCAAATTATCCCAAAAAGACATCATGATCAGTAAGATCTAACATCATCCACTGTTTCCAGCTGGTGGTATCTTCTATCAGCAATGGCTGGTTCCATAAAATTTAAACCTAACAGAATGTGCATTTGAAATTATGCAGCTCAGAGCACAGACAATAAAGTGTGCCAAATCTTTTCTGGGATGCATGATCACTGTTAGCCAGTCAAACTCAAAGACTTTAGGAAACATAAGGTGTCAAAACCTGACTGTTTTATTTGCAGCACACATACTCTGCATTGTAAGAACTATTATTTAAGATGGAAGAAAAACATTTACATGCAGATACTGGCAGGGGAAATTTCCTCTCCAAAATTACAGAAGATTTAAAAAATATATTTTCCTTCTATAGAGGTACCAACCTGCCTTCAGGCTGTAGATGCAAGCATAACTTCTGATTTTGTTTCTGAGAAATCTCCCAGTTTGAAAGTAGAATATGTTATATATATAAAGTGGAAGCTATAAAGCAAACATATACTGAATTTCTTGCTAGCAAAAAAGAGCCTAGATTTACAGTAAATTTACTTTCCTTCATAGCTTGAAAACTGCATTAAATAAAAAAATTAGGTTAGATGGAGAGGAATAAATTTAATCAAAATGCTGTTAGATAAAGTAACTTGAATTTAGGAGTCTGCAGCAGTTACTGCCAAAAGAAAGCTGCTGTTATTTTACAAAAGCTAACAGCATTCATTGCTTGAAAATGCAGTTAAAATGACAACAAGAAAACTTTGCTAAATTATCTATAGTATTTAATATGGTAGGCTACTTTGTTGCAATGAATTTATCTAATGGATTACTTACAGTTGCATTTCACACAGGAAATGCTAGAACAGATATATTTCAAACTATGTTCTCACTGTGTAAGGAGAGCCAGAAAAGAAGAAAAAAGTAAGCCTGGAAAGAAGAAAAAAATGCCACACATATGTAAGCAAGAATAGGTCATGAAATTAAAGAAAATGTTCAACCTCACTCTAACTGTATAGCATTATGTGTAACACTGGAACAACTTAATTACAGAAGTTGGGGATTTGCATTCTTTACAATGGGCATAGGATTTGGCTTATCAACTTAACTAGGATTGGGATTTTGGACTAAGATTTGTGAAGATTACAACGTAGAAGGAGATTTCAGTTGGGAATTACAAACTGCAAAAATATTAATATATAGAAGCAAAGAGCATAAGTTTTCTTCTATATATCCTAAAATTATCACTGGTCCAAAAAAATCACATTCCAGACCAATTTGATCTGCTTCTTGTAGTGTATGGAAGAATAAATAGCAAAGCACTTTAGGTGATTTTATACGTATCAAAAGACAGAGCTGTGCTAATCAATTCCTTTTATTTGTTCTTTGTTTTGTCTTTATCTTGAACATAGAAACAGAACAAATCATAGTAATTATATTTCTCAGAAGTCAGCATCATTTACTTTCAATAGAGTCAGTAACACTGTTTAAACCTTGAAAGCTAATAAACATGGATTTGTAGAATTAAAAATATTGAACAATCGGAGCAACTCACAAAATTAAAGTTTTATAGCCCAAAGTTGAAGACTGTATTCCACGGTTTAAATATTTCATATCTGACATTTTCAGACTCTACTACTGTGTGAAGTCTGATTTTGATTTTTCAAGCCAATACAGCTTTTTGAATTTCATCTTAAAATCTAGATACTTTTAGCTCAGATTCATCTAAAAGGATAGCCAATGTCTACCTAATGATATTTCCTAAATTCTTTTTAGTCCACCACATGAAAAAAATATACATCTTAGAAAAAATACAACAGTCCTGTAATGTTCTTCATGGTTTTGATATGATTAACACTAGTTTCCTGTAATGACATGTATTTAAGGAAGCCTGACTTTGAAAATACACCATGCTATTACAGCATAAAGTCTGCAGAGGTGACTGCCTAAAAATAAAACAGTACAGTATCCGGAAAGCAACTCTGCCACACAAATCAACTAATATTTGAGTCATCTTTGCTCCCATGGCTATGGTTGCCAGAAGGTTGTCTTCTGATTGTTATTAGAATTCATGCTTTGTATTCATTCTTAAGGCAGGAGTCAGTCTTTACATCTGCAAACCCAGGTATCCAGGGGAGGTTTTTTGGCCAATTAATGCCAATGTACATTGCTGGGGCTATCAGAAGTAGCAACTATGAGGACACCCATGACCAGAAGCAGTTTCTATTAAAACACATCAACTGATTAAGATGTATCAGTAATTGCAGAGAAGTAAGTTCACATCTGAAACTTCTCATTTAAGTTAACACATTGGTTTGGTGTTCTGGGTGGATTTAAGTGCTGTAATTTCATAATTGGACCTGGTGATTTCAAAAGGTACTCAGCCAAACCCACAACTGACTCTATACCTTTAAAACCAATGTGGCTATGCTGATTTATTCCAGTTAATTATTGAGGCTATTATGTATTGTTTTCATTTATATCAAAGGGACTACCTGTCAAATAAGATGCTGAGTAAAGGCAGGTTAATAAGACCCTACATGACGGAAATGCACAGTATGCGTTTAAAGAGATGCAAAGATATACGTTGCAACAAGAATCACAGACTATTAAAACATAAGAATACTAGAATACAAGGATATCAGTCCCATCAGCGAAGATAAAATGAACCCAAGCAGCTTGCACTGCAAATACTTTCATACGTAGTTGAGAAACGGTGACTCAAAATCCATGACTATTAACTCTAGGATAGCAATACTGTGGGGAACTCTCCTGCACTGGCAGGGGGATAGATAAGTTGACCTAACGGTTCTTTTCCATTTCTAATTTCTCTGATTCTATTAAGTCTTAGTATTTTGAGAAAAATGCAACTGCTTTCCAGGGCCCCTGAGACATGAGGATTTAGGCAGCTCCTTCCTGTAAATAACACTGCTTTTCAAACAGTAAAAATACAGGCTAGGAGGGGATGTTAAGTCCAGTTTAATAACTTCTAAGCTCTAGCATAGCAGAAACTCTTTTTTTCCCCCTACACTTTTCCTAGTGGAGTTTAATTAAGATTGACAAAGCACTAACTCTAAATCAGCAAGAAGATCCTTAAATCCATTTTGTTGTCAAATATACTTTCTCTGCAAATGGCAGGAGTAGCACATATCATTTCACAGATAATGTTTTAATATCCTGCATTGAATAAAACTTTTTTTTTTAATCAAGTTGCAATGGTAGCACTAAACTACACAAGGGGCTTGGGGGTTGCAGATGGCTGCATTACTCTAAATGTTCAAGCTTGACTGACCCATTTCATCAGCACTGTCAGAGTCTTGCACTGATACATGTTGACAACATTTAATCTTAAAAAATTGAAAGAAATGAATTAATATGCAAATTTCATCAGCTTTGTAATAAAAATGTCCTTGAAAAAAAACAGAGAACATGACCCCCAAGGAATAGTGTGAATTATCCCAGCTCAATTCTTTAAGTTAGTCAGAGGTATGTGGGTCCGCAAGGAAATCAGTGCAGATTTGACTTGGAAATAATTATGATGAAGAACAAAACACAAGCAGGTTGAATAAATGTAACAACTTGGGAAAAAGTCTTAGTCCTGTTTGTTATTCACTCTGAATTAACAGGATTAGGTTTGGGTTTTGAAAATAAAGGAACACCACCATGTAAATTTAACACCCAAGTAATGTGAAAACAATTTTTTTCTTGCTATCAATTTTAGTAGGTATTAGAAACAGCTCATGGAAAACCAGATTTTTTTCAATGCACTGTCACTTTTGGTACTGAGTAACTTAAGCTGTGATAATATGTCTTCTCTGTGCAAGCTGGGTAAATATGGTCATTCCTTCAAAAAGAGAACAGATGCCCATGTATTAGTCAGGAAGATGAATGGACATTTCCCTGAACATCACTGGGGACCTTGCAAGATTGGAAACAACCATCTCTAGAAAGAAGGAGTAAAAATTTGGGAGGTTCTTCTCATGAGATAAATGCTTACATTAATAAATAAATAGTTTCTATTTTGCAATCTAGCATACATAATTTAGAATCACAAAGAAGTTCAGTGCCACAAGCAACCCTTTTATTTAGATCGTCGTCATTTGAAACAGACTTCAATTTTTGAAAGATTTGGTAAGCACAAATGAATAGGAAACAGCTTTTTCTTCCTGCCACTAATCTGAATTCTCACATGTAGGACTCGAATTCTGAACACCCAGTGTTTAGTTCAGTAAAGTTGAGTTCTGATAACTCAGCACAGTTGTAGATAATATTTAAACGGTCACTTTATAATAATTTACCTGCCAGGCCCTTATTTTATACTTCCCATGTCAGTCATATTACTTCAACCTCTGTGCATCAGAATCCAAAATCCACAGCTAGTGCTCTGCTCAGCTCCTCAAGTAGACCATCACATCATAGTTATTCCACTTTCCTTTTGTTTAGTGTGTGGCAGTTTTTGAACATAAGGTTTGCAGGAATTAATTCAGTGCTGTACTTAGACTCCTTGGAAAAGATGCAGTCCAAGTCAACGCATTTTAGCAGCATGTTTTCATCATCAAAACCCCACTAGAAATGAGCAACTTTGCATTACAAGTAAAAATAACTACCGTAATAGTCTGGAAAACTCAATGCAATCTTTCAGTTCCTCTAAAATGAACTGTCTGATTTTATAGTTCTATGGAAGACAAACATACTGAAATACAAACTATGATCAACCAATTTAATCTACTCTGTAAGCTTTTCTGGTTTTCTACAAAAGACTTTTAAGTTTCTCCTTTCTCTTCTAGCTTACAATCAGTAAAATCCTACTTTTATAGGGCCCTTTGCACCTGTATGCATAAAATGAATAACCTCGCAGTTTAATTATGCAGTATCTATCAGTTTTAAAATGATATAAAGTTGCAGATAGAAAAAGAATAAAACCTCTTTAAGAATCCAGAATTAATATATGTCAAACTCAGGCTAAATCTTAATCTTCTTGCAACATTTCTCTAAAATAGATGTTCTTTCATCACCTGGCATATCAAAGCCCACTGGAAAAAAAGGAAAAAAAACCCCATTTGGTTAACATGCCATGGAACAGCACACTCTTTTCCACCTCACTTCAGGCTATTCTTGAAAGATCTGAACAGTTGTATAATAATGAAAAATGTGCAATACTTGTGGGGCATTGCTTGTGCACACATACCTCCGCCCATGCATTCATCATTCCGTAGGTATTGTCAGTGAAAGTTTAATTGCATAAACACTCTGTAACTGTCCTGTCATATTTCTTGTCAGTCTGGATTCCCTCTCCGGGCTCACTATCTCACAAAACTATAATTGAATTGCTACCAAATCACAAGAGGGCCCCAAAAAATAAAATCTTTATGAATAGAATTTGTTTCCTATCAGCAGATTTGACAAATTGTGGCAGAGGAAGGGCCTTAGCGATAATTTCTGAGTTTATTCTAAATCCAGTTATTTGCTGTTTGCTCTTATCTGTTCTTTAGAATTTTAAAGCTCCAGTGAGAAAGAATCCCAAACAGCTCAACAGTAGTATTTTTCCAGGTTCCAGAGAGACCAGTATAAAATAAAATAAAATAAAATAAAATAAAATAAAATAATAAAATGAAATGCTGAATTAGCCATGGCTATGGCTAAATGTTGCTTAAACTAATGAGTCTGAATTAATTCTGAATTATGGTGAATATCAGCCACTAAAAGTTTTTTATATCCCTTCATAGTAACTTTATTTATTTACTTAGGTCACAATACAGCTCCTGCAAAATATCTTACTTTGAATGTGTAACCTAAGTCTGTATTACTCATTTTTTTCCTGTGTGATGCTTCCATGTACATTGTATGCCTGAGTAGATACTGAAATTGACCAAATAAACTTTACACAGAGGTGTGACGCATACTTTGTTAGTGACACTGTAAAACTTAAATGCAAATTAAAAAATAACTTGTTAATATTTTCAGAAAAATGCATCCCATTAGGCTAGCAGTTGCTCGTTTTAAGCTGAAGTTGGTAATTTCCTGATATGCATTTTGATTTTATTCTTAGTGGCTCCTAGTGAATGGCAGAAAATTATAACTCTAGCAGAAACCTGAAAACGCCATTCATTCCACTTTAAAATTTTATTAGCAGCTGGTGCATTAGGAACATATCCTAATGAATAACTTTTAAATGGGACAGAACTTCAATTGGATTGACAACTGTCTGATTGTTTATGTTTTTTAAATGTGCTTATCAAAATCACATAGGATTGATGGGTGTTTTTAGATGAAGTTATGTTTTTGCAAGAGACTTAATTTAGGACTAAGGTTAAGGCTGAGGATAAATGAGTGCATTAGATGATTAAAGAACATTTGTCTTGTGGGACACTTAAGTCATTTGTTTTTGACACTTTCAAAACAAGCTGTAAAATAATAATAAAAAGCACAGGTTTTAACCAACATCTCTCAAATGTAAACCCAAAACTAAAATTGTTTGCTTTTATGCAGAATTACAAAATTTATCATCTTATTAAAAACATGATTCTAGGATATAGGGATTAAGTACATTTGATAAAATGTTTGAGATATTATTTTTTATCTATTTTTTTTTCTGATCCCTCTCTTCCCCCCCCCCCCCCCCCCCCGTTTTTGGTCAGTTTGGTTGGGTTTTTTGCCCTTCTTTTTTTTCTTGTTAGGAGGAAAACCATTATTATAAGAAAACAGATGCCTCAGGAGAAATACAATAGGCAACATGAAACAAAAGCCTTTGATCTTTTGTGTGTAGGCCACTGATTAAAATTTGATTTAGGTAAGCAGTTAATTAGTATTATCATTTGGTGGCCTATTTGGACTGGACTGAGGGACCAACATACTACCCGTGCCAAAAAGTGCATTAAAATGGATCCCAACTGGCACTACAGCAGATATTCACAGGAAAAAGCCTGGAGTTTAGGCAGGGCATGGACTGTAAAGTGCCTTCCCATCTCGATACATTGTCACTGGAGGGCAAGGCTGGAGAGCAGCAATGAAACAGCATGAGAAAGACTACACTGCTGCTGCCCATGCTGTACATGTTCTGTGGATAAACAAACAATTTCATTCCCCAGGGCTGTCTCCATCTGGCACCTATCATCAGAATGAAATTCACTTAAAACAGAACAAAACGAAAAAATAATAAAAAAAAATTGAAGCTCTATGTAACTGATGGTAGCACAACTACATCTTTTCATTCTATGTTCTACAAAACCTTTAAGTTTAATGCACTTTGAAAAACTACAGTTAATGAAATAATTAGTCCTAATCACCTACACTGGACTGGATTAGTACCGTGTTTCAGTCCCACCACATTATCGCCCGTCAAGCGTCCAGTCCAGGGAGGAATCAGCCAGCACGCTGCTGGCTGCACAGCAGCCATGGACCTGTGCAATACCCTGGCTCTTGAATACTGTAAAAAACCCTACTTTTTTGTCTGGTGTAGATGAGTATCACTGTCACCATTACAGGTAGCAAGGGACAAGAACCTGACCATGCTGGGTGCTGTACAGACACAGAATAGACAGCTTGCTGATACCTGACCTGCTGCTGCTGGAAGGTGACAAATTCAGACTGTTCAGGATTCAGCAGCACAGAAGACACAGGGAACAAACAGGGAAGTGGATTTTTTTAATCACCCTTCAGCTAGTTGAGTAACTTACCACAGTAAAAAATGTAAAATGTAATAAAATCAGAGACAAAAATCAGTATCTATTTTACCTGGTGAGAGACAAATAGAGATGATAAAGCAATGATATATTAGGCAAGCTATTCAGAGTGGTTTTATACTATTGACACCTGAAAAGCAAGGAGTATCTGAGAGAAACTGCCTGGGAAAAGCTCTGAGAGCTGGAAGCAGCAAACCTTTCACAGAACACTATTTCCAGACTTTTCCCAGTGTGACCATAACTAAAATTGTTCACTGGAGGTGGGCATTCCTTTTGGCCAGTTCTGCCTTTTCTGATCTCTGCCCCCTGCAGAGCTGAATCGATACCAAGTAATATCATCCTTTGTATCTCTGCTGTTTTGTGTATATAAAGAAGATAGAACTGTGTAATTTTGACAAGAACAAGGTTTTAGTCTGTCGTATGATGAATTAAACATAACTGACTTATAACAAGCCAAGAGCTTTAAGCAGCCAGGTCTGAGCCGCAGGAAATCTCAGATTATTAAACTTCGGTACTGCTCTATTCTCATATGCAAAAGACACAGCCTATTCAGCTGCAACTAAAAGTATAATATTTGAAAGACAAGTTAACATCACCATATGTTGGGGAAGTAAAAGCTGTAGAGCAATTTTATGCTACAGAGGAACACAAAAATATTATAAAATATAATATCTTAAAATATTTGTTTAAATAGAATAATAATTTCTAGTTTTTATTACTCAAAATTTAAAAGGAGGAATAAGCAAAATTTCTAGATCACAAAGTAATTTTGTGATTTAAATTTAATTTAAAGAGGCCATCTACAAGTTTGTAAAAAAAAAATATTTCCTACAGTTTGGAAATAGAGATAATGAATAGGTAAATGGCACTTAATTTGAAAAGTTACCCAACAATACATAACAAAACTTAGAAGGCAGAAATCAAAGGAGGTTGGAAATACAAGAGAGGTGGGGGCAACAGTAAACAGGATGTGAAATTGTAACAACAGGATGGAAGAAAAAAGCCAAGGTGATTTAAGGCTACACAGATGAATACGGTGACAGACTAAAATGATTGTTTTGTTTTGGAAAATGTGGCCTTCACCTGAAACTAAGAGGCTAAATTGAAAGAGCTTGGAGAAGGGCACAAAATAAAAACTGTGGAAGACTTCCAAACAAAGGACTTCTGACAGAAGTATGAAATGAACATTATCTCTGTTCACAGAAATGAATATACTCAAAATGCACATGTAGACTGATTATCACAAGTAGCTACATGAAATTATCTCCTGCAACAAACTGTAAACACAATTACTGTGACTTTTCCAGACTAAGCTCTATGACCAAGAACAATCCCATGTAAGACTGGGGATATTCAGGGGGACAAGTTAGTCTTATTTCTCACAAACTTTTAGCTGACATAAGAACACACTCCATTAGTACTGTTACAGACGTGTGACGAATGAAACAAAAATTCTGACCTCAGAGCCCAGATCAAATAGATCTGGAGAAAGCAGCTGGGGAAATCAGTAGAGGCAAGTAGACATTCTCCAGGCTACTTCACCCGTGTCTTTGTCTTTATTAAGGGAGGGAAGAAGTACAGTAGAAGATCCATGCAGTCTCTAACCCTCCAGCCATATTTTTAGTTTCCTCTTCCCTGTTCTCAAAGAACTCACATGACCACACTTAATGCTGCTTTGTCCAGAGTGCAACAGGGGCTCTGTTGGATGGTTTCCCAGTCATGGAAGAGTTAATAGAATTTTTACATAAAAATAAATTCTTTTAAGTATATGTTTATCACAATGCATAGGGATCAAATCAAAACTAAGGTAGATTTTTATCCTATTTATATTGGCTTGGAAATTTGAAATATAATAGATATACTTGCCTAATATTGTAATATAATAAATACATAAGCAGTAGCTGATTTTACAACTTACCATGTATTTCTTATATGTTCATAAATAGATACATATATACACATATACATACACTCTACTCAAGCACTTTCAGTGTCTATATCTCTGTATAACGACCTACTTCATGGCACGCTTGTAGTAGGGAGAAATTTCATTTTCAATCAAGCAGACAGCTATTGCAAGTTATCTGCTGGCTTTATCTTTATTTACCTCATATAAACATGGAAGGGAACTTTATGTTTATTTGTTATAAATTAAACAAATTCTAGATTTTACTTTCATTTATTAATTACTGACTAAAGATGACAGAGGTTCCCCTCGTATAGACTTCCACAAGATTGAAAAATTCTGTTGAAGGAAGAAAGCATGCGCTTATTCTAAGAGCTAATTTCTACTTTAGAACAAAACAATACAAGTTAATTCTTCAGGATTAACTATGGCAAAGGAACCTAGAAGAATATAAACTTAGAGCCAAATTTAGCTCTGTGGTAAACAGAGGCAGCTGAGCCATGATTATTAGAATTAGGAAAAATCTAGCCTTCTGCAGTAGCAGTTACACACATCCCAGGTTAACAGACAGATGAAATGACAGTGTTCTCGGGAAGAGTCAAATCCAAGCATCTCAACCTCACCAGTTTCAGAATAAATAAAGTTTTCCCTACATCTGAGTATTTGCATTGATGTTGTCATCGCTACTGTACTTTTACTATACTGTTGACTTGTGGCTGGAATGAAAGCAAATTTTAACATTAGCATGCATACAGATTAGCCTGATATTATCCTACCACATAATGATTCCAAAAATCTCTCCAAGATTAATGATGATCACATAATTCCAGAAAGTCAGCACTATATATGTAGAAATATATTGGCAATAAAAACCAGTCACTGTTGTGCCTTTCCCCAGTTGGGGATCTCTCACTTTTCTTTGATTTCTAAAGGCTTCAGATCAATAACTGGAGTGACATTATTAACAGCTCCCTCAACACCTTGGCCAGCACTAATATTAAATCCATTATACCTTCTGTTTGACATTTGCAGTACAGCAGAAAGTGCTGTAGATACAGTCAAACTGCCTTGGGAATGGGGTTGGATGCGGGGTTAGTGAGATGGCTTCCCTTGCTTGACTCTAAATTCATCTCATTGATAGAAAACTTCAGCTATTCAGAAAACTACACTGGGCAGCAAATAATTCACCTGTCAAAGTGGGGGAAAAAATCACTTTCAAGCTGTTTTTGAAATACATTACCAAAGGGGCTTCAAAAAATATTTGACATTCCTTATTGTCATCACGTTTACAGAATTTAAGAGGTATCACAACACACATCACAGTGTTTCCAAATGAATGCTCTACAAGTGAATGATGTTGGAAACAAAACAGTACACAGTTGTTTGGTTTGTAGTTTTAACTTTCATGGTAAGTTTTTTGAGGCATTTCTTGTGCACTGTAGGCACCATGCAATAATATAGTTCAACCAACTTGAACAGTAATTGTGGGAAATATTAACTGGCAGTTCTCAGGGTATTTATACTGGCATACCTTATATGTATGTTTAATTCCTTAGCATACCCACTTATGGTGGCATTCCCTGGATTTTATCCCTGACTTTCTGGCTGAACTGCATTCAGGACAGAACACAATGTGGGGAAGCTATGTCTAGGACACCTTTATGTTCCCTATTTGTGAGTATTTAACAGTAGCTTATAGTAGCTTATGGAACAGTACTGTTTAAATGTGACTCCCCTCCTGGCTGTACCTCCGTTTAACACCAGGAGCTGTGAACCTGAGATATTCAGGATGACTATTCTAGGAACCAGAAAATCAGCCAGAAATAAATTTTTAATTCTACTTTTAAACTGCCATTGCTGGTGCACAAGAATGAATAGAAAATACACGTAGTGGCTGTAAGCTGATGTGCTCCAGCTCAGGTTCACTCAGCACTAAGACTCTATGACACTACAATTCCAGTGGCCTGTTTGCATTTGCTGTAAATGATTCTCCTAACTACATTTCCAGTATCTGTCCAACTGAAAGCTGCAGCAAACTGTAAGCTCTGCAAATGCAAATGAAAGAAGCAGAAGCTGGTGGCACTAGCTGGGGGTTGCCAAATGGGAGAACAGCAGCTCAGCAGAATGATTTTTGACCTCATCGAAGGTTCTGACACTGAGTTTAGGAAAAAAGTTTGCTTTAAAAGGAGAAAATAAGGCAACAGAAACAACAGATTATGTACCATGTTCTCACCCGCTGTGCCTTCACAACAACTCAAGCTCTTGCAACAGCACTTCTGAGGAAACCTTGCTGTCAGGGGAGGCAGCCGTCCCTGTCATGGAACTAACACTAAAACATAGCAAGGTTGCAGTTCAATTTCCCCTTGGCATAATATGGGGTTTGCCTTCCCTGTTGCTTTTATAGATAGTGGACTGACACAAAAAAAGGTGTCTGCTCCTAGGTCTCTGCCATCTTTCTGCCTGAAGTTGCCAAGCATGGTGTGTCTGCTTCTCAGCAGCTGCAATTCACAGGTCAGCTTGGCCACTACTGAAACCACCACTGATTTCAGCTTGTATTAATATCCTGGCTGTGAAGTTGACAACTGACAAGTGAACAACCTGTCCATGTTCTTCCTTCACCATTGGTGGCATTAATCTGTTGAGGAGGTCACAGTGTGTAAGCGGGGCTGTAACCTCTTAAGTGACTTTAGCAAACTCCAGAATGAAAATCCTAATGAACCATTCTTGTCTGCATGTGGGATTAAAGAAATAAGTAAAACAGAAACTGAGGTGAATGTCTCTGAGGTTCTGGGCCTTATCCTACTCGTTTGGGTGTTATTACATGTGGATAAAGTAAGCCCTTTTCCTGTTAAAAGGAGTATTACAACATATAGAAGAGTGTCTTTTTTAGTCACAGACAACTCTGAGCAATAATTGCTGTTTCCAGCTGATTCTTCTGAATATTTACCCAGATTTGAGGTGAGTTTTGCAACAAAAGTGAGATCCATGCTGCTTTAGCACCACTGCTGGCAATACCCAAATCAACAAATCTGAAACCAGCTTGGGCATGTCAACAGGTGCTGCAGCTCAGGGGGTACCAGCCATGAAGGCGCATATGAAGATCCAGAAAGAATCAAAAAGCAAAGCCTTCCAGCAAATACATTCATTCCAGCCACAAAGTAAACTGTTCATATTTTATGATTTTAATAAAATTGCATCAACAGTAAGAAAATACCTAAAGATTTTTATTCCCATATACTTTTGCTAAGGACCACTAAGAATGCCAAACGAGTGAACCTGAAACTCTCATACCTTAACCAGACGTGGATGGTGCTTTGAAACTTTAAAAGAAATATAATTTCCCACAGCATAGCTTCAGGGCAGGACGGCAAGGAAGTTCAGTGGTCAACAAGGTGTTAAAGTAATTTCATGTTTTTAATTTCCTTCACTTTGAAACAACTCAAACAATTTAATTACTGTGCAGGTTATTGTTTGAATACTTACATCCGGGCTTTTCAAATTTACACTTTAATAAAATGGACTGGGTGGGAAAAGAGTGACTCTCCTCTACACTTGTAGTATTTGACTGGTAACAGCACCATTTAACTGGACATTTACTTAGTCTTTTTACAGGCTTCTAGTATTTCAGTATCATTTCAACAGAAAAAAGACATCTTTAAAGTTAAAAATCTAGAATTATCAGAATATTATACTCCAGTTCTGACTGGGACATTTCTTGAGGTTTGTTGTGGTGGGATTATTTTTTTTTTTTTGTCTTCTGACACTTTGTTGCAAGATGCATTGCAAGAAAGTTATATTATTCCTCACACAAACTCAGCATTAGCCTATGGGCATCTGTCCTTGTATCTGATGTCAATCCATGCACAGGAAATTTAGTTACTAAAAGTATATTCTGCTAAGACCTGAGCAAATACACTTGCAGTTAACCGGCCTTTCAGACCCTAATCTCTTCTACCCAAGCAAAACACAGTTATTCATCTCTACCAAGACTTTCCCCAAGAAAGTATTTTAGTCTTTTTCAGTATTGCTCACTCCTCCTAAGAAAGGCACCGCTTCTACTAAGTAGTAACTCAGAAAAAAAGGTGTAAATTTTCATTACATTTAAGCAATTTTACTTAATTGACCAATTCTTTAATTGCATATGCTTAACCTGAGGTTAGATGTGAAAAATTACAGTAAAAGATTTTGGATAATGCAGGTGAGGATGAGATCTTTAAGGGAAATGGATTTTGCAACCAGTCCCCTGATAGAGTAACTAATGTTCTACTTTTCAGCTAAGAGTTTAAAAGTGAAATGCTATAGACTATACTTCAGGCACCCCATGGGTTAACTTGCTGTTGCAGTTATTCTTTCACCAAAGTTCTGTCTGATATATTTTCCTAAGTTGTCTAAATCCTGCTGTAGTATTGATTTCTCCCTTTAAAAGCTCTCACCCATTCAGTAAACTCCAAGGACCCCTTGTCCCAGCTCAATTCATTCCATAATGCAACTGGAATATGTTATTCCTGACATCAGTCTTACAGTTACTGATGTTATTGATATAAGATGGTTTTAGG